>BSBN01000030.1:0-4800000 GCA_027924645.1 Cunninghamia lanceolata
CCATGTAGGATGACACATCACCGTGCCAACTCACACAATATGACAACATAGGATTTGCATCCAATTAATACAATAGGAAATTAATAAATAAATACAATGTAAAAATACAAGAAATTACCAAGGTTGAGACACCTTAATTCCCAACATTCTCCCACTTGTTGAATACCTTGTAAGATCTAATAGAATTAACAGAGACTTACAGTTATAGGTCGAGAGGCCCATAGACTCGTGAACACCATCTGAACTTCGTCTATGCCTACTGGTTTCATCAATGCAGTCTATAACATTCTTCAAAAGTATCTACCTTCTCTAAATTTACCTTCCCATCCTCTACCATGTCTCTCATGAAGTGAATCTGAACATCAATATGCTTTGTTCTGGCATGGAAAGTTAGATCTCTTCGCAAGGCAAATCGCACTCTGATTGTCACAACTAATCGTAATCTGTCCTGTATCAACACCAATATCTGAAGCACAATCTCTTAAGACAAATGGCTTCCTTACAAGCATGAGTCTGTAGCGATGTACTTAGCTTCTATAGTGACAAAGCAACCACAGGTTGTCGCTTACTCATCCAACTAATTGCACCACCAAACATAGTATACAAATTGAATGCGGAGGTCCTATAGCATTGCCATGATAGCAAATGGAATACTCAGAAGTACCCCTCAAATATTTGAACACTCGCTTAACTGCATCCCAATGTACCCGTCTAGAATTAGCCATAAATTGACTGAGGACTCCCACTGCTTGGGCAATGTCTAGTCTTATGTAGACCATAGAATACATCAAACTACCAATAACACTAGCATAAGGTACTCTGCTCATGTCCTCCACCTCACTAGGAGATTTTGGACAATCACTAATAGACAACTTTGTTCCCAATGAAATAGGAACACACAATGGTCTACAATCTGCCATGTTGAACTTGTCTAACACGGTCTTCACATACTTACTCCTGGCTTAACCAAAGTTTTATGTTTGCTCTGTCTCTTTTGATTTCCATACCCAGAATGTACCTAGATGCCCAAGATTTTTCATCTCAAATTGTGCTGACAACTGAGACTTCAAATTAGAAATCATATTCTTACATTCCCAATCAACAGCATATCATCAAATACAATGCAGTAATGAGAATGCGATCATTGTCAAATTTGTAATACACATAATGATCTAATTTCGATCTCAGATATCCAAACGAAAACACAAAGGCATCAAAACTTCAAGTACCACATCCTAGGAGACTGCTTCAAACCATACAAAGACTTCTTTAACTTGCAAACCAAATTTTCTTTACCTTTCTCTATGTAATGCTCTGGCTGTGACATGTAGATTTCTTCCTCCCAAATCACCATGAAGGAAAGTTGTCTTCACATCCATATGTTCTACCTCTAAGTCATAAGCAGTTGCAAGAGATATAGAAATCGAATGGATGTCATCTTTGCAATGGAGAGAAAATTTTACCATAATCAATTCCCTCCACTTGTGAATACCCCTTCACAACCAATCTAGCCTTGTAGTTTTCAACACTGCCATCTGCACTGAATTTCTTCTTGAACACCCATTTGCATCCAACAGGTTTTTGTCCATCAGGTAAAGGCACCAAGTCCATGTTGTATTCTTTTCCAAGAAGCCATCTCATCTTCCATGGCCTCCTTCTAGGAACCTGCATCTTTCATGCATGTAGCCTTTTCACAGTTTTAGGCTCATCAGTGTTAGTAAGTAAAGCAAAAGCACAACTAGAATCAAGTAATAAATAACTAAACCTATCATGTTGCTTGCTTGTTCATGTAGACCTCCTCAATGCTGAGGTTGAGGTTCTACCTCTTCTTCTGAGCTTTCAAAGCTTCTAGAGCTCTCCTCATCATCAGGTCTCACAGGGTCTATCTATTCAGTCTTCTCAGGGGTAGAAGGAAACTAAACAACATCTTCTTTCTTTTCTATCTGTTCTAGCTATAGAACAATGGAAGAAGGTCCTCTCTCTCTCTGTGGAAATTGGAAAGGAAAAGGAAACTAGGAAAGTTAGGAAAAGGATTTAACTAGGAGGTAGATAGGTCAAAGAGAGAGAGAGAGAGAGTTTATATGGAAACTATTGAACAATGATAAAATGTAATGTGGTAGGATGTGGTGAGTGTTAGATGAGATATGTCTACATGTGGTGATGCTATGGAAATTTTAACCATTGAGTCATTTGAAGTAGTACTCACAACTACATATTTAATTGTGCTAGTAGAAGCATAAATAATAATGTAGGTGCACTTGTAGCAGAGTTGAAGTTCATGTGGAACATCTAGAGGCTTGGTTATGTTAAGAGAATATTCTACAATACTACAAGTTGAAAGAATTGGTTAGATGGTTGTATGTGTTACCACAAGCTTATGGTTGTTATGGTGGTTATATAAGAAGAACATGAATACATTGACTATAGTTTAGTAACAAACTAAAAAATATAATGAAAAGAATAGGGTAAAGCAAAACGAATATCCGTTTGGGCAACCTAAAACGGATATTTGTTTTGCAAAACATAAAAAAAGGAAAATGATATTTTACCAAAGCAAAATGGATATCCATTAATAACGGATATCCCTTTTTGCTTCGCTTTTGCCTTGTATGTAGGCTTGGGACTGTCATAGTTGACTTTCCCTCAATTCTAACATTTTTGCAGGTTTCACTCTCTTCTTCAAACTTCACCCTTCGTGCTGACGACTTTTTTTATGCAAAATTTGATAAAACAAAAAGGGTTTATAGAAGAAATTGTCATCTTTCTAAAAATATAAGATTTGTTTGGTTATCATTTTATTAAATAATTATTAATAATTTTTCTATATAGTGTGTCTGAAATCTTGATGGACACTCTGATTGAAAAACATCTCCATAACTTTCAAACTGTTTCACATTTTTGAGATCCGAAAAGCTGCATCACACTCTATGCTTTTCTAGATATAGATTAAAAAAATTTGATTTTTAATTTTTTTGATCGATTTAGGTTGGCTGGAATGACACCCACTTTTTATTTTTTTCTGAAAAAATTAATAGTTGTTCATTGAAATATTTAATTTTCACTAAGTAAATTTAGTTTTTTTTTTTAAATACTAGCCCATAAACTAGATTCAATTCTCTACAAATTTTGATCTTACATCTTTTTCAAATTGTGTAGATAATCCATTCAAATTTTCACATGAACTTGATTAAGTCTAATTTATTGTATTTCCATTGCCACTTAGAGGTATAGTTTGGCCCATCATGATCCTGCACATACCCAACACTCTACTTAATGGAAAGACCGTTGATGTTCTCATGGAGAAAGACAACACTGAAAAAGTTATTCCTATTGGTGATTGTTTACATGCAGAACAAAAAGAAGAAATGACTAAAGTTATTAATGAATTTTCTGAACTATCTGCCTGGAACTATTCAGATACGCCTAGTATTGATCCCTCAGATTGTAAGACATAATATCATCTTGAAACCAGATGCTAGGCCGTTTAAACAAAAGATTCATAATTTTAATCCTAAGGTTGCATTACTTGTCAAAGCTGAGATAGAAAAGCTTCTACAAGCTGGCTTTATCCGCTCTATTGACTATTCACCTTGGATCTGGAATATCATCGCCGTCGCTAAGCCTGATGGTCGTATAAGAATGTGTACTGATTTTCAAGACTTAAATCTTGCATCTTTGAAAAATGATTTTTCACTTCCTAACATTGATATGATTGTTGATTCTATAGTTGGCCATGAATTACTCTCTTTCATGGATGGTTTTTTAGGATATAATCAAATTTTGATAAACCCTCAAGATCAATATAAAACGGCTTTTATAACCTTTGGGTACATTTTGTTGGGTAGTCATGCCATTTGGACTTAAGAATGCAGGAGCTACTTACCAACATGCCATGACCCTTATATTTCGTGATTATATGCAAAATATTCTAGAAGACTATGTCGATGACATCTTGGCGAAGTCCATTCATCGCCAAGATCATGCCATGAACCTTCGATAGATTTTTGAGTGATTAAGAAAATACATATGATTAAACCATCGTAAGTGTGTTTTTGGTGTAGACAGTGGAAAACTACTAGGGTTTATTGTTTCAAATCGTGGTATTGAAGTGGATACAAAAAAGATTGATGCAATTGTTAATATGCCAATACCTAAGAACATATCTCAACTTTGTAGTTTGCAAGGGAAGATATAGGCCATTTGCCGAATTGTTTCACAACTAGCAGATAGGAATCACCCTTTTACGCAATTACTGAAGAAGGATTCAAAATTTCAATGGAATTCTGAATGTTAAAAAGTTTTCAAAGATTTAAAGGCTTATCTAGCTAATCCTCCTGTTCTACAGCCTGTTGTCCCCGATAAACCTTTTCTATTATATATCTCAGCATCTAATAATGCTCTAGCAGCCTTGTTAGTGCAACATAATGTTGAAGGCAAAGAATGTGTTGTCTATTATATCAGCCAAACTTTGCTTGATTATGAAGTGCGATACACTGTTATCAAGAAGCATTGCTTAGCTTTAGAGTTTGCAACACATAAGCTTAGACATTATCTTTTAAATGCTGAAATAGATGTGATGGTAAATTTGACCCTTTGAAACACCTTTTCACAAAAACTAATTTTTCAGGTCATCTTGCTAAATGGGTTATGTTGTTAACTGAATTCGATCTTAAGTTTATTTCTCATAAAGCAATTAAAGGACAAGCACTAGCTGACCATTTAGCCGAAGCACCTTCACCTTTTGCTACACAACATCAGGATACATTTCCCAATGAACAAATTGTAGCCATTACTAAGGATGATAAATAGGAATTGTATTTTGACAGATCAAGATGTCGAACCAACTCTGGTGCGGGTGTTATATTAATAGCCCCTGCAGGTAAGCTAATTCCTATGTCTCACCGCCTAAACTTCTCATGCACAAACAACATTGTTGAATATGAAGCCCTCATTGCAGGACTTCCTTGCCGCTTTGTCTCTTAACATCAAAAATATCACTATATATGGTGATTCATAGCTAATTGTACGATAAATAATTGGAACATACCAAACTAAGCACGACAAACTATCTCAATATTGTGAGTTTTCTCTATCTCTATTAAATCAATTTGTATCATTTTCAATAAATACTATTCCCAGAAAAGACAATCAACATGTGGATGCAATGGCAAGCGCATCTTCCCTTATATCCCCCGATGATTCTCTTAAGGAATTTACTTTCATTATCCATAACCTTAAAACACTAACAATTGAAGACCCTATAGCTACAAATTTGAAACTCTGTGGTAATACAAATACTGATGAGTGGTTCTCCCATATATTCAATTATTTGTGTGATGGAACCATTCCTAATTCAACATCTAAGAATGCTTATATTCGTCTATTCAAAATTATGGCACGTTACCTTATCTTGTCGAATGTGTTATATAGATGAAGCTACAATGGAATTTTACTCCGATGTTTAAGTAATTTAAAGATCCTGATAACTTTAGAAGAAGCTCACTCTGGTACCTATGGAGGGCATTTTGGGGGAAAATCCTTGGTTCAAAAACTATTATGAATGGGATATTATTGGTAATGCATGGAACAAGATTCATTTTCTTATGTGAATAAATGCCCCACAATGTCAACAACATAATCACCTAATCCAAGCACCAGCTCAAGAGCTTCATGCCCAAGTTTCACCTTGACCATTTTCTATTTGGGGCTTGGATCTAATTGGTAAAATCTCTCCACCCTCCTCTCAAGAGTATACATTTATTATCACTACAACTGATTACTTCACGAAATGGGTCAAAGTTGTCCCCTTATGATCCACGACTGTTGACATAATTTGTCATTTTATACAAGATAACATTATTTCTTGATTTGAAATACCTTCATCCCTCGTTTCTGACAATGGTACACAATTTAAGAACAAGGATGTGAAGAAATTTCTCAAAAAATATCATATTCAACATCACTTCTCTACACCTTATTATCCTCAATCAAATGGCCAAGCAGAAGCTTCAAACAAAATTATTGGACAAATTTTATGGAAGACTGTTAACAAACATCAAAAAGACTGGCACATTCAGTTATCGTATGCATTATGGGCCTATATAACAAACATTCATACGGATACTAGGAATACACCGTATAATCTTAACTATGGCACAGACACGATGATGCCCTTAGAGTTAGAAATTCCTTCATTGAGAGTTTCCCTAAGAGATGTTATTGACAATGATACAGAACGTGAGAAGAGATTACAAGAACTTGAGATGCTTGATGAAAGACAAATAAACGCTCTTGAGCACCTTAAGGCCCATCAGAAAAGCATACAATGATTGTATAATGAACATGTTATACAATGTCCATTCAATGTTGGGG
The DNA here is from genome assembly GCA_027924645.1 of Cunninghamia lanceolata. Classification (NCBI taxonomy): domain Eukaryota; kingdom Viridiplantae; phylum Streptophyta; class Pinopsida; order Cupressales; family Cupressaceae; genus Cunninghamia; species Cunninghamia lanceolata. The sequence continues at coordinate 6,373 of BSBN01000030.1, forward strand.
ATTTGGTACTTTATGAGAATCAATGCAATGTGAATGCACCTCCTGGAGAAAAAGGTAAATTCAGCCCTAATTGGCTTGGACCGTACATAGTTACTGAAGCCTTTGGATTGGGAGCGTATAGACTAGCTGATGAATAAGGTACACCACTTAAAGAACCTATTAATGCAGCACACCTCAAGAAATTCCATGCTTAAGATTTGATGTTAAATGTTACTTTATAAAGCAAATTTATTAGTTAGATTAGCTTCAATTTCGACAAGATATTATTATTTTGTCTTAATTCATTTAACATTGCATCTTTTGTTCAGTTAATCATTGTTGTATCTTGCTTATACATTCTTTATTAAGATCACTCTTGTATTAACTGAACATAGCATAGAATTTTGGTTATATGTAAAAATTTTAATCATTGTGCCTTTTACTATTTGTTCTGCAAAGAATTGATTAGTATGTTACATTAGCATTAATTACATTTCCATATTAGCCTTTAACATTCATCACTAGTTGCATTTTACCAAATTACATGTGATAGATTAAAACATTGCGAATAGAGAGAAAAATAAACATCATATATATACATACCATCATCAGTTCAAATATACATCCGAGTTGACTATCTATTAGGTGAATATTTTGTCGTTTAGCTAACTAATGACAAAATGGTTATATCGCCACAGCTATGATGAGACTGAGTCTCTCCTCTCAGCAAGGGGAGGTTCCCTCTAGATAATGAGCTCTTTCTAATAAACAACTTTTAATACTTAAATAAACTAAAACTATTCTTGGGGTGTTTCCATAGCATCCTATTCTCTTTTTTCAGAATAGATGTTTCTCTCTTACAAAATAGCAACTTCACAATAGATGATATTTGATAACTCTTGAACCGAAACAAATCATAGAAACACAAAGTCTTCTATTATTTGGCTTATTTCTCACAAACAAACTTAATTGAATTCAAATGTAGCCCAAAGTCTCAACTTGCACCCAATATGATATAGCTAACTTGAACACAACAGTTTACAGCACAAAGTCTCTAAACAATATTGTTCTCACAAATAAACACAAACTCCCGCAATGAGAAAAATAGCACAAAGTCTTTTCAACCAAAATAAGAACACTCTCAAATTTCAATAAACTCCATGATTCCAACAATGATTTAATATAATATAACACCAATGACATAAGAACATTGATATCATAAGACAATATGATTCATCTCAAAGTTTGATACTCGAATTGCCTGCTTATATTGATATTCACTTGAAAAATATGATAAACATAAAAACCTCAAAGTCTTAAAATGCTTTTCAATTTGGCAGAGTTTCTTTGCAATAGAAAAAAGATGATAATTACAATTGGGGCCCTCTTTATTTATAGGGAGGATCCTGGAGCAAAAATAGGGAAATCCTAACTACTTTGACTTATTCAAATAGAAGAGTCCTATTTGACTTAGGACTTCCTTTGCTTCACATGTAATACATTTTAGAAAATTATATATGAATATGTCCATAACAAAATTTAAATTACATATACAAGAATAAAATAAACTAAGGTATCAACTTCCTCCATCATTCTTCTTTAGAAAATTTTGGTACATGGCATGTATAGCCACCATTTCACATGCATCTGGTTTAGCTGTATTCTCTGAGATAGTGCGGCCTAAAGAATTGCATCTTGTACTACCTTTATTTCCTTCTCATGTTTGTCAAGGTTGTCCTTCAGGTTCTCAAAATTTGAATGTTGATCATAAAGATTATCCATAGAAAGTACTAAGGGTGCTTCGTCTTCAAATTTCCTTTGAACCATCTTTTTGAAGGAACTTATCATTTCATCTGCTAAAAGGAACTTATGGTCTTCACCTATGAGGGTACGTGGAAGTTCTTCTAGCCTATGTAGAAGCATGACATCATTGTCTTCACTAGATTCATGAGCTTGACATAAGTCTTCAAGCAAGCCTTTTATTATATGAATGCGATGAACCAGAGACTCCTTAGTTTTAAGATATGATTCCCTATTTGTAATGACCCCGATGGTGATCAAATTCTTTATCTTAATCTTTTTCATATCTATCCACTCCTCCAAGCTCTCTTCTTGATCCTGCAGTTCTTGGGAGAGTAAGTCAACCATGTTATCAAGCTCAGCTTTAGCTTTATCCATCTTTTCCTTTCTTTCTATAGTGGTCTTCAGTAGAATTTGCCCTTGAGCTAGCAAACGTTCCACAATATCTCCTACCACTCTTCCTCTGGCCTGAGCTTTTTCAACCTTCTGGATTAGAGGATCTTCTATAGTTACTGCCGTGGGTTCCACAATTTTAGATGACTTTACTATTTTTTGAAGAACCGCAGCAAGTTGTTCTGCTTTAGCCTTATACTGTTCTTTCTCTTCTTTGACTTCATCATATTTTTTGAGCAAGGTGCTGGCAGTAGTTTGAAAATTTTCTTTTATGCCTTCATGAGTTAGCTTACCTAACTCAACCCTTGAAACGACATAATCATTCATGTCAAAATTGTCAACAGTAGCATCTTCTAGTGGTTTAGCAATCTCTACATATATGATTCCTTTCTCATTGATAAGCCTAGAAACAGTCTTAGGCTTCTTCTTCAGAGTCTTTGATTTCACAGGTAACAGCTTTTCAATATCAATCTCATCAACAAAATAGCTTGCTTCTTTCTCTTGGGAGTATATGCAAACAACCGTGGGGGAAGCACAAAAGCACTAGTAATCAGAGATGAGTCCATTACTTGTTTTGCCGGATCCATATTTACACCTATTATGGTCACAATAAGACTGGTGTTGGTAAAAAACTACACCTATATCAACAACCTTCTCTAAACCATCCAGAAGATTTTCTAAAACAGATTGTTCACCAATGTCAAAAGCTAGAGAAGATAAACTTGGGATAGAACCGAAAGAATCAAACACGGTCCCAAAACTGGTTCTTACAGAAGTAGGGGTATTATCAAAAGAAACAATGAAAATAGGTGAAATAGGAACACTTGAGAATACTAGAAAACTACCAGAAATAGGAGCATGAGGAAGGGGTGTAGAAACTTGTGATTCAGTGGGAAGATCTTTCTCAGGGGACTGATGTCAATCACCAAGTTGTTCCTTTTCTACATTCTCATCCTTGCCTTGTTCAGTTTCATCTTCCTCATCATATTTATTAGACACTTCTGTTTGTTGGGTATCCTTACATTTCTAAATAATTTGCTTTTCAGTCTCAACATCTTCAACCTCCATTTTCTCAACATTCGTATCTTCAGCACCTGATTTAGTGATATTGGAGGCTTCGGCAACTTCTTTCTTCTTCCCTCCCTTGGATACAAACTTAATTTTTGGTTTTCATATTTTGGAGGAAGATGGGGTGTCACTCTTATTCTTGGTCATGTTTTCTACTTTCTTGCCTGTTTGTTCCTATGCTTTAGTCTCTGACCCTATGAGAAATTCCTTCAATTTGATCCCTTTGCTTTCCAGCCATATATTTGTGTTAGCCAGGATCAGTTGAAATATTTTCCTTATGGATGTTTCCTCTATAACTAACCATTTTACCTCTGGGAGAGGTGAGACTTCAACATTATCAGTGTTATATTTGGGATCTAGAACATCCCCATCATCCTCCATTCCGTCTAGAATATCAGCAAGGCCTAGCTCTTCTATCTGACTCAGATGAAGTCTACAGTAGTCTAATTTCCTAATCTCATTTTGTGTCCTAAGATCAGCCCAAATATCTTCCACCATAGGCACATGGAAGGTTGACTTCCTTTTGATCTTATCTTGCACTCTCCTGAAGTCAAAACGGTCCCTTTTCTTGAAAGTTTTCATAGTGACCAGCTGTAATTCATAATCAACTATTTTTGCCTTGTTAGTCGATTGAACTGGATACCTTCTAATCTCTACGGGAAACTTTATCCCTAACTTCTTCAGCTCCATTTGTTTATTATGCACTACAATCAGCTATCTACATAATTCCATTAGGACAATATGGTCACTCGGATATCGTGGAAGAATATAAGGGTAACTAGGATAATACCCTACTCTGAGATATGTGAAAGTGGGGAATTGTAAGAACAAGCTGCCAAAAGAATTCACAACCTCCCAAGCTTCATCTGAGACCCTCTTTTGAACAAGTTCATTGTCCCATAAGTACATGAATACTAAAAAGAAGGCATCATTCACCCTTCAGAAATGATGGATTGATCCCTTCAGAGTAATTTGAGGATAATACTCATATACAGGAACCAATCTCCTGTCACCAACCTAAGTCAAACTAGGAAAGCTTCTCATGCTAGCAGCAACATATACAAGATATGAGGTCATATAGAATTTGAATGTTGTGTTGACCTTCACTAGTTGTTCATGCAATGCATTACTAATCTGCTCTCCCCAGAATATTCTCTGTGAGCCTCGAAGGATCACCTTGATGTATGTGTACATCCATTCCCAAAATTTGGAGGAAGAAGGGAGTCCTCTGATACGACTCAAAAGTGTGATCAAATCACAAACTTCCTATACAAAGTCACTTCTAGGGATCCGTTGGCCATCTGGTCAAATTACTTCAAGGGATTTTCAACCATTTATTGTTTATGTACCTTCTTGCAGCTTCCACATCTGTATCATTGTCCTTTTGCCCTTGAGCAAAATCAATATGTCTAATGTTTTCAATAGGTGGACACATGAAGATTTTATCAAGGAATTTTACATCCAACCTCATGATCACATTCCCTTGGGAATCTGTCACAACCCTAGTGCCCCTATTGTAATGGCTAGCCACCTGAAGAACGACCTCGGGGTTGTGGGTAGAAACTAGAAATGAGGCAACCAAGTGAATGTTTCTATCAATGATCTTTTGCATGTGTCTAGAAGGGTTTTTCTGTTTAGTTCTGTCTACAAATTCTGCCATATCCACATGTCCTATTTCTGTATCCCTAATCTCATCAACATTTGACTGCACTAAAGTAATAGGAAAAACACCTTGGTACTTGTACTTCATGATTTTGGCTTTGGATGGAGACGGCTCTAACATCAACTCTAAAGAGAACCCTGGATGAGATGTCTACCATGGACACTTGTAGAAAACTGCAAAAGGCCATGATCTCGTAGTTAGGGGAAAAATGCATAAACTGGGATAACCGCGATTCGATGATCATGAACAGGAAAGCATGAAAGGGCTAAAGCGTGAGCAAGTCAAAAAATTGGACGAAAGTGGGCTAAAGGCATCATTTGCAGGAATTTCCCAGTGTTAGGACATTTCTGCATAAATTCATGCATGGGCAGTCAAAATGATTGCTCCTACATGTGAGAAGGTTTATCTCATGTTAGGGTGGAGAAAAGGCCCGCCCTTGCATGTGGGAAAAGTGAGATTTTCATGTATTGGTGGCTAAAAGGCCTGCCCTTACATGTAGGAAAAATTTGGAAGTTGAGGCACATGTAAGAGCGGCTAAAAGGACTGCCGTTGCAAGTTTGAATGGATTGTCGATCAAATCGACTGCTACTGTATGTATTTTCACAAACTCCAAATTATGTGTATGAGCAGGAGTTTTGACTGCTATCACACGTTAGAAGGTTTGCGTAAGGGTAATGTAAGGGTGGCGGTTTTAACCGCCCTTACATGTGGGAGAGAACACATATGTAAAGATGTGTTGGCGAGGGAAAACTCTGCCAATACACGTGAAGGTTTAACATAAGGTTCATGTGAGAGCGGCAAGAAATATTGTTTCCGTATGAAGGAAACTTCAACCAAAGTTTAACAAGACGATGAAGTATGGTATGATGACTTTGCCACTACTTGAATAAAGAAATGGCGAAAACACAACATTCAACTAACTACAAAAAACCAAACTACAAATTTTGTCAAAAAAACCTTAACGAGATGACAATAAATGACAACAATACTAGTCATACCTTATATTTTCAAACTAGAAAATGAAAGAAAAATGGAAAATGAAAGCTTACCTGGAAAGGCCGACCCGAAACCCTAGTTTATGGAAAAATGGTGAAATGCACTTGAATCCGCAGTCATCACGATCAAAAGATCTCAAAGAGGGTTTACCAGTTGATTAGAAGGCTTGGCAATGAAAAATAAACAAACAAAATGAATCAAGAGCAACTAAATAGGTTTCAATGTTTACATTAAAACATGGTACAAGTGCCATTAATGCAACTTCAAGTTGAGCGATTCGCCAAGATTTTGTTTGAGTGGCAGATTTCACCGTCACTTCATTAGGTGATCAACATGCACGGGCGGGGGAAAAGACCGCTCGAACATGTAAAGAAAAATGACTTGAAACATGTAAGAGTGGTGAAAATCACCGCTATTACATGTTGGAAGGTTCAATTCACAAGCATATGTGAGAGCGGCTAAATCAACCAACTATGCATATCAAAACAAAAGTAAACATGCAAGAGTGGTTGATTTCACTGCCAATGCGTGTGCTTGTAAAAAATTCCAACACCCTAAAAATGGTCAAAATTGGTATTTTGACCAACTTGTAACTTAGTCAGTTTTCACGAACTTTGAGGAAATGACTTAGGGGAATGTTACAAGCTAGTATACAGTGTCGAATGACTTCAGACGAGGCTAAGAGTACTTGCCTTGATAAGCAAACTTAGAGTGTAGTCTACGAAATGGACAAGTTTTGTAGGGGTTGTCTACAAAAATGAGCGTAGCTAATTTTGAGAACAACACTATCCCTTACAACAAAATGGGATGTTGTAGTACATAATATATATACATCATATAGCTAAACCTCGGTCACCTGTACCCTCAAGACCTCATGGTGTGTGTGTGATAGAGGCCTGACCATGTGTGGCTATGGATCACGAATGACTCCTAAAGACACTCCATGATCGTAACCCCCTGATCTCACCTCTCAGCCCTATCACCTCCTCATGTGCCTCCTGGTAGATCCGTTGGTACTAGTCTCTCTCTACCTGAGCCCTATCTTTGTCAACTCTCACCTGGCGTAACTCAGGAAGTAAGAACTCACTGACAACTAGCTCTCTCAGATGTGGGTACCACTACCACATGATCCCGCTGCACCTGAAGCTCAGCCTCGATGCGCTCATCTCTCTAAAGTAACTCCTCTCTATCCCATGCAAACTTCTCTAGAATGGCCTCTACAATTGTCTTGTATCTGACAAAAGGCATAAATATCTCCGCATGTCACCCAGCGGATGGCCATGGCAAATATCTTGCCCGCATCCACTGCTCAGCAACATTTGTAGGTACTATGTCTGCTATGACGCAACTCACAAAGTCTTGCCAAGCATCAGTCCCAACTGTAAAATAGAAAATAGGATAGATATTAGACTCTCACATAAGCATCATAAACAATAAGCATAAGAACATCAAATTAACAAAACAAGTCTAACCTGGATCTCCATCTCGCCAAGATGGATCTCAAATTGCTGAAGGTGTCATGAGCTCTACAGTTTGATTTATAGTTGGGGGCACAGGCCTACTAGTCTCCCCCTCTCATTTTGACTAGGCCTCTCAACACCTGCAGGGACTGGACCATGAGCCCTAGACCATGATCTTGACTCAGTCTCCTCGTCAATGTTCGCCTCCTACTGGTCCTGTCGTGGTCTCACCCTCAAGACATACTGCGATGGAACCTCATCATCATCATCATCATCCTCCACATCCTCCTCTAGATCATAGTATCCTACGAAGTCACTCACTTCATCCTCTACCCCTGTGTCACTAGCGTGACCAACCCAAGGTCAAGAATCACCTGTAGGGTGACCTGGAGGAAAGATAGGAGCAGGTTGTGTCATACGCCACTAGATCTGATATGCTCAGGTACAACTGACATCATCTACATCTGATACCAGTACTGCATCCTCGAGACCATCATCATCACTAAGAGGTACATCTGCTACCGTTGGTCGTCAAGTGTTTTTTGCCCTGACTGTACTGCATACAATGCGCGCATAGCTCAAACACACTATAGGAACATCATGTACCTGTCTAAACTATTGTGCTTCCTTGTCAAAGTAGAACCAAACCATGATGTGATTGAGGTGACCAGCCATTAGTCGATCCCTCTGCATCCTCGCTAACTATCTTCACTGGCCAGGCCATAAGATATATCCATGATATGGTCTCCAGATGATATCGTTGGGCTGTAGTCCATCAAAAACAACTCTCTAGTATAACAGATCACCGTGTCTCCAACATCTAACTAGTGGATAGGCATGAACGCGTGGATGGGTGAACACTGACTCTATAGGAAACCATGTCCGTCGCGTCCACCTAATATGCTTAAAAGCCCAAACTTGTAGTGGAGTGTAGATCATCAGCCTGTGCATCTTATAATGGACGTATCATCCCAGGTCATGGTAGAGGTGCACAAGCATACTACACCCCCACGTGTATACAGTCCGATGCTCCTCCATCACTCTAATGGTGTGAACAAGACCCCCGTGAAGGTGAGTGCCTCATCCATCTAGTGTGATAGCTAGTATGACAGTGACTATCATGATCCTCCGAACCAATGGGATGTCACCGCATCCCTGCTCTAGAAGCTAAAGCTGAATATGTCATCACTCTACCTGTGAGATTGTACGACCTAGACAATATAGCTTACTCTCGCAAGTGTACTCCACTGTGTATTGTCCTGTGACCCTTACTGTCTCTCCTTGAATAGGCAGTCGTAGGATCCTATAAACATCCTCTAGTGTGATAGTCATCTCGCCTGTGGGTAAGTGGAATGTGGATGTATCAATGTTCCACCTCTCCATCAAGGCCATCAACATACTGCAATGAAATCTGATTATGGGCATATCAAACACCCACCATAAGCCCATTGCCTGCAAGTGACCCCTCTCTGTGCTAGTCATAGTACTGGCGCGCTCTCGAAGCAGTGCCATTAAGTGATTGCCTATGTGCTCTCATGTCTTTGGGACATCCTGTAGGTCAAATAGCAAGCAACAGTATTAGTTTTCATCATCAAACCAAAAACCACTATCTGAAATAGCAATGTGTGCCTGTATCTTAGGGCCTGTGTCCTCTATGGACCTGGGTGCCCCAGGAAGACCTGGGTGCCCCAAAGGGACACTGGCACCCCAGAGGGACAAGGGTGCCCTAGTGGGACTCTAGCACCCTGGGAGGACTTGGGTGCCCCTACCAGGGACTCCTGTCTGTTAGGACCTCCTCGGCATGGTAAATGATAAAAAAACTAAAAGAAAAATAGAAAGATGATAGAAGCGCAAGATTAGGACCCTACATCAACTACAAAATGCCTCTCTACCACTCAAGCTCAGAGCATCTCCAGTCGTGGGGGCTGATATGGGCTCAACTTGGCATGATTGTCCTCCTCTTCTCCTTCTCTCTCTCTCCTTTTCACAATGACAAAAAACAAGAATGAGTAGTGATAAGTGAAAACTCCCTTTACATAAAGTAAGTGGATGAGAATTCATATCCCTAACTAGGTACAAAATTGATCTATTTCACTCTTGAACCTTTATCTTGAGCTATCAAACTCAGATTTTCACACCATTTGTTGCATTGGAATCATGGTTCCTCTCTCTATCTTACCCAATGTGATGTGCTTGGGCGTTGTTTCTTTAAACAACCCTCACAACGCATTTCTCATCAAGCTTCTCTTGAAATCGACGTGTGTAGAAATCTCCTTGTTTCTACTTTTCAAACTAAGCAAGCAGAAACAAAGGGGGGCATATATCTTCCTCAATTTCCTCCCTCATCATGTCTCATCACTGAACCCCCCTTAGTGTTTATGAACTAATTCATTGGCAGTGGTTGTAGGTTGATTTGATTTTTGATTTTTTAACAAGTGTTCCTTTGTGGGTTGTGGTTCCTAACTTTGTGGTCTTGCAGGACTATAGACTTGGGGGCTTCTTCCTTTTCTATGACAACACTTCAGCTTCCTCTATAGTATCCTTTTGGGTATCCTTTTCATGATTGATGCATTTATATTCCTTTAGTTGCATATGCACGTAGTGTCATATGGCTACTAAAGTGGGGGCTAAATGTTATGTCAGAAATTGTCCTTCTATATGGAATGGTACAATTTCCCTCAGTTCAGCTCCTCACCTTTGGTGTCCTCTTAGCCTCTTTGTTTTTGGCCTTCCTAAAACCCTGATTAGCTTGTGTCTAGTTGAGAAATGTTTATTTTCTGAGATAACTATTGATGGAACCCCGAAAGGGAATGTGGATTATGGGTCCCTGGAACCCCTAGAAGCAAATGTGGTCAAAAAATGGGGGACTGGACTTGGGCGCCCGCACCCTAGTCCTGCCCCATTTTTTGAGATTTTGAATCTTGGCGGGGTGTCAGCTCCCGCCGTGCATCTCAGGATTCCATTTTCAAATTTTTGTTTTCGCACGATATTGAGACGTTATTTTGAAATTTGAATTTCCTAAGGTTAGATATTTAAACACATTTGAAAATCATTTTATCAGACATAATCTATATGCAAACTTAATGTCAAAACTCTGCTGAAATTGCCATTAAAGATCAGTGACTTGTTGAAGCCTTTGGAAGTTATTTGAATTTGCTATCTTGGAGACAATGGATGGAGATTAGGAATCAAGATCTTGAGACTATCTTTCTCTTCCTAGGGTTTGTACACCTTTTTGCATGATCAGGAGAAGGGTTGAAGCCTCCAACATCAAGCTTGGAGATCCTCTGCAGACATTGTTGATTCACCTTCTTGTTCATGCATGTATTCATTGCTTTCATCTCCTTGAGGTGAAGTATTTATTCGTCGAATTGAAGCAAGTTATTGATCTCCCCTTGATTGAGACATCTAGGGTTAGATATTTCTGCATACACTTTATTAGGTTTGCACACACTTCTACAAATCTTTATCTATGGCTATTATTGAGGTAGGAATACCGAAAATAGGGCTTGACTGAGGCAAGCTCCTATATAGCCGCAACATCTTTCTCCTCCTTTTGTAGGTACCTATCGTGTTTGATAGGATACGGCGAAAAGGAGTGACAGAAAGACAGATATTGTGAATACAGTCATCACTAAGTTTCAAAATTATGGATCCTGACACATTCGAGACTAATGAGCGGGCGCCCTAGTCTAATTGGGGAGATTCTCTGAGATCTGGGAGCTACTGAAGGTTACCGGACAGCTGAGGAAGAAGGTTTTTACGGACGAAAAGTTGCAGGACTAATGAGTAAGCGCCCTAGTCCAGTTAGCCCTTAATTTCCAAGTGCATGACCTCTAAACTTTATTCTCTGGATTTTTGTGATCTGTTTTATCTGTTTCATCTTTGAATTCAGTTAATTGTTGTTATAAGGTGTAATAAGGGTTTGATTTATTAGTGAATAAGAACACTTGATAAAACCTTAGTTTAGACACCTGATCAGACCTAATTAGTATTAATGAATGTATAAGTAATATGTAGCTTGATCCCAAGCTCGGTTCTTATCTTCCCAATGTTTAGTTAGTGGAGAAATATGACCTAATCTTGTTTAAAGAAACCTACTTTTTCACCCTAAATAGCAATAAAGAAAGATAAATAACTATGAATGCAAATGTAACTATTGACAATCAAACCAAAACAGCTCTATTGCTTATGTATTGTGACCTTCATGATACGAGTGCTCTCAAATTTGCATAACAGGCTTGACAATTGCTTGGATGATCGAGTGCTTGAATGATGGATAGAATGCTTCAAGAATTTGAGAATCAAAATGATGGCGTAAGGTTACAAAATGAAGTGTTATCAAATGGCTTAGAGGATGCGGGTTTATATGCTTTTCCTTGAAAATAACAGAGGGTTGAGATTTAAAGGAACTCAAATATGATCAACGGCTGAGGATTTATGAGACAACAAGACATGAGTTAACTAAAGAGTCAAGTCCACAAATCAGGGGATTGCATGAGTTAACTAAGGAGTTAGCTTTCAAAAATTGGGGAAATTGACATGTTAACTCAAAGACAATTTTGAGGAGGTGGAGATTTGAATGAGACAAATAGCCATGTGTTGAAGAAATTAAATAATAATTATTATTATTTAGTCATCCAAAACATGAGTTGGAAGAAAATGAAAAAGACTTTATTTATTTATTTGAAGAAAAGATGTGAAGAGAAATTAAATAAATTTGGTTTATTTATTTAATTTGAGAAAAGGGTAATTAAATAAATTTGGTTTATTTATTTAATTTGAGAAGGGAAAATTAAATAAATTTGATTTATTTATTTAATTTGAGAGAGGGTTAGTTAATTAAATAATTTTTAGATTATTTAATTTGAGAAGAGAGATGATGAAAATAATTAAATACAATTTATTTAACTATTTGAAAAGAGAGATAAGTAATTAAATTAAATTTAATTATTTATTTGGAAGAATAGTTAGATAATTAAATAATTAATATTATTTAATTAATTTTAGAGGAATAATTAGGTTTAGAGGAATAGTCAGATTTAATTAGATAATTGACATTATTTAATTATTTTAAGGTGGAAAATAATTAGATTTAATTAAATAATTAATATTATTTAATTATTCAATTATATAAAGGAAACCAGGCAAAATAACACTTTATGTTAATTTTGAGTGTCTACATTTTGCCACTCTTTGATATAATGTCCTGACCATGTGGCATTGTATCAAAGAACACTGAAGAAAACGCTGGAAGAAAAAGTTGGAAGCATGCCCCAGTGATGCCCCCTTGGAAGGTTGGCTTGGAAAGCACAAGGGAAACTTTCAAAAAAAAAACACATTAATTTTGAGGAAAAGCATATTGGGATAAAATGGATATGTGATATGATTTCAATGATTGAAAGGTATGATGCAATGTGATATTATTATTTGGATACGGACATGGTATATGGATATGCATGGTTTTGCACTCATTGTGTTTCCTTCATAGAATGGAATAGATCCATCTAGGATATTATTGGTTATACTTTCTTTTTTATCATAGAGCAGTTACACACACACATACATGCACTCATGTCCCATTCCTCACTCTCCTTCATACACATCACGGTGTAGAGATCTTCAAGCTTCCTCAGAATGTGACATAAAATAATGAAAGATAAAGGGATAAAACAAAATAAGATAAAGAGATAAGATCATCTAAATTATAAGATAAAAGATACAGATGACAAAATGATAAAAGATAAAAAGACGCAAGCTATGAGATAAGATAAAGGATATAAAATGGGAAAACGATAATAAAATAACAATTGTTAAAGATACACACATTTTGATTACTAAACACACATGTCACAGAAAATTTATATACACCGACCAAGACACTCTTATGCTAAACTACCCAAAAGAGACAAAAGATATATATAAAGATACATACAACATACTAAAAAGATAGAAAACACAAATGGCCCCAAAAAGTCACCAAATAAAATAAGTTAAAACATCACAATGTCCTTTTGTCAATTTATTAAGCTAAAGATTTAGATAAAGATGATAGCCTGATATAGGAAAGATATATCATGTCAAGGCATCATGATTTAGATATTAGATTTGGATTTTGAAAGATTTGGCTTTTAGACAAAGTTAGGACATTAACTTAATTTACAAGGATCTTTTTAAGGTCAAGGCTTCTTGCTTGTTAGGATATTGGCTTTTTACAATTTTTAGATTTGTTTCAAGGATCCATATGCGTAACCATATACTAAAGACGTGCTCTTGATAATGTAATTTAAAAGAGACAACAATACACCAAACAGATGGAAGAAACATAGATGCCAAAGGTACAAGACACAAGGTAGGAATACCACACATCAACCATTCATGTTTTAGAGGATTAAGCATAAAATTTCTTAAGGTGCATGACATTGATGGGTTCATCCAAAGATTCCCCTTTGGGAGTTGCCAATTGATATGCCCCTGATCCATAAGCTACTATAACCACAAAAGGTCCAAGCCAATTAGGCTCAAATTTTCCTTTCTTCACTCTTTCTAGCTAATTCTTCTAATTTTCCTTAAGTACCAAGTCACCAAGATCAAATCTTCTAACTTTGATTGTCTTGTTATAACTTCTTCGTAACTGATTCTGATAGGATTGTAAATGATTCAAATCCTGTAAACGCTTCTCTTCTAGGACCTCAAGCTCATGCAATCTAGATACCTAATACTCTTCTTCATCAATCACATGCTTTAATGACACTCTCAAAGATGGGAGCTCAACCTCAATGAGGAAAATGGCTTCAGTTCTATAAACAAGTGAATAGGGAGTGGTTCCGGTAGGGGTACGAATGCTAGTTCAGTAAGCCCATAAAGTTGGATTAAGCTGCAAGTGCCAATCATGGCCAACGTCATTGATTATTTTCTTGAGGATCTTTAGGATAGTTTTATTTGAAGCCTCAACTTGACCGTTACCTTGGGGGTAATATGGGGTGGAAAAATGATGTTGGATATGGAATGTATGGCAAAGTTCATGGACATCTTGATTTTTAAAGGGCCTACCATTATTGGTAATAATGGCAGATGGGATAACGTATCAACAAATGATATAATTGAGGATAAATTTGGAAAATTGTTTGCCGGTAATATTGGATAAGGGAATGGATTCTACCCATTTTGTGAAATATTCGATGGCGGTTATGATAAAGGTATGGCCATCGAAGGAAGGAGGGTGAATTTTGCCTACAAGGTCAAGCCCCCATTGAGAAAAAGGCCAAGGAGTAGTGATAGGTTGTAACTCTTGAGTGGGTGCATGTATTAGATCCCCATGTTGCTAACATTGTTTGCATCTCTTGATAAATTCTTGAACATATTGTTCCAAAGTTGGCCAATAGTATCCTATTCTCAATAACTTCTTAGCTAGGGATGACCCACTAGAATGTGTCCCACAAATTCCCTCATGCACTTCTTGTAAAGTGGTTTTGGATTCTTCAAGGTTTAAACATCTAAGGAGAATACCATCTAGGCTTCATTTATATAAGGTATCACCAAGGATGGTAAAGCGAGTGGATCGGCGAATAAAGTTTTTTTCTCCAGAGCTAGAGAGATTGGGTGGAAGAGTGTTATTATGGAGGTAACTGTAGACATCTTGGTACCAAGGGGAATTAGGACCAACAAGGACACACACCATTTCTGATTCTGACATCTCATAAGCTGATATAAAAAGTTGCTCAACTAGAAACTCACAGTGTTGATCACCATAAGGCATGTCCAAAAGGATCTAATAGTGGCGATTGCAGTCATGACCTTATTATTTAACCTTGTTATTTGCTCAAATGTGATCATTTTGAAATGCTCCCTTAATGTGTCTACCATTTTCTTATAGGGCCATAGCTTTTCCTATTTTGTGTGGTATTCTTCATTCACTTGTCTAATGACCAATTGAGAGTCCCCTAGAACTTGAAGTTCCTTAATAATCCATGAAATAGTTGTTCTTAGACCTAATATCAAAGCTTCATATTTGTTGTGTGGTTACACAACACGCCCCATTTTTCCCCAGCAAAATAGGGACCCAACTTTTTGCTTGGCTTGCTTGTCCTTTGCTTTTTGGGTGGTATGACAAAGTAATCAATGTCAAAGGCATGACAGGATATCATCCTATGCCTATCTAGACCTCAGGTTATAGATCAGATTTTCAAACTTCAAATTTCATATTATAAATCCTGCAAAGTGGAAGAGCATCAAAATCTAAGAAGGTTTGCCTTTTGAAGCACCCTGAAATTTGTTGAAATAAAGAAGTTACAACCGGTCAAAGTTCAATCAATAGGTCAACAGGATATTCACATTGTATATCATCTAGATATTAACTTAATATCCCAGCCCTTTTAGTATCCAGACTTCAAATTTGAAAGGATTAGTGGGCAAAATGTCAAACGTCAGGATATTAGTTAACATCCCAATCTTAAATTAATGTCATGGCACTCGCTAATGTCCAAACGTCAAATTTAAGAGACATATTGAGTTAAATGTCATATGCAGGATATTGGTCTGCGCCTGGATCTTAACTTAGTATCCTGACCAAATACCCCTATCCCAATGACATCACGTCATCTTGACCTTATAAAGAGCTCTAACTGTATTGACATCATCTAGATATTAGAGCACATGGATATTAACTTTGCTAGTATCACGACCTTATTTTAACATCTCGATCTAGATGACATCATGTCATCTCAGCCTAATGAAGAACACTAAACTTGCTTATGTCATCAGGATATTAACTATCACCTACATCTTAACTTAGTATCTAGACATTACTTTAACATCCATATCCCGATGACATCATCCTATCTTGACGTGATATAAAAGACACCATATGCTGACGTCATTTGGACCTTAACCTGATATCCACAACTTGGATTAGATGATAGCACATTCTCATGGGAGAGTCTTGTTAGCAAGAAAGACTCTTCGCGCTACTGCGAGATGATGACACGTGTCCATATGCATATTTTGACCTACTATGCGCATATTTGGAACCCAATAACAATTCCTTAGTCAGCGAAGGTTGACCTAACCTATGATGACATCATCTAGATATTCATATCTAAATATTCACATGGATATTCCTTAGCTAGATATCCATTACCATGTACCTGCGCTTTTTGCATTTAATGCGGTGCGATTGGCCATTGGTATTTGAATTTGAGTGTGTGCCAATGGAAACCTGTGAAGATCCTATGCAATCTTACCAATTGGGGATGTCAAATCACCTTGATGCCATTAATAAGCCTTGAAATTATGAATCACTTAAGGTAAAAGGGATTTCTATCGTCATAATCGACACAATTGCATTAGAAAGTCCTAAATTTCTACTATTAAGAGCTATATCACAAACTAGAGCTGAGCCAAGAGAGCAAAAATTGTAGAAGAATACTTCATCTAGAGCTTCTATTTAGTCATCACCACATCTATAACAGGTCAAGGAAGCATACACAGGTATGTATAAAACCCCTACCCCTCTGGTTATTTCATAAAATTGTATCATGATTAATTAAAGAGGGGGTAAATGGTGAACATTGATAGTGATTATGCATTGTCAAATTCAATTCATAGGATTTAGGCATGTTACCATGTTAGAGCATAAAAATCAATATTGTGCTAACCCTAGATAGACAAATGTATGTTGTTATTTGAGACCAAAACATTTGAATTGTAGGAAGCAATGTCACAGCCACGTATGGATAAACGGGATGCTGAATTCAGGCCAGTTATGTTCCCTAAAATGTGAAGTGTCTACAACAAATTGGGATTCACAGAGGATACCCACTCTGGTAATATAGATATAGAGGAATTCAAAGCAAGAATTGATGGTGGAGAAGATAGCACCATCCTAGAGAACATAGTGGCAGCAGGCTTATACCTTGCTGCTAGTTTTCCCTATTCCATATAGGCTTTCGACCTTATGGCTAAATGTGCACTGAATTATGATGTTACTGATGAGTCAAATCCACATGACTCATTTTTTTTCTTTATATTTCCTGTTTCAAAAGACTTTTATAAAACATTATGGCATATACATACATACATATATATATATATATATATATATATTATTATAATTATATTTGTCTCTTGGATGGATTATGCACATGTTTAGTATTCATTTCCTTTTGATGCAATCTCTTAACTTATTTACTCGAATTACATTTTCAAAGTGCATATACCATGAATTGTGGTATAAGTGGTTTGTGTTTGCACCAGGATTATGGTGGTGAGACTTCCAGTGGTCTCCAGATCCCTCCAGAGCTCCTTTTTCCTACAAAGAGCCTAAACTCTAGACGGCTCTAGATGCTCTTACCCTCCAATAGAGCCATCCTCCCCTCAAGTCGATGACTATTACTGGTTGATCCTATGGCTATCCAAAAGGTCCAGCAACACAAACATGACTCATGCCTCAATTAAAGTAGTTGTTATGATCTAAATCTCCACGTCACCCATTTTAGTGACTAACTGAAAAGTTGTTAATTGGCATTAGTTCCAACTGAAGTCACTGCCACCAAGCGCCACACCATTCAAGGAAATCACTCAAGTTCGCCAACAGCCAAGTCAATACAAATCTCTGATCTTCAGTAACCCGCAGTGGAATCATCAATGTAATAAATAAGCAACTAGATTTAATTTTAGTTCACTAGAGTTAGGTTTGTTGATAGTTATCTCCTTTTAATAAAGTTCGACTGTATAAATAGGAACAAGTCATCTCTTTAGGTTAGTTCTAGATTTTGATAGCAAGTTGTAATCTATTTATATTTCCAGTTAGAGGAAAACTCCTTGTTTTTCTAGTTCTATATCCATGTCCATTTCTGGACTTTGATTTAATGCAAATGAAGGGAGGATTCTTTTGATAGTTTGTTCAAGCTTAGAGGATCGTCTCTAGCTGGGAAAGTAGGGTCCGCTTCCCTAAACTAGAGGAGATCACTCAGTATTTTATGCAATTCTATTTTGTCTTTCTATTTAGTGAAATTATCTGTGTACATGTTAATCTTGTGATGTGTTCTCTCTTTTGTGTATAACTATTTAGCTAGTTGTCACCTGCAGGTTTGTTTTATAAATTCTAAAAATACCAAAAATAAGATTGTGATTTCAACAACACTAATATATTCAGAGTGTCTCTTTGCTATGATTTGACAATGGATTCAATTACCTTGAAGTTCTATTTCAGCATTTAAGATAGTTTCCTTTAGGCAATTTAACTAGTTTCCCTTCAAGCAAAGTGTGTTTATTTCTTTAGCAATTAGACTAGTTTCCTTTCAAGCAAGTGTGTTTATTTCCAAAGCAATTAGAATAGTTCTTTCCAAGTATGTCTGTTTCCTTTCAAGAAAATAGATAGTTTCCATTCCTTGCATTTGTGTTTATTTCCGCAAGATAACTAAACCGGACTTTGTCCACCAACCACTAATTCAGATTCACTCCAAAATCCCCCGCACTAAGAATCTTATCGTAGATCACTCTAGACACCTCTGGATTGATAATTAAATGTTGTTGTACTAATGAACACTACTACGACCTCATCATTTTTGGCATCGTTGCCGGGGAATAATCTACAAATCATTGTAGGTTTAAGGTGTTGATAAGACTTCTTGAACGAGCGCATTTCAGATTCATTAGTTTATGAGAAGGCCTAGGGATGCCTTAGGTCGAGTCATCAAACAAACCATAGCTAGCATATCTCTGGAACTTAATCATCTGAGTGATCAGGGATCTCCTATAACATTAGAATTTCCCATTCTCTCTTATCCAGCTTCTACAATGGGTGATAATGGTGATCATGAGGAGGTAGCTAACAATAGAACATTCTCTTACCCAATCTCCATCACTCCTAAGAGAAATGAACCCCCCATGAAAAATATATCTCTTGCATTCCTACCTACCTTTCGAGGGAAGACTTCTAAAGATCCAGACCAGTTCCTGTTTCAATTTAAGATCCTCTGCCAGACCTATGATTATGCCACAGATAACTAGAAATTAAAACTTTTTCCTTCCACTCTCAAGGAGTCAGCACTCTAATGGTTCATGGGCTTGAGAGCAGACTCTATCTCTACTTGGGATGAAATGGAAACTACTTTCCTTGACAAATATCAAGACTATTGTAGAGTCAGGGATAGGAAAGATGAACTCTTATGCATGAAGCAAATGGAAGATGAAAATTTGGAGGATTATGTGGATAGATTTCTATTTGTCCATAGGAGATGTGGAAATAATTTAGATCAGGAATATTTAAGACCATTTTTCTAAGAGGAATAGATGATGAAATTAGGGAACACTTAAACCTAATGAGAAAAGGAGATGTTAATAAACAATACTTTACAGAAATTGTAGAAGTTTGTAGGAATTACTCTCATACTCGTGCAGGTAAGAATACTGAAGAAAGGCAGTTCGAGTGATGTTACAAAAGTCATGGAAGAGCTAGCAAATTTAAAAACTAATATCTTGCTTCATCTGAATACCACTTTGGATGGTATGCAAGCTAGTAAAAGGAACACAGAACCCTTAGCCATGTATTGCCTTCATTGTAGAGAAAAACATCCGCTTAGGGAGTGTCCTTTGAATCGAACTAAGTTATGCAAATTCTGTGAGAAAAGTCATCCAACAAATGAGTGTAGCCTGCTCCTTGAAATCAAAAATAGATTGAAGAAGGTAACAACAGATGAGGAAGAACTAAATTTTATTGCCCAGAAACAACCAAATTATGGATTCAATCAGTTTTCAAACCAATATGCTCCAAGGGACCCATCAAATTGGGGCCCAACCTCTTGGAATGGACCTTGGGGAGGTCCACTTCCTCCAATGCAAATGCCACCCCAGTGGGGATTAGCATGGCCTCAGCTAGACTAGACAAATCAATCTTGGACCAACCCTCAATGGCTAAACTCAACAACAATGTCAACAATAATGGGCACCTCAATATAACCAAGGAATGAGGCAATTTGGGAATCAACCTCAAGCCTTACTACTGGACCTTCACATCATACGAACCTAAATCCAAGTGATCAGTTAAATCAACCTCTAATGCCTACTCAGCCAATTCCTAATCCTAAAAATAATAGGTTGCAACAACAGGTTTATAACACAGATCTAAATACAGCCACCTCAAATGTTGTGGAAATAAATGACATCCAGCTTCGATCTCGAAGCATTCCTATAAATATTCTTGTTGAGGAAGTCACTGAGGAAGAGGAAGTAACACCCAATGTTGATAAACAACAAAAAGATGAGGAGACTAAAGAAATTCCAAAGGAAACCTCTGTTCCATTCCCAGAACGATGTAAACAAACTCCTCCAAAATCTAAGGAAAACTAGCTTGCACATAATGACTCATAGTTAATCAAGGAACTTAGAAAGATACATATTGAAGTTCCATTGTTACAAGCAATAAAAGATATCTCATAGATAAATCAGACCATTAAGAGCTTATGCCTAAAACTTCCAAATAGAAAATGAAAAATTACCGAACACCATCCAAGTAGAAGGGAAACTTGTTGATGTTCTGTCAAGCAAGCTAATTCCTCAAAAATATGGGGACCCTGGAAGTCTTGTTATTTCAGTGGAAATAAAAGGAGTGTCGGTCTCTAATGTATTAATTGACCTTGGAGCTGCTATCAATGTGATGACTTTAGAAAAAGCAGAAGCTCTAGCATTAACACATATTTAACCAACATCAATTGTGTTACAGCTGGCAGATTTATCTATCACCAAACCAGAGGGAATTCTAGAGGATATCATAGTCACTATCGATACCTGGGACTACTTAGTTGATTTCCTCATCCTTCAGACTAGAAAGAACAATAATACTTGGTAGACCTTGGCTGGCTACCGCAGCAACCCTTATTGACTGTAGGTCAAGAAACATGACTATTTCAAATGGGAAAAAGCTGAAGGAACTTTCCATCTAGCCCCCTGCCAAACCATTCTTACAATATGAAAATAAATCATGGATAGATGATCTGATGGATTCGGATGAAGAAGATGCCTCCTCATTGGCAATGGTAACAATTGCAGAACATTTTGAAGAATGCAATGAGGAGTATAAAGAATTGGAATCAAATAACGAAACCTCCTTGTATAGTGTTGCCTAGAAAAAGGTCTCTAGATGGCTCTGGAGAGATCTAAAGAGATCTTTCAAGGCATTCCACTATCCATATTCTGAACAAATTACTTCCCACTTAAGTTATCAACAAGCAAAAACCTTACACCAGATTGTGCCTCACCTTTGTCCATTAAATACTCTGTTAAGTCCTTACAAAGACCTTCTTTTTGTTCATAATGGCACAAAGTAGATCACTGTCCAAACCAACAAATAACTCTCTATCAGTAGTTGGTTAATAGAAGCAGAGGAAATTCAATTGACAAAACTATTACAAAATCATACCCAAGCTTTCACATGGGAATACAAAGACATGAGAGGAATCCACCCCAGTGTATGCACACATCATATCTACACTTAAGATGTCCATCCTATTAGACAACCATAGAGGAGAATTAATCCAGCCTTGAGGGACATAGTGAAGGAAGAAATAGAGAAATTGTTACAAGTAGGATTTAGATCTACCACATTTCTAACAGTCAGTGGGTATCACCATTAGTTATAGTACTAAAGAAAAATGGAAAGTGGCGAGTCTTCATTGACTATAGAGAATTGGAAAAAGCCACTAAAAAAGACTATTTCCCACTTCCCTTCATTCACCATGTTGGTGATGGTGTTAGGTTGTCATTGATGTCAAACGTGTTCAGGAGCATGAGACATCATCTTGCAGATATAGAGAATGGTTTTATACTTCACAGGTTTGATCTTGCATCATCAGGAGATGTGTTCTTCACAATGTCATATTAGTGAACATGACATATTCTTGGTAGGCATGGTCTTCATTATTCATCAGGTTCTTAACAAGGTTGATGATATCAATTGTTACTATTCAAAGGTTTGCAATGTGTTGGTTCTTGACAAGGTTGATGATATCAGTTGTTGGTATTCAAAGGATCACATGAATACACTTGATGTGTGATGTTGAGATCAGGATATATGCTTTTCATGTGGTAGTTGAAGATTAGGATGTATACTGTTCATATGGTATCCAAAGGTGTGCATGTGATTTGTCTATTGTCTTCGTATTTGTTGATCATGTATAAGATGCTTTACAGGAGATGGTATATGTTCTCACAAGAGATGTTGTATGAGCTTAGACTGCAGTGAGTTGTGATATCTGATCTTGGTCTGCCAAGAGGAATGGATAGGTTCATACATGTCATGTCATATGATGCTTTGGTTAGACCAAATCATTTGCTTTCATATTCTTCAGGGTGTCACAGTTATGGTTCATGAAGATGCTTATCTCAGTGTTGAAGTGTGTTAGTATGATTCAGATGAGATGCTTTAAAATGGAGGTGGAAAGTGTATCTAACAAGTACTTGGTCTCTTCATGTTAAGGCACAAGTGATTGGATTATGAATGTATTCCATTAGTATTATGAGTTGTTGATCAAGACACTTGCCAGTTAATTTGTTTTGTGTCTTCACTGCTACATCCTTGCATTAGACATAACAAGGTTCTATCAAGGTTTTGCATCATAATGATACTCTTATGAAATCAAAGGTATGGTGTTGTTGGTAAGAGATCATTGATTTTGATATTATCTTGAAGATAATACTATTATGCATATCATATTCCTGTTGGCATTTCATACCTACTATGCTCTATGCCTATTGGTACTCCTTGTTCGGTTGAAAGTTATAATTGAAGTCTTAAAAATAATGCATACTACACCCTTTATGATCTATTTGTTTGTTGACCGGAAGGAGCGGTCATTATGACTTTAGTTATATTTTTAAGGGTGTCAAGGATCGTGGGCAACCGGCCCCATCGACCTCTCTTCTCATTAATTCCGGTTACCCTTTGTTTGAAAAGCAAGCTCGAAGGAATAAGACTTTCAATTGTTAAACGTGGAGTTCGATTGGAAAGAAATTTATGCATTTGGAAAAGGTTTTATAAAGCATCGGGAATAAGACTTTATATGATATGTGGAAAGCATTGAAAATGCTTTGTATTGTGAGGGCCCGCGGTGTATTCAAAAAGGGCGGGCACTCAATGTTTTTTAAATTTAAAAACTATTACCGCCAAAAGAGGAGCCCACCCGATGCATTAAAGAAAAGTCTATTAAAAATCTTGTGAGAAATTTAGTAAGTTATGAAACCCGATCTCCAAGCCTTTTATGGCTTTAAATTTTTTTAGAAACCTTCTTTATTTTCTAAAGTGGTCGGTCCATACCATTTAGCATTTTAAATGGAGATTTTTTTTTTGTGATAAGATATTTTTAAAATTAGAAATTTTTAGTCTAAGAGATGGTTTTAAGGAGATTTTTTTTAAGGCAAATATTGATGGAGTTTTTGGAGATTAAAAGGAAAGAAGAGATTTTTGAGATAGATATATTGTCATTTTCGGAGAAGAGATTTTTGTTTGAGAATAAGGCAGATTGGAGACAAATTTTTGAAGACAAATTTTATGGATTGAAGAGAAGATAAAAAGTTTGATGATTAAATCTTCTTGCAGGAATATGAAGAAAAAGATATTTTTTTAAGCAGATTAAGATTTCATAGAAGTTGAAAAGTTTTTAATGCAGAGAATTTTTTTAAGAGGATCTAAAGATATTACTTGTAGAGAAGTTCAAGAGTTTTGAAAAGATTTGTCTAATGAGAAAATATGGATCAGAGATTGAAGATTTATTTATCATTTTGTTTGCAATCAGAGATTGTTTGTTTTGCAGGAATATGAATCAAATTTGAAGATTTTGTTTGCAGAGAGAAGGTGAAATGATTTTGTTTGCAGAGAGAAGGTGAAATGATTATCTTGTATATAATGGCTTTGTAGGTAGATTGATATTGCATTTGTGCAGATTGATGATGAACTGACAGGGATCAAATACAGAGATTGACAAGGCGATTAAAAGACAATATGCAATTGAAATGACAATCAGGTGCATGAATCATGAATTCAATTGATCAAGACATTGAGACTTGTAAGACAGAAATGAAATAGACAAAGTAAAGTAGTGTTGTTGTGCATATTGGAATACAGGATTGATATTCAGTGTTGTTGAATGGAGGATTAGAATACAAGATTGATATGCAGTGTTGTTGAATGGATCTGATTAATTTGCAGAGAAAATTGTTTATAGAGATTTGTATATGGAGCTTGTTTTGATTTGAAAATCTAACAGGAGGTATAAGGTTGTATACAATGGTGCAAATCTGATTGAACAGCAATCATGTCTTGCACACGAAGTTTGATGTTTTGTTTATAGTGATTGTATTAGCCAGTGAGGCTTGTAGGTCAGTGAGACCTATTTGTTTACCAGTGAGGTATATCAAGTGGATGCTTCTGTTTGGGATTGGAGTTGGTGCTCCATAAGGAGTTGGTGCTCCTAGATACAATTTGTATTTCCAGTGAGGCATGTTTTTCAGTTAAGCCAGTGAGGCAATTCTGGAGTGGTTTTTCTACCCCTGGAGGGTTTTCCACTCGTGCAATTCTTGTGTCTTAATCATCTCTCTATGATTGTATGTTTTACTCATGAGTTTTGTTTATGTGTTTGACAAAGTTATGTGCATAATTATTTGACAATTCAATGATAACTTTCTCTTCTTTGTGCTCTGCAAGTTAAATATTGAAAAAGATTTAAAAATTCACACAACACTGATTCACCCCCCCTCTCAGTGTTGTCCTTGATTCCTACAGTTGGTGCCTGAATTCACTGTCAGTTTTTAAGCATTTTTCATGCAGGCACCTTCCCTAAAATCCAAAAAAAATTTAAGTATTGGGGCCCCTCAGCGTTCTTCAGCATCTGCATCATAGTTCTTGAGGTGGTGGTCTTCATGTTTTCTCCATCGGAATGAGTTTGTATATGTCTTGGCAATCATGATTGGTACCAATGGTGTGTTTTCTTCTATCGCTGTGGCATGGGCCATCGAATGGACGGAGGAGTGTTTGCCCGATGGTGTTAGTCTTACCGACGAGGGTTTTGAAGGTGATCGGCGTCATCGGCATAGGTTTGAGGTGTTGCTCTGACGGTGTAAGTCACACCGACGGAGGTGGGAAACCGATGTGTTATCGGCAAGTGTTGTTATGTCGGCAAAGGAGTTTTGTGCTAGGCCGACGGTGTTGGTCTGGCCGACGGGGATGTGAGATGTGCCATCGGCATGACATAGACTGTCGGGTGAACGGGCAGATGTTGGACTGACAGTGGGAGGTTTGGCCGATGAGATGTTCATCGGCGTATGTGGAATGGCCATCGGCGAGACTATTGAGGTCGGTCAGAGGAGTTCCAGGTTGGCCGATGGGATTGGTCTGGCCGACAAGGGATTGCAATGGGCTTCATCGGTGTAACACATGAGGTCCGCCAGAGGATTTTTTGATGCTCCGATGGAGGGAGTCACGGCGACGAAGGGTGTGTTTTGTTTGCCATCGGTGAGACCGTCGAGATCGGAAGGAGTTTTTTGGAGCGGGCCGATGGTATAGGTCTGGGCGATGGGCTTTGGGCTGAGAAGCGTGTGTAGAGCGTGGCAAAAGCACTCGACACTTAGTATGTGGGTGGCCATGTTTTTAAAATGCTAAAGTTGTCTTCGCACCGTGCATGTGGGACTAATTCTCCTACATAATTTGAACCTTCAGAAAACACATTTTGGCGGGAACTCCCCATTTGAACGCAGCGATGGTTTTCTTGGTGGTTGTGGGTGGTTGAGCCATCAATGGCGACAGTGAAGAGTTGTGAGCAAACGGTCAAGCAGTCAGGTACCCATTTTATGGCATAGCGATTTCTCCAACGGTGGCGCTGGGCTCGAGATCCCCCCTATCTGTCGCATTTAATCTGTGAAGGCCATTTTCAAATGAAAGGAATGTATCTGGCAAATTTTTGACTTCTGGCCATGTAATTAATTGCAAAATGTACACGGTTCTGATATAATGGTTTGGTTGTGTTACTTTTTAGGAGGTTGGAGGTTTTTTAGGCTTTCGGCTCTGACTCTGAACATAAGGTGTTCACATTTTGAAAGGCATTTTTTGCTACAGACTCGGTCCTTAGTCTGGTGTACTAATCTATCTTGGATTGTAAATGATGATTTTCTCTGTGATGACCTTCTATGCAGATTGATTTTAAATGAAAAACACCTGTGTGTGTATTGTTTCTGATTGTCTCCTGTATGTCATTTGTTTTCCTTTCAAACAAGGTTGTCAAGGACTTCCAAGTTTTTCAGTGTATGCATACTGTGTGTCTGATTTATTGCATCTGCTCAAGGAGTGGTTAAATAGGCTTTTGATCAGATACAAAGGGAAATAGATTGCATCATAGGATCTGTTAAGCATGATCATTAATGATACTCTTTCTTGGACATGTTGCTGTCAGGCAGTAGCATTATTCTCAGGTCCTCTGGATATAAATTTATGTTGTCATGGGGAGACATTTACAGTCTTAGATATGACTCTGCTGCTCAGATAAGGCACTGGTTTGGGAATTTGTTTGTTCAATGGGTCTAGGAAAGTCCCATCACTCCAAACACCATTTCAACCCATCTCATCACTTCCACCTGTTAGTTGTAGGATTAGGATTAGGAACCTCTACATGCTCTCATACCTAACCAGACATTATGTCCAAGAATGTTGCCAACCTTGTGATTTGTTACACAAATCTTGGTCCATACATGAGAGTATCCTGCTTGTTGCCGTCAAGTTAAATCCTTCTGTCATTGAGCTAGTCAAGGTTATACTTTTATCAAATAGGGACATCCCCCTTGGTGCGGCAGAACTAGAAGTGAAGGGGAGGAGCTCACGCAACCTCCTGTATTCAGTTGGCTGAATCTGCCTATGCATTAGAACTGGCAAACCCTAATGCTGATTCAGAAGCAAAAACCAACACACCAAGTGCTGGATAATCTGGCTGGTAGTCGCTACTTCTCCTTTCTGGATGGATCCAGCAGATCCAACCAGATCCAAGTGGCTCTGAAAGATCAAGATAAGACTACCTTCACATGTCTGTTGACCTATTTTCCTCTATCCAAATTCAAATGGTCCACCCTTAAAAACCCTTGTTGAAACCATTGAGTACCCGGTTTCTACAAAACCCTAAACCCTAAAAGTCTTTTGCAATGTGCCATGGGCTTTTGTTATAATTCCTTGTTGACTTGTTATTGCCCATGAGGGTCCTTCAGGTTGTAGCTTCAAGTCTGGGTGGGTCGTTCTTTTACTGGCCCCATCCGTCAAGTCACCACCAAGAGCCCATGTCTTATATTTCAAAAAGTCTTAAGTCTTCAAAAGGCGTC
The DNA here is from genome assembly GCA_027924645.1 of Cunninghamia lanceolata. NCBI lineage: Eukaryota > Viridiplantae > Streptophyta > Pinopsida > Cupressales > Cupressaceae > Cunninghamia > Cunninghamia lanceolata. The sequence goes on from BSBN01000030.1 coordinate 34,084, forward strand.
AAAGGTGCCATATGGCCATTTATCGTAGTGTTGCAGAGCTCAAGAAATGACATCATCATCCCCCTATGTGGCCATGATAAGGTGCTAGCTGTCAGAGAATGTGGCTTATAGCCATTAAATCGAAGACCCCAAATCGATGAATCAAATACTGCCAGGTGTCTTCTTCTTAGTTCGTGGTTCCCAAGTGCCACAGAACTCCTCCACGTATCTTCGGATGTGTTTATTTTTTGTATAATTTCTATCTGTTGCCAGAGTGTGCCACGTGTCACCTCCACGGGGATTAGAGGAGAAACTTTTAAGAAAGGCATTGAGAAGGAGCGCAATAGTGCCATGTGTCTTTTATTGCAATGTGCGGAGCTGGCCACGTGTCTCTTTCTTTAATAAGCTTTGAAGTGTCGAGGTATAGTATGGTGGGCCCTAAGGTATCATGTCTAAGGTTTCTACATGCAACAGAGTGTGTCATGTGTCACTTCATGTGTTCCTCTATTGAAAAGAAGACATGGTCCCTCCTGGAAAAAAATAAAGGGACACGTGGCAACTTTCCAGCTTGCAGAGCTCAAAGGAAGCAAATTTTTTAATGGAGGTCCTGGAATGCTACCATTCCCCACCACGTGGAAGGATGTCACAGGCCTGCAGACCATTGAAGGTGATGTCACTTTTCTTCCGCGTGGCTGCGAGAGGTGAACAACTGTAGAGTATATCGAGGTCCCATGGCCACAGATTGATGACTCCGTCAGACAAGGCAGATTGCACCAGGTGTCAAGGGATGAAGAGGTGGGGCCATAGTTTTGAAAGATCTAACGGTGGCGCAGTAGCGCAAAGGAATCTTGTCTGCATGGAACATTCACTACGCGGTTGCGAGATGTTGCCACATGGCCATGGGATAGAGGTTAAACGAAAATTAAAAGGAAATATAGTGGTCATCTATCTAAAAGGGCAAATCTCTCTATGGTCAGGATTTAAAGGAGAGCCTCAGGCATCCCGAAGGTGGGAAATTTGTGGACTCTGCCAACAAGGAGATTTAGAGCCTGATTATTCAAAGAATCTAAGCCGATATGGCACATAATCAAAGGGTTCAAATTTTAAAGTGTTGTAAAAGCTTTGCTCAGGGGTTTTGTCTCATCTCCCATCAATGTGGATCCAATCTTCTCAGTTGCCCCTTAACAGATGTTCACTGCATTGATTATTGCAGAACAATGAATCAGCTATTCACACTGAAGGAGAAATATCTTTCATCTGCCCAAGTCTCTAGATAGTTTTTATAGTTAATTCTTGTAGATAGTCATCCCTTCAAACATAGATATTTTTTGACAAAGCCCGTGGGGCAATTTATTGTAACCTAATAGGTCATTTAGAATCAAATGCTATATATGCATAATGTAAGATGTAAAAAATGTTGAAAAATAGTTAGCCTGATGTTTCTGTTTTTCAAACAGAGCCCTTCTTTACTGTAATCATGCCTTCTAATTGAATATATGCCGGTTATTCTTACCTCTTTGTGTTGGTCTCTATCCTTGTGTAAATATGAGGATGGTTTGTCTATGAATGCTTTGTTCCTCTCGACCATTTCTTGTCCCTTACCTCTATTAGGATCAGCTAAATCTGTGTATACTCATCTGCTATATTTGGTTATGTTGTGTATTTCTTCAATTTTGTGAGAACACTTATATTCAAACCTAGTGTATCACCTCCCCTTTATTTTCATTTCATCCTTCTTCCTCTTTTCCTATCAGGTGAATAGATTAGGTTTAGTCTTAGGCTTGCTAAATCTCATATTCAGCAAAGGAACTAGCCTCTCTCTGGAGATTTGGCCTCCCTACAGGGTCCCACACTTGGAGGTCATCTCAATGTTTCACTAGATTGTTGGAGCCCTAAAAGCCTTCAACACTGAGTGCAAATCTAGGTGACAATAATTTCTGGCACACCCGATGGGACTCTAAAAAAATGAATTAAGCTGAGAATCTGGTATTTTCTCTGCACTCTGCATTGTGGCAGAACATTCCATGCACTTGACGACTCTACAAGCTACTGGTTCTGATTAGTACCATCTTCTATGCTCGTGCAAACTAGGGCATCATCAAGAGGTAACTTTTAGTTCATTGAATTATCTGTTACTGGTTCAAGGAGAAGATCTAGGTTATCTAGGTCTCTTGTGAGAAGGGGTAGCACCTCTGTTTTACCTCTTTCAAGGGCTTAATCTACACCCCCTCATGTTAGGTTTCAATATAATAGAAGAAGCTTACATATCCCTAGACTGAATCTGAACATTCCTAGGATGGTAAGGAATTTGCCTTTTGTAACCTTCAATGGAGGAAGTCCATTAAATTTGACTGCATACAATAACATACCTGTTGCAGCCTTGAAAAGTGTTTCACCCTTCACAAGTGATGGTTTTGTAACCCTTGCTGAGCATATCAAAGATATATCTAATGTATGCTCGGTTCATCATATACAACATGAAGATGTTGCAGTATGTCTCATGGTCTCATCTTTCAAGGGAAAAGCTCTTCAATGGTTCAGGAGCTTGACACCTTCTTCAATACGAACCTGGGACAAGCTGGGAGAGTCCCTCTATAAGCAATTTGGAGATAGGGTAGATGATGTTTCATTTCTCGAGTAGTTAACAACAATCAAGAGAGTTCCCAGTGACATGCCAACATATTTTAACTTCAGATTCCAGAGGACGTGGGAGATAATTCCAACTACCCTCATGCCACCCCCTCAAGGTGCCTTCTTGTATTATTTAAGAGCTTTGAATTCTGACATTACAGTGATGATGCAATCAATGGGTGTGGTGACTCTATCAGATGGTTATGAGACAGCTCTAAAAGCTGAAAATTGTTTAATACGGGCTAGGAAAATTGCTCTCAGGCCTCCTGTCCCACTTTTTCTAGAGCTACCTTCCTCATTTCAGCAGCCCATTATTGTTCCTATCCCAGAGCCTAAGGCTTCAATAACCTCTCTTTCTCAGGAGGAGAGTGACCTTAAGACCCTAATATCTAATTTGACCAACAAGTTGAATAGTATAGCTATTCAAACTACTCCCAGGCCCTATTAGAATTATAATCCAAGACAATCATCTAACCGAAATTGGAACTAGGGGTATAATTCTAATAGGAATCAGAACTGGAATTAGGGTTACCAACAAAATAGATACCAAAATCCTAACCCTGCATAGCCCTTACAAACCATTAGACCTATCCAACAAATACCAGCTATGAATCTAGTGAGGGCTTTAGTCCCTACTCAGAATAATCTGGCCCAAGAGGTAGATTGGTGCTATCCCTACAACCAATCCACTTGTGCTTTTGGAGCACAAGAAAGGGCTTTAATGGTGCAAAACTTTCACACTCATCAGGCCTCACTATTAGAGGCAGCTAATAGCATTCCTGAAGTGTCAAATGAGGTTACCAATGATGCTAATATGATGCTATGGACTCCAGTGGATTTTTGTGTTGTTAATCAACCCATGGATAGTGTTGTTATGCCCATTGCAGACAACATTAGGTCAAAGAAGAGGCAGTTGGAGACTAGCCCTATGCCTGTTGTGTTACAAAAGGAGCATGTTCCTAAGGCTAAAGTGGCCATTGCCAAAATTCCAATTTAGGGTAGCAAATCTGTTGCTACAAAAGAAATTCCATCAGGCTCAAGGGTGCTTGATCTAGTGGTGGATCAACCAAATAAGGGAACATGGATCCCCTTAATGCACAAGGTAGCCAATGTTCCATTAAATATTCTAGAACAGATAAAGAAAACAAACATAAATGTTTCTATGTGGGAAATGATGTCCATCCCCTCTCAGAGGGATCTATTACAAGAAGCCTTAAGGCACTTTCCATCTATTGATTTAGCAGCATTAGATCCATCAAATAGGCAAAAAGAAAAGACTCCTGTTAATCTTGTGTAACCAAGTGAAGGACAAGTAAGTACAGTCAAGAAACCATCTCCTTTCTACTTGTCTTTGATCATTGGCAAACTTTTAGTACACAATTGCATGATAGATTCAAGGGCTAGTGTTTCAATCATGCCCAAGAAGATTGCAGATACATTAGACATCAAATATACCCCTATTTCATCAGGAGTATTACAGTTGGATGGCACCTCTTTGAACACTATAAGAGTGATCAAGGGACTGGATGTGACTCTCCATGCATGTCCAAACCCAACTTTTAAGCAGGATATATCAGTCATTGATCTTCCTCCTTTCTTTGCCATCTGTCTGTCAAGAGATTTCACAACTAAGATAGGTGGCTACCTCTCTTCTGACTGGTCTCATATGTTACTAAGGACAAAATATGGCACATGGTTCACCATCAAGGCTGAACCAATTTCAGGCTATCATATGGAGACTTATGACCATAGTATGTTGAACCCACATGTAATGATTCAGGGCGAGGAAGTGCATGATCTAGAACCTGCTGAGGCAGAACCTTCACCTCTTCCTATCCCTGACCTATTTCTAGATGAGTGGGCTGGGGATCATGACAATTTCAACCCTTATGATACCATTGAGGTGATCAACCTGGGCAACTACATGATCCATGAAAGGGATCCTTCAGTCCCTTCTATACTCAAGATAGATTATGACTCCAACGGTCCATGGAAGATGTTCTTTGATGGTGCAAAGAGCAAAACTGGAGCCGATGTAGGTGTTTTGCTAGTCTCCCTGAATGGTAAGAAGTTGCATTTTGCTCATAGGTTGCATTTTTCTTGCACAAATAATGTAGCAAAGTATGAGGTATTGGTCCATGGCCTATTGATAGCAGAAAAGAATAGAATCAGGTATCTGGAGATCTTGGTGACACTGAATTGGTGGTTAACCAAGTTAGAGAGGTGTGTTACCAAAAATCAGCTTTTAAGAGCTTATAGACATAGAGTTTGGGACTTGTTTGAGAGTTTTGATGCCCTCAACCTGCAAGTGATCCCAAGGAAATTAAATATTGATGTTGATCAACTAGCAGCAGTGGGGGCCCAGTTTTCTCCACCTAAAGACTTGTTTCAAGGTCCTGATCAGCATGTAAAAGTAGTAATTAGGCCATCTATTCCTGATAATGATACTCATTGGCAGATCTTTGACAGCAATGAGCAGATTGTGAACTTTATTCAAAATGAAGCAGAATTTTCCTCCATGGCGCAGCCTAGGTTACAAGAATCCTATGGTGATTAGATCATCCAGCTCAAATCAAATAAACTGCCCAAGGGTCTAGTTACCCTTGAGGCTATCTTAAGTCACGATGATGAGTTCAAGGGGGAGAAAAATAAAATGACCTTCAAGAAAGAAGATTACCAATAGGTGACCATCGCCCAAGACAAGGAGTTGCTTCTTGGCAAAGTATGCGGTGATACAGAGGAGTAGGAATTCATAAGACTTGCCCAAGAGTACAATGATATCTTGGCATGGACATATGGGGATCTTAAAGGGTTCAATCTAGATGTGGCTCAACATGTCATTGATCTGGATCCCAACTGCAAGCCAGTTCACCAGAAGTAATGACCCATAAATCCAAAAATTGAGCCACTCATGAGAAGGGAGCTTGATAAGCTCATACAAGCAAGGATTATCTTCCCTATCAAGTATTCTACTTGGGTTGCTAATTTGGTGCATGTGAGAAAGAAAAATAGAGAAATCAGGTTCTGTGTAGACTTCAGGGACCTGAATCGTGCTTCTCTAAAGGATCATTACCCTCTACCCTCTATGGATCAAATCTTACAAACTATTGCAGGGATAGAGAGGTTTTCATTATTAGATGGCTTCTCTAGCTATAACCAGATTTTTGTCAGAGAGGAGGATAGATTTAAGACAACATTCAGAACCAAATGGGGAACCATGGCATATGCAAAAAATGCTATTTGGTTTGTCTAATGTTGGTGCCACATTTCAAAGGGCAATGGATATTGCCTTCAAATGATTTATAAATAGGTTTATCCTGATTTATCTGAATGACATCACAGTCTTCTCCAAGAAGGGAGAAAATCACATGGAGCATCTGGAGAAAGTTTTCCAGAGATGCAGAGAGTTTGGGGTGTCTCTCAACCCCAAGAAATGTATTTTTGATGTCTCCCAGGGTAAGATTTTGGGCCATATAGTGTCTAAGGATGGAATATCCATAGATCCTAATAGAACATCTGCCCTTCTTTCCCTTCCTCTTCCTGCTCACAAAAAATCTTTACAATCTTTCCTAGGGCAGATCAACTTCGTTAGGAAGTTCATTCCTAACTATGCTAGCTTGTTGAAGCCTCTAACCCTTATGCTTAAGAAGGATGCAATCTTCAGATGGACTAAAGAGGGTAAAGATGGTTTTGAAAAGATCAAGGAAGAGATTGTTCGAGCACCTACTCTCCTGAATCTAAATTATGAGACATGGAGGAGAGAACAGTATTGTTGTTGTTCTGATGCAGCGAAATGAACATGGACTGGAGCAGCCTCTGGCCTTCTTCAGTTAGACCTTGAAGGATTATGAGGTCAGGTATACCGCTATGGATAAGTAGGTATTTTACATTGTTAAATCTTTAAAGAAATTTAGATATATGTTGGCAAATAACCATATTAAAGTTTTAGTTTCTCATCCTAGCATGAGAGATTATATAATGGGAATTGAAATTAGTGAAAAGAGAGCAAGTTGGGTCACCAGGATCTTGGAATATGATTTGATCATCAAAGCCACTAAGTTGATTAGAGGTAGAGGATTATGTGAATAGCTAGCTCAGACATTAGTAGATGAAGTGAATTCATCTTACCATGTGAATGAGGAGGAACCTACAGCTGAGCCATCGGTTGTGAGTTCTTAGATAGCAGTTATGGCTAGTTTCCTATCCACTAGTAAGTATCCCTATGGACTAGATAGAACCAAAAGAAGACATTTCAGGTTGCAGTCTATCCCTTATGCTTTGATAGATGGTGTTCTCTTCAAGAGGAATTTGGACGGGGTCTTACTGAGGTGTATAGGATCAAATCAGGTTGATAGACTTCTTGATGAATTTCATGTTGGCCCAGCTAGTGGCCATTTTTCTGCTAGAGCTACATCAATGAAAATAATGAGGGGTAGGTTACTATTGGCCCACATTGTTCAAAGACGCCCATGTATGGGTAAGAGGATACAAAGAGTGTGATCTCTTTGCAGGAAAGAAAAGGTTGGCAGCACTCCCACTCCACCTTATTCAGGCTGATCAACTCTTCTCACAATGGGGATTAGATTTCATCAGCATGATAAATCCCTCTTACAGTGCTGGTCATAGGTGGGTTTTGACTGCAACAGATTACTTCACCAGGTGGGTTGAAGCAGTCCCACTCAAGGAAGCAAATGAATCATCTATCATGGATTTCTTGGAAGAAATCATGATAAGGTTTGGAGCTCCTCATACTATTATTTCTGATAATGCAAAAGCATTCACTAGTTTTAGGATCGCTGATTGGGCTCTTAAGTGCAACATCTTCTTGAAGACTTCATCCAATTATTACCCTCAAGGTAATGGGTTGGCTGAGTCCACTAACAAGAACCTAATCAAGATCTTGAAAAAGACCATGGAGACAAACCAAAGGCAATGGCACAATAAGATTAGATTAGCCCTTTGGGCTGATAGGATCACATACAAGAGAGCCATTGGAAACTCCACTTTTGTTCTAGTATATGGAAGAGAGGCCAGATTACCTATATCTTTAGAGCTTCCTACACTAGATTTGGCTCATCAATTGGAGCTGGAAGGAGAAGATGCAAGGTCTGTCAGGATGGTTGAATTAATTAAACTAGAAGAACAAAGACAGTCAGCCATGATCACACTATAAGGACATCATATGCAAACCAAGAGATATTTTGATAAAAAGGCCAAGGTCCAGACCTTCAATGAAGGTGATCTTATCCTAAAATGGGATGTTGACTGAGCCAACCCTAGAGGACACAACAAATTTGATGCACTTTGGAGTGGGCCTTATGTCATCATCATCAGCAAGAAAGAAAATGCCGTCATTCTCTCAAGGTTGGATGGTGAAGTTCTACCGATCTCAGTGAATGGGATCCATCTCAAACCTTACCATTAAGGCTGGTATGAGATTTTGTATATATAGTTTTAGTTTATTTTTTCTTTAGGTTTCCTTTCCCTAAGTGTCTTGCATAGGATGCATTGCCATTAGGGGAGTGTAGGCCTTGTCTCTTTTGTGGTCTTGTTTTGAGGCAGGTTCCAGTTTTCCAACATGTTTTAGACTTGACTCTTTGCCCAATCGATGCTTAAGGCCACTGATCTAATTGTTTAGCAGGAAAACATCCCTGAGAGGTCACCAAAATGTTGACCTATTTTCCTCTATCCAAAGTCAAATGGTCCACCCTTAAAAATCCTTGTTGAAACCATTGAGGACCCAATTTCTGCAAAACCCTAAACCCTAAAAGTCTTTTGCAGTGTGCCACAGGCTTTTGTTATAATTCCCTATTGACTTGCTATTGCCTGTGAAGGTCCTTCAGGTTGTAACTTTGAGTTTGGGTCACCACCAAGCGTCCGTGTCTTATATTTCAAAAAGTTTTAAGTCTTCAAAAGGGCTCAGAGGAGCCATATGGATGTTTATAGCAGCGTCGTAGAGCTCAGCAGATGACATCATCATCCCCTTGCACAACCACGATAAGGCGCCAGCTATCAGAGAATGTGGCTTACAGTCATTAAATCAAAGACCCCAAATCAATGAATCAAATGCTGCCAGGTGTCTTCTTCTTAGTTCACGGTTCCCAAGTGCCACAGAACTCTGCCACGTATCTTCAGCTGTGTTTGTTTTTTGTATAATTTCTATCTATTGCCAGAGCGTGCCACGCATCACCTTCACAGGGATTAGAGGAGAAACTTTTGAGAAAGGCATCAAGAAGGAGTGCAGCAGTGCCATATGTCTTTTGTTGTAATGTGCAGAGTTGGCCATGTGTCTCTTTCTTTAATAAGATTTGAAGTGTCGAGGTACAGTATGGTGGGCCCCGATGTATCATGTCTAAGGTTTCTAAGTGTAGCGGAGTGTGCCATGTGTCACTCCGTGCATTCCCGTATTAAAAAGAAGACAATGTCCCTCCCAACAAAAAACAAAGGGACACGTGGTAGCTTTTCGGCTTGTAAAGCTCAAAGGAAGCAAGTTTTTGAATGGAGGTCCCAGAATGCTACCATTCTGCGCCACCTGGAAGGATGTCGCAGGCATGCAGACCATTGAAGGTGATGTCACTTTTCTTCTACATGGCTGCAAAAGGTGAACAACTGTAGAGTATATCAGGGTCCCATGGCCACAGATTGATGACTCCATCAGACAAGGCAAATCGCGCCAGGTGTCAAGGGATGAAGAGGTGGGGCCACAATTTTGAAAGATCTAATGGTGGCATGGTAGTGGAGAGGAATCTTGTCTGCATGGAAGATTCACTACATGGCTGCGAGATGTTGCCACGTGGCCATGGGATAGAGGATAAAGGAAAATTAAAAGGAAATATAGTGGTTGTCTATCTAAAAGGGCAAATATATCTATGGTCAAGATTTAAAGGAGAGCCTCAGGCATCCCGAAGGTAAGAAATTTGTGGACTCAGCCAAACAGGAGATTCAGAGCCCAATTATTCAAAGAATCCAAGATGATATGGCACAGAATCAAAGGGTTCAAATTTTAAAGTGTTGTAAAAGCTTTGCTCAGGGGTTTTGTCTCATCTCCCATCAATGCGGATCCAATCTTCTCAACTGCCCCTTAACAGATGTTCACTACATTGATTGTTGCAGAACAATGAATCAACTGTTCGCATTGAAGGAGAAATATCTTTCATCTGCCTAGGTCTCCAGATATTTTTCATAGTTAATTCTTATAGATAGTCATTGTTGTGTGGTTACACAACACGCCCCATTTTGACTTGGCAAAACAGGGACCCAGCTTTTGTTTTGGCTTGTGTTGTCTGTTTCTGGCGGTTTAGTAAAAATAAGTCAGGTGCATCATCATCATGAAGGTCAGGATGAGATAAGGTCATCATCATGAGGTTAGTTTGTCAAAGTTCATATTTTGTTTCTATGACTTCATGGTTAGAATGAGTTTGAAATTCCATGCAGGTTTGCCTTTTACATCACCCGAAAATTCGTCCATATGAAGGAGTTGTGAGCAGTCAAAGTTTTGGTCAAACCTGATAATTGCTGTATGAACATCATCATCATCATGATATTTGAAAAGCCCCCCGATAACATCCTGAGGTCGAAACATCCGGACGTCAAGTTTAAGTCGTAGTAGGTTCTCCCCGTCGGGCGGTCTTTTGTGTCGCCTAAGGTCATCATCATGATCTTACTCTATCACCTGATAAAAATCATGCAGTCCCGAAACATCCGGACGTCAATCTTAAGTCATGGTGAGTTTTTCCCGTCAAGCGACCCTGGAAACATCATCATCATCATGATATTCCAACATTGCGAGCATCATGATATTTAGCATCACCCGATATTATAATATCATGCTGATATTATAATATCACCTTACTTAGAGAAATCTGCCATCTGCATAATTTGCGCGCGCACGACAGTCTTGGTGATCAACATCATCATGATATTTCGAGACCCGACATTTCTTAATATCCTCCTGACCTCCTTTTGCGTGATCGTGATGATCACCTTATCTTTCGAAGCGGAGGGTGATTTTCGTTTCTTAAGTCGTGTTGAACAAGATCATCATGATCTTGTTCGTCTCTCCCAACAGTTCGTAGTATCATCCTGCCGACGAGTATAACCTTTTGCAAATATGATGATGACGATGACGTCACCATCACCTTTGTCCATCGGCAGGATTTTTTCCAAGGCGTGATCCATTTCGCCAATATGATGATGACGATGGCGTCATCTTCGAGGATTAACACAAGCCCCGGATATCCTGATGACGTCATCAGGACTTTCAGCAGGATCATATTTTTGATCACCCAGTGCGTATATGATGATGATGATGTTCATCATCCTGATCTTTCCAGCGGATTGCCTTGGCCGAAAAGGGTCATACTGCTTTCATGACCTGATCATCTTCCTTAGAGGGAACCCGATACTCCATTTACCTCCTGATCGTAACGAAACATGACGATGACGTCATCCCTTTGCATTTTAACCAAGCCTGATGATGACGATGACGTCATCATGATTTTCCTCAGCGGCAGGATCATTTTCCAAGTCCTCCTGTTTGTCTTCATCATGATGATGATGACGTTGTCTTTCTTTCCCGAATGAGCAAGAACAAAACATCCTGATGTGCTTTTCATCAGAGCATTAGGAAAGGAGGATCATCATATTTTGTAATATCCTGCGGACAGACGGAAGGCATATAGTTGGTCATCATCATGATTTTTGGCGTCGGTATAACTGTTGCCGTCGGCCTAAGGTAAAATTGTCACCCTGATCATATGTAGTCACGCCGATGCAAATATGATGATGATGCAAAGCCGGATTCTAAGGATGGTTGAAAGGCGATTATTTCTTTGTATAATTTGGGGTCATCATCATCATATTTTGGGCCCGATACACATGAAAATGGGCGGGAAAGCATGAAGCGATGGAAATTCGAAAGGGCCGACTGCCTGATGTTTGGTCAACGATGGTTGACCTGATTGTTTTTATGTTGTTTATGCATTTAGTGCATAAATTTCCAGTGATTTGAAAATCGTATGCTGCACATTTTGGGGACTTGTTTAATAAAGCGTTTATTTCCTGTTGTTTAGCATGATGATGATGAACTTAATGTTTGTCTGTTTACTTGCAAGAAATCATCATGATGCTGCTGAAGCTGAACATTGAAGTCATGATGCTGCTGAAGCTGAACGTTGAAATCATGATGATGCTGCTGAAGCTGAGCATTACAAAGTTGCGCATGGAGTCAACATGAGCCAGAAATGAGGAGGATATTGTCAAATATGCTGTTCGCCAGCTGGAGGCCGAATCAAGTTGAAGATGCTGGAATATTCTGTGCCAGCTGTACATTTGCTAACTGACGAAGCATGTGCTTTTCATCTGGGCCGTTGTTTGTTATGAGAGGATCCTGATCCTTGGATCATTGTAACCGTTTTCTGGCAGTTGTTCTATATAACATCCAGAGCTTGTCATTTTAAAGGGGAGAAATACACTAGAATACACAGACGCATCTGGCGCAAAGAGTCAATTACTGTAGAATAAGTTAGGAGATCGGATTACTGAGACTAATGAGGATAGAATTGTTGAAATGTCAAGGTTCTTTCTTCAGATCACTGTAAATGTACCTGTTCTTGAGCATACTGAATGAATATGAAGTTCCAGATTACATCCTGATTGTAAATTTTACGTAATCTTTCTGTTGATTTCTGGATATGTACTGGTGAATGCTGTGTTCAACTAGAAGCGCTTTCATTTCATTACATGTTGTTGTCAACTTTCCTTTGAAGCTTTGCACTAGATCATGCGGATTTGTGGATTGTCCTGGTGAAGTATGATTTCTAGTTTTCCTTCTTTTCATTGCAAGTATGGGAGCTTGTATGTGAATCAGTGATCTAAGTCCAGTAATTTTAGGAATCTCACTCTCTAACCCTTTTCCTTTTTTTAATTTCATTAATTCATCACCATAACTGCAAATCATGATAAATAACAAGCAGAAACAGTGAAATATGCTGAAATCCCGTAGGTAACTGAAGATCCTTAGCATATTTGAGTTAAATGCATGTAGTATTGAAAATATCATGCAAAGAATCATAAATAATGGTAGAAATCATGCAAATATCAGCCTGTATGCACATTATTTGACTAAATTTACAGTGCAGAGGTAGAATTGTTGGAGACTTATGCAGAGCGAACATCCAGAGCAGGATATTTGAAGATGATGATGATGAACAGTGCAAAAACACGTAAGGCCCCTGAATGGAAAACAGCAATACACATCAACCACTGAGTAACGTCAGTAGATTAAGACCTAATCAACGGAGACTTGGGATCATGAATTCTTTGAATTCATCGTATCTTTCAAGATGAGTAAAGGTTGTTGTGTAACTTTTATTCTATGTTTGTGAATGACTAACATCATGACCAACATAAATTGGCGCTAGAAGGAGGGCCAGAGTCCGGAAGATCACGTTCATCATCAGTATTTCCAGGTTTGATGACGCTCAGAGTAAGGTAACTTCAGATCATTTGTGAATTTCACCAAATTGCGTAAATATTTGCTGCGACAAGTTTGTATTTGCACATTCTGTGTAAAGATTTCCAAATTTCACATAAATATTGCAAGCTTTACAGTAGATTTCTTTAAATTCACTAAATATTGGCCAAAGATGCATAAATTTGTTCAAGCTTTGAGAATTTGAGCCTTAGACACGTGAGATCTGGTGCTATTGGTCGGAATATCCCACTATCCTGTCATATTTGCAGTGTCTTCACAAATATTGCGCGAATATTCAGTCTGATTTGCAAGTTGACCGCAAATATCACCTCGTCCGGTGGAATCCAGCCAATATTTGCAAAGTTTCAGCTAATTGGCCTCCAAATTGAGAAATCCTGGCTCACAGGATAAATACCAGGTCTAGACATAGTGAAATTTTCGAAGAATTGCCTGTCAGAGGTTTTAGACCTAGGACTGTAGACGTTCACCATACTCCAGAGTCTAGTACGTCCAGAGCTTCACCAGGACCTCCTCCTGTAACTCCTGTTGGTTTGCAAATACCTTCAAGTATACCAGTGACACCTCCTGTTCAACCTCAGGGTATACCTTTAGTCCAACCTCAGCCAACTGCACCACCAGTTCAGCCCCTTCAGGTTGCAATGTCGTTCTTTGCAGCCGAATCACCATTGACCTTTACTGCGTATCATGAGTTACCAAAGTATCCGGACAAGCTTTGTCCAAAATACCATCCTTATCAGGATGCGGATGATCATATCAGGACGTTTAAAGAAGCTTGCTGCAGAGCCAGAATAGAGCATCAGGATGTGGTGTGCAGATTATTCCCTTTTTCCTTAGGGGAAGAGGCCTATAATTGGTTCATCAGTCTTGGTCAATCTTCTGTAGGTTCGTGGGCTGTCTTAGAGAAGGCTTTTCTTGACAGATTCAAGGTCCCTATTGATCCATCCATGAATTACCACCTGTTTGCCACAATCAAGAGATTTGAGCATGAACCTATTGCAAATTTCAATGCTAGGTTCCAGAAAATGTTGTCCAAGCTAGTTACCCCATATGTGGTGGCTGATGATGCTGCCAGAAGTATTTATTATTCAGCCCTGGATCCATTAACCGCCATGTTCATCAGGAGAACACATCCTGCGATCACCACATTGACAGGAGCTTTTCAAGAAGCTATCAAGGTAAATCAACAGCTGATACCTGCTCCTACTCCAAATATAGCATTCCCTGCTTTGCCTGGCATGCAGTCACAATATCCAGCACAGTATCCTGCAGCTTATCCTTCGCAATATCCTGCACAATATCCAAATGGAGCAGTGATGCCCCCAGCAATCATGCCTGCACCTTTGCAAGTACCTCCATTGAGTATCATGCCTCCTCCTAATGGAAATGGCCAATTGCCACAATATCCTGCACATACTCAGACACCTCAGGGTACAGATCTATCTCATAATAACCATGGATCTTCCTTTTTCCAGCCTCAGCCTGAAAATGTAGTGGCCAAAGCTCAAGAGGAGAAAGAGGAAATCAAAGAAATTGCTGCTCAGTTGAGAAAGCTCACCACAGAAGTAACACACTTGAGAAATCAAGGGTTTTATTCACAATCAGGTCAGAATAGGAGTTATTCCAATGACAGACCAAATTACCCTGACAGAGGATACAACAATAACTTCAACAGTAGTGCTGCAAATAACAATAATCCTCCTAGGCAGCCCAGAGTGTGGAACTCCAGGCCAAATAATGGTTCATTACCATCACCCCTAGACAATCAGCCTCCTGGTGAAGCCAAACAGACTACTAGAGTCAATCTTGCTGAAGCAGCCCTTACCAATTGGTGCAGGATTCACAACACCAATGCACATGCAGAATTAGATTGTCCACAATTTAGGATTGCTGCCAGCATCTTTCAGACTGAAGTGTCTAATACTTCTGGAAATCCACCTCAGGCAGAAGGAAATGAAATAGTTCCTTGTGGATATGACTCAGCTTTTGTGCTGGAAACCTACACTAATCAGCCTCATCAGGATTATAATCAGACCTGTGAAGAATCTGCCTTAACCTTTGAAGCGAACTATGTCTTCCCTTTTGAGGATGAAAATGAACCTACAAGAGAGCATGAGGAAGTACATGCATACCAGCAGCAATACCCTGGTAAGCACAATTATAACCTAAGGAGTAATGCCAACAGACCTGCCGGTCCATTGACATCATCTCTACCTCCAAACAACTTCAACACACCCCCTGATCCTAAGGCTAGCAATAACCCTGGGTTCCCTAAGGTGAATGCTCAGTACTTGTCTCCTCAAAACACAGTAACAAAAGTCGCAGGTGCACCTCATGAATCCGACAGGTTAGTCAGCTATTTGGCTGATGAAATGAAGAAAATCAAGATCAGCCTGTCCCTATCTGAGTTACTGAAAACTCCTGCCATCAAAAGGGCATTCATGAAGTCGCTGGATGATCCTGCTTCTAAAGAGGATAATCACCTTTCGAGTCAATCCAATAGCAGAGACCATACTGCTAAAGATAGCACTGTCAAGCCCAAAGTGTCAGCCACAGTCCAAGCTGCTGAAACGTCTCACATGACCTTGTACAGAGATAAAACTGAATCACCTCCGTTTCTCCTCACCATAAGAATGTTCAGTAAGAATTTGCACAATTGCTTAGTTGATTCAGGAGCCTCAACTAATGTTATGCCTTTGTCAATATGCAACGCATTAGGACTGCATCCTGCTAAATCATTAAAGAAGGTCACTCAACTCGACAAGACAGAGGTAAGTGTCGTAGGAGAACTCACTCATATTCACATGCAGCTAGCGTCTGATCCTAGGATCCAGTATTACATTGACATTCAGGTAGTTGACATACCTGATACATACGGGATGTTGCTTAGCCGGGACTGGTCTAAAACGCTTAACGGATACATGTCCACAGACTTCAGTCACATGTGGTTGCCATGGAAAGGTATACCTAATCAGATCAAGATTGATGCTGAGCCTAGGATGAAACATATGATCATCGAATATAACAGAACAAATGAGATCATGTATGTAAACGTAGAACCTGGAGTTTATCACATCAGGCCGCAAACTGTCCAAATAGAAGAGGTCCTGATGCTTGATGTTCATCATCATCATGATGATGATTATCATGAAGATATGCCAGTTGTAGAACTTAATAATGATCCTGATAATGACAACGAAATAGATCGCTTCAGGGATTTTCAGATGCATTTATCTACTCAGATAAAACGTTGTCAATTATTAAATATACCTGCTAATGATATTTTGATCGACGGATGGTGCAGATTGCATGGAGAAGCACACTCGGAAAAGACTTGCGAACCATGCTTAGACATGATCATGCTGGAGCAGACGTATAGTGAAGCATCATCATCATATTCCGAGGTGAGTGCTACATCTGATGATGATGATGATACTAATTTTTATTTGTCTTCTGCAGGAACAGAAGAGTCGACGGATCCTGATGAGGATCATATCCGAAAAACAGAAGAGATCCTGGTGTCCAATCAGACAAATGATGCGAGAAAGGAAAAGATCACTCCTGGTAGTGATTGCTTCATGGAACCGGATTACGAGTTGTCTGATGAGGATAAAGGCAGTGACCTGACGAAGTTCGAAGAATTTCTGGTCAAAGAAATAAAAAAAATAACACAACAGTGTAGATCTCCCCAGGAGGTTTTAATTAAAGGTTGGTGTAGGCTGCATCAGGCGCCTCACTCAGAAACCACTTGCTCACTGTGCTTACACATTTTGAAGAAGCATGCAGTTGTATGTGCTGAACATCATCCTCCTGCTAGGGTTGAAGAGAAAACAGAAAAGCCATCAGGCTCATCAAATAAAGGAAAGAGGAAGCTCAAAGATGACACACCTAAGTTAAGGTGGATATCAGGCGGAGCAGCAGCCAGAGCTGCAAAGAAAAAGGAAAGTTCAAATAAATGTCCCGCTGAAGATAAGCCTTGGATCCTAAGGTTTGATGGATCCAAATCCAAGCAAGGTTCTGGAGTAGGGATTGACCTTACTGACCCATCAGGGAAATCTTATTTAGCAGCTTACAGATTACAGTTCCCCTGCACTAATAATGTCACAGAGTATGAAGCTCTGATTCATGGACTGTTGTTTGCCCATAAGAAGAAGGTGAAGATCCTGCATGTCTTTGGAGATTCAGAACTAGTTGTGAGACAAGTAAGAGGAATTTACTCTTGTAACTACAGAAAGCTGTCAAATTACAGACATCGTGTGTGGGACCTGATTGAAGACTTTGATGCCTTCAACATCGTTCACGTGCCAAGAGAACAGAACCAAAGGGCAGATGCACTTGCTCAGGCCGCCAGTACACTGGAACCACTGTCTATATCTGGTCTGAAGAGATTTGCAGTAGAATTGGTGTCAGTACCTTCGGTACCTGACAATGTGACCAATCTCCAAGTGTTTGATGATGATCAGCACATCCTGGACTTCATATCAAACAGAGATGTATTTGAAGCTCAGATCATAGATGAAAATGGTATGGAAGATCATGTCTGGGAAGAAGATGAGATATTAGAGTTGCCTAGCAACACAATTCCCAAAGGTATGATTGAATTAGAAAGAGCCTTTGATCTGGATAATATGCTCAAGCATAAGGATCTGCCTAAGGCAGATGGAGGTCAATATTCACAGGTGAATATTGGACAAGCTGATGACAAGAAGAATGTCTTGTTGGGTAAGGTTTGTACACCTGAAGAGTTAGATGGAATAACTCAAGCCCTTAAGGATTATATACATGTAATTGCATGGACTTATGACAAGCTGAAGACGTATGACACTTCTGTCATAACTCATACTATACCCCTCAAGCCAGATGCAAAACCTTTCAGACAGAAGCAGAGGCCAGTCAATGCTCTGCTTGAGCCCATCATCCTTGAAGAGGTCAAGAAATTGTTAAATGCACGGATAATATTTCCGGTAAGGCACTCCACTTGGGTGGCAAATCTGGTACCAGTCAGGAAGAAGAATGGGGACATCAGATTGTGTGTGGATTTCAGGAACCTGAACAGAGCATCAGAAAAGGATAATTATCCTTTGCCCTCTTTGGATGAGGTTCTGCAGATGGTAAATGGAGCCAAGATGATGTCCTTCTTGGATGGTTTTTCGGGATACAACCAAGTGATGGTTGATAAAATTGACAGATTAAAGACTGCCTTCACCACAAAATGGGGGATATTTGCATATAGACGTATGCCGTTTGGATTGATAAATGCTGGAGCTACATTCCAGCGAGCAATGGACATAGCCTTCAGAGGCTTAATAGGAAAATGTATAGTCATCTACATGGATGACCTGACAGTGTTCTCCAAAGAAAGGGGAAATCATGTTGCTGACCTCAGAAGTGTACTGAAGAAGTGTGAAGAATATGGAATATCTTTGAATCCCAAGAAGTGCATATTCGGGGTCACAACAGGAAAGTTACTAGGCCACCTGATCACAGAGGATGGGATTATCATTGATCCTGACAGGGTGGAATCTATTATGAAATTACCACTTCCAGGAAACAAAAAGGAGCTTAAATCTTATTTTGGTAAGATAAATTTTGTGAGGAAGTTCATCACTAGCTTTGCTGAGATTGTCAGACCACTGAATGCCATGTTGAAAAAAGATGCACAAATTGACTGGACACCAGAAGCCAGAGCTGCTTTTGAAGATATAAAGAAGGCCATTTCAGATGCTCCTGTCCTCATTAGTCCAGATTATACAAAATATTTCTACATCTACTCATTTGCTTCAGAACATACTTCTGCAGCAGTGTTAACTCAAAGAAATGAAGATAAAGAAGAAAAACCAATTGCCTTCATGAGCTGTCCTTTCAGGGATGCTGAGTTGAGATATGTAGATGTTGAAAGACAGGCATTTGCATTAGTCAGAGCAGTAAAAAAGTTTAGACATTATATACTGAGGAGCAAAGTGATTGCTGTGGTACCAGATGCAGCAGTAAAGATGCTGCTGATGCAGAGTGAACCTGGTGAAAAAAGGGCCAAATGGATTACGGTACTACAAGAATATGACATGGAGATCACACCCATGAAGCTAGTAAGAGGACAGGCTCTGAGCCAGATGATATCTGAAACTGATCCAAACATCATCAGTCAACAGTATGTGATAGATGAGAAAGACAATAAAGAATGGTATTCAGACATCAGGCACATCCTGATCACTGGAAGATGTCCTTTGAGGATGCAGGCTTCACAGAGAAGAGCCTTGAAGATGAGATCCCAGAAATATATGATGAAGGGAGGAGCCCTGTTTAAAAAGAATTATGAAGGGATATACCTGAGATGCTTAGAGAAATCAGAAGCCAATAAAGTTCTGACAGAGCTACATGACAAGTTTGGAACTGCCCACGGATCAGCGTTGGCCACCACACATGCAATCCTCAGAGCAGGATATTACTGGCCTACAATTTTTAAAGACACAGCTGATCATGTTAAATGTTGTCATGTTTGCCAGGTTGCTGCCAACAGAGAAAAATATGCTGCACAACCATTGCAGCCAGTGATGGAAGAGCGCCCATTTGCACAATGGGGCATGGATTTCATAGGACCAATCAATCCTCCATCTTCTTCAGGCCAGAGGTATGTCCTAACAATTACTGATTATTGTACCAGATGGACTGAGGCTATCAGCAGCAAAACTTGTACTGCTAATGATGTCATTAAATTTCTGGAAAGCAACATTGTCACCAGGTATGGAACTCCTTATGCACTGGTAAGTGATAATGGTTCTGCCTTCATTTCCACTAAATTGTCAAGTTGGGCTTTTGATCATGGGATCATACTTAAGTTCTCATCCAATTACTATCCCCAGGGAAATGGATTAGCAGAATCCACCAATAAGAATTTACTGAGTATCATAAGAAAATTGATAGAGAAAAATCCCAGGGAATGGAACTCATTTCTGAAGTATGCCTTATGGGTAGACAGAACTAGAATGAAAATTGCATTAGGAAACTCACCTTTCCAGCTAGTATATGGGGTAGATCCTATCCTCCCTGTAAACTTGAAAATTCCTACTCTGCAGTTTGCCCAAGACTATCTAGGCATAGATAATAAACAGGAAGTCAGGTTGCTTCAGTTGATGCATCTAGAAGAAAAACGAAGCCAAGCGATTGACCAATTTGCAAAACATCAGGCTGTTGTCAAACGCTGGTTTGACAAGAGAGCCAGAATTAAAGCTTTCAGGATATTAGATTTAGTCCTGATGTGGGATAAAGCCCATGAAAGGAAAGGTGATCATGGTAAGTTCGATAGACTATGGATAGGTCCCTTTCAGATTTCTGAAATTTTAGGAGACAGCACTTATAGGCTTAAGAACCTGACAGGTGAGGATGTCCCGTTGCCAGTCAATGGACAGTTCCTCAAACATTATTTCCAGGCCTGAGTGACTTCATGGCAGTCTTGTGTATCATATTGTATATTTGTATAGTTGTTTGTACAGTGTTTGCTTCTTGTTGTTGTTATTTTGTTGGTTGGGACCTTGTTCTGGTAAGTCAGGATGATGCACTTCATCACCTAAGAAAATAACTAAATTGTTAGGATTCAAGTGATGAGATCAGATTTAGATATAGATTGTAATTCATTCTGATAAATAATCATGATCAGGTTTATGATGTCTTTTCATCAGGGTACTTTTTCTTGTCCAAAGTGAATCAAACACAATGAAACACCTAACAGCCTTGGGTTTGTTGAAGATATGAGTATAGGTGTTAAGTGAAAAATCTAAAGGGACTCCCTTGCTACCAATACAATCTCCAACCTAAAGCTGCAAGTGACTACACCTTGTACAAATGAGCAGACATGATGATATCAAATTTAAATTTTTAAAGGAAAATCAGAAACAAAATAAAATTAGGCCATCTAAGTAACTCTACCGGGGCTATGGACGCCTGCTGGCAGTGGGGCTCTACTTAGGGAGATTGTATAGATAACCTTGCCGGGGTTATAAACACCTGCTGGCAGCAAGGCTCTATCCAGGTTGGCTATGAGGGATGATCTCCAACTATGTAGTTTAACACCAGTTACTTATGTTTTCAACTTACTTTCAAGATGAGGATAATTAATCATCTGCACACACCTGATCCTTTGTTAGCTTTATCACCATAATGAAATTTTATCATTCAAAGATCATGATGATTTACTTAGACAGAATTAGAACACTATAGATGAATGTGATCACATCACTTGAATCATTTGAATTTTGTTGTTTTCTTTGGTGGCAAGTTGTTGTGTGGTTACACAACACGCCCCATTTTGACTTGGCAAAACAGGGACCCAGCTTTTGTTTTGGCTTGTGTTGTCTGTTTCTGGCGGTTTGGTAAAAATAAGTCAGGTGCATCATCATCATGAAGTTTAGGATGAGATAAGGTCATCATCATGAGGTTAGTTTGTCAAAGTTCATATTTTGTTTCTATGACTTCATGGTTAGAATGAGTTTGAAATTCCATGCAGGTTTGCCTTTTACATCACCCGAAAATTCGTCCATATGAAGGAGTTGTGAGCAGTCAAAGTTTTGGTCAAACCTGATAATTGCTGTATGAACATCATCATCATGATATTTGAAAAGCCCCCCGATAACATCCTGAGGTCGAAACATCCGGACGTCAAGTTTAAGTCGTAGTAGGTTCTCCCCGTCGGGCGGTCTTTTGTGTCGCCTAAGGTCATCATCATGATCTTACTCTATCACCTGATAAAAATCATGCAGTCCCGAAACATCCGGACGTCAATCTTAAGTCATGGTGAGTTTTTCCCGTCAAGCGACCCTAGAAACATCATCATCATCATGATATTCCAACATTGCGAGCATCATGATATTTAGCATCACCCGATATTATAATATCATGCTGATATTATAATATCACCTTAGAGAAATCTGCCATCTGCATAATTTGCGCGCGCACGACAGTCTTGGTGATCAACATCATCATGATATTTCGAGACCCGACATTTCTTAATATCCTCCTGACCTCCTTTTGCGTGATCGTGATGATCACCTTATCTTTCGAAGCGGAGGGTGATTTTCGTTTCTTAAGTCGTGTTGAACAAGATCATCATGATCTTGTTCGTCTCTCCCAACAGTTCGTAGTATCATCCTGCCGACGAGTATAACCTTTTGCAAATATGATGATGACGATGACGTCACCATCACCTTTGTCCATCGGCAGGATTTTTTCCAAGGCGTGATCCATTTCGCCAATATGATGATGACGATGGCGTCATCTTCGAGGATTAACACAAGCCCCGGATATCCTGATGACGTCATCAGGACTTTCAGCAGGATCATATTTTTGATCACCCAGTGCGTATATGATGATGATGATGTTCATCATCCTGATCTTTCCAGCGGATTGCCTTGGCCGAAAAGGGTCATACTGCTTTCATGACCTGATCATCTTCCTTAGAGGGAACCCGATACTCCATTTACCTCCTGATCGTAACGAAACATGACGATGACGTCATCCCTTTGCATTTTAACCAAGCCTGATGATGACGATGACGTCATCATGATTTTCCTCAGCGGCAGGATCATTTTCCAAGTCCTCCTGTTTGTCTTCATCATGATGATGATGACGTTGTCTTTCTTTCCCGAATGAGCAAGAACAAAACATCCTGATGTGCTTTTCATCAGAGCATTAGGAAAGGAGGATCATCATATTTTGTAATATCCTGCGGACAGACGGAAGGCATATAGTTGGTCATCATCATGATTTTTGGCGTCGGTATAACTGTTGCCGTCGGCCTAAGGTAAAATTGTCACCCTGATCATATGTAGTCACGCCGATGCAAATATGATGATGATGCAAAGCCGGATTCTAAGGATGGTTGAAAGGCGATTATTTCTTTGTATAATTTGGGGTCATCATCATCATATTTTGGGCCCGATACACATGAAAATGGGCGGGAAAGCATGAAGCGATGGAAATTCGAAAGGGCCGACTGCCTGATGTTTGGTCAACGATGGTTGACCTGATTGTTTTTATGTTGTTTATGCATTTAGTGCATAAATTTCCAGTGATTTGAAAATCGTATGCTGCACATTTTGGGGACTTGTTTAATAAAGCGTTTATTTCCTGTTGTTTAGCATGATGATGATGAACTTAATGTTTGTCTGTTTACTTGCAAGAAATCATCATGATGCTGCTGAAGCTGAACATTGAAGTCATGATGCTGCTGAAGCTGAACGTTGAAATCATGATGATGCTGCTGAAGCTGAGCATTACAAAGTTGCGCATGGAGTCAACATGAGCCAGAAATGAGGAGGATATTGTCAAATATGCTGTTCGCCAGCTGGAGGCCGAATCAAGTTGAAGATGCTGGAATATTCTGTGCCAGCTGTACATTTGCTAACTGACGAAGCATGTGCTTTTCATCTGGGCCGTTGTTTGTTATGAGAGGATCCTGATCCTTGGATCATTGTAACCGTTTTCTGGCAGTTGTTCTATATAACATCCAGAGCTTGTCATTTTAAAGGGGAGAAATACACTAGAATACACAGACGCATCTGGCGCAAAGAGTCAATTACTGTAGAATAAGTTAGGAGATCGGATTACTGAGACTAATGAGGATAGAATTGTTGAAATGTCAAGGTTCTTTCTTCAGATCACTGTAAATGTACCTGTTCTTGAGCATACTGAATGAATATGAAGTTCCAGATTACATCCTGATTGTAAATTTTACGTAATCTTTCTGTTGATTTCTGGATATGTACTGGTGAATGCTGTGTTCAACTAGAAGCGCTTTCATTTCATTACATGTTGTTGTCAACTTTCCTTTGAAGCTTTGCACTAGATCATGCGGATTTGTGGATTGTCCTGGTGAAGTATGATTTCTAGTTTTCCTTCTTTTCATTGCAAGTATGGGAGCTTGTATGTGAATCAGTGATCTAAGTCCAGTAATTTTAGGAATCTCACTCTCTAACCCTTTTCCTTTTTTTAATTTCATTAATTCATCACCATAACTGCAAATCATGATAAATAACAAGCAGAAACAGTGAAATATGCTGAAATCCCGTAGGTAACTGAAGATCCTTAGCATATTTGAGTTAAATGCATGTAGTATTGAAAATATCATGCAAAGAATCATAAATAATGGTAGAAATCATGCAAATATCAGCCTGTATGCACATTATTTGACTAAATTTACAGTGCAGAGGTAGAATTGTTGGAGACTTATGCAGAGCGAACATCCAGAGCAGGATATTTGAAGATGATGATGATGAACAGTGCAAAAACACGTAAGGCCCCTGAATGGAAAACAGCAATACACATCAACCACTGAGTAACGTCAGTAGATTAAGACCTAATCAACGGAGACTTGGGATCATGAATTCTTTGAATTCATCGTATCTTTCAAGATGAGTAAAGGTTGTTGTGTAACTTTTATTCTATGTTTGTGAATGACTAACATCATGACCAACAGTCATCCCTTCAAATGTAGATATTTTCTGACAAAGCCCGTTGGGCAATTTATTGTAACCTAATTAGGTCGTTTAGAATCAGATGCTATATATTCATGAATGTAAGATGTAAAAAATGTTGAAAAATAGTTAGCCTAATATTTTTCGTTTTTCAAATAGAGCCCTTCTTTACTATAATCATGCCTTCTAATTGAATATATGTTGGTTATTCTTACCTCTTTGTGTTGGTTTCTAGCCCTGTGTAAATCTGAGGATAGTTTATCTATGAATGCTTTGTTCCTCTTGACCATTTCTTACCCCTTACCTCTATTAGGATCAACTAAATCTGTGTATGCTCATCTGTTATATTTGGTTATATTGTGTATTTCTTCAGTTTTGTGAGAATGCTTATATTCGAACCTGGTGTATCACCTCCCCTTTATTTTTAGTTCATCCTTCTTCCTCTTTTCCTATTAGGTGAATAAATTAGGTTTAGTCTTAGGCTCACTGAATCTCATATTCAGCAAAGGAACCAGCCTCTAGAGATTCGGCATCCCTGCAGGGTCCCACACTTGGAGGTCATCTCAAAGTTTCACTAGATTGTTGGAGCCCTAAAATCCTTCAACACTAGGTGCAAATCTAGGTGACAATAGTGTCCATGGGGGACATTTTCCTATAGAGTTCTGTCATTCAGATTATGCAATGCACCAGCCACATTTCAACAGGTTGTGTTGGCAATTTTTGTTGATTTAGCCAATACACTTGTGGAGGTTTATATGGATGATTTCACGGTGCATGGAAAAACTTTTGATGAAGCCTTGAATAGTTTGAATAAAGTGTTTGAAATGTGCAAAGAACATCAGTTATCCCTAAATCATGAGAAGTGCCTTCTTATGATGACTGAAAGGATAGTCTCAGGTCACCACATCTCACAAGAGGGAATGAAAGTGGACCCCCAAAAGGTTGAAATTATAGTTCAAATTCCCCCTCCTCATACTCAAATAGAAGTGAGAAGTTTCTGAGGACATACTAGATATTATCGAAGGTTTATTGAAAACTTCAGTAGAAACATTGATCCTTTGTTTACCTTCCTTAAAAAGGAATTTGAATTTAATTTGACACCACAATGTCAAGAATCCTTTGAAGCCATCAAAAGTGCCCTCATGACAGCATCAGTCATCAAAGGACCGAATTGGAGTGAGCCATTCCATATTCATGCTTATGCTTCCAATCAGGCTATTGGAGTAGTCTTAGGATAGGCTAACGAATCTAGAGGGATGCATGCAATTTTTTATGTTAGCAAAAACTTAAACCATGTAGAGAAAAACTATACCACTATAGAAAAGGAATTCTTAGCAGTAGTTTATGCAATCAATAAGTTCTGCCACTACATCATAGGCTACAAAGTTTTTATACATACCGATCATGCAACTATTAGGTATCTGATGAATAAAGATGTGGTAGGTGGTAGAATTATTAGGTGGTTGTTATTGTTGCAAGAATTTGATATAACCATTGTTGATAAACCTGGAAAAGATAATATTGTTGTTGATTTCTTATCTAGATTGGCTGTGCAGGGAAGTAACGAACTAGTGGACAACACATTTCCAAATGAACATCTCTTTGCCATTTCCATACAATCGCCATGGTTTGCAGATTTGGCTAACTATTTAGTTTCAGGAAGATGCCCACCACATTTCAATCAGAAAGAAATCAGGCAATTGGTTCAAGATAGCTCTAGATACAAATTTGTAAATGGTATCTTGTTTAAAAATTGTCCTGACCATGTATTGCAAAGGTGTGTGCGGGAAACTAAAGTTTATGACATAATGTAAGCATGTCATGATGAACCTTCTGGTGGACATTTTTTAGCCCTCCGGATGGGACATAAAATTCTAGGAGCATGGTATTTTTGGCCAATAATGACCAAGGATATCTAACATTAGGTCAAGCACTGTAACCAACTCCAACAAATGGGACGTCTAACTCTTACCACAGAAATGTCGCTCCATCCTCAAGTGGTTCTTGAACCATTTGAAAAATGGGGAATAGATTTTGTGGGGCTGATAGATCCACCTTCCAGAGGAAACCACTACATTCTGGTTTGCACCGACTATGCCACTAAATGGGTCGAAGCAAAACCACTACTAGCAGAAAAGCAGGAGAATGTTGCAGATTTTCTGTATAAGCACATTTTGCAAAGATTTGGAGCACCTAGAGTCCTTGTTTCTGATCAAGGACCACAGTTCACGTCTACTATGATCAAAGCATTCTTGGAAAGATATAAAATCTATCACAGGAAGTCATCTCCATATCATCCTCAAAGCAATGGTCAAGTAGAAGTAATGAATAGAGAATTGGAGAACATCCTCACAAAAACCATTTTAGGTAAAAGAACAGATTGGGCTGAAAGAATGACAGAAGTTGTTTAGGCCTACAACACCACATGGAGGACCACCACTAATTTCACACCATATGAATTAGTCTATAGGAAACACACAGTGTTTCCCATAGAATATGAGGTGGAAACATTAAGGGCAACACTTGAAGTTGGTATTGACTTAACTGAAGCACAACAACACAGGATGATGCAACTAAACAGATTGGAAGAGATGTAGATGGAAGCATTACAACACACAGAGTTAGTTCAATAGCAGAGAAAAGAATGGCATGATAAGAACATTATCAGTAAGCAGTTCAAACAAGGAGATTGGGCCCTATTCTACGATTCCAAGTATCAAGATCTAAAAAAGAAACTGCACACCAGATGGTTGGGGCCCTATGAAATTCAAGAAAACTTCAGCAATGGGGCCATTCAACTAGTTCCCATTGATGGAGATCACAGACTTCTTCTAGTAAATGGACATAGATTGAAGTTGTATCACAAACCAACTTCCAAAGAGGAGTTCTCTGCAGAAATTCAGTCTCGGATAGACCATTTCGCCCTGGAGGATCTCTCTTCCATGGGACTCTTGTTCTAAATGATGATTCTGGAATAAACAAAGTAATAAAGGTTGAAAACTAGAAATGGTGACTTTGTCTAAATGGAAGATTGAAAACCAGCAATGGTAGTCTTTCCTTTGAATTCCCCATTTCCTTCAATAAAATTCCTTTTTGCGGTTTTGCAGGTCTTTGTGTTGAAATTTTTTGAAGAGCTCCAGATAGTTACCGATAGCTCTAGATGGCTATGGATGGCTCCAGACATATATTAATGGACACTTGCTTTCCAAAGTATCGTTGGGTGCTAGGTGATGTTGCATCGTGAAAAGTGATTTGGTTAAAGTTAAGGTGAAACCATCTTAGGGATGAGTACTGTACAAAGGTAGATTCCTACCTTGAAACTTGTATTATTATTTTAATATATGTATATATGCCACGTGTTTCCCCAAATGACCCACATGCAATCCTTATTCTTCACACGCACCAAGGCAGTTGCATGATTGATGGCAATCAGATAGGTGGCAGTAGCAGGATCGCCCATAGATCTTGTGTACCTTGAAATAAGATGCAAGTACTTGGTCATAATGATAACAACATTTTTAATAAATGCCATAAAAAGAAATAAGTACTCGCTTGAGAAATAATGATGACCTGTAATTATGATCATAAAAGGGAAATGCATTTGAAAAGATGTGAAAGCTACAATTGTTGGTGTTATCTCCAGATGTGCATGGAAAATAATTAAGGTGGCGGCTATGAATTTCCACTTTGCATGCTGTTACTCTGGTTTGAACCTCCAAAGTACGTGCCATGAATGTTGAAAAGACAGGTAGGGTAACTGCCAACCTATCCATCTTGCATGCGATTATTTCCTCACTTAAACATGTCATCGACAACTCAAAATTCACATTACTTCATGTTCTTAAAAAAAAAAAACCATAGATCCATTGCAACATTTTTCTACAAATTCATACAAAATAAACTGAGCAAATGGGTAACAAAAGGAAAGTTGAGCTAGAGAACATCACTTTTGACGATGCCAGTCACAAATTTTCTAGTAGGCTGGCTGGTTGGAGTTCCTGTAGAAGTTTGAGGGGTATGAAGCAAAATTGGTCGACAAGTTCATCACAAACTTCCACATGACCTTCACCACAGTTAAATGGGTAAGGATACAAATAAACCCTACTGTAATTAGTCAACTTTTTGGCATACCTGCAGTAGGTGTTGATTTGTTTTCAAGCAAACTATCATATGAAGAGCTAGTTCAAAATTTTCATGTTGCTCCAAAGCCCTTCCCTCAATATGTTGTAAGTAAAGGAGCAACCAAAGGAATTAAGAGGACCAATCTTCTGGACCCATGGAAGACTGTTGTCATGTGGATCATGAAATTCTTTACATGTGATGGTCAGTATGGCATGGTTTTAGGGACAGGAATGAGATTAATTACTCACCTGAGGCATGGGGCCAATGACCCCAGATATTTGATAAATTTGTATTCTTTCTTACATACAAATCTAATTAACATGATGACAAAAAGAAAGAGTAAAGAAGGACAGATTAGCCACCCCAGCTTAATACATTTGATCATGAAGATGATCAACAAAAATGGGAGGACTTTCTTGCCTTGCAGCCTAGAAGAAAGAGGGCAAAAGATCACACCTCCACTGTCTCTGTTTCAGGAGACCCTGTTGTGGTGTCTTCCAAATCCCCTGAAGTTTGGTTTAGATGACTCTGGAGGGGGATGAAACAACCCAGTCAAGCAAATGAAGCAATAGGTTCAACCTCTACCAGGATACACCACCCCATCTGTTATTTATTTATTTAGATGAGGAGGACAAAGAAGAAATAGAGGAAGGCCATACCGCCATCTCAAGTGAACAATCATCCCCTACTACACAGCAAAGAGAAGGACATGGCGACTGAAGAGACTAGCAGTGGTGAAACTCTTGAGGAAGTTGGTGAAGAGGACACCCCTAAAGAAGCAGAAGAGGATATCTTACAACACAGCCACAGGAAAGGGAAAGAGCCCCTCATGGAAAGCTCTAAGGATACAACAGCCCAGGCAACTTGGCATGCCATGGCATTTTCAAAATTTGAGTTTGATTTGAGGCAATGCAGGGCATAATTAGATGCCATGGCTCAGCAATTAAGGGCCAAAGAAGAAGAACTTGAGTAGCAAAAGGCAAAGGTTGCAATAGAGAGAGAAGAAAAAGAAAAAGAAAATTCTATTTTTAAAAAGGAGGTAGATAATCACAAGGCCATGATGGCCCCAAAAGACACTCAGAACACGCAACTTCAGCAAAAGGCTGCTCAGCAGACCCCTGTGCCTGCATCATTGAATGTCTATGTATAAAATTTATAGCTAACACTGGATAATAGACAGCTCAAAGGTGAGATCATAAAGCTTCGAAGAGATCTAGAGGCCCTTAGAGAAGAGAAGGTGGCAATAGAGAAGAACTTGGCTTTAGCTTGTGAAACAAGGGAAACCGTGTTAGCTTAGTGCCCACCATCAGGTGTGTATGCTCTGTTCCTCTGAGAATAATTTTTGAGATGGAAATTACTCAGGAATAGTTGCAATCTTTCATTTGACTTTGATAATGATAGAGATTTTGTTGAGTGTTATTTGCAAAATCTAGAGGACCAATAAAATCTCTTGTGTGAATTCTTCCAACATGGCCACATTATGGGACATGTCAACACTTCACTGCTTAATTTATATGTGGGAGAACTCTAGATCCAAAGCTATATGTCTCTTCTTAGAAATAACAGGCCATGTGAGGAAAGTATGGAAGAATACAATGCTACAATAGGATCCAGAGGGTTATTAATGAGACATGAGTGCCCTAAGACTACATGGTTCACCAACACCTTCAAAGAAAATGCTTACAGGTAGGGTATCACAGATCAATATGTGAGAAATTTAAATTCTTGTATTGTTGATTTCTTTGCAATTACAGATTATCTTCCAAATGCAGTAGTCTCAAAATGCATATTCAGATTTGAGTACTTGCCTAATATTTTCAAGAGAAGGGAACCTGTGTCCCCTGCAAACATCAAGTGGATGACTGACAAAGTAAGAAAAATGATACCCCTGATTCAGCAGAGGCAACAAAACTAGATTGGAATGAGGTTCAAGCCACCATTGATTCTGATGCCAACTCCTCATCTCAGTCATCCTCCAGAAAACCCAATGAGAGAAGACAAATTGAACAAATGGTTCAGTAGGTTACAGGAAAATGATGGATTCCAACCAAAGGGTAGAAAACTATTTCAGTACGAGGATGAGGACTACAATTGCAGTACTATCATTGAAGGAAATAATATACTTGATGGATCAGATGGTACAGGGCAGCCATGAGGACATGGCATAGTTTCAGTTGGGGGGAGATGATGAGTCAAATCCATGACTCATTCATTTCTTTATATTTCTTGTTTCAAAAGACTTTTATAAAACATTATGGCATATACATATATATTATTATAATTTTATTTGTCTCTTGGATGGATTATGCACATGTTTAGTATTCATTTCCTTTTGATGCAATCTCCTTATTTACTCGAATTACATTTTCAAAGTGCATATCTCATGAATTGTGGTATAAGTGGTTTGTGTTTGCACGAGGATTACAATGGTGAGACTTCCAGTGGTCTCTAGATCCCTCCGGAGCTCCTTTTCCTGCAAAGAACCTAAACTCTAGATGGATCCAGATGTAGTTACCCTCCAATAGAGCCATCCTCCCCTTGAGTCGATGACTATTGCTAGCCAATCCTAGGGCTATCCAAAAGGTCCAACAATGCAGACATGACCCACACCTCAATTAAAGTAGTTGTTATGATCTAAATCTCCATGTCACTCCATTTTAGTGACTAACCAAAATAGTTGTTAATTAGCGTCAGTTCCAACTGAAGTCACTACCACCAAGCACCACACCATTCCAGAAAATCACTCAAGTTTGCCAACAGCTAAGTTGATACAAATCTCTGACCTTTAGTAACCTGTAGTGGAATCATCAATGTAATAAATAAGCAATTAGCTTTAATTCTAGTTTGATGTAGTTAGGTTCGCTGATAGTTATCTCCTTTTAATAAAGCTCGACTGTATAAATAGGAGCATGTCATCTCTTTAGGTTAGTTTTAGATTTCGATAGCAAGTTGTAATCCATTTATATTTCCAATTAGAGGAAAACTCCTTGTTTTTCTAGTTTTGTATCCATGTCTATTTCTAGACTTTGATTTAATGCAAATGAAGGGAGAATTCTTCTGAAAGTTTGTTCAAGCTCAAACAATCATCTCCAGCTGGGAAAGTAGGGCCCGCTTCCCCAAACTAGAGGAGATGACTCAATATTTTATGCAATTCTATTTTGTCTTTCTATTTAGTGAAATTATCTATGTATGTTAATCTTGTGATGTGTTCTCTCTTTTCTATATAACTATTTAGCTAGTTGTCACCTATAAGTTTGTTTTATAAATTCTGAAAATAACAAAAATAGGATTGTGATTTCAACAACATTGATATATTCAGAGTGTGTCTTTGCTATGATTTGACAATGGATTCAATTACCTTGAATTTCTATTTCAGCATTTAAGATAGTTTCCTTCTGGCAATTTAACTAGTTTCCCTTCAAGCAAAGTGTGTTTATTTCTTCAGCAATTAGACTAGTTTCCTTTCAAGCAAGTGTGTTTATTTCCAAAGCAATTAGAATAGTTCTTTCCAAGTATGTGTGTTTCCTTTCAAGCAAATAGATAGTTTCCATTCATTGCATGTGTGTTTCTTTCTGCAAGATAAGTAAACTGAACTTTGTCCACCAACCACCAATTCAGATTCACTCCAAAATCCCCCACACTAAGAATCTTATCGCAGATCACTCCAGACACCTCTGGATTGATAATTAAATAATGTTGAATTAATGAATACTACTACAACCTCATCAGTTACTACAAGGAAAGTAGAGAAGTAGGAAAGGCTTTACACAGATTTATCCATGGAAGGGATAACTGAGGTGTTCCATTTGTTGGCATCCCAACCTATATATGTACCTAACCTGGATGCATTGGTGAAGGAATTTGAGGACAACAATAAGATTTGCAGGAAGGTGATATACCAGGGATGGAGAAGTCCATATAATATAGCCAAGGCTTCTACCAAAATGGCACAACACTTATATAAGTTTGATTTAAACAAGGAAGTGTAGTATATAATGTTCATGCTCTGCAGAATGGGAGGGTTGATAAATTGTAGAACCTTTGAGTCCTGGATGTTTGGACTAATGAGGATAGTTATTGAATATGAGGAAGATCAAGAAAAGGTCCAATGGGCCAAGATTATCAGTGATACAATACATGACCAGATGGTTAAGTGGAAGGAACATAAGGAGATGATCTTCAGAATGACATCCTACTTAGTATATGCTTGTGCAGCGAAAGGCACATTTGATGGCCTACAAACTATAGGAAGGATGGGTAGATTACCTAATGAAAAGACTCCCTTGGAGCACTATCCCCAGTTGGAGAGAAGACTTTCAGTTCAACATTACAAAATGGTTAATGATTGCTTCCTAATGCACCTAGTTCGATTCATGGAAGGAGATAGAACTAAACAGTTTTCAATGGGTGCTACAAAGGCAATCAGTGGATATGGCTCTTAGTTCATCCAAGCCAAAACTTATTCCTACATTGAGATGGAGGGAGTGGGAAATCGTATATGCTACCAAGGTACCCTTCATACAAGGTAGTACTAATGGAGATGATGAGGCAACAGCTACCTACATTTGAAATGTCCAAGGTGAAGGAAGGGAAGCCCTATAGGAAATTTCCCATTGACATAAACTAGTTCCTGGTGGGAGCCATAGAAAATGTAAGGAAAGCTGAGGCAAAGTTGAAAATTCTGAATCTAGAATTGTTCCCACTCGCTAGAGATTATGATTCTTATCACAGGATCGATAAGAGATTCAATAAGAAGTATAAGCACAGTTTCCACCTGCACTCGTCTGAACTGCCTCATCACTCTATCATAGTACAAGGCAACTATGATGTGATCTCGATGACCAGTCAACAATCAATCTCTTTGCATCTTTGCTAGCTACCTCCTTTGTCCCATCCATAGCTTGCATCTCATGTATGGTCTCCACGTGATGGCCTCTGGCTATAGCCTATCAAATACAATCCTTTAGAATAGTAAATCTCCATATCTCCATGATTCTCTCAGCTTGTAGGCTTATGCTTGTGGGTTGGTCATGATAATCTCTATTAGATAACCCACAAGCCTCATGCATGTAATGTGCTTGAATGCCCACACCTATAGGAGTGTGCATATAATCAAGATATGTGCCTCATGGTGAACATAGCTACCCAAATCATAATATAGGTAAGCAAGCATACTTCATTGCTAGGAGTATAATGTCCTCTAATCCTCCATTGCTCTAATGGTATGGACTAGGACCACGTGAAGGTGTGTGCCTTGCCCATCTGGTGTAACAACTAGTGCAACGATAGGAATCATGATGTGACGTACGGTCAGTATAACAGCCACACCCTGCTCTAAGAACTTGATGTCAATGTGTCCTCGAGCACTCGATGGCACTATGTGTCCAAGGTGGTATAGTTGGCTCACCCGAGTGTAGTCCTTGGACTTCTGCTCTGCGACCCTAACTGCCTCTCCATGCACAAGCAATCATAGTGTCTTATACACATCCTCTAGGGTCATGGTCATCTCTCCTGTCGGAAGATGAAAAGTGGATGTAACTATGTTCCATTGCTCCATGAGTACCATCAACATAGAACAATGGTATGTCATCATGGGCATAGTGTACACCCACCATAATCCAACATCTCACAAATGCCCCATCTGTGTTGTCACAATAGTGTGTCCCACTTATGGGACATCCTGATTTTTGTCTGAAATCACATATTTTTTAGAAAAATTAATGATTTAAGCCTTGATGGATTCCATCTAAAGGGGTTTAGATAAAACCCCCTTAGAAAGAAACCCCCTAGTATTAAAACAAACCCTCGATGGAGTCTCCTCCACACCTATCAAAATGCTAACAAAAAATAAATTTTGCTTCACCTTTTGGTGTATCAAATGAAATCATTTAGAAATTTTATTTTATAAACATGTAGCCCTTAGTATAATCTTTCCAACAAAGAGTATGATTTTGAATATGTTTCATTTGATTTTATATTTATTTTCTATTTTCTAGTGAACGTAGGTTTTTCACCGAACATCAAGGTCTCTATTCCACACACGCGGAAAAATAAAAAATAGAGAAAAAATTATGAAAAATATTTGTGCACTAGGTATTGATGTCCTTGTTTCAACAAAAAAAAATGAATTTCGATATATACACAACAAGTTATGCTTGATGACATACACCTATGTCCAAATTATAGTTACCCTGACTTCAAATTTTAATTAAAAAAAATGTAACAAAAAATTATGAAAAAATATCCATGCACTAGATATTGATGTTAAAAATCTATATTTTAAAAATTAGAATTTTATCCTTTCTAGAAAAAAAATTTATGCTGGATGACATAAATGTTACTTTCTGAAAACATTGTTTACCATTAAAAACTAGTTATTAAAAGAGATGTTGAAAGATTCACGATTTATTTCAAAAAAGTTTAAAAAATATATTTAGAATCTACACACAAATCACCACAAGTCACTAGTTCGCATCATCTTCAAATTCTTAACAATTTAGCTGTTATAGGTCTTAGAAAGTGAAGATTTTGTTAAAAATGTTGATATCAATGCCCATCTTGGCCAAAAAGTGGGACTTGTTATTGTCTGTATAACTGCTACACCCTGCACTAAGAACTTGATGTCGATGTGTCATCGAGCACTCGATGACACTATGTGCCCAAGGCAGTATAGCTAGCTCGCCCGAGTGTAGTCCTCAGACCTCTGCTCTACGACCCTAACTGTCTCTCCATGTACAAGCAATCGTAGTATCCTGTACACATCCTCTAGGGTCACAGTCATCTCTCATGTCAGAAGATGAAAAGTGAATGTATATGTGTTCCACCACTCCATGAGTGCCATCAACATAGAATAGTGGTATGTCATCATGGGCATAGTGTACACCCACCATAATCCAAAATCTCGTAGATGTCCCATCTCTACGTCAGTAAGTGTGCCTGATTGACTACGTACCAATGTGAATACACAACCATTGGCATGCTCTCGCATCCCTAGGAGATCCTGAAACATGAAAAACAAGGTATACATTAGACTTTATTCTTAATAACTTCATCAACAATCACAACAAGCATCATTAGCCTTGTCCTAGGACTAGGGCGCCCAGATAGGTTTGGGGCACTCAGGGAGGACCTAGGCACTCAAAAAGGTCTGGGGTGCCCTAGGATTACAATGATGCCCTAGGTGGATACTGAAAAATGTCCCCTAGGCCCATTTTGGTTTGAAATTTGAAAAAAATCATTAAATAATCACATAAATGAATTTGCAAGTCAGATAGATGCCTACCTCATGCTCGTCAAGTCCCTGCGCTACTCGGCTCTGCAGTGCTTCCAGCCTTAGTGGTCGATACAACCTTCAACTCGGCATGATGGCTCTCCTCCTTGCTCTATCTCCTCAGACACTGAAAATGACAATAGAATGGTAAAAAGTGAGAACTACTTTTACTATTTATAGTAAAAAGCTAGAACTCTTGATTACCATCTAGGGTTGAAGACCACTTTTCTATAGACATCTCTTCATCTAAACATCAATAACTCAGGCTAGCGAACTCAGATTCGAGTGTCGTTCATTATGTTCAAATCTTGGTTCCATCGTCTTTACAGCTATATGTTTTGCATTTTGGCGTTATTCGTTAGAATTACCCTTCCAAAGCATATTCATCAAGCTTCCCTCTCTAGAAAATTGAAGTGGAAAGATCCCCACCATGTTTCTACATCCTGAAGTATCAAGCAAAAATAAGGGGGCATATATCTACCCATGAATTTCACTCTCATCACCTTTCCCCTTTAGAATTTTTGGAACTAACACATACATCTGTTGGTTTCAGGTTTATCTTATTGCACTAACGTTGTGGTTTTGAAAGATCATAGGCTGGGGGCTTCACCCTCTTGTGCGATGATGATCTGCATCCTCTACAGTATCCTTTTTGGTATCCTTTTTGCAATATGCTTTTGCTTTCCTATCCTTTAGCTTGCATATGCATGTAGTGTCATATGACCGCTAAAGTGGGGGCTAAATGTTATATCGTAAATTGTGTACACATGTGTAGGCACAATTTCACTATGTTTAGCCCCTCTCTTTAGTGATCCCAAGCCTAGTTCATTTTTAGGTCCACCTTAAAACCCTCTTTTGGTCCCATTTATAGAGAATGTCATGATTCCAGTTAAAGTTTCGTCATGACCCCAAGAAATGAATTGAGATTTGGAGTTAGCCATGCATTAAGAGTGGACTTAGGCCTTAAATTACCCTTGGGTGCAATTTAAGGTTACAAGTTGACTTTAATGTTGTTAAGCTGACCTTAAATTCAAATTTAATTTTTGGCGCATTATGTCAACAATTTAATCCTAATTACTCTTTTATATATCCTAGTATAAAATTAAGTGACTTACCTCATTTCAAACTAGATGACAATATTGATTTTGAATGTGAACAAGCTCTCTATTGCTATTATTCTCTATGCTATTGTGTTATTGCAGGTTTATGATCAAGTGGAGTTCTACTTTGCTCTTGGAAAGATTTGTATGAAGGCTAGGAGATGAGATCTTGAGTCTATCTCATTGCCAACTCCTAGGTTGAAACACTTTGCATGATTGGGAGAAGGGTTGGAACCAGAAACTTGAGTTTGGCTTGAGTACCTACCAAGGGTATGGTTGCATCACCTTCTTATTTCGCAGACCTTCCATGAATCTTCATCCTTGAGGTGAAGTTGTGAATTTCCTTTAGTGAAGCATCCTTTACATCATTTCTTCCTATTTGCTTGAGTCATTTAGGACTAGGGTTTGATGTTATTTGATTAGATCTTGTATGTTATTGCTCACACTTGGGATTTCTAAGTACACACGACATCTAGATTTAACCTTGGCTATCCGTGAGGTAGGAATACCGAAACGGGGGCTTAACTAAGGCAAGCTTCTATATAGCCACAAACATTTTCCTCTTCTTTCTTGTGTACATAGTAGACGAACAAGTTCCGAGAGATACCATTCTAAGAGACAGAAGATATTACAGGTGCATACCTGATAAAAGTGATAGTTTATGTAAACCCTAAAAGAGGTCTAGGGCACCTAAGCACCCTAGTCCTATGCATTTTGGTCACCAAACCCAGGTTCTGAACTGTGTCTTTACCTCTAATGTTCAATTAGTTTCTCAGATCTCACTTTTGATAGTCTTCTGTAGTGTTGTGCCAAATAATTTTTTTTGCTTCATTAAGGCATTTTGTGAGTCTAGAAAATGTGTCGTCAAAAAGTCAAAAAGTCAAAATTTCTAAAAATAGAAAGATTTTATTTTTAGAAAGTTTCTAAAAATAGATGTCAAATTTAGGTTTTCTGGGTTTCTTGAGATATGGATGCTGGCAAAATTTTCTAAAAATAGAATCTCTGATTCAGGAGTCATGCCTGATTCTGATTGGCTGATATTGCTTCACGATCAAGGTGGTCCGGACAGAATCTACAAAAGGTCAAGTTTTCTCTACTGGGTCAATTCTACTTTTTCAGAAAGTGAAGCATGAACTCCAAGGACATTAATGGAGGAAATTCATCTATCAGGGGTCAATTTCAAGTTTTCAGTGTTGTTCAAAAGATGAAGAACTATTGAGTGACCATCGACTGACAAAGAACAAAAAATGGAGCATGGTGAATCCAGAGAACAAAGAAAAGTTGAAAATCATTAAATTTTTCTAATTTTAGGAATCCCAGGCACCCTTGGAGGCTAGGGGCACCCAACCTTCATAGAGATAGATTTTTTTGGGCATTTTTCAGAAAATGTTAGAAAGGCCTCGTCAGCCCGCTTCTGGGTGGTCAAAATTAGTCAAATTCAATCGATAGGCCTAGAAAATCTAGGATTCATCTCAGATATGTTTAGGCTATCTAGTTCACCTTTCATCCGATGACAATTGTCTAGTAGATCATGAGAATCGACGACAGAAAGCAGCTGCCAGCATGCAAAACAGAGAAATGAAGAAAAAGTTGAAAATTTCCAAAAAAAATTAAGGCATGAAAACCCAGGCACCCCTAGAGACTAGGGATGCCCAACATCACTAGAGTTAGTTTATTTTTCATGTTTTTTTGAAAAATTGCAAATCTTCCTTCGTCAGCTCGGTCGGATTCACAGAAAATTAGTTTGGCCCAGTTTTTGAGGCAAGTAGAAAGTATAATCAATTCAGTTTTCATTAGGCTTGCCTAATGATAAGTCTTAGTTTTACTTTGATAGGTGAGTTTCAGCATCCAAAGAGGGGCCCACAGTCATTGGAGCACGCACAAAAAATGAAAAATGAGCAAAGTTGAAAATTGTCAAAAATTAGCTAAGGCATGGGATGCCAGGCGCCCCTATCCAATGAGGGTGCCTGGGTTCTCCAGAGATAGAAAATTTCATATCCCAATGATGTCTCCTTCCAACCATTTTCCAATCTTCATTCGGCAACAGTTTCCAGGAATTAAAATTGCAGTCAAACATCGTCATATTGTCATTTCGAGGTTAGAGATCAAATCAGAATTGATAAAACTTCAAAATGCCATGATCAGTTAGCTTTTTTAGTCAATGGTGATAGTTTGTCGTCTTGTTGAAGTCAGAGGCAGGCCTCACTGGAGTCAAAATGAGCGTAAAAAGTTTTAAAATGAAGGAAAATTGGCTAACACTTTTATAACTTCGCATGTTTGACGACATCATCAAAGTAGCAGCTTTTTCATCATCCTCACACATGAGCCTTAGGCAGCTATAAAATAGGAATTCATCCTATGTGAGCATATCAACTTAGATTTTTGCTCAAAGGATTGCTATCTTCACAGATAAGCTTCAAGATTTATGCTTTCACAAAGAAAGCTAATTTTTCGCTCTAAAGTTCTATAAAAACAAGCCTTTGGCCTCCTTTATTCATTTTTTTTGCAAGTTGCATCCAGAGGAAGAAAAACATCTTTTTCTTCGCATGAAGATTTGAGAACTCAAATGGAGTACTTTTTCAGTGATCTTTGTGATTTCAGGATTGGGAAGCACAGAGACATGCTTTTTCAAGATCCATTTTTCTAGGGCATCATTTTTCAAAAACAGAGCCGGAGCTTTTTTAGTTTTCATCGAAATGGGTTCATCTGGAATCACGTCCTCTTGAAGATTGGAAAATTTTAGTTTTCCCAAAATATGCTTTTTGCCATTTTTTCAGGAATTCCTCTTCTTTTTCATAATCCAACGATCTGGGTTACTTCAGAACGGGATTGTCTACAAAACCCACGTGCTAGCTTTTTCTCTCAAAAGCTTCTTTTTAAAACAAATCAGTAAACAATTTTCATCCTTTTATGCAAAATATTTCCAAACATAGGCGTGCTCATAGGCATTCTTCAAGTTTTTCAGTATGCAATACTCTCCAATAGAAATCAAGCCTAAAATGGCGTTGCTTCATGATTACCTGAGAATCGTCGAGACAGATTTGCATAAGGTGCTTCCAATATTCAATTTGCATGTTGTAGAGGATGCAGGAAACATCGCCATCAGGCATCTAAGTCACTCTGGGTTGTTTACAACAGCTTAATTCCCCGTCACAGTGCAAAGCATTGAATTCGTAATCACTTGTACTAAGCATTACAATTTAGTTATAAGGGAAATCCAATCAGTAGATGGGCGTGTACTCTATAGCCTTAGGTCTAATGACATTGGGAAATGTTTCTCAACACCATCATGGAAGGAAAACTTTGTCATTTCATTGAAGAATGCAAGAGGGTGTGGCACAATGACAGAAAAAATACCAGAAAAGAATTGCTCAAAAGTGGGTAAAAGAGAAGCAAAATGTTTTGCTAAAGAACATTGGATGTGGAGAGTTTAAGGAAGAATACATGATAATAATTACTCTGTTGAACTAGGTCATAGGTCAAGTAGAGGCCAATAAATTTCAGCCTTGAATGTTTACATCCTCTCCCAAATAGTTGCAGATGGTGAAGAGATGTTAGAGAATCAGAATATCATCTTGGAAAGTATCAATGTTCCTGGAAAGAAAGCGGTTACTAGCTTTTTGGAGGATATTGTTTCCCAAAATATCAGTGGGTGATGTCACCAACGGAGCAGTGATGTAGATAAGGATGGAACAAAAAAGTGATAGTTAACTCGAAGCTTTTTCTGATTTAAAGCTATCGCTTTCATTCAAGCTTATCCATTCTTTAAATAGAAAAATCGCTTTGTAATAGCTGGAGCTTTCTTTGCTTTAAATCAAATTGTTTTAAAGCAGGTGTTAGTTAAATATTTTGTCTAGAATAGAAATAAAGCTTGTGAGTTGGCAAGTTAGCTAGCTAGGATCAAGGAGATTTTAGGGTTCCCTAATCCTTTGATTTGTGTATAAATAAGGGCAACCTTGCCCATTGTTTAGTAACTGTAATTGTGATAGCAAAATTTGTTGAGCCTATTCTTGCCTGCAAATTGTTATTCAAGTGCTTGTTCACCTTGTGTCATTTGTGATCCAATGTTTGATCGCATATTGCATGCTTGTCTTTGCTGCAATACTATTGTCCTGGAGTTGTAATAGCTTCTTGATATTAAGAAAGGAAATATCATGCCTTCCATTTCTCTGATTCTCTATCTCATGTTCATTTAGTTTATCGTCATATGTGTTTCTTGCATATTCTTACTTTCATTTTTCATCCTAAAAGTATAATGAGTCTTCGGGTGCAATTTGGAATAAGTTTATTTGAGCTTTTGTGTTAACAATTCATTCCCTGTTTACTTTTGATTCCTAAACTCTGAATTTACTTGGGTTGTCAAAAGTGTCATTTAGTTTAGGCCTAGTTATAGTTAGAAGTTAAATAAAAAACCTCTATTGCAGTGATAGACTTTTATAACCTTGTGCTCGCAACTAAGAATCAAAAAGATAGGCAAATTTAGTTTATTTATCTTTAAAGCAATCATCAGCAAAGAGGGAACTTCCCCTCCTAATTCGAAGAGCAAGTTATCTACACATAGTTGTCCATTTCCAACTCGCATTCTAGAGGTGCAAAGTGAAACCCCAACAGTTTTCTGATGCCCACCATGGGGCACGAGACATAAAACTTCAAGCAAGCTTAAACTTATGTCATGGGAATGACCAATTTGGTGTCCTACTGCTCCTATTCAACAACTAAATCTTACACCACCTTCTATTCAACCAAATCTTGTATGTGTGGAAGGAGAGCAAATGAACATCATTAGTAGCTTGAGGAGTTTCATATTTGTGCAAAAGGAAAGTCCTTCTCAGTGGAGAAACGTGTCTACTATTCTTGACAAAGAAGAATGCAAAACAGATCTTACATCTGGAAGACTAGTATTACCATCTCCCGTGTATGAATAGATAATCCTGGCTTACAAGGTTTATACAAGAAAGGGGAAAGACGGTACTACGGATCCATTCTTCCAAAATCTTATTCCTACAAAAGTTGGAGAAGCGTCCAA
Source organism: Cunninghamia lanceolata (assembly GCA_027924645.1). Classification (NCBI taxonomy): domain Eukaryota; kingdom Viridiplantae; phylum Streptophyta; class Pinopsida; order Cupressales; family Cupressaceae; genus Cunninghamia; species Cunninghamia lanceolata. The sequence goes on from BSBN01000030.1 coordinate 76,169, forward strand.
CATAGTTCCTAGAGTCCAGTAAGTTCCTGAAGTCAAGCAGGAAGTACCTCAAGTTAAGCAAGAGGAACCCATAATCCAGCCTAGAGCAATGGGTGATGCTAATAATAATGCTCGCAATAATCAGAATCAGAGGTGTCTACCCCCATTACCTTGGGGTAACAACATTGGACCTTTGGCACTAGCAGAAAATCATGAGCTTCCTGAAGGATCAAGAAAAGGTTTTATGAAGTTTCATGGTAATGGTAAGCAGCATCCTGATGAGCACATTTATGCCTTCACCACCGCCTATGGGATTCTTAGCGTTGCACATGAAGATGTTGCAGTGCGTTTGTTTTTGGAATCATTGCAAAGCTCTGTAGCTGAACGGTTTAATCACCTCGTTGCCGGCTCTATCACAAGTTGAGAGTTAATGAGGGAGAAATTTCTCACCCATTTCAAGCCTATAGAAAATAGTCATGTCTTGTTTGCACAACTCTCAAACATCAAGAAAGATAGAAGTGAGCCGATGCGAGAGTTCATGGCTAGATTCAACCATCTGGTTGGAAAAGTTGCAAACACCTTGAAGCCTTCATTAGAAATTCTATTAAGTTGCTTCACCAATGCGCAATCTTCAGAAGTTTCTTTCTATCTCAAGCAAAGACACGTTACAAAACTCCAAGAAGCCCAGGAGTATGTTGTTGAATTAGAGGATCACATGATCACCTCGGGAAAGATGCAAAAAGATTCAATCAAGCCATTGGTGCCCTTGAACGTTGTACCACTTCAGCAAGTTTCATCTCTTTCAAATATATAGGATTCTTTAATTAAATATGTCAGTGATCAACCAGCGGATGTGTCTTCTACGGTGCAAATCTAATGCTTATTCCATGTAATGAATAAACATGATGGAGAAATTTGCTCAATGATGAGAAGATTCATGTAAATATTAAAAGCATCAAATGAAAATCAAGGATTTTTGGATAATCTTGAATGTCTCTTTGACGAATCCGATGGTGGCTCTATGAAAGGATTTTACCAGTGTAAATCAAATATTAGAAGGGATCATTTTCCTAACTTTGTTTCAAGTGACATCATGTGTTTGCATATGGAACATGAATGTTCATCAAAAGCTAAAAATTTGCACAATTTCTTCAAATATTAAGAAGGATCGTTGATGGAAGAACCTGATAAAATGCACAACTTGCATACTTTCTTTGAGGAAGAAGTGCAACAATCTTGTCAAGAGAAAAATTACGAGGAAAAGATCAAATATGCTGTAGAGAGCAATTGTGAATCCAATTTGTTCTTCTCATCTTTTGAAGGTTGGTTTTGGTGCAGAGACCACCATAGCTAATTTTGGTTATGTGCTCACTAGAGCCTATATTTTTGGTTTTTGTGCTCAATATGAGCCTAGGAGGAGTTGTTAGTATATTTATTGATGTAATAAGGTCTGTTGTCAGACCACTCTCATGTGTTGAGACCCATTTTGTTTTGGAGCTTCTTACATTGCTCTATGTTGAGTTGTTTCTATGTTTAGGAGATGAGTGGAAGGCTAAAATTAGTCATCTTTTTGCCTTTCCACGATGGAGAATCTTGCACGATGCAAGAGAAGGATGAAAACTTTGATATTTAATTGTATACAGCTCAAGGAAGTATTATCATGAAGTTTTATGAAGAAAGGAATACAAAGATTATTTTTCTACTTTTTTCAATGTTCCTTGGTACAGTACTCATCCGTACAATCCTATCAAGGTTTCTAGTGCATATCATGGTGTGATAGATTGTGTTACCTTTCATTCAAGTCTATTTGGAAGCTTTGACACTGTTGTAGAAGGATCTTATAGTCAGTTTTCTAATTTTACTCACAAAGGTAGGGTTTTGGAGGGTTTAAGAGATTCGATGGGGTTCTGACCCAAATCATTGTGTTAGAGCCCCAAAATGGATAGAATAGGTTTAGTTAGGTGTGTATTCTATTGGGTTTTGTGTGCAGGAGTAGGGGAGCAGTCTAAGACAAGTTTGGAGGTTGACTTGGCTTGATATCCTCATGTATTAAGCCAAAGAGCATAGCTAGAGTAGGTATTTGTTGAAAAAGTGACTTGGGATGGTCATGGAAGTCCAAAACTAGTGGAATCCATCCATTTTCAATCCATTCCATTCCCTAGAGTAGGTTAGAAAGTTTTGGACCAAATTGATAAGGTACTTCTTTTGTAAAACAAGGCTAATTGCCCCTTGGAACAACAGGTACAGTCCTTTTTCAAGGCACATGTTCCAAAGCAAGGTACCTTGCATGTCTGATATGTTATAGAGAGGCCTAATGGGTATTTGAAAAACCAAAGAGTTCATGAAGTTGTTTGGGAAGTCTGAGAGTTATGCCCCAAAAACCCTATTCTAAGGGCTACAAGGAATTTGGTCAAGTTGTGAAGGAGCGATGGGTGGGATAGTCAACTAGATCATTTGGTGAGTTTGGTGAGCATCCATAGGCCAAATTAACATGCCTCATGGTCTCCTCAAGTGTTGATAGTTATCCCATCTACCCAAACCTATTCGAGCCCCTGAATGAAGGTCTTGGAGTCATGTTTTACAAGCAAACTGTCCACCCTAAGTGTGATTAGTCAAATCATCTTTGAGGAGTTTGAGAAGTCATCCCCTGCTCTGCATCAAGTTGTATTAGAGCACAAGTTCTTATTGGGAAAGTGTGAAGGAGTACAAAATGTATCTTAAGAACAGTCCAGTCCTCAGTAGAGAAGTGAGATTGATGGAGTCTCAAGATGGAGTCCTAACCAGACTTGCAACCATTGAAGCAAACCTAAGGAGAGGTGGAGTCATTGAGGAAGATAGTGACCAAGAGTATTAGGGTGAAAATGCAAACCCTCAAGAGGGATCCAATGAGGCAGAGATGGATCCAGATGATAGAAGGTTCATGAAGATGCTGCAGACTGTGAAAGGAGAAAGCACTGATGTCAAGATGGAGTTGCCCATGTATGAAGGGAAGATGAATAGTGAGGAGGTACTAGACTAGATTGATTCCTTAGATAACGACTTTGAGTACAAAGAGATTCCTAAAGAGAAGAAAGTCAAACTGGCAAAGACCAAGTTGAAGGGAACAGCATTGACATGGTGGAACTATGTTCAGTCAGAGAGGTTGAGAAAAGGAAAAGGAAAAATTAGTTCATGGGACCGAATGGTGTCCAAGGTGAAGGGTCAATTCCTTCCAAAATATTATGCCATTCAAACCTTCTGAAGGTTGCAAAACTTAAAGCAAAAAGAGATGGATGTAATGGCCTACACAGAGGAGTTTCATAAGCTCAGTATGAGAACTGGCCATAATGAGGATGAAGTTGAAAAGATTTCTAGATACATGAATGGGCTTAGGTTCAATATCCAAGATGAACTAAGTCTTACTACACGTAGGAATGTGTAAGAATCCTTCCAGTTGGCAGTAAGAGCTAAAGAGAAGATCAAAAGGAAACAAGAACAAAATGGAAGGGGTAGAGGAAAGAACGTCAGAGGAAGAGGAAACTTTGGTGGAAGAGGATAGAAGTAGCAAGGAGAAAAAAGTAACAGCAACAAGGAGAACCAAGAACCAAGAGGATAGTCAAGTGAAAGAGGTAGCTTTAGAGGAAGAAGATCAAATAGTAGAGGCAGGTTTGGAGGCCAAGGTAGAGGGTCAAGCACCTTCACAGGCAAATGCTACAAATGTAATCAAGTTGGACATCCTGCATTCAAGTACCCGGACAAACAAGCATCAAGTTCCCATGGAGGTGATAGAAGAGTCCAAATAGTACAAGAGGAGGACCAAGAGAGTGTGAACTCACATTTTGTGCATGCAGCCCTAGAGGCAGGATAATCCTTAATGATAAGGACATTGTTGAAAGTAGCATTAGCTAAGGAGCCCCCATAGAGGAAGGCCTTATTTAGGACACTTTGCAAAGCATAAGGAAAGGTATGTAAGGTGATTGTTGATTTTGGTTCTACTGACAATCTTGTGTCTCTGGAAATGGTAGAAAAGTTGAAGATAAAGAAGATTCCTCACTCTACACCCTACAAGGTGTCATGGCTCAATAAGGGTCAGCAAGTACTTGTGAATGAGCAAGCTTGGGTGGAGTTCAACATTGGTGCCTACAAAGACAAGATTTTGTGTGACATCATCCCCATGGATGTATACCATTTTCTCTTAGGCAGGCCATGGCAATTTGACCGAAAGGCCAAGCATGATGGAGAGGAGAATACTTACATGATTGTGAAGGATGGAGTGACCTACACTCTTACACCCCTGAAGGAAGATGGTGTAGCAGTCCATGAAGGACCAAGCGTGATGATGGTAAAAGAGGAGTTTTTGAAGACACTGAACGAAGGAGAAGTTGGATATGCCATCATTGGAAAGCCTATATTAGTCAAGGCAGAAACACAGGTAGAAAAGATACCAAAGGAGGTGCAGATCCTATTGGACAAATATGAAGATAGTGGTGAAAGACCTACCAAGTTCATTTCCTCCTATGAGAGATATAAGCCATCATATTGATCTCATCCCTGATGCAAGTTTGCCCAATAAGGTAGCCTACAAGATGACACCACAGAAAAATGAAGAGGTCAAAAATTAGATTCAAGAACTATTGGACAAAGGGCTGATCAAGGAGAGTTTAAGTCCCTGTGTTGTTCCAACTATCCTAGCACCTAAGAAGGGTGGTGAATGGAGACTTTGCGCTAATTCCAAAGCCATCAATAGGATAAAAATTAGGTATAGATTCCCAATACCCTGGATAGAGGATCTAATGGATAGTTTAGGTGATGCATGTTACTTTTCAAAGATAGATTTAAAGAGTGGTTACCACCAAATAAGAATAAGAGAGGGTGATGAATGGAAGACAACATTCAAGAGTAATGAAGGTATTTATGAGTGGCTAGTAATGCCATTTGGGTTATCAAATGCCCCAAGTACATTCATGAGACTTATGAATAAAGTCCTAAAGCATTTCATAGGCAAGTTTGTGGTAGTCTATCTAGATGACATTCTTGTGTATAGCAGAACTAAAGAAGAACACTTGCAGCACTTGGACATGGTGCTGAAGAGATTGAATGAGAAGAAAATGATGATCAACCTCAAGAAGTGTGAATTCATGAAAGAGGAGCTTGTCTATCTTGGGTTTGTGATCTCCAAGGGTACACTCAAGATGGATCCATCCAAGGTAGAAGCCATACCCAGTTGGCCAACTCCTAGAACATCAGCAAAGGTAAGAAGTTTTCATGGTTTGGCTACATTTTATTGGAAGCTTATCAAAAATTTCAGTCATATTTGTTCTTCTATTCTTGATACCATCAAAGGAGATAAGAAGAGAAAGTTTTAGTGGACTCAGGAAGCTGAGAAAAGCTTTAAATACTTGAAGACAAGGGTCGCTCAACAACCTATTCTTGCACTCCCTGATTTCAACAAGGTGTTCACAATTGAATGTGATTCAAGTGGATATGCCATAGGTGTAGTCCTAAGCCAAGATGGGAGACCGGTTGCATTCTTTAGTGAAAAACTTAATGAAGCTAAGAGGAAGTACTCTTCCTATGACCTTGAACTCTATGCTATGGTGCAGTCACTCAAGAAGTGGAGGCACTATCTATTACCAAAAGCATTTATTGTCTTCACAGACAATCATGCTTTGAGTTTCTTGAATAGCCAGGAGAAGTTGAGTCATAGACACATGAAGTGGATGGAGTATATGCAGGTCTACACATTCACCATCAAACACAAGAAAGGATAAGCAAACAAAGTTGCTGATGCACTGAGTAGAAGATCCATGATGCTGCAGGAGATCAAGTTGCAAAGTGTAGGTATTGATGCAATTAAAGGTATGTATGAGAATGATGAAAATTTTAGTGATGTTTTTGTTGTTTGCAGTTAGTCCCAAGATGTTTTTCACAATGAATTTTCTAATTTTGTAGTACAAGATGGTTTACTATTCAAGGGAGCTCAGTTATGTGTGCCAAGATGCTCCATGAGAGCAAATCTGATCAGGGAAAGGCACTGTGGCAGCATGAGTGGTCATTTGGGTTATGACAAAACTTTGGAGTAGGTCAAGAGGTTTTATCACTGGCCTAAGCTGCATAATGATGTGAAGAAGTTTGTGGAGAGTTGTGTGATATGCCAAAGGGCTAAGGGATCAAGTTCCAATGTAGCTTTATACCAACCTTTTCCAATACCCAATCAGCCATGGGAGTCAATCAGCATGGACTTTGTTCTAGGTCTGCCCAAGACACAAAGAGGTTATGAAAGCATTTTTGTTGTTGTAGATAGGTTTAGTAAGATGGTACATTTCATTGCTTGCAAATCCACTAATGATGCCTCTCATATTGTTGGTCTGTTCTTCAAGGAAATTGTAAGAATCCATGGATTGCCTTTAACAATAGTGTCTGATAGAGATTCCAAGTTCATTGGTCACTTTTGGAGGACCTTATGGAAGAAGTTGGGAACTAATCTAACCTTCAGTTCTACCTACCATCCTCAAACATATGGGCAAACTAAGGTTGTCAATAGGTCATTGGGAAACTTGTTAAGGTGTCTAACAAAGGAGCATAATCAGTCATGGGATCTCCTACTGCCCCAAGCAGAATATGCCTACAATGACTCTGTCAACCGGAGCATAGGAACAACACCTTTTGAAGTGGTGTATGGTATGAATCAAAGAGGCATTTATGAGTTGAGAGAACTAAGATGAGTGGACAATAGGAGTGCACAAGGAGAAGATTTTGTCACTGCCACGAGGGATATACATCAGCAAGTTAGAGAAACTCTTGAAAAGAGTGTTGCCAAATACAAGGAGAAGGCTAACTTGAAAAGAAGAGATGTTTAATACAAGGTAGGTGACATGGTGCTGGCTCATTTGAGGAAGGAGAGATTGCCTAAGGGAAGATATACAAAACTAATGATGAAGAAGATAGGACGCTGCAAGGTGGTCCACAAGTTTGGTCAGAATGCTTATGAGATAGAACTCCCTCCTGGAGTTTCTATCTCCCCCATTTTCAATGTTGTAAACCTATATCCTTTCAAAGGATCTAATGTTGTAGATGAAGAAGTAGAGGAGATTGCTCATGAGGATTGGATAAGGGATCTTCCTCCTAGTCATCCAGTAAAGCTTGAAGCTATCTTGGACACAAGGGAGGTCAAGAGGACAAGAAACAAGGTATACAATGAACACTTGGTGAAGTGGCATGGTTTGCCAATTGAAGATGCTACATGGAAGACAGAAGAAGACATCAACCAGCATGGAGCCTCTATCCAAGAGTTCACTTCATCAAGAGATTGAAATCTTTTCACCCCGGTTGTATGGTGCAGAGACCACCATAGCTAATTTTGGTTATGTGCTCACTAGGAGCCTATATTTTTGGTTTTTGTGCTCAATATGAGTCTAGGAGGGGTTTTTAGTATATTTATTGATGTAATAAGGTCTGTTGTTAGACCACTCACATGTTTTGAGACCCATTTTGTTTTGGAGCTTCTTACAGTGCTCTATGTTGAGCTATTTCTATGTTTAGGAGATGAGTGGAAGGCTAAAATTAGTCATCTTTTTGCCTTTCCACGATGGAGAATCTTGCATGATGCAAGAAAAGGATGAAAACTTTTATATTTAATTGTGTACAGCTAGAGGAAGTATTATCATGAAGTTTTATGAAGAAAGGAATTCAAAGAAGACTATTTTTCTGCATTTTTCGTTGTTCCTTGGTACAATACTTACCTGTACAGTCCTGTCAAGGTTTCTAGTACATAGAATGGTGTGATACATTGGGTTACCTTTCATTCAAGTCTATTTGGAAGCTTTGACACTATTGTAGAAGGATCTTATAGTCAGATTTTTTATTTTGCTCACAAAGGTAGGGTTTTGGAGGGTTTAAGAGATTCGATGGGGTTCTGATCCAAATCATTGTGTTAGAACCCCAAAATGGATAGAATAGGTTTAGTTAGGTGTGTATTGTATTGGGTTTTGTGTGCAGGAGTAGGGGAGCAGTCTGAGACAAGTTTGGAGGTTGACTTGGCTCGATATCCTCATGTATTAAGCCAAAGAGCATAGCTAGAGTAGGTATTTGTTGATAAAGTGACTTGGGATGGTCAAGGAAGTCCAAAAATAGTGGAATAAATCCATTTGAAGTCCATTCCATGCCCTAGAGTAGGTTAGAAAGTTTTGGACCAAATTGATAGGGTACTTCCTTTGTAAAATAGGGCTAATTGCCCCTTGGAACAACAGGTACAGTTCTTTTTCAAGGCACATGTTCCAAAGAAAGGTACCTTGCATGTTTGATATGTTATAGAGAACCATAATGGGTATTTGAAAAACCAAATATTTCATGAATTTGTTTGGGAAGTGTGAGAGTTATGCCCCAAAAACCTATTCCAAGGGCCACAAGGATTTTGGTCAAGTTGTGAAGGAGCAATGGGTGGGACAGTCAACTAGGTCATTTGGTGAGTTTGGTGTCCATCCATAGGTCAAATTAACATGCCTCATGGTCTCCTCAATTGTTGATATTTATCCCATATAGCCAAACCTATTCGTGCCCCTGAATGAAGGTCTTGGAGTCATGTTTTACAAGCAAACTGTCCACCCTAAGTGTGATCAGTCAAATCATCTTTGAGGAGTTTGAGAAGTCATCCCCAGCTCTACATTAGGTTTGAAGAACATGTGTCAAATACATTCAAAGGAGAAGAGACCAAAGAAGCATTGCAATTGGAGCAAGAACAAGATCTTCATTTTGAAGATGATTCATCATTGGAGGAATTTCTCAAAATCAAAGATCATATGGAAGATTCATCATTGGATCTCGACAGTTTTCTACATCACTTGGAGAGTGATTCTTTAGTAGAGGATACTTTAAATTTTCTTTTACAGTTTAGCTCCTCTTCATCTTTGTCTCAAGAAGTTTTCATACACACTAGTGAAGAAGATGATGCTAAACTTTCAAAAGTTATCCATGAACATGTGCAAGAAAGAGACATCACAGATATGATAAAGTCAACACAAAATGCAACATATGAAGAGGCTTGTGGAGAAGAAAATCTCATGGAATATTTAGTCTTGGTCACTGAAGAGAATCATATGGAAAAGTTAGAAATTCTTGACAAATGTTTTGTGAGATATGCCATATACAAGATCAATCAAACAGATGAAGAAGAAACACAAAGCTTAGAAGAGTTTGTCTTTGATCCTACTTATCTATCAGAAGAAGAAAGGTACATGATTTCTAAAAATAAGATACTACCAGATATCTGCATTCATGGTCTCAAGGATACGTTTATTGAAGAAGATTGCTCTATGGAGGTTGATGAGATTCAAAATAATAGATGGTGAAGTGAACTACTAGGTGAAGATGTTATCCATCAAGTGTACTTTGATAATGATCAGGTGCTTGAAGATTTAGATCTTGATGATTTAACACATTCAGATTATGAGGATTGGATTTATGAAGACATGACCGTTAAGGATGATGAAGAAGTACCTGAATTACAAGATAAATTGATGATAACAATGGTAGATCTGGTAAGCTAGGAACCAATGACGGAAATTCTGTATCAACAACTTCAACCTTTTTCAGAGGATGATACATTGATAGAATTCAAGGTTGTGTATGTTGAAGACATAAATTAAGAATGTCAAGTTCTATATGTGGTGGTTACCATTCCCACAAGTATACTTTGGCCACAAGACCTTACTTCATATCTTTAAAAAGAGGTTATGTACCTTCATGTGTTATAGAGGCTTCTTGCTTTGGAAGAAGTCGATCAACTTGAGCTCTGGCGTATCAATCAGTTCATCATGAACTTCTCATGGCCTAAAAGTGATTACCCACCTGAATCGTAGCTCTTCAAGAAAGTGTTGCAGAAGAAGAAAAGTTATGTGTTGCCAAGACAAATCTCACAGCTTAGGAGAAAAGGCTCTTATTTTTCTGAACCAGTTGATGGTTTTGTGTGACAATTTTTGTTCTTCTTGTCCTCTCTTGGAAAAAGAGTGTTTGTGTGCGTCTTGTGTTTATGTTGTGTCTCCTTAATCATTTTATGTGATTTTATGTTGTAACATGTTTCCCCCTTTCGTAATGTGGTAGTCATTTTTTTGTGTTTCTGGGAAGTTCCAACTCTTACGTGATTTTAGGAAGTCCACTTCTAGGTGATTTTAGGGAAAAATACTTGTTCTAAGTGATTAAGAAATGTCCTGATTCTATTGCCCAATGGCTAAGACATTGGTCTAAGCTAGAAAGTCCAGAGATTCTCGGTTCTCCTATACCACAAGTATCTGACATGGTCCCTATTGGGACTGGAAAATTCAAAATTTCCTTATATTCCTACCCACCCATGTCTGACCAAATTAGAAAAACATTACACCCAAAATTAGAATAATAACAGGTATATCCCATAAAAATCATGACTTTCATCACAAATGGATCTGTCACCCCTCAAAATGTAATATAATGAAGGGCCCCAATTCCTTAATATCGGCGAGACCTCCCTTTTTGTTATACCAATCCATGCTCTACGAGAAACTAGCTAAAATGACTATCGGCATGAGAATAAGGATTAGGGAGAATATTTTAGGAACCGCAGATGAAGAAAGTAACATCGATAACCTTTTTATCGGGGAGAGCATCTGCAATCATGCCGATTTAATCAAAAGCTAGGACTATTGGCATGAGAAAGCACTATCGGGTAATACTCTAAACCCCCCCCCCCCTTGTGACAATATAGACCACACCGATGAAGGAGTTCAGTATAACTCTTGCTGAGCTACCCATGGAACAGGTAAAACTAATGATCATCGGCAAGAGAATGTTGGTCGGAGAGAGAATTTTAGAGATCTCTGATGAAAGGAGTGACACTGATGACCCTTTGTCGGAAAGAAAATTCCTAGTCACGCCGATCAGTATAAGAAAGCAATATCGGGGAATACTCCAAAAACCCCCCCGACAATATAGATCATGCTGATGAAGGAATTCAGTGGGACACTCACCAAACAACCCGTGGAACAGATGGAATTAGTGATCATCGACAGGAGATAAACATCGCAGAGAGTAAATAGAGTGCCCCTGACATGTTGATGTCTCAGTGACCAAAGGGATTGTATCAACATAGCTCACACCGATACGTATGGAGGATAAGAACCATTGGCGAAATTGATAAGTCAGAATGAAGTTTATAAGTCTTGCCGAACCGATGGTGACAACGCTAAAGAAGTTGGTGACATATTGTGAATGATCACTCTGATGAAGGATATAAAAGGGCTATTGGGGAAACAACCATGATTAGGTAACTTGAAATAAGTCATCCTGATGTCATATCTTATTTTGATGACAACAATGACCACGGTCATCGACAAGACTCTCACTGATAGTCATATCATAGACACTTAAGGTATCAGAGAAGAATGTTATTCCCACAGTGATAAAGAAAGTCAGGCCGATGATAACCATGCCCACTTCTATACCGGGTAAATCTTGAAAATATCTTGCCAATACAAACTCACATATGAAAAAATGACATCGAGGAGACATATGAAGGGTCACAACGATTGATCCATGAGCAGATGTTCATGCCATAAGAAGATATTAAGTCACCCTGACATTACAAAAATCATACCGATGAGAGAAGTTATGACGATGTGACATTTCACAATGATCAAGAAAATTGAAACACTAGAACAATTAATTGCAGACGAGGAAGAAATCCTCTGAAATGCCATTTGAAACCATTACAATTAAGTTTGAAAGAATTATCTGAAGCGAGCATGCAAGCGGAGACTTGGAGGAGAAAACAGGGGAATTCAGTCACCGCCTCAAATAACAGGTACATATATACAAACTTCTGTGCAATAGCCTATAGTTTGAATTTATTGTCCAAGATTGTAATAGAGACTCAAGTGAAAGGAAATGGCAGAAAACAATAGGGTGAGACTAGTAAACCTAACAAACAAAAAATTGACAAGAGCCTTGATGAGAAAATAAAAGACAGGAAATTAAACCAGGACTTAATTGACCAATTACCCGGATCAACTCCCAAAGCCCAAAAGTCTACACAACTTAGGGCAGAAGTAGAGAAACTAGAAGATAAGTGCAAATATCTTGGCAACATTTGGACTCCAATTAGAGGTTATGAATTGTTTAAGTTCCACTACAATAGAAGATTTAGGAATTTCCCAGTGTCTAACCCATGGCACTTTTGGGTAAATTGGTCATTCCTAATGTGTTTCTGAACGCTGAACTCCTCAAACTCTTGGCTAGGCAGTATAATCCAAGCCTAAAGGCCATATGCAACCCACAAGGGGAGCCTATTATACATTTTTCTAAGAATGCCATATGTGAAGTTTTTGACTTGGATGATTGATGTATTGTCCCCATAGTTTATGAAGATTTGGATAAAGAGTACTGGAGAATGGATACTACATATAATGGATGGAGATTGCCTATTCACAGGCCTAGGCTAGAGGGAGAAATGGTGCCTCTCAATGAGAATGATGGACCTCCATGTCATGTGTCATTATTTGAACCATACATACAACACACATACTACTCTGTGGGCCAAGTCTTAGGATTAGAGGTCCCTGATTTTGAGACAATTCCTCTGATGGTGATAGCCACAGACATCCAGTGCCACAATGCCAAGCAGTTTGATTATGTTGCCTATGTTTTTGGTAGAATTGATTGTGGTCTGACTGCAATAAAGAATAATGCCCCATCAGTTTTGTTTGAACACTACTCACTCCTCATGCACATGGTGCTTTATTATGGCCAGGAAGTGGGATTATGGCCAAATGAATTCAAAGTTGTTCCAATAGACCAGATGGGGAAAAAGTCACCCGTGCAAATGTGGACCAGAATATGGGACAGTAGGTATGCCCATTCTAGCTATGTTCAGTTTGAAGAATATTGTGTGAAAGTGTTATATAGATATTTCAGTCATCCCTGTGAGTATTCATTATCAAATGAAATAAAGAGGTTTCTTAGACCTAAAGATTTTGGTGGTCCTCCTACTGTTACCCACAACTGGGGAGACTGGTATTATTTTGAGGATGCTCCCATGGTCAGAGTTTATGGTTTTGAGGACACTCCTTTTATATTGCCTAAGACTGTTCCTGACAGAATTGCCTACTTAGAAATAGTTAGGCAAATGAATTGTTCTAATGTGATGCACTTGAGCTCCCATGACAAACAATCTTTTATGCCTAGTACTCTGTGCTTTGGAGATTTTACTGTGTTATCCAAGGAGGGTTATGGTCTCATTATAGATAAACTGATGCATTACAATACGAGATGTGCTAAGGCAAGAAAAGGGTTTGATCCTGAGGGTTTCATTAACCTTGCTCGGAGAAAACAAAACCTCAGTGGATACACACATGTCCCATATCCACTTGATGACATCATCAGGAAATTGGAAGAGATTGAAGTTGAATTAGTGGTTGAGAAATATAGCAGGGACTTAGATGAGAAGAGGAGGCAGCTTGTAGAAATAGAGTTGTTCTCCTCTAGTGATGGACTTGCAGAAGAAGAAGAACCACATCAACAAGAAACTATGATATCTAAAAGAAAAATGTAATGCTATTAGTCTCCGGGTATAGAACATGATGAGGAAGGGTCTGCTAATGAGGATCCAAGACAAGCAGCATATGATTTTTTTATTTTAGATGATAAATTTATTCATTCTAAAGAATTTAAATCATTTTTATATAAATCCAAGGGGAAAGAAATCAAGGAGTCAGTTGATGATATCTCAGCCAACAATGAAAGACAATTACTTGATATGTTGAAAACAACTGTGGATAGTGGATTGCAAGATATGACTCCTAGTAAGGGTAGACAGCTGCTCAGAGTAGCAGGGGTGATGATCTTTCCTAGTCTTGATTTGAATTCTGCTTTAGTGTTTGATAGTTTTCTGCATAACATAGATGACAAATACAAGCTCACTCGAGAGGGTGTCACAGAAGTGTATATGGGCACCAAATATAACAATGATGAAAATTCACCAATGATATGGGCCTTGTATCCTCCCCATAAGAAGACATCCATTATAGACATTGAGAAGGCTTTTGGGCATGTCATGACTTTGAAGGCAGGGGAAACTGACCACTTGATCACTGCAGACATTAGCATTAACGTTGCAAAGTTGAATAACGAACAAGCTCAGATGTTGATCAAAGAATGAGATGCATATAAACTAAGTTGTGAGATTAACAACAAAAAATGATTATTTGAAAGATACTCTTAAGAGCACTTTCAGAAGGTCAGTGAAAAGATTAACTCAAGGAGAATGCTCACAAAGCACTCAATCACCATCTATTAACCAGATAGCTCAAGTCCAGATAGATACACTTGCAACGGTGCTCCAAAATAGGCATGCCAACATGATGTATTGGATGAACCAATTTTGGGATATTTATTCTCAAAACTATAAAGTGATCCAAGAGCATGAGAGGCTAAACAACAAGCTACAGGAGAAACTCAACGAGACACAGAGTAAGGATACAGGTACCTCGAGTGCAAAAGATTTGATTAAGCAGTATCAAAAGTATTATGACCAACTTAAGAATGATGCCAAAGAATGTGTTGAAGCCTCAAAAATAGGAGTGCCCACGTTGTTCAAGAAAGATAAAGAATTGAAGAGCAAAGAGGAATGGATTAAAGACTATCAAGTGATATTGCATGAAGCCTTAGGAGATCTCAAGGACAAAGACTTTGCATCTGGGGAAGCCTGCAAGCATTTGGAGAAGATGGTTACGATGGATGTGATCACAAGAAACACTATTGAATTTACTTATACACATCGAAGCCAGGAGTACTTGGATCACATTACTCAGCTATACCTGTGGTTGAATAGAGCTTAAGCATTGTTATTTTTATGGTTGTTATGTTAATCTTGTTAATTCCCAAAAGACATTTTGAAGAGTTATGTCTCTTCATAAATATTTCTATATAAGTTGAACATTATGCTAAAATATGATCATCAGCAGTAGGATATAATACATGAAGTTTACAATGTTTTAAAAGACTATGTTGCAAGCATATTATTGAAGAAGTAAATTGAAGTTCTCTGATTCTATGGTTTTTATTTGGGCATCAATTGTTTGTTAGAATTATTCAATTATATGATTATCTCCAATACAGTATTTCCTTGTTATTCAAATTAATATATCAAGTATATAGTTAATTTGTCAATACACATTTGTTGTATCTGTGTGATTAGATTAATTGGTTTCCATTAGAGGAATTAAAATCCTTCTGATCAGTCACAGTAACCTGGAAGTGTTAGTTTGGATTACTAAGGAGAACCATATAATTAGGATTGTCATTCTGTCTCCAAGTTGATACTATTTGTTATTCTTGTATATTTCATTCAATTGGTTCCTTCAAGAAAGGATTAAATTTCCTTCTAGTGAATAACAAGAAATCTGATTTTATCTATTGGATTATTAAGAAGAGTCTGTCAGTCATTTCCCTGCACGTTTATACAAGTTATAAACTAAAGTATTGTGCCAAATAGTAAGAGTTACTACCCACCATAAGCCACTAGTCTTTGTCTTCCATTTGACTCTGTTTACCCAATAGGCACTAGTCTCATCTTAATTCATCATTTAAAACCCCTGTATTAGTTAAGCACAATCATAAAATTCACTTTGATATTGCTTATACAATTTATACCAATCATCCATCAGATATTAGATATAGAATTAGTTAGCAAACTCTCATCTATTCTACACCATTTGCCACTATAGGTAGATCCATTTACTCAGTCAAAATACTTACATTCCATCTTCTTTAATTCTCAAGGTTCACCTGCCTAGGTTTAGCAGGACCTAAATTGCAGGGAGTCATCAAACCTTAAAGGTTGATTCCGTCATGTTAGTTCAAAAACATTGTGAGTCTAAGCATAGAGCCTGACATTCTCTTAGGATTAGCAACCTACATTTTTGAGACCTAACAAATTGGTGACTCTACTAGGGAATCAAATCAAGGACCTTAGTAAGAAACCATTCTTTTATAGAGTCATAAATTTCAAAAGTTTCAAATTGGTAACTCTGCTAGCAAGAAGAATCCAAAAAGATAAGTTATAAATTTTTCCTATTTACAAAATAGGTGGCGACTCTACAACGTGTTATAACATAAAGTTAATACCAAATGGATGGTAGAAGATCCAAGATGGAAGGGAAGAAATTGCAATCATCTCCACCGATCAGAACCATCCTCAAAAGAAATGGAGCATCAAATTATTCTCATCAAAATAATAATCAGGAGGCTCAAGAGGGTAATATAGAACAAATTATCACAACTCACAATAGTTTTACACCTCTGCATGAATCAAATGAAAATTTCAATAGAGTAACTGATGATATATTAGCAAAATACAGACCTGATCCTCAAGAACAGCTTGAGTGTGAAGCACGGGCCATGAGGGAAATTGATCAAAGGCAAGCTGAATATGATTTTAAAATGTCATTACAGCAGGGAGAAGGGGTAAAACATGGATTCTCACATCAAGAAATAAATGAAAGTCCAAAGAATTCAAGAGGTATGAATCGAGCACAGCAGGATGTGCTTAGGCTTTAGGAAGAACTTGAAATGATCAAGATAGAGGAAACTAAGAGGTTGTTAGAACAAGAGATTCAACATATAAAGAATAGGACTAAAACAACTGCCCCAAAATATGTACCTCCACATAGAGGAAACACTTTGAGGAATCCACAGCAAAATTTACACCAAAATATAGGTGGCGTTTCAAATTCACAAGCATCCGAAAGTCATCAAAATACCCTTCCTAAAAATCCTAGACCACCTCCCATGCATAACACCTCTCAACATATGGCGAATCCATACCCACCCCCTAGCCAACAGTATTATACACCACAAAATCATTATATAAATCCCACATAAACCTACAACAATAATATGCTTATCATCAGCCTCCAGGTGGATATAATTACTATCCTAACTCGCCACCCATGAATTTTCCACCTCAGAACCTCACAAACATATGTGGCCAATTTGATCTGACTAGATATCAATTATATCCATACCCTATGGATAGTAATTGGAGAAATATAGTTCCTAAGTTCACTAGAAACAGTGTAATAACAACTGAGGATCACATCAAAAGCTTCAATGCTTTCGTGCAAGATATCGGTATGGACTATGAAGATGTCAAAATGAGGTTATTCATGATGTCTCTGACTGAATATGCAAGAGGCTGGTTGAACAGCTTACCTAATGCTTCAATCAGTTCAATAACTGATTTACAAAATCAATTCAAGGAGTAGGATGGCAATTAGTATGCCCCTGAGTTTGCATTGCACGAATTAATAAGCATCCAAAAATACCAAAATGAGTCAGTGTATGATTTCAATCTGAAATTTTCCAAGTTACACAACAAAATACCACATGGGTCTAAACTGACTGATCCAGCAGCATTGAGCATTTATCTGAAAGCATTTGATCCCAAAATAGGGTACAAACTTAGAAATCGGTGCCCTATGACCCTTGTTGAAGCACAGAAAGTGGCATTAACTATTGAGAACAACAGGAAAGTTGCAGGTATGGTTAGCAAAAGAGATAACCCTAGAAATCCTCAAAACCCAGACATTCAATAGACTAAACAAGAAGGCTAGCATAAACATGAAAGGCCCAGGTTGCATGATATGCCATATAATACAAATTGGAAAGATGGGAGACCCATTGAAAACAACAGAAAGCAACATTATGGCAAAGATACTCCTAACCCTCTGAAAAGAAATGGGGCACATATGGTAGAAGATAAACCTTGGTGTCTGGTGTGCAATTTGCCACATTAGCCTGAATACTGTGTGGTGGCTAAAATAGTACAACAAGAAGAAACATTATACAATTATAACAGAGACAATCACATAATAAATATGATGCAAGATACACCATATTTGTTGAACGAAGACTATTCTTCTACAGAGGAAGAGGGATATGAATATGATGTGGGAAACCAGAAACATCATATCAATATGGGAAAACAAGAAGTATTCTCAAATTAGGAGGATGGTTATGAGGAACCTACCTATTACAACAATTCACCATATGATCAGTGGAGAAAGCCCACTGAAAATGAAAGGGAAGCTCTTACAATAGCTGTAATAGCTCAAGCTAAAAATGCCTATAACTTAAGGAACAGGACGGTGAATGTTGAACAAGGAACACCTGGGAGTATCTTTATAAAAGATCAAAATCACAAAAAGAATAATGCAAAGTCATCATTCAAAGAACTAGAAAAAGCTGATAAAAATAAAACAAAAGATAAATCACAAAATCAAGAAAAAGAGCATATGAAGACATAAAGGAATGATCAAAATATGGCCCATTCATTTGACATTGCTCATGCAATATCTCAGGTAAGGATATCAGTACCACTTTTGGAGATGATGAAGATAGACAAATACAGAAATACAGTGGTTAAACTAATTTCACATATACCAAATCAACAACATAAGGGATCTGAGAATAGAACAAACAATGTTCACCAAGAAATATTCCAAATTCCTGAGGTATACCTAGGTGATACCTTGACAAAGAATCCTTCACAGGTGGACCCTTTATACACTACCTTATTAATCAAAAACAAGATAGTAAGGAACTGTGTGATTGATTCAGGTGCGGCCATGAATATCATGCCAATAGCAGTCATGAAGGAACTGGGAATGTGGGTTGACACTACATTTGGTAGGTGTTATGCAATGGATAATAGATCCATCCCAGTTGTTGGCATTATGAGGGATGTGGAAATAAAACTTGCTTCATACCCTGAAGCAACCTATAACATTGATATCACCGTGGTTGACATTCCACCATATTATGGAATGCTCTTATCAAGACAGTGGGCTACAATGGTAGGAGGAAATGTCCAATTAGATTTATCATATGCCACAATACCAGTGGGAGGTAAAGAGATAAAGCTATGTAGGGCGCCAAGATATGAGAACATCATAGAACGCTTAGATCAAAAACAAATAAACTTCTTTTGTGATACAAATTTGGGAGCCTTCAAGGTTGAAAAAAGTCGACTAGAATAGCAGAATACTAATATGATACATGTTGAATCTAAGAAAGAGGAGAATGATGTGTGGAAGATGTATTTTGATGGTGCATGTAGCAAAATGGGAAATGGGGCTGAAGTAGTATTTATCTCACCAGCAGGTAAAACTTTCAAATACTCCTTTGTACTGACATTTGAATGCACAAATAATGTGGCAGAATATGAGGCTTTGCTCATTGGTTTGAATATAGCCACCAAGCATAAGATAAAAAAGTTGGTTGTATACGGTGATTTAGAACTAGTTACTTCCCAAGTGAGAGAAATACTTGTCAAAAAACAAGAGGTTAAAACAATATAGAAATGCTATCTGGGATGATATTGAGTCGTTTGATGCCTTCTCAATCAACTGGATTGATAGATCAAAAAATATCATGGTAGATTTTCTAGCAAATATCGCATTAAAAAGGGATGATATCACATTAGGAGGTATTACAGAAGTTGAATTCAAAACTAGGCCCACTATCCCAGATAATGTACATAACTGGAAAGTGTTTGATAATGATACTGATATCATCAACTTCCTACATTGCGCTAATCATTATGAAAACCAAGAGATTGATTTTAATGCATTTGTAGAAGAACATGATGGGAAGGAAACCCTTTTTGGTCAAGAGATAGTTCAGCTAAAAACAAACAAAATACCTAAGGGACTTATAGAATTGGAAAAGGTGTTTGATGGACATGATAGATTTAAAATGAAAGACACACCCGTAGTGCAGAACGACCTTGAAGAGATTAATTTGGGGACACAGGCAGCCCCAAAGAATGTATACATTGGAAAGAATCTTAATCTCAAAATCAGGAGCAAGATCATCAACTTACTCAGGAAGTATAGACATGTATTTGCATGGTCATATGATGATTTGAAAGCATATAGAGAGGATCTTTTTTAGCATGAAATACCATTAAAATCGGATGCTAAACCATTCAGGCAAAAACAAAGGCCTATCAATCCTACATTGGCCCCTAAGATGCTTGAAGAACTCATAAAACTAAGAGATGGAGCTATCATATAACCTATTAGGCATTCTTCTTGGGTTTTTAATTTGGTGCCTGTCAGAAAGAAAAATGGTGATATTAGGTTATGTGTGGACTTTAGGAATCTAAACAAATCTTCTCTTAAGGACAACTATCCCCTTCCTAATATGGAGGCAATATTACAAAAGGTTACCGGGTGTGAACTATTGTCAATGATGTATGGCTTGTCAGGATATAATCAGGTGAAAGTCAAAGAATCAAAACAATATAAGACTGCATTTACCACACCATGGGGAACATATGTATATTTAAGGATGCCATTCGGGCTCACGAATGTTGGAGCAACATTCCAAAGAGAAATAGATGTGGCTTTTGTAGAATTGATTAATAAAATCATGATAGTATATCAGGATGACATGATAGCATATTCCAAAAGAGCTGAGGATCATTATGCACATTTAGAACAAATTTTTATTAAAGCCCTAGAATATGGAATTTCATTGAATCCTAAGAAATGCCATTTCATAGTAACAGAGGGCAAGTTGTTTAATCACATAGTCTCAAAAGATGGAGTAATAATAGATCCTAAAAGAGTAAAAGCAATTGACCAAGTTCCTATTCCTAAGAATGTAAAAGCTATACAGTCATTTTTTGGCCAAATCAACTTTGTCAGGAGGTTCATATCAAATTTTACAGAAATTATTAGTCCCATATCAAGAATGTTGAAGAAGAATTCAGAAGTGAAGTGGACAACAGAAACAGTAGAGGCATTTGCCACCATTAAAAAGGCAATCAAAGAAGCCCCTGTTCTGATATCCCCTGATTTTAGTAAGCCATTCCAACTGTTCTCATTTGCCTCATATCATACAGTTGCAGCAGTAATATTGCAAAAAAATGATGAAGGACATGAACAACCCATTTCATTTTTCAGCAAATCTCTTCAAAATGTAGAATTAAAATATGACATTGTTAAGAAATAGGCATATGCATTGGTGAAGGCAGTTAAAGCTTTTAGGCCATACTTGGTGGGAGCTAATATAATAGCATATGTGCCTAATGCTATAGTAAAAGATGTATTAGTACAAACTGAGGTCACAGCTAGAAGATGCAGATGGATCAACAGAATTCAGGAGTTCAATATTGAAATCCAGATCACCAAACTAGTGAGAGGACAAGGTCTTCCTAGACTGATGGCTAAAAATAATCTCGAGGCTTCTTAGATATGTAGTGCTAATGATGTTGATACCAAGAGTTCTAGCATTGAGCATACTCCATGGTATGATGACATCATAGATTATTTAAAACACATGAAATGTCCTAAAGGGTATGATGATAACAAGAGAAGGACACTTAAGTTACAAGCCTCAAAGTATGTATTTATTGATGGAGATCTTTACTGGAAGAATAGGGATGGTATTCTACTATTATGCCTAGATGAACATTAGTCAAAACATGTCATGAAAGAATTACATGAAGGTATTTGTGGAGGTCATTTCTCAGCAAAAACCACAGCCCACAAGATCCTAAAGGCTGGATACTATTGGCCTAGAGTTTTTAATGATTCATATCATTACACTAGGAAATGCGAAGCATGTCATAAATTTTTAGGAAAATTAAAATATCAAGGAGCACTACCCTTGAAACCCATGCAAGTAGAGGCCCCCTTCTATCAATGGGGCATTGACTTCATAGGAGAAATTGCAGAAAAGTCAAGTGGAGGGCACAAATGGATTTTGGTGGTGACAGACTACTTCACAAAATGGGTAGAAGCAATCCCAACTAAATAAGCAACAAGCAGGGTGGTGATCAACTTTTTGATGGAGAATATTATGTTCAGATTTGGCACTCCAGTGAGGTTAATTACAGATAATGGAATGTGTTTTAGGTTTGATGAGTTCAAAAATATCTGTAATACACATGGCATTATTGTGTCCTATGTTGCCCCTTATCATCCACAAGTGAACGGGCAAGCATAATCCAGCAACAAAAATCTTCTGAAAATTATAAAGAGAATGTTGGAGGGAAATAAGAAGGCATGGGATTCGAAGTTCAGAATGCCTATGTGGGCTGATAGAATTATTGTAAAGAGAGCAATTGGAAGATCCCCTTTTGAACTAGTGTATGGAACACAAGCAAGGATACCATTAGAAAATCTTTTACCAGTGTACAAATTTGTTGTTCAAGAGGATTTAAACGTCCCTGAACCAATGGAGGAAAGATTAGATCACCTTGCAGAACTTGATGAGACAAGGAGACTGGCTCAAAAGCATAATATCAAGTTGCAATCACAAGTGAAATACCTTTTTGACAAAAAGGCCAAAGACAAGAAATTTGAGATGAATGACTTAGTATTAATGTGGAATGCTAGGTGCCAGGAGAAAGGAAAGCATGGAAAATTTGAAGCTCTATGGTTAGGGCCTTTTGTTGTAACTGGCAAAGGAGGTGATGATTCTTACTATTTGCAAAATATGTCTAGAGAAGAATAGGAACTGCCTGTGCATGGGCAATTTCTGAAGCCTTTCTTTTCATAAAATACCAAAATCATGCACAAAGAGAATTAAGTGTTGCCAGTGCATGGACAACCCTTAAATAATTCTCGAAATACTTTTATTCCATGCACAGTAGTCTAAGGCAATCAAGAGAGATTAGGATCTGCCAGTACATGGACAACCCTATGAATCTCTCAAAAATGTTTAAAAAAAAACAAACAAATAAACTCTTCCATGTACAATAGTATAGGATCATCCTCATTTCCTATCATTATCACTTCCATCTCCCATTCTCATTTCATCCATACAATTATGTGAAGCCATCATCCTGAATTAATAAAATATATGGTCTACTCCCCCAAGAGATCTAAATTCTTGTTATACCCACAAGGAGTATACATCCCAGACAGAGCCACTGTTGGGACAGGAAAATTTAAATTTTTCTTATATTCCTACCCACCCATGTCTGATCAAATCAAAAAAACATTACGCCCAAAATCAGAATAATAATAGGTATATCCCATAAAAATCGTATAACTTTCATCACAAATGGATCTCTCACCCCTCAAAATGTAATATAATGAAGGGCCCCAATTCCATAATATCGACGAGACCTCCCTTTTTGTTATACCGATCCATGCTCTACAAGAAACTGGTTGAAATGACTATCAGCATGAGAATAAGGTTCAAGGAGAATATTTTAGGAACCGCCGATGAAGAAAGTAACACCAATAACCTTTTTATTGGGGAGAGAATCTACAGTCATGTCGATTTAATCAAAAGCTAGGACTATTGGCATGAGAAAGTACTATCGGGTAATATCCTCAATTCTGGGGATTGGAAACCTATACCTGATTGTGATCTTGTTGATGGCTCTGGAATCGGTGCAAAGTCTCCAAGTGCCTTCCTTCTTAGGTGCTAGTACAGCTGGTACTGCACATGGGCTCAAACTCTTTCCAATCAGACCTGAATTCATCAATTCTTCAATCTGCCTGGCTACTTCTGCATTCTGTTCTGGGGTAAGCTTATAAGCTGCTTTATTTGGAAGTGTAGACCCTGGAATCAAGTCTATGCAATGACTGATATCTCTGATAGGTGGTAGGGATCTTGGCATTCCCTCTGAGATAACACCTTTGTACTTATCCAATAACTCTTGGACAGCTGGGTCTATCAGCCTTGGCTTCTTCTCCTTCTTGGCTTCTTGCTGTTGTTCCTTATTCATACTCATACAGGGGATTAGGGCATATGCAACTGCACCTTCTGCTGCCACTTCTTTCATAAACTGTTTGCCTTCCATCAGCATGACCTTCACTTCTTTGCCTTTAGACTTCTCCTCTTTCTCCTTCAATGGGAATAGTGTTACATCTTTACCATCTTTAGTGATTTTATAGGTGTTTTTGACACCATCATGCTGTGCCTTCAGATCATATTGCCATGGTCTACCAAACAAAAGGTTGCAAGCATCCATCTTGGTGATATCAAACAACAACTTATCTTTATATCCACCAATCTGAAACTCTACCCAAGCCTGCTCTTCTACAGTTGTCTGCTGACCTTGAGTAAGCCATGAGACCTTATATGGAGATGGATGAGGCAATCTCCTAAGCTTCAGCTTCACCACCATTTCTTCAGACACAAAGTTCTCAGTAGAACCAGAATCAATCAAAACTTTACAAGCCTTACCTCCTGCTTTGCAAGTGGTTCTGAAAAGGGACTTCCTCTGAGGGGCTTCTTGGTCAGGTACCTTCATGGTAGTTACTGTCCTTCTCATCATCAGGGACTCTCCACTTTCTGGATATCCAAAATTCTCAGGACCATTCACACTCTGAAAATCATTAGAGCTTGTCCTACTCTGATTATCAGGTTCATTGACCAGATTTGTCCTCCTTTCACCTGCTGAGCTTGTGGCCTTGTCTGGACATCTGCTGGCTATATGGCCTTCTTTGTTACAGTTGTAACACCTGATGGATCCTCTGCCCTGGGATCTTCCTCTGTAAGGTCTTCTACCTCTGAAGTTTCCTTGCTGACTGAAATTCTCTCTCTGACTCTGGCTATTGTTGCCCTTGCTATTGTCTTGACTAGACTCTCCTTGATATCCCTGTCCTTGTCCTCTGCCTCTGAAAGGACTTCTTCCACCTCTTTGTTGTCTTCCTCTTCCTCTGTTGTTCTGATCTTGTTTTCTCTTCAGCTTTTCCTCCACCTTCAGTGCCAACTGAAAACTTTTCTGCACTGTATCTGGGTTATGCAGACTCAGATCTTCCTGAATATTAAACCTCAGTCCATTAAGGTATCTGGCTACCTTTTCTTCTTCACTTTCTTTCACCTTGGTCTTCATACAGAGTTTCATGAACTCTTCTGTATATGAGCTGACATCTAGCTCCTTCTGCTTCAGGTTCTGTTTCCTCTTGTGTAACTGGATACTGTAATCCAAAGGAATATAAGCCTCCTTTACCAATTCCATCATCTTTTTCCATGTGGCAACTCTACGTTTGCCCTCCTGCACTCTATCATCCTGAACAAAGTTCCACCATGTCAAGGCAGCTTCTTTCATCTTTGACTGTGCTATCTTCACTCTCTGCTGTTCTGGTATTTCCTCTGTCACAAAGAAATTGTTCAGACAGTCTATCCATTCCATTACCGAATCAGGGTCCATCTTACCTGTAAACACTGGCAAGTCCAGCTTCACATCCATGGTTCTCCTCTCCATGGCCTTGAGGGCGTTCAACAGCGGTCTCTGGTCTGCAGGAACGACCTCCTCGCTCCAACTAGGGATATCCTCTTCTTCCCTATCATCTTCTCTACCAGAACCTACTTTGCTCCTCAACTTTGCTAACTCATCTTTCAACTCCTGATTCTGAGCCTTCACGGCCCTGCTTTCCGCAATCTGCTTCTTCACCAGAACTGCCAACTCAGCGTTGGTCATCTTTGTTGGGAACTCAGATGTTCCTTCTTCGTCTGACATCCTGCTTATCTTTTTCAAAAGATCCTAACCTTTGGCTCTGATACCACTATGATGCAGAGTGGAACGCAATGGAGGCAACCTAACAGGAAGGAGCTGCCAACAAAACAAACAGCATGATAAACTTCTCTATCGGCTGAACCTCATCATCATATTTACCAACTGCATCATCATATTTCAACAGCATCATCATATTTCTGATGATCGTAAATATCCTCCTGTCGAATACGATTTACCTCCTTCGACTGTCGCCTATCATCATCATCATGATAATCAACGGGCGCAAACATCCTCCGGTTGCACTGTTCATCGGGTGCCAAATACAAGCGACATCATCATGATATTCAATATCACCTTCGTCAGCAGGATATCCAAATATCCGGTTGTCCAAATATCCTGATGACGTTCCACTTCAACAACTTGCCTTCGACGCTTCACTGCCCGACGATACAAGCAACAGCATCATGATATTAAACATCCGGTTCTTCGAAACCTCCTGATGATGCTAATACAACTTCCTGCCTACGCCGATACCTTCCCACTTAGCGACAACAGGATAAACCCGCATAGAGGGATTTCCTAATATCCTGATGACGATGACGTCATATCCTGATGACGATGACGTCACACATCATCCTGATGAACTCTTCAACACTTAGCCAAAAAAACTCAACTTTCACACCCGCATCCGTTAGCGATATGCGGATGATGACCTTCCCCGAGAGATGATCCTGACTGCGATATATACACTGAGTATATATCCAACTCAAAACATCATGATGCACCTGCAACATGCAAATTTCACCAACTTCATGACCCGATCCTGATGGCGATGGATTCGCAGATGATGTTGCGGCTCGTTCCGACTGGAAACGCACATGCAGACTCCTGTGTATCCTTCCACTGCATGAAAACACTCACAACCGCATAATTTCACAAAGATCATGTGACGACCGGGCCGGATCACCCCCAAACCAAAATCTAACAGTTTATCTTCTAGACCTAGCACATGAGGATGCTAGGCTGATTTACAGCATGCTTCTAATAGATCTCCTGAACAATGCAATGCAGAAACAGAAAACACAAATAAAATCTAATCTATGATACAGGACCATTCCACCGATTTGCAGGATCAACCGGTGGAAGGGTTGAAAGTGGTCATTAGCTTGCAAAACGGAAAGGAAATCAACACAGATGCAAACAGATAATGCAAAAGATGAGATCTTCTTCAATTGAAATTCAATGTCCTGAATACAGCTTCACAATGTCTGAACTGCTCTCCTGAACATCTACTCAACACCAGTACATCAATATCAAAACTATAGCAAAACTATATCTCTAAACCCTACAGATCGAAGGTATATATAACAAATCCTTCGAGTACTACTAACATCACTTCCCAGCGGCTGGGAGCTTCCAAGCGGCTGGGAGAGAGGACAGCTCAGACTCTCTTATCCCGATCTCTAACTGCCTACACTTACTCCTATGCTGAACTATTACATAGCATCGGTCCCAGTGGACCTTATTACATGATAAGTCAAACATACTAAAAATAGATTATCCCGTCATAATGATGATAACTATCCTACATCCTGATCATGTATGTCATCATGCGGACCTATATCCTGATCATGCGGACCTATATCCTGATCATGTGTGGGTGCTCCTGCACCACGACAATATAGATCACACCAATGAAGGATTTCGGTATAACTCTTGCGGAGCTACCCATGGAACCAGTGAAACTAATGATCATCGACAAGGGAATGTTGGTCAAAGAGAGAATTTTAGAGATCTTCGATGAAAGGAGTGACACCGATGACCCTTCATCGGAAAGAAAATTCCCAGTCATGTCGATCGGTATAAGAAAGCAATATCGGGGAATACTCCAAAACCCCCCGACAATATAGGTCATGCCGATAAAGGAATTCAGTGGGACTCTCACCGAACAACCCGTGGAATGGATGGAATTAGTGATCATCGGCAGGAGATAAACATCGAAGAGAGTAAATAGAGTGCCCCCAACATGTTGATGTCTCAGCAACCAAAGGGATTGTTTTGGCATAGCTCACACTAATACGTATGGAGGATAAGAATCATTGGCGAAGTTGAACAAGTTGGAACGAAGTTTATAAGTCTTGCCGAACCGATGGTCACAACGATAAAGATGTCGGTGACATATTGTGAATGATCACTCTGATGAAGGATATAAAAGGGTTATCAGGGAAACAACCATGATTGGGTAACTTGAAATAAGTCATCCCAATGTCATATCTTATCCCGATGACAACAATGACCACAGTCATTGACAAGACTCTCACCGATAGTCATATCGGAGACACTTAAGGTATCAGAGAAAAATGTTATTCCTATGGCAATAAAGAAAGTTAGGCCGATGATAACCATGCCCACTTCTATATCAGGTAGATCTTGAAAATATCTTGCTGAAACAAACTCACATATGAAAAATGACATCGAGGAGACAGATGAAAGGTCATAGCGATTGATCCATGAGCAGATGTTCGCACCATAAGAAGATATTAAGTCACCCTGACATTACAAAAATCATACCGATGAGAGAGGTTATGACGATGTGACATTTCACAACGATCAAGAAAATTGAAACACTGGAATAATTAATTGTAGACGAGCAAGAAATCCTCTAAAATGCCATTTGAAACCACTATAATTAAGTTCGAAAGAATTATCTGAAGCAAGCACGCAAGCGAAGACTTAGAGGAGAAAATAGGGGAATTAGGTCACTGCCTCAAATAATAGGTACATATTTACAAACTTCTGTACAATAGCCTGTAGTTTGAATTTACTGTCCAAGATTGTAATGGAGACTCTAGTGAAAGGAAAGGGAAGAAAACAATAGGGTGAGACTAGTAAACCTAACAAACAAAAAATTGACAAGAACCCTGATGAGAAAATAAAAGACAGGAAATTGAACCAGGACTTAATTGACCAATTACCTCGATCAACTCCCAAAGACCGAAGGTCTGCACGACTTAGGGCAGAAGTAGAGAAACTAGAAGATAAGTGCAAATATCTTGGCAACGTTTGGACTCTAATTAGAGGTTATGAATTGTTTAAATTCCACTACAATAGAAGATTCAGGAATTTCCCAGTGTCTAACCCATGGCACTTGAATTTGGGTATTTTGGTCATTCCTGATGTGTTTCTGAACGTTGAACTCCTCAAACTCCTGGCTAGGTAGTATAATCTAAGCCTCAAGGCCATATGCAACCTGCAAGGGGAGCCTATTATACATTTGTCTAAGAATGCCATTTGTGAAGTTTTTGACTTGGATGATTTATGTATTGTCCCCATAGTTTATGAAGATTTGGATAAAGAGTACTGGAGAATGGATACTACATATAATGGATGGAGATTGCCTATTCACAGGCCTAGGGCAGAGGGAGAAATGGTGCCTCTCAATGAGAATGATGGACCTCCATTTCATGTGTCATTATTTGAACCATACATACAATACACATACTACTGTGTGGGCCAAGTCCTAGGATCAGAGGTCCCTAATTTCATGAGAATTCCTCTGATGGTGATAGCCACAAACATCCAGTGCCACAATGCCAAGTAGTTTGATTATGATGCCTATGTTTTTGGTAGAATTGATTATGGTCTGACCACAATAAAGAACAATGCCCCATCAGTTTCCTTTGAACACTACTCACTCCTCATGCACATAGTGCTTTATTATGGCCAAGAAGTGGGATAATGGCCAAATGAATTCAAAGTTGTTCCAGTAGACTAGATGGGTTAAAAGTCACCCGTGTAAATGTGGACCAGAATGTGGGACAGTAGGTATGCCCATTCTAGCTATGTTCAGTTTGAAGAATATTGTGTGAAAGTGTTATATAGATATTTCAGTCATCCTTGTGAGTATTCATTATCAAATGAAATAAAGAGGTTTCTTAGACCTAAAGATTTTAGTGGTCCTCCTACTGTTACCCACAACTGGGGAGATTGGTATTGTTTTGAGGATGCTGCCATGGTCAGAGTTTATGGTTTTGAGGACACTCCTTTTATATTGCCTAAGACTGTTCCTAACAAAATTGCCTACTTAGAAATAGTTAGGCAAATGAATTGTTCTAATGTGATGCACTTGAGCTCCCATGACAAACAATCTTTTATGCCTAGTACTCTGTGCTTTGGAGATTTTACTGTGTTATCCAAGGAGGGTTATGGTCTCATTATAGATAAACTGATGCATTACAATATGAGATGTACTAAGGCAAGAAAAGGGTTTGATCCTAAGGGTTTCATTGACCTTTCTTGGAGAAAACTAAACCTCAGTGGATACACACATGTCTCATATCCACATGATGACATCATCAGGAATTTGGAAGAGACTGAAGTTGAATTAGTGGTTGAGAAATATAATAGGGACTTAGATGAGAAGAGGAGGTAGCTTGCAGAAATAGAGTTGTCCTCTGGTGATGAAGGACCTGTAGAAGAAGAAGAACCACATCAACAAGCAACTATGATATCTAAAACAAAAATATAATGCTATTAGTCTCTAGGTATAGAACATGATGAGGAAGGGTCTATTGATGAGGATCCAAGACAAGTAGCATATGATTCTTTTATTTCAGATGATAAATTTATTCATTCTAAAGAATTTAAATCATTTTTATATAAATGCAAGGGGAAAGACAATTACTTGATATGTTGAAAACAACTGTGGATAGTGAATTGCAAGATATGACTCCTAGTAAGGGTAGACAGATGCTCAGAGAAGCAGGGGTGATGATCTTTCCTAGTCTTGATTTGAATTCTGCTTTAGTGTTTGATAGTTTTCTGCATAACATAGATGACAAATACAAGCTCACTCGAGAGGGTGTCACAGAAGTGTATATGGGCACCAAATATAACAATGATGAAAATTCACTAATGATATGGGCCCTGTATCCTTCACATAAGAAGACATCCATTATAGACACTGAGAAGGATTTTGGGCATGCCATGACTTTGAAGGCAGGGGAAACTGACCCCTTGATCACTACAGACATTGGCATTAATGTTACAAAGTTGAATAAGGCACAAGCTCAAATGTTGATCAAAGAACGAGATGCATATAAACTGAGTGTGAGAGATTAACAAAAGAAAATGATTATTTGAAAGATACTCTTGAGAGCACTTTCAGAAGGTCGGTGAAAAGATTAACTCAAGGAGAAAGCTTACAAAGTGCCCAATCACCATCTATTGACCAGATAGCTCAATTCTAGATAGATACACTTGTAACGGTGCTCCAGAATAGGCATGCCAACATGATGCATTGGATGAACCAATTTTGGGATATTTATTCTCAAAACTATAAAGTGATCCAAGAGCATGAGAGGCTCCACAACAGGCTGCAGGAGAAACTCAACGAGACATAGAGTAAGGATACAGGTACCTCGAGTGCAAAAGATTTGATTGAGTAGCATCAGAAGTATTATGACCAACTTAAGAATGATGCCAAAGAATGTGTTGAAGCCTCAAAAGCAGGAGTGCCCATGTTGTTGAAGAATGATAAAGAATTGAAGAGCAAAGAGGAATGGATTAAAGACTATCAAGTGATATTGCATGAAGCCTTAGGAGCTCTCAAGGACAAAGACTTTGCACCTGGGGAAGCCTACAAGCATTTGGATAATATGGTTACGATGGATGTGATCACAAGAAACGCTATTGAATTTATTGATACACATCGCAGCCAGGAGTACTTGGATCACATTGCTCAGCTATACATGTGGTTGAATAGAGCTTAAGAATTGTTATTTTTATGGTTGTTATGTTAATCTTGTTAATTCCCAAAAGACATTTTGAAGAGTTATGTCTCTTCATAAATATTTCTATATAAGTTGAACATGATGTTGAAATATGATCATCAGCGGTAGGATATAATACATGAAGTTTACAATGCTTTAAAAGACCATGTTGCAAGCATATTATTGAAGAAGTAAATTGAAGTTCTCTGATTCTGTGGTTTTTATTTGGGCATCAACTGTTTGTTAGAATTATTCAATTATACGATTGTCTCCAATACAGTATTTCCTTATTTTTCAAATTAATATATCAAGTATATAGCTAATTTTTCAATACACATTTGTTGTATCTGTGTGATTGGATTAATTGGTTGCCATTAGAGGAATTAAAATCCTTCTGATCAGTCACAGTAACCTGGAAGTGTTAGTTTGGATTACTAAGAAGAACCATATAATTAGGATTGCCATTCTGTCTCCAAGTTGATACTATTTGTTATTCTTGTATATTTCATTCAATTGGTTCCTTCAAGAAAGGATTAAATTTCCTTCTGGTGAATAAAAAGAAATCTAATTTTATCTATTAGATTATTAAGAAGAGTCAGTCAACCATTTCCTTGCACATTTATAGAAGTTATAAACTAAAGTATTGTGCCAAATAGTAAGAGTTACTGCCCACCATAAGCCATTGGTCTTTGTCTTTGATTTAACTTTATTTACCCAACAAGGCACTGGTCTTATCTTAATTCATCATTTAAAACCCCTTTATTAGTTAAGCACAGTCTTAAAATTCACTTTGATATTGCTTATACAATTTATACCAATCATCCATCAAATATTAGATATAGAATTAGTTAGCAAGCTCTCATCTATTCTACACCATTTGCCACTGTAGGTAGATCCATTTACTCAGTCAAAATACTTACATTCAATCTTCTTTAATTCTCAAGGTTCACCGACCTAGGTTTAGCAGAACCTAAAGTGCAGGGAGTCATCAAACCTTAAAGGTTGATTCTGTTGCGTTAGTTCAAAAATGTTGCGAGTCTAAGCATAGAGCCTGGCATCCTCTTAGGATTAGCAACCTACATTTTTTAGACCTAACAGTCCCCAGACAGAGCCAATTGTTGTGCCAAATCAAAGTTTTTACTTCATTAAGGTGTTTTGTGAGAGTCTAAAAAATTTGTTGTCAAAAAGTCAAAATTTCTACAAATAGACGTCAAATTTTGGTTTTCTGGGTTTCTTGAGATATGAATGCTGGGAAAATTTTCTAAAAATAGAAAGTTTCTAAAAATAGAATTTTTGATTCAGGAGTCCTTCCTGATTCTGATTGGCTGATATTGCTTCACGAAAAAGGTGGTCCAGATGGAATCTACAAAAGGTCAAGTTTTCTCTACTGGGTCAATTCTACTTTTTTAGAAGGTGAAGCATGAACTCTGAGGACATTAATGGAGGAAATTCATCTGTCATGGGAGTTTTCAGTGCTGTTTACAAGGTGAAGAACTGTTGAGTGACTGTCAATCGACAAAGAATGGAAAACGGAGGATTGTGAATCCGGAGAACAAAGAAAAGTTGAAAATTATTAATTTTTTCTAAGTCTGGGAAACCCAGGCACCCCTGGAGGCTAGGGGTGCCCAACCTTCACAGAGATAGATTTTTTTGGGTGTTTTTCAGAAAATGGTTAAAAAGGCCTTGTCAACCCGCTTTCGGGTGGTCAAAATCAATCAAATTCAGTCGACATGCCCAAAAAAGCTGGGATTCATCTCAGATATGTTCAGGCTATCCAATTCACCCTTCATCCAGTGACAATTATCCAATAGATCATGGTAATCGACGACAAAAAGCAGTTGTTGGCATGCAAAATGGAGAAATGAAGAAAAAGTTAAAATTTTCCAAAAAAAACTCTAAGGCATGAAAACCCATGTGCCCCTGGAGGCTAGGGGCACCCAACATCACTAGAGTTAGTTTATTTTTCATGTTTTTCTAGAAAAGTGCAAATCTTCCTCCGTCAGCTCTGTCGAATTCACAAAAAATCAATTTGGCCTAGTTTTTGAGGCAAGCAGAAGGTACAATCGATTCAGTTTTATCAGGATTGCTTGATTGCCTGATCATTAGTCTTAGTTTTACTCTGACATGTGAGTTTTGACATCTAAACAAGGGCCCACAGTCACCGGAGCGCGCACAAAAAATGAAAAATGAGCAAAGTTGAAAATTGTCAAAAATTGGCTAAGGCATGGGATGTTAGGCGCCCCTATCCAGTGAGGGCACCTGGGTTCTCTAGAGATAGAAAATTTCATGTCCCAATGATGTCTCTTTCCAACCATTTTTTGATCCTGGTCTGGCAATGGTTTCCACAAATCAAAATTGCAGTCAAACATCATCAAATCGTTAGTTCGATGCTAGAGATCAAATTAAAATTGATAAAACTTCAAAATGCCATGATTAGTCAGCTTTTTCTATCAATGATGACAATTTTCCATCTTGTTGAACTCAGAGGTAGGCCTCTCTGGAGTTAGAACGAGTGCAAAAAGTTTTAAAATGAAGGAAAATTGGCTAACACTTTTGCAACTTTGTGTGTTTGACGACATCATCAAAGTAGCAGCTTTTTCATCATCCTCACACGTGAGCCTTAGGCAAATATAAAATAGGAATTCATCCTATGTGAGCATATCAACTTGGATTTTTTCTCAAAGGATTGCTATCTTCATGGATAAGCTTCAAAATTTATGCTTTCAGAAAGAAAGTTGTTTTTTCGCCCTAAAGTTTTATAAAAACAAGCCTTTGGCCTCCTTTATTCATTATTTTTACAGGTTGCATCCAGAGGAAGAAAAATGTCATTTTCTTCTCATTTAGATTTGAGAACCCAAATAGAGTGTTTTTTCAGTGATCTTTGTGGTTTCGGGATTGGGAAGCACAAAGACACTTTTTCAAGATCCATTTTTCTAGGGCATCATTTTTCAGAAACAGAGCTGGAGCTTTTTCAATTCTCATCGAAATGGGTTCATTTGGAATCACGTCCTCTTGAAGATTAGAAAATTTTAGTTTTCCCAAAATCTACTTTTTTCTTCTTTTTCAGGAAATCCTCTGCTTTTTCAGAATTCGATGATCTAGGTTGCTTCAAAATGAGATTGTCTATAAAACCCACGTGCCAACTTTTTCTCTCAAAAGCTACTTTTTAAAAGAAATCAACAAATAGTTTTTAGCCTTTTGTGCAAAATATTTCCAAACATATGTGTGTTCACAGGCATTCTTCAAGTTTTTCAATATGCAATACTCTCTAATAGAAATCAAGCCTAAAACAGTGTTGCTTCATGATTACTTGAGAACCGTCGAGACAGATTTGCATAAAGTGCTTCCAATATTCAATTTACATGCCTTAGAGGACTCAAGAAACATCGCCATCAAGAATCTAAGTCACTCTGGGTTGCTTGCAACAGCTTCATTCCCCGTCACAGTGCAAAGCATTGAATTCATAATCACTTGTACTAAGCATTACAATTTAGTTACAAGGGAAATCCAATCAGTAGATGGGCGTGTACTCTACAACCTCAGGTCTAATGACATTGGGAAATGTTTCTCAACACCATCATGGAAGGAAAATTTCATCATTTCTATTGAAGAATGCAAGAGGGTGTGGCACAATGAAAAAGAAAAAATACCATAAAAGAATTGCTCAAAAGTGGCTGAAAGAGAAGCAGAATGTTTTGCCAAAGAACATTGGACGTGGAGAGTTCAAGGAAGAATACACGATAATAATTACTCTGTTGAACCGGGTCACGGGTCTAGCAGAGGCCAATAAATTTTAACCTTGAATGTTTTACATTGTCTCCTAGATAGTTGATGATGGTGAAGAGATGTTAGAGAATCAGAATATCATCTTGGAAAGTATCAATGTTCCTAACAAGAAAGTGGTTACTAGCTTTTTGGAGGATATTGTTTCCCAAAATATCAGTGGGTGATGTCACCAATGGAGCAGTGTAGATAAGGATGGAACAAAAAAGCGGTAGTTAACTCAAAGCTTTTTCCGATTTAAAGCTATCGATTTCATTCAAGCTTATCCATTCTTTAAATAGAAAAATTACTTTGTAATAGTTGGAGCTTTCTCAACTTTAAATCAAATTGTTTTAAAGCAGGTGTTAGTTAAATCTTTTGTCTATAATAGAAATAAAGCTTGTGAGTTGGCAAGTTAGTTAGCCAGGATCAAGGAGTTTTAGGGTTCCCTACTCTGATTTGTGTATAAATAAGGGCGGCCTTGCCCATTGTTTAGTAATTGTAATTATGATAGAAAAA
This sequence comes from Cunninghamia lanceolata, assembly GCA_027924645.1. NCBI lineage: Eukaryota > Viridiplantae > Streptophyta > Pinopsida > Cupressales > Cupressaceae > Cunninghamia > Cunninghamia lanceolata. The sequence goes on from BSBN01000030.1 coordinate 111,689, forward strand.
TTTGCTAAGCCTATTCTTGCCTGCAAATTGTTATTCAAGTGCTTATTCACCTTGTGTCATTTGTAATCCAGTGTTTGATCGCATATTGCATGCATGTCTTTGTTGCAATACCATTGTCCTAGAGTTGTAATAGCTTCTTGATATTGAGAAAAGAAATCTCATGCCTTCCATTGCTCTGATTCTCTATCTCATGTTCATTTAGTTTATCATCATATGTGTTGCTTGCATATTCTTACTTTCATTTTTCATCCTAAAAGTATAATGAGTCTTCGGGTGCAATCTGGAATAAGTTTATTTGCGCTTTTGTGTTAACAAATCATTCCCTGATTACTTTTGATTCCTAAGCTCTGGATTTACTTAGGTTGTCAAAAGCATCATTTAGTTTAGGCCTAGCTGTAGTTAGAAGTTAAATAAAAAACATCTGCTGCAGCGATAGAGTTTTATAACCTTGTGCTCGTAGCTGAGAATAAAAAAGATAGGTAAATTTAGTTTATTTATCTTTAAAGCAATCATTAGAAAACAGGGAGCTTCCCCTCCTAATTCGAAGAGCAGGTTATCTGCACATAGTTGTCCATTTCCAACTCGTATTCCAGAGGTGCGAATTGAAACCCCAACATGTAGCTTAATCTTTCTCAACCAAGGTTTGATCTTTTAAATTTGGCTTGACACTCATATATACAACAAAGAGGCAAAACCCTTGTAGTTTGGCTCTCCCTCAAGGGTAGAAGCCAAGCTTAGTATGTGTCTCAATGTTTGTAGAAGAGGGTTTTGACCTACTTTAAATCCTAAGGCTAGATCACTCTTTTCTACACAACACATGCTCCTAAGTAGCCTTTTGATGTAGTTTCACACCCTTCTAAGAAGGGGAAAGAGGTGGTACCTCCTACTAGCAAGTTGTCTAGCCAGCCCAAGTTTACTAGGATGCCTTAACTAACATTAGTTTTTATCTTCTTCGTAGGATTCCTAGCCCATTTTGCTTCTTCTCCCCCTGTAATGGTCCACTGCCACTCTCACAGTTCACCTAGACTCTTGGAGGAGGGAAAATTTGGTTTAGATAGAAGAAGGGCATGTATTCCTAACATTCAATTGGGCAAATTTCTGTTAAGATGAATTTTGTAGAATCATTATGCTAGTCTAGATGAGTTGGATAGTGATGAGATGACTCTTAACTCTTGTCAATGAATTTCTTAGCTTGGAATGTTTGAGGTCTTACAGATCTCCCTAAGAAATATTCTATGAGAGATACTCAATAAATATTTGTAGGTTTGGATGTTCTTTGTTTGCAGGAAGCTCATATTACTAGATTTTTACTTTCTATTGCTTGTTGTGTTATTTGGTCGACCAACTTTTTGTGTAGAAATCATGATGCACAATGTGGAGGAGTCATCACCTTTCTCTCTCCTAAGTGGCATCTACATTTAGTGGATCATGGATGTGACCCCACTAATAGAGTATTATGGGTCCTTTTCAATATTAATAATCATTCCTTTGGAGTTATTAATGTTTATGCTTCCAATGATGTTGTTGAGTGATCTTCTCTCTGGCATTGGATTGTTGATTTAATGTTTGCTGCCACTTGGGTTATGTGTGGAGACTTTAATATGGTTGAGATGGCCCACTCTTCCCGTGCATTAGACAACTGGAAAAAGGGAGGCTTGGTATTTTATGCATAATAAATTGGAACTTTATGATCCCAACATGGGTAGCTGCCTTAATCAACCCACTGGCATACATGGTGTAATTTTAAAGCTAGGTTTGATAGAATGTATAAATGGCTTGATCGTGTTATGCTTACGACACATTCCTTTTTCTCTTTTGCTAGTTATTTTTCTTTCAATGGAGCCTTTGTGATGTTGTCTTTTTCAACCATTCTCCCATCTAGTTTTGCATTGAATGGTAACTTGCTAACCCCAAGCTCAACATGACTCAATTTTTTCTTAACACCTCTTTGTTAAGTCATTAATCCATGTTGGCTCACATCTGATGTGTCTAGAATCTGGAGCCCCAACCCACTCAACAACAAGTTGGATTGCTTGGTGGAATAATGTCATAAAATGCACCTCCCATTTCTTGTGGATATATGGTCGCCAACTAGCACATCACCGTTGTTCATAGGAGGCTACCACCTCAGAGATCTACCAAGCCACTGCCATGTTGGAAACCAATCTCTTTGCTCTAGATTTGCAGATGTGTGTATCTCAACTTTGATAACATAAGCAAATTGTTGATAACCATACTACTAGAGGTGCTCTCACCTACATTGGTTTAACGTGGGAGATAGAGCTTCCAAAGAGTTTTTTCAAGCTCTCCATGCTCATCATACCTTCTAGGGCATTAAACAAATAAAATATGTCCATCATCTTTTGAGTAAACTTTTTGATGTCATCCATGGTTTTGTTCATCATTATGAGCAGGTTTTCAAAGCTTTTAAGATAATTCTCCTGAAAACGACAATGCTTTTCAAGAATGCCTCAGGGTTGTTCATTGTTGGCTTTCTTCTACTTAGTGAGCTTTTTGTGATCAATTGCTCTTCATTGCCAAACTATGAGAATTAGTGTTTTCAATGGATAATGATAAAGTTCCCAGTTTTGCAAATAATACAAGGCCCTCTGATTTGATTGGTGAAGAACTTCATAAAGTCTATCTTGAAGATTTTCATTCTAATTCCCTGGGAGCAATTATAAATAAAGGAAATATCAAGTTCATACCTAAGTCTAGTGATCTTGAGGACATTTGATTAATTAGTGAGCTATCACTCTACTGAATGTGTCTTACAAAATCATAGCCAATGCTCTTGCTTTGAAATTGCACCACCTTCTTCCCTTAATTCTACAACTAGAGCAAATTGGCTTCATCAAGTCTAGGTATATTTTGGACATCATTATGGTCTAGGAAGGTAGGGAGTGGGCTAGATGTTCCCAATAGCAAGTTGTGTCTAACAAGATTGATTTTACCAAAGTCTATGATCATATTGAATGGCCCTTCATTTTGGCCATGCTCTAGGCCCTTGGATTTAGACCCTGCTTTCTAAAATTTGTTCAAATGCTTTTTCAGACGCCTCTGCTAGCCTCACCATTAATGGGCACCAATCTAATGCTTTTGAGATTTTTTGGGTCTATCCACCAAGGTTTCCTCTTATCCCCTACTCTCCATGTCTTAGCCATTGAAGGTTTTGGTTATCTTTTGGCTCACTCAGTGGCTCAAAATATAGTTAAAGGCATTTCCTTGCCTCATTCCTCAACTTAGCCTATGAATGGGCACTTTGTAGATGACTCCTTTCTCACTCTTCTTGAGGAGGAAAGTATTGTCAAGCATGCTTTGCATTGCCTTGATATTTTTTTGTAAGGCCTCTGGTTCCAACATTCAATAGCAAAAAAATCAATAATACAGATAATACATTTTGCCTAAACCTCCCTGGATGGACTCTTTTGGGTGGAAATGGATCAATCATGGAGATATCTTTAGATTTCTAGGCATTACATTTGCCTTTCAAGCCTCTCCTTCTACCTTATGGTAGCCTGGAAGGGGATTGGTCTTCAAACCCTTCTCACTATACAAAGAAGCCCTCTAGATTCAAGGAACATTTGTGATGAAGAGCATTTGGAGAGCTTGGGAAGATATTAAGCCTTAGCTTATTTGGAATGGCAAAGGCTTCCACTCTGGTATTTCTATCAATAAACATTGTATTTGGTGGTCTCTTGTTATTTCTTATCAATATTGTCCTCTTGCCAGAATGCCTTTGGGTTCGAGCTCTGAGGTTTTTTAAGGGAATTAGGTCCCTTGCTTGATCTTTTCAACATAACTACCAAGAATTTCTTTTCCTAGCCTAAAGCCAAATCTAAGTTTCATTTGTCTGATCAGGACTTTTTTTGGATTGAGAATTGTGCACAAATTATATTAAAAAAAAGACAGTACTTACATCTTTGTGGTCAAGAAAACCACATCAAAGGTTTTTTGCAGCTAGTATCAATCCAAAACACAGTCTACCCTATTACATACCATAGTTTTGTATACTTCAAAACATAAGTACATAAAAGAGTTTAACATGTATAGTTCTATCCCCATATTTCTGCTTAGATATTTCCATCCTTGTCTTGCTTTGTCAAAATCAAATATATATTATTTGCTACAAAATATAGGTCACAGTTCCCCTTCATCATCTGTAATTCCTATTGTTGTAGGCAAATCCCTGTTTATATTATTCTCCTTTGTATTTGTGTTTTCATTTATAGCCCTGTAGTGTTGAGCTACCTCTTCTTCTTCTTCCATTCATCTTGCTTGGTAGTAGTACCCTTGACTACCATCCAAGTTTTTCCCATAGTGCTCATCCTCTGCTTGTGCTTTCTTCATGTCAGTCTTCCACTGCTCATTGAACCATCCACTTGCCTGGGCCCAAAGGTAATCCCTGTTATTACTATCTTTAAAGGAGTCCATCCCTGGAATAGTTCCAATATTCGGTGAAATTCTCAACTGATCAGTGCTAACACTATAATTCTGGCATGTGATTTCCAAGTGCTTATGAAGTTCTCCCTTTTCCATTTCTAGCTGATGTTGCTTGCAGTAAAGCTCTTGGAAGTTAGTGTACTCATTGTAGAATCTTTGATCAAATCTTCTCATATTTCTTGAGCAAAAGTTTGATTCCTTTATGTCCTCCTTGTATATCATGGTTCCCCTATCCATCATTTCTTTGAATTTGCCTAAGGAAAGCTCCAAGGATACCACAACATGTTCAAAGAATTTATATTTAGTGAGACTAGAGAAAACCTCAGTGAGCACCCTCTCCCTACCTTGGAACGTATCCTCATTCCTCTTTTTCCAAATAAACCAAAGGATTTCAATAGATAAGACAAACCAAAAATTATTAGTTTTTTTGTTAAGACCATCAACATAACCACACAATATTTCTTTCCAGAAGGTATTGACAATAGGACATCACATGGATATATTCCCCATAAATAATGACCAAATCAACTTAGCATATACACATTCAAAGAAAATATGAAAACATGTTTCAGCAACATTGCATAAAGGGCAAAACACATTGTCAAAACCAATAAAAAGATTATTAAGGATAAGAATCCATCTAAATCTTGATTTCTTAGGCTCAATGACCCTAGACCATAACAATTTAAAGGTTTTAGACAATGCTTTTTACCCTAAGGTGTCAAACCAGGATGTGTTGATAGGTTGGAAAACCGCCTGTGAGTCTGAAAGCATCTTATAAATCATATTTGGTTTCACATTCAAAATTCTAATTCCATCCAACCATTTCAAATTTTCAAAACAATATTCTCCCATAATAGAAAAACTTGAGGAAATCTTGCCAATTAGTGCCTTAGAAATAGTGGAAAAAGTTCTAGCTTGGTGATCATTCAAATCGAATTCATTTTTAATCTGATTCCAAGTTTTAGGGTCACCTCCTACAATTAGATCATTAAGATTAGACAACCCTTTTGTGTTGCATTTCTTGTTCGAACAACCCTGAAGCAGGGCTAAAAGTTTACCCTTGTGCCTCACATTCCACCAAATGGATCTATGCCCCCAAATGCATTTTTTATCCAAATTAATAGTTGCTCTATCTTGTATCAAAACTTTGGCTTGATCTCAAGCTTTCTAGATACTGCAAAAGACCACAGATCCCCTAGGTCTGGCTTGGAACTCCCTGAGCAAAGAATCATGAATATGCAAAAACCCCCCAATCTTTTTTCTTACCAAGATAGGCATATTGGATGTTATACCTCACCAAAACTTTCCAAGGTTCCTCCCCAGATAAGGAGTTGACAATCCATTTTGTTGCCAATGTAACACCTTGAATTCTCAAATCCTTCAGTCCCAGACCCCCCAACTCTTTGCCCAAACAACACCACTCCCACTTGACCGAGCATTTCTTCCTTTTACCTTTACCATCTAACCACAAGAATTACCTTATGACTTTTTGAATGACCTCAAATTGGTAATTGGAGAAGAGCCACATAGAAGAGAAGAAAATGGAATAAGCCGACATAATCCTCTGACATACTTGAACCCTACCTGCTAAAGACAGATGCAACCTATTCCAATTATTTAGCTTCCTTTCAATTTTTGTAAAGAGCCAATTCCACATAGTTTTCAATGAAGGGCAAATGGCAAAGGGGATGCTCAGGAACCTCACTTATTTCATAGCCTTCCCCCCATTGCCATTTACCACCATTGAGCCACTCTAGAGCACATTCTTCCCACACTAACAAAATAGATTTAGAAGGAGAGATTTTTGCACCTGAGGCAAGACAGAAGATTTCTAGTCTTGCATCCAACCTTTTTAACTCCAATTTATCAATTCTTGGAAAAAGTGTTGTGTCATCAGCAAATTGAACATTAAGTAGTTTATCACCATTAGGCAAAGAGATACCATCTAGTTGACCTTCAATTAGATCTGTTCTTAGCAAATAATGAAAGGCTTTTGAAGTTATAACAAATAGGACAGGGGCAAGGGGGCAACTCTGCCTAATAGATCTCCCCATAACAAATGGAGAGGATAAAACACCATTTACCTCCACCTGGGTTGGGGCATCATTAAACAACATTTTAACCATTTTACATAAATGATCAAGAAACCCTATGGATTTTAACATCATTAGGACAAATGACCACTTCACTCTGTCATATGCTTTTTCAAAATCTAAGAGTAGAATACTAGCTCTTTGATTGGTTTCTCTTGCCCAGTGTAATGCTTCCCAACTAGTAATTAAATTTTCAAGGATGTGTCTGCCTTTTATAAAACCTGTTTGGGTGCTACTTATTATTTTTGGTAGAATTTCCCTTATCCTTGATGTTAAGACTTTAGCAATAATTTTGTATGAAACATTTAATAAGGTTATGGGTCTCCAATTTCTAATATTTGCTTTGTCACCATCCTTAGGCAAAAGATTAATTGCTCCTCTATTTATATCTTTTTCCAATTCCACCCTCAATAGCTTCCTTATATAGATCATACAAATCATCAACAATCTAGGACAGGTTAGCCTTACAGAATTCTACCGGAAGTCCATTAGTTCTAGGAGACTTCCCCTTATCCATAGATTTAATTGCTGCCTCTATTTCATCTTTTGAAATCTGTTTATTAAGTTAGGTCTTCATTTCATCATCAACCTTTTCAACACGTCTTGTTGCAGAGCTCTTGAGCTTCCTTACATCCTTTTTAATTATCTTCTGCCTTGAACAAGTTTTCATAAAAGCCCCTAAAAGCTTCCAGTATATCCTCTTTCTTCTCTAGAAAAACTCCATTTTCTACTATTGATTCTATATTCTCTTTAATATTTTTATATTTTAGGAGATTAAAAAAATATTTAGCGCCTTTGTCCCCATCCTCTAGCTAGTGCAACTTTGCTATGATTTTAGCACCTTGAGCTTTTCTAACCTAAATTTTCCTCAGTCTGTGCTTTAATTCATCAATTCTTTCAAATAATTCCTCATCCTTAGGCTTATCTTGAATCTCCTCCTCAACTTTAAGGAATTCCTCCTGTAGTAGCAATTCTTCTCTCTTCCTATCTAAGGAATATTTCTTCCCAACTATCTGAAAGGCTGATTTGCATGAGGTAATCAAATTGTTCCAATAATGAAAAGCACCTTTGTTCTTATATAGTAACTTACAGATATTTCTTAAGGAGATGATACCATTTTTACAGTCTTCATCCATCATAAGCTCACAATTTAGTTTATAACTACCATATTTTTGTGTTCTAATCCTTTCTTATTGCTTTTTTATTATTATAACTGATCTTATGGGGTGGTGGTTAGAGAGTGTGATTAGTAAAACTTGCACTTTGTTCATGTCCTTTACATTCTGGAAGTTAAATGTTTCCTTCTCCACATAGAGTCCATCTAGTCTGCAGTAAATTCTTCTATTTTCTTTCTGACTATTACACCAGGAGTACCAAATTCCTTTGCTATTCTTCTTCAAACCTTCTAATGGGTCCATCAATTTCAATGTTTTTTCATTCTTTCTGGAAGAATCTCTCATTCCCTCTCCATTCCAGTGGGTTACCCCCTTGCTTATCCTCTTTTTTCTCAATCATGTTAAAGTCTCCACCTATGATCCAAGGGACCTTAGGGAGCTCATTGGCCATCCAACTCCATAGTCCAACCCTATTATAATACTCATTTGGGGCATATACCGAGCAAAGCCCAATATCCATGCCCCCAGCTTCCAAAATGATCCATAAACATCTATTACATGGGGATTGCCCTGCCTTCTTGACATGCTTTTCCAATCTTCTGCTAAGCAGGATGGCATTGCCACCCTTTCCCTTATCATGCTTAGTAGTAAAGAGAATAGCATCCCTCCAAATAAACCTCAAAATGTTTTCCATCATGAAGCCTACAACCTTGACTTCCTTAATAAACAATATGTCCATGTCCTTGTTTTTGTTACAAAAATCCCTCACTACATATTTTCTATCAAGGGACTCCAATCCCCTAACATTCCAACTAAAACAATGGATCTCATTCATCATATATTGAGGTTAGATAGAGTTGGGTTTGGTTCCATTGTAAAACCTATCAAAGCACTTAGGGATCTGATCATCCTTTCCCTTTTTGCCAGGTTTAACAGTACTGTTTGTCCTGCTCATATTCTCTCTTTTTGCCTTCCTCATTTGTTTTGTCTGTCTCACCAATATCTTTTTCCCCCTCATTTCCAATCATTGGTTCATGCTTTCCTCCTTATGAAGTAGAATTTTCCTTCATGCCACTCAACTTGAGGGCTTCCATAGCCACACCTTGGGGGTTTATTTCTATTTTTTTAAAAAATTCTTCCTTCAATGTATCTAACTTGTTGCTTTGTTCTGCAATCTCTCTAATTTTGTCTAATGCCAATTCTTGGGCATTTTCCCTCCTTATAATAGTAATAAAACCATCAGAAGAGAGAGGGCCCTAACCTTTATCAGCATCAGGTTTTTGTTGCTGCTCTGCATTACCTAGGGGTAGTCCATCCCCCCATCATTTTCTTTACTCTTGACAATTTATGTTTGAGTTTCATCAATTTGGGATTCATAACAGAGGTTGTCAGTGATAGAATCAACTCCTACCATGTCATCATCTGAGGTGAGTCCTAGGCTATCATCCTGGGTACTCCCAGATCCATAGTCCTCTAAAGGACTATCAACCACTACATCACAGGGCAATTCTCTTTCCTTATGATTTTCCCTAATGTTTTCAACATCATCAATCTCAACTATAGGGTCATTTTCTTTTTTTTGGAATTTCTCTCCCAATGCAGGAGTAGTTTCAGACTTATCATACTTGTGGGTGTTGCAAGTATGGGCCTAACCGGTGTTGTCATTGATGTCAACATACTCCTGTTGCATTAATGATAAGGATTGGATGATCTGTTTGTTGAGGATATTGAGAAAATTGGTCATATCAAGAACAGTGAAGAACAATGAAGACAATAATGTAAAAGTCCAAGCTAAGATGAGGATCAGAGGATGCAGTTTAAAGGGTTTGTAGATATATGTCTTAAGATGATCCAGTAAATATTTCAGAGGTCTGCATGAAGATCTGAAGAAGTTGTGGTTGCTCAAGTAAAACCAGTTCCGGTAGGTGTTCAGAGGTGATAGAGTGATACAGATAGGTTCGGTGAGATCCAGAAATGAAAAATCCTATTCTGCGGATTTGGTGGAGTGTTCGGGAAGTCCTTGTGAAGTGTCAACTCAATTAGTTCATGGTCTGGAGGTCCGAAAGCATCTATTCCTTTGTGACAGAAATGACAGACTGTGTTCTTAAGATTCTAGATGAAGGAGAGAAGGTTTTTAGTAAAGAGATGTAGTGTGGATGTTATTTGTGATTCAAGCAAGCTTGTGGAGGTCTGTGGATTGTGTCTAGTTCGTGTTGGTGGTCCGCATTGGAGTTTGAGCTCGCAATTAAAGAATTACCTCTAGATGATGATGTTCTTTCTGAGACTGGCTGACCAGATGAGTTACACATCCTGCGGATGTTCTTGTAGATGTTTGCCGACTTAGATGATTATTCCTAAGTTGATGTCTTGTATAAATAAGGGATTGTAAAGTCATTTCAAATGTATCTCATGGAGATGAGAGTGTGGTAGAGAGGAAAAGAGCAAAAGGCAGAGCAAAGGTTTTGAGCTTAAATGGAACTGACTCAAGCATGATGAAGATGCTATTTTTCAGTTAAAGTATGTGATACTTATTCTTTTGTAGACAGTGTGTCTCTTGTAGGCAGTGAGCCTCTTGTGAGCAGTGTGCTTGGGCAGTGAGCCCTAATTGGCATGTTTCATTTTGTTCTTTCTGTTCTTCTAATAGAGAATACATTCTTGGGCCGTGGTTTTTCCCTTAACCGGGTTTTCCACGTCAAAATCTTGGTGTCTCGTGTGTTAATGTGTTTCTGCTCTTAATTTAATGCATTGTGTTTCCATGATTGATTTATTATTATGCTGCTGAATTACAAAGTGGATTTAAGTGTTTAATTGGAAGGAAGCTTTGGACAACTGATTCACCCCCCTCTCAGTTGTGTACCCTAAATCTAACAATTGGTATTAGAGCCAAGTTCCGCTAAAAGAGCTTCATTGCTTGAGGAGATCTAGGATGTCGTCCTACAAAAAGGATAGTCTGAAGTTTGATGGAACCAATTTTAATCTTTGGAAAAGTTGCATGAAATGTCACTTGCAATGTATGGGAATGTAGTACTGGAACATGGCTTCAATGAAGTATACTCCTCCACAGGGTGGCCCAAAATCACAAAATGAAATCACAGATGTTGAAAACAATCTACGAACTATAGAAGCTCTTCTAAGCACATTATCTAATTCAGAGCTTTCAAATGTTGTTGATCTACCAACTACTTTTGAGATTTGGGAAAAACTGGAACTTCTGCATGAAGGAGACAAGTATGTTAAATGTGCAAGGCTAGAGAGTCTAAAAGGGAAATTTGAAAATCTGAAGACAAGAGAAGATGAAAATATCACTACTTTTATGCCAAGAGTAAATGAGTTTGTTTGTGGCATTAGATGTGCTGGTGGTGTCTTGGATGAAGATGAGATTGTCGACAAAGTTCTCAGATCCCTTCTTGCTTCTTATAAAATTAAGGTTGCTACTATTGAAGAATTTAGAGCCCATACAACTGTCACAAGAGATCAATTGGTTGGTAAGTTGGCTGCATTTGAAATGACTAAGTTTGAAGATGCCCCCCCAAGACTAAATCAACATTCAAAGGCAGTGCCTCTACAAAAGGTAAACAAAGGTTTGATCTAGGACAGAGCTCTTCAAGGAAACTATCATGGTATGAAAAGGCAAGAAAAGACCTAGAAGAAGAAGAAGCATAAACTGCTCAACTTGAAGCCCTTATTGCAAAAAGACCGCTAAGAGGATCCAGTAAGTATGAAGGGAAATTGCCTTTTAAGTGTTTTAATTGTAATACGATTGATCATTTTTCCTCAAGGTGTCTGGAAAGATTTTCAAGGCCAAATCCTAACAAGCCAAGGTTACAAAAGAATTATTACTATGTTCATGAAGATGATGATAATGAAGGAGTAACAAATGATGAATCAGAGATAGGAAACAAATCCAGAAATGACTGGGTGTTCATTGCCATCAAGGAAGAAGATCCAATGTCCTCTGTATCTGTCAATCATAAGACTGTGGAAAGAGCTCTGGATACCCAAGTTGAGGAAAATGATGATTGGGTCATTGACAGTGGATGCTCTCACCATATGACAGGTGACAAAAATAAGTTCATAGATTTGGAAAGGTATGAAGGAGGAGCGGTAAAGTTTGGTGATAATTCTACTGGTAGAATCAGAGGTAGAGGAACTATTTCTTTTGATGGAAGGAACAAAATTGGTAATGTATTGTATGTTGAAGGATTGAAGCACAATCTTCTCAGTGTTGGACAGTTGGTGGACAAAGGCTATGATCTCTAATTTAAGAATGGAAAATACAAGATCTTTGAAAGTTCCAGAACAGAGATTGCATCTGGTACTCAAACTAAAGGTAATATCTTCCACTTGGTTGGTACTGGTAAAAGTTGCTTATTTGTTCAAGTTGATTAGAGTTGGTTGTGGCATAGGAGAATGTGTCATGTGAATTTTGATAATATCATCAAGATAAGCAATACTCAGGCTATAAGAGATCTTCAAAAATTGGTGAAACCTACAAATAGTTTGTGCAAAGAATGTCAGTTGGGTAAACAAAGCAGAGTCTCATTCAAAAACAAAGGAACAATCTTCTACCAAATTATTGGACTTAGTTCATACTGATCTTTGTGGTCCGACAAGGATCAGAAGTGTGCAAGGTGATATATACTTCATGTTACTAATTAATGACTATTCCCGGATGATGTGGGTAACTTTTTTGAAAGAGAAATCAGAAGCTCTGGAGAAATTCAAAATATTCAAGGCTATGGTAGAGAATGAAACTAGAGTAAAATTAAAATGTTTGAGGTCTGATAGAGGTGGAGAATTCACATCTGGTGAGTTCATAGAATTCTGTGAGAAACATGGAATAAAGAGACAATTGTCTGCTCATAGGACTCTACAATAGAATGGAGTAGTGGAGAGAAAGAACCAGACCATCTAGGAAGCATCTAGGACAATGATGATGGAAGCAAATGTTCCTCAGATCTATTGGAGAGAAGCTATCAGCACTGCAGTCTATACTCTCAATCGAGTACAAATCAGAAGCAATACTGGTAAGACTCCTTATGAACTTTGGTTTGGCATCACTCCTACTGTGAGGTATTTCAGAGTCTTTGGTAGCAAATGTTATATTAAAAGAGATGAAGATCTAGGCAAGTTTGATGCTAGAAGTGATGAAGCAATTTTCTTGGGTTACTCTACCCAAAGTAAAGCTTACCGGTGCTATAACAAGAGATTGAGAAAGATTATAGAAAGTACTAATGGCAAGGTTGATGAAGGAATTAAAAAACCCTTAAGGTTTTATGAATATGATGAAGATGATCAGAATAATATTTTGATCCAAGGAGTCCAAGCCCCTTCTGAGATTCAGATCCAGATTGATTCGGTAAATCAGGAAGAAGAGATGAGTTTTAATGATCCTAACCAAGAATCAGATGTGCAAGAAACTCCCAAAGTTCCCAGGTATGTAAGACTAAACCACTCTGAGGATCAGATCATAGGTGATAAAAGCAAAGGGGTACAAACAAGAAGGAGGATTGCTCAAGATTCAGATAAGTATTATCTGATTTCAAAGATTGAACCGAAGATAATGAATGGAGCATGCAATGATGAGAACTAGACTAAAGCAATGGAGGAAGAACTGATGCAAATTAAGAAAAATCACGCTTGGGATCTTGTTCCCAGACCTAGAAACAAGAATGTGATTGGAACCAAATGGGTCTTCTGGAACAAATTGAATGAAGTTGGTGAAGTAATAAAAAATAAAGCCAGATTGGTCTGCAAGGGTTACTCTCAAATAGGAGTTGATTTTGAAGAAACTTTGGCTCCGATGACAAGAATTGAAGCAAACAGACTATTTCTTGCTTTTGCTGCTTTCAAAGATTTCAAAGTATATCAGATGGATGTCAAGTCCGCCTTCCTAAATGGAGACTTGGAAGAAGAAGTATACATTGAGCAACCAGATGGATTTCAATTGTTTGATCATGGTGATATGGTCTGCAAGTTAAAGAAATCTCTGTATGGATTGAAGCAAGCCCCAAGAGCCTAGTATGAAAGATTGGATAAACATCTTTTGAAGATTGGTTTCAACAAAGGTACTGCTGATAGTAATTTCTATTTCAAAATTGATCATGAAAACATCTTGATTATTGAAGTGTTTGTTGATGATATCATTTTTGGAGAAAGAGATAGTATGTGCAAAACATTTGTAAATCAAATCAAAAGTGAATTTGAGGTGTCCATGCTTGGGGAAATGAATTTCTTTTTGGGTCTACAAATCACTCAAACAAAGAAAGGAATCTTCATTTCTCAGTCCAAATATGTGAAAGAATTGTTGAAAAAATTTGGGATGGAAGACTCAAAACCAATGAATACTCCCATGGCAACTGGATGTAAATTAAGAAAAGATGATGACTCTCCTAAGGTTGATAAGAAAAAGTACAGGTCAATGATTGGAGGATTCTCGTATCTCACTCAAACTAGACCTGACATTATGAATGTTATCGGTCTTGTTGCTAGATTTCAAGTTGATCCTAGAGAATCTCATGTCATGGCAATCAAGAGGATTTTTAGATATCTAAAAGGGATAGTTGAGTATGGATTGTGGTATCCCAGAGATCATGATTTCTCTCTTCATGCTTCTACAGATGCAGATTGGGCAGGAGATATGGATGACCGGAAGAGTACCAGTGGTGGAGCATTCTTTTTGGGGAAGAGATTGGTTTCTTGGCTGAGTAAGAAACAAGAGGCAATATCTCTGTCCACAGCTAAAGCATAATATATTGCAGCAATAGGTAGTTGTACTCAAGTTTTGTGGATGAAGCAAATGCTAAGAGACATAAGAGTAGAGTATGAGGAGCCTATCACAATCTTCTGTGATAATTCAAGTGCAATAAATATATCTAAGAATCCAATGTTGCATTCAAAGACTAAACACATATCCATCAAGTTTCACTTTTTAAGAGAGCAAGTGAACAAGAATGAAGTCAAATTGGAGTTTGTGCCATCCAAGGATCAGATTGCAGACATCTTTACTAAACCTCTACCTAAGGACTCTTTTGAGTATCTCAGGGAGAAGTTAGGGGTTATTGCCCCTCCGATGATGAACTAAGGTGCATTGATGTGCATCAGTCCAGTGGATATCACAGTCATAACTTGTGGTCCGGATTGATGATGGGAAGCTACTACTCAGGGGGAGTAGCTGGTATGAGTCTGAAATGGTGGAGTTGCAAGTATGTGCCCTTTGCCATTGATGTCAAAGGGGGAGAGAAGACATGTGAAAACAAGTAGTTGCTGATCAAAGGGGGAGTAGGAAAGGAAGAAAAGACATGTGAATGGTTGTTGGTAATAGGGGGAGTTGTGTCAGCAAAGAAAAGTTCTTGTCTTGATGGTCAAAATAGTTTTTCACATCATATGTTGCCATTAATGACAAAGGGGGAGATTGTTGCAAGTATGGGCCTAACCGGTGTTGTTATTGATGTCAACATACTCCTGTTGCATTAATGATAAGGATTGGATGATCTGTTTGTTGAGGATATTGAGAAAATTGGTCATATCAAGAACAGTGAAGACAATAATGTAAAAGTCCAAGTTAAGATGAGGATCAAAGGATGCGGTTTAAAGGGTTTGTAGATATGTGTCTTAAGATGATCCAGTAAAGATTTCAGAGGCCGCATGAAGATCTGAAGAAGTTGTGGTCGCTCAAGTAAAATTGGTTCCAGCAGGTGTTCAGAGGTGACAGAGTGATACAGATAGGTCCAGTGAGATCCAGAAATGAAATATCCTATTCTATGGATTTGGTAGAGTGTTCAGGAAGTCCTTGTGAAGTGTCAACTTGATTGGTTCGTGGTCTGGAGGTCTGAAAGCATCTATTCCTTTGTGACAGATATGACAGATTGTGTTCTTGAGATTCCAGATTGAGAGGTTTTTAGTAAAGAGATGTAGTGTGGATGTTATTTGTGATTCAAGCAAGCTTGTGGAGGTTTGTGGATCGTGTCTAGTTCGTGTTGGTGGTCTGCATTGGAGTTTGAGCTTGCAATTGAAGAATTATCTCTGGATGATGATGTTCTTTCTGAGACTGGTCGACCAGATGAGTTACACATCCTGCAAATGTTCTTGTAGATGTTTGTCGACTTAGATGATTATTCCTTAGTCGATGTCTTGTATAAATAAGGGATTATAAAGTCATTTCAAATGTATCTCATGGAGATGAGAGTGTGGTAGAGAGGAAAAGAGCGAAAGGCAGAGTAGGGGTTTTGAGCTTAAATGGAATTGACTCAAGCATGATGAAGATGCTATTTTTCAGTTCAAGTATGTGATACTTATTGTTTTGTAGACAGTGTGTCTCTTGTAGGTAGTGAGCCTCTTGTGAGCAGTGTGCTCGGGTAGTGAGCCCTAATTGGCATGTGCCATTTTGTTCTTTCTATTCTTCTAACAGAGAATACATTCTTGGGTTAGTCACCCCGTGGTTTTTCCCTTAACCAGGTTTTCCACGTCAAAATCTTGGTGTCTCATGTGTTAATGTGTTTTTGCTCTTAATTTAATGCATTGTGTTTCCATGATTGATTTATTGTTATGTTGTTGAATGACAAAGTGGATTTAAGTGTTTAATTGGAAGGAAGCTTTGGACAACTGATTCACCCCCCCTCTCAGTTGTGTGCCCTAAATCTAATAGTGGGAACCAACCGCAGGGTCACTCCCCACCCCAACAGAGACATTTTGCCCATGGAGATCATTATCCCCTTTCTCCTTATTTTCAAATTCAAGGTCATCCATTTTATTCTTTCTATGCAAAATAGGGCAATCCCTTCTCTGGTGCCCATCTATTTTGCACAAAAAACAAGAGTTTAGTCCTCCCAACACTACAATTTCACACTGAACAGACTTATTGTCCCAAGTTATTTCAATAATATTAGGTACCTGCACCCCAGTATTAAATGCCACAAGCATTCTTTCATCCATGTGTGGCAAAGTTGCCCTGGTTTCATCAACCTTAATAATTTTTTCAAAATATTTTAATAATTGAGGCAGAAAACCCCAAAGCTGCGCAGGTACATTTCTAATCAGAATCCGTCTAGGAATAGAACAAAATTGAATTTCCTTATGTGAGGTTTCAGGGGCCCAAGGAAAGGCCTTAAATAAAGTAGGGCCTATATTCCAAAAGTTTTTTTCTACTACCCATTTCTGCATGCTGTGGTTTTTGAAAAAAATAACAAATAACCCACTCTGTATCATTCTACAAAATGAGAAATGAATTCCAATTTTTTTTCCCCAGATTGCTATTAACCAATTATCAAAAAACTTTCTTGAAGGCATTTTGTCACAGTTAATACAAGTAAAAAACACTACTACATTTCTTAGTCTGTTTTCTTCATTTTTTAATGCCTTTATCATGTCTTCATTAGGGCACAAGGATACTTTCCTCGGCAGAGAGGAGAACTCACCTTGTTTCTTTGCTCTAGCCTCACTTCTCATGCACCCTTCTTCAGAGACTCCATTGTTGGCTCCGAATGTATACCTAACCGAGAAGCCTGCATTTTCAAGTGGTGTCTCGACATCCTCAGAATTAAGGGCTTCTCTATAACTTTTGTAGTTTTCCCCTTGTTTTTCAAACTCCCCTATTGAATGTTTCTTCATCAAGTTTTACTTCTGCACATTAAATGTGCCAGCCAGTACAGTACCCACCTCGTCCGGCCACTGCACATCCACACACCGAGAATGACACCAGGGTGATGCAAGGGCGAGGGCGGGAAATGGAGAATAAAAAGAACTTTTAAACTTTCAAACGATTAACAATGCAAAGCCAAGGTTCATTAAAAATAAAAGAAAAAAGAAAAGCAACAAACAACAAAGGTCAACTTATTCTACCAATACAACCGAATAAACAAGGAATGATTCCAAAGCAG
The DNA here is from genome assembly GCA_027924645.1 of Cunninghamia lanceolata. Taxonomy (NCBI): domain Eukaryota; kingdom Viridiplantae; phylum Streptophyta; class Pinopsida; order Cupressales; family Cupressaceae; genus Cunninghamia; species Cunninghamia lanceolata. The sequence goes on from BSBN01000030.1 coordinate 129,221, forward strand.
AGAGAGGATCCCAAGCAGGAAACTATTGGAGGATTACAGGCAAACCCTCGAGCAACCCCTGGACCTCTCTCATGTTTTTGTCTGGCAAAGTATTCCTAATCAGGACTTTGAAACTTTTTAGGTTGTTATAGACTCTGTGCCCCCAGATGCGATTCGTAAAGTGGGAGTCCATAGTTTCAAGCCATGGTGGAAAATTTGGAATTGGTATCTTGATATACCATTTTGTAATTATAATTCCTCAAAGGGTTATTCCTAGCTTTCTCCTCAATGGTTTGGGTTCCTACCTTAAATCGACATTGATTGCTTCAGTCCTCTGTGAGTGTTTGGAAACATAGATTTTAGATAGTTTGGTCAGCTATTTTAGAGCCGAAGCTTGCTCATTTTGCCTAGGTAGTGTATTCTTTTTCAAGGCCTTCTAGTTGGGTCCAAGTTAACCCATATTGGAATTAGAGATCCAAGATGCCCCTTATGTGGTCAATAGGAAACACTCAAGCATCTCTTCTAGTTTTGTCACAGAGCTTGAGGTGCTTGGGCTTGGATTCATGTTTTTTTAAAGCCTTCCAAGCCTGAACCTTTTTCTTGGCATATGATTTTGTTAGGGGATTGGCTTCAAATTCCCTCTAGATATACCTAGATTTGGCACACTTTTAGGGTGGAGATCCTTTTTAGCATTTGGAAGGATAGAAACTCAACTTTATTCTCAGCTTGTTCTATTGATCGTAATTTCTCCTTATACATTAAAGCTATATTTTGTTCTAATGTGCTCATGTAAATTCAAGTGCAAGCCAACAAGGTTGCACTGAAGGTTACTTAAGGTGGTGCACCTTTAGGTGCTATTGGACCATTGGGGCAATGCCCTGTGCACTATGGTCAAGGTCCCTTCGACTCTTGCTTCTAGTCGAGGCCATTCTCCACCTCATGTGCGTTGTCAGGGGCATAGTCATTCGGCCTGTGTGGACCACGATGCCCACTCTCATGCTTCCCTTCCTCTTATGAGGCATTCCAAGGATTGATCCTAGTATGGGTTGTCTCAGTACACTCGCCACCACTTTGCTTCTCTCCAGGCTGCTGGCCATGGGCTTAGTGGTTGGCCGAATTCCAACAAATTTCTGTGCTTGACTCTTACTATTTCTTCTGTTTGAGACAATCAACCCTTTGTTGCTAAAGATAAAAAAGATGAAGAGGATAATGATGGTTGGGAGATCCTTGATGTCACTCCGGGCCCCACTGATGTATGGGGAAATCATGATGATCGAGACCCTCCTCCTCCTCCTCCTCCTCCTCCTAGTGCTATAGCTCTCGTTGCTTAGTGGTTTGTTTGTTATTGTTTGTTTTTGTTTTGAGTTTTCCCATTTAGACTTTGGGGAGTGACATCATCCACCCAGTTTTTTTGAATGTGTAATATTATTTAATCAATAATATAAACATTTAATATTATTTTATCAGCTTAATATTATTTATTCATTTAAAAAAAATTAAGAGAAAAATAAAATATCGCAAGATCATCAACTCTAAAGGAAAACTGCACCAATTTTTTTATAATTTTTTTGACAGTGTCTGCTAAATAGCCGCACGGGATCACTTTGTAAGCCGTACATTTATGCCACGGCCTTTTTATATTGCTGCGCCTCAAGTAGCAAAATCGATTTTACTCGATCATTTGATTAAACAAGTGATCTTAGCCCTCTCGATGGCCTTTTGCAGACTTGGCTCTCACCAAATCTAAAATCTCATATTCGGACCTTTCATGCATGTTCACACATTTCTCTTGTTTGCAGAGGCTGCAAGCTCTCGAAAAGGTGGTGGAGTTTGCTGACAAGTTGAGCAACCATGGCTTCCAACAAAAAATGAAAGAATTGTGAGAGGGCTGCCCAGACTTGCGATTTGCAATGTGAAGAGTTTGGCGTTCGTGGAAAGGAGCTCAACCAAATGTGAATGACGCCGTCCAGGTTACTCGTACTCTCTTCTTTGCCAATTGATCAACTTTATTTTATTCATAACGAGAACAAGATATACAAATATGTTTTGATAGTCGTGGTTCTGTACGGCACATAAATATTGGAGTCTAAGCTGTACAATCTTCAACTCTATGGACTCTTGATTGATGAAGTTAGGAATTTATTTAGGGTCTCCCCTTCAAACTTTGGATTTTATGAGGAAAATGTTAGGGAAAAGAATCAAAGCTTCACAATCTTCAACTCTATGGACTCTTGATTGATGAAGTTAGGGATTTTTATAGGGTTTCCCCTTCAATCTTTGGATTTTGGAGGAGAATGTTGGGAAAAGTAGCCCAAGTTGCACAATCTTCAGCTTTATTTGATGAAGTTAGGGTTTCCCCTTCAACCTTTGGATTTTCGGAGGAAAATGTTAGGAAAAAGAGCCCAAGCTGCACAATCTTCAACTATATGGACTCTTGATTGATGAAGTTAGAGATTTATTTAGGGTTTCTCCTTCAATCTTTGGATTTTCTGAGGAGAATGTACGAAAAAGAGTCCAAACTACACAATCGTGAACTCTGATTCATGAAGTCAGGGATTTATTTAGGGTTCCCCTTCAATTTGTGGATTTTCTAGGGAAAATGTTTGGAAAAAGATGGACTTTGTAGTTAATAACATTGAGCTTCTAGTTTGTTAGAGAGATTTTAAATTGGCATCCCTATAAAATGTTGTACTTAATCTATGAGAAGGCCATTGTAAATGCCTCTAATGGCATTCTTGCTTAAAAACCTGAAGGAAATCTTGTTAGTTGCCGCTTGAGGGCCTACCTTCTGGGATGACAGGAACCAGGTTATCTTCTCAGTAATGGCTGTCAAAAATGTGCTGCTCTAATACAGAAATAAGTACTATGTTTGTGTTTTTAATTTCTCATCAAGTGAGGTATGCATGCCAATTGATATATTCTAAGTTGCCGAATCGGGTACGGGCACCGGTATGGGTACGTGATTCCGGTACGCCGGTACGGCAATTTTTTTGAAGGGGGTTTGGGTACGTTAGTACAAAATACATATAAAAAATTAAAAATATATATATTTGCAGCCTAGAAACAGAATTAGCTTCAGAATCTGAGAATATCAATACCACATGCTAAACAAAACAATTACAAGTTTTAAAATTCGAAATATAATATACTAATTCGATAGCAAAGTTCAAACTTGAATGTCATGATAGATAATCATTGTTCAAAATTAAAATGATACAATTATTAGTCACTGATCAGCATCATCAAAATCATCATCATCATCAACATCGTGTGATGATGTATGTAGATTACGAGAACCACATGGAATCCCACTACTCGCACTAAAAGTATGCTGACTGGACTCCTCAAAAGCTGCAGCTTGTGCAATAGAAGAAAGATCCAAGTCAGTTCCCTCTGGATCTACATCCCACAACTTTGCTGCCCCTTCCTTGTAGTCATCAACTTTGTAACTTAGAAGTCGCAATTTCGAATGCACATAAACTAGCTCCTCTGCTTTACTTGATGCCAATCGATTGTGCTTCACTGAGTGGATGAAGGAGTATGTACTCCAATTCCGTTCAGATGAAGAAGAGCTAGCAACCTATTGAAGCAAAGGGAGATCTTGTTAGAGACTAGGGTCTTTAAATTTGAAATGGAAATTTTTAAAATGAAAAAATAAAAGTTTGAAGGTGGGTAAAAATTGATAAACTTACTTGTGATAAAAGTCTGATTGCAAGTACTTGAAGGTGTGGCATTTTATTGGCATGGACGTGTTGATGTTTGTTTTTAGACAAGTCAACAATAGAGTAAAACACTAGAGTATCCCACTCTCTCTTGAATAAAGCTCTTCAAATGCTGAACTATGTGATCCAGTGAAGTAACTCCAAGGTTCCTTTTATGATTCATGATGGATTAACTCAGTGATTACATGTGATCTTGCTGATAATCACAAAGGGACTTACACAGACTCTTCTTCTTTCATTTAGCTTATCTCTCTTTCAGTGTGGATGACATGTACAAGACTTCAATGATAAAGAAAAGTAAAAGGGCAAGGGTTTAGGACACTAATCTAAGGTCAATGAGGCAATGATGATGTACGAATAGACAAACTCCTGAATTAACCAACTCCACTTTGCCAAGGATGCCTACAACTACATGAAGTTGGTGCAATCTCTTAAGGTTATGCGAATGGTTTTCAAATCATGAAGGCTCATATAAACACCCATTAAACGGCGCAGCTCAAACAAACCTCCACAATCGAACTCAAGCAAATAAGACTCAGACTAGCTTTACACAACACTTCATCAGCGATGAATGTTAAAAGCATGAGCTAGGAGTTGATCAAATATTCAATACAATATACATAACATCAAAGAGCTTCTAATCTATTTGAAACATCTCTCCACATCATCAAAGTACAAGAAATCATGTCATTCCACAAGACAAGACTTAAACACCAAGCGAACTCCAATGTCTTTGCATTACTCTTGAGAAATATTTACAACAACTTCAAGTCCTCTCAGAAAATTTCGCGAGTCTCTTCTACTCTACTCCTACTTGCCTACTAACTACTGATTTTACAAATGAGGCAACAAGGCCTCTATATAGAGGTCTAGGATTACAATGAATGGCTTAGATCAATTCATGTAGCCAAGGGCTCAGATCATGCCACCTCACAAGTAGTTACAACAAACTACTATTTTTAGTACAAAAGAGAGAGGCAATGAAGGCACGTTTTCCAATGTGATAAGGATAAGATGGAATCATTTAAAACATCCTCCACATGGACGTCCTTTTGGCTTCTTTTATTAAATGATACATTGAATGCATTTAAAATAATGTGGCTGATATGATTGGATGATGATAGGTATCGCCACATAGGTGCCACCTCAGCATATCTTGTGGATCTCAACTGTTAATTCAATATGCTTTTGGGAATGTATCTTCAATGATCTTGCCTTGTTCAGTCTTCTTGTAGATTGGATGTATGATAGATGTTGCTTCATTTGATTAACACTATGATTCTTCTTCTTCTTGTAGGTAGGTTGATGTTGATCTTCTTTGATGATCCTTCATGAAGAGTATGAAATCTCTCTTGGACTGAAGTTGAATAACTTGAAGTTGAATGGATGAAGTGCCTTGCTTGGTGATATGATAAAGATGAAGTAGTGCACTTGGCATGTTGACCTTGAAGTTCCTCCAAGTGCGAATAGCATAATGACACCTTCTTTGGATGTAGACTAGATGAACCCTTAAGGAGACTTTGAAGCTTGATGAGTCTTGGAGCTTAGATGGATGAATGCCTTTGAACATGATGCAATTGATGAAGTATACTTGAACTTAATGTGATCTAACATGATGTCATGGATGTAGGAGACTTGAGGTGTGATCCTTTAGAGTGGTGTTCCCTCTGCAACTTGATGATGATCTCGGAGTGATCTCCAAAGGTGGCTAGCATGATGCTTCTTCTTGCAGTGATTATTTCTTGACTTTACTCCTTGAATGAAGGTGACTCCAGGATTCTCGCTTGAAGGTGACTCCTTGAACAACTCCTTAGCTTTATTGACGATCCTACAAGACAAGATAAACAATATATCAATCACTTCATAAGACAAGAATCACTTAAAACATATAATAATCCTTCCTCAAGCTTAGGCGCTTATACAGGTGAAAAGAGGAGCAAAAGGGCGCCTAACACAAGTTAGTCCCACATTCATAACTTCAAATGATTTCTAGCAATTGTAATGTTTAAAAGAAGTCAATCCTCTATAAGGTTCACCCAAAAGGTGCCTTTAAATGCAATTTCTTCCTTAGACGCCAATTGAGGTGGCAGAGGTAGGAATGGGCGCCTAGCTTTCAAGCTTTATCCTTGTCATTTTTTAGGCTTTAAACAATTGTGTGGGTCTTAGGATGACTCCCCTCACCTAGGCGTCCACTCTTAGAGTTGCTTCATGTCAATTTCTCAAAGGCGCCAAAATGATGTGTTTTTTTTAGAGGCAAAGGGTGCCTAACCTTTTGAAGATGTACTTTCAATTTTACACTTCTAAGTGATCAATGATGACTTAGAATGGCCTTACACTTCAAGCGCCCAACCTTTTAGTATGGATTGAGTAATTTCTTCAAGGCGCCAATAAGGTTAGAATGCTACATGAAGTGCGCCTAACTCATTCTTTGCAAATTTCGACATCTTGATAGTTATAGCTCAATGAGTGGGTGTTTATAGGGCTTCTTACCTCAAAATAACATCAAACTTCATAGTTTTAAGCCCTTCTTTTGCAAGGCGCTCATCCATGATGCTCCCAATGATGAAATAGCGCCTAGACTCCATTGAGTGAAAATTGATCCCCTAGGGCGCCCTTGATGATTGGTCTAGGTATCAAGTAGCGCCTTGAGTCCTTCAACACATCTTAGTCATTTTGGAGGTCCTTTACACAAGGCGCTCAATGTTGATTAGGCTTGACTATCATTTTCAATCTAGGCACTCAAATGGGGTTGTTTGAACATGTATAGGCGCCCAACACTTGCAACTTGATACTTCTCCTTCACCTTCGCATTCCTCATTTGAGGCGCTATATATCATCTATTTAAACTTCATCCCATACCAAGGCGCCAAAAGATGTAGAATGCACCTAAACTTGAAGGGTGAATTGGCGCCTTACTCAAGTCTCATTTTTGCAAAATTTTCAATTCATGAGGTCTTTTAGGAAATTTTCAATCAAGGCGCCTATCTAGGAGAGGTTGAAGGTTGATTGTCCTCTAGGCGCACTTTGAAGTCTACACCTAAGGCGCGCACTTTGGGGTCTCTGCAAGTGGGAAAATTGCGCCTAAGTACTAGAGCAAATTCGCGCCTAGAAATGTAAGTCGCCAGTATATTGAAAAATATATTAAAGTATAAGTTTAGAGATTGAATTTCTTATGCTTTAAATATTTTTCAATATACCTTTCAGGATGTCTGAGATAGGTCTCGAATCCACCGGATTTAACATGTGGATTATAGAATTTGGAGGATCCACCAGATTTCAGACTTAGTCAATTTTTCAGTGTTTAAGGATTTCAGGCTACCAGACTTAGTCATTTTCAGGATCTCAAACATACATCAGGCTTGGTCTCAGTGTTCATTATTTGGATTGATAGGGCTTAACTTGGCATGTTAGATCAACTTTGGAAATCAAATAGACTGCCTCCTTGAAGGCGCCTAAACTCTATCCTCAAGGCGCCAGAATGAAGTGATCTTGATGAAAAATGCGCCTTGTCTTGAAAATGCTCTTAGAAACAATCTTGAAGTCCAAACTCCTCAGGGCGCTCAAAATGGACAAATTAAATTGCTTTCTAACTCAAGGCGCCCAAATGGTGTCATTTAAGAATGAAATGTCGCCTAATTTCTTATACTTTAAATATTTTTCAATATACCTTTCAGGATGTTTGAGATAGGTCTTAGATCCACTAGATTTAACATGCAGATTCTAGATATTTGAGAATCCACCAAATTTCAGACTTAGCCAATTTTCAGGATCAGGATACCAGACTTAGTCATTTTCAGGATCTCAAACATTAGGATCAGGTCATCAAGGGACTACAGGACTCAAACACCACTGACTTCATCATGAAACGACATCATACAAGACTCAGCAAAGCATTGGAGTTTTAAAAAAATAGGGGGTCCCCATTTGCCATGGGGCGATGTGTGATTTGGTCACAACAGGATGTACCACCAAGAGTGAGGATCCTTCTTATACCTGTTGCGGAGAGCAGAAACAGTTAGCCCATTGGAGGCTGCAAACTCAGCAAACTCAGTTGTAACTATATCCTCTAATTGAGGATCAGGATAGAGTTTAACAAGTGCTTTATTTAACCCCTCGTTGACTTCTGAATCACGGTATGGTGGCACCCTTGTTGGCATAGAAAGGATCTCATCGCTGTAATATTTGGGAGTCAACGCAAAGGCAAGAAGATGGAGTGGGGTGGTCATTTTGTTCCACCATTCAACACAAACTGATTGCACCTGTTTGAAGAAAGTCTCTTCAGGATCTTGCTCTTTTGCATTTATGATGGATCTCATTTGCTCAATCATTGAGTCAATGCCATCATAAACCTCTCCCAAGCATGGCTTATCCATGTCAGTAAAGCGGAGCATACTCATGATGGGCTCAGTGAAACTAAGAAGATATTGCACTCGATCCCACCAAGTGTCAGTTAGAATCATTTGCTTTACATTAGCTGCCCTCTCAGTGTTGGATTGCCTCCATATGAACCATGAATCACTGATGACCATGTCAGCAAGTGCTTTTCGCACCTTCACAAGTCGTCTCAAGATGATTGTGTTGGATGCAAATCTAGTCTTAGCAACCTATTTGAAAACAAAAAATAAAAAAATTAAAGACAAAAGAATGCAAACTTAATTTTTTTAAACTTAATTTTTTTAAACACAAATGATAAAATTAAAACTTTGCATTGTTTGAATAATGAATTACCTTCAGCAACTCTAATCGTGAGAATGATCTAAAAATGGCCTGTGACATGTGGTGGTTTGTAATGAACATTTGGATCTCTTCGGCTTCAGCATAGACTTGTTTGATCCAATCTATTTTCTTACCCAGCTTTTGTAGCATGAGGTTGAGTGAGTGGACAGCACAAGGTGTCCAAAATATATGTGAGAACCATTGCTCAACCAACATACCAGCTGCTTTGCAATTCTTTGCATTGTCCGTTACAACTTGGACAACATATTGAGGACCCACTTCCTGAATGCATTGTATAAGGATTTCAGCAATAATGATGCATCCTTCACTTGCCCCTCACAATCCACAACTTTCAAAAACATTGGCCCTTTAGGGCACACTGCAATCACATTGATTAATGGCCTATTTTTTGCATCCTTCCATCCATCGGAAATGATGGACACCCCTGTTTCTTTCCATGAGCCCCTAATGGGAGACAATGAAAATTCTATATGTTTGACCTCCTTTGACAATAAGGTGTTACGCACCTTCTCATAACCTGGACCTGTGTACCCTTTTGGAGCTTCACTTATTTTTCTTACCATGTCTTGCCAATACGGAGATCGAACAACATTGAAGGCCAAACCATTTGCATAGAGACATCTTGCAATGGCTTGATCAGCAATCTCTCTTGCATCATTTTCAAATGCCCTCTCTAATGGTCCCCTTGCTCTCTTCACATTTTCGGGCTCAAGTTCATTGACATTTCTACCCAAAAATGGGTGGCTCTCAAATACAACTTCAGGGGCAACACCACGAGTATCAGATGAAGAAGCAAGTGGCCTTCGTGAGCCCCCTCCTCTCCTCAAAGGATGCCCTCCTCTATTTAGAACTGTTGCATCTGTGTCCTCTTGCTCTTTGATATATGCTGCGATTTGATGAGCTGGGATAGGTGTTCTATTCTTTCCTGGACAAGCTCTGATTACCAATCCAGGAATGGCACACAAATGGCCTTTGACCCGATTATATGAGCTTGTATACTGCTTGTCACACCCATTGCATTTCCAAACAAATGTTCCACCACTTGGAACCTGTTGTAACATCTCTACATGCCTCCACAAAGGTGAATTTGGATCAGTATTGAAGGTAGGTTTGTCGACGAAGTTAGAGCAACTGGCTGCCATAGTAACAAACTAGAATCCCTACCTGCAAGCCTGCATCGACAAATTGAGAAACAAATATTTTATTATTTTATATTTAAAAAATTAAAAATTAAAATTATAAAATATGAACAATTTTGTCAATTTATTAACAAATAAATTATAAATTTGAAATAGAAATAAAAATAAAAATTTAAAAATTAAATGATTCTAAATTTACTTTTAAATTTTAAATTTTTAAACTCTAAAGACTTTTAAATTTTAAATATTAATGATAATTATAATAATAACAATAAGTTAATAAATTATTAAATTAATAAATAGTATTACAATATGAATATTATAATAGATGAACATTGAAGTTTTGAACGATAATATTTACTATTACAAATATAAAATGGCAAACTCAAAAATATTAAAAAATTAACTATTAGAAACCTTCGCATATGCAATTTAAACCTAAAAATTTGAATATAAACACTACTAAAGTTTAACCTTCACATATTTTGTTGCTTACCTGGTTTGCAAATGACAGTCGCTGGGAAATGGCGTCTTCAAATGGCGTCTCTGCAAATGGCGTCTGGAAAATCACTCAAACAAAGGTCGCGGGCTGAAAAATCAATCAAAACAAGGTCGCGTACTGTGAAAAATGGTGTCCGAAGGCAGTGGAAATGTGTCGGGAGGCAGCGGAAATACTTCGGAGGCAGCAGACTTAAAATGTTTATAAAAATTTATAAAAATTTCAACGCATTTTAGGGTTTTGAATGGTCAAAAGGTCAACGAAAATCTGCAGAATCGACCTAGAATCGGCTTGGAATCTCCACGTGACCTCCTGAAACGCCCAGGTTCGAAGTCCACAGTGTTGAATTGATTCTGGAGGCCAAATTTTGAACCCTGTTGGATTCCACAGTCAATTCGACTCCGACTCCGATTCCAGACGACTCGTACTTGGAGTCGGCTACCTGAAGGGTGCGATTCGGCAACTTAGGATATATTTGTAAAGCAAGCTTGTAATTGCTTTTCTTACTGCCATATAGCGCTTGCTAAATTTTCAAACAACAACTGAAACTCAAAGATTTTTTAACAATTGAAGCTCTTTCTAGGAATTGTATTGTTATACTTGGGTTGGGATTTATGATAGAGCAAGGAGCTGACTAAGCTGCAAAACGTCCTTCAAACAATTTTATCCTCTTCAAAACATTTGATAAACATGTAATTTTGAGTTTCAAGTAGTAGTACAATTTGAGAACACCTAAATTGCTCTACTTTGAGACATCATACAAGGTTTTTCAGACAAAAATGATTGATAAAGCGAACGACCAATCTCTTGCATTGGAGCGGAAGCTTTTCAATTATTGGACACCACATCCAAGATGATTTACCAGCAGCCATAAATAAGTATTCATATCCAGTGGTTCTGCTGCTATAATGTTCATATCATAGTTTGCAAACTTGGACTTGACTTGGACTCGGTAGACCAAAAATTTCCGGCTCGGTGAAAACTCAACAACATAAAAAATACTTAAATTTTTGAAAAAGACAAATTTATGCAAAATACAACTACGAAATTTATTAAATGAGTTTGGTGAGGGTCTGGGGTCAATGCTCTTGGCACGTTCCTTGTCACAGTATAGGGCAGGGTCGAGGGGCAGAGCCCCCGCCACCAATCCCAAATAACTGCCCCGCCACCAAGCCCAAACAAAGACCTTCAAAACCACACAGACCATCATGACACATGACATTTTCATAATTTTTAAATAGGCAAAAGACCATGTGTTTTCAATGTTTAAGCCATGTTTATTTTTGGCATTTTGCTAGTTTTGTTGTCAAACTCACCGATTTTCATTGTCAAAACTCATCAAAAACTCAACACCTCTGATTTGCGAGATTACTCTCTTAGTACTCATTTCCAAAAAAAACTGCAAGTCATTAAGTAATTGGTGAGTTTTTCAACTATGGTTGATAATACATATAATTTCTTGATCTTTCTATTTTTCCAAATATTTGTTTTTTTGCCTTAGTCATTCTTTACCTTGTCTACATACTGATGTTAATGTTGTATTGAGTGGACCTTTGAATTGAAGCCATTTCAATTTTGTTATCAAGGAGGTCTTGACATAATGAGTATGATGCAAGAGAATCCTAGGCCAACAAGCCATCTTGCATCCACCAAAAATATTTTCTTTACTTGTCTTGTTTGTTTGCAGGTTTACAAGAATATTTTAGTTGTAATTTGATCACCACACCATGTGATTTTGACTGCAAAGATATATCAGAGTTCCAAACTCACAGAGTTAAGTAATTTCACTATTTCTAGTTTGTGGTGGACTTGCAAACTTTGCAGCAACTATTGGTTACATTACCAAGCTCATTGGTCCCAAGGAGGTTTGTGGTATAAACCACATCGAGATCCAATGCATATTTTTACCACATTCATTCCAAAAGGTTCTGTTGATGATGTTTTCTTGACAACAACAACATTAGAATAAAACACCAAGTGCTCTATCCTCTCTTGAACAAAGCGTCTCGAATGCTGAACTATGTGATCAAACAAGAACGCTCCAAGGTTCCTTGTACGTGATTTGCAACGGATAGCCTCAATGGTATGATGTGATAATGCTATTTACACAAAGGGACTTACGCAGAATTTATTCATCACTCCATTCAAATATGTACTCTTTCCTTGTGAAATGGAACTTCTTCTAATCAACTACAAAAAGAAAAGGCAAAAGGCAAGGGTTTAGAGAAACTAATCTAAGGTCAATGAGGCAATGATGCTGTATGAATAGACAAACTCCTCAATAAACCTAACTCCACTTCGCCAAGAATGCCTACAACTACATGGAGTAGGGGCAATCTCCTAAGGTTAGCAAATGGTTTTCAAATCATGAAAGCTCATATAAGCACCCATTGGACGGCGCAACTCAAACAAGCATCCACAACCAAACTTAAGCAAATTATGATGAAGATCAGACTAGCTTTACACAACACTCCACCAGCGATGGATGTCAAAAGCATGAGCTAGGAGTTGATCAAATATTCAATACATACATGCATTACATCAATGAACTTCAAATCTATCAACTAAGCTACTTTGGAAACAATTCTTAACCATCTTGGAGACAATGAAGACCATGCTAACATTTCAAAATCACAAGATCACCAGGAAACATTCAACAATGAGCTTGCATTAATCTTGAAGTGTATCTTTACAACAATCTCTCAATATCTCTTCAATGACTTCGAAGAGTCTCCTCTACTCTACTCCTTTCTAATCAAGGTATCCTCTCTAATCTAATGTATATGTCTCCTTTACAAATGAGAGAAGTGAGCTTTATATAGACTCCAGAATTTACACGAAGGGCCAAGATTGATTTAGCAATCAACAACCGAGATTGAGACAACAAGGCAGTTTGTTACAAAATTTGCTATTTTTAGATCGTGAAAGAGGCAATGAAGGCACGTCCCAATGTGATAAGCATCTTTGGAGCATCTTTATGGTGGGCCCTCTTGAATGAATGACATGGCAGAATGCGATTGGCCTGATGATGTGTACGTGCCACCTCAGCATCTTTAAACGAACTAGTCTGGTTCACCTCATGTTCACTTTACTTAAAATATTTTCTTCTTGTTGTCTTGATGTAACTCATGATGATCATGCTCATCTCTCATCTTGTGACGTCCTTGTGCTTGTGCAGGATTATGCCTCTGGACAGTTGTATGAAGTAGAAGATATGTTGTGCATGAGTCCTTGGAGTAGATTACATACGATGGATGCACATGAAATAGACAACTCTAGATGATGACTCCTCATGCATGGTGAAGTGATACTCCTCGGACATATGAGGTTATCTTCTACGTGCAAATGATGATCTTGATGTAAGCATCCCTCTGTGTGATGATGATGTCTTCCTCCTTGAATGATCTTAAGCGAAACTCCTCTTGTTTCGAACTTCTTCTACGCAAAGTCTCACCATCTTTTGTCCATTACCTACACAAGAGAAGCAACTATCAATGCGAAAACACTTGATTATCAATAACATTTCATTATTAATTCCTAACATACTTGCTTTATGTAATGAAGAAAGCCATATTTTCATGTTTTAACTTTGCTTTCTACTTCCTTCCCAAGCCGACCTGCCAGGCCAACTTGCCTAGGCGGGTTTGGAGAGGCAGTCTAGAGTGTGGAGTATAAAATCCATGTTAGGGTGTGAAAGCCGCCCAGGCTGGGTGGGTTTAGGGTAGGTATGAGGAATTTCATACTTAAACATTTTTCATCTTCACTTTGATTTCACCTTTCACTTTGCGAGACCTAAGGCATTGGATTGCTTGGGTGGAGTTAGGGGAGTAGTTTGGAGTGTGCAACCTGAAATTCCCTGCTGTAGTGTCTAGGCGGGTTTAGAGGGGTAGTGAGGAATGTGTGATGTGAGTTCCAAGGGTCATGGTCTAGGCCGCCCAGGCTGGGCGGGATTTAAGGGTAGACTTGGATTTTTCATGACTTAGGCATTTTTTGCTTTGTTTTGATAATCTAAAACCTTTTACACTTGTTTCATTGATAACTTGACCTCTTTGAATGCAATGGAAAGCCTTGAGAGGATGGGCGGATTTCAAGGGGGTGTATGGATTGTTTAGTGTGAAAATCCATACTCCATGCTCTAGGCCGCCCAAGCTGGGCGGCTTTGGAAGGGGTGTTTGGATTGTTCTTCATTTCATAATCACTTGACCCTCATTAACATGCCTTAGACCTTTCTCTTCAAAGTTTTGTTGATCACCTTCATTTGAGTAATGTCCTGGAGTGATTTGCATAGCTTTTGACAACTTCTCCATGTGCAGAGGTGAAGGCCGCTCATGTTGGGCGGGATTGTAGATGATGTGTGGAATTTTGCTTTCAAAACTTGTAATTTTCAATGATCTTCATCTTTGTTTGAACTTAGAGGTATGTTAAAGCAATGAGCGAAGTTTAGAAGGCTTTTGTTGAGTGACATTAGTGCTTGAACCATTGATTCCATAACCACCTCTCTTGGCCTTCCATTAAACATGCACACCATGAAGTCTTACATTTGCAATTCTTCAAATTCACTTGAAAGCTGTCTTAATCATCTTTATCTCATCTTCTAGTGGCTAACTTTCTCCAATCTTTCCTTGAGTGGGTTAGAAGGTTGAGCGTGGAGAGAGTGTATGTGAGATGTCAGAGACTCCAAGACTGCCCCTAGAGGCCGCTCAGGTAGGGCGGTTTGGAGGATGCCATGTGTATTTTACTCAGAAATGCTCTTGCTTTGCCTCAACTTGCTATTCAACCTTGAAAATTTTCATTGTGATCACCTCTTTTGACATTTACTTGCAAGTTTTCATAACACTCATCTCCTTGGGCGGGTTTGAATGCTCTGTGTGGAGAGTGTGATGTGAAGGACATGGAGTCCATGCAAGGTGGTCAAGGCCGCCTAGGAAGGGCGGGCTAGGAAGGAGGTTTGTGGAATGTTTGATTTGAACTTAATTTGATGTTCTTTCCTTCCTCTTGATGACTCTTTACTAAGACTTAGTGATTTTTGAAGTGTTTGTGTGAAGTTGGAAGGCAAACTTGAGATGTTTGATGACCTTATCCACCTACCTTAGTGGAATCCGCCTAGGAAGGGTGGCTTTGGATGTGTTGCTTGGATTTTACAATGTGATGTCCTCTACAACTTGACTTTGATACTCTTCTCCTCCTTGTCTGCAAGACTTAGTGATTTTTCATGTTTTCAAGTTGATTCATCATTGTTAGGAAGAGTTTAAGGAGTGATCTTGAAGGATTCAATACATTCTCCATGACAAGGTGTCTAGGGCGCCTAGGAAGGGCGTCTTTGGTGATGGTGTTTGGATTATACCTTAAGACTTATGATTTTTACCAACTTTCCTCCTCTTGATTGATCCTGCATGAGTGTGAGGCAAGATGGCGGGTTTGGAAGGTCAAAATGGAGTGATTTGAGTGCTTGGACACTGGATTCCATACTCACCTCTCTAGGCCGCCCGGGTAGGGCGGGATTGAGAGTGACCCTTGGATTTCACACTTAGAAAACTTTCATCCTTCTAGACTTGATCATCTCATCTCCTAGGTGTTCATCTTCATCATCTTCATTGAGTCATACTTGCAAATTGTATTGTCTACATCCCTGGGCGGTTTTGGAAGCAGTGTGTGGAGAGATCCTTGTGAGACATGATAGAGTCCAAGACTCCCTCTTGAGGCCGCCCAGGTAGGGCGGGTTTGGAGGTGACCCTTGGATTCTTCTTTGAAATGCTTTTGATTCCTTCAAACTTATAAACTTTCATTGGAATTTCATCATATCTTTGTGCTTTGCTCTTAACACCTTGCAAACTTGATAACTTTCTTCCCTAAGGCGGATTTGAGGGCAGTGTCTGGAGAGATCCTCCTGGTGAAGACATTGTCCATGAGCACCTTGTGAGGCCGCCCAGGCTGGGCGGGTTGGGAAGTGATGCTTGGATTTTGCCTTTTGATGCCTTAGAGTCATTCAAACTTATGAAATTTCCTTGAAGTTTATCACTTCTTTGTCTTAAAACCTTGCAAACTGATAACCTACTTCCCTAAGGTGGATCTGGAGGCTATGTCTGGACAAGAGCATGTGCAGGAGGTTGAGTCCATGACCTCATGCCAAGGCCGCCCAATTTGGGCGGGTTTAGACACAGAGTGAGGAATTTCTTGCCTTAGTCAAATTTTGGATTTTCCTAAATGGAAGTATATTGAATTTCTTATACTTCAAATATTTTTCAATATACTTCCAGGATGTTTGAGATAGGTCCTAGATCCATAGGATTTAACATGCAGATTCTGGATTTTTGAGGATCCACCAGATTTCAGACTTAGTCATTTTTTCAGAATTTTCAGGATATCAGACTTAGTCATTTTCAGGGTCTCAGGGACATGCATCAGGATGAAGGCATATAGACCTTTAGCAAGAAACTGTTGAGGCCTGGATACACAACACTACCAAAACCCTACAAGCTCAGAGGAAAACTAAACCTAAAGCAAAACGAAGACAAAAAGCAAGAAAAAAGAGGGGGTCCCCATTTGCAATGGGGCGATGTGTGATTACATCACAACAGGTTCCCAACCACACGTTTGGCCGATTACAAGTTACATAAAGCATTGGGCTTTGCACCACCTTGCAGCCGACTGTGATCATTTCTAAGGCTTGAAATTGCTATATAAACATCACTTATAATCATTTGAAGGTAGTCAAATTGGAGATTTGAGATGGGAGTCAAGTTTAGGCATTATATTGTAATATCTTTTAAATTCTGTAATTTTTAATCAAATGGTTGAGGCCTAGCATGTTGGAAGCCCATTCTGTAGATTGTAATGTTATTATGACTGTGAATAATGGATCATATTGTTGTTTGTTGTGTAATTGAGTTCTGCTGTGTGTGTTTGTACTATGGTTGCATGGTTGGATAGTCCTTCATTGGACCCTCTTATCAATGACTACATCAAGTGGTATTAGAGTGGAGGTTTGGAATCTTGAAAGAGAGGAAGTTTTTGCTTGTTGACAGATTGTCGAATTGAGGCAATTTGCAAAGGTAGCTTGTGGGCAGATCGCTAAATGTGAGGTAGTCACAAGGAGGCTGTAAGCAGATTGTCAAACCTGAGACATTCAACATTAGACTTGTGAAGGAGAAAGTTGAAACCCTAAGCAGATAGAGCGCCAATAGTGAGGCAATCTGGTAGTGGTATGTGAAATGTAAGAGGAGTTGTGAGTGAGGTAGATAGATCGCTGACCAGAGAGGCAATCTACAAGTAAGTAATTGTGATTTGATTTGAACATGAAATGAATGGATGTGAGTCCTAGAGTTAAGGTTGCTAATATGAAGGAAAGATCCCTAGAAAAGAAATTGCAAATGTTAGATTTGATGATGAAAGATGTAGCAAGGAGATTGATAGATTGCAAAGAGATGAACAAAGAAAGCCAGTTTTGGATGCGAGTAACAATGAAAAAGAAAGGATAGAGATCAAAGTGAATAAATCCAATAGTGTAAAGTGCAATAATGCCAGGAGATATGAAGAGTGTGTGGTGAAGTTGAAGACAAATTTTTGATGAGAATTCAAAAGAATGAGGGACCAAAAGAAGATCAAGATGAATTTGGAGAGGATGATGTTGTAGACAAGGTAGAAATGATCTTCAATGTGGCAAAGAATATTTTAAACAAAATGACAAGCCTTGAGGCAAATGAAAGCAAAAGCCCATGGATTAATTCAAATGAAGAAGGAGAAGGTATAGAGGATGTAGACATGGAAATCATTTCGAACTTGGCAAAGGAAGGAGAAGAATTAGATGATTGGGAAGATGAAGACATTTATGTGGAAGAGGTAACAAGGGAGGAAGATTTGTGAGGTATAAATTGTGAACAAATGTGCAATAGTTATCTAGAGATAGATTTGAAGATCTAAGGATTGATAAGAATGAAATCAAAGAAGAAATAATACTTGCAAGACGTACATAATGTGATGACATTGGAAGTGGTGATGAGAGTGAACAAGATGAAACAAGTGGAGTTGAAAAACTAGAAGAGAATATATGAATGATGCTAACTAAGATTGAAGAAGAATGCGACAAGTTAGGAAATAGTAATGAAGACATTCAAAGTAAGATAGATGAGGAAATAAGAAAATGCGGTAACACAAAAGAGGAATACTGAGTTCTAGTAAAGCATGAGGAGTTTATAGTTGAAAATGAAGATGTTGAGGAAGCAAGGATGCAGAGAGAGGAACCACCAAGAGTACATAAGGCACATAATGAAGAATTGTCAGAGTTCCCAAGTATAAGAAGTGATTTGTAGAATGTAATACAGTTTGTAGTGGAAGAAAATGAGTTAGATATAGGGCAAGAGACATTTTATAGAGTCGTAAAGGATGAAGTGTTAAGAGGAAAAGAGATGAAGAATCAAATAGTGTGTGGTGGAATTGAGTTGAACCCAATAGTTTGTGATGGCGGTAAGTTAAATTAGAGAGTTTATGGTGGAGTTGAGATAGTGTGCATTGAGTATAGATAAGGTAAATACTTATTGTGTGGTGACAGAAGTCAAAGTTGTGGAGGTGACAATAGTAATTTAGAGTTGGTGTGGTTGATACAATTGTTTGAAATGAATAAACAATATAAGTGGAAAGGTATGATAGGATGGATATCTAAAGGTAAAGAAAAATGTAGAAGTTGTGGTAACATAGGAGGTAATTGGAAGATGTGCAGTAATCAGGAAATGGTGATAGGAGGTGAATTTTTCAAACCGGATAACAGGAAGAATGTCAAAAGTGATTGTAGGATAGAAACATGTGTTGGTTTGTACCACAATAATAAAGAAGATGTATGCGAAGGAAAATATGACATAGAACCTTGTGGCAAACTTGAAATAACAAAATATGTAGTGGTTGTGAGATTTCAGGAGGTTGGTAGCAAAAAAGATAGAAACAATTGTGTTTTAGATAGTAAAGGACAACATTTGGAAGTATGTGACAAAACATATTGGTGTAGAAGTGGAAATAGTAATGACAGAATGACCAAGGAGTAGTATACAATATGGGAATGAGGAAGGATTAGAGGTTTGGAGACCACAAAAGAGGAAAAGGATAGAAAGTGGTCTAAGAGATGAATTTTAGTTTGAGTTGAGGATAGAGGTTGAGAGCTACAAAAGGAGATTAGATTGGTGGAAAAGATTTAGTTCCAAAAGAGTGATGTGGAAGATGAAAGATTACTGGAGGAGGATTGTAGGTGTAGGTGGAATTTTGGAAGTTGGGGTCTGTCTTAGTTCCTTACTTGGGATTGGTAGAGGTGGAATGAGTAGCAATGTTGAGTTGTTCCCAGAAGCCTATTCATGTGTTGAGGGTGCATTGAGGTTGGTTTCCAATTGAAAGGGTGATTCTATCACTCAACTCTTATTTGCGAGCATTATGCTCACAAATCACTTACTTGAGGTGTTTTATGCTGGAGCATCCCAGGCTAACAAGCCATCTTGCATCAACCAAAAATATTTTCTTTACTTGTTTTGTTTGTTTGCAGGTTTACAACAATATTTTAGTTATCATTTGATCACCACAACATGTGGTTTTAAGTTTTAACTGTAAAGGTATGTCAGAGTTCTAGACTCATTTACGAAGTTTAGTAAATTCACTATTTCTAGTTTGTAGTGCACTTGCGAGCTTTGCAGCAACTATTGGTTACATTACCATGCTCAATGGTCCCAGATAGGTTTGTGGTATAAACCACATCGAGATCCAATTCATATTCTTTACCACATTCATTCTAGAAGGTTCCCAGCCACACGTTTGGCCAACTACATGTTTCATAAGGTATTGGACTTTGCGTCACCTTGCGGCTGATTGTGATAATTTCTAAGGCTTAAGACTGCTATATAAACATCACTCATAATCATTTGAAGGTAGTCAAGTTGGACATTTTAGATGGGAGTCAAGTTTAGGCATTGTATTGTAATATCTTTTGAATTCCGTAATTTGTAATCAAACAGTTGTTAAGGTCTAGTATGTTGGAAGTCCATTGCAGCAAATTGTAATGTTTTTGATTATAATGGTCAAACAGGTTTTGAAGGGGCCCCGAAACCCTTTACAAAAGGAAGCAAACTAAAATAGTAAGCCAACCGTCCGCCAACTAAAAGCTATATAAACAACATAAGCATAGAAAAACATAGCAAAAAAGAACAGACCAAATTAATTCATTTTCTTAAGTGTCTCTGCTGCCTCAATTTCCTGCTAGTAGAAATTCTCATGCATCTTGGCGAAATTTATTAGTTCCTTCTTTTCTTCCTCAAACTGTTTCTTTTTACTCCCCCTTGTGAGGGTAGAGGGGCCATTAGAATCCTCCATAGCAACCTGTTTACCAGTACCTTTAGTGCCTTCCTCTTTGTCCTGTATGCCAAGCTCTTCCACATTTAGAATGTCCTCAGCTGTGAAATCTTTGAACTGCTCTTTTTTAAACTCTTTGAGCTTATCTGTCAGCATCTTCATTCCATTTAAACTATTTTGTATGGTTAACTTGTTGATATGCATTATCTTCTCCAAATTATTATTAACATCCATGAGTTTCTCCTCCAAATTTGAACTCTCGTGCTATACTCTTCCCTCATCCTTCCCAATTCATGTTCAATCTCCTCCATTTTCGGTATAGCTTCCCAATTTTTGAAAATCAGTGAATCTTGTTCCACAGCTGTGTTGTCTCCTTTCCCGAAGCTTTCCTGCATCAGCTATAATTTGATGTTGATTCTGATGATCTCAAGAAAGAACCATTTGGTCATCTTATGTTGTGAATTAACAACATTTTTCACCAGTTCAAACACTTCCTCCACCTAGTCTCTGTTTTTGGCTTGGGCTAGCATATCATCAAAATCCTCAGGGAGATTGCAGGACGGGTCAGGAATCTCAGGAAAATAGAGGTCAACTTTGGGGTCAGGAATTTGCAGAGTTTTACCAGGGGTTTCCTTAGATTTGAACTCTCTCCACTCCCATCTCAGCCATAACATCACGGTTCCCCTGTTTCTGGGTGATATTATCACCGCCCGGCTCAACCCCCAAATCCTCACTCTCTTCCTCAGGAACCTTCTTACCCTTCTTAGCCGGAGTAGAAATTTTCCTTTTTACAGGCATAGGCTTCTTGCCTTTCACCTCCTTGATAGAGGCATCAAAGTCGTCTCCCATATTCGACCCATTAGACCAAGAAATTTTAACTTCCCTCCTTTGAGTCCTTTTTTTGGTAGACTCCCCTTCACTTTCCTCCTCTTCATCTTCCATAATCCAATCCTCATCATCCGAATGGGTTTCCTCCTCACTAGACACTATGCACACCTTTTTCTTACCACTATGTTTTTCCTTAAGCCCTTTTCTAGGAGTGTTGGTTTTCATATGTTCCATGATCAAAAGAATACGATTTTCATGCAAAATGGGCAACTTAGGGTTTCTACTATTTTGCTTAATGCCATACTCTAGAGGGGAGAGCAAGTAAAACAGGATGGAGACATACATACCATGGTGGAAATGGTTGAGTAGATTGAAGTGGTAGCTGTAGACTGCAATGTACCTCCCGTTCAACATTATATACCTCAATCACTTTAGCCACCTCAGCCCATATAGGCTTGATAGAAAGGCAATTATACCCTCCTGACTACATCTTAACCAGTTTATCACGTTCACTGCCCTTGAAAAAATTATTGAGGGCTTCCTCGCTATATTTTCCGTTCACGGAAGAATTTCTTCCCTTTGGTAGATAACCTAGAGACCGAAGCTATGAGGTCTTCCGTGATGGCTAACTCCCAGCCATATGCAGAGACCTTGTTCTTGTAGTTTTTCACAAACATTCTGGTGATATTAGGGTCAGCTCCATATAATTTCTCCATGTAGGGAGTTAACTCCCTAGCCTCCAAGATTTTTCCAAACCTTCTGTTTCTGACGAGTCCCTTCACAGGACGAAGGCTCAACTCTATTCCTCTCGCCACCCATGCTGAAGATTGAACCCTTGTAATTATCACAACCATCACAGAGCAAAACGATAACAAGAAGGATTTGAAGCTTGTAATGGAAATTCTTGCCATTCATCCTACCCATAATCTGTGTGAACTGACTCTTCTGGAAAGAGTAGCTCTTCAGACCTTTCGAGATCATAATGATCTCTTCAATACTACTCGAGCTTCGTACCATGCTTACAATCATTGACAATTAGCTCCTTAGCCTTGCTCGGGATTTTTTCCACATCATCCCATATAATCTTCGATTGGCTAGTAACCCCAAGGTTGGCAAATATATCTGCCACCTTGTTTCCTTCGCGTTAGATATGAGATATATAAGTTTCTTCAAAGGTCCCTAAAATCATAATTGCTCTTCAATAAGGGTCGCTATAGGTCAACTAGGTTTTAGGGAGTTCTTTAGGCAATTTATAATGTTATTAGAATCCCCCTCCACCCAAACATTTCTGTACTTCTTAGCTTGAGCAAGTGCAACAGTGTGATAGGCCGCAGCTTCGGCAAAGTGGTTTGTCTGGGTACCCAGAGGGAGTGCCACCGCCGCTAAGAACCTACCAAGATCATCTCTCATCACTCCCCCACTACCAGCAGCTCTAGGGTTCCCTTTCGCTGCCCCATCAAAGTTAATTTTGATCCACCCTTTCGGAGGCAACTTCCACACCAGTTCCCCTCTAGGTTGTTTCATTCTTTTAAAAGGTATGGAAATATCTTCAATGATGTTCCAGTTTTTAGAGATATCAATCTCCACCTATGACACCTCTAACTTGTTTCCATGAGATAACTGCTCTTCAATCTTGACTTCAAAATTTTCCTTGATACACCTGACAACCTTGAAAAACAAATTTTCAGAATCCAAGCTGTTTTCCTTGAAAACTCTATTATTCCTCTCCTTCCAGAGGCTCCAAGCAATATGAGGGATCGT
Organism: Cunninghamia lanceolata; assembly: GCA_027924645.1. NCBI lineage: Eukaryota > Viridiplantae > Streptophyta > Pinopsida > Cupressales > Cupressaceae > Cunninghamia > Cunninghamia lanceolata. The sequence goes on from BSBN01000030.1 coordinate 152,209, forward strand.
CAAGGACCAAAGAAATCTAAGGGACAGATTGAAAATAGGGTAGGACCATTGAGAAACCAACTCCTTGAAGGAATTAGGGAAGGTCCAGTTCAAGTTCCACAAAGAAAGAACCTTATTCCAGACCTCCAGAGAGTAAGGGCAGGAGAGGAGCAAATGGAAAGAGTCTTCAGAATTCTTAAGGCATAAGGGACATCTGTTAGCCAGCAAGAACCCCCTTTTACACAAGTTATCTAAGGTAAGCACCCTATTTTGAACCAACAGCCAAAGGAAAATGTTAACTTTAGGAATAAGTTTATCATCCCACAAGCTGGCCCAAAAGGGAGGGTTATCCATCTTAGGAATCAAACCTTTGAAAGCCGACGCAAGAGTGGCCTGCCAAATGAGTTGATCATCTTTCGGACGAAGAGGGATATGAAATAGATTTAACCTGGTTTGGAACTCCTCCATTCGCCTATCGGTCATCAAGAAGTTCTTCCATATGCGTTCAGTGATGTAATCCACAACCTTCGTTCCAAAGGTGGTAGAGCAAACTTCTTCGAAAGGACTCGCCCACTCCTGCTGACTAAGTGGGGTGCTGCCAAACCGCAGATCCTTCTAGAAGTCCACCTGTCTGTCGTCCCCAATCTTCCATCTAGACCCTTTCTTAATAATTTCTCTGGCCTGAGATATGTTTCTCTAGATTTCATCTCCCTCCGGGAGATCATTACAATCCAACGCATCCCTGAAGTTATTGAAACCTCTCAAGTATTTATTCTTCACAATTTCCGTCCATTCTTTCTTTTCATTCATCAGGGGCTAAGCATTGGTCGCCAAGAGGGCAGAATTGAAGTCTTTTAACTTCCTCAGACCAAGACCCCCCATATTTTTAGGCTTGCAAACCAAGTCCCAAGCGGCTAGCGAGATTCTCTTCTCCTCAGTTCCTGACCAGAGGAATCTTTTTTGGATTTGTTCAATTCTGTCTCAGATCTTAGCCGGAATTTTAAACAGGGACATGGAATAAACAGGCAAATTCTAAAGGGTAGCTTTAATCAATTGGATCTTACCCGCCTGACTAAGGATCCCTCCCTTCCATCCTGCGAGTTTGGATTGGAATTTATCAACCATTTTGAGCCAGAAGGAATCAGGAATCCTTTTCTCATACAGAGGCATACCAAGATAAATGGTTGGTAAGGACTCAACTTTGCATTGCAAAATACGTGCTATCTTTTGTTGCCTAGGCTCAAAGGTATTGAAAAAGAAGATCGAGCTTTTAGGAAGGCTAATCTTCTGACTAGAAGCCTCTTCATAATTTTGCAGAATACTCTTCACCGTGCGAGCTTCTCTAACAGAGGCCTCTCCCATAATGATAGTGTCATCCACAAATTGTTGATGAGAACAGGACGGTCCCAGCGAAGAGGGGCGTAAACCCTCCATCCGCCCTTCTTGAACCTCTTTCTGAATATTTCTACCAAGGCTTTCCACCATGACAATAAACAGGAAAGGCGAGATTGGATCCCCTTGCCTCAATCCTCTAGAACTCACAAAGAATCCCGAAGGAGAGCCATTGACGAGGACAAAAAACTTGGGAGAAAGGATAAGTTGCTGAAAAAGCTCAAGGGTTTTCTCATTGAAACCAAACTTCCTCAAAACACTGAGAAGAAAGTTTTAATCTACTCTATCGTAAGCTTTCATGAGGTCAAGCTTAAGAAGGAAACCCTCTTTTTTATTCATACCCAAAAAGTGAATATTCTCCTGAACTGAAATAATGGAGTCAAGGATCTGTCTGCCAGGGACAAAACCACTCTGCTGCACTGACACAATGCTAGGGAGAAGCACTTGAAGCCTGCAAGCCACCACCTTCGAGATGATCTTAAAGATCGAGTTGCACAAACTAATGGGCCGAAAATCCGCAAAGGAGTTAGCACCATTCTTCTTCGGGATGAGGACAAGAAAAGTAGAGTTTAATTCTTTAAGCAAACTTTTGCTCCCAAAAATTCTTTTGTGGCATTACATGTGTCTTTGGCCACAATCTTCCAGAAGGTTTGGAAGAAGAAGCCGTCTGGACCTGGAGCCTTGTTACCTTCAAACGAGAAAACATCTCTAATTTCTTCCTCCGAAGGAATTTTAGTCATCATCTTATTATCGCTGTCATTCACAACTTTGGGTATAACCTGTAGCATAGTGTTTTCCATATTTTGATCAAAAGGCCCTTCCTTGTTGAGAAGACGAGAGAAAAAAAGCATTGCTTCCTTCTGAATTTCAGCTTCCTCTATGATTTTCCTACCATTCGAAGAAATTTCTACCATTCGAAGCAATCGGGCTTTGAAGAAGCATTAATGGCGGCTAGGAAGGCCGTTGAGTAGTCCCATCGCATTCTGAACAGTGGAAGGAGCAGGGAAGGCAAAATATGGGGCCCCGATCAATCGGGATTCCACTAGGCAATTGACCTTTGAAAAGGTGAAGAATGAAGCCCCGATCTCCAAAGTCCGAAAAGAACAAAGGGAAACCATCGGGTTTCGAAGATTGGGCCTTCACCATACATCGTTCATTTTGAAAGAGAAGAAAGGAACCACCTGATCCCGAAACACTTAGAAAAATATTTAAGCTTGCTGGACTTCGGCGATCGGACCTTTTGCCTTCTGTCTTTGAAAAGAAAAGGGGAAGAGAACCCCCCCGGTCGTTGACGCCCGCAACACTTAGAAGAAATGAAGCTTTGTCGAACTTCGGCTGTCGGACCCTCACCCTTCCGCTTGCTCGGAAGAAGACAAAAGACCACCACTCCGACCTCCGAGATCTGCAACACTTAGAAAAAATTTGAAGCCTTGGCGCACTTCAATGATCGGGCCTTCCCGCTAGCTAACGCATGCTCGGAAGAAAACTGAAGACCAACAATCCGACCTCCGACACTCGAAACACTTAGGCAATTCACAAATTACTAAGGCAGAGTTTGGAGTTGAAAGGAGTGGCACGATGGAAGAGAGAACCTCGAAACTCCGAAGCTTCAAAAAAGATACACAAGGAAAAAGCCTGGAATCCCTTGGACTTAGCCATTTTGTGGGCTTTTTCCTTGCACTTCAAAAAAGGAAAACACTGAGAACTTTTTCGGAGGGAACCCATTTCAAAATGCTCTCAGATCGGATATAAATGATGGGTTCAACAACAAAGGCACAAAGTGGGAATTTTGATGGATTTGGCAAGATAATGCAAGTTTGGGAACTTGTTTTTTTCAGGTGCCAACATTGGCTTTGGTTGGGGATGTGTGCCAAGCAATGGCACAAGAAGAATCCAGGACATCTCCCGGCAGACCAAAAGGCAAAAACGAACATGGGAATAATACAAGACGTATTTACAAGGCATACAGTCATAGGCATAAGGGCACAAAAGGAAAATTGACTGTAATCAAAATTTGCAGTCACTTGCAGGTCAAACCTGCACAAGATGACCAAGACTACTTGCCTCTGTCAAAGACAAGCCTATTGAAGGAGCTAATCTTCCTCAACCCTTTGCTGCACTGATCACCCAACATCAACAATAAAAACACCTTGCATGCATGCACACACAAACTACAACTATTCATACCATCATGCTGAAAATGGAAGTGACTATCACCAGGACATGGCAGCCATAGATCATAGGGTCCATCATCATGTTGACCCACATAGCAATACTCATCTTCAAGATCCTTGTTAGCATGATGCATATCTAGACTTGCATACATATCAACATGAAGAAAATTATCCTCTTGAAAATCAAGCTGAAATGCATCTTGCTCAAGTGTGGCCTCAAGTTGGGCTATGCCATATGATTGCTCAAATTCTTGTGACCCAGCTGCACCACAAATGCTAATATATTCCTCCATGATTGAATCAAAGACTTGATTCAAATTCAATTCTGCACTATAAACATATAGATCAGAAATTTGAGGCATTTCAAGTGAAGATTCACAATCTTAAAGTTGCCTCTCTGCTTTGTATTCCTTGACACACTCTGCTGTATAAAAATTGTTGTTGAGAAAGTCACTGATGATTTGCTCCTCACTTTGCAGATCAACAACTTGACCCACTTGAGAACACCCAACTTCAATGTTATCAAGCCCAACCAATGAGCTCAAAAATATGCTCTCAACACAATCCACATCAATAAGAGATAACTGCCCCAAACAAAGCTCTAAAATTGTATCTGTGACATAGTCTTCATAGTTGGAAACTGTTACCTCAACCTCCTTGGTAATTGTAGTAGTGCCTCCATGAAGTCTAGCTGAAGCATAATCTATATGAGAATGAAAGCGACTCTTGCATGGTTGAGACAGGGTCCCACATACACCCACATGCTCCTCATCCTCACAACTCTCATAGGCAAGGTCTTCCATTTGAACCTCATTGGTTGCACCATCATTTATCTCTGCAACTCTATCATCCAGTGCAACCACATCTACATCATCGTCATACAAACAGATGTTAATGGCTTCAATGTCATCATTAGGGATAAAAGAAGGCAATACACCAAACAAGAGATCAACCTCTTGATCATTCTCGATATCATTTACATGCATACACTCTGCATAACGAACCTTAAGAACTGATTGAGTGAGCTCTTCATCATTGTGTACATACACCTCTTTGTACACTTGGTTGCCATAGGTAGCAGAGTCATATTGGTAATATGGCATTTGATTCTCCCTTTTCAAAGCTGTTGGCTCTTCAAACACATTAAACTCTAAGTCACTTTCTAAAAGAGGATTATCCATGCACCAATGATAATCATGAATTATGCCACTTGATGGACTTGCATGCTCTTCGTAGAGGACATTGTGCCTTATACTCATCCCTTCATCATTATTTGTATCATCAATGTATGTATGCTCTATATAATCAACTATGTGAGCTGAGTTATTCAATTTTTCATTTGCATACATACCTTCTTGGTGGTCCACAATACTACAACAAACAATAAGGTCATACTTCTCTTCACTAAATTGGGAATCATCATTGATTTTCTCATTTTCCTCATCCGCTGATGACTGATCGAATTGAAGGTAGGTGCACACACTACTGTTTTCATCTGTATCACTATCATACATTGCACCGGCACCTTCCTCTACCCTCCTGCACACGCAATCATCACTTGACATTGAGCCTGAATCATGTGAAGCATCCACGTCCTTGCTGCCTACAACAACCTGTTCATTACCAGCTACTTCTGCATTTGAGGATAAGGATTTTGCAATCTTATCCCTCTTATTTCTCTCAACATAATGAATGAACAAGTATGCCTGTTGCATGCTCAAAAGATTGAAATCCTCGCGTATAGAACCTGAGCCTAACGTAACATCGTAGGCTCCAAGATACATGTCAATACAAGCAAGTAGATTAGGTCTGAAATCCTCTGGGATGTGGGATAGGGCAACTGCAAATCTGTGGCTGAGCTCTATACTGGACTCTCCCTCTTGCCATATGATGTCTTCTAATTCTTGGATGAGGTCAGCAAGGTCTAGATGCAATACAAACACATCTTCAAATGCAGCAACAAGTGCATTCCACGAAGCAAAGAAATGTTTAGGAAAATTTTGGTACCAATCTCTTGCCTTTCCACAAAGTGACCTAACAAAGAACCTCATCCACATGTCTTCATCATTGAATTGATGTTCTTCCATGAAACCGAAAAACATTCCGACATGTGCATCACCTGCTTGAAGGCCATACCCATCATACCTTGGCATCAATCTGAAAACCTCAAGTTTCATTGTTTGCCTATCATGGTGGACCCAAGAAAGGTCAAGTTGCTTGTAAATGGGATCAAGTGGAACTACAGGGGTTGGAGATCTTTGTTTTTTTGTAACAGGTTGTTTACTTGATTGTAGGGCCCTGACCCTCTCTTCACATTGTCTTTCAATTTCATTGAGGGCATCTATCCTTAACATGTTTTTACGTATTGATGCCTGAATGTGAGTTTCCATTTGGTGTTGGGTTGTATGAACAGCATGGACCTTCATCCTCATCATACTCATGGACTCTCTCCCTATCACAGTATCTAGGGCTTTCATCATATGATACGTTTGAAAATTTTTCCCTAGGGTAAACTTGCCCATTCCACTCAGCCATTGCTGATTTCAAATCACTTGTGCAGGGATAAAGGAGAACAAATAACATGTTTCTTTACTGAGAAAGAAACCATGGTTCAAAGCTGGAAGAAAGAATATGTACCTTAACCAATTGTAGTCTCTTTGAAACACGCACATGAGCACATGCACGCATTAGCAAAACTTCGTTCCTTTAACAACAGAGTCGCCACCTCACCCAAAAAGAGGAATTCCTTGAAGTGTGACAATCTTCAAGGCCACAAAATTGATTCTGGGTTGTGTTGTGACCAAATCACACATCGCCCCATTGCAAATGGGGACCCCCTTTTTTTTGAGCTCCAGTGCTTTGCTAAGTCCAGGATGATGTTTTTTACATGATGAAGTCAGTATTACTTGAGTCCTTAGCTTTGTGATGAATCTTATAGTCGCTTGATTACTTGATCCTGATGTTTGAAAATCCTGAAAATGACTAAGTCTGGTATCCTGATCCTGAAAATCCTGAAAATTGGCTGAGTCTGAAATCTGGTGGATCCTCCAAATTCTAGAATCTGCATCTTAAATCCAGTGGATCTGAGACCTATCTCAAACATCCTGAAAGGTATATTGAAAAATATTTAAAGTATAATATACCTTACCTTGGCGACTTGCATTTTTGGGCGCGAGTTTGCTCTAGTACTTAGGCGCGTTTTCCCGCCTCTGCCAACTCACATCAGCGCCTAGAGGAGATCAACTTCCAACCAACTTCGGAATTGCGCCTTGACAGGAAATGAACACAAGAGCAAACCACTTTAAGCGCCTTGATTGAAAGTTGTCAAGTGACCTCAAGGAGTAGAAATTGGCCAAGTTAAACGCATTTATTGACTTAGGCGCCTTTTTAGGTTTAAGTGATCATCAAATTAGCGTCTTAGGTTGAAGATGAAGGGTTTAAGCGCCTTGAGGTAGGACATCATCTTTCGTTGCCTAGACTAACAGATCAAAAGGTTGAGCGCTCAAGTGGAAGTTAAATTTCATCTATGCAACCCTCAAATTGCGCCTTGAGAAAGGATGATACATGTTGTAAAAGGAAATGGCGCCTTGGATAATTGAACTCAAAGGTGCGCCCAACCTGGAGGAGATATTTATCTAGGCGCCAATTTGCTATCAAGACAACCTCCATGAGCGCCTTGTGAAAACATGAGAAACCTCTTCATTTTGGCGCCAAAGCATGGAAATAGAGTCCAAAACAAGGAAATGGCACCTTGATCCTAGAATGAATGAAAGATATCAATTTGAACCAAAGGATTATCAAAAGAGTTTAGGCGCCCTTTCTATGTTCAGGTGGTCATCAAAACTCCGCCTTAGGGTGATAGGCGCCCTTCATGCATCAAATTATCCTTTGTGGCGCCCTAGTATAAAAGGAAATGTTTAAACACTCCAAATTGCGCCTCAAGGTTTGAATAAGTTTAAGGAAGTTCTTGAATCTCAATAGAGTATGAGCGCTTATCAAGCAATGAGGACTTCATTTTTGCGCCCTCCTTGTCCAAATAACCCTTTTTGGCGCCCAAATGATAGGAGCAGGAAACATTGAGATCTAGCAAGTCATTATGGGCGCCTAGCATCAAGGAGTAAACAATGAGAGAACTTTGGCGCCATTTCACATTTGTTTAGACTTGGGCATTATCATCAAGGCATCTTCATTGAGGGAGAATCAAAATTTCACTAAATGAGCGCCTAAAGTCATGGAGTAAGCTACAGGATCAGGGGAGAAATCCTCAAGTGTACTATGGAAGATAATCATTTTTGGCATTTTAGCAGTTAGGGATCATCACTTTTGGTGCCTAAAAGACACGAGTAATTCAAGGCATGTCAAAACTGACTTTGGCCCCTTAATAAGATATCAATCTAAAGTATGAAGAAAATGCGCCTTAAGCTTGATGGAGGAAGAACAACATCATAGGCGCCTAGATTTAAGAGGAGGAAAACACCATTCAAATATGAGCGCCTAGATTTGGGAGAAGACAGAGGCAGAGAACAAGTATGAGCGCCTTATGTAGAGGACCTCCAAAATGGCCCAAGTGTGAAGCAAGAGAATCAAGGCGCAGTATAGGGTCAGAAACATCCTGTATGGGTGCCTAAGTGGAAGTGAATTAAAAAAAACCTCTAGATTGCGCCTTAATGAGGAATGTGAAGTTAGAGGAAAGGAAGCATCAGGAAGCGCCTAAGCATGATAAGAAAGTTTAAATCCATACATTGGCGCCTAAGGGTTTTAAAATCAACTAGAAGTGAGGAGGTAAGTTATTGGCGCCCTAGCTTGAAGGGAGTTTCTAAGTCACTGGAAGATTGCGCCCAAAAGTAAGGATGCCTCTTAAGAGTTTAATGTAGGAGAGTTAGTTTCAATGAAGTCTAGGCGCTTTCTCTAGTTCATATCATTTCATTTTTGCGCCCTTGAATAAAATCACTCAAATCTATATTTAAGAGTTGGCGCTTGAAAGATTGAAGTCCTTTGAGACTCATACGATTGCCCAAAGCATGAAAAACGCCAAGCATGAAGCCATTAATGTTGGGCGCCCTTTGACCTTTGTGCAATCCTGATTTGGCGCCTTGGAATAAAGTTCGTGAAATGACCTCATTGAATGGGCGCTTATAAAGAAAGGGTTACTTTAAAGAGCATTTGATCATTCAAAGCCTTGAAAAATGATAAGTATAGAGCAAATTTGAAGATAGGCGCACTTTACTTCTCAGAAGACTTCATATTAGCGCCTTAAAGAAGCACGATAAATTTACATCATTTCAGCGCCTAAGGAACAGTTTGCATTAAAGGACACTTTTCAATGAACCTTATAAGTGAGATTGACTTCTTTTAAGCCTTACAATTGATTAAAATCATTTGAAATAACAAATGTGGGATTAAATTGAGCTAGGCGCCCTTTGTTACTCTGTTTACTTGTATATGCGCCTAAGTTTGAAGTGGCATTATTTGTTTGTTTAAAGTTATTTCCTTTGTTGATACATTGTTCATGTTGTTTTGTAGGAACATGTGAGGAGCTAGCGCTTGGGGTCACTTTCATTCAAAGGGTCACTTTTAAAGAAGCATCATGCTAGCCACCTTCAAAGATCACCTCAACATTCATCATCAAGTTGCATCATTGAAGGAAGGAGTGTTGGTGAAGTCGAGGGGTCATCGAGAGCAAGCACCTGAGTCACCTTCAAGTGGCGGAAGAGCACCACTTTAAGGATCATACCTCAAGTTTCCTACATCAAGTGGTATCATGTTAAGATCATCATGTTGAAACACATCTTCATCAAACATTCCAAGGCCTTTCATTTACTCCACATCCAAGGAAGGGGTTATTATCTACATCTCAAAAGGCCACACCAAAGATCATCATGATGGATTACTTCATCTTCATCTAGTTGCATCATGTTGAAGGCTTTTCATCTATTCAATTTCAAGTTCCATTGAAACTTCGAGTCCAAGAGAGATCTCCTACTCCAATACATGAAGGAAGCATTATCATCATCATCATCTCCTACCGCACTCATCAAGAAGTGACAAAGAAGATCATCATATATCTTACCTGCAAGAAGAAGAAACATCATAAAGTCAATCAAATGAGTTACAAGTATCATACATCCAGTTGCAAGGAGATGTACAAGGCAAAGATCAACAAGTTGTATTCCTAAACATACAAGTTCAAGCAATTACATTGAATACATCACTACAAGTTGATACAATTTGAGTTTGCTGATGTGGCGTGTACCTATTATCATTTAATTATATCAGCCACCTTATTTTAAATGCATTAAATGTATCATTTAATGAAAGAAGCCAAAGGGATTCCTATGTGGAGGAATATTTTAAATGCTTTCAACTTACCTTATCACATTGGAAAATGTGCCTTCATTGCCTCTCTCTTTTGTGCTAAAAATAGCAAGTTGTTGTAAGTTGTAACTACCTTTGAGGTGGCATGATCTAGACCCTTGGCTATCAAATTGATCTAAGCCATTCATTGTAATCTGGAGCACTATATAAAGGCCTTGTTGCCTCATTTGTAATTCAGTAGATCATTAGTATATAAAGGTAGAGATATAGCTTTGTAGGAGTAGAATAGAAGAGACTCTCAAAATTCTTTGAGAGGACTTGGAATTGTTGTAAATATTTCTCAAGAGTAATGCAAGACATTGGAAGTTTATTTGGTGTTAAGTGTTATCTTGTGGAGTAACTTGGTTTCCTGTACTTCAATGGAATGGAGAGATGTTTCAAACTAGAAATAAAGTAGATTAGAAGTTCATTGATGTAATGTATGTATGTACTGGATATTTGATCAACTCCTAGCTCATGTTTTTAACATTCACCGCCGATGAAGTGTTGTGTAAAGCTAGTCTGAGCCTCATTTGCTTAAGTTCGATTGTGAATGCTTGTTTGAGTTGCGCCATTCGATGGGTGCTCATATGAACCTTCATGATTTGAAAACCATTCGCAAAACCTTAGGAGATTGCACCAACTTTATGTAGTTGTAGGCATCCATGGCGAAGTGAAGTTAGGTTTATCCAGGAGTTTGTCTATTCATACCTCATCATTACCTCATTGACCTTAGATTAGTTTCCTAAACCTTATTCTTTTTCCTTTTTTATCATTAATGCATTGTATATATGTCATCCACACTGAAAGGAGAAATAAGCTAAATGAAAGGACAAGAGTCAGCGTAAGTCCCTTTGTGATTATCAGCAAGATCACATGTAATCACTGAGTTAACCCATCAGGAATAATAAAAAGGAACCTTGGAGTTACTTCACTGGATCACATAGTTCAGCCTTTGAAGAGCTTTATTCAAGAGAGAGTGGGATACTCTGGTGTTTTACTCTATTGTTGACTTGTCTAAAAACAAACATCAACAGGTTGCGCACACCAGCAGAGTCCTCACATTTTCCTAACCTAGCACTTTACTCTCGTCCCCGACGACGGCGCCAAAATGTTGGTTCCCAAAATAACAACCCGAAACCCTAAAACATTTCATAATCACCCAGGCTAGGGGTGTCGTCAAGGTGATTGAAAGAGGTTTAACAGGTCAAGGGCAATTTTGGCCAACTGACAGGAGTGGGTATACTCCTCTGCACTTCAAGCTCAACTAGACCTAGGAGGGATATTCCTAGAGGCATGAAATAGAACACAACCATACCCAATGTACTCTTGACCCCCATGGCTGTCACTAGGTCAAGACAAACTGGCTGCACAGGCCCTCTATATTAATCTGATTTCTGCACTATGCATTTGCACCCAAATATAACTACTTCACATTCCTTAAGATGACTCCGCTTAACTTTACATACACAAGATACACAGTGTAGGCATACACGTACATGATTCACCAATGATTAAAACAATTTTGCATCACTTCAGATTGATCCTTGGTTATTGGACTGAATCATGAACAGCATGAGAAACCCTAAACTAAACCTACACCTACTCCAACTAATAGGACGAGGGTTTGATTAAAATAATGATTGATCCATACCCAATATGGATCGGTGCCTACTCCATTGGGCAACTGAGTCATGAACAACAAATGGAAAGAAACACACCCAACAAATATCAACAGAATCATGAGTTGCACACATACAAATCTGAAATATATTTTATAGAATGAACACACTTATTAATCCCAAATACAACTGCAATAATCCACACATAACAGAGGAAAGACCCATACAAAAGGTTTTCATGATTTAAATGTTGTCATACACTATCCAACTTCTGTTACATTCATGCCAACAAATGTGGCAAAGGAGAATACAAAACTGCGATTCAATATTCCCCTGAATCATTACAAATTACCCTGGAGACATACCATAATACGAGAATATTCAATGTAAATCTTTCTTCCTTTTTGCTGGATGCATCCCTTCATTCCTAGTTCAGACCTTATGCTTTGCTTGATGCCCTAAAATCTCCCTTAGGCTTTCCAGGCTAGACAATTGGTTAAGCGACCAACCCCTAGAATGTATCTCAAACATGCATATATAGCTTTTCAAATCATACTATAGCATTTATAGATGTGGGGAAGAGTGGTCAACAAGGAAAATTAGTCGCCCATGCTACAATAAATTCATCTCTGTGTCCTTGGTGTGCGTCCACATGGCTCTGCCTTAGAAATCCGCTAAAGAACATCCGTCCATGCCTTGGGTACAAGAAATTCAATGCAAAAGGAGCTATAGTGGCATAAGGGCGCGGGAAATCATTTTCCACAAGCAATCGAGCTTTGAAGAAGCATTAATGGCGGCCAGTAAGGCCGTTGAGCAATCCCATCGCATTCTGAACAATGGAAGGAGTAGGGAAGGCAAAATAGTCGGGCCCCGATCAATCAGGCTTCCACCAGGCAATTGACCTTTGAAAAGGTGAAGAAGGAAGCCCTGATCTCCAAAGTCCGAAAAGAACAAAGGGAAACCATCGGGTTTTAGAGATCGGGCCTTCACCATACATCGTTCATTTTGGAAGAGAAGAAAGGAACCGCCCGATCCCGAAACACTTAGAAAATTTTTGAAGCTCGCCGGACTTCAGCGATCGAACCTTTTGCCTTTCATCTTTGAAAAGAAAAGAGGAAGAGAAACCCCTCGGTCCCCGACGCCCACAACACTTAGAAGAAATGAAGCTTCGTCGGACTTCGGTTGTCGAACCGTCACCCTTCAGCTTGCTCGGAAGAAGACGAAAGGCCACCACTTAGACCTCCGAGATCCGCAACACTTAGAAAATTTTTGAAGCCTTGGCGCACTTCGGCGATCGGGCCTTCTCGCTAATGCATGCTCGGAAGAAGACTGAAGACCAACACTCCGACCTCTGACGCCCGAAACACTTAGGCGATTAACAAATTACCAAGGCGGAGTTCGGAGCCGAAAGGAATGGCACGATGGAAGAGAGAACCCTGAAACTCCGAAGCTCCGAAAAAGGCAGAAAACACAAGGAAAAAGCCAGGAATCCCTTGGACTTAGCCATTTTGTGGGCTTCTTCCTTGCATTTCAAAAAAGGAAAACACTTGGAACTTTTTCGGAGGGAACCCATTTCAAAATACTCTCAGATTGGATATAAATGATGGGTTCAACAACAAAGGCACAAAGTGGGAATTTTGATGGATTTGGCAAGATAATGCAGTTTGGGAACTTGGTTTTCTTAGGTGCCAACAGAAGGGTTGCCAAGCCTACTCAATCCATTTATTCAAATCTAGCAGAGAGGGCCATAAGGAATTGAACCTGCCAGTCACTTCCATCTTCGAGTAGTGCTCTATTTCTTCTTGTACACCCTTGCCTAGCTCCAAAATGGGCTTTTCTACTATTTTGACATTGTTAAATTAATCTACTGCTTCAAGCTTCTGGGATTTGGTCGCTCCATTTTGTTTTGGGCCTTTGTATATTGACTAACAACATTGACATAATACAGAGCCTTTGCATTCTTTTTTTGATATTTTCTTTGGAAGTCTAGGCTTGTTTGCTATTAAATTCTCTATCTTGCACCTTGTTGGGCGTAATAAGTTCAACATTGCTGCCAAACTGGAGGGTCTCTTGAGAAACTCACATTTCCTCCTCGGTGCAGCTTGGAGGAGTCCTGTCTTCATCTAGATGATTGCCCTTCTCTTCATTGACATTCACTTGCCCTAGATCCCCAGTAGCAACATCCTCTAATAGCGGCAGCTTTGTATTTAGCAAAATCGCATTAGGATTTTTGCCTATGCTCTCCTCTGTCATTTTTTCCTTAATCATTACCACTCCCTTCAAATACTAAATAATTAATCTACACCTAGTACTTGCAAAACACACCTAGTCCTTAATAGATTCAGACTCCACTGTCTTTCAAAATGTGCTTCTCTATTTGAAACATTGGAGCTTGGCAAACCAAAGTGAATACACACATTAGAAAAAAAATGATTCAACTGAATACTATGCCTTAATATTCTTTTTGCAAGCAATAAGAACACATTTTACTAAACCAGTCCACAACTACAAAAAAATAATCTTGCCCATCTTTAACATGGGCAATCCTCCTACAACGTCCATATATATACTCTCCCATGGCCTATAACGAACCAATAGTGGCATGTATGTACCCAATTTCCTATTACTTGACTTGCTTGTGCTACACAACACACATCCCCTCATCAACTTTGAAACATCATTTTGCATGTTTGGCCAATGAACATACATTTGTAGATTTATAACTGTTTTTGTTTCCAAATTGCCCTGCAGAGCCTTTCTCATTAGCTGAATCCTCACTTCTTTAGGCACATACAACTTACCCAACTTGTAGACTATCGTATTTTGGAGATAATAATATTCTTTTGGCTCAAAACCTGCACTATTTGACTTACTAAAACACTGAAATGTATCCCCCAAATATGCATCATGCTCATAAGCTCCCAAGTATTTCTCGTGCACAAAGGAGGTCTATATAACATATCAATCGACTTATTATTCACATGTTTCTTATACTTAATGATCAAATGAAAAGATTGCAAGAAAACCATCCATTTGTAATGCCATGCTTGTAATTTACATTAAGCATGTAAATATTGAAGAGGAGGCTGATGATTCATGGTAGTTTCTTTACCAATGAGATAATGCTTTGGTTTCTTGGTTACTTGTTCAAGAGCATATATTTCTTTGTTATAGTGCAATAACCCAAAACAGAGTCACAAAATAATTTTGAGTGATAACAAACAGGCATACATCCTTGTACTAGGACAACCCCTATAGCATACTCACATTAGTTTCTAACTCAAAAGAAAATTGCAAATTAGGCAGAGCTAGTGCTGGTGCATTGCTTCTTGAACTTATCAAATGATTTTTGTTTTTCCTTATCCCAAATAAATGACTTACCAACTGTGGTTACAAAATATCAAAATGCTGCTATGGAAGAGAAAAACTTAATAAACTCCCTCATATTGGACTGCACCCACAAAGCTCCTCGTTTTTGTTACAGTGGAAGGTTTAGGCCACGTTAAGATGGCCTCAACTTATGTCGGATTTATTCTTAGCCGTCCATCTCCAACCACATACACCAAGTAGAAAAGTGGTTATAATGCAAACTCACACTTCTTATTTTATTGCAACTTTGTTAGCAAAACTTGTTTCACATGGGTTGGATGTTCATCAAAAATCTTGCTGAAAATTATGATATCATCCAAGTAAACAATGATGCAAGTGACTCAAATGGCCACCTTCTAAACATGGGAAATTTAGAAATATTAAAAAATTAAGAATTTAAAAATGAGTCTAGAATTATAATAAGAACTTAAAAAATAAAAATATGCAAAGCATAAATAATATTTCAGCAAAAGTTAAAGGAAAAAAAGGTAAAAAAAAGATAGTGCCTATATGATATTTTTCTCATCAATCTTGTCTATGGCATCCTTCAAAATATTGAACTAAAGATTAGTGCTTGTATGTGTTGATGTGTTTTTTATGCACAAGGCAACATGCAGAATAAAATACTAAGTATTCTATCCTCTCTCGAACAAAGTCTCTCAAAGGCTAAACTATGTGATCCAATGAGACAACTCCAAGGTTCATTATTCGTGGTTTGCAATGGATAGACTCAGTAGTTTGATGTGATATGCTGTTAACACAAAGGGACTTACGCTGAATTTACTTCTTCACTCACTCGACTTACTACTCCTTTTCATGGATGAAAACCTCCTTATTCTACAATTGGATGATATTGCAAAAGTTATAACCACGATTACAAAGAAAATGCAAAAAGTTCAAGGGTTTAGAGAGAATCTACCCTACTTCTAAGTACAATGAGACAATGAATGACGCCAAGATAGACAAATTCCTTTATAACAAGCTCCACTTCACCATGATGAATTCAACAACTATGTAGAACAAGTACAATCTCCCAAGGATGACTAAGGATTTTCATATTGCAAACACACATTTGAGTACCCACAGTTGGCGCAACTCAAACAAGCATCGACGATCGAACTATTGCAATAAGTTGAGGTTCATGCTAACTTTGCACAATGACTTGCCAGCGACAAACCATCAAAAGTATGAACCTAGGAATTCATCAAATATCTTCGAGAAATAAGAAACCATGCTACGTTCTTATTATAATTATAATTCTTATTCTACTTCTACTTGGAAACACATTTCAATCATCTTCGAGAAATAAGAAACCATGCTACGTTCCAAAACAACACAATTGTCACCAAGCTTCAATGAGAAATGTATTAATCTTGGAAGTGATTACAACAATTTCAAGTTCTCTCCAACAACTTAGAAGAGCTTCCTCTACTCTACTCCTACTCTACTTGCTTACAACAACTCTTATCTAATCTATATATGATTACAAATGAGGCGAATGAGCCTTTTTATAGTCCTCAAAATACAATGAAGGGCCAAGATCGATTTGAGCAACCGATGGCCAAGATTTTGCCACATCAAAATTAGTTACAACAACCAGCTATTTTTAGCAAAAAGAAAAAGTTGATACAACTTGTGTACATAAAAATCCAAAGGCAATGAAGGCACGTTTCCCAAGGTGATAAGCATGATATGTTGGAATCTCTGGGGATCTTCTAGATAGGGTGCCATCTTTCTCTTGGATTTGTTGCATATATGTTGAACATGGACCAGTGATGTGGCGAACTTTGATTGATCGATGATGTATAGACGCCAACTCAACATTTCTTGAGCAAATTTACTTGATTGTCAACATTTTTCCAATCAACATTTTTCCAATCTCTTGATGCTATTCCCAAATTTTATCTTCCTTCATGAAC
The DNA here is from genome assembly GCA_027924645.1 of Cunninghamia lanceolata. Taxonomy (NCBI): domain Eukaryota; kingdom Viridiplantae; phylum Streptophyta; class Pinopsida; order Cupressales; family Cupressaceae; genus Cunninghamia; species Cunninghamia lanceolata. The sequence continues at coordinate 169,018 of BSBN01000030.1, forward strand.
GAGTCTTCGAACTTGAATTTTCACTTCTGGAGCTTTCAACGTGGAACTTGGGAATCTTGTCCTTGTTATTTTATCCTTGTTGTTGTCTTTGCATTCCTTACATTTCTGGATGTAATTTGTGGATTTTCTTGATACTTATGCTCATTCGTCTTTCTTTCTTGTGATGCGCGTGTAGGATTCTTGCTCTGGATGTTGAAGTAGAGGAGATGACTTGGGCATGAATTCTTGGAGTAGACCTCATGATGTTTCCTCTTGATCTTCTTCTGGTGCATGAAATGGGAAGCTCTTGAATGTGGAAGTGATCTTCTAGATACTCATATTATGGAGCTTGAAAGGCGAAAATGAAGTTATTCTCTCTGGAGGCAGAATGATGGTGAACTTGATGATATCTCGATGAAGTGCAGTATTCCAGTGACGATGTTTTCTTTGGATGCAAGGTGGATGATCTTGATGATGTCTTAATCCTCTGAATGCTCCTCTGGATGGCTCGCCTCCGGATTCTTTGATCTTACTCTTGATTTCGTCCATATCGGTGTGTCTCAAGTTGGTGTCGTTCTCGATCAATGCTTGGTGCTCTTTGGCATTCATCATTAACTTACAAGTGAAAACACCTTAAGTTAATATCTTAATATAAAGGGTAAATCATGATAAATCTCATCATCCTTGCCAATGTGGGATAAATAAATCAACATCTTGAAACAATTTTCATTGAATTTTATCCAAAGGCCGACTTGTTTCTATGCTTGGCGGATTTTGTTGAATGCAAAATAAATGTCGGAATCTCCACTTGTCTGTGGAATTTGCGCCTTTTGAGCGCAATTTCCAGTCATGCCTGGAATTAGCGATTTTGCCTTAGGTGCTTTTTTACTTTTCAAACTTGTCTCACTCCTTTGGCGTGGATTTTTTTAGGCCATTGTAATGGATTTTTCGCAATTTGATTGGGAATTTTCAATTTTAACCAAAATTGTTTACTTCCTTGGATTGGCGCATTTTCCACATGGGGTTGGAATTTGCGACTTTCCTAGAGTGGATTTTCCTTTGAAACTTTTCTATTCTCCTTGGCAAGTGTTTGCAAATGATTTGAAATGGATCTCTTTTACAAATTTTAAGTGATTCTAAAGGATTTTTCAATGTATTTCAAGGAGGATTTTGATCTATCTTTTCACTTTGGACTAAAATCTTGAGCACTTGATTTTGTCGCATTTTCCACATGAGCATGGAATTTGCGATTTTCCTTCTCCATGATGCTTGTTCTTCTTTATTGATTTCTATGATTTCTTTGCAACATTTCAAGGCTTTCCTTAACGTTTTTGAAGAACATTTGAGGATTTTGACTTTTATTGATTTTTGATGAGATCCAAAAGAGTGGCGCAATTTCCTCTCTAGCATGGAAATTGCGAAATTTCCCCTTGTCAAAATTTGCGACTTTCTCATGATGTTTCTCTTCAAACATTTCTCAAAGATTTGCAAAGACTTTGAAGTTTGCTTGATGATTCAAAGGATACTTAATCAAAATTTCGATTTTCTTGAAATTTTATATAATCAAAATGGGCGCAATTTCCACATGAGAGTGGAATTTGCGATTTTCCTTCTCAAGTTGGTGAGTTTTATTGGACAAGGCAAGTGAATTAGAAGTGGCGCAATTTCCATATACTCATGGAATTCGTGATTTTTCCTTAGCACCTTTTACCTTTCAAACTTGTCTCGCTCCTTTGATCTTGTCTTGGAATTTCACATATTCCTCATGAGCCTGGAATTTGCGATTTTTCCTCACTTAGCCATTTTTTCAGTACCTGAAATCCTGTATGTTTCAAAATATATTTAAGTATATGTTTAGATACTTTAAATATTTTGAAATATACTTTCAGGATGTTTGAGATAGGTCTCGGATCCATGAGATTTAACATGCAGATTCTAGATTTTTGAGGATCCACTAGATTTCAGACTTAGTCAGTTTTCAGGAGTTCAGGACATTAGACTTAGTCAATTTCAGGATTTCAGGGACATGCATCAGGATGAAGGCATAGCGATTCCTTAGTTGAATATCCATCCCTTAGGCAATTTCTTCAATCACTTCCTGGATTTGAGCAAGAACTTGGCGAGACTTGGACAAATCAATACTACCAAACCTATAGACTCAAAGAAAATCTAAACCTAAAGCAAAACCAAGATAGAAAGCGAGAAAAAGGGTGGGTCCCCATTTGCAATGGGGCGATGTGTGAAAACGTCACAACAGTATGCTTTTTTGAAAGATTAATAGCTCTTAGAAAATAGGGATTATCGTGGCATGTAACATGACATTGATGAGGGGTTGATACCCAATATCCATCCAACCATCCTTGATGATTGAGCATGTTGTCCTCGCCCATGTCTCCCTCATCTTGTCCTTCATCACATTGACTCTTGAATAATTTTTTCTAGAAGAGAGGTCCTAAGCAATGTTCCTTGGGGATGCGTGCTTGACATTTTTTGACACGTACCTGTACCAAGGACATTCCGGGGATGTGGGGATGCCTCGAAAACATCCCCTTGCCATCCCCAATCAAATTTTTTTTGGACCTAACATCCTTGAAATGCAGGGAGCGGTCATCCCCGCACAATTACACTCAAGTTTATTAAAAAAAGGCCCAAAATGAATTCAAATTATTTTATTGTTTTCTTTTGTGGGCCTCCACACCATTTTCAGCCATAAATGAGTAAAAGAAGCCTCCCTCTTCCATTCCAATTCATTTTTGCACGCCAAAAAAATTTGCAGCTAAGTTGGAGGAATTTTTTTTTTTTTGAGCAAGGTTTGAAGGTGCAACTGGAGAGATCAAAACTAGGGCAGCATTAGTGAACAATGAATAGTGAGATAGTAAAACAAGTAGTAGAGGTAAGTGATTATTTATTTATTTTTTCTGATATTTTTTCAAAGTTTTAAGGAAGAAATGTTTGATTTACTTTTTTATTTTTTATCTTTTTATTTTTTTTCTATTTTCAGTTTGCACTTGCATTCTTTTTTCACAAAACATGGACAGTAGCAATGATAGTAGTGAACAGAAAATGGAAGAAAGAAATGTTAGTTTTAGCCTCAATTGGGGGGTTCATCAGGGTGTGGGAGTTCTGTGGCTGAAGGAGATTAACCACATAACCCGTTTGAGTGCCCTTCCACCATCTTGAAAACTTATGCTAAGGGCCCCTTTAATTCCAAAAAATCTCTTCTCCAATTTGTAACAGCCCTAGACAAAGACAAAAAGAAAAACTTGAGGGGGAGTAGAGTGTGGTTATGTCATATTTGCAAGTCAGATTTTAGAGGGATCTACACTAGGGTATATTCTCATCTCTTGGGCACTACAGGACACGGGTTAAGGTGTGTCTAGATATACAGGAGGATGAAGGTAGAGGTTATTAGATTGCATACGGAGGCGGAAGCAAGGTCTAAGGGTGTGCCAATGGCAGTATAGTCTGCACAATCAGCTATGCCTATGCTAGCCATGGTTTGCTAGTTGTAGTGGTGATGTTTCCACGAGGAAAGAGAGAGACTAGTGGTAGTGAGAGGTCGGGGACAATTGTAAGTATGTTCATTGTTCAATATGCAACCACGGGATGTTGCAAAGTCTTCCATTGCCAAATTTTTCTATGCTCATGCCATCCCATTTCATATGGCATGCTCTATTTATTTCAAACAAATGTTCAAAGATACAACTTTTGTTGGTCCCCAATTTACCCCCCAGAGAACATAAACTATGCAGTACCCTCCTTGATAAAGAATATTTTAAGGCGAGTTTGGTGATGGAGGACATGAGGCAGACTTGGATTAGGATGGGTTGCTCTATTCTCATGGATGGGTGGACTGATATTAGACGTTGGCCACTCATCAACATCATAGTCACATGTGTGGTTGGCTTTTATTATTTTAGAGCTATTGATTGTTCAAAGAAGCACAAGGATGCAGACTGACAATTTCACATTTTGAGAGAGGCCATAGAGAAGGTTGAAGCTTGAAATGTTGTATAGGTGGCCATTGATTCGACACATGTATGCAAATTAGATGGCATGATGGTGGAGGGTGCTTACAAGCACATCTTTAGGACCCCATGTTTCATGCGTTGAACAACGCATTGAACGATAGGGAAGATAGATTAGGTGAAGCAAGTGGTGATAGAAGCTAGAGATATGCAGGCATTCATTTGCAACCACCACACCTCGCTCTCTTCAGGACTTTTTTCAAAGAAGTAATTCCTCAAACTTGTGGAGACTAGATATGCCAGTTATTTCATTTTGTTAGAGAGGATGCTTGAGGTGCAGGAGCCTCTATAGTTGATGATGGCTAATTTAGAGTGGAGTAGATGGCCTAATGCGAGCATTGTTGAAGGAAAATGTGTCAAAGAAAAGATCCTTGATGATGATTAATTTAGAGTGGAGTAGATGGCTTAATGCAAACATTGGTGAAAGAAAATGTGTCAAACAAAAGATCCTTGATGATGATTGCTGGCCCATTGCGAGGTAAGAAATTGCTGATTTTATTATTAAATTTTTAATTTTTTTTCCCCTAAGTTTCTAACTTGTCATTTGAGTCTTATTCTTTTTTGAAATTTTTGTTTGTAGATATATTTGTTGTAGATGTAATTAGATATGTTGATATGGACTTGTTGTGACCAAATCACACATCACCCCATTAGGAATAGGGACCCCCCTTTTTTTTTTGAGCTCTGTGCTTTCAATGAGATTTTGATGATGACCTGACTCATCTTCCTCTGCCGATACGGTAATAATTTCCTCTTTTATGATCTTTGTTTCATGATTAGGAGGCAGATGAACTTGCAATAATGAAGAATCTTGATCAAATCCCATCTAGATAATGAATGTCGAGATCAATCCTGAAGAATGTTTGAGACCCTGAAAAGACTAAGCCTGGAGCCTGAAATCCTGAAAATCCTGAAAAATGACTAAGTCTGAAATCTGGTGAATCCTCCAAATTCTATATTTTGCATCTTAAATCCGGTGGATTCGGGACCTATCTCAAACATCCTGAAAGGTATATTGAAAAATATTTAAAGTATAAACTTAAATATATTTTTCAATATACCTTTACTCGCGCAATCCTGAAAAATGCCTGACAATTCCAGAGAATTCAAAAGACTGATCTAGTGCGACTGGATGTCCAAGTGGCGCAAAATCACGAAGAAAAAGGCGCTTGAGCATGAGGATTTCAATCAATGATCTGATGCGCCCATCTAAAACCTTGATCTAATGCGAAAAGTATGAGGATTTCGATCAACGATCTACTGCGCCCAAACCAAAAGTATCATTTTGAAGGAGAAAATGAAGATTTCAATACCTTGATCTAATGCGAAAATGAAAAGACACCTCTTAGAGCGAATCTTGGAGCGAAAGAAAAGATGATAAGTGTCAGAGGATTTGAAAAGCTCAACCAATGCGCTAGGAAGAAGGATGGATCCCAAAATCTAAATTTTTTTGAAGAGAAACTTGAGGATTTTAATCCCTCAACTGATGCGACACCAAGAAGGAAGAGGGAGTCTTGAGGGTTTTGACTTGAGAAGGATCTAGTTCGAAGAAGATTTCAAAAGCTTAAGTGATGCGCCAAAACTTGAGGATTTTTATCCTTCAACTGATGCGCCTCCCAAACATTCAATGCAAGTGTTAGAGTCAATTCACCAATGTGAGACCAGAGGATTTCAAAAGCCTATCTAATGCGCTAGAAACCAGAGGATTTCAATCCTTGATCTAATGCTCCTATCCAGTCAAGTCTCCAAGGCCAAGTCTAGAGGACTTCTAAAAGCTCATCTAATGCGACCTCATGAGGGGAAACTCCAGAGATTCCAAAAGGTTGATCTAATGCGCCCAAGTAATTTCAAGGTGAAGTTTGAAGGATCCTTATCCAAAGCGCAATCTAGAGGATTCTCCATGCTTGATCTAATGCGCCCTACAAGGAGGAAGGTGAGATCCAAGGTTAAGCCTTCAAGGTTTGAGTTTAAAGGATTTTAAAGTCTTATCTCATGCGCCAACTTCATGAATACCTCTAAGTTTTCAAGCTTCCAACAAGGTGATCCAATGCGCCTACAACAAGGTTATCCAAAGCACCTACTCCAAGGTCATCTAATGCGCAACATAAGGTAGAGTGAGATTTGTTTCTAGAGGATTCTCCAAGGTCATCTAATGCGCAACATAAGGTAGAGTGAGATTTGTTTCTAGAGGATTCTCCAAGGTCATCTAATGCGCCAACACCATGCATGATCTATTTCAAGGTAAAGGCCATCTAATATACCAAAGGTTTGAAGATTTCAACCTAGTGAAGTGATGCGCCATTTCCAAGACCCGTTATCAAAGTGCTCAACAAGAAGAAATCAAAAGTGGCATCTAGTGCGCCATACATGAAGAGAGAATAAAGTTTCATTTTTGAAGATCTCTAACTACCCATCTAGTGCGCCACACAAAAGGGGAGAATAAAGTTTGATTTTGAAGACTTCAAGTTACCTATCTATTGCGCCATACATGAGAAGAACTCAAACTACCTATCCAATGCGCCAAAATCTAGAGGATTTCAATCCTTCAACCAATGCGCCACTCCCTTAAGCAAGTGAAAACTAAGTGCAAACTAAACCAATGTTGAGAGGAGTCTAAAACATCATCTAATGCGAAGTGTTGAGAGGAATCAAAAACTTCATCTAGTGCGAAATGATAAGAGGATTTAAAAACTTGATCCAAAGCGCCACACATGTCAAATGCTAGAAGGATTCCGATCCTTGATCTAATGCGCCTAGAGGGTTAAAAAGAAAGATCATGGTATTTCAAAGAAGAAGACTTCACCATACCCATCCAATGCGAAATGCAAGGAGAAACTCAAACACGAATCCAAAGGATATGAAGAAGACCTCGAAGACGTTATCAAATGTGAAAGACAAGAGGATTTTAATTCTTGATCCAATGCGCTTGAGGGAGAAGGTAATTGCAATCTACAAGGAGATCATCAAGACCCCATCCAATGCGCCAATCAAAGGAAGTTATAAACATTTAATGATTTTTGCCTTGAAAAACGTGAAAATTGCATTTATTAAATAAAGATCAATCTAAATTAAATGTTTTGCACTATAATAAAGGAGGTCGGCCTAGGTAAGAGGTAAAGTTTTAAAAGCAAATTATGTATATATATCTCATCTCCTTTTCATTTTTATCATTTCAAAGAGCAGATTTGTTTTCCAAGAGCAGATTTGTCTTCAAGGAGCAGCAACAAGAAGGTTTTTAGAGAAGTACAAATTTGATTTTATCAAATTCAAGCAAGTGGTGGATCAAATTGCAAGGTATCAAATTCAAAGCAGCCCGTCAAGTAAGTCTGATCTGAATATTTTCTGATCTGATTTTCTTCTTTTTCCTTCATTAGATGCATTAAAATTATTCAAGTATTGGCAAAATTCAAGAAGGATAAGTGGATTTTCATAGATTCCTTGAATCTAGATAGCAATATTTCATAATTGTAAAGGAAAACTTCATAAATTTAATCCACTAAAGTAGCTGAAGTGAAGTCTAGATTGTGTTTGCAATTACTCATTCGCGTCAAGTCTGCAGGATCATGGCAATGACTTCCAAGGAGCGACAAGCGAAGATCCGGATGGATGCTAAGGGGAAGATTCCCGAATCAAAGCTCGTCTCAAGGTGGACAAATGTAGGAGACACGAATATGGGCAACAACAGCTTAGAAGATATCAAGTCAGTCCTTGAGGAACCTAACGGAGGTAGTCTTGCTCGAGCCATCATGAGGAGTGGAGCCATTGAAGCTGCTTGTTTTCCGCCAGCTTTGCCATGTCCAGAGATGATCATCGAATGTGTCAAGAAATATGATGTAGATACAAGGCAAATTATAGCCAAAGATGGAACGATATTAGCTTATTTGCAAAAGGAGGCAGTTGAAGAAACTTTCAACATTCCAACTAAGGAGAGGATGATCAGTATCTCAATACAACAAGGTCAGCAAGAATATGATGTCGATTCAAAGACAAAATTGCAGGAGATAAGGAGAGAATGGATGGCCAATCCAGCTATGAAGTTCAATATGAATAATCCTCCACAGTTCCACAAGTCAAATTTTCATCCTGAAATTGGATATTTGATCATGTTTCTAAATAGAATGACAGGAATGCCTCAATCTGCTACCTTTCAGCCTTGGATGTACTCTTTCATCAAGTCCGTTCTCAAAGGGAAGATGATTGATTGGGCTGGACTTATCAGTCAGAGTATACATGAGTAGTTCATCAATTTTGCTAAGACCAAGACTTGTTATATGAGTTCCTATGTGGTGTAACTTCTCGCAAGAAATGAAGTCTACTCAGGTTTGACCAAAAGAGAAGTCGGCATTGGGCCTAATAAATACCTATCGCATTAGTGTTATCCTCAGTTGCACCTCAAGAGTATCAATCATTATACAAGATTCAATGATGCATTTGCTATGTGTATAATGAAGAAACTAAGGGGAGAATTTCATAAAAGGTTGTCTAATGCAGCGAGAGAGTTCATTTCAGCATATGGACACTGGTATACTCAGCATGAAAGGTACACTTACCTAAGGATCCAAGGGTTTACATCATATCCATACAGATTACCCAGATATCCAACTAACAGGATGGTGATGCTAGAGGTTACAAGGCAACTCCTAGAACTCATCAGGTTGCAGAAGTTGAAGAAAAAAGGAGGGATCCAGTTTCCACTTCTTCTTGGACAAAATCTGGAATGTCCATCATTATCAGCAGCTGAATATTCTGAGATAGAGCTACAGGCATATCATTTGCAAACTCATGGCACCAAGAGGCTTAACTTTGATCCTTTCCAAGTTTGCTGGAAATACAATAGAGAATTCAAGCATGTCAAACAGTTGGAAAACCACTGGGCCAGTGCCCAAGATGAAGATGATCTCCAAACACTTCAAAGTTCGAGACTCACCTGGGATTTAGTTAGAGCTTCCAAAGTTTTCAGGATTCCAGACCAGTTCACCGAAGATGATACTTTGTTGATAGATGAATTTGATAAGATAAAGGATTTGCCTTATACAGTTGATTGGTCAAAAAAGGATGCGTCCGAGGAAGAATTGATAAAGCCAGTCTTAGCCATGACACAAGTATGTATAGATCAGTTACTGCAAGAGATGAATGATGAAGGCCGAGTTCTTACTTACAATAAGATGGATGAAGGAGAACCAAGACAGCATAGTACACATAGCCAACCACAACACAGTGGGAATGATCAAAGTAATAATCTAGCTAGAAAGAGGAAAAGACCTAGTCAAGATCAAGGAGAATCAAGCCGGAGACCTCAAAAGAAGAATAATCCATCTACTTCATCTAATCCACAAGAAGGTGCTTCAGTTGTTCAGAATCCAATACAAGAGATAGAAGTTATAGAAGAAGTTGCCTTGATTCCGTCAGAAGAGATTCAGTCAAGCCCCACTGTCATAATGGAGGATAATGATGATCTTGATCAAGATGAAGTAGGTCGAGCGGAATCTGATGAGGAAGTAGCTCGTGTTCAACACAGTCAAGCTCAAGGACAGCGAGATCTTTCTACTTTTCCACTTTGGTTGAGGCAAAGGATTGAAGAAAGTACAATTGTAGAAACCTATCAGCCTGCTCCAGTTGAGAAATTGCTTGTAAATGCATAGAAGGGTAATCAAAAGAAGAAAGCAACAGTCTTTTCCAAAATCACTCAAGATTCTGCTGGAAATAGAGGTACATATAGCTGTTCCTAGAATTGATAAGGAGTTAGAAAATATGGCACCTGAGGATTACAATATGACTACTATTGGCATGGGTCCAATCACAAGGGAACAGGTAGAGGAGGAACTACAAGAGTCAGTGAACAGTGTGAGAAGCATGTTGAAACAAGAAAGAGAAGCAAGGTTAAAGGTTGAACAAAATTTCAATACATTGAAGCACTACATTCAGCAAGTCATGCAGCCTATCCAACGGAAGGAAGCTACTCCAATTCCTCCGTCTATTCTTCCGCAAGAAACAGTATCCCAAGTTGAAAACATGAGAACTTCATCTCAAATGATGAAAGGATGGATAGAGAAGACAGAAGAGAAGGCATATACTCACCCTGAAGAAATTGTGCAAGTGTATGATAGAGTCATTAAGCTTAAAGATCGAGTTCAAGCTTTATTGAGAAATTGCGCTGAGTTCAAACCGATCAAAGAGCAATACATGCCACAGCTCAAAAGTTTAATGGAAGCTCCATTAGAAGATCTAATTCATGATAAGGTGATTGATAGAGATACTCCACATGACTTCATCACTTGGTATTTCTCCTTTCACAACAAGGGGCAGCTGGTTGACAAAATTGAAGTAGATATGTCCAGAATAAGAAGTGTTCTTCTAAGAACAGAGAATCATATATACACTGCTTTGACAACAATATGTAATCCTTATGGAAATGTTACTATTGAAAACATGAAGCAACAAGTTAAGGCATTCTACTTTCAATATGATGGACTTGATGAAGGTCAGCTGGATAGTATATTCACACTTGCATATCGTCTTGGGGAAAATAAGTCTTGGATAAACGACTGGGAGAAGACACTTGGCGTCTATGAGTCAGATGTAGCAGTGGCAGAAGGATCCATTAATGCGGCGACAAGTGTACCAATGGAGGAGATTGTTCAAATTGTGTCTAGATTCATTGTATCTCATAGTACTACTACATAAAGGGCACATGATGTGGCTTCCTTATCTTCTTGGAAAGCGTGCTTTTGTTCTCTCCTTCATAGCTCCTTTCATTTAATAAAGTGAGCCTCCTTCATTTAATAAAGGATAGTTTGTTATAACTACTTGTGATGTGGCTTGATCTGGTCCGCTGATTCAGCCGATCGATCTTGACCCTTCTTTTCTTTGAGGTCTATAAAAGAGCTCTCATTGCTCTCATTTGAAGAGGTTGGAAATTCTGAAATTGTTGTAAGAGCTCTCTGAGATTATAAAAGATTCATTGCTTTGGTGATTCTATTTATGTTTCTGAGTGTTGCATGGTTTCAATTTTCAAACAAACATTAAGTTAAGTTATAAGTTTTCTTCAAGTTTAAGTTAGTTAATGAAAGGTTGCTTTATTGCTTTGTAGTGAAGTCTATAAGTTCATACCATTTGTAGTCTACGGCTTGTGGATTGCAGTGCATGGTTAGTCTGAACAATTGAACGTCAATTTGATCTTTATGCTTGTTGAACCTTTCATGAGCATAATTGATTTAAACATCTTGTACACCTTTGAAGATTGCACCTATCTTGTGTAGTTGTTTTATCTTGGCAAAACAGGATTTGGTTCGATTTCACTCCAAGTAGTAAACGTCCTTGCATTTAGGATTAATTAGTGTTTCTAAGCCCTACATCTTTTGCCTTTTTTATCATTCAGTTAGGATTAGAACCCAAGAACCTCCATTGCTAAATCATACGCATCAATTGCAGTACTTAGATTCTCTAGTATTCACTTCCATAGTCCTTGAAACAACAAGTTACTTGAACAATTGTGTAAGTCCCTTTGTGTGTAAACAGCAAAATCATACTTAATCGCTGAGCTGTCTCTTACCGAAAACATCATAAGGAACCTTGGAGTCATCTCGTTTGATCACCTAGTTCAGCATCCGAGAGGCTTTGCTCAAGAGGGAGTCAGATACTCAGTATTTTACTCTAATTGTTGACTTGTTGAAAAACAATCATCAACAGGACTCTCCTAGTCTTGGAGAGATTTGAGACATTTGACAACATGCTTGGGCGGACGAAGCAAGCAATTTGTGACAGGGATCCTAATTTGGGATTATATGAGCAACATATTAAGCCCATTGTGATGTGGTGATGGAACATTAATGACACTCCACTTCATATGGCAACCTTTGCTCTAAATCCCAAATTGGGAGGCTGGCTCCTTGTGATGATGAAGAGGTGAAAGAAGGGTTCATGAAGGCCCTTCAAAAGATGTATTCAAATGAGGAGTTGACTTTACTTCGCACACAATGGCTTGCCTTTACTAATCATCGTGGTCCAACAGTTAGCAAACCAGAGATGAAGATAGAGCTACATTAGCTTAAACTGAACCTATTGGACGGTGGACATGGCATGGCAAGGATACACCAAAGTTGAGGATGCTTGCCATTTACTTCCTTTCACAGGTTTCCAATTCGTTTGTTGTAGAGAGGAATTGGTCTACATATAGCTTCATCCACTCTATCAAGAGGAATAGGCTTACCTCTAGACGAATGGAGAAGTTGGTGGCCTTGCATAGTGCCTTGTGGCTTCAGGATCTTCAGACTCCAGAGTATTGACAGACTCTATCTTTATGGTGGGAAGTTGATCTCGAAGATGCCACCCAGAGTATTGACAAACTGTCCACCTGCATTAGTTGCCACCAAAGTCACTTAAAGTCGTTGGGATTGAGGGATCTGCTGAAGCTTGCCTTCATTAGGACAGCATCTATACTACCAGTGCACCACATTTGGGTACAAATCTGATCGACACATCATCCCTGGCCCGAGTGGTGGAAGGCCGAATCATAGCCAAATTAGGATCTTTATTTCATGCTGATCATCACCTGGTTCAGGGTATGGAAAGGGCGCATAGGAAATATTAGAATCTGTGTGGATCTGGGTAGCACATCAGCTAACAATGGACTTATGAGTTTGTATTCAGAATATACTGAATTTCTGTTTGTTAGATCTTGAGTAATGGTTGAATATGTTACAGATCCGAACACCTCCGTCTCCTATGTAATTTTATATTTATGATGATAGTCTGATTTTGGGAGGTATCAACCCATTTGTATATGGTTTGCAATATATGTTGCAGCATATACATTCTGTGAGAGTAATAACAACCAGCTACTTGATTGCTGTTAACTCTTCATGCATTACAGTTATATTCTGGGCATATTTTATGAATGGAATTTTCATAAGATCACTTATTCCTTCCTAAGAGATGGAATTGCTGCCATTATATGCAAAGTTTAACGGTGGTTTGATTTCATTTAAATCTGAGTGCGTTTGATTAGTGATATTGCCATAACCAAATGGTTCTTCTCAGATTCTGCAGTAGCTGCCATCATATGCTAGGGATTCAACAGTAACTGATATTTTGGGTTTGACTTTATTTAAGTTGAATCTAAGAATAACCCTAGGGATATTACACGAGGCCTAAATGGCATTGGGTTGGTTGCACAAAGGTGCAAATATACAAGTCACTACACAGTGTGAAATTAAGTTCACAATTTCTAAAGTCTCCTAGTGAGGCTGTGTGGTGTAGTCCATTAGAAATTTCTGATGTTATGTGAGATAGTCCTTACATGTCAATGGAAGATGCCATCTTCATGAGAAGAAAGACCATCAACAGTTGTCAAAGCATGGGCAGTCATTAATTATCTACACACACAAAGGAAAGAACAATTCAGCTGTAGAGAAGACAAAGTGACAATCACATGCAAACATCAAGTGGAAGGCCTATGCGACAGACGACGACTCCATAATTGAGCTTTTGTGAGACCCAAAGGCCATTAGTCAGCCTCATTTGAAGTTTATTCAAATAAGAACAAATATAAAACTTTTCATATTTTCAGATTTGCTGTTGCAAATTTGGGAATATGGAAGGCTAAAAAAGCATTTAAAACTCCATAAATTTTAGCCGATGTGAGGTTTGCGTATAGCTGATTTTGGGTCTGTTGCATAGCCAATAAATGAATGGAGCAGGAAATAAGAAAGGAGCAGAGAGAGAAAGAGCTCTTATATTAAGCAATACACTCTTGTAAGCAATTGTTATAGAGAAAGACCTGATTGGATCCTGAAGTTTTTCTTGATTATTAAGTTTCGTCTGTGTAGATTGTTTAAATTAAGATTTTTTGGTTAGTTCCATATTTCTTTTATGTTGCTAAGTTCTGCAATTTAGATTTGAACATCTGTTGTGATGATAAATGGAGCATTGGAAAACTGTGTTCCATGGTGTTTTGGGGATGGGGATGGTGGGATGGCAGGGGACAACAGTCCGGGGGCCATTTTGGGGGACAGTGGGGTAGAGCAGAAAATATATACACATACAAATTTCTACTAGTTTAACTATACATGACATAAATTTTTTTTAACTATACATGAAATCAAAATTTAAGTTTAAACATTCATATAGTGTATCGAATTCAATATTAAAACTAATTGGTGTGAATGTCCTTATCAACTTCTGCCAAAAGCTGATTTCAAAAACTCTTTTCTTTATGTAATTTAATGCAAATTCTGATCTCTTGCCTTCTAAGACCGATTTCCCCAAATAGAGGATGTGGCAAGATGGCATTTTTCATCCTACCCCTTGGACGTTCAAGGCTGCTTAAGGTAAAAATGGCTTTTTTTTGGTGCTCTGGAATTTGGTTTAACTATTGTAAAATTTCTGATCTTAAAGGTAAATCATGTAATTATTGAAAAGTGAAACAGGCAACGGTTAGGGCTGCATGTGTATGAATCTAATTTTATCTCATTAAGGGAGGAAGATCACTCTAATGCATAGTTCCATAGAGTTTCCTGACGGGGGGGGGGGGGGGGGGGGAGACAAGGAGACAGGTTTCAGGGACGGGGGGACCAAGGGCCTAAGTTTGAGGATGGCAAGGGGTGGCGCAAATACATTGAAAAATTAGTTATAAAAATATGTATAAGGAACAAGTATAAGAATTACAAATGAAATTTTCGCATATTAAGTAAACTACTAAACAATAAACACATTGCAATGATTGCATTGAACATTGACAATGAAAATGTCGAATTCTCAAAATTTCATAATGATGATTCATGATTACAATGTTAAAAAACAAAATACAAATGAGTCAATGATTAATGCCCTGATGCCTATAATCATCCCCAAAGTTCTCGTCAAACTTCTCATCACTAGAACTGTTGGACTCCACAGGCTCAAGCTCCTCCAAACCAATACCAACCAACCTTGTTTGTGTAGCATTATCATCACCCTATGTTGGCTCCTCTGGCTCTACATCCCATTGGGTTGTTGGACTCTCCTTGTACGTAAGTGCATTCCAGTCAATGAGACACAAGGCACTATGTATAGTCACAAGCTTCTCTGCCCTCCTAGAGGTAAGCCTGTTCCTCTTAATGAAGTGGATGAAGCTATAAGTAGACTAGTTCTTCTTAACAACAAAAGAACTAGAAACTTGGGACAACAAACGAATGGCTAGAGCGGTAGTTAAAGAAGTAGGCCCATGCATAGTCCGCCACAAAATTGGGTCCTTCTGTGTCATAGCTCCCTATTTATCTTGGCCTCTTCTGAATATCCCCTAAGAGTCGCAAATTTTGTCCACTCAGTATGAATGATGTTGGCATCTGTAGAATCATACATTTTCTGAATGGCCTTTATGAACCCTGCCTTCACCTCAGCATCCTGTATAGGTGTAACTTTGCCAGGCCTTTGCACATATCACTTCGGATTCAATGCATAGGCAGTCATGTGCAAGGGAGTGTTGAGCTTCTCCCATTTGTGATGAATGATTAGTTGAATATGTTCGGTGTAGAATTGCAATGTGGGGTCTTAAAGTCGTACCACAACCTTCATTTGGTCAAGCATAGTATCAATGCACTCACACACCTCTCCAAGGGTAGGTGCATTAGCATCCCCATATCTAATCACTCTAAAGATTGGAGTAATGATGGAGACGATATATTTGGCATTAGCCCCAAAAATATCACTCTTCACCACCTGCTTCACCCTCTTCCCCTGCTTTGTCTTAGACTCAAGCCACTGATTCCATTCTGCTGTCATAACCATTAGTTGCAATGCCTCTTGCAACTCAAGCATTTTGTCTAAGAGAATGAAGTATGATACATACCTAGTCTCTACATGTTTCAAGATTTCCTTCTTGGAGAAGGCCCTGAAGAGTGCATGTGAAGTTAGAAGGTTCCAAAGAGTGCATGTGAAGTGTGGTGGTCGCAGATAAATATCTGCACATCTCTAGCATCACTAACAACTGCTTTGATCCAACTATTTTTCCCATGTCCTTGAGTGCATTATTTATGGCATTTATACAATAAGTAGTCCTCCAAATATGTCTATAGGCTTCCTCAATTAACTTCCTTGCAACTTTGCACACATGGGCCACATTTGTCACTACTTGCACCACATTTTGTGGCCCAACCTCCTCTATAGCATCTTTGAGGATTTGGAATTGAAAATCAGCATCCTTGCGATGCCCTAAACAATCAACAGCCTAAGGAAACAAGGGCCCTCTGTACATGTAACCATGATATTGATGAGTGGATGACGCCTCATGTCCATCCACCCATCCATGACTATATTGCATCCACTTGTGACCCATTTATCCTTCATTTTCTCCATTAAAATATTAATCTTGGAATAGTTCTTATCCAAGATTGTTGTCCTCAATTTAGTCTCCCCTGGTGGCACATATGATGGTCCCACCCTTATTATCTTTGAAAAAGCCTCCTTATAATAAGGAGAGCGAGCCACATGGAATGGAATGCCATTGGCAAAGAAGAATTTGCCAATGGCATCATCTGCCTCATCCCTCGCTTGCACATTGAATAGTTTTGCTAGTGGGTTTGGAGCATCACTAGTCACCTTACATTTCCCCTTAGGCTCTGCTGCCCCTGAACTAGATGGAATTTGGCTGTTTGTGGCCTTTGTAAAGTAGAAGTACTTTGAAGACCCCTCCCCCTTAGTGGCCAAGTAGCAGATGTAGGTGCATTTTCTTCAGTAGCACTCCATAATCTACTTATTTCAGCCCTATATTTCAGTTTTTTTCCCAACTTCGTACATACATCTACACCTTTGCCTCAGATATGAAGGAGGTGGGCATTAACTTTGGTAATGCTGCCAAACTATTCAAGTTTACAAAAGTGGCACTGCCACAACCTAGTGCCCCTAGATGTCCTAGGCTTTGCTGGTAATTTAGTTGCAAATTGTCTTAAAGGGGACTTTGGATCGAAGGGACCCTTAGCATATTTTTGCAGCATTTTGGAAGGGCAACTATAATTTGCACTCCCAGTAGAACTAGTTGTTTCACCCCTCTCTACTTTTGTACTAGGATCATCAGGTGCATAATCAAATTCAGTTTCAATTTCAACTTCAACTTCTTGAAGCTCACCCTCGTCCTCACTCATGCTGTGAGAACTCATAGTGACACTCCAAGAAATGATAATAAAATTTATGTTTATAATTTAGAAATTAAAATTCAAACCATGCATAATGCAAAGGATTAAGATGCAAGGGTTTTATTTTTGTTTTTCTTACTCTAGGTTGCATGAAGCACAGAAGTAGAGGATACACAAATAGGAATCCTTGTTTTTAACTTTTGCCAAATAAGGATTTCACTTTTGTTTTTCTTACTTTAGGTTGCACAAAACATAGAAGTAGAGGATACACAAAAGTTAAAATCCTAATTTGACTCTCAAATTTTATGATTGATTTTAAAATATAGTCAAATATTTATGCATTAATTACAAAAATAACTTTAAAAACGATTAAAAAAATAAATTAGAAAACCTAAATACTGCTGTCATAAATTGACAATTGTAAATAGTTAAATACTTAAATGGTCAAACAAGGATTTCACTTTGTTTTTCTTACTCGTGGTTGCACAAAGAACATAAGCAGAGGATACACAAGATGAAATCCTAGTTTGACTTCTAAAGACTTATTTTGAAATTGAAAACAAAGCTACAACCTACAAACCAAAATAAATTTCAGAATTTCAATAACTATTAAGTAATTTATTAAGAATTAAGATTTAAAAATTAAGAATGAAATGAACATTACAAATCTAAAAATTAAAAAATGAATCACAAATAAGAAATGAAGAAATGAAAATCAGAAATTCAAATGCCACCTTGTGGCTTGAATGATGTGTTGAATCTAGCAAATGCCTTCACTCTTCCAAGTCCACTTCTTGATCTCACTTTCTCTCTCCTAATGCTCTCACTCTTGCAATCTTCTCCCTTTTGGCGTGCTGCCTCTACTTCCAACTTTCTACTTCACTCAGTTAACTTTTTTTGTGATTTGGAATGAGGTTGAAATGTGTTTTTATAGATTTTTGTGAGGCCTTGTTGGTGGGGCTGGCATCCATTAGCAATTAGGGTTAGGGCTATGGGTGCTAGAGTCAATTTAAAAAAAAAGTCACTTTTTTCATGTTTATGCCATGGGGGACGCTTGAAGGTTTCTTTTTAGGGTTGAGGGACACTTGGGCGTCCCTTGGATGTCTCGGGACATCCAAAGTCCCCTAAAAGCCCCTCTTTTTGGGGGACATGCTGGAAATGTCCCCTCTTAGAGGGAAACATCCTAGAGACGTCTTGGAGACACGGTGGTGGTGTGGTAGGCGGACTTCTCTTTGGCGTCCCCATGTCTCGGAGATGTCCCCATCCCTAAAAATTTTGATTTTTTGGGGGTGGGGGGCACGTCCTTCTAGAACACTGCTCTAATGCTAATTCATGAATTGAATTCTACTTATTGAATATTCCTATCTTGGGTTTCATAATCTGTCTAACGTTTAGACTCACATATTCATTCAGTCATGGACTAATCAAAACGAGCAAATTAAAGGGATCAATATTTTATTGCCTCCAAAATAGGCCGTGTAATATACTGTTGGTCCATTGGAAAGTCTGCAATGAATATATCACCTTTCAATGTTTGTTAACACTGATTGTTTTAGTCATTGTTGTGGCCTTTGTTGCTTGCCAATTCTTTCACATGTCAAAGAAATAGATACACATTCATGCCATAAACATGAATTTTTTTTTACTGTTGGGATGCTTGGACATCCCCGAGATGGTTGAGGGATGTATTAGACGTCCCCAAGACAGATAAACATCCCCTTGACATTTTGCAATTTTATTACATGTCCTAGTGATGTTTCAACATTTTGGAAAAAATTGGGGATGGCCAGGGGACATCCCTTGTTGTCCCACCATCTAGGAAACACCATTGGGGATGGGGATACACATTCATGCCATAAACATGAATTTTTTTTAGTGTTGGGATGCTTGGACATCCCCGAGATGGTTGAGGGATGTATTAGACGTCTCCAAGACAGATAAACATTCCCTTGACATTTTACAATTTTATTACATGTCCTAGTGATGTTTCAACATTTTGGAAAAATTTGGGGATGGCCAGGGGACATCCCTTGCTGTCCCACCGTCTAGGAAACACCATTGGGGATGGGGATACCAATTTCAAAGCTGGGGACGTGTCCCTATGGAACAAAGTTTTTTATTGCTGTTATATTGCCATTAGCCTATCTTTGATTGATTCAGCCATGTCTGCTATACAATAGACATGGTCGAATTGATTAGCGATAGGTTGATAGTAGTGTAGCAGTAGTAAAATAAACTATGTTCCACAAGGATGTGTTCCCAATTCTAAAATTGGTATCCCTACCTGTTGATGATTGTTTTTCGACAAGTCAACAATAGAGTAAAATACGGAGTATCCGACTCTCTCTTGAATAAAGCTCTTCAAAGGCTGAACTATGTGATCTAGTGAAGTAACTTCAAGGTTCTTTTTTTATGATTCATGATGGGTTAACTCAGTGATTACATGTGATCTTGCTGATAATCACAAAGGGACTTACATTAGACTTCTCCATACTTCCTTAGCTTATTCCTCTTTCAATGACAAATAAAAGAAAAAGATAAGGGTTTAAGAAAACTAATCTAAGGTCAATGAAGCAATGATGATGTATGAATAGACAAACTCCTGAATTAACCTAACAACACTTCGCCAAGGATGCCTACAACTACATGGAGTTGGTGTGATCTCCTAAGGTAAACGAATGGTTTTCAAATCATGAAGGCTTATACAAGCACCCATTGGATGGTGCAGTTCAAACAAGCATTCACAATCGAACTTAAGCAAATGAAGCTCAGACTAGCTTTACACAACACTTCACCGGCGATGAATGTTAAAAGCATGAGCTAGGAGTTGATCAAATATTCAAATACAACATACATGACATCAATGAACTCTAATCTACTTCTAATCTAATTGAAACATTTCTTCATTCAATTCAAGATACAAGAAGCCATGTTACTCCACAAGACAACACTTAACACCAAATGAATTCCAATGTCTTTGCATTACTCTTGAGAAATATTTACAACTTCAAGTCCTCTCAGAGAATTTCGAGAGTCTCCTATTCTACTCCTAAAAAAACTAATGACTGATATCTAATGACTACTGATTTTACAAATGAGGCAACAAGGCCTTCATATAGAGTCTAGAATTACAATGAAAGGCTAGGATCAATTCACGTAGCCAAGGGCTTAGATCAAGCCACCTCAGTAGGTAGTTACAACAACTTGCTATTTTTAGTACATATGAGAGGCAATGAAGGCACGCTTTCCAAGAAGATAAGATAAGATGGAATCTTTTAGAGCATCTTTCACATAGGCATCCCTTTGGCTTCTTTCTTGTTGTAGATACATTGAATGTAGTCATATGATGTGGCTGATTATGATTGGATGATGATGTGTACATGCCACATAGGTGCCACCTCAACAACTTGTGGATTTCAATTGTTAATTCAATTTGTTCTGTGGGCATATTCCCAAATTGTATCATCTTGTGATAATGTCTTCGAATGTAATCGCTTTGAATGAACTTGTATGTTTGGGAAGATATCTTGTTGATCCACCTTGTAGACTGGATGTATGATAGATGTTGCTTCATTTGACTAACACTGTGATTCTTTCTTCTTCTTGTAGGTAATATGAATGATCTTACTTGATGCTTCTTCATGAGGGGGTAATGTATATGATGATGATGCTGTTTCCTTCATATATGAAGTAGAATAGATGATGATGCTTCATTGAGTAAGAGACTCTTCTGATACTTGAAGATGTATGGACTTGAAGTTTGAAGGATGAATGTCTTCGACGAAGGAGTTGATGAAGTGGTCTTGAATGATGAACTTGATGCGATTCTTTAGAGTAGCTATATGATGACTCTTCCTTGAAGATGACTCCTTACGCCTCGCTTGAAGGTGATTCTATGTGCTTCATTCCTAGCTCCATCGCTTCTCCTGGATCAACGTTCCTACAACACAGAGAAACAACATATCAAACAATTGATAACCTTGCATAGCATAGCATATAAGAAACATGTTTTAAGCATTCAACACCCTTCTGGGTCTAGGCGCAAATCTAGGTGTAATGAGGAGCAAAGTGCGCCTAGACCAAGATAACTTCATAATTGTCATTTTAGATGATTTCAAACAATTAAAATAGCTTAAAATGATAAGGCGCCTACTTTTAAACATGAATTTGAGTGATTTTCCTTAGGGCGCCAATTCAGTTGGTATGAAGGTGCAAGGGCGCCTTGATCAATATAGACTCTATTTGCTATTTTTAAGACTTTGAATGATTAAACATGCTTAAAGTGATCCTTTCTCTCTAGGAACTTATTCAATGATGTAGATTTGTGATGCTTTATCCAAGGCGCCAATCTTGATCCCTGGAGGTAGAAATTGCGCCTAACCTCACTTACCTTGTTTTTTGCAACTCAAATGTCTACTTTCCACTCCCAGAAGGCTCCTATCACTAGGCACAATTTGATGATGGCTTAGGTGCAACAATGTGCCGGATGATTCCTTGTCTCAATCAATGATTCCAACTCAAGTTTTGCCTTATGATGATCAATTTTTAGGCTCCAATTCTCTTTCTTGGTGAGGCACACTTTTATGATGGTTGGAGTGTGAAAGTGCACCTGGGTTTATGATGAGCATTTTGTGGATTTGTATAACATTATGCACTCAAGGAAGACTAGACTTCTTAAGGCACCAACTTTTATTGATTCAGACACTCCTTTCATGCTAGTCTCTAGAATGGAGCTACACAGAGGTTAATTTGCGCCTAACCTTAAGGAGGTGCATACATCAAGTTTCAAATCATTGGGAAGGCTTAATAAGATGACATGACACTCAACACACTCAATATTAATGGATCCAAAGGCGCCAGAATGGGGTGGTATTGCTAGAAAGGGCGCCTGGATCCTTTGACTTAATTTCTTGGGTTCTTAGACTTTCAATCACTCTCCTAAGCCTCTAAGAAGTTCACTCATCCTTCACATGCTAGATTTCAAAGTTTCCTTGCTTCCTTTATGTAAGGCGCTAAAGTGGATATTCTGAGTAGAAAATGGCGCCTAAGTTCAAATAGGTGTTCACTTCATTCCTTTATGCACCCAAGTCAATGGGAAGGCTTAAGAAGACTTCTTGATATTCATACTCCCTCATAGTGATTGATCAATACCCCTTTCAAACTAGGCGCTCATTTTGACTCTCCAGATGTGATATGGCGCCTTAGCATACTTAGTTCATTTCTTGGCAACTTGATGATTTCAATCACTTGTTCAAAGCTACAATAGATCTCTCTACACTTAGGCGCTATATCTAAAGATTTACAACGTTTTTCCTTCAAGGCGCACATTAAGGTGATTGTTTGAACATGAATAGGCGCCTAAACTCACATAGGTTTTCCTTGTCAACTTTTCAATTCTTGAGGTCTTTTGGCAACTTTTCAATCAAGGCGCCTATTTTGAGGTTGGTTGGAAGTGTGTTCTCTTCTAGGTGCACATTTAAGTCTCAATCTTAGGCGCTGATTTGGGTTGGCAGAGGTGGAAAAACGTGCCTAAGATCCTAGAGCAAATTCGCGCCCAGAACTGAAAGTCCCCGAGGTTAGGTATATTGAAAAATATATTTAAGTATAAGTTGAATTTCTTATACTTCAAATATTTTTCAATATACCTTTCAGGATGTTTGAGATAGGTCTCAAATCCACCGGATTTAACATGCAGATTATAGAATTTGGAGGATCCACCAGATTTCAGACTTAGCCAATTCTCAAGATTTTTAGGATATCAGACTTAGTCATTTTTCAGGATCTCAGAACATCAGGATCAGGATATCAGGACATCAGGGGACTATGGGACTCAACACCACTAACTTCATCACAAAATATGTCTAAGACATCATCTAAGACTCAGCAAAGCATCAGAACTAAAAAAAAAAGGGGGTCCCCATTTGCAATGGGGCGATGTGTGATTTGGTCACAACATCTAGCGTCATTGATCCACGGGGACGCGTCCCCCCCGAAAAAGGTGCCGTTTCGGAGACGGGGACGTTTCCGAGACGGGGGGACGTCAGGGAAACGTCCCCCCCCGTCCCCCCGCCGCCCCCCCGCCGCATCAAAAGACGTTTCTCATTGGGGGGACGTCTGGACGTCCCCGAGTCTTCCAGGCGTCCCCCCTCGAAACATATATTTGTTTTTTTGGTTTAGGTTTTAACTTTTATTTTCATTGTTTTGAAGTTTTCATTCACTTCACCGGCACCCGTTCGCGTTCAAGGAGATTACTGCGTTTGAACTTTGATAAATTCTGCCTCCGTCGAATCACAGGTACTGAGGCTCGAGGGTTTTATTTTGGGTGATTCGTAAGAATGCAGTGAATGCCTCAAAGAGATGGCATCGCGTGGGATATCCCACGCGATGCCATCTCTTTGAGGCATTCTTTTTGATGTTTTTTTATGCTACAATAAGAAACTGTGAACAATCTTATTGGAAGTGCGGCCATTAATACCTTACACTGCAGTCAAATGTTTGTAGTAACGTTTACCTCTGAAAAACAGAAAATGAATGCCTCAAAGAGATGGCATCTCTTTGAGGCATTCAGCGTACAAAAATTTTAAAACGTTTTTAATTTCGGATTTCCATTTCCTAAACTTCCAGTTCTAAAACGGTAAAACCTTTTCGACAAATCCATTTTGTGCATATCCTGCAATCGTTGCAGTGCCTGCGTCTCCCTACCTGCGTCAAAATGGGAGCTTTGGTTATTTTTAAATTTTTTTGATAAAGGATAGAGGAATTTTGTCAGATGTTGTGGTTGCAGCAACTGCACTGTTAGACTGTAGAGTGTAGTCTGTATGCACATTGCAAACTCAAAGTGGAAGCAGCAAGCACAGACAAGGCACATGAACTGTTTGACAGAATGCCTCAAAGAAATGTGGAAGCTCCGAAGCATAGACAAGGCACGTGAACTGTTTGACAGAATGCCTCAAAGAAATGTGGTCTCCCTCAAAGAAATGTGGTCTCCGCATAGACAAGGCACGTGAACTGTTTGACAGAATGCCTCAAAGAAATGTGGAAGGCTGGAAGCATAGACAAGGCACGTGAACTGTTTGACAGAATGCCTCATTCTGTCAAGGTGTGAACACTGAAAGCATAGACAAGGCACGTGAACTGTTTGACAGAATGCCTCATTCTGTCAAACAGTTCACGTGCCTTCTCTATCACAGTCTATGCTTCCACTGTTCCACATTTCTTTGAGGCATTTTGTCAAACAGTTCATTTGCCTTGTCTATGCAGACTGCAGAGACCACATTTCTTTGAGGCATTCTGTCAAAGACTCAAACAGTTCACATGCCTTGTCTATGCTTCCACATTTCTTTGAGGCATTCTGTCAAACAGTTCACGTGCCTTGTCTATGCCTCCACTTTGCATACACATCTAACAGGGCAGTTGCAACTACAACATCTGACAAGTCACAAAATTGAAAGTTCCTCTATCCTTTATGTTTTAGATGGATGTCCAACTCCATACCCTATTCCAAAGCTCCCATTTTGACACAGGCAGGGAGGATGCTGGGCTGGCAAAGGTTGTGGAATTCCGAATTTGGCTTTGCACCAGCCAATTGCATTTGCAACTTGCTTTAACAAATCCTGCAATCATTTTGTGCATATCCTGGAATCATTGCAGTCCATGAGACATTGAGACCACATTTTGATTTTTGAATTTTTCTGATTTTCATTTTTAAAATTTTTTTCTTAACAATGAAGTTGTACATTGTTTTAACTTTTTTCAATTTTAATTTTTGATTTTCTTTTGTAGGCTGCAGCATCATCATCATAATGAGTTCACAGTCACACAGCATAAGTGACAATGAGGATAGAGAGGTTGAAGTTCACAGTGAAAATGACTCATCTCAATTTGATGATCGAGATCCTGATTTTGATTTAGAAGGGGAGGGTGAACATGCCTCAAATACTCGATCTCACTCTCAAACTGACACAAGTTCCGTTGGGAGTAAAGCTCGTGATAAGTGCCCTTCACAAATCCTTCAAAAATGGGCCAAGGGCCCCTTTGATCCAAAATCACCTTTAAAACAATTTGCATCTAAGATAGAAGCAAACCCTGCAGCAAAGGGGGGGGGCACTAGAAAATGGAAGTGCAACATATGTAAGCTTACATGGTTTGGAAGCATTACAAGAACTAATGCTCACCTTCTTCTTGTCCGAGGCAAAGGTGTAGATGTATGCAAAGTTGTGGATGGTAACTTGAAGTTCAGGGCTGAAATGTTAAAATTATGGGGTTGTAAAGAGGATGAAGCATCACCTTCTGTTATGTTGCCACAAAGGAGTAGGGGTGATCAAATTTCTAGTGCTACTTTGCAGATTCAAAGGCCACCAAATCCATCCAGTTCAAGTGCAACACAGCCGAAGGGGAAACGTAAGATGGCATCTTCACAGCCATTGGCAGATTTATTCAATGTGCAAGCAAAGGATGAGGCAGATGATGCCATTGGCAAATTGTTCTTTGCTAATGGCATTCCATTCCATGTGGCTCGCTCTCCTTATTATAAGGAAGCTGTGTCAAAGATAATAAGGGCAGGACAATCATATGTGCCACCAGGGGAGACTAAATTGAGGACAACAATCTTGGATCAACACTATTCCAAGATTAATATTTTGATGGAGAAGATGAAGAGAACCTGGATCACAAGTGGATGCAGCATAGTCATGGATGGGTGGACGGACATTAGGCACCGTCCACTTATCAACATCATCGTTACATCTACAGCGGGCCCTTATTTCCTTAGGGCTATTGATTGTTCTGGGCATAGCAAGGATGCCCATTATCAGTTCCAGATCCTCAAGGATGCTATAGAGGAGGTTGGGCCACAAAATGTGGTGCAGGTAGTGACAGATGCGGCCCATGTGTGCAGAGCTGCAGGGAAGTTGATTGAGGCAGCCTATAGACATATTTGGTGGACTCCTTGTTGTGTGCATGCTATGAATAAGGCACTTAAGGACATGGGTAAAATCAGTTGGATCAAATTAATTGTCAGTGATGCTAGAGATGTGCAGATGTTTATCTGCAATCACCATACTTCACATGCACTTTTCAGGTCCTTCTCCAAGAAGGAATTCCTGAAGCCTATAGAGACTCGGTATGCATCATATTTTATTCTCTTGGAGAGGATGCTCGAGTTGCAAGAGCCATTGCAACTAATGGTAATGACAGCAGAATGGAACCGATGGCCTGAGTCAAAGACACAGAAGGGATTGAGGGTTAAGGAGGTGGTGACGAATGATGTCTTTTGGGCTGATGCCAAATAGATTGTCTCCATCATTCAGCCAGTCTTCACAGTTATTAGATTTGGGGATTCTAATGCACCTTCCCTTGGAGAGGTATATGAGTGCATTGATTCCATGCTTGATTAAATGAAGACTATTGTGCGAGAGAAGGACCCCACAATGCAATTCTACACCGAGCATATTCATCCGATCATTCAACGTAGATGGGAGAAGCTCAACACTCCCTTACACATGGCTGCCTATGCATTGAACCCAAAGTGGTACATACCTAGGCCCGGTAGAATCACACCTATACAGGATGCTGAGGTGAAGGAAGGGTTCATGAAGGCCATTGACAAAATGTATGATTCTACAGAGGCCAGCTTGCTTCGTACTGAGTGGTCAAAATTTGCCATTCTTTGGGGATATTCAGAGGCAGCCCAGATAGATTTGGAGACTATGTCACAGGAGGACCCCAAGTTGTGGTGGACTATGCATGGGCCTAGATCTTTGATTACTACTCTAGCCATTCGTTTGCTGTCCCAAGTTTCTAGTTCTTCTGCTGCTGAGAGGAACTGGTCTACTTATAGCTTCATCCACTCTGTTAAGAGGAACAGGCTTACTTCTAGGAGGGCAGAGAAGCTTGTGGCTGTACATAGTTCCTTGCGTCTCATTGACCGCACCACAACTACATACAGGGAGAGTCCAGCAGCCAGATGGGATGTAGAGCCAGAAGAGCCATCACAGATAGATGAGGATGCTACATAGACAGGGCTGGTTGGTATTGGTTTAGATGAGCTTGAGCATTTGGGGTCCAGCAGTTCCAGTGATGACGAGATCGACATGGAGCTTGGGGATGATTAGATCATTGGTGGCACCAAGCCATTAACCATTTTGGCATTACTATTTAGTATTTAGTATTTACTATTTCAATATTTTGAACATTGTTGAAACTTGATTGTAATTATGAACAATGATTATGAAATTCAAATTATGAAACATCTAGTTCTCATTCCAATGTCTCACATTGTTTCAATGTTCACTAGTTCAATGAAATCATGGCAATGTGTTTAAACTCTAAACTTTACTTATTCCTTAGGCTTCTACAATTATACATCTTTTTATAACTAATTTTTCAAGTATTATATGTATGTCAGCGCGCCGCTCCCCCGCCGCCCCCCCCGCCGCCGTCCCCCCGCCGTCCCCCGTCGTCCCCAAATTTAGGCCCCCCCCCGTCCCTGAACCCGAAACGCGTCCCCTGCCGTCCCCCCGTCCCCGTCCCCGAAACTCCGTGGAACTATGTCTAGCGTCAACCCGAATAAATGTTTTTGAACATTTCAGAGACAAAGACTCAATCCAGACTCAAAACCTTCAAACACTCCTCTATTCATCAACTAGCTAGACAACGAACTCAAAAAGGAAAAGAAGCATAGATTGGATCAAGACACCATATCTCTTGATGTGTGATTAAAGATAGATTTTGAATTTAAAAAAGCTTCTTAAATGTTCCAAAGATAAACAAAAGTCAAATTTCAACATTTCCATGTACACCCACACACCAGATCAAATAAACACGACTACTTGATCACGAAATCAAAACCAACTGCCAGCACAACCATCCATATTCCAAAGATCCAAGTGTGTGTGTTTGCATTCATTCCCATCCTTTAGCAACTAAGATCATCTAAGCTCCTTTACATTAGGCTACATGATTAGTACACACCTTATGAACTACCTGGACATTGCCCTGCTGCCAGTGAGCGTCTATAGCCCCGACGGGTTTGTCTCGCAATTCCACTCGAGTAGAGCCTCACTGCCAGTCAGGCGTCCATAGCCCTTGTAAAGATTACTCGATTGTCCATCTAACTGAGTTATAGTGTGTGATTTGTGATTTGGCATTTCTTTGCTTCATTTTTTGATATTCTATTTCTATTAAGCTTAAATGTGATAGAGTACAATGCAGTATCGCTACCCCTGCAATACATGCTTTTTGACGGTACGAGTTACGTTGATAACTCAACTAGCAGGTGTGGACTTGCGATGGCGGCAAAGGTGGACCTTTAGATTTTTCACTTAATGTAAGTTCATAGAGACTCCTTTAGGTACTTCAGGATTTTTTTATATGTGTAAGGTATAAGATCTCAAAATACTTCAAGTAATATTGAACAACTGACTTATCCCCCATGAGCAAACAATCCTGCTAGTTGACACTAGCAATGGAATCCACGGGAAATCCATCAGTCATGACCCATGTTTCTCAAAAGAAGACATAAGAATTCATAAAATTAAGATTTGGCATTTAAAACATTAGAATCAGAAGATAATAGTGTCAAGACACAATATATGATTAGTTCCCAAGTCAAGTTCAAAGTCTAACAAGATGATAAATTGAAAGAAAAACATCTTCGAACTCTAAGACTTTCATGAATGAATGTCTAAGAAAGGAACTAACATGCTATCACAGATTGAAACTAGAGTGTCTGTTTAAGATAACATCACCTTCTTACAAATAGGAAACCCGACACAACAATAAACGAAAAGCAAACAACAATTAAGCTAAGCAAACATCTAATCTATGAAAGCAAACGACAACTAAGAAAAGACAAACAACACGAAAGCAAAACTAAGCTAAGGACAAACCAACACTTGAGTCAAATGACATCAAGGAGCAAATCTATTCTAAGACGCAACATGAAATGAAAACTTTACTCTAACCTAGCTATGTACAAACAATAGAGAGAGATGCAACCCAGGAGAACAAGTATATACATGCCTTAACATGATTACTCAGTATGTACAAAAGTAGCAATGCAACAGTGACAGTTCTCAACCGGGCAAATTCATCCTTGAACTCAGACCATTGACTCTTCAGGCGAGAGACCTCAAATGTAGGAAAAAATTTTGGTGGTATTATGATCAATTGAGGGTTGTCATCGGGACCATGATATATCCAAATATAGGTTGTTCTACCCAATTCTCCATAATCAAATTCATAAACAACATGTTCAACATGTTCAAGATCATTATCAATATTATCAGTGCTATCAATACTATCAATTAGAAGTTCATGATGTTCAAATTCAAAATTCTTCCAATCAATAGAAGGGAAAGATACAACCGGATGCTCGCTATTTTTAATGAGGCATGGCCTACCAAGCATTTGATCATATTCTAAGCATCCATCGGGAGGTCGCCATTGATGGTTGATAAGCTTCTCGTCTTCTTCATATTGCATGATCTCATCGTCCAACTCCTTGGTGATCTCTAGCAATGGTGTCAACAGCGTCTTGATCTCAACATTGTAATGTCCCCTTTTAGGAAGAACAAAATTTATTAATCCTGCACACAATTTTACTTCTTGTATGATCGATTGCTCTTAGTAATGCTTGTTGATATAATACCTTGTGCTGATCTAATACTTGTATTTAATGGAAGACCAATCTATTGTCTGGTGATTTATATTACTATGTGATCTTTTTTACTTCACACTTCCTTTTTATATCTTCAATGGTGTATGGCTGCAACTATTGCCAAGAGAGGCAACACTTCATAAAGAGAATTATTCCCTTTTAATATATTTCTTTTCTTTAGCTCAAACCATATATATTATATCTCAGATATATCTGATGTTCTTATAAGGCTGCTAGTGTACATAAGTATCTCTGAAATGGTATATTACAACTCAAAATATATTATTCTTTATATATTGCAGATTTAAATATGCCATGAATATATTTACCATTTCCAAAAATTCTATATTATATCCTTCTTGCTGTTATATTTATAAATCAGAATTATATTCCTTGTGTATTCTTTTCTATTTTCCTTACCCTCTCCAGATATATATATTTCTCATTCCTTTCTTTTTCTGCCCTTTATGTTATCTTCTTCGCATCTTTATACCCTCCTTTAATGAAGGGATGTGTCTTATAGAAAATAACCTTTAATTAATATGCACCTCTTTTATTTACTAATAATCTAACTTGCTTCCTCTAACATAATTGTTGCATTTATCTTTGTTTTAATAAACTTTGTCTTTTAATAAACTTGGTCTATCTTTATTGATATCTTCCAAGGATATTAGTTAATATTAATTTTATATATATTTATAATATTATATTTATAATGATCATACTTTATACTAATATTTGATTTAATATTTACATTGATAATTATAATTATTATATAATAGTAATATTAATATTTATATTTATATTTATTATATTATAAATGATTATAATAATATTTCTTATTTATATTTATATATTATAAGACATTTGTCTTATATATATTATATGATAATTATATTATAATAACATTTATTTATATTTATATAAATATTAATATACATATTTATATTAATATTAATATACATATTTATATTTATATAATATATATATCATATATAATATTATAATTGTCTTTATATTTATTATATATAAGTACAATAAATATATTATAATATTACTTAATAATATTATATATGTTTATTAAGTATTATTATATACATAATTATCGTCCAATTTGATGATGACAAATAATGTCTTAATGTTGGGACACGACAAACATCCATCGCAGCAGCATGTTCTTCAATTGTCTGTCTCTTCTTCGACAATATATCTTCTTGTATAATGATGGAAACGTCGAGCATCGACCCGAATTGCTCTTGTTTGCTCATAGGCTCTTCATCGGCATACTCTTGAATGATGACTTCTAAATTCCTTTGCAAAGCTTCTAACTCATGATCTTCTAATAACATCTTTTGTACTTCTTGTAGCTTGTTCTCAAGGATCTTTTGATGTAAAGTAGATGCATACTCCTCAAGAAACTTCTCTTCATCAAATTCAGGTTCCTGCCACAAGCTCGAACTTCTTTCTTCCTCAATTGCCGCTTCAAGTGCTCTAACATCTTTCAAACCTTGTGTACAATCCTCTAATGCTTGTCCGAATGCTTCTATCTCTTCAGGATTGATAAACTCGTATTCATATTCCTTCTCACTGGTACATTTCTTATCAAGGTTCTTTGTAGTAGAGACTTCTTCCTCAACAAGTACAACAGCGTCTACTTCCTGCATGGCTTGATGAATTGCTTCCCAGCATTCCTCACAAGTGTATTCCAAATGATCTATATCATGCACCCTACACCAATTTCTAGAAAGCAATATGTCATCTACACTTAAATCCTTGTCATTCTTCAATTCCTTCTTGATCTTCTCTTTAAGCTTCTTGAATGCTTCACCATCGACAGAAGTATAAGGATCTATCTTTGAAAATACCACCGGCTCATGTACTTGTAGAAATGAACTTTTCTTTTGCACAACAAAATCCATCCTTGATAAGAATGTTATACAATCTGCTTCTCTATGATCATTTGTATTGTGAATACGACATCCATACTTGCACTTGAAGTCTTTCAAACTCTTGCCACCAAGACGCTCATTCAATGACCACCATAGTTGGAGAACAAGTGGAGTCGAATTTGCAAGATCATACCCAACAACTTGCCGCATATTCAAACTTGAATCCATGGTTGAGAAATTCATCTTGTGATTTTTGTATTTTTTGCTTTTTTTTGGATTTTCGAACTTTTCTACTTAGTTCATTTCTTGGCAACTTGATGACTTCAATCACTTGTTCAAAGCTACAATAGATCTCTCTACACTTAGGCGCTATATCTAAAGATTTACAACGTTTTTCCTTCAAGGTGCACATTGAGGTGATTGTTTGAATATGAATAGGTGCCTAAACTCACATAGGTTTTCCTTGTCAAATTTTCAATTCTTGAGGTCTTTTGGCATCTTTTCAATCAAGGCGCCTATTTTGAGGTTGGTTGTAAGTGTGTTCTCTTCTAGGCGCACATTTAAATCTCAATCTTGGCGTTGATTTGGGTTGGCAGAGGTGGAAAAACGCGCCTAAGATCCTAGAGCAAATTCGCGCCTAGAACTGAAAGTCCCCGAGGTTAGGTATATTGAAAAATATATTTAAGTATAAGTTGAATTTCTTATAATTTAAATATTTTTCAATATACCTTCCAGGATGTTTGAGATAGGTCTCGAATCCACCGGATTTAACATGTAGATTATAGAATTTGGAGGATCCACTAGATTTTCAGGATTTTCAGGATATTAGACTTAGTCATTTTTCAGGATCTCAGAACATCAGTATCAAGATATCAGGGGACTATGGGACTCAACACCACTAACTTCATCACAAAATAAGTCTAAGACATCATCTAAGACTCAGCAAAGCATCAGAACTCAAAAAAAAGGGGGTCCCCATTTGCAATGGGGCGATGTGTGATTTAGTCACAACACTTCCTTTCCCCAATGGCATGTCCAAGATGGTGGGACAGCAAGGGAAGTCCTCTAGCCACCCCAGATTTTTCCAAAATGCCAAAACGTCCCCAGGATAGGAGTATAGCAGCAATAAAAAATTTAAAGTAAAACAAAAATTGATCCCTAGTAGCATGAGGTCAGATGTGTCTATTTGCTATGTGGGAGAAAAAGATAGGTCATTTGGCCAATTTAGATATCCACTATCACCTTTGTTGTTGATTCCTAGCTCCTACATGAGCAATCACTTAAGTATCCCTATATACCTTGTCCTCTCCATAGGGAATTACATGGTAAGCAGTTTATTCTTGTCCGTTGTATGTCAGGTGTTGCATATCCTAGAGCTTGAGAGCGGTTAATGTGGGTAAAAAGTTCCATGTTTCCTCCCAATCTTACTCCTTTCTTCACCAATTTTGCCGTTTTATCTTTGTTTAACTGTTCTGTTTCTATTTTAATGTACACAACATGGACTCCTGCCACCCCAGACCCCTTTTAAAACTAGTGTGTTTTTAAATGTATATATTATATGTATAAATGTCAGGTATTTAAAAAAGTAGGCAATTTGTTTTCCGCCAAGGATGCCTGGACATCCTCAAGATAGTTGAGGGACATCTCAAACGTCCACAGCTGTCCCAGAGATGACCAAACATCCCACAAATGTTCTAGCGGTTTCTATGATGTCCTGAGGACGTTCCAGAATTTTGAAGAAAATTGGGGACAACTAGAGGAAGTCCTCGTCGAACATAGTTAGAAAACAATTACTTTCTGCAAGCAGTTCTAAATTTTTAATTATTTCGTATAAAATCTGATTGGTGAATTGTCTATTGGAATCTCTAAGACAATTGCAGATCACATGAATATGATGATTGACGAAAAAATTAAAATGATAATTAGGAGAGCTTTGCAGGTTTTGCCCACAATCTAGTTTATGGACTTTGTGTAGAGTTCAAAAAATAGCTTTTAGATGAAAATTTGAGTTGTGATTTTAAGTTTGACATTTGAGCAAATTTTTAGTGTTATGTAGCCCAAGAAAGTGTTTCCAAAATCAGGGAATTGGATTTTGATCCATTGAGATATAAAATAAATAAACTTTCAGGAATAAGTTCAAATAGTTATATCCTATCAACAAATGTTAGGGCTATTCAAAGGGGTATGCTTAATATTAATTTTATCTTCTGATAGTGCAACAAAATGGTTTGCCATCGACAACATCTTTCTTTGTATTTTTGAGTTCATTGCAAGTCATCTTGTCTCACCAAGCAAGTCAATGGATTATGAGTTATCAAAGACAATGTGAGAGTGTAATGTCCCAAATTGGATATTTTGATATTCTGACAATAACCCAGTATTCATGTACAAATTCTTGCACTTTTTGATCACCAAGATCCCAAAATGGGTGGGTGAGAGCATACGATTACTAGAATATGAAACTAAATATGCTTGTTGGCGGCAAGCCACACAATCAATAATGCTTGTAATGACTAAATTGAATGATATGATATGCGGGTCTAGCGGCTATGCCTTCTAGAATTACAATATCAATATCAATATCAAAGTCTAAATAAATTTGGTGGAGAACCACTTAGATTTCCATGATGAAACACCTCATATGTTTTTATTAATATTTAGGTACGCTTGAAATTTTAGGAACAAAACAAATAATGGAGGAGTTTGCAGAAGCTTTTTCATAGTATGATAAATTGGGTAGATGGACACACCAACTTCCAAGGATGATTTGGGATCCTAGTATTATCGAAATATTCAGTTTGGAAAAGTTGGAGTTGAATTACTTGAGGACAAGCAATTTTGGAAAGGGCGGACTGTCATGTCCCCCTTTTCAGGCATTAGCGTTTGGGAGTCCCTTAGCCTATTTTACTGTAGGCTTAAGGTTAAGGTGAGGGCAATATTTTAAAAATAACTTTAGTTGTTCTAGTCACTTTATGATACAACATTATAAAAGGACGACTTATAAGTTATTATTGAAAAGAGGGTCAATGTAATGTTAAAAAATGTTGCTAGGCAAAAGGGCCAATTATAATGTTATTTTAAAGGAATTTCTAGGAGGCGGCTAAAATTAGAAAAAGTGTGATTATAAAAGTAGTTGGGTTGAGAAAAGAATCATCCATTGACATTTGCATCAAACCCTTTTCTTGAAGATTAAGCATTTGTGTTCATCTTTCCCTAAGGACAAAAATCCTCTTGGTTTTGGATTTGAAGGACGAAACCCCTCTTGGCTTGGGATTTGGAGGATGAAAACACTCTGGATTTTTGATGTGGATTGAAAGATGGAAACACTTTGATTTGCAGGAGTGATTCCATTTGGGGATCACCAGTATGCTGAAAGATTGAAGATTTTAACAGTTTTAGGAGCTTATTGAAGATTTTATTTGTGCTGAAGGGATTACATGTTTCAGTTTCACATTTGTGAAGAATATTGATTTACTTCTATTTGCTGTGTGGTGGCAACTCTTGGATGATTTTGGAGAAGGTATTTCAACTGAGCAAGTTCCTTGGATAGCTGTACACATTATACTTGCTGTGTCTTGATCAATGCATTCACTCTGGGCACCATATAGCATTTGAGGCTGTCGTATCTGATTGGAATTAACCCACAGTAGTAGCAGGGTCTGGTGCTCTTACACTAGGGTCGTTGGGGAACTCCTGATTCTCATTTCATGAGAATCGGAGCATCACTTGCTGCCGCACGTTACTTTACAATCTGATTGCAGCTCTAGTCTCTATTGCTGCTGCTGTATAGGTGTAAAGGAGCTGCTCTTGCAATGACTGCTGTTCCATATTGCAGCAATTCTGGGAATCTATAAATCTGCGATCCATGTCATCATGCTTCCATACAGCTGCATCTGGTTTTTGTTAGGGCTGTGAAGTGTTTCTAGGCTGCACTGTAGCATTCTATTAGTAACTTCATCGATTTTGGACCTGCTTATTGCTGTAAGTCTTTGTTATTGATTGATGCTCAGCTAAGTAGATCATTGAGGAATTTCTAGATACTAGTCTCCGCTGATTAAAATATATTTCAGAAGGGTTTACAACAGTTGCTTGGATTGGGTTTTGATCGACAATTATATCAGGATTTTGATCATTTTTTCTGCTGGGTTTAATAAATGTTCATGAGGGTTTCAGCTGATTACATATTGTATGCAACAATAGTTTATTGTTTGATTGAAGAACTCTGTATGGTTTTCTGTTAGATTATATTGATATTGTAATTGGACGGAGATTGGAAGGCTCAACCGCCAAGACCTGCATATCCGTAGTTTCATATTTTGTATTTGCTTGCATTATAGAGCTGTGCGGCCTGCTGCCAGCAAGCATTGGTGGTTTAATATTGATCACATTCTAGTTACCGTATGCTCTCACCCTGCCCATTCTGGGATCTTGGTGATTAGAAAGTGCTAGAATTTGTGCATGAATATTAGGTTATTGTCAGAATATCAAAATATCTAGTTTGGGACATTACGGAGAGAAACTTGTCATAACCTTGCAGTGCCAAGTATTTATCATCTTGGCTCATAGGAGGTGCATTGACCATTCTATTTTATTGTGTTTATAAAGGTTTGCCATCTACAACATCTTTTCTTACAGTTAATTGTAAGTCATCTTCCTTGTCTCACCAAGCAAGTCAATGGATTATGAGTTATAAAGGGCAATGTGAGATAAACTCATCATAACCTTGCAGTGCCATATATTTACTATCTTAGCTCATAGGAGATGCATTGACCATTCTATTTTATTTTGTTTATTGATGTGTTCTATTATCATCTTGGATATCTAACTCATGGGACTGAAAGATGTGAAAAGAGTAGTCTACGAGGAAAAATATTCCTTCTCGGTCTCAATAAACTCAGGATATTAAAAATCCTAAACTACCTCAAAAGATAAAATTGTGTGTTCTTATCAGCTTTCCAATGCATCTGTTGGAATGTAAACTGGAGTTTATTTGAAAAAATGTTAAAAAAATTTGAAGGCTCATAAATGACATGGTATTTACAGATTTAAAACTCTAGGAAGGTTTAATTGTTTCTATATGTAATAAAATGGTTTGAGCTTTCCAAAAAATGATAATAACAATTCTGTTTGAATTTATAGTCTATTTAAGGTAGCTTATTGAAGACTGCCAATTTTTTTTCTGGGCCCTCTATTCAGGCCCTTTACAAAGGGCTTAGCAGCATTAGTTTAACATGTAGAGGAAAAAGACAATTTCTGAGAGAAAGATGATGAAATAATAATTCAATAGGAAGAGGCAGAGCAAAGAACTATAACGTAGGTTTGCTACATATAAATATCTGTCCTGACCAATCATTTATTTGTGAATAGTGTGCTGCTCTGTTTCAGTAATTATTACAATGTTTTCTAGGTTGAATTGCTCCATAAGCAAGGTACACATGCCAATTATTTGACTTCCAACATGAGCTCTGATGAGCACACACTTGTACTGAGAAGAAGGGGGGGGGGGTGTTAAACTTATAGACAATCTTCTCTTATTTAAAAAACTTAATCAACCACAACAACAACAAACATGCAAGATCTAACATTTAAGAACACCGGATTTATGTGGAAAACCCTTTCCGAAAAACCACGGAGAAGGACTGCTTGGATCTACTGTCCTAATCCAGTTACAACAAAAATCATTCTTTTACAAATCTTCTTTGTAGGCACCAACCCACTGGAGACACCAATCCCCATTAATCTTTGTAGGCACCGACCCACTAAAGACACCAATCCCCACTACTAAGCACCAACTTAGCAAGAGACACCAATCTCTTATTTTAAGAGGCACCAACCTCCAAAGATTTCACCTTGTTGAATGTAGCTTCTTCAATGGATGATAATCATTTAAAACTTCTTCATAAGATCTGATTGTGGATGATGCAACATATATACTCTCCTTCACAAATTTAATGTCACCTTCTTCAACATATATTCTCCTTTATAAATCTGCTCCAACTTCCTTCAATATAAATCTACAATACTCTTCATATAAATCTGCTCCAACTTCCTTCAATACAAATTTGTAATACTCTTCATATTTTCTGCTCTAACTTCCTTCAATACAAATCTGCAATACTCTTCATATTTTCTGCTCCATGTCTGCTCAAATTCGAAATATTTCACATTTCCTTGCTTGCTCTTTCTACCGCATCTTATCTCCTTTTATACAACATCATATGTCTCTTCAAAAGGATGTGATCCTTCACAAGGGAGGTCGGCCATGATAAAAGGTAATAATTTTCTTTTTGAATCCCAATGTAGACGCCATAAATTTCAGGTCAGCCAGCAATTAGAACAGATTAATTTATTTAACTTTAAACTTTTCAAAGTGGCGATCACACATGTGGAGGGTCGGCCTAAGGAAGATGACAATTCTTTAAAGGGGTTGGCCCCAACAAGAACCAATAATGTTATTTTAATTTCACCCTTACAAAAGCAATACTCTAGGTGTAATTTCAGCACTGCAATAACTTGAATGAAGTCGGCCATGATCTCAATGGTTTTCCTCTTCCCTTCTTTGACATCAATGACAACAAATTCCAACAAGCTCTTATTTTTTTTAGTTGCTTACGTAACATTGAATCTTTAGTAACTTGAAGTTATTTGACATCTGAAATTCTTATTGGAATTGTATCTGTACTTTTGGGCTGTGAATTATGCCAGAATTGGAAGTGGACAATTTTACAAGAAGTTCAGGAAACTGGTATTGCCATCCCCTAAAGAAGTTGCAATTTTCCATTTGACATGCTGCTGTTTGAGAAGTTTGTGCTAACGTATCATATATTGTAAATTAAACAATTTGGTAAACAGGTTGGTTGCTTTTGGCATTTAGAGTGGATGTTTATCAGGAGTTGGACAACATTAAAAACATCTTCCCAACTGTCATAGACAAGTTGGAATTACTGATTTTTTCCTTGCTGTATACATTTGATATCTACACCTCTGTGCTACTATATTGTTCATATAATCTCAAGCTTAATTCTTTAATAATGTATTATGTAGGGTTTTGTCAACTTTATTGGTTGTTTCTAAAGGGGATTTGGGAGAGGTTGATTGGAATGGGGCTGGCTTGGTATCATTTTCTATAAACTGTTTTTTTGTCTATAAACCCTAGATTTTGAGGAGGATTCATTTGCATGGCTTCTTGATGCAGCCTAGGTTTGTGTCATGCCCCGCCGATTATCCCATTCCAATTAAAGATTGGAATGGAAAAAGACCATTAATTATCTTACATAGAAGCATAGTAGAGTCTCGATGAAGAATGGACCAGCATATACATAAATATCCTCATACATTGCCAAGAAAAGATACTATTAAGACCGATCGAGACTCCATTGCTGCCATCAATTGGAATAAGATCATCATGTATATGGATCGCCATAGAATGATCGACTATGAATAAAGGCACCGATCAAGAGAACCCAAACGAATCAAGGAACATCCTACATGGCATCCAAATCAGCCACATAAGACGGCAAACTTTAACCAATGCTCAGGATAGATTATAATTCTGTCACAATGATGTCTTCTTTGATATCGATACTACTCCCAATGCCTTCAGCATTCACCGATATGTAGAAGTCTACACTCTGTGAGATCTGCGTCTTCAAAGGTTCAGCGAACCATGTTCAATTGCTCAGACTCATATTGGCGCTCAGACAAGATATACTCGCCTTTCGTTGTTACGGTGCACAAGGATAAGACAAAAAGTTCTAAGCTACGAATGGGACGAAGAACACAAAAGACAAATTAATTTGAAGACAATAAGGATCTTCCTCCTATGGGATCACCGATCCATGATAAAGACAATGATTAAGGATTAACAACTAGTTACATGAATCGGTCAAGGAAGAAGCAAAAGACACACCCTTTGACCCATCGCAGCATATGGAGGGATTTATATTGAGTAAAAGGAAAGGCGAGGGAACCATCTATCATCTCACTCACCGAATATCATTCACAGCATCTCATTGCTTATCATCAATCATCACCAATCAGCATTCATTATAACTATCCAAGGAAATCGAACATCAGTCATCATTGGCAAATAATCATAGCAGATTGTGATTCCATAAATATTCCACTGTTACAAGTATTTTGATCAGCATAAGATTTATATCAGCAAGTACAATCTAAGAAGCAATCGACCATATAAGGTATGTTTCTTACCTCAAATCATAATGTTTTATAATCATCCCTCTAGCTGATCATAATGATATATGAATGCACATAACTGTAATAGAATGCTTCTAACATAGAATGA
The DNA here is from genome assembly GCA_027924645.1 of Cunninghamia lanceolata. Taxonomy (NCBI): domain Eukaryota; kingdom Viridiplantae; phylum Streptophyta; class Pinopsida; order Cupressales; family Cupressaceae; genus Cunninghamia; species Cunninghamia lanceolata. The sequence continues at coordinate 208,986 of BSBN01000030.1, forward strand.
ATGTTTATCATCAAAGTAGTATGAAATTGGTTTATAGTCATAATATAATGATAATGTCTATAACATGATAGAATGAGAAGATTTTTATTGAATAGAATGAGAATATTTATATTGAGTAGAATAAGAATAGAGAATGGAATGAGAATATTCATATAATATAGAATGAGAATACTTACAATATAATGGAATGAGAATGCAATAAGAATAAGAATGTTTAATCAAGGAAGGACAAGGTCCGAACCTCCATGAAAGAATAATGTATGATGCCAAGTAGTATGTATGGCAATCCATCAATGAGATAGTACAAGTTGAGTTCCCGTGGAGGAACAATATGATCAATGGTACTATCTCGTGATCCATGGGGATCATGAGATAGTAAGGATAATTTCTTATAAGACATGATATATAACTTTAAAACATGGAATACTCGGGATGAGAATAAGAGCCTCACCATTAATCTATCTACACACCCTACGAGTATGGGAGTGGAGTTAGGGAAGGGCGGTTAGGATCTAGCACCTAGGTGACTCTCAAGTGCGTGAAGAATTACCGGGTGTAGTAATGAAGCCCCTTGGGCCTAAGGTAGCGTAGACCTAAATATTATTAATGGCTTAACGGTAGGTGACTCTCAAGTGGGTGAAGAATTACCGGGTGTAGTAATGAAGCCCCTTGAGCCAAGAAGGCGAAGAATTACTGGGTGTAGTAATGAAGCCCCCTTGGGCCTATGGCAGTGAGTCTTGTTACACCAGCGCCCTAATGTATCCAACTCATATGGGGTGAGTGGCGTAGAGTAGATTAACGATCAAGCTCATGGATAACTCTCCCGAGGTATATCATGGAAACCTCTATATGATAGTAATGAGAAAAAATGTGAAATGCATATATGAAATGAACTTTGATATTGATTATGAATATGTCGTTACTAACCCTAATTACAATATTATGATGTTATAAGGAATTATTGGTTATTAATGTTCTCTTTAAGAAGTTAAAATTGTGTGCAAGGTTAAGAAATTTTTGATCTTCTTACAAGGGGACATTACAGTTTGGAGTCTTCCCAGACAACCAACACTAGCAGCATGCCCACACCGTTCACCAGTAAAGTTAACTTCATTATTTTATTTGTCCTTATGCAGCTACAGGAATACCAAATTTATTCAAAGTAAACAAAATCACAGGAAATGGGAGTAATCAGATGTTCCAACCTCAATTTATTCAAATTGCCAGCATACCATAGTTCAGATGTTCAAATTTGGCCAAAGCCCAATCCCACAATATGATCTTCTACAAATTCTGTTCTTTTTACAAAGCAAGTCAATGCAAATGAATAATAGAATTCTACTTCAGCTCCTCTATGCTGTTCCAATATACAAATCCTCTGTTTTATGTCTGGGCCACCTCTTTGCTGATTCAATTCACTTCTTTGGTCTTTCTTTTATATTCAATTGCTGTTCCATCACAGTTGAAGACTTTGTCGATTGTTTTCCTCTGGCAATTTCTATTCAATCTTACTCAAATCCTCCTCCCTCTCTGCCGTACCCTTCTTGGTAGGCTTTTCTCTCCCTTTCTGCAGCAAATCGACCCTCCTTTTCAATTAGTTTCTTTCTTTCTTTTCTTTTCTGTGTTGTGTCCTCTATTCTGGCCGCCAAAACTTCCAAATCAACCCTCCTCATTATCAATTTGCTGTGCAATATTAATCCGTGGCTTTTCATTTCCTAAAGAAGGTAGAGACCAATGAGGCATCACCCCCAATGGGAAAGAAATTAGAATGATTTTTAAATGAATTTCAATTTTGGGCGACCCCTTGTGTAGTCAACGTGCCCTCACGCCTTTAGTCAAGAATCTGAAATAATCTTCAAGGAAATATAACATACTATGCCTCCACTAGGGCGACTTAGCATAGTCAAAATGAACTAAAACCTTCGCAGAAATAAGAAATGGTTCATGCCTGTGTTTGCCATTAAACCTCCAGCAGCATTTATCTTCCGTTCATATATGCATTACATGTGCTCACCATAGTGGCGCCTTGATATTGGAAGGAATAATATACCAAAATTACCATATAGCTGTTCGAAAATAACAACTCCATCAAGTGCTTTGTCGGCATATCACATTGTTTGCAAAACATTTCAACAAGCATACGGCAACAAGAATATCGGTCACCGACACTCAGCGGCAGCATACCATCAAACCCAAACTGAAACAATGTATGACAAATGAAAATGTGACAAACGATCACCAGCAACCGCGACATCACAGCCAACATCCCGGAAAAACACAAACAGAAACAATAAACTAGATTAAAATAAAACAAAACTGAGATATCCATTCTTTTTGGTGATGCAGGATTGCATATACACCTGGGTGCTCCTGCATCACTTCTTGCTCTTAACATAATTCCTGAGTTTGTTTTAATGCCTGATCTTTTCTATGAGAAACTTTGTTTTTACTTTTAGCCAACTTTTGCAGTATACTGAAAGAATTAAGATCCTATAATCCATTTAAAAATATCGATTCATTTTGTATGACAGAATTGGAATAAAATTCATGATTTGAAGAAAATCATTGTTCTCTAAAGCTTTGCAGTTTTTATTTGCAACATAGATGGCTGTTAATGTTAATGAAGTAAAAGCAACAGGCTTTACTATAGCATGTTCAAAAAAATCAGAACTTTTTCCACCTGTTCTTTCATCTTATGATCATATTAGACTAATAGATATCAAGAGGCCTAATTGCTGATTTCCAAACATCAATTTTATATTGCATGATTTTAAATACATCAAGCACAGGGTGAAGTATAATCACCATCTTCATCTGACTATATATGAATGGCTTCTTTTATATGCTTTTTTGTTTATGAACAAACATAAACCTGATTTCCACATAGTCGAACAATTCAGTTTATGATCTATTTAAAGAGGAGCTGTGCAATCCTAGATTTTAATATAATTCAAACTTTAGTATAAACACAATTCATATATTTTTATTATTTATTTATGTAACTGGTGTGGTGTTAAAGAGTCCACAAAAAAATGATAAAAACAGGTTAGTAGGATTCAGCTTCCTCACCCACGAGATCTTCAAACTTGAATTTTGTTATAAGAGTATGCATGCCACAAAATACTTGCACTACAGAGATACATCCCTTTAGATATCATATCGACATACCTTTTTAGGCGGTGTTCCCAATTGTTGAGTACGAAATACCTTGTAACCATCCAATCATTTCTGAAACCAGAGAATAATTTCTTAGGAGGTAAGAAAAGTATTGGAAACATATTTAATCCTTGCGGATTTGTTAAAGGGAAATTGTGCAAATGAAATAACAAGTTTCATAAAAGATCACAATTAGACAGAAATATGGAATACAGACGTAACCCTTGTGCATTTGTTAGTGTGGAGAACTGTGCAAATGAAATAAGACTGGTAACAACACTTAAATGTGTTATCAAATGGTTGATGGGTATACATATTAATAATCCTATCAGCTAAGCATTGTGTATTTTTTTTGTTTGTTTTGGGTTCAGTATTTGGTCAATAGGGTTGTAAATATTTATGCTATCGACTTTTTGATAACATTTTTAGTGTTCTTACTAGTTTTTAAGAATCTTATGGGGGTGATAATTTAAGAGATTTTAGACGATTCTATCAAAAAGAAGCAACTTTGAATATATTATCAATATTAATGATTGTTTTCAAATATACTCAAAATTAATATATTAAGTATTAACTATAAGAAAAACAATTTCCTAATATTTGTTCATTGTCTTTCTTTATTGAATAAAGAGAGAGAAAGAGAACATGATTTAAGGTTTCATTCAAACATTTTGGAAAGGTTTGAAAAGAATATTACTTTTCATTATTTATTTATTGTGTACCTTGATTAATATTTAGAGTAAGGTAAATTTTACTAATCTATTTACTAATCTATCAACTAATCTATCAATACTTATAATTCTATACACTATTCAAATATATACATAACATTAACTTTGAAACCAATATTTAAAGTTACATTAAAATGGTTAGTGATCAAACAATTATGAATAATTTATGAAGTCAATGTTTAATGAACATATTGAAAAATGATTCTTTAATGTGGTGCGTAGGTCTTTGCTTTGATAAAGGAAGAAACCAAATAGTTTGTGTATATATTATCTTTTGAGAATGTATTGATCATTTGAATACGAAGTCTTAAAATAATTTATAGGAGGCTGAATGTTTATAATGAAGAAAGACAATTGATGGATGTCACACTCAACACTAATTCTTTGGCCAACTCTTGCCATGTCTCTCATCCTTTTATTCCCCATCAAACTTGTATATCTTTGTTATTCCACATATGATTAGATCATATTGTTATAAAGTAAGCCACAAAAATGAATATCACTACAAGTAGCTTAGGTGATCTAATGTATAGTTTTAAATATTGTTAGCAATATTGCATTGGAAGTAGAAACATAAGCAACTGATTACAATTTAAAACAAGAGCTGTGCAACAGCATGAGTCCTTGCCAAATGCTGTCAGCATAGAGCAAGACGAGCGTGAAAAAAAAATGTTTTGTTAAAAAGTTAATTTTTTTAATCAATTGTTACAACAATAATTTTTAATCATTTATCAAAACTGATACATACAATTTAAATATACATGATGTATATGTATTCTAAATACAAATCTATTAATAATATTTTAATCGAGGATTACACACTGTATCACATACACACTACACAACACGTGGAGCAAACTGTGTTAAGATTATAGGATAACTTGATGATGACCTGCTTCAAGTTGATGACTATAGCTAGATTGGATCGTCACGATGGCTACTTGTTGTCGATGCAAAAGCAATCCTTCCATGGCAGATCAAGATAGTCATTTCTTGCACTGCAAATGATCAAGATAGTTATTTCTTGCACCATTAAACAAATTTGCATTCACCTTACTAGCTGAGTTCAATGCACTAAATTTAGAGAACCTTTCAGGCCCATTAGGCAAATCTCAACGCAAGCATCTTCCTTTGTAATCAAGGCAACAATGTAGAAAGAATAAGGTATCGATGATGGTAGATTAATCATTTGCTTTTGCCATACTATCGAATATGTTGGTTTGATATTGTGCAATAAGCTACATGTTTTTGATGTATTATATGATGTTTAGGTTGGTTTTGTTGATCAAAAGGCCATTGTTGCCATGCCTCTTTTTTAATATCAAAGAATGATATACAACTAATATGCGAATCAATGAGGCAAAAACATTAGCACCATGTATTTAGCTTATTTTGGTCTCTAGATGTGTGCTAGACACCTATCCAACCTCTTTGTATCTATCAATTAGTCGTGAGCAATGCTTGAAATTGTTTTCTACTCAGAACTCTACAACAATTGAATGCCTAAATGGCCAACATCACACACTTTGTTAGAATCCCTAGAATTGACATGCCCCTTGTTTTGCTTAATATTGTTATAGACATCTTGTTCCTTTAGGGATTTTACATGTCACTTGTTTTGCTTAATTTTGTTATAGACATCTTGTTCCTTGTAATGTCCCCTTCTAGCAAGTCCAAAATTTCACAACCTTGCACACAATTTCGACTTAGGAAAGAGAACATTAGTACACAATTCTTTCTCATAATATCAACTTATTGCAATATCCACAAGAATATCAAATTCATATATTTTGTACATCTCCTTCTAGGGTTAGAGCCTTATAAACACAATCAATATGCATTTCACATTTTTTTCCTCATATCCATTATGTATGGGTCTATACGTTAATCCAACCGTTCATTCCATATGAGATGATATGTTAGGATGCAATATACCAATTTATTGCCATGGGTCCAATGTTTCTCTCCTTTGACTTGAGGGGTGAATAACTCACCAACTTTAGTCAAAGGTCTGTTATTTCTCTCCTTTGGCTTGAGGGGTGAATAGTTCACCAACTTTAGCCGAAGGCTTATTATTTCTCTCCTTTGGCTCGAGGGGTGAATAGTTCACCAACTTTAGCCGAAGGCTTATTATTTCTCTCCTTTGGCTCGAGGGGTGAATAGTTCACCAACTTTAGCCAAAGGCTTATCCACTTGTCTCGAAGGGGTGATGCTGCACTAGCTTGAGATAAGGGCATATTCATTAAGCTCATCTTGAGCATCACCCATGGTTAGAGCATCACCCATGGTTAGGCCAATTACTCATCCTAATCATCAATTCCTTCATATGGATTTGGTGGATTAACTATTTTTCATTCTTGCCTTAATCATAATCATTATTCATTCTTCAAAGGTAACTTTATCATTTATATCATATCATCTAACAAATTGGTAACAAACATATCTTATTTCCTATGGAAAATAATATTTGTTTACATTGTTATGATATCTCTATTGTGTGATATTAAGTTGACTATATATATTATCACTTTCATGCTATTTATCTATGCCTTTCCTTGTTCATTCTTGTATTTATTTCATATTAGTATAACTATTTCTAAAGCTGAGTATGAGCACATATCAAATATGCTATGAGATAATTTCTGCTTTAGAATCATACCTTAAATTGTTGTTGAATTGTTAGGTGGTTGCTGGAAATGTCATTAGATTTCAATGGTAACAGTCTGATATAAATTCTTACTCGCTGATGCAAGAGATTGATGAAATATTCAGGATGGAAGTGACATTGAATCAATGATTGATAGTTGTGTTCTTTAATGATATAACAAATAGTACTTTCCTTGCTTGCTGCTCTGATGATTGCTTATTGAATGTCCTCCGAAATGATCGATGATAGATGATTCCCATGCTCACGTCTCTTTATATTTTTGAATCGTTGCATCCAGTTAGGAGTCGTATCAATTTCTGGCCTCATCGCCGCCTTTAGTAATTATTATTTTAATTGTTTACTAGCGCTCCTTAATTGTTGTTGACTCAATTTGTATAATCACTAGTTTAGTCCTTATCCACGTAAGCAATTATGAACTTATTAACGTTGGCTCCTAGTCATCTTCTTCATTGCGATAGTTATTATTATTAATCGATATGGATCGCTGCCTTGATCCCTTTTGTCTTGTTTAGATATTATCTATCATAGCTGACTTCTCCTTAGCGTGAATCCCTTGTGCTTATCCTATCACAATTGGAAATCGGGCACTTGAAAGAAATGTATCCTTGTAAGTCTTTTGGCCTCACATACTATATGCACATCGATTTGGCTTGGCTGGGATCAATCGAGACTTTAATCTTATTACAGGTATTAAGGAGGGAACATTACATTCCTTTAGGGATTCTAACAAAATGTGTGATGTTGGTCATTTCAAGCACTCAAATTTTCTAGAGCTGGGACCACTTTACGAAGAAAAAAGATTTACTTCTAGATTTGTTGTGGCATCAATCTATATTGATTCTTAGGTTATAAAGCATCATTTAGTTTAGGATTATATACTACAAACACTAGGTAGTGCAGTTAGATAAATGTTTGTCATGAGTTATGGTTAACCCACCAAGTTACAAATAATTGCAGAGTTAATCATAGATGTTATAAATTGTCACCCAAATTCTTTTTCATTTTTAAATTAATAGTAAAGTATTTTAAGCATTAAACAATATCAGTGTGTTTGACTTAATGTGTATGTATTAGAACTTTATTGGGTCACTTAGAATCATAAGTAGTGTGAAGTCCAAGGTTGAAAATGATCACATGATTATGTGTGAGCTATGTTTCCAATTGATATGTTCATCTGTTGATTGAGGGTAGCCTCAATGAAGAGAGTTTTCATTAGTGTACATAATCACAATATCATGGCTTGACATGAATGCAATCATAATTATAAGACGTTCAATTGAATTCTATAAAATCAAATGTATCTCAACAATACATTTGTTGAGCAAGTTCCATTTTTTGTTTAGTTGGTCCTCATTGCAAGTCTGCGATAGCAGTGATGTTGCACATAACATATTTGGATTTGGACGTACAATAATAGCTATAAATAAGTTAGTGAATGCTCTAATTTCAACTTAATTATCAAACTGGAATAGATTAAGATGATATTTTACATAGTATGGGGAAACTTGTCGTGGCATTATATTTGCATTGTGAGCGATCATTCAATGTGAGCAACGTTGAGTGAACTCCATTTTGTAGCTGGGATTTGAGTGCACACCTCAGATGAAACTTTAGCCATGGTATCCACACTAATACCTTTGTTATAGATATTTGCTAGAGCATGCATGTGATTCATATGTATGCACTTGTCATAGACAAGCAATATTAGCAACGACAATAGATTCTACAAAAGAATAGAAGCAGGAAGCTACATATAATTAATGCAAATGAAAAATCTGAGAAATAAATATTACCAATGGTTTAAGGTAGTCCCAATTATCAACCAAAGGTTGCCCATGCGGTCGTACGACACTCAATATAGAAGAGCCTATTTCTGATCCAAATAAAAGCTTTCCAATAAGCTTTATGCTTCTATCCACATGTGACGGATGTGCCATGGTTTCAACTAGTTCATTTTTAGCCTTCAATTTCCTTGGGGTATCAACTTTGGATCTCTGATATTGCAAGGGAGGAAAGTCCCAACTATGGTTATACATTAAGCTATAAGACTAAAAAATATCTTCCATGAATCTCCTTTGATTAGAACAAAATAAACATAATGATGCCAAAAACTTTTTCTAAAAGATGCTAGATGAATGTTTCAAAACAAAGAAAATGGTGACACTTAAGAATATCTGCAACATGCATTTTGTACGCTAATCTAGTTTGACATGAACATGTTTTCCACAATTGTATTAAGCCAACAAAAATACCATTGCATTTTTTCTATTTACCAACCTTTTTCCATAAGTGAAGATGATTTGCATCACGCTGATTTGGAGATGTTGGGCAGATTTAAACTGAGGATTTTGTAATGTTTGATTGTATAATAGTGTCTTTTAGAAACAATGTATAGTATAGACATGTCACTCTCTAGTAGAGTAGAGTAGACATAGGTTTTAAATCAAACAAAATTGAATTCATACTCACATAGGATGAGACTATTTTGCTTGATTACATTTGCTTAAAAGTGTCATGTCCCCGTTTCCGGCCTGATCATCAAATGAAGAATGAATTAGCCTATTTCTCATTCCCGGAGGCTAATTCTAAATAATGAGGGAATGAACTAGTTTTTGACTAACTTAATTTGTTGTTTTGCAGGAATAGGTCAGAAACCCAAAATTTGGCTAAGTCTGGAAGCCAAATAAGTAGGAAGTTGTCTGGGCGCCCATTTCAAATCATACTTCCTGGATGAGCGCCTAGCATAGAAACATCATATTTTCAAAACAACTCCAACTCTGCAAAATCTTCAAGAACATGATTCAGTAGACACTAGGCGCACCTTTTCATCCAAACTGACTCCAACATGCGCCTAGGGTATTGAAAGCTCGCAACTTGAGGCAAGGCGCTCTGGTAGGAAGATCAAGTTGCCTTGATGAGTTAAGGCGCCAATCACCAGATGCACAATCCAGAGTGGGCGCCTAAAGGCAACTAGGCGCTAAATCATGATTTTTGGACTTGGGACTGGCGCCCAAGTATGAAGGAGGAAGCAAAAGTGCCTGAGATGCTTTGAACCTTGAAGACTAGGCGCTATTTCATGTTCCATCAACCATTCAAGTGCGCCTAATTGACATCTACTCAAACATGCGCCTAGTCAAGAAAATAGCCTCCGATCTCCTCACCCAGTCAAGGCGCTGATGATGAATGATATCCTAACTCACTTTGATGACTTCAAATGTGAGTATTTGCAGGGAAGGTGATCATTTCAAGTATAGGTGCCAATTCCTTCTTCTGCAAACCTAAAAGTGCGCCTACCTTGGAAGATGCTTCCAATCCACTTTAGAAGAGGTGTTTATGAAAGCAGAGTTGAGATTTTGACTAAAGGAAACAAGATTGGGTAATGAAGAAAGTAAAATCTCCTTAGGCGCCAAGTTGTGATCAAACCACATTGACTGAGCGCCTAGGCATATCAAGGCGCTTAAACAAGACTCCAGTGGGTGAATGATCCTCAAACTCCTCAAGAAGCCAGGGCGCTTGGCAGAAGTTGGTATTTTTGACTTAGATATGGCTTGAGATGAAGATTTTTGCAAGGAAAGGCCCCCATCCTTCCTAAGGCGCCAATTTGCACTCTTTCCTACCCAGAAATGCGCCTTAATGAAGATGAAGACTAAAAAAACAAGTTTTAAACACTTTGGAAATGGGCGCTATCTTCAAGGAATCAATTCCTACTCAGAAGTTTCATCTGTTTGTTGGAAAATGTCTAATCCTTTTCTAGGTGCCAAAACCACTACAGAACTTCCAAGTCTAGCGCCCAAGTTATGGGAACACTAGAATTGCGCCTAAGTAAGTTGGATGTCAAATTCTCCTCTTTTCAATCTCCAGATGGCGCCTAGAGATTAAGAGGTCTTCACTCAGTAATGTTAAGTGTTTTGAGGACATTTGGAGTCTCCAATCTCCACCAGGCGCTTATTCATGCCTCTGCCACATCAAGGAAGCGCCTAGCCTAAAAGGCGCCTATTCATGTTTTCTGCTACCCCAGTTGAGTGCCTAGATCCACTTTGGGCGCCATTCCATGATCTCACTGCTTCAAATGGGTGCCTAGTCAAAAGATAAGGTAGTTATATCTAGCTGAGCTCTCATTGGTCGACAGGATGTTTTGGGGATCTGTGTCAAGGTCTCTAGATGAGCTTGCCAACTCAGGATGACTCATCAGTTGGAATATTCCCTTGGATATGCTTCTTGGGAAACGTGCCTTGGTTCCTCTTTGTGCATTGAAAAACGTGCCTTCATTGCCTTTGGAAGGCCTATAAAAGGAGGAGCTCTCTCATTCATTTGGCATCGATGCATTTGACAAAATTCTCTCTGCAAAGCTGTTGAGCTTGTAATCTTGAGGCCTGCGAGTTTCAAGTGTTGGGGTGATGCTCCCTCAACTGACAAGGTGATGCTCCCTTGTTGTACTGTGAGGTGTTGACATTCAGTTGACATCGTTGAGTTTGATTAAGTTGATCTAGTGTGCAAGGCATTGTAATCATCAAGGCTCCAAGGCCTGCTTTTGTAATTCCATTTGAATAAAGTGTAACTTCATGCCATTGAAAGCATTATCCATGTAATAAGACATTGTGAGTTGATTGAATCAAGTAATAAAACAAGTACCCAGCTTAAGGTTGATTCATTCAAATAATTATCTTTGATGTATATCTTTGTGTTGTTGAAATAGTTGATGAGTTGATAGCAAGTAAAATTGTCTAAGTAAGGAAAAAAATTGGTAGAATTAGTTGGGTATCTTACAGTGGTATCAGAGCTTGGATCCTGCCAGCCTTTGGGTTTTCATGCAAGAAGGTAATCAACAAAGTGATAGAACAAGGAGATATATTGCGCGCGAACAACGAAGGCAGTTCCAGTGGACTCATCCTTACCCACAACAAGATACTCTTTCAGAAGCAATTGTAGCTAGACAAGCTAACATGGCTGAGGAAAGAAGAAGTAGAAGTCCACCTGCAGATGGTGAACGTGAAGCTAGAGAGATGTTCAGGAACATGGCTGTTGGACATCAACAAACAGCTCAAATTCTGCAACAAGTCTTACAAACCCTTCAAAACATGAATCAGGGTGAAGCAGCTGGACCAGGTCGTAGGGATGCAGCTAGACATGAGAGACAAGAACGACATGTTGATGATGATGCTGGTAGTGCAGTAGGTAGAAGAGTTCGCACACGAACTCCTACAGTTGATAGGCCTTTAAGACCAACCTTCCTTCCACCACCACCTGAACAGGACAATGAAGCTGATGAAGAGTTTGACGAAGAAGGACCAAACAATTTTGAAGATGAAATAGCTCTCTTTGCAGATCTTTATGCCAGACTGCCGGAACGTGTTCGGGATATGATGACCTTCAATGAATATTGCCGACAGAAAAGGGATGATAGAGACAGGCGAGGTAGAACTAGAGGCTTTCGTCCTAGAAGGGATGATGATACAAAGGAGTATAAAGAAGCCTTAAATCGAGTTCCCATTCCTACCTTTGATGGAAGTGGTAAGCTCAGTGCTAGGGCTTGGGTAAACAAGCTGGATACATACCTTTCACTTAAGCCTTTGACAGAGAAGAAGGCAATTCAATTTGCGACAATGCATCTTGAAGGTTTGGCTTATGAATGGTGGCATCATGGCCTAGTTTCTCAACATCATGATAGGATAAATTCCTATGATGAGTTTGTAACCAAGTTGATTCAGAGGTTTGACAGAAAAGACAGCGAAGTGTACTATCGTGAACTAGCTCAACTCAAGCAAGAAGGAAGGGTTGTGCAGTATGTTAATGATTTTCAGAAGATTGCAGTGATGGTACCTGATATGACTGACCGAAGAATCACTATGCTGTTCATCGAGGGATTGAACAATCAGATCAAGCCATTGGTAAAGGTACAAAGGCCAGCAAACTTGGAAGAAGCAATTGACTTTGCTCTAGATCTTGACACTACTCCCGTATATCAGCCTAAGAAGAAGTTCTATAAAGGAGTTAGCTCTACCCAAAGGAGACCCTCTTTTCCTCAAAAGATGACTCAAGGTCCATCTGCAGCCGAAAGAGACGAGCTAAGGAGGAAGAAACTCTGCTTTTCTTGCAAACAACCTTGGGAACCAGGACACAGATGTCTTGGTAAAGGTAAAGCACACCTGATTGAAGTTGTCTTTGACGATGGAAGTGAAGAAGAATCATTGAGTGAAGAAGAATCAATCCAAGGTGAAGAGGAGGTACAACCAACTCTTAATGTTGTTTCAGAAGAAACCTCTGACAAAATAACATTGGCAACTATCTCAGGAGTACCTAAGTATCATGCCTTCCGCATTAGAGGAGTTGTAAAGGGTCAAAGAGTCACCTGTCTAATTGACAGTGGTGCTACTCACAACTTCATAGATGAAGGTTTGGTAGCGAGGCGAGGTCTCACAGTTGAAGACTTCGAAGGATTTCAAATAGCGGTTGCTGATGGATTCCTAATGAGTTGTACCAGAAAGGTATCCCAACTGCAAATTCAAATGGGAGATTATTCTTTACAGGATGATTTCTATGTGGTTGGACTTGGGCATATTGATGTAGTACTTGGAGTACAATGGTTGCATTCGCTTGGAAGAATTGTCTAGGACTTTCAAAAGATGGAGTTAGAATTCATGCATGAAGGAAAGAAGATCAAACTGAAGTCAGTGTCTGATGGAAACCCCAAAGTTGTCTCAGCAAAACGAATGGAAGCATTATTCAGGCATAATGACATCGAATGGGCAGCACAGGTTTGCATCAAGGACAATCAAATCCTCTCTGCTGAAGAAATTTATCCTGCAGATATTCAGGCAATGTTGGATAAGCATGGTAAGGTGTTTAGGGATATACCTCCCGGGATACCTCCTGATAGAGGTTTTGAACATGTAATTGAATTGGAGGATGGGGCGAAACCTGTTAATATTGCACCCTATCGGCATCCAAGACATTTCAAGGTTGAAATTGAGAAGACGATCAAAGAATTGATCGATATGGGGCACATAAGGCCATCATCAAGTCCATTTGCATCATCTGTGGTGCTAGTGAAGAAGAAGGATGGAACAATGCGGATGTGTGTTGACTATCGCGCATTGAACAAGAAGACCATCAAGAATAGGTATCCAATACCTAGGATTGATGAACTCCTTGATGAACTGCATGGAGCAGTCTATTTCTCAAAGATAGATCTTCGATCTGGTTACCATCAAATTCGTGTCAGAGAAGAGGACATTCCAAAGACAGCATTCAGATGCCATTACGGGGCATTATGAATTCATGGTGATGCCATTTGGATTAACAAATGCACCAGCTACTTTCCAGTCCTGTATGAATCATGTATTCAACAAGCAGTTGAGGAAGTACCTGCTGGTTTTCTTTGACGACATCTTGATCTACAACAAGACATGGGAAGAACATCTCCAACACTTAGATGAAGTATTGAATGTTATGGAGAATTAATCTTTGTATGCAAAGATGTCTAAGTGTGATTTTGGCCTAAAGGAGATTCTGTACCTGGGTCATGTGATAGGAGCAAATGGTGTGAAAGTTCAAGAAGAAAAGATTGAAGCCATACGCAATTGGCCAGTTCCCAGGAATGTGTCAGAACTAAGAGGTTTCCTAGGCCTCTGCAGCTATTATAGAAGATTTGTTAGAGGATTCTCACAGCTTGCTGCACCCTTGACAAATCTAACAAAGAAAGGAGCTTTCATTTGGTCAATAGAAGCTCAAGCTGCATTTGATAGACTGAAGGAAGTGATGAGTACAACACCAGTACTGGCTTTGCCAGATTTTACTAAGTCCTTTGTTCTAGAATGTGATGCTTCGGGAGAAGGCATTGGAGCTGTTTTGATGCAAGATCGGCATCCCATCGCATTCGAGAGTAGGAAATTGAAGGATACAGAAAGATTGTACTCAACTTATGATAAAGAGATGCTGGCAATCATGCATGCCTTGGCTAAGTTCCGCCAGTACCTAGTTGGGTCTAAGTTTGTGGTCAGGACTGATCACAACAGTTTGAAATACTTCTTAGGGCAGAAAGACTTGAATGAAAGACAGCAGAAATGGGTTGTGAAGATACAGGCATATGATTTCGACATTGAATATGTGAAAGGTAAGAAGAATGTGGTTGCCGATGCCCTGTCTAGAAGACCTGTTGTTTGTGCCCTGAGCAAAGTTTCAGTGGATTGGAAGGCTCAGCTTCTAGTTGAGTATTCTAAATCAAAATTTGCTTGTGAGATCATGGAAGGAATCATTCAGGATGATAGGTACAAGGTGATTGATGACACCATCTATTATAAAGATAGAATCTATCTAACTCCTGAGTCGGAATTGAAGCGACATATTTTGCAGACTTACCATGATGCTCCACTTGCAGGACACCCTGGTTACTTCAAGACCTACAGACAGATCAGGGAAAGATTCACTTGGAAAGGTCTGAAGGAAGAAGTTCTTCAGTATGTCAGGGAGTGTTTGACTTGTCAACAGAATAAGTCAGAACATACATTTCCAGCAGGATTACTCCAACCACTGCCAATTCCTGAACATAAGTGGGAGAGTATCTCTATGGACTTTATCACAGGTCTTCCGAAGGTGAATGGAAGAGACTGCATATATGTAGTTGTAGACAGATTAACTAAGTTTGCTCACTTCTTTGCAATACCAGTTGAGTCATCAGCATTGCAAGTAGCTGAGTTATTTTTTCGTGAAGTCTTTCGACTACATGGCCTGCCCAAAACCATAGTCAGTGATCGAGATAGCCGGTTCATCAGTGTGTTTTGGAGAGAGCTATTTCGACTAGCTGGAACTGACTTAACACCGAGCACTAGTTATCATCCTCAAACCGATGGACAAACTGAAATTGTAAACAAATGGCTTGAGGGATACCTGAGAAACTATGTGTCTGATCATCAGCGTGCTTGGATTAAGTGGCTTCATCTAGGTGAATACTGCTACAACACTACTTTTCATATGTCAATTGGCATGACTCCCTTCCGAGCTTTGTATGGATATGAAGCTGTTTCATTTGTTGATCTGGCATTGGATGACAGTAGAGCTCCCAGAGCAAGTGAATTGATGAAGGATACTCAGGATATTTTGAGAGTCCTTAAAGAAAATTTGCAAAGAGCTCAAAATCAACAGAAGTTGTATGCCGACAAACACCGAATTGAAAGAAGCTTTGAAGTAGGTGACATGGTGTTTCTGCGCCTTCAGCCATATAGACAGAGTACTTTGAAGAAGTCAGGTGCAGAGAAATTGAAACCGAGGTTCTACGGACCCTACAAGGTGTTGAGAAGAGTAGGGGAAGTGGCATATGAACTTGATTTGCCAGCAGGAAGCCGCATCCACAATGTGTTTCATGTGTCATGTCTCAAGAGGGCACTAGGTCAGCATGTGGTTTCAACTGATGAGCTACCACCACTCGATGAAGAAGGAATGCTTGCACTTGAACCAGAAAGTGTGGTGGACATAAGGGAAAAGAAACTGCGCAACCGGAGCATAAGAGAATATCTGGTGAAGTGGAAAGGATTGCCAATGGAGGATGCTACTTGGGAAGGTGACAAGATTCTGGAGCATCCTAACCTTCAATTGCTTGAGGACAAGCAATCCCGGGAAGGGGAGACTGTCATGTCCCCGTTTCCGGCCTGATCATCAAATGAAGAATGAATTAGCCTATTTCTCATTCCCGGAGGCTAATTCTAAATAATGAGGGAATGAACTGGTTTTTGACTAACTTAATTTGTTGTTTTGCAGGAATAAGTCAGAAACCCAAAATTTGGCTAAGTCTGGAAGCCAAATAAGTAGGAAGTTGTCTGGGCGCCCATTTCAAATCATACTTCCTGGATGAGCGCCTAGCATAGAAACATCATATTTTCAAAACAACTCCAACTCTGCAAAATCTTCAAGAACATGATTCAGTAGACACTAGGCGCACCTTTTCATCCAAACTGACTCCAACATGCGCCTAGGGTATTGAAAGCTCGCAACTTGAGGCAAGGCGCTCTGGTAGGAAGATCAAGTTGCCTTGATGAGTTAAGGCGCCAATCACCAGATGCACAATCCAGAGTGGGCGCCTAAAGGCAACTAGGCGCTAAATCATGATTTTTGGACTTGGGACTGGCGCCCAAGTATGAAGGAGGAAGCAAAAGTGCCTGAGATGCTTTGAACCTTGAAGACTAGGCGCTATTTCATGTTCCATCAACCATTCAAGTGCGCCTAATTGACATCTACTCAAACATGCGCCTAGTCAAGAAAATAGCCTCCGATCTCCTCACCCAGTCAAGGCGCTGATGATGAATGATATCCTAACTCACTTTGATGACTTCAAATGTGAGTATTTGCAGGGAAGGTGATCATTTCAAGTATAGGCGCCAATTCCTTCTTCTGCAAACCTAAAAGTGCGCCTACCTTGGAAGATGCTTCCAATCCACTTGAGAAGAGGTGTTTATGAAAGCAGAGTTGAGATTTTGACTAAAGGAAACAAGATTGGGTAATGAAGAAAGTAAAATCTCCTTAGGCGCCAAGTTGTGATCAAACCACATTGACTGAGCGCCTAGGCATATCAAGGCGCTTAAACAAGACTCCAGTGGGTGAATGATCCTCAAACTCCTCAAGAAGCCAGGGCGCTTGGCAGAAGTTGGTATTTTTGACTTAGATATGGCTTGAGATGAAGATTTTTGCAAGGAAAGGCCCCCATCCTTCCTAAGGCGCCAATTTGCACTCTTTCCTACCCAGAAATGCGCCTTAATGAAGATGAAGACTAAAAAAACAAGTTTTAAACACTTTGGAAATGGGCGCTATCTTCAAGGAATCAATTCCTACTCAGAAGTTTCATCTGTTTGTTGGAAAATGTCTAATCCTTTTCCAGGTGCCAAAACCACTACAGAACTTCCAAGTCTAGCGCCCAAGTTATGGGAACACTAGAATTGCGCCTAAGTAAGTTGGATGTCAAATTCTCCTCTTTTCAATCTCCAGATGGCGCCTAGAGATTAAGAGGTCTTCACTCAGTAATGTTAAGTGTTTTGAGGACATTTGGAGTCTCCAATCTCCACCAGGCGCTTATTCATGCCTCTGCCACATCAAGGAAGCGCCTAGCCTAAAAGGCGCCTATTCATGTTTTCTGCTACCCCAGTTGAGTGCCTAGATCCACTTTGGGCGCCATTCCATGATCTCACTGCTTCAAATGGGCGCCTAGTCAAAAGATAAGGTAGTTATATCTAGCTGAGCTCTCATTGGTGGACAGGATGTTTTGGGGATCTGTGTCAAGGTCTCTAGATGAGCTTGCCAACTCAGGATGACTCATCAGTTGGAATATTCCCTTGGATATGCTTCTTGGGAAGCGTGCCTTGGTTCCTCTTTGTGCATTGAAAAACGTGCCTTCATTGCTTTGGAAGGCCTATAAAAGGAGGAGCTCTCTCATTCATTTGGCATCGATGCATTTGACAAAATTCTCTCTGCAAAGCTGTTGAGCTTGTAATCTTGAGGCCTGCGAGTTTCAAGTGTTGGGGTGATGCTCCCTCAACTGACAAGGTGATGCTCCCTTGTTGTACTGTGAGGTGTTGACATTCAGTTGACATCGTTGAGTTTGATTAAGTTGATCTAGTGTGCAAGGCATTGTAATCATCAAGGCTCCAAGGCCTGCTTTTGTAATTCCATTTGAATAAAGTGTAACTTCATGCCATTGAAAGCATTATCCATGTAATAAGACATTGTGAGTTGATTGAATCAAGTAATAAAACAAGTACCCAGCTTAAGGTTGATTCATTCAAATAATTATCTTTGATGTATATCTTTGTGTTGTTGAAATAGTTGATGAGTTGATAGCAAGTAAAATTGTCTAAGTAAGGAAAAAAATTGGTAGAATTAGTTGGGTATCTTACAAAAAGTTGTCCAACAATTATTGTAGATTATAAAACAATTTCTTTGAGGCATTTGTCGAATAGCCCACATGCCTTGTCAACACTGTACATTTTAAACAAATGTCAATCAGGGTAGTCACAATGGACATCATTTGATGAAATTCCTCTATCTTTTGTGCTTTGATAGAGCTCTATGTTTTGTCTTGTTGATCTAGCAACTAGAGTCCTTGCCAAGGGCTACTAGGATAGGTGCAAAGCAATTGTATAAAGCTGCATTTGTTGCACAATGTTACTAGCACTAACACGTCTTATACAATCAAGAATTAGGAATCTATTAAATTGCAAGAGATAAATGCAGGGCATGATAAGAAGCCTTCACATGCTTATGATGAATACTAGGAAAGTGGTTAGCATAGTACATCAGAAAAGACGACATCTAAGCCTGAGGTATTAAGCTTTTAAACAACAATTTGTGTTGCTTCTACCAACCGCCGAGATACTTTAAACATTACAAACAATGAAGCTTTTCTTTAGGGAAACTATTCCAGTACACTGCCTGTGCAAGGTTGGAAACCTACAACTGGATTGGAATTTATGCAGGATTAAATTGCTATATATTCCTGCCTTATAGTCCTCAACTTTTAATTGGCTCCCCAAGCATCTACAATTCATGCAAGAGTCATGCAATAAAACTGGCTACACAAATGCAATAAAACCGGCTACACAAATAAATAAAGTTTATATCAAAAGCCCATCACAACTGTTTAACCATAAAGGTATGTTTATAAAGCAAGTGCCTTGACACCCAACCAACAATTGTACAAGTAATTGCAATTTAGTACTAGTTAGTTCAGCTTTTGAAAGCTTAAAATAACGTCTAGTAGGAACAATTGTAAAGGAGGAAGAAATCCACTCATACAATAAATAATAAAAGATGACGATGGCAAAGACATAACATTTATATTTGTTGTGTTATGGCAAGTCTTGATGACACAATCATGTCTTCAGTATGGAGTCTTGAGAAGAACAAGTGCCATGTCCTACATGATCTTCATATTTAGCCAAGTTTCTGGATGTTCTGGTTTTTTCTTTCTTTAAGAAATGCAAAGATAGAACACAATGCTCATTACAGTCATGACAAGTATTAAGAATATGCATTATGATAAACTCATTGCATGAATAATGAGTGGTAAAGTGGATGAATGTGTTTGGACTCTGCCACACAAGCAAAAACAAACAACTGTGGTATTGCAAAACTCCACATTTCAAGAGCTGACTACCAAGACACCCAAGATCACAATTTTGTTGGAACCTTTAAATAATCTACATATAAAGTTATTAATGGACGGAGAATGCAGGGTATTGGAAAGCAAAGACAATTAGAAGATATATAATAAAATGCAAAATGATCAATGATTAATAACAAAAAAATTATTCTTGTATAACCCTTAACCAAGGTAAACACAAGTTGCTAATGAAAAAATAATTTAAACAATTTTTTAATAAGATGTTGCTACAAAATTTAGACCAGATGTCATTAATGTGTAGGGCTAGATAACTCTCCTTGAGCAAGAGTCACAAACCACACAACCAAGAGTAGATGTGTAAGCCTACATATATGCCTCCCCAAGCACCAACGATAATTACTAGATTATATGAGGAAAAATTCTGCAAAGAAATGATATGGGACTAGCTTAAACCTCCCATTGTGTTGTTTGTTAAATACTAAGTTACCAATGCCAATGTAGAACTATGGCCCTTAGCATACTGGATGCGAAAGTCTCAGAAATACCAGTTTTATCTCATACATGTATTTATTGTTGAGACGAGAAAACAACTTTGTTTGTTATGTTTACATATATCTCTACTTAAACTATGTCTGTGCACATCTTGGAACTAGATCCTCAAATGAATTTTGACATAATATTAGAGCACAAAGTGTCATGTCAAATCATGTAATCATCTTTATTGATTTAAATAATATAAGTTTTATATTGTGACTATTATTTTTAATTTTACATTTACAAAGCAAGTGTTTAAAGCATTTATTAGAGTTTTTTTGTATTTAACAAAGCTGATTGCAGGGGATTTACAATTGAATGTTGTTCCTAATATGAGATAAAGATGCAAAAGTTGAAAACATTATTAGTAACTGCTCCACAATTTATTCCATAAATACAAAAGTGCAGGATTAAAAGAAGACTTCGAGGGCTTGCCTCTACATTGAATAGCTAGTTGATTTAATTGAATGATCCTCTTGAGGAAGCATATGATTTGATCAAACACTGCATTGTGCCATCTTCTTATCACCTGAATGAAAGCATGGAATTTGGACATCTGAGCTGCAAAATGATGAATTTGATATTCTCAAAGAATTTTTCGTGTAAGACAAAACATAAAGCAATGAAAAATAGAGTTGAAACAAATACGCACCAAAGAAACTTATCAAATATATAGCCAAAAGATAACATGTAAATAAGCAAGCATATGTTCACCCTGTTGCAAGTATGTGCTAATCGGTGTTGTCATTGATGTCAACAAGCTTGTGTCGTCATTGGTGTCAACTAGTCAAGAGTATGAGTAGTTTGTTCTGAGCAGAGATCAAAGATCAATTTGAGTAAAGATGAGGATATGAGCTATTGCTGAAGGTGTTTTGGCTGCTTTGTAGAGGTGCTGAATATGTTGAGAATATGCTTTTGTTGTTTGGTTTCCAAGTGCTTTTGAGAAAATTTGATTAATAAAGGAAACAATGTGTTGAGGATATGTTCTAGCTTAACAGAGTTGTGATCGAGTTTTGCTCTGCATTTCTTCCTCATTGAAGTTCTGCTTTTGTGATTTGAATATGTTGTTCAGAGGTGTTCAAAGATGTTATATTTTAGATTTTGTGCTCCGGTTTGTTGCGTAGAGAAAGTTGTGTTCATGAGTATGTGGTTTGTGTTTCTGGGTTGTGCAGAGGTGTCTGGGAGAAACTATTTTGTTCTGCATTTCTTTGCAGATTTGTCTTTGGCTTTGCGGTTTTGGATTCATGCTTATAAGGTCTATATCTTTCTTTAGTTCAAGTGGTTTGTGGTTTGGTGCTCCGCAAGTTCATTTCTTAAGTTGCAATTGATGACAAAGTATGATAGAGCTGGTTAAGTACTTCAGTGTGAACTTTCTTTAGGTGAAAGATGTTGCAAATGAATTTGTTGGTTTTTAGGTGCTTATGGATGTTTCTAGATCATGTTCAAGCTTGGAGCGTGGTCCGCATGTCGTCTTTTGGTCTTGAGGAAGTGTGCACTTAAAAGTTCATAGTGTTAACACAAGTTTGGCCGACTTGGTTGTTTACACTAATTGCGATTGTGCTTCGGTGATTGTGAAAGTGTGATGAAGTGTGTATGTATGAATTTAGGTCTGTGCTAAGGTGTGATGTGGTCTGCATTCATTCCTTTCCTCCGCGGGAATGTTTCGGTCTAGACCCAATTTGAATTTTATGGGTTAAGATGTGTTGCCAACCTTGGAGAATGTTTTCAAGGTTAATGATAGTATAAATAAGTGTTAAGGATTTGTGACTGGAGGCATGCACGATGAATATGATGTATGTGATGCGAATTTGATCAGTGCAGTGAGAGCTTTCATGTGTTAGGCTATTGGATGCAGTGAGCAGAATGTGTCTACTATTTTTCAGTGTTGCTGTGAAGGTGATGTTTGTGTTGTGAATATTGAGCTTCATTGGAATTGAACTCTATGCATATGTTAGATGTAATTATATCAGTTCATCCTTGGCAGTGAGCCTTCTCTTCTATCTCTTTCTTTTGGATAGTGAGTCCTTTGGCAGTGAGCCTTTCTCTCTTTCTTCTGGGCAGTAAGCCCTCTGGCAGTGAGCCTTTTGTAATTCGGTGTTGCTACTACTTTATATTGTGAGCTAATCCTCACCGTGGTTTTTCCCTTCTTAGGTTTTCCATGTAAAATCTGGTGGTCTTGTGTTTGGTGTTGTTATGTTTCAGTTTCTGTTATTTTATTTTCATGCTTAATCATCATAAAAAGTTTAAAGGTTAATGTGGATCTAAATGTTTGTGAGGGTTTGAAGTTTATGATACAACTGATTCACCCACCCTCTCAGTTGTTTTGTGCATTCAACAATTGGTATTAGAGCGAGGTTCCTTAGAAGAAAGCTTAACAACTTGAGGTAGATTTGGGATGGCACACAAGAAGGATGTTCCCCTGTTTGATGGATCTTCAGAAGATGAATGCATGTCTATTAGTAGTGAAGAACTCAAGGTTGCTCTTGAAGACCTAGAGAGGACTGAAGAAGAAATCAAAGATCTGAAGGAGAATGTCAAAGAAGCAGATGGATGTATCAGAAAATTAAGAGAGCAAGTCAAGAAGTTCAAAGAAAGAAATAAGGAGGTCAGTGAACAATTGAGGCTATCAACTAAATCTATGAATGGTCTGAAAGTGTAAGTTGAAGAAAAGGCAAGGATTGAGGAATATCTAAACTTAATGGTGAAAAGTAAATCTGAAGAATGTATAATGCTTGAACAAGAAGTTGTGAAACTGAAATTAGATTTGGAGAAGGCAAAGAATTATGAAGAAAAATTCAAGATAAGTTCTGCAAGGCTTGATGAGATGATTGCAAGTCAGAAAAGTCTCAATGATAAAGAGGGTTTAGGATTTGAAAAAGGTGAAAGTTCAAAATCAGATCAGACTTCAAATCAGAGGAACAATGGCAAGCAGATCCGGAATCAAAATAATAAAGCTAGAAGACCTCCGGTTAGACAACCAAATGCTCAAAGGTACCCACCTTTCAATGGTTTTTGTCATTTATGCAATAAGTATGGACACAAAGCAATAGAATGTAGAAGTAGAAGGAATCAAAATGTTCCATTCTTCTCTGGTCAATGCTTCACATGCAATAAGGTTGGTCATAGAGTTGCTATATGCAGAAGTAAAGTGAGTTAGAACCCTATTAGGTATTTTGCATGCAATAAGATGGGACATAGAGCTAATGAGTGCAAAAGTCAAATGATAAATGGCTATGGCAATGATAGAATGGTTAAATCTTTCAGTGGCTACTGTTATACATGCAAGAAATTTGGGCATAAAGCTAACCAATGCAGATCCAAAATGAATGGAAGGAATATTGGTCAGAGAAATGTTGTGTGCTACAATTGCAATAGATTTGGACATACCTCTAAGTTTTGCAGAAGCAAAAGCATGAAGAAGGATAATCCGATAGAGAAGAATGAACCAGTACAAAAGGTTGATCCAACAGAGAAAAAAAGGAAATGAATAAGATCTGGATAAAGAAGGATGTAATAGAGGTTAAGGATGAGCCTGTACCGACATCCGGTGGAGATGTTCCCTTTGGGAACTAAGATTAAAGCTATGGCTCAAGGGGAACCTTATTGAAAATATTTTCTCCCCTGCCAAAGGAATGGTGCTAATGCCTCCGCACGAAGAGATAAGGTTAAGGATTAGCAACAAAGGATTAGTTAGGACAGAGACTGTGACTGCAAAGGATAAAGGTAGAGTTGTGCAGATTAGCTTGGTTGGTAATTTTGCAAGATGATCTTATCCTCCACAAGAAGTCTGTTGTGCAATAAAATTTGATCAGTTAAGAAGACATGTTATGAATTTTGGCTAAGTATCTGTCTGGTAAAATCAAGCTATAGTGTTCTGGTATTTTGGTCCACACTGGTATGCTATTGAAGATATTACTCTGTGGTTTTGGCATATGGTTATTAATCATTGGATACATCTACATCTATAATTTTGTCTGATTTTGAGGAGTGGCTTGAAAGTAATGAGTAATAGAAGTTCAGCTTGACAGAACACAGTTGTTTCCAGTATAGAGCAATTTTCATGTTGATTGGAAGTGTTTGGGATCTACAGATGAACTCAGAGGTGAATGGATATGAATTAGACGAGTCTTCAAGCAGTGAAGAAGAAAAAGATAAAGAAAAGAAAGTGCAGGTTGAAGAAGCTCCGAAAAAGATTCCTAAGACCCCTAGGTTTGTGCAGAGACATCACACTGAAGACCAGATCATTGGTGATAAGAGCAAAGGTGTATTGACATGAAGAAGAGCTGCTGAAGAACAAGTAAATCTATGTTTACTTTCTAAAGTTGAAGCTAAAACAATGGTTGAGGCATGCAAGGACGAGTATTGGATCAAGGCTATGGAAGAAGAGCTAATGCAGATTGAGAAGAATCATACCTGGGAACTTGTCTCAAGACCAGAGAAAAAAAATGTAATTGGAACTAAGTGGGTATTCTGGAACAAATTGAATGAGAATGGAGAAGTGGTAAGGAACGAGGCAAGACTTGTGTGTAAATGCTACTCACAAGTGGAAGTAATAGACTATGAGGAAACTTATGCTCCGATGGCAAGAATGGAGGCCATTAGGATGTTTTTGGCTCTTGCAGCACATAAGGATTTCAAAATATGTAAAAGAGTTAAAAAAGTTTGGAATGGAAGATTCTAAACCAGTTTGTACTCCTATGATTATTGGTTCTAAGTTGAGCAAGAATGATAAATCTCCTAAGGCTGATCAGAGCAAGTACAAATCAATGATTGGAGGATTACTATATTCGACTGCTACTAAACCAGATATTATGGATGCAGTCTATCTTGTGGCTAGATTTCAAGATCCTAGAGAGTCACATGTTATGGCAGTTAAGAGGATATTTAGATATTTAAAGGGCACTCCAGATTATGACTTGTGGTATTCAAAAGATACTGACTTTAAGTGCTTATATAGATGCAGATTGGGTTGGTTGTGTAGATGACAAGAAAAGTACAAGTGGTGGTGCATTCTTTCTTGGATGCAGATTAGTGTCTTGGATAAGTAAGAAACAAGATTCAGTGTTTTTATCCACTGCAGAGGCAGAATATATTGCTGCAACATCATGTTGCACACAAGTGTTATGGATGAGACAAACCTTGAAGGATATCAAAGTTGTGTATGATGAGCCAATTTCTATTTTCTGTGATAATACAAGTGCTATTAACATTTCAAAGAATCCGGTGATGCATTCAAGGACAAAGCATATCTCAATTAGGTACGACTTTCTGAAAGAGAAGGTTGCAAGAATGAAGTGAAGCTTGAGTATGATGGAGATTGATTGTCATTGATGTCAAAAAAGTGTGAGTTGATGATGTAGATACATCATAATGAAAGTTAGATTGGTCTTCATATGACAGGAATTAGATCATGCTTTCAGGAGTTCACAAGAGTCCATTTAGTGAACATGCTTTGATGAAGTTGCTTCATTTCTGTTTAAGATAAAGTTCATATCTTGATGATCATGCTTCATTTGTGAAGGAAACTTCATTATGAAATTGCATCAATACAAGACATCAAGGTCATGATATGTAATGCTAGTTGAAGTCTTCTTGGTATATCAGGTTGCTTCAAGTGTTCACAAGCATTGATGAGATCAGTTGATGGGTTCACAGCCATAAGGAATGGTGATGGTCATGTAAGTTTGTTTTTGCCATCACAAGAGCTTACTTGATTTGTTGGTTGCAGAGTATCAGGTCTTTATTGTTTGTCAACTTTTGTATGATCAGAGTTGAGTTAATCAATTGATATCTTGTCATGAAGTTTGAATCAGGAGTTGCATAGTGTGACAAAGTTCAACATTGAAGTGTTGTGACATTCATGATAGAGGTTGCTAGGAGCAGTTTGTCCACCCACACTCAAGGTTGCATGGTAATGTTGGTTTCATGATATAGTATCAATGCTTCTACATCATCAAAGGAGTGGCAGAGTGACAGAGGTGTTCAATAATCTGTCAAGGAAATGGTTATAAAATAAAGACTGTTTTTCATGGTTTAATGTGTTTTTAATGGTAATAAGACACCTATTAAAATTTCTAATATAGTCTTTTAAGACTGCCATATTAGATATGCACTTTTTGTTTTAAAGGAGCATTGACCTGTGATCACAAGTCATGTCACTTAAAGTGACCTGTAGAAGGGGTTTTAGAACATTAAGATGACCGGCCCTCTCTTATAAGCAAGAGAGCCAAAAAGGAATCAATGGCTTCATTTTAAATTTAAAAACTTTTTAATAACTCCTAAGTTGACGGCCTATTGGATGTCATTTCTTTATGACAACAAAGATAAGATTTTATAAGACTATTTTTAGTCTTTTAAAAAGGAGATTTTATGGCAAATTTTCATGAGAGTTTTTTAAGGAGATCTCAAGGAAATTTTTCGAAGAGTTTTTTTTTTCTATTTTTTAAAACTCTACTCACGTGGCTTTGAAGACTAAAGGAGGAGCCTTTATTTCTTTTTAAGAAAGTTTTTTTTGGAGAGAAAATCATGGAACTTGGAGAATATTTTATGATGGGAAATGGAGATAATAAAGAAGCTTTCTATTTTTATTTTTAAAACAGATTGAATTATTTTTAGTGAAGATTATTTTCTTTGCAGGTTGGAGAAGATGATTTTTGAAAAGAAAAATATGAAGTTTTTTTTGGAGCATGAAATGAAAGAGATTTTCATTTTCTCTAAAGGCAGATTAAATTCTTTGAAGATTTTATTTGATGATATATGGTGGACATCATTCATGTTTTTTTTTATATAGGGAAAATGACAAATTGAAGAATATGAAGAGTTTTAAGGAATGTGAGAGGCAGAATATTTTTATGCAGAATAGAGATTGCAGAAGATGTTTTTGTTTGCAGAAAGGATAAAATAAAGATATTATTATTGAATAATTTTTTTAGAAGGGGAAGATATTTTTTTTGATCAATGCAGAGAAGAGAATATGAACAACTTTTTTTAATACTGAAGGTGCATTGTGTTTTAATTGCAGGTATAAAAGATTTATTGTTGAGAAGGGGAAATGAAAATACAGAGAAGAAATATATTTGATTTTATTTTTGTAGGTGAATGAATTTTTGAAGATGATTTTTGCAGAGAAGAATGTGAAAGGACTTTCAAATTTTTATATAATGGTATTGTAGATGGAATGTGTGCGTGGAAAAACATGTGGTATTGAAGAATTGTGAAAATTATGTTGAAGAGAAAATACAGATAAAACATTATGTTTTGTATGTGATGAATAAAACACAGGTTGAAGATATTATGCAACAAACTCACAGATTGAACCATGTCAAACATGAAGACAATATGCAATTGATTGTGCATAAGGTGAATTGATTATGCAGAGGTAAAATTAGGTGAATTGATCATGCAGATGTAAAATCAGGTGAATTGATTGTGTAGAGATAATGAGATTAATATGTAGATTGAATTGGATGTGATTGCAAAAACATATGAAAATTCAAGGGTTTATATTGAAATAGAGAAACCCTCTGTATTACTTGTATTGTTTTGTGATTGTTTTGCCAGTGAGGCTTTATGTGCTAGTGAGGCTTGAATGGTCAGTGAGACCTGTTTGTAACCAGTAAGGTTCTTGATTAAGCTAGTGAAGCATTTCAGAGTGGTTTTTCTTCCCCTAGAGGGTTTTCCACTCATCAAAACCTGTGTCTTGTCTTTTTCTTGTGGTTGATTATGTTGCATCTATTTGATCATCTTTATTTAAGTTTTGCATATCATGATGTTTAAGTTCTTCAGTGAACTCCTTTGCACAACCTTTTTGAATCAAGTTTTGAAATGTTAAAAATTATACAACAATGATTCACCCTCCTCTCAGTGTTGTCCTGGATTCCAACAGAGTATGTGCCTACAAAGGATTAGGTTATTGATATATTCACTAAGGTTCTTCCTTAGGATACATTTGAGTATATCTAGGAGAAGTTAGGGGTTATTGCCCCTCCTTTGAACTAGATGCATAAGGAGGTGCATCAGTCTAGTGGACTTCAAGATTCATTCTTTTCTCTGGACTGATGTTGGAAGGCTACCTCTTAGGGGGAGCAGGTAGTGGTCATGATGATTCTTGTGGAAAAGGGGAGTAAGAGTTGATACAGTTTGGTGTGCACTCCTAAGGGTGAGTATTCACAGCAGTGAAAAGAAAAGATCATGTGACCTGATAAGAGTGAAAGAAGAGGTGTGTCATCCTTTTCCATTGGTGTCAAAGGGGGAGAGCAATGCGAAAAATAAATGAATCAGTGATTAGGGAGAGAGTAAGATGTGTAAAAGAAAGGGTGAGAGTAAGAAAGTAAAGAAGATTGGTGTAGATTTGTGTCTTGGTGGTTTTTCACATGATGTGTTGCCATCAATGACAAAGGGGGAGATTGTTGCAAGTATGTGCTAATTGGTGTTGTCATTGATGTCAACAAGCTTGTGTTGTCATTGGTGTCAACTGTGTCAAGAGTATGAGTAGTTTGTTCTGAGCAGAGATCAGAGATCAATTTGAGTAGAGATGAGGATATGAGCTATTGTTGAAGGTGTTTTGACTGCTTTGTAAAGGTGCTGAAGATGTTGAGAATATGCTTCTATTGTTTGGTTTCCAAGTGCTTTTGAAAAAATTTGATTAATAAAGGAAACAATGTGTTCTGGCTTAACATAGTTGTGATCGAGTTTTGCTCCGCATTTCTTCCTCATTAAAGATCTACTTTTGCAGTTTGAATGTTGTTTAGAGGTGTTCAGAGATGTTATATTTCAGATTTTGTGCTCCGGTTTGTTGCGTAGAGAAAGTTGTGTTCATGTAATGAAATAACTTGCACAATGGAAGAAGATGATATGAAATATTATGCAAATACTTGATAATAACTGAGAATAACAGACCACCTGGAGGGGGCAACCTCCAAATATCTCCAACGAGAACACACTTCACAATATCATGATGAAATAAGACTCACATCCTCCTATATATACTTAATTATGTTTAGGATGAATAGACACACCCCTATATAACACCTAGTCCGACCTATCTAACGAAATAATAATATAATAATTATAACATGCCTTAATTAGGAGTTAAGATAGCCATAAGATGACTATTCATAACCCTATGTACACCAATATTAAGGGCGTAGCATGCCCCGCCTCTTCAAAGAAGCATTGTCCTCAATGCTAACCAAGTGTGGATTCTTTTGAATTAACTCTTCGTCCTCCCATGTGGCCTCTTCAACTAGTAAATTCTTCCATTGGATGAGATACTCAGTGAGGGTTCTATTCCTCAGCTTCTTCGTGCGTGTTTGATGAATGCACTCTGGTTCCAAAATAATTCTTCCTTCTTCATCGAGCTCTGGTA
The DNA here is from genome assembly GCA_027924645.1 of Cunninghamia lanceolata. Lineage (NCBI taxonomy): Eukaryota > Viridiplantae > Streptophyta > Pinopsida > Cupressales > Cupressaceae > Cunninghamia > Cunninghamia lanceolata. The sequence continues at coordinate 238,547 of BSBN01000030.1, forward strand.
GTACTATTTGAGTAGGAATATTATGCCCAATTACCTTCTTCAAACAAGAAACATGAAAAACTAGATGTATCTTTATTGTTGGTGGCAACTCTAGCTTGTAGGCAACACTACCAATCTTTTGCATGATTTGATATGGCCCATAATATCTTGGAGACAACTTATTATTCTTTTTTTGTTGCTTCAGTGAGATTTGTTTATAAGGCTGCAATATGAAAAAGACCCAATCCCCAACTTCAAAATTTCTTTCACTATGATGTTGGCTTGCCTGTTGTTTCATTTGATTTTGTGCCATAGCTAAATTCTCCTTGAGTCCTGAAAGTAACTGTTGTTGATGAAGCAAGTGGTCCTCTACTGCCTGAACTCTTGGTGACACCTTTAATGATGATATGATGGAAGGAGGATGATATCCATAAAGTGCCAAAAATGGAGACATTTTGTCATGCCCACTTTTTTCCATGAGGTTATAACACGCATTACACACGTGTCATGTCCACATGCGTCAAGTGGTCATGATATGAACTATCAAAATTTTTTCCTTACTACTCTGAAAACCCCCTCACACGCATAAGCGTGCTCGGTGGCGTACGCTTAAGGTGAAAATAATATAGTTGACGACGGCATACCAAATATATGTGTGCACACCCTAGACAAGGAAATGCGTGGTTCCCTGACTTAGGTTAAACTCATGAATTATATTTAAACAATAGTTGTTTTAGGAGATAGATCATTTTTCAGTAAAGCATGGTCAGTTGTTCTTCTTTCCATTTTCTAGAATTTAATACTAATTTCTTCTCCTTCAGACTTAGCATTTTCAACCAAGCCCGTTCATTTGCCCTCTCTTCCTTTTCTTGAAATTTAATTTTGCTTATATTTCTATCACGTTATATATACCGCCATTATCTCAGTTCACTTAACTCTCTATTTCATTTCTTAACTATAAAGAAAGTATAGAATAATTTAAAAAACAGAGCAATGAGTTAATTTTGTTTTTGCAAATATAAACATTGTATTTTCGAATTGCAACTCTGAGTTCAAGCATCTATTCAATTCGTATTACACATTATGCATAAATAAATTCCACTTTCCTTGATTTAAAATTTCTATTTCAAGTCAAATGTTTTAAACTACATATAATTTGCCTTCAAATGAATAGTGAAAAGTGAATAGTAAAAGTGAATAGTGAATAGTGAATAGTAAATAGTGAAAAGTGAATAGTGACAGTGAATAGTGAATAGTAATAGTGCATAGTAAAAGTGAAAAGGTCCCCATTCTAGGATGAGACCCTTAAGGTGGCAGTAATTTCAAAAGCAATACTGCAACCCAAATTTCATTTATTTCATGGTGGAGATATTTTTTAACACTTTTACAAATTTAATTAAAACATCAACTAACTCACAACGTTTCAAGTAGAAGAAGAAGGAACTAGATAATTTTAATATCCTTTTAAAAACAAATTTTCTTTTCTTTTTCTTAATTTTAAATGGTAAAACTTAATGAACAAGAAAATTACAACTATCAGCCCAAGAAAAGAGAGAATTTCCTCTCAACTCCAAAAATAACAATTTATACAACAATAGGGAGATAATTTTCTCCTTTAAGAAAAATCGACAAGGAAGGAGCTATTAAAAGATCAGGCTCTCCTTAAGACTTAAGGAAAATAAAATATTTTCTAAGATCCAATAATCTTCTCCAAGCTTCACAATAAGCTCCAAGAATACCTGCATAACACACAAAGAAAGAAACACCACACAAGCTGCTCTCCTCCCTGCCGTAGACCCGCAAGTGGGTCACCCCCGAGCTAGGGAGACCATCCACATACCCAGGGTAAAATAGACTATACACATCACAACATTGATCAACAACAACAAATCAAATAAAACACACACCCTCAAGGTTTGACTCACAATATAATGAACCGACTTAGGTGAGTTCAGGAAGGTAGGGGAGTAGACAATCTCTACCTCTAGGTGCCATCCTTTCACAAATTATCACAAGGCCTCAAGCCAATATAATCACAAGGCCTCAAGCCAACAGTATAATCTTCCACAAGGCCTCAAGCCTTCCAATGAATCAAGTAACTAAGGACTCAAAGCCAATAAGCCCTCAAGGCTAAAAACAGTACCAATTTGCCCTCAAGGCATATCATGTAACCAAAACCAGGATAACACCCGAGGAGGGTCACACCTCCCCTCCCTAAACATGATGAGCATTGCCTTCCAACTGGAAGGAGCTCTCTCTATACCCCAAAACAAAACCCAAAAATAAACAGAAAAGCTCAAACAAGACATTGCAAGACTCTTTCAACAACCAAGTTATAAACATGCATATCAACATTAGATCACACAAGAGGATATAATTTGTTCACCAACCTTCCAAAGCCCAATTATGGAAGAATCTAATGAAGAGCTCCTCTCTACTTTCTTCTCCAAAATCTCCTTTTTCCTCCAAGATTCAACCCCAAAAATAGTCTCTCTATGATCACAAGTAAGGGATAATGTATGGAGGATATAGGATGGCTAGAATAATTTCGGCATTATGAGGCTATGAAGAGAAGATTAGAGAAAGAATTGGGCATTATGAGGATGCCAGAAGAAGAATTCGTAGAGGAAATTAGGCATGATGAGGATGCAAGAATGAAATCCCCCTGCAAGATTGAAGTCCTCTCCTGCAAGAATGAAGTTCACTTGCAAAAAAAATGAAGTCCCCTGCAAAATTCCTGTCTCTCAATTGCTTAGAGAAGGGTCTCATTTATAGATTTTTTGAGAAGTGAATGGAAGGTGAGGATCAAGAGTTGAGATCAAGGGCTCACATTATTTGTGAATTTTAAATTTATAGTGGATGAATTAAAAATTTATTTTTTAAAAGATGTAATATTTAAATAACCCTACTATCCCAAGTGGAATTAATAAAATATCCCCACTATCCCAAGTGGAATTAATAAAATATACCCGCTCATGAGGTCCCCCATTATAGCCCACATGTAGAAATAAAATACAATGAGAAAACTTAAATAACATAGAGTGGGTGACACAACACCCACATAAAAGGGAACCCCACCAAAAGAGGCACATGTAGACAAGCCCTCCATAATGAGGGGGATCATGGAGTGCTCCATGACTTGGAAGTGGGCATGAGTGGGGATTCCACTCATCCCATGTCCCCCAAGCTTCCAATTTTCGTCACTTAACCTCACCCCTAAGTTGAGGTGACCTTATGGTAGTTAACCCAATGTTAACCTAGTCAAAAAGGTCCCTAAACCCAAGGGGTACAACCTAGGGTTGTTTTTACACCTAGTTAAGACTCCCAGAGTCAAATAAACACATGAAAAGGGTCAAAAATAATTAAAGTTAAAACAAGATTCAAAACATCAACTTATAACACTTATCATAATAAAAGTAATTTAGATAAAAGCCCTTATTCCCTTAACCTCATGCAAAAATAACACATTACGACAGTACCACAATTTTCCAAAACAAGAGGTTGATCTCAGTTCCTCATTGAATTAGATCGGCTCACAAGGGATACAACATAGGTATGGGATGATCTCCTGTATATGTGGTTTCGTTAGCAATACCTGCACATTCAAACTCGAAGTCAATAACACATAGAGATATTATAGCTGAAGCAAATTTAATACATGCATTTCTAAAGCATACCACAGTTCTTATAAACATAATGAAATCACATGACAATTTTTTATCTAACATCACCTAATTAGTTTTTCTTTAACATAATAAGATTTTAATAGTTTGAAAATTCGGGAACAACAGTCCCATAAATATAAAAATACCAACAACAGTAAGCTAAATAGTCACATGTACGGAAATGAAAACGTGTAGGCCTCACACATTTTTGATGAGCAATGAAAAGAAGTGTTATACCACCATTCTGCAAGTGGTAGCCAATCTACCCAGTGAGACTGTTTCTCTAAAGTGAAACAACGTAGATATCCTTCCAAACACTTATTAACAACCTTAGTTTGCCCATCTGATTGAGGATGGTATGAAGAACTATGAGCCAATTGAGTACCCAAACATGAGAATAAATCTTTCCAAAAGTGACTAGTAAAGATAGGATCATGATCACTGACAATAACCTTAGGTGTACCATGTAGCTTTTGGATATTCTCCAAAAAAAACTTTTGCCACTGCACTTGCTGTAAAAGGATGTGATAATGTAATGAAATGTGCATATTTAGTGAGGCGATCAACTACTACCATGATGGCATTATGACCTTTATATTTGGGAATCCGTGTGATGAAGTCCATGGATACCTCTTCCCATCGCTGGCTAGGAATAGATACGGGCTGCAAGAGACCTGGGTCTTAATTGTCTCCCCCTTATTTATTTGACAAACCAAACATTCAACCACAAATTTTTGAACATCACCTTTTAGCCCTTCCCAAAAAAAATCTTGCTTGACCCGATGATATGTCTTCAAAAATCTTGAATGACCACCAACTGGGAACTCATGTAGCTCTGTGAGAATCTTGTGTTTAAGAGTGGAATTCTTGCAGAGATACAAGCACTCTTTATAACAAAGAATATCCTCCTTCAAACAAAACTTATCTGAGCTACTAGAATCACTTTTTAATTGTTGGATGAGATTATTTGTTACAACATCATTTTGCCACTCTACTTTGGCTTCTTCCACCCAATTTGCTTGTAATATTGAAAGGGCACACAATAAGGTGTCATCTTTCTTATCCTTCCTAGAAAGTGCATCGGCCACAATATTTTCCTTCCCTTTCTTATATACAATCTCAAAGTCATATCCCAACATCTTAGTGACCCATTTTTGTTTCTCTTCAGAGGATAATCTTTGTTCCAAAATTTTTTTTAGGCTATCATGATCTATCTTAACCTTGAAGTGTCGACCCATTAGATTAGGCCTCCATTGTTTAACTGCGTGAAGGATTGCTAGCATTTCCTTCTCATAAATAGGTTTGAGCTGATTCTTACCATTTAATTGACGACTCTCAAAAGAAATTGGTCGACCTTCTTGCATGAGAACTGCTCCTATCCCATTTCCAGAAGCATCACATTCCACAATGAATTCCTTGGTGAAGTCCTGAGTTGAAAGCATTGGAGTTGTACACATAGCCTCCTTCAATTGCTCAACTGCTACATTAGCGGACTCATTCCAATGAAAAGAATCCTTCTTCAATAGAGTGGTGAGGGGTGCTGCTATACAGCCATAATTCTTAACAAATCTTCTATAGTACCCTGTCAATCCCAAGAAACCCCTCAGTTTCTTAATAGTTTTTGGAATAGGCCATTCCATGATAGCCTTAATTTTGTTAGGGTCCACCTTTACTCCATGTGAAACTGTGTCCCAAATACTCCACCTCCTTAAGACCAAAAGAACACTTGGATGGCTTAGCGTAGAGTTGATGATCTTTGAGTAATTGTAATGCTTGATCTATATGCTGCAAATGTTCTTCTCAAGTCTTGCTATAAATTAATATATCATCAAAGAACACTCACACAAACTTTCTCAAGAACTTCTTAAAAATGGAATTCATCAAACTTTGGAATGTAGATGGTGCATTGGTAAGACCGAATGGCATCACCAAAAATTCATAATGACCCTCATGAGTTCGAAATGCTGTCTTACAAATATCTTCCTCCTTAATCTGAATTTGGTGATAATCAGATCTAAGATCTAACTTGGTAAAATACATAGTTCCATTCAATTCATCTAGCAAATCATCAATGATTGGAATAGGAAACTTATCTTTAATGGTGTACATGTTGAGCACTCTATAATCTGGACAAATGTGCCAAGTTTCATCCTTCTTACGCACCATCACCATAGGCGAGGAGTAAGCACTTTGGCTATGCCTGATAATTCCCGCCTCTAGCATCTCCTCAACAATTTTTTCTATCTCACTTTTTTGTATGTGTGGGTACCTATAAGGCCTGATGTTTGGTGGTTGGCTCCTTGGAACTAGTTGTATGGCATGATCATGATCCCTCTCAGGAGGAAGTCCTTTAGGCATATCTCCAAGAACCACTAAGTGACAATCAATTATTGCTTGTAAATCTGGATGAGTAGGAGCATTAGATTGAGAGACTTCTAACGAACATAGCTGGGCCACAAATCCATCCGCTCCTTTCTTAAACAACTTTTGCATTTGATGAGAGCTTACCATCTGTGGGGATTTTGCCTTCAACCCCCTTAGCTCCACTTCCTTTCCTTCTGATGGAGATCTCATGAATAGTTCTTGGAAGTTCATCTCAATTATTCCCAATGTAGTAAGCCATTGTACTCCCAAAACAATATCTGCTGCATCCATGGATATCGCATACATTGGGGTATCAAGTTGATAATCTCCCATGGATAATTTAATGCTATGACACTTCCCCGAACAACTAACTGTACCACCATCTGTAATCAAAACTTGAAACTCTGGGGCTGGATATATAAAACAGTTTAGATGAGTTGCCAACTTTTTGTTGATGAAATTATGAGTACTACCTGAGTCAATCAACACTGTTACTTTATGCTTCTTTAAGAAACCCACTACCTTGAGAGTTTGTGGTGCACTGAAACCTGAGAGTGCATGACAAGAAATGATTGGTTGAGAATCATGTGATTCCTCACTTGACTCCCTATCCTCCTCTAATATGGGTTCCTCCTCTTCTTCCTCACTTGGACCTTCAATATAGAACAATTTCTTTTCACTACATTTATGTCCTCGACTGTATTTGCTATCACAATTGAAACACAACCCTTTTGCTCTTTTCTCCTCAATTTGTTGTGGAGTCAACCTAGTAGGTCGAGGAAGAGAAGGTGTTGAATATCCTTTCTCTCTTGTCACATTAGCCCCTTGCTTCCTAGGAATCAAATACTTCTCCTCTACCCTGCGTGCCAAGATAAAAGACTCATTTACTGAGCTAGGACTAAACATGTGTACCTCATGTTGAATGTAATCCTTGAGACCACCCAAGAATAAATCATTCAAGTTCTCCTCTGTAATTGTATCCACTCTTAAGGATAGATTTTAGAATTTCTGAATATAATCCTTAACTAATCCTGTTTGTTGAAGTTTAGCAAGCTGGCTGAATAAGTTGTCTGTCACACTATTGCTATATTGTGCTTGGAGTTCTTCTGTAAAAATTGACCACAAGACGGTGAGACCCTTTTTCCTCCAATGAGTACAAAGCCAACGATACCAAATGAATTGATTTGGTTCTATATATAGGGAAGCCATCGTGACCTTTTGTCCATATGGGATTTGATGTACTTCAAAAAAATTCTCCATTTGGTTTATCCATGTTAGATGATCCTTGCTATCAAACTTGCGCATATCCACCTTTGGAAACAAATTCCTAGATCCCATAGGAGTATTAAAATTTGTGTCAGTATTAGCTGATTTGAAGGTTTCACCTTGGTTGCTTGAGAACTTCTTTCTTGGTTCATTCATATAGGCGCTTAACATACTTCGTATATCTGATATATCTCCTCTTAGGTCACACATATCCCTCTTAATTGAGGAAACCTCTTCTTTGACCTTACTTGTTTCCTCATTGGGATTACTATCCTCTATTGTTTCCCCATCCTTATCAGAGGATTTCCCCAGTGTGACAACATTCTTTTTGCCTCTTGTTGCAGGCCCCGTCATGATAGAAACCAATATTTTTGAAATAAATCACACAAATAAAATGTAAATTCTCTCAAATTTTTACTGTAACTTACTAGGGCCAAGATACCACTTACCCAAAAAAAACTCCAAAAAATTAGCAGATTTGCAACCTTGAGAGTGAATTTGTTGGAAACCCTAATTTTGCAATAACTTGCTTTTTTTTCCTTCAATTTCTCTAATTTTTGGACTGTAGGCTCCTCTATCATGTCTTCAAAAACCCAATAAAAATTAGGCTTCAATTCAGCAGGATGTGAGAGATATGCAGATCCCAAATAAATTGTGTAGAAATCATAATTATGCAATAATTTACTCAATTCTATTTCAATTCCTCTGAAATATGGACTGTAGCTTCTTTAATATGGTCTTCAAAAACCCTTTAAAAATATTTAAAAAATTCGCTAAAATATGAAAGTTATGCTCTTCCCAAAATCACCTCCAATATTGAGAAAAAACCTTGCCTTTACGGTGCCAAGATCATGCTTTGATACCACTTGTAATGAAATAACTTGCACAATGGAAGAAGATGATATGAAATATTCTGCAAATACTTGATAATAACTAAGAATAACACGCCACTTCGAGGGGGCAACCTCCAAATATCTCCAATGAGAGCACACTTCACAATATTATGATGAAATAAGACTCACATCGTCCTATATATACCTAATTATGCTTAGGATGAATAGACACACCTCTATATAACACCTAGTCCGACCTGTCTAACTAAAAAATAATATAATAATGATAACATGACTTAATTAGGAGTTAAGATAGCCACAAGCTGACTATTCATAACCCTATGTACACCAATATTAAGGGCGTAGCAGTTCACAAGTATGTGGATTGTGTTTCTGGGTTGTGCAGAGGTGTCTGGGATAAATTGTTTTGCTCTGCATTTCTCCGCAGATTTGTTTCTGGCTTTACGGTTATGGATTCATGCTTATAAGGTCTATATTTTTCTTCAATTCAAGTGGTTCGTGGTTTGGTTCTCCGCAAGTTCATTTCTTAAGTTGCAATTGATGACATCGTATGATAGAGCTGGTTAAGTACTTCAGTGAGAACTTTCTTTAGGTGAAAGATGTTGCAAAGGAATTTGTTGGTTTTAGGTTCTTATGGATGTTTCTAGATCATGTTCAAGCTTGGAGCGTGGTCCACATGTCGTCTTTTGGTCTTGAGGAAGCGTGCACTTAGAAGTTCAGAGTGTTAATACAAGTTTGGCCGACTTGGTTGTTTACACTAATTGTGGTTGTGCTTCGGTGATTGTGAAAGCGTGATGAATCGTGTATGTATGGATTTAGGTCCGTGCTAAGATGTGATGTGGTCCGCATTCATTCCTTTCCTTCGTGGGAATGTTTTGGTCCAGACCTAATTTGAATTTATGGGTTAAGATATGTTGCCTGTTAGGTCATAAAAACACAGGTCATTAATCCTAAGAGGTTGTCGAACTCTCTTGACATTTTTGGCTAACAACACGGGGTAGATATGGATAAACCCCCTTCACTTCAGGCTCTGCCAGACCTAGGTGGGTGTACCTTAATTGTTAGTGCAGACTTGTTTGACCTTCACGGTGGCAAATGGGTGTGAAGTAGCTGCAGTGTTTGTGAATTGTTCCTAATGCTAATGTTTGTAGTTTGAAAATGTGAATAAGGTTTTAAAATGTACTTTGTAATGACCAGTGTTTTATCTATGATGGGCAACAGAGTCAGGATTTGTATGATAAATGTCTCCTCCCTCTTGGCTTAACTTGAATTATTTGGCACTTTTGAGATGTTTATACCTTGTATATGTTGGAAACAAGGCAGATAACTGAGAGGGGGGTGAATCAGTTATCTCTACTATTTTTACTTTCTTTTATTCTTTTATAATTTGTGCAACATCAAAACATATAAGCATATATAATCATGAGAATAGAAATAAAATCAACACACATAACACAAGGATTTTTACGTGGAAAACCCTATTAAGGGAAAAACCACGGGGTGACTAACCCAAGATTGTATTCTGTGTTAAAAGAATAAGAAGTACAAAATGACACTTGCCAATTAGGGCTCATTGCCCAAGCACATTGCTCACAAGAGGCACACTGCTCACAAGAGGCACACTGCCTACAAGAGACTCACTGTATACAGAACTTACAGAAGGTAACCATGTGCTTGAACTAATGAGAGGCAACTACAAATGCTAGAGTTCAATTCCGGTTAGGCACAATATACTGATCTGATGCACTTCATTCTTCCTCTGCTCTAGTGCTGCTGCTTTGTTACATACCGGACTTGTATTGCTACTTCCACACTTATCTCTGCCTTTCTTCGCACTTTATATTATCATATCTATACACCCTCACACCTTCATATTGGAATCCATCTGGTATGAATATTTGCACCAAAGATTTCAACAACTTTCTAGTCGGCAACCATAATACTCAAGATATTTACAAATTACTGATCTGTCGACTGAATCCATGCTTGATATGTGATGCATATCAAAATCATAGGCATTAAAGTCATCAATCATGTCGGCCAACAATGTATGATTCCTCAAATAGCTTGATCAACATCAATTACTCATCCGGATTGAAGTCTGATACTTTACTGGTCAGTTCTTCCTTAGTCTACTCTACCTGTTTGGAACCCAACACTGAGATGCTCATATCTTTTCCATGTTTTATCACCGGAGGCTCAATCTCTGGAATATAGTAGTCATAATACTCCTCTTGACTTGTCCAAGTCCGCAACTTTCTGAGTTACACCATCTGAGAGATCCAGACTTGATTGTCGGACCTTGTTGCATGCTCTGTTCTTGTTCACTGGACCAAAACATTCTTTAATCTAACTTCCGGTATAGGCATACTATGTGCTACAGATGTGTGGGATAGACTTTGTTGCCATCAATGACAACACACATGAATCCACACAGTGTCTCTTGTCAACAATCTACCCCTTTGGCATTGATTACAACACTTAGTGAAAAATGACTAAGTGTCGCAACAAACTCCCTCTTGGCTGATGCTCTGTCTTATGCACTGTTTTATCGGAGCTCCCCCTTAGCTGGATTCCACATTTTTTACTACTCCTCACTCCCCCTTTGACATTAATGGCAAAGGGTGGAATCTGCACACCAAAATTTGCAAAAATTAACCTATATATGGCCGCATAAGTATGTATAAATGTTATACTTACATATATTTAAGTATATCCGCAAAAGTGGCCTTCAACTGTACAATTCTGTTGCCCATCTCTACTTCATCTGGTCTAAAATGGAGATGTGACCACTCAACAAAAATGCATATGCTTCTGCCCTTCTTAGATCTGTGGGATCATTGGTCGGGGCTGTGGTCTGAGCATCTGTTAAGGCCTCATGCATTGCCTCTAACTTAGGGATAATTATCCCTTTGAGTTCACTCATCCTGTTTATTATATTCTTTTATTTGTCCAGCCTCTTTATTTCATTTATAATGACAATGGCCTTACTTTCTTGATTCATTAAAGATGTAGTGAGGGGATCAAAATTCTGAGATAAACTTGATAGTTTACCTTCTTGTTCTTTCACCTTCTTCTCAATATCCTCTATCACTTTGGGCCAAGATAGACAAAATTTGTACATGTCCCCACCATCTTTAAGAGCATTTTCAAGGCTCTTTATCCCAATATCTAGGGTCCTCCTATCATTAGTAATGAGTCCCTGTACTTCAGTGAATCTTTTTCCCAAAAACTCTTTCCAGACTTTTTCTTCCGCCGATTTCTCTAAAGAATCAAAATGAGTGCTAACAGAGTTTACCAGAGATTTCAAATTACCGGATGGAGAGGCCGAAGGATCCTTTTGAAAAGATGGCATGATCTTCTCCAGCATACCGGATGCAATTTCTAACAGCTCGCAGTCTTCCATGTGAGACTTTAGAAGTTTTTCTTTTGCCTTGGCTTGAGCAAAAGATGCTATTTTCATTGTCTAGACCGGAGAGAGAGAATCAAAATTTAGTGGTCCTTGAAACAACTCAGGTTCATCTATCTCCATCATCTCTTTGTTCAAGAATTTCTTCACTGCCTCTGCAGTGTCTCTTGCCGGAGACTGAGTCTTCTTTTCTTTTGGAATCTCAGAACTATCATCAAAGGTCTTCTCTGTTTGTTCTTCTTCTTTTCCCTTTTCTTCCTCTTCTTGACTCACTTTTTCTTCTTTTCTTCCTTCTCCTTCAATTTCAAAATCCAGAATATCTGCAGTGGGATCCGAAGGAGAGATGTTACCTGTATTTACTGCTTCATGAACTTCCTCTTCCGGAATAGAGGAATCCAAGTCCTTAGTCTTCTCTTCACCTATCTCTTTTGACCTTTCTACATTTTTATGAGAAGATTCTTCATTGACTGCATTTAATCCTTCAACATCTATGTTGGAAGGTTCTTCATCAGTTTCCTCTACAATAGGAAGATTGAATCTTTTGAAGGCATTCCAGAGGATGTCTTTTGTCTCTCTTGCTACTTGGTTAGTTTCTCCAAGCATAAGTTTATTCATTCTTGATTTGCTCCGGAATTCATCCTTGCAGTCCTTAAAGATCACGTTCATTTGCTTTGGAGTAATAGAAGGATAGAGCTATATTGCTACCTATTCTCGGATCTCTAGGTCTTTTGCCTTTGCATTCTCTTTTCTAAGTTCAAGTACCTTCTCTAGACTTTTGGGAATTAATGAAATTATTTCAACGAATGCTTTATTATAAATATTCAGGTACTTGACTGTAGCTTCTTCCAAGATCCTTTTGTTAGTATCACTATATTCATCATAGAATTCTGTTACTGGTTGAAGATTCCCATCCACAGTGACTGCTTTGATGATATCATCAATGAAAAGAGTGGGCTCTTCAACAAATTCTTCTGCCTTTTCTTCTTTGTTTTTACCGGCAGAGGATTCCCCGGATGTTTTCTTCTTATTCTTCATTTTCTTAACTTCCTCATCAGACTCTGCTTCTTCATCATCCTTGTGACTTGTGTAAGACCTTGTGGCTTTTGTTTTCGTTCTCTTTTCACCCTTTTCGGATGTCTTGACTTTTGGTTTGGTGGCTCTTGAGCTCTTAGGAGTGGCAGGTGCAGAGCTCTTAGAGGATCTAGTCTAGGAGGAGGTTTGTACCGAAACACTTCCTTTCTCTGCTTCTTGTTTCTCTTTCTCAGCTCTTTCAACTTTCTCTCTGTTTGCATCTACTGCCTCTTTTGATATGCCATATCTTTTGGCAATTTCCTCAACTTCCCTTCTAACTTTCCTCTTTATCTCCGGTTGTCTTAGCTCAACATGTATTTTTATACTTAGTTCTTGAAAGGTTCCAAACCTTTTTGCCTTAGGGTCCTTAGGATGACTTAACAAGTGTTGAATATGCAGCTCCAAGATTTTCTCATCAACCTCGTATCCCATTGACATTATCCAAATTGTTCTGGGCTCAATTGCCTCCATTAGGCATTGATCAGTATCTACCATAAAACACACTGTATCCTTGTATTTCTCAACTATGGATTGAGGTATCCTCTCTCTGGCTTGCATCATACTTTGGAAGTTCTTAAAGTAACCCCAGAGTGCTGTGCTTTGAGCTTTAGCATCACCAAGTCCATACATATAGTCCCTAATCTGTATTGCAACTGGTTTGTCATTTTGCCAAACCCAACCACTTGATCTGGGCAGCTCATTCATGTAGTAGAAGAATAGACACAGTATTAAACAACCATACTTGAATGAGTTCTTCTTATCCTTCTTAATCTTCTGCATGTTTTCTAACAGTTGGTTTAAAAGAAGATCACATCGATCATAATCTGCATTTTCCCTCAACATCTGATATGCTGCATATATTGCAGTCCCAGACACAGAATTCTCCCTGCTAGAATGATAGATCTTATACCCAATTATCATTGAGGCAAATTTGACATCTGGATCTGTGATGTCTTCTATGGTCATTACTCTCTTGTCAAACTTAGATTCGGTAGCTTCACTTACCGTCTGGTTCTTGACAGATTTGAGTGCAGGTAACCCACCGGATGAGTGCAGTCCAATTACTGCTTTAATGGCATCTTTTGTTATCTTGAAGGGCTTCATTAACCACATGAAATTATCATGCATTCTGTTAAGGACATACCAGACCCAATCATCTTCTGCAAAACAGGGAAAGTGGATGCAATGTCCGAAGTGCTTATCTCAGAGGGCCTTGTATTGAGGTTTGAGTTCAAAACTTTCATCTATTAACTGTTTATGATAGATGCCCATCAACTTAGATTATCCAAATTCCTCAATGTTGGCATGGATGTAGACCCTAACATCTTCTACGTGCAATACCCCATGTGGAATGCTAGCAAAAGTACCTAATGGATCAACTTCTAGGGATTTATAGGGGTGTTTCTTGAATTTTGGGCGCGGCCTATTAGTGATCTTAACAACCATTGGAGTAGCCATTTTGCAAAAGATTTAGAGAGAGATTTTTAGAATGGAAGTACCTTTTTACGCTTTAGGGTTCGAAATAAGAGCCGAAACAAATCGCTAGTTGAATTGGATTTTGCAGTTGATCTTTGAGAGAGTTGTAGAAACTTGATGCAGAGCTCTTCTTCTTTTCTTCTCAAATGCAAATGTGCGACTGGTGAGTGAAAGAACCCTTTTATTGCGTAAACCCTAATTTCCTTTAGCAATAAATGCACAACTTAAGTTATCCGGTTGCCCTGTTCTAAGAGAGATCTTTTCCAACACTTAGAATCATTTTCAGTGAGGATTGACAATGTATCTTCTTTTCTCCAATCATGCCATGGATCCGCAGATCAAAGTATTTCAATTTTGAATTATACTGGATCTGTTTGTGATAATCCTGCTTTACTGGATGGCTGTCAAACCGGATAAATCTTGGATGATTAAACTCTTTCAAAACTCCATGCGGATCTTTCATATTTTTACCGAGGGTTATTTAGATATTTTTCTAAGAACCCTTTAATCCGCAACATTCCATGTGCCAAATTTAGGCACCAATTGACTGGCTGGGGGAACCTATTTTTCTGTGACTCCCCTTGAGCTAGAGCTCATCTGTTTAGTTTCCGGAAGGAATATCAGCACCAGATTCTGGTGTGGATCCATCCCCAACATTTTCTGTACTCTTCTTCACCCAAATCTTGCTCATCTCCCTTTGAATTTCATCCGCATTCACTTTGCCTTTTCCCTTCTCTTGTTTTTGGTTATGATGCACTGGACCCTTTTTATCCTAATTTTTACTTCTGCAGAATTTGGTAGTATGACCAGATCTATTGCAATTGTAACAAACAACATTTCTTTGCATATTTGACTGATATCCTCTTGATATGCATTGATTAGCCATATGTGCCATTCTATTGCATGCAAAGCATCTACCATTGAATGAATTGTTTATTTGCATATTTCTGCATTCATGAGATTTGTGACCATACCTTTTGCAGTTGAAACATTGTCCGGAGAAGGATGGATTAGTTTGATTCATCCTTCTTCTGCACTGAGTTGCTTTATGACCGAAGTTGCAATTGAAGCAGTATCCATTGAAGGATGGATATCTTTGAGCATTTGGTTGTCTTACCGGAGGTCTTCTAGGCCTGTTTGTTTGATTTCCTGATCCAAAGTTCTTCTGACCGGATCCAGAGCTTTCACCTTTCTCATATCCCAAGCCACGCTTGTCATCTACCCTCTTTTGACTTTCAAGAAGAACTTCAAGTTGCGCTGAGCTTATCTTGAATTTCTCTTTGTATTCATTTGCTATTTGAAGATTTTGTTTAAGAGTGTCTATCTGATTCTCAAGTTGTTCTTCATTATTTCTAGCTTCTTCAAGATCAGATTCAAGATGGCTGATTATTTTGTCCATTTTGTGGCAGTCTTCTGTCTTCTCCTTGAGGGATTGTTTTAGATTATCTTCAATTTTCCTTTTCTCTTCAATTTCTTGGGTGAATCTCATAACCCTTGATTCCATCTCATGCCTTACCATAATGACTTTTTTTGATAGCTTCTCACATAGCTTGTTTTTCTCATTCAGATATTCATTAGTATCATTGGCTTCACTCTGACTTGCTAATTTTTGAAGTAGTTCCTTTCTCTTTTTCACAGAGATAGGTTTTTCTTTTAGCTCATTTATGAAATCAGTAGCTTGTTTGAGTCTTTCTCTCAAGTTATTGACTTCAGAGTGAGATTGTTCAAGATCATCTAGGGCAGACTGAAGTTGTTCCTTCATACCATACATATCCATTGAGATTCCTAGATCTTCCTCAAGCTGTTAGGCTCTGTTTAGAGGAACTTGGCTCTGATACCAATTGTTGGAAACAAGGAAGATAACTGAGAGGGGGGGTGAATCAGTTATCTCTATTATTTTTACTTTCTTTTCTTCTTTTATAATTTGTGCAGCATCAAAACATATAAACATATATAATCATGAGAATAGAAATAAAATCAAAACACATAACACAAGGTTTTTTACATGGAAAACCCTGTTAAGAGAAAAACCATGGGGTGACTAAACCAAGATTGTATTCTCTGTTAAAAGAATAAGAAGTACAAAATGGCACTTGCCAATTAGGGCTCACTGCCCGAGCACACTGCTCACAAGAGGCACACTGCCTACAAGAGACTCACTGTCTACAGAACTTATAGAAGGTAACCAGGTGTTTGAATTGATGAGAGACATTTACAAATGCTAGAGTTCAATTTCGGTTAGGCACAATATACTGATCTGATGCACTTCATTCTTCCTCTGCTTTAGTGCTGCTGCCCTGTCACATATCGGACTTGTATTGCTGCTTCCACACTTATCTCTGCCTTTCTTCACACTTTATATTATCATATCTGTACACCCTCACACCTTCATACTGGAATCCATCTAATATATATATCCGCACTAAGGATTTCAACAACTTTCTAGTCAACAACCAGAATACTCAAGATATTTACAAATTACTGATATGTCGGCTGAATCCATGCTTGATATGTGATGTGTATCAAAATCATAGGCATTGAAGTCACCAATCATGTCGGCCAACAATGTATGATCCCTCAAATAGATTGATCAACATCAATTACTCATCCAGATTAAAGTCTGATACCCTACCGATCAGTTCTTTGTCAGTCTGCTCTGCCTGTCTGGAACCCAACACTCAGATTCATATCTTTTCCATGTTTTATCACCGGAGGCTCAATCTCTAGAATATAGTAGTCATAATACTCCTCTTGACTTGTCCAAGTCTGCAATTTTTTGAGTTACACCATCTGAGAGATCTGGACCTGCTTGTAGGACCTTGTTGCATGCTCTGTTCTTGTTCACCGAACCAAAACATTCTTTAATCTGACTTTCGGTATAAGCATACTATGTGCTGCGGATGTGTGGGATAGACTTTGTTTCCATCAATGACAACACACAGAATCCACACAGTGTCTCTTGCCAACAGTATAAACGTGCAAGGTTTCCATCAATGACAACACACATGAATTCACACAGTGTCTCTTGCCAACAGTATAAACGTGCAAGGTTGTAGGTTATTTGTGCTCTTCTTACCCAATCCCAATGATATTCTCCGAAGTTACTGTGAACAACTAAAAGGAATTTTAATTTTGGTGAGAAGGAAACCTAACCAAGATCATTTGTTTAAAGGGTTTTAACTCTTAGCAGAGACTAATGAACATAAACCACTCAGAAGGACTTAAATCAACTTCTTGCAGAAACCAGTCAATTGGTCACATAGAAGCAACAAATGTGCCCTGATAAATAAATTATATCCTTGATATATTAATTTAAACAACAAAGGAAAACCATTATGGAGACAACAAAAATAGCACATATAAATGAACATTAACAAATAATTGAATACCAGAAAGGTTGGACATTAGTTTATTATATTCCTTCTCCGTTCAAAATTTTACAATAAATGCTTGGAAGTCTTCATTTAGATATATTTTGCCTAACTCCTTGTTGCTTCTTGATTCTTCCTTCTTCATTGATTATTCATTCAATTTCCCATATATACTTTTGTATTTTAGGGTTACAACCCTTCAACTTTCATCCGGTGCATCTCTTTATTTTTATTTTTATTTTTTTTACATGCACTTGGTAAACATTTTAACGTGACTGGCGACGTTGGTGCGATACGCCCTCCGGCTCCATGCGAATGCTTTTGCCCGGAGCAATGAACCGTTGAGGCCACAACATGGGGGACCTCATCCCCTAGCAAGAACACTTCAAACCCGCGAGCTCGTTGGCCCAGCAAAGGCGTAAAGCATGCGAGCTCGTTGGCCCAATGGGGGTTTGAACTCTGGTGGCCGCCACTACAACTGAGCGACTTAACCACCGAACCACGCCCTTATCGACACATCTCTTTATTTAATTATCTTTGATTAAAATATATTAATTTTAACCTCTCTCAGCCTTGCATTTCCGTGCAAATTAATTTAATAATAACTATTAACCATCCTTTGCCAGAGTTCTTTTGTATGCATTTTCACCATACTCCTTGGACAAAATATTTACCCACTTCACATTTCAGTGAAAATATCTCACAACTTCATTTTATGTCAAGGGGTGATTAAATGTTTACCTGCTTGTGAATTTATTCATCTTGTTTTGATATGCACTTCCATGAAAAAATAAAGTATTTCACAATACTTTAATTTTAATCTTCTTTGTTTGGCAAATCTCTCGTTTATGTATCCATTTTCAGATTTATTTATTAAAAATATTACTTGGGCGGAAATGATTACTTGCTCCTTCATAGTGAAAATCCATTACCATTGGTGAAAATTTCTCAAAGTAGGATTACTTTTGAATTAAGCATTAATTGTATTCTTCCCTAGGGATGTGCCATCTCCTTATCGGGGAGACCACAATATGACTCTTGCCGAATTTGTCTTCCCGATTTTTCGATATTATCTTAGTGTGTAAAAGTCTTCCATGAAAATGTAAAATTCATTTTACTATAATCATATTTTATTTAATCCCTTTATTTGCAGTTTCTGCAGCTATTTATTTTCTTTTTAATGATTTTTATGCCTTCCATGTGCTACATCGGGTTTTTGAAGAGACACTAAACAAACTTTCTCCGATATGCCAAGGTCTCTTCGATAATGTTTTATGTTCATTCCTGCATATTGAAGGGACTTGAAAATTCATTACTCTGAAATGTCACAGTCACTCCGATGATACTTATCATTTTATCGAGATTTCGAAGGGACAGAAAATTTAGTTCCACCGATATTGATTTTCTCTCTGATATTTTATTTGGACCTTATCTGCATTTCAGAGTGACTCTTTGAATCTCACACCGATACTCCGATTAGGGTTTCTCCACATTATGCCTTTTTCCATTCTATGCATATCCCTTTTTCACTTGTATATTTGGGTTTCCTTTAATCTCACTTTCTTGTGGAACATGCAGACGAATGTGGTGTTTAGCAGTAGCTGGGTTATGATTTTCTGCACTTTCAACATTGCCATAAATGTTCTTTCAAGGCCTCTGCATTTGTAAAGTACTTCAAATAGGTAGGATCACAACAAATAATCTTAGTGTATATTGTTGAATGTACATCCTCAAGGTGCTTTGCCAATTTTGAAGGATATTTAAAAGCCTTTTCACAATCCAGTTCTGGACAGATATATTTCTTGTTAGTCTCTTTGGACTTCACAGATTGGCTCTGTCATGACTTGCCTCTCTCCTTGTGTTGATTCAAATGGTGTTTCAAATTGGATAAAGTTGATAACTGCAACTCCCCTTCATGTTTTAGCAAGTAACGATTTAAATGGTCTTGCCTCTTATTCTCGTTCCAGCAAGAGGACGATTGATTACTTTACCCTCTTTTATACATGTGAGAATTTCAAGACTAGCAGCAACCAAAAATACATCCCCGAACCTGGAGATATATCATATAAGGACTTGGATTCACAACTCGTAATGCTTTGTAAACTTCAAAGGGATCTGCTCAAAACATTGACTGAGAACAATTTGGAAGATGTCCCCTGTAGCAATGTGTTCTTGTGCCTCCAAAACAGCTTTCTTGTATTCCATTTCTGTCATATTTTTGACAACGCGAAAGAGTCTAGTTTACAATTTGACAAAGCCTAAGGAAAGTCTGAGAGGATCTATGTCTTGCACTCAGGAAACTAGGATATCAAGCTATTGTTGTTCATCCCAAAATGCCTCTTCTACAGAAGAATATTGGTCCATTCTCACCTAATGGATCACGTATGCTCTCTTTTTGACATGATCAAACACTACAACATCATTGTAAAGACTTAAGTGTATATCAGGTAGCCCTCTGTCATCCTTAGGCTCTTTTGAAAATGGTAATTTTATCTTTTCCACATATCTTATGGTATCATATGAACAATAAATTACCCATCCACCACAAAAACAACAGGAAGCTCATCTGTCAGTATTGGTTTCCAATTTGACATTATAGAAGGAGGTAAGGTCACATGATCTTCAATAATTTCTTCCTTCCTAGTTCCTTGCTCATGGTACATTATTGTGACTGAATTTTCTTTAGCAACAATTTCCATTGACGGTTGTGCTCCAACAATACTAAAATGGCCCACATTGGTGCCTTTGTGACCTTGCTCAACAGATTCAAATAAGAAACTAGGGGCCTCCCTATCATCTTCATTCTCATATAGAAATATCATCTGATGATGCTTTATAGTGTTTACCAAAATCTTGATCCTCTTTTTACAGGCTTGAAGTGCCCTTTTCCTTCAAATTGAAACTGGAGGTGGAGTAAGATTTATGCCTGTTTCATAAAGTGCCCTTTTCCTTCAAATTGAAACTGGAGGGAGTAAGATTTATGCCTGTTTCATATTGAAACTTTTCTTCAAATGAGGGGACATCATCATCTCCCTTAACAATGATACTAGGATTACATGAATGCATTTTGCCTTTGCTTCCCATGATTCGACTATTACTTTAACGCATCTATTTACACCTTATTTGTCAAACTAGGTTGTGTAGAATCCCCACCTGGACCAAAACTACACTAGCTGATATTATTTTCATATCCAATGCAGAACTCACTCTCAACACCTTGTGCCTTACAAACAATGATTGTGTGATACAAGTTGGGTCCTCATGTGGGCCCAACTAAATTTTTTTCGGTTTGAAACAAGTTTTCACCCACAATCAACCAGAGATTGCCTCAACATGTTTCGAAGATGAAAAAATAAACTGGGTAATCATCAGAGTCCACTTTCAGGCATTTTGTATTGTGAGCAAAATAAGCTAAGTAGCCTCGGGAATCCTTCTAGAAAATTAGTCAAATCTGTTGCAAGTATGTGCCTAATCGATGTTGTCATTGATGTCAACATATCCTTGTTGTCATTGGTGTCAACTGTATCTTATTCTATTACTTGTTTAGAAGACTTGTATGTTGAGGATATTGTGAAAATTAGCCTCTCCGGAAGGAACAAGTGAGTTACAGAGAAGTGCAGTATAGACAGTGAGTTGTATGTTGAAAAACAGTCCAGTAAACTGCTCCGCATTTACTTCTGCTTGAAGATCATGGTCTGCGGATTGGAAGCAAGTTAAAGGTATGACTAAGGATGCTACATTCCGGGTTTGAGCCCTCCGCATGAAGATCTGAGTGAGTTGTGTTCACCGGAGTGAAACCTTCTTTTTTTGTAAGTTCATTTGAGACAGGAAGAAAGTATTCTGCTCCGCATTCCTCTGCAACAAAGTATTTTGCTCTGCGGTTCTAGAAGGAAGTCTAGGATGATGATAAGTACCTTCAGTTGCAATGGTTCGTGGTTTGGTGGTCTGCAAGCTATCTTTCTTTTATGACAGTTCAAGACAGTGAAGTTCATGTGTTCCGGTGAGAAGATTCCTATGAATAAAGTGGTTAAGGTTCGTGCGGTTGCTCCTGATGATTATAACGTGCTTGTGGATGTCTCCTAATCATGTTCCTATCTGGACTTTGGTCCGCGTTAAGAAATTGAGATTGTGTTTGAAGATTGTTTCCAGATAATGTAGTGTGTAACCAGTCTTGGATGACCTGGTTAATCCCAGTGATTGTGGAGATCTCTGAAAGATTGTAGAAGCGTGTTGTGGCGTAGAAGATCGTTTTTGAGTCCCAGCTAAGGCATGGCATGATCCGCATTTCATTTCTTTTGCACAATGTTGTAATAGGTCAGGACCTATTTTGTAAATGTTTGTAATACTGACCTTGGAGATTGTTCCAATGGTTGATGATTGTGATGCCAACCTTGATGATCATTCCAAGGTTGATGTAGTGTATAAATACTTGTAGTTGAGTCATGGAAAAAGTGTCCTTGAGCGAAAATGGAAAGATATTAAGAAAGGTCGAAAAGGCAGAGAAGAGAAGATGAAGAGGAAAGAAGAGGAACAAGAAAGAAGAGGAAGAGTAGAATAGAGGCAGAGTAGAGAAGAGGAATTATTGTACTTCAGTCATAAACATAAGAAGGTGTTGATCGAGGTAGAGAGCCTGGCAGTGAGCCACCAGTAGGGTTTAACAACCCTTATTGTAATCTTGCTAGGTTTATTGTTGAGGCAGTGAGCCTGCTAGACCTAGTTGTTCTTCATGGTAGTAAGCCAATATGTTTAGGCCCGTGGAGTGACCAAGCCTGAACATCATTTTTGTAAAGATTGCGATATATATTTGAGAGCTAATCCTCTTCGTGGTTTTTTCCCACCTTGGGGTTTTCCATGTAAAATCCTGTCTCTTGTGTTTGATGTTGTATCTGTGGTCAAGTTTCTGATTTCATGCACTCATTGTTAAATCATAATAGTTGTGGATAAGTGATGAATGTTTAATTGTAGAAAGTGTTTAAGTTTTTGGGACAACTGATTCACCCACCCTCTTAGTTGTTTGGCGCATATCAACAATTGGTATCAAAGCTAAGTTCCTCTGAAGAATGTTTAACAGCTTGAGGAAGATCCAAAATGTCTTACAAGAAGGAAGCATCGCATTTTGACGAAACAAATTATGTTCTCTGGAAGGCTCGGATGAAAAGCCATCTTCTTTCTCTTGGTTACAAAGTTTGGAAAGCTGCAGAAATAGAATACACCATACCTCCAAATGGTCCGATGACTGAAGATGAAATCAAAGAATATGAGATAGATATCAAGGCAAAGGATGCTCTAATAAGCTCATTAACCAACTCAATATTGACGAAAGTTGTGGATATTGAAACTACAAATAAGGTATGGGAAAAGTTGAAAAATCTGTATGAAGGAGATGATTCTGTGAAGGAAGCCAAGTTACAAAGTTTGAAAGTTAAATATGAAAGCTTGAAGATGAATGATGATGAAAACATATTAGCCTTTATGCAAAGAGTTGATGAACTTGTTATAGGGATAAAATCCATAGGCAGAACTCTCGACAAAAAGGAAGTTCTTATGAAAATTCTCAGATCTTTGCCCAAGTCCTATTGTCACAAGGTATCCGCAATTGAAGAATTCATGCAAGTAACAATAGTTAACAAGGATCAACTACTTGGTAAGCTTACTGCTTTTGAAATGAGGGAGTTTGATGATGCTCTGCCAAAAGTTGAGACGACCTTCAAAGCCAGTACTCTTGGAAGTACTTCTAGATCAGAAAAGTACAAGGTAGAATCCGATGATGAGTTTGATGAAGTTGAAGCCAACTTCGTGGACAGACTGCAAAGAGGATTTGGTAAGTAAAAGGAAAATTACCTTTCAAATGTTTTTCCTATGGTAAAGTAGGTCATTTTGCTTCTAGATGTCCTAAAAGAATTGAAAGAAATAGAAGAAGATATGAGAACAGGCCTAGGACCCAAAAGAATTGTTATTATGTTGAAGATTTTGATGATGATGAATGAGTATCAGCTAATGGTAAACCGGATAATGCTAGTTCCTCTGTAAATGAATGCTTGTTCATTGCTATTAAGGAAGATCCCATGTCTACTAATTCTTCTAGCTGTGTGAAGGAAGAAAAACCAGTAGAAAGTGCTTTGGTTGCTCAGGTCATTAAGGACAAGGATGAATGGGTTATTGATAGTGGCTGCTCTCACCACATGACTGGTGACAAAAGTAAGTTTGTGAGTTTGGAAAGATATGATGGTGGACTAGTTAGGTTTGGAGATGATATAGCTGGTAGGATTTGTGGGAAATGATCTATTTCTTTTGATGGCAAACATAATACTGAAGATGTCTTGTATGTGAAAGGATTAAAGCACAATCTTTTGAGTGTGGGTCAGATGTGTGACAAGGGCTATGATTTAAGCTTCAAGGACAATGGATGCAAGATTAGGGAAAGCTCTAGATCAATCATTGCAACTGGTAAGAAGACCAGAGGTAATATCTATCACTTGAAAGGAATCAAGAACGATTGCTTGTTGACTCAAACTGATGAGAGTTGATTATGGCATAGAAGGTTGTGTCACATAAATTTTGATAATATTATGAAGATAAGTACTGTACATATTGTTAGAGATTTGCCTAAGCTTGTGAAGCCTGCTAATCCTATTTGCAAGGAGTGTCAATTTGGGAAACAAACAAGAACAAGTTTCAAAAGCAAGGACCAATCGGTTGGAGGACTACTTGAGCTAGTGCATATAGATTTCTGTGGACCTACCAGAGTAAGAAATTTGGAAGGAGATAGGTATTGCATGTTGCTCATTGATGATTATTCTAGAATGACTTGGGTCACATTTTTGAAAGAGAAAGCTGAAGCTCTAGATAAATTCAAGGCATTTAAGGCAATGGTTGAAAATGAGATGGATTTGAAAATCAAATGCTTGAGGTCTGATAGAGGAGGAGAGTTCACATCAAATGAGTTCAATTTATTTTGTGAAGAACATGGAATAAAGAGACAAGTATCTGCGCCCAAAACTTTACAACAAAATGGAGTTGTTGAAAGGAAAAACAAAACAGTTCAAGAAGCTGCTAGAACCATGATGAAGGAAGCTCATCTTCCAGAAGCATATTAGAGAGGCAATTCACACCGCTGTATATATCCTAAACAGAGTTCAAGTAAAAGGTAACAGTTCAAAGACTCCTTATGAATTGTGGCATGGTAGAGTTCCTACTGTGAAATATTTCAAAGTTTTTGGTAGCAAATGTTATATCAAAAGAGAAGAAGATCTAGGCAAGTTTGATGCTAGATGTGATGAAGGAATTTTCCTTGGTTATTCCACCGAGAGCAAGGCCTACTGGTGCTATAATAAGAGGTTGAATAAGATCATTGAAAGTGCAAATGTTAAAGTTGATGAATGTAAGGAAAGGTTTTCAGAATCAAGTGAATATGAGTCAGATGATCCAGATGTTTTAGAAGTGGTGCAACATGAAGACAACCCAGATGAAGAAGAACAAGCTCCGGTAAGTGCTACCAAAACTCCAAGATATGTAAGAATCAGTCATTCTGAAGATCAAATCATAGGAGATAAGAGAAAAGGGATTTTAATTAGAAAAAAAGCTACAGAGGAACAAGTAAATTTCTGTTTGATTTCCAAGATTGAACCTAAAACTGTGGATGAGGCTTGCAAAGATGAGAATTGGATAAACGATATGGAAGAGGAATTGATGCAGATAGAGAAGAATCAGACTTGGGATCTTGTTCCCAGACCAAAAAACAAGAATATAATTAGTACAAAGTGGGTCTTCAGAAACAAGATGGATGAGAATGGTGAAGTGGTAAGAAACAAAGCAAGGTTGGTATGCAAAGGATATGCTCAAGTTGAAGGAATAGACTTCGAAGAAACTTTTTCTCTAATGGCAAGGATTGAAGAAATAAGGATTTTTTGGCTTTTGCAATATATAAAGATTTCAGGGTTTATCAAATGGATGTGAAGTTTGCTTTCTTAAATGGAGAGTTGGAAGAGGAAGTCTATATAGACCAACCAGAAGGATTTCAGTCATCAGATCAGGGTGACATGGTATGCAGATTAAAGAAAGATTTGTATGGATTAAAACAAGCTCCCAGAGCATGGTATGCATGGTTGGACAGGTACCTGATACATATAGGGTTCAGTAAAGGTACTACAGATAGCAATCTCTACTTCAAGATCAATGATGAACAAACCCTAATTGTTGCAGTTTTTGTTGATGATATTATTTTTGGAGGCAATGAAGGTATGTGCTCAGTTTTTATTGAAGAAATGCAAAGTGAATTTGAAATGTCTATGTTTGGAGAAGATAAACTTTTTAGGTCTGCAAATAAGTCAATTAGATAAAGGTATCTTCATTTCTCAGTCTAAGTATGTGAAAGAGTTGTTAAAGAAATTTGGGATGGAAGACTCGAAACCAGTATGTACACCTATGATAACTGGTTGTAAGTTGAGCAAAGATGATAACTCACCCATGGTAGACCAGAAAAAGTATAGATCTATGATTGGAGGATTACTTTATCTGACTCAAACCAGACCTGACATAATGCATGCAGTATGTCTTGTGGCAAGATTTCATGCAGAACCAAGGAATCACATGTGATGGCAGTCAAGAGAATCCTGAGATAGTTAAAAGGTACAATAGATTATGGTTTGTGGTACCCTAAGGACTGTGACTTTACTCTTAGTGCATATACTGATGCAGGTTGGGCTGGAGATGTGGATGACAAAAAAAGTACAAGTGGAGGTGCATTCTTCTTGGGAAAAAGATCAGTATCTTGGTTGAGCAAGAAATAGGATTCAATATCCCTGTCTACTGCAGAAGCAATATACATTGCAGCAGCATGCAGTTGCACTCAAGTGTTATGGATGAAGCAGACTTTGAAGGACATCAAAATTGTGTATGAAGATCCCGTTGCAATCTTTTGTGATAACACAAGTGTCATAAACATATCAAAGAATCTAGTGATGCATTCAATGACAAAGCACATATCCATCAGGTATCATTTTTTGAGAGAAAGGGTGACAGAGAATGAAGTCAAGTTGGAGTATGTTTCTACCAAGGATTAGATTGCAAACATTTGTACCAAGCCTTTGCCTAAGGATACTTTTGAGTATCTCAGAGAAAGGTTACGGGTTGTCACCCCTCTTGCTCTAAACTAAGATGCACAGTAGTCATTAGTCTGGAGGTGCTTAAAGGTTCGGATTGATGCTTTTTAGGGCTACTTCTCAGGGGGAGTAGTCAGAAAGTTAAGAAGAGAGATTAGGTCAAAGAAGATGAGTGCAAGTATGTGCCCTTTGCCATTGATTTCAAAGGGGGAGAGAAGTCATGTGAAAAACTTAGAGTGCAGATGTGTAAGAGAAAGGGGGAGAATTTTGGAGAAAGAAAGAGTGCAGGTGTGTAAAGAGAAAAGGGGAGAATCTTGTCTTGATGGCTGTTGTAGTTTTTCACATCATATGTTGCCATCAATGACAAAGGGGGAGATTGTTGCAAGTATGTGCCTAATCAGTGTTGTCATTGATGTCAACATATCCTTGTTGTCATTGGTGTCAACTGTATCTTATTCTATTACTTGTTTAGAAGACTTGTATGTTGATGATATTGAGAAAATTAGCCTCTCCGGAAGGAACAAGAGTTACACAGAAGTGCAGTACAAACAATGAGTTGTATACTAAAGAACAATCTGGTAAACTACTCCGCATTTACTTTTACTTGAAGATCATGGTCTGTGGATTGGAAGCAATTTAGAGGTATGACTAAGGATGCTACATTCCGGGTTTGAGCCCTCTGCATGAAGATCTAAGTGAGTTGTGTTCACCAGAGTGAAACTTACTTTTTCTGTAAGTTCAGTTGAGACAGGAAGAAAGTATTCTGCTCCGCATTCATCTGCAAAAAAATATTTTTCTCTGCGGTTCTAGAAGGAAGTCTGGGATGATGATAAGCGCCTTCAGTTACAATGGTTCGTGGTTTGGTGGTCTGCAAGCTATCTTTCTTTTATGACAATTGAAGACAGTGAAGTTCATGTGTTTCGGTGAGAAGATTCCTATGAATAAAGTGGTTAAGGTTCGTGCGGTTGCTCCTGATGATTATAACATGTGTGTGGATGTCTCCTAATCATGTTTCTATCTAGACTTTGGTCTGCGTTAAGAAATTGAGATTGTGTTTGAAGATTGTTCCCAGATAATGGAGCGTGTAACCAGTCTTGGCCGACCTGGTTAATCCCAATGATTGCGGAGATCTCTGGAAGATTGTGAAAGCATGTTGTGGCATGGAAGATCGTGTTTGAGTCCCATCTAAGGCATGGCGTGATCTGCATTTCATTTACTTTGCACAATGTTGTAATAGGTCGGACCTATTTTGTAAATGTTTTTAATACCGACCTCGGAGATTGTTCCAATGGTTGATGATTGTGATGCTGACCTTGATGATCATTCCAAAGTTGATGTAGTATATAAATACTTGTTGAGTCATGGAAAAAGTGTCCTTGAGAGAAAATGGAAAGAAATTAAGAAAGGTCCAAAAGGTAGAGCATAGAAGAGGAACATGAAAGAAGAGGAAGAGCAGAATAGAGGCAGAGCAGAGCAGAGGACTTATTGTACTTCAACCATAAACATAAGAAGGTGTTGATTGAGGCAGAGAGCTTGGCAATGAGCCGCCAGTAGGGTTTAACAGCCGTTGTTGTAATCTTGCTAGGTTTAGGGTTGAGGTAGTGAGCCTGCTAGACCTAGTTGTTCATCATGGAAGTAATCTAGTATGTTGAGGCCCGTGGAGAGACCAATCCTGAACATCATTTTTGTAAAGATTGCAATATATATTTGAGAGCTAATCCTCTCTGTGGTTTTTCTCCACCTTGGGGTTTCCACGTAAAATCTTGTGTCTCTTGTGTTTGATGTTGTATCTGTGGTTAAGTTTCTGATTTCATGCACTCATTGTTAAATCATAATAATTGTGGATAAGTGATGAATGTTTAATTGCAGAAAGTGTTTAAGGTTTTGGGACAATTGATTCACCCCCCTCTTAGTTGTTTGGCGCATGTCAACAAAATCATCTCCTGAGTCCTAAAAATGCACAGGCATGTAGACTTTTGACCCAAGAATTTAGTGCAACAAACGGTTCATCCAAATGTATCCTGAGATGCAAGATACTCACATCCCAAGTAGCTCATTCAACCCTTTTTGAAACATCTTGTCAAAACTAATTAGGGCTCACCAACTTGCTATTTTGAAAAATCATCAGATCGCTTCCTGGGAAGCTGCAATTGGGGGAATGAGTTTGTTTAAGCTCCATGAGAATATGTGCAAGAGGATTTTTCACCTGTCATCTTGCTTCACCAAATATTAGGCATCAAAGTTGACCTCTGTGACAACTTTCTGGAAGTGTAGCTGTCAAAACTGTATAAAACCCATTTGCTTTTGGTTTTGGAAAAATACCAAATGAGGTGCTGGGACTTTGAGAATTGGCATGAAAGTACGTTGATATGGGAAGAATCCGAGACACCAATTGATTTGTCATGATAATTTTCCAGTTGATAATTATTATCCTCCAAAGGTGACCCTTTTGACAGATTTAACACTGTGCAAACATCAAAACTTTTTTAGAACCCTTCAAATTGACACTTCAAAACCCAGTCAAATATGATCATGGGAGGCTAAAATCAGAGATGCAAATTCACATATGACATTTGAGTATGCTTGCAAAGTGATTTTGTATGAAACTGAGCAAGCTTCATTTTGTGATTTTTCAAAGTAGGCTTCTGAGATTGATTTTGAAAATGTAGTTCTGAGTGCTGAAACTAAATTTTACATCATGGGAACCTAAAATTTTGCAAAAAATGAATGGAAATTTTAGGTCCCAACATTGCTGACCTTGGAGAATGTTTTCAAGGTTAATGATGGTATAAATAAGTGTTAAGGATTTATGACTGGAGGCATGCGTGATGAATATGATGTCTGTGATGCGAATTCGATCAGTGCAGTGAGAGATTTCATGTGTTAGGCTACGAGATGCAGTGAGAAGGTGTCTACTATTTTTTAGTGTTGCTGCGAAGGTGATGTTTGTGTTGTGGTGAATATTGAGCTTCATTGGAACTAAAATCCATGCATATGTTAGATGCAATTAAATCAGTTCATCCCTTGCAATGAGCCTTCTCTTCTATCTCTTTCTTTTGGATAGTGAGTCCTTTGGCAGTGAGCCTTTCTCTCTTTCTTCTGGGCAGTGAGCCTTGGGCAGTAAGCCTTTTGTAATTCGGTGTTGCTACTACTTTATATTGTGAGCTAATCCTCACCGTGGTTTTCCCTTCTTGGGTTTTCCAGGTAAAATCTAGTGTTGTCTTGTGTTTGGTGTTGTTATGTTTTAGTTTCTGTTATTTGCTTTTCATGCTTAATCATCATAACAAGTTTAAAGGTTAATGTGGATCTAAATGTTTGTCAGGGTTGAAAGTTTATGATACAACTGATTCACCCCCCCTCTTAGTTGTCTTGTGCATTCAACACAAGCAAGACCAAATTGCCCATTAAAAATTGAACATTACAAACAAATACAAGGATTTCTACTTTTCCACATGGTTGTAGGAGATAATCTTCATAAGCTTGGTGAAGCGGTTTCATCTAGCTGTGGCAAAAAGTATTAATGTACCTGAAACAATAGTATAAAACAAGCGTAAAAGTCATTTTCTATTCGACAATTAAATTTCTCATGTCTACCCATCAAATTAAGTTTGGATACTAATCACATATGCTTGAGCAATAAATTGTGCTAGGAGATATTCGACAATTAAATTTCTCATGTTTGCCCATCAAATTTAGTTTGGATACTAATCACATTTGCTCCATCAATAAACCGTGCTCTAAGATCTATCTCCATGCATTGCAACTGTTGCACATGCTCTCTATAAAAATGCCAACTCAGAGTCAAGCAAAGGACCATAAATTTTTACAATGTCAACAACACTAATAAGAAACATTGAAAATAAAAACTTTTCTATGCAAGTTATATAAGCAATTCAAAGACACGACTCCCTCAATCCCATTAAAATTACATGTACTCTTAAGTTGCAAAGATAAAGATGAAGCTTCTAGGCTGATTGTAGCATATAGATCATTTTCTAAATTGTCATTTCAATTATTAGCACTAACAAATGCCTTATACAATTAAGAATTAGGAAACTATTGAAGCCTAGTTAGAAATTGATTCAAAGACTTCTGGTTAGAGTGAGCAAAGTGAATAATGGAATGTGAAATGCATTTTGTCCTTAAAACTAACAATTCAAGTAGGTCCAGGCAAGATAGAAGACTAGTCAATCTGAGCTAAAATTTGAGAGTATTTAAAAGCCTACAAATGCACTGCAATAGAAGGCAAAATTTAAATGTAAAGCTTTCGTTTGAAATCAAATTTAACTACAGGTGCTTAAAATTGAAGCATATTAAAGACACTACAAGTGCTTAAAATTGAAGCATATTAAACACACGAAAATTAAGCATGAAAGTTGTGTAACTGTGTTAAAACTTAGTACTTCACAATTTGTATAATCCAATGGAAATGTGACTCCAAAGTTTTAAAAGGAGAAGGAATCAATAACTTTAGCACTTTACAAAGTAATGCAATGGAAAATAGAAATATGATTCCACAGCTTATAAAAGATGAAAAAATCAACAACTTTGGCAATCACTATGGACAAAAGTTGCACTATTTAGTTGAAATTGTGATTCTCTTTATCAATTTCATTGTTGAATTTTATCATGGCTTCAAATTAAAGAGGGGTAAAAATACCTATTCTCTAAAATTATCACATTGTAGTTGTTCTCAATATTAGGAATTATAGATTTATCCTTCCATTAGAGTTAAATCTAGAATAAAATACATGCTTGGATTGCAACCAAAAAGAATATTAACCTTAAGCTATCATACCATATAACTTCCATAGACCCATTCCTCGAGAAGCTAGAATTTTAGATGCAATACATTGACATTTAGTGATCAATCAGAAATGGTTGCACGTTCATTGAGTTTCAACTATGCTACACTAAGCTACCAACTCTAAGAGGTTGTTCCATCGATTTCATAATAAATTGATGCGAACCCAATCCAAAAGAAGAAAAGATGCTTTGCATGGCAATTGGAACAACCCTGTGATGAAACATACTTTTCTAAAGATGAAGGAAAAACCTTCAGGGCCTTATGCCCTTCGACATGAAACTATACAAGGAAAATTATAGATATCAATATGATCACTTATGCATGGTATGACTACTTACAAAAAGTGGAAGTTGATATAATACAGACAAATTCTTAGTCACTGCAGGAGATAGTAGGCAGTTTAGTAGATTCTTTAATAATTATTTAATCTTAATTTTATCACTAAACATATTAATATATCTTAACTTTGGAAACATCCCTTTCATGCCATGATTATAGTTGTATGACTATAGTTAATAATGCTTATCTGTTTACCACAATCTCTTTCAAAAATATGGCATGTCTCATGAATACATATTTCTTGAAAATAGACAATAGAGCCTTAAAAAAACAATTTTTTAAACCCCTTTCTTAATTGAAAATTAGAAGAATTTAAAAATATTTATCTATTTTACATCTGGACTGGTTGGAAGATATGACTGCATACATGTGCCATGATGCATGCATATATTTTTCACGTGGTGGTTGTTTTATAGCCCACATATTTACACATGCATTTGGACATATTTTTTGTTGTTTGCATTTCAACTTATAGTGGCTTTATTTTTTCTTGCAAGTTTGTTTGAAGATATATCACGATGCTTCCATGAAAGCACCAAGAATGCAAATAACAGTAGTTTTGGCAAATATGTTTTGTTGATTATCAATATCAAACCAAATATGAGGGAGCTTGAAGTTGAGACATGATTCTAGGAAAATGTAGCATTTTTATGAATAAAAGGATGGATATGAGACATATTTATGTTAAGGCAAAGAATTTTGAAAATTTGGAAGAAGTGATAATGAGCTATATCAATCGTACCAATTCTTTTTGTTTTTGTAGGTTAGAGAGTCTCCTGTGATGGAGCTACACATTGCACATAGTGTTATAATTTAGAAGAGACATTTGCTTGACATAATTTTATAGGACTTGCTCAATTTATAGGGCTCAAGGTATCAGATGTAATTTATCTTTGCAACTAACATGATAGTTTAAGTATTTGTTGTCCTATTCTGCCATTCAGCCAAATAGCCCAAGAATCTATGAAATTTCTAAGTGTTTCCCTTTTGAATTGCAAGGAAACCCCCCCCAAAATTGCTAAGTCCAAAATCTTAAGTTTTTCCTTGTGTTTCTTGCCTTTTTTGAGTTTCAAAGTTCGGGGTTCTCCTCTTCGTCATGACATTCTTATCAGCGCTAAAGTTCGCCTTATTTCCTTTGGAAATTCCTCTAAGTGTTTCGAGTGCTGGGGGTCAGAAGGTTTGTCTTCCTCCTTTTTGGTAGGTGGTGGATGGAGGGTCCAACTTCTGAGGCCCGACGAGTTTCAAAATTTTCTAAGTGTTTCAACCACTAGGGTTTGGAAGGTTTGTCTTCCTCCTTTTTCGAAGGCAGAAGATGGAAGGCTCAGTGCCCAAAGTCCGCCAAGCTCTTAAGTTTTTCTAAGTGTTGCGGATCTCGGGGAGCAGAGGTTCTCTTCTTCCTCTTTCTTTTGGAAGGCATAAGACGGAAGGTCTGAGGCTCGATCTCTGACAACTTCATAAATTCTTCTAAGTACTTCAGAGTCAGGGATCAATCATTTCTCCTTCCCAGCACAATGAGACTGCTCAACGGTCTCCCTGGTCGCCATTATGTTTCTTCAAAGCTAAGGTGTGAAAGTTTTTCTAAGACAAAAGGAGAAGTGGAAAAGCCGTCAACAAAAGACTAAGTTAGCGAGTTAGCATTCAATGCAGATATTTCTTCAGCTATTGAATCCTTTAGATATTTTCATAATTATTGTTGTGAATCAAATCAAGGATATCTTCTGTAAAACTGATGCATACAACCTTTCCTTTTGCAAATATCTTTGACAGGCCCATGGGGCGGAGTTATTGTAGTAGGTGAATGCGCTATTGGTGTAAAATGATATATATATATATATATATATATATATACATGTAAATAAGATGTATTGTTGTTAGCTATTGGTCTAAAAAAACTACATCTTGTATCAGCTGTAATCTTGCCTCCTTGATATTAAACAATGGATTTTACCTTCTCATACGAATTTTGTACTATGTAGCATGACTGTTCAAATATTCATTTATGAATGTTTCTTTCCTTTTAGATTTCAATCAGACTCCTTTACCTCTATAGATAGTTGATGAGTTGTGTAGGCATACCTATTGTTTGATATTATTCTGTGCATGAATGGTTAATTTGAGGGCCAGACACTTAAACTTGTTGTATCACCTTTTCCTTTTCAGTTTTCTTCTTCCCTTTTTGAAGTAGTGTTAGATTAGGATTACTTCATAGTTTTCTCTGAATCTCACATTTAGAAAGATGAACCAACCTTCTCTGGAGGTTTGATTTCATTTGTAGGGTCCCACACTGCAAAATCACTCCAATGTTTCACTGGATTTTTACAGCAAATGGGCTTCAACACAAGGTTCAAATAAAAGTGACTATAGTTTCTGGCATGCCTGGTGGGACCACTTTACTCTGAGTTAAGAGTTAAGCTGAGAAATTGGTATTGTTCTTAGTATTCTGTAGTTTAGCAGACAAGTTTCATGCACTTGACGACTCTATAAGCTTCTAGTTTCAAATCAGTCCAACATTAAATGCCTAAAGTGTAGACGAGGGCTTCTTCAAGAGGTGAAAATTATCAATTTGTTGAATTACCTGTTGCTGTTTCAAAAAGAACTAGGTTATCTAGGTCTCCTGCGAGAGGAAATAATGGTGCTATTCCATCTCATCCAAGAGCTCAATCTACACCTCCTCCTGTTAGGTTTTAGTATTCAAGAAGAGCATTATTATAAATGCTTTTGGATGAAATTGTGTGTGTATCTTTGCTTCAACATTTCAGATCACACTCAGTGATCCATCATGAGGAAGAGGATGATTATGAATATTGGATCGCAGACTTGTCTTTAAAAAGGATGAGGAGGGGGAAAATAGGGTTAGTGAGGTGGTTGTAACATTAATAGTAATTAAGAATAACAAATTAGAGCATAAGACAAAACTAGGAAATAAATAAAGAAATAACATAAGATATGTAAAGAGAGTTATACAATAGATAAATTAAATATATAAGATATTATTAATATAAAGAGATAAAAAGTATATCAAGTAGCATCGTATTAATAGGAAGAATATGTGAATAAATGATAAATCACACTATATGACAAATAAGTGTGACTAAAAAACATAAAGTGTGGAGGTAAAAAGAAAGGGATTTTACCTCCACACTCTATGTTTTTTAGTCACACTTATTTATCACATAGTGTGATTTATCATTTTTTCACATATTCTTCCTATTAATACGATGCTACTTGATATACTTTTTATCTCTTTATATTAATTATATCTGATATATTTAATTTATCTATTATATAACTCTCTTTACATATATTATGTTATTTCTTTATTTCTTTCCTATTTTTGTCTTATGCTCTAATTCGTTATTCTTAATTACTATTAATGTTACAACCACCACACTAACCCTATTTTCCCCCTTCTCATCCTTTTTAAAGGCAAGTTTGCAATCCAATACTCATAATCATCCTCTTCCTGATAATGGATCACTGAGTGTGATCCGAAACATTGAAGCAAAGAAACACACACAGTTTAATCTAAAAGCATTTCTACTGATACTCTATGGACTATGGAAAACTCATGCCTACTATTCAAGAATAGGCTTGCACATATGTAGAATAAATTTGAATATCCCCAATATGGCAAGAAATTTACCCTTTTCAACCTTCAATTGAGGTAGCCCTTTAGCCTTGGTTGCACATAATGATATACCTGCCTCGGCCCTAAAGAGTATCCCACTCTTTACAGGTGATGGTTCCACTACACCTGTTGAACACATTAAAGACATATCAAATGTATGCCCAGTTCACCATATTCAATATGAGGATGTGGCTGTTAGGCTCTTGGTTTCATCCTTCAAGGGAAGATCTCTTCAATGGTTTAAGAGTTTACCCCCTACTTCAATACATGATTGGGATGAACTAGGAGAAGTAGTCTAGAAGTAGTTTGTAGAAAGAGCAGATAATGTTTCTCTGCTGGAATAGTTGACAACTATAAAGAGGGCTCCTAGTGAGATGATGGCTGATTAGAACTTTAGATTTCAAAGAACATGGGAAAGAATTCCAGCTCTCCTCAAACCATCTCCACAAGGTGCTTTCTTATATTTTTTGAGAGCTTTAAATTCTGATATAGCTATTATGATGCAATCCATGGGTGCTCAGACTTTACTAGATGCATATGAGACAACTTTGAGAGCTAAAAATTGTTTAATACAGGCTGGGAAAATTGCCCCTAGACCTCCTGTACCTATCTTCCCAGAATTTCCTTCACAAGTTGTACAACCTACTATTGCTCCCATCCCAAGGCCTAAAGTCTCTAAATCTGCTCTTGCACAAGAAGATGATGACTTTAAAACCCTGGTGGCCAACTTGGCTAACAAAGTCAATACTATAGCCATTCAAACCGCCCTTAAACCTCATCAGAATTATAACCAGGGGTAGTCTTCTAATCAGACCTAGGGCCAGGGTTATAGTTCTAATAGAAATCAAAACTGGAATCAAGGTTACTAGCAAAATAGATACCAAAATAATAACCCTATTTAACCTTTGCAAACGGTTAGACCCATTCAACAAATACCAACTGTTAACCCAATTAATACCTTGGTTCTTATCCAAAACAATATGGCCCAAGAGGAAGATTGGTGTTATCCTTGCAATCAACCTCATAATCAGTCCACTTGTGCATTTGGAGTGCAAGAATGAGCCCTAATAGTGCAAAATTTTCACACTCAAGCAGTCAACAATAACCTTGAGGTACCAAATGAGGCTGCTTTTGATTCCAATTTTATGCTTTGGACTCATGAGGATTTCTGTGTTGTTAATCAGCCTATGGATAATGTGATCATGCATGTAAACAGTGTTGCAGATAACACAAGATCTAAGAAGAGACAATTAGAGGATAACCTCATGTTTGCTGTATTACAAAAGGAACCTGTATTAAAGGCAAAAAGTGCCAATGCTACAAATTCAACTCAGAACAATAGGCCTATTATTGCAAAGAAGGTTCCACCATGTCAAAAATTGCCCGAACAAGCCAAAAAACATTCAAAGAGAGGAACATGGATTCCTTCCATGCACAAAACAACAACATTTTCTCTGAATATTGTGGAGAAAATGGAAAGGACAAACCTAAATGTGTCCATGTGGGATGCATTGCCAACTCCCTCTCAAAGGGATTTGTTGCAAGATGCCTTAAGGCAATTCCCAACAGTTGACTCAGTAGTCCACAAGGAAAAAGGCCCAATTAGTCTTGTACAACCAAGTGAAGAACATGCAAGTCTAGCAAAGAAGTCATCCCCATTCTACTTGTCTCTAATCATTGGGAAGTTTCTGGTGTATAATTGCATGATAGACTCAGGGGCCAGTATTTTAGTTATGCCAAAGAAGACAACAAATGTGCTAGGCATCAAATACACCTCCATTTCATTAGGTGTGTTGCAATTGGACGATACTTCTGTTAACACCATTGAAGTGATCAAAAGACTGGATTTGACCTTACATGCTTGTCAAAACTTGACTATTAGTAAAGATATTTTAGTCATTGATCTTCCTCCTTTCTTTGCTATTTGCTTTTCAAGAGACTTCACAACTAAGGTAATGGTTACCTCTCTTCTAATTGGTCTCACATGCTTCTGAGGACAAGATATGGCTCAAGGTTCGGCATTAAGGCTGAACCAGTTTCAAGTTATCATGTGGAGAATTATGATCATAGTCTGGTGAACCCTCATTACATGATTCAGGGTGAGGAAGTGAATGATTTAGGATCTCTTGAGGTAATATCTTCTCCCCTTGCAACCCCAGACCTTTTTCTTGATGAGTGGGCGAAAGATCATTTTGATTTTGATCCCTATGACACCACTGAGATGACTGGGCTAGGCACCTACATGATTTGTGAGCAAATTTCCTCTGTCCCTTCTATACTAAAACCAAATGATGATTCTAATGGCCCATGGAAAATGTTATTTGATGGTGCAAATAGTAGAAATGGAGCTGGTGTAGGAGTATTACTGATCTCTCCGACTGGTAAGAAACTGCATTTTGTTCAAAAGCTACATTTTTCTTACACATAATGTTGCAGAGTATGAAGTATTGGTACATGGTCTATTGATATCTGAAAAGAAGAAAATCCAACATCTAGAGATTTTCAGAGACACTGAGATGGTAGTCAACTAGGTTAGAGAGAGATATGCAACAAAAAACTAACTCCTAAGAGTTTATAGACACAGATTTTGGGATCTGTTTGAGAGTTTTGATGCTCTCAACCTAAAGGTGATCCCAAGGAGATTAAACATTGATGTGGACCAATTGGCAACAATTGGTGCTCAATTTTCTCCCCCCACAGACCTCTTTCAAGGCCCTAATCAACATGTCAACATAGTGGTCAGGCCCTCAGCCCCTGATAATGATGTAAATTGGCAAAGTTTTGACATCAATGAGTAGATTGTAAACTTCATCCAAAATGAAGCTAAATTCTCATCAAGTGCACAATCTAGACTACAAGAAGGGTATGGCAATCGGATTATGCAACTGAAAACAAATAAGCTGCACAAAGGTTTGGTCACTCTTGAGGCTATTTTTATCCACGATGATGAATTCAGGGGCGTGAAGAAGACCATCACATTCAAAAAAGACTATAAAATGTTGCTATCACCTAGGACAAGGATTTATTGTTGGGAAAGGTATGTTGTGATGATGAACAACAAAATTTTATTCACCTTTCTCAGAAATACAGTGATGTTTTTGAATGGAATTATGAGGATATGAAGGGTTTTCACCCTAATGTTTCCCGACATGCCATAGATCTTGATCTAAGTGCCAATCCTGTTCGC
This sequence comes from Cunninghamia lanceolata, assembly GCA_027924645.1. NCBI lineage: Eukaryota > Viridiplantae > Streptophyta > Pinopsida > Cupressales > Cupressaceae > Cunninghamia > Cunninghamia lanceolata. The sequence continues at coordinate 277,064 of BSBN01000030.1, forward strand.
CAAAGACAACTGCCTATGAATCCCAAAATTGAGCCTTTGATGAGGAAAGAGCTTGCAAAGCTCATTCAAGCCAGAATCATTTTCCCCATCAAGTATTCCACTTGGGTAGCTAATTTAGTGCTAGTGAGGAAGAAAAATGGTGAGATAAGGTTGTGCATGGATTTTTGAGATTTGAATCGAGCTTCCCTGAAAGAACACTACCCTCTGCCGTCCATGGACCAAATCTTGCAAATTTTTGTAGGGGCAGAGAGATTCTCATTCCTTGATGGTTTTTCTGGTTATAACCAAATTTTTGTGAGGGAAGATGACAGATTCAAGATGGCTTTCACCACTAAGTGGGGAACCATGACGTGTACAAAAATGCCATTTGGGATCTCCAATGCTGCACCACTTTTCAGAGGGCAATGTATATTGCATTCAAGGGCTTCATCAACAAATTCATCCTAATTTATTTGGATGATATTGCAGTCTTCTCCATGAGAGGAGAAAATCACATGGAGCCTCTGGAGAAATTTTTCGAAAGGTGCAGGGAGTTTGGGGTGTCTCTGAACCCCCAAAAGTGTATTTTTGTTGTTTCTGAAGACAAACTTCTAGGCCATTTGGTGTCCAAGGATGGGATCTCCATACATTTAGAAAGAACTTTGGCTCTTCTTTCTCTTCCTCTACCCGCTCATAAAAAGAGTCTACAGTCATTTCTAGGGTAGATTAATTTTGTTAGAAAATTCATTCCTAACTGTGCTGGTTTGGTCTAACCACTAACCCTAATGCTTAAAAGGGATGCCGTTTTTAGGTGGACCAAGGAGGGGAGGGATGGTTTTAAGAAGATAAAGGAAGAAATTGCTCAGGCTCCTACCCTCATGAACCCTAACTACGAGGACTTTGTCCTTTATGCCCATGGAGGAGAGAGAAATATTGTAACTGTTCTAATGCAACAAAATGACCAAGGTATGGAGGAACCACTAGCCTTTTTCAGTCAAACATTGAAACACTATGAGATTAGGTATAGTCCCATGGACAAATAGGTTATTGCCATTGTAAGAGCATTGAAAAAATTTAGATATGTGCTGGAAAATAACCATATCAAAGTATGGGTTTCTCATCCTAGTGTGAGAGACTACATAATGGGAATAGAAATTAGTGATAAGAGGGCAAGATGGGTCACTAAGATCCTGGAATATGATGTTACTATCAAAGTCACTAAGCTGATTAGAGGTAGAGGATTATGTGAACAATTATCTCAAACTATAGTGGATGAGGCAAACTCATCCTATCTCTTGAATGAGGCAAAACCCATAGCAGAGCCAACATCTGTAGTTTCTTGGACATCATACATGGCCCAGTTCCTATCCATTGGTGAGTACCCTTCTGAATTGGACAAAACCAAGAGAATACACTTCAGGTTGCAGTCCATTCCTTATGCTTTGGTGGATGGGATTCTCTTTAAAAGGAATTTGGATGGAGTCTTGCTGAGATGCATTGAAGAAAATTAGATTGACAGATTGCTCAGTGAGTTTCATACTGGTCCAATTGGAGGTCACTTCTCTGCAAGAGCTACAACAATGAAGATAATGAGGGCATGTTACTTTTGGCTCACATTGTTCAATGATTCCCATGAATGGGTAAGAAAATGCAAAGAGTATGCTCTCTTTGTTGGGAAGAAGAGGTTGGTAGCCCTTCCACTTCACCCTATTCAGGCAAATCATCCTTTCTCATAGTGGGGCCTAGATTTTATTGGCATGATCAACCCTACATCTAGTGCTGGCCATAAGTGGGTTATAACTGCAACAGACTACTTCACCAGGTGGGTTGAAGCAATCCCACTCAAAGAGGCTACAAAATCAACAATCATGGATTTCTTGGAAGAAATCATGACAAGGTTTGGAGCTTCCCACACTGTCATATCTGATAATGCAAAAGCTTTCACTAATTTTAGGATGGCCGATTGGGCTTTGAAATATAATGTGTTTTTGAAAAATTCTTCTAACTATTACCCACAAAGTAATGGTTTAGCTGAATCTACTAACAAGAACCTAATCAAAATTTTGAAGAGGACCAAGGAAACAAATCAGAGACAATGGCATAATAAAATTAGATTAGCTCTCTGGGTTGGTAGGATCATCTATAAAAGAGCCTTTGGTAATTCTATTTTTATTCTTGTGTATGGAAGGGAGGCTCAGTTTCCCTTGTCTTTAGAACTTCCTTCATTAGAGTTGGCCCAACAGTTAGAGTTAGAAGGTGAAGGTGTTAGGTCTGTGAGGATAGCTGAATTAACTGGATTAGAACTAAGATAGTTAGGCATGGCTACATTGGAAGAACACCAAAAATAGACCAAGTACTTTGACAAGAAGGCCAAGGATCAAATTTTCAAGGAGATCTCATTTTGAAATGGGATTCTAATAGAGCCAAGCCTAGAGGCCACACTAAGTTTGATGGAATATGGATTGGGCCATATATCATCACTAGCTGCAAGCAAGACAATGCTTTCAATATTTTAAAGCTGGATGGTGAAGTTCTACCGATATCAGTCAATGGGATCCATCTCAAACCTTACTTCTAAGGTTGTTCCAAGATTTTGTATATACTATTTTGTTTTGTTCTGCTTTAGTTTTCCTTTTCCCTAAGTGTTCTTGCATAGGTTGCAGTCTCATTAGGAGAATGCATGCCTCATTTTCATTTGTTTGGTGTTGTTTTTGTCAAGGAAAGGTTTCAGTTGTTCCCAGCATATTGCAACCCCTTTTGACTCTATGCCCAATGGATGTGTTGGTTACCAAATCAACAACTTTGTAATGGGCTTGACAATTTCAGCAAAATTAGAGATAAATCTTCTTACAAAATTTATTTACCCAAAAAATGACTGGATGGCCTTTACTGTCTTTGCGATGGGAATTTTATCAATTGTAGCAACTCTTTCTGGATGTATTCTTACACCTTCTTTGGAGATAATGTGCTGAGCAGCTTGCCCTCAACGACAACAAATTGACACTTTTTAGGATTCAGTGATATATCATATTCTAGTGCCTTTATGAATATCTTTTCCAAGTGTAAGGAGTGATCCTCTGCTTTCTTGGAATATGCTATCAAGTCATCTTGATATACAACCATTATAATATTTATTAGGTTTGCAAATGCAACATCCATAGCTCTTTGAAAAGTAACACCAACATTTGTGAGACCGAAAGGCATCCTTACATATGCATATGTGCCTCAAGGTGTAGTGAAGGTAGTTTTGTATTGCTCTGATTCCTTGACTTTGACTTGATTGTAACCAGATAACCTTTCCATCATAGAAAACAAGTCACAACCTGTTACCCTTTGCAACATAGCCTCCATATTTGGAAGTGGATAATTATTTTTCAATGATGAGATGTTCTGATGAAGGGGTTAAATCATAAAACACACATCAACAGGAATTGCACACAAAATATAGAACTTTCTTTATTGATTTGGACAACTTATTACATTACAGAAGCTCAAATACAATTAGAGGAATCAATCCTTCACAGGATGCAACACACTACAACTACACATTACCAGGCTCTGGAATCTTCTGCCTTATGTAACCCCAAATCAACAAGGGTTTCTATTTTCCCACCTATTCTTGACTCTACACTTCCCCTTTTAACTCTACTACTGCCCAGGGTTCCCAAAAATGGTTATTAATAGCCTTTTTGGTGGCCAACAACCTAATTTCAAAATTTGCTTCTCCCTCCAAAAATAGGTCAACTTCCGGGAGCCATAACTTTTGATCCGGGTGTCCGATTGACGAACCGTTTTATGCGTTGGAAAGCTCGTAGAGTGCTCTACGCATTGAGAATTTGCTTTGTTGGTTCCGGCCATATTCGGGCCTGTACGGGGCCGTTTAGTGCCTCAAACCTAAGTTTGTATAATTTTCAGGTGTTTTTCAGGAAACAAAAATTTTAATATCTTTCAGCTCACAAATGATCTTTGCGTGATTCCTTTGCCAAAGGTCTTACTTTTCAGTTATGAAACTTCCTGTAAAATTTCACTTCATTCCGTGCCCAAATGTAAACTTTCTAAAAATAGCAGGTTGCTATTTTTAGCAGTTTGGAAAAACTGAAAGTTCTACATCATTATTCAAGCGATTATGGAACCAGAACCACAAATTTTGAAAAGAAATGGAAAGAATATCAACAATGTTGAAACACATCTTTTTTTGGGTGATGCAAGATTGCCCTTACACCACTGGATGCTCCTGCATCAGATACCCAGGGTAATTTGAGAAGTGACCCTGTCACGTCTCAGGTGTTTGTGTGAGGAAAGCCCAAACGGTCAACTTCTGCCTTAGACAACCAAGAAGAATCTTCAATAGGCCTTCCTTTCCATTTCACCAGATATTCTTCATATTGCCTATTCCGAGTACTTCTTCCCACACGGCTATCCAAGATCTCTTCTATCTCCTCTATTGAAGTAGATGCCGGAATACTCCACTGTTCTTCTGTTGGTCCATCCTTTGTTCCACCTTCATGATATTCTAATAAATCAGCAATGTTGAAAACAGGGGAAATATTGATTTCACTCAGTAGTTGCACCTCCTATGCATTTCCTGAATCATGTTTCTTCAAAATTTTGCATGGTCCATATTTCTTCATTTTTAGCTTATTGTATGTTCCAATCGGGAACCTTTCTTTTCTTAAGTGAACCATGACTTCATCTCCTACCTAGAATTCCTTATATCTCCTCTTCTGATCTGCCTTAGCCTTGTACTAAATATTCATCTTATTAATGTGCTTTTGGACCTCTTCATGCAAATTCTTCATGTGTTCTGCAAAGTCTTCAACTTCAGCACTTGTCTTTTCTCCTTTGTCCAGATTCCTTAACTCTGAAGCATTTCTTAGACTATTGCCATATACAATCTGGAAAGGTGATTTACCAGTACTCCTATTAACATAATTATTGTAAGCAAATTTTGCCTGTGGTAAAATCAAATCCCATCCCTTGGGCTTATCTCCTACTTAGCATCGTAGCAGGTTACCCAAACTCCTATTTATCACTTTTGTCTGTCCATCAGTTTGTGGATGGTGTGCAGAATTGAACTTCAAATCTATCTTCAACTTCTTCCACAATGTCCTCTAGAAATAACCAACAAACTTGGTATCTCGATCTGAAACTATGCTCTTTGGTAGACCATGTAATCTCACCACCTCTCTAAAAAATAATTCAGCAATATGGACAGCATCATTAGTCTTCTTGCAAGGAATGAAATGTGCCATCTTTGAGAATCTATCCACCACCACAAAAATGGAATCATGTCCTCTCTATGTCCTTGGTAAACCAAGAGCAAAATCCATACTAATATCATCCCACAACTTCTCTGGTATAGGTAGTGGCTGATATAGACCTATATTCTGACTTGCTCCTTTCGCCATCTGAGATACTCTGCAACTCTGTACAAATTTCCTCACATCTTGTTGCAACTGTTGCCAATAATAATTTTCACCAACAGTAGCAATAGTCTTATCTCGACCAAAGTGTCTAGCTAATCCTCCACTATGCTTCTCCTTAATCAAGTTCTCTCTCATGGAACTCCTCGGAATGCACAACTGGCTTCCTCTAAACAACATGCCATCTTGGATTATGAAATCCAACCATTTTTTCCCGTCCAAAGTAACAGGTTCTAAACAAGCTTTCCAAGCCTTTGCAAAATCTGGATCTTCAGGATACAAACTTTTGAGCTCATTGAACCCAATAACCTCTATCTTCATTTCTGTCAACAAATTTTGCCTTCTGCTCAAGGCATCTGCAACTTTGTTGGACTTCCCACTCCTATGCTTCAAAACAAAAGTATAGCTCTGCAAAAACTCAACCCATTTTAAATGCCTTTGGTTCAACTTTCCTTGACTATTAAGATATTGCAAAGCCTGATGATCAGTATATAAAACAAACTCTTTTAGCAACAAATAATGTCTCAATTTTTTCAAAGTCTGAACTATTGCATAAAATTCCTGATCATAAACATAATACTTTTTCTTGGCATCATTAAGCTTCTCACTAAAATAGGCAATGGGCTTACCTTCTTGGCTCAAAATAACTCCTATACCACTACCACTAGCATCACAATCTACTTTAAATACCTTATTGAAATCTAGAAGTGCCAAAACAGGTTGTTCTATGAATTTTTGCTTCAATGTATTGAAGCTCTTGTCTGCTTCTTTAGTCCATCTAAACTCTTTTCTATCCCCTCTCATTGTCTCAGTTAGGGGTGCACAAATGCTACTAAAATTCCTGATAAACTTTCTGTAAAAACTTGCCAAACCATGAAAAGAGCGTACCTCTGTTGCACTCCTTGGCGTAGGCCATTCAATGATATCCTTCACTTTTTCTGGGTCCATCTTAAGACCTTCCTTTGAGACAACAAATCCCAGGTATACCAACTCCTCCTTTGCAAAACTGCATTTCTTCAAATTAATCAACAATTTCTCTTTAGTTAGCTTCTCTAAAATTCTTCTGATATGCATCAAATGCTCATCTCAAGTCTTACTGAAAATCAAAATATCATCCAAATAAACAATAACAAAACTTTCCAAAAATTCTTTCAATACCTCATTCATGAGCCGCATGAATGTGCTCAGTGCATTGGTTAGCCCAAATGGCATGACTAACCACTCATACAAACCTTCCTTTGTCTTGAAGGATGTCTTCCACTCATCTCCTTCTTTGATACGGATCTGGTGATACCCACTCTTCAGGTCAATCTTCGTGAAGTACTTGGCTCTACTTAAACAATCCATTATGTTATCCATTATGGGAAATGGAAATCTATCCTTGATTGTGATCTTATTGATGGCTTGAAAATCTGTACACATCCTCCACTCTCCATCTTTCTTTGGTGCTAGTACTACAAGTACCGCACATGGACTTAGGCTCTCTTATCAATCCCTTCTTCAACAACTCCTGAACTTGTCTGTTCAACTCTTCACTCTCTGCTAGAGTCATTCTATGGGCGGCCTTATTTGACAAACTAGCTCCTGGTATCAAATCCATTTGATGACTTATCTTCCTCACTGGTGGTAAACCCTCCGGTACATTATTAGAGATAATGTCCTGAAATTTTTCCAACATATCTAAAACTTCTACTAGTACATATTCACATTTCTCTTGACTAATCTTAGGAATCAATACAAAACAATGATGCTCGTGCTTCATACCCTCCAAACATTTTCTACCATCTACCAAGCAATTTCTGGCAGTACTACATACCTTTTCTTCCACCCCTTTCAAGGGCTTCAATTTATGATGAACTCCATCTTTTGTTAGGGAATATGTGTTTGCACGACCATCATGGACAATGCTCCTATCATATTGCCACGGCCTCCCCAACAACATATGACATGCGTCCATTGGTATGATCACACAGCACCTCACCATGGTAGTCTCTAATCTTGAACTTCACTAAACACTATTCATTGACCAAAGCTCTATGGTCCTTCTGCAACCATGTAATCCGATATGGATGTGGATGCTTTCTTCTTGTCAACTTCAACTTGTCAACCATCTCCTCTAAAACAAGATTATCAGTACTTCCACTATCAATAATAATATCACAACATTTACCTTCACATTTGCACCTTGTGCGAAATAAACTCTTCCTCTGATTTGGTTCTTTCTCCTCATTCAACAAGGTTCTTCATCTTCAGAACGCTCAGACTACGCATCTTCATCTACATGTGCAACTCGTGCATTACCTTCAGGTCTTCTATTCATCCTTCCTTGATGTTGTAGACACTGATATGCTCGATGTCTTTCTTCTCCACATTGGAAATAGGTTCCTCTGAAACCTCCTCTTCCAGGTCCTTGCCCAGGTCGGCCTCTTCCTCTTCCTCTTTGCTCTCCATTGTTCTGGTCATGAGGACGGTAGGTATTATCTCCTCTTTGATTTGAACTGGTGCCAACTTCTTCACTTTTCTTTGAACCTTCATTTCGGCCCCCATAGGGTCTTCCACCAGTCCTTCCACCTTGACCTCTTACCCTTTGCTTGCTATTGAATCTTTATTCAGCTTCTCTTCCACCTTTAGGGAAAATTGGTACGCATCTTCTATAGTGGTCATTCTGACCAGGCTCAGCTCCTCTTGAATACTTGGCCTCAACCCATTAATGTAATGGGCTACCTTCTCCTTATTGGGCTCTGCATGGCCTGTCTTGATAGTAATTTTATAAAACTCTTCTGTATACTCCTTAACAGACTTGTTACCTTACTTTAGTCCTTGCAGCTTCTTCAACAACTCCATCTCATAGTCCACAAGAATGAACTGCTTCTTTAGTTTTTCCACCATCAGATCCCATCTGGTGATCTTTCCTTTTCCTCTTCTGTTCCTCTCTAACTGGACCTCCTTCCACCAAATACTGGCATGGCCCTTCAACTTTGTCTTTGCAAACTTAACCCGATTTGGGTCCTCCACATCTTTATACTCGAAATACTCCTCCATGTCATTGATCCAATCAATAAGCTGTTCCGGATTCAAATCTCCAGAATATGTAGAAACTTCAATCTTGGCCCTCTTTCCAATCTTCTCAATGGCCCTCAATAACCTAACTTTTGCAGGATCACCTGCAGCTTCTTGTTCTTCCTTAGATAGCTCTTCTTCAGCTTCATCTTCACTTTCCTCTCTTGTTCTCGGCTCAAACCCTCTTTGTAGCTCCTCTTGCAATACATTGATTTGCCTTTGCAGGGCTCTAAAACCCTCTTCTGTCAAAGCATTCCTCCCAATATGATTTCTTCATGGAGGCATCTTGATCTTTGCAGCAAACCCACAACCTCAGGTCCTGGTGTAAACTACCTCACGGTCAGTGATCTGTCTACACACTCAGGAACCCTTGCTCTGATACCACTTGATGAAGGGGGTAAATCATAAAACACACAACAATAAGAATTGTACATAGAAAATAGATCTTTCTTTATTGATTTGGACAATTTGTTACATTACAAAAGCTCAAATACAGAGGAATCAATCCTCCACAAGCTACAACACACTACAACTACACATTACCAGGCTCTGGAATCTTCTGCCTCCTGTAACCCCAAATTAGCTAGGGTTTCTATTTTCCCACCTATTCTTTACTCTACACTTCCCCCTTTAACTCTACTACTACCCAGGGTTCCAAAAAATGGTTATTAATAGCTTTTTTGGCGGCCAACAACCTAATTTCAAAATTTCCTTCTCCCTCCAAAATAGGTCAACTTTTGGGAGCCATAACTTTTGATCTGGGTGTCCGATTAACAAACTATTTTATGCGTCGGAAAGATCGCGGAGTTCTCTAAGCACTAAGAACTCGCTCTGCCGGTTCTGTCCATTTTCGGGCCCGTATGGGGCTGTTTAGTGCCTCAAACCTGAGTTTGAATAATTTTTAGGCATTTTTCAGGAAACAAAAACTTTAATATCTTTTAGCTCGCAAATGATCTTTGCGTGATTCCTTCACCAAAGGTCTTATTTTTCAGTTATGAAACTTCCTGTAAAATTTCACTTTATTCCGTGCCCAAATGCAAACTTTCTAAAAATAGCAGGTTGCTATTTTTAGTAGTTTAGAAAAACTGAAAGTTCTACATCATTATTCAAACGATTATGGAACCAAAACCATAAATTTTGAAAAGAAATGGAAAGAACATCAATAATTTTAAAACACATCTTTTTTTGGGTGATACAAGATTGCCCTTACACCACTAGATGCTCCTGCATCATGTTCAAATTTAAAAAATCAACACACAATCTTATATCACCATTATTCTTTCTAACTGATACCAAATTTGAAACTCGAGAAGAATGCCTGATAGGCTTAATTATACCACCATCCCTGAGCTTCATTAATTCTTCTTACATTTTTAGCTCAAAAACAGGATTGATAGGCCTCTGTCTTTGCCTGAAAGGCTTGGCATCTGGCTTCAATGGAATTTCATGCTGAAATAGGTCTTCTCTATAGGCCTTCATGTCTTCATAGGACCATGCAAATACATGTTTGTATTTCCTTAGCAGGCTTATGAGCATGTCCCTGACTTTTGGACTTATTTTCCTACCAAATATACTTTCTTTGGGGCATTATTAGTGCCAAGATTCATCTCTTCAAGATCATTTTGATGAACTAGTGTTTGCTTCAAGGTTGACCTGCCATTTTCATAAAAAACACGCTCCAAAGACACTAGACCTTTTGGAATTTTGTTTATTTTCAATTGTACAACTTCCTGACCAAAAACAGTGTCCTTACCATCAAACTTCTCAACGAAAGCATTGAAGTCTATCTCTTGAGCTTCATACTTATCTACACACTGTAAGAAACTCAACAGATCCTTATCATCATTGAAAACTTGCCAACTATATATATTGTCAAGAATGTAAGGTCTGGTCTTAAATTCTACCTTTGAGGCACCAGTCAGTGTAATATAATTTCTTCTCAAAGCAATATTTGCAAGAAAATCAGCCATCAAATTCTTTGATCTATCCACCCAATCTATTGAAAATACATCAAAGAGTTCAATTGTATCCCATACAACATACTTGTATTTCTTGATCCTTTTATTTTTGTTGGCATATTTGGATCTCACCTGTGATACAACTAGCTCAGAGTCTCCATATACAGTCAACAACTTGATCCCATTCTTGACAACAAAATTCAGACCCAATAACAATGTTTCATATTCTGCTATATTATTTGTGCATTCAAATGATAAAAGAAATGAATATTTGAAGGTTTTACCACTAGGTGCAATAAAAACTACACTAGCTTCATTCCCTTCTTTACTGCAGGCTCCATCAAAATATATTTGCCAAACACCATTTTTATCCAATTAAACATTACCAATTGGATCACTATTTTGTAATTGAGGCTGTGATTGTTCAACCCCAAAATTCCCCAAATCCACATCACAAAAGTAGTTCATTTGATTAGGATCAATTCTTTCTATCACTTGCTTAGATCTTGGTTCTCTACATAACTTGACCTCTTTCCCATTCATAGGTATGGTTGCATATGAGAGATCTAATTGAACATTTCCACCAACTGCAACAGTCCATTGTCTTGATAGTAACATACCATAATATGGTGGAATGCCAACTACAGTAGTATCAGTCTTATATGTGGCTTTAGGATAAGCAACAAGCTTTATCTCTACATCCCTCATGATACCAATGATAGGAATTGATCTGTTATCCATGGCATAACATTTTCCATATGTGGAATCAACCCACATACCAAGTTCCTTCATAACTGCCATAGGCATCATATTTATTGCAGCTCCTGAGTCTATCATTCAATTCTTCACCAACTTATTGATCAACAATGTGATATAAAAAGGATCAACTTGGGATGGACTCAATGTCAAATTAGTCCCCAAGGAAATCTCAGGAGTCTTCATAGCTTCTCCTTTGACATTGTTCACTTGTTTCTTATTCTTTTCTGAGTCATTCTGACCCTTGCCATGAACTTCAAGCTTATTTGGCATATTGGAAATTAATTTCATAGCACTATTTCTATACTCATCTATTTTCATCATCTCCATTAATGGAACTGATAATTTGATTTGAGACAAAGCCCGAGTAATATCAAAAGAGGGTATACTTGTTAGAGTTTCTATTTTGCTCACATCCATTTTGGCAAGCTTCTTCTCTTCCATTATTTTCTATTTAGGATTAGTCCTTGTCTTGTTTCGATCATATTTTGTTGTATCTCTAGGGACATACTTTTGATTTGCCTTCTGGTTATTTCTATTTTCACCATCTCTTAGTGGTTTTGGGGCAATCCTTTTATCAGCTTGTGGATTCTTCATGAACAAATGCCTTGGCGTACCTTGATCAGCATTGACAATTCTATTTATGAGGTTATAGTTACTTCTAGCTTGTGCTATAGCAGCAACTGTAAGTGTCTTTATTTCCTCTTCAGTAGGCCTCCTCAACTGAGCTTGATTTGACTATGAATTTGCAGAGAAGACCCGAGTATCTCTTATGTTGTTATCCTCTTGATCAGAGAATACCTCTTGCTGGCCAACATGACTGTTGTACCTCTGATGATTTACATCATACTTCGATCCATCCTCTTCTGAAGAAGAATAATCCCTTTCTACCTCATAAGGCCTGACTGCTAGCATATTTATAGTATGCTCATCTCTCTCTTGATCATATGGCATCTCATTTTCTTGAATTGACTGTGCAACCACACAGTAATTAGGAGAATGAGACAAGTTGCAAGGCACACACCATGGAGTATCATCTACCATATTTGCCCCATGTCTCTTCAATGGGTCAGGTGTGTCTCGGTTAATATTTTGCCTCTAACCTTCAACCACATGTCTTCCATCTTTCCAATTTGTCCTATAAGGCATATCCTAGAGACTTGGTCTTTCATTTCTAGGGTAATTTTATTTATCATAAGGTATTCCCTTTTCATTTCTTGCCACCTTATATGATAAATCCGTTACAACATTCCAGACCTTTTCCAACTTATCTTCTTCTTTTAGCTGCCTATTTGGATGAGCCTTAGGGTTTTGCAATATTTTGACCTCATCTCTTCTACCAATTTTCCCTGAATCCCTCCTATTGTTCTCTGTATTCAAAGCAACTTTGAATGCCTCAGTAAGAACTAGAGGATTTCTTGTTCTAAGCTCATATCTTGTTTTAGGATCAAAAGCATTCAAATAGAAGACCAAGCACATAGGATCTGTTGGTTTCAAATGATGTGGAATTTTGTTGAACACCTTCATGAACCTAGTATTGAAATCTGCCACTGATTCATTATAATTCTTCTAAATATTTGTCAACATGCAAAACAAATTTGGGATCAGAATGATCACCATATTGTTCCTTGAACATCCCTTTGAATCCAGCCCAAGAGCTAATTGAAGCATCAAACAAATTTCTATACCAATCCCTTGCATCATCAATTAATGATTACATGAACAATTTCATATATACATCTTCATGTTGCACTTCAAAATTATCCATGACAGTTTCAAATGCTCTTATATGATCTTCTCCAGAGATAGCATTATTACTAGAAAATTTAGGAATTGCTTTCCTTACCTTGTTGTCAATGTCATTTGGATATCCCTAGATACCAGAGAAGTCAAGTTGTCTGAATCTTTCCACATTCATCAGCCCTCTTGCAAATGGATTTTACCTCTGATGAGGCTGATACTGATGGTGCTGAGGTCCTTATTATTGGGGCTGCTGGTACACTCTCAGATGCACATTATAGTTAATCCCTGCATTAGGATTCACATTGCCTTGCACATTATGATGTATCCCTCCAGGATGATACATGTTACCATGTACATTATGATGTGGAGATTGATATTGATATTGGTATTGTTGATAACTGAGAGGGGGGGTGAATCAGTTATCCTAATTATTTCTGCTTTCTAAACTTTCTTATTAATCAATGCAACATTAATTCAAACAAGCAAACATAACCATGAAATGGAAATACACATGACACAATATTTTTGACGTGGAAACCCTGTTAAGGGAGAAAACCACGGGGTGATTAACCCAAGATTGTATTCTCTGTTAGAAGAATAGAAAAACAAAATGACACTTGCTAATTAGGGCTTACTGCCCGAGCACACTGCTCACAAGAGGCACACTGCCTACAAGAGACTCACTGTCTACAAAAAGAGTGTTATACAATACTTGAACTGATTTTGAGCATCTACAAATACTGGAGTTCAGTTCCAGTTAGGCTCAGTACATTGATCTGCTACACTTCATCTTTCCTCTTCTATAATGCTGCTTTCCTTTCACATACCGGACCTTCCTTACTGCTTCTGCTCTACACTTTTTCTTTTATTCGCACATTTCTAACAACTACAACACATTTCACAACTAAATCCATCTTGTATATATATCCGCACAAGTGATTTCATCACCTTTCTAGTCGGCACCCGGAATAGTCAATCTTTTTACAAACTCTGATCTGTCGGCTGAATCCTTGCACACCAAGTAATGCGGATCAAGCATATACTTGTAGAAGTCATCAATCATGTCGGCCAAACATAATTTATGCCTTAAGAACCTTCTCCATTATCAGTAACACATCCGGAAAATAGTCTGATGTTCTGTCAGTCAGTTCTTCCTCTATTCACACTGTCACTCAGGAGCTCGGTACTCAAGTATTCATATCTTTTTCTTCATCTATCACCGGAGGCTAAATCCTTGGAATCTAACACTCAAGGTAGTCCTCTTGACTTCCCCAAAACCGCACTTCACCAGGATTCTTCCTCTGAGAGATCTGGACCTATCTGCCGGACCTTGCCACATGCTCTGTTCTTGTTTACTGGACCACAACATTCTTCACTCTGACTTTCGGTAGAGACACACTATGTCCTGCGGATGTGTGGGATGAACTTTGTTGCCATTAATGACAACAATCATGAATCCATATAGTGTCTCTTGCCAACAATCTCCTCCTTTGGCATTGATGGCAACACTTAGTGAAAAATGACTAAGTGTTTACACTATGCTCCCCCTTGGCTGATGCTCTGTTTTTATATACATTTTCCGGAGCTCCCCCTTAGTTGGATTCCTCATTTTTCACTACTCCTCACTCCCCCTTTGACATCAATGGCAAAGGGTAGGGTCCGCATACCAAAATTTTCAAAATTTTTTTACTATACTTAGTTGCATAAGTATATACATATGGAATACTTACATATACTGCAGTATGTCTGCAAAAGTTGTTTTCAGTTGAATGAGTTCTGCAGCCCAACTTTGCTTCATTCTATCCAAAATTGAGATGTGACCACTCAACAAGAACGCAAAAGCTTCTGCCCTCTTAAGATCTGTCGGATCATTGGTCCGGGCGGTAGTCTGAGCATCACTTATGGCCTCATGCATGGCCTCTAACTTAGGGATAATGATTCTTTTGAGTTCACCCATCCGGTTAATTATGTTCTTCCTTTCCTTCTCAAAATTCCTTATTGCATTTGTGATTGCAATAGTCTGACACTCTTGATTTACTATGGAGGAAGAGAGAGGATCAAAACTTTGAGACAAACTTAGTAGTTTATCCTCTTGCTCTTTTATTTTCTTCTCAATCTCCACTGTTGCTTTGGACCAGGAAATACAAAATTTGTATATTTCACCGCCATCCTTAAGAGCATTTTCTAATCTCTTTATCCTGGTATTCATATTTCTCCTATCATTAGTGATCAAACCTTGTACCTCTGATAATCTCTTATCCAAAAACTCCTTCCGGACCTTTTCTTCAGCTGATTTCTCTAGAGAATCAAAATGTGTATTAATACTGCTGACTAGAGTTTTGAGATTACTGGAAGAGGATGTTGAGGGATCCTTCTGAAAAGATGGCACGATCTTTTCCAAAACTCCGGATGCTACCTCTATAAGCTCACAGTCTTCTATGTGAGATTTCAGTAGCTTCTCTTTGGCCTTCGCATTTGCAAATGAAGCTATCTTCATTGTTTGCACCGGAGATAGAGAGTCAAAGTCCAGAGGCCCTTTTAATAGATCTGGTTCATCAATCTCCATAGCTGCTTTTGTCAAAAAGTCCTTGACTGATTCTACAGTGTCTCTTGCCGGAGACAGATCTTTCTTTTCTTCTACAACCACTGAACTGTCTTTTGGAGCTTCCTCTCCTTGCACAACCTTTGCACTGACATCCTCTTTTCCCTTCACCTCTGCTTCTTTTTCCTTTTCTTCTCCCTTGGATCTGGAGTCAGCAGGGGAAACCGGAGGATTGATGTTATCTGTTCATAGGCAACCTCTCCCTTTTCCGGAACAGAGGATTCTAAGTCCTTGATTGTTTCTACACCGGTATTCATAACTTCTGTTATTTTCTCAGAAGACTCTCCTGCAACACTTGTGGTCGAGAGATCAGTACCTAAGTCCTCTATAATAGGAAGATTAAATATTTTGAAGGTTTTTCGGAGGATCTCTTCAGTGTCCTTGGCTACCTTGTCAGTCTCACCAAGCATGAGCTGATTCATCCTTGCTTTGCTCCTGAACTCATCCTTGCAATCCTTGAATACCATATTCATTATCTTGGGATCGATTGAAGGATATAGCTGAATAGCTATTTGTTCTCGGATCTCAAGGTCTTTTGCAATGGCATTGGTCTTTCTCATTTCTAACTCCTTTTCCAGGCTCTTAGGAATTAGAGAGATAATTTCAATAAAAGCTTTATTGTAAATGTTCAAAAACTTTACTGTGGCTTCCTCCAGAATCTTTTTATCTGCTTCATTATATTCATCATAGAATTCTGTTAAGGGTTGCAGGTTCCCATCCACTGTGACTGCTTTCACTACATCATCTAAGGAGAGAGTGGGTTTTTCAACAAATTCCTCTTCCTTCTCTTCTTCTCCTTGACCGGTAGAGTGTTTACCGGATGATTTCTTCTTCTTCTTTAGTTTCCTTATCTCCTCATCTGGTTCAGTTTCCTCATCATCCTTTAGGCTAACATATGACCTTGTTGCCTTTTTCTTTGTTCTCTTTTCTCCTTTTCCGGATGCTTGGACTTCCGGTTTTGAGCTTTTAGCAGGGACAAGTGCAGATATTTTTGATGATCTAGTCCGGGTGGAGGTTTCTACCGGAGCACTTTCCTTACTTTCTTTTTCTGCCTCTTTCTTTTCTTCCTCAGCCCTTTGCCTCTTTTCCCTGTTGGCATCAAGTGCCTCCTTTGAGATGCCTAAGCTTTTGGCAATTTCTTCAACTTCTTTTCTTACTTTCCTCTTCATTTCTGGTTGTCTAAGTTCCACATGAACTTTTACACTCAGCTCTTCAAAGGTTCCAAACCTTTCTACCTTTGGATCCTTAGGCTGACTAAGCATGTGTTGAACATGCAGCTCCACAATTTGTTCATCAACTTCATACCCCATGGGCATGATCCATACAGTTCTTGGTTCTACTGCCTCGATTAGGCACTGATTAGTTTCTACCATAAAACAAACTGTGTCTTTGTATTTCTCAACAAGAGACTGAGGAATCCTTTCTCTTGCTTGCATCATGTTCTGAAATTTTTTGAAATATCCCCATAGAGCTGTATTTTGTGCTTGGTTATCATCGAGTCCATGCAAATAATCTCTGATTTGGACAGCGACTGGTCTATCATTTTCCCATACCCAGCCACTAGATCCGGGAAGCTCATTCATAAAGTAGAAGAATAAGCACAATATTAATCCACCATACTTGAATGAATTCTTTTTATCTTTCTTGATTTTCTGCAGATTCTCCAAGAGTTGGTTCAAGAGAAGCTGACAAAGATCATAGTTTGCATCCTTTCTTAGCATTTCATAAGCGGTATAAATGGCAGTTCCAAGTACAGAATTTTCCCTGCTAGAATGATATATTTTATATCCAATGATCATGGAGGCAAACTTGACATCCGGATCAGAGATGTCATCTACTGTCATTGCTCTTTTGTCAAACTTGGATCCAATAGCTTCACTCACAATTTGATTCTTCACAGATTTAAGAATAGGAATCCCACCGGATGAGTGTAATCTGGTAACTGCCCTGATGGCATCTTTTGTGATTTTGAATGGTCCATTTAACCACATGAAGTTGTCATGTATTCTACTCAAAATGTACCTGACCCATTCATCCTCCGTAAAATAGGGGAAATGTATGTATTGTGCAAAGTGCTTGTTTCGGAGGCCCTTGAATTGGGGTTTGAGCTCAAATGAATCATCTAACAGTTGTTTGTGATAGATATCTCTTAATTTGAATTCCCCAAACTCTTCTACATTTGCGTGTATATAGCCCTAATATCTTCGGTGTGCAAAACACCATGCAGAACACTATAGAAGGCTCCTAGGGGATCTACCTCCAAGGATTTGTATGGATGCTTCTTAAAAATGGGGCGACTATTATAAATCTTTACTATATTCGGAGTAGCCATCATCAAGGATTTTTACTGAAGGATATCAAGAACAAAGAATACCTTTTATGCTGATTAGGGCAAACACGATGAAATTCGGATTGAGCTGTATGAAGAATCGTCTTGATCTTTGGGGGAAGTAGTTGCAGATCTCATTTTCTTTCTTCTTCGCATGTGCAAATGTGTAAATGACAAACGAATGAGCTCTTTTATTCCAAAAGCCCTAATTTTCACCCTACAATAAATGCGCAACCTAATTCATTCCGGTTTGCCTTGTTTTCCTTGTTCAGGGAGGAAGAAACTCATCCGGATCATTATGATGCCTTTGTGATTGATGTTAATGATGAATCATAATGTCCACTTCTCCTTTTGATCATCTCATGTATCTGCAGATCAAGCTATTTCAATTTGGATCCATACCGGGCCAATCTTGTGAGAAACCTGTTCTACCGGAAGACTTGTTTAACCAGACCAATTCTGAAGGAATTGAACTTTTTAAATTTTCTTGCCGATCTCTCAAATCTTTACCTGACCTTCTTTAGATGTTTCTCTAGAAACTCTTTGATCCGCAGCTTCTCATGTGCCAATTTCAGGCACCAATTTACTGGCTGGGGGAATAAGATTTTCTTTGTGTCTCCCCCTGAGCCAGAGCTCACTTTTTAATTTTCGGAAGGAATATTAGCACCAGAATCTAGTGCGGATCCATCTTCTACATTCTTTGTACTTTTCTTCCCCCAAATCTTGTTCGTCTCTCTTTTAACTTCATCCACATTCACTTGTTTACCCTTATCTTGATTCTGATTATGATATACCGGACCTCTTTTATCCTGATTCTTGCTTCTACAGAATTTTGCACTATGACCAGATCTATTACAGATTTGGCAAACAACATTTCTTTGCATATTTGACTGATATCCTCTTGATCTACATTGATTAGCCATATGACCTATTCTATTGCATGCAAAGCATCTACCATTGAATGATTTGTTCATTTGCATATTTCTGCATTCATGAGATTTGTGACCATACCTTTTGCAGTTAAAACACTGTCTGGAGAAGGATGAATTAGTCTGATTCATTCTCTTTCTGCACTGATTAGCTTTGTGACCAAAGTGATTGCAGCTGTGGCAGTATCCATTGAAGGATGGATATCTTTGAGCATTGGGCTGTCTTACCGTAGATCTTCTAGGCCCGTTCCTTGGATTTTCTGATCTAAAATTCTTCTGACCTGATCCGAAGCTTTCTCCTTTCTCATATCCCAAACCACACTTGTCATCTACCCTCTTTTGACTTCCAAGAAGAACTTCAAGTTGAGCAGAACTTATCTTGAATTTCTCTTTATATTCATTTACTATTTGAAGATCCCTTTTGAGAGAGACAATTTGATCCTCAAGTTTTTCTTCATTATCTTTAGCATCTTCAAGATGAGATTCAAGATGTCTGATAATTCTATCCATCTGGTGGCAATCTGCTGATTTCTCCTTGAGAGATTGTCTTAGATTGTCTTCAGTTTTTCTTTTCTCTTCAATTTTTTGGGTAAACTTCATAACTCCTGATTCCATTTCATGTCTTACCATAATGATTTCTTTTGATAACTTTTCACATAACTTGGTTTTCTTAGTCAGCTCTTCATTTGCATCATTTGCTTCACCTTGTCTTGCCAATTGTTGAAGTAGCTCCTTTCTCTTTTTCATAGAGAGACTTAATTTGTCTTTTAGTTCTCTCATGAAATCATCAGCCTGTTTGAGTCTTTCCTTTAATTCATTGACTTCAGAGTTTGACTGTTCAAGATCCTCAAGGGTAGTCTTGAGTTGCTCCCTTAAACCATATGCATCCATTTGGATTCCCGGACCTTCCTCGAGTTGTTAGACTCTGTTAGGAGGAACTTGGCTCTGATACCAATTGTTGATAACTGAGAGGGGGGTGAATCAGTTATCCTAATTATTTCTACTTTCTGAATTTTCTTATTAATCAATGCAGCATTAATTCAAACAAGCAAACATAACCATGAAATAGAAATACACATGAGACAATATTTTTGACGTGGAAACCCTGTTAAGGGAGAAAACCACGGGGTGATTAACCCAAGATTGTATTCTCTGTTAGAAGAATAGAAAAACAAAATGGAACTGATTGGGAGCATCTACAAATGCTGGAGTTTAGTTCCGGTTAGGCTCAGTACACTGATCTGTTACACTTCATCTTTCCTCTTCTATAATGTTGCTTTCCTTTCACATACCGGACCTTCCTTACTGCTTCTGCTCTGCACTTCTACTTTTATTCGCACATTTCTAACTACTACAACACATCTCACAACTAAATCCATCTTTTATATACATCCACACAAGTGATTTCATCACCTTTCTAGTCGGCACCCAGAATAGTCAATCTTTTTACAAACTCTGATCTGTCGGCTGAATCTTTGCACACCAAGTAATGCAGATCAAGCATATACTTGTAGAAGTCATCAATCATGTCGGCCAAACATAATTTATGCCTTAAGAACCTTTTCCATCATCAGTAACACATTCGGAAAATAGTCTGATGTTTTGTCAGTCAGTTCTTCCTCTGTTCACACTGTCACTCAGGAGCCCAGTACTCAAGTATTCATATCTTTTTCTTCATCTATCACCGGAGGCTAAATCCTTGGAATCTAACACTCAATGTAGTCCTCTTGACTTTCCCAAAACCATACTTCAGCAAGATTCTTCCTCTGAGAGATCCGGACCTGTCTGCCGGACCTTGCCACATGCTCTGTTCTTGTTTATCGGACCACAACATTCTTCACTCTGACTTCTGGTAGAGACACACCATGTCCTGCAGATGTGTGGGATGAACTTTGTTGCCATCAATGACAACAATCATGAATCCATATAGTGTCTCTTGCCAATAGGTATTGCCTTGCATATGGATTATATCCTTGATTTTGAATTCTTTGGCCAGGAGGAATAGGATAAACATTTCCTTGAGATATCATTGAAGTACTTGCAGGATTTGAGACTGGCCTTGTAAGAATATTATGTTGTACATGAGGAGCATTACTTACATTGCCATGCCTTCCAATTGTATTGTGGGTTACCTGTGAGACCAAAGGACCACTTGTATTTCCATATGTAGCCTGATTATTGATAAGTCTGTGCTGTAATACATTTGTAACAGGCTAAGAATTTATTTGAAGCAATTCTTGCTCCAATTGTTGCTCCAACTGTTGCTGTCTTCTTAACAATTTGATCCTTCCAACTTCTGCTATCATACGCTCCACCTCCCGTTTTAACTCTTGGTCAGTTAATTTTCCTTTTGAAGTTGAAACAGCATTGTCATCAGTAAAACATACCATCTTGGGCGTTTGCTCCATGAACCCTTGTTGTGAACTTTCAACATATTGTTGTGCCATCCTTTCCTCATAGTCTCTCTTATTCTCATTCAGTCTCATTCCTGCTTCCAAGCGGTCTTCACACTCCTTCTGAGACTCATGAATATTAAAAGGATCTCTTGGTTGAAACTGCTCATTTTTACATACTTCTGTTTCAATCATAGGACTATTATATATGATATAAGGTTGTGCTGAAATGTTCATTTGATTACTTTGTAAATTATCATGGATTTCTAAAATCACAGGTTCATTTAATGAATTTATTCCATTGCCAGTGGACGCACATGCAGTAGGAAGAGGTTTTGAACCTTCTTTATTCTTTTCTATAAATTTTTGATTCTTATTATTTAAATTTTGTTGAGATCTTCTACCGTCCATATTGGAAAGCTATGATGTTATATTGCTCTGTTCTGCAATTCAGATCTTCAGAGATTCAAGAGTTGCCACCTCCTTTTTAGAAAAGAGGAAAGTATTGAAAAAGTCTTTTGGTCTTCCAGAGTTTCAGGATGGAATTTGAATTCTTTTCTTATTATGAGCAACTCCCTAGTAGAGTCGCTAATCTGTTGGTTCTTAAAGTTACATATTGTAAAACCCTAAAAGGATGCCAGGCTTTATGATCATGTTTTACAATTGATTTGGCCAACAAATGGAATCAATCAAGATGCTTAGAATTCCTTGCGCTTCAGGCTCTGCATGGCCTAGGTGGGTATTACCTTATATTCACCACTGAATGTTAACCCCTCAAAGTTGGTTGGTTAATTATGAGCAGATTATAGATTTTATGAAATTTAATCAATTAAATGATCCAGTTCAATCTACTCAAAACTGGCATATGATTTGAATGGAGATTTTTTCCAATTTCCAATTTCCAATTAACAACTACTCCTACTCCTACAACAAAAAATAAAAATTGGATTTTGGATATTATACAAGGAAATGATTTTAAAAAAAGAATTGATCGATGCCTTTTCCTCAACTAGGCAACAGAGTCCAAATACAAATAGATGTGTGCCTTCCCTTTGGCTACAATTCAATTTGTTTGGCATTGCAAGGTCTATGACTAGCATAGACGTGCAAAAATGTCAATTATCTAGTTCTTCTTACTTTATCCAATTAAATTTCCTAGGTTACTGTGATTTACTTAGAGGAATTTAGTTTTTCTTGAAGAAACCCAATAAACAAACCACACAAAATAGGAAAATGTTTTGACAAATCAAACAAATATTGACCTGAATAACAAGGAAAACTAAATTGCAGACAACCAAGCAAAATTTTACCAATCAGTTCAACAAACAAATGACACCAGAATTTAGGCACCAGATTAATATAGTATTTTCATTATTGTGCTTAAAAAAATTGGTCTTTACACTATCTTGCTTTTTCAAAATCAAATTCCTAGAGAGCCTGTCCCAAGGTCTTGGTTTCCTTCTTATAGGGATGAAGAAGGAAACAAGCTTCAGACCTTTCACATTCAAAAATGACTTTTCATATTCCCACTCCTTGCTGTGACCTATTACAACATTTACTTTTTGACAAGTTTAAATAAGACCGCCAAATATATTTTGAAAAGCATAAAAACAAGAAAGAGACAAAAAAGGACTTCCAAATTTTGTTGATGAAGACTTGGTGCCTGAAGATGCTAGCTTGATGCTCACTCTGCTCCACTGCATGCTTTGACCTATTCAATCTTTAGTTGAATGATATTTCTATTCCCATTGAAACATGGTGTAGTTGTTGGGCCACTTGTATTCTTGAATTTGAAGTAGGTTAGTCCGATGATCCTTCCATTTTTTGTTGAGGAGAGCTCTTCCATCTGAGATGAACTTGGCATAACCTATGTCCAGTGCAATTATTCTATCCAAAATCGAATTAAAACTGAAGACATTCAGGTCATTATCTTTCTTCAAGTGCTCAACAATTTAAAAGACCATTTGATTGCATTCCTCCTTCCATTTCTCAAGGCTGTTGAGTTGCTTATCTTCTTAAAGGATGCTTGGAATGAATTGATGTTTAAAGGAGCCAAAGGAATCCAACCTTGCACTTATCTTTTGACTCTCTCGAAAGGCATATTGAAATTCCTCAATGATAATCTTCACCATCTTTTCGATTAGCTTCAAGGCAATAGGGGCATCTAGATTCCTTTGTAATACTTTACACAGGGTGATTAGAGTGTGGTGAACTGGCTGCCATTTATTCAATAAAGGATCTAGTATGGGAACATTGGCATTCATTTCCTCTAGTTCTTGGGACACAGAAGAATAACAATTGTGCAGCTCCTCAATTTTATCCAGCACCAACTTGACTCTACATTCCAAAATCTTTTCAGTTATGCCAAAAACCTTGGACTTGGTTTCTTGCTTGGTGGCCTCATTTGTTTGCTTCAACTTCTCAATCTCCTTCTCAAACTTTTGTTTCATAGCATTCATTTGTTCAACATAGATAGTGTTGTCACTAGTCTCTTGTAGCATAGGGGGCTGATAAGGCACAATTGCCTTGCTCTAAGAAAAATCATTGCCCTTCAATCGTTTCTTTAATTTTACATTCTTTAGATATAATCTATTTACCTCCTCATTCATTTCAATCTGAGTTTTTTCATAGTCAAGCAACTTTTGCTCCATGGTCATACAGTTCTTCTAGAGTGAGGCAGTTCCTGATGACATCCTCTTCATAATTGACTTGATGAGTAATCCCAAATTTTGTAAGGATTACTTGTCTGAAAAAATTCATATGACCCTTTGGATCAAAGACTCTTTCTATAGCACACTTCAATGAATATATGCTTTTCAAATACCCTTGCAATTCTTCAAGAGTGTCAGCACCGACAGACAATCCTTCAAATACAACTAGGTCTGGCAAAAATGTCCCGTTTTTCTATTTTTGCATCAAGTCTCTCTCTATCCAGAGCATCTGCCACATAAATTTTAAAAATGCTAACCTAGAAGAACAAAGTTTTGGCACAATATGTGGGGCTTGAGTGCATCCATAAACTCTTATCAATGTGTGGTTTAGTAAGAAGAAGAAATCACAAAAATTATGTGTGTGCCCCTTCTCTAGCTTCATTGCATTTGGTCTCAACATTTCCCTTACTTCTGATGTCAATCTTGGTACAACATGTCTAAGGGAAGCCATGATCCTAACAATAAAATCATCATGAAAAGAAACATAATCACCTTTGTTGCAATTCCTGTCCCATATGTAACACCAGTGTTGTACAGGCAACCTGTATCCCTTGTTATCAACCATGGTCAAATCCATCCTTGGACTCCGCCTTTTCCTATTTTGAAACAAAATCAAATAACACAATATAGAATAATGTCTGAACATGACAGGTGCCCTATTTTCTAATATTTGAAGAAATCCTTCATGCAGTTGCTTCTCTAGATATGAAGCAAAATCATATTCAATATTTAGCTCATAATTTTGTATCCTCATTGCCATCATCATTATCCCCATTGGCATTTTCTCTTGTGCATCTATCCCAAGAATTTGACACAATGCAAAGTATGTTTTCTTAAATAGACTATGAAATTATCAACAGAGAATGGCTCTATAGAGGTGGTAGAAATAGGCATTCTTCTATTGTTAGATCCTTTTCTCATATACATGTGAAGTTCATCACTTTTCTAAGTTTTTCTCAGTTTCTTGTAGTCCTCTTCATGTTTTTGAACATCCACTTCTGCCAAAGCTTGCTTGTTCAACATGAAACAATTTATTATGGTATTCCTAGTAATAGTTACTAATGGTGAACCATCAGGTAACCTGACTATTTTAGTAGCTCCATGATAACACAATTCCATAACCTTAATGAGCTCAATATCCACAAAACATTAGGTACTATTAGTTTGGACATGCCCAAAATCCATGGATTGCACACAGGAGCTTGTATATCCTTGTCATAGAAATACCAAAATAAATTCCATCCCGAGACAAGGATAATTGCATCTCTGCAACCTTGGAATTCATCCTTAAACACCCTTTTGAATCCATTGTCCACTGATTGTGGAAATATATCCAGAATTGATTGTTAAAGAGGTCTTTTCTTTTCCTTAGGGGCAGAGGACTCTCCCTTTTTACTTACAAACTCAGCTTTTTTGGGTGCCATTAGGGTTTTTAGTGATTTATTGAAATACTAAGCTACTTGGAAATCAAATTGCATGCACACTATATCAACTTTGACAAAAGGATGAGAGAATGTACTTACCTGGCTAAGAGAACTTGCAAATCACACTCCTGAGTTTGAACTTCTTGCTCCTGAATGCTTTTGAACTCGTCTGAATGAGAAAAATGAAATGGACTTTCAAGTTTTATCAATGCTGGTGCTGGTCACCTCGCCATTACTCTATGCGTGCTGAGAGATTGACAAATCTCAGTATTCATATCACTTCAAATGTAGGCCATCGATTTAGATAGATCCAAGGGTTGGGGGAACTTGACAAGATTTGTAGTCACTTCCATCGATTACTGCATTCCTGCTGACATGAATGATGACCTCCATGGGGCAATGGGTCATTTATTTTGGCATTCAATGTTTACCACAACACCACATGATTGGTTTAGGAGCTTTGTGAGATGACAGGATAGCAAACCTTTATCCTTTTAACTATTTACCACTCTACCGCAAGCCCTACTGAACTTAGTTGCGGGACTGCGGTGACATTTGGTAGTCATCTTTTATCATTTACCATTTACCCCTACCCCACAAGCCTAGTGAAGCTACTGCTACGAGGTGGCGGGATGGTAAGCTTATCTGGTAACCCCTTACTGCATTACCATAGACCTTTGAATTGAACATTGTAGGGCCAGAGTGCCATTTTCACTGTTGTCTCAACTTTTACTGTGATACCACAAATTGATTTCTCAACTGCCAAGAGGCCGTGATGTACAATACACGTCATTGGGACTTATACTACAAGCCTACAAGTCTATCTTGAAATTGCTGTGGGGCTGCGGTACACAACACATGTTGCTTGGAATCCTTTACTGCTAGCCCGCAAGACTATCTTGGAATTGTCGCGGGGTTGCGGTTAGTCTTGAACTAGCTTATATCTTCACTGCAATACCGCAAGTGAACTTTTCTCATGCTATGGTGATGCGGTAAACAAACATTTGACTCCTTTGGCTCTTGCTCACCCGCAAGGCCTATTAGGGTATACTGCAGGATTGCGATATAAGACAAAAATACTTTTATGGACAAAATACAAAGGTTTCTAACATGGATATGATACATAATACTAATGAAGGATATTTAAGTGACTTTTGGTATGAATGAAAGAGAATATAGACCTTTAGGATGGACTTGTGGAAATGAAATCTATGATGGGACTAAGTGAATTTTGAATAGTCCTAACATGATGATTAAGGCCACTTGATTATTTTGTTTAGCAAGCAAACATCCTTGAGAGGTTGCCAAAATATTTTCTTATTCTGCCTTTCAACCAAATAGCCCAAAAATCTATGAAATTTCTAAGTGTTTCCCTTTTGAAGTGCAAGGAAACCCCCCAAAATGGCTAAGTCCAAAATCCTAAGTTTTTCCTTATGTTTCCCGCCTTTTCCATGTTTTGGAGTTCAAGGTTCTCCTCTTTGTCATGACATTCTTATCAGCGCTGAAGTCCACCTTATTTCCTTTGGAAATCTATCTAAGTGTTTCAGGTGCCGGGGCTTGGAAGGTTTGTCTTCCTCCTTTTTTGAAGGCGCAAGATGGAAGGCCCGACACCCAAAGTCCACCAAGCTCGTAATTTTTTCTAAGTGTTGCGGATCTCAAGGAGTCTTCCTCTTTCTTTTGGAAAGCATAAGATGGAAGGTTCGAGGCCCGATCTCTGACAACTTCATAAATTCTCCTAAGTACTTCAAAGTCGAGGATCAACCATTTCTTTTACCCAGCAGGATGGGACTGCTTAGCTATCTCCCTGGTTACCATTATGTTTCTTCAGAGCCAAGGCATGAAGGTTTTTCTTTCAAAGGCAAAGGGAGTAGTGGAAAAGTTGTCAGCAAAAGACTAAGTCGACAAGTTAGCATTCAATGTAGACATTTCTTTAGCTACTCAATCCTTCAGAATTTTCATAGTTATTGTTATGAATCAAATCAAGGATATCTTTTGCAAAACTGATGCATACAGCCTTTCCTTTTGTAAATATCTCTGACGAGCCCATGGGTGGAGTTGTTACAGTAGGTAAGTGTGCTATCGGTGTAAAATGATACATATAAATCAGATGTATTGTTGTTGGCTGTTGGTCTAAAAAACCACATATCTTGTATCAGCTGTAATCTTGCCTCCTTGATATTAAACAATATATTTTACCTTATACAAATTTTGCACTGTGTAGCATGACTATTCAAATCTTCATTTGTAAATGTTTCTTTCCTTTTGGGTTTCAATTAGACTCCTTTACATCTACAGATAGTTGATGAGTTGTGTATGCGTACCTATTGTTTGATATTATTCTGTGCATGAATGGTTAATATGAGGGCCAAACATTTAAACCTGGTGTATCACCTTTTCCTTTTTAGTTTTCTTCTTCTTCCCTTTTCCCAGTAGTGTTAGATTAGGTTTACTTCATAGTTTTTTTTGAATCTCACATTCAGAAAGAGGAACCGACCTTCTCTGGAGGTTTGATTTCATTTACAAGGTCCCACACCTCGAATTCACTCAAATTTTTAACTACATTGTTGTAGCAAATGGGCTTCAACATAGGGTGCAAATCCAAGTGACTACAATATCTTCATGCCAAAAAGTAGTGGCTTCTGATACTGGCTCTATGCAATGGGCTACTTATATTTTATTTATAGGTGTTGCTTACAAAATTTCAAGACATTTCACATAGAGTGAATCTATGGAAATTTAAAAATGCCCCACACTATTTTCCATATATACCAAAAACTATCAAAATATATTTGTGAAATGCTATATATTATAAAATTACACTTGGTTGCCGCTTAAACACAACAAAACTAAAATTTCTCAAGAAAATGCAACAATATTTCAATACCCACTACTAGGCCACTCTAGAAACCTCTCACAAGCAATCATTTCTCTACAATCTTAAGAAAATATTCCCTTTGATGCAATTTTAAAATTTAGCAAATGCACTGAACCAAGTTGAACAAAAAAACATTAGTTGTCCCCTATATGGGCCAACCATGCTATAACAATTTTGTTTTTTAATGTAGAAAGATTATTTCAAAATAGTCTACCAGGGGTAGGAAAGAGTCCTTCCTTTTATGGAAATTGGAACAATAGTTCATGTTAGAGAAAAAGAGGCCTAGATTTGGTCAACAACTCCCATAAGAAAATTTAGGAATGCTCACTACATAAGACCAACAGGTTAGGGCAGACTAGAACTTTTCAGCACTGTTTAATATTTTTAATACCATATATCATTTTACATGAGGCTAACTTTAGTTTTCTAAACAATCTCAGCCCATGAAACACACTTTCATTATAAGAATTGTCTCCTATTCAAGGATTATTAGGTTGAACTCAAGTTTAAACACTAATTAACATTAACAGATCTTCATAAATCACAAATTAATGAGGGTAATGCAAAGAAAACAAGGCAAATGAAGGGAAATTTAAAATAAATACCAGATGACTACACCAATATAGTTATATTTAAAGCAGTTTCAGCTAATATGTCATTTTGTGCTATAAAGTAAAACATGAAAACACATTTAGAACCAACTGCACACAACCCCTATAAATGTGTGAAAATAATCCATTATTTTTTATTGTTGGATGAAACATAAAATGGAATACCAGAAAACAAAACAAAAAAAAGATTTAACAGTGTGTTCATTATAGCACACCAGAGACACCTATCACCACAAAATGGGGTGTTTGTTTCATGGGTTTAAAAAATAAAAAACATTTAAAAAAGCCCTTACATAGAATGCAAATAAGCCCATGCACCAATTATTATTAGGCTTGAAATACAAACAATTGAAGAAAACTGTATATAATGATGTTCATGAGTCCATTTGAGAATCAAACAGAGAAATCCAAAATAATTTAGGAAGCAAAATACATGGAAGGAAGGAAAGGAAATCACCTTGTGGGATAATTATTTGAACCACCCAACCTCCTACCTCTGCTAAACCTGTGGAGAAAAATAGGTGGCATTGTTGAGTCAGATCACCATGTCATGGGATTTAATAAGGGGGCCATGGGACTTTTGGAGAAGGATGCCCCTGGTGCCTACCACTGTACAATTGCGGTAACCCTATAGTTTCTTAAGCCCAATACATGGAGAAGATGTTATGAAAAACAATGTCAATAGAAAAGAGGGCAGGTAGTTAAAGAAAAGAGCAACTTCCATGCAGTTTCCCTCGTCACGTTTCATCAACAAGCTCAAACAACTGGAGGAACACGCGCCCTGCATGCAAACCCTCCAGCAACATTTGAAATCAAGTAATTTTTTGCCTCCGTTGATTTTTGATTGGCCATAAGATTTTAGAGAAATCCCTAGCCTCCTCTTGGGACTAAAATATACAGGGTTAAATATGCGTCCAATCAGGAAACATGAAAACATCAAAGAAAACTAAAAATAAAATCTAAACCTTTATAACCTGCTTAATATTTCTCCCTGGTCCGATTCCCAAGGAGAACAAATACAAGTTTAGGTTGCTGAAAATAATAGTATCCTTCTAAGGCAGGGACTAAAAAAAGACATCCTAATGAAAATAGTTGCTTCAAGGCACTTACATGAGAATTTTGATTAAATTTTTTGTAAGTAGATAATTAATGGCTACATTTAAACATTAAACCATTTAATAGTCAAATAGTCAACTATAATTTTACACCTCATCCATGCATAAAAGTGGTAATTAATTATCTCAATTTTATTAGCAAAAATTTATCTTTGACTGTTGAACCATTTGATGTTTAAGAGTAGCCAATAATTATTTGTGTACAATGATTCTTTGCATGTAATTAGATTTTATGTAGTTGTTAAATGTAAGGGAATTTGTCAAGGATGTTGATATCAACTTCTCTAAGTGTTAAGCAATTATTTGCAATGACTTTGAATTTGTAAAACCCTAAGATGCTCATTTCTAACTGTTGTGTGGTTACACAACACGCCCCATTTTGACTTGGCAAAACAAGGACCCAACTTTTTGGCTTGTTTTGTGCTTTCTGGCAGTCTGGTAAAAGTAAGTCATGTGGATCATCATGCATGGAAACGCTGGGTAAGTCATCATCACGAGGTCAGTTTGTCAAAATTCCTATTTCATTCCAGTGACCTCATATTCAGAAAGAGCATCAAATTTCATGCAGGTTTGCCTTTTGTATCACCCTGATATTCGTTAAGGTGTGAAAGTTATGAACGGTCAAAGATTTAGTCAAACCTGATATTTCTAGGGGGAGGATCATATTTCGTAACATCCGTCATATTACAGAAGGTCACCCTGATCTAATTTATCACCCGATAAATCATGCGGTCCAAATATCCAGACGTCAAATTTAGGTTATAGTAACCTTTACCCGTCAATAGCCTTATGCATTTCACGAGAATCATATTTTCTCAAAGTAACCCGATATTTCTTAATATCCTCCTGCCGCGAAATATCCCCCTAAGCCAATATCCTGATGATGTCATTCAGGTCCGATAGACAAAGAAATGAACACGACGATGACGCAATCATCATTTCTACATCTCGGGGGCATATTTCTTGCACATGATCCTGCTTATATAACATGACGATGACGTCATGATACCTTGCCGATACACTGAGCGAATATCAGGATGATGTCATCCCGATATTCCAAAAGAGAGACATGTAAGTTTGTCTGATCATCATCATCTTTGAAACATCACTCGATATATCAAGATATCCTCCTGATGTACTAAACATAACCAAAGGGTGCGCTCGTCACCCGATCTTGTTGATGATAGTTTTTCTTCTCGAGGGGGATGATCACATTAAACTCGGGACAATATTTGCGAATATCCTCCTATCATTTGAATATCATCCTGTCTTGCGAATATCACCCCTCTCCCATTGCCGCCATTATCATTTAATGTGCGCAGACATGGTAGGTAGTTCCCGCCGATCACAAGACCCGATGGAATAGTTGGCGGAATCCTGACTTTCCGTGTGGAAAATTGACGAATAAGATCCAATCTGTCAGGGTTTGCCCTAATCTCAACCCAAGTGCATGGTTAAAAGGTGAATTCACCGTCATTTCATTTTTACCTTGCGATAAATTTGTTTTTATAGAGCACCAGCCTCCATATCCTCATACTAGGCGATTGTTGTACGAATCAAGCTCACAGACAGAAAGAAGTGCGTGATCATCAGCAGAATTAAGAGTATTGTCAGAAGTCCACTGGTATAAAAGGAAATTTGCATATCCAGGTAAGTAAATGAAACCCTCATCTTGTTGTTTCTGTAATAGTCAGGTATGGGTTGTTAATATGAAGTTCTGGTTTATGCATCCACATGATTAAGTAATGTTAAACAGATACAATAGGCATGATGATTAGTAAAGTTAATTGTAATATGCATGCATGTGTATACCCATTGTAAGACAAGATTTTGTCAAATTGCAGGCACCCATGGCTGATAAGAGGTTGGCTAAGTGTGAGGCTGAATTCAGTAAGCCTATGTTCTCCTCTTAGAGGGGCGTCCTGTTTAAATACGGTGCAGTTACAGACACCCATCAGGGGAGTACTAATTTGGAAGCCTGATCAGCTAGGCTAAATGATGAAGAACAAGAGTCCTGTGCTGGATGCAGTTTTCGTGTCCGGGATGTGGAATGCCGCCGGTTTCCCGTACTCTATGGAGTCTCCGAAACTGGTTATCGAGTGTGCCAGGAACTATAACCCAGAGACCAGGTAGGTGATGAAACATGGGAGGATATATGCAGACCTGTCCATCAAGGGTCCCTCCCAGACGTTTGGACTGCCATTGGGTAGGAAGGTCAAAAGTATAGGCCTAAAGAAATCAGAGAAAGAGTATGAAAACAACAAAAAACAAGCCAGGAAGAATATGTATCAATGGAGGGCTGAGAACAGCATATATCCTATAGCCGCCAAACTTCCTGTGCACCTATTCAAATACGATTTTGTTGATGAATATCAATACATGATTGCACTACTGAGCAGAGTAACAGGCCAACTTGATGCTGGTAGTTTTAGAGACTAGATGTATGGTGTAATAATGATGTGTTTGTACTCAGATATCAAGCCACTATGGGGCCAGCTAATAAGTGATGCTTTACATGAGCAGCTGATGAACCTAGGAGGTTCAAATTGTGCTTTCTATATGACATCATACATCGTCTACTCCTGTGCTTATAAAGGCACATTTGATGCACTGGTTACAGATGGGAAAGTCACAGGAACAGTCAATGCTATGCATATCTGGGATCATCATCCCTAGCTGCAAAGAGCCAACTACCTCCAAGACTACAAACTGGTAAATGATGCATTCTCTATGCATCTGGTGAGGACCATGGAGGAGGACAGAACAAAGAGATTGAGCATGGAGGTTCAAGAAATAATTTACAAGCATGGAGCTTGGTATATACAATTTGCAACATTTTCCTACATGAGGATTGAGGGTTTTGAGGGACATCCCCTCATGATGCCAAGGTATCCCACTGATGCAGTGATACTGATGGAGTTCATAAGGCAGAGCTCTACAATGATAAAAACATACAAAGATGCAAAGAAGCTGCCACCAATTTTGTTTCCAGTCACCATTGGTTGGTACATGTGCCCCGATTCAGAGAACATAAAGAAGGTGATGGTCACCTTGAATAAAATGAAGCTGCAGCCTTTTCCGCTGACAAGACCATATGATCCTTATGGCAGGATGCAGAAAATAATAGGAAAGCCTATTCATCAGAGGCACCTAGAAGACTTCTAGGCTGACTGTGAAGATGAAGCAGAAGCAAGAAGATATCAAAGGCTAACTTTGAATCAAATCAGAACCTTTGATTGCATCCCCATCCCCCAACAATTGAAGAAAGATGATGGCAGGATAATTACAGATGAGTATGAGCAGAAGAAGATATATAATGATACGATCTTTGCACCTGACCTCACCATACAGGAGGATATATCCTTGGACCCCTTCATTGCCAGGACCATACAGCTAACCCAAGCTTGGGTTGATGAACAGATAGAAGCTATGAAGAAGAAAGGTGTTGCCATTACGGTGGAAAACAAAAAGAAAGGACAGGATATTCCTGGGGAGGAGTATGATGACTTCATAAATGAGAAGAGGAAGTCTAAAGGAGATAGGCTCCCTCCACAACAACAACAGAGCAAAAGACCCCAAAGGGCAAGAAAATAGATAATGAAGCCAAAGGGGTTATTATTGAGTGGGCAGTAATTGTAGCTGAGGAGGCAGTAGCATCAGGATCAGGATCAGCATCCCCTCCACGGACAAGAAAAGGAAAGTCCAAGAAGAGTAAGACAACAGAGGCTGGAATTACTAAAACCCTAGAAGAGGGTCAATCCTCAAGAAAACATGATGAAGAGGATATTCTCATGGAGGAAGAGCCTGAGGAAGAAGAAGCTCCTTTGCTTTTCGAAAGGAAGAGGAGAGCTCCACAGGTGGTGGTATCTACCCCACCTACGAAACAAAGAACCTCCATGAGAGGTGAAATAAGACAACCCCCTACATTGTTACAAGGGGCAGGTAGTGAAGTGCATAGGGAACTTCAGCACAATGTTCCACTTCCTACCATCGTCAAGTTCAAGACTGAGCTTGTAGAAGAACAGATGAAAGATACCTCCCAGACACATGCAGAAAGTCACATCTCGCTGGACGAGACAATAAATTTGTCTGATGATGAGGTTGTGAAGGAAGTGGCTTCACAAAAGATGGAAACCCTTGCTGTAGGAACTCACATGACCCCTCACAAAACTCCACCAGTTCAAACTATACTAGAGGAGATAAAGCAAGTGGAAACTAAGAAAGAAAAGAGCCCAGAGCAGATAGCCCAAGAAATGGGGTTAGATACACTGATTGTAGAGGTGACAAATCCTGCCGTGATAGATTTAACAGAGAAACAGGATGTGAATCCTGAACATCTAGTAGGGTCACCTAACAAAGGGCAACCTGCAGAAGAAGTGAAGATGGCAGAACCAGAGGGCCATACTTTAGAACTGAGCCAACAAAATCAATAGGATGCATTAGCAGAACCAATTATAGTAGAGGTTCAAGAAAAGAAGGCTGATGAAAAAGATATGGTAGAAGATCTTGCCACCAAGGTTCAAGAAATAAGTGGTACAGGTGCAGAGAAAATCGTGGTTACAGAACCAACATCAACACCCAAGGAGACTTCCCAAGTATCCACGACTGAAAGTGTTCCTCAACAGGAGGAAAAGTTGAAAGTGGATGAGGTGATAACAGAAAAGGATCATGATCATCATGATCAACATATAGATACATTACAAGATCCTCCACCTCAGGAAGATGCTCCTCTAGAGAAAGAAGTTCCTTTACAGGAGGATGTGCCACAGGATCAACAACAAAGTGAGCATCATGAAGAAGAACTAAGGAAATCACCTTCTCCATCACATCTGCTGACAGAAGCAGGAGATACATGTGAATATCATGATGATGCGGAGAAACATGATCAGGTACCTCCGTGGTTGGAGAAAGAGGTAAATGCAGAAGAAGAATTTGAAATTCAAGAATTTGATGTCTCCACCTTATTCTTTGAGAATATAATGAAACCCAAGAGGAAGGCCAGAATGACTTCGGCCATCAAAAGAGATCCAACAACTGGGAGGAGGACTACACAAATTGCAGTACCTACTGTAGAGAAGGAAAAAGGTAAAATTACCTTAGATGAGTTCCAGATCAGCACAGTGGACTTAGGGTTTGCCAATGAAGATGAAGAGGGTCAAGAAGGCAAAGATATTATTGATTCTTTAATTCAAAAGGTGAAAAGAGAGAAATAGAAAAATAAGCAACATAAAGAGCACATTGCTCAGTTGCATGCCTACATAGGGAGGCTGATTAATCCTGATGATACTTCAACTGAACATGCAGTCCCATTGACTACTATTTCTCAAGAGGAGGTGAATAAATTAGATCTCATGAAGCATGAGGCAGCTATATTGAAGAAATGGATGCTATCCACATTGGATACTGCAGAGGAAATAGTAAAGGCCTCTTTGAAGTGGTGGAACACTCTTAGCGACTCCAGGACCAAGGTAGACAAATTGCAGATGCAGACAGGAAAGAGGTCTTACAAATTGGAAAAAGTATTAGACATCCTGGGAGAGATAAGGAGGATAAATCCTCAGTTGCTCATCAATAAACAGGTATTAAACAATAATACTACCTTGTTGGTTGACATATGGTATAAGGACATTCAATTTGAATGTGGACTGCTAAAGAGATGCAATAATAAATTGAGAGATATCAGCATGAAGCTGCATGATCTAATGTGTGTTGAGGCAGAAATGTTGGAGACATTAGAAGGAAAAGTGGAAGGGAAAGTAGAAAATCAAGATGAGGAGTTTGCCATCAAAGCTTTACACAGCAACTTCCAATCAGTCGCAGATGATCCACTTGTTCACTTGACAGAAGAAGTCATAGATAAAATAATGAGAATCAAAGTCAAGATTAAGAATTACAATGAGACGCTGCAAAATAGGAAGAACAAGCTAGATAGCAGCAGACATAAATATGAGGCACACAAGCATGCCATCATCAAAGCAAAGACTCAGGATGGTGGAGAAATAGAAAAAATTGTGCAGCTATATGAGCAGATCTGGAGCAGCATGCAACCTCATATGCGAGGTCATCATGATGATGATGATGAAAGTTTAGGAAGTGATGCACTTGGTGAAGAATCACATGACTCTGATAAAGTAGATGATGATGCATCATAGAGCGAATATCAGTGTCTGATACTTAATGAAAATAAGTTTTTAGATAGTTGCTAGTTGGCAACTTGTGCCATTTTGTAAATGTTGACATAGTCAAGGGAAATATTGACCGTGGATATGCATGGACAAATCAGGATCGTTGATCTTTTTGTAACGGATTCCTCACCTTATTCTATAAAGGGTGCAGGAATGCCTTTTTTGAACATTTGAGACTTAATTGAAATCTGACTGCTGAAATATTCAGGGCTTATTTCAAAGCTTTTTGTATACATCTATATCTTTGCATACCTAATGAATGAGAAGACTGTTGTGATTACAATTCATAGTAAATCTTGAGTAATCAGTGTGTGAATTCTGGGTATATGTGGTGATTTGCTGCGTCCTTTGGAGTGCATGTCTACTTGTATATATTGTTCTTTGAAGTTAGCATCAACTGTATCTAGCTGTGGAATGTCCTGGTGAACATATGGTTTGGTTTTCTTCTCTTCATTACTGTATCTGATGTACATGTGGTTCAATAGCTGAAGGTTCAACATACATTTGAAGTATTTTGTTCAATTTCTTTAAATTTCAGAGGATTTCACCACCATAATTGCAAATAACTGATAATCTTAAGCAAATAATGCAAATATGTGGACATCTCGTAGATAATTGAAAACATTTAGCATATTTGAAACTAAAGCATGCATTATTGATGAATCTCATGCAAATATTTGAGTATTACTGTATCATTTGATCACAAAACTTTGTAAAATGAACTCTCTGTGAAGAATCTTTGCAGAAAATAATGTCATGATGATGAACTCAACGTAAGGCCTCAAAATGGAAACAGCAACACACATCAACCTCTGAGTAATGACAGACGATTAAGACCTAATCACCAGAGACTTGGGATCATGAATTCTCTGAATTCATCGTATCTTTCAAGATGAATAAATGTTAATGTGTACTTTTATTCTATGCTTGTTAGTGACTAACATGATGACCAACATAAATTGGCGCTAGAGGGAGGGCAATCTGAAAAAGACGATGCTCATCATCATTATTTTCAGGTTTGATGATGCAGAGAGTAAGGTAACCTCGAAGTACCTGTGAATTTCAAATATTGCTTGAATATTTACTGTAGCAAGCTTGTAGGGCTTATTCTGTGTAAAGATTTCCAAATCAGATGTAAATATTGCAAGCTTTACAGTAGATCATCATGTATTCACAAATATTGGCCAATATTAGGCAAATTTGTTCAAGGATTTTAGGATTTTAGCCTTAAAAGCTTGATATCTTGTGGTAAGAGTCGTCCCTACCCCAAAGATCACCTCATATTTGCACTACCTTTGCAAATATTGTTCAAATATCCAGTCGGATCAGTCATCTGATCACAAATATCACCTCAGCTAGTGAAATTCAGCCAATATTTACAGTCATCCAGCTAGTTTCCTACCAAATTTGAGAAATCCTGGCTCACAATATAAATACCAGGTCAAGATCCACCGAACCTTTTGAAGAATTACCTGTTAGAGGTTTCAGACCAAGGACTGTTGACATTCATCACACGCCTGGTTCTAGTGCACCAGGAACACCTCCTGAGCATCCTCCTGTAACTCCTATTAGTTTCAATATACCTGCAGGATCTCCTCAGGGTGCACCTTTAGTACAACCTCAGCCGGTTATACCTCAAGCTCAACCTCCTCCAGTTGGAATGTCTTTCTTCGCGGCAGAATCACCTTTAACATTCAATGCATATCATGAGTTATCGAAGAATCTGGATAAACTTTGTCCAAAGTATCACCCTTATCAAGATGCTGATGATCATTTCAAAACCTTTAAGGAAGGCTGCTACAGAGCCAGAATAGAACATCAAGATGTTGTATGCAGATTATTTCCTTTTTCCTTAGGGGAAGAGGCTTATAATTGGTTTATTAGTCTTGGTCAAGGTTCTGTTGGTTCATGGGCTGTCTTAGAGAAAGCTTTTATTGATAGGTTCAAAATACCGATTGATCCTTCAATGAATTATCACCTGTTTGCCACTATCAAGCGGTTTGAAGGAGAACCTATTGCCAATTTCAATGCTAGGTTCTAGAAAATGTTATCCAAGTTAGTTACTCCTTATACAGTATCAGATGCTACTGCCAGGAGTATCTACTATTCAGCTCTGGATCCATTAACTTCCATGTTCATCAGGAGAACACATCCTGAAATTACTACCTTGACAGGAGCCTTTCAAGAAGCTATCAAAGTAAATCAGCAGTTAGTACCTGCTCCTACTCCAAATATAGCATTCCCTACACTACCTGGCATGTATCCATCATATCCTGCACAATATTCTAATGGTGCAATGATACCCCCAGCAGTCATGCTTGCACCTTTGCAAGTGCCTCCATTGAGTATCATGCCACCTCCTAATGGGAATGGCCAAATGTCACAATATCCTGCACAAACTTAGACACCTCAAGGTGCTGATCTATCCAACAATAACCATGGATCTTCTTTCTTCAAGCCTCAAAGTGAAAATGTAGTAGCCAAAGCTCAAGAGGAAAAGGAAGAAATCAAGGAAATTTCTGCTCAGCTAAGAAAACTCACCATAGAAGTGACTCATTTGAGAAGTCAGAACTTCTATTCCCAGTGAAATCAAAACAGAAGTTATTCCAATGATAGACCAAATTATCATGACAGAGGATACAACAATAATAACTTCAATAATAGTGGTGGAAATAACAATAATCCTCAGAGACAGCCTAGAGTATGGAACTCCAGGCCAAATAATGGCTCATTGCCATCACCCTTAGATAATCAATCATCTGGTGAAGCTAAACAGACTACTAGAGTCAATCTTGCTGAGGCAGCCTTCACTAACTGGTGTAGGATCCACAACACAAATGCTCATGCAGAACTAGATTGTCCACAATTTCAAATTGCTGCCAGCATTTTTCAAACAGAAGTGTTTAATACTGCAGGAAATCCACCTCAAGTGGAAGGTAATGAAATAGTGCCCTGTGGATATGACTCAGCCTTAGTACTAGAGAGTTATACTGATCATCAGAACGGTTCACAAGCATGTGAAGAATCTGCTTTAGCTTTTGAGTCAAATTATGTCTTCCCTTTTGAAGATGAAAATGAGCCTTCCACTGAACATGAGGAGGTGCATGCATACCAGCAGCAATATCCTGGCAAGCATAATTATAACTTGAGAAGTGGTTCCAATAGACCTACTGGTCCATTGACTTCATCTTTACCTCCAAACAATTTTAACACACCTCCTGATCCCAAAGCAAGCAATAATCCAGGATTTCCCAAGGTAAATGCCCAATATTTGTCGCCTCAGAATACAACATCAAAGGCTGTCAGCTTGCCTCATGAATCTGATAAACTTGTCACATACTTGGCAGATGAGATGAAGAAGATAAAGATCAGCCTCTCTTTATCAGAGTTATTGAAAACCCCTGCAATTAAGAAGGCATTCATGAAATCACTAGATGATCCTGCTTCCAAAGAAGATATGCATCCTTCAGGTCAGTCTAGTAGTAAAGATCATGCTATTAGAGATAGGAATACCAAGCCTAAAGTGTCAGCTACTGTCCAAGCTGCAGAAACCTCACATATGACATTATATCGAGATAAGACTGAGTCACCACCCTTCCTCCTTACCATAAGGATGTTCGGCAAGAATTTACACAACTGTCTGGTGGATTCAGGTGCCTCTACCAATGTGATGCCCTTGTCTATATGCAACGCATTAGGACTGCATCCTGCTAAATCCCTAAAGAAAGTGACACAGCTAGACAAAA
The DNA here is from genome assembly GCA_027924645.1 of Cunninghamia lanceolata. Classification (NCBI taxonomy): domain Eukaryota; kingdom Viridiplantae; phylum Streptophyta; class Pinopsida; order Cupressales; family Cupressaceae; genus Cunninghamia; species Cunninghamia lanceolata. Next base: position 316,903 of record BSBN01000030.1, read on the forward strand.
CATAAGTAAGTGTAATAGGTGAATTGACTCATATTCACATGCAGCTAGCATCTGATCCCAGGATCCAGTATTACATTGATATCCAGGTAGTTGACATACCTGATACATATGGGATGCTGCTCAGTAGAGATTGGTCAAAAACTTTGAATGGATATATGTCTACTGACTTTAGTCATATGTGGTTACCTTGGAAAGGTATACCTAACCAGATAAGAATAGATGCTGAACCCAGAATGAAACACATGATCACCGAGTACAACAAAACAAATGAGATAATGTACGTTAATGTTGAACCTGGAGTTTATGCTGTTAGGCCACAAACTGTTAAGATAGAAGAAATCCTGATGTTGGATTTTCATCGTCATCATGATGATCATCAGGATGACATACTTGATGTAGAGCCTGATATTAATTTTGAAAGTAAGACTAAAGAAGATTGTTTCAAAAATTTTGAAAGGCACTTATCCAAACAGATAAAGCGATATAAGGTAATGAATATATCGATTAATGATATTTTGATTGATGGATGGTGTAGGTTACATAATGAGCCTCACTCAGAGAAGACTTGCAGATCATGCTTGGACATGATGATGCTGGAGCAGACATATAGTGATGCATCATCATCCGAGGTATGTTCATCAGATAGTGATAAAGATAGTGATTCTGATTCCTGCTTATTTTCTACAGGTACTAGGAAAAAGGTGACGAATCATGATGAAGACCATATATAGAGAACAGAAGAAATTCTGGTGTATGACCAGATAAATGTTAAGAAAAAAGAAGAAATCACTTCAGGAAGTGATTGTTTTATGGAGTCAAATTATGAACTGTCTGATGAAGACAGAGGTAGTAACTTAACCAAATTTGAAGAGTTCTTATCAGGAGAAATCAAGAAAATGATAAAACAAGAGAAACATCCATAGGATGCACTAATTAAAGATTGGTGTAGGCTGCATGAGGTGCCACATTCAAAGACTACATGCTTACTATGTTTACACATTTTAAAGAAATATATGGAGCCAGATCCAAAAGATCATCCTCCTGATGATGGAAAACAAGAAGAAGAGTCAGCTTCCCAGAAGAAGAAAAGGATGAGGACTGGGAAAGCTGAAATTCCTAAGTTAAAGTGGATATCAGGTGGTGCAAATGCCAGAGCTGCAAAGAAAAGAGAATGTTCTGTTAAGCCTCATACTGAAGATAAACCCTGGATCCTAAGATTTGATGGATCCAAGTCCAAACAAGGATCTGGAGTAGGGATTGATCTTACTGATCCATCAGGAAAGTCCTACTTAGCTGCATACAGATTACAGTTCCCTTGCACTAATAATGTGACAGAGTATGAAGCTCTGATTCATGGGATACTATTTGCTCTCAAAAAGAAAGTAAAAATTCTGCATGTCTTTGGAGACTCAGAATTAGTTATCAAACAGGTAAGGGGAATTTACTCTTGCAATTATAAGAGATTGTCAAATTACAGACACAGTGTGGGATTTAATTGAAGATTTTGATGCATTTAATATCACCCGCATTCCTAGAGAATAGAATCACAGGGCAGATGCACTTGCCCAGGTTGTCAGTACATTGGAGCCATTATCTATATTAGGTCTAAAGAGATTTTCAGTAGAACTAGTATCTGTACCATCAGTACCTGATAATGTTACTAGTCTCCAGGTTTTTGACGATGATCGGCTTATTCTTGATTTTATCTCTAACAAGGATATATTTGATGCTTAGATCATAGATGAGAACATGATGGAAGATCAAGTTTGGGAAGAAGATGAAATATTAGAGTTGCCTAGCAACAGAATTCCCAAAGGTATGATTGAATTAGAAAGAGCCTTTGATCTGGACAATATGTTGAAACAGAAAGATCTTCCCAAAGCTGATGGAGGTCAGTATTTACAAGTGAATATTGGATAAAATGAAGACAAAAGAAATGTTTTGATAGGTACGGTTTGCACACTAGAAGAGTTAGAAGGAATAACCCAGGCTCTCAAAGATTACATGCATGTTATTGCTTGGACATATGATGAGCTGAAGACATATGATACATCAATCATAACTCACACTATACCCCTCAAGCCAGATGCTAAACCTTTCAGACAGAAGCAAAGGCCAGTCAATGCTTTGCTTGAACCCATAATTTTTGAAGAAGTCAAGAAGTTGTTAAATGCCAGGATAATCTTTCCTGTAAGGCACTTCACTTGGGTGGCCAATCTAGTCCCAGTCAGAAAGAAGAATGGAGACATCAGGTTATGTGTAGATTTCAGGAATTTGAACAGAGCATCAGAGAAAGATAATTATCCTTTACCATCACTAGATGAAGTTCTACAGATTGTAAATGGAGCTAAGATGATGTCATTCCTAGATGGTTTCTCAGGATACAACCAAGTGATGGTTGATAAGATTGACAGATTGAAAATTGCCTTCACCACCAAGTGGGGGATATTTGCATATAGACGTATGCCATTTGGACTTATAAATGCTAGAGCTACATTCCAGCAAGCGATGGACATAGCCTTCAGAGGCTTAATAGGAAAGTGTATAGTCATCTACATGGATGACTTGACAGTATTCTCCAAAGAAAGGGGAAATCATGTAACAGATCTCAGAAATGTGCTGAAGAAATGTGAAGAGTATGGAATATCCTTGAACCCCAAGAAATACATATTTGGGGTAACAACAGGAAAATTACTAGGCCATTTGATTACTGAAGATGGGATCATCATTGATCCTGCCAGAGTGGAGTCTATCATGAAAATACAACTCCTTAGAAGTAATAAAGAACTTAAGTCTTACTTTGGTAAGATTAACTTTGTGAGAAAATTCATCACTGGTTTTGCAGAGATAATCAGACCACTAAATGCTATGCTGAGAAAAGACGCTAAGATTGAGTGGACAGCAGAAGCCAAAGCTGCTTTTGAAGACATAAAAAAGGCCATATCAGATGCTCCTGTCCTCATCAGTCCAGACTATACAAAAGATTTTTACATTTATTCATTTGCCTCGGAGCATACCTCTGTAGCAGTATTGACCCAAAGGAATGAAGAAAAGGAAGAGAAACCAATAGCTTTCATGAGCTGTCCTTTCAGGGATGCTGAGCTAAGATATGTGGATGTTGAAAGACAAGCACTTGCATTAGTCAGGGCAGTGAAGAAGTTTAGGCATTACATACTAAGAAGCAAAGTGATTGCAATAGTGCCTAATGCAGCAGTGAAGATGTTGCTGATGCAGAGTGACCCTGGTGAGAAAAGAGCCAAGTGGATTACTGTATTACAAGAGTATGACATGGAAATTACACCAATGAAGCTGGTAAGAGGACATGCCTTAAGCTAGATGATATCTAAAATTGATCCAAACATCACAAGTCAGCAATATGTAATCAATACAAAAGACAATAAAGAGTGGTATTCAGATATCAGGCACATCCTGATTACTGGAAGATGTCCTCCCAGAATGCAAGCTTCACCGAGAAGAGCCTTGAAGATAAGGTCACAAAAATATATAATGAAGGGAGGAATCTTGTTCAAGAAGAATTATGAAGGAATATACCTGAGATGCTTAGAAAAGCTAGAAGCAAATAAGGTTTTATCAGAGTTACATGACAAGTTCGGAACAGCACATGGATCAGCCCTGGCTACCACACATGCAATCCTCAGAGCAGGATATTATTGGCCTACAATTTTTAAAGATACAGCTGATCATGTTAAATGTTGTCATGTATGTCAGGTTGCTGCCAATAGAGAGAAGTATGCTGCTCAACCCTTGCAGCCAGTGATGGAAGAGCGCCCATTTGCACAATGGGGCATGGACTTTTTAGGACCAATCAATCCTCCATCCTCCTCAAGCCATAGGTATGTTTTAACAATTACTGATTACTGTACCAGATGGACTGAAGCTGTCAGCAGTAGGAATTGTATTGCAGATGATGTTATTAAATTTCTGGAAAGCAACATTGTTACCAGGTATGGAACTCCTTATGCTCTGGTAAGTGATAATGGTTCTGCCTTCACTTCAACCAAATTGTCAAGTTGGGCTTTTGATCATGGGATCATACTCAAGTTTTCATCCAACTATTATCCTTAGGGAAACGGATTAGCAGAATCCACCAATAAAAATTTGCTGAATATCATAAGAAAATTAATAGAAAAGAACCCTAGAGAATGGAACTCATTTCTGAAATATGCCTTATGGGTAGACAGAACTAGATTGAAAACTGGACTAGGAAACTCACCTTTCCAATTATTATATGGGGTGGATCCTATCCTCCCTGTTAACTTGAAAATTCCTACCTTGCAGTTTGCTCAAGAGTATCTAGGCATAGACAATAGGCAAGAAGTCAGGTTGCTTCAGCTGATGCACTTGGAAGAGAAAAGAAGCCAAGCAATTGACCAATTTGCAAAACATCAGGCTATTGTCAAATGCTAGTTTGACAAGAGAGCCAAAGTCAAGGCCTTCAGGATATCTGATTTAGTCCTGGTGTGGGATAAAGCCCATGAGAGGAAAGGTGACCATGGTAAATTTGACAGATTATGGATAGGTCCCTTTCAAATTTCTGAGATATTAGGAGACAACACTTATAGGCTTAGGAACCTGATAGGTGAAGATGTCCCATTGCCAGTCAATGGGCAATTTCTCAAACATTACTTTCAAGTCTAAGTGACTTCATGACAGTCATGTGTATCATATTGTAAATTTGTATAGTTGCTTGTACAATTGTGGTTGTCTGTTGGTTTGTCTTGTTTTGTTTTGTTTTGGTTGAGCTTTTGTTTTACTTAGTCAAGATGATGCACCTCATCACCACAGAAAATAACTAAATTGTTAAGATTCAAGTGAGGAGATCAGATTTAGACATAGGTTGTAATTCAGTTTAGGAAGTACTCATGATTAGGTCTGTGATATCTTTTCATCAGGGTGTCTTTTCTTGACCCAAAGTGAATCCATCACAATGAAACACCTAACAGCCTTGGGCTTGTTGAACACACAAGTATAGGTGTTAAGTGAAAAATCTAAAGGGACTCCCTTGCTACCAATACAATCTCCAACCTAAAGCTGCAAGTGACTATACCTTGTATAAATGAACTGACATGATGATATCAGATACAAATTTAAAAAAAAAAATTCAGAAAAGAAATAAAATTAGGCCATCTAAGTAACTCTACCGGGGCTATGAACGCTTGCTGGTAGTGGGGCTATACTTAGGGAGATTGTATAGATAACCTTGTCGGGGCTATAGACGCCTGTTGGCAGCAAGGCTCTATCCAGGATGGCTATGAGGGATGATCTCCAACTATTTAGTTTAACACCAGTTACTTATGTTTTCAACTTGTTTTCAAGATGAAGATAATTAATCATTTGCACACACATGATCCTTTGTTAGCATTGTTACCATGATGAATTTTTATCATTCAGAAGATCATGATGCTTATGCTTGGAATGAATTAGAATACTATGAATGAGTATGATCTCATCACTTGAGTCATTGGAATTTGTTTGTTTTTTTTGGTGGCAAGTTGTTGTGTGGTTACACAACACGCCCCATTTTGACTTGGCAAAATAGGGACCCAACTTTTTGGCTTGTTTTGTGCTTTCTGGCAGTCTGGTAAAAGTAAGTCATGTGGATCATCATGCATGGAAAGGCTGGGTAAGTCATCATCATGAGGTCAGTTTGTCAAAATTTCTATTTCATTCCAGTGACCTCATATTCAGAAAGAGCATCAAATTTCATGCAGGTTTGCCTTTTGTATCACCCTGATATTCGTTAAGGTGTGAAAGTTATGAACAGTCAAAGATTTAGTCAAACTTGATATTTCTAGGGGGAGGATCATATTTCGTAACATCTGTCATATTACAGAAGGTCACCCCGATCTAATTTATCACCCGATAAATCATGCAGTCCAAATATCCAGACATCAAATTTAGGTGATAGTAACCTTTACCCGTCAATAGCCTTATGCATTTCGTGAGGATCATAATTTTTCAAAGTAACCCAATATTTCTTAATATCCTCCTGCCGCGAAATATCCCCCTAAGCCAATATCCTGATGATGTCATTCAGGTCTGATAGACAAAGAAATGAACACGACGATGACGCAATCATCATTTCTACTTCTCGAGGGCATATTTCTTGCACATGATCCTGCTTATATAACATGACGATGACGTCATGATGCCTTGCCGATACACTAAGTGAATATCAGGATGACGTCATCCTGATATTCTGGAAGAGAGACATGTAAGTTTGTCTGGTCATCATCATCTTTGAAACATCACCCGATATATCGAGATATCCTCCTGATGTACTAAACATAACCAAAGGGTGCGCTCGTCACTCGATCTTGTTGATGATAGTTTTTCCTCTTGAGGGGGATGATCACATTAAACTTGAGACAATATTTGCGAATATCCTCCTATCATTTAATATCATCCTGTCTTGCGAATATCACCCCGCTCCCGTTGCCACCATTATCATTTAATGCACGTAGACATGGTAGGTAGTTCCCACCGATCACAAGACTCGATGGAACAGCTAGTGGAATCCTGACTTTCCGTGCGAAAAATTGACGAATAAGATCCAATTTGTTAGGGTTTGCCCTAATCTCAATCTAAGTGCATGGTTAAAAGGTGAATTCACTGTCATTTCATTTTTACCTTGCGATAAATTTGTTTTTACAGAGCACCAGCCTCCATATCCTCATACCAGGCGATTGTTGTACGAATTGAGCTCACAGACAGAAAGAAGTGCGTGATCATCAGCAGAATTAAGAGCATTGTCAGAAGTCCACTGGTATAAAAGGAAATTTGCATATTTAGGTAAGTAAATGAAACCCTCATCCTATTGTTTCTGTAATAGTCAGGTATGGGTTGTTAATCTGAAGTTCTGGTTTATGCATCCACATGATTAAGTAATGTTAAACAGATACAGTAGGCATGATGATTAGTAAAGTTAATTGTAATATACATGCATGCGTATACCCATTGTAAGACAAGATTTTGTCAAATTGCAGGCACCCATGGCTGATAAGAGGTTGGCTAAGTGTGAGGCTGAATTCAGTAAGCCTATGTTCTCTCAGAGGGGCGTCTTGTTTAAATACAGTGCATTTACATATACCCATCAGGGGAGTACTAGTTTGGAAGCCTGGTCAGCTAGGCTGAATGATGAGAAGAACAAGAGTCCTGTGCTGGATGCAGTTTTCGTGTTCGGGATGTGGAATGCCGCCAATTTCTCGTACTCTATGGAGTCTCCGGAACTGGTTATCGAGTGTGTCAGGAACTATAACCCAGAGACTAGGCACGTGATGAAACATGGGAGGATATATGCAGACCTGTCCATCAAAGGTCTCTCCCAGACATTTGGACTGCCATTGGGCAGGAAGGTCAAAAGTATAGACCTAAAGAAATCAGAGAAAGAGTATGAAAACAACAAAAAACAAGCCAAGAAGAATATGTATCAATGGAGGGCTGAGAACAACACATATCCTGCAGCCGCCAAACTTCCTGTGCACCTATTCAAATATGATTTTGCTGATGAATATCAATACATGATTGCACTACTGAGCAGAGTAACAGGCCAGCCTAATGCTGGTAGTTTTAGAGACTGGATGTATGGTGTAATAATGATGTGTTTGTACTCAGATATCAAGCCACTGTGGGGCCAGCTAATAAGTGATGCTCTGCATGAGCAGCTGATGAACCTAGGAGGTTCAAATTGTGCTTTCTATATGACATCATACATCGTCTACTCCTATGCTTATAAAGGCACATTTGATGCACTCGTTACAGATGGGAAAGTCACAGGAACAGTTAATGCTGTGCATATCTGGGATCATCATCCCCAGCTGCAAAGAGCCAACTACCTCCAAGACTACAAACTGGTAAATGATGCATTCTCTATGCATCTGGTGAGGACCATGGAGGAGGACAGAACAAAGAGATTGTGCATGGAGGCTCAAGAAATAATTTATAGGCATGGAGCCTGGTATATACAATTTGCAATATTTTCCTACATGAGGATTGAGGGTTTTGAGGGACATCCCCTCATGATGCCAAGGTATCCCACTGATGCAGTGATACTAATGGAGTTCATAGAGCAGAGCTCTACAATGATAAAAACATACAAAGATGCAAAGAAGCTGCCACCAATTTTGTTTCCTGTCACCACTGGCTGGTACATGTGCCCTGATTCAGAGAACATAAAGAAGGTGATGGTCACCTTGAATAAAATGAAGCTGCAGCCTTTTCCGCTGACAAGACCATATGATCCTTATGGCAGGATGCAAAAAATAATAGGAAAGCCTATTCATTAGAGGCACCTAGAAGACTTCTGGGCTAACTGTGAAGATGAAGCAGAAGCAAGAAGAAGAAGATATCAAAGGCTAACTTTGAATCAAATCAGAACCTTTGATTGCATCCCCATCCCCCAACAATTGAAGAAAGATGATGGCAGGATAATTGCAGATGAGTATGAGCAGAAGAAGATATATAATGATACGATCTCTACACTTGACCTCACCATACAGGAGGATATATCGTTGGACCCCTTCATTGCCAGGACCATACAGCTAACCCAAGCTTGGGTTGATGAACAGATAGAGGCTATGAAGAAGAAAGGTGTTGCCATTACGGTGGACAACAAAAAGAAAGGACAGGATATTCCTGGGGAGGAGTATGATGACTTCATAAATGAGAAGAGGAAGTCTAAGGGAGATAGGCTCCCTCCACAACAACAACAGAGCAAAAGACCCCCAAAGGGCAAGAAAATAGATAATGAACCCAAAGGAGTTATTATTGAGAGGGCAGTATTTGTAGCTGAGGAGGCAGCGACATCAGGATCAGGATCTGGATCAGGATCAACATCCCCTCCACGGACAAGAAAAGGAAAGTCCAAGAAGAGTAAGACATCAGAGGCTAGAATTACTAATACCCTAGAAGAGGGTCAATCCTCAAGAAAACATGATGAAGAGGATATTCTCATGGAGGAAGAGCTTGAGGAAGAAGAAGCTCCTTTGCTATTCAAAAGGAAGAGGAGAGCTCCACAGGTGGTGGTATCTACCCCACCTAAGAAACAAAGAACCTCCATGAGAGGTGAAATAAGACAACCCCCTACATTGTTACAAGGGGCAGGTAGTGAAGTGCATAGGGAACTTCAGCACAATGTTCCACTTCCTACCATCATCAAGTTCAAGACTGAGCTTGCAGAAGAACATATGAAAGATACCTCCCAGACACATGCAGAAGGTCACATCTCACTGGACGAGACAATAAATTTGTCTGATGATGAGGTTGTGAAGGAAGTGGCTTCACAAAAGATGGAAACCCTTGCTGTAGGAACTCACATGACCCCTCACAAAACTCCACCAGTTCAAACTATACTAGAGGAGATAAAGCAAGTGGAAACTAAGAAAGAAAAGAGCCCAGAGCAGATAGCCCAAGAAATGGGGTTAGATACACTGATTGCAGAGGTGACAAATCCTGCCGTGATAGATTTAACAGAGAAACAGGATGTGAATCCTGAACATCCAGCAGGGTCACCTGACAAAGGGCAACCTATAGAAGAAGTGAAGATGGCAGAACCAGAGGGCCATACTTCAAAACTGAGCCAACAAAATCAACAGGATGCATCAGCAGAACCAATTATAGTAGAGGTTCAAGAAAAGAAGGCTGATGAAAAAGATATTGTAGAAGATCTTGCCAGTAAGGTTCAAGAAATAAGTGGTACAGGTGCAGAGCAAATCGTGGTTACAGAACCAACATCAGCACCCAAGGAGACTTCCCAAGTATCCACGACTGAAAGTGTTCCTCAACAGGAGGAAAAGTTGAAAGTGGATGAGGTGATAACAGAAAAGGATCATGATCATCATGATCAACATATAGATACATTACAAGATCCTCCACCTCAGGAAGATGCTCCTCCAGAGAAAGAAGTTCCTTACAGGAGGATGTGCCACAGGATCAACAACAAAGTGAGCATCATGAAGAAGAACTAAGGAAATCACCTTCTCCATCACATCTGCTAACAGAAACAGGAGATACAGGTGAATATCATGATGATGCAGAGAAACATGATCAGGTACCTCCGTGGTTGGAGAAAGAGGTAAATGCAGAAGAAGAATTTGAAATTCAAGAATTTGATGTCTCCACCTTATTCTTTGAGAATATAATGAAACCCAAGAGGAAGGCCAGAATGACTTCGGCCATCAAAAGAGATCTAGCAACTAGGAGGAGGACTGCACAAATTGCAGTACCTACTATAGAGAAGGAAAATGGTAAAATTACCTTAGATGAGTTCTAGATCAGCACAGTGGACTTAGGGTTTGCCAATGAAGACGAAGAGGGTCAAGAAGGCAAAGATATTATTGATTCTTTAATTCAAAAAGTGAAAAGAGAGAGAGAAAAATAAGCAACATAAAGAGCACATTGCTCAGTTGCATGCCTACATAGGGAGGCTGATTAATCCTGATGATACTTCAACTGAACATGCAGTCCCATTGACTGCTATTTCTCAAGAGGAGGTGAATAAATCAGATCTCATGAAGCATGAGGCAACTGTATTGAAGAAATGGATGCTATCCACATTGGATACTACAGAGGAAATAGTAAAGGCCTCTTTGAAGAGGTGGAACACTCTCAGCAACTCCAGGACCAAGGTAGACAAATTGCAGATGCAGACAGGAAAGAGGTCTTACAAATTGGAAAAAGTATTAGACATCCTGGGAGAGATAAGGAGGATAAATCCTTAGCTGCTCATCAATAAACATGTATTAAACAGTAATACTGCATTGTTGGTTGACATATGGTATAAGGACATTCAATTTGAATGTGGACTGCTAAAGAGATGCAATAATAAACTGAGAGATATCAGCATGAACTGCATGATCTAATGTCTGTTGAGGCAGAAATGTTGGAGACATTAGAAGGAAAAGTGGAAGGGAAAGTAGAAAATCAAGATGAGGAGTTTGCCATCAAAGCTTTACACAGCAACTTCCAATCAGTCGTAGATGATCCACTTGTTCACTTGACAGAAGAAGTCATAGATAAAATAATGAGAATCAAAGTCAAGATGGAGAATTACAATGAGATGCTGCAAAACAGGAAGAACAAGCTGGACAGTAGCAGACATAAATATGAGGCACACAAGCACACCATCATCAAAGCAAAGACTCAGGATGGTGGAGAAATAGAGAAAATTGTGCAGCTATATGAGCAGATCCAGAGCAACATGCAACCTCATATGCGAGGTCATCATGTTGATGATGATGAAAGTTTAGGAAGTGATGCACTTGGTGAAGAAGCACATGACTCTGATAAAGTAGATGATGATGCATCATAGAGCAAAGATCAGCATCTGATACTTAATGAAAATAAGTTTTTAGATAGTTGCTAGCTGGCAACTTGTGCCATTTTATAAAGGTTGACATAGTCAAGGGAAATATTGACCGTGGATATGCATGGACAAATTAGGATCATTGATCTTTTTGTAACGGATTCCTCACCTTATTCTATAAAGGGTGCAGGAATGCCTTTTTTGAACATTCGAAACTTAATTGAAATCTGACTGCTGAAATATTCAGGGCTTATTTCAAAGCTTTTTGTATACATCTATATCTTTGCATACCTAATGAATGAGAAGACTGTTGTGATTACAATTTATAGTAAATCTTGAGTAATCAGTGTGTGAATTCTGGGTATATGTGGTGATTTGCTGCGTCCTTTGGAGTGCATGTCTACTTGCATATATTGTTTTCATACAATTCCTTTGAAGTTAGCATCAACTGTATCTAGCTGTGGAATGTCCTGGTGAACATATGGTTTGGTTTTCTTCTCTTCATGACTATATCTGATGTACATGTGGTTCAATAGCTGAAGGTTCAACATACATTTGAAGTATTTCGTTCAATTTCTTTAAATTTCAGAGAATTTCACCATCATAATTGCAAATAACTGATAATCTTAAGCAAATAATGCAAATATGTGGACATCTCGTAGATAATTGAAAACATTTAGCATATTTGAAACTAAAGCATGCATTATTGATGAATCTCATGCAAATATTTGAGTATTACTGTATCATTTGATCACACAACTATGTAAAATGAACTCTCTGTGAAGAATCTTTGCAGAAAATAATGTCATGATGATGAACTCAACGTAAGGCCCCAAAATGGAAACATCAACACACATCAACCTCTGAGTAATGACAGATGATTAAGACTTAATCACCAGAGACTTGGGATCATGAATTCTCTGAATTCATCGTATCTTTCAAGATGAATAAAGGTTAATGTGTACTTTTATTCTATGCTTGTTAGTGACTAACATCATGACCAACAGTAACCAAACTTGACACAATGGCAAATGTAGCTCCAACTCCTTTATAATATTATATATAAATTAAGCATCCATCAATTGGGACAATATGTTGTAATTGAATCACATCAATTTCATCAAGGTATGATGTTATAAGATACAGAAAACTCATGTTTGTCAATAGAGTATTCATGCACAAGTAGAGTATGCTTAGATCAACTTACCCCAACACCCATATCAAAATTTGTGAGGTTTTAAATTAGGTTAAAATATCTATGAATAAATCCATTATTGAAGCACTCACATATGACAATATTAAAGAAAATCTTGTGAAAGTGATATTCATCCATAAACACTATTAAACATAACTATCTATAACACGTGAGTTCATTTCTAATGCCTAGAGGTCATAGTCAAGAGAATCTTATGCTCTATATAATGCCTAGATGTTTTATTTAATGGCTTTTAGGTCTTACAATTATAGGGGTTATATATAATTTTTAGAGGTCTTATTTATGCCTTCTAAGTCTTACATCAAAAGGTACCATTATCATATACACCCCCCTTTAATGGAAACTCCTTATGGCCTATCATTGATTTGAATTTGGAAAATTTGGTACTGCACAAAGGTTTGGTGCTATATTGTAGATAGGATTTATTTTGTGATTATTGGGAGCCTAATCCAGTTCATTTTGATCATAGTATATCTATCACCTGATAATCAATCTAGCAAAATTGGAGAGTAATTTTATGATGGAAAGATTTTCCCATGAATGAAGTGCCCATGAATTTCAATGTGCTTTAGTTTTGAAAATAGGAGTATTTGGTAAGAGTAAATAGCTTTGCTTATCATATAGTAAAGTGATACTTTTACTAGTGCCTAGACGAATCTCTTCCAATAATCTCTTAAGTTACATTGATTTCTTTTGTAGCTACTTTTGTAGTAAGCCTCCATAGATTAAAGAGGCTTAAAAGGTTACTATTTTAAGTATTACACTATCCATGTGATAGTTTGAAGTAGATTTTCTATTTATTTAAGCACACATAGGTAGTTGTGTCATTTAGTCATGTGCCTATGCCTTATTTACCTAATTGGCACTTAGCTAGTTTAGATTAAGCTGCATCTATCATGCTAGTTTAGCTTTAGTTAGCTCCCACCTATCATTCTAGTTCACCTCTAGTTATCTTCCATCTTTCATGCATTGCCTTGCTCTACATAAGAATATGCTTATTTCTACTTTGTTACTGTTAAAAACAAATCAATACAACTTGAACTTTATTATTTTCTCTAAATGCCTCTTATTTGCTTTTATGCTTAGTTTTGAGTGGAAGGTTGTTGTGGTTTGATGATTTTTGGGTCATCAAAAAATTCATTATTCCTAAATGGTATCAGGGAGGAAAAAGTTCCTCTTAGCAAAACTTCTACCCCCAAATTTGATAGATATGTCTCTCCCATTGATCCCCAATCTTCCATACACAATAGGTACTACAATAGAGACATTGACTCTAATGGTACCCATCATGAACAAGAGAAAAATGTAGGAGTAGATCAAGATCTCATGACATTTAATAACCATGTGGGGACAATACCAAGGGACTATTATCCAACCCAATCCAAACTATGCATGAGTACGACGTGTCTTAGTTTGATCTAAAATTAATTGACAAGATGCTAGCTTTTCATAGTAAAAAGACAACTAGTCACATTTACAATGAGGTGGGCCTTTTGGAAAATGATCTAGTTGAGGCACAAGAAGTCTACAATGCTCTCAAGGTAGGTTATCATAATTATTAAGCCTCTTCACAATAGATGCAATAAAAAATTAACGTAAAATGATGACATATAGAATGGTTCAATCTCTTCCAAATGAACAAAATCATGATGATCAACAAAATCCTCCCCAAGGTGGTGAAACAAACAATGTAAATCAATCAAATGAAACCACCTTGGAGGCTCTCATTGTTACACTAGTGCAACACATTAGGACATGGAATAAGGGGGCACTAAACAACCCCATCAAAAATATTCCTAAGGAAATGCAAGACTGCAAACTCCAAGATGATGAACAACATGAATCCTTTTATTAACATAGGCTAATCCAAATTAGGGGGTTCCTCAATTTCCCTCATATTTCAATTTCTACTTGTCAAATGTGAGCAATGAGGCCTTTGTGCCTCCACCTTCGCCATTCAACACGATAAGCATACACTAGCTTGGTGTGAACCAAAAAAAATATACAACTCCACTTGGATTTCAACCAATCCCAAATGCCAAAATTACACAATGCCTTCTGGGTTTTAGTAATTGAACCCTATTGGGATTAGGTGTCATACACCATGAAAATCCTAATGTTTGTATGTATTATTTATTTCCCTCATGGAAAAGGGCATCCCACTTGAGGTGGCACTCCATGCCATGAGTTTCTTGTATTATGACATAAGAAAGTATCTAATGTCATGTAAATTGTGTAAGAGCATGTATAATATTGTAAGATGTAAGAGGTTCTATGACATATGTAAAAGCATGTAAGAGGAATCTATAAGGCAGAATGTGAAAATTTCCCAACTTATGACATACTAGTTATGACACATCATAAAGCATCTTTGAAAAGAGAAAATGAGTCCAAAGTAGAGTGCCCAAGTTTAGTAGGAGATCATGATATGGTTATGATGTAGAAGTTACATGTTATTTTAGTTCTATTGATCCATCAGTAGAGGGACATTGAAATTATTCATGAAGATTTGGGTGCCACATTGAGCCTAGGTATTCTCGGGCATGGTTTAATGAAACCATTTATAGTTTCATGTTTGAGCTTTTTGTATTTACTGTAGATACTTAAAATCAACCCCTCTTCATCTTGACACTATTCAACCCTAATTAGGGCATAATTTAACCCCTTAATGGGATAAATCCCTATTTATTCAATTAACCTTCCAATTCTCTTTCAAACCGTGATTAAACAATATTCTATTATCAAAATCACTATTCATGTACTTTTTACTATTCATCTATACCTGTATCTATACTTATCCCTAGCATTAATTGATTTATCATCCCTTTCATATTGTCTAACATTAGATAAATATTTCTATTTATCTAATATCTATTTCCCATCCCATGAATTAAATAAATACATTTTTTAATTTAATTCCCCTATTTTGTTCACTTTTCATTAAGTGAACTAAACCTAATCAACTATCTAATCCCCCACTTACACATTCCTAACCCTTAGTCAACCCCTTCAAAACCCTCACATTCTCCAAAGTGTACAAAGGCATGGGATTTGTACAAGACCACATGGGCCTCTTACAAAGGCATGGTCATGTCCTTTGTACAAAGTGCCCTTTTGTGCCTTTTCAATCTTAACCATCCCTTTCTTCCAAGATCACTTTTCTACCCTTGATCTTTCCTTGATCCAAGAACATCCTTTATCCTCCTACCAAATATTGCCACTTCTCATGTGTTCATGCATCCAAACTTCTCAATAAACATCATTCATTGATCTCTCCAATCAATCTCATCCATCTAATCCCCATCAAAAAAATCTATAAATAGGCACTCATCTTAGCCAATTTCAAGACTCCATGAGATGCAAAGTTATGTTGTCCATTTGAGGAGCCATCTAAACATCAACATTATCAAGAGTACATCCAAATAACAAAGGTTTGCATGGTAGTTCAGTGATTTAGCTTCCTTTTTATGTTATGCATTCCTTATTTTCTCTATCATGAGGTTACACTAGGATTTGAGTGAAATAGGCTAATATTGCTTTAGTTTGTTTTGTAGGCTCATTTTCTCTTGTATACATTTATTGGGTGCTTGAATGGAGGTGTAGTGAGAGACTTGTATTTGCAAGGCTTATGTTGTTATTGTGAAGGCTTAAAGTTTTCTATTGTACTATAACTATTTTTAATTGGAAATACACTAGTTCAAAGTTTTGGAGGTTTTTTTCTCAAAAGGATTTTCCTAAGGTAAACATTGTGTTATGTATATTTTTATGTGTTGCATTTTACATACATGTCTCTACAAGTTATTGCATGTGTGATGTATCCATCTGAAATTCTTAGATCTAACTTATTTGACACTACTCTCATATATTAATCAAGAAATTTCATTTGGCTTCCTTTCATTTGGTTCATGAAAGCTAGAGAGAACTATTGTAACTAAGGTTGCTCCATGACTAAGTGTAAAAATTAGCTAACTTGTGAAACGTGGGAACATATTCAAGCTGTGGGTAGCTTATGGTGAAGATGAACCTCCAGAGAGGGCTGGTTCCCTTCAGTAGACCTCCTATTATCTATTGCTTGGAAAGGAAAAGGGATAGGAGATACTATGATTGGAAAATACTAATCCTAGGAAGTGATGCACCAAAATTTATAAGACTTGTACCTGTTATTTTGACTCACAATTTGATTCAATAAAAGGTTCTTTTTCAATACACAACTTAGTTTAAAACAAGTTTATGCACTAGTGTTTCATAAGGAGGTTTTCATTTCATAGTTTATTGAAGGAAAATGGATATTTTCTCAACTACAACCTGTTGAAAATGATTAACATAACCTATGACCTACATAAATCTAGTTTTATATTTACACAAAGGTGTTTGAATGAGACAAAATTCAAGGGTTTATAAGAGAAATCACATGAATTGTATCAAATCATTCACTTTAACACACATAATCTTAGATCTGAGAAGGCCAAACTGCCATTTTCATTGACTAATAGGATTTTCCTGATACAAATATGGGAAAATGCTTTGAAAAAAATAAAAAACAACTATTCTACAACTGAATATATCTCAATACTAAGTTATAATGCTACTTTTCTTACTGAGAACAAAGGAAAAATAGAAAGAATTGAACTATACCATGCTGGGTGCCCTTTTTATGATGAAAACACAACAAAATTCCACTTTTATTTGGAATTAGGAGTTGACTCCACAAAAGAAAGATCAACAGTGGACAACCTATTCCTAAGTGCCCGAGGGGTGGAACTCCAGCTTTGGGTGCCTGTGATGACATGCAAATCTTGCAAGATTGGTGGGAGTTTACTTTGACCTTTTGAATTTTCTCCCTTGCATGCTCCTTAGAAAGTGTTCCAACTGGCTACATGGAGACCTTTATCCTTCTCACACTCAAATCAACTACACAACTAGGACAACTATATTCTCTAAGATTTGCATGATGTTTAAGCTTCTTGGGCATGCAAAGTGAAGGAACACCCCTTTTTGGGCTCAAAACTACTATTTACTTCTTGTTTATGTCTTCAAAACTCCCCTCAACTCATACTTTATCAGGCCTCAAATTGATTAGAAGTGCCTCTAAAGTGAATCTTTAGCCTTCTTATGTGTCTGATTCAATTAGAAATCCCTTGCATGGCACTAGGATAGCATGTGAGGTCTATTTTTCTTTTTTAAAATTGTCTCTGTCCACTTTGGGAACTGTACATATGCTTCAACAAGATAATAGATGAGTTTGGAGGGGTCTTTGAGGGCTTAGGAGTGTTGAGGAAACTAATTTTCCTCTACCAATTTCACAAAATGTGTATTTCACTAAGGTTGAAATACATAGTGTGTAACTCAACCTATATTCATTTCTGTACTTTGCAAGGCTTCATAGGTTTGAAACCTTCCTAGCATGACTGAGTATATGATGATGTTGTGGTAACCTTGTCAAGTTGTCCTTGCTATGCTTTCAATGCCTTCAACCTTTTGTCAAAGTTCTTTTGTGTAAGGTCCTTGATGACTGTCTTGCTTGGCACCACTATTAATTTGTTTGGCATAAACCTCTTAAGGAGATCCCTACATGTATATGCATTGTTTACCTTATGTGCAGGCTCTTTCTTTGACTATGCAGACCCCTGCTTGACTTATCTTGGGTTCCTCAAATGGTATACAAACTTTCAATTGTCCTACAACCTCTACAATCCTGCTATCTCTAAATTTGACTGCCCCCACTCAGATATCTCTTTGCTCCACACTTGATCTCTACTAGGGTTTGATAGTGTCCTTTGAGAATTACACAAGATTGATTGACATGTTCTTCATGACTGTCTCAAAGGGTTATAAGCTCATCACCTTTTAATGGTCTTCTTGTCACTTCCACTAACCTTGCTATCACAGTCATGCTTTTACCTCTGCCTTCAAAGATCTGCCGACCTGCACACCCTATTGTCTTCCTTGCTCTATCAACCTCCTGCTATCAAATAGGTCCTTGGAAGTATTTGTTTAATGTAAAAAGATGGATGATGAGGTTGATAGTTTTGTTTCAAGGGTTTATCATGATCCTCCTTTCACCACTAAACATTCAAGGACATTCAACCAAGTAGAGAACTCTACTACAGATCTCTCGTCACTTGGAACATAGGGGAAGATTGGAATTGTGTGAATTCATTGTTCAATTAAGTCCAATTATGCTCAAAACCCTAATTTTGTAAATCGTAAACAAATGGACAAATTATAGAATATGATTGCACACAGAGATATCAAATGACAACAAAATACATACCAGATTTTGAAGTTCAATGTCTGGAAAAGTTAGGGACTAATGAGTAGGTGCCCTAGTCCACTGTACCTACTTTTGACAGGATCTCTGAAGAATGTCTATAACCTGTTCCTGCTGTCATAGAGATTTCATCGTTTTAGAATCTGGAGGACTAATGAGCAGACACCCAAGTCCAAGCCTTAGTTTTCTTCTCAGATCTACAATTCTGATAGTCTGCATTGCTTTCCTACAACTCCACTTATTTCTCTTCTGAAACCTATAACCTGCAATCACATAAAAGTGGGTTGGGGGTTGTGGTGTTTAGAGGCTTGCTTCAGTCAAGCCCCGAAGAGACATTCAGGTCTTCTGAACATTGTTGTCAAATAAAGATTGTGTATCCCTACAGGATAGAGGCAAAATCCAAATGATAAATGATTGAAAACACAATAGATATCACCTTGTAGTGTAGATATCATGGAAGGAAGATGCTCTTCATGCCATGAGGAGATGGAATCAAATCTACAACAAACAAGCACAATAACAACACAATACTGCTCTGCAACACAATGAAAGCATTAGATCACTTTAACATAAGCTCATAGATAAAAAATGCCATCTAGTTTACAAATGAATCACTAATCATGCTTATATATGCAACTACAAACATTCCCGCTAAGAAATTCATAATTCAAACTTGAGGTGTCGGCATAAGACATAATAATGGTCATATAACCGACACATAAAATAGGTCCTGACCTAAAATAGGGCAGGACTAGGGTGCAGGTGCCCAAGTCCTCCCCTATTTCAGGTAGGATTCATGATAAACACATCCCCTAGGTCCCATTTGCCATGAAACTTCAGGGGTTTCTCATTAGGAGTCACCATTAACATTTTTAGATGACCTAAATGCATTCTAAAGGACCCAAGAGCTAAACCGTACAAGGGGAAAGCCCCCAAGGGGACATTTTTCAATGTAACATTTAGCCCCCACTTTAATGTATGTAGAAACATAAGGCCAATACATGCATGAAAGTAAGGTCAACAAATACAACAAACATGCCAAGCATGGAGAAGACACACTAATCACAATAAAGACAGTAACATGCATGCAAAACATGGAGAAGATAGTTACAGTCACACAAAACACGGAGAAAACAAAATTGAAGACACACAAAACATAGTGAATACAGTGAATGCAGTGATTATTTTCTTTTTCATTTTGTCATATATATAAAATGTAGATACAAGTACAAGGAAAGTAAACAAACAACCCAAATGCAGGAGGAGCTCATCGCCACCAGTCTTGAAACTACATAAGGGGAAACACACATGCCAAACATATCTCAAAGTGTAGGAGGAGCTCATTGCCACCAGTCTTGAAACTACACTTGAGAACAAACACGCCATACAAATCTCAAAGCATAGGAGGAGCTCATCGCCACAAGTCTTGAAACTATGCTTGGGAACAAACACGCCACACACACACACACAAGGAAGACACAGAGAAAACATGACAAACAAGCGATGGAAGAAACCTATTGCTAGGTTTGCAGCCATCTCAGGCACATTATAGGCACACACCGACGATTGGGCTTCACCACAACAATCGCCGAAGACAACCTTAAGGGTTAGGATAGTCTTAGATTTTCCTTGCCTACTCGAAGGACTTTTTGAAAATGATAGGATGTGCAATCGCCTTGAGAAATACACCATCCCCACCTTCTACATAAGGGCTTAAAATAAAAAAGGATATGCATGATATCCCACCTCCACAGAGGGCATAAATGATTGCAATAGATTTCAAGATTTACAAACACACTTTGCTAGCATCTGAATCAGACAGCTTACCTTATATATGCTCCCACCTTAAGGTGGTTGATATCATGTCCCGATATCAAGCACGTTAAGGTAGGAAGAAAACACACAAGGGAGCACGAGCTCTCGCAAAGCCCATGTCCCCTGGAGGTGACATGTACTTTACGATCACCAAATTCTCCCACAAACACATAATTTCCTGCAAGAAAAGGTGTTAGTATCCATATAATCAACAATTCATGTAGCCATTCACATAAAGAGCCGAGGAAAGCAAGATCCAAGATAGACAAAGTGTATGGAGGAGCAGTATTGTTATGTTTTGTAAGTACGATAAGACAACATCAAGATATCACAGAATGATTCTACTAGCCAAGTGTTGGATAATATATATCAACCCCGTTGTAATGTATGGACTAGGTCCATTTTTTGGTTTCTCTCTGAAGGGACACTACGTTCGTATCAATATAATATGTGTTCCGTCATCCGTCAGCTAGATAGAACCACTAGAATAAGGTAAACAATAAATCAAGAGAGGAGAAATAAGTGCCTTATGGACAATTACGTAGGAGGGTGCCCCCCAGTCATCAACCGCAATGCTATGTCCTTAAGACACAACACACAACAATGAAAATAGAGGAGAAGCAATATAGAAGAATGATGATACAAATAGAAGAAGGGTCACAACAAAGGTGGTCTCCCGGTATTTTTGACCTTACAAGAGTATCAAGGGTCATCCTAGGAGGCCTAAACAACACATAACACATCATGAGAGAAACACAACATGGAGGGGGGAGGTCACATAAATGAGAGAATAATGCTACGACATAGGTGACCACCAAGGTTAGAAATACTTGCCTGATACAACACATTGCTAACGACATATATATCTAGGAGGAGGCCACCCTTGAGAGAAACTATAATAAGTGCTACAATGAGTGTGGATTAGGGAGGGATAAATACACTTATTCACTATCCTCTTAGGAGGTGGAAGAAGTGATTTGTTTGAGTGATCTCGACATCCATCCATAAGGGATTTAATGTGAGATACCTTTCCTCATCCACTAGTGCTGCATCTTTTGAAGAGAAAGCATAGGAATGAAGGGAAGGTAAGGTTTTGTGAGGATGATTATTAATGTTTGTATCTTTAGTGATGTTCCAAGAATATGCAACCAAAGGATAGGTATCCACAGTTTTCACATCCTTAGTGATATCCAAGGGACTTGAACATTCAACCAAAGGAGGGAGATCAAGGATTTTTACTTCCTTAATGATGTCCAAAGTATGTGAATATTCAACTAAAGGAAGAAGGTCTATAGGATGATCCCTAGAGGCTTCATGCACTATGATAGGAAGAGGATTTTTATTATTGTTGAATGATTTCTCATTATCTATCCATGGAATGTTCTT
Source organism: Cunninghamia lanceolata (assembly GCA_027924645.1). Taxonomy (NCBI): domain Eukaryota; kingdom Viridiplantae; phylum Streptophyta; class Pinopsida; order Cupressales; family Cupressaceae; genus Cunninghamia; species Cunninghamia lanceolata. The sequence continues at coordinate 338,914 of BSBN01000030.1, forward strand.
TGTTAAAGGGGTTCTTTATTCATCAATGCTTCATCTTGGCTAGAGAGAGCATTGGAATAAAGAGATGGTGGAAGGTATTCATTCACTACTACTTCATCTTGGCCAGAGAGAGCACTGGAATGAAGATATGGTGGTATGATGTTTATGAATTCATCTTCTTGTGCCAAAGTGTTAGCATTGGGAGAAAGGTCATAAGGTAAAACAAAGTTATCATCACATGTATTAACAATAGGAGGTGTAGTGGAATGTTCAATAGAGATAAAGTCATATAGGGCTTTGTCTAACATATTGAGGTCATCACTACTAAATGTATTATTGGCTATAAATTTAGTCAGATCATTAATATCGTAGGATATATTCCCATGAGATTTGTGAAGCTATCAAAATCTGATATACAGTAGAGGATTTCATATGGGGAACACATTGAAATATCAACATCATATATGCATGCTACTTGTTCCAAGACTTGAGGATATTCATGAGTAAACTTGGAAAAATAATCAATGTCTATGATGCATGCAAACAAAGCTTCCAAAGATGAATAACACGAAGTATCCATGATATATGCAATGACCTAAAATTCTTGATTTTTCACCTTTTTCTCAAATTTTCAATGCAAATTACTAATGGAAGAGGTGTTGTGAAGAATTTCAAAAGGGGCAGTGAATAATATGCCTAATAACAGTCCAATAATGCAATAATATCTTTCACAACACGCCTGTAGTGCAGATCTAGAGTGATGACAAGTCACAACCTAGTGAAAATACACCTAAAATATGTAAATTTTCATCAATTTTCAATGTAAATGCCTAATAGAAAGGGTGTTGTAAGGAATTTGAGGAGGGGTAATAGATTATAACTCTAATATCAGTCAAATAATGTAGCAAAATCCTTCACAACACGCCTATGATGCAATTCTAGAGAGATGATAAGGCCAAATCTAGTGAAAATGCAAGGTTTTCAAACCCTAGACATGAAATTTTGCAAGAAAGCCACTATGATGAAACACTATAGTTAGAAATCAGTCCTAATGAGTGTTTTTAAAGGGTAGTAAATTTTAAACAAGATTTTGACTACAAACTCTAGATAATGCAAAACTAGGTTATATGAAAAAATGCACAATTTCATGCAACTTTTAACAGTTTAAGCATGAAAATGCAATATAAGTGAATGATGAATGATGAATTTATGTACTTTAAATCAGATTTGATGATAATAACATAAATTTAATGAAATTCAATGCAAACTAATTCAAATTATTTGAAAATGCAAGCTAAAAATGCTAATTTTTTCAAAATTTTGTAATTTTTCATTTTTTTTGTAATTTTTCAAATGTAATAAAATGAAAATGAAATCAAAGAATGAAAGTATGAAGTACAACACTCCAAAAGGTGCAAAAATCCTTAAAACATGGGTTCACCAAAATGTTTAATGTAAAAAGAGGGATGATGAGGTTGATAGTTTTGTTTCAAGGGTTTATCATGATCCTCCTTTCACCACTAAACATTCAAGGAAATTCAACCAAGTAGAGAACTCTATTACAGATCTCCTTGCACTTGGAACATAGGGGAAGATTGGAATTGTGTGAATTAGTTGTTCAATTAAGTCCAATTATTCTCAAAAACCTAATTTCGTAAAATCATAAACAAACGGTCAAATTACGGAAAATGATCGCACATAGAGATATCAAATGACAACCAAATACATACCAGATTTCAAAGTTTGGTGTGCGGAAAAGTTGGGGACTAATGAGTGGGCGCCCTAGTCCACTGTACCTACTTTTGTCAGGATCTTTGAAGAATGTCTATAACTTGTTCCTGATGTCACATAGATTTCACCACTTTAGAATCCAGAGGACTAATGAGCAGGCGCCCAAGTCCAAGCCCTAGTTTTCATATCAGATTTACAATTTTGATAGTCTGCATTGCTTTCCTACATCTCCACTTCTTTCACTTCTGAAACCTGTAACCTGCAATCACAAAAAGGTGTGTTGGGGGTTGTGGTGTTTAGAGGCTTGCCTCGGTCAAGCCCCAGAGAGACATTCAAGTCTTCCAAACACCATTGTTAGATAAAGAGTGTGTATCCCTGTGGGATAGAGGCAATATCCAAATGATAAATGATTGAAAACATAATAGATATCATCTTTTAGTGTAGATCTCATGGAAGGAAGATGTTCTTCATGCCATGAGGAGATGGAATCAAATCTGCAACAAACAAGCACAATAACAACACAATACTACTCTGCAACACAATGAAAGCCTTAGATCACTTTAACATAAGATCATAGATAAAAAATGCCATCTAGTTTACAAATGAATCACTAATCATGCTTATATATGCAACTACAAACATTCCTGCTAAGAAATTCATAATTCAAACTTGAGGTGTCGGCATAGGACCTAATAACAATCATATAACTAACACAAAAATATATCCTAACTTAAAATAGGGTAGGACTAGGGTGTGGGTGCCCAAGTCCTCCCCCCTATTTCAGGTAGGATTCATGATAAATGCATCCCTTAGGTCCCATTTGCCATGAAACTTCAGAGGTTTCTCATCAGGATAAACCATTAACATGCAAGATGACCTAAATGCTTTCCAAAGGACTTTGGAGCTAAACCTTAGGAGGGGAAAGCCCCCAAGGGGACATTTTCTGATGTAATAGTATTATACAATGTTATCTTCTATTGTCACATGGTTATAGGCTTTAGAACTCTACCAAGGTTTTGTTTTGATGGTGCAGGTTTGCCTAATTGGTGCAAGGAATTTCAAAACCTTTGACAGAGCTCCACAGTCCCTATCAACATAGTCATAGCAGTGCAGGTGTTATGGTTTTTGCTACTTCTCCATACAAACCCTCTAATGTAATGAAGAGACTAGAACTATTGTCTCTTAGAATGATCTTCTTATGACTATTGCAAACTCAATTTTCACTATCCCCTAGCACAAGTCATATCATCCTGCAAAGCATCACTTGACAAACTTGTCTAGAGTTTCAACATCCTCTTGAGAAGATTTGTGATACCTCTTTCAAGGTTATATAATGGAAAGCTATTGTCCATTGTTATATTGTCATTTGGGTTTCAATGTTTGGTGCTCTTTGTGATGATCTCAAGGTTTTGTTTTATACATTTATTGCCCTAATTGTCTTTTGTGGAGTCTTTCCAAAACCTCCTATGTTCCTCCATGAAAACACTGTCCTCCTTTTGGTAAAACCTCATGTATGCTATCCATGTGGTTTAGTGCCTATGTAGGCTCTGTCACAACATGCTTTTACCTGATTAAACAATACCATCTACCTTTGACAGTGCCACTATCACATTGGAACTGTCCTTATGCATTAGACCCTTGACAATGATGGTTTGACCAGGCCACTGTCTTGAACTCTATTTCTTTGGGTTTCCCTCACTTGAACATGCATCATGCCTTAGGGTTCCTCATTGTGTTGAATGTTGACTGATGGCTTCTACGTTCATGGGTATCTTCAGGCTCTCTTCTGCTACTTCTTCAAAGTAACACTGTCATTTGCACACATCCTCTTCCAACACCTTCAATACAACTTAGAGGCATTCAATCATTGAGTGAGGGCATACCATTATGAGGAAGAGGATAGGTAACTACAAGGTTTGAACAAGATCCATTTGCATGATACTCAAACTTGTGAAAGAACCAAAATGATTCACCAATATTGTAAAGTCATGAAGACAATGAAAATGTAAAAAGCCATAATCCTTCAAGAACCTTTTCATGTTTGAAAAAGAAACATAGTGTAGAATAAAGGAAAAACTAGGGATATTTGAGGACATTACCATGCTCCTCAGTCGATGTAGCTTCCTAACAAACTGAAATCTATGCATTTCTTCTATTGACAAGACACATGGCTCTAAACCTTCTTCATTTTCCACACTTGAACATGCATCATGCCTTGCTTTGGAGCCCTGGGACCCCATCAACAAGATAAAGCAGGTGCTTTGGGCTCTCAACATGACTGTCATGTTCTACACACAACATAGACCTCTTCATTCTTTGATAGATCCTAATATTTCCTTGGCAGTCTTTTGTCACCTCTTGACATTCTATCCCTTCATGGAATTGTTCAAGGCCTTCAATACCTATCTCTTTCATTGTATCTCTATCCCTTTGGTGACAACAATGTGGAGGTTTCCAAAGACTATATCAAACCCTATGGACATACCTCTAAAACCACTGTCAGATCCTTTTTAACCCTGCAGAATGCTCCTTCAAGATTCGAATCCTAGACAATAAAGTCCTCTTAAACTCACCACATTTGCAACCTTCACCATTCTGATGATCTCTGGCTTTGTCTTCTCACTGTCTCCACACTTATCACCTTGTTTAGGAGCTCACACCAAGTGAAAATGCCTGCATAGAGTAGAGTTTGATCTTTCAGAGACTCCATCTTGATCTTTCTGATATCTTCACTGTATAAGGTCACCTCCACCATGAGAGATACCTATAACAAATTGAAAACCCTAAAGGAGAGAAGCAAAATAAGGAGAAGACTAAACCAAACATGTCGACCTAACCTTTGAAACCTTGGGTTTAGACTTGCAAAACCATGACCACTACTTTGAAAAATCCTCCCTTCAACTCTTGTATGGGAATTTTGACAACACTAAGGTATTTTGGATGTGGAATACCTAATTTCTTGACTCTTTGACACAAAAATCCATGCATGTTACATGGGAAAATAGTCTTTTTAAAGGCAAATAAGCACTTGACTTTCTTAAACTTAGCACACCTACTTTTGGAGCTCAAAAATGATCTTTTAGACCTTAATGTTTAATTTTTTGGCTTATTGACACTATAATAAGATACATTTCAAGCTTCTATACATACATTAAGTATCAATATAAAGGACCTTTCATGATGTAAAAAAAGATTATAAAGACTCAGAACTCATGAAAAATACTCCACAGATACCTTGCAATGCATATTTTGGTCTAAAATGAAAATTATAATAATATTTTTGGCGACTTTTGTTGATGTTTTGCCTACTAAAACTAGGAGACCAGCTACCTTGAAAAATCCTTTGAGATAAAGAGTCACTCAGGCTTGAAACAACTCAGAAAACTTGTAACACAACTGTTAGAACCTTGGAATAGTGACAACACAAGACTAAACAACTGAAAACTAAACACAACCAGTCCTCTAACAAGACAAATAAAATGTGCATCAACACTTGGAGGGAAACAAAAGACCAGAACAAATGTATCACAACACTTAGTTGACCCAACAAAATTATGCTATTATGTTACAAAAAGTAGATCATCACCTCAATAGTAGTTCTTGAGATGAATCCCATTAACTAGGATTGGTAGTTCTTCCCCATCAAGCTTTGGCAGTTGAAAAGCATTGTGCATCTTGTAACTCATGATCACAAAAAGACCACTCCACATGGCATCAAATTTAATGTGGTTTCTAGGCTCGCTCTTCAACTCATCCCATTTGAGAACCACATCTCCTTTATTGAAGACTCTAGGGAATGCCTTCTTGTCAAATGCAGCTTTCTTCATTTGTGCTTGATGTAGTTCCAAATTTTGCATTGCTTGCCTTCTTGTTTCTTCCAATTCCATAATCTTAGCAAGTCTAATTTCCATTGGCTCCTCTTTCTTAATTTCTAGCTCTTTGATGAGGCTAAGTGTTGGTAGTTCAACCGAAATATTCATCCTAGCCTCTTTTCCATACATAAGCACATAAGGTGAATTACCTGTAGACCTCCTAGGAGTTATCCTATCAGCCCATAAGGCTAATTTCAGTTTTTTATGCTAGGTTCTTTGATTATCTTCTATTATTTTCTTAATGATCCTAATCAGATTCTTATTGGTAGACTTAACTTGTTCATTCCCTGTGGGTAATAGTTGGATGAAGAACTAAAAAATATATCATTTCTAACAGCCCAATCAGTTATCTTTGTGCCTACAAAAGCCAATGCATTGTCTGAAATAATGGATTCAGGAGTACCAAACCTTGCAACCAAATCTTCATAGAAGTTTAGGACTGAGTTTTCATTTGCTTCTTTCAATGCCACTCCTTCTGTCCATTTAGTGAAGTAGTCCATTGCTGTTAGTATCCATTTATGCCTTGAACTGGAAAGTGGATTAATGAGCCCAATAAAATCAAGACCCCACTTCATGAAGGAGTGTTCTACCTATATTAGATGCAATGGCAAGGCTGCTAACTTTTATTTTCCTACAAATATAGCACACTTTTTGTACTTTTTCACCCACGTATGTGCATCCTTATACAAATCATGCCAAAAGTAGCTAGCTCTCATTACCTTAAGCACTATTGTTCTTGGTGCAAAATGGCCACCATCTGTCCCATCATGGAATTCTTCAAGGACTTTGTTAGTTTGATCAGATTCAATGCACCTCAACAACACACTATTGGAATCTTTTCTAAACAAAATGCCATCTATAATGGCATAGGGAATTGCTTGCAATCTAAAATATCTTCTTTTTGCATTGTTTAAACCCTCAGGGCACTCGCTTGTTTGAAGATAATGCATCATTTCTTATACCCATCTTGAAGGAGGAGCTGGGGCAACAATTTGATATTCATCATTAAGCACAAGAATGACTTCTTTTTCAACTTCATTGTTTTCTAACTTACCATCCAGTTGTTCACACAAACCTTTGCCTCTTACCATCTTAGTGACCTTTATTTCTGTCATATTCCATGACTTTGGTTATCCAACCGGCCCTCTTGTCATTCAAATCCTTGTTTAGCAAAAGGTATTTGACACTTGGGTGAGCAACCATCAAATGTATCTTATTGATCAAAATCAAATGCCTGAATTTTTTAAGGCTTCTAATCATAGCTAGTACATGTTTCTCGACAAAAGAATACCTCTCTTCGTAACCTTCCAAACCTTGTCTAAGTAATGGAATGGGCTGCTCCAAACCTTCTTCATTTTGCTGTACTAGCATGGATGAGATTGTATCTATGCTTCCAAAAGCATACACGATGAAGTCTTTAGAGAAATTAGGATTTATGAGTGTAGGTGCAGCTATTAGAGCTTCCTTGACACTCTCAAAACTCTTCTTCCATTCTTTTGTCCAACTGAAACAAACATTTTTCTTCAACATGGATGTTAGTGGCTTCAAAAGATGAGCTATATCAGGTATAAACCTTCTCACAAAATTTATTCTACTAAGGAAACTTTGCAAGCCCTTCTTGTGATTTGGAAAAGACAAAGCTAGTATAGCACTTACCCTCTCAGAATCAATGACAATTCCATCTTTTGACACCACATGGCCAAGAAGCTTACCTTCATGAACAATAAATTTACACTTCTTTGGGTTAAGTGAAACACCATACTCTCTACACCAGTCAAATACTTTCTTTAGATGAATGAAATGTTTGTTAGCATCCTTGGAAAAGATAGTGATATCATCAAGATAAACCAACACAATCTTGTTTATTATCCCTTGAAAATCCATGTCCATGGCCCTTTGGAAAGTTGCCCAAGCATTGGACAATCCATAGGGCATTCTTCTGTATGCCATTATATCCCATTTGGTAGTGAAAGTTGTCTTATATTGGTCTTCCTCCTTTACCAGAACTTGGTTATAACTAGAATAACCATCTAAAAATGAAAACCTCTTAGAACTTGATACAACCTGTAAGATTTTCTCCATAGAAGGCAGTGGGTAGTGGTCCTTGAGTGAGGCTCTATTCAGGTCTTTGAAATCTACACATAGTCTTATTTCTCTATTCTTCTTCCTAACAAGAACTATGTTGGAGACCCAAGAGGTGTGTTTGATAAGAAAGATAAGGCTGCCCTCTATCAACTTGCTCAACTCTATTTTCATGAGTGGCTCTAGTTTTGGGTTCAATGGTCTTTGCTTTTGCCTTACAGGTTTGGCATTGGGTTCAAACTCAATTGTGTGTTGGGCAAGCTTAGGGTCAAACCCTTTCAAATCACTATATTTCCAAGAAAAAATATCATCATACTCTTGACATAACTTAATAAAATCAATCCTTTCTTTTGTTGTACATATCTTACCCAATTTCAAAAGCCTGTCTTTGAAAATGCTTACCTATTCATAATGATCCTGTTTGACTTGCATGCTGATCTTTCCCCTTTTTGCCTGATCATCAAAACTAAAAATAGATTCCAATGAGGCCAAACCTTTGGACAACTTGTTAGTTTTCATCTATATAATTTTCTCACCATACTGCTGCTGCAACTTCTCTTGATTAGTAGCTGAAAACTCAACCCCTTCAATAAAAAATTGATGATTTATTTATCACTATCAAAAACTTGCCAATGTGCCTAATTATTAGGTATTGAGGATCTTACCACCACTTTTACATACTGTTGTACCTTACTATTGCTGATATCACTTGGAATATCATATTGTGCTCCTATTGTAGCCAACCTATCAACATGTTTATTCTCATTTCTAGCTATGGACATCAAGTTAAAAGCATCAAATTCTTCAATAACATCCCAAAATCTATGTGTATAAGATTTGAGAAAATCATTTTTTGTGACATTTAGACCTCTCACCTAATTTACAATGAGTTCACTATCCCCAAATACCTGCAAACACCTGATTTTCCTCTTTCTTGCCCATTCTAGGCCATGAATAAGTGTCTCATACTCTGTTGTATTGTTAGTGCAAGTGAAAGAAAATTGGAAAGCTGAATAGTACTTCTCACCCTTAGGAGACACAAGCATTGCCCCTCCACCAACATCATTTTTAGTCTTTGACCCATCAAAATACAGCTGCCAAAGCTCATTAGACTGCTGTTCATATTGCTATTTTTCATCTTTTACAAGGTTAAGAACAACAATGCCTTGTTCATGAATCATATAGATACCCAATCCCGCTTCTTCCATATGTTTGAATAGATCAACCTCATAATTCTCAGCTACTCACTCATCCAAAAACAAATCAAATATGCCTTCTATGGGAATGTTAGGCTCCTGGACAATAGGTTGTTCCTCTTGTTCATGAATGGTAAAATTTTCATTTACAACACTAGGAACATATGGCTCTATATGGTATTTTGCTATAGGTTATGATTGCATAGTCACCCTAGTTCCATACCTTGTTCTAAAACACATGTGTGACCAATCAGAAGATAGATAACCCCCCAACTTTGCAGTGAAGTCTTTAGAAAGGCATATGGCAAAATATGGTGGTAGATCTATGACATAGATGTCTTGAGGTATGGAGAAGTTTGGACAAGTGTGCAAGGTGAGGCTCAAATCTTTAATAACCCCAACTGTGTTGATGGATATCCCATCCAACTGTACTACTCCTTTGGCAAGAGGTTCATATGATAGTCCAATCTTGTCTACTATCCTTTTTGGCATAATAGAGCTACTTGCCCTTGAGTTAATCATGCGGTTATGGACAAGGTGCTGGCTAATAATCAAAGACATATAAAATGGAGGTGGTTTGACATCTTTGGTTTGCTATTCACTTTTAGCTTAAGGAATATTAGCAAGCGTAACTCTAGGTTGCTCCTTAGAAGCTTCATTTGACAAGGTGAGGTTAGACAAAGCCTTTTTTAATAGACCTCTTTGACCATGAAGGGATAAGGAGTCCCACATTGACATACTGACATTTTCTTTTTTCATATGCTCTAAAATACTAAATGGGATCGTACTAACCTTTTGTCGTCCTTTTGGAACAACAACATCTGTTTGTGTTTGCAATGGATGTGGTTGACTTTTAGGCTGATCTTTATGTGCCACAACTTGAACTCTTGGAAGAATTTGAATATTTTGAGAAGATGATGGACCAACAACACCTTGGTGGCTTGTAGAAGCTTGATTTTGCCTTTTATCAACTTGTTGTCTTATGTCAACATCCCTCTTTTTGGCCCTTGTATTGGTTGCTATTGAGTGAGATGACTGATTTTGTCCATGTGGATGATTTACCCCACAAAACTCCTCTCCTTGCTAATTCATGAGGGTGACATCACAATGACCATGCTTAGGATGAGAACCTTGTTGTTCTTAAGTTTCTTGTGTTGCATCTTGGTTAACATCAATGTTATTTTGTACCGTGAGGGCCTAATTTAGCATTCCATTAGAACACGTGGCTTGGTTGTGAGGTTGGTTTCATGGGAAACACCATTCATAGTCATGTACCATGTTATTTTGTACTGATAGAAGCTCTCTCGAAGTGCTGGCAACATTCTGATTGTAAGGCTGATATGACCTAGCATTGAAATTCCTCCTTTGACCTTGAGGATCAACTTCGTAGGGAGGCCTATTAGGCTGATTGGGCCAATGGGGAACTTGGTAAGGGGCTTGTTAAGGTCTGAAATTTTGATTTTGTTGCTTCTTAATGTTTACCAATTCATTACCAAAAGTTTACAATAGGCCTTTTATCTCTTGGAGCTCCTGAGATTGAGCTGGGACAACTTTTACTTGGTAGTTTAGTGCTAGTACAATAGGTACAACAATTATAAAAGGTATTTGTAAAGGTATAGGTGGCTGTACCTCCATAAAAATGGGCATTAGAGGCCTTGGATCAATTTTACCAGCCTGTATGAGGCTATTTTCTGCCCTTATAGCACTATCATATGCATTTGGGAGTGTAGTTCCCCCATAGACTAAATCTTTATGGATATGTCACTATTAAGCACCTTCAAAAAGTATAGAAAAGCATGCTCAACAAAAGGCCTTATTGTTTATGGGATTCTATTCCAAGTCTTCTGGAAACATAAATTGAAATCCATCATATGCTTCTGTGGAGCTCTTTTGATGGTAGTTAGCTGTTCTACCAATGAAAAATGGTTTAATTTATCCTCAAATTTCTTATTTAAGGAATCCCCTAGTGAGTCCCATGTTGTGATTGAATTGACAACAAAACTCCTGAACCATTGCAGTGCCTTTCTTTTCAATGAGGCAACCAAAAGTTTGATTGCCACATTTTCAGTAGTGATATTGTGGACTACACAGTGTTGTGCTCAATAGGTGTAGTTTGATCTTCTCCAATGATAAAAGGCAAGCTTCTAAGGGCTACCACAGGTATATCATCATGTTGGGAAGGATTTAATTGGCTCCCCCCATTAAATGGTGCAAAAGCAAACTGCCTTGCCATATAATTTGCTAGTGCTTGAGGACTTGATACCTAATTTCTTGAAACAAAATTTGCAGGTCTATGATTTGGAGGTGTAGAATGTGTCCTAGATGACGGGCTAGGACTTCTCCTTGCTGCCCTTCCTCTTCTTCTAGGTGGTGACAACTGCAAATACTCAAAATGAGTTGAACTTCCTCTCGTTTGCACTCTTATCACACTACAACAAATACTTGTGATTAGCTCCCTTTTTTGCTCCATTTTTTACTTCCACCCATTGTTTTAATGTATTTTTCTCTAATTTTTTGAAAAAGTTGGCACTATTTATCAGGATGGCACTATTTTTGGCATTTTTTGCGCCAATCAGAACAAGTAGGTGCTAAATTAGGTGCCAATTAGAGCCTAATGTAGCGCCACATTTAGTGCTTGATTTAGTGCCTGATTTAGCACCTTATTTAACACCTTATTTAGCACTTGATTTAGTGCCTGATTTAGCATCTGATTTAACACCTAATTTAGTGACTAATTTATGGTTACTTGGGTTTAGGAGTATTATTTAGGGTTTAGGGTTTTGGGGTTAGGGGTTAAGGTTTAGAGGTTTAGGGTTTAGGGTTTAGCGAGAGATATAGGACCAATAGGGAGATATGGAGGAGACCGATGGGAGAGATAGGGAGATAGAGAGTGAGGGACATGGCTAGAGATAGAGGGAGAGAGATTGAGAGGTAGAGGGACAAATATGATAGCGAGAGAGGGAAGAGATAGGGAGATAGAGGTTTAGGGTTACTTAGGTTTGGGGTTTAGGGTTTAGGGGTTTAGGGTTTCTCAGGTTTAGGTGTTAGGGTTTAGGGGCATTATTTATTATTTAGGGATTAGGGTTTATTATTTAGGGGTTAGGGGTTTAGGTTTAGAGGTTTAGGGTTTATAGAGAGAGGAATGATAGGGAGATATAGAGGAGACTATGGAGAGAGATAGGGAGATAGAGAGTGAGCAACATGGCCAGGGACATAGGGAGAGAGATTAAGAGGTAGAGGGATGATAGAGATAGGGAGATAGGGGAGAGATAGGGAGATAAAGGTTTAGAGTTGCTTGGATTTAGGGTTTAGGGGTTTGGGTTTAGGGTTGCTCAGGTTTGGAGAGAGAGCATTATTTAGGGTTTAGTGTTTAGAGAGAGGACCAATAGGGAGATATACTAGAGAGTGAGGTACATGGCCAGAGACATAGCCGGAGGAGATAGGGATATGGAGAGTGAGGGACATGGCCAGAGACACAGGGAGAGAGATTGAGAGGTAGTGGAATGATAGAGATAGCTGGGAGATAGGGAGATAGAGGTTTAGGGTTTTTTGGGTTTAGTATTTAGGGTTTAGGGGTTTGGGGTTTAGGATTTAGGGGTTTAGGGTTTATGGGTTACGAGTTAGGGCTTAGGGGCATTATTTAAGGTTTAGAGGTTTAGGGTTGCTCAGGTTTAGGGGCATTATTCAGGGTTTATGGTTGCATGTCAAAAGAAGCTATCTCTCTCTCTCTAAATCCCTCAACCCTAAATAATACCCCTAATCCCTAACCCCTAACCCCTAACCCCTAACCCATAACCCCTAAATCTTAAACCTGAGAAACCCTAAACCTCTATCTCCCCATCTCTCCCTTATCTCCCTCTCTCTATTATCCCTCTACCTCTCAATCTCTCTCCCTATCTCTCTAGACATCTCACTCACTCTATCTCCCTATCTCTCACTCTGTCTCCTCTATCTCTCCCAATCTATCTCCTCTCTCTCTACCTATCTATCTCTCCCTATCTCTTGCCTCTCTCTCCCCTATCATTCCTCTATCTCCCTATCTCCCTAGACATCTCTCTAGTCACTCTAGTCTTTCTCCCTATCTCTCCCTATATGTCTCCTTTATCTCTCTCTACCTAGCTATCATTCCTATATCTTCGTATCTCTCTATCTCTTTCCTCTCTCCCCTATCATTCCTATATCTTCCTATCCCTCCCTTCTATTAATTCTCCCTCTCCCTTATCGATGAAGGAAATGAACAAGAAAACTAGGACTCTCTCTCTCTTCCTCTTTATCTCTATCCGTCTCCCTTATCAACTAAGCAAATGGAAATAAGAAAACTAGGACATGAAAAGAGGGATGCGGATATAAATTGGTAGGATGAAATGGAAACAAGATAAAACTAATGTTCCTTGGATGGGAAGAATGATGAGAGGAGAGGTGGAAAATAGTAAAATAGGGAAAAATTGGTGAGAGAGAGAGAGAGAGAGAGAGAGAGAGAGAGAGAGAGAGAGAGAGAGAGAGAGAGAGAGAGAGAGAGAGAGAGAGAGAGAGAGAGAGAGAGAGAGAGATGTTTGGGGTTAGGGGTCAGGATTTAGCATTTATGAGTTTAGCATTGCTCAAGTTTAGGGTTTAGCACATGGCCAGGGACAGAGGGAGAGAGATTGAGAGGTAGAGAGATGATAGAGATAGGGAGATAGGGGAGAGATATGTAGATAGAGGTTTAGAGTTGATTGGATTTAGAGTTTAGGGGTTTGGGGTTTAGGGTTACTCAAGTTCAGAGATAGCTAGATAGAGAGAGAGAGGAGATGGATTGGGAGAGATAGAGGAGACATAGGGAGATAGAGAGTGAGCGAGATGTCTAGAGAAACAGGGAGAAGGATTGAGAGGTAGAGGGACGATAGAGATAGGGAGATAAGGGAGAGATAGGGAGATAGGGGTTTAGGGTTGCTCGGGTTTATGGTTTAAGGTTTAGGGGCATTATTTAGGGTTTAGGGTTTATGGTTTAGGGGTTACGGTTTAGAGGTTTAGGGTTTAGTGTTTAGAGAGAGAGGACCAACAGGTAGATATACAGAGTGAGGGACATGGCTAGAGACATAGGGAGAGATATTGAGAGGTAGAGGAATGATAGAGATAGGGAGATAGGGAGATAGAGGTTTAGGGTTGCTTGGGTTTAGTGTTTAGGGTTTAGGGGTTTGCAGTTTAGGATTTAGGGGTTTAGGGTTTCTCAGGTTTAGGGTTTATGGGTTATGGGTTAGGGCTTAGGGGAATTATTTAGGGTTTATGGTTTAGGGGTTAGTGTTTAGGGGTATTATTTGGGGTTTACGGATCTTCAAGGATCTAGATAGTGTGGATATACACATTGCTACACATGTTGGTGGCTAGTTAGACACATGGAACATCAACAACCACATGTTATGCTTCCATACACGTGTTCCACCTAATGACATTTGTACTGCAAAACATGATCATATAATTGGCACTGTATGCGTTTGACACATGGTGATGTCCACGTACTCCACATGCCACAATGATCTAGTTGGCACCATACAAGTTTGAGTACATTTGTTCTCATCCCATCCATATAATAAATGCACCATACATGTTGGATACTTGTCAACATCTACATGCAGCATAACTGATGGTATTCTTGAACAAATGCCTACTTTGTACATTTTGTAGAGTAAAAGAGGTATAACAAATTTTCATCTTACCTCTCTATATATTTCCTTTGTTCATTTTGAATAGAAGTGACATATATGTTAGAACCCTTCTATATTTGAATGTGATTTGGTTTACATATCTATTTTCCTTTATGTATTCTATGATCTTATTACTTTAATAGATAATATAAGATTGTCCCTTAGTTCACCTTGGGAATTAGATTAAATAACATTTGAAGTTGACTGTAAATTAACAACATCGTGAGCATTTTGTTGATTTTCTTGCTTATTTTCACCCTTTTGAAAACTAAATTTTCCTATTGAAAATTTAAAGGATGAGATCCATATTTAAGTGCATTAGACTTAAGAAGTTTCAATTCAATGTTTCTTACATTTGCACACAAATCCATGGAAGAATAATAGTTGTTTAGGTACATTGTCTCAGCTTGTATAGTAGGTAATAAGCCCTTAACAAATATTCTTTGCAATTCATCAATAGGAATTTGATAGTGTATCTTTGTTGACAAAGTTTGAAATCCAATAACATAATCATGATTGCACTCATTTGATCCTTGTTTGATGCTCTCCTATTCCTTCAATCTATCTTAGTGAAGGAAAATAATCACATGGGCAACTCATATAGAAATTTGTCATCAATTTTGTTCCTCAAAATTGTCTCATGATATGGTGAAGGAAAAAATTACCAAAGATAAATTGTGATCATTATTCATCAACCCAAAAACTAATGCACTGTTAGAAATGTAGACACCTAAATCTTACCATGGCCTAACATCACACTAGATCTATCCCACATCTCCTCTTACAATGTTAATTAAATAAATCGTATTTATTTAATTAACCACTTTGATCATTCCTCCTAATATCAGTTTAATAAGTCACTCTATTTAATTAATAAATCTAACCATTATTCTAACATTAATTAAATAAATTATGATAATTTATTTAATTGATTAACTAATCTAGTTAACCCTTCCTCTAAAGTCTCATCCTTAATTAAATAAATCCACATTTATTTAATTAAATCAATCACTCCCAACATTCCCCCACAATTAAATAGATACATAATATTTATTTAATTTATCCTAAAATCCTCCTCAATCATTAGTTGATTAAATAACCTAGTTTAATCAACTAACTAATAACCTCCTTGAATTTGCTTGATCCTATTCGGTTTGATGCTCTCCTTTTCCTTCAATCTATCTTGGAACCTATACTTTTGCCAAAATGCTCTAACATCCAGTCTCTGGAATATATATCATGGCCATTGTGAAACAATCTTGACTATTTTTGACTATATGAGTGTTTTTGTTTATTGCTACTATCCCACAGGTTAATTGAATATCTTTTGCGGTTATGTGGGAACACGAGGAATGAAATATGGCACATACTGCATTCCTGCAGAGCATAAAAGAATAGGTTATGGCTGGGCGGTAGGAAGCAGTTGATATGAAGAAGCTACTGCTACCTCATGGATGGTTCATCTTGTTGGCAAGAGACACTTCTTCACATGACAAGTGTTGTCATTGATGGCAACTAAGACTATTCCACTCATCCACATATCATAATTTGTTTATACCAGGAGTCAGAATCAGAATTTATCTAAGTTCAGGTAGCCAGAAATAGAGCATGTGACAGGGTCCGGTATCTTGGTCCGGATCTCTCTGGTGGAAAATTAGAGAGTAACGTTAGAAAATGTCCCCTTGGGGGCTTTTCCCTTATAAGGTTTAGCTCCCGAGTCTTTAGTATGTATTTAGGACATCTTAGTTCATATTTTGACATCCCGATGGAATGAGCCCTAGGTAACATGACAAATGGGACCTAGGAGGACCCCTTGAGTTGTACCCTACCCAAAATAGGGGGGAAGGACTTGGGCACCCGCACCCTAGTCCTGCCCTATTTTGGGGCAGCCCTAATTTCTAGGTGTCAGTTTATGACCGTTACTTGGTGCTTTTGCCAACATGGTAAGTTTTGATTTTTAAAATCTTTTCTGGAGTGCTTGTAGTTGCATATATAAGCATGCTTAGGCATTCATTTAGAAACTAGATGATCATTGTGAACTTTAGGCATTCTCAAGGTGATTCAAGGCTCTCTATTGTGTTGCAAGAGCAGACTTGTGTGTTTTGTGTGTTGATATTTGTAGATTTGAGCATCAATTTCCTCATGGCATGAAGAGCCTCTTCCTCCATTAGAGCTTCACTACAAGGTGACATAATATTGTGTTTTCATCATTGATTCCTTTGATTTTTTCCTCTGCCTCACAAGGGCACGCACTCTGTTATCTGATAACGGTGTTCGGAGACTTAAGTGTCCTCCGGGCTTGATTGAGGCAAGCCTCTAAACACCACAACCCCCAAACCAAGTCTTGTGATTATAGGTTATAGGTGTCACATTTAGGAAAAGTGGAGTTGCAAGAAGGATTGGTAGTCATCAAGGATTTGAGATCTAAAGAAAAGTTAGACAAAGGAGCACTTCTAGGACTTGGGCGCTCGCTCTAGTGTCCTCTGCAAATAGATCTCCGAAAATAGAAGTTACAGGGCTGATCAGTGTCGGAAGGAGGTCCGGATTCCACAAAAAAGTAGGTACCTTGGACTTGGGTGCCCACTCTAGTGTCCCTAACTATTCCACTTTAGAACCCTGAAAATAGGTATTCTGTGATTTGGTATTTGATTCCTGTCTGCAAGAGCTTTTTCTGTATTTCGTCAATTTGTTGCCGTATTTGCATAATTAGAGTTTTAATGGTTAATTGGACATAAGAGAAGGAAAATTAATAATTAGATTCCCTAATCCAAGTTTCCTTACATCTACAAGTGACCTAGGGTATGATAGTGCTCGTCACTCGACCCTAGATCCTTGAATGGAAGGTGGAAAGGAGGATTTAAACATCTAAACACTAGAACATTAACAAATCTAATTTTCCGCTAAACATTTTGGTGAACCTGTGTTTTTGGACTTAAATTGCAACTTGTTGAGTGTTTGTCTTTAGATTTGGATTGATTTCATTCATCCATTTGGCATTTATTTCATTGCATTGAGAAAATTTAAAAAAAAATGAAAAATTTGAAAAATACAAAAAAATTACATTGTTTGGCTTACTAAATTGCATCAATTCTTTCTAAATTTTCCTAATTCATGATTTTTACATCAGATCTGATATAAACTACAGAAAAATCCAAAAATTCAAAATTTTGCATTGCATTTTCATGATTTAATTGCTAGGGTTTTGTGGAAATTTTGACAATTTTATATAACCTAGTAATTCCAAAATCTAGGGTTAGCAGGAAAAATATTTTATCAGATTTTTCTACTAATTTTGGAGGCTCATTAAAATTTGCATTTATCTGTAGCCTTGCATTTTAGTGTGAATTTGCATTTAGATTTAAAATATTTACATATTTACATAGAAAATTTCAACAAAAGTAGCAATTTTGATTCATTTTCATTAAATTTGAATGGGCATTTTGCATGTTAAGGCTTGAAAATTATTTTTAGATCTGAGAGTAATTCAATTTCATCATAAATTAGACTTCAAAGTGTTCACATAGAATTCTATCCCAAGATCTCAAACCTAGGGCTTCGAAAATAACAATTTTCACTAAATTTGGCCTTATTGACTTTATAAACTTGCACCATAGGCATATTGTGAAAGGTATTTTGGCATTAATTTTCTGTTATCAGGGTAATCATTTGATTCCCCTCATAAAAAGATTCACAACACCCTTTTAACGGGCTCTTGTAGTGAAAATTCAGTGAAAAACTACACATTTTAGCTATTTTTGCCCTAGGGTTTGACCTAGTTTGCACTTCAAGCGTGTTGTGATTAGTTTTATGGATTAAAGTGACTGATATTATTGATATTCTTTGGTTTACCTCCTAAAATTCCTTACAACACCCTTCTTGCTAGGTCTTGGAATTGAAAAACTGTGAAAAATAGCCTATTTTTGCTAAATTTTCACTAGGGTTTTACCTTAAGTGGCGCTACCAACGTGTTGTGTTGGGTATTTTTGCATCAACTAGCTATTATTACTGATATTATTTTTTGTCCATCATCATTTTCCTCACAACACCCTTTGTTATGCTCTTTTGCATTGAGTTTTGGTGAAAAAAGTGCCTATTTTGACATATTCTCACTATATTTTGACTTGGCATTATCTTGGATTTGCACCAAGAGTGTGTTGGGAGTGATTATATTGCTATTTTGGACTAATATCAGACATATAACTTGTTTCCCTTGACTGAAACCCTTACACTACCCGTTGTTTCATTCATTGGCATTGAAAAGAGTACAAAAAACAAACATTTTGGCTGTCAATCATATCCTTCTTGTAGGATTTGTTCTCTTAGTTTGTGCGTTGTATGCTTTTGTATAAGATTTATGACACGCTATCCTAAAAGCAATATTCCTTTGAGAAGAAGTAAAAGGTTAATGGGATCTAGTGCTCTTGAGGAAGTTGGTACTTTGGACACCTTCTTTACAAAGGGAGAAACTCAAGTTTTGCAAGATATTATACATCCTCCAACCTCAATGGAAGAACAAACTTTTCATGATGTTGATAACACTATTGAGGAAACAAGATATGTATCTGATGAGAAAATAGAAAAATTGGATAAAGAGCTAGTTGAATTTCAAACATTTATAGAAAATGAGAGAATCGCTGAAGAAGTTGTTCCTACAATTCATAATATAAGAGAATTGATAAAAGAAGGACAAGATGGTGTTAATGCACTTTGTGGTCTAGTACATATTGTACAAACCAATATCATGCCAATAACCGAATGTGTGCAAATGATAAATAACACTTTATCACCATCTCATACTCAAGTTTCCATACCTATACCAAATATGGGAATATCCACTTTTACGTCAACGATCTTAACAACTAATGCGAACACTTGTAGTAATGCTACCACTGGTATTGGAGTATCTAATGGCACTAATTACAAAGCTGTGGGTTTTAATTATCAGAATTTGGTTCCTAAAGGGACCTCTTCTATGAATACTTGTTCTCAACCTCCTATCTATTCCACTCATTTCCAGCCACCTATTACATACTCGCAACCATCTTCCACCTATCATTATGGCCAACCACCGTTAACATATTCTCAACCTCCGCCTATTGTATCTCAAGCTCAATCACCTCCTCACCTTGGTTCTAATTCCTGACAAAAAACCGCATCTCCTAGTGATGCCATCCTAAACCAACTTTTACAGGGCATGACTACTTTGAAACAAAAGGTAACAAATTTGACAAATTCTTCGCAGCCTAGTCTACCAACATATCATGCCTATAATCCGTTATCCTATGCAATCTTGAGAACTCCTATGCTTGAGAGGTTTGAGACTCCTCGCTTTGAAAAATATGGTGGAAAAGGTGATCCTAATATTCATGTGGCAGCATTCACAGCTATGTGTAGTGATTTTTATTTTGAAGAGGATTTGTTAGAAAAACTTTTCTCGCGATCTCTCAAAGATACTACTTTAGAATGGTTTTGCTCATTGCCTCTGAATTCAACTCCTTTTCACAGTTGATTGATCAATTTTTACAACATTTTCAAGCAAATATCAGACCCCAAGTCACTCTTATTGACTTGGTTCAATGCATACAAGGTCCCAAAGAAAAGTTGACTGAATTCATTGGTCGATATCAAGGGCTTCATGCACAAATTCAATATCAGATGAAAGATGAGGATGTTCAAAAGATATTCATTACAAATCTACAACCTAATATTCAAGATAAGATTCTCTTGATGAAATACAACTCCTTTCAACATTTATGCACCGCTCTTTGCAATTACCAACTTTTGTCTAGTCAACATGAAAACCAAAACTCATCGGCTCAAGTTAGTCAATCCATGGGTGGATCATCACAAAACAATTTTAAGAGAAACAATAATAGGAGTTTCATCAAGATCAATGGACCGAATACGAATGTGTCTACAATAAATAATCCAAAGAAAGCATCATATCAACCAAGAAAGTTTACTCCGATATTTGAATCCTATCATTTTATCATGAATCAAGCTGTGAGTAATAACATTCTGAAGCTTCCCCCGATCAAGCCTATTGATCCTAGTAGACAAGGACCTTACTTCGATGCTAATGCCTTTCATCATTTTTATTGAACACAAGGACATGACACTGAACGATGTATGCATCTTAAACATGAGATACATGACCTTATTAATTCAAATGTCATCCAGGTATTAGGTGTGAATGATAATGGAAATAACTCAGTTGCTCCGCTGAATGAGAATTTACAAATCTTCACTAATCCTTTTCCTAAACATACCAAAAATAATATGGTGGAACAAGATTTAGTGAAAGTAGATGAGGATGATTACTTGGATTATGATAGCATTGTCGGAATGATTGAAGTAGATAAGAAACAAGTGGATAATCCACCTCGTCTACGAAGAAATGGAATTTATGTTGAGGTTCCTCCCTGTTATCCTTATATGGATCGGGAGACAACCAAAATGCATCTGAAAGGAAAGAACAACAACCGATACAGACGAGTAAGATGGTACAGGATGATTCCCGTTACTATTCTAGAAATATTCAACAACGAAAACTCACTAAAAATTAGAAAAGAGGAAGACTTCAATCAATAGTCAGAACTAATAGTGGTTCTCCCCCTCATAAGAACCAAAAAGTCTCATTCAAACAAGGATTTAAGGAATAAATATCATATGATAACAAACAAGATTTTGATAAGAACCATTCAAATTTTGCATTAAACATGATCGAGTACCTCTCCAAGAGGTTCGAGAGCTCTAAGATATAATATGAAGACCCTACAGGTAAGTATCTCTAACCCTTTATCTCTCATGATGTGCTTCCCCCATGATGTGATATATGTTGTTTAGGCCTCCTAGGATGACCTCAGATTCTCTCATAAGGTTTTAATGGTTAATTGGACATAAGAGAAGGAAAATTAATAATTAAATTCCCTAATCCAAGTTTCCCTACATTTGTAAGTGACCTAGGGTATGATAGTGGTCGTCACTCAACCCTAGATCCTTGAATGTAAGGTGGAAAGGAGGATTTAAAGATCTAAACACTAGAACATTAACAAATCCAATTTCCCCTGAACACAGATTATGCTACGGATCTAAAGGAGTCATAAGGATTGTTAGGGAAATTTAATTCCAAAATTTTATCCTCTGGTGACAAAGGGAGTAAAAGTTATGAGCATCTGAGTACCAGATCATAATATGACAGAATAGTTTAGTAAAGAACATGCCGACTTGTGTTAGATCCTTATACAAATCTGATAGAAGTGTTTTGGTGATTTGCATATGGGATATAATGTTAGTGGATGACATGAATGGTGACCTTCAAGTGTTATTTCTAGTATGCATCATCATTGGCGCATGGATTCAGCCGACAAAATAGAGTACTTGTATTATTAGTTAAGTTCTTCATAAGGCCGACAGAAAAGTGATTGAATTACTTGAAGTGAATATATATAGCCGATGGATTTGAGTGTTGAAGGTGTGTGTGTGTATGAATATGAAGTAAATGTGAAAAGAGCAGATAAAGGGTGCGAAAGAGAAGAGATCTAAGATCCGGATTATGGAAGAGCAGTAAATAGGGCATAACAAGATGAAGTGTACAAAGTCAGTATTATGTGCTTAACCGAAACTGAATCTTTGCATTGGTAGATGCTAACTATCAGTTCAAACACATTGTAATCTTCTTCCTGTAGGTAGTGATCCTACTGTAGGCAGTGAGCCTTTCTTTGAGCAGTGAGCTCTGTGTAGTGAGCCCGAATGCATGTGCATTCTCCATTGTAATACTTTTAACAGAGTATAATCAATGTGGGTTAACCCCCACCATGGTTTTTCCCTTAACTAGGTTTCCACGTAAAAAATCTTGGGTCAAATGTGTTATTTCTACTTTTGCTCATGTGTTGTTGATTCTTGCTTTTCATGATAACATTATTAATCTATTAAGGAAGTAGTAAAAATGAATTAACTGCTGCAAGTTTTAAAGTTTTAAGACAACTGATTCACCCCCCCTCTCAGTTGTCACCTCTAATTCCAACAATTGATATCAAAGCAAGGTTACTTTGAAAAAGTTTAACAGCTTGAGAAAGATCTAGGAAGGCAGTAAAATGGATGAATATAACCTCCAAGGGCAACTTAATCTCACTCTAGAAGATCTTGAGTAGTCTAGAGCAGAAGCCCAAGAGCTGCAAGATAACCTCAAAAATGCTGAAGACTTCATTGAGATTTTAAAAGAAAAATTGAGCAAATCCAATGAGAAGAGGAAGGAATAACCTCTTCAACTAGGAAATCATAATGAGAACAATAAGGATGAGGCTCTGAAAGAGAAGACAAAGGAATGTGAGAAGTTAGCCAAAGAAGTTTTTGTCCTAAAACATGAGATGGAATTCGAAGTGATGAGGCTAACCAAAGAAATTGAAGATAGAAAGAAAACTGAAGAAGACCTGAATCAAAATCTAAAAGAAAGAACTGAAGAATGCTGTAGATTGGATGGAATCGTTGGCCTCCTAGAGTCTAATCTACAAGAAAGTAGAGACAATGAGAGAGAACTTGAAAGGCAAATTGTCATTCTCAGACATGACCTAGAAGTTGCAATGAATACAAGGAGAAGTTCAAGATAAACTTAGCTAAACTTGAAGCACTGCTTGAAGGACATAAAAAGGCTGATGACAAGTATGGTCTTGGATATGAGAAAAATGAAAGCTCTGGATTCAGACAAAGAAATTTTCAACCAAGGAATGGGAGAAACAGACCTAGAAGAACTTCGATAAGACAACCTAATGCTCAAAGATATCCATCATTCAATGGAAATTGTTTTAATTGCAATAAATTTGGTCATAGAGCTTCTCAGTGCAGAAGCATAGTAAATCAAAATGGTCCATCCTTCTCCGGTCAATGCTTCAAGTGTAAGAGGTATGGTCATAGATCAAATGAATGCAGAAGTATGACAATGAATAACTCTAGAGAAAATGGCAACTCTTTCAATGGTTACTACTTTACTTGCAATGGATATGGATACATGGCTAATCATTGCAGATCAAGAGGAAATCAAGCATATAAGAAAAGAAATGCTGTTTGCTTTAACTGCAATAGATCTGGTCATATTGCAAGATTCTGCAGGAGTAGTAATAATGAAAGAAGAGGTTCGGCAAATAGAAAACCGGATGAGCAGAGACAAGACAAAGGCAAAGGAAAAATTGATGTGAATGAGATCCAGAATGAAATGAACAAGACATGGGTTAAGAAAACAATTGAGAACAATAGTAATGAGTCCGCACCAGAATCTGGTGTTGATAACTCCTTCAGGAATTGAATTTGGAGCTCTAGCTCAAGGGGAGTTGCATTGAAAATCAAATTCCCCTAGCTAGTACGTGGGTGCCTGGATCTGGCACAATGAGAGAAAATATTTTGAATTGTTTTAGAACTCTTGGCAGGATTTCCAGAAGAAAATATGTTGACATGGAAATTTGTGGAGTGATTCATGAAGAATTGTTTAAGAAACTGAGTAACCGAATAAAGTTAGGGCAGAGCATTCATTAGAAAGGAAAATTAGGTTTTGTAGAGCGTAAAAAGGTGTTCACTCCTCATTTGAAGCACTTTGCACTCGAAGAAAGCAAGAAGAATAGTGTCTGAGCTAAGATTATAAAAAATTGAAGTGTGACTAGCAAATTTATCTATCAACCCTAATCTCATGAAAAAGGTATTTATCTTTAAAGCTTTGAACTTATGATCTTTTTGCAATGGCTACATCTTTGGTCATTGACATTACTAAAAGGCCTCGAAGCAAATTTAGGAAACATCCACACAAATTTATAGAAGTCAACCCATTAGGTGCATTTTCAAGTGTTTCATATGGTGTGCTGCATACTGAAGATATTAGGGTTTATATTCATGCAAACACAGATGAATTTGGGGACTCAAGGTATGTAGATTTGTTTGAGAGTCATCTCAGGGATACAAATCACAACCTTAAACTAGAGTATAAGGCACTACTTGATAAACATTTTATTCAGATTATGGGGTTTCCAACATTCGATGAAGATGAGTGGGTTCGGTATGTTTTGAGTTAGATGCATGATGAATTCATATGGCTATTAAAACCATTCAAGATTACCAAGGATGTTATCAGAATTGTGACTGGGTTAAACTCAACCGGTGGATTACCCATGTTGAAATCTGTGAAAAACCAAACTATTACCGATGCAACCAGTGCAAAGTTTGACAAGAGGGCAATGACCATAAATGACATTATAGAACCGGATGTGAAGTTTGCTTCCATGGTGATTGGCTACAAGATCTATCACTTTAGCAGAGAGAATTCAGTCTCTAGAATTGCCATATATTTAGCATATCAAATGTTGAAGAAGAATGCAGATTATGACCTATGTGAGCTATTACAGAACCAGCTGGTTGAAAACCTTAACAAAATCAAGAAAGATAAGAAAAACACTTTTAAATATGGTACATTGATTCTATGCTTGTTTTTCTACTATATGAATGAAGTACCTGCAGTAAAGGGTGTTCACTAGACTAATGATGAGCCATTTGCCATTCAAATTAGAGATCATCTTCGTAGCATTGGTGATTTTAAAGCTCAGAAAACTACAATCTAGGGATACTTCAAGAATTTTCAAAGTATGATGCATTCAAGGGAAAGAATCCCTAAATCAATTGTTGAGAAGTACAAAAATGAAATATGTTTTATGGTTGACATTGATCAGTGCCTAATGGAAGTAGTGGAACCCAGAACTATTTGGATCATGCCCATGGGGTATGAAGTAGATGGAAAAATCTTGAATATGTATGCTCAACATCTTCTAAGCAAAACAAAAGACACAACAGTTGAAAGATTTGGGACATATGAGGAGCTAAGTTTAAAACTACATACTGAGCTCAGAGAACCTGAAACCAACAGAAAATTAAGAAAAGAAGTTGAGCAGTTGGCCGAGAATCTAGCAATTCGGGGAGAGAACTGAAAAGGCTGAGAAGGAGAAGCAGGATAAGAAACAAGGAAGTACTCTGGTAGGATCCTCCACATCAAGGACTACTAGAAGCTCTGCTACTGCCCCTGTTCCTTTGAAACCTGCCAATCCTAAGATATCAGAAGGCAAATCATCTGAAAAAGAAGGAAAAAGAGTGAAAACAAAGGCCACAAGAACCTATAAGAGCACAAAAGTTGGTGAAGAAAGAACATATTCTGATGCTGAGGTAAAGGAGCTGAAAGCCTCTAGAATAAAAGCTACCAAAGTGACTAAGGAGAAGCCCTCCGAAAGCAAAAAGACAAATAAAAGGTAGAAGACAGATACATATGTTGAGAAACCCACAATCTTTGTGGAAGATGT
Source organism: Cunninghamia lanceolata (assembly GCA_027924645.1). Taxonomy (NCBI): domain Eukaryota; kingdom Viridiplantae; phylum Streptophyta; class Pinopsida; order Cupressales; family Cupressaceae; genus Cunninghamia; species Cunninghamia lanceolata. Next base: position 364,785 of record BSBN01000030.1, read on the forward strand.
AATAAATTCAGTCACTGTGGATGGAAATTTGAAACCCATGACTGAATTTTATGATGAATACATTGACACAGATAAGAGGGTGTTGGAGGAAGAAACTATTAGATATCTGAATATCTATAATAAGGCCCTGATTGAAATAACTTCTAAGATCCCTCCAAGTCTTGCAAACATTTTGGATTTGAGGAAAGGAAATGCAAAAAGCAAGGATATGGAGCTTAGAGAGCATGTATTGATAAAACTATGCCCTCAGATCACTCAAGTTCAAATGAGTATGATATTCGAAGAAGTGAAGGATGAATTCAGGAGCAAGAAGAGAATGAACAAACTAATGCTTGGAGAATTGGACCAAATAGTTAAAGAAACATAGGAAATACTTCTAAGTGCATTGAAGAGACACACTCTTCCACTTGTTGAGTAGACTGATGATGAGATTGATTCATCAATCCTAGATATTGAAAAGATGGAAACTGATGAACAGTAAACCAAGGTTGATGACTCCTATGTTCCAGAAGAGGAACAAATAAACAAAGAAGATACAAAGATGGTAGACCAAACTAATGATGTAGGAGATACTCCAACTTCTCCTGATCAATCCAGAATAGAAGATAATGTTGAGAATATTGCTGGTACACAAGATCCTCAGGAACATATTACAAATAGTGTGGTCAAAGAAAAGAATCTAGCTGCAGATGACACAGAGAAAGGTGAAGCAAAAGAAGTCAAAGATAAGGAAGATAAAGCAGAAGAAGATGGTGCAAATGTTGATAGTCTTGATACCATGAAAACTCAAGGAAAGGAAAGTGGTTCGGAAATGGTGGCAAGAGACACTGTAGATGTAGTGAAAAGTTTTCTGAGTAAAGAGATGCTAGAGTTCGATGAACCAGAATTGATTCAAGGACCAATCAACTTGGATACTCTCTCTCCGGTCTAAATGATGAAGATAGCATCCTTCACACAAGCCAAAGCAAGTGAAAAGATATTGAAATCTCGCATAGAGGATAGTGAGCTGTCAAGTCATGCATCTGGTGTATTGGAGAAGATAATGCCAACCTTCCAGAAGAAACCATCTAACTCCCCCTCCAGATATCTGAAGAATCTTGTAAATTCTGTAAGTACACATTTTGAGTCTTTTGAGAAGTTTGCAGAGATTATATTCAAAAATAAATTTTTGGATAAGAAATTTAATGAAATAAAGAGCCTAATAAGGAATGATAGGATGATACTTGGTATTGGTATAAAGAGTATTCAAAATTCTCTAAGTGATGGAGGTGATATATACAATTTTTTTCTATCTTGGCCCAAAGTCAGTAAGGATATTGAGAAGAAGATAAAGGAGCAAGAACAAAAATTATCAAATCTATCTCAAAATTTTGATCCTCTAACAGTTTCTCCTATAAGTTAGGAATGTCCAGTAATTAGCTTGACCGATGAAATAAAGAAGCTTGTTAAAGAAAAAGGCAATATTGTGAAGAAAATGTGTGAGCTTCGGGGATTGATTGCCCCCAAGTTAGAAACAATGTTTAATGCATTATTAGAAGCTTAAACTGCAGTTCAAACAAGTGATCCTTCAGATCTGACAAAGGCAGAAGCATACACATTTCTTCTAAGTGGACACATCTCAATTTTGGATGGCATGAAAAGAAGTTGGGCCTCTAAACTTGAGCAATTGAAAAGTAGTTTTGCAGATATTCTCAAGTTCATGTAAATATAACTTAATGATTGGGTGTACATATGCGGCGCTGTATAAATAATTTTTGAGAATTTTGTCTTGCGAAAACCCATCCTTTGCCATTGATGTCAAAGGGGGAGTGAAGAATAGTGAAAAATGAAAAATTCAGCAAAGGGGGAGCTCTGGAATCAGTGGAGAGCATAAGAGTATAGAATAAGGGGAGTAACACTTAGTCATTTTTCACTAAGTGTTGCCATCAATGCCAAAGGGGGAGATTGTTGGCAAGAGACATTTCTTCGCATGATAGGTGTTGTCATTGATGGCAACTAAGACTATTCCACTCATCCACATAACATAATTTGTTCATACTGGAAGTCAGAATTAGAATTTATCTAAGTCTGGGTAGCTAGAAACAGAGCATGTGACAGAGTCCAGTATCTTGGTCTGGATCTATTTGGTGGAAAATCAAAGTATGTTGCAGATCTATAGGAGTCATAAGGATTGTTAGGGCAATCTAAATCTAGAATTTTATCCTTCGGTGACAAAGGGATTAAAAGTTATGAGCATCTGAGTACCGGGTCATAATATGATAGAACAGTTCAGTAAAGAACATGCCGACTTGTGTTAGATCCTTATGCAGATTTGATAGAAGTGTTTTGGTGAGTTGTGTATGGGATATAATGTTAGTGGCTGACATGAATGGTGACCTTCAAGTGTTATTTCTAGTAGGCATCATCATTGGCGCATGGATTCAACTGACAGAACATAGTACTTGTATTGTTAGTTAAGTTCTTCATAAGGCCGATAGAAAAGTGATTGAATTACTTGAAGTGGATATATATAGCCGATGGATTTGAGTGTTGAAGGTGTGTGTGTGTATGAATATGAAGTAAATACTAAAAGAGCAGATAAAGGGTGCGAAAGAGAAGAGATCTAAGATCTGGACTATGGCAGAGCAGTAAACAGGGCATAACAAGATGAAGTGTACCAAGTTGGTATTCTGTGCTTAACTAGAACTGAATCTTTTTCATTGGTAGATGCTAACTATTAGTTCAAACACATTGTAATCTTCTTCCTATAGGCAGTGAGCCTTTCTTTGAGCAGTGAGCTCTGGGAAGTGAGCCCGAATGCATGTGCATTCTCCATTGTAATACTTTTAACAGAGTATAATCTTTGTGGGTTAACCCCCACCATGGTTTTTTGCTTAACCGGGTTTCCATGTCAAAAATCTTGGTGTCAAATGCGTTATTTCTACTTCTTCTCATGTGTTGTTGATTCTTGCTTTTCATGATAACATTATTAATCTATTAATGAAGTAGTAAAAAGGAATTACCTGCTACAAGTTTTAAAGTTTTAAGACAATTGATTCACTCCCCCCTCTCAGTTGTCACCTCTAATTCCAACACATCTCACGCTTGCGGCTTGGCGGTGTTCGGGTGCAGATAGTCTCTTCTTGCGGTCCCGCGGAGGTTTGAAAAGTAACCAGTGACATTGCAGTAATAACATTAGTAGGTATCACTTATCGCTTCCCCGCAAGGGTTTTAACTATGGCCCGCGGTAGAGTGGCAAGAGCAGAATGTATTGGGTTTTTTCCCTGTCATACCGCAACGATCATTCATAACATTTGTGGGTGGGTGGTAAACAAAAGGACATTAGGTAATAATTTCCCGTGGTCCCACAAGGGTCAATCTAAGAATTTGCGGTCTGGTGGTAAATGATGAAATAGGAGTGTAGTGACTGTAAGCCCCTGCTATCGCGCAGCCGGTCTGGGTGAGCCTTGTGGCGATGCGATAAAAGAAATAAATGGTAAGCACATTCAATACGGGGTCATGGTTATCGAGAATTGATGTCAAATCTTGATATGCATACCTAGTCATCAGATCAAATCAAATCAATGGCCAATATTTGAAAGGAATTGAATGCTAAGATTTTATGATCTCGTGACATGAACCAGAGTAATGGTGATATGATGAACTCCTTGGCTGAATAAGATTCAAAGATTTCTTGGCATTTGCTCATTTTAGAGAATTCAAACGTAACTTGGAGAAGGTGCAACTCAGCTTAGTGTGTTTCCTACAAACTGCAATTGACCGGGTAAGTTCACTCCTGCACTCTCTGATTAGAAGTTGGCATATATTTCACTCTATTTTTCAGTTGCTGGTACAGTAAGTTGAATTTTGAAAAACCCTAGCCTGTTCAAGTCATTAAACATGGCACCCAAGAGGTTTGAGTCTGCTAGTAAAGGTAATGAGCTTGTAGTTCCCAAGAAAAGACCACTTCAACAATCTCTGCTAGAAGTATTGCCTCAGTCCATAGACAAGGGTCCAAAGAAGATGTTCAGAGACATAATAGAAGGGTGTCGGGATGCTACAATCCCTATCTCCGGGTGGGATTTGTTTTGGTACTTTTATGCAAAAAGGAATGGCGAGGGACCAGTGGGAAATCCATAGAAATTGGATTTGGCAAATTTGGTGGTGCCCGTTGTATTTGTGGATGTGGAATTGATTAGGGCACTAGCACAATATTACCATCCTACCACTAAAATAGTTAGAATGCCAAATGGATTGTCATTGCTGACAGTAGATAGGAATGCAATTGTTGACTATTTTATGTTGAACAAGCAAGCTCTCACTCAAGTGGATTTGGAGAGATTTGAACGAGATTACACAAGCTTGAGGAAAACACTTAGGAGAGATGAATTGCCAATATATATGAGAAGGGGGGCCAACAACAGAAAAAGTGAGATTCCATCAAATGCTTTTGAGCCTTTCCCTATGGAAGAATTTGTTGTATATTTCAAGAGAACCTATTTTGCACTATGCCAGGTCTTGGGAATTGATGCACAAGAAAGAATGCCAACTACCTTAATGATGATGGCTATGAAAATACAACATCTAGAGGTGAACAATGAATACGAATTTGCATCTCATATGAGAAAAAATTGCATGAAGGATTCTTGTGTGTGAAGGAGAACAAGCAACCCTTAGATTTCAAATTCTATTCTTTATTGTGTCACTTGATTTTGTATTAGAATAGAGGGAGATGGTCAAGTAAAATGGATCTGAGTATGGTTGATAAGAAAGGACAAAGATTGCCAACTTAGTATTGGTGCTATAAGTGGGATTCCTGTTGCCAGAATAGTGACTACATTGTATTTCATGATTTGTTTGTTGTTAAGATATTGAATTCTCTTGGTATCTGGTTTCCTAGGTTGACTAAGGAAGTCATGGTAATGTTGGCAAGAGACACTGCTAGGCATGTCAGGGGTTGTCATTGATGGCAACTGAATCTATCTTACACATCCGCATTGTATCATTTGATCATACCGGAAGTCAGATTGTAGATTTGTCTAAGTCCAGATAGACAAGAACAGAGCATATGACAGGGCTCAACATTTTGGTATGAATTTCTCCATAGGTAATCATATTGTGCTGCGGATCTAAGGGAATGTTAAGGGATGTCAGGGCTACCTAAATCCAAAGTTTCAGCCTTCGGTGATTAAGGGATTGAAAGTTACAAGTATATGAGTATCAGGTTTTGGCTAGACAGTTCAGTCTGGTGAAGAACAGGCTGACTTGGTGTTTGATCCTTGTGGGGATTAAGAGAAGTGGTTGGTTGAGTAATTTATGAGATCTAGTGGTATTAGCCGATATGTGTGGTGACTTGACTACATAGGTTTTGGTCCGCATTGACAATTGTGCATGGATTCAGTTGACATAACAGTGATCTTGAAAAAGTTTCTAACTTTTCTTGAGGCCGACTGTAGTTGATGTAATTTCATGTTGTGTATATATATGATTGATGGGTGTGAGTATTTTGAGATATGGATATGCAAATATGAGGAGATAGGTGCAAAGTGTGGTAGTATCAAGTGTGAAGCAAGGAGATCTAAGCTCCAGATCATGGCAGAATAGTGAAATAGGGTAGTAAGAGATGAAGTGTGCGAAGTTAGTATATTGAGCCTAATCAGAATTGTAATCTTGCATTGTTAGATGCTATTCTTCAGTTCAAGTTTTTCAGTGAACTCTTTGTAATTGAGCTTGTAGGCAGTGAGCCTCCTTTGAGTAGTGAGCTCTGGGCAGTGTGCCCGAAAGCATGTGCCTTCCCATTTGTAATACTTTTAACAGAGTATAAAATCTTGTGGGTTAACCCCCACCGTGATTTTTCCCTTAACCGGGTTTCCACGTAAAAATCCTGGTGTTCATGTGTGATGATCTTGTTATTGCTATTCTTAAGTTCATGCTTCTTTCTTTTGAATGTATGTGGTAAATTAATAAAGGAACATAATAATAAGTTTTGTAGAACACTGATTCACCCCCCCTCTCAGTGTTCCTTAATTTCAACAATTGGTATAAGAGCCTGGTTCCTTGGAAGAAGTTTAACAGCTTGAGGAAGATCTGGGAAGGTATTTCAATGGGTTCATTTATGTATTCTAATGGCATCAATGAACAAATTCAATTTTCTTTAGAATATCTTGATCAGTCCAAAGCAGAAGTCAAAGAACTGAAAGAGAACCTTAAAGATGCTAAGGATTTCATTCAGACTTTAAAGGGCAACTAAATAAATCTATGGAAAAGAGGAACGAGCTACTTCAGTGGTTAGAAAATCAGAATGAAGACAATGACATGGATGAGGCTCTAAAGGAGAAGACAAAGGAATGTGAGAAGATGGCAAAAGAAGTTGTTGTCCTAAAACATGAGATGGAATCCGGGGTGATGAGACTAACCAAGGAAATCGAGGAAAGGAAGAAGATTGAGGAAAACTTGAATTAGTCTCTAAAAGAAAGAACAGAAGAATGCTGCAGATTGGACATAATAATTGGCCATCTAGAGTTTGATCTACAAGAAACCAGGTATAATGAAGAACAACTTGAAAGGTAAATTGTCATTCTCAAACATGACCTAGAAGGTGCAAATGAATTCAAAGAGAAGTTGAAGATAAGCTCAGCTAAACTTGAGGTGCTGCTTGATAGTCAGAAAAAGGTAGATAGTAAGCATGGTCTGGGGTATGAGAAAGGTGAAAGCTCTGGATCCAGTCAAAGAAATCCTGAAGGAAGAAATCCAAGAAGGAATCCTAGAAGGCCTTTAGTAAGACAACCTAATGCTCAAAGGTATCCATCTTTCAATGGAATTTGTTTCAATTGCAATAAGTTTGGTCATAGAGCTATTTAGTGCCGAAGTAGAGTGACTTAAAGTGGTCCATCCTTCTCCAGTCAATGCCTGAATTGTAAAAGATATGGTCATAGATCCAATGAATGCAGAAGTATGATGATGAATAACTCTAACAATAGAGGAAATGTCAATTCTTTCAATGGTAAATATTTTACATGCAATAGATTTGGACACATGGCTAATCACTATAGATCAAGAGGAAATCAAGTAAATGAGCAAAGAAATGTTGTGTGCTTTAATTGCAATAGATCTGGTCATATTGCAAGATTCTATAGATGCAAAAATAATGATAGAAAAGGTCCTGTAAACAGAAACCAGGATGTGCAGAGACAAGATAAAGGCAAGGGCAAAGTAGATGTGAATAAGATCTAGAATGAAATGAAGAAAACATGGGTGAAAAAAGGTGAAATGAATGATGGTGATGGGTCTGCACTGGAATCCGGTGCTAATAATTCCTCCTATAATTGAAATAGGAGCTTTGGCTTAGGGGGAGCTGCATTGAAAATATAATTCCCCCTACTAGTAAGTGGGTGCATGAATCTAGCACGATGAATGAAGATAAAGAAGTCTATTGCAGATCTGTTGAAGTAAATTCTGGAAGAAAAGAAGCTAATGTGATTGATTGCGGAGTAATTGAAGATTGACTGTATTAAAAAATAGTGTAACCAGATGAATTAGGGCAAAGCATTTATTACAATGACGAATTAAGTTTTGCGGAGCATAAAAGGTCATCCACTCAACATTTGAATCACTTTGTATCTGAAGAGAACAAGAAGAAGAGTGTTTGAGTTGAGATTTCAAACATTTGTAGTGCGAAAAGAGAATTCGACAGCTAACCCTAATTCCATGGAGAAAAAGGTATTTTTCTGCGAAGCTTTGAATTCGTGATCTTTTGAAATGGCTACTCCATTGGTTGTTGACATCACCGAAAGGCCCCGACCTAAATTTAAAAGGCATCCATACAAATCTGTAGAGGTTGATTTGTTAGGTGCCCTTTCTAATGTTTCGCATGGTGTGTTGCACATAGAAGATATTATGGCTTACATTCATGCTAGCATAGATGAGTTTGGGGATTCAAAGTTAGTGGATTTGTTTAAGAATCACCTGAGGGGTGAGATTTATGGTCTTAAACTTGAGTGTAAGGCGCTGCAAGATAAACATTTCATTCAGGTTATTGGGTTCTCGTCCTTCAATTAGGATGAGTGGGTCTGGTATGTACTGAGTCAGATGCATGCTGAATTCATGTGGTTGATGAAACCCTTTAAGATCACCAAGGATGCCATCAAGGCCGTAACAGGATTGAACTCATCTAGTGTACTGCCGATGTTAAAGTCAGTGAAGAATCAGACTGTAACTAATGCTACAGGCTCAAAGTTTGATAAGAGGGCAATGACAATAAATGATATAACTGATCCGGATGTCAAATTTGCATCTATGGTGATTGGGTATAAGATATACCACTCTAGTAGGGAAAACTCAGTGTCAGATATAGCCACTTATGCTGCTTATCAGATGTTAAGAGAAAATGCTGACTATGACTTGTGTGAGTTGCTGTAAAACTAGCTAATGGAGAATCTGAACAAGATCAAGAAGGATAAGAAGAATACATTCAAGTATGGTACTTTGGTCTTGTTCTTGTTCTTTTATTTCATGAATGAGTTGCCCGCAATAAAAATCCTGTATTGGACCAGTGATAAGCTTGTTGCCATACAAATAAGAGGCACTTGCACAATATTGGTGACTCCAATGCCCAAAGGACTGCTCTTTTGGGATATTTCAAGAATTTCTAGAACATGATGCAATCAAGGGAAAGAATCCCTATGTATGTGGTGGAAAAGTACAAGGATACAATTTGTTTCATGGTGGAAATAGATCAATGCTTGATGGAAGCAGTTGAACCAAGGACTATATGGATCATGCCCATGGGGTATGAAGTTGATGAACAAATACTGGAAATGTATGCTCAACACCTTCTGAGTAAACCAAAAGATACCTTAGTTGAGAGATTCGGTACATATGGTGAACTTAGTTTGAAACTGCTTGTTGAGCTTCGGAAACCTGAATCTAAGAGAAAGATCCAAAGGCAAGTTGAAATGTATGCAAAAAGTATTGGAATAACCAAAGAAGTTGTGAGACAAAATAGGGAAAGGATAGAGAAAGCTGAGAAGGAGAAGCATGACAGAGAATAGGGAAGTGTTCTAGTAGAATCCTCTTCTAAATCAAGGACTACTAGGAGTTCTGGTACAACCTCCGGTGCATCACCTTCTCCTATTACAGAGAAATTCAAAGAGAAACCTACCGGCAAGGAAGGAAAAAGAACAAAAGTAATGGCCAAAAGGTTATATGTCAGTGTGGAGAAGGAGGATGAAGAAGAAACTGATTCAGACTTGAGGTTAAAGAGTTAAAGGCCTCAGGCACTAAGACTACTAAAGTGTCTAAGGAGAAGTCCTCTGGAAGCATAAAGTCAGAGAAAGCAGAAGCATCAAGGGTTGCCAAAGTCAAGCCCTCCGGAAGCATAAGGGTGAGCAAAAGATAAAAGACTGAGACTCATGTTGGAAAATCCACCTTGTCAGTTGAAGATATTGTGAATGAAATAATTGTTCATGGGAATTTGAAGCCCATAACAAAATATTATAACAACTTTGATAATGTCAACAAGAAAATTTTGGAGGATGCTACTGTTAAATACTTGAATACATTCAACATAGCAATTGTGAAATTTTTTTCAGAAATCCCTAAGAGTCTAAGTGACATTTTGGAGATGAGAAAAGAAGCTGCTAAAGAAAAAGATTTGGAGCTAAGAGAACATGTGTTGTCCAGTCTGTGTCCGGTAATCTCTATGAAGGAAGCAAATCAAATTTTCAAAGAAGTTAAAGATGAATTCAGAAGCAAGAAAAGGATGAATAAGCTAATGATTGGAGACATTGATGAAGTGGTCAAAGAAACATAACAAATTCTAAAGAAAGCCCTAGACAAGAATAAGTTTTATGTGGTCACTGAAGAACCTGTTGATGCTGATGATACATCCATTCTGAATAATGAAAAGTTGAAGAAAAATGAGCAACAAGCTGAGCAATATGATTTCTCTATTCCGGAAGAAGAAATATTAAATAAAGGAGATGAAGAGATGATGAAGGAAGATAATGTTGATTGTGCAGAGGATACTAAAATTCCTCCAGATCAATCTGGTGAAGAAAATATAGAGATGATTATGGAAATAAATGCTCCTACTGAAGGTGATTATGAGAAGAATAATGAGCAGAAAGCAGAAGAAGTTAAGGACAAGGAAGATCAAGAAGAAGAAACTAATGATGGAATTGATTCTTCCATTTTAGACATTGAGGAATTTGATAAAAATGATGATAATGCTGTTGTTGAGGATACATAAAATCCTCTAGAAAAGAGTGCAGAAGACATTTCTGATAAAGATAAAAGAAGGATGCCTCTGTTGTTGATGCAGAAAGAGCAAAAGTAGAGAAAAATAATGAAAATGATAAGCAAAACAATGTGGTTGACTCTGGAAAGGGAGAAGATGCAGGCCCTAAAGAGCATAAAACTGAAACATCATATTGGGCAAGAGACACTGCAAAAGCAGTGAAAGAAATTTTGGATAAAGACAAACAAGTTGTAGAAGATCCGAATATAATACAAGGTCTAATCAATTTTGATACTCTATTACCAATACAGAAGATGAAGTTGGCCTCTTTTGCATAAGCTAAGGCCAGAGAGGAAATCTTGAAGTTCCATATAGAAGATAATGAGTTGCTTGATCTCGCATTTGGCATTTTAGAGAAAATCATGCCTTCATTTCAGAAGGATTCATTAGCATCCCCCTCTGGTTAGTTGAAGAGTCTGATAAATTCTGTAAGTACTCACTTTGAGTTTTTTGAGAAGTTTACAGAAGTTAAGTCTGGAATGAATTTAATGATAAAAGATTTAGTGAACTGAAAAGAATAATTGACAATGATAGAATTATGCTAGATACTAGTGTAAAGAGTGTTCAAAATGCCCTCACTAAAGGAGGATATGTGTACAAATTTTGTTTATCTTGGCCAAAAGTTGTAGAGGATATTGAGAAGAAAATAAAGGAGTCTAAGCAAAAATTGTCAAATGTATCTCAATCCTTTGATCCTTTGACAATATCTGTGGCGAGTCAAGAATGTCAAGTAATTAGCTTGATTGATGAAATAAATAAATTGGTGAAAGAAAAAGAAAACATTGTGTCAAGAATGTGTGAACTCCGGGGATTGATTTTCCCTAAGTTAGAAACAATGTTCAATGCATTGACAGAAGCTCAAACTGCTGCTCTGACAAGTGATCCCACTGATCTACAGAAGGTAGAGTCATAGGCATTTTTATTCAGTGATCATATTTCAGTTTTGGGTAGCATGAAGAAAAGTTGGGATAGTGAATTGGCACTATTGAAAAACATTTTTGGTGATGTGTTTAAGTTCATGTAGACAAGACCTAATGATTGATTGTATATATGCACCCATGTACATAGAGTTTTTGCATGAATTTTGGTATGTGGATCTCAACCTTTGCCATTGATGTCAAAGGGGGAGTGGAAAGCAGTGAAAAATGAGGAATTCATCTAAGGGGGAGCATTGGAAATCACAAGTGTACATAGTAAGGGGGAGTTGTTCTAACACTTAGTCATTTTTCACTAAGTGTTGCTATCAATGCCAAAGGGGGAGATTGTTGGCAAGAGACACTGCTAGGCATGTCAGGTGTTGTCATTGATGGCAACTAAATCTATCTTACACATTCACATTGTATCATTTGATCATACCAAAAGTCAGATTGCAGATTTGTCTAAGTCCGGATAGACAAGAACAGAGCATATGATAGGGCTCAACATTTTGGTCCACATTTCTCCATAGGTAATCATATTGTGCTGTGGATCTGAGGGAATTTTAAGGGATGTCAGGGCTACCTAAATCTAAAGTTTCAGCCTCCAGATGAAGGGGTTTAAAGTTACAAGCATCTGAGTATCAGATTTTGGCTAGACAATTCAGTTTGGTGAAGAATAGGCCGACTTGGTGTTTGATCCTTGTGCGGATTAAGAGAAGTGGTTGGTTGAGTAATTTATGAGATCCGGTGGTATTGGCCGACATGTGTGGTGACTTGAATACATAGGTTTTGGTCCACACTGACAATTGTGCATGGATTCAGCCGACAAAACAATGATCTTGAAAAAGTTTCTAACTTTTCTTGAGGTCGACTACAGTTGATGTAATTTCATGTTGCATATATATATGATTGATGGGTGCAAGCATTTTGAGGTATGGATATGTGAATCTGAGGAGATAGGTGTGAAGTGTGGCAGTATCAATTACAAAGAAAAGAGATCTAAGCTCCAAATCATGGCAGAACAGTGAAACAGGGCAGTAAGAGATGAAGTGTGTGAAGTCAGTATATTGAGCCTAACCGGAACTGTAATCTTGTATTGTTAGATGCTATTCTTTAGTTCAAGTTTTTTAGTGAACTCTTTGTATTGATCTTGTAGGTAGTGAGCCTCTTTTGAATAGTGAGCTCTGGGCAGTGTGCCCAAAGGCATGTGCCTTCCCATTTGTAATACTTTTAACAGAGTATAAAATCTTGTGGGTTAACCCCCACTGTGGTTTTTCCCTTAACCAGGTTTCCATGTAAAAATCTTGGTGTTCATGTGTGATAATAATGATGCTTCTTTCTTTTGAATGTATGTGGTAAATTAATAAAGGAACATAATAATAATTTTTGTAGAACACTGATTCACCCCCCCTCTCAGTGTTCCTTAATTTCAATAGGTAATGCTGAGGCCGCTTGTACACAAACCAGAGCATGGCCACAACTGTAATTTTCCTAATTGATTTTTTATGTCAAATCATACTATAATTAGAGTGTATGGTTTCCCCCAGCCACTTCACATATTGCTAAAATTTGTATAAGACATAATTGTATTCATGGAGTTTATGTGACAAATGATGTGAATGGAAAAGGAGGTAATGAAAAGATAAAAGAAAGGTACATTTCTACCTGATGCTACAATTTTTGGTGATTGGTGTATTGGCTCTGACACTCTTGAAAATTTGCAAGCCTTTTTAAAGGCAAAATAGTCTTTGAAATTGGGCATCGAGAGGAATTGTGACCTTGAGGGTCATATGAATCTTGTGAGACAATCAATTCTGACTAAAATGGCTGTATCCCATTAGGTCCTGTTTGATGAGGATGTGATAAGAAATCTTGTCAGTTTTGATGAGGTATATAGTAGGAAGAGAAAATGGGATATCTTGAAAAATATTGAAGATGAAAATAAAAAGTAGAGTCCCCTATTTCTTGGATTCTTTGTTGAAGAAAAAGACCCTCTGAAGAGAATTGATGCAATCATTGATAATTTTGAAAGTATATATGGTAAAGCTAAGAAGTAGCTTCCTAAGGCTACTAAACTTCCAGTGAAAAGGTCTGCAGGGATTGAGATTCATGAGTTTGCTCCTGATGTTTTGTCAGTGCAAGATCCACAGGTCCCAGAATCACCACCAGCAAAGAAGAAGAGGACAAAAGAGGTATCTCCACTTGTTCCCTATGAAATGATTGAAGAGGTGGTGGATAATGATGAGGTGGCTAACATCTTGAGGCACATGGGAGATGTGAAAGAGGTTGATCAGCCCTTGGTTGGTCAACCCACTGACGTACATAAGCTTGAGGCTAGGAAGGGTGACCAAACCCAAGCTGAACCAGAGTTGGAGGATGAAAGGATTATAACATCCACGAGGTTCATAGAAGATGACGACTTCATCAAAACTCCAGAGTTTAAGGATTTTTGGCTGAAAATGAAAATGAAAGAATATAATGAAAAAGTGGTAATAAATAAAATGGGTGCTGATGAAGCACAACATGATCAAATCATTACACAAACTTTCAAAGATTTGAAAGTAGATGAAATTGATGTGAGTCTAGAGGAGGCAAGACAAATGGTCTTGAAAAGTAATATGCTCATCATCCCTGGCCTTGAATTGAAAAAGGTATTTTTACTTGACCAAGTTAGAAGTCAGGATGATCCACAACTTGTTTCAGAATTTGATTATGAAGATGGTATAAGTGGATGTGGTTTTAATCCAAAGACAGAGACCCTTGCAATCTGGACTACTCAGAAGAATACAAGCAAACCAAGATTACTTGATATTGTTCAATAAATGAGGGGTACAACTGTGGTAAAGACTTTACAAGATACATCAGCAACAGAAGCAGCTGCTCTCAATGTTCATACTGCTATGTTTACTCATGTTGTTGTGAAGAGATTAGAACAAAGGCTACCAAATTATGAGCAAACTCAGAAAGTAATGAATGATGAATTAAACAAATTGTATTTTGAAAATGTGAAATTAAAGAAATAATTGCAAGCTGTGAATTCTTCTCAAGGTCAAGCCATTGTACCCTATCAGCCCCCTATGCCACAAACAACCAGTGATGTCACAATGTCTACTGAAGAATTTAATGCAACAAGATTGAAATTTGAAAAGGAAATTGAAATTTTGAATAAACAAAATGAAATGACAAAGAATGAGGCAAAGATGAAAGTTTTTAAAATTTTTGAGAAAATTTTGGAGTATAGAGTAAAATTGGCTGTGGATAAGCTTGGGAGTGTGCATGATTGCTACTCTTCTTTATCTCAAGTCATTGAGCAATTGAAGATAAACTTTTCTATTTTGGATTTGTTGTTTAAAAAATGGCAACCCTATCATCACACTTTGGTTACGATGTGCTTAGTAGTGCAAAGGAATCCTGATGCCCCTACAACTTTGAAGCCCACTGAGCAAATGGTCAAAATGATCATTGATGAATACCAGTATGTGAATGGGGAAAGCTAGAAGATGCAAGCAAAGGTTGAAAGTTTTACTACGTTCAAGCATAAATTTATTCCTTTCATACTAATAGAAGATGAGAAAATCAAAAGTCTTGACACATGGAAGATGGAATTTGGCCAAACAATATTCCAAGTTATGGATTTTTTGAAGAAGGATGGAGATGTTAGTATTCTTAGTTTTAACATGATATTGGACTGAGTAATTGCCTTGGATGCTGGGTATGGAAAATTTGTGATGGATGTCAGAGATTTGCTTGATAAAAGATGGAAAGAACACCAAGAGAACTTGCTCTAGATTCAGGCTTACCAATGGCCTGGTGATTTTACAATATATAAATGGGAGGAGAAATATCTTAGAGATGAATCATCAGTAGCACAGGTTCAGGTGCAGAGGAGCAATGAGCCATATGCTAGCGTTAAATAGCACCACCACATCTTGAACACTCTACTTTTGTCTCTTTATGTTTTCTTCATGTTTTCAAAACGTATTCAAATATATTTGAAAATCCAAATTGGACTTATAAAAGGCAAATATTGTAATATCAAGGGTTAGGAATACAAAGAGCTATTTTGAATGTGAAAGGTCTAAAGCATGTTGCTTGCTTTATAAAAGGAAACCAAGACCTTATGGCTTAGGATCTATCTGGGATTTTGATTTTTTGAAAGAGACATTGCACTGCCTGTACTTTGAAGCGAATCAATATAAAAGTTGCTATTCTCTAGTACTCAACTTTTTGTTCTCATTTGTTTGTTGAATTGGATTGCTAATAATTTATCTGGTTGTCTCTAATTTACTTTTTCTTTGTTATTCAAATCAACCTATCAAGTATATTGTTGATTTGTTAGAACACATTTGATGTTTCTTGTGTGGTTTGTTTATTGGGCTCCTTCAAGCAAGGATTAAAATCTTATAGGTGAATCACAGTAACTTTAGAGAGTTAAATTGGATCATTAAAGAAGAACCTGATAACTCACATATTTGCATGTCTATGCAAGTCATAGACCTAGAATTGCCAAGCAAATCGAGTTGTGGCTAAAAGGGAAGCACATATTCTTCTTAGAGTGAAAACTTCGTAACCCAAAGGTAGGCATTGATCATTCTCTTTTGAAAATCATTCCCTTTATATATTTTCAAAATCCAATTTTGTTTTTCTGTTTTAGGAGTAGGGTTTAAAGATTTATAGAAAGCATTAATCCAAATCGTATGCCAGATTGGGTTAAGTGAAGTGGATGATTTAATTGACAAAATTACATAAGCTCCTTAATCTGTTCTGAAGTCACCAACAAACTTGAAAGTAAATTGTACACCCACCTAGGCTTGAACAGAGCCTAAAGTGTAGATAATTTTGATTAATCTGATCAATTATGTTAGTTGGCCAAATTTACATATAAAACCTAATCATAAGATTTGGCATATCTTTAGGGTTTTATAATTTGCAAATTTGAGTACCAAAAAAAACAATATTGACATTAAAGTGATGTACAAAAGCATTGGTCAAATCATTGAAGGAATGAATAGAACTATGAGGAAGAGAATAAAGCCATTCAATTGCATAATCCTTTTAGTTTATAGGGAAGAGCTTTGTAAAAAGTTTATCATCATAAACATAATCAAAACAAACTCCCAATTGTGTCATAAGGTCCCCTTTACCACTATACATGAGAAAACTAGGGGCCACCGAACAAACTAGAAATGGATAAGAAATAACTCAAATGAAAGTGGATTATGCTTGATTTCTCCTATGATATCCTTTGATTACTAGGGGTAATGCATCAACTTTACTTTGCATCTCATCAATTCTTTTAAGGATGACATCTATGTTGGAAGGATGAAAATTAGGAGTTATGATTAAAATGGGAGTGGAAGTGGAAACATGAGATAATATGTGGAGTGTAGGTTGATTGGGGGACAAAGAATGAAGTTGGAATGACAACACTAGAAGTGGGAACATGAGTAGTGCTTGAGAAGTAAACACAATCAGGGGATGAGTGGAAGGTATAATATGAGAAGTAGGTATAATGAGAGGATCAATGATAGGAGCTATGAAAAATTAATAACCAATACAGAGAGGAGAAGAAATATGTGGTAAGGAACTTGATGAACTTATCCTTTGACCTATATCACTTAATACTTCCATCACATAAGGATTATTCATTAACAAGTTATGAAGAACATAAATCAAATTTGAATAATTAACATTATTACTCAAATTCGTAAAGGTCCGATATAAGTATTTGTGTAGTAAGATTCATGTCTTTCTTATCCATATGTGCAACATGTGCATTATGATGAAAAACATCTTCCCCATTAAAATATGTAGTAGTCATCAAATCCTCAATCATAACTTCCTCGTAATGAATCGAGGCCATTGTAGAGTTAAGCCTAAGGTTTCTTCTTAGTGCAAAATGAGGATTAAGTTGAAACCTTGACATTCAAGCAAAATATAAAGAAATGAAAAGGAAATTGCATCCAAGTAATCCTAAATTTTTCTGCCAACAATTCATACCAAAGATTGAACAATTTAAGGATATTGCAATAGGTAATTTGTATTGACACAAATAATATTATTGAAGCATTTCAAAGTTTAGGCCATAAGAATCATCCTTTCTTAAACATGGATTGCACATAATTCTAAAAATTTAGAAGTCTTGGTCATTAACATTATTGTCTGCTACAAGGTCATCCAGTGTATCATTGTCAATGTTCATATGTTCTTTCAAGTATTTAATATTCTCATCATCCTCATCTTGACCTGCATCATCTTCATCATCATTGAAATTTGACTGTAGACCATCTATATTGTTACCATATGTATTTGGATCATCATTTTTTATACCATCCATATTGTTGTCTTCCGTAACATCATCTAACTCTGGATTGTTCTCTTCTTGTGCTTGAACATAACCATCTTCAACATCATCATGGATGTCAATTTCTTCGATGTTCTCTAATCTCTCTCTCTCATTTTGTTGGCCATCATTATTTTTCTCAGTATCCACTAATGCATCGTCAAATACATGCCTTAATCTTGGATCATAATGTATGACAAATATCCATTTTGGGTCCAAAATATCTTCATAGAAAATAACTTGCACATGAACGACATACATATATTAGACGTATGGTATAAAATATTTATTGATTAATAAACACATGTATATATTAGCAATAGACCATTTATTTAATAGATTAATGATCACTACCGCTTCTTGTTTGAGTTAAAGAAATACCTGCTCACAATGAATTGGTAGAACATAAGGCTCCTTATCCTCTGGTAGGAAACATGAGGAATCTATAGAAAACAATCCACTATGAGTATCATGTCTTCGTGTCCTATCAAATGCTTCATACCATCTACACTTAAAAATACAAAATTTAAAAGAGCAGTAATCCAACTCAATAATTTCTTGTATTTCCCAACATATTGTAGATTCCCTTCAATTATATTCTTATCTTTCGAGCTTGATTGAATGGATTTCTTGAAGTCAACCATGATGCCACAATCGAAGGATCATCTCTTTACATCTACACTTTCTACACAATAATGTTGACCATATGCCCACATTGCTAGATATTTCCTCACCCGTGAAAGACCATTTATTTCAGTGAAAACAAATATAATAATATTAAAATAGTTAATAGTGTCAAAACTGTAAGGAAACAACATTTTGTAAAATTGCAACTGTACCTTTCTTTCACATCCTCTAGACATGTTGATTTCATCTTCTGTTATGTTTGAATCTATACCTGCATCTTCTATTTGATTTTGAATTTGTTCAGTAACCTATTCTAGTGTGCAATCTTTGCCCCATTCCCCAAGCAGATCAGTGGGAAGTGGAGTATTCCTTGGGTTTGATCTCTTAATTTGTCTCCTTGCTTCTAACACTTCTTCTCTCTTTTTATCATACAGATCAATCCATTTGTTCATAAAGTCCATGTGGTACAGAATGAACTTGTCGAGTATAGCACTTTTGTCTACACCTATTACATGTCAACATGCTTATTTCAAAATCCAAATGTCATGCTGTTAATTTGAAAAATAAATTATAGAGTAAATTAATGATTGCAAGAAAAACAACCACACTGATCATGAATTTACTTACTAATTTCTACTTGAACACCATTAGATTGTGGTTTTTCTCCATCAATAATATCTGATGCTCATTCTTCATCTCAAAAGCGTGGCCCATCTTCAAAATCCTTACCAAGGAATTCACATAGGAAGAAAAATGCTTCATTCAATACAAAACCTTCAGCCATGCAACCCTCTAGATGTGCCTTTTGTTAGACATATCTTTTTAGAGTTTTCATATACCTCTCAAAGAAAAACATCCACCTCGTTGCTACGACACCCGCCAATTCAATGTCATTGACTAGGTGTATAAGTAAATGGACTTGTAGGGAGCTCCTTCTCAAATACACATACAATTCTTGCAATTTCCTTCTTCCATTTTGGCACTTCACATTCATGGATCTCCTTGAAGGTCACCCACCTAATATAAGAATAGTAAATTAGTATGAACCTTTAGTCAAAAATTAAAATGCAATATAATAGCTCTATGTCTCTCACACATGAACATTTCATATAACCACATACCTTGTAAATGCTGACAATCGACTTATGACATTCCTTAAGTCAACTGTAAGACAAGAATCCCCGTAATTGCCAATGGCATGATATGCTATCAAACACATTTATGAAAAAGGCCATTAGTAATTTTTTCTCACACAACAAAATATCAAAATATATTACTTAATCAATGTTACAATTAAATGTTAAATGATATATAATACCTTCATAAAATTATGAAAATCATGTGTTTTAAATCCTGTGATATGTCCATCAACTATAAAAGCTTTAGCCAATGATGACCCATAGCCAGTAGGTGTCCTTATTGAATGGGTGACATTTTTTAATTGGTCTAGCTCTTTTTTTTTCAAAATCCATGGAGCTTCTACATATGTTTCCTTTTTCCTATTTGGCCACAAATGTTTTCTATCAATTTTGGTATGCGAAAGAGCAATATCTCTCCTCGAAGACAAGGTGTCCTTCTCTTTGCCTGATATATGTTGAAATATAGAATCTGGGATATTTTTGAAGACATGCATATGATCTAATAGGTGAGATATTAATAGATCCTTCTAGTAAGGGAGTGTTGATCATGATGTTAGTCATAAGCAAACATGAAATAACAGTTACACAACAACCTTTATTTATCTTGAAAAATACGATGAATTCAAATAATTCATGATCCCAAGTCTCTGTTGATTAGTTTATAATCTATTGATGTTACTCAGTGGTTGATGTGTGTTGCTGTTAATCATTCAAGGGGCCTTACATTGATCAGTAAATTCTATTTCCTGTAAAGATGCTACATAGAAAGGTTACTCTACACAGTATATTTCTTCAAATAATGTGTCTGTACTTAAATCTTTGCATGATATTTATCAATTGTACATGCTTCAACTCTAAATATGCTGAGTTTTTAATTGTCTATGAGATGTCTGCATATTTCATCTTATTTTCTTCTGATTATCTATTACTTGCAATTATGATGGTGAATTGTTATGAAATTCAAAGAAAATTAAAAGAATACTTCAAATTATGATGAATCTTCAGCTATTGAGCCACATACACACTTGATACAGTCATGAGGAGAAGAAATCAAACCATATTTTCACCAGGATGTTCCATAGCTAGATACAGATGATGCTAACTTCAAAGGATGATGAATGAAAACAATACAAGAAGACTGATAACCACTCCAAGGGACGCAACTAATCAAAGCATGTATCAAGAATCCAAACATAGATTACTCAGGATTTATGATGATTTGTAATCAAAATGGTCTTCTCTTTCATTAAGTATGCAAAAATATGTATGCTTACAACAACTTTGAAATAGGTCCTGATATTTTAGCAATCAAATTTTAATTAAGCTTCTGAATATTCAAAATGAGGCACCCCTGCACCTTTTATAGAATAAGGTGAGGGAGCGGTTACAAATGACCTACAATCAGGATGTGTCAATTAAGATCAATAATGTACATTCACTTTTGACTTGGTCAACTTTCCCTATGGCACAGGTCGCCAGCTGGCAACCATCTAGGTGACTTATTTTCTTCTAAGTACTTGATGCATATGTTGCCCTTGTGGCGCATCTTCCTTTACTCTTCAGGTTCTTCTTCTTCATCATCATGATCATCATGATCATCACTTCCTGTGTCGTCATCACCCTGATGAATATCACCTTGTATATGGACCTTCATTATTGTCCTGATATTTCCATAGGCTTCCACTATCTTATCAACCTCCCCGCCATCCTGAGTTTTGGCTTTACTGATGGCGTGCTTGTGGGCTTGAAATTTATCTTTGAGGGCCTCTAACCTACCCTTCCTGTTACTCAATGTTTCATTATAATTCTCCACCCTGACTTTGATCCTCATGATCTTATTCATTGCCTCTTCTATTAGGTGGGTGAGAGGATCATCAGCCATCAGCTGGAAGTTATCATGTAGAGCTTTTATGGCAAAGTCTGCATCTTGGTTTTCAATTTTCCCCTCTACCTTTCCCTCTAGGGCTTCTAGGACTTCTTCATAGGACATCATGCTGTATAGTTTCACACTGATATCTCTTAGCTTACTATTGCACTTCTTCAGTATATCACATTCAAACCTGATGTCCCTATACCAAATATCCTCTAGCATGGTAGTGTTATTATCCAATACCCGATTATTTATTAGGACTTGAGGATTAATCCTCTTTATTTCACTCAGAGCACCCAAGGCCTTTTCTATCTACCCATTTCATTCTGTATTTTATCAACCTTCTCCTTTGAGGTACTCAAAGAATTCCACCTCTACAAAGAGGCTCTCACTACTTCCTCAGCTCCCCTAAGTGCTGATAGCATCCACTTCCTCATGATCACTGACTCATGCTTCATAAGGTCTAACTTATTAACCTCCTCTTGAGAGATTGTAGTCAATGGGACTCCCCGATCTGATGATGTACTATTAGGGTTAATCAACCCCTTTATGTATGAGTGTAGCTAAGCAATGTGCTCTTCATGCTACTTATTCTTCTCCTTTTCTTTCTTCACCCATTGGGTTAAAGAATAAATTATATCCTTCCCTTCTTGATCCTCTTGGTCTTCATTAACAAAACCCAAATCAACTGTGGTGATCTGGAATTCTTCCAGGGTGATTTTGCCTTTCTCTTTTTTGACAATGGGAAGTGGTACTTGGGCAGTCCTTCTGCCTGTAGAAGGATCTCTTCTAATAGTAGATGTTAATCTGTCTTTCCTCTTTGGTTTCATGATGGTCTCTGCAAACAAGGTTGAAACATCAAATTCTTGAATCTCAAAACATTGTTCCGTACCTATTTCTTTCTCAAGCCATTAAGGTACTTGATCTCCGGATCCTTGTTGTCTATCATCATCATCATGTCCACCCTAATCTCTAGTGTCTATCTCTATTCTCGATGGAGAGGGTGATTTTATTATTTCTTCCTCATGATGTTCATCATGAGGGGGATCTTGTCTTATTTCTTCTTCTTGAGGAACTTCCTTTTGTGGGGGAGGATCTTGTAGTGTATCTACATGCTGGTCCTAGACCTGATCTTGTACTCCCTCCTTTTGTGTTTCATCCACTTTGGGAATTTCCTCAACTTGAGGTATATTTGTATCCGTGTATATCATTGTGTTCAAACTAGGTGCATCACCCTAATCCTGGATCACATTTTGTTCTGCACCTGATGTACCTACCTCTTGTGTTTTAAGGTCCTCATGACCTGATGTATCCTTATCACGTGAGGTTTCTTGAGTTTGGCGGGGATCATCACCTAATGTGTCTTTATCATTCTCGCCCTTTTGTTGGACTTCTACTATTTTGGGCTTAGCTGGTATTTCCTATTGTTGCTGACCCATATCTGGAGTGCTGCTCTCTATTTCTGCCTGTTTGGCTACCTCAATATTTTCTATTTTATCAGGTGCACCTGCTTTGTCGCCAAGGGTCACATCCTCCCTCTATGTTAGGTCTATCACCGTAGGACTAGTTACCTGATCAACTAACTTATCAAGCCTAATTTGTTGGGTTGTCCTCTCTGGGCTACTTTCTTTCTCTTTCTTTGTTTGCTTCAACTCTTCCAATACCACCATCTGTGCTGATGGGGTTCCATGTGGGGTCATGCGAGTGCTAGAAGCAAGGGTCTCCATCCACTGAGAAGCTACGTTTTGTACCACCTCATCATCTGATAGGTCTACAGTTTCTTCCAATGAGAAAGGACCACCTTGACCTATCATAGAGGCTTCTTTTGCTTGCTCCTCATCCTTCTTAGTCTTGAATTGAATAATGGTAGGAAGTGGCACATCATGTTGCATTTCTTTCCTGAACACTTCACTGCTAGCTCCCCTTAATACTATGGGGTCATTTCTGATCTCACCCCTCATAGACGTTCTTTATTTTTTAGGTGGTGACATCACCTGGGGTGCCTTCCTCTTTCTGGTGACCATCATGGGATCATCACCTGCAGGCTATTTACTTACTGGCTCCTCTTCAAGAAGGATATCCTCTTCCACATTCTGTTGTGAGGCTTGGCCTTCATCTTGTACTCCTGTAGTCTCCACAGCTGACCTCGAGATTCTTTTTGTTCTTGGTTTATCCATCAAAGGCTGTGGAGATGAGGCTGATGCCTGTCCTGATGTAGATGCACCTTCAGCTGGTATGACAATTCTCTCAATTATCACCCCCTTAGGTTCATTATCAGTCTTCCTTCCTCTGGGGGTTCCTTTACTTTGTTTTTGGTTAGGCAGCCTTTCTCCATTAGATTTTCTTTTCTCAACAAGAAAGTCATCATATTCCTCATCAAGAATCTCCTGCCTTTTTCTCTTATTATCCACTATGATGGCCACACCTCTCCTCTTCAGTGTATTGATCTTTTCATTTACCCATGATTGGGTCAACTATAGCACCCCACCTATAAACTGATCTAATGAAATGTCTTCAGGTTGTGTTAGGTCAGGGGCTGAGATGGTGTCATTATACACCTTATTATCCTCATATTCATTTGACATAGTCTTGCCATCATCCCTCCTTAACTGTGCAGGCACTGGGATGCAGTCAAATGTCCTTATCTGATTTAGGGTGAGCCTTTGATATTTTCTTCTTCTTACCTTGTCCTCATCCTCACAATTAGTCCAGAAATCTTCTATGTATTTCTAATGAATAGATTTCCCTATTATCTTTTGCATTCTTCTATAGGGGTCATATGATCTAGCTAATGGAAATGGTTGTAAGTACATCAGGTTCAAACCCTCTATAGCCTTCTTTATGCTTTCTGAATCAGGGCATTTGTACCAACCTATAGTTATTAGAAATAGTACTGGAGGTATTTTCTTGTTTTCTTTGTATGCATCCAGTATAGAAGATATCTATCTCAAAAACTCCATCAGGACTACCCCATCAGTAGGGTACCTGGGTAGTATAAATGGCTGTCCTTCAAAACCTTCTATTCTGATGTAGGAAAATGTGGCAAACTGGATGAACCAGGCACCATGCTTGTATATAACTTCTTGAGCTTCCATGCTCAATCTTTTGGTTCTATCGTCTTCCATTGTTCTAACCAAATGCATAGAAAATGCATCATTCACCAATTTGTAGTCAAGGAGATAGTTTTTCCTTTGTAACTAAGGATAATGATCCCATATATGGGTATCATCTATACTACCACCAATCTTTCCAACTGTGGTCAGTGCATCAAATGTCCCTTTGTAAGCACATGAATAAACAACATATGAAGTCATGTGGAATGAGCATTCCAGGCCTCCTAGGTTCATCATCTGTTCATCTAAAGCATCACTGATGACCTTGGCCCATAATTGCTTGTTATCTATATAAAGACACATCTAGATGATGCTAAACATCTAATTCTTGAAACTCCCAGCATTAGGCTGGCCTGTCATCCTGCTGAGCAGGGTAATCATATACTGATATTCATCATCAAAATCAAATTTGTATAGATTTACTGGAAATTTGGCAAAGGAAGTGTAAGTGTTGTTCTTAGATCTCCATTGGTATATCCTCTTCCTTGCAGTCTTTTTATTGTTTTCATATTCAGTTTTGAGTTTGTGAAGATCCATACTGACTACCTTCTTTCAACTGGGAGATTGAAGTAGATGTAATCCCTTTAATTGACAAATCTACATAAACCCTTCCATGTTTCTCCACCTGCCTTGCCTGAGGGTTGTAATTTTTGGCGCATTCCACTGAGTTCTAGGGTTTCCATGGCATATGGAAATCTAGCTACATGCCACATTCCTGATATAAATATGGCATCCAGTAGGGTATTATCTTTGTCATCATGCATCCTGGATGACCATGCCACTAAATTTGTTTCCCTTGGTGTGTATCTCCGATGGCGCCATACTTAAATTGTATTCCCTCAGGCTGGACGTACATGGGCTTAAGAAATTCTACTCCAGATCTGTTCCTCTGCCATGGATTCCTACAATAAACACGACTGGTCTTACCATAATATCCACATGCATTCGTATAACACTTACATCTACGTCATCATGCATATTATACCATTTAATCATCATTACTTCATCATGATATGCCTACTTACAGAATCAAGCCAACGGAAAAGTCATACTACCTGAATATGCAGAAAATGACAACAGGAGGGTTTTTTTATTACTTACCTGATAACACTTATCTCCTAGATTAGGCTAATGATTACAGAAAAGGGGGTCTCAAATGATGATATTCACATGTTCCATTCTGCTGCAAGCTGTATGTCCATCCATAGGTAACTCGTATGAGGATTTGACTCTCAGCTCTGTAAACTCTTGTTTCTTCATAAGGTAAATGAAAAATTGTTGAGTACTTGTGACTCAGATTACAGGTTCAATGTTTCATTGTTGGTTCCTTGGTGTAGCAGCTTTGGTTCATTAGTTCAATGGTTCATCGGTTTGTTAGCTCAAAGGTTCCTTAGTTCAGTAGCATCGGTTCATTGGTTCAATGGTTCAACAACATCGGTTCATTGGTTCAATGGTTTAGTAGTATCGGTTCATTGGTTCAATGGTTCAGCAGTATCGATTCATTGGTTCAATGGTTCCTCAGTTCAACATGATAGGTTCATCAGTTCAGTGGTTCAATGGTCCATCGGCTTGACTAGCTGTCGGACTTAGCTAAAGATATCACTCTGTTGAACCATTGAACATCACGTCAAGGTTCAATGGTTCAACAGGTTCAACGATATGCGAAGTTGGCATCAGTGAGAGGAACATGGTTGACAAAGGGTGAAGGCTTGGTATCAGTGGGACATGGAACTATCGGAGTGAATGATGGAGTGTTGGCCGATGGTTTTGGATTACATCGATGAGGTTAGACTGGGGTCGTCAGTGGAAAAAGTGCCAACAATAGTCTTACTAAGTGGTTGAGTCTATAAACTGGAAAGTTGCCCGATGACAGATGCATGTGGGACTAAAGTTTCTCATGTGGGACTAATATGCAAATGGTTAGAAGCGGCGATTTGGACGGTTGGAAGAGAACGATGTTGGGCAGTTGAAATGAATGGTCAGTTGCATGAGTTTCTTGATTAGATTGCTAAAAGCAATTGGGAATATATAGTGAGAGAGAGTTAGATGGTGCGATCAATCTGGTGAGCTCTGTTGTTTTCTTCTTCGGTGAAGTCCTATGCTGTATGTTGTACGCAACATGTTAACCGTATGTGAAGGGACTGAGGAGAGATGAAAAAGAATAGAGTTTAGGTGAAGTGAATTATGGCTGAGAAGGTGTAATTCTATACTGTGTGCTATTTGTGGCACGATAACAGTATGAAGAACTAGCCTGAGTGCTGGAGAACTTTGAGCAGGGTTGTGCTATTAGTTATTCTTTAGATGAAGTTCAGATGAAGCAAGATGTAAATCTCCATGAAAGGCTTAGTGCAGATTTGTATTGTAACTGTATTTTCTGTTGCTGAATAATACAATGATGATTTGGGCTTTTAGAGTGTGGGGTTTTTTACCCATAAGGGTTTTCCCCACGTAAATCTGTGTTCTTGTTCTGTCTTTCATGTTTAATATTTTTGCTGTTGAAACTAGTTAATGTTTGCTTGTGCTTTCCTCTAAGGGTCAATGTTGGAAATGTTCTATGTTAGTTTCCACTTTAATGGCATAGTTGTGCATGTTTTTGAAGCAATTGAAAAGAATTTAAATTTGTCAAAGACACCACTATTCTTAGAAATATGTTCTAAGATGCTCACATTTCTTTACAAAAATGACCTTGGAAATTTACCTTTAACCTCATTCATAGGGCAAATTAGGGCAAAACCTAGTTAAATCAATTAAAACTATTGATCTTCTATACAAAATCCATGGATGTTGCTAGGTGTTTATATCATATTCACAATTGGTGGGAATCCACCTACTGCATTTATGTGCATTAAATATTACGAGGCAAGAGGAGGGGGGTGATCTTCAAAAGATCAGGTGATATTTGAAATATGACCCCCTCTATGTAATATGACCTTCTGCCTTTGAGCGACAAAACTGATGTCAAGGAATCGGGTGATGTTGAGAATATCAGGTCATGAGTTTAAGATCAGGGGATATTTAAAATGTGACTCCTCAAAACTAAAGTGACCCCCTTTCAAAAGATTAGGATGACATCACCGTCATGTTATTTAAAAGGGTGATCGTTGGGTACATACCTCTGCGAGGTAAAAAGTATGATGACGTCACCGTCAGGGTGATTTCTTTGTTGATCAGGGTCATATGACGTCATCAACATATTGGCACTGGAGTGATATTTTGTGACTGGGTGATTTGAAAGATTGGGTGATATTCAAAAGGTCGGGTGATATTCGAAATATGACCCTTGCAAAATATACGAAGACGTTTAACGGGCAAATACCACTATCACGTAAAATTGATGTCCGGAGTTTGCGGACCAAATGATTATCGGGTGATAAAATTGGATCAGGTGATCTAACGTAATATGACTGATCTTAAGGAATATTACCCCCCCAAGAATATCAGGTTTGATCAGGACTTTGACTTGTCATAACTTTCATCCCCTAAGGAATATCAGGGTGATCCAAAAGGCAAACATGCATGAAATTTTATACTCTTTCCAACCATGAGGTTAATGCTATGAAATATTAAATTTGATGAATTGACCTCATCATGATGACTTATCCACCTCCCTTATGTAGGGTCACCTGCATGACTTATTTTTACCAGACCACCGAAAAGTAGAAAAACAACACAAGCCAAAGCAGTAAAAAGTTGGGTCCCTATTTTGTCAAGTCAAAATGGGGCGTGTTGTGTAACCACACAACAGGGAGCTCATAAATATGGATTTCCTTTTCATTCCTTCTGGTATATTAACTACAACTTGTTCTAGTTCTTTAATTGAATCATCCCGATCAAAAAAATCCTCCCAAGCTTTTAATTCAGCATCTTCATACTTCTTAAGCCAATCACCTAGACCCATAATCATGGGAGGGCCTCTATTTTCAACTTTTCCATCAAATTGATTCTTCAAGAGATTTCTAAACTTATGATCTAGTGGTAGAAAAACCTTGTTATTTGCATAAATAAATTTATGTAGATCTTTAGAATACCGCCCTTGAAATTGTTCTACACATCTTGGACATGCAAATATCCCCTTTGTTTGAAGACCTACAATTCAATAAGTAATGTTAATAAAATCAAAAAAATAATATAAAACTAAGTATGAAAGTTGGGATGAAATAAATTATGGGTGTAAATACGTAAATATTTTATCTTACTAGAACAAACACCAAGTCCTGGGAAATCATGAATAGTCCAACATAGCACACCATACAACATGAAGGACCTATTTGATGGGGGACATGATATGTCATACATTCTTATGCCTTTCCATAACAGTTGCATCTCATCAATGAAAGGCGTAAGATAAACATCCATGTTTTTAACTTGATGTTTTCCTGGAACAATGAGAGTTAGCATAAGGTGCTCCTTTCTAACACTCATCCATGGGAGAATATTGTATACTATCAATCCGACTGGCCAAACACTATAATTTGAGTTCAGGAAAGAGAATGGGCACACTCCATCAATTGCAAGACCAAACCTGATACTACAGGGTTCATTTTTGAATTTTCTTGGCCATTTTTCCTGTGTGTTTCATTACTTTTGAGTCAGTCAGAATTCACATGAATCCATCTTTACTCTTGTTCTTTGCATGCCAGTCCATCAATTGTGCAAGTGACTTGCAACAAAACATTCATTGAAGTCTAGGTATAATTGGCCTGTGATGTAAAACCTTCTTTGGAACTGTAGGACCTTGTACATCTATACGATATCTCTTCTCTTTGCATACAGGGCATTCTACCTTGTTTTGATATTCATCTCTATATAAAATGCAATCATTTTTACATGAATGAATTTGCTTATAGTCCATCCCCAACTCAACCAACAATAGACGTGCCTCTCTGCAAGTTGATGGCAACACATTCTATTCAGGGAATATTTTAGTTTTTAGTGCCCTGTAAGATTGCCAGAGATTAAATCAATTGAATGTTTGACTTATGATGAACATGTTTGATATGTCAATCTATACTAGGATTGTTTATATACAATATATGGTTTTAAAATCACCTTAAAGAAATATAAACAAAGTTGATGAATGTTTACAAATTAGGTACACCAATTGATAATGCAAAGTAAGAAATAGATTTCAACTCACATTAGTAGGGTAGTAAAACCTTTGTCTGACCAACCAAATAGTGACTTGATTTCTAATAATATTAATGTGCATGCTAGTTTTGAGGTTCTACTTGCACCCGATTTGAACACGGGTGTCTTCGCTGCTTGCTTGATGGAGTCTTTCAGGTTGTTATCATCAACATTACATTGGTGGTAATTACCCCTGCTATCATCATTACTATCAACCGTATGATCATTATTGTCATCATTGTTTCCATCCCCAAAGAAATCTGTAAGCATTTCATTCAATCCTTCTTCTTGCACTGCATTTTCACTATCATGATCATCATCATTAAGGCTAGGTGGCATGTCATCAGTGTATGCGGATCTCATCAGTTCTTCAAATTTCTCAGCTAGTAGTATTCTCTTCAATGTTGCTCTTTTCACCTTGGTATGGTTTAAAGGATGGTTTGGATCATCCTGTCCAAATCTTAATAACCCAGTTGGATCTTGGGTATTAGTGTGTGTTTCATCAACATTTCTACGTATCAACAAACGCAAGCATTATTTAATGTTTGGCAACAATTGGATAAATCATAAATGTATCAATTTTAAAGAAATATAATCAAATATGGCTTAAAAAATAAAAATATAAATTGTATAAACATATATACATCAATTGAATAATGGAACATTATTTTATAGACTACCATTTTTATACAATAATTTAAATAAAACATAATTTTGACAACATAGTTTATAAAACATCAGTCCACACTCATTTATTATTCTTTAGTTTTCTACCCTTAAGAACATCCTTAGGGAGACCTTGTTCTTCCCTCTTCTTTCGCACAGGAGTGCATTTTAAGAAGGGGTAATCAATCAATAATTCATCCCCAATGGTAAGGTTCATAATAGCCTCAACCATTATCAATCTATCAACCTCTCTTTCCATATCTCCATCTTTATCATTTATAACCTTAACAAATTGACAATTCGGTCTTATAGTAGGGTCCCTTCCCTTACTACTATTTATAAATCCTACAATTTTTTTGTGTGTATGCACATCCATCTATATACATAAGATGACCTCTATTCATTTCTTTTCCACTTTCCAATTGGAGATGATGTGTATACATATTCAAATTTAGACCATATGCTGACATGCTTGGCTTATATTCTGCTAGCCTTCTCCATTCACCACTATAATATGATGGACCATAATATGGCATTAATCTCCTAGTGGTTTGTTTTGAATTGTTTCTATGTTTAGATCCCACATGTACATTTTGGACAACAAATAGGCTTAGATTCACTCCATGAATATTGGAGGGTTGTATCATGTAGCTGTATCCCCAAAATTGAAACACCTCGTACATGTTGATGATTGTTTTTACACATTAATAACAAAAGTTAAAATTCACAAAAGTGAACCTAACTGTCTTGAAAGATATGAAGAAATCAATTATGATTACTTAATCCCGAGTTTCTGTATGGTCAGGTCTTGACTTTGTGGATAATTAAATTGTTAATGTGAAGCTGTAATATGCAAGGGGCCTTACTTGATTTAAGGTGTTTTATGACTCATTGGACTCGGATTATGCAAAATATCATAAATATCAACATTCTCTTCATTCCTTTGCATAAATTTGTTACTGTATCACAAAGATTTATATGATTTATATTAACACAAGCTTTTCTTTTCAAATATTATGAAAATTACCAAATATCAACTCAGTTGTTCATGTTTCCTTCAAATATCAGACAATCTCCTTTAAATCTTTGTGTTTAGGCTAAGTATTTCAAATGTTTGGGAAAAGTTAGAGAAATCTAAATTAAACTTCATTCTACTAAAGGATCTAAATGTTCTGTTATTTACGTTGTAAGTAGTACAACAAACTTGATTAAATCCACAGACTAAAACCTTTAAATGTAAGCCTTGAGTATTTTCACGAACATACATTAAAGATTGCAAGCTTTAAGAGATATTATTTCAAATACAAAGAAGAGCCAGAAGACACTCTAAATATAGACGCAAAATTCTAGATTTATTTATATTCAAAACACACAATCATATATGATTTACAATGTATGAATGACTCTTAGCTTCATTAATCAACTTCACAGAAAACTTACAACGCTTTACAAATACAATAAGAAAGCTGGATGTTCCACGCATTCCTTATTGCAGACACAGGTGACCTCCTTTTATTCTAAACTAAAATGTTCTTCTATTCAAAATGCTAAGACAAATTACGACTTCTAGCTCTTCTCTACAAATCCCTATGTGTAAGTCATTATAGAGTAAAGGGGCTCAATATATATATTTGATTATCCCCAATATGGCCACAAAACCCTAGTCAATCAACGGTCTATATCTCAAGTGCAACAACAACGGTGGAAAACAAATCCCGCCAAAAATCTCTGAGCAACATACCCATATTGAGCATAAAGATGCCCTTTGGAACCTTAATGACCATCAAAATATCTTCACCATCAAAATATCCTCTGTTGCTTTGCCCTTTTAATAATGCTTCTTTCCACTTGTATATCTCTTCTCACTGAAATCCTTTACTCCTTCACTTCTTTTGCGATCCGATCCACCCTTTATGATGTCATTACCATCAAAGCTTCACCTTCCATATACCTGCAAACCTGCCAACAGACATAAAAAATGGATTTAAAATTCACGTCGTTGTCATCAATTTATACCTCTTCTGAATGTTAGATAGGCATTAATTACAACAATTAATGCGCCAAAAGTTTAGCCTTCTACTTCAGTGTTAGCATTTTAAACCTTTTACCGTTAGTTTAATTTCGACATACATACCTATTTTCCTTATATGTTCCTTTTGTATGTTGCCTTTGTATATTTAAACATACAAACATTTTATGCAAGAAATCAAACTAAAGTTCCCTCCCTTTTCCGCTTTTCCGTACTTGTATCTTTCACTTTGTATATCGTGCTTTGTATATTTTCTTATATGAGCGTATATACAACAACCTTATGCAAACCTCCTCTTACCTTTGACCTCTTGTGGTGCCTTTATTTCTTTGTATCTCGGATATGTACATCGTAAACATACAAGCATTCTAATATACAAAGAGTTTTCAGTATTTAACTTCTTTTCGCATCTGGTTTGTATCTCTTCTTTGCATCTTTCACTTTGCATATCAGCTTGTATATCGAAGACACATTGTAATTATACAAACCCGATATGCAAATGGTGGGGTCCACTTTACTTTTCACTTGTATCTCCATGATGCATATAACACTTGTATCAAACCCTTAGATACAAGTCCGGATACATACAAACTCATTTGTATGTCCTTCTAGACTTCAACTTTTATAAACCATAGTTTACTTACCTTTTGGCTCCGCGGCATGCATAAAGTGCAATGCATCTTTCAAAAGCCTTTAAGGTATGATGCATTGTTTATATCAAATTTTAACCCTTCTTGAGTTCCGCATTGCATGTATATTAAAATATATGTCCCCGAAACATACATACAAAGAGCGAAACATACAACAATAAAATTTTATTTTATAACCCCTTCGGTTCCGCGGCATGCATATATCATTGTATATCTTCTTTGTATGTTTCTCTTACCAAACATACAAACTTAAAATACCCCCCGATGGACTTAACCAATTATTTATTTAAACCTTGAACTATTTTGGGCCCGACTTGTATTGTATAGATAGAACGTTAACAAAATGCATACAAGTACACGGATGCAACAAAATTGACAACTCCCCTTGCGATTTATACAAATGACCCGATATACAAACATCTTTGTATATGAAATATACAAACCTTTTTATTGTACATTTTACCAAAAACATACATATCTTGCAAAATACTGGGAATTTTAACATGGTTCAAAAAGCAAACCTCACTCATTTTTGACAAGGAATTCACCCATATTTAGCTCTAGTACTTAATGTTATTTTTTCTTTATTTTCAACAAGGTTTGTAACTTTCACTCTCTTTTCCCTTTTACCACCAAACAGACCCACACACAAAAAGCAAAATCCATAGCCACAATAGGGGTCGTCATTTTGCTAAGGAGTAAAATGGGGCATGTTGTGAGCATCACAACAACTAGCAACCAAACAAAACAATTAAATTAAAACCATTGAAGAAAATTAAATGAAATAAATTCATAATTTCCAACTATCTTTTTTGTAAATCATTATCTAACTTGAGACTTAATGTATTCAATAAGGTGCATAAATTTTCCCTTCAGTTTAAGTGGGTGCACGTGATTAATAATTCTCATCTTGAAAATTAGTTGAACAAACCAATGACTGATATTAGCCTACATAGTTGATGCCATTCCTTCAGCCAACTAGATAGAGCCTTGCTGCCAGCAGACGTCCATAGCCCCGACAAGGTTATCGTTACAATTCTCCTAAGTAGAGCCCCACTGCCAGCAAGCGTTTATAGACCCGGTAGAGTTACTTAGATGGATTAATCTAGATTTTCATTAAAATCCATTTTATTAGTTTATATTTTTTGTATTTGATAGAGATTTCATAAGATATTACAGTTGTAACTTCATGATCCAAGGAACGATCACTTGCTAAAATCAAGCTAAGAATTGTAATGGGTGACCTCTAATTTTTCACCTAATATCTACATTGGTAGGTTCAACAAACCCAAGGATTTTAGGTGTGTCATTGTGAGAAACTTCCCTTGAATACTCAACCCACAGTTATTGAATACAAAATTTCACAAGTCAACTAACTTTCTACATTCATGACAGTCACAACAAGTTATACATAAATTTCAAATAATTAACCTGAATGTTCTGAATTTTCTATTGTTTTTAGTAGTTGTCAGTCTACTCTTGCATACTTCAAAACAAAATAAAAACCCCATCATACAGGAAAACAACAAAGCAAACAAAACAAACGGATTGTACAAACAACTACCTATGAAAGGAAACAACACAAAGCAAGACAAGAAAACAAAGAAAATAAATAGAACAACCATTCTATCAAACTCTACACAAGCCTCTACAAGGCAAATAAAACCTAGGAAAAGACCCAAAGACACCTGTATTTGCATACTTCCTTAGATTGTGCAAGAGCATCAGAGCACTAGTTATGGTTCTCAACTTAGAAAATTTATCTTTGAATTCTAAAAAATACTCATTTATTTTACATTCATTATGTTTAACAGAATAATTTCTGATAATCAACAATTGAGGAATCTCATCATGTTCATGACTAATCCATATGCATGTCTTATCCTTTGAATTTCCATAATCAAAATAGTATTCAACATTATTCACTGTGGAAGGGAGAAATACAACCTGATGTATTTCTGGCTCTACTGGACCTGCCTGTTCACTGCTAGCCAGTCCTTTATTTAACTTTGGATTTTCATTGCTTAGCTCAATGTCTGGTCTCACTTCGAATTGAAGGATGTATGACTCTTGATGGATTATTTCTTCATCTTTATCCACATCTATCTCTTCATTCTAGATGTTTAGTTTATCCTCAAGTTTAGGAAACGTCTCAATGTTCTCTTCAATTCTCTACACATCAGCATCTAAATGAGTACCATCATAATCATACATATCTAAATTTATCATTTCTAGATTATTTGGCTGTGAATGTGAAACAACATTTGATTCATGAAAATACTTCCCTGTTTCACTTTCAAAATAATGCTGAGGTGA
Organism: Cunninghamia lanceolata; assembly: GCA_027924645.1. Lineage (NCBI taxonomy): Eukaryota > Viridiplantae > Streptophyta > Pinopsida > Cupressales > Cupressaceae > Cunninghamia > Cunninghamia lanceolata. The sequence continues at coordinate 399,858 of BSBN01000030.1, forward strand.
TGCCTGACTATGCATAGAATAGAGCTGACTGTGTTTAATGAAGTGGAATTGGCTTGCGGATCATTCCCATGACTTGCGGAGTGAAAAGGAGAATTGGTAGATGAAGTTTAGAACCTGACCAACCTTTAATGGTGATCTGCGTGAAGTTTTATGCATTTTTGAAGCTGTGCCTTATGTTTAGGCCTGACCTATTTAGTGTACATGTTACATAAATTAGCCAATGTAATCCGGCCAACTTGATGATGATTGGAAAGGTTACAGATGATATAAATAAGAAGTTAAGGATTGTTTCTAAGAAGGTATGACAACTTGAAGATTTGAATGAGGAAGATGAGTTATTATGATCTGAAGAAGTAGCAGAATTGAAGCAAAGGACATAGCAGAGAATAGAAGAAGTTGCAGAGCAGAGATTTGATAATCCAACAATGAAGATCATCCAAGGCTGTTGTTATATGAATTGTTTGTAATCCTTGGGTTGCAGCCTAGCATCTGTAAAGCCCTTGAGGCATGTGTAATGTGTTTGAGATCAAATATATATGAAGAACAAGCTTTGAACACTGGGTTTTTCCTTGTTAGGGTTTTCCCAGGATAAATTTGATGTTATGTGTTCATGAATCTATTTTATCTTTTTGTTGTTAAAATATAAGCTTCCGTTGCATGTCTGTATGATCTTGGTATTACTTGTTTAAGGTTGTAAGGTTGGATAGTCCCTTACTGGACCCTTCTATCTTAACTGCATCAAGTGGTATCATAGCTAGTTTTGAATCTGCTAGGTTGGTTTGAATTTGTTGAGTTGATTACAAATCTGTTGGATGAAGTGCGAAACCCTAGAATTGAAGAAGAATCATTACAGAAGAGAGATCAAGGAAAGAAAGATCTGGGTGAGTTTTTTTTTAGTTGTCTTTGTCTGATTTGTTTCAAATGGGGAAAGTTGGAAAGAAAATAAAGAAAGAAAATAAAAACCCTAATGTGCAAAAATGATATTTTGAAAGAAGAATTGTGCGAAATTAAGAAGTGTAATTCAGAGTTGTTAGAGAAGATGAAACATCTAGGAGTGGACAAGTTTGAAACCCTTGAAGAAGAACTAAAAGATGTAAGAAGCAGAAATGAAGACCTAGAAGTAGAGATGAAACTATTTGAGGATGTTGAAAATAAATTTGTAGAATTAGAGAAAGGATTTAAGTTATTTTATAAGGTTGAACAGAGAAACAGAGATCTAGAAGATAGTGTGGAAGAATTGAAGAAGGAGAATAGTTTGCAGAAGAATGAAATATCAGATTTGAAAGAACAAGTTAATTAGTTAGAGCAGTCACTTGTAGCATGCATAGAAGAGAATGAAAATTTGAGATCTAAACCTAAATTTTGTGATGTTTCTTGTGATACTATTGACTTGTGTGATGTTGCAGAAGTTTCTTTAGGAAGTGATGATGAAGATGCCAGTATGACTAAACCTGGAGTGGTTGGTGATGGTATTGGTTTCAAAATCATGCAAAGAATGGGATATGAAGGATAAGGATTGGGAAAGTAGCAACAAGGAATTATAGAACCTATTGAACCAGTGATTAGATCAAGAAGTGAAGGGATTGGATATGACAGAGATAAGGAGGTTATGGCAAAATTTAAATCAAATCAAAGCAGAAAAGGTATGTTTTGTTCACATTGTAATAGGCATGGACATGAAGAGGAATCTTGTTGGGATATACACCCTTGTAAGTTATGTGGATTGAGGAACCATTCTAAAAAGTTGTGTTGGAATAAGTTAAAGAGAAGAAAGCCTATGACAAGTTGTATACAAAAGAACTATGGGTGGATGGATGGATAGGAATGGAGACATGTTACTGGTATGTTTAGAGGAAGATATAGAATGAAGTGTTCATATGTTGGATCAGGATGCAAAGAAAGAAGACCTTATGTGGAGCAGAACAAGGAAAGAAATTCAAACTATAGAGGGAGAAGTGACCAGTCATAATTCTTATCACACTAAAGGATACATAAGAGATGTAAGAGGATTTGATAGAAGACCATTTGCAAGAACCTATTTTCAAGTTTGCAGGAGAAAAGAATCAAGCAAGGAAAGTCATCAAGAACCTATTATCAAAGAAGCTAATAAAGGAGAAGCAATAAGTAATTTAGAGATAGTTTGTGCAGAAGATGAAAATCCTGTTGATACAGAGATGATTTGTGCAAAAGAAGAAGAGTTGATTGAATCACTAAGTTTGATAGAGGAACTGGAAGAAAATGATGCAAAGATAGTTTATGCAGAAGAAGAAGAAGAACCTTTTGAATCATTGAGTATAATAGAGAAATAGGAAGAAGGAGAATCGTTGATCTTAAGGAGATTTATGTTATAGAATAGTGCAAGAGAAAGTTTGTAAAATCATTTGAGAAGGTAGTGCAAGATAAAGTTTGTGTGAACAAGTGTAAACCATAGCAGAATTGTGTACTAGATTGAAGTGATTATGGTAAGGGAAACAAAGTGAAGTATATATGCAATATAACTAGAGTGGAAGCTATAAGATTTTGATGAATACGGAGGAAATTGTGTTAAAGACTAGAGAGTATACATGTTACAGAGAAAATAACAAAGTGAATTGACTTGATTGTTTCAGAGGATGCATTTGATTGAAATAGACTTTGATCTTGAGCTAACTTGCGGAGAAGACTTGCTCAGATCGCCGATCATTGAGGTAGTGCAAGGCTTGTAGGTAGATGCCAAATCTAGAAGAATAGGAGGCAGTTTTACAGGGTGGACTTGAACAGACCGCCGACCTTGAGGCAATTACAAGTACATGAAAATAGATCACCAAACCTTGAATTTGACTTAAAATAGACCAAAGTGAAGAGGCTCACTTCTTAAATAACCCCGAGAGTCTGATGCAGGAGCATCCAGAAGCATCCAGAGCAATTGAGATAGTTGACAGTGAAGTTGCAGATTGTAGAGAGAGCAACCTTGGAGAATTCCAGTCTTTGAATATTAGAGGCTGTAGATCTAGAATTAACATCTAGACATAGCCAATTATAACATATCAAGAATTTAGATTGTTTGGTTTTGATTCTGGAAAGTTATCATTGTTTAAAGATTGACTGTTCTGACAGAACAAAGCTGACTATGTTTAATGAAGTGGAATCAGCTTACAGATCATTCCCGTGACTTGCAGAGTGAAAAGGAGAATTGGTAGATGAAGTTTAGGACCCGACTGACCTTCAATGGTGATCCACACAAATTTTTATGGATTTGTGAAGTTGTGCCTTATGTTTAGGCCCGACCTATTTAGTGTGCATGTTAATTAAATTAGCTGATGTAATCCAGCTGACTTGATGATGATTGGAAAGGTTGCAGATGATATAAATAAGAAGTTAAGGATCATTTCTAAGAAGGTATGATAGCTTGAAGATCCAAATGAGGAAGATGAGTTATTATGATCCGAAGAAGTAGCAGAACTAAAGCAAAGGACAGAGCAGAGAATAGAAGAAGTTGCAGAGCAGAGATTTGATAATCCAACAATGAAGATCATGCAAGAGTGTTATTATATGAATTGTTTGTAATCCCTGGGTTGTGGCCTAGCATCTGTAAATTCCTTGAGGCATGTGTAATGTGTTTGAGATCATATATATATGAAGAACGAGCTTTGAAGGCTAGGTTTTTCCTTGTTAGGGTTTTCCCAGGATAAATCTGATGTTTTGTTCATGAATCTATTTTATCTTTCTACTGTTAAACTATAAGATTTTGTTGCATGTCTGTATGATCTTGGTATTAATTGTTTAAGGCTGCAAGGTTGGACAGTCCCTTACTGGACCCTCCTACCTTAACTACATCAATAGTCGATGATCAAATGTCTCTTTGTAAATTGATCTCAAACTCAGGGGCAAGTCATCATCTCCATCACATTCATTCTCATAGGGTATGTAGTCCAGCTTCCCCTTATCGTTAAGCAAATTATGCATCTTTAAACCAGTTCTTGTTCTGTTGCTTGTTTTCATCAATTCCTCATCTTCCAAACTAGTATATTGGCACATTTTTATTAGATTTATCATCTAATAAATGATCATTGCCCTCTAGGTTGGAAGTCAATGATCCAGGAAACTTTAAACCAAGAACTTTATCCTGCTAATATCCATTAAGAAAAAAATTAGTTATTTAAATAATATAAAACAATTTTTAAATGAAGTATACATGTTATTTATATCAAATTGAAAAATTCCTTACTACAATTCCTATTAGATTTGAATCGATTGTAGGAGGCATACTACCGACTGGAAGCTCATCATATATGTAATGTCTTTGTACAATCACTCGTTTAAATTGTTTCTTTCCATGACATACAGAACATCCACAAACAATAATTTTCTCAACGTATTCATCCCATGTACTATAGTCCTGACCAACCTCTTGTTCAGTGCAATCATTTGTTGTGTTTGTAGGATCCATTGTCATATCCTCTTCCATCCACTGTCCTCTATGTGATTTAATAGTTTTTGGTCCACATCCATGTACATATCTTTTTCTTTTTCTATTTGAATGCTCAGGCTTTGCATTTTCTCCAATCTCCATTTAAAATAATCAACAACATGCATTAATTTATGTCAAGATTGGATAATACATTATAAATTTCAATAATACTATAAAAAAAGATGGACGTATCACAAAATGCCATTAGATCATTTTTTCCTAAGTTAATTCAAAATTTGAGTGCCTGATGTCCCGTTTCATCTGTTGTGTCCTCATTTGATATGACACGATCTATTGCCATGGCCTCGTCTGGCCCCTATAATACACAACATAGTAAATAATGTTTAGTACACCAATTATATCATTTCAACAAATATGTTATCCAACACAAAACCTCACTTTAGTCATATATTTGACATATTGATATCATGTTTTGGCCATCCTAATTTTCAAACTTTTCCCTTGATCATAGAATCACATTTAATCACCATTCCTATGCATTTTCAACCAATAAGTTTGACCTCAGAGGCCTCGTGGACAGAAAAATGACTTTATCTCCTCTATGTTGTAGCATTTGTGAATTGATAAACACCTTCCTCATTTGGTTGAGGTTGCTTTCTCTTCTTACCTCTATTGTATCTGTAGATTCCGTTGTCATATCTATTTCCACCCACTTTCCTCTCTGTGATTTAGTAGTTCTACACTGTCCACGTCCTCTCTCCATGGCCTCTGGATCCTGTAATACACAACAATGACAATAGTCACATAACAGCTAAAATGTTGTCACATAACAACTAAATGGTTGACAGTAATATTATAGTGAAGTCACATAATATAAACAAAGATTGTCATGACTTAGCTAAAATATTGTCAATATCCTATCACATATCTTAAGGTTGTCCTTAATCCCAAATCTAACTCTGAAATGTTAGATGGAAGATCATGGCTCAAACTAAAATAATTGGTGTTAAAATGATAAGTCAGGGGACCATCATAGTGTTGATCTACTATTGTAGTGGGATCTTGAGGATTCAAAGGTTGTCATATCATTGCTATCATCCAAATACCACCTAATGTTGTACTAACAATGATTTAGAATCTTTATTAGCAAGTCAATGGACTGATATGGGAATAAAAGGCAGCCACCATATGATATCACCCACCCACTATCATTATAGGGGGATGATATCAAGGACCATCATTATGCCTTGTTATAGTTGACGGACAATCATCCTAAGTATTGTTACAACCCAAAAGATCTATCACAACCCCAAAGGACTATCACAAATGTTATTAGGTCATCCAAACCATAGCTCCAATATTCACCATCATATGAATATCATAATTAACATTGTAGAGGTTGTCATACCATGAGGCATAGGTAACAACCATAGGAAGTTTAAAAGAAACACTTGCACCATTAAATTATTGTCATAGTACACTTAGGATAGCTAGGTATGCATCCATAGAGTTATTACTATAAAATTGTCTCATTAATCTTGTGACCAGATTAAGTCACTATCATAGTAACAATGTAGTTAGTCATCAATCAACATGTTGTCTTTGCATTTCAATGAGATCAGTGCTTGAAAAATGACAATCCAGAGGTTGAAGAGACAAGTTGATACCTTACCCAAATTGTCATGTTCTTGAAACCTTATCACTATAAAGAGGAGATATCTAGAGAGTAATGTCACAAGGAGATAACCAAGGCATGCACTATCATGAGCCATAGGGACAACTTACTACACCATCCAAAACTCCATTTGAACTAGCTACTATCAATAATTCACATTATTGGGGACTGTCATGAAGAAAACACCATGCATAGGACTGTCATAGTCAAAGTGAAGAGGATTGTCTAGTCATTTTATGACTGTCATAATAGCTAGTGGGTTAGTTACCATGATTCAACCTAAAATAGGTTAATGAGAACATAGAAGTGAAAATCACAATACCATAAGCATTGCCATAAGTTGCCAATATAGTCCCAATATCATGTCATGATAGTAAGAGAAGAGTTGTTTGGTTTTTCCAAAGCCATATCACTTGCATAAGGATTGTCACCAACCATTTATGTAAGGTTGTGAAAGAGCGAGTCATTATTGAGCTAATCATAAGAGAAGCATGAAGTCAAAATGCTATCATGAAAACAAGATATAGTTACTTATTATAAGGACAATCCAAATTTGGTGAGGTTGCTACAAGCAACCAAATTTGGCATTCCATTAGATAGTGATATCAACTTCCAAGCAAAATACATCATTTTGAACTAATAGGCGCTAAATTAGGTGCACTTTGTGCCACCTTTTGCACCCTGAAAAGATTACATTTAGGCCTAAAAATCAGTGCTAAAGTAGTCGTTAACTGCTCCGACTATAGTGCTGACTAATGGATCAAAAAAAAAAATTCCCACCTGCACATACCCCAAAACAAAAAAACACAAAACAAAACTTTATTTATTTTTGGTGTTGATTTTGTGTTTGGAGATTGAGCGTTTGGCATGCAGAGATCAAGCATTTAGGTTTTTGTGTTCGCCCTTATTTTGGGCAAATCCTTGGCAATGGTGGGACCTATATTCCAACCCAAATTTCCTTTCCATACCTAAAGTGCATACTCACTTTCTTACATCTTGTAAGTCCTAGGTTTGAGCCACGACAACCTTTGCTTCCAGATATCTCAGCCTTTCAATTCGTGCCAGGTAAGGGCATCACCTCTCTTTCATCTACTCTTTTTTTCTCATCATATGTCGAATTCATTTGGACAAATGCGGGTCTCGTAATATTCATAGGGCATCTGTTGAAGATAATTTTGAGCAAGGCTTTTCATAATAGACGACAAATTTCCACATTCCATAATATTATAAATGTGTGCTTTATTTCAATTGATGTATAAGATTACTTTCTTGCAGTAAACTTATAGAGGAAAATAGCTTCATGATTTTCTCTACAAAGTAAAGGTCAAAAACCTTGAGGAATACAGAAAAATTGGATGTAAGATTTCATACATGGCAGTGTGTACTTCATTTTCCTCCACAGACTGGACGAACATAATTTGCCCTAGGTCGCCTCAAAATATCAAGCAATAGAGAGAAGAGAGCAAAGGGAGTAGACTCTGGCCACAATGAGGTAATTCATTCTCAATTTATATATTTGTAAATGTTTCCTTTGTTTCTTTGATTTTTAGTTTTTAGTTTTTTATTTCTCAATTTAAAAGAAGAAATTTATTATATATATATAGGGACATGAGACTGACAAAGATAAAGAGGCATTGGCTTCCATATTGGGGGTAGAGGCAGTGAACAAATTGGATGGTGTGGACTTGACAATGCTTTCTAGATACATAGAAAAATGATCTAGTAAAGCCCCTAAAACATTGCAACCAAATCAACAGTGTCAAATGGAATCAATTGATTCCCCAACCAGTCATGGATTAGGCAAAAGATCTAGAAGGAAATCAATAACAGTAACCTCTAAGAATGTGGAACAGGGAGCAAAGGCTTCCAATGTCCCAGCCACTCCTGGGACACAAACTTCTTTGACCACCACGCAATGTTTTGCATCTTGTATTGGTAGCTACGATACCAAGATAGAATATGATGTGGTTTCAGGGGAAGTCCGAATGACAGATGCTGGAAAAATGTTTGTGAATAGGTTGAAGGAATCATGCTTTAAATAGTTCAAAGACCAGCTATATTTGCCATTCTCAAAGATACCCATGCACCTACAAAAAGTAGTTATCCAAGACATGGAGACTGAATTTGGCACAGGTTGGTCTGTAAAGAAGATAAAGTTACAAATGTCTCAAAAATGCAAGAGATTTCAGTGCAACCAAACAAAGAAGATAAAAAACTCCCTCCCGAGCTAAGGCTCAAAAAAAGGCCAATTGATGTAAGTTTGAAAGTATAGAAAGAGCTTGTAAAAGCATATGAGAAGTCCGATGCGTGGAGGACGTCTGGTGAGGAGAGTACGTAGGTATTTGAATTTGCTCATAAGATTATATCAAATTTATTTAATGATTTTTAAATTTTATTTGTGCATAGTTAAATTGAATTAGTATATGTTTCAGGACAAGGCCTCCAAGGCTAGGCTTGACAAATTTCGTGCCACGCATCACAGTGGCTAGAAAGGTTTATAGGCTTTGATTTGTATATTTGTAAGTATATTTAATAAGTTAAATGATATATTTTTTTTATTTCCTAGGAAAAAGTAAATGATTGCATATTAATTAGTTTAACTAGTCCATGTGCCATGTTTTGACAAGAGGAGAAATATGGCCGGCATCTAAGCCAATTAGAAAAGGAAATGTTACAAAGCAAAAAGTGGACCGATTTTGTAATCTAGATGGAGAACGAGGTATCAATAGTTGAATTTCAATAACTTAGTTGGATATTGTTGTGTTAATATGTCAATTTGCATTTCTTGTGTTGAGTTGTTTATTGATGTGTAGGATGACTTCTAAAGTGCTTCTTTGTTGGCCCTAGATCCCACTCAATTGTCCCATTATTTGTAGTCCTGGACATGTGCACATGTCCTCCTAGTTGCCTTATTGTAGTGTTGAGATTTGAACTTCAGTTTCTTTCATTATGAATGCACCTTTTTACCTTTACATAACAATCCTTGGACATTTTTCACAATAATTTTAATCCACAAAGATCGAAAACTGTAAGGGAAATCACTTATATACAAACATGAGTTATGTGAACAGGCCATTGAACCATCCACATATTTGTTTATATTGAATTAATGTATAGACAACAGATCCTTTATTGAATCATTGGGTGGTGATAGAACTTATGAAAATGATAAGTCCCTTATCAAAGGTACATCATTGATATCTTTATCAAAGGCACATCATTGAATATCCCAACAGTTGCAACAATGTAGGGCAATCCTCTATCTTGTGATCAACATCATAATAAGTATACATTGAAAACTGTGTAACTATGCGAGGTATGCCTAGGTTCTCCACAATAGTAGCAATAGATTCCTCTATTGCACACTCTACCATGGCCTCCTTGATTTACTCCATGCTCCATCTATTATGGCTCCTAATAGCACAACACCATCTATTATGGTTGTGACTGGGGTTGTGTGGTTGTGTTTAATTTTGTTTTCCTCTTGCCTTGTGGAGGACTTGTACTACTTTGTAGGTGGTAATGTCATGGGTGGATGTGTGACAAACCTTGCACTAGTAATTGATAGGAACATCCTTTCACTTTTGCAGTAGTGGACAATTTCATTTGTCTCATGACATATGGTGCAATTAGGTATGTGTTGAGCAAGAGGGAACTATGTTGCATTAATAGCTTGAGCTCCCACCACTAGATAGTTTGTAGTTGTATGCCCCTTAGTGTGGCACTTTGTTAAACCACATTGATTAAGAGTTTCACTTGCAATTTGTCCTATTTGCATGACCATTTTTCCATTTGTTCTTTTAGGCATGTAGTAGAATCATATGTTGGGGGCTCCCCTAATTCTTATAATCTCAACACAACTTATAAGGCAACTTTTTAATTAGGGAGAGTGAGCTAAACTAGTTCATGTTAGATATGTGCAATTAGCCTACCAATAAATCATTCCTTCTAAATTTCAACGTTTTATAGTTGGGTCAATCTTTAACACCAATTCCTTAGAGTGTTGATCATACCTACACACAATCTCTCTGATTGTTGCCTTATTTCCTTTAATGCCACAATATTACGATGCACCATCTTAGGGCAATTGAAATTGGGAAGGAAATCTCTTAGCAGTTTACCAAGATCATTCTTGGTGCCATTAGGATCATAATGAGTATACTAGTCTTGTGCTTGCTTACAAAAGGTGGTTGCAATTAACCTAATCTTGTGGTCATTATCCACAACATTTAGTGTGTGCCATGCTATCTCATATGCTTAAGTTTGACAGGCTAATAATGAACAACAAACCCTTGTTTGCCTGCCTCCTTCTTATGAATGATCCCATTTTGTATTCCTTATGAAGTCAGGGTGATTTGAAGGAAGATCAAAGTTGCACTCCAAGTAGATGTGTGGATAAAGAAGGGCTTAGCAGAATATGGAAACCTTTAGATTTTGTGATTTTTGTTTTTTCCTTTTCAAAACTATTTGTTTTCTTTCTTTTTTAATGAACATTTATTCAAAAGCCCTTTCCTACACCCAAATCTTCAGTTTTAAACTCACTTTCATGGAAGATGCATTAAAGGTATCAAGTATATATATTCCATGATTTTTAAATCCATTATTTTGTGGTTCTTAGTATGACAGAAAGAAGGATGTTGTTGCTTCTTAGACTTGTTGCACACCTTGCACTAGGTCCACAGGTTGGTGGAATGGTATTCAAGGACACAATGGCTCTCATATGAAATTTTTTTGCAAGGAATCAATTTAAAATGGTCTAAGGCCTAGCTTTCATTCCAACCTAGGATTCCATCACAATAATGTCATATTACAGTCTTCAGATATGTGTATAGTTTATGTACATGGTAGTAACCATTTAGTAATAATTCCTCACACACCACACTCTAACTGAGATGTGTGAATGCCCTAAAACTATATAGGTTCAATCCAAACACTATCATAATATTATGCTTGATAAGATCACTGATACCTCATAGTTTAGGTGTGGGTAGGACTTCCTTAGTGTAGCCTTAACTATGCATTTAGTAGAATCATTATATTGACCATTCCAAGTTTGGACTAGTAGGGACAATGGAGTTTCAAGACCCTTGCCAGCCAAGGAAAGGTTGATATAAGAATTTTGGGGGACCTAGGGTAGTGACAGTCATATAGGACTACGTTTATGTTATGTTTGGAACCCATAAAGTCTTGGGGTCTTCTTAGAGGGGTGATATGTGACTCGGGTATGAAGGCTAGGACTTTGTATGTAATCTTAAGCCCTCCTTTTGGATTTGTTGGATGCCTTCTTCACTGATACATAAGGACTGTCAAGACTCCTATGATAGTACATTAGAGAGGCATTGAAATCACAAAGGTGATAAATGTTAGTAGGCCATCACCCATTGGAGAAGGGATTGTCATAAAGAGCATGACAATGTTACCTTGTCATAGTCACAAAGGGGATAGTCTTTGTGGTGGTAATTATAGTCACTAAGTTTACATCCACCTTCCTAGGGTTTGGGAAAATGCCTAAAGTTGAATATGCCTATTTTAAAGATCTTACCATGAGTATTTTCCATGCTTTTATCCCCCTAATAATCTGAACATTGAATATAAAGGTGTGGAAATTATTGACGAACCTTACTATTGTCACAGTCAATTTGCTAACATGCAAGACAGTCATGAGGTTTTCTTATTTTATTCAAGATTTATATAATCTTCCTTTGATAAGATGGGGATCTACTATTCCCAAATTGTCTATGAAAAAATACCAATGGAGACCTCCCCAATCCTCATCTCAAGTTTCAAATGCACAATGAAATAATGGAGGATAATCATAACTGTCATAATAGTACATTAGCATTTTTTGTCTCAAGGTGGCCCTTGAGACTGCCAAGGGGATGGATATAGAGTTGGGATTATGGTTTTTGTTTAAAAGCCTCATGTCATTGACCTAATATTTATTTGTGGCAAGGTCCCAATAGTCTAAAGATTACAAATTGTTGTCAAGAAGGGACTGTCATAGTTAAGTGTGGTACAATGATACAATTTCATCTTGGTTGAGTATTGTATAAATCTCAAGCTATTTAGAATGCATGGGGGTATTAGGGTGTGGTATCATTATACAGGTAACCATCAAGTGACTTCTTCAACCCAATCTTGGCCTATATAGTACCCAGTGTGAAGAGCAAGATAGTGTTGTCCAAGAACCTTGTTATGGTTACAAATGAGGGCAGTCTTAGCTATTGTAACCATAGTTGGAATCCCTTGTTACCATAACATATGTGACCTAAAACTATGACTCTATGAGTATGAGTTGTTTGAAACTCCTCTAAGAAGATCCCACTATGGGAATGAATCATAATTTAGTGTTAAATAGGATTGTTGTCATTAAAAAAAATCTAGGGCAGTCATTGTATCCTCTCATTGCCATCATAGAATTAATGCAACTATAGTTTTCAATACTAAAGAGATGGAATTGATGGTAACCATAAGGTCTGTGTTGACTAGTCTCAATCATCCATCCCTCGATGGTAAAAAATAATGTCCCAAAGGAGACAGTAATGATGATACAAATGCAGACATAAAATAAGACCACTTTATATTCTTCTATTTTAGAGGACCATCTCTACATTACTGGTCTAGATTAAGGAAGACATGATTTAAGAGTTCATTGTATTTGATGGCTACAAGCCATTCATCAAATCCACACAAGGTGGCATGGTCAAGTTTCTGAATGCTTAAGTCCTCCTTTGTTAGATGTTGTAGTTGCAACTTCCTTGTTAGACATGTATGCAAAATGTGGAAGCATAGACAAGGCACGTGAATTGTTTGACAGAATGCCTCAAAGAAATGTGGTCTCATGGACTGCAATGACTGCAAGATATGCACAAAATGGATTTGTTGAAAAGGCTTTAGAAATTTTAAAGCAAATGCAATTGGCTGGTGTAAATCCAAATTCCACAACCTTTGCCAGCATCCTCCCTGCCTGTGTCAAAATGGGAGTTTTGGAATAGGGTATGGACATCCATCAATACATAAAGGATAGAGGAATTTTGTCAGATGTTGTAGTTGCAACTGCCCTATTAGCCATGTATACAAAATGTGGAAGCATAGACAAGGCACATGAACTGTTTGACATAATGCCTCAAAGAAATGTGGTCTCATGGACTGCAATGATTGTAGGATAGGCACAAAATATGGAATCATAGACAAAAAACATGAACTGTTTGATAGAATTCCTCAAAGAGATGTCATCTCATGGAATGCAATGATTACAGGATATACACAAAATGGATTTTGCAAGGACGCTCTCAAAATATTTGAATTAATTAAGCACTCTAGAACATATCCTAACATTGTAAGCTTTTCTTGTATTCTAGGTGCATGCAGCCATGCAGGTTTAGTGGATGAGAGTTGTACATACTTCAATCACATTTGCAACCCTTATTGCATTACACCTACAGTTGATTGTTATGTGTGCATGGTTGACCTCCTTTCCCGTGCTGGCAATCTTGAAGACACCCTAAACTTTATCTTTCTTTCTAAATCCCCAAATTTGCCCTATTCCCGCTCACATTGAAGACCTGTGAGTGGGAATAGGGCTAAAAATTTTTCTTTCTAAAATTGACCAGATAACATATTGTGAACTTCATTTTTTTTTTCAAACAAAATAGACCTTTATCTTAAGGTTACTCATGAACCTTAAGATAAATAATTATTGAAAAAAAACTATACATTCCTTAATGACATGTAAGAGAATTTAATCAACTGCTACTTAAAACTCTTTAATGTAGGTTAATAGATTAATAGTGAAAAAGAACATACATGGACCAAGCAATTTGTGGCACTTAAGGTTATGTAATAGAATTTATAGTTGATAGTTAAATTGTATAACAATTTTTTTTATGATCTTTACTAACGTTTATTAGAATTGTGGCATGTTTTACATCATTGGAAACATATTAGCTATAACGTTTTTGAAAATTTATTATGGTATGTGCACTTTGATATGATGTAATATGATTATGGTTTCATTTTATATGTTGTAATATTAGATATATAACATAAAAATAAATTATTGCATGAAATAAATAATAAGTTTTCATTTTAAATATTTTTTTTGCAGAACACGGGTCTTCTAGAAGATCAAGATGATCCTCATGATATAGATCCAGATTATGTTGGTTCTGGTATAGATCACATGGTAGAGGATGATGATGATGCAGATACAAAAGATACCGAGGCCAATGACGATGATGATGATGACAATGATGATCATGATCACGATGGTGATGATGATGATGAGGTAGTTGCTGGTAGTAGCTAGTGACATTCATGATCATATAGACTGCATCATGGATCATTGCTGATATATCGTTATGATGCCTCTTTTCATGGTTACTATCATATGTATCATTTTCACAGCCTTCAGTACCATATGAATGAGTTGTATCATAAATTTATATATCATTTGGACATATATCATCTTGACTTATATCATTTTGAGTTACATAATTTATCATTTTTACTTATATCATTTGTACATGTATCATTTTGACTTATGTCGACTATTGGACATGTATCATTTTGACATGTTATTGATCTATTGGCATATTTTACTTTCACTTATTTTAGTTATATGTGATGATGATCTTATCAGTATTGACTTGTCAATTTATATATATTGAAAGTGGTCGATAATTTTTGGATGCATATTTATTACGTATGATGATTTTAATTTACCGCTCAGGATGGATGTTGTCAAATTCAATTAAATTATAGATATTTGACTCACTTGTTTTAATTATAAATGATGATCATGTTATAATAATTATCTTGTTATTTAATCATATGAGTTAAATAATTAAATTACTTACTCTATAATCATATGAGTTATTAAAGAGACATGATATATTTAACTAATTAAATTGAAATAAAACAGATTAAATTAATAAATGTAAGGCAAACAAGAAGCAAAAAAGGAAGCAACAATGGAAGCCAAACTAGAAGAAAACTAGAAGCAATCTTAGAAGCAAACC
Source organism: Cunninghamia lanceolata (assembly GCA_027924645.1). Classification (NCBI taxonomy): domain Eukaryota; kingdom Viridiplantae; phylum Streptophyta; class Pinopsida; order Cupressales; family Cupressaceae; genus Cunninghamia; species Cunninghamia lanceolata. Next base: position 414,964 of record BSBN01000030.1, read on the forward strand.
TTGGCATTATCTAGGAAGCAATTTAGGTAGCAAACAAAGAAGTAATAATGGAAGCAATTTTAGAAGCAACAAAAGATGCAATAATAGAAGTCATATTAGAAGCAACAAAAGACACAAAAATGGAAGCAAAGTTGGAAGGAACAAGCAATGTTATATCAGAAGCAAAATTGGAAGCAAAATCAGAAGCAAAATTAGAAGCAAAAGTGGAAGAAAAATTGGAAGCAAAACTGGAAGCAAACCTGGAAGTAAAATCGGAAGCAAAATTGAAAGCAAAACTGGAAGTAAAACTAGAAGCAAAACCAAAAGTAAAATTGGAAGCAAAATTGGAAGCAAAACTGGAAGAAAACCTGGAAGCAAAATTGGAAGCAAAACTAGAAGCAAAATTGGAAGCAAAATCAGAAGCAAACCTGGAAGCAAAACCAGAAGCAAAATTGGAAGCAAATCTAGAGGTAAAATCAAAAGTACAATTGGAAGTAAAACTAGAAGCAAAATTGGAAGCAAAACTCGAAGCAAAATTAGAAGCAAAACTGAAAGCAAACTTGGAAGCAAAACTGAAATCAAACTTGGAAGCAAATCTGGAAGCAAAACAAGAAGCAAAACTAGAAGCAAAATTGGAAGCCAAATTGGAAGCAACAAAATCTGGCACTAAACCTAACGCTAAATCTGACACCAAAGTGAACACGTACTTTGGTGCCGAGTTTTGCACCGGCAGAAGTGCCCAATTCATGAACTCAAATACACTAAATTTTGGCACTATTTTAGGTGCTAATTGCCTATTTTGTTGTAGTGTCATGTGTTGTTTGCACTAGATCTACTTCAAAATAGAGTGTAGAGTCACCAGGTATGTGTTTGTCACCTCAAAAGGCTATAAAAATTGCTATACATACTAGGACAATAGTGAAAATGGAGTAATTTGTGGATTGAAACTAGTTTCAGTGTCCCATTGGGCATGCCAAAAACTGTTGTCACTAAGATTACACCTTGGCTAAGTGTAAAACTTAGCTATCTTGTGAAACATGGTATCATATTCAAGCTATGGGTAGCTTATGGTGAAGATGAACCTCTAGAGAGGGTTGATTCCCGTCAGTAGACCTCCTATTATCTATTGCTTGGACAAGAAAAATGATATAAGATACTATGATTGGAAAAACTAATCCTAGGAGGTGATGCACCAAAATTTATAAGACCTGTACTTACTATTTTGACTCACAATTTGATTCAATAAAAGGTTCTTTTTTAATACACAACTTAATTTAAAACAAGTTTATGCAATAGTGTTTCATAAGGAGGTTTGCATTTCATAGTTTTTTGAAAGAAAATGGATATTTTCTCAACTACAACTTGTTGGCAAGAGACACTATATGGATTCATGATTGTTGTCATTGATGGCAACAAAGTTCATCCCACACATCCACAGGACATGATGTGTCTATACCAGAAGTCAGAGTGAAGAATGTCGTGGTCCAGTAAACAAGAACAGAGTATGTGGCAAGGTCTGATAGATAGGTCCGGATCTCTCAGAGGAAGTATCTTGGTGAAGTGTGGATTTGGGGAAGTCAAGAGTACTATCTTGAGTGATAGATGCCAAGGATTTAGCCTTCAGTGATAGATGAGGAAAAAGATATGAATACTTGAGTATCAGGTTCCTGATTGGCAGTATGAACAAAGGAAGAACTGACTGGCATAACATCAGACATTATTCCAGATGTGTTACTAATGTTGGTAAAGGTTATGAAGGCATGAATTATGTTTGGCCAACATGATTAATGATTTCTACAAGTATATGCTTGATCCGCATTACTTGATGTGCAAGGATTCAGCTGACATATCAGAGTTTGTGAAAAGATTGACTATTCTGGGTGCTGACTAGAAAGGTGATGAAATCACTTGTGTGGATATATATACAAGATGGATTTAGTTGTGAGATGTGTTGTTGTTAGTGATGTGCGAATAAAAGTAGAAGAGCAGAGTAGAAGCAATAAGGAAGGTCCGGTATGTGAAAGAAAGCAGCATAAGAAAAGAGGAAAGATGAAGTGCAGCAAATCAGTGTACTGAGCCTAATTGGAATTGAACTCCAGCATATGTAGATGCTCCTAAATCAGTTCAAGTATTGTATAACACTCTTTTTGTAGACAGTGAGTCTCTTGTAGGCAGTGTGCCTCCTTGTGAGCAGTGTGCTCAGGCAGTGAGCCCTAATTGGCATGTGCCATCCATTTTTCTTATTCTTCTAACAGAGAATACAATCTTGGGTTAATCACCCCGTGGTTTTCTTCCTTAACAGGGTTTCCACATCAAAAATATTGTGTCATGTGTATTTCCATTTCATGGTTATGTTTGCTTGTTTGAATTAATGCTGCATTGATTAATAAGAAAGTTCAAAAAGCAAAAATAATTAGGATAACTGATTCACCCCCCCTCTCAGTTATCAACAATTGGTATCAAAGCCAAGTTCCTCCTAACAGAGTCTAACAGTTTGAGGAAGATCTGGGAATTCAAATAGATGCATATGGTTTAAGGGAGCAACTCAAGACTACCCTTGATGATCTTGAACAGTCAAACTCTAAAGTCAATGAATTAAAGGAAAGACTCAAACAGGCTGATGATTTCATGAGAGAACTAAAAGACAAATTAAGTCTCTCTATGAAAAAGAGAAAGGAGCTGCTTTAACAATTGGCAAGTCAAGGTGAAGCAAATGATGCAAATGAAGAGCTAAAGGAGAAAACCAAGTTATGTGAAAAGTTATCAAAAGAAGTCATTATGGTAAGACATGAAATCGAATTAGGAATTATGAAGTTTACCCAAGAAATTGAAGAGAAAAGAAAAACTGAAGATAATCTAAGACAATCTCTCAAAGAGAAATTAGAAGATTGCCACCAAATGGATAGAATTATCAGACATCTTGAATCTGATCTCGAAGATGCTAAAGAAAATGAAGAAAAACTTGAGGATCAAATTGTCTCTCTCAAAAGGGATCTTCAAACAACAAATGAATATAAAGAGAAATTCAAGATAAGTTCTGCTCAACTTGAAATTCTTCTTGGAAGTCAAAAGAGGGTAGATGACAAGTGTGGTTTGGGATATGAGAAAGGAGAAAGCTCCGAATTTGGTCAGAAGAATTTTGGATCAGAAAATCTAAGGAACAAGCCTAGAAGACCTCCGGTAAGATAGCCCAATGCTCAAAGATATCCATCCTTCAATGGATACTGCCATAGTTGCAATCACTTTGGTCACAAAGCTAATCAGTGCAGAAAGAGAATGAATCAGACTAATTCATCCTTCTCCGGACAGTGTTTTAACTGCAAAAGGTATGGTCACAAATATCAGGAATGCAAAAATATGCAAATGAATAAATCATTCAATGGTAGATGCTTTGCATGCAATAGAATAGGTCATATGGCTAATCAATGCAGATCAAGAGGATATCAATCAAATATGCAGAGAAATGTTGTTTGCCAAATTTGCAATAGTTCCGGTCATATTGTAAAATTCTGTAGAAGCAAGAATTAGGACAAAAGAGGTCCGGTATATCATAATCAGAATCAAGATAAGGGGAAACAAAAAGTGAATGCGGATGAAGTTAAAAGTGAGATGAACAAGATTTGGGTAAAGAAAAGTACAGAGAATGTAGAGGTTGGATCCGCACCAGACTCTGGTGCTGATATTCCTTCTAGAAATTAAAAAGTTGTGGATTGAAGGATTCATAAGGGAAGCATCCAAACAAACTGTGGTTAAGATTTGGAGGATCTGCAAGATGTTTAAAGATCAAGATTGATCTGGTTCTTCAAATCATCTGAATAAGGCAAACCAGAATAATTTAGGTCAAGCATTTATTGCAACCTGACATTAGGGTTTGCGGAGCAATATAAGGGTTTTCTCACTAATCACTTGTTCATTTTGCATTCAAGAAGAAATGAAAAGTGAAGCTCTGCAACAAAATTCCTCAAGTTCATCAAAGATCATTTGCAGAAGTCAATTCATCCAGAAATCAATCCGACCAACTCCGTGAAACTGAAAGGCGCAAAAGGTATTTTCCGTTTTCAATATCTCACTGCAAATCTTTTGAAAGATGGATACTCTGAATATAGTAAAGAACTTTGATAGGCCCCGCCCTGAATTTAAGAAACATCCTTACAAATCATTAGAGGTAGATCCCTTAGGAGCATTCTCTAGTGTTCTGCATGGCGTTTTGCACATAGAAGACATTAGGGTTTATATACATGCAAATATTGAAGAGTTTGGGGAATTCAAACTAAGAGATATCTATCACAAACAACTGATAGATGATGCTTTTGAGCTTAAACCAGAATATAAGGGTATCCAGGAGAAACATTTTGATCAATTCATTCATTTCCCCTACTTTGAAGAAGATGAATGGGTCTGGTATGTATTGAGTAGGGTGCATGATAACTTCCTATGGCTGAACAGACCTTGCAAGATCACAAAGGAGGCAATTAGGGCAGTAACTGGTTTATACTCTTCCGGAGGGATACCTGTCCTCAAATCTGTCAAAAACAACATTATAACTGAGGCCACCGGATCAAAATTTGATAAGAGGGCAATGACCATTGAAGATATTACTGACCCGGATATCAAGTTTGCATCTATGATAATAGGATACAAGATATATCACTCCAGTAGGGAGAATTTAGTATCTGGAACTGCAGTATATACTACCTATGAGATGTTGAGAAAGAATACAGAATATGATCTCTGTGAACTTCTTTTGAGCCAATTAATGGAAAAAATACAAAAGATCAAAAAGGACAAGAAGAACTCTTTTAAATATGGTGCACTAATATTATGTTTATTTTTCTACTTCATGAATGAGTTGCTCGGATCAAATGGATGGATATGGCAAAATGACAAATCGGTAGCAATTCAGATCAGAGATTACTTGCATGAACTTGGGGATGCTAAGGCAAGGAATATAGCTCTGTGGGGTTACTTCAAGCACTTTCAAAATACAATGCAAATTAGAGAAAGAATCCCCAAATCAGTAGTTGAGAAATACAAGGATACCGTGTGTTTCATGGTAGACACTGATCAATGCCTAATGGAGGCAGTAGAGCCAAGGACAGTCTAGATCATGCCCATGGGGTATGAAGTTGATGAACAAATTGTGGAGCTGCATGTTCAACACATGCTAAGTCAGCCAAAGGATCCAAAGGCAGAAAGGTTTGGAACCTTTGAAGAGCTAAGCATAAAAGTTCATGTGGAACTCAAACAACTAGAAATGAGGAGGAAAGTAAGAAAAAAAGTTGAAGAAATTGCAAAAGGCTTAGGCATCTCAAAGGAGGCACTTGATGCCAATAGGGAAAAGGGGCAAAAGGCTAAGGAAGAGAAGAAAGAGGCAGAAAAGGAAAGCAAGGAAAGTGCTCCGGTAGAAACCTCAACCCGGACTAGATCATCAAAGAGATCTGCACCTGTCACAGCCAAAAGCTCAAGAACATCAAAACTGGAAGTCCAGGCATCCGGCAAAGGAGAGAAAAGATCAAAGACAAAAGCCACAAGGGCTTATGCAAGTCAAAGAGATGAAGAGGAAACTGAATTAGATGAGGGGATAAAGGAAATAAAGAAGTAGAAGAAGAAAGGATCCAGTAAACCTTCCACAGGCTAAGACAAGGAAGAAATGGCAGAGGAATTTGTTGAAAAGCCCACCCTGTCTTTAGAAAGTGTAATCAAATCAGTCACTGTGGACGGAAACATTCAACCAATGGCCGAATTCTATGATGATTACAATGAGGCTGACCAAAAGATCCTGTAGGAAGCTACAGTCAAGTATCTGAACATATACAATAAGGCTTTCATTGAAATTATATCTCTTATTCCTAAGAGCCTAGAAAAGGAGTTAGAAATGAGAAAGACCAATGCCATGGAAAAAGACCTTGAGATCCAGGAATAGATAGCTATTCAGCTATATCCTTCAATTGATCCCAAGACAATGAATATGGTATTCAAAGATTGCAAGGATGAATCAACTTATTCTTGGTGAGACCGACAAGGTAGCCAAGGACACATAAGCGATTCTCTGAAAAGCCTTCAAAAGATTCAATCTTCCTATCATAGAGGACTTGGGTGCTAACCCCTCGGCCACAAATATTATAGAAGAGTTCACTGAGAAAATGGCAGAAGAAGTAATGGACATCGGTACAGAAAAGGATAAAGACTTAGAATCCTCTATTCTGGAAAAGGAAGAGGTGGCTCATGAACAAACAAATATCTCTCCTCCGGTTTCCCCTACTGACTCCGGATCCAAAGGAGAAGAAAGAGTAAAGGAGAAAGAAGCAGAGGTGAAGGGAAAAGAAGATATCAGTGCAAAGGTTGTGGAAGGAGAGAAAGCTCTAAAAGACAGTTCAGTGACTGCAAAAGAAAAGAAAAATCTATCTCCGGCAAGAGACACTATAGAATCAGTCAAGGAATTTTTGACAAAAGCATCTATGGAGATTGATGAACCAGATTTATTAAAAGGGCCTCTGGACTTTGACTCTCTATCTCTGGTGCAAACAATGAAGATAGCTTCATTTGCAAATGTGAAGGCCAAAGAGAAGCTACTGAAATCTCACATGGAAGACTGTGAGCTTATAGAGGTAGCATCCGGAGTTTTGGAAAAGATCATGCCATCTTTTCAGAAGGATCCCACAGCCTCCTCTTCTGGTAATCTCAAAACTCTAGTCAGCAGTGTTAGTACACATTTTGATTCTCTAGAGAAGTCAGCTAAAGAAAAGGTCTGGAAGGAGTTTCTGGATAAGAGATTCTCAGAGGTACAAGGGTTGATCATTAATGATAGGAGAAATATGAATATTGGGATAAAGAGCTTAGAAAATGCTATTAAAGATGGTAGTGAAATATACAAATTTTGTATTTCCTGGTCCAAAGCAATAGTGGAGATTGAGAAGAAAATAAAAGAGCAAGAGGATAAACTACTAAGTTTGTCTCAAAGTTTTGATCCTCTCTCTTCCTCCATAGTAAATCAAGAGTGTCAGACTATTGCAATCACAAATGCAATAAAGAATTTTGAGAAGGAAAGGAAGAACATAATTAGCCGGATGGGTGAACTTAGAAGGATTATTATCCCTAAGTTAGAGGCCATGCATGAGGCCATAAGCGATACTCAGACTACTGCCCGGACCAATGATCTGACATATCTCAAGAAGGCATAAGCTTTTGCATTCCTGTTGAGTGGTCACATCTCAATTTTGGACAGGATGAAGCAGAGTTGGGCGACAGAAGTTGTACAGTTGAAACATACTTTTTTAGACATACTTAAGTATATGTAAGTATAACTTGTATATATACTTATGCGGCTAAGTATAGTTAAAGTTTGGAAAATTTTGGTATACAGACCCTACCCTTTACCATTGATGTCAAAGGGGGAGTGAGGAGCAGTGAAAAATAAGGAATCCAACTAAGGGGGAGCTCTAGAAAATGTATATAAAAATAGAGCATCAGCCAAGGGGGAGCATAGTGTAAACACTTAGTCATTTTTCACTAAGTGTTGCCATCAATGCCAAAGGGGGAGATTGTTGGCAAGAGACACTATATGGATTCATGATTGTTGTCATTGATGGCAACAAAGTTCATCCCACACATCCGTAGGACATGATGTGTCTATACCGGAAGTCAGAGTGAAGAATGTTGTGGTCCGGTAAACAAGAACAGAGCATGTGGCAAGGTCTGATAGACAGGTCCGGATCTCTCAGAGGAAGTATCTTGGTGAATTATGGATTTGGGGAATTCAAGAGTACTACCTTGAGTGATAGATGCCAAGGACTTAGCCTCCGGTGATAGATGAGAAAAAAGATATGAATACTTGAGTATCGGGTTCCTGATTGGCAGTATGAACAGAGGAAGAACTGATTGGCAGAACATTAGACATTATTCCGGATGTGTTACTGATGTTGGTAAAGGTTATGAAGGCATGAATTATGTTTGGCTAACATGATTAATGATTTCTACAAGTATATGCTTGATCCACATTACTTTATGTGCAAGGATTCAGCCGACAAATTAGAGTTTGTGAAAAGATTGACTATTCCGAGTACCGACTAGAAAGGTGATGAAATCACTTGTGCGGATATATATACAAGATGGATTTAGTTGTGAGATGTGTTGTTGTTGTTGGTGATGTGCGAATAAAAGTAGAAGAATAGAGTAGAAGCAGTAAGGAAGGTCCAGTATGTGAAAGAAAGTAGCATAAGAAAAGAGGAAAGATGAAGTGCAGCAGATCAGTATATTGAGCCTAACCGAAATTGAACTCCAGCATATGTAGATGCTCCTAAATCAGTTCAAGTATTGTATAACACTCTTTTTGTAGACAGCGAGTCTCTTGTAGGCAGTGTGCCTCCTTGTGAGCAGTGTGCTCGGGTAGTGAGCCCTAATTGGTGTGTGCCATCCATTTTTCTTATTCTTCTAATAGAGAATACAATCTTAGGTTAATCACCCCATGGTTTTCTCCTTTAATAGGGTTTCCACGTCAAAAATATTATGTCATGTGTATTTCCATTTCATGGTTATGTTTGCTTGTTTGAATTAATGCTGCATTGATTAATAAGAAAGTTTAGAAAGTAGAAATAATTAGGATAACTGATTCACCCCCCCTCCCTCTCAGTTATCAACACAACTTGCTGAAAATAATTAACACAACCCATGACCTGCATAAATCTAGTTTTATCTTTGCACAAAGGTGTTTGAATGAGACATAATTCAAGGGTTTATATGAGAAATCACATGAATTGCATCAAATTATTCACTTAACACACAAAATCTTAGATTTGATAAGGCCAAACTACCATTTTTATTGATTAATAGGAGTTTTCTTGATACAAATATAGGAAAATGCTTTAAAAAACAACTGTTCTACAACTAAATATATCTAAAAACTAAGTTACAATGCTTCTTTTCTTGTTGAGATCAAAGGGTAAATAGAAAGAACTCTTGGAGGCTCGATGCAAAAATTTAGGTAGAACACAAATCACATGTTTGAAAAACTTTAACACTTGCACCCAAGGCAACTTTGCAAGCAGTCAGTCTTGTTTGCTTAAAATAGGGGACCACCAAATGGATTAATGGTTAATGGATAAGCCATTATGAAAATCATCTCCATCCCAGCAAATCTAAGACTTGAGGGCTTCCTAATATTTCTAAATGCTCTTGATAACAAAATTACCTTGGATGGAAACATGTTCTCTCATAGGGAGAATGTTACCTATATCCAAACCTTTCCATGTCAGTCGGCTTGTAGGAGTGCTAATGTAAATGTAGTGCCTAACAAGAAGCTTCCAAGATTCATTACCTTGAAGGACTAGAATAATAAATTTAGCACACAAGGCAATGCCTTGATGGAAAATGGATACCAAACCAAGTCCTCTAGCCTCACGTGGGAGGCAACAAAAATCCTAGGCAACTTAGTTAAAACCTTGAGTGCCTTCATGGGAGGCCCGCATAAAATCTCTAAGTATATGATGAAGTATGATATGGTGTGTCCATAGTAGAAGGTTGGGTAGAGGTATCAAGTTCATAAAAAACTACACATATGGAAGGTAACAAAGTAATGAAAGGAGAAGGATTGAAGGGATGGTGAATAAGATCATTAAGTGTGTCATGGTGAAGAGAAGTAGTAGTGGAAGAATTTTGTAAATATGTGGTATGTGCTTCTATGGGAGCAAATGATAGAGGGATAGGTGAAGGTAAGATAGATGGGATGGGGGTAGCCAATGATGGAGGAATAGAAGAAGTCATAGGAGAAGAAGTGTAAGGGAATCATTTTGTATTATAATAAATAGTATCCCAAGTGTCCTCATAAGTGAAGGGAGAATTATGTGGTGGTTCTATATCATCCTAAATGGGTGAAGAAGATTCATGTATAATATCATTAGGAGCATTGTTAGAATGTCTATTGGCATTGTTGGTAGAAGATGAATTGGATGTATCATGTGGGGGAGAAAAAGTGTGGGGGAAAGAATGAATTTGATTCATTGTGGCATAAGGAAAATACTCATTCATAGTATAATTATACCTGGTGGAGGAATAGTCATACATGAGATCATAAGGAATTAATGGAATATCAAGACTCCAAAATGTATGGGACGAAATCCATGGATGGGATCATGTCATAAAATTCAGAGATCTCACTAAGAGAAACACAAAAGCAACTAGGAAATCATATGAGTATTGGATTTAGTTATATAATAATGTAAGGTGGTCCAAATGAGATCATAATTAGACTAAATAGGCAATGTGGTGGTGGTGAGCATCCTCTAAGGTAACGATCATGGTATAAATATCCACATTATGTAGAATAGGAGTAGAAGCATGGGTAGGTGACTCACTATCATGAAACTCACTAGGAGAAGAAGGTGGAGGTGGAATAGGTGAGGTAGGGCTAGGGTAACTATGGTATGGATAAGGTGGACAAATACTAGGTGTACGATTATGATTATAGAAGGTCAAGAAAGATTCTAGGTCATAAGGATACCTATGGAGGAAACTAGTGACTATGGGAACATGAGTCAGACAAGTCTAAATGAACTTGGTATAGAGATGGGAGTCATCTATGTCAAAGAAGGTAATGATGTGCTCAAGGACAAGGGGATGAATGGAAATGAAGGAAGAATAGTATCGATAGTCATGACAAGCACTAAGAAGCTCAAGGGAAAGAGAATCAAAGGCCATGGCTACTACAAAAGGGTAAGAAAGGCTAGGAAGGAAGGATGAGAATGATCACAAATAGAGAAGAAAGAAAATAAAAGAGAGCATTCAAAATATTTATGAAAGAGGAGAACACACAAGAGAGGAGGATTTAAATGCAAGAAGAGCATTAACTACAAAATGAAAGAAAAAGAAAAGAGGTTTGGGTGAGTGTGTTTTATTCTTTTTTCTTTTTATGTCTGTAATAAACCAATTCCTTTGAATGGACTATCTCCAACTAGTCCAATAGTCACTTACTACATGGAGTTGGGATGGGGAAATAGATAAGAAAAGTAGGAAACAAAAAATTCTTGAGAGAGAGAATAAGAAATAAGAGGGCATAAATAAACCCAGTGACAATTGATCCAGTCACAAAAAATTGTCTAAAATGCTAATAAGGAGCTACTAGTGATGTTCTCAATAATTCTTACATAAAACAAATACATAGGTACTAGTGTACGGTGTATTTTCCCTAGGGAAAATGCGTTGTTGCTAGTTCCTGTAACATCATAAATTATGTATACTTGTGTGTAGGCACAATTTCACTATGTTTAGCTCCTCCCTTTTAGTGGTCTCAAGCCTAGTCCCTTTTTAGGTCTACATTTAAAGTTGTTGGGAATTAAGGTGTCTCAACCTTGGTAATTCCTTGCATTATTTATGATTGTATTTATTTATTCATTGCCTATGTTGTAAATTAATTGTAAATTCCATATTGTCATTTTGTGGGATGTGGCACGGTGAAGTGTCATCCTACATGGAAGATGACAACTTGTAATTTTGTCCTCACATGAGGAGATAGGCACCCCACTTTGTGGTAGGAGTATTTTTTCATGTGTCGGCATCTTGAATGTTGTGTAAGGGAATGTTTGACCGAAATGGTTATGACGGATTCCTATGACGAAGTTATGACATGTAAGAGTTAGAAAAAGGCATCTTTGGTGAGGACATGTGTCATGAAGCATCTTTGAAAAAGGCATCTTTGGGCACCCCAACATGGACTATGACATGTTGTAAGAGAATATGCTATTTTTAGGCTGTGTATGGTAGATTCACAGCTGTAAGTTGTAACTGCTATGACAGATACTATGACGGTCGTAAGAGTCATAAGAGCATCTTTCATAGCCCATTTTAGAAATAGGCGACCTCTTTGGGATGGGAGATGTGGACAAGTGTCAGACACATTCTACAATGTTGACCAAGTGTCCATAGGCATGGGTTCTGGGCCACGAGGCCAAGTTGGATGCCCATTCCAAGATAGGACCAATTTTGCCTTGTATATTTTATATAAACAGGTGCTTGGAGGAGGAGATGTCCTATGTGATTGACAGGTACTGTTATACTGCCAGAATGACTCTAGACATGAGTGTCGAAGACTATTGAAGATTGCATTACAAGTGTATTGTAAACCTTTTTCAGTTTTGATAATACATTGTGCAGGTTTCTAAGTGTGAGGTTTTTCACTCGATAAGGGTTTTGCCTGTGTATATCTTTGTCTCTCTTCTTCTGTCTTCTTTCTGGTTCTATGTGTATTGCTGCAATATATTTGTTAGATGTTTAATGTTACTATAATTGTAAGGATTAAATTAAATTTGGATAGCCCTCTCCTCATTAGATTAGTGTAGGAAGCGATTTCTACACACCTAGCTTCCTTTCTGTTGGTATCAGAGTCTAGCCAGTTTTGGTCTTAGCTATTGGGGTGGGATTTTTTGAGCTGATCTTAAGTTGAGTGGGAGTCTGTGTAGAGTATTCTAAATCTTATTGCAGCAAGGAGATGGCAAGCACATCCAGGAGGATATAGGTGGAGAAATTCAATGGCACTAATTTCGAGCTATGGAAGCTCAAGATGGAAGACATGCTTGATCAAGACCTCTGGGAAAGTATCAATGGAACAAAACCCGCTGCAATGTCACAAGATGATTGGGATCTAAAGGATTAGAGGGCTAAGGGTCTCATAAGACTTAGTATTGCTGATTCTGTTCTATTAAATGTCCATGAGGAGACTACTGCAAACATGCTTTGGAAGAAGTTGGGAGATGTGTATCAAGCCAAATCCCTAGTTAACAAACTTTTTTTGAGAAATAAGTTGTATTCCCTTCAAATGGAGGATGGAGGATCTATTGCAGAACATATGAATTATTTTAACATGCTAGTTGCACAATTGACATCTGTTGGTGTAAAGATGGAGGAGGATCATTGTATGACCTTATTTTGTTCTTTGCCAGACTTGTGGGATCACCTTGTCATGGCTATTGGAAGCAACACATCCACATTCAAAATGGATGAATTGGTTTCTTTGTTGTTATTCGAAGAGATGCGGAGAAAGTCTTCTCAGGCAGCCAAAGAGGCTCTTGCAGTTCATGGAAGACCCAAGGAGAAAGGGAAAAAGAAGGACAAGAAAGCTGAGAAGGGTATATCCAAATCCCGTGGGAGATCCAAATCTCCTAGAAAGTCCAAGGTTATCTATTGGAACTGTGGTAAATCTGGGCATTTCTGAAAGGAATGCAAAGAGGAAAAGAAAAAGAAGAAGAAGAACCCAGTTTCAGATTCTGACAAGTCACAAGATGATGGTGATGCCTTCATCGCAGCCCTAGAAACCCATGAATCTAATGATGTGTGGCTAATTGATTCTGGTGAATCATTCCACATGACCTCGCATCAAGACTAGTTTACTAAGTATGAGGAGTTCAATGGTGGAAAGGTGTACCTGGGTGATGACTATCATTTAAAGATTGTTGGTCGTGGAAGAGTCTCTATCTAATTCTCTGATGGATGAGTGAAGGGGATCTCTGGGGTTATGCACATCCTAGGCTTAGCATGGAACCTGCTTTCTGTAAGTATGTTGAATGATACAGATGTGTAGGTTGTCTTTTTGAAAGAAGGATGCAAGATGACTAGAGGAGCTATGGTGCTTGCTAAGGGTACTAGGAGAGGTACTCTATTTTAGCTGGAGGCATGCATTTCACAATACAATAGTTCTTCTGAATCAAGGAAGAGGGTAGCAGTCACTTCATCTCCACCATTTAAACGAGTAGTGAAGAAATCTATTGTATCTAGTCCTGATGGTTGTATTCATGCCTTGGAAGTTAAGCTTCCTGCTGAAAAGACAATGTTATGGCATAAGAGATTTGGCCACATTGGTGAGAAGGTTCTGTGTACCTTGAAAAATAAAAACCTTGTTGAGGGGTTAGATGATTGTAATCTTGAGTTTGACTTTTACGAACATTGCATATATGGTAATCAAAACTGTGTTTAGTTTTATTCGAGTTCTCATAAGTCTTCTGGTGTGTTGGACCTTGTTCATTCTGATGTATTTGGTCCTGTTAATGTTCCTTCATTACCAAAATCTATATATTTTGTATCTTTCATAGATGACTACAGTAGAAGGACATGGATTTATTTTCTTAGAAGAAAATCTGAAGTCTCTAAGAAGTTTAAGGAGTTTAAGGCCTTTTCTAAAAATCAGACTAGTAAAAAGATTAAGTGTTTGAGAACTGACAATGGTGGTGAGTTCTATTCTATAGAATTTGATAAATATTGCAAAGAACTTAGGATTGAAAGACATAAGATAACTCCATACACCCCGCAACAAAATGGAGTGGAAGAGAGGATGAACATGACACTGATGGAGAAGGCTAGGAGTATGCTTAGTGGAGCTGGCCTAGAACAAAAGTTTTGGGCTGAAGCTATTGCCATTGTTTTCTATCTTGTAAATAGATCTCCTACATTAGCTCTTGTTGGAAAGACACCAATGGAGGTGTGGTTTGGTAGAAAGCCTTCAATAAGGCATCTTTGTGTTTTTGGTTGTGAGGCATATGCACATGTGCCTAGGGAGAAGTGGTCAAAATTGGAGAACAAGGCTATTAAGTGTATCTTCATTGGCTATAGTGTCGGTGTGAAAGGATATAAGATTTAGGACCTTGTGGCTAAAAAAGTGTTGTATAGTAGAAGTGTCATCTTCAGAGAGCTTACACCTTCTTCCACTATTTTACAACCAGAAGAAAAAGAAAAGAAAGAGGATGTTGTTCAGTTTCCTGCTACCCTTGAGAAGACTGAACAAAAAGACAATGTTGGACCTGATGATGAGGAGAGCTCTTGCAGCTTTGAAAGCTCAGATGAAGAAGCTAAACCTCAACCTCATCTCTTGAGGAGGTCTACACAAATAAGAAAGCAACCTGAAAGGTTTGGTTTTACATTGCTTGATTCTAGTTGTACTTTTTCTTTGCTTACTGATAGTGATGAACCTAGAATTATATCAGAGGCTATGGACATGAAAGATGTAGGTTCCTGGAAGGAGGCCATGGAGGATGAAATAACTTCTTTGGAAAAGAATCAAACTTGGGACTTGGTGCCTTTGCCTCCTGGATGGAAACCCGTTGGATTCAAATGGGTGTTCAAGAAGAAATTTGGTGCAGATGGCAGTGTTGAGAAGTATAAGGCCAAATTGGTTGCGAAGGGGTATTCACAAGTGGTGGGTATAGATTATGGTGAGATCTTCTCTCCCTTTGTAAAGCTAACATCCATTCGATTCCTATTATCTCTTGCAGCATCTTATGACTTAGAGGTAGAACAGATGGATGTGAAGACAACTTTCCTTCATGGTAATTTAGAGGAAGAAATCTACATGTCACAGCCAAAGAATTACATGGTGAAATGTAAAGAAAATTTGGTTTGCAAATTAAAGAAGTCTTTGTATGGTTTGAAGTAGTCTCCTAGGAGGTGGTACTTAAAGTTTGATGCCTTTGTGTTGTCTATTAGATTTGTGAGATTGAAATTGGATCACTATGTGTATTATAAGTTTGATGGTGATCGTATTCTCATTGTTGCATTATATGTTGATGATATGTGGCTCATTGGGAAGGGTAACAATATGATTTTTGATTTCAAATCTTAGTTGTCAGTACAGTTTGAAATGAAAGATTTAGGGGTAGCTAGGTATATTCTAGGAATGGAAATCAGAAGAGATAGAACTAACATAAAACTTTGGTTAAGCCAGAGTAAGTATGTGAAGACCGTGTTGGATAGGTTTAGAATGGCAGATTGTAGACCATTGTGTGTTCCTGTTTCTTTGGGGACAAAGTTTTTTGTTGAGGATTGTCCAAAATCTCCTAGTGAGGTGGAGGATATGAGAAGAGTACCTTATGCTAGTGCTATTGGTAATTTGATGTATGCTTTGGTCTGCACAAGACCAGACATTGCCCAAGTAGTGGGATTCCCTAGTCAATTTATGGCTAATCCTAGACGGGTACATTGGGATGCAGTTAAGCAATTGTTTAGATATTTGAGGGGTACTTTCGAGTATTCCATATTCTATCATTTTAATGTTACAGGACCTTCGCATTTTGTTGATATTTGTGGATTTGTGGATTCTGATTGGGTAGGTGACATTGACAACAGGAGATCCACCAATACTTATGTGTTTACACTATTTGGTGGTGCTATTAGTTGGATGAGTAAGCGACAACCTACAGTTACTTTGTCCATGACAGAAGCTGAGTATATGGCAGTAACTCATGCTTGTTAGGAAGCCATTTGGATTAAGAGATTGTGTTCAGATATTGGTGTTGATGCAGGTCAAATCATGATCAGTTGTGATAGTCAGAGTGTGATTTGCCTTGAGAATAATCCAACTTTCCATACTAGAACAAAGCACATTGATGTTCAGTTTCACTTTGTGAGAGACATGGTAAAGGATGGGAAGGTAAATTTGGAGAAGGTAGATATTGTTAAGGGAAAATTAGATTCAAATGAATAATCAATAATATCAAATATCAAGATACCCAAAACTCAATGAAATGGTGAACAAAGAAGATTCAAATAAACAATGAACAAACAACAAAGCAAACCTCCTTAATTCGTAGCTTCCATTGATTGCCTATCACAATTGATCTTGCATGTATGAAATAGGACCTTCAGAGAGTGCATTTCCTTGCTATGCTTCAAGAATGTCAATTGAGAATGGCTATGATAATATCGCCATGAAGATGAGCTTCACAACGATGGTAGTAGTACGTAGTAACGAATGTGATCACAAGCAATGAAGGAATTGGTGCCAAAGCTGCTCTGTAATTCCTATAGAGTAACAATACTTAAAGGTTGGATGATTGAAATGGAGGAAGAAGGTTCAATTTATAGACTTGTGAAAGAGAAGATCAATGGTATAGAAAGAATGAGAAGATCAACGGTATAGAAAGGTTGAGGAATGTGCACGAATAGGAAGAAGACAAGTGTCACACAAAAGCTATTTTATTTGAGTTAACTACTTTCTTTTCTAAAGATAAGACATGCTTTTCATAAATTAGAAAGTTTTTTTCTAATTTAAGAGATATTGATAAAAATAAGGTTGATTGAATAGATAACTCAACTTGAGATTTGCTTTTGCATGATTTGAGAGAAATTAAATAATAAATTATTTAATTTTGTGTGCATGAAGAAGAAGACTTATTTTTAGAAGATTTTGAAGATATTTGAAGAATTAGAAGATAAGAAAGCTAATTAAATAAATAAATTTATTTAATTATTGTGCATGATTTGGAAGAATAAATAAAATATTAGATTGTATTTTATTTTTAGAGGTTGAGAGGATTTAAATAAATTTGATTTATTTATTTAAATTTGAAAGAATGATTTGATTTAATTAAATAATTAAGATTTATTTAATTGTTTGGAAGAATTTAATTAAATAAAAGATTTTATTTAATTTTGACTTTAGAAGAGGTAATTAAATATTTTGATATTTAATTAATTTAGAGGAATATGAATCAAATAAATAAATTTGTTTATTTATTTATTGATAGAAGAATTGGAATGAAATAAATATTAAGAATATTTATTTAAACTGAATCATGTCTTTTTAGGTGTATACATTTTGCCCCCCTTTGATGTAATGCAGTTTACGGCGTTGCTTTAAAGAAATTGATTGTTGAATAATGATACATTCCCCAGTTTGCCCCTGGTATAGGTTATGATGATAGGATGCCCCCTCAGGAGATTGGACGAGAAGAAGATAGAAGGCGTGAGATGGACAATGTCATGAAGACGAAGGGAAAACTAGGTTAGGTTTGAAGAAAATAGGATGTGTTTCAAATAAACGGGAAGAAAACTGGTAGAAACGGGTGCAGGAAGTAGTCATAGTCACCACCTAGCTAGATTAAGGTTTGCATGCTATATATAGGAGTTGGGTCCACAAGACAATTCATTTGCACACTTGGCTTTGTTTGATTTGCTTCTGAGAGCTTAGGAGAGCATATAACATAGAGAAGTCAGCACGAGGATAAACATTCCACGTAAGGAGCATCACTTTGAGAGAGTCCGTCGATTCGACCAGCAAGCAGAGGTAGGACTCCTGGTATGTATCTCAAAAAAATTTCCATAGGGTTAATTTTGATAGTAATAAATGCTAGGAGAAAAACTTGGTAAGCAAATGCACCGAATTGCAGTTTGGCGCATATGACATGTGAAACTGCACATATGTCAAATGACGACACATTTAAGATATAGAACGACACATACAATTAAGCTATGCATGCATAAGTTTAGCTGGCATGTATAATTCTGTAGCGTTTTTACAGTATGAAGCAGCGCATGTAACAGGGTAGCGCACTTGCGGTATAGGACGGCACATGCATGGAATCTTATAGTGCACTTGTCAAAAGTAGTGCATTTGTTAATAAATGAAGCATTTGTCAAGAAATGGTGCATGTACCACCTGTTATGGCACATATGATATAGATAAGTAGTTTACTTAACAAAATTGACTCGATTGGCATCCTGTTTGACGCATCAATTGATAAGTTGTCTCTGAGATTGTAGGAATCTAGTCAAGAGATATAGTGTGCTATTCTAATCAATTTGATTATGCTAAGTTAATTGATATGTTTCTATAGATATGTTGAGTATGGTACTTGCAGCTTTAGGTTGACGCCTTGCTTTGTGTGCTTGCAGGAGTATATACGAGATACACTTCAGTCAAGGGAGTAGTTCCCCATGCCTATGTTGTAGAGACATATGTTGATAGAGATGGACCAAGAGGTGCTTGGCGCGATGGGATTGGACTACATTTGCTTTATGCTCGAGGTTCGAGCGAACTGAGGGTTGCTGACTACAGTAGTGGAGAGGTTCCACAGTGAGGATGGGACCTTCCACTTCCCTACTGGCGAGATGACTATGACATTGGAGGACATGTACAGGATTCTCCACTTACCTATTCAGGGTGAGCTTGTAGAGTACAATCCATAGAGGGATACAGGACTAGCTGAGTGCAGGTGAGTATTTGATGACCCCGAGCTAGTCGGCAGGTCATCTCTTGGTAGGATATTCATGACTATTATGACTACTTCCCAGGTATAGTAGTAGGACTAATTAGAGGTGTTGTATGTGCTGATATGAGGTCACATGGGTTCCCCATTGGATGGGGTCAGATCATGGAGCAGATGGTTACAGAGGGCACCCGGTATGCTTGGGGTGTCTATGTTCTAGTGCACCTATACCACGACATGCATCAGGTAGTATACCACAAGGGTGTGAGCCTATATGTAGGTGTGTCATTGCTACAATTTTGGCTATGGGAGCACATAACGATCATGAGATCAATTTGTGTTTTTGACAGACAAAGAGGAGAGCCATATAGCTATGGCTACGCAGGAGTGATTTCCCAGCATAGGCTGGGGAAGTTCGAGTATTGGAAGCATGCTTTGGATGGAGTAGATGTAGTCAACTGGTGGCCATATCTAGACTGTGAGCCTTGGGAGGATGAGGCAGATGAGCTACCATACTGTTACTAGATGTGGTGGATGATAGGCCAAACATGGTTCATTTTGGAGAGAAAGATTGTCAACCAAGTACATAGATAGTTTGGAAGGAGGCATGGCATACCACAGGGGTAGGCTCTATTTGTGCAGACTCACCCTGAGAGGTTCAGATGGGGGTCGATGGCGTCCTATGAGGAGGCACTGGTAGAGTTTCGGCAGACACCTTATGTTGCCTAGGATATGAGGTGGGAGATCGCAGATGCTAGGATGACCCAGGATTTTAAGGATTGGTTCGTTGTCCACCCATTTCTGAGATACTCAGGGCCTGGGGAGATGGTGCCTCATATAGATGAGGCAGATTTAGATGATGAGGGCTAGGTTGGCAGGAGGAGGAGGAGGGGGAGATGAGGACGGGGAGGCAACATAGATGGTGGAGATGATGGAAGAGGAGGAGGAGGTGGAGACGATGGAGGTAGACCTAGACAGAGGAGGAGTACTGGGGAGGGACCTTCCCACGCTTAGCAGACAATGCCACTACAGGTTGCATAGAAGGCTCCACAGCAGACATAGAAGGTACAGATGCCACCACCTCAGCAGGTGGCACATTAGCAGGTACCCCAGCCATAGGGGCAAGGACAGGCACAGGCATCTTAGGGTCCAACACAGGTAGACATCCAAGAGATGGCTATAGCTATGTTGAGAGGACAGGTTAGGCAGCTGTGGGCCCATCTTAGGACTGTTGATGCCCAGCAAGAGATAGATGCAGAGGTTATCTCAGGGCTCACTAGAGAGAGAGATATGGCAGAGGCACGGATATGAGTTATCTGAGTAGAGCGGGATACAACAAAGGTAGCCCTTGGGACAAATGCAATGAGAAGCTTTTTGGTTGGGCAGGTGCACCAGGCATAGGCATAGCTAGCACAAGCACATGCACATCTAGCATAGGTACATGCATAGTTGGCATAGGTGCAGGGGTAGTTAGTGCAGGTGCAGGGTGAGCTTGCTAGAGCACAGGCTCAGACACAATACTACCGAGGCCTATACCATGGTGCCATGTTGGTTAGTCAGAGGGCTCTGAGCTACAAGAGCCAGTCTATGGCTTCTTAGAGAGCAGGTGGATCAAGGTCAGGAGCCTCTATGATGGGCCCACAGTAGTCAGTGTTCGGCAGAGGAGGGGAGATAGAGGACATTACCGATAGCAGTGGTTCACAGCAGCAGGGATAGCAGATGCCTGCGCAGATTTTGGATCCTACGTACACTTTTTGATGGCTTAGATAGCTAGATATACTTATGTACCACTTTTGCATTTTGGGACATGTACCACCATCCTTAGAATGTATTTATTGTATATGACATTGACTCAGAGATGGACCACTTGATATTGTACATTTGGACACATTTGTGATATTTATATGATGATGTAGTTTACTTTATGCTCTCTATATTTATGAATTATGATGCATTTCTTTTGTATGATGTGATGCATATGTTTATCTGATGCAGACTTAGATGGTTACTTGATGTTTACTTAATGCATGCGATGTTATCTAATGCAGATTTTCATATGATGCTATGTGATGCTATATGACCTAATGCAGACTTAGATGTTTTACTTGATATGCCTCTAATGTGTGTGAATGCAAATGGTATCTATATGATTATGCAACTTATGTGATGCACTTATCGATGTTTTTTTATTTTTTTTGTTGACACTATGTGATGATTGTATATGGATGACCTGATGCACTTACTATGTATGCATCTAATTTAATCATTTAAATGACTATCTCATGTGACATGATATGCAACTATATGCTATGTTTTTGTGATGTCTAAATGTATTCTATCAACATAGAAATGACAGAATGATAGAAGATTCATTGAAAGAATGACTTGATAGAGACTCACAAGTTTTAATTTGTATTGATACTCTACCTTGTTTGGATCTTTTATTGCATGGGATATGGATGTATGATGGATGCTTTGCTTTTGACATCTTAATGGTGCAAGTATTTTGAAGTGCTTTTTTCATCATTGGGTGATTTTTTTGGTACTTGTTTTGAATGTTGTAAGTTAATACAAGCATCTAGGTATAATTGAACTGAGATGACTTGAGCATTTCTTACATGGATTTTGATTTAGCAAGTTAATACAAGCATCTAGGTATAATTGAACTGAGATGACCTAAGTATTTCTTGCATATCAATAGACAAGGATTGCCCCCTTTCATGTTAGACCTTTGATGTCCTCGATGATCTTTTGTTGATCATGTCTTTAGACAAGGCTTCACATTACTAAAGTTTAATCCACAAACAACAAAACAAAAAAAATAATCATGTCCCCATCATAGCATCTCTAGCTTTTGGCATCCTTGAGTAGCATAGAAAGACATGATAGCAGAAATCAAGACTCTGTAAGATAACCTAACCAACACAAAACATTCTTACATTTAGATGTGTTTGTTTCTTGCCATAATTTAGGTAAAATCATTTAGAGTGCTTTAGTACTTGCTTGCTTTGCCTTGGATAGGTTGAAGTGATGCATCAAAATTTCTACTTGAAAGAGCGGGTTTTGCTTGTACTTGCTTGCCTAGTGAAAGAATCCACAATCCTTATTGGTGAGACGGACCCTACGGGACTGACCTAGTGCCTCGGGGGCTCATTGCTAAATGGCCTTGCCTACGTGACGATGCAGAGGCAACGTAGTTCAGAGACCTAGACCATGGATGGACTAGAGGATAGATGACTAGGTATGGGATGGATGGAAAGGTGGAGCCTCGAGGGTGCATTGAAAATGGCCTTGCCTATGTGACAACGTAGAGGCAACATAGTTCAGGGTTGACCCCGATGGACCTAGGATATGGATCGGATGAGACACGATATGGAATAGATATGGATTAGACATAGAACATATATGGATTAGATGATACTGATGATAAGGAAACACCACAAATAGGCATATGGATGGGTGATAGGGGATTGGAAGAGTAGGTAGAAGGAAACAAGGATGTGATCTCCAAGGACTATGTCGCATAAGAATAACTTGCCCCATTGTAGGTAGAATACTTAGGATTTTTCATGACAAATCTTATGACGATAAGAGGATGAGAGGATAATGAAGGCTTTGCATGGTTTGGAGGGATAAGGTATGTCAAGAGACATCTAAAACATTTGTCAACATTGTGCCCCCTATCTTTGTCAAGATCAAAGAAATAGAGGAATGGAAGATTAGGATGGATAGACTAGATAGTATAGCTAGGTAACAGCTAGAAGGATAGGGTAGGAAATGGCATGGAAGGAAATTGATAGGAGAAGAGTGATATGCCAATGAGACAAGGTGCCCCCAAGTGTAGGTGACATAGAAGATCAACTTACACACAATGCCTGTTTGCAAGGTTTTCATCATGGTACTTATCCAAGGTGCCTATTTGCCAAATTTTCACCGTTGGACGAAGGGATTTTTCTTTTCTTTTCTCTCTTTTTTTT
This sequence comes from Cunninghamia lanceolata, assembly GCA_027924645.1. NCBI lineage: Eukaryota > Viridiplantae > Streptophyta > Pinopsida > Cupressales > Cupressaceae > Cunninghamia > Cunninghamia lanceolata. The sequence goes on from BSBN01000030.1 coordinate 437,882, forward strand.
TGAAATAGTTGGATGGGAGAAGGTAGATATGGAAGGGAGAGACTCAAGTATCTAGTTCCTTGAAAGGTGATAGTCCCGCTAGATAGATGCTGTCGTATCGACCATGTCAAGTATCGCTCATAGATGTTGGTAGGGGATTACATGAAAGTGAGATGGAGAATGGTATATATTAGTTTATGGAAGTGTGCAATAGTGGATGATGATGCAGAATATGGAGGGAAGGCTTATGTAAAAGCATGGACCATGGGAGTAGGATGAGGAAGATATGTAGGAGGTATATGGAAATGTTTATGAGATGGAAGGGAATCATGACCAATGGTTATACATACCATGATAAACATTGAAGCTAGTAATGGGAAAGTAGTGTAGGAATAAACAAAGACTTTTTCTTGTGGATGAATGACTTAGGCATGTAGGGATCCACATAGACTAAGTATTTTTTTGATTTTTGCTTGCCATGTGGGATGGAAGAATTTGAGACTTTTGGATGGAATGAGAGAAAGCGGATGTTGAGATTCTCGAGAGATGGATGCCTCATTTGACTTGATAGTTTTTGTTTAGGTACCCAAACCATTTTGCTTTTAGGTAGTACCTATGGAGGTATGGGCTTGGGTGTATGCAGCTTTTGCGCAGCTTCAGAGGTAATTATTTGTTGGATGCGGACCCACACCTTTTTTAGTTTGGCATATAGTTGTTTGGGTGCATGCAGCTCTGGAGAAGGATGTTTCTTTGATTCTTGGCTTTTGTATCCCAAGTCATGAGGACTCTTAGGATTTTTGACTTGATAGGTAGAGACATCTAGATTTTTATGGTTGAATTCTCTTGAGATGGTGGAAGTGGAGTTTGAGGAAGTTCTTTGTTTAGACAACATGTGCATCTGTTGGTCATGATTGGGATTGTTAGAAGATTCATAGATGGATGGATAAGGTATTAGAAGAAGTGGTGGTAAGATGTATGGAGGGATATTAGTTGGAAGTAGCAGAGGTAGATTGGATGGTGGAAGGTGTATGGTCACATGCTTTTGATGATTATAAGATGATGGAGGTGGAATGGTGACATATGTTTTGGGGATATGATGGGATTTGTGATGGAAAGTGGAGGATTTAGAAGGAGTGGAAGAAGTACCAACAATCTTGAGATTGTTTGCCTTGGGGTATGTATCCAAGGCCATATGAAGGAGGAGAAACATTGACATGGACGGGCTCCAAAATACCTTGTTTGTGAAGGCCTAAGCCTTTACCTTGATAGTTCATATGTTGGAGTATGCGGTGGATAGTGGGATTATGTGTAGGTGGAACACTAGACACAAGTTCCTTATTGGATGAAGAAGGTGGGATAGAGGATAATGGTTGCTAGTGTTCTAAGGAGGAACACTCATGAATGAAGGTGGTAAGACCAAGGATATATGGTGGGGGATTTTTAGCATGGTCGATAATGGATGGTGGATGAGTATTTTTGGTTTGATCTTCTATGCTTGCTTCGGAGGCAAGTGTCTCATCAAAGTAAGAGGAAGTTGTTGAATCTTGGATAGGACTAGATGGGGTTATAAGCTCAGGACCATGGAATGCATAAAGTGGGCTAAGAGGATCATCATGGTCTGCTTGATCATAGATAGGCTCGTGCTCGTAGATGGAATCTTGATCATAGATAGGATTTAGCGTGATGGAATTAAGATGCTCTTGTATAGGTTCGTCATTAATGATAATATCCTGATCACAGAAAGGATAGATGTTATGGAGGGGCCGAAATTGGATCTCTAGCTCATGTATAGGATCAAGTTTCTCAAGGATAGCTTCTTCATCAAAGGTAGTATCTTGATCATGGAAAGGATATAGGTTATGAATGGTTTGAAATTGGAATTCTTGCTCATGTATAGGTATAGGATCATTGAAAAGATAAAGGTTATGTAAGGGTTGGATGTGAGTTCTTTGATTTTGATTTAGACAAGGGGTTGATGTTTCCACATGTTCTAAAGTGTGCTCTTGACATAACTCTTGATGTGCTTGAATTGAAGTTGAAGTAGAAGACTCTTGGATAGGCTCTTGTTCAACAACATGAAGTGAGACAAACCTTGACTTTGATGCGTGGTAGGAGGCCCTTCAATATGCTCAAGAGGTTGTAGGTTACATGAAGGGGTTGTAGGATTTGACATGTTTGGAGACTCTTTGATAAGGTTAAGGACCATAATTTGGGGACATGGTTGACTCTCTACTGGTAGTCCTTGGATCACATCCTTTGTAGGCATTTGGGTATATGAATGAGGTAATGGATGGGTGGATTTGGAGTTCTCCCTAGCTTTTCTTTTGCTGTGTAAATATGGAAAACATCTTTCCCAAAAATCATCTGAGGCTTTTTTAGTTGTCCATTTAAAGCTCGGGGAACTTGATGGCGGTGTTGGTGTAGGATTGGTATGCTTTGGGATATGTGTCTTAGAAGATGGTGAAGGAGGACTAGTAGATAGAGTGGTATACGATTTCCAACTTGAGGTGGTGCTTGCCTTGTCATGAGCATCATTAAGATGGGAAATGGATGTATGAGTTTGGGGTGAGTTGTAGCTAGTACTGACACGTTCAGCGTGTAGGATTGGCATTTCTTGTTGTATGACTTGGAGTTCTTGAGCAATTGCTATACGATCTTGGGGCAAGGCGTTGAAGTCCAATTGCTCTCGTAGGTATTGGATTTCTTGAGCAATTACTTCTAATTGGTTTGTCATTTCAACATAAACTTACACAAGACTGAAATGGGTACCTAGAAAACCTAAAATTTTTCTCTCAAAGATTGTGCAAGTGCTCACTGTCATGCATGTGTCGGAACAGATGTGCTATGAAAACTGGTAAATGAGCTAGAAGTCAGGACATATGCGCCACACTGGTAAAAGCTATATGCACCGCAATACATAGTAAAATCACTACAGGTCAGAACAGATGCACCCCAGGTCGGTACAAATGTGCCATATGTTGGCACAAATGTGCAGCAATAGAGGATGGATGCACCACTTTGGCTTTCTTGATATTTTTTGCAATTTTTTTTGGAAATTTTCTGATGTTTGTGGTACTTTGGTTGCAAGGTCTTTTTGATCTAATTTTCTGAAATTATGGCAAGAAGACACATCAAACACAAAGAATATTTTTATGGTTTTTTATTTTTTTGTGATTTTTTGACTCTTTTTGGACTAAAAAGAAAGCAAGTACAACCCTAGGTTTCAAAGGATAATATAAAACTAAATTCTCCCTATCTCTGGGTGAGGCATCTTCGGGAGGTAATAATCATCCTTCCCTACATTGGATTATAGGGGTTTTTGGTCTACTAAAATAAGGATGAGTAATAAAGGCAACCGTTCGAGTGGTTATACATGCAACAACACTACCCTCCGTTATGGAGTCTCCCAACCTGCAAGGGTTGCGCCTTGGAGGGTTTTGGGGGAGGTTGGCTATCCGTATAACACAACTGCACTCATTGTTTGAAGCTTTCACTCCAAACACAATTTATTTATAGTGGCTTGGAAGGGCTTGGCATCTAGCCTATTACCACTTAGGGTCATTCCTACTTGGATGAATGGTATCCAAGAGCAGCCCCCTCTAAAGGAAAAACACATGCAGAAATGATATGTCTGGCATTTTGGTCACCCAAGATAGGGAAGAGCATAGGCCTGGTATCATTCCCAAAACACAAAATACAGTGGTTCTTTTCCCCTAGTTTAAAATGAGAAAAACTAGATGAGCTATCTACTTGGGCAAGCATAGGTTTTTTTTAACTTTGAAGTGATAACAAGATAGCAATGGTCCAATTTTACCAAGATAGTAATGATGAGTTCAATTTTATCCCAGATAGCATGAATTGTTAACTTTGAAGTGAGGATCAAGATAGAAATGGTTTAGTTTTACCCAGATAGAAATGATGAGTTCAATTTTATCCACGTAGCATGAATTGTTAACTTTGAAGTGATGGTTGAGATAGCAATGATGAGTTCAATTTTATCCAGATAGCAATGAGTTGTTAACTTTGAAAAGATAGCAATAGCAATGATTCAATGATATGCAAGATAGCAATAATTCAATTACCACTTTCCTAGTTAAAACTATGTGAGATTTGCATGAGCATCCATTTTACTTTCCCTTTAGAAATTGAAGTTTGAGCTAACAAGTGCAACTATATGAATCTAAACCAGTACCTAGCCTGCAAAATAGATCAAGAGAGTTCCTGCAAAGATGTCAGCGTTAGCAAAAACCTTCAAGAAAATTCTAAAATCGCTGCCTAAAATAGATGCACCACTTCAGAAATAGTGAACAGAGGTTAAAATTGCTGAAAAATAGTGTATATGCACTGATATGATGTATGCGCTATCTCAAATGGTAAATGCACTAGAACAGTGTCTGTATGCGTTGCAAAAATGTATGCGCTGTGACAGGTAATAGATGCGTGTTAGGATGTATTAGATGCGCTGTTTCCTCCTGTGTACAGCCTTCTAAAACACAAAAACTTAGTTTTTGGGTTAAATTTGGGGCTAGGCCCCATGGTGGGCACCAAAAATGTTAAGGGAAAATTGGATTCAAAATGAATAATCAATAATATCAAATATCAAGATACCCAAAACTCAATGAAATGGTGAACAAAGAAGATTCAAATAAACAATGAATAAACAACAAAGAAAACCTCCTTAATTTGTAGCTTCCATTGATTGCCTATCACAATCGATCTTGCATGTATGAAATAGGGCCTTCAGAGAGTGCACTTCCTTGCTATGCTTCAAGAATGTCAATTGAGAATGGCTATGATAATATTGCCATGAAGATGAGCTTCACAATGATGGTAGTAGTATGTAGTAATGAATGTGATCACAAGCAATGAAGGAATTGGTGCCAAAGGCATGCTGTAATTCCTACAGACCTGTAGAGTAACAATACTTAAATCTTGGATGATTGAAATGGAGGAAGAAGGTTCAATTTATAGACTTGTGAAAGAGAAGATCAACGGTATAGAAAGGTTGAGGAACGTGCAAGAATAGGAAGAAGACAAGTGTCACACAAAAGCTATTTTATTTGAGTTAACTACTTTCTTTTCTAAAGATAAGACATGCTTTTCATAAATTAGAAAGTTTTTTTCTAATTTAAGAGATATTGATAAAAACAAGGTTGATTGAATAGATAACTCAACTTGAGATTTGCTTTTGCATGATTTGAGAGAAATTAAATAATAAATTATTTAATTTTGTGTGCATGAAGAAGACTTGTTTTTAGAAAATTTGGAAGATATTTGAAGAATTGGAAGATAAGAAAGATAATTAAATAAATAAATTTATTTAATTGTTGTGTATGATTTGGAAGAATAAATAAAATATTTGATTGTATTTTATTTTTAGAGGTTGAGAAGATTTAAATAAATTTGATTTATTTATTTAAATTTGGAAGAATGATTTGATTTAATTAAATAATTAAGAATTATTTAATTGTTTGGAAGAATTTAATTAAATAAAGGATTTTATTTAATTTTGACTTTAGAAGAGGTAATTAAATATTTTGATATTTAATTAATTTAGAGGAATATGAATCAAATAAATAAATTTGTTTATTTATTTATTGATAGAAGAATTAGAATGAAATAAATATTAAGAATATTTATTTAGACTGAATCGTGTCATTTTTAGGTGTATATAGATACTTTGAAGAGTGTTGCAGATGCATTGACGAAACCAGTGGGAACAGAGAAGTTCAGATGGTGTTCGGAGTCTATGGGCCTCTCAGCCTATAGTAGTTAAATCATGCTATTCTATTGGCCCTTACGAGGTGTTCAATAAGTGGGAGAATGTTGGGAATTAAGGTGTCTCAACCTTGGTAATTCCTTGCATTATTTATGATTGTATTTATTTATTCATTGCCTATGCTGTAAATTAATTATAAATTCTATATTGTCATTTTGTGGGATGTGGCACAGTGAAGTGTCATCCTACATGGAAGATGACAACTTGTAATTTTGTCCTCACATGAGGAGATAGGAATCCCACTTTGTGGTAGGAGTATTTTTCCATGTGTCGGCATCTTGGATTTTGTGTAAGGGAATGTTTGACCGAAATGGTTATGATGGATTCCTATGACGAAGTTATGACATGCAAGAGTTAGAAATAGAATCTTGTAAGACAGGTGAGAACATGTGTCATGAAGCATCTTTGAAAAATGCATCTTTGGGTGCCCCAAGGTGGACTATGACATGTTGTAAGAGAATATGCTATTTTTAGCCTGTGTATGATAGTTTCTCTTACAACTATAAGTTGTAACTGCTATGACAATTTCTATGATAGTCGTAAGAGTCATATCTGTCATAGACCATTTTGGAAATAGGTGACCTCTTTGGGATGGGAGCTGTGGACAAGTGTCAGACACATTCTACAATGTTGACCAAGTGTCCATAGGTGTGGGTTTTGGGCCATGAGGCCAAGTTGGACACCCATTCCAAGATAGGACCAATTTTGCCTTGTATATTCTATATAAATAGGTGCTTGGAGGAGGAGATCTAGTATGTGATTGACAGGTATTGTTATGCTGCCGAACTGACTCTAGACATGAGTTTTGAAGACTATTGAAGTTTTACATTGCAAGTGTATTGTAAACCTTTTTCAGTTTTGATAATACAATGTGCAAGTTTCTGAGTGTGGGGTTTTTCACCCGATAAGGGTTTTCCCCACGTTATATCTTTGTCTCTCTTCTTCTGTCTTCTTTCTAGTTCTATGTGTATTACTACAATATCTTTGTTAGATGTTTAATGTTTCTGTAATTGTAAGGATTAAATTGAATTTACATAGCCCTCTCCTCATTAGATTAGTGTAGGAAGTGATTTCTGCACACCTAGCTTCCTTTCAAAAGTTTTCTTTTAACCTCATTTATAGAATAAGTTGTAGTCCTGATTAAAGTTCTGTCATAACCTTGAAGGATAAATAAAGATTTGAAGTTAGCCTCACATTTAGTACAAATTTGGGCCTTGAAATGACCCTAGGTCCAGGGTGCTCGAGCACCCTGGTCCCTTCCATGCCTTGGGGGATAATTTTAAGTCTTGAGTTTGCCTTAATGTTGCTTAGGCTTACTCTAAATCCAAATTTGAATTTGAGCATGTTATGTCAGTATTTTGATTTGACTTACTCTCTTTCTATAAGCCTTATATAAAGGTAAGTGAATGAAGTCATTTTGAAGGAAGATTGTAAGAAGCACTCTTGATGTGAAGAAGTTCTATGTTGCTATTGCTATCTATGCTATTGTTTATTACAGATTTTGATCAAGTGGAGATCTCCTTTTCTCTTGGAAATATTTGAATGAAGGCTAGGACATGAGATCTTGAGTATATCTCATGAGCTCCTAGGTTGGAACACTTTGCACAATTAGGAGAAGGGTTGGAACCAACAACTTGAGTTTGGCTTGAGTACCCTCCTAGGGTATGGTTGCATCACCTTCTTATTCTACAAACCTTCCATGAATTTTGATCTTGGAGGTGAATTTGTTATCTCCCTTGAGTGGATCTTCATTTGAATCATCCCTCTCTATTTTCTTGAGTCATATAGGGCTAGGGTTTGATATTATATGGTTAGATCTTGCATGTTACTACTCACACATTAGTTTTTGGGGACACATGACATCTAGATTTAATCTTGGTTATCCATGAGGTAGGAATACCAAATCAGGGGCTTGATTGAGGTAAGCTCCTATAAAGACACAACACTTTTACTCTTCTTTCTTGTGTACAGAACTGATGAATAGGTTTCAGGAGGTAACATGCGAGAAGACTGAAGAACTTGTAGGCATAGGCCTGATAGATCCAACAATTTTTGAAAATCGTAAAAGAGGCCTAGGGCACATGAGTTCCCTGGTCCTATGACTTTTCATCATTTGGTCTAGGTTTTGAATAGTTTCCTTACCTTTGATATTCAGTTTTCTGCTATGGTTTCAGGTCTGACAGTCATCTGTAGCTTGATTTGGATTAAATTAAGGTTTTAGATCTTGAGCCCTAGCTAGATTGGTTGGATTTGGTTTGACACTCATCTATATGACAAAGAGTCAGAACCCCTGTAGCTTAAGCTCGCCTTCAAAGGTAGAAGCTAAGCTCAGTTTTTGTCTCAATGTTTTGTATGAGAGGGTTTTGACCTAGTTTGGCTCCTAGGGCTAGATCTCTCTTATCTACATTACATTTTGGTGGACCCAACATCTCTTGCACCTTTTTCTTCCTTATTTATTTTTTAAAAGGTTTATTTGTTGTTATAAAGATTAGCTTGCTATAGTTCTTTTAATCTTGCATATTCGTTAGGGTTTCATTTTATGACAACTCTAGTTTGGAAATTGATAGAGGTTAAGCATATTGTAACTTTCTATTGGATAACATAATTAAAGCATTATTGTTCATAATTGATATATTTCATATTGAGAATATAGATACTTCTTTTCATTCCTTGTTCTTTGGTTTCATTACTATAAAGTTTACAAACAAGGAGATTCAATTATGTCAAATTACTTTATTCAAGATTTTAATGTATTTGATGGGTCATTTAGTAGTGATGATTTTGATATGTTAGATGAAGCCTTGGATGACTTTATCTTGACAGAATCATCCTCTATGACTCCTAAACCATCTCTATTTCAAATAATCATAAATAAAATTTATGTTTTCAGTTCTCCAAACGAACCTAAGAAGCATAAAATTGTTGTGCATCTTTGTAATCATGCTCCTAAATCACCTATTATAATAGGAGGTTCTCTTAAAACACCTAGATCTCTTGGTTACATCTTAAATTATGCAAAACAAATTACTGGAAGTCCTCTTAATCAAAATGTGTTGTAGCAACCTATTCATCAAGAATTTGCTCACACATACAACACTCGAAATAACAAACAAAAGAAACAAATTGAATTTGTTCCTGCTTCTCTTCCACCTTCTCAACCTGTTCTTCCTCAAGAACCTCATCTTCCTACTCATAATGGTAAAAATTATGATCTTGTTGAGTAGCTTCAAGCTACTCCAACAAAGATCTCTCTATGGGAGTTGATACAAACATAACCTACATACCACAAAATGCTCCAAGAAACTTTACAAAAGGTGATTGTCCCACCTACTGTTCAGTTGAATGATGTAGCAACTTTGTTAGATTGTATGCATGTGACTAAATTTGATATTATATTTCAACCACATGAATTACCTCCTACAGAAGTTTAAAACCAAAATGAGCCTCTTATGATATATGTCATCATTTATAGAAAAAGAGATAGACGTACCATGATTGATGGTGGATTAGGTCTTAATGTCTATGGCATAGACTTGTTACATAAAATCAATGTTGATAACTCTCTTATTAAACTAGACAAACTCAACACTTGTGGCTTTGATAATGTTAGTAGAAAATCATTGTGAACCATCACCTTACCTCTTAGGGTTGGTCCTATGACTTTGCCTACCCTTATCCATGTCATGCCTAATTCTCTTTTATATAATCTTCTTCATGGTAGACCTTGGATTCATGCCATGGGGGTAGTCCCATCTACCCTTCATTGATCAATAAAGTTTGTTCATAATAATCATCTTTATACAATTGAAGCTGATCTGACTCTAGATAGTTGTTTACAAACTGAAGCTAAACTAATCAAAACTTCTTTTCTCCTTTTTCTAAGATTAATTCTTCTCCTATCGAGGAGGTTATAGTAGAAGAATCTAATTCACCTTCACTCTTTGGTGATGATTACGGTTCGTTAGACTTTACACCTACCTTTATGGGGGAGTATAAAGTCTGTTGGATTTAAGGCATACAACTGAGAGGGGGGGGGTGAATCAGTTGTATAAAACTTCTTGTTCTTTCAAACACTTGATTCTTCGTTGTTAGTTAACAGCATATCAATTAGTCATCCATGAAAGCATAATACATAAACACAAGAGCAGATAAACATCAACACATTGAACACCAAGATTTTGACGTGGAAAACCCGGTTAAGGGAAAAACCACGGGGTGATTAACCCAAGGATTATTCTCTGTTAGTAGAATAAGAAAAAGAATGGCACTTGCCAATTAGGGCTCACTGCCCGAGCACACTGCTCACAAAGAGGCCCACTGCCTACAAGGAGACACACTGTCTACAAAGTGATAAGAATCACAGTCTTGAACTGGAGAATGACATCTCTACCATGTCCGGATCAGTTCCATTTAAGCCCAAAAACCTCTGCTCTGCCTTTCGTACTTCTCTTCGCTATGCCACACTCATCCACACAATCCACACTCTAAAATGAACTCACAAACCGTTATTTATACAAGACATCGACTTAGGAACAAACATCTAAGTCGGTAAACAACCATAAGAGTATCCGCAAGATGAATAACACATCCGGTCGGCCACCACAAGAACATTCGCAGGATGAACAACTCATCCGGTCGGCTAAACAGAGCAAGAACTTCATCCGGAAGAATAACTTCAATTCCGGGCTCTACTATCAATGCGGACCAACAACACAACCTCAACATGATCCAAGAACCTTCACAAGCCTGCCTAAATGACCGGATACATCCGCACTTCCTCTACTTACTGGAATCTCTTGTCTTCCTCATCCGAAACTTCAAGAGCACAGACTGTCCCCACTGTCATAATGCAGGAGGTACTTCCGGACCTCCAAATTATACACAACTCGAGATGGCACATCACAAGGACATCCCAAAGACTCCTTCCAATCCACAGATTAGGATTATACAGTTCCGGACCTCACCGGACCTTTTTGTGATCCTCTGTCACCTCTGAATACTTGCCGGAACCGGTTCTACACCGGCAGCCACAACTCCTTCAGATCTTCATGCGGACCTCTGAAATCTTAACTGAAGCATCTCAAGACTCATATCTACAAACCCTTTAATCCGCATCCTCCGGTTCTCATCCTATACAGTGCATTTGCCTTCTTCTCATCACTGTTCTTCACTGTTCCTGACTGAGGCTAATTTTCTCAGTATCCTCAGCACACTGCTCATCCAATCCGTCTTGTCAATGCAATATGAGTATGTTGACATCAATGACAACACTGGTTTACCTCATACTTGCAACAATCTCCCCCTTTGTCATTGATGGCAACATATGATGTGAAAAACCATCAAGACAAGAACTTCTCCTTTCTGTCACAGCTCCTCCTATTAGCGACATGTCTTCTCCCCATTTACTGCTCCCCCTTTGATCATCAGCTACTTGTTTTTCACATGTCTTCTCTCCCCCTTTGACATCAATGGCAAAGGGCTCATACTTGCAATTCTCATACATCAGAATCATACCAGCTGCTCCCCCTTAGTTGCAGCTCCCCATCATCAATCCGGATCACAAGATATGACTGTGATATCCACCGGACTGATGCACATCAGTGCATCCTAGTTCATCATCGGAGGGGCCATGACCCCTAACTTCTCCCGGAGATATTCAAAAGAGTCCTTGGGAAGAGGTTTAGTAAAGATATCTGCAATCTGATCCTTTGAGGGAACATACTCCAATCTGACTTCTTCCTTGTTCACTTGTTCTCTCAAAAAGTGGAACTTGATAGATATGTGCTTAGTCTTAGAATGCAATACCGGATTCTTAGAAATATTAATTGCACTTGAATTATCACAGAAAATTGTGATAGGCTCCTCATATTCAACTTTAATGTCTCTTAGCATCTACTTCATCCATAAGATTTGAGTGCAACTACCTGCTGCTGCAATGTATTCTGCTTCAGTTGTAGACAGAGATATTGCATCTTGTTTCTTGCTTAGCCAAGAAACCAATCTCTTCCCCAAAAAGAATGCTCCACCACTAGTGCTCTTCCGATCATCCACATCTCCTGCCCAATCTGCATCTGTGTAAGCATGAAGAGAGAAATCCGAATCTCTAGGGTACCATAGACCATACTCAACTGTTCCTTTCAAGTACCTAAAAATTCTTTTGATTGCCATAACATGAGATTCTCTAGGATCAGCCTGGAATCTTGCCACAAGACCAACAGCCTGCATTATATCTGGTCTAGTTTGAGTGAGATACAACAATCCACCAATCATTGATCTATACTTTGTCTGATCTACCTTTGGAGAATCATCATCTTTGCTTAACTTACATCCGGTTGCCATAGGAGTGTTCATTGGCTTTGAGTCTTCCATACCAAATTTCCTCAACAATTCTTTCACATATTTGGTCTGAGAAATGAAGATCCCTTCTTTTGTTTGAGTAATTTGCAGACCCAAGAAGAAATTCATTTCACCAAGCATAGACATTTCAAACTCACTTTTCATCTGATTTGCAAAAGTTTTGCACATACTATCTCTTCCTCCAAAAATGATATCATCCACAAACACTTCAACAATCAAAATGTTTTCATGATCAATTTTGAAATATAAGTTACTGTCAGTAGTACCTTTGTTGAATCCAATCTGTACAAGATGCTTATCCAACCTTTCATACCATGCTCTTGGGGCTTGCTTCAATCCATACAAAGCTTTCTTCAACTTGCAGACCATATCATCATTATCAGACAATTGAAATCCATCCGGTTGTTCAATGTAGACTTCTTCTTCCAGATCACCATTTAGGAAGGCAGACTTGACATCCATCTGATATACCTTGAAGTCTTTGAAGGCAGCAAATGCAAGAAGTAATCTGACTGCTTCAATTCTTGCCACCGGAGCAAAAGTCTCTTCAAAGTCAATTCCTTCTATTTGAGAGTAGCCTTTGCAGACCAATCTAGCTTTGTTTCTGATTACTTCACCAGCTTCATTTAGTTTGTTCCGGAAGACCCACTTGGTTCCAATTACATTCCTGTCTCTAGGTCTGGGAACAAGATCCCAAGTATGATTTTTCTCAATTTGCATCAATTCATCTTCCATTGCTTTGGTCCAGTTTTCATCATTACAGGCTTCATTTATTGTTTTAGGTTCAATCTTTGAAATCAGACAACATTCATCCTGATTTTGAGCAACATTCCTTCTAGTTTGTACACCTTTGCTTCTGTCACCTATGATCTGATCTTCAGAGTGGTTCAGTCTTACATACCTTGGAATTTTGGGAGTATCCTGCACTGCTGCTTCTTGATCAGGCTCATTCAAACCTATCTCTTCTTCCTCATTTACCGGATCAGGCTGACTCTGTCTTACCGGAGAGGATTGAGTTCCTTGAACACTGTCTTGGTCATCTTCATCAAACTCATAAAATCTTGAAGGCTTCTCAATTCCTTCATCAACTTTCACATTGGTGCTTTCTATCATCTTCCTCAATCTCTTATTGTAACATCGGTATGCTTTGCTTTGAGTGGAGTAACCCAAGAAAATTCCTTCATCACTTCTAGCATCAAACTTTCCTAGATCTTCATCTCTTTTAATATAACACTTGCTACCAAATACTCTGAAATATTTCACAGTAGGAGTGATGCCAAACCAGAGTTCATAGGGGGTCTTACCAGTGTTGTTTCTGATTTGAACTCGATTGAGAGTGTAGACTGCAGTGCTGATAGCTTCTTTCCAAAACATTTGAGGAACATTTGCTTCCAACATCATTGTCCTGGCAGCTTCCTGGATGGTCCGGTTCTTTCTCTCAACTACTCCATTCTGCTGTGGAGTCCTAGGAGCAGACAACTGTCTCCTTATACCCTGCTTCTCACAAAAGTCAATGAACTCACCAGATGTAAATTCACCACCTCTATCAGACCTTAGACACTTTAGTTTCAATCCGGTTTGATTCTCTACCATAGCTTTGAAGATTTTGAACTTCTCAAATGCTTCTGATTTTTCTTTTAGAAAGGTAACCCACATCATCCGGGAATGATCATCAATTAACAACATGAAATATCTATCACCTTGCAGACTCTTGATTCTTATCGGACCACAGAGATCAGTATGTACTAATTCCAACAATCCGGTAGAAGACTGATCTTGGCTTTTGAAAGAGACTCTGCTTTGTTTACCTAGCTGACATTCTTTGCACAAACTATTTGTAGGTTTCATCAATTTTGGAAGATCTCTTACAGCCTGAGTATTGCTTATCTTGATGATGTTATCAAAATTTACATGACACATTCTTCTATGCCATAACCAACTCTGATCAATTTGAACAAACAAATAACTTTTATTTGAACCAACCAGATAAAAGATATTACCTTTTGTCTGAGTACCGGATGCAATTTTAGTTCCGGAGCTTGTAAAGATTCTGCATTTTCCATTCTTGAACCGGAGATCATAGCCTTTGTCCACTAACTGACCAACACTGAGAAGATTGTGCTTCAATCCTTCAACATATAGTATGTTACCTGTTTTGCTCTTTCCATCAAAGGAAATAGTTCCCCTGCCTCTGATTCTGCCAGCAGAATTGTCACCAAACTTTACCATTCCTCCTTCATACCTTTCCAAATTCAAGAACTTATTCTTGTCACCAGTCATATGGTGAGAACATCCACTGTCAATAACCCAATCATCCTTTTCTTCCACTTGAGCAGCCAAAGCTTTTTCAACAACTTTGTGATTGACAGATTCAGAGAGTATTGAATCTTCTTCCTTGATGGCAATAAACACCCACTCATTTCCAGATTTGCTTCCTAGTTCTGATTCATCATCTGTTACTCCTTCATTGTCATCTTCTTCATGAACATAATAGCAATTCTTTTGAAACCTTTGTCTGTTAGTATTAGACCTTGCAGATCTTTCCGGACATCTTGAAGCAAAATGACCAATCTTATTGCAGTTGAAACACTTAAAGGGTAGTTTTCCTTCATACTTACCGGATCCTCTTGGCAGTCTCTTTGCAATGAGGGCTTCAAGTTGAGCTATTTCTACTTCTTCTTCTTCCATGTCTCTTCTTGCTTGATCATACCATGACATTTTCCTTGATGAGTTTTCTCCCGGATCAAGTCTCTGTTTGCCTTTCACATAGGCACTGGCTTTGAAAGCAGATTCAGTCTTGGGAGGATCATCTCCAAACTCGGTCATTTCAAATGCAGCTAGTTTGCCAGCCAGTTGTTCTCTTGTGACAGTTGTGTGGGCTCTGAATTCATCAATGGCAGCAACCTTGATTTTGTAGGTAGCAGGAAGGGATCTTAGGATTTTGCAGACAATCTCATTTTCATCTAGAGTTCCACCAGCATTTCTAATTCCACATACCAGCTCATTCACTCTTGGCATAAAGGTAGTGATGTTTTCATCATCTCTCATCTTCAATCTTTCAAATTTCCCTTTCAGACTTTGCAACCTTGCACTTTTGACAAACTCATCTCCTTCATACAGAAGTTCCAGTTTAGTCAGGATCTCATATGCAGTTGGTAGGTCAATAACATTTGAGAGATCTGAATCATTCAATGCGCTTAGTAGGGCTTCCTTGGTCCGCAGATTATTTTCAGCATCTGTAATCTCATTCAGAGTTGTCGGACCACCTTGTGGAGGTACATATGGTTTTGAGACCATAGCCAAGTATGCTTTTCCCATACATTCCAAGTGACACTTCATGCGACCTTTCCAGAGAGTGAAGTTGGTTCCATCGAACTTCAGACTATCCTTCTTGTATGACGACATCCTGGATCTCCTCAAGCGGTTAAGCTCCTTTCAGAGGAACGTGGCTCTGATACCAATTGTTGGATTTAAGGCATACAACTGAGAGGGGGGGTGTATCAGTTGTATAAAACTTCTTGTTCTTTCAAACACTTGATTCTTCGTTGTTAGTTAACAGCATATCAATTAGTCATCCATGAAAGCATAATACATAAACACAAGAGCAGATAAACATCAACACATTGAACACCAAGATTTTGACGTGGAAAACCCGGTTAAGGGAAAAACCACGGGGTGATTAACCCAAGGATTATTCTCTGTTAGAAGAATAAGAAAAAGAATGGCACTTGCCAACTAGGGCTCACTGCCCGAGCACACTGCTCACAAAGAGGCCCACTGCCTACAAGGAGACACACTGTCTACAAAGTGATAAGAATCACAGTCTTGAACTGGAGAATGACATCTCTACCATGTCCGGATTAGTTCCATTTAAGCCCAAAAACCTCTGCTCTGCCTTTCGTACTTCTCTTCGCTATGCCACACTCATCCACACAATCCACACTCTGAAATGAACTCACAAACCGTTATTTATACAAGACATCGACTTAGGAACAAACATCTAAGTCAGCAAACAACCATAAGAGTATCCGCAAGATGAATAACACATCCGGTCGGCCACCACAAGAACATTCGCAGGATGAACAACTCATCCGGTCGGCTAAACAGAGCAAGAACTTCATCCGGAAGAATAACTTCAATTCCGGGCTCTACTATCAATGCGGACCAACAACACGACCTCAACATGATCCAAGAACCTTCACAAGCCTGCCTGAATGACCGGATACATCCGCACTTCCTCTACTTACTAGAATCTCTTGTCTTCCTCATCCGGAACTTCAAGAGCACAGACTGTCCCCACTGTCATAATGCAGGAGGTACTTCCGGACCTCCAAATTATACACAACTCGAGATGGCACATCACAAGGACATCCCAAAGACTCCTTCCAATCCGCAAATTAGGATTATACAGTTCCGGACCTCACCGGACCTTTTTGTGATCCTCTGTCACCTCTGAATACTTTCCGGAACCGGTTCTACACCAGCAGCCACAACTCCTTCAGATCTTCATGCGGACCTCTGAAATCTTAACTGAAGCATCTCAAGACTCATATCTACAAACCCTTTAATCCGCATCCTCTGGTTCTCATCCTATACAGTGCATTTGCCTTCTTCTCATCACTGTTCTTCACTGTTCCTGACTGAGGCTAATTTTCTCAATATCCTCAGCACACTGCTCATCCAATCCGTCTTGTCAATGCAATATGAGTATGTTGACATCAATGACAACACTGGTTTACCTCATACTTGCAACAAATTCTTGCCTTAAAAACCAAAAAGTCCTAAGGTGGCTTCAATCTCTGCTCCTGTATCACCTAAAATTCTTTTAAAAAATAATAATGATAACACTTACTCTTATACTATTGAATATGATACCTATGGGTTGCCTCCTTCCTCCTCAAAAATGACATCTATCTATGGTCAAGGGTTTCAAATCCTCTCTCAATGTGGATACAACAATAATGGTTTTGGTATAAAGGAGCAGGGTAATAAAGTCCCTCTAGAGGCTAATGCACATTACTCTTCATTTGCACTTGGATACTATCCTTTAGGGCCCACCAAAGCCACTCATCGTCCTAATCTAAATGTTAACACAATATCAACATCTACACTTAAATTGGTATATCTGGAATTGATATCATGATCTTCAAGATATCCCTTTGGATACTTTTTCAACAGATGAAGCTTTTTCTAAATTCTTAGGTGATTATGATCACTTGCCTCGTTACCATCATGATCATGGCCTTCCCTATTGTTTAAATATAGAAGCATACTTTGGGTAGGATACTTGTTTATCTGATGATACTGTGACATCTCATGAGTCACCTTTAGAATCTCTTCATCCTCCTGACATTCAAGACTGTATTACTCTCATTAATGGGAAAACTATTGATGTCTTGATGTATAAGGATGATCCTGAAAAACTCATTCCTAGTGGAAACTATATAGATATAGAAGAAAAATAAGAAATAAGATCTCTTTTATATGAATATCTTGATCTCTTAGCTTGGACATACTTTGATATGCCTGACATCGACCCATAAGTCATTCATCCTGATGCTAAACTAGTTAAACAAAAGATATGTAAGATGAATCCTAAGGTAGCATTGTTGGTCAAAGGTAAGATAGAGAAACTTTTACAAGAAGGTTTTATTCGCCCTATTGACTACTCACCTTGGATCTCAAATATTGTGGTTGTCACTAAATCCAATAACCGTATTCAAATGTGTAATGACTTTTGAGATTTGAATAAAACATCTTTAAAAGATGGCTTTCCTCTTCCTAATATTGATATGATTATCAATTCTATTGCTAGCCATGTGTTACACTCCTTCATGGATGGTTTCTCTAGTTATAATCAAATATTCATCAATCCTCAGGGTCAATATAAAAGAGCTTTTATAACTCCTTGGGGATCAACATTTTGTTGGGTTGTCATGTTGTTCAGATTAAAGAACACTGGTGTGACTTATTAATGGGCTATGACACTTCGGTGGAAGATCTCTTGTTTAAAAATTGCTTTGTATGGGTTACTAGTGGCAAGACATGGAACGAGATTCCTTTGCCTTTGTCAAAAAGTGCCCACAATGTTAACAACACAGTAATCTCATTCAAGCTCCTGCCCAGGAACATTGTGCTCAGGTTTCACCTTGGCCACTTTCCATGTGGGGCTTGGACCTTATTAGACATATTTCTCCTCCATCTTCTCAAGGACATACTTTCATCATCACAACAACTGATTACTTTATGAAGTGGGTTGAAGCGGTTCCTCTCCAATCCATGATTGCTGAAGTAATCTATCACTTCATTCAAGACAACACAATCTCTTGATTTGGTATTCCTTCCACTTTGGTTTTTGATAATGGTGCCTCATTTAAGAACAAAGATGTGAAGAAATTTCTTGAAAGATATCATTCAACATTGTTTCTCTATGCCGTATTATCCTCAATCAAATGGACAAGCAGAAGTGTCTAACAAATTAATTGGATAAATGCTTTGAATAATTGTTAACAAACAACAAAAAGATTGGCATACTCAATTATCTTATGCAATGTGGGCTTACCGAACTAATGTTCGTATGCCTATGAGTACTACCCCATATAACGTTGTGTATGGCACCAATGCAATTATGCCTTTAGAGTTAGAAATCCCTTCATTGAGAAGTTCTCTCAAGGGCATCCTCAATGAAAACACTCAAAGGGAATTACGGTATCAACAACTTGAAATGCTCAATGACCATCATATAAATGCTCTTGAACATCTTCAAACTCATCAAAAGTCTATGTAATGCTCATACGATTCACATGTTATTAACCATACATTTGAAGTTGGAGATTTGGTACTCTATGAAAATTAGCACAATATAAATGCCCCTCTTGGAGAAAAAGGGGAATTTAGCCTGAATTGACTAGGATCTTACATCATCATCAAATCCTTCAAATTGGGTGTGTATAGACTGGCCGATGAATGAGGTACGCCTCTTAAAGATCCTATCAATGCTAATCATTTGCGTAGATATTATGCTTAAATGCAATTTTCATTTATATGATATTTTTTTTATTCATAAAGAAAATATTTGGTAGATAGTAAATTTAATTTTCCTATTTTATTATATGCTTCTCTCTTGACAAAATATTTAGTTTGTCTTGATTATTTAGAGTAATTTTCTTAGACAATAACTTAAGTTTTTAGCATAAAAATTGTTAAATCTGCATCATGTTCAATAATCATTGTTGAATCTGGTCTAACAATGTTATAACATTGTTTCATGGGATCACAACTGAATTATTTCATCATGTGTGTACATCTTATTAAAACCTAATTAAGCATACATATGTGTGTTTCATTAGAACATGTATCATTTAAATCATTGTTGCATTTGTTAAATAACTAGTATATTTATATTTAAAAATATATATCTAAAGTACGCTGAGAGATATCCTTCTCGAGGCACTTATTTTTTTATCAATTTACTGCAGTCCCTTTCACCTCACCTCAAATCCTACAATTTGATATGTTCGTTCTACATGTGAAAAAAAATTAAGGAAGGAGCCAATATAAATAGATTGAATGTGTGTCTTTTCATATGCCATTCTGTAACCTTTCTTTCTTTCATCTTAGTGCATAGTGATGACTTCTTTGAAATTGTCATCCACCTTTCTTTCCATCCAGCATGTATTTTCTTTTTTCTTTTTTAATTCATTTCACCTTTTTTTTTGGGGGTTTTTTTAATTTGTGGAGTGACTATTTGGTTTTTTAATAAAGATTCTAGATTGGAATCTTATAAGTTTAGATAGAAATTCTAGAATCTTTCAGTTCCTATTCATGTTGTGAATGTAGGAACACCTCTCAGCATAATTATGGTTGTTTACACAAATCACTTTTAGCATTTAATTTGGCATACATGTATAAAACCAATCTCTATCATTGTTGCATTTACTTTACAAGAAGATCACAAATGACATCTAGAATGAATACACTAAATCATGAATTAAAGCTATATATATAATCACAAAAGTTTCAATACATAAGTTCACCACTACATCAAAATGTGGTGAATCCAATCATAATACAATAAATCTCATCACTGTGCTGGACTGTGATACGCAGATCCCTTGGGACTTGGAGGTGTCTAAGTGATAGATGGCTACCTATGTGAAGTTGTAGACCATGAGTGACTCCTGGAAGTGCTCCATGCTTGTATGCTCCTAAGTGCACCTTTGAGCTCCCCCACCTCCTCCCTAGACTCTTAGAGTTCCCACTGGAGCTGATCTCTCTCAACTCATAGTTGGTCCACCTTAGCCTATACATAACTTAGTAGACCGCACTTAGTGCATGATGTCACCATGACTCTATGCTGATCCCACTAGGTTTGAAGAACATCCACTCTCTGAACTACCTGGTCTCGCTCGGCTACTAGCTGACCTCTCGCAGTTGAACTGTCTTGTCTTGTATGCTGCTCTAAGCTACACGATAGGATCAAATAACTCTGTATGTCAACCTGCCTTGTGTGGTGGCCTATAATAGGCCTACATTAGATGTTGCATTAACTTAGTGGGTATCATCGTTGTTATGACCTAACTACAAAGTTGCGTCATGCATTGGAACCGACCTTAGAGTGTACATTTAATAATTATGTAAGAATCTTTATCAAATCAATAGTATGCATCTTAATCTAATAATAATAACAAAATATAATCATCACCTGGATCACCCTCCTGTCATGATGGATCGTGTGATACGATGACTACGTTGGTATCCATGATTGTCTCAGCCACTGGGGGCATCATAGTGGCACCACCACTAGACTCTCCTCGCTCAAAGTGACACAATGATAATCTGATTGCATGTTATGGCTACAGACTATGAGTTTAGGCCTCAGGTCCCTCCTCGTCGACATCTGCACCACCTGCCAGCTGGCGTCATATACCTCTCCTCATCGAGTTAGGGAGATCCTCATCAACAACATCATTATTATCGCTCTCTACCTCTCCCTCCTCTGACTCCACTCCTCACTTAGCATAGGGTCTAGGATCACTAGCAGGATAGTCATTAGGGAAGATAGGGGTTGGGCGTGCTGTCTCCCACCATGCTATAGATGATGGAGTCACTCCTACATCATTATCGTCAGAGACAGGATCATCATCCTCTGTATCGTCATCAGGATCAATCAACACTACATCTGTGATGGTGAGCCATGCCCTATCCTGGGGCTACACACCATAGCGTGATGATCTTCTATAGAATGGTCATGTGGTAGGAACCTCTTGCACTCGTCCAAACTACCTCATCACCCTATCATAGTAGAAGGCTACTACGATGTGATGATGATGACTGGTCAACAACTGATCTCTCTACATCCTCGCTAGCTACCTCCTTTGACCCATCCACAACCTGCATCACCTATATGGTATCCAAGTGATGGCCTCTAGCTGTAGTTTGTCAAATACAATCCTCCAGAATAGTAAATCACTGTACCTCCATGGTCCTCTCATCTCATAGGCATGTGCTTGTGGGTTTATCCTGACTGTATCTATCAAGTAATCCATCAGCCTCGTGCATGTAATGTGCTCGAATGCCCACACCTATAGGAGCATGCATATCATCAAGATATGTGCCTCCTGATGTACATAGTGACCCAAATCATAGCATAAGTGAGCAAGCATACTCCGTCCCTAGGAGTATACTATCCTTTGCTCCTCCATCGCTCTAATGGTATGAGCCAGGCCCCTGTGTAGGTGAGTTCCTTGACCATCTGGTGTAACAAGTGCAATGGTAGTGATCATGATGCAATAAATGGTCAGTATAATAGCCACACTCTGCTCTAGGTATCTAATATCAATGTGTCCTTAAGAGCTCGATGGTACTACGTCTCCTAGATAGTAAAGCTGGCTCGCATGAGCATAGTCCTCAAACCTCTCCTCTACGATTCTAAGTGTCTCACCACAAACAAGTAATCACAGTATCTTGTACACATCCTACAAAGTCTCTGTCATCTCTCATGTCAGTAGATGAAACATGGATGTATATGTGTTCCACCGCAACATGAGTGCCATCGGCATAGCTCGGTGGTATGTCATCGTGGGCATAGTGTACACCCACCATAGTACAATATCTCATAGATGTCCCATCTTTGCATTAGAAAGTGTGCTTGATCGGCTACACAAAAATGTGAATAGCCAATCGCCAGCATGCTCTTGCATACTCTGAGATCTTGTAACAGGAAAAGTAGATATACATAAGAAATTGACTAAGTATACTTCATCAACAATCCAAAAAACAAAGATAGCCTAGTACTGGGACTTGGGCACCCTAGAGAGTCTAGGGCACTCAGGGAGGACTTGGGTGCCCTAGAGGGTCTAAGGCACTCAAGAAGGACCAGGGTGCCTTGCAGGGTCTAGGGCACCCTAGGAGGTCAATGGCACCTTGGGACCCATTGAAAGGTATCCCTATGCCCATTACTACCTTGTATTTTAAAAAATAGCATTAAAATAATCAATTGCAAGAAGGACAATAGCCTACCTCATGCTTTTCTAGTCCCTGCACCACTCAACTCTATAGCACCTCTAGCCTTAGTGGTTGCTATGACCTTCAGCTCAACATGTTAGCTCTCCTCCTTGCTCCTCCTCACAAAGCTGAAAATGACAATGGAATAGTAAAATGTGAGAACTACTTTTGCTATTAATAGTAAAAAGTGGTACTCCTGATTACTATCTAGGGTCAAAAATTTGCTTCTCTCTAGACATCTCTTCATCTAAACATCGCTAACCTGAGATAGCGACCTTGAATTCGAGTGTCATTTGTTGCGTTGGAATCCTGGTTCCTCTATCTCCACAAGCATATGCTTTGAATCTCAGTTTTATTCATTAGAATGACCCTATCAAAGCATATTCACCAACCTCCTCTCTCTAGAAAGTCAAAGTAGAAATATTTCCACCCTATTTCTACATCCTAAAGTAGAAAATAAAAAATAATGGGCATATATCTACCTACAAATTTCTTGTTGTAATTAACACTGAGAGAGGGGGGTGAATCAGTGTTTTGCAAAACTTATTACTTTGTTCCTTTATTAATTTACCACATACATCGAAAATAAAGAAGCATGAACACAAGAACAGAAACAACAAGATCACAACACATGAACACTAGGATTTTTATGTGGAAACCTAGTTAAGAGAAAAACCACGGTGGGGGTTAACCCACAAGAAATTTATACTTTGTTAAAAGTATTACAAATGGGGAAGGCACATACCTTTGGTCACACTGCCTAGAGCTCACTACTTAAAGATGGTCACTGCCTAGAAATCAATTACAAAAGTTCACTGGAATGTTTGAACTGAGGAATAACATCTAACAATGCAAGATTACAGTTTCAGTTAAGCTCAGTACACTGATTTTGTACACTTCATCTCTCTCTGCCTTGCTTCAGTGCTCTGCCACGATCAGAGCTTAGATCTCCTTCCTTCACACTTGATACTACTCTTCTTTGTACCTCTCCATTCATATTCACATCTTCCCACACCAAAATGCTCGAACTCATCGATTATATATATCCACTACATGAAATTGCATCAACTACAGTCAGCCTTAAGAAAAACTTAGAGACTTTTTAAGAACACTATTCTGTTGGCTGAATCCATGTACAAACGCCAATGCAGACCAAAACCTTTGTATCCAAGTCACCTACATGTTGGCCAATACCAATGGATCTCACAAATTACTTAACCAACAACTTTTCCTAATCCGCACAATGATCAAATACCAAGTCGGCCCGTTCTTCACTGGACTGAACTATTTAACCAGAACCCGATACTCAGATGCATGTAACTTTCAATTCCTTCATCACCAAAGGCTAAAATACTAGATTTAGGTAGCCCTGATATCCCTTAACATTCCCTCAGATCTGTAACACAATATGATTTCCTATGGAGAAATGCGGACCAAAATGTTGAACCCTGTCATATGCCCTGTTCCTGTCTATCCAGACTTAGACAAATTTGTAATCTGACTTCTGGTATGATCCACTGATGAAATGCAGATGTGTAAGATAGATTTAGTTGCCATCAGTGACAACACCTAATATGCCCAGCAGTGTCTCTTGCCAACAATCTCCCCCTTTGGCATTGATGGAAACACTTAGTGAAAAATGAGTAAGTGTTAGAACAACTCCCCCTTACTATATACACTTGTGATTTCCAATGCTCCCCCTTAGACTAATTCTTCATTATTCATTACTTTTCCTCTACCCTTTGACATCAATGGTAAAGGATGGGATTGGCATATAAAAATTCATGCAAAAATCTTATGTACATGGGTCAAAACTGTTAGGTCTCAAAAACACAGGTCGTTAACCCTAAGAGGGCGCCAAGCTCTCTTAATGTTTTTGTCTAACTGACACGAGGTAGATATGGCTAAACCCCCTTCACTTTAGGATTTGCCAAACCTAAGCGGGTAAGCCTCTAATTAATAAAGTAGATAAAGATCAAAATTAATCTAACTATTAATAATGGTACAAGTTATAAAATAGATAAAAAGACAACAAGTTAATTCTAAATGATCTAAATTGTAATGCTAAAACAATAATGCAATCTAACTAAGTAAATCTAAAATGAGTTTGGATAAGTAATAATGAAAATATCAGACCAGTGCCTTATTGAATATAGAGTCAGTATGATGATGAAATAAATGACTGTTTGTTTGGTAAAAACTTGAACTATCTGGCATGAAAGAATATGTATGTAACTGGTACAACCCTGCAAGGAAATAGTTAGTATTCCATACTTCTATATATCCAATTGACAAAATCAAATTTATCTGCATTCATCTAAAAGGATTTAATCCCTCTTTAAAGGAACCTATCAGAATAATATTGCAATTGTAACAGATTTATAAAAAATTAGAGATAGAATACAAACCCTAACTATATGACTCTTCTTACAGATCCATAACAATGCCTTCATAGTTACTATGATAGATTTACAGGATTTAATTCTAAAAGCATAAACCAATTAATCTTATCACACTATAATAGCAAATGTGTATAGACAACTTGAAGATATACTTGATAACTCAAATTGAATAACAGAGAAAACATTGAAAGGAGACAGTCATATAATTGAATAAATTTAACAGATAGTTGATACCAAAATTTGTAGTCACTTCTTTATGCTTACAGACTTGACTTCATCAGAGAATGCTTGCACATGGTCAACTAGAAATAAAATATATTAAAAATGAACTAGCATTGCTGTTCAAATCTAATCTATAGTATCTCCTATTCTATTTTGTAATCTTTCTCTATTCTATCTATATTCTCCTCTTTTTTTTTGGTCTTGGTCATCTCTTATAAAGAGTGGCATACAAGCTTCAGACCAGTTACAACAGTTGTGACGGTTGATAACCGAACAATAGCATTTGTTCTATTAACACAAATTCAGGAAATTTAATGCTTCGCCACTAATCATCAAATGGATAACCATTTTAGGATCAAGCAAAGATCTTTAATTGTAGTTTTTCTTAATCTCCTTCGAGGGTTTCTTTATTGTTCCTTAAAAAATCCAGATAAAACACAAATTAATGTCTAATCAAACAATCCAAACAAATTTATTTAAACAAATATATTTATTCAAATAATTACTTCCCTTATTGATAATTTATTAGTTGCTCAAGGTCCCTTCATGGGTGTTTATACAACTTAATCCCTGCTGTGTATATTCCTGCAAAAACCAATATTTCAACTCTCAGAAAAATATCTTAATCATTCATATTTTAATGTCATTTTAGGGTTTCTATGTCGGCAGGACCTCCTATATCACTATAAGAACATCATTCTCTTTTGTATATCGAATACATTTCTTTTATATACAAGCGTGGCCCCAAGCTAAAATTCACAATATTTAATATGTCTTTCAAATCCGGGCTTATATAAACTTGTATATCCATTAGCGATGGGGCCCACGTGGTGTTTTGTGCATTTGTATATTTCCTTTGTACATTTTCCCTTGTATCTTGTATACATACAAGCATTGAACATACAAAAACTTTTCTAGACATCCGGCTTGTATGTACTATAATGTATGTATCCGAAACATATATACAAGGCCTGAGACATACAAGGATAAAACCAATTTTAACATCACTTTCAGTTCCATCACTTGTATAAGTGCAATGCATATCGCAATGTATGTATACCAAAAGCATACATATACAACAACTTCACTTTATTTCATATTTTTTTCGAATCTGCGATATGTATATTAGGCTTGTATAACCTAAAATGTATGTATATCACAACATACATACAAAGCGTGACTTAACATTTATTTATAATTATTTCGGTTCCAGGCAATGTATATTGTGTTGTATGTATGGTGTTGTATATTACTGTGTATCGGCATGAGTTTTGCATTGTTTCGCCGAATGTATATTGTATATACTAGATTTAAATTTCTCTGGATTCCAGCTTGTATGTATCAAATGCAATGTATGTTTGAAACATACAAAGAGCAGAACATACAAGCATTTAACTCTTTTAAATAACCTTTCGGTTCTGCCACTTGCATGTAATGCATTGTATATCGGCAATGTATGTCAAATATATACAAAGCACAAACATACAATGAATGTTTCAACTTTAATAAACCTTTGGTTCCGTGGCTTGCATCTTTAGAATGTATCTTTGTTTGTGTATTGGCTTGTATCAAAAATATACATTGATATTATACAAGCCAAATGTGCAAGTGACGGGACCCACTACTTGTATCCAACCATCTTCTACAAAGCCCGAAACATACAAATTCAATTGTATCTTCCTAGCAGATTTATAAATCACATTATGTAGCCGCTCTCAATTCTAACTTGTATATGCATCCTCTGATATACTTTAAGTCCTGATGCATTGGTTTAACCACATTTTAACTTCTTTTGAGTTCCGGCTTGTATGTACTGCAATGTATGTATCTGAAACATATATACAAGTCTTGAAACATACAATATGCAAAATATACAATGATTTTACCATATTTCATAATCTTTTAATTCCGCGCTATGCATATCGCAATGTATGTATACCACAACATACATACAAAGCGCAAAACATACAAGGACTTAATGTTAATTCATAATTGTTTCGGTTCCATGGTATGTATATTAGCCTTGTATATTTACCGCAATGTATGTTGTGTTCTACCAAACATACAAACATAGCATACAAGTAGCGGACCCGACAGAAAATACATTTCAATTTTTAACCTCGCCGGGTCCACTTTGTATGTAATAATAAAATATTAGCCCAATGCATACAAGTGAACAATGTATCAACCCGATGACTCTTTAATACAACCTGATATACAAGGGACTTCGCATATGCAACATACAAACCACTTTGTATATGAGAGACTTTGTATATACAAACATACAAACCCATACCACAATGCATTTTATCAAGAACACACATAACTTGCAAAATACAGGGAATTTTAAGATGGTTAAAAAAGAAACCCATATTCATTTTAGACAAGGAATTCACCCATATTTAGTTTTGGTACTTAATGCCATTTTTCCTTTATTTTCAACAAAGTTTGTAAGTTTTCACTTCCTTGTTTATAGTTCATCTTTTAATGAGTACTTCAACCATGTTATATTAAATGTTTAGGATTCAGGATAGATCGAATCCAAATATTTCTATCAATTCAATTATTAATTTCTCCTTGAAAACAACTGTGGATCTTTGCATATATGCTCACATATTGAAATCTTTGGATGATTGAAACTTAATATTGGCCAAAAAGTAGCTTAGGAATTTTAGTCCCAACAGTGGCTCTTTCTGGGGATGTATGCCCCTTGTGGGCATAGAAAGATCCTAGATTTCTGGAAAAGTAGACCAATACCTTCTTCATTTGACGATGGGTGAACTATGAAGGGTGAAGATCCTGGGTTATTGCTTTATGAAAAACTTTTATTTTCTAATAAGAGAGCTATTTGAGAAAGTTATTTAACTCTTCTAACCTACCATGCATGGAAAAGACCATTTAGAGAGTTTAACTAGAATTGTCCATGCACTGGCAATTCTTTTCTCTTGGGTTCTTTTTAAGAGAAAAAATGTTTCAAAAACTATCCATGTACTGGCAGTTCTTGCTCCTCACTAGACATATTTTGCACATGATATGAATCCTCCCCTATCTTACCATTGATGACAAAAGGTCCAATCCATAGGGCATCAAATTTTCCATACTTCCCTTTTTCTTGATTTCTAGCATTCCAAATAAGCACTATGTCACCTACCTCAAATTTTCTGACTTTAGCCTTTTTATCATATAGGTTTTTCATTTGCATCTGCATTTTTTTATTTTGTTGCATTGCTTGTTCCCTCATTTTGTTTAATTCCATTAGTTGTTCTAGCCTTTCCTCCATCGGTTCTGGGACATCCCAATCCTCTTGGAGGATAAACTTACACACTGGTAGCAGGTTATGTATTGGGAGTTTGGCATGAGCTCCATTTATTAATTCAAATGGTGATTTGCCAATTGCTTTCTTTACTGTGATTGTATCAGCCCATAATGCCAATCTCAACTTAAAGTCCCAAGCTTTCTTGTTGTTATCCAACATTCTTTTTATAATCTTCAGGACACTTTTATTACTGGACTCAGCTTGCCCATTACCTTGTGGGTGGTAGGGAGAAGAATATGAGATCGTAATGCCATAAGATTTACAATTTTTTTTAAACTCATCCAATCTAAAACACATTCCATTGTCAGTTATAAGCCTCAAAGGTACCCCAAATCTAGTTAAAATGTTTTCCAATAGGAAATTGATCACAACCTTGCTAGTTGCTTGTTTAGTTGGCACTGCTTCTACCCATTTCATGAAATAGTCAGTGGCTACTAATATCCATTTATGACCACCAATTGATTTCTCCATAATCTCTCCTATAAAATCATATCCCCATTGGTGAAATGGGGCATCAACCTGCAAAGGTCTCAAGGGTAATGCCCCTTGATATTTTAGCTTTCTTGAGAATCTCTGACAGGCCTCACACTTCCTAGTAAAACTGTAGGCATCATTGAAAACCTTGGGCCAATAGTATCCAACCCTTAATATCTTGTGTGCTATGGTTTTAGCTAAGAAATGGCCACCACAGACTCCCTGATGCATCTCTTGTAAGGTAGATTTTGCTTGCTCTTCATCTAAACAGAATAATAAGATACCATCTTTATTTTTCTAATAAAGATCTCCTTCTATAAGCACATATTTAGAATCATGTAATTTTAGAGTCCTTTTCTTATTGTCATCAAATCTGTTAGGGCATTTCATGTGCTTGATGTAATGTACTATGTTAGTATACCAAGGAGTTTTCTCAATACTTGTTATCATTTCCTCTTCATTTTCAATATTACATACTTGGGCAGCCTTAAGGTTTGTTTCAGTCATTAGTTTGGCTAACCCTTGTCCCCTTACTAGTTTTGTGATTTGAATTTCTATATCAAATTCTTGAAGTCGATTTATCCACCTACATCTCTTCCTAGTAACTTCACTCTACATGAACACATCTTTGACTGCTGTATTTGGTACATAAGCTATCACTTTAGCCCCAACTAGGTAAGGTCTAAATGCCTTGACAGCTTTCACCAATGCATAAGCTTGTTTTTATGTGATATCATAGTTAAGTTCTACATGTTGGAGTGATTTACTAAAAAAATAGGCTGCTCATAACCCTCATTATTCTTTTGTAACATAACTGCTGCTACTGTATGAAAAGATTCAAAGGAAAAGATCTGGAAATGTTTACTAAAATTGGGAGACTTTAGCACTGGAGATTCTTGAATTGCCCTTTTTATGGATGCAAAAGATTCTATGCATTCATCTGTCCAATTAACCTTTGCATTTCTCTTCAACATCCTAGATATAGGGTTAATTATTTCTGCAAAGTTTGGTATAAACCTTCTCACAAAGTTTATTTGTCCAAAGAATGATTGTATAGCCTTGATTGTTTTTGGAATAGGAACTTTGTCTATTGCCTCTATTCTCTCAGGATCAATCCTAACTCCATCTTTGGATACTATGCGCCCAAGTAATTTCCCTTCTGTGACTGCAAATTTACATTTCTTGGGGTTCAAGGAAACACCATATTCTAATGCTCTGATAAATATCTTCTCAAGGTGATTTACATGATCTTCGGCCTTTTTTGAATATGCAGTGAGGTCATCCTGGTATACAGCCATGATTTCATTTATTAAACCTACAAAAGCAACGTCCATTACCCTCTAGAATGTGGCTCCAGTGTTTGTAAGGCCAAATGACATTCTCACATATACATAAGTTCCCCATGGGGTGGTAAAGGCTGATTTTTATTGTTCAGATTCTTTAACCTTTACTTGGTTGTATCTGGAGAATCCATCCATCATGGATAATAAATCGCAACCGGTAACTCTCTGCAGTAAAGTTTCCATGTTAGGCAATGGATAATTATCTTTGAGGGAGGATATGTTTAAGTTTCTAAAGTCAACACAAAGTCTAATATCCCCATTCTTCTTCCTAACAGGCACTAGATTTGAGACCCAGGATGAATGCCCAATTGGTTTTATTATGCCAGCTTCCCTGAGTTTTATAAGTTCCTCGTGCATCTTTGGTTCTAACACCAGGTTGATGGGTCTTTGCTTTTGTCTATAAGGCTTAGCATCTGGCTTCAATGGGATTTTGTGCTGGAACAAATCTTTTCTATATGCTTTAAGATCATCATAAGACTAGGCAAACACATGTTTATATTTTCTCAATAATGTAATTAACATGCTTCTGCTTGCAGGGGTTATTTTCTTTCCAATGTAGACCCTTTTAGGTGACAATTTAGTTCCCAAATTTATTTCTTCCACATCATCCTCATTTATTGTTACTTCTTTGGTAATGGATCAATCATTTGCATCAAAAACTCTTTCTAACACTACTATGCCCTTTGGAATTTTATTTGTTTTAAGCTGGACAATTTCTTTCCCAAATAAAGTCTCTTTACCATCATTCTTCTCAACAAAAGCGTTAAAATCAATCTCTTGACTCTTGTATTGATCTATACAATGGAAAAATTTGAGTAAATCAACATCACTATCAGAAACTTGCCAGTTAAATATGTTGTCTGGGATAGTTGGTCTAGTTTTGAGCTCAACTTCTGAAATACCTGTCAAGGTAATGCCATCCCTCTTCAAAGCTATATTTGCAAGGAAGTTAGCCATTATATTTTTTGACCTATCTATCCAACTTATTGAAAAAGTATCAAACAATTCTATATCATCCAAGACTGCATTTCTGTATTGTTTCAATCTTTTGTTCTTTGAGGAATATTTACCTTTGACTTGTGAAATAATCAATTCAGAATCTCCATACACCACCAACAATTTGATTTTGTGTTTTCTAGCAATGTTTAGCCCAATTAAAAGTGCTTCATATTCAGCTATGTTATTTGTGCACTCAAAATTCAGAGAAAAGGAATATTTGAATGTTTTTCTTGATGGTGATATAAACAACACCCCGGCTCCATTTCCTACCTTACTATATGCGCCATCGAAATACATGGTCCGTACTTAATTTTCATCAATTTTGGCTTTGTAGTAAATTGGGTCTGTATTATGCAATTTAGATTGTTCTTCCACCCTGAATATACTAAAGTCTGTGTCACAGAAACAAACCATTTGATTTGGATTAACTTTCTCTATAATGTCTTCATACCTTGGCTCCCTATAGAGTTTAATTACCTGTGTTCCCAATGGGATAGTAGCATAAGATAAATCTAATTGCACACTTCCTCCTACCATGGCAGTCCATTGTCTAGATAACAACATTCCATAG
The DNA here is from genome assembly GCA_027924645.1 of Cunninghamia lanceolata. Taxonomy (NCBI): domain Eukaryota; kingdom Viridiplantae; phylum Streptophyta; class Pinopsida; order Cupressales; family Cupressaceae; genus Cunninghamia; species Cunninghamia lanceolata. Next base: position 469,830 of record BSBN01000030.1, read on the forward strand.
TTAGGTGGGATATCTACCACAGTGATGTCAATTTTATAGGAGGCTTCAGGATGAGATGCTAGTTTTATCTCAACATCTTTCATGATTCCAACAATAGGGACAGATCTGTTATCCATTGCATAACATTTTCCGAATGTAGTATCCACCCACATTCCTAACTTTTTCATAACAGCCATGGGCATTATGTTTACTGTTGCTCCTGAATCAAGCATGCAATTCCTGACTAATTTGTAGTTTATCAGCAAGGTAATATAGAATGGATCTATTTGAGATGGATTTTTCATTAATGTTTCACCCAGGTATACCTTAGGTATTTTGATAGATTCTTGTTGCGTATTCATTTTAGGGCTATGTTGTTTGGATCTTTTGTCTGATACATTTGATATCATCTTCACCACTATATTTTTATATTTTTCCACCTTCATCATTTCTAGAAGTGGCACATATACTTTCATTTGAGAAACAACTTGAGCAATATCAAATGAGGGATTTATGTTTAATTCTAACCCATTAACTTTTGTCTGCCCCTTTTCCTCAGTTTTTGTGCCATCCTTTTTGTTCAGTGTGTCAACAGGAGGTATATCATGAGGTGTTTTCTCAGCTTTACTTTTATCATTTTTACCAAAAGTCTGATTTTTTATAAATATACTTCTGGGAGTTCCTTGTTTAGCATTGATTGTTCTGTTTCTTAGGTTGTAATTACTCTTGTCTTGTGCTACCACAGCCATTGTTAAAGCTTTTCTCTCTTCCTCAAAAGGTTTTCACCGATTGTAGCTTTGTGCTGTATTAAGGTCATATCCACAATTTCCTAAGTCTTCTTCATGGTCAGAAAATACTTCTTGTCCTCCTAAGTTTACATTATATTTTTGTGCTCCTACATCATATTCATACCCTGAGTCCTCGCCAGACGAATAATCTTCTTCAACAGTGAAAGGTGTGATACCCAACATATTTATAGTGTGATGATCCATCTCAGCCTAATCTTTTTGTATTGATTGTGCCACCACACAATAATCAGGAGAGTGGGGTAAATTGCAAGGCATACACCATGGATTATTTTCTATCACATGGACTCCATTTTTCTTCCAAGGGTTAGGGGTGTCTTTTCCATAGTTATGTCTCCTGTTAGTATCCACAAGCTTTCCATCTTTCTAGTTCATATGATATGGCATATCATGGAGTCTTGGCCTTTCATTCTTTTATGAGTATTCTTGCTTGTTTGTAGGAGGATTAGGATTTTGAGGAACTCTTATATTATCTCTTTTTCTGATCATCCCAGCAGCCTTTTTATTGTTTTCAATAGTGAGAGCCATTTTTTGTGCCTCTGCCAAAGTTCTAGGACTTTTTCCCCTGAGTTCATAACCTGTCTTCGGGTCAAATGCTTTCAAGTATATGCTAAGGGCTGATTGGTTCAATTTGGATTCTTGTGGGACCTTGTTATACAGTTTAGTGAATCTCAAATTAAAATCATACACCTGTTCATTTTGATACTTTTGAATAGTTATTAGTTTATGAAGAGCAAATTCTGGAGCATATTGATTTCCGAATTGTTCTAAAAATTGATTGTGAAAGTCTCTTAAGGAATATATTGAAGCGTTTGGTAAGATTTTTACCCAGTCTCTTGCTTCATTAGTAAGAGATATCATAAACAATTTCATTTTTATATCTTCATATTCGTTACCAATGTCCTGTATAAAAGCATTGAATCATTTGATATGATCTTCAATAGTCAACTCACTGCTTCCTATAAACTTAGGCACATTGTTCCTCCAACTTTTATCCATGGGGTAAGGATATAGTTGATATCCAGTCCAGTCAAATTGTCAAGCCATACTCATAGGATTTGGAGGTGGCATGTTAGGGTATGGTGGATAATACTGGTATCCAAATGGAGGTTGTGGATACATATTGGGTTGGACATGATGCTGATGATACACATTTTGGGAGGAGGTCGTGGTTGTTGATTGTTAAGTCTATGCCCTGGTGGTGGATGTTGTTGGTGAACATTCCCAATATTTACAAGTGGAGGTCTAGGTATTTGCCTATTTTGCTGAGAAAGATTATTGCATGTATTATGAGGTACCCTAATGTTTCCAACAACTATAGTGTTCTGATGCATTCCATGCTGATTAATATTGTTATTGTTTCTATGTGGGGGCACATACTTAGTTGAATTTCATGCCTGAGGATCTAAAAGGGCCATTTGTCTATTGATTTCTTCGGCTCTTTGTATCATTTGTTGTCTATTTTTGAGTCTTTGTTCTTGATATTCTAAATGTATAGCAAGTTCCTGATCAGTCATACATTCATAATCTATGATAGTTTGATTACTTGTATGTTCATGATTTTCTTCATCCTAATTTTCTATCTCATCTGTCCTTTGTGGTTGTCCCTCCTGATTGAAAATATCATTACGATTATCTGTTGGTGTCATGGGATTCTCACCTTCAACGTGGAGTGGGGAAGTATATATTGTATACTTTTGGCCAGAAGGACCCGTATTCTCTAGAGAGGTTTGATTATTAGTACTATGAGACTGATTTGATATCCCAGTCTTCTTAGTAGGAGGCCTTAAAGGTGGGTATGATTTTAGTTTTTTACCATCAACTTTAGATCTCCTACCATCCATTATGACACTTTTATCAAAAAACCAATTTGAATTTTGTGTAGAGTCGCCACCTCTATTTAGAGGACTAATCAATCTTCTGGGTTTTTCCTTCCACTAGTGGAGTTATGCCTTTTAATTCTCTGACTCTAAAATGATCTTTAACCAAAATTTAGGATTGATTCCCCAGTAGAGTCACCAATTCTGTTAGGTCTCAAAAATGCAGGTCATTAACCCTAAGAGGGTGCCACGCTCTCTTGACATTTTTGGCTAACTGACATGAGGTAGATATGGCTAAACCCCCTTCACTTTAGGGTTTGCCAGACCTAGGCGGGTAAACTTCTAATTAATAAAGTAGATAAAGATCATAATTAATCTAACTATTGATAATGGCACAAGTTATAAAATAGATAAAAAGACAACAAGTTAATTCTAAATGATCTAAATTGTAATGCTAAAACAATAATGCAATCTAACTAAGTAAGTCTAAAATGAGTTTGGATAAGTAATAATGAAAATATCAGACCAGTGCCTTATTGAATATAGAGTCAGTATGATCATGAAATAAATGATTGTTTGTTTGGTAAAAACTTGAACTACCTGGCATGAAAGAATATGTATGTAACTTGTACAACCCTGCAAGGAAATAGTTAGTATTCCATACTTATATATATCCAATTGACAAAATCAAATTTATTTGCATTCATCTAAAAGGATTTAATCCCTCTTTGAAGGAACCTATCAGAATGATACTGCAATTGTAACAGATTTATCAAAAATTGGAGACAGAATACAAACCCTAACTATATGACTCTTCTTACAGATCCATGGCAATACCTTCACAGTTACTATGATAGATTTAAAGGATTTAATTCTAAAAGTAGAAACCAATTAATCTTATCACACTATAACATCAAATGTGTATAGACAACTTGAAGATATACTTGATAACTCAAATAGAATAACAGAGAAAACTTTGAAAGGAGACAGTCATATAATTGAATAAATTTAACAGATAGTTGATACCAAAATTTGCAGTCACTGCCTCATTCTTACAGACTTGACTTCATCAAAGAATGCTTGCACATGGTCTACCAGAAATAAAATATATTAAAAATGAACTAGCATTGTTGTTCAAATCTAATCTATAGTATCTCCTATTCTATTTTGTAATCTCTCTCTATTCTATCTATATTCTCCTCTCTTTTTTTTGGTCTTGGTCATCTCTTATAAAGAGTGGCATACAAGCTTCAGACCAGTTACAACAGTTGTGATGGTTGATAACCGAACAATAGTATTTGTTCTATTAACACAAATTCAAGAAATTTAATGCTTCGCCACTAATCATCAAATGGATAACCATTTCAGGATCAAGCAAAGATCTTTAATTGTAGTTCTGGTTAATCTTCTTCGAGGGTTTCTTTATTGTTCCTAAAAAAATATAGATAAAACACAAATTAATGTCTAATCAAACAATCCAAACAAATTTATTTAAACAAATATATTTACTCAAATAATTACTTCCTTTATTGATAATTTATTAGTTTCTCAAGATCCCTTCATGGGTGTTTATCAAACTTAATCCCTGCTGTGTATATTCCTACAAAAACCAATATTTCAACTGTCAGAAAAATATCTTAATCATTTAGATTTTAATGTCATTTTAGGGTTTCTATGTCGGCAGGACCTCCTATATCATTGTAAGAACATCATTCCCTTTTGTATATCGAATACATTTCTTTTATATACAAGCGTGGCCCCAAGCTAAAATTCACAATATTTAATATGTCTTTGAAATCTGGGCTTATATAAACTTGCATATCCATTGGCAATGGGGCCCACGTGGTGTTTCGTGCATTTGTAGATTTCCTTTGTACATTTGCCCTTGTATCTTGTATACATACAAGCATTAAACATACAAAAACGTTTCTAGACATTCGACTTGTATGTATTGTAATGTATGTATCCGAAACATATATACAAGGCCCGAGACATACAAGGATAAAACCAATTTTAACATCGCTTTTGGTTCCATCACTTGTATAAGTGCAATGCATATCGCAATATATATATACTAAAAGCATACATATACAACAACTTAACTTTATTTCATATTTTTTTGAATCTACGGTATGTATATTAGCCTTGTATAACCTAAAATGTATGTATATCACAACATACATACAAAGTGTGACTTAACATTTATTTATAATTGTTTCAGTTCTGGGCAATGTATATTGTGTTGTATGTACGACGTTGTTTATTACTGTGTATCAGCATGAGTTTTGCATTGTTTCGCTGAATGTATATTGTATATACTAGATTTAAATTTCTCTGGATTCTGGCTTGTATGTATCAAATGCAATGTATGTTCGAAACATACAAAGCACATAATATACAAGCATTTAACTCTTTTAAATAACCTTTCGGTTTCGCCACTTGCATGTAATGCATTGTATATCGGCAATGTATGTCAAATATATACAAAGCACAAACATACAACAAATGTTTCAACTTTAATAAACCTTTGGTTCCATGGCTTGCATCTTTAGAATGTATCTTTCTTTGTATATTGGCTTGTATATCAAAAATATACATTGATATTATACAAGCCAAATGTGCAAGCGACGGGACCCACTACTTGTATCCAACCATCTTCTACAAAGCCCGAAACATACAAATTCAATTGTATCTTCTTGGTGGATTTATAAATTGCATTATGTAGCCGCTTTCAATTCTGACTTGTATATGCATCCTCTGATATACTTTAAGTCCTGATGCATTAGTTTAACCACATTTTAACTTCTTTTGAGTTTTGACTTGTATGTACTGCAATGTATGTATCTGAAACATACATACAAGTCCTAAAACATACAATATGTGAAATATACAATGATTTTACCATATTTCATAATCTTTTAATTCCGCGCTATGCATATCGCAATGTATGTATACCGGAACATACATACAGAGCGCAAAACATACAAGGACTTAATGTTAATTCATAATTGTTTTGGTTCCATGGTATGTATATTAGCCTTGTATATTTACTGCAATGTATGTTACATTCTACCAAACATACAAACATAACATACAAGCAGCGGACCCGACAGAAAATACATTTCAATTTTTAACATCATCGGGTCCACTTTGTATGTAATAATAAAACATTAGCTCATTGCATACAAGTGAACAATGTATCAACCCGATGACTCTTTTATACGACCGGATATACAAGGGACTTCACATATGCAACATACAAACCACTTTGTATATGAGAGACTTTGTATATACAAATGACTTTGTATATACAAACATACAAACCCATACCACAATGCATTTTATCAACAACACACATAACTTGCAAAATACAGGAAATTTTAAGATGGTTCAAAAAGCAACCCCTATTCATTTTAGACAAGGAATTCACCCATATTTAGCTCTGGTACTTAATGCCATTTTTCCTTTATTTTCAATAAAGTTTGTAAGTTTTCACTTCCTTGTTTACGGTTCATCTTTTAATGAGTACTTCAACCATGTTATATTAAATGTTTAGGAATCAGAATAGATCGAATTCAAATATTTCTATCAATTCAATTATTAATTTCTTCTTGAAAACAACTATGGATCTTTGCATATATGCTCACATACTGAAATCTTTGGATGATTGAAACTTATTATTGGCCAAAAAGTAGCTTGGGAATTTCAGTCCTAGCAAAAACTTTAAGTATATACTTTTGCATATGAACACATAGTCCTTAATCCTTGTTCATCAGCAAAATGATATCACCAAAAATGTTTTTCAACCATGATAATTCATTATCCTAGTTCTTATTTATGCTACCCAAAATGGATATATGCCCACTGAACAAAAATGCCTATGAGTTTGCCTTTTGAAGATCAGTAGGATCACTAGTAGCAACAACAACTTGGGATTCTGCCAATAGCTCATACATAGTTTCTAATTTGGGGAAAATTAGTCCCTAGAGCTCATCCAATCTGTCCAAAACTTTAACCTTTTCTTTCTCCAGGTCACTCAATTCATTCCACAAATTCACTACTTGGCATTCTTTGGTAGATATAGACTCAGTTAAAGGACTATATGACTGAGAAATGTTAGACAATTTGAGCTCTAAATCCTTAATCTTCTTCTCAATATCTTTAACAACTTTAGATCGGTTTAACCAAAACTTATAAATCTCTGCTCCTTTAGATAGGGCATTTTGAATACTCTTTACACTAGTATTAAGCCCTGATTTGTCATAACTAATTATTTTCTTTATTTCAGTAAACCTCTTCTCATTAAATTCATTTATGACTTTAACTTCTATTGACTTCTCTAAGGTTTCAAAATGAGAACTTACAGAGTTTATCAGACTGTTCAACTGGCTGGAAGGAGAAGATGATGAGTCCTTTTGAAATGTGGGCATGATTTTCTCCAAAATATCAGATGCAAGACCAAGCAACTCGCTATCTTCTATATGAGACTTTAGGATTTCTTCTCTAGCCTTAGCTTGTGCAATAGAAGCCAACTTTATCTTCTGCACCAGTGACAAAGTATCAAAATTGATTGGTCCTTATATTATATCCTAATCTTCTTCAATTTGTTTATCTCTTTCCAAAATTTCTTTTACTACTTCTATAGTGTCTCTTACCCAATATGATGTTAAATATTTAAGCTCTTCAGGGCCTCCATCTTCTACCTTTTTGGAGTCAACCTCATTGTCTTGCTCACCATTTTCATTCTTTTTCTCTACTTCTACCTTCTCTGCATCATCATCAGAAGCATCCTTGCTTTTATCTATCTTAGAAGTATCTTCTACATTCTCTTCTAGAGGATTTGGTGTATCCTCAGTGCCAGTATTGTTAAATTCCTCAACATCTAGAGTGGAGGAATCAATTCCATCATCAGTTTCTTTTTCTTGATCTTCCTTCATCATTTCTTCATCTTCTTCATTCAATGTTTATTCTTCTAGAAAGGAGACATCATCTACTCTAGTTTGTTGCTCATTTTTCTATAGCTCTTCATCATTCAGAACTGATGCATCCTCAATATCAACTAGTTCTTCTATAACCACATAAAACTTATTCTTGTCCAATGATTTCTTTAGAATTTGTTCTATTTCTTTAACAACTTCATCAATATCTCCAATCATCATCTTATTCATCCTTTTCTTGCTTCTGAATTCATTATTGACTTCTTTGAGAATCTTATCTACTTCTTTTCTAGAGATCACTAGACACATACTGGACATTACATGTTCCCTTAGCTCCAGATCTTTTGCTTTAGAAACTTCTTTTCTTATTTCCAGAATGTCTCTTAAACTCTTAGGGATTTCTACCAATATTTCCACTAGAGCTCTGTTGAATACATTCAAATATTTTACAGTAGCATCCTCCAAAATTCTTTTGTCAGCATCACTGTAATGATCATAGAATTTAGTCATTGGTTTTAGGTTTCCATCTACAGTGATTGTCTTAATGATGCCCTCCACAGAAGGAGTTGGATTCTCAACATTATCCTCTGACTTATGCCTCTTACTTGGCTTTTTGCTTCCAGAGGGCTTCTCCTTAGACACTTTAACAACTTTAGTGCTTGAAGCCTTCAACTCTTTAACCTCATCATCTGAATCAGTCTTTTCTTCATCCTCCTTCTCCATACTGCCATATGACCTCTTGGCCATTGCTTTTGTTCTTTTTCCTTCCTTACCGGTAGGTTTTTCCTTAGATTTATCTACAACAAGAGAAGGTGATGCAGTGGAGGTTGAACTAGTACTCCTAGTAGACCTTGACATGGAAGGAGGTTCTGCCAGAACACTTTCCTATTCCCTGTCCTACTTCTCCTTCTCAACCTTTTCTGTTCTTTCCTTGAATTACCTCACAACTTCCTTAGTAAGGCCTAGATTCTTAGCTAACTACTCAACTTCTTTCCTTACTTTCCTTTAGGTTTTAGGAGCCTTGAATTCAAGATGCAATTTTTGTGAAATTTCTTCATAAGTTCCAAATCTCTCTTCAGCCGGATCCCTAGGTTGACTTAACAAATGTTGTGTATACATTTCCAACACACACCCATCCACTTCATACCCCACGAGCATGATCCACACAACTTTAGGCTCTACTACTTCCATTTTGCATTGATCAACAATAACCATAAAACAAATGGTGTCCTTGTATTTCTCAACCACAGATCTAGGTATTCTCTCCCTAGCTTGCATTATACTCTGGAAGTTTTTGAAGAATCCCCAAAGTAATATAACTAACCAAACAAATCAAATGATTTCTGATCTAGATTTTATAATGTTGGAAAATGTCCCCTTAGGGGCTTTTCCCTCATAAGGTTTAGCTCCTGGGTCTTTAGTATGCATTTAGGACATTTTAGTTCATATTTTGGCATCCCGATGGAATGAGACCTAGGTTCCATGGCAAATTGGACCTAGGTGGACCCGTTGAGCTATACCCTATCCAAAATAGGGGGGAGGACTTGGGCACCCGCACCCTAGTCCTACCCTATTTTGGGGCAGCCCTAATTTCTAGGTGTTGGTTTATGACCGTTAATTAGTTATTTTGCTGACACGTTAAAGTTTGATTTTTAAAATCTTGGCAGGAATGCTTGTAGTTGCATATATAAGCATGCTTATGCATTCATTTGTAAACTAGAGATTTCAATTAGATGATCATTGTGTTCTCAAGGTGATTCAAGGCTTCTATTGTGTTGCAAGAGTAGACTTGTGTGTTTTGTGTGTTGATATCTGCAGATTTGAGAATTAATCTCCTCATGGCATGAAGAGCATCTTCCTCCATGAGAGCTTCACTACAAGGTGACATAATATTGTGTTTTCATCATTGATTCCTTTGGTTTTTTCCTCTACCTCACAAAGGTACACACTCTTTTATCTGACAATGGTGTTCAGAGACTTAAGTGTCCTCCGAGGCTTGACTGAGGCAAGCCTCTAAACACCACAACCCCCAAACCAAGTCTTGTGATTGTAGGTTACAGGTGTCACATTTGGGAGAAGTGGAGTTATAGGAAGGATTGGTAGGCATCAAGGATTCAGGGTCTGAAGAAAAGGACACAAGAGCACTTCTAGGACTTGGGCGCTCGCTCTAGTGTCCTCCGTAAACAAATCTCTGAAAATAGAAGTTACAGGACTGATCAGTGTCAGAAGGAGGTCTGGATTCTGTGAAAAAGTAGGTACCTTGGACTTGGGGGCCCGCTCCAGTGTCCTTGACTATTCCGCTTTGGAACCCCAAAAACATGTATTCTGTGATTTGGTATTTTAGTCCTATCTACAGGAGCTTTTTTCATCTTTCATCAATTTGTTGCTATATTTGCAAGATTAGGGTTTTAATGGTTAATTGTGTTAGATTTAGGGCAGACAACTGAGAGGGGGGGTGAATTAGTTGTCCAAAACTTTTCTTATTTCAACACTTGCATTCACTTTGCATTAACAATAAGTCAATCATGAAAACTTAATGTAATTAACCAAGAGCAAAAAACACATCTACACATGAAACACCAAGATTTTGATGTGGAAAACCTGGTTAAGGGAAAAACCACAGGGTGACTAACCCAAGATATTATTCTCTGTAGGAAGAATAGAAAGAATAATATGGCACATGCCAATTAGGGCTCACTGCCCAAGCACACTGCTCACAAGAGGCTCACTGCCTACAAGAGACACACTGTCTACAATAAATGAGTATTACATACTTGAATTGGTAAATAGCATCGTCACCATGCTTGAATCAGTTCCATTAAAGTCTAAATCCTTCTGCTCTTCCTTTCACTCTTCTCTTCACTACCACACACTCATCTCCACAAGTACACTCTTGAAATGACTTTGCAAACCTTTATTTATACACGACATCAACTTAGGAACAAATATCTAAGTCAGCAAGCAACCACAAGAACATTCGCAAGGTGTATAATTCATCCGGTCGGCCAGTTACAGAAAGAACACCTTCATCCAGAAGTATTTCTTCAATTTTGGGCTCCAATTCTAATGTGAACCATCTACACAAATTGAACATAATCCAAGGACCTTCACAAGCTTTCCTAAATCACCAGGAACATCCGTACTTCCTCTACTTACTAAAATCCTTCTCTCCTACATTTGAAACCTCAAGAACATAGTTTGTTATCACTATCACAAAGGAATAGGTTCTTCCAAACCTTCAAACCACAAACTGATCTACTTGACACTTCACAAGGATGTCCTAAACACTTCCTCAAATCCACAGAGTGGGATAATGCATTACCGGACCTTACCGGACCTATCTGTCTCACTCTCAACACTGAGCACTTGTCGGAACCGGTTCTACTTGAGTGACCATAACTTCTTTAGATCTTCATGTGGATCCCTGAAAACTTGACTGGAGCATCTCAAGACTTATATCTACAAACCCTTTAAACCGTACCCTTTGATCCTCAACCTATCTTGGACTTTTACCTTGTTATCATCACTGTTCTTCACTGTTCCTGATTAAGACTAATTTTCTCAATATCCTTAGCACACAGCTCATCCAATCCTTCTTATTAATGCAACATGAGTATGTTGACATCAATGACAACACCAGATCAACCCATACTTGCAACAATCTCCCCCTTTGTCATTGATGGCAACATATTATGTGAAAACCCATCAAGACAAGAACTTCTCCTTACTGTCATAGCTCCCCCTATCAACAACAACTATTCACATGTCTTCTCTTCCTATACTACTCCCCCTTTGATCATCAACCACTTGTTTTTCACATGTCTTCTCTCCCCCTTTGACATCAATGGCAAAGGGCCATACTTGCAACTTTATAATCACGCATGCTGCTCCCCCTGAGTAGCAGCTCCCCAACACCAATCCGGACTACAAGATATGACTGTGATATCCACTGGACTGATGCACATTAGTGCATCCTAGTTCATCACTAGAGGGGCAATAACCCTTAACTTCTCCCTGAGATACTCAAAAGAGTCCTTGGGAAGAGGTTTAGTAAAGATATCTGCAATCTGATCCTTGGAGGGCACATACTCCAATCTAACTTCATCCTTGTTCACTTGCTCTCTCAGAAAGTGAAACTTGATAGATATGTGCTTGGTCTTAGAATGCAACACCAGATTCTTAGAAATATTTATTGCACTTGAATTATCACAGAAAATTGTGATAGGCTCCTCATATTCTACTTTAATGTCTCTTAGCATCTGCTTCATCCATAAGATTTGAGTGCAACTACCTACTGCTGCAATGTATTCTGCTTCAGTTGTAGACAGAGATATTGCCTCTTATTTCTTGCTTAGCCAAGAAACCAATCTTTTTCCAAAAAAGAATGCTCCACCACTAGTACTCTTCCGGTCATCCACATCTCCTGCCTAATCTGCATCTGTATATGCATGAAGAGAGAAATCATGATCTCTAAGATACCATAGACCATGCTCAACTGTCCCCTTTAGATATCTAAAAATCCTCTTGATTGCCATAACATGAGATTCTCTAGGATCAGCTTGGAATCTAGAACCAAGACCAATAGCCTGCATAATATCTGGTCTAGTTTGAGTGAGATACAACAGTCCTCCAATCATTGACCTATATTTTATCTGATCAACCTTGGGAGAGTCATCATCTTTGCTCAACTTGCATCCAGTTGCCATTGGAGTGTTCATTGGCTTTGAGTCTTCCATCCCAAATTTCCTCAACAATTCTTTCACATATTTTGAATGAGAGATGAAGATTCCTTTCTTTGTTTGAGTAATTTGTAGACCCAAAAAGAAATTCATTTCTCCAAGCATTGACATCTCAAACTCACTTTTCATTTGACTTGCAAAAGTTTTACACATACTGTCTCTTCCTCCAAAAATGATATCATCAACAAATACTTCAACAATTAAGATATTTTCATGATCAATTTTGAAATACAAATTACTATCAGCACTACCTTTATTGAAACCAATCTTCAAGAGATGCTTATCCAATCTTTCATACCAGGCTCTTGGGGCTTGCTTCAGTCCATACAATGCCTTTTTTAATTTACAAACTATGTCACTATGATCAAACAATTGAAATCCATCTGGTTGCTCAATATATACTTCTTCTTCCAAATTACCATTTAGGAAGGTAGATTTGACATCCATCTAATACACCTTGAAATCCTTGAAGGCGGAAAATACAAGAAATAATCTGATTGCTTCAATTCTTGCCACCAGAGCAAAAATTTCTTCAAAATCAACCCCTTCTATTTGAGAGTAACCTTTGCAAACTAATCTGGCCTTGTTTCTGATTACTTCATCGGCTTCATTCAATTTGTTCTAGAAGACCCATTTGGTTCCAATCACATTGTTGTTTCTTGGTCTGGGAACAAGATCCCAAGTGTGATTCTTCTCAAATTGCATCAGTTCTTCCTCCATTGCCTTAGTCCAGTTTTCATCATTGCAGGCTTAATTTACTATCTTAGGTTCAATCTTCAAAATTAGACAATACTCATATGAATTTTGAGCAATTCTCCTCCTTGTTTGCACCCCTTTGCTTTTGTCACCTATGATATGATCTTTAAAGTGGTTTAGAGTTACATACCTTAGAATTTTGGGAGTCTCTTGCACTTCTAACTCTTGATCAATCTCATTGAGACTTATCTCTTCTTCCTATCTTACCGAATCAACTTGACTTTGTTTCTCAGAAGAGACTTGGATACCTTGAATCTGAACACCAATCTGATCATCTTCATCATGTTCAAGAATTCTTGAGGGTCTTTCAATTTCTTCATTAACCTTCATATTTATACTTTCTACAATCTTTCTCAGTCTCTTGTTGTAACACTGGTATGCTTTGCTTTGAGTAGAATAACCCAAGAATATTCCTTCATCACTTCTAGCATCAAACTTTCCTAGATCTTCATCCCTTTTAATGTAACATCTGCTACCAAAAACTCTGAAGTATCTTACAGTGGGAGTAATGCCAAACCAGAGTTTATAAGGAGTCTTACTGGTATAGTTTCTAGTTTGAACTCAGTTGAGTGTAGACTATAGTACTGACAACTTCTCTCCAATATATCTGAGGAACATTTGCATCCATCATCATGGTCCTGGATGCTTCCTCGATGGTCCGGTTCTTTCTCCCAACAACTCCATTCCGCTGTGGAGTTCTAGGGGTAGACAACTATCTCTTTATTCCATGTTTCTCACAAAAGTTTATGAACTCATCGGATGTGAATTCTCCACCTCTATCAGACCTCAGACACTTCAATTTTAATCTAGTCTCATTTTCCACCATAGCCTTGAATATTTTAAATTTCTCAAGAGCTTCTGATTTCTCTTTCAGAAAGGTTACCCACATCATCCAGGAATAGTCATCAATTAGCAACATGAAGTATCTATCACCTTGCACACTCCTAATTCTTGCCGGACCACATAAGTTAGTGTGAACCAAGTCTAATATTCTGGTAGAAGATTTTTCCTTGCTTTTATATGAGATTCTGCTTTGTTTTCCCAACTGACATTCTTTGCAAAAACTATTTGTAGGTTTTACCAATCTTGGAAGATCTCTTATAGCCTGAGTATTACTTATCTTGATGATATTATCAAAGTTCACATGACACATTCTTCTATGCCATAACCAACTCTGATCAATTTGAACAAATAAGCAACTTTTACCAGTACTAGCTAAGTGAAAGATGTTACCTTTTGTTTGGGTACTGGATGCAATCTCTGTTCTAGAACTTTCAAATATTTTGCACTTTCCATTCTTGAATCTGAGATCATGGCCTTTGTCCACCAACTGTCCCACACTAAGAAGATTGTGTTTCAATCCTTCAACATATAATACATTACCAGTTTTACTCTTTCCATCAAAAGAAATAGTTCCTCTACCTCTGATTCTACCTGCAGAGTTATCACCAAACTTTACCACTCCTCCTTCATACCTTTCCAAATCTATGAACTTGTTTTTGTCACCTGTCATGTGGTGAGAGTAGCCACTGTCAATGACACAATCATCCTTTTCTTCAACTTGGGCAGCTAGGGCTTTAAGATTTATGGATTCAGAGGGTATTGGATCTTCTTCCTTGATGGCAATGAACACCCAGTCACTTCTGGATTTGTCTTCTTTCTCTGATTCATCATCTATTACTCCTTCATTATCTCCTTCATGAGCATAGTAACAATTCTTCTAGAGTCTTGGTCTATTACTGTTTGGCCTAGAAAATCTTTTTGGACACCTTGATGCAAAATGACCAATCTTATTACAATTAAAACACTTAAAAGGCAATTTTCCCTCATACTTACCGGATCCTCTTGGTAGTCTTTTGCAATAAGAGCTTCAAGATGAGTAGTTTCAGCTTCTTCTTCCAAGTCTTTTCTTGCATTTTCATACCATGATGATTTCCTTGAAGAGTTTTCTCTTGGATTAAACCTTTGTTTTCCTTTTACCAAGGCACTTGATTTGAATGTAGATTTAGTCTTTGGAGGATCATCTCCAAACTCGGCCATTTCAAAAGAAGCTAGCTTACCAACCAATTGATCCCTTGTGACTGTTGTGTGAGCTCTGAATTCTTCGATTGCAAAAGCTTTGATTTTATAAGACTTAGGAAGGGATCTGAGAACTTTGCCAATGATCTCATCTTCACTCAGTGTTCCACCTGTATTTCTGATTCCACAAACTAGCTCATTCACTCTTGGCATAAAAGACGTAATATTTTCATCATTTCTCATTTTTAGTCTTTCAAATTTCCCTTTTAGACTCTGTAATCTTGCACATTTAACAAATTGGTCTCCTTCATGCAAAAGTTCCAATTTCTTCCAAATCTCAAAGGTAGTTGGTAGATGAATAACATTAGAGAATTCTGAGTCGGATAATGTGCTTAAAAGAGCCTCTTTGGTCCGCATATTGTTTTTAGCATCTATGATTTCATTTAGGGTTGTCAGACCACCCTGTGGAGGTACATAGGCCTTACTCACCATGGACCAGTATGCGAATCCCATGCACTGCAAGTGACATTCCATGCTACCTTTCCAAAGAGCAAAGTTAGTTCCATCAAACTTCAGACTATCCTTATAGGATGACATCCTGGATCTCCTCAAGCGGTTAAGCTCCTTTTAGAGGAACTTGGCTCTAATACTAATTGTTAGATTTAGGGCAGACAACTGAGAGGGGGGGTGAATCAGTTGTCCAAAACTTTTCTTGTTTCAACACTTGCATTCACTTTGCATTAACAATAAGTCAATCATGAAAAATTAATGTAATTAACCAAGAGCAGAAAACACATCTACACATGAGACACCAAGATTTTGACATGGAAAACTCGGTTAAGGGAAAAACCACGGGGTGACTAACCCAAGATATTATTCTTTGTTAGAAGAATAGAAAGAATAAGATGGCACATGCCAATTAGGGCTCATTCCCCAGCACACTGCTCACAAGAGGCTCACTACCTACAAGAGACACACTATCTACAATAAATGAGTATTACATACTTGAACTAGTAAATAGTATCGTCACCATGCTTGAATTAGTTCCATTAAAGTCCAAATCCTTCTACTCTTCCTTTCGCTCTTCTCCTCGCTACCACACACTCATCTCCACAAGTACACTCTTGAAATGACTTCGCAAATCTTTATTTATACACGACATCAACTTAAGAACAAACATCTAAGTCAGCAAGCAACCACAAGAACATTCGCAAGGTGTATAATTCATCTGGTCGGCCAGTTACAGAAAGAACACCTTCATCCAGAAGTATTTCTTCAATTCCAGTCTCTAATTCTAATGCGGACCATCTACATGAATTGAACATAATCTAAGGACCTTCACAAGCTTTCCTAAATCACTAGGAACATCCGCACTTCCTCTACTTACTGAAATCCTTCTCTCCTACATCTGGAACCTCAAGAACACAGTTTGTTATCACTGTCACAAAGGAATAGGTTCTTCCAGACCTTTAAACCACAAACTGATCTACTTGACACTTCAGAAGGACGTCCTAAACACTTCCTCAAATTTGCAGAGTGCGATAATGCATTACCGGACCTTACTGGACCTATCTGTCTCACTCTATCACCACTGAGCACTTGTCAGAACCGGTTCTACTTGAGCAACCATAACTTCTTCAGATCTTCATGCGGATCCCTAAAAACTTGACTGGAGCATCTCAAGACTTATATCTATAAACCCTTTAAACTGCACCCTCTGATCCTCAACCTATCTTGGACTTTTACCTTGTTATCATCATTATTCTTCATTGTTCTTGATTGACACTAATTTTCTCAATATCCTCAGCACACAGCTCATCCAATCCTTCTCATTAATGCAACATGAGTATGTTGACATCAATGACAACACCGGTTCAACCCATACTTGCAACAAATTGGACATTAGAGAAGGAAAATTAATAATTAAATTCCCTAAACCAAGTTTCCCTACATCTGCAAGTGGCCTAGGGTATGATAGTGCTCACCACTCGACCCTAGATCCTTGAATGTAAGTTGTAAAGGAGGATTTAAACATCTAAGCATTAGAACATTAACAAATCCAATTTTCACCTAAATAGATTGCTATCGGTAAGTTGTTGGGCCAATATATATTCTTATTTCTAGGGAGCTCACTCAAGAAATAAAAGAAAAGACACATGATTAGAGTACCATATTTGAGTGAGTACTTATTGTCCTTCTTTATCTTTCTTAAGTTCTCCATAAGATGGTTTAGCAACAGTTCACAAAGATCATAGTTTGTACCTTCTTTTACCATCTTATATGTAGCATAGATGGCTATTCCAGAAACTAAATTTTCTCTGCTAGAGTAATATATCATGTATCCTATCTCCATTAATACGAATCTGACCCCATGATCCTCTATGTCATTTATAGTCATGGCTCTCTTGTCAAATTTTGATCTTGTTGCCTTGGTGACTTCTTGATTCTTCATAGCTGTCAACTAAGGGAAGGTACTGGTTGAATTCAGTCTTGTAGCTACTGTTATTGCATCCTTTGTGATTTTGAATGGATGATTCAACCATAGAAACTCATCATGGATACGTCTCAAGACATACCAGACCCACTCATCCTCTCCAAAACATGGAAACTCAACAAATTGTATGAACTTCTTGTATTTCAGGGCTTTGTATTTTGGTTTGAGCTCAAAATCATCACCTTTTAAGTGATTCATGAATAGATCGACAAACCTTGAGTCACCATGCTCCTCTAGAGGCACGTGAATATAAGCCCTAATGTCTTCTGTGTGAAGAACTCCATATGGAACTCTAGAAAATACTCCCATCAGATTGAATTCAGTGGACTTGAAAAGGTGCTTCTTAAACTTTGGCCTAGGCCACTCAGTGATGTTCACAACCACAGGAGTATCTATTTCAAAAGATTACAAGTTCAAATCTTCACAGAGAAATACCTTTTTCTTCATGGAACTAGGGTTAGCTACCGAATTTGTTATTTGCACTTTAATGCTCTGAAATTTCAGCTCAGGCACTCTTCTCCTTGTTCTTTTCGAATGCAAAGTGACTCAAGTGTTTGAATGAATGATCTTTTATCCTCCGCAAAACCTAATTCTTCATTGTAATAAATGTTCTACCCTAATACATCTAGTTACACTATTTCTGCATACAGTCAATCTTCAATTGCTCCGCAATCAATCGCATTAGCTTCTTTTCTTCCAGAATTTGTTTCAACAAATCTACAATAGGCTTCTTGATCTTCATTCATCATGCCAGATTCAAGCACCCACTTACTGGTAGGGGGAATTAGATTTTCAATACAACTCCCCCTGAGCTAGAGCTCCCATTTTAATCCTAGAGGAATTATCAGCACCAGATTCCGGTGTGGACCCATCACCTTCATTCTTTGCATCTTTCTTCACCCATGTTTTATTCATTTCTTTCTGAATCTCATTCACATCTATTTTGCCTTTGCCTTTGTCCATCTTCTACTATGTTCTTCCTGCCTGTGAGTTCACCTTTTTGCTTCTACAAAATTTAGCAATATGTCCAGATTTGTTGCAGTTGAAACATATAATCTTATTTCTTTGACAATTACATGTTAGAACAGGTTTAGATCTGCATTGCATTGCCCTATGCCCAAAATTGTTGCAAGTAAAACATCTTCCATTGAAAACTTGTTTGTTCTTAGGAGGATTCCTTGATCCACTTATGCATTCCTTAGCCTTATGACCTATCCTTTTGCAATTAAAGCATTGACCAAAGAAAGATGATGCATTTTGATTCACTTGACTTCTGTATTGATTAGCTCTATGACCATACTTATTGCATTTGAAACAATTACCATTGAAAGATGGATACCTTTGAGCATTAGGTTGTCTTACCAGAGGTCTTCTAGGATTCCTTCTTTGATTTCTTGCTTCATGATTTCTTTGACCACATCTAGAGCTTTCACCTTTCTCAAATCTCAAACCATGCCTGTCATCTGCCTTCTTCTGACTATCAAGCATCACCTCAAGTTTGGCTGAGCTTATCTTGAATTTCTCTTTATATTCATTTGCAACTTCTAGGTCATGTTTGAGAATGATAATTTGTTTTTCAAGTTCTTCCTCATTGTCCCTAGTTTCTTGTAGATCAGACTCTAGATGGTAGATTATCCTATCCAATCTGTAGCATTCTTCTATTCTTTTTCTCAGAGATTGATTCAGTTCTTCCCCAGTCTTCTTCCTTTCCTCAATTTCCTTGGTTAGTCTCATCACCCTGGATTCCATCTCATGTTTTAGGACAACAACTTCTTTTGCTAGCTTCTCACATTCTTTTGTCTTCTCCTTCAGGGCCTCATCCATGTCATTATCTTCATTCTGATTTGCTAGTTGATGAAGTAGCTCCCTTCTCTTTTCATTAGATTTGCTCAGTTGTCCTTTTAAGGTCTCAATGAAATCTTCAACATCTTTAAGGTTCTCTTGTAGATCTTTGATTTTTGCTCTAGACAGATCAAGATCATTTAAGGCTACTTGGAGTTGTTGATTGATGCCATCATAATTCTTGAATGAACCCATTGAAAACATCTTCCTAGATCTTCCTCAAGCTGTTAAACTTCTTCTAAGGAACCAAGCTTTGATACCAATTGTTGTAATTAAGGAACACTGAGAGGGGGGTGAATTAATGTTCTACAAAACTTATTACTTTGTTCCTTTATTAATTTACCACATACATCCAAAAGCAAGAAGCATGAACACAAGAACAAAAACAACAAGATCACAACACATGAACACTAGGATTTTTATGTGGAAGACCGGTTAAGGGAAAAACCATGGTGGGGGTTAACCCACAAGAAATTTATACTCTGTTAAAAGTATTACAAATGGGCGAGGCACATGCCTTCAGGCACACTGCCCATAGCTCACTGCTCAAAGAGGCCCACTGCCTACAAATCAATTACAAAAGTTCACTAGAATGTTTGAACTGAGGAATAGCATCTAACAATGCAAGATTATAGTTCTGGTTAAGCTCAAGACATTGATTTTGCACACTTCATCTCTCTCTGCCCTGCTTCACTACTCTGCCATGATCTAAAGCTTAGATCTCCTTACTCCACACTTGATACTACTCTTCTTCACACGTCGCCATTCATATTCGCCTCTTCCCACACCAAAATGCTCAAACTCATTGATTATATATATTTCCTACATTAAATTGTATCAACTATAGTTGGCCTTAAGAAAAACTTAGAGACTTTTTAAGAACATTTTCTGTTCACTGAATCCATGCACAAACACCAATGTGGACCAAAACCTCTGTATCCAAGTCACCTCACATGTCAGCCAATACCACTAGATCTCACAAATTACTTAACCAACAACTTTTCCTAATCTGCACAATGATCAATTACCAAGTTGGCCTGTTCTTCACTGGACTAAACTGTTTAACTAGAACCTGATACTCAGATGCATGTTGTATACACCTAAAAATGACGCAACTCTATCTAAATAAATATTATTAATATTTATTCCATTTAATTCCTATATCAATAAATAAATCAATTTATTTATTCGATTCATATTCCTCTAAATTAATTAAATATCAAATTATTTAATTACCTCTTCTAATGTTTTCTAATAATTAAATAAATTTCTTTATTTAATTAAATTCTTCCAAAACAATTAAATAATTCTTATTTATTTAATTAAGTCAAATTCTTCTTCCAAATTTAAATAAATCAATCAAATTTATTTAAATTCTCTCAATCTCTAAAAATTAAATATAATAAATATTTTATTTATTCTTCCAAAACATGCACAAACAATTAAATAAATTTATTTATTTGATTTGCTTTCTTATCTTCTAATTCCTCAAAAATCTTCCAAATCTTCTAAAAATAAATCTTCTTCTTCATGCACACAAAATTAAATAATTTATTGTTTAATTTCTCTCAAAAGCAAATCACAAGTTGAGTTAACTGACTCAATATATCTTGTTTTTATCAACAACTCTTAAATTAGAAAAAAACTTTCTAATTTATGAAATAAAAACTTATCTTTATAAAAAAAAGCAGTTAACTCAAACAAAACAACTTTTGTGTGACATATGTCTTCTTTCTATTTGTGCACACCTCTCAACTGTCCTCTACCATTGATCTTCTCTCTTGTTAGTCTATAAATTGAACCATATCCTCCATTTCTATCATCCAAGCTTTTAGTAACGTTACTCTACAGGAATCACAGCACACCTTTGGCACCTAAGTTCCTTCATTTCTTGCGATCAACTTGTTACCATACCATTACCATTATTGTGAATCCCATCTTCATTGCAAACCTATCATAGCCATTCCCACTTGACATCTTGGAAATAGCAAGGAAGTGTGCCTTCTGAGGGCCATATTCATACACAAGATCATTTGAGATAGGCGACCAATGGAAGCTATGAAGTAAAGAGGTTTGCAAGGTTTGGGTTCTTTGTTTTGTTTAATCTTCTTTGTTTCTTATTTCATTGAGTTTATTGGATTACTTTGATATTATTGATAATCATTCCAATTTTTTGATAAAATTTTTGGTGCCCACCATGGGGCCTTGCCCCGATTTAACCCCAAAACTGAGTTTTTGTGCGCTAGGTTCCGTACACAGGAGGATTCTGCACATCTGATCAATTCTAACACACATTTGAGCTCTGTTTCCATGTATTTGATAGATCAGCACATCTATGCTTTGTTCTGGCGCATTTGACCTCTGATACAGTGCATTTACCAAAACTACGTATATACTCTCTGATTTCACACTTTTGACCTCTGTCTCAGTGCTTTTGTAATACTGCACATATTCTGTGTTTTAGCGCATCTGATCTTTGTACCTACTCATCTGATTCTGACAATGACTTTTCAAGTTGTTCCTTGTGATTTTACTAACGTTAACACTTGTCTCACAGAATATTCTCTAATCTACTTACAGGTTAGGGGTTGTTTTAGTCATATAGTTGCATTTGTTAACTCGTCTCTTGATCTAAAGGAAAGTAAATGGATGTTCATGCAAATCTCATTTAGTTCTAACTAGGAGGATTGTAATTTGATCTTGTTGCATTAACAACTTGAATTTAGTCCCAATGCTAGGAGGATAAAATTGAACCATTGCTATCTTGCTTTCAAATTTAGCAAATTGTGTGTGTGCCCAAGTAGCTTAACACATTTAAATAGTCTTTTTCATTTTAATTAGGGAAAAAGAACCACTGTCTTTCATGTTTTTGGAATGATACTAGGGCTATGCTCTCCCCTATCTTGGGTGACCAAAATGCCAGACATATCATTTCACATGTGTTAAACCTTTAGAGAGGCCTACCCTTAGATATCCTTCCATCCAAGTGGGAACGACCTTAAGTGGTAACAAGCTAAAGCCAAGCTCTACCAAGCCACTATAAATAAATTGTGTTTGGAGCAAAAGCTTCAAGCAACGAGTGTTGTTGTGTTATACTGACAACTAACCTCCCCCAAAACCCTCTAAGGCGTAACCCTTGTAGGCTGGGAGACTCCATAATGGAGAGTAGTGATGTCGCACGTATAACCACTTGAACGGTTGCACTTACTAACCATCCTTTTATTTTAGTAGCCAAAAACCCTATAAGTTGGTGTAGGGAAGAGTGATTATCACCTCTTGAAGATGCCTCAACTAGAAATAGTGAGAATTCAGTTTATATTGTCCTAGCCAGCCTAGGAATTGTACTTGCTTTTTAGTAAAAAAGAGTCCAAAAATTACAAAAAAGATCAAAAAATCATGAAAAACTCTTTGTGTTTCCTATGTCTTACTTGCCATAATTGAGAAATCAGATCAAAAAGACCAACTTGCAGCCAAGAAACCAAAAACATTACAAAAATAATCAAAAAACCAAAGGTACACATTTATCCTGCAAAGTTGTGCATCTGTGTCAACCTATTGCACATTTACATCGACTTCCTGTGCATTTGTTATTTGTTACTACGCTTTTATCCTTTACTAGAGTTGTACATTTATCTTGACTTACTACGCATATATCCTCTATTTCAGCGCATCTATAGCTGCGCATCCAAAACATTGAGCTTTTCCACATCTTTTGAGAAAAAATTTTCAGCATTTCTGCATACCCATTTTAGCCTTGTTCCAATTTTTGAGATCAGATTTACTGTGCAATCACCTCTTCCATCCATTTCCATAACATACCTTTTCTTTTGTTAGTCGTCTCGTCCACCTTTTTACCAGTTCTTCCCATAAACAAGTCAAAAGTATCTATATTAGATTAGCGCAAGACCTTTTTTAGATCATTTTGGTTCAATTAAACCTAGTAAGTCTCCACTATCAAGGATCAAACATCCTTTTCTCTCAAAACTTCACTAGTGGTCTTGGTGCAAGACTAGTCTCTACATGGTAAACAAGTATCGAATGTCCTTACTTGTGGCTATCATCTTGTGTCGACCAACTTACTTGGAATCATTGATCAAAAGAGTCTCTTATTCAAATCTCATCACCACAAGTATCCTCTTCTCACCAACCTGCACCAACACCTTATTGGAGTCTTTAGTTTCACCCCACTCCTTCCCACATCACCTTGCATGGTCTTAACTAGATCCCAAAAGGAAAAGCAACTTGAAATGGCTGGAACATCTAACAAAATTGTATCCCCTTATGATAGTGATGAGAAAATATCTCGTGAGGAGTACCAAGGAGCCCTCCAAGATCAATAATTCCAACACATGATGGACAGAGTTCTCAATGAGGACCCTCAAAAGTAATTTCTTTATCTTGCAAACCAAGGACTTAAACTCCCCACTGACTTTGGTGTCAGTGCATTAAAAGAACCAGGAGAAGAAAGAACTCATGAAAAGAGCACAAATGAGGAAATTTCCCTTGACAAAGACAAAAGTAAGAAAACAACAGACTCAAATACACCTATGGACACATTAACAAAACAAATCGAGATCCTAACACAAAAAGTGGTGGATCTCCAAACAGGGCCACCCACTAAAACTTATTCATTGGAGGATATCTCGCCATAGCCCTTTGACAAAATCTTGAACATGGTACCCTTGTCCTTTCAGATCGAAGTTCCTAAGTTTGACAAATACAAAGGGAAAGGAGACCCAACAGATCACATTAGGGAATTTAGTGTTGCATGCCTAGAAGTAGCTCACAACGAAACGTTCCTAATGAGACTATTCCCTAGATCTCTAGGTGGACAAGCCATGGAATGGTTCTCACAGCTTCCCGTAGGTATCAAAACTTTTGATGAGTAAGTAAACAAGTTCATCACACACTTCTCATATAACATTGAACATGAAGTTTCCATACTTGATCTATGCAATACAAAGCAAAAGAGTGGTGAATCCTTCGTCGCCTTCTTACAAAGATGGAGACAACTCGTGAGCAAATGCTCATATTATGTGCCTGAGAAGAAAATGATGGAGATATTTGTCCACAACCTTAACCCCGATCTAAGTTACATAATCCAAATTCAATGCCCTACCTCATTTATGAAAGTCATTGAGATGGGATTATTTATCAAGAAAGCTATGATCGCCAAGGGGTAAATAAAGTTGTACAAGGACACCCCTAACTCTAACTACACCACAAACAAGTTAAAGTTTTAGACAAAGAAAAAAAATGTTGTCAATGATGGAGTAGTTGATGCTAAAGTAGTGGCTCCCAAACAACCAATCTTCACTCTCAAAGGAGAAGCAAGCAATTCTACACCAAACAAAACCTTCTCTCATGAGACAAAACAATGGTTTACCTCCACTCCTAGACAAAAATTCACACCATTAGGGGAGTCCCAGGAGTCTACGTTAAGAAATCTATTAGCCAACAAAGAGATCACTCTTCTCCCCACTAGCGACTATGAACCTTAAGTAAAACCTCATTATTGGAAAGATACTAATTTCTATGAGTATCATAGAGGAAGAGGCCATAAAATCAATGACTATATCCATCTGAAACATGTCATTCAAGACATACTTGACCAAAATTAGGTAGGCACTAAAGAATATACCTCTAACAAGACACATGTGGCATACAAGGATCCACTCCTCAACCACGACAAGCCATACAACAACAACAACAACAACAACTACAACAAGTAGAATCAAAACAACAGACACAACAATGCTAACTATGCGAGTATTCCATTTGATTATACCGTCAATTGCATATCAGAGCACATCCCACAAGTCAATATAGACATATTCAACCAACAGTTAGGACCCAACAAAATTGATTGTAGCATCATCACCTGTAGTGGTAAGGTCATGTTAAACACGATTCCTCTAAGGTTGTCACCTTCTCCGTCTAACTCCCATACGTACAGTGTCATAGACCAACTTCAGAAAACTCCTACCCACATATCTATCTTAGAGTTGTGTTTGTCTCCTTCCCACAAGGAAATTCTTGATAAAGCCCTAGTGGAAACACCTATGCCCATGAACTTGGCCCAAGAGAAGTTTCAAGCCCTAGTAGGAAATCTAACATCCTCTAACACCATATCATTTACTGAATAAGATGACCTATAAGTATCCCAGCCTCATAACACACCCTTGCATATCATAGGCTTCATTCATGTATCAAAAGAGTTCTCATTGATGGAGGGGTAGGTTTAAATATTTCCATGCTCAAGCTAGTCCTTACATTGGGGTTCTCTAAAACTATAGTGGATCCTAGGAAAAATATCACTATTAAGGCTGATGATGAAGAAGAAAGAACTACTAAAGGAATAGTGGTGTTACCAATACAAGTTGGACTAGTAATAAAGGATGTTGTTTGCCAAGTCCTAGATAGGGAGCTAGCCTATAACATCCTCCTAGGTAGACCTTGGATTCATGCCATGAAAGTTGTGCCTTCTACTTATCACCAATGCATCAAATTTCCTCATAACGGCAAGCAGATCACTATCCAAGGTGATCTGGATCATTTTCAACATTGCAACTCTATCCACTCAAAGATTGATTGTATCATTCCCAACAATAGAGCTTCCATTTCCCCCATCTGACAGCATGATTCTACCTCAGAAGCTTCCTCGTTCAAGACCAAAGAGCAGAAAATCATAATCAAAGAAACATGGGTAGGGGAATACTCCATTGAGCACAACCTCAACTTAGCCAAAATGCCTCTATCTCCAAGATCCTTTGGATGACCTACACCTAAGTACATTCCAAAACCATTTGCTCCTCCCGAACCTCCCACAGCTCCCTTTGTAAAATGGGGGATCCTACCAGATGAGAGTGAGGATGTGAGGCTTACCTTTTTCATTTCTGCTCATGTGACTAGTTACCTTACTGTTGCTGATATTTTTAGACTTGTGGGACTGTTGATCCTCGATTCCTAAACTATTACTTTATTATGTTAAAGGAAAACTAATTGGGTGATGTTAGATAGATGTTTGTATTAAGAGAAAACAAATTGGGTGATGTTAGATAGATGTTTATATTATAGGAAAACTAATTGGGTGATGTTAGATAGATGCTCTTTATTAAAGGAAAACTAATTGGGTGATGTTAGTTAGAAAATTGTAATGTGATTCTTTTATGCTTAAGAGAACTTGTGATATCTTATGCGAGTGCAAGTTTTAATTTGCTTCGGCTATGTTATTGATATGTGGAATTAACTTCGCAACTGAGTGCGCAGGTATTTCTAACCAACCACAGATATTGGAGATCATCCCACACTTGATGTTGTAATTCCTTGTGAAGCCGATCTAGTTCCACGAGGAACCAAGATCAACTCTGTGTCTAATGAAATGTTGTAATGTTAATTTGCATGTGGTTAATTGGGTTAGGTCTACCCTCTTTTAATTTGAATTATAATTTGTGTTGTAAGAATTATCTTTGAATTACATTTTTAAATTTTAAATTTTTGGAGACCCTTTTCATGTGCTTTAACTTGACCCTGGGTGCCCTAACTAGGCTAAACTTGGGGTTATACCCCATGGGTCTAGGGTCCCTTTTGACTTGGTAACCCTTGGTAAACTCCATATGGTCACCTTAACTTCACACTGAAGTTAAGTGACGAATTTGGAGGCATGGGAGGGAGAGGATGAGTGGTACCAACACTCAATCCCATCCCTTTTCACTTCCCAAGGTTGGAGATGACTCCAAGACCCACCAATTGTGGAGGACATGACTTCAAGTCTCTCTCACAATTTGTGAGAGTACCCATGGAGTTGTGTGGTCCTTCTTGAGAGGAAAGGAAGGGGACACATGTGTCACCCTTTCCCTCTTTAACTCCCCTTTTCTCTCCCATATGTTGGAGAGAGGACATGTAGTAAGGGTGAGGGAGACTTGGGGATGGGTGAGTGACATATGTCAACACCCATCCTTTGGGACATGCTTGTAGTGGAGAGGAAGAGTGAGGAAGTGACAAGTGTCACCTCCCCATTCTTGTAAGCTCATGGATTGGGCTTATTTTAATCCCACTTGGGATAGGGTGAGGGGTTGTTGAAATTTGGAGAATTTTTATTGTTTGAAATTGATTTTTGGGGGAAAAGATAGAGGGAGTTTGGTGGCTTATGTTGGAGGAGATTTGGAGAATCTCTACCTCAACTTCTTCCATAATAGGGCTTAAAAAGGTTGGTTTTCAAGGCTAAGGCCTTCCTCTTGTATTTAGTTTCTTGCATGATGCATATGTGTGTGTTTTACTTCCTTGAGTGTTATTGTTATTGTGGGAAATTTTGGTTGGGTGTTGTAAGAGCCTCTCCCATTTGGGAGAAAATGCTCAACAAGTGTGGGGTAGGGGAGGAGTGATCCTCCTCGGGGCATTACCTTGTTTTGGGGTGTTGTAAGCCTTGAGGACAAATTTATGTGATTTTGAGCAATTTGATACATGGCTTGAGAGCCAAAATATGAATATTGTTGAAAATTTTGTTAATCATGTTGGCTTGAGGCCATAAGAGAAATTGTGTTGAGATAATTTGAAGGAGTGGCACTCTTGAGTTGAGTGTGTTCACTCTCCTACCCCTTTGAACTCACCTTGGTTGAGTTCATGTGTTGTAAATATCTAGGGGTGTAATATTGTGTTTTGGGATGTTTGTTGCCTTGTTGTAATGTGGAATTGAATTCCCTAGGTGTGTGGATGACCTTCCTAGCTCGGGGGTGACCCTCTTGTGGGTCTATAGTAGGGAGGAGAGCAAGATGTGTGGTTTTCTTTTCCCTTTGTGTGATATGCAGGTTCCTTGGAGCTTAGTGTGAAGTTGAAGAAATTCCTTGTCTTTGAAAATTATTTATTTTCCTTTACTCTTAAAGTTCATGAGAGAGAGCTTGGTCTTCTTGGAGATCTTACCATTGTTAGTTGTCAAAGATGAGAATTTAGTTCTCTCCTTTGGTTGTAAAATTATATTCTTGAAGTTGTGTGTGTTGGATATTTCTCATTGAATTGAAAGTTAGAAATTGTTAGTTTAAATGTATATTATTCAAAGGTTGAATTGAAGGAAGTTTGTTATAATCTATTTCATTGAATGACATAATGGAAATATCAATTTTGTTAAGTTATGAAGTTGTTGTGACAATAAAGAAAGTTGTAATTTTGTTAATATGGAAAGGAAGAAAAATTGGTTGTAGTTATTTATTATAAGCATTTTAAATTACTTAAATATATTTGTTCCCTCTCTTTAAAAATGTGTAAATTTTATTCATGCAATGAATAAACTTGTTAGGAAAGTGAGTGTTTTGCCTTGTAGTTGAAATGATGAAAGAAAAATATAGTTACATATCTTGTAAATTTGTTTAATTTTTTTTTTTGTAATTCTATTTACCTTGAGTATTTGAAAGAATGCATTATTTCATTTAGATATGACAAATTTTAATATTCTACCTAAGAAGAAAATATATACAAAATACATTATATATATATTTTAATATTTATTAACTGTGAAATTTGAATTTCTATATATATATAAATGAAACTTACATTAAAGAAAAATATTAATAAAAAAATAGAATGCTGAGTATTATTTTAAAAAGGACTGTATTCTTGTTAAAGTTGTGTTTTTTGTCACAGTGGGTAAAAAAAAAAAAAGTTTGGTGGGGGGTTCGAACCCCCCACCATTTTATATTACAATGGGCGTGGGGAGGGGGCAGAGCCCCCACTCGTACCCCACTCCATGGGATGTGAGTGGGGGCTCCGCCCCCTCTCCACACTCCCTGCTACCCCTTTTACCCTCGTGGACCATATCTCCCGCGTGCCCAGTAAGCTCCTCGCGGATACCTAAAATCCACCGCTGATAGTCTGCCCTTCGCCCAACTCCACCTCTAGGCCCCCTCTGTAGCACCTCCCCTCTCTGCGGACATTCCCTCTCCATGGCTCCACTTCTCTGTGCCCCTCCACCTGCGGCCTCTTCCATGCTGCCGCCACCATCCCTCCTAGCCCTACCATTAACACAAGCCAAACAAAAATATGTTAAGGTTTTCAATGTTATTCAAATGAAAAATATGAAAATAAAACAATACACATATATTTATATATGGAAAACCTAACATATGAACTTAATAAATAAATAAATAGATATATATATATATATATATATTGAATATCTATAATTAATTGTAGCCATCTTACGCATATCATAAATGGCCTTTTTAATCTAAGACAAAATGAGAAAATAACAAACTGAGAAAATGAGAAAATAATAAATTAAGAAAATGAGAAAAGAGAGAGAAAAAGAGAAAGAAAGATAAGAGTGAAAACAAAGAGGAGAAAATGCATGATTTAAATTTAGGGCTAAAAGAATTAATCAAATCTAATGTTCTTTTTAATCATTGTTAATTATGAAAGTTAATTAGATGTTGATTTAAACCTAGAATGGAAACCTAGAAAACTTTATCAAACGAAGTTAGTAAATCCTGTTATGAGATCTGATCTACCAAGAAATTAGGAATAATGTAAATGATACAAAGATAATTTTGATTGATAGAAAACATCAAGGAGAATGAATTAATGTTAAATTTTAGAAAACAGGAAGGAGAACAAATGATCAGACTTTGTTGAAAAATGTTTCATATCTTAGAAAACGTGAAGGAGGACAAATTAATATTAAATTTTAGAAAATGCAAAGGAGAACAAATGATCGGACTTTGTTGAAAAATGTTTCATATCTTAGAAAATGTGAAGGAGAACAAATTAATATTAAATTTTAGAAAACGGGAAGGAGAACAAATGATTAGACTTTGTTGAAAATGTTTAATTAACTTAATCAACTGTATTACCAATCCAACTGGTGTGATGTAGGAAATTTATTAATCTTAACCAGTAAACCCCTTGATCAAATTTAGTTTTAGTACAATAAACCCTACTCACGCCCGTGACGCGTTATGCTGTCGAATTTTCCCAAAATTTAAGGTTTAGTTAGGTTAGTAAAGTATGACCTTATTAGTGATGATAACCGCGTCACGACAACCCCCTTGATGGCCATCTTGTGATTGGTATGCACACGTGTGTGTATTACCTCATTTTCAACTATTTTGTCTACGCCTTAAGCGTATGCCACCGAGCATGTGTACGCATGTGAGGGGGTTTCCAGGGAAGTGTGGGAAATTTTTTTGATATTTCATGTCATGACCACGTGACAAATGTGGACATGACATGTGTGATGCGTGTTGTGACCGCATGGGAAATGTGGGCATGACATTTGGTATCAGAGCCAAAGTTTAGACACTGGGCATATTTGGGCATGTTATTTATTCTGTAACTTTGATTAATTAGTGCCTACCTTGTTTTGTAGGATGCCTCCCTGATGTGTTTGACGAGCATGATCACACAACACTACATCTATTGAGGTGCACAGAAATTCCTCTACAGAAGGACAGGCACCCACAGTCATAGCAGATCAGCCAGTACCATAGGTACCACCAATACTTGACATAGGTCCTTAGATTTTAAAGACATTACAGGCCATGTTAGAGAGGCTACCGCCAGCTATACCAGAGCTACGTGATGAGCCTTGTGATGTTCCACGAGAGGAGCCACATGAGGAGCCGCATGCTGAGTCACGAGTTGAGCCACGTGTAGAGCCCCACGACGATCTGCGAGAGGTACCATGTATGGAGCCTTTTGTAGAGATACATGATACTACGGTGGAGGAGGTAGGGTTAGCATACCGAGAATGGAGTAGGAGTCCTCCACGATACCAGAGATGAGATGAGACTATGAGGGTAGAGCAGATACATCACAAACCTTACGAGTATGGTGTGGATGAGCCTGTTATAGGACTTAGAGATAGAGGAGATCCCATCAGAGACCTACTTAGGCTTAATCCACCTACCTTCATAGGAACTACAGAGGGAGCTAAGGCTAAGGCTTAGCTCATCAGTTTAGACAGGTGCTTCACATTGTGACCTTATGGGAGCTACATGAAAGCATGAGTGGTAGTACACCTTTTGAGAGATACAATAGCTACCTAGTGGCGCACTGAAGAGTGTAAGCACCAGTTATCCTTAGATACACTCACATGAGACATATTCATAGAGCGCTTTAATGCATGTTACTTGTCAGATCATTATAGACAGTGCCAGATAGATGAGTTCCACGATTTATAGTAGAGAGGACTCACGGTTGCTCGGTATGAGATCCAATTTATTGAGCTTTCTTATTACACTGATTATCTCTACGATGAGAAAATCCTAGTGCACAAATTCAATAGAGGTTTGACTCATGGGATAGCAGGACCAGTGTGTATGGAAGACCCCCAGACTATGAGTGAGTCTGTCGAAAAGGCTTACATTGTAGAGGAAATTTAGGGATGAGCACAGAATTCTCACTCGCAGTTCCAGGACTGTAGTCACCAGCAACAACAGAACTTTCGTAGGCCATAATCCACACCATAGAGAGGAGGATTCAATTCCTCATCATTACCTCCTAGGCCTCCATAGCAGTAGTAACAGCATCAGCAGAGGTCTAGACCCCAGCAGAGGGCTCAGGGAGGACAGAACCATGGTTGGTAGCAACAGGGCTCACGTAGAGATCAGAGACAACAGGGATCATCTATAGGACCCACGAGGTCTCAACAGTCTTACAAAGGTTCACAGGGGTCCACAGGATAGACTGGACAACAACAGTCAAGTAGGACTTAGTTAGGATAGCTATAGGCTAGGGGCCCATGTTATGTTTGTGGTGGGGTAGGGCATTTGGCTAGAGAGTGTCCATATGGATTTACAGTAGGGGGACAACCCCATTTAATGGGATCTGAGTAGACTGTAGGAGATGTGGGCAAGTCCCACCACATGTTTGCAGTGGTTGACAACCTCCAGGCTGACTTCCAGGCCTTAGTTATTGAGACAACAGGTATGATTGGGGATTTCCCCATCTCTATTCTTTTTGACTCTGGAGCTATCGATTCCTTTCTATCTACATCATTAGTGGAACGTTGCAAGCTGGTGGCTTCTAGGCAGGACATTAGGTTGGAGGTTGAGTTGGCCTCTAGGGCCAGGATGTCAGTAGATACCTTGGTTAGAGATTATGAGATCTCCTTGGGTTCCTTCACTACATCATGTGACCTAAGGGTTATGCCATTAGGATCCTACGGTGTAGTTTTGGGTATGGACTGGCTTGCGGCTTATAGAGCCAAGCTAGATTGTTGCCAGAGGATGATTAGCTGCTTAGATGATCATGGCCGACCGGTTGAGTTAGTGGGCATATAGAAGCCTATGGTAGTACATATGATATCCGCTCAGTAGCTTAAGCATTGCATGTGGAAAGGGTGTCAGTGGTTTTCTATCACGGTCAGTGATAGATCAGAGGATGAGCCTGAGGCTTCATTGGATGATCACCCTATCTTGAGAGATTTTGCCGACGTGTTTCCGCTAGAACTACCAGGTATGCCTCCATGCAGAGAGGTTGATTTCCACATCGATCTAGTGCTAGGTGCCGAACCAGTGTCTTGTGCACCCTACAGGATGACTAGACATGAGCTTACAGAGGTCAAAGTATAGTTAGAAGAGTTACTGGAGAAGGGGCACATCCAACCTAGCGTTTCACAATGGGGCGCACTGGTTATCTTCATGAAGAAGAAGGATGGGTCTCTTTGATTATGCATGGACTACAGGAAGTTGAATAAGGTGACGGTAAAGAACCGTTATCCTATGCCTAGGATTGATGACCTCTTTGATTAGATGCAGGGAGCCAGAGTGTTCTTGAAAATTGATCTAAAATCTAGGTATCTCCAATTGCGCATCACAGAGACAGATATTCACAAGATTGCTTTTCGAACTAGATATGGCCATTATGAGTTCACAGTGGTACCCTTCGGTTTGACAAATGCCCCTACAGTGTTCATGAGCCTCATGAACGGGCTATTCTGCACTTACTTGGATCAGTTCATGATCATTTTCCTTGATGATATTTTGATCTATTTGTGGACCAAGAAGGAGCATGTGGATCATCTGCGTCAGGTTTTGTAGTGCTTATGAGAGAAGCAGCTTTATGGCAACCTGGTGAAGTGTGTCTTCTTTAGGACAGAGGTGCAGTATTTGGGACACATCTTATCAGGCAATGGCATTTTCGTAGATCCATTGAAGATTAGAGTGATTCAGGACTGGCCAGCACCCACCAGTGTGACAGAGGTTAGGAGCTTTATGTGATTAGCCAGTTATTACCATAGATTCGTTGAGGGATTTTCTAGATTAGTGCATCCCATCACTTCCCTTCAGCGGAAAGGGAAGAGTTTCACTTAGACCAAGCAATGTTAGAGGGCCTTTGGGGTCCTCAAGGAGCATCTTACCAGCGCTCCCATATTAGCGGTTCCAGATCCTATAGAGGATTTTGTTGTATGCACAGATGCATCACTAGAGGGTTTGGGATCCGTGCTTATGTAGGGTGGTAGAGCGATTGCATACGAATCACGTAAGCTCAGGACACATGAGCTAAACTACCCTACTCAAGATTTAGAGCCCATAGCAGTCATTCATGCTCTTGTTCATTGGAGACACTTCCTTTTAGGTCGACGCTTTGATCTCCATTTGGATCATCATAGATTGCAGTATATTTTCACACAGCCAAATTTGAATGCCCGTCAGCAGCGTTGGATGGAGTTCTTATGCGAGTGTGACTTTGATGTCCACTACATCAAAGGGAAGGAGAACGTGATCACTGATGCTTGGAGTCGAAGGTGCCACAAGATCTTGACCTTGACATTGAGGGTGAACTTCAGAGAGTGTATCTTATAGCATCTACCTGAGGACGAGTGGTTTCTTGAGGTGCAGTAGGAAATTCAAAAATAGAGGGTCCTTAAGGGCAGATTCGTAGGATATTCCCTTGAGCCTGATGGTTTGCTTAGACATTGGCAGTGCATCTATGTACCTTATGTAGGTGATCTACATGTAGTGATCCTTTCAGAGGCTCATAGAGAACCTTATGCAGCACACCCAGGGGTGAAGAAGATGCATGCTAATTTGTGACAGTTATACCATTGGGCCGGTATGAGACAAGATATTACAGAATATGTTGCTCATTGCCTTGAGTGTCAGAGGGTGAAGGCTGAGTATCAGCATCCAGCAGGACTGTTGTACCCTCATGAGATACTTGAGTGGAAATGGGACACCATTTCCAAAGATTTTATTGTTGGTCTACCTATGTCATCACATCGCCATGATGCCATCATGGTGACGGTTGACAAGTTGACCAAGGTGGCGCATTTCTCACCTATACGAACAACGTACAATGCACCATCTATGGTGAGGTTATTCTTAGATCAGATTATTGGACTACATGGAGTACCTCACAATATCATTTCTAACAGAGACTCATTTTTCACTTCATGTTTTTGGAGAGCTTTACAGCAGGCATTGCGCACTCAGCTCAACTTCAGTTCAGCTTACCATCTGAAGACCAACAAACAAACAAAGAGAGTTAATCAGGTGTTGGAGGACATGGTTTGTATGTATGTTATGGACCAACAATCTAGATGGGAGGCATATCTATATCTGGTTGAGTTTGCCTACAATAATGGGCATCACAGCTCGTTGGGTATACCTCCTTTTCAGGCTTTATACAGCAGACCATGCAGAACACCATTGAGTTGGGATCAGATAGAGGATAGGGTTGCCATTGGTCTAGAGATAGTTTAGGATATGGAGCAGCAGGTCACACTAATTAGATAGAGACTTTAGGATGCACATGATAGATAGAAGAAATATGCCGATACTAAGAGAATTGATCGGAGCTTCTCACTAGGTGACAGGGTATTTTTGAGAGTGCAACTGCACAAGAATCCAATCCGTTATGGAAAGGGCTCTAAGTTTGCACCATAGTTTGTAGGACCTTTTGAGATCTTAGAGTGGATAGGACCTGTAGCCTATCCTCTAGCCTTGCCACCTAGCCTGTCGCGTATACATGATGTCTTTCATGTTTCAGTTTTACGACGTTACAGCTCTAACTTATCTCACATATTGGATTGGAGTGCTCTTCAGGTAGAGGCAGATGGTTAGCTAGCTTTGGAGCTAATTCACATATTGGCTCATCAATGCTGGGCCTTCGAGGTTGAGAGCTGGATCAGGTTAGAGTCCAGTGGGACATGTACGATGAGGTCACTGCGACATGGGAGGATGCAGTGAGATTGAGGACTTTTATCCTCACCTCTTTGACGACTTCCAGAAGGAAGTATAGTCTTAGGGGGGAGGATATGAGGCCTACCTTTTTCATTTCCACTCATGTGACTATTTACCTTACTGTTGCTGATACTTTTAGACTTATGGGACTGTTGATCCCAGATTCCCAAACTAGTAGACTTTATTATGTTAAAGGAAAACTAATTGGGTGATGTTAGATAGATTCTTGTATTAAGAGAAAACAAATTGGGTCATGTTAGATAGATGTTTATATTATAGGAAAATTGATTGGGTGATATTAGATAGATGCTTGTATTAAGAGAAAACAAATTGGGTGATGTTAGATAGATATTTATATTATAGGAAAACTAATTGGGTGATGTTAGATAGATGCTCTTTATTAAAGGAAAACTAATTGGGTGATGTTAGTTAAAAAATTGTAATGTGATTCTTTTATGCTTAAGAGAACTTGTGATATCTTATGCGAGTGCAAGTTTTAATTTGCTTTGGCTATGTTATTGATATGTGGAATTAACTTTGCAACTGAGTGTGCAAGTAATTCTAACCAACCACAGATACTGGAGATCATCCCACACTTGATGTTGTAATTCCTTGTGAAGCCAATCTAGTTCCACGAGGAACCAAGATCAACTCTGTGTATGATGAAATGTTGTAATGCTAATTTGCATGTGGTTAATTAGGTTAGGTCAACCCTCTTTTAATTTGAATTATAACTTGTGTTGTAAGAATTGTCTTTGAATTACATTTTTAAACTTTAAATTTTTGGAGACCCTTTTCATGTGTTTTAACTTGACCCTAGGTGCCCTAACTAGGCTAAACTTGACCCTGGGTTATACCCCATGGGTCTAGGGTCCCTTTTGACTTGGGTAACCCTTGGTAAACCTCCATATGGTCACCTTAATTTCACACTGAAGTTAAGTGACGAATTTCGAGGCATGGGAGGGAGAGGATGAGTGGTACCATTTCTCAACCCCATCCCTTTTCACTTCGCAAGGTTGGAGATGACTCTAAGACCCACCAATTGTGGAGGACTTGACTTCAAGTCTCTCTCACAATTGGTGAGAGTACCCATGGAGTTGTGCGGTCCTTCTTGAGAGGAAAGGAAGGGGAGACATGTGTCACCCTTTCCCTCTTTAACTCCCCTTTTCTCTCCCATATGTTGTAGATAGGACATGTGGTAAGGGGTGAGGGAGACTTAGGGATGGGTGAGTGACATGTGTCAACACCCATCCCTTGGGACATGCTTGTAGTGGAGATGAAGAGTGAGGAGGTGATAAGTGTCACCTCCCCATTCCTTTAAGCTCATGGATTGGGCTTATTTTAATCCCACTTAGGATAGGCTGAGGGGTTGTTGAATTTTAGAGAATTTTTCTTGTTTGAAATTGATTTTTAGGGGAAAAGATAGAGGGAGTTTGGTGGCTTATGTTGGAGGAGATTTGGAGAAGCTCTACATCAACTTCTTCCATAATAGGGCTTAAAAAGGTTGGTTTTCAGGGCTAAGGCCTTCCTCTTGTGTTTAGTTGCTTGCATGATGCATATGTGTGTGTTTTACTTCCTTGAGTGTTATTGTTATTGTGGGAAATTTTGGTTGGGTGTTTTAAGAGCCTCTCCCACTTGGGAGAAAATACTCAACAAGTGTTGGGTAGGGGAGGAGTGATCCTCCTCGGGGTCCTTACCTTGTTTTGGGGTGTTGTAAGCCTTGAGGGAAAATTTATGTGATTTTAAGCAATTTGATACATGGCTTGAGAGCCAAAATATGAATATTGTTAGAATTTTGTTAATCATGTTGGCTTGAGGCCATAAGAGAAATTGTGTTGAGATAATTTGAAGGAGTGGCACTCTTGAGTTGAGTGTGTCCACTCTCCTACCCCTTTGAACTCACCTTGGTTGTGTTCGTGTGTTGTAAACATCTAGGGGTGTAATATTGTGTTTTGGGATGTTTGTTGCCTTGTTGTAATGTGGAATTGAATTCCCTAGGTGTGTGGATGACCTCCCTAGCTTAGAGTGACCATTTTGTGGGTCTATGGTAGGGAGGAGAGCAAGATGTGTGGTTTCCTTTTCCCTTTGTAAATTATGCAGGTTCCTTGGAGCTTAGTGTGAAGTTGAAGAAATTCCTTGTCTTGGAAAATATTTTATTTTCCTTTACTCTTAAAGTTCATGAGAGAGAGCTTGGTCTTCTTGGAGATCTTACCATTGTTAGTTGTCAAAGATGAGAATTTAGTTCTCTCCTTTGGTTGTAAAATTATATTTCCGAAGTTGTGTGTGTTGGACATTTCTCATTGAATTGAAAGTTAGAAATTGTTAGTTTAAATGTATATTATTCAAAGGTTGAATTGAAGGAAGTTTGTTATAATCTATTTCATTGAATGACATAATGGAAATATCAATTTTGTTAAGTTATGAAGTTGTTGTGACAATAAAGAAAGTTGTAATTTTGTTACTATGGAAAGGAAGAAAAATTGGTTGTAGTTATTTATTATAAGCATTTTAAATTACTTAAATATATTTGTTCCCTCTCTTTAAAAATGTGTAAATTTTAGTCATGCAATGAATAAACTTGTTAGGAAAGTGAGTGTTTTGCCTTGTAGTTGAAATAATGAAAGAAAAATATAGTTACATATCTTGTAAATTTGTTTTAAAACTTTTGTTTTGTAATTCTATTTAGCTTGAGTATTTGAAAGAATGCATTATTTCATTTAGCTATGACAAATTTTAATATTTTGCCTAAGAAAATAAAATATATAGAAAATACATTTTATAAATATATATATAAATCAAATTTACATTAAAGAAAAATATTAATAAAAAAAAAGAATGCTAAGTATAATTTTTAAAAAGGACTATATTCTTGTTATAGTCGTGTTTTTTGTCACAATGGATTAAAAAAAAAGTGTGGTGGGGGGGTTTGAATCCCCCACCATTTATATTACAATGGGTGTGGGGAGGGGGCAAAGCCCCCACCTACACCCCACGCTATGGGATGTGGGTGGGGACTCCTTCCCCTCCCCGCACTCCCCACTACCCCTTTTATCCCCGCAAACCATATCTCCCCCGCGCCCAGCAATCTCCCTGCGGATACCTAAAATCTGCTGCCAATAGTCTGCCCTCCGCCCGGCTCTACCTCTGCACCCCCTCCATAGCACCTCCCCTCTCTGTGGACTTTCCCTCTCCTTGGGTCTGCTTCTCTACGCCCCTCCACCTGTGGTCTCCTGTATGCTACCACTGCCATCCCTCATAGCCCTACCATTAACACAAGCCAAACAAAAATATGTTAGGGTTTTCAATGTTATTCAAATGAAAAATATGAAAATAAAATAATATGGATATATTTATATATGGAAAACCTAACATATGAACTTAATAAATATATATATATATATATATCTTGAATATCTATAATTAATTGTAGCCATCTTATGCATATCATAAGTGGCCTTTTTAATCTGAGACAAAATGAGAAAATGAGAAACTGAGAAAATGAGAAAATAACAAATTAAGAAAATCAGAAAAGAGAGAAAAAGAGAAAGAAAGATAAGAGTGAAAACAAAGAGGAGAAAATACATGATTTAAATTTAGGGCTAAAAGAATTAATCAAATCTAATGTTCTTTTTAATCATTATTAATTACGAAAGTTAATTAGACGTTGATTTAAACCTAGAACGGAAACCTAGAGAACTTCATCAAACAAAGTTAGTAAATCCTATTACAAGATCTGATCTACCAAGAAATTAGGAATAATGTAAATGATGCAGAGATAATTTGGGTTGATAGAAAACATGAAGGAGAACAAATTAATGTTAAAATTTAGAAAATGGGAAGGAGAACAAATGATTGGACTTTGTTGAAAAATGTTTGATATCTTAGAAAATGTGGAGGACAAATTAATATTAAATTTTAGAAAATAGAAAGGAGAACAAATGATCGGACTTTGTTGAAAAATGTTTCATATCTTAGAAAATGTGAAGGAGAACAAATTAATATTAAATTTTAGAAAATGGGAAGGAGAACGAATGATCAGACTTTGTTGAAAAATGTTCAATTAACTTAATCAACCATATTACCAATGCAACTGGTGTGATGTAGGAAATTTATTAATCTTAACCAGTAAATCCCTTGATCAAATTTAGTTTTATTACAATAAACCCTACTCATGCCCGTGAGGCGTTATGCTACCAAATTTTCCCAGAATTTAGGGTTTAGTTAGGTTAGTAAAGTATGACCTTATTAGCAACGATAACCGCATCACGACAACCCCCTTGATGCTCATCTTATGATTGGTATGCGAATGTGTGTGTATTACCTCTCTTTTAACTGTTTTGTCTACACCGTAAGTGTATGCCACTGAGCACGCGTACGCGTGCTTTGAGGTTTCTAGGGAAGCATGGGAAATTTTTTTATATATTTCATGTCATGACCACATGACACGTGTGATGTGTGTTGTGACTGCATGTGAAATGTGGGCATGACATTTGGTATCAGAGCCCAAGTTTAAACACAAGACATATTTGGGCATGTTATTTATTCCGCAACTTTGATTAATTAGTGCCCACCTTGTTTTTTAGGATGCCTCCTTAACATGTTCGATGAGCATGATCATGCAACACTATGTCTGTTGAGGTGTACAGTGATTCCTCTGCAGAGGGATAGGCACTTGCAGTCATAGCAGATCTACCAGTACCACAGGCACCACCAGTACTTGACATAGGTCCTTAGATTTTACAGACATTATAGGCCATGTTAGAGAGGCTACCGCCAGCTATACCAGAGCTACGTGATGAGCCTCGCAATGTTCTGTGAGAGGAGCCATGTGACGAGCCACATGCTGAGTTACAAGCTAAGCCATGTGTAGAGCCCCACAATGATCTATGAGAGGTGCCACGTATGGAGCCTTTTGTAGAGATACCTGATACTACAGTGGAGGAGGTAGGGTTAGTATACCAAGCACGGAGTAGGAGTCCTCCGCGATACCAGAGATGAGATGAGATTGTGATGGTAGAGCAGATACATCATGGACCTTACGAGTATGGTGTGGATGAGCTGGTTATAGGACTTAGAGATAGAGGAGATCCCATCAGAGACCTACTTAGGCTTAATCCACCTACCTTCGCAGGAGCTACAAAGCAAGCCAAGGATGAGGCTTGGCTCATTAGTTTAGACAGGTGTTTCACATTGCGACCTTATGGGAGCAACACGAAAGCACGAGTGGTAGTACACCTTTTGAGAGATACATCAGCTACCTGGTGACACACTAAGGAGTACAAACGCCGGTTATCCTTAGATACACTCACATGGGACATATTCATAGAGCGCTTTAATGCAAGTTACTTATCAAATTATTATAGACAGTGCCGGATAGATGAGTTCCACAATTTACAATAGAGAGGACTCACGGTTGCTCAGTATGAGAGCCAATTTAATGAGCTTTCTTGTTACGAAGAGTATCTCCACGACGAGAAACTCCTAGTGCACAAATTCATCAGAGGTCTGAATCATGGGATAGTAGGACCAGTGCATATGGTAGACCCCCAGACTATGAGTGAGGCTATCGATAAGGCTTACATTGTAGAGGAAATTCAGGGACGAGGGCATAATTCACGCCCATAGTTTTAGGACCATAATCACTAGCAATAGCAGAACTTTCGTAGGCCACAATCCACACCACAGAGAGGAGGATTTAATTCCTCATCATTACCTCTGAGGCCTCCACAGTAGTAGTAGCAACATCAGCAAAGGTCTAGACCACAGGAGAGGGCTCAGGGAGGACAAAATTGTGGTTGGTAGCAGCAGGGCCCACGTAGAGATTAGAGACAACATGGATCATTTGCGAGACCTGCGAGGTCTCAACAGTCTTACTAAGGTTCACAGGGGTCCACAAGATGGACTGGACAACAACAGTCGGGTAGGACTCAGTTAGGACAGCTACAGGCTAGGGGCCTGTGTTATGTTTGTGGTGGGGTAGGGCATTTGGCCAGAGAGTGTCCACAGGGATTTATAGCAAGGGGATAGCCTCGTTTAGGAGGATCTAAGTAGACTGTAGGAGATGTGGACAAGTCCCACTGCCTATTTGCAGCGGTTGACAACCACCAGGCTGACTTCCAGGCCTCAATTATTGAGATAGCAGGTATGATTGGGGATTTCCCCATCTCTATTCTTTTTGACTCTGGAGCTACTGATTCCTTTCTATCTACATCGTTAGTGAAACGTTGCAGGCTGGTGACTTCTAGGCAGGACATTAAGTGGGAGGTTGAATTGGCCTCTGGGGCCAGCATGTCAGTAGATACCTTGGTTAGAGATTGCGAGATCTCCTTGGGTTCCTTCACTACATCATTTAACCTTAGGGTTATGCCATTAGGATCCTACGGTGTAGTTTTGGGTATGGACTAGCTTGCGGCTCATAGAGCCAAGCTAGATTGTTGCTAGAGGATGATTAGTTGCTTAGATGATCATGGCTCGTCGGTTGAGTTAGTGGGCATACAGAAGCCTACGACAGTACGTATGATATCTGCTCAGCAGCTTAAGTGTTGTATGTGGAAAGGGCGTTAGTTGTTTGCTATCACGGTCAGTGACAAATCAGAGGATGAGCCTGAGGCTTCATTGGATGATCACCCTATCTTGAGAGATTTTGCCAATGTGTTTCCACTAGAATTACCAGGTATTCCTCCACACAGAGAGCTTGATTTCCACATCGATCTAGTGCTAGGTGCCAAGCCAATGTCTCATGTACCCTACAGGATGACTACACATGAGCTTACAGAGCTCAAACTATAGTTAGAAGAGTTACTGGAGAAGGGGTACATCTGACCTAATGTTTCACCATGGGGCACACCGGTTATCTTCGTGAAGAAGAAGGATGGGTTTCTTTGATTATGCATGGGCTACAGGTAGTCGAACAAGGTTATGGTAAAGAACCATTATCCTTTGCCTATGATTGATGACCTCTTTGATTAGATGCAGGGAGCTAGAGTGTTCTTAAAAATTGATCTAAAATTTGGGTATCACCAATTGCGCATCACAAAGGCAGATATTCACAAGACTACTTTTTGAACTAGATATGGCCATTACGATTTCACAATGGTACCCTTCGGTTTGACGAACGCCCTTGCAGTGTTCATGAGCCTCATGAACAGGGTGTTCCGCACTTACTTGGATCAGTTCATGATCATTTTCCTCAATGATATGTTGATCTATTAGTGGACCGAGGAGGAGCATATGGATCATCTGTGTTAGGTTTTGCAGTGCTTACGAGAGTAGTAACTTTATGGCAACCTGGCAAAGTGTTCCTTCTTCAGGACAAAGGTGCAGTATTTGGGACACATCTTATTAGGTGATTGCATCTCCATAGATCCATCGAAGATTAGAGTGATTCAGGACTAGCCAGCACCCACCAGTGTGACAGAGGTCAGGAGCTTTATGGGATTAACCAGTTATTACTGTAGATTCGTTGAGGGCTTTTCCAGCTTAGTGCATCTCATCACTTCCCTTCAGCGGAAAGGGAAGAGTTTCACTTGGACCAAGAAGTGTTAGAGGGCCTTTGGGGTCCTCAAGCAGTGTCTTACCAGTGCTCACATATTAGTGGTTCCAGATCCTACAGAGGATTTTGTTGTATGCATAGATGCATCACTAGAGGGTTTGGGAGCTGTGCTTATGTAGGGTGGTAGAGCGATTGCATACGAATCGCGTAAGCTCAAGACACATGAGCTAAACTAGCCTAGTCACGATTTAAAGCTCACAACAGTCATTCATGCTCTTGTTCATTGGCAACACTTCCTTTTAGGTCGATGCTTTGAGCTCCATTCGGATCATCATAGCTTGCAGTATGTTTTCACACAGCCAAATTTGAACGCCTGTCAGCAGCGTTGGATGGAGTTCTTGTGCGAGTATGCCTTTGATGTCCACTACATCAAAGGGAAGGAGAACATGGTTGCTGATGCTTCGAGTCGAAGGCGCCAACAAGATTCTGACCTATTGAGGGTGGACTTGAGAGAGTGTATCTTACAGCATCTGCCTGATGATGAGTGGTTTCTTGAGGTGTAGCAGGAAATTTAGAAATAGAGGGCCCTTAAGGGCATATTCCCAAGATATTCCCTTGAGCCTAATGGTTTGCTTAGACATTGGCAGCGCATCTATGTACCCCATGTGGGTGATCTACATGCAGTGATCCTTTCAGAGGCTCATAGAGCACCTTATGCAGCACACCCAGGGGTGAAGAAGATGCATGCTGATTTACGACAGTTATACCATTGGGCTGGTATGAGATGAGACATTGCAGAATATGTTGCTCATTGCCTTGAGTGTTAGAGGGTCAAGGCCGAGCATTAGCATCCAGCAGGACTATTGTACCCTCACGAGATACCTAAGTGGAAATGGGACACCATTTCCATGGATTTTATTGTTGGTCTACCTATGTCATCACATCGCCATGATGCCATCATGGTGACAGTTGAGAAGTTGACCAAGGTCGCACATTTCTCACCTATACAGATGACGTACAATGCACCATCTGTGGTGAGGGTATTCTTAGATCAGATTGTTAGACTACATGGAGTACCTCACCATATCATTTCTGACAGAGATTCAGTTTTTACTTCATCTTTTTGGAGAACC
The DNA here is from genome assembly GCA_027924645.1 of Cunninghamia lanceolata. NCBI lineage: Eukaryota > Viridiplantae > Streptophyta > Pinopsida > Cupressales > Cupressaceae > Cunninghamia > Cunninghamia lanceolata. The sequence continues at coordinate 514,022 of BSBN01000030.1, forward strand.
TTACAGAAGGCGTTGGGCACTCAGCTCAACTTCAGTTCAACTCACCATCCAGAGACCAACGGACAGACAGAGAGAGTTAATTAGGTGTTGGAGGACATGCTACATATGTATGTTATGGACCAATAGTCTAGATGGGAGGAGTATATGTATCTAGTTGAGTTTGCCTACAATAATGGGCATCACAACTCGTTGGGTATGCCTCCTTTTTAGGCTTTATACGGCAGACCATGCAGAACACCATTGAGTTGGGATTGGATAGAGGACAGGGTTTCCATTGGTCCAGAGATAGTTCAGGATATGGAGCAGCAGGTCACACTAATTAGACAGAGACTTCAGGAGGTATAGGATAGATAGAAGAAGTATGCCGATACTAAGAAAACTGATCGGAGCTTCTCACTGGGTGACAGGGTATTTTTGAGAGTGCAACCGCACAAGAGTCCAATCCATTAAGGAAAGGGCTCTAAGCTCGCACCATGGTTTGCAGTACCTTTTGAGATCTTAGAGCAGATAGGACCTATAGCGTATTGTCTAGCCTTGCCACCTAGCCTATCACATATCCACGATGTCTTTTATGTTTCAGTTTTATGATGTTACATCTCTAACTTATCTCACGTATTGGATTGGAGTGCTCTTCAGGTAGAGGCAGACGGTCACCTGGATTTGGATCCAATTCGCATATTGGCTTGTTAGACGGTGGGCCTTTGAGGTTGAGAACTGGACCAGGTTAGAGTCCAGTGGGACATGTACAACAAGGTCACTGCGACATGGGAGGATGCAGCGAGATTGAGGACTCTTTATCCTCACCTCTTTGATGACTTCCAGGAGGAAGTACAGTCTTAGGGGGAGGATGTGAGGCCTACCTTTTTCATTTCTACTCATGTGACTATTTACCATACTGTTGTTGATACTTTTAGACTTGTAGGACTGTTGATCCCAGATTCCTGAACTATTAGAGTTTATTATGTTAAAGGAAAACTAATTGGGTGATGTTAGATAGATGCCTATATTAAGAGAAAACAAATTGGGTGATGTTAGATAGATGTTTATATTATAAGAAAACTATTTAGGTGATGTTAGATAGATTCTTGTATTAAGAGAAAACAAATTGGGTGATGTTAGATAGATGTTTATATTATAAGAAAACTAATTGGGTGATGTTAGTTAGAAAATTGTAATGTAATTCTTTTATGCTTAAGAGAACTTGTGATATCTTATGTGAGTGCACGTTTTAATTTACTTTGGATATGTTATTGATATGTGGAATTAACTTTGTAACTGAGTGCACAGATATTTCTAACCAACCACAGATACTGGAGATCATCCCACACTTGATGTTGTAATTCCTTGTGAAGCTGATCTAGTTCAATGAGGAACCAAGATCAACTTTGTGTATGATGAAATGTTGTAATGTTAATTTGCATGTGGTTAATTGGGTTAGGTCTACCCTCTTTTAATTTGAATTATAATTGTGTTGTAAGAATTGTCTTTGAATTACATTTTTAAATTTTAAATTTTTGGAGACCCTTTTCATGTGTTTTAACTTGACCCTGGGTGCCCTAACTAGGCTAAACTTGACCCTGGGTTATACCCCATGGGTCTAGGGTCCCTTTTGACTTGGGTAAACATTGGTAAACCACCATATGGTCACCTTAACTTCACACTGAAGTTAAGTGACGAATTTGGATGCATGGGAGGGAGAGGATGAGTGGTACCATCACTCAACCCCATCCCTTTTCACTTCCCAAGGTTGGAGATGACTCCAAGACCCACCAATTGTGGAGGACTTGACTTCAAGTCTCTCTCACAATTGGTGAGAGTACCCATGGAGTTGTGTGGTCCTTCTTGAGAGGAAAGGAAGGGGACACATGTGTCACCCTTTCCCTCTTTAACTCCCCTTTTCTCTCCCATATGTTGGAGATAGGACATGTGGTAAGGGGTGAGGGAGACTTAGGGATGGGTGAGTGACATGTGTTAACACCCATCCCTTGGGACATACTTGTAGTGGAGAGGAAGAGTGAGGAGGTGACAAGTGTCACCTCCCCATTCCTCTAAGCTCATGGATTGGGCTTATTTTAATCCCACTTGGGATAGGGTGAGGGGTTGTTGAATTTTGGAGAATTTTTCTTGTTTGAAATTGATTTTTGGGGGAAAAGATAGAGGGCGTTTGGTGGGTTATGTTGGAGGAGATTTGGAGAAGATCTACATCAACTTCTTCCATAATAGGGCTTAAAAAGGTTGGTTTTCAAGGCTAAGGCCTTCCTCTTGTATTTAGTTGCTCGCATGATGCATATGTGTGTGTTTTACTTCCTTGAGTGTTATTGTTATTGTGGAAAATTTTGGTTGGGTGTTGCAAGAGCCTCTCCCACTTGGGAGAAAATGCTCAACAAGTGTTGGGTAGGGGAGGAGTGATTCTCCTCGAGGTCATTACCTTGTTTTGGGGTGTTGTAAGCCTTGAGGGCAAATTTATGTGATTTTGAGCAATTTGATACATGGCTTGAGAGCCAAAATATGAATACTGTTGGAAATTTTGTTAATCATGTTGGCTTGAAGCCATAAGAGAAATTGTGTTGAGATAATTTGAAGGAGTGGCACTCTTGAGGTGAGTGTGTCCACTCTCCTACCCCTTTGAACTCACCTTGGTTGAGTTCATGTGTTGTAAACATCCAGGGGTGTAATATTGTGTTTTGGGATGTTTGTTGCCTTGTTATGATGTGGAATTGACTTCCCTAGGTGTGTGGATGACCTCCCTAGCTCAGGGGTGACCCTCTTGCGGGTTTGCAGTAGGGAGGAGAGCAAGATGTGTGGTTTTCTTTTCCCTTTGTAAATTATGCAGGTTCCTTGGAGCTTAGTGTGAAGTTGAAGAAATTCCTTGTCTTTGAAAATATTTTATTTTCCTTTACTCTTAAAGTTCATGAGAGAGAGCTTGGTCTTCTTGGAGATATTACCATTGTTAGTTGTCAAAGATGAGAATTTAGTTCTCTCCTTTGGTTGTAAAATTATATTCTTGACGTTGTGTGTGTTGGACATTTCTCATTGAATTGAAAGTTAGAAATTGTTAGTTTAAATGTATATTATTCAAAGGTTGAATTGAAGGAAGTTTGTTATAATCTATTTCATTGAATGACATAATGGAAATACCATTTTTGTTAAGTTATGAAGTTGTTGTTGTGACAATAAAGAAAGTTGTAATTTTGTTACTATGGAAAGGAAGAAAAATTGGTTGTAGTTATTTATTATAGGCATTTTAAATTACTTAGATATATTTGTTCCCTCTCTTTAAAAATGTGTAAATTTTAGTCATGCAATGAATAAACTTGTTAGGAAAGTGAGTGTTTTGCCTTGTAGTTGAAATGATGAAAGAAAAATATAGTTACATATCTTGTAAATTTGTTTTAATTTTTTTTTTTTTTGTAATTCTATTTACCTTGAGTATTTGAAAGAATGCATTATTTCAATTAGATATGACAAATTTTAATATTCTGCCTAAGAAAAGAAAATATATAGAAAATACATTTTATAAATATAAATATATATACATATATATATATATATATGTATATCTATACATATATATGTATATATATATGTATATATCTACATATATATGTATATATATAGTTATATTTTAATATTTATTAACTATGAAATTGGAATTTCTATATATATATGAAACTTACATTAAAGAAAAATATTAATAAAAAAATAGAATGCTGAGTATAATTTTTAAAAAGGACTGTATTCTTGTTACAATCATGTTTTTTGTCATAGTGGATAAAAAAATAAAATAAAGTGTGGTGGGGGGTTTTTGAACCCCCCACCATTTTGTATTACAATGGGTGTGGGGAGGGGGAAGAGTCCCCACCCACACCCCACGTTGATGTGGGTGGGGGCTTCGCCCCCTCCCCACACTCCCCACTACCCCTTTTACCCCCGTGGGTCATATCTCCCCCGCGTCCAGCAATCTCCTCGCCGATACCTAAAATCCACCGCCGACAGTCCGCCCTCTGCTCGGCTCCACCTCTGCGCCCCCTCCGTAGCACCTCCCCTCTCTGCGGACTTTCCCTCTCCGTGGCTCCCCTTCTCTTCACCCCTCCACCTATGGCCTCCTCCATGCTGCCGCCGCATCCCTCACAGCCCTACCATTAACACAAGCCAAACAAAAATATTTTAGGGTTTTCAATGTTATTCAAATGAAAAATATGAAAATAAAACAATATGCGTATATTTATATATGGAAAACCTAACATATGAACTTAATAATATATATATATATATATGTATGTATGTATGTATTTTTTGAATATCCATAATTAATTGTAGCCATCTTATTCATATCATAAGTGGCCTTTGTAATCTGAGACAAAATGAGAAAATAACAAACTGAGAAAATGAGAAAATAACAAATTGAATGAGAAAAGAGAAAAAGAGAAAGAAAGATAAGAGTGAAAACAAAGAGGAGAAAATGCATGATTTAAATTTAGGGATAAAAGAATTAATCAAATCTAATGTTCTTTTTAATCATTGTTAATTACGAAAGTTAATTCGACATTGATTTAAACCTAAAACAGAAACCTAGAGAACTTCATCAAACGAAGTTAGTAAATCCTGTTACAAGATTTGATCTATCAGGAAATTAGGAATAATGTAAATGATCCAAAGATAACACTAATTGATAGAAAACATGAAGGAGAACAAATTAATGTTAAATTTTAGAAAACGGAAAGGAGAACAAATGATCAGACTTTGTTGAAAAATGTTTCATATCTTAGAAAACGTGAAGGAGGACAAATTAATATTAAATTTTAGAAAACGGAAAGGAGAACAAATGATTGGACTTTGTTGAAAAATGTTTCATATCTTAGAAAATGTGAAGGAGAACAAATTAATATTAAATTTTAGAAAATGGGAAGGAGAACAAATGATTGGACTTTGTTGAAAAATGTTCAATTAACTTAATCAACTATATTACCAATGCAATTGGTGTGATGTAGGAAGTTTATTAATCTTAACCAGTAAACCCCTTGATCAAATTTAGTTTTAGTAGAATAAACCCTGCTCACTCTCGTGAGGTGTTATGCTACTAGATTTTCCCAGAATTTAGGGTTTAGTTAGGTTAGTAATGTATGACCTTATTAGCGATGATAACTGCATCATGACGACCCCCTTGATGGCCATCTTGTGATTGGTATGGGCACGTGTGTGTATTACCTCTCTTTCAACTATTTTGTCTATGCCTTAAGTGTATGCCACCGAGCATGCATATGTGTGTGAGGGGGTTTCTAGGGAAGTGTGGGAAATTTTTTTTGATATTTCGTGTCATGACCACATGACAAATGTGGACATGACACGTGTGATGCTTGTTGTGACTACGTGGGAAATGTGGGCATGATAGAGGAAAGAGATGTCTTGCAATGGCTCTACACAGAAGAAGATAATACGCAATGAGAATCACCTAAGCTCCCAACATAAATCTATGGGCGTGGTGAGTCTATTCTACACAAAATGGGTTATGAAGGACAAGGTCCCATTGGCCTAAGAAAAGAAGGAATTATAGAACCCATCCAACCCTCCTCATCCTCATTGGAAAGAAATACAAAAGGGCTAGGATACAAAGACAAAGGAAAAGCTAAGGCAAATGCTTGTTTTGTGGAACATATACATAACCTACAAGAAGACATTGAGACAGACTCTAATGAGTATGAGTGGGATGAACTCACAGAGCACTCCTATGAGGACAAAGGAGTTGACACTGTTCAAACCTATAGCCCCTACCGTGAGGGACAAATGCTAACGCATAGACCATTAGAGTGTGATTCGCCAACTCCTGAGAGTACAACTTATGAGGAAGGTCAAAGTTCCATCGCAATAAATAATCTGGAGGAAAGTACCATCCTAGATCCTATCCCTATCAATCCAAATCCTACTCATGTATCCATTCAAACTATCACACCCAATGAATCAGATCTATCTTCTGACCCCCTCCCCCTTGTGCATCCTAAAATTATCAACTGGGATTTATGAGGAATGCCACAACTAGACATGTTCCAAAATGATGATGCCTATATTGACTACATGGAACTTAGGGACCACCTACCTAGAGATCATAAAGCTAGCTTCGCCATTGAACTCAACAGCGTGGCTTATTTTGGAGAGGGTGCCAAGCCTTCCAGTCACAAAAACATAAAAGTAAAAACTAGATCTGATGGTGAAAACCACTTTGTGGTAGTATCTAATCCCAAAATAGTAAAAAGAAAGGATGCATCAGATGGTGAAAACCTCTTTGAGGCACCAGACGATGGAAGTCTTGACACTCTCCCCAATGACATGTACCAAGAGAAGTCTTAGATTGTTGTGGAACCTATAGAACCTATCAACATTGGAACAGAGGATAATCCTAAGATCATTCACTTTGCAAAGTCTCTATCTCCACCAGAAAAGACAAAATTTGTAGCATTCTTCAAGAAAAAGCAAGTCAAATTTGCTTGGTCATACATAGACATGCCTAGTTTAGATCTAGATTTGATCCTACATCATCTTCCACTAAATCTAGGAGTCAAACCAATCAAGCATAAGCTTAGGAAAATGCATCCACACATTGCATTACTAGTAAAAGAGGAACTCAAGAAACTGCTGGATGTAGGATTCATTAGGGCAATAGACTATTTGGAGTGGGTATCCAACATAGTACTAGTATCAAAACCTGATGGTAGAGTTAGATTGTGCAATGATTTTTGAGATCTAAACAAGGCTTGCCACAAGGATGACTTTTTGCTACCTAATATTGAAATCATAGTCAACTTGACAACAAGACATACCATGCTTTCTCTTATGGATGGTTTCTCCGTATACAATCAAATCAGGATAGCACTAGAAGACCAACATAAAATAGCTTTCACTTGTCCATGGGGCACCTTCTGCTGGAACGTGATGCTATTTAGGTTAAAAAACATAGGGGCAACATACCAACGTGCTATGACCACTATCTTCCATGATATGATGCATGTCATAATGGAGGACTATGTAGATGACATTATTGCAAAGTCACTAACAAGAGAAGGTCTTCCATGATATGATGTAAAGTCATAATGGAGGACTATGTAGATGTACTAGAGAAGGTCTTTCAGAGATTAGAATACTTCAAAGTCAGGTTGAACCCGAAGAAATGTGTGTTTGGAGTCACCTCTGGCAAGCTCTTGGGCTTCATTGTATCAACAAATGGGATTGATGTGGATCTTGCCAAAGTCAAAGCTATCATGGAAATGCCACCACCAAAGAACATTACTCAACTGCGGTCTCTACAAGGCAAGTTACAAGCAATCCGTCGGTTCATATCACAATTGGCAGACAAGTGTCAACCTTTTACTCGCCTATTGCACAAAAACATACCATTTCAATGGGATGAAAAGTGTGAGGAAGGATTTTGCAAGCTAAAGGAATACCTCATGAATCCACCTATTTTGATGCCACCTATCCAAGGTAAGCCATTGTATCTATATATATCTACTATGCCAACAGCTCTCAGAGTCCTATTAGCACAACGGGATTATGAAGGCAAAGAAAGGGCTATCTACTACATCAGTCACACATTAGTAGGCTACGAATTACAATATTCCCAAATAGAAAGATCGTGTCTTGCTGTGTTTTTTGCTTCCCAAAAACTATGACATTACATGCTAGCATATTTAGTCAAGCTTATTGCAAAGATAGATCCATTAAAATACCTATTAAGAAAAGTAGCTCTAATAGGATGCCTAGCCAAGTGGGTAATGTTGTTAAGTGAATATGATGTCAAGTATGTAGAAAGGAAGGCTATCAAAGGTCAAATCATTGCTAACTAGTTAGCAAAAGCACCACTGCAGGATACCACACCAATGACATTCAAGTTTCCAGATGAATCCATACTCAGTATCACAACACACTCATGGAAACTCTACTTTGATGGATCCTATACAAACCATGGATCAGGGGTAGGAATCTTGTTGGTCACTCCTCATGGTGACACCATACCTAAGTCTTTTCGTCTACTATTCCCATGCACAAACAATATAGCAGAGTATGAGGCCTTGGTCATTGGACTCAAAATGGTAGCATAATGGAAAATAAAGGAGCTACATGTCTATGGTGACTCCCAACTAGTAATCAATCAAGTCAATGACGACTATTAGACCAAAGATGACAAGTTAATACTGTACAAGTGTATGGTATATGACTTTAAAGAGTACTTTGTGATCATCTCCTTTGAGTAGATACCCAGCATTGAAAACAAGGCAGCAGACACCATGGCAACCATTGCCTCGCTCCTCAAGATCCCAGAGAATGAGTCGTGGTATGAGTTCTTAGTGGAGTTAGTTATGCAACCAGCTTATGATATCCCAAAGCACACTCCATTTGCCTCTTAGTTAGATCTGATTCACCCTTGTATGGTAAGATTTACACTTACCTCAAGGATAACTCCCTACCACCTGACTTGTCTTCTAACCAACGTTGAACCTTCATTCGCCAAACCTCTTGTTACACCATTATCGCTGACACCCTATACCACTGAGGTCTAGATGTTACTTTACTCTGATGTTTAGAATGTGAAGAATCTTAAACCACCTTATGAGACGTACACGAAGGAATTTGTGGAACAAACTCTAGTGGTCCTTCTTTAGCTAAGAAACTCATGCGTTTAGGATACTATTGGCCAAACATGGAAACTGATTGATATTAGTTTGTGAAGAAATGCAAGTAGTGCCAAATACATGGTAACCTCATCCATGCACCAGCTCAAAAGCTATGACCTTTAACGACACCTTGGCCCTTTTGTCAATGGGGACTCGACCTTGTGGGCAAAATTCACCCTCCATCATCTAACGGCCACAAGTTCATAATAACTACCATTGAATATTTTACCAAGTGGATTGAAGCCATTCCACTCACCAATGTCATAGGCAAATAGATTATAGTCATGGATAATGGAAGACCTTTCAAGAACTAGGATGTCCAAGAGCTTTGTGACAAATTCAAAATCCAACACTGTTTCTCCACCCCCAACTATCTGCAAGGCAATAGCCAAGCAGAGTTATCCAACAAAACAATCTTGAAAATCCTCAGGAAAACTATCAATGATGCCAGTCATGATTCACACGTACAATTGAATCCTACTCTATGGGCCTATCAAACCAGTATACACACTCCCACAGGTGCTACCCCTTATGCCTTTGTCTATGGATCAAAAGCCATTTTTCCCATTGAGGTCGCATTACCATCTTTAAGGGTGTCGTTAAAAGGTCTTATCACTGATGAAGACTACAGAGTTTCCAGACTGCAAGAGTTAGAGCTATTAGAGGAGAAGAGACATAATACCTTCAACCATCTCAAAGCTTATCAACAGAGAATTTCACGAAGCTATAACCACAGGGTCTGTCCAAGGGTCTTCAATGTTGGTGATCTAGTACTCAAGGAAAATCCCCGTAATCAATAGGATCAGGAAAAGAAAGGTAAGTTTGAACCCAACTAGCTTGGTCCTTATATAATCATTGCTACTTATGGATCAAGAGCATATCAATTAACAACATTAGGGGGTGAGTTGTTTGATGACCCAATCAACAGTATGCATCTTCACCGGTTCTATACCTAAGAGAACCCTAATGTAAGGGGGCAAAAATTCAAAAAATAAAAAAAATCAAAATCAAAAAATCAGAAAAAAGCAAAAAAATCAAAAAGTGGAAAAATAACAAAAAAAATCATCCTTTGGTGAAAACCTAGCAAACAAGCACCTTGGATAGGTACCATGATGAAAACCTGGCAAATAGGTATCATGTGTACTTTTATCTTCCATTCAAATAAAAACAAATGGTGAAAACCTGGTAAACAGGTGCTACTTGTGGTAAACCGCTTTCTCCATCTTTGGGAAACCAATCACTTTGTGTCCATTCCTCCTTCTATCGTCCCTCATCCGATCCATATCTAGCTCACAATAAAAACCTAATAATAACCTATCATGGATTCATACTCTATCTCTTTTGTCACCTTATCAACTAAGGTTTTATCCAATATCCTATCCACAGTGTCAGCCTAGCATAGTGTTTGTCGTCAGTATCATAGGGTCATCCCGAACTACGTTACCTTTGCGTCATCACATAGACAAGGCCATTATCAACGCGCCCCCAAGGCTCCACTTCCCATCCATCCCGTACCTTGTTGTCTATCCTCTAGTCCATCTACATCCAAGTCCAAGTCTCCAACTACGTTCCCTCTGCATCGTCATGTAGGCAAGGCCATTATCAATGTGCCCCCAAAGCTCCGCTTTCCACCCATCCCCTATCTTTTCATCTATCCTCTAGTCAATCTGCATCTGAGTCCAAGTCCCGAACTACGTTGCCTCTATGTCATCACGTAGGCAAGGCTATTGTCAATGCACCCCTGAGGCACTAGGTCAGTCCCTTAGAGTCCGTTTCACCAGGCATACAAGCACAAGCAAAGCCTGCTTTCCAATAGAAGTTTTGACACAAGATATCAACCTATCCAAAGCAAGGAAAACAAATACCTAAAGCACTCTAAATTATGGCAAGAAAACACATCTAAATGCAATAATATTTTGTGTTTGTGATTAGGTTAGGTTACATCATCTTGATTTTTGTTATCATGTCTTTCTACGCTACTCAATGATGCCAAAAGCTAGAGATACTATGATGGGAGCGTGATTATTTTCTTTGTTTGCTGTTTGTGGATCAATCTTTAGTAATGTGAAGCCTTGTCTAACGACATGATCATCAAAATATCATCAAGGACATTAGAGGTCTAACATGAAAGGGGGCAATCATTGTCTATTGATTCACAAGAAATACTCAGGTCATCTCAGTCCAATTATACCTAGATGCTTGTATTAACTTGCTAAATCAAAATCCATGTAAATATTACTCAGGTCATCTCAGTTTAATTATACCTAGATGCTTGTATTAACTTACAACATTTCAAAAACACAAAAAAAAATCCCAATGATGAAATAAGCACTTCAAAAAATACTTACAGTATCAAGATGTCAAAACCATTCACATCCAGAAAGCATCCACAAAGCATCCATATCCTATCCATAATAACAATTCTATGTAGAGTATCAATGTTTACAAATAAAAGCTTGTGATTCCTTCTATCGGGTCATTCTTCCATCAGTCATTCTTCTATCTATTTTTGTACAACAATTCTAGCTATTAGTCCAAGCAATGATCCAAATTTAGGTGCATCCTTAATCTATACCAATCAAGTCAAGTTAATCTTGTCCAATAATCCAATCACAATCAGTGGTCTTGATCCTTGTCTGGTCGTAAACCAACTCAATTAGTCATAAGTATCAGTGGGATGTATCTTTCCCACGCCTATCATGTTTGTCTATGGACCTATCATTCCCCACCATGACAACACTATTTTTTGTGTTGCTCTAGGGATCTATCGTTCCCCACCATGATAACACTATCTATCGTGTTGCTCTAGGGATCTATCATTCCCCGCCATGACAACACTATCGTTAATCAAATATCGATTAATCATTGGTTTACAGCTTGATAGGGGAAACACCTTGTTTGTTCTTGTATCATTTGTGCATACTTGCTTACTTGCTTGTGTGTGTTATCAATTTATCTTTCATCACATATCATTCATCTCTTTCTTCATCCAATTTCTTCATCCTAACCTATTTTTTTCAACCTTCTTCGTGAGATTGTCCATCTCATGCCCTCAAACCTTCCTTCCCATCCAATCTCCCGAGGGGGCTTCCTACCATCATTAAACTTGTACCAGGGGCAATCTGGGGCATGTATCATGATCAGAAAAATCTATTCTTTGAAACAACGTGATAAAACACATTGCATCAAAAAGGGGCAAAATGTATATGCCTAAAAATGACACGACTCGGTCTAAATAAATATTCTTAATATTTGTTTAATCTAATTCTTCTATCAATAAATAAATTAACAAATTTATTTATTCGATTCATATTCCTCTAAATTAATTAAATATCAAAATATTTAATTACCTCTTCTAAAGTCAAAATTAAATAAAATCCTTTATTTAATTTAACTCTTCCAAACAATTAAATAATTCTTAATTATTTAATTAAATCACTCATTCCTCCAAATTTAAATAAATCAATCAAATTTATTTAAATTCTCTCAATCTCTAAAAATAAAATATAATAAAATATTTTATTTATTCTTCCAAATCATGCACAAACAATTAAATAAATTTATTTGTTTAATTTGCTTTCTTATCTTCTAATTCCTAAAAAATCTTCCAATTCCTCTAAAAATAAATCTTATTCTTCATGCACACAAAATTAAATAATTTATTATTTAATTTCTTTGAAATCATGTAAAAGAAAATCACAAGTTGAGTTAATTGATCAATCTTGTTTTTATCAACAACTCTTAAAATAGAAAAAAGCTTTCTAATTTATGAAATCAAATCTTATCTTTATAAAAGAAAGTAGCTAACTCAAACAAAACAACTTTTATGTGACACATGTTTTCTTCCTATTCACACACATCTCTCAATCGTCCTCTACCATTGATCTTCTCTCTCAAGTCTATAAGTACAACCCTATTCCTCTATTTCAATCATCCAAGATTTTAGTAGAACTTACTCTGCAAGAATCACAATGCGCCTTTGGCACCAAATTCCTCCATTGCTTGCGATCACCCTTTGATCATTGTTGTGAAGCTCATCTTCATTGCAAACCTATCATAGCCATTCCCACTTGACATCTTGGAAAATAGCAAGGAAGTGTACTTTCTGAGGGCCATATTCATACACAAGATCATTTGAGATAGGCGACCAATGGAAGCTACGAAGTAAAGAGGTTTGCAAGGTTTGAGTTCTTTGTTTTGTTAAATCTTTTTTGTTTCTTATTTCATTGAGTTTATTGGATTACTTTGATATTGATAATTTGGAGGAATGAGTGATTTAATTAAATAATTAAGAATTATTTAATTGTTTGGAAGAGTTAAATTAAATAAAGGATTTTATTTAATTTTGACTTCAGAAGAGGTAATTAAATATTTTGATATTTAATTAATTTAGAGCAATAACTATCAGAAAATTATTCTGCCTTTTCTTCCTATCCAATCTCCCGAGGTGGCATCATCCTGTCGTTAAACCTGTACCAGGGGCAAATTGGGGCATGTATCATTATTAGAAAAAACTATCCTTTGAAACAACGTGATAAAACACATTGCATCAAAGAGGGGCAAAATGTATACGCCTAAAAATGATGCGACTCTGTCTAAATAAATATTCTTAATATTTATTCCATTTAATTCCTCTATCAATAAATAAATCAATTTATTTATTCGATTCATATTCCTCTAAATTAATTAAATATCAAATTATTTAATTACCTCTTCTAATGTCTTCCAATAATTAAATAAATTTTTTTATTTAATTAAATTCTTTCAAAACAATTAAATAATTCTTAATTATTTAATTAAGTCAAATTCTTCTTCCAAATTTTAATAAATCAATCAAATTTATTTAAATTCTCTCAATCTCTAAAAATAAAATATAATCAAATATTTTATTTATTCTTCCAAAACATGCACAAACAATTAAATAAATTTATTTATTTAATTTATTTTCTTATCTTCTAATTCCTCCAAAATCTTCCAAATCTTCTAAAAATAAATCTTCTTCTTCATGCACAAAAAATTAAATAATTTATTATTTAATTTCTCTCAAAAGCAAATCACAAGTTGAGTTAACTCACTCAATCAATCTTGTTTTTATCAACAACTCTTAAATTAGAAAAAAGATTTCTAATTTATGAAATCAAAACTCATCTTTATAAAAGAAAGCAGTTAACTCAAACAAAACAACTTTTGTGTGACACGTCTTCTTTCTATTCGTACACACCTCTCAACCATCCTCTACCGTTGATCTTCTTGTTCTTTCTATACTGTTGATCTTCTCTCTTGTGAGTCTATAAATTGAACCCTATTCCTCCATTTCTATCATCCAAGCTTTTAGTAACGTTACTTTGTAGGAATCACAGCGTGCCTTTAGCACCCAAGTTCCTCCATTGCTTGCGATCAACTTGTTACCATACCATTACCATTGTTGTGAAGCGCATCTTCATTGCAAACCTATCATAGCCATTCCCACTTGACATCTTGGAAATAGCAAGGAAGTGTACCTTCTGATCCCATATTCATACACAAGATCATTTGAGATAGGCGACCAATGGAAGCCATGAAGTAAAGCACTCTAAATGATTCTATCTAAATTATGGCAAGAAAACACATCTAAATGCAAGAATGTTTTGTGTTTGTGATTAGGTTAGGTTACAACGTCTTGATTTTTTGTTATCATGTCTTTCTACGCTACTCAAGGATGCCAAAAGCTAGAGATGCTATGATGGGGGAATGATTATTTTCTTTGTTTGCTATTTGTGGATAAATTTTTAGTAATGTGAAGCCTTGTCTAAGGACATGATCAACTCAAATGATCATTGAGGACAGTAGAGGTCTAACATGAAAGGGAGTAATCCTTGTTTGTTGATACATAAGAAATACTCAGGTCATCTTGGTTTAATTATACCTAGATGCTTGTATTAACTTGCTAAATCAAAATCTATGTAAGTGATGCTTAGGTCATCTCGGTTCAATTATACCTAGATGCTTGTATTTTCTTACAACAATTCAAAAACACAAAAAAAAAGGCCAATGATGAAATAAGCACTTCAAAACACTTGCAATGTCAAGATGTCAAAACAATTTGCATCCAAAAAGCATCCACAAAACATCCATATCCCATCCATAATAACAATCCTGTGTGGAGTATCAATATTTACAAATAAAAGCTTGTGATCCTTCCATCAGTCAGTTTTCTAGCTATCATTGTGTCATTTATGTGTCGATTGAATACATTTGGACATAACAAAAAGTTGCATATCATATCACATGAGATAGTCATTAACATGATTAAATCATTTGCATACATAGTAGGTGCATTAGATCATCCATATCCATTGACATCAACATAACATAGTGTCAAATCATAAAAAATCAAAAACATAGACAAGTACATATAGATAATCTCATAAAGTGCATAATCATATGGATAACATTCCTATTTGCATATTAGGCGCATAAATGAAATCATCTAAGTCTACATCAAATCATATAGACATCAAAAGTAATGTGCATCCATCAAGACATCACATAGCATCATATAGACATAATATACATGTGCATTGCATATAAAACATCATAAGATAGAATGCATCCATGACATATAGCATAAACAACTGCATATAGAGATCATATAGCTACATCATCATATAAATAAACATGAAACATGTCCAAATGTACAATATATAAAAGTGTCTATCATCCATAAGTCAAAGTCAAATAAAATGTATACATCACAAATATAATGATACATGTCTTGGTGCAAAATGATACAAATATATACATATCAGGATATCCATGAGCCATCAAAAATGTGTATACATAAGTAAAAATTAGTACAAGTGTTAGCCAACCCTGTTGTTGTGGGACACTGCTCCTAGCATTGCCCTCTCTATCTCCACCTCTGCTAGCCCCCAACTACTATGGATCCATAGCAGACGCTGCTGATCATGAACTACCTGCTCTTTGAGGTGTGCCTGCTATAGACTGGATCCTGTAGCTGGGTGCCCTCTGGTCTGTTAGCACCACCCCATGGTACAATCCCTTGCAATACTGTGACTGATCCTGCACTCTGGAAAGCTCACCCTGTATCTGTGCAATCTGTGTCTGCAACTAATGTACCTAGGCCTATCCCTATTGCACTTGTGTAACCAAGAATGTAGTGGCCCCATTAGTACCCAAGGTAGCTAGAGCTGAGTCTCTCTCTAGTCTAAGGGCCTACACCCTTGCCAGTGTTGTATCCAGCTCTATAGTGAGCCAAGATAAAATCCACGCGTCTGACTCTCTCTGAGACTCTACCACTCTAAGATGTACCCTGAGCTATCTCACCTGACCCTACAGCATAGTAATAGCTTGTTGCTATAAGTTAGGTTGGGCAAGAGCCTTAGGAACCTGTACATGTGCCTGCACTTGCTACTAGGCAACCTACTACAGGACAACCTGCTGCTGGCCCACCTATGGTGCAACCTGTGGCTGCACTACCTGCTGTCGCTAGGAGGATCTCTCTCCCACTCTCTTCCTCTGTCCCTACCTCCCTCTAGCTCCATCTCCCCCTCTTCCTCCTCCATCACCTCCGTTGTCTCCATCTCCTCATCCTCCTCATCCTCCTCACCCCCTCCTCCATCTCCTCCTCCTACCTCCACCATCCTCATCATTTGAATCCTCCTCATCTAGGTGAGTAACTAGCTCCCCTGGTCCTAAATATCTCAAGAACAGGTGGCCAACAAACCACTCCTCATAGTCAGGAGTCATGCCCGTGTCCACTACCTCCCTCCTCATCGGCTAGGCCACGTAAGGAATCTACTGAAAGTCTGTTAGTGCCTCCTCAAAAGAAGAAACTAGGCCCCATCTAAACTACTCTGCATGTATCCAAGCAAACAGTGCCTGCCCTTGTGGTCCACCCTGTATCCTCCTGAACTATCTCTGTACCTAGCTAACAATCTGCCTCTCTAATATGTGTTGTGTCCTCCCAATGAGCCACCGAGTCTGAAAGAAGTATGGGAACTCATCGTCCTCATCATCCCATGGCTCACAATCCAGGTATGGGTGCCAGATAATACTATCCACATTGCCCAGTGTGTGTCTCCAATACTCGAGCTTTCCCAACTTATGCTAGGAAATAACACCTATGTATCCATAACTATAAGCCTCACCCCTCTGCCTAGAAAAGACACATATCGACCGAGTAATAGCAATGTGTTCCAATAACCAAAACTGTAACAATGAGATGCCTGCAAACAAACTGGCACCTCTGTGGTATACCACCTGATGCATATCATGATATAAGTGAGCTAGCATGCAAACACCCCATGCAAAGCGGGTGCCCTCTGTAATCATCCTCTCCATGATCTTACCCCAACCAATGGGGAACCCATGTGACCTCTTATTAGGGAATACCACACCCCTGATCAACCCATCCAGTATCCTTAGGAAGTAGTCATAGTAGTCATGAATGTCCTTCCATGAGATAACTTGACCCTCTAGCTCTAGATCATCGAACACCCGTTTGCAATCTGTCAGTCTGGCATCACGCTGAGCCTCATACTCCATGAGCTTACCCTGTATCAGAAAGTGCAGAATCTTGTAAACATCCTCAAGAGTAATAGCCATCTCACCAGTAGGCAAGTGAAAGGTCCCATCCTCGTTGTGGAAATGCTCCATCGCAGCGGTCAGCAAACTGAGGTTCGTGCAAACCTCAGGTGTGAAGTACACATAGTCCAAACCCATAGCATTGAGAGCCTCTTGATCCATCTCTGTGAGCATGTATTGCTGCAACATCGGCAAGGAAACTACTCTCGTGACATAAGTACACCACGAATGTCCTCCTACAATCAAGAAAGTCAATGCGTCAACCAAAACTGCTCAAAGTATCAAACTATCCTATCACTTACTTAACATGTCAAAATTGATCAAAACAACATATACATCTCTTGACTAGATTCTTGCAATCTCAGAGATAGATTATCGATTGACGCATTGAGAAAGATGCCAATCAAATCAATTTTGTTAAGTAAACTGACTATCTAAAACACATGTGCTGAACTAGAAGGTCAATGCACCATTTCACAGTAAATGCACTACTTCTAGCATATGTTCCACACCATCGAGTAAATGCACAGTTTCATATCAAAGGCGCAACTTTAGAGTGTAGCTTCCCATAACGTATGCATAAGTTCATAACGTATGCATCAACTCATATCATGTATGTGTAGTTGTGGCATATGCACAACTAGATGTTTCATATGCACCGAATCTTAATGTATGCGTAGTTTTAGAGTGCATATGCGTTGAAACATGATTCGACACATCTATCCTAGCAAGTTTTCCCTAGCATTTATTAGCCTAATAAATGACCCTAGGCGAGTTTTGTTGAACTACATATTGGTGGTCCTGCTTCAATTGGCTAATCGAACCATTAAACGCACTCAAAGAGGTGCTCCTCGCATGGAATATCCATATCTATGCCAACTGCTCTAGCTCCTATGCTCTCCTAAGCTTTGAGAGACCTATCAACAAAAGCCAAGTGTGCAAATGACTAGGATTGTGGAGCCAGCTCCTATATATAGCGAGTGAACCCTAACTGGCTATGTGGTGACTGTGACTACTTCCCAAGCCTATTTTCTCCTGTTTCTTTGAACCGTGACCCATTTTTCTTCATCCTAACCTATTTTTAATCTTCTTCTTCATGAGATTGTCCATCTCATGTCATTTTGCCTTTTCTTCCCATCCAATCTCCTGAGGGGGCATCATCCTATCATTAAACCTATACTAGGGGCAAACTGGGGCATGCATCATTATTAGAAAAATCTATTCTTTGAAACAACATGATAAAACACATTGCATCAAAGAGGGGGAAAATGTATACACCTAAAAATGACGTGACTATGTCTAAATAAATATTCTTAATATTTATTCCATTTAATTCCTCTATCAATAAATAAATCAATTTATTTATTCAATTCATATTCCTCTAAATTAATTAAATATCAAATTATTTAATTACCTCTTCTAATGTCTTCCAATAATTAAATAAAATTCTTTATTTAATTAAATTCTTCCAAAATAATTAAATAATTTCTAATTATTTAATTAAATCAAATTCTTCTTCCAAATTTATTTAAATTCTCTCAATCTCTAAAAATAAAATATAATCAAATATTTTATTTATTCTTCCAAAACATGCACAAATAATTAAATAAATTTATTTATTTAATTTGCTTTCTTATCTTCTAATTCCTAAAAAATCTTCCAAATCTTCTAAAAATAAATCTTCTTCTTCATGAACACAAAATTAAATAATTTATTATTTAATTTCTCTCAAAAGCAAATCACAAGTTGAGTTAACTGACTCAATCAATCTTGTTTTTATCAACAACTCTTAAATTAGAAAAAAACTTTCTAATTTATGAAATCAAAACTTATCTTTATAAAAGAAAGTAGTTAGCTCAAACAAAATAGCTTTTGTGTGACACATGTCTTCTTTCTATTCGTACACACCTCTCAACCATCCTCTACTATTGATCTTCTTGTTCTTTCTATACTGTTGATCTTCTCTCTTGTGAGTCTATAAATTAAACCCTATTCCTCCATTTCTATCATCCAAGCTTTTAGTAACATTCCTCTACAAGAATCACAGTGTGCCTTTGGCATCCAAGTTCCTCCATCGCTTGTGATCAACTTGTTACCATACCATTACCATTGTTGTGAAGCTCATCTTCATTGCAAACCTATCATAGCCATTCCTACTTGACATCTTGGAAATAACAAGGAAGTGTACCTTCTAAGGGCCATATTCATACATAAGATCATTTGAGATAGGTGACCAATGGAAGCCATGAAGTAAAGAGGTTTGCAAGGTTTGAGTTCTTTGCTTTGTTTAATCTTCTTTGTTTCTTATTTCATTGAGTTTATTGGATTACTTTGATATTATTGATAATTATTCCAATTTTTTGATAACACATATAACTTTCAATTCCTTCATCACCAGAGGCTAAAATATTGGATTTAGGTAGCGTTGACATCCCTTAACATTCCCTTAGATCTGTAGCACAATATGATATCCTGTAGAGAAATACGGACCAAAATGCTGAACCCTGTCATATACCCTATTCCTATCTATCCAGACTTAAACAAATATCTAATCTGACTTCCGGTATGATCCACTAATGAAATACAGATGTGTAAGATAGATTTAGTTGCCATCAATGACAACACTTGATATGCATAGCAGTGTCTCTTGCCAAATATTCTCTCTCATCACCTTTCCCCTTTAGAGTTTTTTGGACTAACACATATATTTGTTGGTTGCATGGTTTATCTTATCTAACATTGTGGTTTATAGGATCACAGACTGGGGGTGTCACCCTCTTATTCAGTGGTGATCTACATCCTCTACAGTATCCTTTTTGATATCATTTTTGCAATATGTGTTTTACTTTCATGTCCTTTAGCTTGCATATGGACATAGTGTCATATGGCTGCTAAAGTGGGGGTTAAATATAATGTCATAAATTGTGTACACTTGTGTGTAGACACAATTTCACTATGTTTAGCTCCTTCATTTTAGTGGTCTCAAACCTAGTCCCTTTATAGGTCTACCCTTAAAGCTCTCTTTTAACCTTGTTTATAGAATAAGTCGTAATCTTGATTAAAGTTTCATCATAACCTCAAAGGATAAATAAAGATTCAGAGTTAGCCGCATTTAGTGTGAATTTAGGCCTTGAAATGACCTCAATCCCAGGATACCCGAGCACCCTGATCCCTTCAGTGCCTCGAGGGATAATTTTAAGTCTTGAGTTTGCCTTAATGTTGCTTAGGCCGACCCTAAATCCAAATTTGAATTTGAGCACAATATGTCAGCATTTTGATTTGAATTACTCTTTCTATAAGCCTAGTATAAAGGTAAGTGAATGAAGTCATTTTGAAAGAAGATTTTAGGAAGCACACTTGATGTGAAGTTCTATGTTTCTATTTCTCTCTATGCTATTGTTTATTTTAGGTTTTAATCAAGTGAAGATCTTCTTTTCTTTTGGAAAGATTTGAATGAAGGCTAGGACATGAGATCTCGAGTCTATCTCATGAGGTCCTAGGTTGGAACACTTTGCATGATTGGGAGAAGGGTTGGAACCACCAACTTGAGTTTGGATTGAGTACCCTCCTAGGGTATGGTTGCATTGCCTTCTTCTTCTATAGACCTTCCATGAATCTTGATCCTAGAGGTGAAGTTGTTAGCTCCCTTGAGTGGATCTTCATTTGAATCATCCCTCTCTATTTTCTTGAGTCATATAGGGCTAGGGTTTGATATTGTTTGGTTAGATCTTGCATGTTACTGCTCACACATAGGTTTCTAAGCACATATGACATCTAGATTTAATCTTTCCTATCTTTGAGGTAGGAATACCAAAATGGGGGCTTGACTGAGGCAAGCTCCTATATAGCCACAACACTTTTCCTCTTCTTTCTTGTGTGTAGAACTGATGAACAGGTTTCAAGAGGTGATAGGGGGGAAGACTGAAGAACTTGCATGTATAGACTTGACATATTTGACAATTTCTTAAAACCCTAAAAGGGGCCTAGGGTGCCTGAGCACCCTGGTCATGTGACTTTTTATCATCTAGTCCATGTTCTGAATAGTTTCCTTACCTCTGTTGTTCCATTTTCTGCTTTGGTTTTAGGTTTGACAGTCATCTGTAGCTTGATTTGGCTTAAATTAAGGTTTTGGATCTTGAGCCCTAGCTAGATTGGTTGGATTTAGTTTGGCACTTATCCATATGACAAAGAGGCATAACCCCTGTAGCTTAATCTCTCTTTCAAAGGTAGAAGCTAAGTTCGGTTTGTGTCTCAATGTTTTTTAGAAGAGGGTTTTGACCTACTTTGGTCCTAAGGCTAGATCTCTCTTTTCTACATTATAGTTCCATGCCCTACAACAAATTATAATCAAAAGCTTAGATCTATTAGACAAAATATTAAAGATACAAGATCCACTAAGTATAGGTGTTTGTGGAGATAAAAAATAGAAGAAAAATTAAAAATATGTTGTGAAAACTCAATGTAAAATGGGAAAGGAAAAATGTGCAGATGTTTGAATGCACGGGATGTTAGAGAGCTAGAGGCTATCAATGAACAACTAAGATTCCTCTTCCCCAAGGCACAAGACAAAGAGATAGAAGTGATTTGAAAGGTGGTGGGGATGATTTTTGGAGTTGATCCCATACCCATGATAGCTCAGTATTGGAGAGATTTTTCATGACCTACACTCAGGTAGTTAGGGCTTAGCTATGGAGCATCTAAGCTGCAATAGGATATGGGAGGGAGGAAACTTACCTCTCAATCTGTGAAGCAATCAATGGGGTCGCTGTTGAGCCCAAATTTGGCCTAGATGCTGGGATACTAAGCCTAAACTAGGCCAACAAAAAAGTGAAGTTGTACAAGGTCTAGTCCCTCTTTAGGAAGAGTGTAGAGAAACAAAACAATATCAAAGAATTTATGTAGTTCTTGGGCTGGAACCCAAGTCTGATAGATGAAATATTGTAGTAAGGATGGTCAACGTCGTTGATGGTGTTCGATACTTGTTTCATTGATGTTGTATGGATTTTGTAACCATTTCAAAATCAATATAGGGAGCTACCCCCTCTGGTAGCACTTACTAAAAAAAATGGGAAAGGAAAATATATGCAAATGGGAGAGAAAGGATTAAAAAAATGAAATCCTAGATTTGATAAAAAGCTGAAAGAGAAGTAGAAAATTAGTCTATGAGTATGTTAGAAAATGTTTTGGTGAATCTAAAAGCAACAAAAATGATTATTTAGCAAAGACAAATGGATTGGTACTAAGGTAGGGATGTTGGTTTACTCACCTAAGGGGCATTGGTGAAACATTGTTGGAATGAACTAAAAAATTTAGGGATTGTATATTTTGACCTCCTAATCACTTCTTATAACTATCTCGACAATGCGAAATGACTAGAAACTTCTCACCTACAAGTCAAATTTTGTGATGGAAATATTGAATGGTGGTTAGTTCAAAGGGGAAGTTACCTTAGTCAACCCTCTTGTGGGTGATTTAAACATGGATCCACTTGATAATGATAATGGAAACAATATAAAGAAATCAAATTTGAAATAAACTTGTAAATTGAAATGAAAAAGACAAACCCTAATGTGCTTACCAAGAGGAAATGGGAAAAAGGGAAACTAGGGATTAGTGGGAGACGGAAATGGAAGGATATGTGGAAATAAAAGGGGAAAATTGATATGGATATAAAGAGTAAAGAAATGGAGAGGAGAAAATAGGGAATTAAGGAAGAATGGGATGGATTGGAAAATAAATTAAGATGAAGGAAGAAGGAAAATGATTATGAGAAGAAGAAAGAGAGGAATAAGACCACCCAAAAGCTATTCCATAGCTCTATAATCTTTCATGAATGTATGCAGGAGCATCCCAGGTTGCAGAGCAATCTTACATCAACCAAAAATATTTTCATTTTTTCTTTTCTTTTCATTTTTAGTTTAGTTCAGTTAGTTGTAGTTTCTGCATTTTGTACTACATCTCACCACATCTTCATATTAGATCTCACAGAGCAAGACTTAACATCTACATATCATCATCTACAACATATCCAAATTTCAATTCATTTGGACTGGTCTGCTAAAAGTTATCGCTATCAGAAGATCATCAGCTTTCTCAGAACAGAGCATTCAGGTAGTCATTTGAAGGAGAAGGTTTGCGAAGCACTTCCATGCCTTGTGGAGCCTAATGAAACATTATACATGGTACTTATGGATTAGATAGAGCTTCCTTGAGGTCCACACCAAGTTTCATCCATTTTCAGAGCAATACCATATGTTTAAGACTGACCTACTTGTTTCTACATGTTACATCTTTCTTTGGCCAACGTGGAGGATTTCTTAAGATTGGAGATAATATATATAGATCTCTTAGATGCATCAGGAAAGTAGTTCTCAATTTACTTAGATTTGATAGTTAGATTCTTTTTAGGAAGGCACTTCAATGCCCTATCTTGCATATTTGTTGTAACCTGGAAAGCAGGCCTGTGAGCCCTTTTTATTGTAGCCCGCAGGTTTCCAACATATAAGCATTCTAAATATATGATATATTGAGCATTTGAGTCTTTCATTTCATTCTATGATTTTGTTTTTTCCATTGTGTTTACTCTAGCTGCATGGCTTGGATAGTTCATTTTGTGAACCCTTCGACCATGACTTCACCAAGTGGTATCAGAGCAAAGTTTTGAATCCTTTGGGAGGTGAAGGAAATTCTAGAAGATTTTGTGGTGAAATGATCACCAACCTAATGCAGTCTACCTATCTTTGTCAATAGAGTGCCGATTGTGAGGTAGTTGCTACCTTGGAGTCAGATCACCGAATTGAGGCAGTTGCACTGAATCCTAGGAAGAGATGCCGCCAAGGAGGATGCCTGCTATGGGCACTATTGTTGGAAGAATTGAATAAATGATGGAGATGATGAAAATAATGAAAGTTATACTAGATGTTGTAGAAGAAGATAGAAGAAGAGGACTAACCCTTAGATATGATGTAGCTGAAAGTGATGATGAAGAGTTTCGATCCGCAGATCAAAATGAAGAAACCCTAGAAGAAGAAGAATCAGATTAGGTGAAGATGTTGAAAGCTATTTCAAATATTGGAAAGAGACCTAGAGTGGATGTACTGAATTATACAGAAATTTGAATCCATAGGAATTGATTGATTGGATAATGACTTGTTGATCATGATGTTAGTCATAAGCAAACATAGAATAAAAATTGCACAACCTTTACTCATCTTGAAAGATACGATGAATTCAGAGAATTCATGATCCCAAGTCTTCATGGATTAGTTCATAACCTACTGACGTTACTCAGTGGTTGATGTCCATTGTTGTTTTCCATTTTGGGGCCTTACGTTCATCAACATGATCTGATAAGATGCTACAAAGAAATGTTATTTCACAGTATATTTCTCCAAATGATGTATTTATACTTAAATCTTTGCATGATATATGTCAATTTGACATGCTTTAACTCAAATATGCTATTGATTTTTAGTTATCTTCAAGATATCTGCATATTTATTACTATTGGCTTCTGATTGTCAATTATTGCAATTGTGATGGTGAATTATTCTGAAATTAAAAGAAATTGAAAAGAATACTTCAAATGATGATGAACCTTCAGTTATTAAGCCACATATACATCAGATACAATCATGAAGAGAAGAAATCAAACCATATGTTCACCAGGACATTCCACAGCTAGATACAGTCGATGCTAACTTCAAAGGAAATGAATGAAGACAACACATGCAAGCTAATATGCACTCCAAGGGACACAGCAAATCAAAGCATGTATCAAGAATTCATACACTGATTACTCAAGATTTATGATGGATTGTAATCAAAACAGTCTTCTCATTCATTAAGTATGCAAGAACATACATGTATACAACAACTTTGAAATAAGCCCTGAATATTTCGGCAAACAGATTTCAATTAAGTCTGAATCTTCAAAATAAAGCATCCCTACACCTTTTATAGAACAAGGTGAGGGAGCGGTTACACATGATCTACAATCAAGATTTATCTATTAAGATCTATGGTGAATATTCATCCTTGACTTATGCAACATTTCACGTGGCGCAAGTTGCCAGCTGGCAACCATCTAAATTACTTGTTTTCTCTGAATGCTGGATGTTTATGCCTTCTTTGATATCACATCTGCATCTACTCTTCATCAAGAGCATCAGGATCATCACTTCATGTACCTTCATCATCATGATGAACATTACTTTGCATATGGGCCCGCATGATTATCCAGACATTTTCATACACTCCCACCTCTTGTTCAACTTCTCCGCCATCCTGAGTTTTTGCTTTGGCAATGGCATGCTTGTGGGCCTGATATTTATTTTGAAGAACCTCCAATTTTCTCCTCCTACTGCTTGATGTTTCATTGTAATTCTCCACCTTGACCTTGATCCTCATGATCTTGTCCATGGCTTCTTCTGTTAGGTGGATAAGAGGGTCACCAGCTACAAGCTGAAAGTTATTATGCAGAGCCTTCACTACAAAATCTTCATCTTGAGTCTCAATCTTTCCTTCTATTTTCCCCTCTAGGGCTTCTAGGATCTTTGCTTCAAATGACATCATGTCGTGCAACTTCATGCTGATATCTCTTAACTTGTTGTTGCATCTTTTTAATACTTCATTTCCAAATCTAATATCTTTATACCAGATATCCATCAGTATGGCAGTATTATTGTCCAACACCTGCTTGTTTATTAGAACTTGAGGATTAATCCTCTTCATTTCATCAAAAGCACTCAAGGCTTTCTCTAATTGGAATGACCTTCTTCCAACCTGCATTTGCGATTTATCAACTTTCCTTCTAGAGATACTTAGAGAATTCCACCTCTGCAAAGAGGCTTTCACTATTTCTTCTATTCCACTGAGTGTAGATAACATCCACTTTCTCATTATTACTGATTTGTGCTTCATAAGGTCTATCTTATTGACCTCTTCCTGAGAAATTATAATCAATGGGACTGCTTCTTAATTTGAAGTATCGTCAGGGTTAATTAACCCTTTTATGTAGGCATACAGCTGAGCAATGTGCTCTTTATGCTGCTTATTTTTCTCTTTTTCCTTCTTTACCCTTTGGGTCAAAGAATCAATTATATTCTTTCCCTCTTGACCTTCCTAGTCTTCATTAGCAAACCCTAAATCAACAGTAGTAATCTGGAATTCTTCCAGGGTGATCTTGCCTTTCTTTTTCTCTACTATGGGAAGTACTACCTGAGCTGTCCTTCTGCCCGTAGAAGGATCCCTTCTTATGGCCGAGGTTAACCTAGCCTTCCTCTTCAACTTCATGATGGTGTCTGAAAATAGGGTTGACACGTCAAACTCTTGAATCTCCAAACCTGACTCTGTATCTATTTCTTTCTCAAGCCATGGAGGAACTTGGTCTCCAGATCCTTGGCATCTACCATCATCATGCTGATCACCTTGATCTCCAGTACCTGTATCTCTTTTCGATGGAGATGGTGACTTCCTTATTTCTTCTTCATGATGCTCTTCATGAGGGTGATCCTGTGGTACTTCCTCCTGTTGAGGAATTTCTTCTTGTGGTGGAGGATCTTGCGATGCATCCACATGATGATCTTGTAATTGATCCTGTACTTCATCATTTTTTGTTTCATCCCATTTGGGAATTTCCTCATTATGAGGCACCTTTGCATCTGTAGATGTCATTGTATCTACCTTAGGTGCCTCTACCTAATTTTGGATCACATTCTGATCCGCACTTGTTTTATCTACCTCTTGAGTCCTTAGGTCATCCTGACCTGATGTATCTTTTTCACCAGAGGCTTCTTGAGTCCAGGATACTTCTTCACTTATCATGGCTTTATCATTTCCACCATTTTCTTGGACTTTAACTATTTTGGGCTCTTTAGATATATCTAGTTGTTGTTGACCCATATCTGTAGTGTGGCTTTCCACTTCTACCAGCTTGATCTCCTCAACATTTTCTGTTCTCTCAGGGGTACCCACTGGATTTTTAGGATGTGCTACATCCTCCCTGTATGTTAAATCTATCACTCTGGGGCTAGTCACCTAATCCACTAGTTTATCAAGCCCTATTTGTTGTGCAATCCTTTCTGGGCTGTCTTCTTTTTCCTGTTCCACTTGCTTCAGTTCCTCTAACATAGCCACCTATACTGATGGAGTTCCTTGTGGAGTTATACGGGTGTTAGCAGCAAGGGTTTCCATTTGTTGAGAGGTTACATCCTTTACTACCTCATCATTAGATAAGTCAATTGTCTCTTCCAGTGAGACAAGACCACTTTGAATTGGCCTAGAGGCTTCTTTCATTTGTTCTTCAGCCTGTTCAGTCTTAAACTGAACAATGGTGGGAAGTGGCACATTATGTTGCAATTCCTTTCTGAATACTTCTCCACCAGCTCCCCTCAATACTATGGGGTCATGCTTTATTTCACCCCTCATGGATGTTCTTGGTTTCTTAGGTGTGGATGCCATCACCTGAGGTGCTTTTCTTTTTCTAATAAGGGGCATTGGGTCTTCCTCTGCAGGTTCTTCATCAAGAGGAACATCCTCGTCCATTTGTTTTTGTGCTATCTGACCCTCCTCATATGTTTCAATAGTTTCAACAACTGGCCTCTGGATCTTTTTAGCTTTTTGTTTATCCATAGGAGGTGGTGCTGATGAGGCTGATGCCTATCCTGATGCGGATGCATCCTCAGCTGTTACAATCACTCTTTCAACTATTACCCCTTTAGGTTCATTATCAATTTTATTACCTTTGGGGGGTCTCTTGCTTTGCTCTTGAGGTGGCATTCTTTCTCCTTTAGATTTCCTTTTTTCAATCAGAAAGTCATCATGTTCATTGTCAGGAAGCTCCTGCCTCTTCTTATTGTCAATTGTAAGGGCTACACCCTTCTTCTTCAGTGCATTTATTTGTTCATTTACCCAAGACTAGGTTAACTGCAACATCCTACCTGTAAATTGATCTAAAGAGATATCCTCAGGCTATGTAAGATCAGGTGCTGAGATTGTGTCATTGTATATCTTCTTTTCCTCATATTCATCAGCTATTATTTTTCCATCATCCCTCTTTAACTGAGCAGGCACTAGAATACAATCAAAAGTTCTGATTTGGTTGAGAGTCAGCCTTTGGTATTTTCTTCTTCTAGCCTCAACTTCATCCTCACAATCTGTCTAGAAATCCTCTAAGTGCTTCTGATGGATGGGATTCCCCATGATTTTCAACATCCTCCCATATGTGTCATACGATCTTGCCAAGGGAAATGGTTGTAGCTTCATCATGTCTAGACCAGCTATGGCCTTCTTAGTGTTATCAGAATCTTGGCAAATATACCAACCCATTATTACTGGAAACAATACTGGTGGAATCTTATTATTTGCTTTGTAAGCATCCAGTATTGTGGATATCTGTCTCATGAACTCCATCAAAACAACTGCATCAGTGGGATATCTTGGGAGCATGAGGGGTTGTCCTACAAAGCCTTCTATTCTGATATAAGAGAATGTGGTATATTGTATAAACTAGGCACCATGCCTGTAGATGACTTCTTGAGCTTCCATGCTCAATCTTTTAGTCCTATCTTCTTCTCTTGTCCTGACTAGATACATAGAAAATGCATCATTCACTAATTTGTAATCTGGAAGATAACTTTGTCTTTGCAGTTGGGGATAATGATCCCAGATGTGGGCATCATTAGTAGTGTCACCAATCTATCCTTCTGATGCAAGTGCACTAAATGTACCTTTGTATGCACATGAATATACCACATATGATACGAAACGAACATTCCAGGCCTCCTAGCTTCATGAGCTACTCATTTAGGGCATCACTTATCATTTTGGCCCATAATGCCTTGTTGTCTATATATAGACACATCAGGATAACCCCATACATCCAATCTTTGAAACTCCTAGCATCAGGCTAGCCTATCACTCTACTAAGTAGGGCTGTCATATATTGGTATTCATCATCAAAGTCAAACTTGTACATATGCACTGGTAATTTGACAACGGCAGGGTAGGGACTATTCTTTGCCCTCCATTGATACATTCTCTTCCTAGCAGCTTTCTTGTTATTTATATATTCGGTTTCCAACTTCTTTAGATCCATGCTGACAACCTTCTTTCCCAATGGCAAATTGAAAGTAGTTGCAATCCCCTTGATGGACAGATCTGCATACACTCGACCATGTTTTTCCACTTTCCTTGTTTGTGGATTGTAGTTTCTGGCACATTCAATAATCAATTCTGGAGTCTCCATAGAATATGGAAATCCAGTTGCATTCCACATTCCTGACATGAAAATGGCATCCAACAGGGTATTATTCCTGTCCTCATGCATTCTAGATGACCAAGTGACCAAATCAGTGCTTCCCTGGTGTGTATCTGTGATGACGCCATATTTGAACCGTACACCTTTAGGCTGAGCGAACATTGGTTTAAGAAATTTAGCATCAAATTTGCTTAACCTCTTGTCTGCCATGGTTTTCTATAATAAATAGGACCAGTCTTACCATACAATACTTCACATACATGCATACACCATTATATCCTCACGGCATGATGCACATTGTATTGATTAATCATCACTTCATCATGATATGCATAACATATATCTTCAAACTAGAAAAAACATACTACCTAGTCATGCAGAAAATGACAGGAGGAGGGTTTTAATTACTTACTTGATAGCGTTTAACTCCTTGATTATGTTGATGATTATATGAAAGAGATTTAGATACTAGTGATAATCACGTGTCCTATTCTGCTGCAAGCCATGTGTGTCCGCAGGTAGGTCGTATGAAGGTTTGAAATCTCTGTGCTCTATAAAAACTGGTTTTATCGCATGGTAAGTGTAACAATGATGGTGTAAATTCACTTTATCCTCCTTATTAGGACAATTTTAGGGCAACACAGGGTTTATTCAATCTTAACCATTGATCTCTTGTCATTAATTCTTGGATGCTGCCAAGTGTCTGGATCGCGTTCCCAATCGGCGGGAAACCACCTATTGCATTTATGGCATTTAATGTTGCATGGCAAGAGGAGCGGGGTGATTTTCAGAAGATCAGGTGATATTCTGAATATCAGGTCATGTTTAAAATGTCAGGTGATATTGAGAAATATCAAGATGACATCATCAGGATAATGACTTAGTTCATCGTTGTCGCACTATGACGTCATCGTCATGTTATGTAGAAAGGGTCGCTATTGGAAATATACCTCCGCGAGGTAAAAAGGATGATGACATCATCATCATGGCAATTTTCTTATCTATCAGGATTATATGACGTCATCATGATATTGGCTGTAGGGTGATATTTTGCGACAGGGTGATATTCGAAAGATAGGGTGATATTTGGAAGATCGGGTGATAATCAGAATATCGGGTGATAATGAAAATATGACCCCCGCAAAATATATGACATTATTCAACAGGTAAATGCTTCTATTACCTAAAATTGATGTCCAAACCTCTGGATAAATGATTTATCGGGTGATAAAATTGGATTGGGGGTGATCTTTGGAAGATGACTGATGTTTAAGAAATATGACCCCCCCTGGAATATCAGGTTTGACCAGGACTTTGACTCACCATAACTCTTGTTCCCTAAGGAATATCAGGGTGATCCAAAAAGAAAACTTGCATGAAATTTTGTACTCTATCCAACCATGAGGTTATTGACATGAAATAAGAAATTTGAAAAACTTGCCTCATCATGATGACTTACCCAGTCCCCTTATGCAAGATCATCTGCATGACTTACTTTTACCAGACCGCCAGCAAGCAAAAAACACCAAGCCAAGCCAAGAAGTTGGGACCCTATTGTGTCATGTCAAAATGGGGCATGTTGTGTAACCACACAACATGACTTGGAGGAATACTTTGAATATGAAGAAATTTAAGATCCAAAGAAAGTAAGATTTGTAAAGACTAAGTTGAAAGGACATGTTGCTATTTGGTTGAAAGAAGTTCAGTTGGATAGGAATAGGAGAGGAAAAGAAAAGATCATAAAATAGGATAGAATGGTGACAAAGTTGAAGAATCAGTTTATACCTGCTGACTATGAGTTGGAATTATTGAAGAGATTGCAAAACCTGAAACAAAAGGAGAAATCTGTGAAGGAGTATATAGAAGAATTTCATAAGATGATCATAAGGACTAGACATAGTGAAGAAAGAAAGGAGAAAGTGGCAAGATATGTAAATGGATTGAGGATGAATATTCAAGAAGAACTGAGTTTGGTCAGGATGACAACAATAGAAGAAGCATATCAGTTTGCCCTGAAGGTTGAAGAAAAGTTGAATAAGAAACATGAGCAGAGATAGAAAGGTAGAGGAGGTAAATTTTAGAGAGGTAGGACATATTCTAGAGGAGAAAGACCTTATGCAAAGTAGAACAAAGAAAATAGTCTATTCAAGAAGGAAGATATAGATAACAATTCATATCGGAGAGATGACAAAAATTTCTAGCGTAGAGGGAACCATAATTCTAACCGCAATGAAGGGTACAAGAGAGATGAAAGATGATTTGATAAGAGAACATTTAGAGGAACTTGTTTTAAGTGTGGAGGTAAAGGACACAGAGCATTTGAATGCCATTAAAGGAGTACAAGTAAGAATATAGAGAACAGTGCAAGAGTAGCTTATGCAGAAGATGAACATGTTGGATCACCTAGTTTAGTTGGAGAACCAGAGAAAGGAAAATCATTAGTCATGAGGAGAGTCTTATTTCAAGTAGAGACAACTAAGGAACCACCGTAGAGGAAAAGTTTGTTCTAGACCAGATACAAATTAGGACATAAATGTTGTTAAATGATCATTGATAGTGGAGTATTGATAATTTGGTTTCAGAGGAGATGGTGACTAAGTTAAACTTGGAGAGATTGAAACACCCTAAGCCCTACAAGATAGCATGAATTTAGGATGAACACAAGGTACTGGTGAGTGAACAATGTTTGGTGAAATTTCATATAGGATCTTATCATGATGAAGTATTGTGTGATATTATGCCGATAGATGTATGCCATATTGTTACATCAGAAAATGTCCCCTTAGGGGCTTTTCCCTCTTAAGTTTTAGCTCCCAGGTCCTGTTTATGCATTTAGAGCATTTTTCAGATAATTTGACATCCCGATGAGAAAACCCTAAAGTTTCATGGAAAATGGGACCTAAGGGGGTGCACTTGACATAAGTCTTGCCTGAAATAGGGGGGAGGACTTGGGTGCCTACACCCTAGTCCTTCTCTATTCTAGGTTAGGCCCAATTTTTTTGTGTCAGTTTATGACCGTTATTTAGGTCCTATGCCGACATGGTAAGTTTCAATTACGAAATTCTTAGTAGGAATGTTTGTAGTTGTATATATAATCATGTTTAGGCATTCATTTATAAAATAGATGGACATTAGATGATTTTTGCATACTTGTGACTTTAGAGCATTCAAAATATTCTTTATGTTGTAGAGCAGAGCATTGTTATTGTGTTTGTGTTTGCAGATTTGGCATCCATCTCCTCATGGCAGAAGAGCATCTTCCTTCCATGAGATCTTCACTACAAGGTGATATCAATTGTATTGTCAATCATTTAACATTTGGATTTTTACCTCTATCCCATAGGGATATGCACTCTTTATCTGACAACAGTGTTGGGAAGACTTGAATGTCTCTCGAGGGCTTGGTTGAGGCAAGCCTCTAAACACCACAACCCCCAACCCATTTTTCTGTGATTGCAGGTTACAAGTTGCAAGAGAAAAAAAATTGGATTTGTAGGAGAGCAGTGCATACTGTTAGAATTGTAGATTAGAGAAGAAAATAGGGACCTGGACTTGGGCACCCGCTCATTAGTCCTTCAGATCCTGCAACTGAAGAATCTCCAGAACAACATGAACAAGTTGCAAATAAGATTCCCAGATCCTGATAGAAATGGTGGCACTGGACTAGAGTGTCCACTCATTAGTCCCTGACTTTTCCATTTTCTAAATTTCAAAATCTGGTATGCATTTGATTGTCATTTGATATCTCTGTGTGAGAGCATTTTCTATAATATGTTCGTTTGCTTTCGAATTTGCATAATTAGGGTTTTAAGCATAAGTGGACTTAATTGAATAACAAAATCACATAATTTCAATTTTCTCCTATATTTTGAGTGACCAAAGGCCTGTGGTAGACTTCTTACTCGGATGAAGTCCTTGAATGTTTAGAGGTGAAAGGAGGATTTATACAAACTAGCAAAATGAACCCTAAACACCAACAAATACTCTTCATTAAATTTTCACCTTAAACATTTTGGTGAATTTATGTTTTTAATGTATTTTTCACCTTGCTAAGTGTTTTGCTTCAGATTTACTTTCATTTCATTCATTCATTTCATTGTTCATCTTATTGCATTCAAAAAATTACAAAAAAATTTGAAAAGTTTGAAAAAATTGGCATCTTTAGCTTGTATTTTCATTATTTACATTTAATTTCATTAAATCTCTGTCATTATCATCAGATCTGATTTAAAATATAGAAATTTTTCATTCATCATTTATTTAGATTACATTCTCACACTTGAATTGATAAAAAATGCTTGAAATTGTGCATTTTTTCATATAATCTAGTTTTGCATTAGCTAGGGTTTGTAGTCAAAATCTTGTTTCAGATTTTACTACCCTTTTAAAACACTCATTAGGACTGATTTCTAACTGTAGTTTTACATCATAGTGGTTTGCTTGCACAATTTTATGCCTAGGGTTTGAAAACCTTCATTTTCACTAGATTTTGGCATTATTGTCTCTCTAGATTTGCACCATATGCATGTTGTAAAAGATTTTTATGCACTAATTAGTTGTTATTAGGGTTATTATCTACTTCTCCTCCTAAAATTCTTTACAACACCTTTTTATTGGGCTCTTACAGTGGAAATTTGGTGAAAAATTGCATATTTTAGCTATATTTTCCCTAGAGTTTGACCTTGAGTGGCACTATAAGTGTGTTGTGACAGATTTTTCAGAATTAGGTGGCTGTTATTACTGTTATAATTTTTTTTCTATCATCATTTTCCTCACAACACCCTTTGTCATACTCTTTTGCATTGAAATTTGGTGAAAAATTGCATATTTTGGCTATATTTTCCCTAGGGTTTGACCTTGAGTTGCACTATAAGAATGTTGTGACAGATTTTTGGCATTAGGTGGCTGTTATTATTGTTATAATTTTCTTTCCATCATAATTTTCCTCACATCACCTTTTGTCATACCCTTTTACATTGAAATTTGGTGAAAATGGCATATTTTGGCTATATTTGCTCTAGGGTTTAACCTAGATCTGCACTCCAAGCGTGTTGTGAAAGATTTTATGGATTTAGGTGACTAATGTTACTTCTATAATCTCCTGAACCTCCTAAATTTCTTTACAACACCCTTTCCATTGGGTCTTTGCATTGAAAAATTGTGAAAAATTGCATGTTTTAGTGTATTTTCACTAGGCCTAACTTATCATCATCCTAGATTGCATCAAAAGTGTGGCTTGAAGGATATTATTTCTTTATTGGATTGATATAAAAACCAATTATTTCACTTATTTGCATTGAAAAAGTGGAAAAAATCAAGCATTTTAGGTCATTTTCATACATAGTTTGTAGGAGTCAAGGACAACACTGAGAGGGGGGGTGAATCAGTGTTGTATGAATTTTAAATTTTTGCAAACTTTATCTTACAAGACAAATATAAAGGAGGACATTAATGATTTGTTGAGTTTATACGCACAAGACTTATGATAACAGATATAAACAAAACATGATCAAACCATTAATATGCACACATAGAAGAAATCAATGAGAAGCATGACACAATATTTTTACCTAGTGGAAAACCCTTAGGGGTAGAAAAACCACTCATGAATTGCCTTACTAGCTTAACTTTAAAAACTTCTTACAAAGCCTCATTGGTTGAATATTATGTCTCATGTCTCATTGACAATTGAGAGGTCTTACTGACCTACAAGCCTCACTGGCATACTATGCCTCACTGGCAACAATGTTTAGAAGCACCAGCTTCAAGGAGCACCAACCCCTAATACAGAACAAACTGAAAAACAAGAATTCAGAGGGTTTCTTTGTTTCAATACAAATCACTTCTTGTGTCTGTCATATCACCATACTTCTCAACAACAAAAAAAAAAACTTATCATCTGTATTTTCTTTTCAATAGGATAATCAAAACATATTCAACCCTTCATTCAGATCCACACAACAACACTACTTATTTGTATGTTTTCATCTCTATCTATTTATAAAGTTGCATCAATGCACCTGAAGAATTATTGTAAATGAAAAGACTCTTGATGTTCCTCTTCTCTGCAAAATCAATTTCATCATTTTGTGACCATTCATATTCCAAAATAAATAGCTTCTTCTTTATTTTTGTGTCAATTTCATCTTCTGACCTTTGACATCTGCATAAACAATTCATCTAAAAAAATAGTAAGGTCATACAGAAATCTTCAATGAAAATAATTCATCTGCCTTTGTAAAAAAAAAACTCTGCATCTTTTTGTATTCTCTAAAGAATAATCTTCATGAGGCCATCTGAAAAGAATCTTCCAAGAAAATCATCAATTCCTCTTCCATCTGATAGAAAAAATCAAATATGAAAAACTTCTTTGTATTTCCTTGCCATCTGTAAATAATCTCTAAGATCTTCTCAAACCCTGCATCTTCTCCTTCACAAGACTCTTCATTTCTTTTCAACAAAAAAATCTTCAAAAAACATTTTGCCCTTGCATAAAATCTCTTTATAAAGAGGATCAATTTGCACTTATCATCTTCAATAAATCCTATTCTTTCTGCAAAGAATTTCTTCAAATCTTCTTCAAACTTTACCCATCTCTATATGAAAAAATAAAGGCACTAAAAAGCCTATCTTTATAAAAGCATTTTTCTTTTGTTTCATATTCTTTCTAAAACTCTGTAGATTCTTTATAAAAATATCTTTTCTTTTTATCTCTATTTCACAAAAGAACAAGACCCACTTACCCTTTTAAAAATAGAAAAAAATCTCTCAAAAAGATTTACTTTTTCAAAGACTATATGAACTGTCACAGAATTGTGACATTTCAATGCACGTCAAACATAACATAGAGGGGTCGGGGTCATTTTGAATGATCACCATTGATCATGTTTTTCGTGCCCGATGAACTTTGAAACATTGCCTTTGATTCATTTTTTTTCCGCTCAAACTTTATGAGGGAAACCTTTGGTATCGGTGGCCAGGAAGGAGGGCCGACAAGTTGAATGTTTAAGGGTCCCTTCAACAGGTCACTTTTTATGTGACTGACCTGTAATAATAGGTCAACACCTAATTATAACAAAAAGCAAATAATGTGTGACGACCATCATATGTAGTGTGACATAGACTTTAGGGACTTAGGAACAAAACCAACTTAGGATTTTTAGATGATAGATCAAATCTTTAGGAGGTTTCAAACCTTTAATTCTATCAAATATTCCTGAGCACCTTTACCACCATAAATAAGCAAGCACTCCAATTGAACATTTCATATATAATATGAAATAACATGTATTAACAACAACACCAACTTGTCATCCACTCATGATGATGAACTCTGCAAGAGCCTACTGAAGTCACTAATGCAAGCAATTGAACCATATCTGACTATGATCAACATTCTGCCACTGACATTGTACTAATATGATTATGAAGAGATTAAAGTGGTTTGACTCTAAACAGTCAAGGTCTCATGTCTTGATAATAAAAATGAAGATCTTGAAGGCAACATATACTAATATAAAACCAAACTCCTGATGATGATTTGAAGACAATATAGTGAAGCAACCTAAGGTAAGCATGACATTCTCCATCAAACAACTTGATTCCTGCTACATCCTTGAAAACACCACACTATATACACTTATCAAGTCAACATCCTCAATGAAGATATGATCAACACACTTATCCTGATTGAGTGAACTATAAATAGGATCCCAATGTATAACCAACACTATCCACACAACATGAAAATCTGAGGACACATATAAATTACATCTCAACCATATGAATTGCATCATGATCATCTCACATGATGTCATCATCACAAAACATTGCCTCTGCATTAAATCTCTGATACTTGAAGACATCCTGAAATAAATCTGAACCAACCTTGAAGTCTTTGCACAAGATCAAACACAACTCTATCAAACACTCTGCATCCCTGAAACATTCTCTGCAAGACCACTCACAAACTAGTCCTTTTTGACATCAATGACAACCAATCACCATCATATTTTTGCACTTGTCTTTTGCATAAAATTTGAAAAGATTTTAAAATCTGATCTCACATTGATTTGAATACATATACACATGGCTCCTAATTGCAACAATAACAATAAGTTTCCTCCTAGGCCTTACATGAAGAGAAAGGTCCTCGAACCTAAAATTGTGTTTACACCTCATGATAGAACAATTGGAGAAACTGAAGGACCTCTCTATATCACTATAAAAATAATGAAAAATCCTGTGGATGGAACCCTTATTGGTCATAATTGCATGACTAATGTGGCAACAGAAGAGTTCCTCTATTCACATCAATTAATGCAAGGGTTTTATGACCCTTCAGATATGGTGATTAAGACACATAAGGGAACCTTTATAAACACCTTTGGGAAGATATATTTATTGGTCATTGTATTTGAAAAATTTGTAGAACAATGGTTTGATGTTGTCCCCATTTCTAATCTTTTTCGCATCAAACTCAAACATCCATGGTTAAAGGCTATGAAAGTTATCCCTTCAACAATTCGTACCTGTATAAAATTTCCTTTGAATGGACAAGTGATTACTATACCTCACAATAAGTATAAACCTTTGGTTACAAGACAACATTTTACACTGGATTACTTTTGGGAAAGATCTGAGGTGGAACCAGAGACATGGATAGACTTTAACTTCTTGAGCTATAGGAACTACAAAACAAGACTGTTACATCAAGTGGTCAGTCCTATGCAAGAAACAACAAGAGACAAACAACCCACATTTGAAGAGAATCCTAGACTAAAAGGAAATGGACCCTAGGCTGAGGTTCCTCCCCCGCCATCCTTACAAGGATCAGGAGGTAGTCATCAATAACAAAATATTCCACTTAGACAAATGAGATTTGATTCTAGTTCTTCCTCCTCTAAAACACAAAAACCTATGGAAGAGAAAAACACTATCTTACAAGAGATAAGTGGTAGGACAAAAAGAAATAGACAAGCAAAAGAAAGGAGGAGATGACAAGCTTATGCCCAATGACTTGCATCTCAACAAGAAAACATATCACCAAACATTGAATCAAACCAAGAAGATCTTAAGAATGGACAACTTGAAAATAAGAACAAGAGTCAAGCTATCGTACCTTATGTCCCACTTTTCTCTAACATTTAGGAGTGAGAATATGATGATTTGCTTGATGACAACACTTAGTTTGATGGTACTACTAGGTAAGTATTTATAACCCTTTATCTCTCGTGATGTGTTTCCCTTGTGATGTGTTGTGTTGTTTAGGCCTCCTAGGATGACCCTTGATTATCTTGTAAGGTCTAGGATACTAGGAGACTACCTTTGTTGTGACCCTTCTTCTATTTGTATCATCATTCTTCTATATTATTTCTCCTCTATTTTCACTATTGTGTGTTGTGTCTTATGGACATAGTGTTACGGTTGGTGACTTGGGGGCACCCTCCTACGTGACTGTCCCTAAGGTACTTGTTTCTCCTCTCTTGATTTATTGTTTCTCTTCCTCTAGTGTTTCTATCTAGCGGGCGGATGACGAAAAACATTTTATACTGATGCAGACCTAGTGTCCTTTAGCAAGAAATAAAAGATTGGACTTAGTTCCTACATGATGATTGGGTTGTTATATATTATCTGACGTTTGGCTAGTAGAATCACTCCATGTGATCTTGATGGTGTATTATCACACTTACAAAAACATAACAATACTATTGCTCCATGTACTTTGTCTATCTTGAATTTTGCATTATGCATTGTTGTTTATCATGATTATATGGACACTAACACTTTTCCTATAGGGATGTGTTTGTGGGAACATTTGGTGATCGTATGGTACATGTCACCTCTGGGGCAATGGGCTTTGCAAGAGCTTGTGTTCCCTTGTGTGTTTTCTTCCTACCTTAATGTGCTTGATATTAGCACCTAATATCAACCACCTTAAGGTGGGGGTATATATAAGGTAAGTTAACTGTTCTAGATGTTAGCAATGTGCTTGTTCTTAGATGCAGTCTTAAAGATTGGTGGTGATGAGTCCCTCCTGCATCCTAAGATTTGTTTGAAATCATTTAAGCCCTCTATGGAGGCAGGATATCACATCCTTTTTCTTAAACCCTCATCACAAGGCAGGGATGGTGTATTTCTTGCGGAGAGTACACATCCTATCATTTTCAAAAAGTCCTCTGTGGAGGTGAGGAGCAGTTTTGTTACTAACCCAACCCTTAAGCATGTCTTTGGTGATTGTTGTGGCGAAGCCCAATTGTCGGTGTGTGCCTGTAATGTGCTTGAGATGGTGATGAACCTAGAAATAGGAATACTCCATCACTTGTCTGTTGTGTTTTCTCTATGTCTTCCAAGTGTGTGTGTATTGTGTGTTTATTCCCCAACATAGTCTTAAAGACCGGTGGCGATGAGTCCCTCCTATGCTTTGGGATTTGTATGGTGTGTTTTACGTGTGTATTGCCCCATATGCAGTCTTAAAGACCGGTGGAATTGAGTCCCTCCTGCATTATGGGTGGTGTGTTTACTTTCCTTGTACCTACATATACATTTCATATATATGAAAAGAAAAAGAAAATCATTATTGTCTTCATTGCATTCAGTGTATTCACTATCTTTTGTGTGTCTTCAATGTTGTCTTCTCCATGTTTTGTGTGACTGTAACTGTCTTCTCCATGTTTTGTGTGCCTATTACTGTCTTCAATATGCTTGGCGTGTCTTCTCCATGCTTGGCATGTTTGCTGTGTTTTTTGACCATACTTTAATGCATGTATTGGCCTTGCATTTATACATACATTAAAGTGGGGGCTAAATGTTACATCAAAAAATGTCCCCTTGGGGGCTTTTCCCTCTTAAGGTTTAGCTCCCGAGTCTTGTTTATGCATTTAGAGCATTTTTCATGGTAATTTTGTTGGAATTAGACCAGACAACTAAGAGGGGGGGTGAATTAGTTGTCACACAATATAAACTTTTTCTGCTTTTAACCTTCTTTATTATCTTACTACTAGATTAATGATGTAAACATTAAAGCATAGATCAACAACATATGAGTAGAAACATAATCAACACACTTGACACCAAGATTTTGATGTGGAAACCTGGTTAAGGGAAAAACCACAGTGGCGATTAACCCACAAAGATTTGTACCTTGTTAAAAGTACTTTAGAAAAATAGAAGGCACATGCCTTCAGGTGCATTTCCCAGAGCTCACTTCTCAAAAGAGAGGCTCATTGCCTACATAGTTTATTTAGAATAGAAAGAATTAACTAAGAAATAGCATTTACTTCATGCTTGGTTCAGTTTCAATGAATGTTCAAAAACTTTTGTTTTGCCCCAAAATCTTCTTTACTACCTTCACACTCTATACTACTCTCACTCCTTTTCTTCTCTACTCTACTTCTAATCCTTTATTTGAATTTAATCTATTTTTCTAAAGGATGATGTTTAACAATTCTTCAACAAGTATTTATACACTTCATCAATCTTGAAATGATCAACAAGGTCAGCCAAACCTAACGTGGATCTTTACACTATCGGTGAATCATATCTGAGACTTGAATCTTCCTCTACTAACATCCCATGTTTCATAAAATGATCTTTAGATCATCCGTAACACACTAGGAACATCCGATCGGCCAAGGCTGGGAAGAACAACAAATTCAAAGAGGAAATCTTCAATAACAAGGTCAAACTCCAATACGAGCCTCCAACATAGTAGCCACATGATCCAGAGACTTCCACAAGCACATTAAACTCACTAATATCATCCACTCTAAACCAAATTACCAGAATCATTTGTATTTTCCTCCAGAACCTCAAAAACACTGTTCTACCATGACTGTCAAACTAGAAGGATGGCTTGCGGACCTCCAAACCATGAACCACTAGAGTTGATAATACACGTTGGCTTCCCAAACATGCCTTTAGATCCAGAGATCATAATATTTCACTGTGGAGAAATATGGACCAACTTACTGTCACTCTGTCTCTGCTAAATACTACAAGATCCAGTTCTATTTAGATGGCCATAACTTCTTCAAATCTTCATGCGGACTTCTCAATTCTTGACTTCTCTAACAATCCTCTATACAACCATAAAGTCCACGAACCTTGAGTCTTCATTAATTTTCTCAATATCCTCACAATTCTAGTCTCTTGAACAAGCAACAAAATAAGGCACAGTTGACACCAAT
This sequence comes from Cunninghamia lanceolata, assembly GCA_027924645.1. NCBI lineage: Eukaryota > Viridiplantae > Streptophyta > Pinopsida > Cupressales > Cupressaceae > Cunninghamia > Cunninghamia lanceolata. The sequence goes on from BSBN01000030.1 coordinate 555,721, forward strand.
GACAACAAGAATATGCTGACATTAATGACAACACTGCTTAGGCACATATTTGCAACAATCTCCCCCTTTGTCATTGATGGCAACATATGTTGTGAAAAAATAACTCAACCATCATGACAAAAACTTTTCCCCCTAACTTCTGCAACTACTTCCTTCATTTCTCCCCCTATCATCAGTAATTAGTTTTTCACATGTCTTCTCTCCCCCTTTGACATTAATGGCAAAAGGTGCATATTTGCAACCTTTACTCCCCCTTTTTATTTCAAACTGATCTCCAACATTTGCATACTAGCTACTCCTTAGAGTAGTATTTTCTCAACATCAATCCGGATCTCAAGATATGACTGAGAATACCACCAGACTGATGCACCTTAGTGCATCTTAGTTCTGATTTGGAGGGGTAATAACCCCTAACGTCTCTCTGAGATATTCAAAGGTATCCTTGGGAAGAGGCTTAGTGAAGATATTTGCAATCTGATCTTTGGATGGTACAAACTCCAACTTGACTTCATTCTCATTTACTTTCTCTCTCAAGAAATGAAACTTGATAGATATATGCTTTGTCTTTGAATACGACACTAGATTCTTTGAGATGCTTATTGTACTAGAATTATCACAAAAGATTGTGACTGGCTCCTCATACACAACTCTGATGTCCTTCAACATTTGCTTCATCCATAGAAATTGAGTACAATTATTTTTTGCTACTATATATTCTGCTTTTGCAGTAGACAGAGATATTGCCTCTTTCTTTTTGCTCATCCAAGAGACCAATCTTCTTCCCAAGAAAAAAACACCACCACTAGTACTTTTTCTATCATCCACATCTCCTACCCAATCAACATCTGTATATGCATGAAGAGTGAAATCATTGTCTTTTGGATACCACAATCAATAATCAATTGTCCCCTTGAGATATCTAAAAATTCATTTGACTGCCACAACGTGAGATTCTTTAGGATCAGCTTGAAATCTAGCAACAAGTCCAACGACATTCATGATGTCAGGTCTGGTCTGGGTTAGATAGAGCAATCCTCCAATCATTGATCTATACCTTTTCTAATTTGTCTTGGGGGAATCATCATCTTTACTTAATTTGCATCTGGTTACCATAGGTGTACCTACTGGCTTTGAATCTTCCATTCCAAACTTCTTCAACAATTCTTTCACATACTTGGATTAAGATATAAAGATACCTTTATATGACTAAACAATTTGTAGACCTAGGAAGAAATTCATCTCTCCAAACATTGACATCTCAAATTCACTTTTCATCTGGTCAACAAATGCTTTACACATACATTCATTTCCACCAAAAATGATATCATCAACAAAGACCTCAACAATCAAGATGTCCTCATGATTAATCTTGAAGTAAAGATTACTATCAGCAGTACCTTTGCTAAAACCTATCTTAAGCAAATATTTATCCAATCTTGCATACCAGGCTCTTGGAGCTTGCTTGAGTCCATACAAGGCTTTTCTCAATCTACAAACCATGTCTCCCTGATCAGACAACTGAAATCCTTCCGATTGCTCAATGTAGACTTCTTCCTCCAAATCTCAATTCAGCAATGCTAATTTGACATCCATCTAATACACTTTAAAATCTTTAAAAGCAACAAATGCAAGAAACAATCTGACTACCTCTATTCTTGCCACTAGAGCAAAAGTTTCTTCAAAATCAATTCCTTCTACTTGAGAATAGCCTTTGCATACTAGCCTTGCTTTGTTTCTTACAACTTCACCATCTTCATTTAGTTTATTCTGGAAGACCCATTTGGTTCCAATCACATTTTTGTCCTCAGGTCTAGGAACAAGATCCCAAGTGTGGTTCTTTTCAATTTGCATTAATTCTTCTTCCATTGCTTTTACCCAGTTTTCATCAGTGCAGGCTTCACTAACTGATTTAGATTCAATCCTTGAAATCAAATAAATCTCTTCTTGATCTTCAACAACTCTTCTCCTAGTTCGAACACCTTTATTTCTATCACCTATGATTTGATCTTCAGGATGATTCATTCTTACATACTTGGGGGTTTTGGGAATTGATTAAGCTTCTATTTCTTGAGCTTGTTCATCAACATCTGTACTAATTCCTTGAGTTTCTAGATCAATCTAAATCTGATTCAGAGTTTGAACTAACCTTCCTTGACTTTGACTTTCATTTTGATCATCTGAATCATATCCGCAGAACCTGGAATGTCCTTCCTTGCTCTCATCAACTCTAACATTAGCACTTTCAACAATCTTTTTCAACCTCTTGTTAAAGCACCGGTAAGCCTTACTTTGAGTAGAGTATCCCAAAAATATTCCCTCATCTCTTTTGATATAGAATTTACTACCAAAAATTTTAAAATATCTCACAGTAGGAGGATGACCAAACCATAGTTCATAAGGGTTCTTACTAGAATTGCCTTTGATCTGCACCTGATTAAGAGTGTAGATAGAAGTACTCATAGCTTCTCTCCAATAAACTTGAGGAACATTTATTTCCATCATCATCGTCTTGGCAGCTTCTTGAATGGTCTAGTTCTTTCTTTCTACAACTCCAATTTGTTGGGGAGTCCTAGGAGCAGATAACTATCTTTTTATGCCATGCTTTTCATAGAAAGCATGAAACTCATAGGAAGGAAATTCTCCACCTCTGTCAGATCTTAGACATTTCAATTTTTCACCAATTTCATTTTCCACCATCACTTTGAACACGTTAAATTTGTCAAGAGCTTCTAATTTTTCTTTTAGGAAGATTACCCACATCATCCTAGAGTAATCATCAATCAGTAACATGAAATATCTATCTCCTTGCACACTTTAATTCTAGCAGGACCATAGAGATTAGTATGTACCAATTCCAATCATCCAATTGAATCTTGTTCCTTACTTTTGAATGAAAATTTGTTCTGTTTCCCCAATTGACATTCTCTACACATGCTATTAGGTTTCATGAGTTTTGGAAGATCTCTTACGACTTGAGTGGTACTTATTTTGACAATGTTATCAAAATTCACATGGCACATCCTCCTATGCCATAACCAACTTTTCTCTATCTGAGCAATCAAACAACTTTTTCCAGAGCTACTTAAATGAAAAATGTTACCTCTAGTTTGAGTACTAGATGCAATTTCAATTCCAGAACTCTCCAAGATTCTACACTTTCCATCCTTGAATCGAAGATCATAACCTTTATCAACCAACTGTCCAACATTGAGAAGATTATGTTTCAGTCCTTCCAGATATAGAACATCATTGGTGCTATTATTACCATCAAAAGAGATAGATCTTCTACCCCAGATTCTTCCAGCTGAGTTATCTCCAAATTTCACAAGCCCTCCATAATTTTCAAAATTCACAAACTTACTCTTGTCTCCAGTCATATGATGAGAGCATCCACTATCAATCACCCATTCATCTTTCTCAATAACCTGAGAAGCTAAGGCACTTTCCATATTTTCATAGCTAGCAGATTCAGTAGACACCATATCTTCTTCTTTGATGGCAATTAACACCCAATCATTTTTAGAGGAACCTCCATGATTAGATTCATCATCTACAATTCCTTCTTCTCCAGCTTCTTGGACATAGCAACATTTGTTATAATTTTTGTATCTATTAGGGTTTGGTTTTGAAAACCTCTCTAGACATCTTGATTCAAAATGACCAATCTTATTGCAAGCAAAACTTTTGAGTGGCAATTTTCCTTCATACTTACTAGATCCTCTTGGCAATCTTTTGGCAAGAAGAGCTTCAAGATCTGTAGTTTCAATTTCAACACCTTCAAGATCCTTCCTTGTCTTCATGAATCTATTTGATCTTGTAGAAGAGATTTCACCTAGATCATATCTTTGTTTTCCATATATACTAGTGTTAAATGCAGATTTAGACTTGGAAAGAGAATCACCAAACTCACTTAATTGAAAAGCTGAAATTTTGCCAACCAGATGATCTCTTGTAACTTCTGAAACAATCCTGATCTCCTCTATAGCAGCAACCTTATGTTTGTATGAATCAGGTAAAGATCTGAGCACTTTTGATACAATAGTTGATTCTTCCAAAGTTCCACCAGCACACCTGATACCACACACAAGTTCATTTATCTTTTGCATGTAGATTGTGATGTTTTCATCTTCGCTCATCCTCAGAGTTTCAAATTTTCCTCTTAGACTTTGCAGCTTGGCACATTTGACAAATTTATCGCCTTCATACAGATTCTCCAACTTTTTCTAGATTTCATAAGCAGTTTTTAGACCAAATACATTTGTCATTTCTGAATCCGTCAGGGCACTCAACAAGGCTTCTTTAGCTCGAAGGTTGTTTTTAGCATATTTAAATTGATCTGGAGTTGAAGGACCTTTCTCTGGAGGTTTATACTCAACACTGGTTATCGCCTAATAGGCATCGCCCATGCATTGTGAATGGCACTCCATGCAATTCTTCCAAATAGAATAATTTGTTCCATCAAATCTCAAACTATCCTTCTTGTAGGTCAACATCCTGGATCTCCTCAAGTGGTCAGGCTTTTAAAAGAGGATCTAGCTATGATACTAATTGTTGGAATTAGACCAGACAACTAAGAGGGGGGTGAATCAATTATCACACAATATAAACTTTTTCTACTTTTAACCTTCTTTATTATCTTATTACTAGATTAATGATGTTAACATTAAAGCATAGATCAACAACATATGAGCCGAAACATAATCAACACACTTGACACCAAGATTTTGATGTGGAAACCTGGTGAAGGGAAAAACCACGGTGGGGGTTAACCCACAAAGATTTGTACCCTATTAAAAGTACTTTAGAAAAATAGAAGGCACATGCCTTCGGGTGCATTGCCTAGAGGTCACTGCTCAAAGAGAGGCTCACTACCTACAAAGTTTATTTAGAATAGAAAGAATTAATTGAGAAATAGCATCTACTTCATGCCTAGTTCAGTTTCAATGAATGCTCAAAAACTTCTGCTTTGCCCCAAATTATTCTTTACTACCTTCACACTCTATAGTGCTCTCGCTCCTTTTCTTCTCTGCTCTGCTTCTAATCCTTTATTTAGATTTAATCTATTTTTCTCAAAGATGATGTTTAACAATTCTTCAACAAGTAGTTATACACTTCATCAATCTTGAAATGATCAACAAGGTTAGCCAAACTTAATGCAGATCTTTACACTATTGACCAATTGTAGCTGAGACTTAAATCTTCCTCTACTAACATGCCATGTTTCATAAAATGATCTTTAGATCATCCGCAACACACTAGGAACATCCGGTCGACCAAGGATGGGAAGAACAACAATTTCAAAGAGGAAATCTTCAATAATAAGCTCAAACTCCAATGTGGACCTCCAACATAGTAGCCACATGATCTAGAGACTTCCACAAGCACATTGAACTCACTAATATCATCCACTCTAAACCAAATTACCAGAATCATTTGTATCTTCCTCCGGAACCTCAAGAACATTATTCTGCCATGACTATCAAACTAGAAGGATGGCTTGCAGACATCCAAACCATGAACCACTAGAGTTGATGATATACACTGACTTCCCAAACATGCCTTCAAATCTGCAGATCATAATATTTCACTATGTAGCAATCCAGACCAACTTACTATCACTCTCTCTTCTGAATACTGCAAGATCCAGTTCTATTCAGATGGCCATAACTTCTTCAAATCTTCATGTGGAGTTCTCAATTCTTGACTGGAGCATCCTCTAACAATCCTCTATACAGCCGTAAGGTCCATGAACCTTGAGTCTTCATTAATTTTCTCAATATCCTCAACATTCTAGTCTCCTGAATAGACAACAAAATAAGGCATAGTTGACAATAATGATAACAAGAATATGTTGACATCAATGACAACACCGCTTAGGCACATATTTGCAACAAATTTGACATTCTGATGAGAAAACCCTAAAGTTTCATGGAAAATGGGACCTAGAGGGTGTACTAGACATAAGTCCTACCTGAAATAGGGGGGAGGACTTGGGCACCCACACACTAGTCCTGCCCTATTCTAGATCGGGCCCAATTTTTAAGTGTCGGTTTATGACCGTTATCTAGGTCCTATGCCGACATGGTAAGTTTCAATTACAAAATTCTTAGTGGGAATGTTTGTAGTTGCATATATGAGCATGTTTAGGCATTTATTTGTAAACTAGATGGACATTAGATGATTTTGGCATACTTGTGATTCTAGATCATTCAAAATATTTATTGTGTTGCAAAATAGATCATTGTTATTGTGTTTGTGTTTGTAGATTTGGCATCCATCTCCTCATGGCATGAAGAGCATCTTCCTTCCATGAGATCTTCACTACAAGGTGATATCACTTGTGTTTTCAATCATTTATCATTTGGATTTTTGCCTCTATCTTGTAGGGATACGTACTCTATCTGACAACAGTGTTCGGAAGACTTGAATCTCTCTCCGGGGCTTGACTGAGGCAAGCCTCTAAACACCACAACCCCCAACCCATTTTTCTATGATTGTAGGTTACAGGTTGTAGGAGAAGAAAAAGTGGATTTGTAGGAGAGTAGTGCAAACTGTCAGAATTGTAGATCAGAGAAGAAAATAGGGACCTGGACTTGAGATCCCACTCATTAGTCCTCCAGATCCCATAACTGAAGAATCTTTGGAATAACAGGAACAAGTTGTAGACAAGATTCCCATATCCTGACATAAATGGTGGCACTGGACTAGGGGACCCACTCATTAGTCCCTGACTTTTCCATTTTCCAAAATTTGAAATCTAGTACGCATTTGATTGTCATTTGATATCTATGTGTGTGAGCATTTTCTGTAATCTATCTGTTTGCTTCCAAATTTGCATAATTAAGGTTTTGAGCATAAGTGGAGTTAATTGAATAACAAAATCACACAATTCCAAATTTCCCCTATATTCTAAGTGACTGAAGGCCTGTGGTAGACTTCTTACTTGGCTAAAGTCCTTGAATGTTTAGAGGTGAAAGAAGGATTTATACAAACTAGCAAAATCAACCCTAAACACAAACAAATCCACTTCATTAAATTTTCACCTTAAACACATATATTGTTGGGTAGACCATGGAAGTATGATAGAAAAGCTATACATGATGGGAGAAAGAATACTTATACTATAACATCAAATGGGAAGAAACATATCTTGATACCTTTGGAAGATGAGCCTAAAAGTGAAGTATGTGGGAATGCTAGAATCTGTTTGGTTGATGGAAGGAAATTTTTGGATGGATTGAGACATGAGAATATGTGTTTTTCTTTGATTCCTAAGAAACATGGAACCCTAAGTACAGAGACTAAAGAATCACAACTAGATGAGATAACTAAACTATTTACAGAGTATGAAGACCTGAAGGATTTCCACCAATCCAGAGTATCAGTCATTATATGGCTCTTACCCCTGGAGCTAGTTTGCCTAATAAATTAGCACATTGTATGACACCAGAAGAGAATGCACAACTGAATAGACAAATACATGAATTGTTGAGGAAAAGATTGATTAGAGAAAGTTTAAGCCTATGTGAGGTACCTGCAGTGCTAGCACCGAAGAAAGATGGAGAATGGAGAATGTGTACAGACTCTAGAGAAATCAATAAAATCACAGTTAAGTATAGATTTCCATTGCCAAGGATGGATGATATTATGGACTATTTGAGTGGAGCAAAGTATTTTACAAAGATAGATTTGAAGAGTGGATACCATTAGATTAGTATCAGAGAAGGAGATGAGTGGAAGACTGCATTCAAGACAAATGAAGGTTTGTATAAATGGTTAGTGATGCCTTTTGGATTGACTAATGCACCAAGTACTTTCATGAGGTTGATGAATGAGGTTTTGAAGAAATTCTTGGGTAAGTTTGTTATCATATACTTGGATGATATTCTAATTTTTAGTAAGACAAAGGAAGAACATTTGTGGCATATTAGATAAGTATTGTAGAGGTTGAAAGAAGAGAAATTGTTGATAAACATCATGAAATGTAGTTTCATGAAGGAATAATTGGTATATTAGGGATTTGTGATTTCTGTGGAAAGATTGAAGTGTTGGAGTCACACAAGGACCCATAGGAGCCAAGATCATCTAGAGGAAAAATTCTACAAGAGAGAGATGCAAGAAAATATTGAAAAAGCCAAAAACATTCGTGAATATGTGCTTCACATTCTCATTAAATTATTCATAAATAAATACAAAGGATATACACAACCACTATCTAAGAATAGACAAAGTGGAGAAAGAAAGCATAAAGAAAGCATGTGACACATGTCACAATGCTCTCAAGAGAAAATAAAATCTATGACACATGTCATAAGGCTCAAAATAGAAAAAAAATTTCCCTAATTAACTTATGTAAAATTAAAAATATGATTTTTCACCAACACCCCCCATAAGTGCAACTTAGGGAGATTACACAAGCTAAAAAGAAAGAAGAAATATAGATGGGTCCTGGCAACAAAGGCCATGTTAGGTACCCATGAACAACAAGAATCTCTCATAAGGTGGAGAAAAAGAGAAAACCCCAATGGGAGAAAACTCCTCTCCAAAAGAGAGAAAAACTAAAAAGAAAGTATAAGAACATGTGATGGAAGAAGGACACTAAGACTCCCGATGGAATGAATCTATCACAAAAGTACAATCATGAATGCCCCCCATAAGAAAGAGTGAAAAAAGAATATGAATCCCCTCTAAGAAGAAGCTCCAAAACCAATTAAGAGGTCTTGAAGACAAAATCCAATCCACTACCTGTGAACAACATTTCTCCCTTTTAGAAGAAATAGATCCATTGGTGAATGTAGAAGCCATTTACACATCTTGGATGAATAGGGAATCCATATTGAAATGTGTGCCTCTGAGTGCAACTCAAGTGACCTCATACTAGGAAATATGTCTTCTCCAAAATAGAAACTATCTGACCAATTAGAGAAGAACCAAGAGAGGATATTCTAGAAAAATAGAAGATAAAGGTGGTGATGCAAAGCCACCTGAGATAGAATGAAACAAGAGAGATAAATGCTCAAATGTGTCCTCCAAATCAGCAATGTGAGACTCCACAAATAGAGATGATATGTCTGCAAGATACGAATCCCAATGAGGTGGATCAGGAAGACTAATATTGACCTACTACATAGAATAACTAAAAGGCAATGACGATGCAACACTGAACTCTGAAGTAGCAATAGGTGATGGTGGAGTAATGATCTCATCAGGAGGACAAGTGATCGAAGCAAGCATTTCAAAGAGATGATGTGAGAAATGCGGACACATCTCTTTCTCACGTTGATAACTTCCACAATATCTACAATTAGATTTATGTTGATCATAGAATTCCATCTCCTTAGATGATTAGAGATCAAAATATACAAATAGATTTATGCTGATAACAAAAGCCTATCAAAGAAAATAGAACCTTTCTAGGAGGTAGCATGCCCAGGATATCCAAAGGAAGCCATAAAATCAACAAATTGATTAAAAGATACCTAGGGTTGAATCTGAAAAAATTACATATGTGACTATGTAGAGCTTGCTGATACCTTTCCAATGCCTATTTGTTTTCAAAAAATAGAGATTCTGGGTGCAAGGACAGAGCTTGAAAGCCAAAAATGATGCCTTGACTTCAAATAGAAAAATAGATGTGAAATAGAAAAATCAAAACCCATTGATCATACTATCAGAAATTATGCAGAACCAGCTTTTCGGCAATATTTTTTTGTGAAAAACTAGCTCCGAATGTGAACGTTATGATAGTTTTCATGAAACTGCTCCATTAGGGATTGGGAGAAAAAATAGCCCCCTAGGCTAAGATCTTGGTCACCCATATGACTAGTTGAAGAGCAGTGAGGAGCTAAGGGCTTGAATATTGGCCGCTGGTCTGGGCGCTTGGGGCCTATCAATGTGACCACAAGAGAATTGGTGCTAGGGTTTAGGTGACCAGGGGTTGGACTAGTGTTAAGTGCTAGATATGACCACTAGTCTACCACCAACCAAAGCCGCTAAATGGTGACCACAATCAAGACTGCGACCATCATTCTTAACAGTGATTGTAAGGTTTGGAAAGCATGACCATGGAATTTCTAACTGTGACCAAACCCTGTGAGTTACCAGTGCTGACTGGAGGTATTATAACAGCGGTTTAACCTCAACACTTTGCAAACCACAACCTTGTTGGATATTTAATAGCTGACCAAGTCTGTAATAACTATGACCGATCATTTCAAATTGTATAAACAACTGCTGATCAAAACCCTGAAACCATCAAAGATATAAAACCGTCGACTGTAACTTTATGCCAAATCTGAAACCTAGTAGCCAAAGGTAGAGATGAGCATATGACCTGTACAGATGGTATGATGGCCATACAACTATAGAAGCCCCCAAAAAAATCACAAAATTTTTCATGTCTCAGATTTCGGTGATTGAACAACTAATCCTAGGGTTTTTAGCCCTTCTAGATGCAATGACAGGGTTAATTTTACTCCAGGAGGCATGGATTAAATGCTAATGGCTAAAAATTTCTCTGATTCAAGAAGAAGTTGACATATCTGGAGCTCTAATACCATGTTGGAGTCACACAAGGACCCATAGGAGCTAGGATCATCTGCAAGAAAACTTCTACAAGAGAGAGCTGCAAGAAAATATTGTAAAAGACAAAAACATTCATGAATATGTGCTTCACATTCTAATTACATTATTCATAAATAAATACAAAGGATATACACAACCACTGTCCAAGAATAGACAAAGTGGGGAAAGAAAGCATAAAGAAGGCATGTGACACATGCACAATGCTCTCAAGAGAAAAGAAAGCCTATGACACATGTCATAAGGCTCAAAATAGAAAAAGAATCTCCCTAATTAACTTATGTAAAAGTGAAAATATGATTTTTCACCAACATGAAGATGGACCCTGAGAAGTTTAGAGAAATTGTTGAATGACCAACACTGAAGAGCATTGGAGAGGTAAGATCATTTCATGATTATCAAGTTTTTATCAGAAGTTCATTAGAAATTTTAGTTTAGTATGCACACCAATGAAATAGACAATGAGAGGTGACAGAAAGGATTTTAAGTGGACATTAGGAGCAAATAAAAGTTTTGAATTGTTAAAGTAGAAAGTGCAGAGTAACCAGTGTTAGCATTACCATATTTCAACAACGTATTTCAAGTTGATTGTGATGCAAGTAGAAATGCAATAGGAGCAGTGTTAAGTCAAGAAGGTAGACTAGTAGCATATTTCAATGAGAAGTTGAATGATGCCAGGAGAAGATATCCAGTTTATGATCAAGAGTTCTATGCCATAATTCAATCTTTGAAGAAGTGTAGACATTACTTGTTTCCTAAAGAATTTGTGTTGTATATGGATCATTAGGCTTTAGAATATTTGAACAGCTAAGGAAAGTTGAATCAGAGACATATGAGATGGGTAGAGTTCATGCAGAGTTACACATTTGTATTGAAGCATAGGAGTGGGAAGTCAAATAAATTTGCAGATGCATTAAGTAGAAAGAATTTGCTGACAAAGATGAGAGTAGACATATTAGGTTTTCAGGAACTGAAGTACATCTATGAAGAGGATCTTGATTTTACAAAACCATGGAAAGCAAGTAAGGAACCTATTGTGATAGATAGAAGTAAGTGGTTAGACTATTTCATTCAAGAGGATATGTTGTTCAAAGGAAATTAGTTGTGTATACCTAGGAGTTCAATGAGAGACAATTTGATAAAGGAGAAGCATAGTGGTGGATTGGAAGGACATTTTGGGATTGACAAGACAGTGGATTTGGTAAGTGAACATTATTTTTGCCCTTAGATACATAAGGATGTAAGGAAGTTTGTGCAGAGTTGTAGAATATGTCAAGTTCCAAAAGGAACTAGTCAGAATACTAGTTTGTATAAATCTTTAATAGTACCAAAGAAACCTTGGGAAGACATAAGCATATATTTCATATTAGGATTGCCAATAACACAAAGAGGACATGATTCTATATTTATAGTGGTGGATAGATTTTCAAAGAAGATACATTCATACCTTGTAAGAAGACAAATTATGCAGTGGATGTTGTTGATTTATTTTTGAAGGAGATTGTGAGATTGCATGGATTACCTAAGAGTATAGTTTCAGATAGAGATAGAAGATTCATTGGATACTTTTGGAGGACATTGTGGAAGAAGATGAAGATAGACCTAAAGTTTAGTTCAACATTTCATCCATAGATAGATAGAGAAATAGAAGTCGTAAATAGAAGTTTGGGAAACTTGTTGAGATGTTTAGAAGGAGATAAGACAAGAATTTGGGATCTAATTCTACCGCATGCAGAGTTTGCATACAATAATTTAGTAAATAGGAGTACAGGGAAGACACCATTTGAGATTGTGATAGGAATGAAACCTAGAGGAGTTGTAGAGTTGAGAGACAGCAGTATGGAGAATAAGAGAAGTGCAGAGGCAGAAGAATTTATAGAATACATGGAGACAATACATAATCAGGTTATGAAGCATTTGGAGGAGATGAATAACAAGTATAAGGAGAAAGCATATGAGAAGAGGAGACATAAATAATTATCAATTGGAGATGAAGTAATGGTATATCTAAGAAAAGAGAGATTTCTAGTGGGGACATACAACAAGTTAAAGATGAAGAAGTTTGGACCATGTAGGATACTCAAGAAGTTTGATTCAGGAAATGCATATCAAGTGGAGCTACCGGAGACATTAGGTATATCACCTATATTCAACATTATAGACCTATAATAGTATCATGAAGGAGAATCAAGTGACAGCATGGAAGAAGGTTTGAAGAATTAGTTACCACAACAATAATCAGAGCAGATAGAGGACATCTTGGACAATAGAGTTGGACGCAGTACTGGAGGCAAGCAATATAAGGAATATTTGGTAAAGTGGAAAGGCAGAACAGAAGAAGATTCATCATGGGTATCTCGGGCTGAGGTGGACCACCTTGGTTTTCCTCTAACCCCAACAAAGTGAGGGACTCACTTTTTCAACAACCCTGGGTGTTTGATGCAGGAGCATCCCAAGTTGTAAAGCAATTTTGCATCAACCAAAAACATTTGAATTCTTTCTTTTCTTTTCATTTTTGGTTTAGTTCAGTCAGTTGTAGTTTCAACATTTTGTATCGTATTTCACTGCATCTTCATATTAGAGCTCACGAAGCATGACTTAGCATCTACATATCATCATCTACATCATATCCAAATTTCAAGTCATTTGGACTTGTCTACTAAAAGTTATCGCTATTAGAAGATCATCAGCTTTCTCAGAACAGAGCATTTAGACCATTAGTTGAAGGAGAAGGTTTACAGAGCCTAATGGAACATCATACATGGCACTTATGGATCAGATAGACCTTCCTTGAGCTCTGCACCAAGTTTCATCCATTTACAGAGAAATACTAGATGTTTAAGGATGACCTACTTGTTTCTACACGTTACATCCTTCTTTGGAGTTTGTAACCTTCTTTGTCTGATACAAAGGATTTCTTGAGCTTGGAGATGATATATATAGATCTCTTAGATGCATCAGGAAAGTAGTTCTCAATTTATGTAGATTTGATAGTTAGATTATTTTTGGGAAGGCACTTTAATGGGCCCTATCTTGCATATTTATTGTAACCTAGAAAGTAGGCCTGTGAGCCCTTTGATTGTAGCCCGCATGTTGCTAGCATTCTGAATATATGATATATTGAGAATATGAATCTTCCATTGCATTCTATGATTGTGTTGTTTTTGTTATGTTTACTCTAGCTACATGGTTTAGATAGTTCAATCTATGAACCCTCTAATCGTGACTGCACTAGAATGGGATCCAAATATCTTTGATGATACTCGAATAGTATAATAATGAGGTAAGGCTTTAGAGCTCAAATATTTCAAGAATAATTGCCTTAATTATATGAATAAAGTATGCATCTAGTGCATTGGTGTTCTAAAATAAGAGAAAAGGGTCTTCTTTTATATGATTTTGAAGTCCAAATCACATTTTTTTGAGTGGGAACAATTTGAAATGAGGATAGTTATCCTAGGGCTAATTGTCATTAAATTTTTGGATCTAAAGGAAGGTAGGTAAAATGTGTTTGTCCCAAGGTAGGGGCACATCTACCCCATATTTTGAGGAAGATGAGGTTATATGGAGAGGAAGAGGGGATGGAAATAATATGATTGAAGGTGGTTTTAGCTCATTTATATTTTGTATGTGTAACTTATAGAAGAAATGGTGAAATGATAAGCTAGTCATTAGAGAGGATAAGAGAGCATTTAATTTTTGGAGCAATCACCTTGGAAATGGAAACATGGATAGGTTATCAGTGAAGGAACACATAAGAGAGGGGGAAACAATACATGGGAAGGGGAAAGGACACATGGAAAGAGGAAAGGGATGACATAGGGATATAAAATAAGACTTAGGAATGGGTCAAGATACATGAAAAGGGGAAAACTAAGGGGAAGAGGGAAAATAAGTCTAGAAAAGGGTTAAAAAGGGGAAACTAGGGAAAACACTAAAATGAGTGCAAAGAATACTAAAAAGTAATTGTATGGTATGCATCTTCTATTATTAAGAGAGTGGGTTCCACTATGGATTTGGCCCTAGTAGCATACAAGGGAGAAATGAAATGAGATCTGCGCCATTGGATGATACCAAATATCTACAACTAGCTTATCCTAAAGGGTGTTAGTATGGAAAAGGAAAAGATAACATTTGAAAAAAGAAGGTATAAAATAAGTGGGACCCACTATGACCACATCGTTACAAATGAAATTATTTACACTTTCAAATCTGATAATTAATGTCTCATGGGAAAATCTTGTTGTTGAGTCACAAAAAGGAAACCAAAGACTATAAAAGTTGATTAGAAAGAAGAGGCATGACCACACAATTGGAAGGGTAGTAACAAAAAATCTTCTAGAATTATTGAATTTGACTATGAAGGCTTTTAGGAAGGGTTGGATAATGACTTAGACAATGTAACCAAAAGGGGGCTATGAATGACACCAAGGAACTAAAAACCAAAGGAAGGCTTCTTTGATAACATGCCAACCACAACTTGAACAAAAAGTTGTATAGATCACTAAGATGATTCAGGACTTGAAAAAGGGAACCTCATACATTGTCAAAGAGTATATAAGATTCAAAGAATGCATAAATTAAAGGGAACTAGAGGAATCCATTTATAGAAGCACAAATTACTCAAAGGGAGTGTGCATAAAACAAACTACAAGATAAATATAACTATGAAAGCAATGAATAACTCCTTTTACTTTTTAAAGAAAAAAGACAAGAGTAATGATAAATATTTTTCTTACTTGCAAGGAAGAAATAAAAAAAATTCTAAAATCCTTTTTAAGACACCTTTTCAAACATTTGGTAAATGAAAGGCAAGGGAGCAAGGAATAATTCAAATTTGATTTCCCTTCTAAAATTATCAATGTAAGAAAGTGTAATTGAATCTTTTTCTCTAAATTCCTTTATGTTCTCGATCTTGACAACTTGCATACACATCTAAAATGATATCCTCTTTTTAGAACAAAATTTAAGTTTTTATTTCAATATTTTCAAGCAGTTTTGAAGCAAAAGGATATAGTCTTTTAACTAGTAATTTGGATGTACTTTGAAGAAATAATATAGAATTTTTTTCCTAACCTAAACAACAATAAAATAATCATGAAACCCTACAACAATTTTTTTAAAAATCTAAAATCTACTCTAATATTTCACACCTCTTTCAAAGACAACAAACAATTTAACTAATCAAATAAATCTACTTAAAAATAAAACAATTCTAAAATAAAAAATCCACACCTAGGATTAGATTTATCCAAGGCATAGAGAAAATTTAATGGTTGACAATAGTCCTTTGGAGCCTAGCTATAATTTTCCATCTCTTATGTTAACTTGTGGAACTCTCCAATGGTGAAAACAATGAACTAGATTGACTAGAATTACTAATCTAAATGTTTGGAATGGATATATTTAGGTGTGCAAAAAGTAAAAATAGATTCTTTGAGGTTTTTGGTTGGTCACAAACTTAGCCTAAATCTAGAGTTGTTATATGCAAAATCTAGACCCTAACAATGAATAAAAAGGATGATTAGGTTTAGGTTTTGAGAGGGCATCAAGAAAATTCCTAAAGATAAATACTCTAAGAAAAGCATGAACATGATTTAGAATGATTGAGAATTAGAGAAAGCACACTCATGCAAAGTCTCATTCGTAAAGGATTAAAAAAAATGTTTATCCTTTTTGGAAGCTCAATTTATTCTTTAAGGAAAGCTTGAGTTAGCCAAGGTGGGTAGGATGTTCACAAGGGTGATTTGATGACTAAAGGGGAAAAATCATAGATTTTAGTAGAATAAAAAGGCTATGACACTTTGGAAGTCACTTAAGTTGATTGAAGATGATAAGACGGAGGCTCTAAGAGACTCACTAGGCATTTTCACCATGGATAAATAAGACAAACAAGTTTTATTAATTTTCATTTCCATGTAGGGTCATGAGTTGGGTTATAAGGTCATCATTTGACTACCATGTATGCTTATTTATTTTTAAGCACTTGAGTTATAGACAATTGTGAATAGAAAATTAACATTCAAATAAATAAATTTTGTAGGAAAAGGGAAAAATACTTAGGCACTTTTAGAACCAAGACATTGTGATATAAACTTGAAGCTTTAAGGAAAACCAAAAATGAAGATTTTACATAGAAGATAGACAATCAATAATAGAGATCTCATGAACCATTCTTGGAAAAATTAAATAACCACATTAGCAATAAAGACCAAGAGATATATAAAAGGTTAAAGCTTAAGGTAAAAAATGAATTTCAAAAATGTGTTACACACTTAATATTCATTTTCCTAAATGTAATAAAGTTAAGCACTTGTGGCATGCTTAACCTTAATTTTTTCATTTATTATCTCTATTTAATTCCTTAGGTTGACCTAATTAGGATGAAGGGGTGGTCCCTACCTAATCATGTCTATAAATAAGGAAGAGAGGCTCTTACAAACCATCAAAATTTCTAAGATTAATTTCATGTTCTAATTTTTGGAGGTCACTCCTTTGGCGGTCACCCCTCCAAGTGGTCTAATATTTTATTGTTTTTTGCCTTTATTTCCAAGAAATATCCTAACTAGTGGTATTAGAGTAATTATTTAGGCCAAATTTTTTTCCCATAACTTACAAATCATTGAAAACTTAACCATGATGTGCTCAAGGTTTTGAATAATATATCTATGGAAGAAACATTAAAAAAATGATCTTTCTATGATTGGTTTTGAGTGAGTTATTGCAATTTTATGATTTTTCATTAAATTTCTCTACAAGCCACAATTTTTGCACTTTTTTGAATTTTTTTACATTGGTGGAAATATCATAAAAAACTAGGTAGGGTTAGTTATTTATGGTTTTAATTGGATGTAAAATAAATTCTATAAATTAGTGGTCAATGTTTGGTCAAAGGAAGGACATCAGATTCATTTATAGCTTATGTTTTATTTTTTTTGTTACAACTCACTAGATACTACCCTCCCATTCCAAATAAAAAATATAGATTTTAAAAAACAAACAAATCATAAGTCATGTCATCTTTTAGATTAGAGAACTTTTCTAAAATAATGATTCTAGTGACTCTTTACAGTCCACCACCTAAAGTTAATGGAAAAATTCCACCAGGATGTGAAATAGTACTAAACGTTATCAAGGATTTTTTTGTTTGACCCATTTACAACATATTTAAATGGGAGTTTGGATAGATTTAAATACAGACTATTATCATAATTGAAGCCCTAGCCAAACCACCTAGGTGGGTACGACACCAACAAATAAAATCAAGGAATAGGGTAACTTTTTCAAAGTCCAAGATTGAACCTATTGGAATCTAGATATTCATAAGTTTGATGGGATAGATGTAAATTTATGGATAAGTCCCATGGAACAATTTTAAGCTTCATAATATAAGTTAGAGAATGCAATGGTTGACATAGTGTCACTACATTTAGAATCTAAACCTTATCAATAGTACCAATAGATGATGGGTGACAAGAAAGGTAGGTACTTGGTTGGAAGGAATTTACTAATGAATTTGCAATCCACTATGAGAAACCATGGAAAGGAATCTATTTCACCCAAATGATAAATTTGAAACAAATAAGGTCTCTATATTAATATAATGCTAGGCATGTGAGAATGGTAATCCAAATGCAATATGTAAAACCTTATCAAAGGCTACAATTTTACATCAATGGACATAATGACTAAATTAAGAATGATGTTCATTTGTTGGAATATTCTAACACTTAGGAAAGTTATGCAACAAGAATTGCATATTGAGCAATGAAACATTGCCACTAGAAGATCCATGCAAGTTCAAAGGTCACAAGATGGAGAGATAGAAATGTGACTAATCTTGTTGACAAAAATGTGGCAAACTTGTTTAACCTAAGACAAATTACTAAGCTCTCTCCTCAAAAAGAGGTAGAGAAAAAGGTATGTGTATGCAAAAATATGGAATGGACATAAAAGGACAATACATAAATGAAAGTACCTATTCCATATTCAACATCACTTCAATAGAGCCTAAGGACTAAAGAAATCAAATAAATCAATAACACAATGTTACCATCACAATAGCCTCATGCTTCTCCATTGATGCTAGATGTATTTGAATGACATTTTGATAATGATTGTAATCATGATCTCTTGATAATGACTTGGTTGATGGTTGATTTATAGATTCCTGGGTGATAGGATTGAGGGCTAAGATTAAGAGGTGCAATTGATGGTTGAGATTAAGAGGTGGAAATAGATGGCTAAGATTAAGAGGTGGAAATAGATGGATAAGATTAAGAGGTGAAAGATAAAATGGATGGTGGAGATTAAGAGGTGAAAGATAGAAGCTTCTAAGGCATCCTTATATGAATGGATAAGATTGAGAGATGTAGTATGAAATGAGTGCTTGAGATGAAAACTTAGTTTGACTTTTGTGCAAGTCATGTGACTCTCATTTATTATTTGTGGTAAGAGGATGAGGATGAGGACAAGTGGAAATTAATCAAATAATGGAATTATTTAATTAATTATTGGAGAGGGATGATATGTGAGGACAACTTAATTAAATAAATAAGATTTATTTAATTAATTTGGCTAGAGGGAAAATGGATTAAATTAATTAAATAAATATGATGTATTTAATTAATTTGTGTGATGGAGGAAATTGATTAATTAAATAAATAAAGGTAATTTGTTTAATTAATTTGAAGAATGGGATAAATCTAATAAATTAAATAAATATAATTTATTTAATTAACTAGAAGGGGACATGAAAGGGTCTAGGACAAATACGTCGTAAGGTGACATAAGGTGGTGTCGAAAGGTGATGTTAGAGGTGTAAGGATATGGTCATTTTTAGGTGTCTACAAGGTCAATCTTAGCATTGTGATAACAAATGGTCTAAAAGTCATAAGTGTGCCAAAAGTGATAAAAGGCTAATGATTATTGATAATGAGCTTGAAGAAGAAGAATAACTAGCTACAAAAGAACCAAATGTGAAACTTGAGAAAACAAATCCAAAGGAGAGAGAAATCCCTACTATCTCCCTACATGCATTGAATGGGATAACCATGCCACAAACACTTAAAGTGGTTCATTACATAAAAAAGTGAAAGATGATAGTTTCGGTTGATATAAGTAGTACACACACGTTCATTAATATAAGATTGGCTAATGAGATCAATTATTTCATGTATCCAATCTCTAGTTCTCAAATCATGATAGTTGATGGGAAGCAACTTTCTTATGGTGGTAAATGTTGTTAGTGTAAATATTATCATTATCTAACTATTTTATATATCACCTCTTTTAAGGATTAACCTATTCACACATAAGATTAAGTTTACTTAGTCTTTTAGGATTTTGTCTCACTTTGAAATGTGTCCTTATCTATGTGAGACATCTCTTTCGTATTTGTTTTCCACTTGCACTCACACATGTCATGTGAGTTAGACAAGTGTTGCATCTTTTGGAGGTTATTCAGTGGTTGAGTTTGACCTTACTTCCTCCTCTCTCTTACTTATTTAAAGAAAGGCATTATGTACATTTTTACTTATCTTTTGTCAATATCATTTTACGCTTATTATGTACAATCTTTGTTTTTGGAAGTATTTTGAGTTTTACTAGTTGATCTTGGTTGTTTCTAACAAATGCCACTATAAAAACTCTCAATGGGAGGCTAGCAACTAGGTTCCAAAATGTTTGATATCCGTATTGAGGGAGGAGATGTAGTTTTGTGTGTGTAATGGCTTAAATAATTGGGAATAGTGTCCTTCACTTTTTAGGACCTATTCATGATTTTCAATACAAATGGACAAGTATAAAATTGTAGGAATACAATCACCACCATGAAAAATTACTCTCTCATGTGATGGAAAATTTACTTAAGAAAGAATCTTATAGCATAATAGAACAACTACAATTTTTAGAAGCACAAGAAGTGAAAAATCAAGATTCTCTAGAGCTTCAAGAGATCATTCAACACCATCAATAGGATATTCAAAAACTCAAGGGTCTACGTCTAGTTAGAGAACATGACCATTCCATTGAATTAATACTAGGAAGTATTCCTCCTAACATTAGACCTTGTCACTATTAATATGAGCAAAAGTCCAAAATTGAAAAATTGGTCAAGAAAATGTTAGATTTGGCATTGTTCATCCTAGCAAAAGTTCCTATTCATCTCTAGTGGTTATGGTTAAAAATAAGGACGAGTCATGGAGAATGGTCCTTGATTATATGGATCTCAACATGATCAAGTTCTCAAAAATAATTTTCCTATTCCTATTATTGATGAATTAAATGGTGCATATTTTTTTTAAGTTAGATTTGTTGCAAGTATGGGCCTAACCAGTGTTGTCATTGATGTCAACATACTCTTGTTGCATTGATGTCAAGGATTGGATGAGCTATGTGGTGAGGATATTAAGAAAATTAGTCCTATCAGAAACAATGAAGACAGTGAAGCTCTATGAAGTGAAGATCCCAACTAGATGAAGATCAACAAATATACATCAAAGGGTTTGTAGATATGTGTCTAAAGATGATCCAGTCAAGATTTGAGAGGTCCACATGAACATTTGGAGAAGTTATCGACATATGAGTAAAACTAGTTCTGACAGCTATTTAGAGGTGATAGAGTGACACAAATAGGTTCGGTGGGATCCAGAAATGCAATATCTTGTTCTATGGATTTGGTGGAATGTTTAGGAAGCCAATGTGAATTGACAACTCAATTGGTTCATGGTCTGGAGGTCCGTAAGAATTTATTATAATGTGACAGTGATGACAGATTATGTTCTTGAGGTTCCAGATGAAGATGCGAATGATTTCAGTAAGCAGAAGTGGTGTCGATGTTCTTGGTGATTTAGGCAAGCTTGTGAGGGTCTCTAGATTGTGTCCAGTTCATGTTGGTGGTCCACATTGAAGATTGAGCTCGTAATTGAAGATTTACTCTTGGGTGATGGTGTTCTTCCTAATCATGGCGGACTGGATGTTTTACACATCTTGCAGATGATCTTGAAGATGTTCTGTGAAGCATGGCATGTCCCTCAAAGAAGATTGAAGTCCCAGATATGTGTGGCTGATAGTGTGGTGATACACATGAAGTCTTTGTAACAAATTAAGTTGTATTTTTGTAACTGCTCTATAATAAAATAAAATAAAGTATGTTGTGCTGACTTTGATGATTATCCCAAAGTTGATGTCTTGTATAAATAAGATTTGTGAAGTCATTTCAAAGTATCCTAGGTGGAGATGAAAATATGGTAGAGAGGAGAAGAGCAAAAAGTAGAGCAGAAGTGTTGAGCTTAAATGGAACTGTCTCAAGTATGGTGAAGATGGTAATCTCCAATTCAAGTATGTAATATTTATATTGTTATTCTGTAGACAGTGTGTCTCCTGTAGGCAGTGGGCCTCTTGTGAACAGTGTGCTCGGGCAGTGAGCCCTAATTGGCAAGTGTCATTTTGTTCTTCTTATTCTTTTAACAGAAAATACAATCTTGGGTTAGTCACCCCATAGTTTTTCCTTAACCGGGTTTTCCACATTAAAATCTTGGTGTCATATGTGTTAATGTGTTTCTGCACTTGAGATATTGCATTGTGCTTCCATGATTAAAACATTATTGTGCTGTAGAAATATAAGAAGGATTTAAGTGTTTACAATTTTTTTTTGGTGACAATTGATTCACCCCCTCTCAGTTGTTTGTCCTAAAATCAACAATTGGTATTAGAGCTAAGTTCCTCTAAAAGAGCTTAACTACTTGAGGAGATTTGGGATGTCTTCATACAAGAAGGATAGTTTGAGGTTTGATGGAACAAATTACACTCTTTGGAAAATCTGCATGGAATGTCACTTGTAATGTATGGGATTGCTATATTGGACCATGACTACAAAGAAGTATGTTCTTCTAAAGAATGGTTTGACAACTGTAGATGAAATCAGAGATGCTGAAGATAATCTTCGAGCTAAAGAAGCCTTACTAAGTGCCTTATCTGATTTAGAGTTGACAAATGTTATGGATTTAAAAACTAAATATGAGATTTGGTCAAAGCTGGAACTTCTACATGAAGGAGACAAATATGTTAAATGTGCCAAGCTACAGAGTTTGAAAGGAAAATTCAAAAACTTGAAGATGAGAATATCACTACATTTATGCCAAAAGTAAATGAGCTTGTTTGTGGCATTAGGTGTGCTGGTGGAACCTTGGATGAAGATGAGATTATTGCCAAAGTTCTTAGATCCCTACCTCCTACTTACAAACACAAGGTTGTTTCTATTGAAGAATTTAGATCTTTATCAAATGTCACAAGAGATCAATTGGTTAGAAAATTAGTTGCATTTGAATTGGCTGAGTTTGGAGATGCACCCCCCAAGACTGAATCTGCATTCAAAGCTAGTGCCTCTATAAAAGGCAAACAAAGGTATGATCTAGGAGAGAAATCCTCAAAGAAACTATCATGGTATGAAAAAAAAAGAATAGATCTGGAAGAAGATGAGGTAGAAGCTACTCAACTTGAAGCCCTTATTGCAAAAAGACTGCTAAGAGGATCTGATAAGTATGAAGAAAAATTGCCCTTCAAATGTTTCAACTACAACAAGATTGGTCATTTTGCCTCAAGGTGTCCAGAAAGATTTTCAAAGACAAATCCAAATAGATCAAGATTCCAAAAGAAATGTTACTATGTTCATGAAGATGATGATGATGAAGGAGTAACAGATGATGAATCAAAGACAAGAAATAAAGCTAGAAGTGTCTGGGTGTTTATTGTCATCAAGGAAGAAGATTCAATGCCCACTAAATCTATCAATTATAAACAGGTAGAAAGAGCTCTAGCTGCTCAAGTTGAAGAAAAGGATGAATGGGTCATTGGCAGTGGATACTCCCACCATGACTGGTGATAAAAATAAGTTCATAGATCTGGAAAGATATGAAGGAGGAGTTGTAAAATTTGGTGATAATTCTGTTGGTAGAATCAGAGGTAGGGGAACTATTTCTTTTGATGGAAAGAACAAAAATAGTGATGTACTGTATGTTGAAGGTTTGAAGCATAATCTTCTTAGTGTTGGGAAGTTGGTGGACAAAGGCTATGATCTCTGATTCAAAAATGGAAAATATAGAATCTTTGAAAGCTCTGGAACTAAGATTGCATGCGGTACTCAAACAAAAGGTAACATCTTCCACTTGGTTGGTGCTGGAAAAAGTTGTTTATTTGTTCAAATTGATCAGAGTTGGTTGTGGCATAGGAGAATGTGTCATGTAAATTTTGACAATACGATCAAGATAAGAAACACTTAGGCTGTAAGAGATCTTCCAAGACTGGTGAAACCTACTAACAATATGTGCAAAGAATGTCAATTGGGTAAGCAGAGCAGAGTCACATTTAAAAGCAAGGAACAATCTTCTACTGGATTGTTGGACTTAGTACACACTGATCTATGTGGACCAGCAAGAATTAGGAGTATGCAAGGTGATAGATATTTCATGTTACTGATTAGTGACCACTCCCAGATGATGTGGGTGACTTTCCTGAAAGAGAAATCTAAAGCTCTTGAGAAGTTCAAAATATTCAAGGCTATGGTAGAGAATGAAACTAGGTTAAACATAAAATGTCTTAGGTTTGATAGAGGTGGAGAATTCACATCTGGAGAGTTCATAGAATTCTATGAGAAACATGGGATAAAAAGATAGTTATCTACTCCAAGGACTCCACAGCAAAATGGAGTAGTGGAGAGAAAGAACTGGACCATCCAGAAAGCATCTCAAACCATGATGATGGAAGCAAATGTCCCTTAGATCTACTGGAGAGAAGCTGTAAGCACTGCTGTCTATACTCTTAATTGAATACAAATCAGAAGCAATACTGGTAAGACCCCTTATGAACTCTGGATTGGTATCACTCCTACTGTGAAGTATTTCAGAGTCTTTGGTAGTAAATGTTACATTAAAAGAGATGAAGACCTTAGAAAATTTGATTGTAGAAGTGATGAAGGAATATTCTTGGGTTACTCTACTCAAAGCAAAGCATACTGGTGTTAAAACAAGAGATTAAGAAAGATTGTAGAAAGTACAAATGTGAAGGTTGATGAAGGCATTGAAAATGTCTCAAGGTTTTATGAGTATGAAGTAGATGATCAGAATGATGTTCTGGTCCAAGAAGATCTAGCCCCTTCTGTAGTTCAGATTCAGACTAATCCAGAGAATCTTGAAATACAAGAAGAAGAGATAAGTTTGAATGAACCTGTCCAAGAAATAGAAGTGCAAGAAATTCCCAAAACTCCTAGGTATGTAAGATTGAATCATTCTGAAGACCAGATCATAGGTGATAGAAGCAAAGGTGTTCAAACAAGAAGAAAGATTTCTCAAGATTTAGAGAAGTATTGTCTGATTTCAAAGATTGAACAAAAAATAGTAGGTGAAGCATGCAATGATGAAAGCTGGGCCAAAGCAATGGAGGAAGAGTTGATGCAGATTGAGAAAAATCACACTTGGGATCTTGTTCCCAGACGTAGAAACAAAAATGTGATTGGGACCAAGTGTGTCTTCCAGAGTAAACTGAATGAAGATGGTAAAGTAGTCAGAAACAAAGCCAGATTGGTCTTTAAGGGTTATTCTCAAGTAGAAGGAGTTGACTTTGAAGAAACTTTTTCTCCAGTGGCAAGAATTGAAGTACTCAGATTATCTCTTGCTTTTGCTACCTTCAAGGATTTCAATGTATATCAGACAGATGTCAAGTCTACCTTCCTTAATGGTGACGTGGAAGAAGAAGTATACATTGAGCAACTGAATGGATTTCAATTATCTGATCATGGTGATTTGGTCTGCAAGTTGAAGAAAGCATTGTATGGACTCAAACAAGCCCCAAGGGCCTAGTATGAGAGATTGGATAAACATCTTTTGAAGATTAGTTTCAACAAAGGTACTGTTGATAGTAACTTGTACTTCAAGATTGATCATGAAAATGTCTTGATTGTTGAAGTATTTGTTGATGACATCATTTTGGAGGAAGAGATAGTATGTGCAAGACTTTTTCAAATCAAATGAAAAGTGAATTTGAGATGTCTATGTTTGGGGAAATGAATTCTTCTTGGGTCTGCAAATCACTCAAACAAAGAAAGGAATCTTCATATCATAGACCAAATATGTGAAAGAATTGTTGAAGAAATTTGGGATGGAAGATTCAAAGCCAATGAATACTCCCATGGCAACTGGGTGTAAACTGAGAAAAGATGATGAATATCCTAAAGCTAATTAGAAAAAGTACAGGTCAATGATTGGAGGACTATTGTATCTTACTCAAACTAGACCTGACATTATGGATGTTGTTGGTCTTGTTGCTAGATTCCAAGCTAATCCTAGAGAATCTCATGTCATAGCAATCAAGAGAATTCTCAGATATCTAAAGGGAACAGTTGAGTATGGTTTATGGTATCCTAGGGATCATTATTTCTCTCTTCATGCATATATAGATGTGGATTAGGTAGGAGATGTGGATGACCGGAAGAGTACCAGTGGTGGTGCATTCTTTTTGGGGAAAAAATTAGTTTCTTGGTTGAGCAAGAAACAAGAGGCAATATGTTTGTCCACTGCAGAAGCAGAATATATTGCAGCAGCAGGTAGTTGTACTCAAGTATTATGGATGAAGCAAATGCTAAGAGACATTAGAGTGGAGTATGAGGAACCAATCACAATCTTCTGTGATAACTCAAGTGCAATAAATATATCAAAAAATCCAGTGTTGCATTCAAAGACAAAACATATATCCATCAAGTTTCACTTTTTGAGAGAGCAGGTGAACAAGAATGAAGTCAGATTGGAATTTGTAGCCTCAAAGGATTAGATTATAGACATTTTTACTAAACCTCTACCTAAGGACTCTTTTGAGTATCTCAAGGAGAAGTTAGGGGTTATTACCCCTCTGGCTCTGAATTAAGGTGCACTGATGTGCATCAGTCCGATGGATCTCATAGTCATGTCTTATGGTCTGGATTAATGATAGGAAGCTGCCACTCAGGGGGAGCAGTCTATATGATTCTAAAGTATTGATGCAAGTATGTTCCCTTTGCCATTGATGTCAAAGGGGGAGAGAAGACATGTGAAAAACAAAAGTGGTTGTTGAAAAAAGGGGGAGAAGCAAAGAAAGAGAAGACATATGAATGATTGCTATTGATAGGGGGAGGTATGTCAGTTAGTGAGGAGAAGTTCTTGTCTTGATGGTTAAAATAGTTTTTCACATCATATGTTGCCATCAATGACAAACGGGGAGATTGTTGCAAGTATGGGCCTAACTAGTGTTGTCATTAATGTCAACATACTCCTGTTGCATTGATGTCAAGGATTGGATGAGTTGTGTGCTGAGGATATTGAGAAAATTAGTCCTATAAGAAATAGTGAAGACAATGAAGCTCTATGAAATGAAGATCCCAGCCAGATGAAGATCAGAGAATGCACATCAAAGGGTTTGTAGATATGTGTCTAAAGATGATCCAGTCAAGATTTGAGAGCTCCGCATGAAGATTTGGAGAAGTTATGGCCATATGAGTAAAATTAGTTCTGGCAGCTATTCAGAGGTGACAGAGTGACAAAAATAGGTCTGGTGAGATCCATAAATGTAATATCTTGTTCTGTAGATTTGATGGAATGTTTAGGAGGCCAATGTGAATTGACAACTCAATTGGTTCGTGGTCTAGAGGTCCGCAAGCATTTATTCTAATGTGACAATGATGATGGACTGTGTTCTTGAGGTTCTGAATGAATATGCAAATGATTTCAGTAAGCAGAAGTGGTGTGGATGTTCTTGGTGATTCAGGCAAGCTTGTGGGGGTCTCTAGATTGTGTCCAGTTCATGTTAGCGGTCTGCATTGAAGATTGAGCTCGTAATTGAAGATTTACTTTCGAGTGATGGTGTTCTTCCTAATCATGGCTGACCGGATGTTTTACACATCTTGTGGATGTTCTTGAAGATGTTCTGTGAAGCATGGTGTGTTCCTCAAAGAAGATTGAAGTCTGAGATATGTGTGGCCAACAATGTGGTGATACGCATGAAGTCTTTGCAACAAATTAAGTTGTATTTTTGTAACTGCTCTATAATAAAATAAAATAAAGTATGTTGTGTCAACTTTGATGATTATCCCAAAGTTGATGTCTTGTATAAATAAGATTTGTGAACTCATTTCAAAGTATCCTAGGTGGATATGAAAATGTGGTAGAGAGGAGAAGAGCAAAAAGTAGAGTAGAAGTATTGAGCTTAAATGGAATTGTCTCAAGCATGGTGAAGATGCTAATCTCCAGTTCAAGTATGTAATATTTATATTATTATTCTATAGACAGTGTGTCTCCTATAAGCAATGGGCCTCTTGTGAGTAGTGTGCTCAGGCAGTGAGCCCTAATTGGCAAGTGCCATTTTGTTCTTCTTATTCTTTTAACAAAGAATACAATCTTGGGTTAGTCACCCCGTGGCTTTTCCCTTAACTAGGTTTTCCACATTAAAATCTTGGTGTCATATGTGTTAATGTGTTTTTGCTCTTAAGATATTGCATTGTGCTTCCATGATTAAATCATTATTATGTTGTAGAAATATAAGAAGGATTTAAGTGTTTACATAAAAGAAATTTTTGGTGACAACTGATTCACCCCCCCTCTCAGTTGTCTGTCCTAAAATCAATAAGATTTACATTTATTTTATCATAAAATTCAACTAAAGGAGGATGTTGTACATAGAAATACCTTTAGAACACATGAGGGTCATTATGAATTCTTAGTTATTCCATTTGGTCTCACTTATGCTCCATCAAGATTAAACTTTCTAAAGCCCTATGAATTCAATGTTCCACCCATTTATAATTTAGAAATTGTGTTGGTATTATTTAATGATGTCATTGTGATTGATAATTTGAAACAACTGAAAGAACCTAATAAGATACCACAAATACTCTAGAATTCCTACTCAAATTCAATTCACCGACTAAACTAAGAAAAATACATAAAACATAAGTTATACCTTGCAAATTGATTTATCCTATGCGCTCCATTGTCTCCTATCTTCTCAATGATCTTGTTGATAATGCTATTACTCTCAGAATTGTACTTCTTTGCTTCCTAAGATGACAATGAGATGAATGGGGATTCAAATGCAATGTGATCAAACCTACAATGCAACTAAGATAATGATGATGATTTTTCTATCACCATGATGTTACTAATGATTGGATAATGAGGATAATCATATGCAACTAAATGATACTATGATATGGATATGCAAATGGGGGGGGCAAAGGCATGCTTGATTGCTTGATGGAATTTTTGTAGCATGTAAGTACTATAGCTCTTGTGATTATAAAATGAAGGTGAGGAACTTGCTTTTATAGGACAAGGAGGCTCAAATCCAAGTGTCAAAAGATCCACAGTAGAGGAATAAGTCTTGTCACATGTATGGTCAAGATCAAATTGGTTGGGATGAGGGAGATAAAGGTGGAAGATGTTCCTACTATGATGAGAAGGTGGAGGAATATGTGGAACCATAAGCCACATGTCATGATGCTCACAAAGACCATTGTGACAAAGGTGGAAGACCAAGAGAAGAACATGGAGGAAGGAGTCCTTGGTTGTTGGAATGTGAGAGAGAATATAGGATTTAGAAGACAAGTGTCTTTGACCATGTTTGATGTTTGAGAAGATATAGGGCACATGTTTGAGAGGATAAATAACTAATTAAATATTAAGAATATTTAATTATTGGAGCAATATGATGAGGTGTCCAATGATGTGGAAATGACAAGGATGAGATGATGTGGATTTTAGACATAGGACTTTGTCTTAGAGGAAATAATTAAATAATGATGATTATTTAATTAGAGATGACATTAGAGGAATTCAGGAATGTAATTGTTAGAAGAATATGATGAACGTGAACCAAATAAATAAATTAGTGTGTTTATTTATTGATAGAAGAATAAGAATAAAATAAATATAAAATATATTTTTAATTTGACTTGAGCCATTCTTATGTGTATACATTTTGCCCCTCTTTGAGACAATGTGTTTTATCACATTGTTTCAAAGAATAAAAAAGTTATGAGTATGATACATGCCCCAGTTTTCCCCTAGTACAGGTTTTATGATGGTAGGATGCCCCCTCGGGAGATTGGTCGGGATGAAATTGGCAAAAGGATAACGAGCGATCTCACGATGAAGAAGAATGAACGACATGACTTGCAGATGAAAAATTTGGGTGATGGAGAATGAGAAATAGATGAAAAACATGGCATGCATGTGTAAGGTTAAACACCTCTAGTTAGGGTTCATTTGGATATAAATAAGGATATGGGGTCTCTTTTCTACTCATTTGTACACTTGTCATTTGAAGAGAGATTGTAGGGAGACTTAGTGCATAGCAGAGCAGAGAAGTCAGCGAAGATGCAACAGATTCTTATAGAGAACCATAGGTTTGAGAGGATCCACCAATTCAGGCGACCAATAGAGTATGAACCCCCATTATGTATGCCCTTAATTTTGGTCGAAGTGCATTTATGACGGTCAAAATTTAGGGTCAAAATTTTTGGTTTTGAATGCATGGTAGAATTATTTGTGTGCATATGATAGCTAGGTTTGTGCATTTATCTCGATTTCGCGCATCTGATAGCTGAATTGGTGCATATGTGATTTTTCTACATCTAGTAAATAGTGTTGCACATGTGAGTTAATTCTATGCATATAATTAGGGTTTTGACACATATATGTGATTTTGTGCATGCAATTAATAATCTTGCGCATGTAAAATAGTCTTGCACATGCAATCAGGTGTTCTACACATGCATTATGATGTTGTACATATGTTATAAGTCTATGCATATGATGCCTAATTTTGTGCATGTGCCTAAAGTCATACAAATGATTAGGGCTCCTGCACATATGGGGTAAAGCTGCACTTTTGATAAATAGAGCTGTGCATCTAATAAAAGTGGTCAATTACTTAGCTGAATTGATTAAGTTGCCATCTTGATTGATGTTAGCCAATTGATAGGTCAACTTTGAGATTGATAGAATCTCAGAAGAGATGATAGGATGGGTTTAACAATAGGATAACTAAGTAATTGTTTTGATAAATGTGGTAGATATGCAACTTAGTTGATTGGTTAACGTGCTTGCATTATTGATTGCATGAGGAGCTAGATGATGTTTTGATGTTACAAGTGTTGGGATAGGAAAATTTAAAATTTTCTCATCTTTATACCCAATCATGTCTGACCAAACCAAAAAATATTCTGCCCAAAACTAGAATAAACAATTGATATATCCCATAAAATCTTATGACTTTTATCACAAATAATGTAAAGGGCCTCAAATTCTTAACATCAGCAAGACCTAAGAAACCCATCCCCCTGGATCAGGGTCTCATCCTCTGCTTTTATAACTTCCACCTTGCCCTGGAGCCCTCTAAGCCTATTCAGACTAATAGTGGGGAAATGTCTTCAAACCTTGATGATACTGTTGTTTCTGAAGAGCCAAGCCCTTCCCCTATTTCTCCTAAGACGAAAGGGGTTTCTTTTTCTACTACTGAGGAGATTCCCATGGTAACCACTACCAACACCTTGGTCTCTAAAGTTAGTACAAAGAACAAGAAGAGGAAGATAAAAGATGTGGAAGTAGATACTGTGGGGGCTACTGTGGGGACCCCTAAAAATCTCTGTAGTACCCCTCTGGGGCAAGGCAGCAAATCTCATTTGTCTGTGAAGAATCGTAAGGAGGGCTTCTCCTCAGGGATTAGGCGGTCAGGGAGGATTATTGGAAAACCTGCACCTAAGGCCAAACTTATTGATTATTCTGAGAGTGCATTTGACGAATCCACCCAGGGTGATGAGGCCAAGGTTATGGATGTGTAGGAGATTTTTGAGGATACTGATGGTAAGCATGGAAATAAAGTGGTGGAGGCTATTGGTGGGGATGTTGGTGACTTTGTGGGTAACACTGGCAAAGCGGGAAAGATGTTTGTGCAGGAAGTCGATGATGAAACAGAGACCAATGCTGGTTATGGGACTAACATTGTTGTTCTGAGGGGCCGTGTTGAGAAGATGGAATAGACTTTTTCCACTATGCTCAAGCATACTATTTTACTTAATATTTCTATGATGAATGATCTTGGGGCTACCGGTGCTGTTGACACTAATGAGAACTCTAAAAAGTTGGATGATTTCATTAAATCCATGGTTAAACAAGGAGAGAATCTTTCTCCTTAGTTCTAGTTTCTTTTATACTGGTGATACTCTATTACTTCATATATACTGTCTTTAGTCTAGTGTTGTTGTCTATGTTGTTTATGTTGGGTAAGCAGATTATGTTGTAACTATTTTGAGGCTCTTTTGTGCTGATGCCTCTGGGGTTTCTTTTTACTATTTTGTAAGGGTTTGGCCCCTCATTTTAGCCACCTTATATTATCAAAAACATCAGCAAGACCTCATGTTAGTCATACTGATCCATGAGAAACTTGTTGAAATGGCTATTGGCATGAGAATAAGGGTTGGGGAGAAGATTTTAATGATCACCGATGGAGAAAATGATACCGATGGCCTTTCATCAGAGAGAAAGTTACCAATCACATCGATCGGTATAAGATGTTAATATCAGTGAATACTCTACAAGCCCTTCCGACAGTATTGTAGGAATACACACAACACTGAGAGGGGGGGTGAATCAGTGTCGTTAACAATTTTAACACTTTTTACTCCTTTTCTTAATTTAATTTCACAATTTTAGAATTCTTCAGATAGAACAAATAAAATATGTAGAGTATCAACACAAAACTTGACACAAGAAATTTCCCGAGTGGAAAACCCTCCTGGGGTATAAAAACCACTCAACTGCCTCACTGGCTTAACACAAATTTTAGATTACAACTGTCTCACTGACATTACATTTCTGCCTCACTGGCATATTGTACTTCTCTGCATGTCTCACTGACATTACAACATCAATATTCAATGAAAAATATAACTCAGGGGATTTCCCTGTTTCAATAAAAACAAAACCTTATTTCTCCCTTTTAAAAACAAACAAAATATATTCTTAGCAATCAACCTTCAACTGTCTTCAACATCTACAATCATTCAATTTTGATCTTCAAAATTCTTCATACCTCTGCAAAATAATCTCAAACTAATTCACCATTTCTTGAACTTTCTCTCTATGCAAAACTGAACAATTGACCCTCTCTAAGAAATTATTGTCTTTCATCACTTTCACTTTCTCTGAACAAACATTAATCCATCTTGATCATTGAAGGACTCCATTCATTTATTGAACCAACATTCTTTCAAAACCTCAACATAAATCCCTGAAAAAATGTTTCTTCATACCTGCAAAAATACATTTCAAAACAAAAATACCATTCTCAAAAACTTCTTACAACCTTCAATATCATCTCTTATCTGCAACTCTTACTCACCTGCCATTCAAATAATCAATACTTATACAAGATGAGATTCCATCATATAATCTCTTCAAAATCGGTTCAACTTCAACATCATGTTTTATCTCAATCTTATCATATTCTCTTATAAAAATCAAACAACAAAACAAGAAAAAATAAATCCCCTTTGAAGAACTCTACCTTTTCACATTCTTCTCAATTAGAAACATTCTAAATCTCACTCTTTCCTTCACACAAAAATCAACTTCAATGCCCCTTGAACTTCAGTGAGAAAAGTCAAGAATAACATGTTTTATTGCCTTTTGAACAACAATGAATGTCAACTTTAATCGGCTGAACTAACCATTTGTAGAAACTTTCTATTTAAATCACAACACTCCGATCTACGGTGCCCGCCACAAGATATTTAAACAGTGATCATTGGATTCGATGCCTTTAAGAACAACATATGATCACCGATTGTGCTAGGAGATCAGGCTTAGAGTGACTTACCACTCAATGACTAACGATGCCTCCAACCGGTCATCACTTGGAACTAACCTGCTGTCACCGGTCACTTTAAAAATATAACATAAAGTGCAGAGTATGATGACAGGCAGTATGGTTAAGAAGGATAAATGTTGAGCACAATGTTTAAGACTAGTCAAGTATTAAGCAAACACACTTACCACTTCAAATACTATAAACCTTAACATACTTCACATACTTCATATACTTCAAATATTATAGCACTGAATTGAACACCATACTTCATCAGATCTGCCACTGTCATGAAGCCAATATAGATGAAGTTAATATAATGCAAGCCCTTGCCTTGATTCAAAATTGATAATATGCAATGAATGCCACTGATCAATATGACTAAGTCAGAACAACTTCACACAAGACACAAGATCAAAACTGAGAGATCTGAAAACCATGAAGATCATGTCACTAATGAAGACCATGTCACTGATGTCATTACCATGAAGATCATGTCACTGATGAAGACAATGTCACTGATGTCACTACCATTTTGGCATCAATGAAAAGACAATATACTCAACTGTGAAATGTGCTACAAGTATAAATCATGCTGATGAGAGAAGTTATGATGATGTGACATTTCACAACTAGCAAGAAAGTTGAAATTCTTGAACAATTAATTACAGATGAAGAAGAAATCCTCTGAGATAATATTTGAAATCATTGCAATTAAGTTCGACAGAATTGTTTGAGAAGAGCAAGCAAGTGGAGACTTGAAGCAGACAACAGGGGAATTCAATTAGAGCCACCAATAACAGAGTGTCAAAATTCTACATTTTGTTTCAATCGCAGCAAGTTTGTGGGTCTCTTTTGTTTCTATGCGAGTTTCAAAGGAATCGCTGAGTGAAATAATGCCCTGCGTGGAAGCTGCCAAGTGTCAAGCCATAGTTAAAGCCGCTAAATATTAATTTTTGTGTGGAGTGTGCCACATAGAAAATATTTTCAATGTTTCAAGTTTCATCTTTGTTGCGGGTGTCACCACGTGTACCATGTAGAGGCAGTCCGTAAAGTTCTTTGTTTTGTATGGAGTTTTTCGCATGTCTCTTTATTTAGCTACGGAAGTTGCCGCATGTTTCTTTCCATATCATGTTTGATGCTAGTAAAGAGGATGGTGGGCCACAGTATGTTTCAAGTTCCAAGCTACGGAGAATGCCACGTGGTGGTCATGGAGATAGAGTTATTTTGTTTATGCTCCTTTTTAGTGAGAAACTTAAATATTTTAAAGTGATGCGGGTTGCGCCAAGTGTCAGCTTCGGCGGGGAGTTTCAAAATCATAGTATGTTTCAAGTAGTAATGTGGGTGCCACCACGTGTTAGTTGGCACACGCGTGGAAGATGTCATCTATCCTAGTTTCTTCCTTTGAAAGCTAATGTGCGATGAAGGCTATGGATCCCATTTTTAATGTGTTTCATATTATAAATGATGCGGACTGCGACAGATGTCATAGGCAGAGACCACCTAAGCACAAAGACATAGTTTTGAGGGCTTTGCAGAGGAAGACACATAGATAGTTTTGAAGGCTACAGAATGTGATAAGTGTAATTTTCCTATTAACTTCTAAGAGATAAAGGAGTTTCTCATATTGATATGGATGCTGCCATCTGTCACAATAAAGTTTCAAGTTTCAAGTGCGCAGGTCTCGCCATGTGTCTGTGTCTTAATGAAGGAGTTGTGCCACATTTATTTTGCCCCAGCTAATGAGCGTGCAGGAGGAGATGGCTATTTTAGATTCAGAGGATCGTAACCATCAGGGACTTCCAGTTATCTTCAGTTCTGTTGGGCCATTGGAGATTTGGTTGTTACAGATAATCTAGAGTCAGATCTTAGTTTATAAATATGTAATATTTGTAATAGATCGAGACACATATATAAAGAGAATGATTATTGAAAAGATGTTGTTAAGAGCACCTTCAAGGGATCAGTAAAGAGACTAACTCAGGATGAAAGCTCATAGAGTTTCCAATCACTATCCATAGATCAAGTAGCTGAAATCCAGATGGATACACTTGTCATAGTACTCCAGAACAGGCATACCAACATGATGCATTGGCTGAGCCAATTTTGGGATAATTATTCTCAAAATTATAAAGCAATCCAAGAGCATAAGAAGCTTGACAAAAGGTTGCAGGAGAAACTCAGTGAGACACAGGGTAAAGATACTTCTAAGATTACAGGTGCCTCCAATGCAAAAGAGTTGATTGAGCAACATCAGAAGTATTATGATCAACTTAAGACTAAATGTGCTGAAGCTTCAAAAGCAAGAGTGCCCACATTATTTAAAATCACTAAAGAATTAAAGAGCAAAGAAGAATGGAGCAGAGACTATCAAGGAATATTGCATGAAGCTTTAGGAGAAGCCTACAAGCATTTAGAGAGGATGGTTACGATGGATGTGATTACAAGGAATGCCATTGAGTTTAATGATTCACATCACAGCCAGGAGTACTTAGACCATATTGCTTAGTTATACTTGTGGTTGAATCGGGCCTAAGCATTGTTGTTTTATGGTTGTTATGTTAATCTTGTCAATTCCCAAAAGACTTCTTGAAGAGTTATGTCTCTTCACAAGTATTTCTATATAAGTTCGAACACTTGATGCTGAATTATCATCAGCAGTAGAATATATATAAAAATTTACAATATTTCTCAAAGACCATGTTGCAAGTATCTTATTGAAGAAGTAAATTGAAGTTTTCTGATTCTATGGTTTTATTCTGGCATCAATTGTTTGTTGAAATTACACAATTGTATGGTTGTCTCCATTTCAGTATTTCCTTGTTATTCAAATTAATATATCAAGTATATAGTTAATTTGTCAATACACATTTTCTATATCTGTGTGATCGAGTTAATTGGTTTCCATAGAGGAATTAAAATCCTTCTGATCAGTCACAACAACCTAGAAGTGTTAGTTTGGATTACTAAGAAGAATCATATAATTAGGATTTCTATTTTGTCTCCAAGTTGATATTATCTATTATCTTGCATATTTCATTCAATTGGTTCCTTCAAGAAAGGATTAAATTACCTTCTAGTGAGTAACAAGAAAACTGATTGTATTAGTTGGATTATTAAGAAGAGTTTGTTAGTCATGTCCGTGCATGTTTATACAAGTTATAAACTAAATATTGTGCCAAACAATTAGAGTTATCACCCACTCTAAGCCACTAGTCTTAGTCCTTCATTTGATTCTGTTTACCCAACAAGGCACTGGTCTTATTTCAATTTACCATTAAAATCCTTTTATTTACAAAATCATAAAATTCACCTTGATATTGCTTATACAATTTATACCAACCATTAATTAGATATTAGAATTAGTTAGGTTTCATCTATCCTACACCAATTGCCACTGTAGATAGATCCATTTAATCAAAATACTTACTCTCAAACTACTTTAATTTTCAAGGTTCACCCACCTAGGTTTAGTAGGACCTAAAGTGCAGGAAATCATCAAACCCTAAATGTTAATTTCGTCGCGTTAGTTCAAAAATGTTGCAAATCTAAGCATAGAGCCTGGCATTCTCTTAGGATTAGCAGCTTGCATTTTTGAGACCTAACAAATTGGTGACTCTGCTGGGGATATAAATAAAAGACCTTAGTAATAAACCATTCCTTTTATAGAGTCATTTCAAAAATTTTAATTTGGTAACTCTACTGGCAAGAAGAACCTGAAAGATAAATTATAAACTTTTTCCTAGTTACAAAATAGGTGGCAACTCTAGTGACTATTATAACAGATAATTGATACCAAATGGATGGTAGGAGATCCAAGATGGAAGGAAAGAAATTGCAATCACCTCCACCAATTAGAAACATCTCCAAAAGAAATGGAACATCAAATTATTCTCACCAAAATGATAACCAGGAGGCTCAAGAGGATAATGCGGAGCAAACTATTGCAATTCACAATAAGTTCACACCTCTGCATAATTCAAATGAAAATCTCAATGGAGTAAATAATGATATATTGGCAAAATACAGACCTGATCCTCAAGAACGGCTTGAGTGTGAAGCACGGGCCATGAGGGAAATCGATCAAAGACAAGCTAAATATGATTTCAAGATGTATTTACATTAGGGAGAAGGGGTAAAACATGGATTCTCAACTGAAGAAATAAATGACATCCCAAAGACTTCAGGAGGTATGAATCAAGCACAATAGGATCTGTTTAGGCTCCAGGAGGAACTTGAAATGATTAAGATAGAGGAAACTAAGAGGTTGTTGCAACAAGAGATTCAACAGATAAAGAGTAGGGATAAATAGCCCCCCCAAAATATGTACCTCCACATAGGGGAAACACTTCAAGGAATCCACAACCAAATTTACACAAAAATACAGGTGGTGCTTCAAATTCACAAGCATCTGGAAGTCATCAAAATACCATTCCCCAATATCCTAGATCACCTCCCATACATAATACATCACAACATATGGCTAATCCTTACCCACCCCCTGGCCAACAATATTATAGACCACAAAGTCCTTATATAAATCCCCACATGAACCAACAACAACAATATGCTTATCATCAGCCTCTAGGTGGATATAATTACTATCCTAATCCACCACCCATGAATTTTTCACCTCAAAACCTTGCAAACATATGTAGCCAATTTGGTCTAACTGAGTATCAGTTGTATCCCTATCCTATGGATAGTAATTGGAGAAATATAGTTCCCAAGTTTACTGGGAACAGTGCAATATCAGCTAAAGATCACATCAGAAGCTTCAATGCTTTCGTACAAGATATTGGTATGGAATGGGAAGATATTAGAATGAGGTTGTTCATGATGTTCCTAACTAAAGATACAAGAGACTGGTTCAACAGCTTACTTGATGCCTCAATCAATTCAATAACCTATTCCCATAATCAATTTAAGGAGCAGAATGGTAATCAATATGCCCCTGAGTTTGCATTACATGAATTAATAAGTATCCAGAAATACCAAAATAAATCAGTGTATGACTTCAATCTAAAATTTTCCAAATTTCACAACAAAGTACCACATGGATCCAAACTATCTAATCCAACAACATTGAGCATTTATATGAAAGCATTTGATCCCAAGATAGGGTATGAACTTAGAAATCGGTGCCCTACGACCCTGGCTGAAGCACAGAAAGTGGCATTAACTATTGAGAACAATAAGAAAGCTACAGGTATGGTTAGCAAGAGGGATAACCCTAGAAATCCTCAGAACCCAAATTTTTAGCAGACTAAACAAGAAGGTCAGCATAAGCATGAAAGGCCCAGGTTGCATGATATGCTGTATAATACAAATTGGAAAGCTGGGAGACCCATTGATAATAGTAGAAAGCAACATTATGGCAAGGATACCCCTAACCCTCTAAAAAGAAATATGACATATGGTAGAAGATAAACCTTCATGTCTGGTATGCAATTTGCCACATTCACCTAAGTATTATGAGGTGGCTAAAATAGTACAACAAGAAGAAATGTTATACAATTATAACAGAGACAATCACACTATAAACATGATGCAAGATACACCATATTTGCTGACTGAAGACTATTCTTCTATAGAGGAAGAGGGATATGAATATGATGTGGGAAACCAGAGACATCATATCAATATGGGAGAACAAGAAGTGTTCTCATATTAGGTGGATGGTTATGAGGAACCTACTTTTTTTTAACAATCAGCCATATAATCAATGGAGAAAGCCCACCGAAAATGAAAGAGAGGCTCTTACAATAGCTGCAATATCTCAAGCTAAAAATGCCTATAACTTAAGGAACCAGACAGTGAACGTTGAACAAGGAACACCTGGGAGTGTATTTATAAAAGATCACAATTACAAAAAGAATAATGCATAGTCATCATTCAAAGAGCCAGAAAAGGGTGACAAAAATAAAACAAAAGAAAAATCACAAAATCAAGAAAAGGAAAATATAAAAATAGAAAAGAATGATCAAACTATGGCCCATTCATTTGACATTGCTCATGCAATATCTCAGGTAAAAATATCAGTTCCACTTTTAGAAATGATGAAGATAGACAAATACAGGAATACAGTAGTTAAACTGATTTCAGATATCCCAAGTCAAAAATATAAAGGATCTGAAAATAGAACAAACAATGTGCACCAAGAAACATTCCAAATGCCTAAGGTATACCTAGGTGATACATTGACAAAGAATCCCTCATAGGTGGACCCTTTCTACACTACATTATTGATCAAAAACAAGATAGTGAGGAACTGCATGATTGATTCAGGTGCTGCCATGAATATCATGCCAATAGCAATTATGAAAGAACTGGGAATGTGGGTTGACGCTACATTTGTTAGGTGTTATGCAATGGATAACAGATCCATCCCAGTCGTTGGTATTATGAGGGATGTGGAGATAAAACTTGCCTCATACCCTGAAGCAACTTATAACATTGATATTACTGTGGTTGACATCCCACCATATTATGGAATGCTTCTATCGAGACAATGGGCTACCATGGCATGAGGGAATGTCCAATTGGACTTATCATATGCCACAATACTAGTGGGAGGTAAAGAAATCAAGTTGTGCAAGGAGCCAAGGTATGAAAATATAGAATGCTTAGATCAACATCAAATAAATTTCTTTTGTGATACAGATTTGGGAGCCTTTAAGGTTGAGAAAAATCAGCCAAAATTGTAGAATACTGATCCAATACATATTGAATCTAAGAAGGAAGAAAATGATGTATGGAAGATGTATTTTGATGGTGCATGCGGCAAAATGGGAAATGGGGCTGGAGTAGTATTTATTTCACTAGGAGGTAAAACTTTCAAATACTCTTTTCTATTAACATTTGAATGTACAAACAATGTGGCAGAGTACATGGCTTTGTTCATTGGTTTGAATATAGCCACAAAG
This sequence comes from Cunninghamia lanceolata, assembly GCA_027924645.1. Taxonomy (NCBI): domain Eukaryota; kingdom Viridiplantae; phylum Streptophyta; class Pinopsida; order Cupressales; family Cupressaceae; genus Cunninghamia; species Cunninghamia lanceolata. Next base: position 596,115 of record BSBN01000030.1, read on the forward strand.
CATAAAATAAAAAAGTTAGCTGTATATGGTGATTCTGAATTGGTTACTTCCCAAGTGAGAGAGAAATACCTATAAAAAAACAAGAGGTTGAAATAGTACAGGAACACAGTATGGGATGATATTGAGTTATTCGCTGCCTTTTCAATCAACTGGATTGATAGGTCAAAAAACATTATGGCAGATTTTCTAGTGAACATCGCATTAAAAAGGGATGATGTCACATTAGGAGGCATTACAGAGGTTGAATTCAAAACTAGACCCACCATCCCAGATAATATACATAACTGGCAAGTGTTTGATAATGATGCTGATATAATCAACTTCCTGCATTGTGCTGATTATTATGAAAGTCAAGAGATTGATTTTAATGCATTTGTAGAAGAACATGATGGGAAGGAAACCCTTTTTGGTCAAGAGATAGTTCAGTTGAAAACAAATAAAATACCTAAGGGACTTATAGCATTGGAAAAAGCATTTGATGGACATGATAGATTTAAAATGAAAGACACACCAGTGGTGCAAAATGATCTTGAAGAGATTAATTTGGGGACACAAGCAGCCCCAAAGAATGTATTTATTGGAAAGAATCTTAACCCCAAATCAGGAGTAGGATTATCAACTTACTTAGGAAGTATAGGTATGTATTTGCCTGGTCATATGATGATTTAAAAGCATATAGAGAGGATCTGTTTTAGCATGAAATACCACTAAAACCAGAGGCTAAACCATTCAGGCAAAAATAAAGGCCTATGAATCTTACATTAGCTCCTAAGATGCTAGAAGAACTTACAAAATTAAGGGATGGAGCTATCATTAAACCCATCAGACATTCCTCTGGGTTTCTAATTTGGTGCCTATTAGGAAAAAGAATAGTGATATTAGATTATGTGTGGACTTCAGGAATTTAAACAAGTCTTCTCTTAAGGATAACTATCCCCTCCCTAATATGGAAGCAATATTACAAAAGGTTACTGGATGTGAATTGTTGTCAATGATGGATGGCTTCTCACGTTACAATTAGGTGAAGGTCAAAGAATTAGAGCAATTTAAGACTGCATTCACCACTCTATGGGGAACATATGTATATTTAAGGATGCCATTCAGACTCACTACTACTGGAGAAACATTCGAAAGAGCAATGGATGTGGCATTTGTTGAATTGATTAATAAAATCATGATAGTATATCAAGATGACTTGACAGCATATTCAAAAAGGGTCAAGGATCATTGTGCACATTTAGAGCAAATATTTATTAAAACCTTAGAATATGGGATTTCATTGAATCCTAAGAAGTGCCATTTGGTAGTGACAGAGGGGAAGTTGCTTGGTCACATAGTCTCAAATGATGGAGTGAGAATAGATCCTGAGAGAGTAAAAGCAATTGACCAAGTCCCTATCCCTAAAAATGTGAAAGCTATATAGTCATTTTTTGGCCAAATTAACTTTGTCAGGAGGTTCATATCAAATTTTGTAGAAATTATTACTCCCATATCTAGAATGTTGAAGAAAAACTCAAAAGTAAAATGGACAATAGAAACAATAGAAGCATTTGACACTATCAAGAGGGCAATTAAAGAAGCACCTGTCCTAATATCCCCTAATTTTAGTAAACCATTCCAACTGTTTTCATTTGCCTCATATCATATAGTTGCAGCAGTATTATTGTAGAAAAATAATGAAGGACATGAACAACCCATTTCATTTTTTAGCAAATCCCTTCAATATGTAGAATTAAAATATGACATTGTTGAAAAATAGGCATATGCATTAGTGAAGGCAGTTAAATATTTTAGGCCATACATGGTGGGAGTTGAAATCATAGCATATGTGCCTAATGCTGTACTATAAGATGTATTGGTCCGAACTAAAGTCACAGTTAGAAGATGCAGATGGATCAATAGAATTTAGGAGCTCAATATTGAAATCTAGATCACTAAACTAGTGAGAGGACAAGGTCTTGCTAGGTTGATGGCTGAAAGTAATCTTGAATCTTCTCAGATATGTAGTGCTAATGATGTTGATAATACAAGTTCTAGCATTGAGCATACTCCATGGTATACAGACATCATATATTATCTAAAGCACATGAAATGTCCTGAGGGGTATGATGATAAAAAAAGGACACTCAAATTATAGGCCTCAAAATATGTATTTATTGATGGAGATCTTTGTTGGAAGAATAGAGATGGAATTCTATTATTATGCCTAGATGAGCATCAATCAAAACATATCATGAAAGAGTTACATGAAGGCATGTGTGGAGGTCATTTTTCAACAAAGACTACAACCCACAAGATCCTGAGGGCTGGATACTATTGGCCTAAAGTTTTTAATGATTCATATCATTACACTAGGAAAGGTGAAGCATGTTAGAAATTTTTAGGAAAGTTGAAATATTAGGGAGTATTTCCCTTAAAACCCATGCAAGTGGAGGCTCCATTCTATCAGTGGGGTATTGACTTCATAGGAGAGATTGTAGAAAAGTCAAGTGGTGGACACAAATGGATTTTAGTGGCGACTGATTACTTCACAAAATGGGTGGAGGCAATTCCAACCAAACAAGCAACAAGCAGGGTGGTGATTAACTTTCTGATGGAAAATATTATTGTAGACACCTAAAATTGGACTGCTCTGCAGATTGATTTTCTCTACCTCACACTAATCCATTCCCCCAATTTGCGTGTCCCTTATGATCAATTAATTCACCTAATTAGTCCATTTAACCTTACAACCCTATCCTATTAATTGAATGAATATTCCTAATATTCATTTAATTGATTTATTCATTTTCCCTAATCCATGTTAATTAGGTTAATCATGCTTAAGTTAATTAAGATGACACTTAATTAACCTTGTCCCCCACTCATCCACTAACCTGAATATAATATTCAGTGTCTCCCACTCATCTCCAATCAACTGAATTTAATATTCAGTGTCTCCCACTCATCTCTAATCAACTGAATTTAATATTTAGTTGTCCCCCACTCACCTCTACTCTTCCCAAAATGGGAATATTTAATTCAATCCCTAGGAATAAAAGATTCACTTTTATTCCTAGCCCTTGATCTGACTAGATGAATCTTGACCCTCCATCCTCATCTCCAAAATCCTATAAATAGGACCCCTCTCTAAGCCATTTGAGGGGCCACTTCATGCATCAAAACTCTACCAAAATCCTGTCTCAAATCCCCTCATCTTACCAAACCTCTGTTAAAATAACTCCAATCCTTCCCAATCTCCACCCAAGTTAGTCATCAAACTAGTTTATCTCTCATCTTGCATTGTGTTGAGCACTTGAGCAATCCACATCTGCATTCTGATCACGAGAACAATCTTGAGGAGCTACATGGTGCATCTCCTTCCCGCATGGATTTGTGAGGTCTCAATGAAGGTATAATCATGTTATTATGCATTAGATTAGTTCTACTTTCATTCAGATTTCATTGATTACATTGGCACGCCCGGTCTCAAATCCAATCATCATTTTATGAAGTTTTGGTGAGGAAGTGTTGCAGGTTGCATCCTACGCAAAAACAGACATCATTTTCGTGCTCAGAATGTCGATTCCATGAATTTTGACTATAAACTTTGATATATTTTTTGAAAATTTTTTGAAAATTTTTTAGGGCCACTAGCCGTACCATACAAATCTATACCATACAGATCTGTACTGTATGGAACCCGTGGCCCCTATGCACTGATCATGGATTTTTTGTTTGTTTGTAGAGGATTAAAAAAAAAAATTTCGTGGGATTCACGATTTGTTTTGTAGGTTTGTTTTGTTCAACCGCCGATCTCGACAACCACTTCCCACCACCCCGTCGTCGCTTCCCCAAAACCCTTATACCTCCCGGCCAACCCAACACCTCCCCCTGCTACCCCCTTCCACCACTGCCTCCCGCTATCTCCCCTCCGCACTCCCCAACATCTCCTCCCTCCATCCTCCTCTCCACAACACCCAACTCCTACCTGCCGCCAACCACCCAAATGCCACCCCGTCGCCACCTTTTCCCCTCTGCATATTCTGAACTCCTACCGCCCGTAGACCACCCCTTGCGGACCCCCTTCCCGTCTCCCGCTTCCTCCCCGCAGAGCCACCTTCAGCCACCACACCGCCGCCTCACCCACCTCCCCTCCCCTCCTCGCTCAACACCTTCCAAACCCTACCCTTGCCGCTCCCTAGGACATCCCTCCTATCCCTGCTTGCTGCCCCCAACACCCTCTACCCACCTCCATTCCCTACACAAAGCACTCAGCAAAAAAAAAAAAACCCTAAACGTGGGCCTCATTAGATCTTTTTCTTTTTTTCAAAGGTTCTAGCCCCTGGTCATATCAACGACCAGGGGCCTTTTTTGCACTAAATTGCCAGTCAACAGCAAACCGCCAGGGCTTAACCGCTTTATGTGACCAGGTTTTCTTTTTCAAACCACCAGAGTTTCCTTTTAAACTGCCAGTTAACCTCTAGTGTCTCTTACACAGCGAAGGAGGCATTTTTTTTTCTTTTGATCATAACTTGGCCATACGGAGGCAGATTTTTGCAAACAAGGACTCATCAGAAAGAGGACTTCGAGCACGTCGTGGTTGTGAAGTTCTTATCAGGTGATGGTACAACTTTCCCACCTTTTTTATCAGTCAAAGTCAAACTTCATTGCAAACTTCAAATGGTCATATATTTTGCGTTTTTGATCAAATTTTCGCAAATTTTTTTTTGAAATCACATAGAATTTCATGTAGAATCTGTTCATGCAATCTATTTTCTGTATCAATTCATTTCTTATCAGATTTTATCAAATTATCAATTTTTTGCATCATAATCTCCTTGGAAGTCTACTTGCTCCGTTTTTGGTTTCGTGACTTGCAAGTGATCAGTCAGGACTAGAGCAACAACAGGAGCAGCAAACACATCAACTTGGATAGCAAATTTTATCAGGTTCCTTCATTTCATCCCTTATCTCATAATCTTGTTGTCATCACACATTTCAATTTGGGCCTTTAAAAAACAAATCAGTGTCTTCATCACATATCAAAATTGGGCTTAAAATGAACAATGTGTCTTCAATCACATTTTGAAATTGGGGCTAAAACAAACCATTGCTTGATTTATCTTCATCACATTTCATTTTTCTTAAGGGATAATTAATCAACTACGAGTGTGAATCAAGTGGGTGTGTGTATGCTCTCTCCTCGCACCACAAGGTGATCTTGGAGATCAAAAACACCTCACTTGATTCGCTTTTGTCAATCCCTTTCCTAGGAGGCCTACTCAGGGATTTCATCACCCCTAGGGATGACCTCATTCCGAGGTTGAATCGAAAGACACCCTCTTTGAAATCAAAATCCTGTCACTCTCGGCTAAGCCCCAAAGAACTTTCTACCTTTGGGAAGTGAAGGTGAAGGGTGGGTTACCCCCTTCTCTTGGCTGTGTGACAGGATTTCCCTTTAAATTCTTAATCTACCTCATCTAAACATTGACCAAATGTAACTGGCCATACCTCACATCAAACTAGGCATTAGGGCATGTTGATTTGTTTTGTAAGTGTGCTTGTTTAATCATTCTCATCTTCTTCAAAATTCAAAATTCAAATCTGCTTGTGTCTTGTGTGAGTGATTCTTGTTTGTACATGTAAGCATTTGCTAAACATTGCCAAATCAAACTAAACATCAAACACATAAGACAAGTCATTCATCACATTCAACATTCAATCACACTCATCCTAATCACCCATTCTTAATCACCTCAGCCCTAATCACATCCAAGTCATCCATAGTCAATCCTACTCACATTCTTGTCACCCTACATCATCCAATCATCACCACTCTATCTAAATCATCATCCAAACAACATCATTCTAATCATTGCACAACATCATTCTCTCCATCCTTCTCAAATCAACCTCCATCCCAATCATCCCTAAACACATCCTAGTCACCTTCATCCTAGTCGACTTCATCCAAACAATCCACATCATCGTCAAATCATAACCAAGCACTTGCCAAACAAGACTTAAGATTTGACCACTTGTGTGATATCATGTCAACCTTAGAGGACTTCCAAAAGCTCCTTCATATGCTTCACCAAATGCATGCAAGCCAATCCCCTTTAGAGCATCGAACCTTTCAAGGCATTCAAGAGTTGATTCAAGTAGGTCAAACAAGCCAATCCTCACACATACAATACCTCTCAAATCAAATCCAACACCTCTTGGCCACTCGCAAAGTCCAACAACCATCATACCTAGCACCTATCCCATCATATCCATCTACACATCAAACCAATCCTGCATCATCTTATCCCACTTCATATCAACCTTCAACATCCTACATATCCACACCATCAACCTCATACCAACTTCCATCATATCAACCCTCGTCATATCCACCTTTACCCTCATATCAATCCCCATCCTCTTACACATCCATGCCATCATACTTATCCAATCAACCAATACCTCCAACCTATCCATCCCCCAACCTTTGTCATGCTAACCTTGGTCAAGGGAACACCAATCTATCACACGTTATCCCCGAACTCCAAAACTTTTATCAACAACTATCTCCCCATGTAAATCCCCCATCTCCTAATCCCCATCCTCCAATCCCCCCATCACAATATCCCTCTAGCCTTATCAACCTTAATCCATCACCTTATGTATCTCCCACTCCACCAACCCCTGTCACCCATCCACCATCTAATCCACCATCAAATCTTTCAAGTCCCAACACTATCACCATCCCTCCAACACCATCATCTAGTCCAATTCCAACCCTTGAACCCATCCCCGAACTATCACAACCTAATCCCATCACCCACCTATCCAATCCCAATCCTAACCCCACACCATCTGCCATCATCACCCATCCATTATATTGTTCTTCAACACATACACTCATGAAGGATGCCATCCATTGGCTAATAGCAAGGAATCAAACACCCTCATGCAATCCAACATCCACCAAACCACTTGAATAATCTCCTATCATAACTCAAAAACCATCATGCAAACATGTTCAAGAATCCATCCAAACACCTATCACATCCATCCAAGCAACCACCACATCTATCCAAGTCAATCCCACTTCTACCCAAGCACACAAGCTATGTCAAGAAACAAATCCAAAGCATGTTGAAACATCAACCCCTTCTCCTAATCTAGATCTAACCATCCCATCTAATCCCATCCCCGATCCCCTCCCATCCATTGATCAACTTATTGATCTCACACCATCTTCTACCACCCCTTTCCCATCCCACATGAATCCTTTACCTCCATCTACCAATCCCATCCCAAATCCATCCCCTTATCTACTTGGCACAAGCATTTTCATATGTGGTGACTTCCTTGTAGGAGGCGAACAACTTCCTTCCACCCCCTATCTATCTCCAACAAATACCAGACTCGCATCTTGTTTTCGAAGCAACAAACATCCCATTGCATGTCGCATGCTCCAACTTATGAACTATCAAGGCAAAGGCTTAGGCCTTCACGAATAAGGCATCTTGGAGCCCATCCACACCACATTCCATCCATCCTCACATGGCCTTGGCTATGCACCACAAGGAAACCAATCTCAACATGTCGATACCATCCATCCACCCTCCAAATTCCATTCATCCAATCCCAAACATGGTGCATCTTATCACACTCCCAAAACATATGTCGCAATCCCTCCTCCATCATCCTACCATTTGTAAAAGCATGTGACCATCCATCTCCCTCCATACAATTTACCTCCACTACTTCCAACTCCAAAGATCCCCATCAAATCCACTCTACCTCCTGTCTTACCAACTCCCAACATCCCTATCCACAAATCCACTTTACCTCCTCTCCTACCAACTCCTAATATCTCCATCCTCGCATCGCCTCATCCATTTATCCATAAATCCACTACCGTCCCAAATCAAGACCAACAAAAGCACACATCTATCAAATATGAAGCTTCCACCAAATCCATGGGATTCAAACATTTGAATACCTCAACTCATAAAGCACAAAAGCCTAAGGGTATTATCCCTTCCAATCAACCTAAAAAATCAAAAAGGCTATCAAATCCCACACCATCACAAGAAAAAGCAAAAACAAAAATGGTGTGGGTCCCTAAGCAAAGATCCATCAAAACAAATGAGGCATCTACATCCCAATTCACTCCAAAATCCCAAACATCCCACTCCCCATCTACAAATCCCCCAAAGTCTAAGTCTATTTGGGTCCCTAAAACCCCAAATCGACGATCCAAAACTCCCCCATCCCGATCCCCATTACTCCCAACTCCACATCTAAAATACAAGCTTCCAAATACATCACGATGTGTGCAACCATTGGTCTTGGTTCCCCTCCACCACTTGCAATTCCCTCATACCTCCATCTCTCCATCTTTCATTCATTGTCCTTCATATCTTCCCCATCACATTCCTCTAGTCCATGCTTTTGCATAGTCCACATCATAATCCGCATAGTCCACATCATCCATTATCCACCATCCCTTCCATCTTCTCCTATCTTCCAACAATCCATGCAATCATAATCCATAATGCTATCCAACATGGGACCATCTTCTCCTTGCTATGGAAACAGACGCTAGAGTCCCCCTGCCATCAAAAAAAGTCAAAAATCTAGAAATAGTAAAGAGAAAAAAAAATCCGTCCAATGGTGAAAACCACTCCTTGTGGCGCCTTGGGCAAGTACCTTGATGAAAACCCCTTGTGGGCATCATGCGTAATCCCCTCTCCATCCATTTTGCATCCCTACACTTGGGGGCAGAACCGTATCCTTCATCCACATCCATCATATCCTTTGCACATCTTATCCACCATCTTATCCTAATCTTATCATATTCCTATCTACCATCCCCTATTCATCCTATCATTCCCCATCCATTCTATCAACTTTACCTCCCACCTTAGATCTTGATAAAGACAAGGGGTAGAATATCAACAACATGCTTTGGAGACCTCTTGGCATACTCCCTTTCTAAGTATATCCTCCATCCATGTAAAGAAAAGTCCACTCATTCAAACATAAGCCCATCATGCAAAATTCTTTAAGCATTGGGGCATATGATTCCTTGCAACCTAGCCCTTGGAGAAAATCCATTCTCCCCATCTCCCATCCATCTATATTGCAATCCATCTATCATGAATCTCCTCTCTATCACCTTCCACTAAAAATCCCCCATCCTACACCGTATATGCATTTATCTATCCATTTATCAAAGTCTCCTATCCACTATCCTTTCACCGCCAATCCCCCTATCCAACCCCATCACCTTCACCTCTAGACTTGGTGTTTCCCTTGTCATTGGTATTTAGTACAAAAGCTATCCACACGAAATCCAAGACACCATCATAATAAACCATTCCTTTTCAAAAATCAAAAAATCCAAAAACATCAAAAAAATCAAAAAATCCAAAAACATCAAAAAAATAAAAAACCCAAAAACATCATAAAATCCAAACATCCAAAAATATCATAAAAATTTCAAAAATCCAAAAACATCACAAAAAATTCAAAAATTCAAAAACATCACAAAATCAAAAAAAATACCAAAAACAATAGAAAACACACAAAATTCCAAAAATAATCTATCCATCACACAAATAAAACTTGACCCATCACACTCTCATCATCATCACATCTATCATCAATAAGCTTACACTAGATCCAAGCATCGCATCACCTATCAAAGCACTGTCCTTAATCAAAATCATCAACTATCAAATCAACATCAATCACAACTTGTCACCATCACATCTTGAGCCACTTTTACAACATCATCAAATGATCTATCACTTGATTCCTGCCTTAGGATATATCTTTCCTACGATAGGTAGCATCTATCACATCATCATCCATTTTGGCAAAAGATACAATGGTTACTTGTTTGGTTCGTTGGTCTTTTGGTTTTTGATTTTTATCTTTTGTCTTATTCAAAGATCACATCAAAGCTACCTTGATCTTATCATATCATGGTATGTGGCGAAAACATCTAGAATGGGGCATAGTCTTGCTTTCGTATGCTGTGCTTGTGGGTTGGTTTCATTACTCCAAGCTAGTATTCATATCTTGATCGATCATAGGGTCGGTTCTAGCATATTGATCTCCTTATGCATCTAAGGTTCATCATACCTTTTTTGGTACTAAGGGCTTATGCTATGAGTCCCCTTCCCTTGTCTTGACAAGGTTGTACTATCTTGGGCATGCATGAGATCATCCTCTTGTCTGCGTGTCTAGTCCATGCAAATGTTGGATAAACATCATCACCCTGGTCTTCTATACCTTGGTGAACATATCCACTTTGCTATATCAAACCTAGGATTGCTCAAATTTAGTTTCAGCACAATGATCATCCACCAATCATCTCCCAACATCATCATCCGTTCACCCCACCACTTATCCTCTGACCAGTTCTACCACTCTGTCCCATCCATTTCGAGAGCACAACCATGTTCTCGCAACCCACCTATCCTCTCAAGGGGGCATCACCCTTACCAATTATCCCCAAACCTTATGCTTCCAAACCAAAATCTTTTTTCTATCCAATCCATCTCTATGTTTTAACTTCTTTGAAATGGTGTTGCTTAGCTGCAACACCATCTCAAAGAGGGGCAAATGTAGACACCTAAAATTGGACTGCTCTGCAGACCAATTTTCTCTACCTCGCACTAATCCATTCCCCCAATCTACATGTCCCTTATGATCAATTAATTCACCTAATTAGTCCATTTAACCTTACAACCCTATCCTATTAATTGGATGAATATTCCTAATATTCATTTAATTGATTTATTCATTTTCCCTAATCAATGTTAATTAGGTTAATCATGCTTAAGTTAATTAAGATGACACTTAATTAACCTTGTCCCCCACTCATCCACTAACCTGAATATAATATTCAGTGTCTCTCACTCATCTCCAATCAACTGAATTTAATATTTATTGTCTCCCACTCATCTCTAATCAACTGAATTTAATATTCAATTGTCCCCCACTCACCTCCACTCTTCCCAAAATGGGAATATTTAATTCAATCCCTAGGAATAAAAGATTCACTTTTATTCCTAGCCCTTGATCTGACCAGATCAATCCTGACCCTCCATCCTCATCTCCAAAATCCTATAAATAGGACCCCTCTCTAAGCCATTTGAGAGGCCACTTCATGCATCAGAACTCTGCCAAAATCCTATCTCAAATTCCCTCATCTTACCAAACCTCTATCAAAATCACTCCAATCCTTCCCAATCTCCACCCAAATCAGTCATCAAACCAGTTTATCTCTCATCTTGCATTGTGTTGAGCACTTGAGCAATCCACATCTGCATTCTGATCACGGGAACAATCTTGAGGAGCTACATGGCACATTTCCTTCCCGCATGGATTTGTGAGGTCTCAATGAAGGTATAATCATTTTATTATGCATTAGATTAGTTCTACTTTCATTCAAATTTCATTGATTACAATTATATCTAGATTCGACACTCCAGTAAGGTTAATTACGGATAATGGAATGTGTTTTAGATCTAATGAATGCAAAAATTTCTATAGTACATATGGCATCACTATGTCCTATGCTGCCCCTTATCATCCACAAGCAAACGGACAGGAAGAATCTAGCAACAAAAGCCTTTTGAAAATTATAAAAAAGAATGTTGGATGGAAACAAGAAAGCATGGGATTCAAAGTTAAGAATGGCAGTATGGGTTGATAGGATTACTGTCAAAAGAGCAATTGGAAGATCTCCTTTTGAACTAGTATATGGAACACAAGCAAGAATACCATTAGAAAATCTACTACCAGTTTACAAGTTTGTTCTTCAGGAAAACTTAAATGTTCTTGAACCAATGGAGGAAAGGATAGAATAGCTTGCAGAACTTGATGAAACAAGGAGACTAGCCCAAAGGCAAAATGTCAACTTACAATCACAAGTGAAATACCTTTTTGACAAAAAGGCCAAAGATAGGAAGTTTGAGATAGATGACTTAGTACTGATGTAGAATGCTAGGTGCCAAGAGAAAGGAAAACATGGAAAGTTTGAAGCTTTATGGCTAGGTCCTTTTGTTATAACTGGCAAAATAGGTGATGACTCTTACTATTTGTAAAACATGTCCGGAGAAGAGTAGGAACTACCTGTGCATGGGCAATATCTAAAGCCTTTCTTTTCATGATCATGCATGAAGAGGATTGAGTGTTGCTAGTGCATGGAGAACCCTTAAGTAATTCTCAAAATACTTCTATTCCATGCATAGTAGTCTAGGAAAATCAAAAGAGATTAGGATCTGCCAGTACATGGACAATCCTAAGAATCTCTATATAAAAAAATAATAATTCCATGTATAGTAGTATAGGATCATCCCAATTCCCCATCATGTTTGCCTCCACTTCCTATTCTCATAAAAATGTCATCCCAAATAAATAAAGCATATGATCTACTTCCCCAAGAAATCCAAATTCTTGTTATACTCACAAGGAGTATACATCCCAGACAGAGCCACTGTTGGGACAAGAAAATTTTAAATTTTTCCCGTCTTTATACCCAATCATGTATGACCAAACCAAAAAATATTTCACCCAAAACTAGAATAAACAACTGATATATCCCATAAAATCCTATGACTTTTATCACAAATAATGTAAAGGGCCTCAAATTCTTAACATCGGCAAGACCTCATGTTAGTCATACTGATCCATAAGAAACTTGTTGAAATGGCTATCGCCATGAGAATAGGGGTTGGGGAGAAGATTTTAATGATCACCGATGGAGAAAATGATACTGATGGCCTTTCATTAGAGAGAAAGTTACCAGTCAAACTGATCGATATAAGATGTTACTATTGGTGAATACTCTACAAGCCCTTCCGACAGTATAAATCATGCCAATGAGAGAAGTTATGATGATGTGACATTTCACAATGATCAAGAAAATTGAAATGCTCAAACAATTAATTGCAGATGAAGAAGAAATCCTTTGAGATAACATTTTAAATCATTGCAATTAAGTTCGACAGAATTGTTTGAGAAGAACAAGCAAGCAGAGACTTGAAGCAAAAAATGGGGGAATCTGATCAGAGCCACTGATAACAAAGTGTCAAAACTCTACTTTTGGTTTCAGTCGAAGCAAGTTCGTGGGTCTCTTTTGTTTCTATGCGAGTTTTAAAGGAATTGCTCCGTGAAATAATGTGTTGCGCGGAAGCTGCCAAGTGTCAAGCCACAGTTAAAGCCACTAAATATTAATTTTTGTGTGGAGCGTGCCACGTAGCAAATATTTTCAATGTTTCAAGTTTCATCTTTGTTGTGGGTGTCACCACGTGTAGCATGCAGAGGTAGTCCCTAAAGTTCTTTGTTTTGTGCGGAGTTTACCGCGTGTCTCTTTATTTAGCTGTGGAAGTTGCTGCATGTTTCTTTCTATATCATGTTTGATGCTAATAAAGGGGATGGTGGGCCATAGTATGTTTCAAGTTCCAAGATACGGAGAATGCCACATGGTGGTTGTGGAGATAGAGTTATTTTGTTTATGCCCTTTTTCAGTGAGAAACTTAAACATTTTAAAGTGATGCGGGTTGCGCCAAGTGTCAGCTTCGGCAGGGAGTTTCAAAAGCACAGTATGTTTCAAACAGTAATGCAGGTGCTTCCACATGTTAGCTGGTGTGCGCATGGAAGATGCCATCTATCCCAGTTTCTTCCTTTGAAGGATAATGTGTGATGAAGGCTGTGGGTCCCATTTTTAATGTGTTTCATATTATAAATGATGTGGACTGCAATAGATGTCATAGGCAGAGACCACCCAAGCATAAAGACATAGTTTTGAGGTTTTGCAGAGGAAGACACATAGATAGTTTTGAAGGCTGCAGAATGTGACAATTGTCATTTTCCTGTTGACTTTTCAGAGATAAAGGAGTTTCTCGTATTGATACGGATGCTACCATCTTTCACAGTAAAGTTTCAAGTTTCAAGTGCGCGAGTCTCACCATGTGTCTGTGTCTTAATGAAGGAGTTGTGCCACATATATTTTGCCCCAGCAAATGAGTATATAGGAGGAGATGGCCATTTTAGATTTGAAGGATCGTAACCACCGGGGACTTCCAGTTATCTTCAGTTCCGTTGGGTCGTTGGAGATTCAGTTGTTACAGACAATCCAGAGTTAGATCTTAGGTTATAAATATGTAATATGTGAGGACCGCCTTTTTTACTTCTGTTGTTATGACTATTTACATTACTGTTATTGTTACTTTTTATATTTGTGGGATAGTAGTTCCCAGAATTGTCAAACTATTAAACTTTATTATGATTTCGGAAAAACTAATTGGGTGATGTTTGGATAAGTTTACATTTCAGAAAAGTTAATTAGGTGATGTTGGAAAATTGTAATATGATTTCATTTATGTTAATTGGAACTATGTCATGATAATGCATGTTTTTAAGTTGCTTCGGCTATGATGATTATATGTGGATACTGATCTTGTAATTTAGTGTGCAGGATTTACTAATTGAACCACAGATTTCGGAGATCATTCTACACCTTGTTATTGTTATTCCCTGTTAAGCCGATCTGGTTCCACGAGGAATCAAGATCTTTCTGTGTTTGATGTGATGTTGTAATGTGGTCTTTCGTATGGTCGAGTGAGTTTGGTTACCCTCTTGTACCAATATTTTATGATTTGTGTTGTAAAAAGATTGAATTTGAATTTCTTTATTTTATTTAAATCTTTGAGGCCTTTTCATGTGCTTTACCTTGACCATGGGTGTCCTGGATGGGTTAAAGTTGACCTTGGGTTATACCCCATGGGTCCAGGGGCCCATTTGGCATGGGTAACCCTTGAGTAACCTCCATCTAGTCATCTTAACTTCCCCCTGAAGTTAAGTGGCGAAAATTAGAGGTATGGAGGGGACATGATGGGTTGTACCAACACCCAACCCATCCCTCTTCAATCCCCAAGGTAAGAGATGACTACAAACCCATCCATTATTGAAGGATTGACTTGAAGTCACCTTCTCCATTAGTGAGATTCCCCCATGTGTTGTGGGGCCATCCATGTGAAGGAGGGAAGAAGAGGCATGGGTCACCTATCTTTTCCTCCTTTAACTCCTTTTATTTCTCCCATGCGTAAGAGAAATGACATGAGGAGAGGGATAAGGAGTACTCTAGGGATGGGTGAGTGACATAATCCACCAGGACAGAATAGTGGTTTTGGGAAGGGTGAGGAGGTGACAAGTGTCACCTCCCCATTCCTCTAAACTGAAAAGAATTTGGGTTATTTGTTTCCAATTTTGGGATGAGAGGGGGTGAGTTGAATTTTGGGAGAAGTTTTATTATTATTGCCAAAAATAGGAAAGTTAGCTTGGAGGAGGGGAAAAGAGAGAGGAGTTGGTGGCTAAGGTTGGAAGAGAACTCAGTGGAGCTCTGCAACAGTTTCATTCCAGGAGGGCTTTGTAAGGTTGGTTTGATTTTTACCTTTCTTTCGTATATCTGAATGTGTATGTAAAGTGTGTGAAAGATGCTTATTTGTTTGTGTTTTAGAGTTGTTTTCTGTGGGGGTTTGTTGTTGGGTTGTTTGACAGAGCTTCTCCCACTTGGGAGAAATGCTCATCAAGTTTGGGGTAGGGGAGGAGAGATCCTCCTCAGGTGCATACCTGTTTCCTTCTTTTGGGATGTTGAAAGCCTTGAGGGCATGTATCTGTGACTGTATCTTTGACTAGAGAGTCAAATACAGATTTCTTAAAAAATTTGTGATCAAACTTGGTTTGAGGCCAAGAGAAATTGTGTTGGTTAAATTATCTATAAGGGTGACACTCTGGAGTCGAGGGTGTCCACTCTCCTGCCCCTTATGAAACTCACTGTAGTTGAGTTTTCGTGTTGTGTAATTTACCCACGGGTGTTTGTGTGCTTTGGGTTTGTTGTTGTCCCTGTTGTGAAGTGGAGTGTTTGAGTTACCCAGGTATGAGTATGGTCTCCCTAGCTCGGGGGTGACCCTCTTGCGGGTCTACGGAAGGGAGGAGAGCTAGATGAGTGGTGTTTTCTTCTTTGTTTGTCTTTGATATGCAGGTTTCCCCTTGGAGCTTATGGTTGGATTTGGAGGAGTGTTGTTCATAGGGAGATTGTATTTAATCCTTGCTATAAGGAGAATTTTGTTCTTTGAGCTACATCCTATTTAAGTTCATTATGGAGGGATTCTCTTCCTCTGAAGTTGTATAAATTATTGTTGGGGAAAGAGAGAAATCCTTCCCTTCATTAGTGTTTGCTAGTTATGAATTTTTGACAATTATGTATATTTTGAGTAACTGTTGTTAAGTAGTGAAATTGAATATTGATCTTGACAAAAGTGTTAAAGTTAGATTATGAATTTTGTTAACTTTTAGATATTGTAGTTGTCAGTAGTTGTGAGCCAATGCAATTGTAATGATTTTGTTTCATTCTCTATTTAAAATTATTATGTATTAATTTGAAATTTTGCAAATGTGAAGTAAGGAAAGAAAATATACATATGTGTAATTATCGATTTTATTAAACTCCTCGTTTATCATTAATTGTATGAAGTCTAATATCCGTATTTGATTATATAATTCGTAATTAAAGTGTAAATGGCAGTTTAAGAAATTTACGTTTATTTTCCGGTATTTACATTGCTAAGTATTAGTTGATATTAAATGAACTGGAATCGAACATGACAAATAAATAGAGTTTAAGTCATTCTTTGCTTTTAAAATTTTCAATTATTAAAGAATCCGTAATTGTAAATTGCATTTGAAAGAATTATTGTTTATTCTCTACATTGGAAATGTTTAATTAATTATATGAGAATGTGATTTTTAAGATAACTTAGTTTTCTTTGTTTTCATTTCTCTGTATTTGTAAAGTTACCCGTGAAAGAAATATTATTATGCGATTGTTAAAAAGAGTTATATTTAATAGCTTTACTTATATAGATCTCTGGATTTCTTTTAAATTTTTCAAAAAAATATATATATGATGTCTGTAAATTGTGGGTTAAATAAATATATATATATATATTTATATATATATATATTTATCCAAATGTGATATTATAAAATAGAAGTAAATTACAATGGATCACTGTTAGGTCACTGTGTAATACACAGCACATAATAAAGATGCAATGAAATGTTGTTGGGTCGCTGTGTATGCACAGCACATTTAAAAATACAGTAATGTGGTGGTGGGAAGGGTTGGAACCTTCCCACCACCCCTGTCGGCGCATAACGGGTGTGGGGAGGGGCGGAGTCCCCACCCACACCCCACGTAGTGGGATGTGGGTGGGGGCTCCGCCCCTCCCCACACCCCACGTAGTGGGATGTGGGTGGGGGCTCCGCCCCTCCCCACACCCCCTCCGTAATATTAACACAGTCCGCGGCCTGGTGACCACAGACTCCCTACAACCCAACACCCCCGTCAATGTATAAACTGCGGCCACCGCCATCCGCATACTCCCCTCTCCCCACGACAGTGCCTCCACCATTTAGTTCGCACGGCCCCAACGTGGCTTCGGCCACCTCCATACCTCCGCCTCACCAAATAAAAAAAAAACTACCCCCCCTCACAGGCTGACCCTCCTCCATGGCGCGATCTTCCACCTCTGTCCCTCTGCCTTGGCCGTCGCCGCCATTTCCATTCCCCTGCCTTCACAAAGGAAACAATAAAAAAAAAGGGGATTAGGGTTTGCCTTATGGCAAATAATTTAACCAAATGAAATAAGACATATTTTCATGGGTTGGCTTTTAATTTATAAAGAGGAGAGCCTCTTTTATGCAATAACAATTGTATATAGTTGCTTATATATATATATATAATTATAATTATATTATTGATTATATAAAAAGAATGGAAGAATAACAGTTGAAATAAGAAAAATAGTGATAATATTTAAATAATTTAATAAAATAAAATAAAAAACAATTGTAATAATAGTATTAGTCCTAATTAATAGTAATAATAACAACAGTAATTATAACGATAAGAGAAATATAATTGTATATATAAATGTATCGATACATGCATATATTAGTTAATTGATAAGTTTATCGAAGAGGCCATTTGTTTCTCTTTACAATATAAGAGAAAATAAAATTATAATTTAACGAGAGCATAAAGGAATATACTGAATACTCCGGGAAGAGTTTCTCAGAAGTTTCAACTATCAACGCAAGTCAATAACCGGGAAAATGAAGAGGAAAATTACACGTCACCTTGCTTAAAAGATCACTGGAAATAAACTTAAGAAGCCATCACAGACATTCCATGTGAGGCCATTTTAATCTCAACTGTAGTAAACATCCAAATAAGTAAACCTGTAAGAGAGTCAGAAGAAGAAAAACTAACATTGGAAAACACAGAGGAGAAAATGCGTGGCAATTCCCACATGGGATAAGAGAACTAAGTTGATGGACCCTCCTGCCAAAATTTGCTTAGGAACAAGTTTAATTAATACATACGGAGAGGAGAAACCTAGATCGGAGAAAACTAGGAGACCGAGTCCAGCAAAGTAGTAAACCAGTCTATATGACCTGGACCATTCGTGATGCAGAGTGGCACAAGGGAAGCAACACACAAGGGTTTACTCTATTGTCCTTTGCCCACTCACCCACTTCAAACAGCCTTCAACCAAGCAACCAAAGGCACATTCAAGGGTGTATGAAGGATTTGGTATCCTAGTGATGGCTCCACCTTCTAGGCTTCTCCAACACCTCAGGACAGATCAACAAACACCTTCTATGCAGTTGGTTTGGTCTCCAACTTCCCAAAACTCTTCAACCTATACCTTGACTAGTAAGGCTACTAGCCCTCCAAACTAGGTTTTCTCAACAAAACTTGACAAAATCCCAAAGGTCTAGGCAAACAAATGATGGAATTGAACACCTTTTAGGGGACCCTAACAATCCTCCAAATCTCCTGCTCCAACTCTACTCCAGCAATCCAGAACGCCTACTAGGTCTCTAGGCCTAATTGATCAATTTAGGCTAGGTTACAAAGCAAGTGCTCAAAATTGGGTGCATAGGTCAGGGGCAGGAACTTGGAATGCTTCTACCATGTCCCTACAACACAAATCCATCATTTATTTGCTCACCCTAATAGGATTCTATCATCTACAACCTCAAATAGCATGAAATTGGCCAAATACAATGAAATACTTGACCTAGGGCATCACCTTAAAAATAGAAGACTGCATTTTCTGACAAAAATATTTTGGAATCTTATTGTACATACCCCTAGCCTGCATTTCACCAGTTTTTGCAAATTTTCAACGGTGGAAATGCATTCTAGGGCCGGATTTCTATGGCTGCCCTAGAAAACAGGGTTTCTGGACCTGTTTTGAAAGAAAAATCTATAAATTTTGATCCCGACCACTTTAGGACCTCAAACCAATTGCATTGGAACCCTGACTCCAAGAGATTTCAGAAAAATATCATTTTCACACGTGAAAAATCCGTACAGTCCGTACACAGCAAGAAAAATAGTGAAAAATAGTCAATTTTCTTGATTTTTGTGCCCAAATTCTGTACAAAAACTTCCTCCTCCGTACTGGAGTCAGATATCCACCATATTAACCCATCCCATTTGGTATGCAACTTGAAAAATCAGTTTGAACTGTCCAAAATGAGTTGCAACCGCCCAATGTGTCATAATACATTGACAATATTTGACACTATGGTATTTTTGCATTAACACTATGGTTTAGCTTGTCCAAAGGAATCAAACCATCCTCCCTACTCCCAAAACATGATAAAACACACAAACAATCAAAAAAACTCAAAAACCAATCCTTTAGACCTTCTAGGCCTGATTGGCACAACAAGGATCCAAGTGGACTAAGCATGATTGAGGTTTATAGGGTCACCTCAATCATCTTGACCACACAAAAGGGACCATACAAACATGGCTAAAGCCTTATTACCACACATACAATCAAAACAAAACATAGCTTATCAAAATGCATCAAAAATGCTTGAGGTGTCAGACTGCTCCTAGGTGCCCTGCACCAATTCGGGAGTTAGGATTAATGTCAAGAATAGATACAGTGATAACCCTAATTGATGTAAAATATGAAGAAAGGTCCGAATAAACATAAAGAAAGCATAGAAACCGAAAGAGAGAGAGAGACCGAAATATAAATAAACTAAATTATCAGAGAAATAGTTAAGGTGAGCGCGATAAAAATACAATCAAAATTAAGACCTAGAGAAAAGGGAAGAGAGAGCAAACGAACCACCTTGTTGAGAATGCTAAGTCGAAGGAGGAGTATATTTCAGGAAGCAAGAGAGGAGACAGACAACCGTGCCTTGCTGAAAAAATGATTCAATAGGGAGATCACAAGTCGGTTTAGTCAGAACAAGGTGTCGTGGGAAGTTGTTAATCTATCAGTGAACCACGTGCATAATATAGGGTTGAGTAATTCCCACTTACGCCGTAAGGCGTTATGCTGCCGGAATCTACCGAGATTTAGATTTAGGAACCTTGATATTAACAACCTTGTAGCGAAGTTAACGGCGTCGTAGAGACCCCCTCATTGGTCTGCTCGCGTCCGGTTGCACGCAATTGTACTTGTACCCCGCCGACAACTGTAGTGTTTTCACCTTGAGCGAACACCACCGAGCATGCTTATGCATGCGAGGGGATTTTTAGGGAAGCGTGAGAAAATTTTTTGATATCTCGTGTCATAACCACATGACAGATGTGACTATGACACGTGTGATGTGTGTTGTGACCACATGAGAAATGTGGGCATGACATAATATTTGTAATAGATACAGACACATATATAAAGAGAATGATTATTTAAAAGATGCTGTTAAGAACACCTTTAGGGGATTAGTAAAGAGACTAACTCAGGGTGAAAGCTCACAGAGTGTCCAATCACTATCCATAGATCAAGTAGCTGAAATCCAGATGGATACACTTGTCGAAGTACTCCAGAATAGGCATACCAACATGATGCATTGGTTGAGCCAATTTTGGGATAATTATTCTCAAAATTATAAAGTAATCCAAGAGCATGAGAGGCTTGACAAAAGGTTGCAGGAGAAACTCAGTGAGACACAAGGTAAAGATACTTCTGACATTGTAGGTGCCTCCAATGCAAAAGAGTTGATCGAGCAACATCAGAAGTATTATGATCAACTTAAGACTGAATGTACTGAAGCTTCAAAAGTAGGATTGCCCACATTGTTCAAAAGCAATAAAGAATTAAAGAGAAAAGAAGAATGGAGCAGAGACTATCAAGCAATATTGTATGAAGCTTTAGGAGCTCTTAAAGACAAGGACTTTGCATCTAAGGAAGCCTGCAAGCATTTAGAGAGGATGGTTACGATGGATGTGATTACAAGGAATGCCATTGAGTTTACTAATTCACATCATAGCCAGGAGTACTTAGACCATATTGCTCAGTTATACTTGTGGTTGAATCGGGCCTAAGCATTGTTGTTTTATGGTTGTTATGTTAATCTTGTCAATTCCCAAAAGACTTCTTGGAGAGTTATGTCTCTTCACAAGCATTTCTATATAAGTTCGAACACTTGATGCTGAATTATCATCAGCAGTAGAATATAATATATAAATTTACAATGTTTCTCAAAGACCATGTTGCAAGTATCTTATTTAAGAAGTAAATTGAAGTTTTCTGATTCTGTGGTTTTATTCTAGCATCAATTGTTTGTTGAAATTACACAATTGTACGGTTGTCTCCATTTCAGTATTTCCTTGTTATTCAAATTAATATATCAAGTATATAGTTAATTTGTCAATACACATTTGCTATATCTATGTGATTGAGTTAATTGGTTTCCATAGAGGAATTAAAATCCTTCTAATCAGTTAGAGTAACCTAGAAGTGTTAGTTTGGATTACTAAGAAGAATCATATAATTAGGATTGCCATTCTGTCTCCAAGTTGATATTATCTGTTATCTTGCATATTTCATTCAATTGGTTCCTTCAAGAAAGGATTAAATTACCTTCTGGTGAGTAACAAGAAAACTGATTGTATTAGTTGGATTATTAAGAAGAGTTTGTCAGTCATCTCCCTACACATTTATACAAGTTATAAACTAAATATTGTGCCAAACAATTAGAGTTATCACCCAATCTAAGCCACTAGTCTTAGTCCTTCATTTGACTCTATTTACCCAACAAGGCACTGGTCTTATTTCAATTTACCATTAAAATCCTTTTATTTACACAATCATAAAATTCACCTTGATATTGCTTATACAATTTATACCAACCATTCATCAGATATTAGAATTAGTTAGGTTTCATCTATCCTACACCAATTGCCACTATAGATAGATCCATTTAATCAAAATACTTACTCTCAACCTACTTTAATTTTCAAGGTTCACCCACCTAGGTTTAGTAGGACCTAAAGTGCAAGAAATCATCAAACCCTAAAGGTTGATTTTATCATGTTAGTTCAAAAATATTACAAATCTAAGCATAGAGCCTGGCATTCTCTTATGATTAGCAACCTACATTTTTTAGACCTAACAACAAGAGAGATTTCCTATTACACAGCTGCTACAACCGTATTTGACAGAGACAGATCACTTGGTTCTTGGATCAGTTGGACTATGGTATGTTTCCTTTATGCCTGAGATTTAGGTGAATCTAGGGTTGCTGATTGCGATAGCGAAGAGGTTTCATAGTGAGTATGGTACATTTCACTTGCCTACTAGAGAGATTGTGGTGACATTCGAGCATGTGCATGAGATTCTATAGATTTTGATACAGGGAGAGATAGTGGAGTATGAGCCACATACGGGAGTAGGATTGGAGGAGTGTCGTCAAGTGTTTGATGATGTAGATATTGAGGGTACGAAGATTAGCTGGGCAGATATGGTTGACTACTATGAGCCCCTACTAGCTATACTAGTAGGGTTGATTAGAGGTGTGGTTTACCTAGAGAGGAGATCACATGGATTTTTGGTTGGATGGGGGGGGACTCTAGAGAGGATGGTGACTGAGGGGACATGCTTCACATGGGGTGTGTGCATACTTGTGCATTTGTACCATGATCTTCATCAGTTTGTATATGATGGAGCTGCTAGTCTGTCTGCTAGAGTGTCTTTGTTACATATTTGGGCATGGTATCACATAGCCATTACACAGTTGATAGGGATGGGAGTTAAAGGCAGAGATAGACCCTACTCCTACAAGTTTTAAGAGAGCCTTTCCCAGCCCAAGCTAGGAAAGCTATAGTACTAGAGACATGCATTGCATAATGTGGACATGGTGGAGTGGCGGCCTTACCTAGATTGTGAGGCATGGGATGAGGATGCTACAAAGTTACCATATTGTTTTCAAATGTGGTGGTTGATAGGGAGGACCCCCTATATTCTATAGCAACATATTGTTTCTTGTGTGTTCTGACAGTTTGGCAAGGTCCAGGGGATGCCCCAGGGTACTATTATATTTGCTCAGATGCACAAGGAGCATCCATTGTGGGGCCCTATTGCCTCTTATGAGCAAGTGAGAGATGATTTTCTATAGATTCCATACCAGGATTGGGATCTGTAGTGACACATTGTGGACATAGGGATGACAGATGATTATGCGGCACACTTCATAGCTCATCCTTTTTCCTAGATACTCTAGACTTGGGGAGTGGGCACCTAGATTGGAGGATGGAGATGAGGAGGATGATGATGCTCTAGAATAGAGGAGGAGGCAACGGTGAGGTGGGAGAGGTGGTCGAGGTGGATGGGATGATGGTGGCAGAGGTGATGATGGAGGCAGAGGTGGCGGAGGTGATGATGGAGATGATGAGGGGGATGATGGAGGATAGAGGAGAGTGAGACAGAGAGTTGAGGGGGCACCACAGGTATAGGTTTAGCCTCAAGTGCAGGTACAGGTATAGGCATAGGTGTAGGCATAGGCTCAACATGATTGGGCGATGGCAGCAATGCGAGCCCAGGTGGCTCAGTTACAAGGCTAGGTTGGATAGATGCAGAGGTAGATTACCCAGTTGCAGGGAGATGTGAGGACTGCTATATAGAGATATACTAGGGTAGAGGCCCTACTTCAGCAGGTATAGCAGACCACAACATAGGGTCCCACTTGTTAGACTATTTTAGAGATGGTCTGAGCTGGTGATCAAGAGATTTTTTTACTAGAGATCTCTATATGAGCAGGTAGTGCCCCCAGAGTAGAGAGTGGGTAGCTTCCATCCAAGTTCATGTAGTAGATCTAGGAGGACATTATCTAAGAGTGGAGGAGTTATGGGGCCACCACCTCCTTGAGGGCCACCAAGGACAGGGCCTATAGGTCCACAGCCTCATCAGCCAGCACCTTTTGGGGGTAGTACCTCTTAGGCATTTTGGAGACATGTATCATTTTTGCAACATTTTGTATACATACTATTTTTGACAGCTTGAGATACTCTTTTTATGATATCATTCTATACTTGGACATTTATTTTTGATGATGATATGTATATGAGTTTGATGGACTATATGCATGTGTACTTATGGATGGATGTTTTCTATATGATGGATGTTACCTATATGATGGATGTTATGATTATGTTTCTATTTTGATGATTCTAATATGTTGATTCTATGATGTACATGATACTTATGATATGATGTTCCCATGGTTCACATGATAACTTATATCTATATGTAATGTTATATGCAATGATTCTATATGCTTAGAGTTTATGATGACCTAATGCATATGTTGATGATTTTTACATGCAATACATGATGTTTACTTTTCTATGTATGATGATCTAATATGCTATGACAATGATATCTATGTTATTTGATTTTTTGATGATAAATGTTATGCATGCACTCTATTTGGATAAATGACATCACTATCATGATCTAAATGTTTAATGTAACTAATGCACTTTAAATGATATGAACTTATGATGGACATACCTATGATATACACAATGATTTGATGATTTGTTTTTGTTATGCCAAGTATACTCCATCATGAATAAAAGATCACTTAGATGAATTAGACTAATGATTTGGACAAATAGGTAACTTAGAAGAATAATTTGGATGAATGAAAGAAAAATATTTGGATAAATGAATAGTGTGGATGAAATGAAAGAAAGCACTTAGATCTTATGTCACTTGGTAAATGATAATTATGGAATGCTTATTAATGAAATGAAATGCAAACCTAATATGCACAAATGAGATTTCATCATCTTGTATACAAATATTTGAAGTACTTTTTCATCATTGAGCTTTTAAAATGTTGTAAGGAAATATAAGCATCTAGGTATAATTAAACCATGATGACCTGAGTATCTCTTACATGGATTTTGATTTAGCAAGTTAATACAAGCATCTAGGCAAAATTGAACCTAGATGACCTGAGTATTGCTTGCATGTATCAACAGACAAGGTTTGCACTCTTTCATGCTTAGACCCATAATGTCCTTGATGATCTTTTTCTGATCATGTCATTAAACAAGTTGTCACATTACTAAATATTAATCCACAAACAACAAACAAATGAAAATAATCATACCCCACCATAGCTCCTCTAGTCTTGGACATCCTTGAGTAGCATAAGAAACATGATAACAAAAATCAAGACCTAAGACTTAAACTTATAACAACCATCAAATCTTCTTGCCATAGATATGTTTTCTTGCCATGATAACATATATAACCATCCTGATAGTTTAGGCACATTGTTGTCTAATATAGGTTAATGTCTTGCATCAAGTTCTTGTTGAAAAAGTTTGCTTGTAGTGCTACATGTTACTTGGAGATAGTATCACGATCCTCATTGTTATCCTCTAAGATTGTAATATTCAAGAATCCAATTCTATAACTAGGTTGAGGATTTTACCCCTAGTCAAGTAAAGGATCTACTTATTATGGATGAAACATATGGACTAAACAGATGGTAAACTTGATGTGATGGGCCCTAAGGGACTAACCTAGTGTCTTAGGGGCTCATTGATGATGGCCTTGCCTACGTGACAACATAGAGGCAATGTAGTTTGACTATGTGGACCATGTGGACGTAAGACCTAGGGGGTGGGAAGCCTCGGGGCTCATCGATGATGGCCTTGCCTATGTGATAGCTTAGAGGTGACGTAGTTCAACTATGGAAACTGACACTAGTGATGGATGAATAAATGGAATGTAACATATTATGGTAAGATGAGAGATATGGATGGATGGGAAACCTTGGAGGCTCTTCAATGATGGCCTTGCCTATGTGAAAGCTCAAAGGTGACGTAGTTCGATAATGATACTAGCGATGGGGTCACGATAGATGACAAGATAGATGAAGGATTGGATAGATATCCTGAGGTGATAAGGTGGTAAGGGAGAGCGAACAACAAGCCATGATAGGTATTGTTATGGGTTTTTATGGATGCAGAAGAAAAGATGTATAAAAAATTAAAATCCTAAAAGATGGAGGAAGCAGTTTATCACAAATAGCACTTGTTTCTAGGTTTTCACCACTTGCTTTTATTGCATCTTTATTTTTTTATTTTATTTTATTTTATTTTTATGTTCCCTTGCATTAGGGTTTTAGGTATAAAACTTGCAAAGATGCATACTGTTGATGGGATCATTGAACAACTCACCTTCTGATGTTGCTAATTAATAGGCTCCTAAGCCATAGGCAGCAACAATTACATAAGGACCAAGCCATTTGGGTACAAACTTGCCTTTCTTATCCCTATCCTACTAATTTCTGGGATTTTCCTTGAGAACTAGGTCACCAACTTGAAAGACTCTAGGTTTTACTCTATGGTTGTAGCTTCTTGACATCCTTTGTTGATAGGCTTTGAGATGATTAAAGAAATTTTGTCTTCTTTCCTCTAACAACTCTAAATCCTAAATTCTAGAAACCTAATACTCTTCATCAGTTATGAGGCCTTTTAACGATACTTGCAAGGATGGTAACATAACCTCAATGGGCAAGATTACTTCTGAGCCATAGACTAGGGCATAGGGTGTTGCACCTGTGGGTGTGCAGATACTTGTATAGTAAGCCCACAAAGTAGGATTTAGTTAGATATGCCAATCACGGCCAGCATCATTGACAATCTTCTTCAATATTTTCAAGATGGTTTTATTATACACCTCTGCCTGATCATTTCCTTGGGGGTAGTACGGGGTGGAAAAATGGTGTTGTATATGGAACTTGTCACATAGTTCTTTGACATCCTAATTTTTAAATGGTCTGCCATTATCAGTGATAATGGATAAAGGAATGCCATAGCAGCAAATGATATAATTCAAGATGAAGGAGGCAATTCGCTTGCCTGTGACATTGGTTAAGGGTACAACTTTGATCCACTTAGTAAAGTACTTAGTGGCGGTTATTATGAATTTATGGCCATTTAATGATGGGGGGTAAATCTTTCCAACAAGGTCAAGTCCCCACTGACAAAAAGGCCAAGGAGTCGTTAAAGGATGTAGCTCTTGTGTCGGTGCATGTATTAGATTTCCATGAATTTGGCATTTCTTGCACCTTTTCATAAAATGATGCGAGTCTGTTTCCATACTTGGCCAATCGTATCCCATACGCATGAGTTTCTTAGCCAAAGTAGGACCACTAGAGTGGGTTCCACAAATAGCTTCGTGAACTTCCCTTAAGGCAATCTGATATTCCTCACTTTCTAAACACCTAAGGAGAGTACCATCAAGACCTCGTTGTTAAAGGGTATCAACAATTATGGTATAGCGAGCGACTTGACAGATGAAGGTTCTTCGTTGATTATTGGATAAACTTGGTGGTAAGGTATTCTCTTTTAGATAGGTATAGATATTTTTGTACAAGGGGGAATCAAATCCTACTATGTGGCATATGATTCTTGTTTCAGGAATATCATAAGTAAGAATAAACACTGGCTCCACTAAGAACTCATAATGTGACCAATTTCCTGGTATATCTAGGAGTGATGCAATGGTTGCCATGGCGTCTGCAGCTTTGTTCTCCAATCTTGGCATTTGTTCAAAGGAAATCACAACAAAATATTCTTTGAATTCATCTACCATATTCTTGCAAGGTATTAAATTCTCATCCTTGGTTTGACAGTCATCATTTACCTGATTGATGACTAGTTTTCAATCTCCATACACATGAAGCTCTCAGACTTTCCATTCTACAACCATTTTGAGACTAATGACCAATGCCTTATATTCTACCATGTTGTTGGTACAAGGGAAAAGTAGTCTATATGATTTCAGGATTGTATCTCCTTGAGGTGTGGCCAATAAAATGCATGTTGCTGATCCATGTTGTGTATAAGGGCCATCAAAATAGAGTTTCCATGCTTGGGTTGTTATGTTGAAGATGGCTTCATCTAGAAATTCAAAACTTAATGGATGATCATCATTCAATGGTGCATCTACTAACTGATCCATAATCACTTGGCCTTTTATTGCTCTTCTATCCACATATTCAATGTCAAACTCACTGAGAATCATTACCCACTTTGACAGTCTTCCTGTAAAAGTAGCCTTACTAAACAAATACTTCGATGGATCTATCTTTACTACCAACTTGATTGAATGTGTGAGCATATAATGTCATAGTTTTTGGGATGCAAAGACTATGGCTAGGCATGCTTGTTTAATAGGCATGTATTGTAGCTCATAGCCTACCAATGTCTGACTAATGTAGTAAATAGCCCATTCCTTTCCTTCATAGTCCTGCTGTGCCAGTAGAGCTCCTAGAGTAGTTGGTGTAGTTGAAATATAAAGAAAAAGTGGTTTGCCTTGGATTGGCAGCATCAAGATTGAAGGATTCATTAGAGACTCTTTCAGGAGTTGAAAGGCTTGCTCACACATCTCCTCCCATCTGAAAGGAATGTTCTTGTGTAGGAGATGAGTGAAATGATGACATTTGTCAACTAATTGTGAGATAAACCAACGGATATATTGTAACTTTCCTTGCAATGACCTTAGTTGGCTAATATTTCTAGGTGGTGGCATGTCCATTATTACTTTCACTTTGGCCAGATCCACCTCAAATCCCTTGGCTAAAATTATATATCCTAAAAGTTTGTTCGATCTAACTCCAAACACACACTTCTTTGGATTCAAGAGGACATTGAATTGCTCCAGTCTCTGAAATATTTTATCTAATACCTGTAGGTGTCCTTCTCTTGTGAGTGATTTGGCTAGAATATCATCCACATAATCTTCCATAATGGTGTGCATCATATCATGGAAAATTATTGTCATTGCTCTTTGGTATGTTGCTTCTGCATTTTTCAGTCCAAATGGCATCACACATCAGCAATATGTACCCCATGGACATGTAAAAGTGGTCTTATGTTTGTCTTTTGGTGCTATTTTGATCTGACTGTAGCTAGAATATCCATCCATGAGAGATAGCATAGTATGCCCCGCTGGAAGGTCCACAATGATGTTGATATTAGGCAAAGGAAAGTCATCCTTGGGGAAAGCTTTATTGAAATCCCTGAAATCATTGCAAAGTCTGATCCTTCCATTTAGTTTTGAGATAGGAACAATATTGGAAATCTATTCTAGATAGTCAATTGGTCTGATAAACCAAACATCCAACAACTTCTTCAATTCTTCTTTCACTAATAGTGCTATATGCAGATGCATCTTTTGTTGAGTGTAGAGAATACTGAGAGGGGGGTGAATTAGTATTCTTAGAAACTTTTTATTTACACATACACTTATCCATTTACCAAATTCAATAACATGAAAGTAAAGTAAACATGAAAAGAGTAGCCACAAATTCATAACACATAGACACCAAGATTTTACGTGGAAAACCCAAAAAGAGAAAAACCACAGTGAGTGTTACTTCACAATATATTATGATAGCAATACTGAATTACATAAGACTCACTGCCCAAAGAAATTCTCACTGTAGGTGGACTCATTGTCTAGGTGGACTCACTATCCACAAAGAAATAAAGATAGAAGAAATGATTGGCTCACTGCTAAGAGTTGATTTCTACAAATGCATCTACATAATGCTGACCTATGCAGTTTCATTATCAACTCAATATACAGATTCAAATGTCTTCATAATGTGTGCTCTACTTTACATAAATTATGCTCTTCTACCCTTATTGTCTTCTTCTAGTCACAACTCTACTTTGGATTGCATATACATTGAATTCACACACACACCTCCACCACACACTCAACACCAAAATGCATCAAGTATATATATTCGCTACAAGATTTATCTCATAATTAGGTCGACAAGCCAACTATGAACCATGTTTACAAATGTTATAGCTTGTTGGCTTGAACTTGTGCACAATTCGCAATCCAGACCCAAATAATCATTCAACCACTTAGATTGATTGTTTAAACAATATATCTTCTACACATAAAGATCTAACATGCCTGTTGGCTTGGTTCTTAAGAACATGCTTGATCAATCTATCTGTCACATCATAACTCTTATTGTGGACCATAAGAGACTCAAAGATTCATAACCAACATTCATTCTGGACCTCTTAATATACCTTCTGAACCACAGGACAAAATATACAACAATGGAGGAATGCAGACCATTTTACTCTAGTATTGTGCATTGTTCCTATCTTTACTTTGTTCACCTATACTTAGACCAATCACAACTTAGCTTCTGGAAGTCATCAGAACTTGCAAACTTGAATATAGCACCTTCAAACAATTGTGAATAACATACCTAAACTGCATACCTTGATCATCAACTACGGAGGAATGCTGACACAAACACTGTCATTTACACTATGTAATGTATACTGCTCATACTTAGCCATTTATCCTTCCAGAATAAAGTCTCTTTGCCATGCTGGTGGAATCTCCTTTCTTTGTTGCCATTAATGACAACATTTAATCATTCATTAGAGCAGTGTCTCTTGCCAACAATCTCCCCCTATGGCATTGATGGCAACACTTAGTGAAAAATGTGTATCTACTCCCCCTTTCTGTGTATACTTTGTTCTTTCATTCCCCCTCAGGTGTTTTCCCATTTTTCATTGGTCTTCTTCTCCCCCTTTGACATCAATGGCAAAGGTGTACGTACACAAGTCAAAATTATGTCAAAACTACAAAAACTATCATACTCTACTGCATATGTACACATACAATCTTATCATACTCTTCCAGAATAAAGTCTCTTTGCCATGCTGGTGGAATCTCCTTTCTTTGTTGCCATCAATGACAACATTTAATCATTCATTAGAGCAGTGTCTCTTGCCAACAATCTCCCCCTGTGGCATTGATGGAAACACTTAGTGAAAAATGTGTATCTACTCCCCCTTTTTGTGTATACTTTGTTCTTTCATTCCCCCTCAGGTGTTTTCCCATTTTTCATTGGTCTTCTTCTCCCCCTTTGACATCAATGGCAAAGGTGTACGTACACGAGTCAAAATTATGTCAAAACTACAAAAACTATCATACTCTACTGCATATGTACACATACAATCTTATCATACTCTTCCAGAATAAAGTCTCTTTGCCATGCTGGTGGAATCTCCTTTCTTTGTTGCCATCAATGACAACATTTAATCATTCATTAGAGCAGTGTCTCTTGCCAACAATCTCCCCCTGTGGCATTGATGGCAACACTTAGTGAAAAATGTGTATCTACTCCCCCTTTCTGTGTATACTTTGTTCTTTCATTCCCCCTCAGGTGTTTTCCCATTTTTCATTGGTCTTCTTCTCCCCCTTTGACATCAATGGCAAAGGTGTACGTACACGAGTCAAAATTATGTCAAAACTACAAAAACTATCATACTCTACTGCATATGTACACATACAATCTTATCATACTCTTCTAGAATAAAGTCTCTTTGCCATGCTGGTGGAATCTCCTTTCTTTGTTGCCATCAATGACAACATTTAATCATTCATTAGAGCAGTGTCTCTTGCCAACAATCTCCCCCTGTGGCATTGATGGCAACACTTAGTGAAAAATGTGTATCTACTCCCCCTTTCTGTGTATACTTTGTTCTTTCATTCCCCCTTAGGTGTTTTCCCATTTTTCATTGGTCTTCTTCTCCCCCTTTGACATCAATGGCAAAGGTGTACGTACACGAGTCAAAATTATGTCAAAACTACAAAAACTATCATACTCTACTGCATATGTACACATACAATCTTTAACTTAATTTGTTGTGGGTTTCAGGATGTCATTGAAAATAGTCTTGATTTGAGCTATCTCTCTATCCCAACTCTTCTTAGCATTATCCAGAATTTGAATGTGGCCACTTATTAGGAAGACTAATTTTTCTATTTTTTGTATATCAAAAGGTGTGTTCATTAGTGTACTTGCTTGCAGTGCTTCTACTACAAGATTTGACTTTGAATCTAGCTTGGGACTTATTAGTCCTCTCAATTGACACATTCTGCCTTTCATTTGTTCTCTTTTATTCACTAGCTTACTTATCTCATCATTGATATTGATCACTTGTATCTCTTTGTTGCTTATTGACTTAGTTGTAGAATCAAATGAATTAGAAATGTTTGTCAACTATAGTTTCAGATCCTTAATCTTCACTTCTAATTCCTTTGTGGCTTCCTTCCATGATAAAAAAAATTGCACAAGTCACTAACTTTTTTTATGGAACTTTGTATACTTCTTATTCCATGGCCTAAAGAAGATTTATCATTGATCAACATGATTTTTAACTTGGCTAATCTTTTCTCATCAAACTCTTTTCTGACTTTTATTTCTAAAGATTTTTCAAAGGATTCAAAATGATTGCTGATTGATTTTATCATACCTTTTAGTTGATTAGTTGATGATAATGATGTACTTTTCTAAAATTCAAGCATCAACTTCCCTAGTACATTAGATGCTACAACAATGAGCTCATTGTCTTGCATGTGTGTTTTAATCATCTCTTCATGTGCTTTTGCTTGAACAAATGATACTAATTTAAATTTTTGTATCGGAGACAAGGAATTTAGATTTATTGATCCTTGTAGAAACTTGGGTAGATCTAGGATTTGTGCACTTTATTGCTTTTCCAAGGATTTTATAGTAGTGTCTCTTGCCACTTTTTCTTCACCAAGTGAAACTTTCTTTCTTTTCTTTTCTTTTGCTTCCTTTTCTTTCTCTTCTTCAGTTGTGGCTTCTGTAATGAATGAGGTCCTTATTCTTTTTCTAGGGCTAGATGCTAGTTTTTCCACTTCAGATCTCTCATCTTTCCTCTCTAGAGTGCTTGATATCCATTTTACCAGAGCACCTATGGACTTTGATCCTCCTGCTTTGGTTTTTTCCTTACTTAATTGTTCATCTGATGTTTTCTCTGACTGCTTAGGTTCCATAGACATTTTGGAAGATAATTCTACGAATGTTCCAAATCTTCCCTCTTTGAGATCATTAGGTTTTCCTAGTAGTACATCAGCTAATTCAGTCAAAACATCTACAAATTCATACCCTAATGTAAGGACCCATACAGTTCTTGGTTCCACAACTTCCATGAAGCATTTGCCTTTATCCACCATGAATACAATGTCCTTTTCATACTTTATCACTACATTTTCAGGTATCTAGATTCTACATAACATTTTATTTTGAAAGTCTTTGAAATATTCCCATAATATTTCATTCTGCTTATCTACATTTCCCAAACTCTGCAAGGGATTTCTTATTTGAGATGCTACTGGTATGTGATCAAGCTAGACAATATTTCTTAAATTGGGTAGCTCTCTCTGGAAGTAGAAAAGTAGACATGTAATCAATGTTCCATATTTGAAAGGATGATTAGTCTCTTTTGTTCTTTTCAAGTTCTCCATAAGTTCACTACGAAGCAATTCACAGATGTCATAATCCGTATTGTTTTTGATCATGTCATATGTTGTGTATATAGCTGGTGCTGACACATAATTTTCCTTGTTGGAAAAGTATATTTTGTATCCAATAATCATTGATGCAAATTTGACAACAAGATTCTTGATATCATTTACTGTAAGGGCATTCTTATCAAATTTGGCTCCTGTTAGCTGCATTACCACATTGTTATTCATTTTCTTTACACTTGGAACCCTTCCAGAGGAGCTCATACCAGTTACAGCTTTGATAGCTTCTTTAGTTATCATATAAGGTTCATCAAGACATAGAAATTCATCATGAATTCTTCTTAGAATAAGCTTGACCCATGCATCATTTGCAATCATGGGAAAGTCCAACCATGTGTCTAATTTCTTTTCTCCTAGAACTTTATATTCATCTTTCAACACAATATCCATAGTAGTCAGTTCATCCAAGTATAGTTTTCCTAGATTCATGTGGTCATATTCCTCTAGACTGATATGAATGTATGCTCTGACATCTTCCATATGCATAACTCCATGTGGAGTAATTGAGAATGCACCTAAAGGATCATTTTCTAGTGATTTGAAGAATTGTTTCTTAAACTTGGGGCGAGGCTTTTCCCCTATCTCAATTATGTGAGGAGTAAACATTTTTCCTAGAATAATTCAATTTTCACAACAGGGTTTTCAATTTGTAAATACCTTTTTCATCGGATTAGGGTTTCCATGATCTTGTCTTGATTTTCTTTGGAAATAACTGAGTCACTTGGAATTTCTCTTTAGATCATCTTAGACACTTAAAAGTTTCACATGCAGAATGAATTTTCCATCGAATAAGCCACCTTTTAATTCTTTATCTAACTTGACCTAATCACCATAAATGCCCTTATTGAAAAAGCTGTCAAACACATCTCTACAGAATGTAGTCTAATAGGATTTCTCCGTAATGTTTCACGCTTGATCCTTTTCTTCTGGAATTTCTTTCAAAAGATCTGTCATATGAATTTTCACAACATATATTCGTGCCAGATCTTAGTACTAACTATTTGGCTGGGGGATTAAGATTTTCATTGCACCTCCCCCTAAGCCAGAGCTCACAATCTACTTCCTTAAGGAAGTATCTGCACCAAAAACTGGTGCAAATCCATCCTTGATATTATCAACATCTTTCTTAATACAAACCTTGCTCATTTCCTTCTTGGTTTCCATTGGATCAATCTTGTTCTTTTTTCCTCTTCTCTATAGGATAATCTCCTTTTACAATTCTGCTTCTATAGAATCTTGCAACATGTCCAAACTTATTGTTGTTGTTATATGGAGCCTAATCAGACTTAGAGGTTAAATTTACCCCACTTTTATCAATGTGGTTTCCCCCCAAATTATTTAACAGGGTCAAGGGGTAGCGCCTCTTGAGGGATTTTGGGGGCAGCGCCCCCAAGATGGGGTCAAGGGGTAGCACCCCTTGCGGGTTCCAGGGGAAGTGTGCCTGGCATGCTCCCTGTCGTGATACAGGGCTAGGTCGAGGGGTAGTACCCTGTGGGGGCTCGGAGGTAGTGCCCTCAAAACTTCCAACGATTTTTATTATTTTATAAAGGGGTTGGGAGTTATTTTTTCTATTGGCTGACATTAAAAAACCTATTTTTGTAACTGACATAAGGCTTGATAAAAGAAGATAAGGGTTAGGGTTTTCACTGATGTGTTGTAGCATTTTTTGTAGTGGTATTGAGTTTCAAGGATTATTGGTTGTAGTTGTTGCAAATATGTGCCTGCTGTGTTGTCATTGATGTCAACATATCTTTCTGTCAGAAATAGTGAAGATAGTACAGAGGAGTGATTAGTATTTCCAGTAAGGTGAAGATTAGAGTATGCAGATTAAATAGTTTGTATAGGATTGTCTATTGTTGCTCTAGTTGAGATTTGAAAGGTCCACATGAAGATTTGGCAAAGTTATGGCCTTCTGAGTAGAACAAGTTTCTGCAGTTGTTCAGTGATGACAGAGTGGCAAGAAGTTCATCCAGATTGGTCTGGTATGAGCATATTGTGATCTGTAGATCTAGAGGCATGTCTAGGATGTTGGTGTCTTCCCTCAACTCGAGTGGTTCATGGTTTGGAGGTCTGAAAGTAATCTTTCTAGTATGACAGTCATGGTAGTGTGTGTTCTTGAGGTTTAGTGTGAAGATGCAAGTGATTCTGGTGATGCGAAGTGGTGTGGTTGTTCTTGTTGACTTAATTATACTTGTGGTGGTCTCTAGATCGTGTGGCTATTGTGTTGGTGGTTCACATTGACAAAGGAGCTCGTGATTGAAGTTTTCCTCTTGGTTGTTGCTGTTCTTCCTAGTCTTGGCTGACCGGATGTTCCTAGCATGTTGTGGATGATCTAAATATCATTTTATGAAGCATGGTGTGTTAATAGATGAAGATTCAAGTCTCAGCTATGATTGGCCAATAGTGTAAAGATCTGCATTAAGTTTGGCTGACCTTGTTGATCATTCCAAGATGGATGAAGTGTATAAATATTTGTTGAAGAGTTGTTAAACATTATCCTTGAGCAAAACAGATTAAATTTGGATAAAGGTTCAAAAGCAGAGCAGAGAAGAAAAGGAGCGAGAGCAGTATAGAGTGTGAAGTTAGTAAAGAAGAATTTAGTGCTAAGAAGAAGTTTTTGCAAATTCATTGAAACTGAACTAGGCATGAAGTAGATATTATTTCTCAGTTAATTCGTTCTGTTCTAAATAAATTCTGTAGGCAATGAGCCTCCCTTTTGATCAGTGAACTCTGGGCAGTGCACTCGAAGGCATGTGTCTTCTATTTTTCTAATGTACTTTTAATAGGGTACAAATCTTTGTGGGTTAACCCCCACCATGGTTTTTCCCTTAACCAGGTTTCCACTTCAAAATCTTGGTGTCAATTGTGTTGATTATGTTTCTACTCTTATGTTGTTGATCTATGCTTTAATGTTTGCATCATTAATCTGGTAGTAAGATAATAAGGGAGGTTAAAAGCAGAAAACATTTATATTGTGTGACAACTGATTCACCTGCCCCTCTTAGTTGTCTAGTCTAATTCCAACAATTGGTATCAGAGCTAGATCCTCTTACAAAATCCTGACCACTTGAGGAGATCCAAGATGTCAACCTACAAGAAGGGTAGTCTGAGATTTGATGGAACAAATTATTCTGTTTGGAAGAATCACATGGAGTGCCATTTACAATTCATGGTTGATGCCTATTGGGTGATAACCAATGTTAAGTATAAACCTCCAGAGAAAGGTCCTTCAACTCCAGATCAAGTCAAAGATGCTAAAAATAACCTTGGAGCTAAAGAAGCCTTGTTGAGTGCACTGACTAATTCAGAAATGACAAATGTCTTTGGTCTAAAAACTGCTTATGAAATCTAGAAAAAGTTGGAATATCTATATGAAGGTGATAAATATGTCAAATGTACCAAGCTGCAAAGTTTGAGAGGAAAATTTGAAACTATGAGGATGAGCGAAGATGAAAACATCACAATCTACATGCAAAAGATAAATGAACTTGTGTGTGGTATCAGGTGTGCTGGTGGAAATTTGGAAGAATCAGAGATTTATCAAAAGTACTTAGATCTTTACCTAATTCATACAAACATAATGTTGCTGCTATAGAGGAGATTAGGATTGTCTCAGATGTTACAAGAGATCATCTGGTTGGCAAAATTTCAGCTTTTGAATTAAGTGAGTTTGGTGATTCTCTTCCCAAGTATGAATCTACATTTAAGGCCAGTGCATATGGAAAACAAAGATATGATCCAGGTAAAAGCTCTTCTGCAAGATCAAATAGATTAGTGTGTTGATAACTGAGAGGGGGGATGAATCAGTTATCCTAATTATTTCTTCTTTCTGAACTTTCTTATTAATCAATACAACATTAATTCAAACAAGCAAACATTACCATGAAATGAAAAACACATGACACAGTATTTTTGACGTGGAAACCCTATTAAGGGAGAAAACCATGGGGTGATTAACCCAAAGATTATTCTCTATTAGAAGAATAAGGAATTACAAAATGGCACTTGCCAATTAGGGCTCACTGCCCGAGCACACTGCTCACAAAGGAGGCACACTGCCTACAAGGAGACACACTGTCTACAAAAGAATGTTATACAATACTTGAACTGATCAGAAGCATCCACATATGCTGGAGTTCAGTTCCGGTTAGGCTCAGTATACTGATCTGCTGCACTTCATCTTTCCTCTTCTCTTTATTCTGCTTTTCTTTCACATACCGGATCTTTCTTACTGCTTCTATTCTGCTATTCTCTTATTCGCATATCGCATCACATAACTTACCTTCTCATAACTAAATCCATCCTATATATATCCGCACAAGTGATTTCATTATCTTTCTAGTTGGCACCTGGAACGGTCTATCTTCTCACAAACTCTGTTCTGTCGGCTAAATCCTTGCACATCAAGTAATGCGGATCAAGCATATACTTGTAGATATCATTAATCATGTTGGCCAAACATGATTCATGCCTTCACAACCTTTACCATCATCAGTAACACATCCGGAAAATAGTCTGATGTTCTGTCAGTCAGTTCTTCCTTTGTTCACATTGTCACTCAGGAATCCAGTACTCAACTATTCATATCTTTTTCCTTGTCCATCACCAGAGGCTAAATCCTTGGAATATACCACTCAAGGTAGTCCTCTTGACTTCCCCAGATCCGCACTGCACCAAGATACTTCCTCTAAGATATCCGGACCTGTCTATCAGACCTTGCCACATGCTCTATTCTTGTTCACCAGACCACAATAATCTTCATTCTGACTTCCGGTAGAGACACACCATGACTTGCGGATATGTGGGATGACCTTTGTTGCCATCAATGACAACAACCATGAATCCATATAGTGTCTCTTGCCAACAATCTCCCCCTTTGGCATTGATGGCAACACTTAGTGAAAAATGACTAATTACACTATGCTCCCCCTTGGCTGATGCTCTATCTTTATATACATTTTTTGGAGCTCCCCCTTAGTTGGATTCCTCATTTTTCACTGCTCCTCACTCCCCCTTTGACATCAATGGCAAAAGGTAGGGTCCACACACCAAAATTTTTAAGAATTTTACTATACTTGGCTGTATATTACATATTCACAAAAACTGAAGAATGTCTGCAAAGGATGTCTTCAATTGGATGAGTTCTGTAGCCCAACTTTGCTTCATTCTATCCAAAATTGAAATGTGACCACTCAACAAAAATGCAAAAGCTTCTGCCCTCTTAAGATCTATCGGATCATTAGTTTGGGCGGTAGTCTTAGCATCACTTATGGCCTCATGCATGGTCTCTAACTTAGGGATAATAATCCTTCTAAGTTCTCCCATCCGGTTAATTATATTCTTCCTTTCCTTTTCAAAGTTCTTTATTGCATTTGTGATTGCAATAGTTTGACATTCTTGATTTACTATGGAGGAAGAGAGAGGATCAAAACTTTGAGACAAACTCAGTAGTTTGTCCTGTTCCTCTTTTATTTTCTTCTCAATTTCTACTGTTGCTTTTGACCAGGAGATACAAAATTTGTAAATGTCACTGCCATCCTTAAGAGCATTTTCTAAGCTCTTTATTCCAATACTCATATTTCTCCTATCATTAGAGATTAATCCTAGTACCTCTGAGAATCTCTTATCCAAAAACTCCTTCTGGACCTTTTCTTCAGCTAATTTTTTTAGAGAATCAAAATGTGTACCAACACTGCTGACTAAGGTTTTGAGTTACCGGAAGAGGAGGCCATGGGATCTTTCTAGACCGATGGCATAATCTTTTCAAGCACTCCGGAAGCAGCTTCTATCAACTCACAGTCTTCCATATGAGACTTTAGGAGTTTTTCGTTTGCCTTAGCATTTGCAAATGAAGCTATCTTCATTGTCTGTACTGGAGAGAGGGAATCAAAATTGAATGGACCTTGTAGAAGCTCCGGTTCATCAATCTCAATTGTTTCTTTGCTCAGAAATTTTTGGACAGTTTGTGTAGTGTCTCTTGATGGAGACAGATGTTTCTTCTCTTCTGCAGTCTTGGAGCTGTCCTTTGGAGTTTTCTCTCCTTCTACATTCTTACCACTATCAGTTGTGGTTTTCTCTGTTGGAGTCTTCTCTTTCTCTGCAACCTTGGTACTGTCAACTTATTTTTCTTTTACCACTGCTTCTTTCTCCTGTAATTTCTCTTCTTCTTTGGATCCAGAGATTGTAGGGGAAACTGGAGGAGAAATGTTGGTTTGTTTAGGGCCCATCTCTTTTGTTGCTTTCTCAGAAGTTTCTTCTGCAACATTTGTGGATGAGGGATCAGTACCCAAGTCCTCTACAACAGGAAGATTAAACCTTTTGAAGGCCTTCCGGAGGATCTCTTCTGTATCCATGGCCACCTTGTCAGTCTCACCAAGCATGAGTTGATTCATCCTTGCTTTACTCCTGAACTCATCTTTGCAGTCTTTGAATATTATGTTCATTGTCTTGGGATCAATTTGAGGATATAGCTGAATAGCTATCTGCTCCCAGATCTCAAGATCTTTTGCCAAGGCATTGTTCTTTCTTATTTCTAACTCCTTTTCTAGGCTTTTAGGAATTAGAGATATAATCTCAATGAAAGCCTTATTGTATATGTTCAAATACCTGATTGTGGCTTCCTGCAGGATCTTTTGGTCAGCCTCATTGTAGTCATCATAGAATTCGGCCATTGGTTGAAGGTTTCCATCCACAATGACTGATTTGATTACACTCTCTAGAGATAGGGTGGGCTTTTCAACAAATTCCTCTGCCATTTCTTCCTTGTCTTGGCCTGTGGAGGGTTTACCGGATCCTTTCTTTTTCTGCTTCTTTATTTCCTTTACCCCCTCATCTGATTCGGTTTCCTCTTCATCTTTCTGACTTGTATAAGCCCTTGTGGCTTTTATTTTAGACCTTTTCTCTCCTTTACCGGATGTCTGACCTTTCAGTTTTGATGTTTTTGAGCTTTTGGTTGTGACAGGTGTAGATCCTTTTGATGATCTGGTCCAGGTTGAGGTTTCCACCGAAGTACTTTTCTTGCTTTTCTTTTCTACCTCTTTCTTCTCTTCCTCAGCCTTTCGCTTCTTTTCCCGGTTGGCATCAAGTGTCTCCTTTGGGATGCCTAGGCCTTGAGCAATATGTTCTACTTCTTTTCTCACCTTCCTCTTTATCTCAGGTTCTCTGAGTTCCACATGGATCTTCACACTCAGTTCCTCAAATGTTCCAAACCTTTCTGCCTTTGGATCTTTAGGCTGACTTAGCATGTGTTGAACATGCAACTCCACAATCTGTTCATCCACTTCATACCCCATGGGCATGATCCACACAGTTCTTGGTTCTACTGCCTCCATTAGGCACTGATCTATTTCTACCATAAAGCATACTGTGTCTTTGTACTTCTCAATAAGAGACTGGGGAATTCTTTCTCTTGCTTGCATCATGCTTTGAAAGTTCTTGAAATATCCCCACAGGGCTGTATTTCTTGCTTTAGCATCTCCAAGTCCATGCAAATAATCTCTGATTTGGATGGCAACTGGTCTGTCATTCTGCCATATCCATCCACTAGATTCAGGAAGCTCATTCATGTAATAAAAGAATAGACAAAGGATCAAACTACCATACTTGAAGGAGTTCTTCTTGTCCTTCTTAATCTTCTACAGATTTTCCAAAAGTTGGTTTAGAAGAAGCTCACACAAATCATAGTCTGCATTCTCTTTTAGCATTTGATATGCTGTGTAAATTGTAGTTCTCGGCACTGAATGTTCCCTACTGGAGTGATAAATCTTGTAACCAATTATCATAGATGCAAATTTGACATCCGGTTCAGTGATGTCTTCAATTGTCATAGCTCTCTTATCAAATTTTGATCTGGTTGCATCACTAACTGTCTGATTTTTGACAGACTTGAGGATAGGTATTCCACCGGATGAGTGCAGACTAGTTATAGCCCTAATTGCATCTTTAGTGATCTTAAAAGGCTTGTTCAACCATAGGAAATTGTCATGCACTCTACTCAGTACATACCGGACCCATTCATCTTCTTCAAAACAGGGGAAATGAATGCACTGTGTAAAGTGCTTATCCCGGATGGCTTTATATTGAGGTTTAATCTCAAAGGAATCATCTATCAATTGTTTATGATAGATATCCATCAATTTTGATTCTCCAAATTCTTCAATATTCACATGTATGTAAACCCTA
This sequence comes from Cunninghamia lanceolata, assembly GCA_027924645.1. NCBI lineage: Eukaryota > Viridiplantae > Streptophyta > Pinopsida > Cupressales > Cupressaceae > Cunninghamia > Cunninghamia lanceolata. The sequence continues at coordinate 638,078 of BSBN01000030.1, forward strand.
ATGTCCTCCGTATGCAATACACCATGCGAAACACTAGAGAAGGCTCCTAGGGGATCTACCTCCAAAGATTTGTATGGATGTTTCTTGAATGTGGGGCGAGGTCTATCAGAGATCTTAACTATATTCAGAGTAGCCATTTTTCAAAAGATTTGCAGTGAGATATTGAAGACAGAAAATACCTTATGCGCCTTTGGTTGCACGGAGTTGGTTTGATTGATTTCTGGATGTAATAACTTCTGTGAGTGATCTTTGATAAACTTGATGAATTTTGTTGCAGAGCTCCACTTTTTGTTTCTTCTTGAGTGCAAAATGAACAAGTGATTAATGAGAAATCCCTTATATTGCTCCGCAAACCCTAATATCTGATTGCAATAAATGCTTGACCTACATTATTCTAGTTTGCCTTATTCAGATGACTTGAAGAACCAGATCAGTCCTGAACTATGAACATCATGCGGATCTTCCAACCATGAACAAATCAAGATGACACATCACAAGGACATCCCAAATACTCTGTCCAATCCGCAAAATAAGACAATGCACTTTCGGATCTCTCCGGACCTTTTTGTAATCCTCTGTCATTCCAGAGCATCTCCCGGAACAGGTTCTACATGATCGATCACAACTTCTTCACATCTTCATGCGGACCTCTGAAATCTTAGCTGGATCATCTCAAGACTCATATCTACAAACCCTTTACTCTGCATCTTGTGCCTAATTCGGCACCACTTGATTAGCTGGGGGAACAGGGTTTTCTTTGTGTCTCCCCCTGAGCCAGAGCTCATTTCTTAATTTCTGGAAGGAATATCAGCACCAAAGTCTGGTGCAGATCCAACCTCTACCTTCTCTAAACTTTTCTTCACCCACTTGTTCATCTCATTCCTAACTTCATCCGCATTCATCTTTTGTTTACCCTTGTCTTGATTCTGATTATATACCGGACCTCTTTTGTCCTGATTCTTGCTTCTGTAGACTTTTGCATTATGACCGGACCTATTACAGATTTGGCAAACAACATTTCTTTGCATATTTGACTGATAAGCTCTTGATCTGCATTGATTAGCCATATGACCTACTCTATTGCATGTAAAGCATCTACCATTGAATGATTTGTTCATTTGCATATTTCTGCATTCATGAGACTTATGTCCATACCTTTTGCAGTTAAAGCATTGTCCGAAGAAGGATGAATTAGTCTGATTCATTCTCTTTCTGCACTGATTAGCTTTGTGACCAACGTGATTGTAGCTATGGCAGTATCCATTGAAGGATTGATATCTTTGAGCATTAGGCTGTCTTACCGGAGGTTTTCTAGGCCCGTTCCTTGGATTTTATGATCCAAAATTCTTCTGACCAGATCCGGAGCTTTCTCCTTTCTCATATCGCAAACCACACTTGTCATTTGCCCTCTTTTGACTTCCAAGAAGAACTTCAAGTTGAGCAGAACTTATCTTGAATTTCTCTTTATATTCATTTTCTGTTTGAAGATCCCTTTTGAGAGAGACAATTTGATCCTCAAGTTTTTCTTCATTATCTTTAGCATCTTCAAGATCAGATTCAAGATGTCTGATAATCCTATCCATCTAGTGGCAATCTTCTGATTTCTCTTTGAGAGATTGTCTTAGATTGTCTTCAGTTTTTCTTTTCTCTTCAACCTCTTGGGTAAACTTTATAACTCCTGATTCCATTTCATGTTTTACCATAATGACTTCTTTTGATAACTTTTCACATAACTTGGTTTTCTCAGTCAGCTCTTCATTTGCATTACTTTCTTCACTTTGTCTTGCCAATTGCTGGAGTAGCTCCTTTCTCTTTTTCATAGAGACTTAATTTGTCTTTTAGTTCTCTCATGAATTCATCAACTTGTTTGAGTCTTTCCTTTAATTCATTGACTTCAGAGTTTGACTGTTCAAGATCCTTAAGGGCAGTCTTGAGTTTCTCCCTTAAACCATATGCATCCATTTGAATTCCCAGATCTTCCTCAAGTTGTTAGGCTCTATTAGGAGGAACCTGGCTCTAATACCAATTGTTGATAACTGAGAGGGGGGGTGAATCAGTTATCCTAATTATTTCTTCTTTCTAAACTTTCTTATTAATCAATGCAGCATTAATTCAAACAAGCAAACATTACCATGAAATGAAAAACACATGACGTAGTATTTTTGACGTAGAAACCCTGTTAAGGGAGAAAACCACGAGGTGATTAACCCAAAGATTATTCTCTGTTAGAAGAATAAGGAATTACAAAATGGTACTTGCCAATTAGGGCTCACTGCCCGAGCACACTGCTCACAAAGGAGGCACACTGCCTACAAGGAGACACACTGTCTACAAAATAATGTTATACAATACTTGAATTGATTGGAAGCATCCACATATGCTGGAGTTCAGTTCTAGTTAGGCTCAGTACACTGATCTGCTGCACTTCATCTTTCCTCTTCTCTTTATTCTGCTTTTCTTTCACATACCAGATCTTTCTTACTGCTTCTGTTCTGCTCTGCTCTTATTTGCATATCACATCACATAACTTACCTTCTCATAACTAAATCCATCCTATATATATATCCGCACAAGTGATTTTATTATCTTTCTAGTCGGCACCCGGAACAGTCTATCTTCTCACAAACTCTGTTCTGTCGGCTGAATCCTTGCACATCAAGTAATGCGGATCAAGCATATACTTGTCGATATCATTAATCATGTCAGCCAAACATGATTCATGCCTTCACAACCTTTACCATCATCAATAACACATCCAAAAAATAGTTTGATGTTCTGTCTCTTCCTCTGTTCACACTGTCACTCAGGAATCTGGTACTCAACTATTCATATCTTTTTCCTTGTCCATCACCGGAGGCTAAATCCTTGGAATATACCACTCAAGGTAGTCCTCTTGACTTCCCCAGATCCGCACTGCACCAAGATACTTCTTCTGAGAGATCCGGACCTGTCTGTCAGACCTTGCCACATGCTCTGTTCTTGTTCACCGGACCACAATAATCTTCATTCTAACTTCTGGTAGAGACACACCATGACTTGCGGATAGGTGGGATGACCTTTGTTGCCATCAATGACAACAACCATGAATCCATATAGTGTCTCTTGCCAACATAGTGAAGAAAAGGAAGGATCTTGAAGATATTAAACTTGAAACTCCTAATCTTGAAGCTCTTCTCGCCAAACGATTGCCAAGAGGATCTGGTAAGTATGAAGGAAAATTGCCACTCAAATGTTTTGCTTGTAATAAGATTGGTCATTTTACCTCAAGATGTCCAGAGAGGTTTTCAAAACCAAAAGCTAACAGATATTGAAATTAGAAAAAATGTTACTATGTCCAAGAAATTGGAGAAGAAGGAGTCACAAATGATGAATCTGATCATGGAGGTTCCCCTAAAAATGATTGGGTGTTCATTGCCATCAAAGAAGTAGATTCGATGTCTACTGAATCTGCTAGCTATGCAAATATGGAAAGTGCCTTGGCTTCTCAGGTTATTGAGAAAGATGAATGGGTGATTGATAGTGGATGTCCTCATCATATGACTAGAGACAAGAGTAAGTTTGTCTATTTGAAAATAATGAAGGTGGGCTTGTGAAATTTGGAGATAACTTAGCTGGTAGAATCTATGGCAGAGGATCCATCTCTTTTGATGGTAAGAATAACACCAATGATGTTCTATATGTAGAAGGACTAAAACATAATCTTCTCAGTGTTGGACAGTTGGTTGATAAAGGTTATGATCTTAGATTCAAAGATAGAAAGTACAGAATCTTGGAGAGTTCTAGAACTGAAATTGCATTTGGTACTCTAACTAGAGGTAACATTTTTCATTTAAGTAGCTCTAGAAAAAGCTGTTTGATTTCTCAGATAGATCAAAGTTGGTTATAGCATAGGAGGATGTGTCATGTGAATTTTGATAATATTGTCAAAATAAGTACCACTCAGGCTATGAGAGATCTTCCAAAACTTGTGAAACCTAATGGCATGTGTAGAGAATGTCAATTGGGGAAATAGAGAAAAATTTCATTCAAAAGTAGGGAACAAGTTTTAAATGGACAATTGGAACTAGTACATACTGATCTCTGTGGTCTTGCTAGAATTAGTAGTGTGCAAGGAGAGATATTTCATGTTGATGATAGATGACTACTCCAAATTGATGTGGGTAACCTTCCTAAAAGAAAAACTAGAAGCTCTTGAAAAATTTAAGGTGTTCAAAGTGATGGTGGAAAATGAAATTGGTGAAAAATTGAAACGTCTAAGATCCAAAAAAGGTGGAGAATTTACTTCCCATGAGTTTGATGCTTTCTGTGAAAAGCATGGCATAAAAAGACAGTTATCTGCTCTTAGTACTCCCCAACAAAATGGAGTTGTGGAAAGAAAGAACTGGACCATTCAAGAATCTGCCAGGACCATGATGATGGAAACAAATGTTCCTCAAGTTTATTGGAGAGAAGTTGTAAGTACTGTTGTCTACACTCTTAACTGGGTGCAGATCAAAGGCAATTTTGGTAAGACCCCTTATGAACTATGGTTTGGTCATCCTCCTATTGTGAGATATTTCAAATTTTTTGGTAGTAAATGCTATATCAAAAAAGATGAGGATTTAGGCAAGTTTGATACAAGAAGTGATGAGGGAATATTTTTGGGATACTCTACTCAAAGTAAGGCTTACCAATACTTTTACAAGAGACTGAAAAATATTGTTGAATGTTCTAATGTTAGAGTTGATGAGAACAAGGAAGGACATTACAGGTTCTACAGATATGATTTAGATGATCAAAATGAAAGTCAAAGTCAAGGAAGGTTAGTTCAAACTCTGACTTAGATGCAGATTGATCTAGAAAGTCCAGAGACTCAAGGAATTAGTACATATGTTGAGGAACAAGCTCAATAAATAGAAGCCAAAGCAATTCCAAAAACCCCAGGTATGTAAGAATGAATCATCCTGAAGATCAAATCATAGGGGATAGAAATAAAGGTGTTCAAACTAGGAAAAGAGTTGCTAAAGTTCAAGAAGAGATTTGTTTGATTTCAAGGATTGAATCTAAATTAGTTGGTGAAGCCTGCACTGATGAAAACTGGGTAAAAGCAATGGAAGAAGAATTAATGCAAATTGAAAAGAGCCACACTTGGGATCTTGTTCCTAGACCTGAGGACAAAAATGTAATTGGAACCAATGGGTCTTCTGGAATAAACTAAATGAAGATGGTGAAGTTGTAAGAAACAAAGCAAGGTTGGTATGCAAAGGCTATTCTCAAGTAGAAGGAATTGATTTTGAAGAAACTTTTACTTCGGTGGCAAGAGTAGAGATAGTCAGTTTGTTTCTTTCATTTGCTGCTTTCAAAGATTTTAAAGTGTATCAGATGGATGTCAAATCAGCATTCCTGAATGGAGATTTGGAGGAAGAAGTCTACATTGAGCAACTGGAAGGATTTCATTTGTCTGATCAAGGTGACATGGTTTGTAGATTGAGAAAATCCTTGTATGGACTCAAGTAAGCTCCAAGAGACTGGTATTCAAGATTGGATAAATATTTGCTTAAGATAGGTTTTAGCAAAGGTACTACTGATATTAATCTTTACTTCAAGATTAATCATGAGGACATCCTGATTGTTGAGGTCTTTGTTGATGATATTATTTTTGGTGGAAATGAATGTATGTGCAAAGCATTTGCTAACTAGATGAAAAGTGAATTTGAGATGTCAATGTTTGGAGAGATGAATTTCTTCCTAGGTCTGCAAATTGTTTAGTCAAATAAAGGTATCTTTATATCTCAGTCCAAGTATGTGAAAGAATTACTGAAGAAGTTTGGAATGGAAGATTCAAATCTAGTAGGTACACCTATGGTAACCAGATGCAAGTTAAGTAAAGATGATGATTCACCCAAGGCAAATCAGAAAAGGTATAGATCAATGATTAGAGGATTGCTCTATCTAACCCAAACCAGACCTGACATCATGAATGCCATTGGACTTGTTGCTAGATTTCAATCTGATCCAAAAGAATCCCATGTTGTGGCAGTCAAAAGAATTTTTAGATATCTCAAGGGGACAATTGATTATGGATTGTGGTATCCAAAAGGCAATGACTTTACTCTTCATGCATATACAGATGTTGATTGGGAAAGAGATGTGGATGACATAAAAAGTACTAGTGGTGGTGCCTTTTTCTTAGGAAGAAGATTGGTCTCTTGGATGAGCAAAAAGTAAGAGGCAATATCTCTATCTACTGCAGAAGTAGAATATATAGAAACAACAAATAATTGTACTCAGGTTCTGTGGATGAAGCAAATGTTGAAGGACATTAGAGTTGTGTTTGAGGAGCCAGTCACAATCTTTTGTGATAATTCTAGTGCAATAAGTATCTCAAAGAATCCAGTGTTGCATTCAAAGACAAAGCATATATATATCAAGTTTCATTTATTGAGACAGAAGGTAAATGAGAATGAAGTCAAGTTGGATTTTATGTCATCCAAAGATCAGATTGCAGATATCTTCACTAAACCTCTTCGCAAGGATACCTTTGAATATCTTAGAGAGAAGTTAGGGGCTATTAACCCTCTGAATCAAAACTAAGATGCACTAAGGTGCATCAGTCTGGTGGAATTCTTCGTCATGTCTTGAGATCCAGATTGATGTTGAGAAAATACTACTCTAAAGAGTAGTTAGTATGCAAATGTTGGAGATCAGCTTGAAATAAAAAGGGGAAGAGATGATTGGAAATATGCACCCTTTACCATTGATGTCAAAGGGGGAGAGAAGTCATGTGAAAAACTTGGAAGTAAGTAGTTATTGGTGAAAGGGGGAGTAGTGAAGAAAGTGGTTGCAGGTGTGACAAGAGACAGGGGGAGAAGTTCTTGATTTGATGGTTGAATTAGTTTTTCACATCATATGTTGCTATCAATGACAAAGGGGGAGATTGTTGTAAATATGTGCCTGATGTGTTGTCATTGATGTCAACATATCTTTCTATCAGAAACAGTGAAGACAGTGCAGATGAGTGATTAGGATTTCTGGTAAGGTGAAGATCAAAGAATGTGGATTAAAGGGTTTGTATAGGATTGTCTATTGTTGCTCCAGTTGAGATTTGAGAGGTCCACATGAAGATTTGGCAAAGTTATGGCCTTCTGAGTAGAACAAATTTTTGCAGTTGTTTAGTGATGACAGAGTGGCAAGAAGTTGGTCCAGATTGGTTCGGTATGAGCATATTGTGATCTACAGATCTAGAGGCATGTCTAGGATGTTGGTGTGTTGCCTCAACTCAAGTGGTTCATGGTTTGGAGGTTTGAAAGAAATCTTTCTAGTATGATAGTCATGACAATGTGTGTTCTTGAGGTTCAGTGTGAAGATGCAAGTGATTCTGGTGATGTGAAGTGGTGTGGATGTTGTGTTGGTGGTTCGCATTGACAAAGGAGCTCGTGATTGAAGTTTTACTCTTGGTTGTTGTTGTTCTTCCTAGTCTTGGCCGACCAGATGTTCCTAGCATGTTGTCGATGATCTAAAGATCATTTTATGAAGCATGGCATGTTAATAGAGGAAGATTCAAGTCTCAGCTATGATTGGCTGATAGTGTAAAGATCCACATTAAGTTTGGCCAACCTTGTTGATCATTCCAAGATGGATGAAGTGTATAAATATTTGTTGAAGAGTTGTTAAACATTATCCTTGAGTAAAAAAGATTAAATTTGAATAAAGGATCAGAAGTAGAGGAGAGAAGAAAAGGAGTGAGAGCAATATAGAGTGTGAAGTTAGTAAAGAAGAATTTGGGGCAAAATAGAAGTTTTTGAGCATTCATTGAAATTGAATTGGGCATGAAGTAGATGCTATTTCTTAGTTAATTCATTCTATTCTAAATAAATTCTATAGGAAGTGAGCCTCCCTTTTGAGCAGTGAACTCTGGGTAATGCGCCTGAAGGCATGTGCCTTCTATTTTTCTAAAGTACTTTTAATAGTGTATAAATCTTTGTGGGTTAACCCCCACTGTTGTTTTTCCCTTAACCGAGTTTCCACATCAAAATCTTGGTGTCCAGTGTGTTGATTATGTTTCTGCTCTTATGTTGTTGATCTATACTTTAATGTTTGCATCATTAATCTGGTAGTGAGATAATAAAGGAGGTTAAAAGCAGAAAAAGTTTATATTGTGTGACAATTGATTCACCCCCCTCTCAGTTGTCTAGTCTAATTCCAACATTAATCCGTTTGATTTACTGGATAATAATATTGGACTCTCTGTTGGTGGATGTAGCTTGAGTTTGGGTGAACCACATTAAAATTTGTCTCTTGATGTCATTATTTTTGTGTATTTTCATTCCTCTATTTAATCTTTATTTGCATTTAATTGATATCTTCTGCATGCAATTCCTAACAAGTGGTATCAGAGCAAGTTGTATTCGATTATCATCTACAGAAAAGTCTCACGGTTGAGTGGGAGTAATGGCAGACGAGGGTAAATTGAACGTAGATAAATTCAATGGGTAGAACTATTAGTTATGGAAGATGTAGATGGAGGATTATCTCTATCAGAAGGATTTATGGAGGTCGTTGGAAGGAATAGCCAAGAAATTAACAACAATGATTGATGAGGATTAGAATCTTTTGGACAGAAAGGCACTAGGAACCATTCAGTTGTGTTTGGCATGATCTATGGCATTCAATATAACAGAAGCAAAGACAACAGATGGTTTGATGAAAGATTTGGCTAAATTGTATGAAAAACACTTAGCCTCAAATAAGGTTTCTCATGAAGTGTTTGTTTAATCTGAAAATGGTTGAAGGTGGATCTGTGACATATCATTTTAATGAGTTTAATATGATTATTAGTCAATTAACTTCTGTAAAAGTAAGTTTTGATGAAGAGGTGAGGGCTCTCTTGATATTATGTTCTTTGTTAGAAAGATGGAGTAGCTTGGTAATGGCTGTAAGTAACTCAGTCACTGGTTCAAATACTTTGAAATTTGATGATGTTGTTAGTGTTATCCTTAGGGAGGAAATATGATGAAAAATCTCAGGAGGGATCCACATCAGGTAGTGTTTTGAATGCAGAAAGCATGGGCAAATCAAAGGAGAGAGGAAAAGGTTTTAGAGGTCATGGGAAGTCATGAGGAAAATCAAAGGATAAGAGGTCCCAATCTAGAGGATAGAAGGATTGCTGGTACTATGGGAAACCAGGTCATCTAAAGAAAGATTGCTGGTCTCAGAAGAATAAAGGAGTCAAACAAGAAGGTAATAAGGAGGCAAATGTGGTAAGTAATAAATTTAAAGATGATGCTTTGATTATTTCCCTAGATAATGTTAATGATTCATGGGTTTTAGATTCAGGGGCCTCATTTCATGCTACACCCCATAGAATTTATTTTCTTGATTATGTCCAAGGGGATTTTGGGCCGGTTTATTTGGGAGATAACAAACCCTGTCAGATTGTTGGAAAGTGAAGAATCAAGATTAAGTTGGAGAATGGGAATCATTGGCTACTACAAGAGGTACGGCACATTCCAAGGCTGAGTAGGAATTTAATTTTAGTAGGGCATCTAGTTGATGAAGGTTGCATAGTTACTTTCAGTGATAAAAATTGGAAGGTTTCAAGAGGTGCCTTAATAGTATCTAAGGTGTGAAAGTAGGGACCTTATATCTTTGTACATGTCATACTATTCATTCTACTTTAGTTGTTGTAGAGAAAACACAAACAGGTTCAGGAATAGTTGTGGAGGTTCAGAGGAAGAGACTGAAATAGTTGCTGCAAGTTCTGAGACAACACTATGGCATAACAGACTTGGGCATATGAGTGAAAAAGGTATGAAGATACTTCATTCTAAGAAAGTTTTACCAAGTCTGAAATGTATTAATATGGATTTCTGTGAAAGTTGTGTGTATGACAAACAAGAGAGAGTTAGTTTTCTCAAGGATGGGAAACAAAAGAAAGATGAAAAGTTGGAGCTTGTGCATATGGATGTATGGGGACTAGCTCAGGTATCTTCTCTTGGTGGCTCTCGGTATTATGTTGCATTCATAGATGATGCAACTAGGAAGGTTTGGATTTATTTCCTTAGGCAGAAATCTAATGTATTTGAAACATTTAAGAAATGGAGAAGCTTGGTTGAGAATGAGACAGGTAAAAGATTAAAATATCTCAGATCTAATAATGGTGGTGAGTATTGCAGCAAAGAATTTGAGGATTATTGTTCCTTTAATGGAATTCATAGGCAAAAAATGGTTCCAGGGACTCCATAAGAAAATGAAGTGGTTGAGCGCATGAATAGGACAATAATGGAGCATGCATGGACCATGAGATTGCATGCTAGGCTGGATTTAAACATGTGGATAGAGGCTATCAACACTATTGTATATTTAATTAATAGAGGTCCTTCAGTTCCTTTGGGTTGTGGTATTCCAGAGGAAGCATGGATAGGTAAGAAGGTGAGTTTTTCTTTTCTCAAAACTTTCGGATGTGAAGCATTTACAAATGTAGATTCTAAAAATAGAACCAAGCTAGATGCAAAATCAAAAAAAATGTATCTTCGTTGGATATGGCATTGATGAATTTGGTTATAGGCTTTGGGATGTTGAAAATTAGAAAATTGTGAGAAGCAGGGATGTTGTATTCAATGAGAAGGTGTTGTACAAAGATTAGTTGCAGCAACATGAGAAGAAATAAAAGGATTATGTGGTGCTGGATGATACTCTAGATAATGATGTTCCAGTGGTTCCTCATGCTCCGCAACAACAAGTAATACCACAAACTCCAGTGAATGTTAGACGGTCAACAAGGCTAAGTAGACCTCCTGAAAGGTTTTCTCCCTCTTTCTATTCTATTTTGTTAATAGATGCTGGTGAACTAGAAGGGTATGATGAAGCTATACATGTGGATACAAAAGTTCAGTAGGATCTTGCAATGAAAGAAGAAATGAACTCCTTGCTGAAAAATCAGACTTGGGAATTATGTAAGTTGCCTACAGGTAACAAGGCTTTACCAAACAAATGGGTTTATAGGCTGAAAGAGGAAGATGGAGGTAAGAAAAGATTTAAAGCCAGGTTAGTTGTTAAAGGAGTTGCATAGAAAAAGGGCATTGATTTTGATGAGATTTTTTCTTCAATTGTTAAGATGAGTACTATTCGTACTATTTTAAGTATTGTGGTTGCTAAAGATTTGTATTTGGAAAAATTAGATGTGAAAACTACCTTTCTCCATGGTGATTTGGAAGAGGAGATATATATGGAACAACCCCAAGGATTTGAGGTCAAAGATAAGAAGAAATTGGTGTGCAGATTGAATAAAAGTGCTTGAAAAAAGCACCTCGACAATGGTATTTGAAATTTGATAGTTTTATGGCTGATTAAGGCTACAGCCAGTGTAATTCTAACCATTGTGTTTATTTTAAGAGGTTGGATAATGATAGCTACATTATTTTATGTTTATATGTTGATGACATGCTTGTAGCAGGTTCTAACATGGATCACATAAGAGAGTTAAAACAATAGTTAGCACAATCATTTGCTATGAAGGATTTGGGGGCAGAAAAACAAATCCTTGGTATAAAAATTTGTAGAGATAGGAAGAATAGGAAATTGACTCTATCTTAGGCTGATTATGTTGAAAAGGTGTTGTAGAGATTCCATATGGAGAATGCAAAACCTGTAAGCACACTTTTGTCTAGTCATTTAAAATTGACTAAGGAGATGTGTCCAAAGACACAAGAGGAGGAAGAAAAAATGTCTAAGGTACCATATGCTTTAGCTGTAGGAAGTTTAATGTATGACATAGTATGCACGAGACCAGATATTGTACATGTTGTAGGAGTTGTAAGTAGGTATATAAGTCATCTCGGATTGGAGCATTGGAATGTGGTAAAATAGATTCTTAGATATTTGAGAGGTACATCCAATAAACACTTATGTTTTGGGGGCTTTAATACTGATTTAGCAAGTTATGTAGACTCAGATTTGGCGGGGGATATTGGTACTAGGCGGAGTACTATAGGTTATGTCTTTACTGTAGGTGGGACAGTAGTGAGTTGGATCTCCAGGTTACAAAAGGTGGTTGCTTTATCCACCATGGAGGTAGAGTATGTAGCTACAACAAAGGCAAGGAAGGAGATGATATGGCTGCAATATTTCACGGAAGAATTGGACAAACAATAAGCTAACAATTATTTATTTATAGACAGTCAGAGTGCCATACATCTTGTAAAAAATTCTACCTTGCATTCAAAGACCAAACACATACTGTTGAGGTATCATTTTATTCGGTTGGTGTTAGATGATGGACAGTTAAGGCTAGAAAAGATACATAAACATGAAAATCTAGCGGATATGTTTATGAAGGTAGTGACAAGGGAGAAGTTGAGCAACTCTGCAGCTTCAGTTGGTCTTCAAGACTAAAAACAAAACAAATTTTAGAACAACAGAGTCTAGGGTGCTTATTTCCAGTGGGAACTACAGGGTTAGTGGTGTTATGATCAGTCTCATAGTGGGAGATGATATGGTGTGGAGTCTGATCAGTCTCCAAGTGGGAGATTTTTATTATATGGATCCTAATCAAACTTAGAGGTTAAATGTACCCCACTTTTATAGACAAGGTTTCCCCCTAAATTATTTAATGGGGTCAAGGGGTAGCGCTGTTGTGTGGTTACACAACACACCCCATTTTGCCTTGACAAAATAGGGACCCAACTTGTCTTTCTGCTTGTGGCTTGCTTGTTTTCTGCTTTGGGTGGTTTGGTAAAATCAATCATGCATGTAACCTTGTAAGAGGGTGGATTTGCCACTATGATGAAGTAGTTGTCAAATTTAGTAGTTCCCATTGCTAACTTCATGGTTGGAAAGTACTCAAAATTCCAAGCAGGTTTGTCTTTTAGATCACCCCAAAATTATCTAAGGGAAGAAAGTTATGTTGAGTCAAAGTTTAGTCAAACCTAATATTACCTAGGTGGGGGGTCATATTTCTAACATTAGTCATATTTGATAAGATCACCTAGATATAGAATCATCAGCTAACAATCACCAGGTGTGTGATGTGCAGACATCAAATTTAAATAAGAATCGATAACTACCTGTCAAAGAACTTCGCATATCCTGCGGAGGGTCATATTTCTAACATCAGTCATCTTACGAATATCACCCTCTTTGCAAATATCACCCTATGTCAATATGATGGTGATGTCATCTAATTATAATGAATGAAAGAAATCACCCTGATGATGAGATCATTGTTCCATCTGAACCACAGGGGGTTATATATCTAATATCCATCATATTTCTTAATATGATGATGACGTTATTAAAACATGATAAGTAAACAACATTGATGACATGATGATGTCACCCCAATCTTTTCCAAGAAAAGGGGGGTCATATTTTAGATACCTCTGATCTTAGTTCCATGACCTGATATACATCATGGTCAAATGTTGACCATATCACCTGATTCTTTGTACCTAGTTATCCCACGCAAGAGTGAGGGGTCATATTATCCGGGGGGGTCATATTTTTGAATATCCTCTAATTTTTCTAGGATCACTCCCCTTTAACATTAAATGCAATTAAAACAGTAGAAGAGCTCCTGCCGATTACAAATACAAATTGAACACTTGGCAACATCTACAAATTCCCTGCAAATGATCAACGGATATAATCAAGACAACACATTTTTACCCTAATCTGTCCTATTGATTTGTTTTAAGGGTAAAATTCAAAGGTCATTTTCATTCACCTTGTGATAAATCAAGAAATTACAAAGCTATGAAGTCAAACCCTCAACAGCTACTTGTCAATGGATCAGATCCTTCAACGTAACGGAATGGGTGATCTTACATGTTTACAGTCTTTCCCCATAATCACTTATCTAATCCAAAAGAAAGCATTATCAGGTAAGTAACTTAAAACCCTCCTGTTGTCATTTTTTGTAATTATAGGTAAAGTATTTGTCTTTACTAGGGTATGCTCTTGTGATAATACGTAGAAAGGTAAAATGAGGGGTAATATACATAACATACATGATATGATAGAGGTACATGATGCTATAAGAATACATATGGACACTGTAGGGTAAAATATATCATGTTTATTGCAGGAATCCATGGTAGATGTCAAGAGAAATAGGTCTGAGGTGGAGTTCCTCAAGCCCATGTTTGTACAACCAGAGGGAGTACAATTCAAATATGGAGTCATTGGTGATACACACCAGGGGGATATGGACCTGGCTGTATGGTTGACAAGATTGGACAATGATAAAGATAATCCTATTCTAGATGGGGTGTTTGTCTTAGGTATGTGACATGCAACTGGTTTTCCCTATGCTATGGATGCTTCGGAATTGGTAGTGGAGTGTGCAAAAAATTACAACCCAGAAACCAGGCGAGTAGAGAAGCATGGAAGGATATACACTGACTTTTCAGTCAAGGGCATTACTACCACTTTCAATTTGCTAGTAGGGAAAAAGATAGTGAATGTGGACTTGTGTAAACTAGAAACATAGTATAACAATAACAAGAAGAATGTGAGGAAGAGGATGTACCAATGGAGATCAAAGAGTAGTAAGTATACTACCTCAACCAAGATACCCGTGCATTTGTACAAGTTTAACTTTGATGATGAGTACCAATATATGATTGCTCTACTGAGCAGGATGACTGGCAGGCCTTATGCTAGAAATTTTGAGAATTGGATGTTTGGGATCATCTAGATGGTCTTATATGTAGACAACCAACCCCTATGGGCTAAGATCATCAGTGACTAATTAGATGAGGGAATGAGGAGCCTAGAAGGACAGACATGTTTATTCTACATGATATCATATGTGGTGTACTCTTGTGCATATAGAGGAACATTTGATGCTTTGAAAATAGTGGGTAAGGCTAGTGGTGATGCTAATGATGTGCATATATGGGATCATTATCCCCAATTGCAAAGGAAGGTATACCTCTAGGACTATAAACTGGTAAATGATGCATTCTCCATGCATCTAGTTAGAACTATGGAGGAGGATAGGACTAAAAGGCTGAGCATGGAAGCTCAAGAAATTATCTATTGACATGGAGCATGGTTTATCTAATTTTCTACTTTCTCATTTATTAGGATCGAGGGATTTGAGGGATAGCCTCTTATGTTGTGAAGATACCCTATTGATTGGGTCATCTTGATGGAATTTGTTAGGCAAGTATCTACCATAGTTGAAGCCTATAAGGCACAGAAGAAGATACCTCTAGTTTTGTTTCTAGTATCCATGGGTTGCTACATGTGCCCAGATTTAGAGAGTATAAAACATGCCATCGAGGGGTTGAAATTGATGTATTTACAACCATTTCCTCTAGCCAGATCATATGATCCTTATGGCAGGATGCAGAAGATACTGGGAAAATAGATACATCAAAAGCATCTAGAGGACTTTTGGACTGATTGTGATGATGAAGCAGAGGTGAGAAGAAGGAAATATCAAAGACTCACCTTGAATCAAATCAAAACCTTTGACTATATCCTGGTGCCAGCACAACTACGTAAATATGATGGGAAAATAATGTCTAATGAATATGAGGACAAAAAGGTTATAATGACACCATATCGGCCCCAAATCTTACACAATAGGAGGATATATCCTTAGATCAGCTAATGAATGGGGTGATGCAGCTAACCCAGGCTTGGGTAGATGCAGAGATAGCCAAACTAAAGAAAAGGGGTGTTACCCTTACGATTGATACGAAGAAGAAGAGACAAGAAGTGTCTGATGAGGAATGCGATGATTTCCCCACTAAAAAGAGAAAATCCAATGGGGAGAGATTACCCACAGAAAAACAAAAAAGGATCCCCCCTAAAGGTAAGAAAGGTGAAAATGAACCAAAGGGGGTGATAATAGAAAGGATTGCCACTAAATTTGTAGGTGCATCTACATCGGCTTAGGCATCTACATCATCGACACAACCTCTACCAGAAAAACTAAAAACTAAGAGAATTTTAAAGCCTACTATTGAGATTATAGAGATGCAAGTGGAAGGACAGATCCTGCAACATGAATTGAAAGAGGGAGACCCCTTGGAAGAAGAACAATTAAATAAAGAACCTAAAGATGATGACTTGTTACTAGAAAGAAAGAAGAGGAGGGGGATGCCACTGATGTCACTACCTAAGAAATAGAGAACAACCATGAGGGGAGATGTCCATGCTGACCCCATCATGTTGAGAGGAGCAGGTGGTGACATTTTTACTAAGGAACTGCAGCGTGATATTCCTCTTCCCACAATAATTAAATTTAAAACCAAGAAAGTAGAAGAGAAAACAAGAGAAATGCTCAGGACAAGTAAGGAGGTTCCTTTCTCCTTAGATGATATAGTAGATTTATCTGATGATGAGGTGGTCCAAGAGGTGACCATTTAACATATGGAAACTTTGGTTACTAACACCTGAATGACTCCTCATGGAACTCCATTAGCCCATATGAGGGTGTTGGAAGAAGTAAAACAAATGGAGGAAATGAACCAAGGTATCCCAAAAAGAGTAGCCCAATAGATAGGGCTGGACAATTTGGTTGATCAGGTTACTAGTCATGCAGCCATAGACTTAGCGTATAGGGGTGATATAAGCCCAAGCAAGGATGACGGTGCACCCAAGGAACATAAAAGGACTAAAGTGATAGAGCATATAGAGAAGAATAGTACTACTCTTGATCAAGGTCAGCAACAGCATGAGACACCCATAGAACCAAAAATAATAGAAGTCCAACAGAAGAGTGGGGAGATTAGGGCATATCGGACATTGGTGTTGCTCAGGCTCAGGGAGGTTCATCATTGCCTCAAGATAAAGAAGATCAAGGGATGTTACTCAAAGAAGTTCATAAAGAACAAAGCACATCTCGACTACATATCGAATAGGGAGATTCAGGAGAAGTCCCAAGGACAAAAGACAAATCAGGTCAGGAAGACCCCAAGCCACAAGATATCAATGCACCAGGTAGATAACAGGAAATGACCCATGATCAGGGTGACCCTCAAGGGCATAATACACAGGCCTCCCAAGAGGTTAATATCTCACAGGACGAGAAGGATAACAAAGAAGATGAAAATCTAAAGGATCATAGAATGAAGCACATGATCAAAATGTAGATATTCCACAGGATCCTCCTTTTCAAAAGGCAACTCCTCAATAAGAAGAACTCCAACAAGATCCCCCCATGATGAACTACATGAGGATGAAATCAAGAAGGTACCTTCCCCACCAAGCATAGAAGCTAATACTGGAGAGCTGGATACTCATGATATAAACAAGGGCCACCAAGAATTTGGAGGTGATGTACCTCATTGGCTAGGAAAAGAAATACATATAGAAAAAGTGTCAGAGATCCAAGAGCTTGATGTCTGTACCCTATTTGCTGAGAACATGATGAAACCAAGGAGGAAGGCTAGGTTAACATCTTCTATAAAAAGAGATCCTACCACAGGTAGAAGAACTGCATAGATAACCCTTCCCACAGTTGAAAAGGAAAAAGGCAAAATAAGCTTGGAGGAATTCCAAATCACAAATGTTGATATGCATTTTGCCAATGAAGACCAGGAAGGTCAAGAGGGGAAGGATATTATTGATTCTTTAACCCAAAGGGTGAAGAAGGAAAAGGAGAAAAATAAAGTACATAAGGAGCACATTGCTCAATTGCATTCTTTCATAAAAGGGTTAATTAACCCTGATCAGGCACCAGCTAATCCTACAGTCCCATTGACTATCATATCACAAGAGGAGGTTACCAAATTGGACCTAATGAAACAAGAAGAAATGGTGATGGAAAAATGAATGTTTTCAATGCTCACTAGGGCTGAAGATGTGTTAAGAACCTCTCTGCAGAGGTGGAATTCTTTGAGTAGCCTAAAGAGGAAGGTGGACAAAATGCAGAATGACACAGGAAGGTCATTTCAATTGGAAAAGGGCTTGAGTACTCTGAGTGAGATGAAGAGAATTAATTCATAGATTCTGATAAGTAATAAGGTATTAGACAATAATACTTCCCTACTAATAGGAATATGGTATGAAGATATTAGGTTTGAGTGTGATGTGTTGAAGAAGTGCAGTGGAAAACTCAGGGATATTAGAGTCAAGCTACACAACATGATGACATATGAGGCAGAAATCTTGGAAGCCTTGGAAGGGAAAATAGAAGGTAAAATTGAGAATCAAGATGTAGATTTTTCTATTAAGGCTCTGCATGATAATTTCAAGCCAGTAGTAGATGACCCTCTTACCCACTTGACTGAAGAGGTAATGAATAGAATCATGAGAATAAAGGTTAAAGTGGAGACATACAATGAGACATTAAATAGTAGGAAAGGCAAAATGGAAGCTCTCAAGGCTAAGTTCCAATCTCATAAACATGCAATAGTAAAAGCTAAAATCCAAGATGGGGGAGAGGTTGATAAAATAGTGCAAGCATATGAATCTATCAGGACAACAGTAAAGGTCCATGTGAAAGAGAATGTTTGTCAGAGTGATAGTGATGATGAAAGTGATGAAGATGAAGAGAACAATGAGCAAGAAGAAAATGAAGAAGGACATGAAGAGTAAATGTAGATGCATCACTAAGTGAACATATGCATGGGATACTTATAAATAGTGGGTCATACAGATGGTTTCCAATAGGCAACGTGTGCCACGGGTGAAAAGTTGACTAAGTCATAGGAGGATTGTCAGACATTGATCTAAATTGATAAATCTTGACCGTTGGTCAATTGTAACTGCCTCCTCACCTTATTCTATAAAAGGTGCAGGGGTGCAATCTTTTAGTCATTTGAAACTTAATTGAAATCTTAGTGCTGAAGAATTCAGGACTTATTTCAAAGTTATTGTGAATATACATGTTTTGCATACTTAATGAAAGAGAAGCTATTTTGATTACAAATCATTGTAAATCCTGAGTAATCTATGAGTGGAATCTAGATATATGCATTGATTAGTTGTGTCCCTTGGAGTGCTTTTCAGTCTGCATATATTGTTTTCATTCTTTGTTCCTTTGAAGTTAGCATCAACCATACCTAGCTGTGGAACAACCTGGTGACTTATGGTTTGATTTCTTCTCTCCATGAATGTATCTTGTGTGTATGTGATTCAATAACTAAAGGTTCACTAAAATTAGAAGTATTCTTTTAAATTTCTTTGAATTTTATTACAGATCATCTCCATAATTGCAAATAACACACAACCAAAAGCAAATAAACATGAAATATGTAGATATCTCATAGGCAATTGAAAATACAAAGCATATTTTGAATGGAATCATGTCAAATTGAAAAATATCATGTAAATATAGATAAATATCCATGAGGAACACATAAATATCTACTTGTAGACACATCATTTAAATAAATATAAAGTGTAGAAGAATGTGTAAGTTCATGATGATCAATGATCAGAAGAATTGTTCAAACTTACAAATATCATAGTGATCTTTGGAAATAGAGTAGAATTAACCTCTCTGTGGAGTGAATTTACAGAATATAGTGCAATACTGATCACCTAAGCAAATGTAAGACCCCTTGAAATGGAAAACAGCATGTCACATCAACTTCTGAGTAACATCAGACGATCATGACCTGATCAACGGAGCCTTAGAGTCATCAACTTATCTTAAAATGATCGTACTTTACAAGATATAAAAGGTTTGTTGTGCAAATTTTTATGCATATTGTTATGACTAATAATCATCATCAATAAGCGCCCCTTGCGGGGGTTTGGGGGCAGCGTCCCCAAGATGGGATCAAGGCATAGCACCCCTTGCAGGGTCCAAGGGGCAGCACTCCTGGCGCACTCCTTGTCGTGATACAGGGCGGGGTCGAGGGGCAGTGCCCCCGAAACCTCCAACAATTTTTATTATTTTATAATGGCATCGAGAGTTATTTTTTCTATTGGTCAACATAAAAAACCTATTTTTGTAACTGACATAAGGCTTGATAAAAGTGGCTAAGGGTTAGGGTTTTCATTGATGTATTGTAGCATTTTTTGTAGTGGTATTGAGTTGCAAGGATTGTTGGTTGTAATCAGTTTGATTTACTGGATAATAATATTAGACTCTCTATTGGTGGATGTAGCCTGAGTTTGGGTGAACCACGTTAAAACTTGTGTCTTGCTGTTATTATTTCTGTGTATTTTCATTCCTCTATTTAATCTTTATATTTGCATTTAATTGATATCTTCTGCATGTAATTCCTAACAATTGTAATTGTAGCATACCACATTCCTTTGTCCTTGATTCCTTCTATTGATTGGATTTGATCTGCATTGATTAGCCATGTGTCCAAATCTATTGCATGCAAAACACTTTTCATTGAATTATTGAGTATTTCTTGTATTGTAAAAACCATTCCTTACTAGATTTTTGCATTCATTTGATCTATGACCAATTTTCTTGCAATTGAAACATTGACTAGAGAATGATGGAACATTATGATTTATTCTACTCCTACACTGAGTAGCTTTATGACCAAATTTATTACAATTAAAAAAATGGCCATTGAAAGATGGGTACCTTTGAGCATTTAGCTGTCTAACCGAAGGTCTTCTAGGTCTTCTTCTTTGATTCCTGAACTGGTTGTGTTTGTTTTGCTTCAACATAGTGTATCTGATTTTGAACTTTCTCCTTTCTCAAATCCCAAGCCTTGATTTTCATCGGAACTCTTTTGACTAGCAATCATCTCATCAAGTTTTGTAGAACTTATCTTGAACTTTTCTTCATAGCTCTAAGCTTTTCCAAGTCTGATTTCAAGCTCACAACTTCTTTTTCAAGTTTGGAACATTCTTCTAACTTACTTTTTATCATTAGATTTAGATCTTCTACTTTAGCTATTTCTATAATTTCCACTTTCAAATCATCCAGGGTTACCTTTGTAGATATCAATTGTTCACTAATCTCTTTGTACTTTTCTTTGAATTTCTTGACTTGTTCTTTTAGCTTTAAAATGCATTCATCAACTTCTTGTATGTTATCCTTCAGATCCTTGATTTCTACTTTAGATTTTTTAAGATCAATAAGAGTTTCTTCTAGTTCAACATTGTTTGAGAAATTTTCAAATCTTTTGGCTTCCATGAGTGAATTTTCCCAGATCTTCCTCAAGCTATTAGGCTTCTTCCAAGGAATCTTTCTTTGGTACCAACTGTTGAGTGTAGAGAATATTGAGAGGGGGGTTGAATCAGTATTCTCAAAACCTTTTCATTTACACATACACTTATCCATTTACCAAATTCAATAACATGAAAGTAAAGTAAACATGAAAAGAGCAGCCACAAATTCATAACATATAGACACCAGGATTTTATGTGGAAAACCCAAAAAGGAAAAAACCATGGTGAGTGTTAGCTCACAATATATTATGATAACAATACCAGATTACATAAGGCTCACTACCCAAAGAAATACTCACTACAGGTGGACTCACTGTCCACAGAGAAAGAAAGATAGAATAAAGGATTAACTCACTGCCAAGAGTTGATTGCTACAAATGTATCTACAAAATGCTGAGGTGCAGTTCCATTATCAGATCTGTATATAGATTCAAATGTCTTCATAATGTCTGCTCTGCTTTACATAAATTCTGCTCTTCTACCCTTACTATCTTCGTCTAGTCACAACTCTGCTTTGGATCGCATATACATTGAATTCACACACACACACCTCCACCACACATCCCTCATAACCAAAATACATCGAGTATATATATTCACTACAAGATTTATCTCATAATTAGGTCGGCAAGCCAAATATGAATCATCTATACAAATGTTATATCTTGTCATCTTGAACTTGTGCACAATTCACAATGTGAACCCAAACAATCATTCAATAGTCTTCATATAGGTTGGTACCAATCATTCAACCACTTAGATTGATTGTTCAAACAATATATCTTCTCCGCATAAAGATCTAACATGCCTATTGGCTTGGTTCTTAAGAACATGCTTGATCAATCCATCTATCACATCATAACTCTTACTACAGACCATAAGAGACTCAAATATTCATAACCAACATTCATTCTAGACCTCTTAGTATACCTTCCAAACCGCAGGACAAAATATGCAATAGCAGATGAATGTAGACCCTTTTACTCTGGTACTGTGCATTGTTCTTGTCCTTACTCTATTCACCCATACTTAGACCAATCACAACTTAGCTTCCAAAAGTCATCAAGACTTGCAATCTTGAACATAGTACCTTCAAACAATTCTAAATAACATACTTGAACCGCTTACCTTGAACATCAACTATGGAGGAATATTGACACAAACACTGTCATTTACACTATGTAATGTATATTGCTCATACTTGTTAGGGTTAGCCGACAAAAGATATCAATTAATTGTAAATAAAGATTAAACAAAGGAATGAAAATACACAAAAATAATAACAACGAGAGACAAGTTTTAACGTGGTTCACCCAAACTCAGGCTACATCCACCAATAGAGAGTCCAATATTATTATCTTGTAAATCAAACCGATTACAACTAGCAATCCCTGTAACTCAATACTGCTACAAATGCTTCAATACAATATCAACAAAAATCCTAACCCTTAGCCGCTTTTATCAAGATTTTTGTCAGTTACAAAAAATAGGGTTTTTTTATGTCAGCCAATAAAAAATAACTCTCAGTGCCTTTATAAAATAATAAAAAACTGTGTGAGGTTTCGGGGGCATTGCCCCTTGACCCCACCTTGTATCGCAATAGGGAGCATGCCAAGGGCGTTGCCCCTGGACCCCGTAAGGGGTGTGCCCCTTGACCCCATCTTGGGGGTGCTACCCCCAAACCCTCGCAAGGGGCACTGCCCCTTGACCCCGTAGGAATTTGGGGGGGAAACCACGCTGATAAAAGTGGGGTTAATTTAACCTCTGAGTCTGATTAGGCTCCATATAACAACAATCTCCCACTTGGAGACTGATCAGACTATACACCATATCATCTCCCACTAGGAGACTGATCATAACACCACTGACCATGTACTACCCACTAGAAATAAGCACCCTGGACTTTGCTATTATGTTTTTGTTATTTTTAGTCTTGAAGACCAACTGAAGCTAAAGAGGAGCTCAGCTTCTCCCTTGTCACTGCCTTTGTAAACATATCCACTAGATTTTCATCTGTATGTATCTTTTCCAGCCTTAACTGTCCATCATCCAACATCGACCGAATGAAGTGATACCTCAATTGTATGTGTTTGGTCTTTGAATGCAAGACATAATTCTTTGCAAGATGTATGGCACTCTAACTGTCTGTAAACAAATAACTATTAGCTTGTTGTTTTCCCAATTCTTCCATGAAAGATTGCAGCCATATCATCTCCTTGCTTGCCTCTGTTGTAACTACATACTCTGTTTCTGTGGTGGATAAAGCAACCACCTTTTGCAACTGTGAGATCCAACTCACCATTGTTCCACCTACAGTGAAGACATAACATGTAGTAATCTACCTGGTATCAATATCCCCTACCAAATCTAAGTCTACATAACTGCAAATCAGTATTAGAGCCCCCAAAACATAAGTATTTATTGGATGTACCTCTCAAATATCTGAGAATCCATTTTACTGCATTCCAATGCTCTAATCCAGGATGACTCATATACTTGCTTATGACTCCTACAACATGTGCAATATCTGGTCTCATGCATACCATGGCATACATTAAACTTCCTACAACTGAACCATATGGTATTTTGGACATTTTTTCTTCCTCCTCTAATGTCTTAGGACACATCTCCTTAGTCAATTTCAAATGACTAGGAAAAGGTGTGCTGACAGCTTTTGCATCCTCCATATGGAATCTCTACAACACCTTTTCAACATAATTAGCCTGAGATAGAGTCAATTTTTTGTTCTTCCTATCTCTGCAAATTTTCATACCAAGGATTTGTTTTGCTACCCCCAAATCCTTCATAGCAAATGACTGTCCTAACTATTGTTTTAACTCTCTTATGTGATCCATGTTAGACCCAGTTACAAGCATGTCATCAACATATAAACATAAAATAATGTAGTTGTCATTATCTAACCTCTTAAAATAAACACAATGGTCAAAATTACACCAGCTGTAGCCTTGTTTAGCCATAAAACTATCAAATTTCAAATACCATTGTCGAGGTGCTTGTTTCAGGCCATACAAACTCTTCTTCAATTTGCACACTAGTTTCTCCTTACTTGTGACCTCAAATCCTTGGGGCTGTTCCATGTATATCTCCTCCTTCAAATCACCATGGAGAAAGGCAGTTTTCACATCTAGCTATTCCAAATGCAAATCTTCAACATCCACAATACTTAAAATAGTGCGAATATAAGTCATCTTAACAACCAGAAAAAAAATCTCATCAAAATCAATGCACTTTTTCTATGCAAATCCTTTTACAACTAGCCTGGCTTTAAATCTTTTCATACATCCATCTTCCTCTTTCAATTGATAAACCCATTTGTTTGGTAAAGCCTTTTTACTTGTAGGTAACTTACATAATTCCCAAGTCTAATTTTTCAACAAGGAGTCCATTTCTTCTTTCATTGCAAGCTCCCACTGAAACTTTGTATCCACCTGCATAGCTTCATCATACCCTTCTAGTTCACCAGCATCTGTTAACAAAATAGAATACAAAGAGGGAGAGAACATTTTAGGAGGTCTATTTAGCCTTGTTGACCGTCTAACATTCATTGGAGTTTGTGGTATTTCTGGTTGCTATTGCGAAGCATGAGGAACCACTGGAACATCACTATTTAGAGTATCATCCAGCACTACATAATCCTTTTCTTTCTTCTCATGCTGCTGCAACTGATCTTTGTACAACACCTACTCATTGAATACAACATCCTTGATTCTCACAATTTTTGATTTTCAAAATCCCAAAGCCTATAACCAAATTCATCAATGTCATATCCAACAAAAGTACATTTTTTTAATTTTGCATCTAGCTTGGTTCTATTTTCAGAAACTACATGTGCAAATGTTTCATATCTGAAGGTTTTGAGAAAAGAATAACTCACCTTCTTACCTGTCCTTGCTTCCTCTGGAATACCACAGCCCAAAGGAACTGAAGGACCTCTATTAATTAAATATATAGTAGTGTTGACAGCCTTTGTCCACATGTTTAAAGGCAGCCCAACATGCAATCTCACGGTCCTTGCATGCTCCATTATTGTCCTATTCATCTGTTCAACCACTCCATTTTCCTGTGGAGTCCTTGGAACCATTTTCTGCCTATGAATTCCATTAAAGGAACAATAATCCTCAAATTTTTTGCTGCAATACTCACCACCATTATCAGATCTGAGACATTTTAATCTTTTACCCGTCTCATTCTCAACCAAGTTTCTCCATTTCTTAAATATTTCAAATACATCAGATTTCTACCTAAGGAAATAAATCCATACCTTCCTAGTTGCATCATCTATGAATGTAACATAATACCAAGAGCCACCGAGAGAAGATACCTGAGCTGGTCCCCATACATCTATATGCACAAGCTCCAAATTTTCATCTTTCTTTTGCTTCCCATCCTTGAGAAAACTGCCTCTCTTTTGTTTGCCATACACACAACTTTCATAGAAATCTATATTAATACATTTCAGACCTGGTAAAACTTTGTTAGAATGAAGTAACTTCATGCCTTTTTCACTCATATGCCTAAATTTGTTATACCATAGTGTTGTCTCAGAACCTACAGCAACTGTTCCTGAACTTGTTTATTTTTCTCTGCAATAGCTAAAGTAGAAGGAACAGTATGACCTATACAAAGATATAATGTACCTACTTTCACACCTTTTTCTACTATT
Organism: Cunninghamia lanceolata; assembly: GCA_027924645.1. Classification (NCBI taxonomy): domain Eukaryota; kingdom Viridiplantae; phylum Streptophyta; class Pinopsida; order Cupressales; family Cupressaceae; genus Cunninghamia; species Cunninghamia lanceolata. The sequence goes on from BSBN01000030.1 coordinate 663,843, forward strand.
AAGGCACCTTTTGAAACCTTCTAATTTTTATCAGTAAATGCAACAATGCAACCTTCTTCAACTAGCTGCTCTACTGAAATTAAATTCTTACTGAGCCTTGGAACGTGCCTTACCTCTTGTAGTAGCCAATGATTCCCATTCTGTAACTTAATCTTAATTCTTCCCTTTCCAACAATCTGACATGGTTCATTATCTCCCAAATAAACCAATCCAAAATCCCTTTGGACATAATCGAGAAAATAAATTCTATGGGGCATAGCATGAAATGAGGCCCCTGAATCTAAAACCCATGAATCATCAGCATTATCTAGGGAAAGAATCAAAGCATCATCTTTAGACTTATTACTTACCACATTTTTCTCCTTATTACTTTCTTGTTTGTCTCCTTTATTCTTTCAAGACCAGTAATCTTTCTTAAGATGACCTAGTTTCCCATAGTACCAGCAATCCTTCTGTCCTCTGGATTGGGATCTCTTGTCCTTTGATTTTCCTCGTGACTTCCCATGGCCTCTTAAACCTTTTCCTCTCTCCTTTGATCTGCCCCTGCTTTCTGCATTCAAAACACTACCTAATGTGGACCCTCCTGAGTTTTTCCATCGCATTTCCTTGCTAAGGATAACACCAACAACATCATCAAATTTTAAAGTGTTTGAACCAGAGACAGAGTTACAGCCATTACCAAGCTATTCTAGCTTTTTGGAAAAGAACATAAAACCAAGGGAGCCCTCACCTCTTCATCAAATTGCACTTTTACAGAAGTTAACTGATTGACAATCATATTAAACTCATTTAAATGATCTGTCACAGATCCACCTTTGACAATTTTTAGATTAAATAAATGCTTCATGAGAAATACCTTATTTGAGGCTAAGGGTTTTTCATGCAATTTAGCCAAAGCTTTCATCAGTTCACTTGTTGTCTTCGCTTCTATTATATTGAATGCCAGAGATGGTGCCAAACACAACTGAATGGTTCCTAGTACCTTTCTATCCAGAAGTTCCCAATCCTCATCTGTCATTCCTGTTGGTTTCTTGGATACTCCTTATAATGGCCTCCATAAATCCTTCTGATAGAGGTAATCCTCAATTTGGATCTTCCATAACTAATAGTTCTTCCCATTGAATTTATTGACCTTCAATTTACCCTCATCCGCCATTGCTCCCACTCAATCGTGAGACCTTCTTGCCGACGATAATCAAACACAACCCACTCTGACACCACTTGTTAGGGTTAGCTGATAGAAGATATCAATTAAATGAAAATAAAGCTTAAACAGAGGAATGAAAATACACATAAATAATAATAGTGAGAGACAAGTTTTAACATGGTTCACCCAAACTCGGGCTACATCCACCAATAGAGAGTCCAATATTATTATCCAGTAAATCAAACCGATTACAACCAACAATCCTTGCAACTCAATACCACTACAAATACTACAATATAATATCAATAGAAACCCTAACACTTAGCCTCTTTTATCAACCTTTTTGTTGGTTACAAAAAATAGGGTTTTTTATGTCAGCCAATAAAAAATAACTCCCGGTGCCCTTATAAAATAATAAAAAACTATGTGAGGTTTCAAGGGTGTTTCCCCCGAGCCCCCATGAGGGCATTGCCCCTTGACCCTGCCCTGTATCACGACAGGGAGCGTACTAGGGGCATTGCCCCTAGGCCCTACAAGGGGTGCTGCCCCTTGACCTCGTCTTGGGGGCACTGCCCCCAAACCCCCACAAGGGGCGTTGCCCCTTGACCCTGTAGGAATTTGGGGGGAAACTGCGCCAATAAAAGTGGGGTTAATTTAACCTTCGAGTCTGATTAGGCTCCATATAACAACAATACTTAGCCATTTATCCTTCCAGAGTAAAGTTTCTTTTCCATGCCAATGGAATCTCCTTTCTTTGTTTCCATCAATGACAACATGCAATCATTCATCAGAGCAGTGTCTCTTGCGAACAATCTCCCCCTTTGGCATTTATGACAACACTTAGTGAAAAATGTGTATCTGCTCTCCCTTTCTATGTACACTCTATTCTTTCATTCCCACTTAGGTGTTTTCCCATTTTTCACTGGTCTTCTTCTCCCCCTTTGACATCAATGGCAAAGGTGTATGTACACAAGTCAAAATTATGTCAAAACTACAAAAAATGTCATACTCTGCCGCATATGTACACATACAATCTTTACCTTAATTTGTTGTGGGTTTCAGGATGTCACTGAAAATAGTCTTGATTTGATCTATCTCTCTATCCCAACTCTTCTTAGCATTGTACATAATTTTAACATGGCCAATTATTAGGAAGACTAATTTTTCTACTTTTTGTATATCAGAAGGTGTGTTCATTAGTGCACTTGCTTGCAGTGCTTTTGCTACAAGATTTGACATTGAATCTAGCTTGGGTCTTATTAGTCCTCTCAATTAACACATTCTATCTTTCATTTGGCCTCTGTATTCACTATCTTACTTACCTCATCATGGATATTGATCACTTGTATCTCTTTGCTACTTATTGACTCGGTTGCCAGATCAAATGACTTAGAAATATTTGTCAATTGCAGTTTCAGATCATTAATCTTCACTTTTGATTCCTTTGTGGCTTCTGGCCATGATAAAAAAAATTTGTACAAGTCACTAGCTTCTTTTATGGCACTTTGTATACTTCTTATTTCGTGGTCTAAAGAAGATTTATCATTAATCGACATGATTTTTAACTCAGTTAATCTTTTCTCATCAAACTCTTTTCTGACTTTTGTTTCTACAGATTTTTCAAAGGATTCAAAATGATTGCTGATTGATTTTATCATACCTTTTAGTTGATTAGTTGATGATAATGATGTATTTTTCTAGTATTCAGGCATCAACTTCCCTAGTACATTAGATGCTGCAACAATGAGGTCATTGTTTTGCATGTGTGTTTTCATCATCTCTTCTTGTGCCTTTGCTTGAACAAATGATACTAATTTAAATTTATGTACCAGAGACAAGGAATTTAGATTTATTAATCCTTGTAGAAACTTGGGTAGATCTAGGATTTGTGTACTTTGATACTTTTCCAAGGATTTTGTAGTAGTTTCTCTTGCCACTTTTTCTTCACCAAGTGAAACTTTCTTTCTTTTCTTTTCTTCTGCTTCCTTTTCTTTCTCTTCTTCAGTTGTGGCTTCTATAATGAATGAAGTCCTTATTCTTTTTCTAGGGCTAGATGTTGGTTTTTCCACTTTAGATCTCTCATCTTTCCTCTTTGGAGTGCTTGATGTGCATTTTACTAGAGCACCTATGGACGTTGATCCTCCTGCTTTGGTTTTTACCTTACTTAATTGTTCATTTGATGTTTTCTTTGATTGCTCAGGTTCCATAGACATTCTAGAAGATAATTCTAAGAATGTCCCAAATCCACCCTCTTTGAGATCATTAGGTTTTCTTAGTAGTGCAATAGTTAATTTAGTCAAAACATCTTCTACAACTTCATACCTATTGCAGGGACCCACACAGTTCTTGGTTCCACAGCTTCCATGAAGCATTTGTCTTTGTCCACCATGAATACAATGTCTTTTTCATACTTTATCACTACATTTTTAGGTATCCGGATCCTACATAACATTTTCTTTTGAAAGTCTTTGAAATATTCCCATAAGATTTTGTTCTACTTATCTGCATTACCCAAACTCTGCGAGTGATTTCTTATTTGAGTGGCTACTGGTATGTGATTAAGCCAAACAATATTTCCTAAACCAAGTAGCTCTCTCTGGAAGTAGAAGAGTAGACATGTAATCAATGTTCCATATTTGAGATTTGGATCAAGTCCAGGCATATCCACACAGGACCAAGCACAATTAATCTATCTCTGTTTGAAGAATTTGATGAATTCTAGCTTTTCTTGTTCAGATAAAGATTCGGCTAGATGGATTATCTTTAGATTATCTTTTGTGCCAATGCTGATAGTTTCTGCTAGTTCTATCAAAACTGATGATCTCTCTCAATGTGTAAGGTTGGGGAGAGTGTCAAGCCTTTCATCCTTTGGCACCTCAGAGAGGTTTTCACCATCGGATTCATCCTTTATTTTTTTACTTTTTTTGCGATCTAACACTACCGCAAAGCAATTTTCACAATTAGATCTATTTTTTATTTTTACATTTTTGTGACTAAAAGGCTTGGCACTCTCTCCAAAATAATCCCCATCATTGAGTTCTATAGTAAAGCCAACTCTATGAACTCCTGATGGTAAGTGATCCCTTAGTTCTAGATAGTCAATAATAGCATCGTCATTTTGAAAGGTATCTAGTTTGGGGGCCTCTTGTAGTTCCCAATCTATAAGTTTAGGATGTACTAATAGAAGAGGTACATTAGGTTGGCCTGACTCAAGGGTAATGATGGTTAGGATGGAGGAGTTGTCTAGGTTTGTGTGGGTATTTACAAGGACTAAAACAATACTCTCCTCAGTATTATCTATCAAGTGTGACATCTAACCTTCCTCTTGAGACTCACTCTCAATATTTTGCAAATCGAACTCTAGCAATCTAGGCCTTGAGCTTTGACCCTCATGGTATGTATTTGTTGATCTATATGTTTGAACCACATCAATACCTTTATCTTCACAAGATATCTCGGAAAGACTCTCCCATTCCATTTGTTAGAGTTTGTTTCACTTCCTTCTTGTAATTTGTGAATCTGCTCCACTAAGTTGGTGGTAACCTTTTCCTTATCTTTTCCTTTGTACCCTAGCCCTGTAGTGTCTCAGGCCGATAAGGAAGAAGGTTGTATGGGTTCCATGATACCTTCTTTTCTCAAGCCTATGGGACTATGTGTTGAAATAAGAGCAGACAACTAAGAGGGGGGGTGAATCAGTTGTCTCAAAAACTTTTAAAACTTGCAGCAATTTACCTTCTTTCACTTATTAAAAAATTAATGATATAAGCATGAAAGCATAAATCAACAACACATGAGAAGAAACATAATCAACACACATAACACCAGGATTTTTACGTGGAAACCCAGTTAAGGGAAAAACCATGGTGGGGGTTAACCCACAAGAAATTATACTCTGTTAAAAGTATTACAAATGGGGAAGGCACATGCCTTCAGGGCACACTACCTAGAGCTCACTGCTCCAAGACCCTCACTACCTATAGAAATGATTACAAGAAGATTACAGAATGTCTAAATTGATGAATAGCATCTACCAATGCAAAAATTTAGTTCCGGTTAAGCACATGATACTGATCTTACACACTTCATCTTTACTCTGCCCTATTTCACTCTTCAGCCATAACCCAAGCTTAGATCTTTACTTTCGCACTTCTTTCTACCTTTTTCACACTTACTCCATCACTACACCACACACACACTCCAAAACACTCAAATCCATCAGCTACATATATACGTATCAAGAGATTCAATCAACTATAGTTAGCATCAAGAAAACTTAGAACATTTATTAAGAACTCTGCTCTGTCAGCTGAATCCATACACAACAACAATGTAGACCAAAATCTTGTGTTCTCAAATCATCAATCATGTCAGCCAATACCACTAATTATCACAAATTTTGTAACCAACAACTTTTCTTCATCCAGACCAAGATCAAATGCTAGGTTGGCCTATTCTTCTTCTGACTGTACTGATTAACTGGAACCCAATACTCAGATGCTTATAACTTTTGAATCCTTCATCACCTGAGGCTAAATTCCTAGATTTAGATAGTCTTGACGATCCTTATTACTCCATCAGATGTGTAGCATATTTTTATTTACCACCAGAGAGATCCAAACCTAGATACTAGACCCTGTCACATTCTCTGTTTCTGACTACCCGGACTTGGACAAATCTTCACTCTGACTTCCGGTATGAACAAATTATGTAATATGGATAACTAAGATAGACTTAGTTGCCATCAATGACAACACTTGTCATGCATAGTAGTGTCTCTTGCCAACACTATGACCATCATATCCCATTCTCTACAAGATAGTAAAACCTGGGCCATATTGATTAGTTTGTAATTGGGGTTATTGATCTTGTGGCTTGGATTCATTATCTTCTTCTTTGTATAGCTATTAAAGGACATCTTTCTCATCAATTTCATATGATAGATTACCCCATTTGATAAAAGGACCTTTAGGAGTCTTCAAAGACTATTGTTTGGTCATAGATGGTTTGCCATAAGACTTGGGTGATAGGGGTAGTTTTGCAAGACAAAAGGTTTGCTCAATGGAATACTCTCCTAGCCCTTTATCTTTGAGCTTGACTTTTAGTTTGGTAGTTTTGGATGTAGAAGGTATTGAACTTGGGTCAACAAGGGCTGTAGAGGATGAGCTTGCATGGTTGGTAGGTATGGCAACTTCAAGCTTTGGTTTGATGGTGTTACAATATTGAAATAGATCGAGATCACCTTGGCTAGTAATCTCTTGTCTGTTGTAAGGGAACTTTATACATTGATGATAGGTGGATGGTATGGTCTTTATCACATGTATCTAAGGTAGGCCAAGGAGAATATTATAGGCTAGTTCCATGTCAAGAACTTGGCAAACCATGTTTTTCTCTACCGGTCCAACTTGTATTAGCCAAACAACAGTGCCTTTAGATGTCCTTTCTTGTTCATCATATGCCTTGATTGTGATCTTCTTCTTTGGATCAACAACATTCTTAGAGAACCCCAACACAAGGATTAATTTTAATGTGCATATATTTAAACCTGCCCCTCCATCTATAAGGACCCATTTTATTCCGTGTTTATGAATGAGGGCTTCGATGTGAAGGGATGGATTGTGAGGTTGAGTAATTGACATGTTATCTTTTTCAGTAAATGATAGGAAGTGAGGGGTATTAAGATGTCCTACCATGGCTTGGAATTTCTCTTGGGTTAGATTGTTGGCACAGTGGTTTCCAAAAGAGCCTTTTCTAGGATAGCCTTATGGGATGGTGAAAGAGGCAAAAGCTCCAATATAGATATATGTGCGGGTGTCTTTTGGAGTTGGTCTAGGACATTATATTGATTGGATATAGAAGATGGTTTAGGTGGATCCCCTTGGAGAGTAATATTTCCATGATGAGTGGTAACATTACAATCAGGCTTGTTATTTATAGTAATCATATTTACATGTGAATCACTTTCAGAGATGTGGTTAACGGTGTATTCATATGATACATTCGTGTAATTGGCATTGTTAACACTGTTATTGTTTTGCTTAGAGGGACCTCCCTTCTCATAGTTAGGGAGCGGATTCTTGAATTCCATATGGTCATCATTGGATGCATGCCCATCAATTGATATATCTTCATGATCTATCAAATCTTGGATGGTGTTTTTCAGTCATTGGCAATCGTTGGTCTTGTGACCTTTACTTCTATGGAATTCACAAAAATCAGAATCATTCCACCAAGAGGGTTTGAACTTGGGTTCATATTCTCTTACCATAGGAAGTGTTATGAGGTTGTTTTCTATGAGCTTCCTTAGGGCAGATTCAATTGATTCACCCAATGGTGTAAATTTTCTGCGAGGAGGAAAATTTGTTGGTCTTGGTTCATTGTTTGTGGGTTTGTTTGGAGGTGTATTGTTGTGTGGACTTGATAGATTTAGAATAGATTGTTTTGGTGTCACACGTTTTGCATCTACAACTCCATCATTTACAATGTTCTTGTTCTTAGTCCAAAACCTTGATTTATCCATGTTGTTGCTTGAACTAGGGACATCCTTGTAGATTTTTATTGGTCCTTTAGCTATCAAAGCCTTCTCAATAAGTAATCCCATCTCAACGACCTTACTAAAGAAATCAGGACATTGGATTTGAATTTGATAGCTTAACTCCGTGTTCAAGTTATGGACAAACATTTCAATCATTTGCTTTTCGGGGATATGATAAGGACATTTACTAGCAAGTTGTCTCCATATTTGTAAGAAAGTGCCAAAAGATTCTCCACTCTTTTGTTTGTTATTGCATAGATCTAACATTGAATCTCATGTTCAATGTTGTAGGAGAAGTGAGTGACAAACTTGTACACTAGTTCATAGAATGTTTATATTCTAGGACATAGATGGGAGAACCATTCCATTGCTTGACCTCCTAGGCTGCGTGGAAAGAGTTGCATTAGATATGTCTCATTATGGGCGACTTCTAAACATGCAGTGTTGAATTCTCTAATGTGGTCACATGGATCACCTTTCCCCCTATATTTGTCAAATTTAGTGACTTTGAATCTTTAAGGTAAATATACCATGACCAAGTTTTTGTCAAAAGGATATGGAGATATATCCTCTAATGAGTATTGTTTTGTAGAAGTTTCTGTCTGTAGGTCCACAAATTGTTGTTGTAGGGCTTGGATTTGTTGTGTGAGTGTATCTAAAGGATTTGACATATCCTTAGCCTTTTCATTCTTGGGAGCTTTTGTTTCATTTGATGAGTTTGTTTCTCTCAATTTTGAAATGTCAAAATCAGCAGGTAGCTTGGCTCCTTGTTGTGCAAGTAAGAGGAAGTACTTGTGAGGATCCGTTGTTATGACATTATCCATCAAGTTTTGAAATTTTGGATCTTGTAAGCATTTATCAAGTTCTTCTTGGTTGATTTCTTCCTCTCCATCACTAGAAGAGTGTACACTACTATTGGTGTAATCCATTTCTTTTCTTCTTTTGGCTTGAGACCTAGTTTCAACCATAAAATTTTTGATATGAATGGAGTTGAATGAGAGACTTGTGGATGCAAGTGATGTTTTTGTGATATGTAGTCTTGGGTGAAAGATTGGATTGAATGTGTTTGGTGATAAGGTTTTCTAAAGGTGGAATTTTTGATATTTGTTCAAACAATAGTCTTGAGCTATGATGTTTAGCAATCAAAGTGTTGATCCAAAGTGAGTCAAATAGGGATGATAGGAATCACTATTGTAGACTAACCTTGTCAAGATGTTTTAGTGTAGTTTCTAAATAGAGGATATTTGATACTGATAGGGAAACTAACCAAATTGTTTTGTTTGAATATGAAGATATCAATGGCATCTTTGGGAAAATATTGATTTTGTTTGATTTTGGAAAGGCTAAGTATGATATGTGAGTGAAATGTTTGAAAATGAGTATGAGACATATTTGAATGGTTCAAGTGACTCCTCAAGTGAATTCTAAGAACAAATGGGTATCCAAAATTGATTTTGTTTTTTTTCTCAAAACCTTGGGAATAACTCACTGTTATGGATGTGTAGTTTTAGATGTGTAGGAATAGTGTGCAAATGTGTAGGTCCATTGATTATATGCGCAGGTCTGAATGTGCAGCTCTGTTGTTTGTATGCGCAATATAATTTGTATGCACAACAAGACTATTTAGATGCACAACAAAATGTTTCAAATGCCTAACCGAAGTATATGCACAACATAATTTATCATATGTGCAACAAAAAGTTGCAAATGCACAGGTTTGCTAAAATGCTTGGATTTTGTTCAAGTTTGAGTGTTTCTGGCACATTTTTTCAAGATAACCTAATGATTTTTTGGTGATGATTTTCTCTATTCTTAGGTAAGAAAACACAACATGCAGTACAATTTGATGTTTGTTTGTGACATTTAATGTTTAACACAAATTTGAAGACAAGTACAATCCTAGGTGAGCAAGGATACTACTTGTTGAATCCCAACTTGGATTTCTCCAGCCACTTAAATAAGGTAGACAACTTGAAACCTGATGGCACTGGTTCCCCTTACATGGCACACACACTTCTCAGGCACACCAACTTTCATTCCCCAAAAGAGGATTTTTTGTCTCTACACATGATTAGTGAAAATATTGGGTGGCTTTGGAGGTCCGACCTCCTGTGTCAACAAGTAAAAGGATTTTGGTCTCTAAAACAAATGGTTCTTAGTAACTTTGAGGGACTAACACCTAGAGAGCATGTGGTAAGCTACTAAAATCTTTGACCAATCCTACTAAGAGTATCAAATACTTCACACAATGCAAAAATCATTTCCACATAGTGCTAGTACACCTCTTTTTGATTTGGCATTGAAAGGCAAGGCTGACACTAGGTAGGAATTAGCTTTCACCTTATCCCATTTATATAATGGGTCAAAGGAAAGCTCTGCTTAAGGTCATTCCTCTTGGATAAGCGCAATCTAAGAGTAGGCCTTTCTAAGGGTAAACAAGAAAAGGGTAGATGAGTCTGGCTTTTTGATCACCCAAGATTTTGCAAGGGGAGAGCATATGTCTATTACCTTTGCAATCACAACAAACACTTATTTATTGACCACCTAGATTAAGCTAAGTGTGACTAATCTAACAACACAAAATGCCATATTTGCATGATAGCATAAAAGGAAAGATAGTCAAATTTAGCCTCTTAATTAAACTATGTGATTATTTGTATGCAAGATTGGATGAAATTACTTCCCCCTATTTATGCTATGTTTGGATTGTATGCAAGATTTGTATGCAAGATTGTATGCAAAATTTTGTCCAATTAACCTCCTAATTTAGACTAGGTGAAGATTGTATGTAAGATTGGATGCAAAATTTTGTCTAATTAACCTCCTAATTTAGACTATGTGATGGTTGTGTGCAAGATAGAATTACTCCTAATTAAAACTAAGTTATGATTGTATGAAAGATTGTAATGCAAAACTGTATGATTACTCTTCCTATTTTAAACTAGGTGCCACTAGATTAACAAAGTATGAGTAAATGATGTCTAAACCAAGCCCTAAACCTACAAAACCACTTGTCAGTAGTTTGAATACACTTCTTTGATGATCAATGACAGATGCCACAAGAGTTAGCATAAAAATTTATCAAAAAGACATACTAAAACTGACTAATTTCAAATGCATAGAAATAGACAACAGATGCAGAAAAGAATGAGTTATATGCATAGAAAGACAAATGCATAGCAAAATGAGTTATATGCATAGCAGGATGAATTAGATGCGTGGGAAGAATGGGTGTGCAAAAGAACTTGTCATATGTGCAACAAGAATGATCATATGTGTCAGACTGTAATTTTCTTCACAGATATGTAGGACTGGAACTTGAATGTGCAGAAATGACCTGTTATGATTGTAAGTACACCAAAAACTCAAATTTAGAAGTTAAAAATGGGGCAAGGCCCCACAGTAGGTGCCAAAATGTGATTGATAATTTGAAACAACTGTAAGAACCTAATAAGATACCACAAATACCCTAGAATTCCTACTCAAATTCAATTCACCAATGAAACTAAGAAAAATGCAGAAAACATAAGTTATACTTTGCAAACTGATTTATCCCGTGCATTCCATTGTCTCCTATCTTCTCAATGATCTTGTTGATAATACTATTGCTCTCATAATTGTACTTATTTGATTTCTAAGATGACAATGAGATGAATGGAATTATGGATTCAAATGCAGTGTGATCAAACTTACAATGTAACTAAGATAATGATGATGATTTTGTTATTGCCATGATGTTGATAATGATTGGATAATGAGGATAATGATATGCAACTAAATGATACTATGATATGGATATGCAAATTAGGGGGGGAAAGGCACGCTTGATTTCTTGATAGAATTTCCCCAACATGTAAGTACTATAGCTCTTGTGATTGTAAAATGAAGGTGAGGAACTTGCTTTCATAGGCCAAGGAGACTCAAATCCAAGTGTCAAAAGATCAACGGTAGAGGAATAAGTCTTGTCACATGTATGGTCAAGATCAAATTGGTTGGGATGAGGGAGATAAAGGTGGAAGATATTCCTACTATGATGACATGGTGGAGGAATACGTGGAACCATAAGCCACATGTCATGATGCTCATAAAGACCATTGAGACAAAGGTGGAAGACCAAGAGAAGAACATGGAGGAAGGAGTCCTTGGTAGTTGGAATGTGAGAGAGAATATAGGATTTAGAAGTCAAGTGTCTTTGACCATGTTTGATGTTTGAGAAGATATATGGCATGTGTTTGAGAGGATAAATGACTAATTAAATATTAAGAATATTTAATTATTGGAGCAACATGATGAGGTGTCCAATGATGTGGAAATGACAAGGATGAGATGATGTGCATTTTAGAAATAGGACTTTGTCTTAGAGGAAATAATTAAATAATGATGATTATTTAATTAGAGATGACATTAGAGGAATTTAGGAATGTAATTGTTAGAAGAATATGATGAACGTGAACCAAATAAATAAATTAGTGTATTTATTTATTGATAGAAGAATAAGAATAAGATAAATATAAAATATTTATTTAATTCAACGTGATCCATTTTTATGTGTATACAGTCCTCATCTATAATAAAACATGGGAAGAATATTTACATGTAGAGAAGGTATTATAGGTATTTGAAGATAATCAACTCTATGTAAAAAATCTGAATGTATCTTTATGGTGGAGGAAGTGAGATACTTAGAACATGTGGCATGTTATATGAAGGTGTTTATGTACCCCAAGAAGATTGTAGCAATAAAATAGTGATAAAGACATTATATTATACAGTCCATATAATGAATAAAAACATTTCTAGAAAAATTGTGTAGATCATTTTGCATCGATGTTTTGGATCACACTTTATGATTTATCATTAGGAAGATTTGTATCCTCTTCCTAATGATGAATCATAGAGTGTGATCCAAAACGTCAATGCAAAAAAGATTTACAAAATTTTTTCTAGAATTTTTTTAATTCAATAAAAGAGTGGTCAAAACCTTAAAAAATCAAGGGTTTGAGAGGATTCTTGGTTCTGACAAGATGCTACAGAATTATTTTTTGCAACTATGCTCACATAGTAGTACCCTTAGCAACATTGTTGAAGAAGGATTTGTTTTCATGGTCAGAGTGAACCACCCAAGCATTTCAACAGCTAAAAGAAGCTCTTACTTCCACTCCTATGTTAGTTACCCTAAAATGTGATGCTTCTAGACATGGAATTAGGGTAGTATTAATGCAAGAATGAATTCCCTTAGCTTTTGAGAGTAGACAACTCAAAGGAAAGAACTTGGTAAGGCTTGTTGGTTCCCAAAATAATTGCAACCCAAAACCCTAAAACATTTCACAATCACCAACGCTAGGGGTGTCTTCAAGATGATTGAAGGAGGTTTATAAACATGCTAAGGGTGATTTTGGCCAACTGATATGAGTGGGTAGACTCCTCTACACTTTGAGTTCATCTCAAACTCTAGAGGGATATTCCAAGGGGTATACATTAGCAGGTATTGACTTCAAAACTAGATGAACAACTAAAAACAAATGAACAAGCAAACCCAAATTGTTGTCTTGGCCCCAAAACTATCACTGAACCAAGAACAACTAGCTATCACAAAACTCCTATATAGCTGATACAAACTATGTGAATGTACATGCATAGGAAAGATGGTTTTTCCCCTAAACCACTGGTAAATATTTATTTGATTTAAAAAGTGTGATATTGGTCCAATGGAGCCAAGACTGGTGCCAATCCATTTAGGCTATAGAGTCTCAGATGATAGAAAATAAAACAATGGAAAGGGAACAAAGGAAATTTGATCTAAGCATAAGTTGTATCACATTGCAGGTTTTGTGCTTCAAACATACTTAGTAATCCAGAAAAGAACTGCATGCATTCAAATGTAAATAAAAGATGAAAACTACAAGGCTTGTAATATATTTAAAATGTTGTCACATTTTCAAATGTCCAATACAAACCTATTAGCAAATGTGATAAGGGGAAAGCCCTAAATACATACAAACTATCATGGAGACATTCTCTACACAATCCCTACTGCACATTATCTTGCATTTGTTTCACCATCCCATTACTTCTATACAACTAGACATGGCATAATTTAGAGCCCTAGAAGAATTCTAGACCTACATAGGCTCCAACCACCACCAAAGAACCAACTCCTTGAAGTGAGTTTCAAACTTGCCTTTATAGCCTTCACAATTCAGACCTGAGGATGAAATGGGTGAGAAAACCCCTAATAACCCCACCAACTACAATAAAAACATAAATTTCAACTACCCATTTCGTATTAATGGTGATCAAAAGAGTTGTTGGCATGTTTTCCCACGTTTTATGGGTATTTCTAGATGGTGGAGAGAGTAGGGAAGGCAAGTCAGTCATGCCCTGACAAATTTGGCTTCAGAGGTTGGGTCTCCACCATGCACCATGTATTTTGAAAAGGAAGAAAAGAACCACCTGATCCTAAAATACTTAGAAAAAAATTTGAAAATCACCAAGGGTCAGGCGTCGGACCTTCTTTCTTCTGCTTTCCAAAAGAAAGAAGGAAGAAAATAAACTTCCTGCTCACTGCTACTTGAAACACTTAGAAGAATTTTCGTTCGCTAGACTTTGGCCATCATACCTTCCACCTACCTTCTTCCAAAAGGAAAGAGGAAGAGAAAACCCCCGGTCATTGATGCTCGAAACACTCAGAAAGTTTTGAAGCCTCAGCGGGCTTCGGCAAACATGCCTTCCGCCTTCTTCCTTCCAAAAGAAAGGAGGAAGAAAAGAAACTTCTTGGCTACCATCGCTCACAACACTTAGATGAATAAGGCTCCATCAGACTTCAGTCATTGGTCCCTCTCCCTTCTTCTTGCTTCATAAGAAGACAAAAGACCACCACTCCAACCTTTGAAATCTACAATACTTAAAAAAATTTCAAACCCTTGGTGGACTTCATTGGTTGGGCCATCCTGCTAATGCATGCTCTAAAGAAGATGAAAGGCCACAAGCCTGACCTCTAATGCTCCAAACACTTAGGTGACTTTCAGATTAACAAGGGGGAATTCGGAGCCAATAGGAATGGCACGACATAAGACATAACCCTGAAACCCCTCGAAACTCTAAAAAAGGTAGAAAATATAAGGAAAACACTTAGAATTTGGACTTAGTTATTTTTGTGGGTTTCTTCCTTACATTTCAAAAAGAACAAGGTAGGACTCATGATGGATTAGGCAAAATAGAGCAAGTTGGGAACTAGTTTTTTCAGGTGTCAACATTGGCTTTGGTTGGGAACGTGTGGAAAACTTGACACAATGAGAATCCAAAGCATCTCTAGGTAGACCAAAAAGGAAAAAAAATTAGGGGAGAAAACACAAGACATATTTACAAGAAAACATACAGTCAAAGGCATGAAGGCACAAAAGAAAGTTGACTATATCCAAAATTTTGAAATATTACAGGGCAACCCTACAAAAAACTAGTGAAGCTACTTGCCCCTGTCGAAGACAAGCCTATTAAAGGAGCTAATCTCCCTCAATCCTTTGTTGTACTGATCACCCAACATCAGAAATGAAAACACCTTACATGCATGTACATGCAAATTATAGCTATTCATACCTGTAACGTTGCAAAATGTCCCCTTAGGGGCTTTTCCCTCTTAAGGTTTAGCTCCTGGGTCTTTAATATGCATTTAGGACATCTTGCATCAAAATTTTGGCATCCTGATGAGAAAACCCCTAAGTGTCATGGCAAATAGGACCTAGGGGAACCACTTGAGATAGACCCTGCCTAAAATAGGGAGGGAAGACTTGGGTGCTCGTGCCCTAGTCCTTCCCTATTTTGGGTCAGGCCCAATTTTAAAGTGTCAGTTTGTGACCGTTATTTGGGTCCTATGCCGACATGATAAGTTTGAATTATGAATTTCTTGGCGGGAGTGTTTGTAGTTGCATATATAAGCATGTTTAGGTATTCATTTGTCAACTAGAGGATTAGTAGATGGCTATCGTGAACTTTATGCATTCAAAAGGTGATTCAAGGCATTCATTATGTGGCAAGAGCAGATATTATGTTGTTCATGTGTTTGTATTTGTAGATTTGAGCATCCATCTCCTCATGGCATGAAGAGCTTCTTCCTTCCATGAGATCTTCACTACAAGGTGATATCATTTGTGTTTTCAAGCATTTATCATTTGGTTTTTGCCTCTGTCCTCCAAGGGCATGCATTCTCTATCTAACAATGGTGTTTGGAAGACATGAATGTCTCTTCGGGGATTGATTGAGGCAAGCCTCTAAACACCACAACCCCCTCCCCATTTTCCTATGATTGCAGGTTACAAGTTGAAGAAGCAAGAAACTAGAGTTGTAGAGAAGCGTTGTAGAGTGTCAAAATTGCAGATTAGAGTTGAAAATAGGGAATTCAACTCATTAGTCCTCCAGATCCCGCAATGGAGAAATATCTGAGACAGCAGGAACAGGTTGCCGATAAAGTTCCCAAATCCTGACAAAAAGCATGGCACTGAACTAGGGCACCCATTCATTAGTCCTCAACTGTTCTACTTCCTAAACTTTGGAAATTGGTACACATTTCTCTATTATTTTACATCTTTCTGAAGCAGCATTTTTTGATATTCATCTGTTTGGCTCTATATTTGCATAATTAGGGTTTTAAGCAAAATTGGGCATAATCAAGTAATCAAACCACACAAATCTAATTTTTCCTACATTCTAAGTGACCAAGGGCCTAATAGTAGAGTCTTACTTGACCTAAGGTCCTTGAATGCTTTAGGATGAAAGGAGGATACACCAAACCAATCAAATCAAACCCTATCCTAACTTTACCCTAAACATTTTGGGGAACCCATGTTTTAAATGAATTTGGCACCTTGCTGAGTGTTTTACTTTATATTTACATTGATTTAATTCATTTGTATCATCATTCATCTTATTGCATTGGAAAAATTACAAAAAAAATGGAAAATTTGAAAAATTTGAAAAAGATTGCATTCTAGGGTTTGCAGTTTTGTATAATTCTCATCAATAAATTTGAATTTCATTAAATTTTTGATTTTTGCATTAGATCTAAGATAAATAGAAGAAAATTACAAAAAGTCAATCATTTGCATTGCATTTTCATCATAAAATTCCTAGGGTTTTGTTAGAAATTTTCATTTGATTGTAGTGTTGCATTTTAGTGTAAATTTGCATTTAGATTTCAAAAATTTGTATTTTTACATAAAAAATTTGTATTTTTACATAGAAAATTTCAACAAAAACTAGGATTTTTCATTAGATTTGCACTTGCATTTTGTATTATAGCATTTAAAAATTATTTTCAGATCTGAGTGGAATTAATTTTCATCATAAATCAGATTTCAAGACATCCACATAGCATTTTACATTAAGATCTTATGCCTAGGGCTTGAAAAACCTTGATTTTCAATAGATTTTGCCTTATCGACTCTCTAAATTTGCACCATAAGTGTGTTGTGAAGAATATGTTTGCACTAATTGGCTATTATTAGGGTTATTGTCTTCTTCCCCTCCTAAAAATCTTCACAACAGCTTTTTATTGGGCTCTTGTATTGAAAATTTGGTGAAAATTACATATTTTTTCTATATTTGCCCTAAGGTTTGACTTAGATTTGTACTCCAAGCATGTTGTAACAAATTTTATGGCTTGAGATTACTGATATAATTTCTATTATTTTCTGTACCTCCTAAAATTCCTTACAACACCTCTTTTGCTAGGTCTAGGAATTGAAAAATTGTGAAAATTTGTATATTTTTGCTATATTTTCACTAGGGTTTGACCTTGAGTGGCACTATAAGTGTGTTGTGATGGATTTTTAGCATTAGATGGATGATATTTCTGTTATAATTTTCTTTCCATCATCATTTTCCTCACAACACCCTTTTTCATACTCTTTTGCATTGAGATTTGGTGAAAAAATCACATATTTTAGTGTATTTTCACTAGGTTTGGACTAGTCATCATGCTAGAGTTGCATCAAAAGTGCATTGTGACAGATATTATTGCTATAATGGATTGATATTAGATGTATTATTTTCTGACCCTGATCAATTTCCTTACAACACCTTTTCTTTCATATATTTGTATTGAAAAAGTACAAAAAATCAAGCATTTTAGGTCATTTTTGCATATAGTTTCGCACTTGTTTCTTGCATAACTATTGAAAAATCTTTAGAAATATGATTTTACATTGATCATGGATACTTCATTGGAAGCTCTATTTGCATACATTGTAGATATTGATCATTTCTCTAAGTTCACCCATGAATATACTCAAGTCTTAGAACAAATAACACACATAAATGATGTTGATCTTTCTATGTGCTCCACACATGAAATCCTTTGTCATATATCTGATTTTGATAGCTTCACAACTTTCAAGGGGATATACCCATTGATATTAGATGACCTCACTCAATTCATGATCAATAACACATATACTAGTGATGACCTCAAAATGTTAGATGAAGCCTTAGACGACTTTTGGGAACATTCCACTACGACACCTATTACTAAACATGTGATGATAACTTTGGTTTACCTTATGATCCCTCTCCCAAAATTGTTCCTCCTCATGAGGACACTTTGATGAGAGAGGATGATTTCATTGACACATCTCTTCATATCATACCACCAAATCTTCATTCTAATGCTCACTCTGCCCAGGATGAAGCATTAGAAAACAAAGAGCCACCACCACTTTGTCATTCCAATGCTCCCCTTCGCCAAGAGGAAGAATTAGTGAGCTTTCATCTAACAATGATAAAAACTCTATCCCTATCATAATGCATGAAACCTCTATGGATTCTCCCACTTACCTTCTTCCTTTAGTTGATTATTCACACACCTTAGATATCACTAAGGAAGTGAAGACTCTTAATCTCCCTCCTTTGATTGATTATTCAAGTCATGTAGACATCACTAAGGATTTAAAAACATTGAATACCTCTCCTCACAACACCTTACCTTTCTCTCATTCCTATGCTCTTTCTTCAAAAGATGTAGCACTAGTGGATGAGAAAAGGTCTCCTACATTAAAAGTTTCTTGGATAGATACTAAGATCACTCAAACAAAATCCCTTCTTCCATCTCTCAAGAGCATAATGCTTGCAATTCAATAAGAAAACATTCAACCTCACTAAGAAGATCTTAACACTGAACAACCTGAAAACAAGAACAAAAGTTGGGCTATGGTACCTTACACACCTCTCTCCTCTAGCATTCAAGATTGGGAAGAGGATGATATGATTCTTGATAAAACCTAGCATGAGCCCCCCAAAGGTAAATATTTCTAACCCTTTATCTCTCGTGATGTGTTTCCCCTGTGATGGGATATGTGTTGTTTAGGCCTCCTGGGATGACCCTTGATTCTCTTGTAAGGTCTAGGATACTAGGAGACCACCTCTGTTGTGACATTCTTCTATTTGTAGCATCATTCTTCTATATTGCCTCTCTCTATTTTCACTGTTAAGTGTTGTGTCTTATGGACATAGCGTCACGATTGGTGACTTGGGGGCATCCTCCTATGTGACTGTCCCTAAGGCACTTGTTTCTCCTCTCTTATTTTATTGTTTCCCTTCCTCTAGTATTTCTATCTAGTGGACAAAAGATGAAAAACATTTATACTGATGCAGACCTAGCGTCCCTTTAGTGAGAAATAAAAAATTGGACTTAGTTCCTAATATGACTATGGGGTTGTAATACATATTATCTGACACTTGGCTAGTAGAAGCACTCCATGCTTTCTGCGTAGTGATTTTTATGATGTTTATCTCACTTACAAACCTTAACAATACTGCTGCTCTGTGCACTTTGTTTATCTTTGAATCTCGCCTTGGTGACACTCAGTTATGAGATTTTCATGATATAGCCCCACGGTTATCCTTGATCTCTAAATTTGTAGTATAACCTTGGCTCTTTGTGTAATTGATCATATGCATTAATGTTGTTTTTTATCATGATTATGTGGACACTAACATGTTTCTTGTAGGGATGTGTTTGTGGGAACATTTGGTGATCGTAAAGTACATGTCACCTCCGGGGGGCATGGGCTTTGCAAGAGTCTGTGTTCCCTTGTGTGTTTTCTTCCTACCTTAATGTGCTTGATATCGATACCTAATATCAACCACCTTAAGGTGGTGGCATATATAAGGTAAGCTATCTATTGTAGATGTTAGCAATGTGCTTGTCCTCAGGTGTAGTCTTAAAGACTGATGGCAATGAGTCCCTCTTGCACTCTGAGTTTTGTTTGTAATCAATCAATCATCAATCATCTTAAGCCCTCTACAGAGGCAGGGATGGTGTATTTCTTGAAGAGAGTGCATTTCTTGTCATTTTTCAAAAATCCTCTACAGAGGCAGGGAGTGGTTATGTGACTAACTCAACCTTAAGTGTGTCTTCGGTGATTATTGTGGCAAAGCCCAATCATCGGTGCCTATAATGTGCCTGATATGGTGATGATCCTAGAAATAGGAACACTCCATCACTTGTTTGTCATGTTTTCTCTGTGTCTTCAAAGTGTGTGTGTATTGCGTGTTTGTTCCCAAGCATAGTTTAAAGAACGGTGGTGATGAGTCCCTCCTATGCTTTGGGATTTGTATGGCATGCTTGTTTTGTTTGGCATGTATTACATGTGTGTTGCCCCATATGCAGTTTAAAGACCAGTGGCGATGAGTCCCTCTTGCATTATGGGTGGTGTGTTTACTTTCTTGTACTTGCATCTGCATTCCATATAAAAAAATGAAAATGAAAAAGAAAAGAAAATCATTATTGTCTTCACTGCATTCATTGTATTCACTGTGTTTTGCATGTCATTCAATGTAGTATTCTCCATGTTTTGCATGATTGTAACTGTCTTCTCCACATTTTGCGTTCTTGTCATTGTCTTCTCTGTGATTGGCGTGTCTTCTCCATGCTTGGCATGTTTGTTGTGTTTGTTGACTGTACTTTAATGCATGTATTGGCCTTGAATTTATACATACATTAAAGTGGGGGCTAAATGTAATGTTAAAAAATGTCCCCTTGGGGGCTTTTCCCTCTTAAGGTTTAGCTCCCGGGTCTTTAATATGCATTTAGGACATCTTGCATCATATTTTGGCATCCCAATGAGAAAACCCCTAAGTGTCATGGAAAATAGGACCTAGGGGGACCACTTGAGATAGACCCTGCCTAAAATAGGGAGGGAGGACTTGGGTACCCATGCCTTAGTCCTTCCCTATTTTAGATCAGGCCCAATTTCAAAGTGTCAGTTTGTGACCATTATTTGGGTCCTATGCCAACACGGTAAGTATGAATTACAAATTTCTTGGCGAGAGTGTCTGTAGTTTCATATATAAGCATGTTTAGGCATTCATTTGTAAACTGGAGGATTACTAGATGGCTATCATGAACTTTATGCATTCAACAAGTGATTCAAGGTATTCATTGTGTGGTAAGACCAGATATTATGTTGTTCATGTGCTTGTATTTGCAGATTTGAGATCCATCTCCTCATGGCATGAAGAGATTCTTCCTTCCATGAGATCTTCACTACAAGGTGATATCATTTGTGTTTTCAAGCATTTATCATTTGGTTTTTGCCTTTGTCCTCCAAGGGCACGCACTCTCTATCTAACAATGGTGTTCGGAAGACTTGAATGTCTTTCTGGGGCTTGACCAAGGCAAGCCTCTAAACACCACAACCCCCTCCTCATTTTCTTGTGATTGCAGGTTACAGGTTGAAGAAGTAGGAAAAGTGGAGTTGCAAAGTGTTGGAATTGTAGATTAGAGTTGAAAATAGGGACCTGGACTCAGGTACCTGTTCATTAGTCCTCTGGATCCCACAATGGAGAAATCTTTGAGACAACATGAACATGTTGCCGATAAATTTCCCAGATCCTAACAAAAAGCATGGCACTGGACTAGGGTGCTAGCTCATGAGTCCCCGACTGTTCCTCTTCTTGAACTTTAGAAACTGGTACATGTTTGTCTATTATTTTGCATCTTTCTGTAGCAGCATTTTCTAATATTCGTCTGTTTGCCTCCGTATTTGCATAATTAGGGTTTTAAGCAAAATTAGACATAACCAAGAAATCAAACCACACAAATCTAATTTTCCCTACATTCTAAGTCACCAAGGGCCTGAGAGTAGAGTCTGATGCAAAGCATCTAGGACAGCAGGATAGTAGTCTTCAAGACTTCTTGACAGGTCTCTCTCAAGGTTCATTGGTTTCACAACTTCTCATGATGCAGGGCTTAACACAAAACTATGCATGTTCATGACACAAGAGGGAGTAGACTCCAAGACACCTATCCCAAGATTCTTGATTCCATTCAATATCTCATCCAACCCACTATGCAGGGTCTGTAGGACAACAGTCCTTATTCTACCTTTCTAAGACAATCACAACATCTCTACTTCACTAGAGAGATAGTCACAATAGCCTTCTTGGGATGATCTCCCTCTAACACAACCTCAATCTTATTTCAACATGCCAACTCTTTAACATGCATACATACCTAATGTCTTCACAAGTCAATAGGATAACAACATGCCTATTACCTTCTTGACAGTGACTATCTCCTAGAAGACTGCCAGAGATAGCCTAAGGCAGAATAGACTATTATCTTAGAGAGAGATCTATTCATACTCCCTATCATGAATCCATTATTAGACCTAGGACTCTTCCGACCATTCTCCACACCTTCATTCACCAACATTCCACTTCCTCAGTCACTGATCACCACCCTCAAGTTGTTGTCCTTCTCTAATCTTTTAATACATAGTTCTGCAGAGTCATTAACATGACAAATTCACTCTACACCATTCTCCTACCTCCACACTCCTCACAAGCCCTAGCATTGGCTATAATACAACCCATTCCACTGATCAAAAATAGAGAAGATCAGTGGAATGAGGAGAAACTCATCGGGCTACTTAGAAAAGCCCTAAACTAGGTTTTCAAACCCACTTCCAAATAAAGGAGAATTACAAAGATATAGAGGGGTGTCAAAAGCCCAAACCAATTGTGAATGACAGGCAACTCACCCACCTAACTCTCCACCATAGACACAAATCACTACTCAGTCGTACAGGTACGGTGCATGCAAGAGAATAACGATTTTCTTTGACTGTGACAGCAGGTTTAAGAGGCCAAACTTGCTTTAACAGATAGTTAACTCATCAACCTTCACCCCCAAGCACTCAACACTCCATGACAGAGCTGTACTATACAGTAGTACGGTTCAAATGCACATGAAAACTCAGAAAAAATGTAGAAAAGGTAGGAAACAGAGATCTTTTTGTTATTTGTTTCAAATCTATTGAATTTCTCCTTACAATCAACCTTTGCAGGCTTCAAATAAACCTCCTACATTGTTTGGAGTGGTTGGGGTCGATGCAACTGCCCAACCATCAAGCTTTTTCTTAATTTTTAACTGTAACATTAAAGACATATTTAGTAACTGTCCATTTTTGGACTGCATTTTCTATTTTTATGGTTTCATAATGCTTTTTTTTTAACATGAGGTTAACCTTTGACAAGGTTCTTAACATACCTCCTAACCTTAGACATGCCTCTATAGGCATACAAACATGAAAACTTAAATGACTTTAATGACTGACCTAAATGCCTCAACAAAGGCTTACAAAAAAGACTATTGCAAACTACCTATTACAACATCATTGTCCTCCCTAGGACTACAACATAACAAAATTTTCTAGCTATTTAGACATAGTCCAACCACAAGCATGGATTTCAAGCCTTATACAACATTTAATGGTCTCAAGGACCTTATTAAACCAAACAAAACAACTTGAGGATTTAACCAAATCCTAGACATCTTGGTGCTCCTGCACCAGAGTCTTACTCGACCTAAGGTCCTTGAATGCTTTAGGGTGAAAAGAGGATACACCAAACCAATCAAATCAAACCCTATCCTTAATTTACCCTAAACAATACCATTATGCTAAAAAAGTAAATGACTATCACTAGGACATATCATCCATAGAGGATAGGGTTCATCATCACACTAACTCACATAGCAATGCTCACCTACAAGATCCTTGTTAGCATGATGCATATCTAGACTTGCATAAATATCAGCATGAAGAAAAATATCAAGCTGAAATGCATTTAGTTCAAGTGTGGCCTCAAGCTAGGCTATGTTCATACAACTATTCAAGCTCTTGCAACCCAACTGCACCACAAATGGTAATGTACTCCTCCACGATTGGATCAAAGAATTGATTTAAATCCAATCCTTCATAATTAGCATATAGATCAAACATTTGAGGCATTTCAAGTGAAGACTCACAATCTTCAAGTTGTCTCTCTATTTTGTATTCCTTGACACACTCTTCTATGTAAAAATTGCTACTAAGAAAATCACTCATGATTTTCTCCTCCTCATTTTGTAGATCAATAGCTTGACCCACACGAGAACACCTAGCTTCAATGTTATCAATCCCAGCCAATGAGCTCAAAAATGTGCTCTCAACACAATCCACATCAATAAGAGATAATTACCCCAAACAAAGCTCTAAAAATGCATATGTGATAGAGTCCTCATAGTCAGAAATTGTTACCTCTACATCATTGGTAATTGTAGTAATGCCTTCATGAAGTCCAGCTGAAGCATAACCAATATGAGAATGAAAACAAACCTTGCATGCTTGAGACAAGGTCTCACATACACCTGCATGCTCCTCATCCTCACAACTCACATAGGTAATGTCTTCAATTTGAATCTTACTAGCTACACCATCATTTATATCTACAACACTATCATCCAATGCAACTAGATCTACATCATACTCATGAAAATAGGTGTTATTGGTCTCAATGTCATCATTAGGGATAAAAGAGGGAAATACACCAAATAAGAGACCAGCCCCTTGTTCACTCTCAATATCATTTACATGCATACACTCAACATCTTATGAACTAACTGAGTGAGCTCTTCATCATTGTGTGCATACACCTCTTTGTCCACTTGGTGTTGATAGGTAATTGGGTCATATTGGTAATATGACATTTGATTCTCCCCTTTCAAAACTGATAGGTCTCTGAACTGATGCTCTTCAAACCCATTAAACTCCAAGTCACTTTAAAAAAGAGGATTATCCATGCAACAATGACAATCATGATTTATGCTACCTGATGGACTTGCATCCTCTTCATAAAGGAAATTGTTCCTTATGCTCATACCTTCCTAGCAATCCACAGTACTACAACAAGTTGTATGGTCATAATCCTCTTCACCAAATTGGGAATCATCATTGATTTTCTCATCTTCATCATCCATTGATGACTAATCCAATTGAATGTAGGTGCAATCACTACTATTTTCATTTTAATCACTATCATACACTACACCAACACCTTCTGCTACCTTCCTACACTCGCAATCATCACTTGACATTGTGCCTAGATCACATGAAGCATCCACGTCCTTGTTGCCTATAACACCCTATTCATTACCAGCCACCTATGTATCTAAGGATAAGGATTTTGCAATCATATCCATCTTAATTCTCTCAACACTTGATCAATGAGCAAGTATGCCTATTGCATGCTCATTAGATTAAAGTCCTCTCGTATAGAATGTGAGTGTAAGATAACATCATAAGCTCTTAGATACATGTCAATACAAACAGGTAGATTAGGTCTGAAAACCTCTAGAATGTGGGATAGGGCAACTATAAATATGTGGCAGAGCTCCATGCTAGACTCTCCCTCTTGCCATATGATGTCTTCTAATTCTTGGACGAGGTCAACAGGGTCTAGATGCAATACAAACACATCTTCAAATGCAGAAACAAGTGCATTCCACAAAGAAAAGAAATGTTCAAGAAAATTTTGGTACCAGTCTCTTGGCTTTCCACAAAGTGATCTAACAAAGAACCTCATCCACATGTATTCATCATTGAATTGATGTTCTTCCATGAAACTAGAAAACATTCTGATATGTGCATCACCTGATTGAAGGCTATACCCATCACACCTCGGTATCAATCTCAAAATCTCAGGTTTCATTGTTTGCCTATCATAGTTGACCCAAGAAAGGTCAAGTCTCTTGTAAATGGGATTAAGTGGAACTACTCGGGGTGGAGATATCTATTTTTTTGTAACAACAGGGTGTTTACTTCATTGTAGAGCCCTGGCCCTCTCTTCACATTGTCTTTTAATCTCATTTAGAGTATCTAACCTTAACATGTTTTCATGTATTGATGCTTGTATGCCTAAATGTGATTTTCCACTTGGTGATGGTCTATACGAACATCATGGACCTTCATCCTCATCATAGTCATGGACTCTCAGGTATATGCACAAAGATGAGGGACCAAAAAGTCACCACATTACTTTTTGGTCCCATACAAGTCATAAAATGAGTGTGTTATAATGCACTACTGTTATGGCTTGGTATTACCGAGCCTAAAACACGAGCGCATTATAACGCACTTGCATTATAATGCACTTGCATTTTAGGCTTGGTAATACTGAGCCATAACACTAGCGTGTTTTGCAAAAGCAAAACTCTCTCTCCCTCCCTCTCCCTCTCCCTCTCCCTCTCTCGCTCTCCCTCTCTCTCTCTAAGAGGTAGAGAGAGGGGGAGAGAGATAGGGAGATATGGACAGAGTGATATATAGGGAAAGAGATATAGAGAGATAGAAAGAGAGTCATAGTTATATTTTTTCCATTTCCTTAATTGATAAGGGAGAGCGAGAGATAGGGAGAGAGAGGAATGATAGGTGAGAGAGAGGTAAGAGATAGGGAGAGATAGATATGTAGAGAGAGAGGAGACATATAGGGAGAGATAGAGGAGAAAGAGGCGAGAGATAGGGTGATAGAGAGTGAGTGAGATGTCCAGAGAGGTAGGGAGATAAGGGAGAGATAGGGAGATAGAGGTTTAGGGTTGCTCTCTCTGTCTCTCTCTTTCTCTCTAAGAGGGAGAGAGAGGGGGAGAGAGATAGGGAGAGAGTGATATATAGGGAGAGAGAGAGAGAGATAGAAAGAGAGTCATAGTTTCCCTTTTCCCATTTCCTTCATTGATAAGGGACAGGGAGAGATAGGGAGATAGAGGAATGATAGGGGAGAGAGAGGTAAGAGATAGGGAGATAGGGGGAGTTAGATATGTAGAGAGAGAGGAGGTATATAGGGAGAGGTAGAGGAGAAAGAGGGGAGAGATAGAGTGATAGAGAGTTAGTGAGATGTCTAGAGAGATAGGGAGATAGAGGTTTAGGGTATCTCAGGTTTAGGGTTTAGGGGTTAGGGGTTGCAATTTAGGGGCATTATTTAGGTTTTAGGGGTTGAGAGAGAGAGACTACTTTTGACATGCAACCCTAAACCCTAAATAATTCCCTTAAACCCTAAACCTAAGCAACCCTAAACATGAGCAACCCTAAGCCTCTAAAGCCTAAATAATGCCCCTAAACCCTAACCCCTAAACCTTAAACCCTAAACCCAAGCAACCCTAAATCTCTATCTCTCTATCTCTATCATCCCTCTACCTCTCAATCTCTCTCCCTAAACTTCAGTAACCCTAAACCCTAAACACCTCTCTCTCTCTCTCTACCCCTAAACCCTAAACCTCTATCTCCCTATCTCTCCCTAATCTCCCTATTTCTAGCATCCCTCTACCTCTCAATCTCTCTACCTATGTCTCTAGCCATTCCCTCACTCTCTATCTCCCTATCTCTCCCCTCTCCTCTATATCTCTCTATCGGTCCTCTCTCTCTAAACCCTAAACCTCCAAACCTTAACACTTAAATAATGCACCTAACCTCTAAACACTAAACCCTAAACTTGAACAATCCTAAACCCCAAACCCAAGAAACCCTATCCCTCACTCTCTATCTCCATTTATCTCCCCTCTATCTCTTCTATCTCTCCCAATCTCTATCTATCCCCTCTCTACCTCTCTCTAAACCCTAAACCCCTAAACCTGAGGAACCCTAAACCCTAAACCCTAAATAATTCCCCTAAACCTTAAACCCTAAACTTGAGCAATGCTAAACTCATAAACCCTGGCCCTTAACTCCTAAACTTGAGCAACCCCTCTCTCTCTTTGAGAGAGGGAGAGAGAGGGGGAGAGAGATAGGGAGATAGGGAGAGAATCATATATAGGGGGAGAGAGAGAGAGAGAGAGAGTTTTATTTTTTCCATTTCCTTCATTGATAAGGGAGAGGGAGATATAAGGAGATAGAGGAATGATAGGGGAGAGAGAGGTAAGAGATATGGAGATAGGGAGAGATAGATATGTAGAAAGAGAGAGGAGACATATAGGGAGAGATAGAGGAGAAAGAGGGGAGAGATAGAGTGATAGAGAGTGAGTGATATGTCCAAAGAGATATGGAGATAAGGGAGAGATAGGGAGATATAGGTTTAGGGTTGCTCGGGTTTAGGGTTAAGGGGTTAGGGGTTATGATTTAGGGGCATTATTTAGGGTTTAGGGGTTGAGAGAGAGATTACTTTTGACATGCAACCCTAAACCCTAAACCCAAGCAACTCTAAATTTCTATCTCTCTATCTCTAGCGTCCCTCTACCTCTCAATCTCTCTCCCTAAACTTAAACAACCCTAAATTTATAAACCCTAAATAATGCCCCTAAACCTAAGAAACCCTAAACCTCTCTCTCTCTCTCTCTCTCTCCAAAACTCCAAAACTGAGTAACCCTAAACCTCTATCTCCCTATCTATATCATCTCTCTACCTCTCAATTTCTCTCCCTATCTCTTTGGAAATCTCTCACTCTTTATCTCCCTATCTCTTCTTTCTATATCCTCTGTCTCTCCATATATATCACTTGCTATCTCTTGTCTCTCTCCCCTATCATTCCTCTATCTCCCTATCTCTCCCCTCTATCTCTCCCTCTCCCTTATTGAGAGAGAGAGAGAGGGAGGGAGGGAGGGAGGGAGAGAGATGGAGGGAGAGATGTTTTAGTTCACCATAATGTGCTAGTGTTATGTGAATGGACATAACGCGAGCACATTATAATGCACTTGCATTATGTGAATTCACATAACACTAGTGTATTGTGCTTTGCCTTGGTAATTTCCAAGCCTTTGGCTTGGATTTATCTTGGGCTTCCAACCCAAAGGCTTGGACTTTGTTTAGGACATCCAAAGATGTGTTTTTCTAGATTGTAGCAAAAATGATATAATCTGGAGTGTGCTCCCCATCAGGTAACTTGCACTTATTTCGATGAAAACTCAAAAGAAATACTACCATAATATTAAGCTCTCTGTTATCTATCTAACCATATAATTATTTTTCACATTTTGAGTATGTTAAGGGTTTCATCTTTAATTTATTTTGTTAGTGTGTTCGTTTGTTGTCAAAAACTAGTGACTGGTATTTTTGACTTTTTTAAACCATTCATTGAAATTTCAAATAAGTTACATTTTTAGAAACTAGACTCTATTCTACACGTATTAAAAAAAATTTGATTTTCGATTAGTTTTCAAAATTTTAGGGGGGAGCACAATCAATTTTCTATTTTTCAAGATGTGTCCACTTTAAAAATTAGTAAAAAATTAATTATTCATGAAAAAATAATGAGAAAAATCAGGGATAAACTACATGGTGTTAGCTAATTTCTCACTGAAGAGATTTTTGACATACTGAAAAAAAGTTAACATTTTAGGGGGAGCACACTAGACGCTATGTTATGATTTTTTGAAAAAAACAGGACCAATTTGTGTGCTCCCCCTTTTTGAACCCCTTAATCTCAACAATTTTTGAAAAAAATAGTAGTTTAGAAACTAGATTCAGAGTACTACGACTCTTATTTTTGTTATATCTTCAAATTTTGAGTGTAACTATCTTCAATTTCTCATCCAACATCAGTCTTTCCTAATTTTAGGAAAAAAAAGTAGCACCTTAAGACCCCCCTTTGGTCCCTCATATTTGTGCACTTACCCTCTCTCTATCATAGTATCTTGGGCTTTCATCATATGGTACATTTGAAACATTTTCCCCAGGGTAAACTTACCCATTCCACTCAACCATATCTAATTATAAATCACTTGTGCTGGGATAAAGGAGAGCGAATAACATGTTTCTTTATTGAGAAACAAACCATGGTTCAAAGCTGGAATACAAACAAGTACCTTAACTAGATGTAGTCTATCTAAAACATGCACATGAACACATGCAAATAGAAGCAACACTTTGTTCTTTTTTACAATAGAGTCTCCACCTCTTCCAAAAAGGAGGAATTCCTTGAAGCATGTCAATCTTCAAGGCTACAAATTAATTCTGGATTCTCCAACTAGTAGAGTCTTCAAATTCTTCTCAACCCAGCAATAAATTTTCCCCAACAATGATGCCAAAATGTTGGTTCCCAAAATAACTGTTGTATACACCTAAAAATGGCTTGTGTCAAATCAAATAAATATTTTAATATTTATTTTATTCTTATTCATCTATCAATTGAATAAATATCCTAATTTATTTAATTGGTTCATTATTCCAAATAATTAAATAAAAATCAATTTATTTAATTAAGTATCCTAATTCTTCTAATGTCATATCTAATTAAATAATCCCAAATTATTTAATTAATCATCATCTATCCTAAGTCCTAATTCTATAATTCTACATCATCTCATCTGTGTCATTCTTCCACCTCACTTTACACCTCACCATGTTGCACACATAATTAAATATTTTAATATTTAATCAGCTAATTATCCTCACCCACATGTCCTATTTATTCTCTAATCATCCCTATTTCATCTCCATATGTATCCTTTTATTTCTCAATCATCTCCATTTTCAAAGACACTTGTCTTTCAAATACTAGTTTATCTCTCACATTCACACAGATCAAGAGTCCTTCTTCCACAATCTACTCATAGTCTTCCACTTTTAACTCATAGGTGTTTGAGAGCATAGTGACATGTGGCTCATAGATCCACATATTCCTCTACCTTATAAACGTAGTAGGAACATTTCCCATGATTATCTCCCTCATCTCAACCAACTCCATCTCAACCGTACACCTCACAGATAATTCCTCCAATCATGGATCTTATGACACTTGGAATTGGTCCATCCTTAGCCTATAAAAGGAAGGTTCTCACACTCATTTTTCAACCACTCTCAATCTTTAGTAATCTTATTCTATAGGAATTCCACCATAGTTATCAAGTGTGCCTTTAGCTCCATTGCATTTGCATCTAGCTTTCATTATCCTCATCTCATTATCATCAACCATGGCTGCATATCATTATCCCCATCCATCATCTTAGTTATTGCATTGTAGTCTCATTGCATAATTGTCCACATAGACATTCTATCTTTGCCATCTTAACAAAAAGGAAGTATAAATTCTGAGAGCTCTATAATCATACAAGCTCAAAGAAAGATAGGCAATAATGGAAGACACAAGGTAGATCGTTTCAGCAAGGTATATCTTTGTTTTATTGCATTTGTCTCATTTTCATTGAAGTTATTGAATATTTAGGTAGTTTCTACTGTAGTTTAAAAATTCAATCACATTTTGGCGCCCACCATGTGGCCACTGCCCTGTTTTTAACCTCCATTTGAGTTTTTGGTGAAGCTGCAGTTGTGACAAGTCATTCCGGCATTTAAATTTCTAGTCTTGCACGTCCATGATGTAAAGAGTAGTCCAGCGCATATGAAACTTCTTCTTGCACATGTGATCATTCTTTTTGTGCTTTCATTCTTCCTGTGCATTTAAGACTTCTTTCTGCACATTCACAAGTTCTTTCTATGCATCTGTCCTTCTACACATTTAATCTATCTTCCTGCGCATCCATTGTCCATTTCAGCACATCTGATTCTTGCCAAAGATCTGTATTGATTTTTGTAATATTTTCAATACTAACTTGGTTGTAGGTATTATTAGTCATCAATGGAGGTTATTGACAGAATGTTCTTCTAGGTTTAAGAGCCAGTTTAGGCATTTTAGTTGCATCTTGCATACAAATCTTCATCTAGTTTTAATTAGGAGGAGTAAATCATTGTTCATGCAACTTGCATACCAATCTTCATCTAGCTTTAAATAGAAGGAGTAAGTCATTGCTCATACAAATTGCATACAAATTTCACTTAGTCCCAAACTAGGTGGTTAAAATTGAACAAATCTTTCAAGTAAATCTTGCATCTAGAAATCCACATCTAGCATAAGTAGGGGAAAGTAACTTGATCAAATCTTCAACAAACATTCTTCACATATTTTGTTTAGGAGGCTAAAATCAACTATATTTTCATGTTTATGATATCATGTCAATCCTCTTCTTGGTAGATTAAATCACATTTAGATTAACTCTAGAAGGTTAATGAACTAGTGTCTAATGTGATTGTAAAACGGTGGTAGGTCTATGCTCTCCCCATCGTGGCTGATCAAAATGCCAAACCCATCATTTCATTTGTTTAACCTTTAGAAGAGGCCTGCCCTTGGGATTATGTTTCTTCCAAGTGGGATGACCTCGAGCAGTAATGGGCTAAAGCCAAGCCACTTTCAAGCCTCTATAAATAAATGTGTTTGTGACGAAAGTCATAAACAACAGGTGCTGTTGTGTTATACCAATGAATGTTTCCTAGAGTACCCTTGTGGTGCATTTAAACATGTAGAGCCTAACCTCTATAGATTGGGAAGCCTCCTAAATGGAGTGAATCACTTCATGTATAACCACCTAAATGAATGCCCTCATTAAGAACCAATTATTTTTAGAAGCCTGAATCCTTCTATTTGTTGACGCAGGAGGTCAGACCTCTGAAGCTGCCCAATGTATTCACTAATCATGTGTAGAGATAGAAAGTTCAACTCTTTGGAGGAACTGTAACTTGGTATGCTAGAGAAGTGAGTGTAGTGCAAGGGCAAGCCAGTGCTACCAAGTTGCTAACTGTCCGCCTTGATTTAAGTGGCTAGAGAAATCCAAGTTGGGACTCAATAAATATTGTCCCTGCCAACCATAGGAATTATACTTGTTTCCAAAAATGTTTATTAAAAGTTTGTATACCACCATGAGATCTTCTTATCTATTGTGTTTTCTTGCAATAAACTAAAACAAAGTCATTAGCCAAACACTTGGGTTGATTTGAAAAACATCCTTGCAAACAAGAAAAATTGATCAAATATTGCAGAAAGGCAGCACTGCACATCTGAAACCTATTGTAATGCATTTAATATTTCTTTCCATGCAAACACATCCTGTTGTGCATTCAAACCTTATTGCTACACATTTGAGCATTATTTCTGCGCATACATAAAACTACACATTCAAACAATAGAAACTTGCATTCAAATCTGCGCATTTAAACCACAAAAACATGCATTTAAACTTTGTTTCTACGCAAATAAACCTATGCATCTATAACAGTGGCTTATTGTTGACATTTTGAGAGAAAAACAAAATCATTTTTATGTACCCATTATTTCCTAGATTCAATTTGTGAACTCAGTTAAACCATAAAAAATTCATTGCATACCTATTTCTAATCATTCCACATACCATAGCATACTGATGGGGAGCCTCAGTCGTTAAGACTTACTCTGTCGGCCACCTTGCAACCTATCACTCCAATCATTGTAGTCACTCTGACATGAGGTCTAATAACTATGACTATTGGTAAGAATAATACCATTGGCGAACACTTATAAACCTTAGCCTATGTGCCGATACACTTGATATGCTTGGCATGACTTGCTATTACCGATGGCAATACCCTAATTCACCGCTACGACTAATCACCATTTGTATCTGATGAAAGATACATTCTCCACATACATTCTCAACATGCTTTTGCAATATGCATTCGCAATATACATTTGAAACTTATGCCGATGCTAGTGTCTTCGGCGGGACTCTTGTTATCGACGAATGCTTCCACACTTAGGCCGATGCGTCGATGGACCAACTGCTCATCGGTGTGACAAATGCCTTTGACCAAACCCTAATATCTCTTACCACCAGCCAATTCCTCCCGATGGATCTCTGACCATGAATTTCTTTCAATGGCTCGAACCTTTCTTTGACTAGACTATCCTCGTCATTTTGAGCAAGGAAGACTTTTTTTATGGCCTCTGTCTCACCGACAACAACTCCAACTCCTCCAGTCCAAACCCTAGCACATGGAGATGCTAAGTAATCTACTATGCACAACCCTCGATCTAGAACATCTACACCGCCAAACCATGAAACAAAATAGGAAACAAATGAATATGGTACAATGAAGCCATTCCACTGATTTTGACAGAAATCTCACCAGTGGAATGCTTCACATCGACATCTTGCAACAATAGAATTACAGAAAGGAAAAGAAATCTATAGGTATGTAATTTTGTATTTACAAAGAATGGAAAATAAATTGACAACACAGAAAATAGTTCAATTTCTCCTTAATAAAATGTACGATTACATACAATCTCCTTCTTGCTTCGATCTGATTACAATCTCTAATCTATATGCATTTGATTCATTTCTCTAGGGTTTATAAGCTTTCCCCAAGATACACCAACCCTATTCCAAGCGGCTGGGAGACTAATTCCAAGTGGCTGGGAGAAAACTAACTGATTCCAACTATCTAAAACTAACAACTTGACCAAAACAACCTAAGTCACTAGGGACTTACAAACAAAAATCAAAATGTATTAGTCAAATAGACCTTATTACAACACAAAACCTGTTTTAAAATAGAACATGAACTTAAATGCCTCACGGAGGCCACCTTGTGTTAGGTGCTCCTGCACCACATACCTACCAATCCAAAATTCAAACAAAACTAAAATTTCCACTAAGGTATCATTGAGATCCTCAAAATCAAACAACCTAGTTAGTTTCCAATTAGGATTAATCATCCTTTACCTCAAAAATACACTAGGGCATCTTGATAAAGGTCTAGTCTACACCAATAACAGTTACCAACTATCCCTATTTGACTTCCATTATATCAGCACTTTGATAGCTAATACTATTTTAGCTCAAGACCACTTTGTTTGACCAAACAGATCAAGAGAAAACCTTAGAAAATCTTGTCACAAAAACTTCCAAATCCAATCAAAATTCGCTCAATCACATCTTACCAAAAACATTTCATTTAATTTCATAAGAATCCCATTCAACTGTGTCCACATCAAAACTTATGGTTCAAACTAGATCCCAAACCGACAAAAACAAATAAATGGATACCTCAAATCAGAGCGTTCACTCCGCTTCATCAAGTGATGATGAGGAAGAAATCCCACATGAGGAACTTGTTAGTGCTTTGCAAGATCCCAAATTCCAAAGAATGATGGACAAGGTCATGACCTTGGACCCCCAAAAATATTTCCTCATGCTAGCACAACAAGGAATTAAACTACCCCCTAATTTTGATGTCTCAAAATTGAGAGAGGAAACCCCATATAATGACACCAATGCTCCCAAAAATGACAAGACTAAGGATAGATCAAATTATTTGGACACATTAATGCAATAAATCCAAGTCTTGCAACAGGATATCTCACTGTATCATTTTGACAAAACTTTGGTCATGATACCTTTTCCCTCAAGATTTGAGGTTCCACAATTTGATAAATATAGAGGAAAAGGTGACTTGTGGGACCATATAAGAGAATTTAGTGCTGCATGCCTAGAAGTCGCTCATAATGAAACATACCTTATGTGACTATTTCTGTGCAGTTTAGGAGGAAAAGTAATGGAATGGCTCTCCCGATTGCCTCCTGACATCTGAACCTTTAATGAACTAGTGGATAAATTTGTGACCCATTTCTCCTACAACATTGAGCATGAAATATTAATGTTGGATCTTTGTAGCAACAAACAAAAAGGTGGAGAATCCTTCGCCTCTATCTTGCAAAGATGGAGACAACTTGCTAGCAAGTGTCCGTACCATATCCCAGAGAAACAAATGATTAAGATGTTTGTCCACAACTTAAACTTTGACTTGAGCTATCAAATACAAATACAATGCCCTACTTCCTTTAGTAAGGTCATTGAAATGGGGTTACCCATTGAGAAAGCCTTGGTAGCTAAGGGACAAATCAAACTCTACAAAGACACC
The DNA here is from genome assembly GCA_027924645.1 of Cunninghamia lanceolata. Taxonomy (NCBI): domain Eukaryota; kingdom Viridiplantae; phylum Streptophyta; class Pinopsida; order Cupressales; family Cupressaceae; genus Cunninghamia; species Cunninghamia lanceolata. The sequence continues at coordinate 699,544 of BSBN01000030.1, forward strand.
CCTAGTTCAAGTAACAACATGGAGAAGCCAAGTTTTTGGACCAAAAACAAAAACATTGTAAATGATGATGTTGTTGATGCTAAACACGTGGTACCAAAACAACCAATCTTTAATCTATCAAATCCACAAAACAACACACCATCAAACAAACCTCAAAACAATGAACCACGATCCACAAACTTTCCTCCTCATCGAAAGTTTACACCATTAGGGGAATTAATTGAATCTGCCCTACAGAAGCTCATATCAAACAATCTCATAATGCTTCCAACGGTGTGAGATTATGAACCAAAATTTAAACCCTCTAGGTGGAAAGACTCAGACTTTTGTGAATATCATAGAAGCAAAGGTCACAAAACCAATGACTTCCAAAGACTAAAGAACACCATTCAAGACTTGATTGATCAAAAAGTAATATCAATTGATGGACACATATCCAATGATGACCATTTGGCATTCAAGAAACTGCTCCCAAACTATGAGAAGGGATGTCCTTCAAAGAAAAACAATAACAATGGTAACAACGCCAACTACAAAATGTGTCATATGATTATGTTGTCAACCACATCTCCGAAAGTGACTCACATGTAAATGTGATCACTATAAATAAAAAGCCCAATTGTAATGTAACCACTCATGGTGGAAAGATTACTCTCTAAGGGGCTCCATCCAAATCATCCTCCACATCTAACCAATACAATGGCCTTGACCAACTCCAAAAAACACCTACCCATATATCCATTTTGGAGCTTTTGTGTCTATCTCCATCTCACAAAGCCATCCTTGAAAAAGATCTCTTAGAAACTACCATCCCAACCAATCTAGCTGAAGAGCAATTTTAAGCCATGGTAGGTCATCTAACTACACCCCATTTATTATCTTTCATAGAAAAAAATGATGTCTATCACCCAACCACACAATGCGTCCCTACATATTAAAGCCTTCATCCATAAACATAAAATAAAATGAGTCCTAATTGATGGAGGAGTAGGTTTAAATATCTACACTTTAAAACTAATCCTTGCATTGGGGTTTTTAGAGAATGTCATGGATCTTAAGAAGAAAATTACAATTAAGGTATACGATGAAGAAGAAAGAACATCAAAAGGAATTGTTGTTTTGCCAATAAGAGTGGGACCGATAGTGAAAGATGTGGTATGCCAAGTTCTTGACATGGAAATAGCATACAATATTCTTCTTGGTCGACCTTGGATATACGCTATGAAGGCCATGCCATCCACCTACCATCAGTGTGTCAAGTTTCCTCATAATGGTCAAGAAATCACTATCCAAGGTGATCCTGATCCATTCCAATATTGCAATCCCATTCAATCCAAGCCTGATGTTGTAATCCACACCAACCGTGCAGCTTCCTCCTCTTCGAACCATGTTGAGCCAACTTCACTACCATCTACATCCAAGACATCTAAACTCAAACTCAAGCTCAAAGACAAGGGTGTAGGAGAGTATACTATCACACAAACCTTCTGTCTAGTGCAGCAACCCATATCTCCCAAGTCCTATGGAAAACCATCCATGAACAAACCCAAGTTGGTGGAGACTCCTAAAGGTCCTTTTGTTAAATGGGGAAGCCTATCAGATGAAAGTGATGAGAAGGATATTCTACAATGGCTATATAAAGATGAAGACAGTGAATCAAAACCACAAGACCCTCAACCTCAATTGCAAACCAAACAATATGGTCAAGGGTTCTCTATCTTATAAAGAATGGGATATGACAGTCATGGTCCCATAGGATTAAGGAAAGAAGGTATCATCAAACCTATCCAACCTTCTTCTTTAGCGGCCCGAGACACTACAGGGCTAGGTTAAAAAGGCAAAGAAAAGATCAAAGGTCAAGAAAAGCATAAAGGAAAAGCATGGGACACAGCTACTACTAACCTAGTAGAGTAGATTCACCAACTACAAGAATGGAGTGAGACAGACTCAAATGAATATGAATGGGATACTCTTTCTGAACTATCTTGTGATGACAAAGATGTTGATGTGGTTCAACAATATAGCTCTACCCATACAACTCATGAGGGATGAAGCTCTAGGTCTAGACTTATAGAGTTTGATCTACACAATAGCAAAAGTGAGTTTTGAGAGGAAGGTATGATATCACACTTGACAGATCAACTTGAGGAGAGTACCATCATAGACTTTGTAAATACTTAAACTAGCCTAAACAACTCCTCCATCTTAACCATCACTGGCCTCAAACCAGATCAACCTGATGACCCATTACCCTTAGTGCATCCTGAACTCATAGACTGGGATTTGCAAGACACCACCCCTGAGCTAGGTACTTTCCAAAATGATGATGCTATCATTGATTATCTAGAACTTAGAGACCATCTACTCGTAGGGGATCACAAAACTGGCTACACCATAGAACTCAATGACAAGGCTTATTTTGGAGAGAGTGCCAAGCATTTTAGTCGTAAAAATGTGAAAATAAAAGATAGATCTAATGGTGAAAACCGCTCTGTGGTAGTGTTTGATTGTGAAAATAGTAAAAAAATAAAATACATATCTGATGGTGAAAACCTCTCTGAGGCACCAAAAGATGAAAGGCTTGACACTCTTCCCAATATGACACATCGGGAGAGGTCCTCAATTTTGATAGAACTAGAAGAACTTGTCAACATTGGAATAGAAGACAATCCAAGGGTAATCCACATGGCAGAATCTTTATCAGAACATGAAAAACTAGAATTCGTCAACTTCTTCAAGAAGAAACAGATTAACTTTGCTTGGTCATATGCAGATATGATGGGGGTGGATCCAAATCTTATAATGCATCATTTGTCACTAGCTCCAAGAGCTAAACCAATCAAACAAAAACTAAGATGCATATGCATATTGCACTCTTAGTGAAGGAAGAATTGAAGAAGCTACTAGATGTTGGATTTATCAGATCAATTAATTATCTGGAATGGATTTCAAATATAGTACCTATCTCAAAACCAAATGGAAGGATCATAATTTGCAATGACTTTAGAGATTTAAACAAGGCTTGTCCCAAGGATGACTTTCCTCTGCCCAACATCGACATCATTGTAGATCTAACAACAGGGCACACCATGTTGTCACTAATGGATGGATTTTCTGGCTATAATCAAATCAAAATAGAGCTAGAGGATCAACATAAGACCACATTCACATGTCCATGGGGTACCTATTGTTGGTGCATCATGCCATTTGGACTAAAAAATGTGGGGGCAACATATCAAAGAGCCATGACTACAATCTTTCATGACATGATGCACACCATCATGGAAGATTATGTAGATGACATTCTAGCCAAGTCAATTACCAGAGAAAGACACTTGCACGTCTTAGACAAAATCTTTCAGAGATTAGAGCAATTCAATGTACGCTTAAATCTAAAGAAGTGTGTTTTCAGAGTCACATCCAGCAAACTTCTAGGATAGATAGTGTCAACTAATAGAATTGAGGTGGACCCAGACAAAGTAAAAGCAATCATGGACATGCCACCCCCAAGAATCTCAGTCAGCTAAGGTCATTATAGGGTAAGCTACAATCCATTCGGTGGTTTATCTCCCAACTGGTAGACAAATGCCATCCTTTTACACTTCTGCACAAGAACATTACTTTCAAATGGGATGACTCATGTGAACAAGCCTTTCAGCACCTCAAAGAGTATCTAATGAATCCACCGATCCTGATGCCACCAATCTTGGGCAAACCCCTTCTACTTTATATTTCAGCTATGCCAACTACTCTAGGGGATTTACTAGCACAACAGAACCATGAAGGAAAGGAGCAAGTTATTTACTACATCAGTTGAACATTGGTTGGTTATGAGTTGCAATACACACCCATAGAACAAGCATGTCTTGTAGTAGTTTTTGCATCACAGAAGCTAAGGCATTATATGCTTACTCATTCCATCAAATTAGTAGCCAAGATTGATCCATTGAAGTACTTACTCAACAAGGCTACTCTAACAGGTAGGTTATCCAAGTGGGTGATGATACTTAGTCAATTTGATATCGAGTATGTGGACAAACGAGTCATCAAAGGTTAGGTGATTGTAGATCAATTGGCATATGCACCATTAATAGATGAGAATCCATTAAGCTTCAAGTTTTCTAATGAATCCATCTTTAACATCACAACACAAGCATGGAAACTCTATTTTGATGGATCGTATACTTAGTATGGGTCCAGAGCAGGTATCTTGTTGGTCACACCTAATGGAGACACAATTCCAAAGTCATATAGACTACTATTTCCATGTACCAATAATGTGGTAGAGTACGAAGTGCTGGTCATTGGCATCAAAATGGTAGTAGAATGTAAAGTCAAAGAACTTCATGTGTATGGATACTCACAACTAGTCATCAACCAGGTGAATGATGACTATCAAACCAAAGATGAGAAGTTAATACCGTACAAGCGTATGGGAGACGACTTCAAAGAATACTTTGTTATGATCTCTTTTGAGCAGATACCCAGACTGAAGAACAAAGCAACATACACCATGGAGACCATTGCATCTCTCCTTGATATACCTAAAAATTAGTCACATTATGAGTTCTTGGTAGAGCCAATATCCCATCTTGTATACGACACCCTTGAAACCAACATCATATGCCATATTGTAGGATCTGATTCTCCCTTATATGGAAAAGTATATACCTATCGAAAAGAGAACACCCTACCACCTGATCTATATAATAACCAAAAATGAACCTTCATCCACCAAGCCTCTCATTATACCATAATCGCTAACACCATATATCGACAAGGACTAGATGGTACTCTCCTTAGGTGTCTTGACAATGAGGAATATCAAACCGCTCTAGGCAAAGTTCACAAAGATATATGCGGAACCCACTCTAGTGGTCCTACTTTGGCTAAGAAACTCATACATATGGGATACTACTGGCCAACTATGGAAAGGGACCCCTATCATTTTGTGAAAAGGTGCAAGAAATGCCAAATTCATAGGAACTTAATACATGCACCAGCACAGGCACTACAGTTGTTAATGACTCCTTGGCCTTTTTGTCAATAAGGACTCAACTTAGTGGGCAAGATACACCCTCCATCATCTAGCACCCATAAATTCATAATCACTGCCACTAAGTACTTTACGAAGTGGATCGAAGCCGTACCCCTAGCAAATGTCACAGGCAAACAAATTGCCTCATTCATCCTGAATTACAACATTTGCTGCTATGGCATCCCTATATCCATTATCACTAATAATGGAAGACCATTTAAAAATTAGGATGTCAAAGAACTTTGTAACAAATTCCACATCCAACATCACTTTTCCACTCCGTATTATCCCCAAGGAAATGGCTAGGAAGAGGCATCTAATAAAACCATCTTGAAAATCCTAAAGAAGATTGTCAATGATACCGACTGTGATTGGCATATCCAACTAAATCCTACTCTATAGGCCTACCATACAAGTATCCACACACCCACAGGTGTAACGCCATATACCCTATTCTATGGCTCTAAAGCCCATTGAAGTTGAGTTACCATCCTTGCGAGTATCGTTAAAAGGCCTAATATCAGATGAAGAATATAGGGTTTCCAGACTACAAGAGTTAGAGCTGCTAGAAGAAAGAAGACTAAATGCCTTTAATCATCTGAAAGCCTACCAACAAAGGATGTCAAGAAGTTACAACCATAGAGTCAAACCCCGAGTCTTTCAAGTTGGTGACCTAGTCCTCAAAGAGAATCCCAAAAATTAGCAGGACAAGGAGAAGAATGACAAGTTTGAACCCAATTGGCTTAGTCCCTATGTAATCATTGCTGCCTATGGATCAGGAGCTTATCAACTAGCCACATCAGAAGGTGAACTATTCAATGATCCCATGAATAAAATGCATCTTCACAAGTTCTACACCTAAACCCCAATGTAAGGGATTAAAAAAAAGCAAGTAGTAAAAACCTAGAAACAGGTGCTATTTGTGATTGTGCAAATAAAAGCAAGTGGCAAAAACTTGGAAACAAGAGTTATTTGTGATAAACCGCTTCCTCCATCTTCCAGGATGTTAGTCCTTTCAGTCCATCTTTTCTTCCACATTCGTTAAATCACATCAGGATACTTATCATGGCTTGTGTTCGCTCACCCTTATTGCCTTATCTCCTTAGGTTGTCAATCCAATCCTTCATCCATCTTGTCATCCGTATGACCCTATCATTACTATCATTGTCAAACTACATTGCCTCTGAGCTATCACGTAGGCAAGGCTATTAATGATGAGTCCCCAAGGTTTCCCATCCATTCCATCTCGTATCACCCATCCTTTTATCCATCCAATTCCACCTAATTCCCACCATCTAGGTCTTAGGTCCACATGGTCCACACCCCAAACTACGTTGCTCTACGTCGTCACGTAGGTAAGGCCATCATCAATGAGCCCCCGAGGCACTAGGTTAGTCCCTTAGGGCCCGTTACGTCAAGTCTACAATCTATTCAATCTACATATTTCATCCATAGTAAATCGATCCTTTATTTTGACTAGGGGCAAAATCCTTGACCTAGTTGAGAATTGGGTTCTTGAATGCCACAAAGTCTTAGAGGATAACAAACCAGATTGTAGTACTATATCTAGACAACATGCAACATTACAAACACACATGTTCAACAAAACACTCAACACAAGACATTGACCTATATCAGACAACACCATCCCTAAACTATCATGATGATTGTTATCTATTTTTGTTGCAAGAAAACATATCTATGGCAAGAGATTTTGATGCTTGTTATACGTTTGAGTCTTAGAGTCTTGATTTTTTTATCATGTTTCAAATGCTACTCAAGGATGTCTAAAACCTAGAGTAGCTATGATGGGGGCATGATTATTTTTCCTTTGTTTGCTGTTTGTGGATCAATCTTTAGTAATGTGATGACTTTGTCTAATGACATGATCAACAAAAGATCATCGAGGATGTTATGGGCCTAAGCATGAAAAAGTACAATCCTTGTCTGTTGATACATGCAAGAAATACTCAGGTCATATAGGTTCAATTCAAATGACTAGATGCTTGTATTAACTTACTAAATCAAAATTCATGTAAGAGATACTTAGGTCATCATGGTTCAATTATACCTAGATGCTTGTATTTTCTTACAACATTTTAAAATCTCATTGATGAAAAAAAAGTACTTCAAATACTTATATACAAGATGACAAAACCTCATTTATGCATGTTAGGTTTGCATTTCATTTCATTTATAAGCATTTCATACGTATCATTTTCAAAGTGGCTTAGATCTAAGTCCTTTATTTATCTACATCTCTTTATCTACTCACCTCTTTCTCTCTTTTCATTTCAAGAGCACACAAATTGTCATCTTGAGGGGGCATCATCATCATCATTCATCTTATTTGTTAACTTACCATTATCTTTCCTTGTCACCCTCACTCTTGAGTGACTAGGGTATCACCAATCATCAATCCAATCATTCATTTGATCATCAAATCAATTAAATCAAATCAAGCAATGATCCAAATGCAAGTCATCCTTAAATCCATACCAATCAAGTAAATCAATCTTGTCAAATTATCCAATCGCAATCAATGGTCTTGATCCTGATCTTTTCGTAAACCAAACCAATCATCATCATCATCATCAATTAGATATATCATTCCCACATCTTTGTGTTGGTCTAGGGATATATCGTTCCCCGCAATAACAACACTATCATCATCAATCTTTATCAATTAATCATTGGTTTACAGATTGATAGGGGCAATACCTTGATTGTTCTTGTATCATTTGTGCATACTTTCTTTCTTTTTTGTGTGTTATCATTTTATCTTGCATCCTCCATTTTCTTAGCCATCCTTTATCATTCTTGTTCATCGTGAGATTGTTCATCATCTTTCTACCAAATTTAACTCAACCAATCTCTTAAGGGGGCATCCTATCATTATTAAACTTGTACCAGGGGGAAACTGGGGCATGTATCATAATAAAAAAAAAATTATTCTTTGAAACAACATGGTAAAACACATTGTCTCAAAGAGGGGCAACATGTATACACCTAAAAATGGCTTGTGTTGAATTAAATAAATATTTTAATATTTATTTTATTCTTATTCATCTATCAATTGAATAAATATCCTCATTTATTTAATTGGTTCATTATTCCAAATAATTAAACAAAAATCAATTTATTTAATTAAGTATCCTAATTCTTCTAATGTCATAACTAATTAAATAATCCCAAATTATTTAATTAATCATCATCTATCCTAAGTCCTAATTCTATAATTCCACATCATCTCATCCGTGTCATTCTTCCACCTCACATTACATCTCACCATGTTGCACACATAATTAAATATTTTAATATTTAATTAGCTAATTATCCTCACCCACATGTCCTATTTATCCTCTAATTATCCCTATTTCATCTCCACATGTGTCCTTTTATTTCTCAATCATCTCCATTTTCAAAGACACTTGTCTTTCAAATCCTAGTTTATCTCTCACATTCACACAGATCAAGAGTCCTTCTTCCACAATCTACTCATAGTCTTCCACTTTTAACTCATAGGTCTTTGAGAGCACAATGACATGTGGCTCATAGATCCACATATTCCTCTACCTTGTAAACGTAGTAGGAAAATTTCCCATGATTATCTCCCTCAATCCAACCAACTCCATCTCAACCATACACCTCATAGATAATTCCTCCAATCATGGATCTTATTTGGAATTGGTCCATCCTCAGCCTATAAAAGGAAGGTTCTCACACTCATTTTTCAACCACTCTCAAGCTTTAGTAATCTTATTCTGGAGGAATTCCACCATAGTTATCAAGCATGCCTTTGGCTCCGTTGCATTTGCATCTAGCTTTCATTATCCTCATCTCATTATCATCAACCATGGCTGCATATCATTATCCCCATCCATCATCTTAGTTATTCCATTGTAGTCTTATTGCATAATCCTCCATATAGCCATTCTATCTTTGTCATCTTAATAGTAAGGAAGTACAACTTCTGAGAGCTCTATAATCACACAAGATCAAGGAAAGATAGGCAATAATGGAAGACACGAGGTAGATCAATTCAACAAGGTATATCTTTGCTTTATTGCATTTGTCTCATTTTCATTGAAGTTATTGAATATTTAGGTAGTTTCTACTATAGTTCAAAAATTCAATCACAGCTATAACCCAAAACCCTAAAACATTTCACAATCACCAAGGCCAGGGGTGTTGTCAAGGTGATTGAAAGAGGTTTATAAACATGCTAAGGGTGATTTTGGCCAATTGACAAGAGTGGGTAGACTCTTCTACACTTCGAGATCAACTCAAACTCTGGAGGGATATTCCAAGGGGTATATCTTAGTAGGTATTGACTTCAAAACCAAATGAACAACTAAAAACAAATGAACAACCAAACCCAAATCATTGTCTTAGCCCCAAAATTGTCACTGAACCAAGAACAACTCGTTGTCACAAAACCCCTATATAGCTGATATAAACTATGTGAATGTACATGCACATGAAAGATGGTTTTTCCCCTAAACCACTGGTAAATATTTGTTTAACTTAAAAAGTGTGAGATTGGTCTAATGGAGCCAAGACTGGTGCCAATCCAATTGGACTATAGAGTCTTAGATGATATAAAAGAAAACAATGGAAAGGAAACAAAGGAAATTTGATCTAAGCAAAAGATGTATCAGATTGCAAGTTTTGTGCTTCAAACATACTTAATATTAGTAATCTAGAAAAGAACTACATGCATTCAAATGCAAAGTACAAATGATAATTACAAGGCTTGTAATATATTTAAAATGATGTCACATTTTCAAATGTCCAATACAAATTTATTAGCAAATGTGATAAGGGGAAAACCCTAAATACATACAAATTATCATGGATACATTCTCTGTAAAATCCCTATTTCACATTATCTTTCATTTGTTTCACCATCCCATTACTTCTCGACAACTAGACATGGTGTAATTTGGAGCCCTAGAAGGATTCTAGACCTGCACATGCTCCAACCACCACCAGAGAACCAACTCCTTGAAATGAGTTTCAAACTTACCTTATAGCCTTCACAATTTGGACCTGAGGATGAAATAGGTGGGAAAACCCCAACAACCCCACCAACTGCAATAAAAACATAAATTTCAACTACCCATTTCACATTAATGGTGATCCATAGAGTTTTTGGTGCATTTTCCAATATTTTCTGGGTGTTTTCAGATGGGAGAGAGGGCAGGGAAGGCAAGTCAGTAATGCCCCAACAAATCAGGCTTTGGATGTCAGCCCTCCACCATGCACCATGTATTTTGAAAAGGAAGAAAAGAACCGCCCGATCCAGTAATACTTGGAAAAAATATTGAAAATCATTGGGGGTCGGGCCTCAGACCTTCTTCCTTCTATCTTCCAAAAGAAAGAAGGAAGAAAAGAAAATTCCCACTCGTCGCTACGTAAAACACTTAGAAGAATTTTAGTTCACCAAACTTCGGCCATTGGGCCTTCTACTTGCCTTCTTCCAAAAAGAAAGAGGAAGAGAAAACCCCCAATTGCCAATGCCTGAAACACTTAGAAAGTTCTAAAACCTCAACAGGTTTTAGCGAATGGGCCTTCTGCTTTCTTCCTTCCAAAAGAAAGGAGGAAGAAAATAAACTTCCCACTTGTCGCCGCCTGCAACACTTAGACAAATAAGGATCCATCATACTTTGGCCGCTGAGCCCTCTCCCTTCTGCTTGCTTCAAAACAAGGCAAAAGACCACCACTCTGACCTCTAAAATCCATAATACTTAGAAAATTTTCAAAACCCTTAGCGGACTTTGGTTGTCGGGTCTTCCCACTAACACATGGTCTGAAGAAGACAAAAGGTCGCAAGTCTGACCTCCGATGTTTGAAACACTTAGGTGACTTTCAGATTAACAAGGGGGAATTCAAAGCCAATAGGAATGGCATGACGAAAGATAGAACCCTAAAACTTTGAAAAAGGTAGAAAATACAAGGAAAACACTTATAATTTGGACTTAGTCATTTTTATCGGTTTATTCCTTGCATTTCAAAAAGAACAAGGTAGGACTCATGATGGATTGGAAAAAATAGAGCAAGTTTGTTATTGGCTTTTTCAAGTGTCAACAAGGCCCACATATGATAAATAAATGTTTGATATAATTCATGTAGTTAAACAATGGAGTTAATATCTAATGAGAATAAATTTAAAATTCAAGATCGATCATGAAAGTAAAATATTTTTCAAAGCAATGATTATTTTTAGAGGAGCAACAAAAATGGATCACCAAGATGCTAGGGTATGATGTTGAAATTATTTAAACAAAAAATGTAAGGAGAATATTGTAGTTGATTCCCTTTATCAATAGGAAAAAGGTGAAGCAACAATTTGCACATTATTTATTTATTGCAACTTGAATGGGTAGAAGTTGCATAAGAAGAGAGACAACATGATCCTCTAACAAAGAAGCTCATTTAACAAATTCAACATTTTTGCAAGTATGTGCCTAAATGGTGTTGTCATTGATGTCAACATATCTGTGTTGTCATTAGTGTCAACCGTGCTCTTACTTTGTTGAGGATATTGAGAAAATTAGCCTCTCCGGTGGTAATAGTGTGTTGCAGTGGAAACAATGTATTATACTTATAAGAACAGTCCAAAAGTTTTCTCTGCATTTCTTGTAGAATGAATATCTTTGCCTATGGATTGGAAGTTATTTAGAAGTCTTTCTAAAGATGTTATATTCCAAGTTTGAGCCTTCGGAATAAATATTTAAGCGAGTTATTTCACCAGTGTGAAAACTACTTTTCTTGTATGTTTGGTGGTGATAGGGAGAAAGTGTTATGCTCTGCATTCCTCTGCATTGAAGTATTTTAGTCTGTAGTTCTGGAATCAAGTTTGTAATGATGTTAAGTGCCTTCAACTACAATGGTTCATCATTTGGTGGTTCGCAAGCTATCTTTTACTTATGACAGTGGCTAACAGTGTTGTTCTTGTGCTCCAGTTTGAAGAATCTTCTTGACAGAGTGGTTAGAGATAATGCGGTTGTTCCTGGTGATTACAATGTGCTTGTAGATGTCTCTTGATCATGTTCCTAGATTTGGATTAGTCCACAAAGAGAAATTTGGATCATGAATGAAGAATGTTCTTAGCAGACCTAGTGCTCTCATCAGTCTTGGTCAACCTAGTTGAATTTATTATTTGTGGAGATGCATCAAAGATTGTAGAAGCGTGTTGTGGCATGGAGGATTGTGTTTGAGTCCTAGCTAAGGCGTGGTGTGATCCGCATACATCCTTAGATCTTTTCCTTAGCTTAATTTGTATTAGGTCTAGACTTATTTTTATGTATGATTGTAATGCCAACCTTGGAGATTGATCAAATGGTTGATGAATGTAATGTCGACCTTGATGTACATTCCAAGGATGATGAATTATATAAAAGCATGCAATGTAGTTGCAAAAGTAGAGTGTGAAATGTGAAAATGAAGAGATAAGTGCGAAGGAGTGAAGAAGCAGAGCAGAGAAGTTTTATTGTGCTTCAAAGGAACTGAACCCAGGCATAGAGTAGATGCTACTTAATCAGTTCACCATTTTGGCAGTGAGCCACCCTTTGGTAGTAACGTCATTCTTTGTAATGAGAAAATTGGGTAGTGAGCCACTATTTTTCATTGTCCTATGCATTTCAACAATTGGTATCAGAGCAAGGTTCCTCTGTGGTAAGCTTAACAACTTGAGGTAGATCTAGGATGTCTTGCATAGAGGCTCCGCAGTTTGATAGAACGAATTATGCAACTTGGAAGATTCGCATGAAAAGCCATCTACTTTGTATTGGTTATAAAGTATGGCAAGCGACACAGACTAATTATACCATGCTAGAGAATGGTCTGACAACAGAAGATGAAATCAAACAATATGAGATAAATATAAAAGCCAAAGATGCTCTGTTGAGGGCATTGAATGACTCTAATTTAATAAAGGTTATGGATTATGAGCCAGCCAAAGAAGTTTGGGATAAGCTAAGTAATCTGTATGAAGGAGATGAATCTATAAAGAGTGCCAAATTGCAGGGACTAAAAGCTAAATATGAAGGTCTTAAGACATGGGAGAAGATGAAAATATAACATCCTTCATGCAAAAGGTTGATGGACTTGTTACTAGGATCAAAGGTATGGGAGGAACTGTAGATGAAACTGAAGTTGTGATGAAAATTCTTAGGTCATTACCTAAATCCTATGCTCACAAGGTAGTTGCAATTGAAGAATTAATGACTGTGAAAAAGATAAACAAGGATCAGTTGCTTGGTAAGATTACTGCTTTTGAAATGAGAGAATTTGGTGATGCTCTGCCAAAAGTTGAAACAACTTTCAAAGCCAGTACTTCAAAGAAGATCTCTAGAGCATAAAAGTACAAGGTAGAACTTGATGATGAGCTTTATGAAATTGAAGCCAATTTTGTTAACAAACTAGAAAGAGACTCCGATAAGTTCAAAGGTAAACTACCTTTCAAATATTTTTCATGTGATAAAGTAGGTCATTATGCTTCTAGATGTCCTGAAATTAAAAGAAATAGAATAATATTTGAGAATAGGCCTAGAGCTCCAAAGAAATGCTACTATGTTAGAGATTTTGATGATGAAGGTGTGATTGATGATGAATCTGATGATTCTAATACTAGTACAAATGAATGCTTGTTTATTTCTATTAAAGAAGAACCTATGTCTACTAATTCTGCTAGCTCTGTTAAGGAAGAAAAACTAGTGGAAGAAAGTGCTTTGGCTATTCCGGTTGAGAAAGATAAGGATGAATGGATTATTGATAGTGGATGCTCACATCACATGACCGGTGACAAAAGTAAGTTTGTAAGTTTGGAAAAGTATGATGGAGGACTGGTTAGGTTTGGAGACAATGCAGCTGGTAAGATTTGTGGAAGAGGATCTATTTCATTTGATTGAAAGCATAATACTGACAATGTCCTATATGTGAAGGGACCGAATCATAATCTTTTGAGTGTGGGACAAATGTGTGATAAAGGTTATGATCTAAGATTCAAAGACAATGGGTGCAAGATCATGGAGAGCTCCAGAACTGTGATTGCTACTGGGAAGAAGACCAGAGGTAACATCTATCAATTAAGAGGAACTAATTATTGCTATTTATTAGCTCAAGTAGATGAGAGTTGGTTATGGCATAGAAGGATGTGTCATATAAACTTTGATAATCTAGTAAAGATAAGTTCAAGTCAGACTACAAGAGATTTACCAAAACTTGTGAAACCTACTAATACCATTTGCAAAGAATGCCAGTTGGGGAAGTAGATAAGAACAAGTTTTAAGAGCAAAGAGCAATTTTATGCCAATTTTCTAGATCTAGTTCATACAGATCTATGTGGTCCTACAAGGATAAGAAGTCTACAAGGTGATAGGTATTTCATGTTCCTTATTGATGATTATTCTAGAATGACTTGGGTTACTTTTCTGAGAGACAAATCTGAAGCCCTAGAGAAGTTCAAATCCTTCAAGGCAATGGTTGAAAAAGAAATAGAGCTAAAAATCAAATGCTTGAGGTCTAATAGAGGAGGTGAGTTCACATCAAATGAATTCAATAATTACTATGAAGAACAAGGAATAAAGAGGCATTTTTTTGTACCTAGGACTCCTCAATAGAATGGAGTTGTAGAAAGAAAGAACAAAATAGTTCAAGAAGTTGCTAGGACAATGATGAAGGAAGGAGGCCTGTCAGAAGTCTTTTGGAAGGAAACTATACACACTGCTGTCTACATTCAAAATAGAGTTCAAGTAAAAGGAAATGGTACTAAAACTCCTTATGAACTGTGGTATGGAAGAATTCCAACAGTAAGATATTTCAAAGTCTTTGGAAGCAAATGCTATATCAGAAGAGATGAAGATCTAGGGAAATTTGATGCAAGATGTGATGAAGGAATCTTCCTTGGATACTCTACCAAGAGCAAGGCTTACCGGTACTACAACAAAAGGTTGAAAAAGATTGTGGAGAGTGCAAATGTGAATCCACAGTGCAAATGTGAAGGTGGATGAACATAAAGGAAGAACATCATATCAGAATGGCTATGAATCAGATGAACCTGCTATTGCTTATGAAGTAAAAGTTAAAGAAGAAGTCAATCAAGATGAAGAAGAAAAGGGTCTGGAAGTTATTGCTAAGAACCCCACATATGTAAGAATCAATCACTCTAAATATCAAATTATTAGAGATAAAGACAAAGGAGTACTGACAAGGAAAAGGGTTGCATAAGAACAAGTAAATTACTGTTTACTCTCTACAGTTGAACCAAAGATTGTGAATGAAGCCTGCAATGATGAAAATTGGGTTAAGGCAATGGAAGAAGAACTAATGTAGATAGAGAAGAATGAGACTTGGGAATTAGTTCCTAGACCTACTAACAAAAATGTTATTGGAACAAAATGGGTTTTTAGGAATAAGCTGAATGAGAATGGAGAGGTTGTAAGGAATAAGACAAGGCATGTGTGCAAAGGATATTCTCAGATTGAAGGAACAAATTTTGAAGAGACTTTTTCTCCAGTAGCTTGGATTGAAGCAATCAAAATATTTCTAGCATTTGTAGGCCACAAAGATTTCAAAGTGTATCAGATGGATGTGAAGTCTGCATTTCTAGATGGTGAGTTGGAAGAGAAAGTTTACATTGAGAAACTAGAAGGATTTAAGTTATCAAACCAAGGTGATATTGTGTGCAGGTTAAAAAGGCTTTGTATGGACTCAAGAAAGCTCCTAGAGCCTAGTATGCAAGGTTGGATAAGTACTTATTGCAGTTAGGATTCAATAAAGGTACTATTGACAGTAATCTTTATTTCAAAATTAATGGTGATCAAATTTTGATTGTTGAAGTCTTTGTTGATGATATCATCTTTGGAGGCAATGAAGGTATGTGTATGAAATTTGCTGGTGAAATGTAAAAAGAGTTTGAGATGTCCATGTTTGGTGAGATGAATTTCTTTCTAGGTCTACAAATTAATCAATCACATAAAGGAATCTTCATATCTCAGTCTAAGTATGTGAAAGAATTGTTGAAGAAGTTTGGGATGGAAGACTCTAAACCCGTATGTACTCCCATGGTGACTGGTTGCAAGTCGAGAAAAACTAATGAATCACCTAAGACTGATAAGAAAAAATACATATCCATGATTGGAGGATTGCTTTATCTAACTCAAACCAAACTTGATATTATGCATATAGTTTGTCGTGTTGCAAGATTTTAAGCTAATCTAAGAAAATCACATGTGATGGAAGTTAAGAGAATCATAAGGTATTTAAAATGCACTCCAGATCATGGCTTATGGTATCCAAATGACAATGATTTCACTCTTAGTACTTATACAGATGCAGATTGGGATGGAGATGTTGATGACATAAAGAGTACAAGTGGAGGTGCTTTCTTCTTGGGTAATAGATTGGTCTCATGGTTGAGCAAGAAACAAGATTCAATCTTTTTGTCAACTACAAAAGTAGAGTATATTGCAGCAGCATGTTGTTCTACTCAAGTGTTATGGATGCAATAGACTTTGAAGGATATAAGAGTTGTTTATGAAGACCCAATTGCAATCTTGTGTGGCAATACATTTGCCATAAATATCTCCAAAAATCTAGTGATGTACTAAAAAATAAAGCACATATCAATAAGGTATCACTTTTTGAGAGAGAAGGTGACAGAGAATGAAGTAAAGTTAGAATATGTGTCCACAAAGGATTAGATTGCAGATATTTTCACTCAACCTCTACCGAAAGATACCTTTGAGTATCTCAGAGAAAAGTTAGGGGTCATTATCCCTCCTAATCTGAACTAAGATGCATAGGAATGCATCAATCTAGTGATTCTCAAAGTGTCATTCTTTGATCTAGATTGATGTTTTGAGGGCTACCTCTCAAGGGGAGTAGCTAGATGTTTCTAATGAAGTAAGTGTTGATAACAGAGAAAGTTCAGTGGATCAGAGCAGCAACATGCAAGTATGTGCCCTTTGCCATTGATGTCAAATGGGGAGAGAAATCATGTGAAAAACTCAGGGGGAGAAAGAGTGCAGATGTGTAAAAAGATAGGGGGAGTATCTTGTCTTAATGATCATTAAGTTTTTCACATCATATGTTGCCATCAATGACAAAGGGGGAGATTGTTGCAAGTATGTTCCTAAGTAGTGTTGTCATTGATGTCAACATATCTATGTTGTCATTGGTGTCAACTATGCTCTTACATTGTTGAGGATATTGAGAAAATTAGCTTCTCAGGTGGTAATAGTGTGTTACAGGGGAAACAATGTATTGTACTCAAAAGAATAGTCCAAAAGTTTGCTCTGCATTTCCTGTAGAATGAATATCTTTGCCCATGGATTGGAATTTATTTAGAAGTCTATTTGAAGGTGTTATATTTCAATTTTGAGCCTCCAGAATAAATATTTGAGCGAGTTATGCTCACCAGTGTGAAAACTACTTTTCTTGTATGTTTGGTGGTGACAGGGAAAAAGTGTTATGCTCTACATTCCTTTGTATTAAAGTATTTCAGTCTGTGGTTCTGGAATCAAGTTTGTAATGATGTTAAGTGCCTTCAACTACAATGGTTCATGATTTGGTGGTCTGCAATCTATCTTTTACTTATGACAGTGGCTGACAGTGTTGTTCTTGTGCTCCAGTTTGAAGAATCTTCTTGATAGAGTGGTTAGAGATCATGCGGTTGTTCCTAGTGATTACAATGTGCTTGTGGATGTCTCCTGATCATGTTCCTACATTTGGATTGGTCTGCAAAGAGAAAATTGGATCGTGAATGAAGAATGTTCTTAGCAGACCTAGTGCTCTCATCAGTCTTGGCCAACCTTGTTGAATTCATTATTTGCGGAGATGAATAAAAGATTGTAGAAGTGTGTTGTGGCATGGAGGATTGTGTTCGAGTCCTAGCTAAGGCATGGAGTGATCCACATACATCCTTACATCTTTACCTTAGCTTAATTTGTATTAGGTCCAGACCTATTTTTATGTATGATTGTAATGCCGACCTTGGAGATTGATCAAATGGTTGATGAATGTAATGTCAACCTTGATGTACATTCCAAGGTTGATGAATTGTATAAAAGCATGCAATGTAGTTGTAAAAGTAGAGTGTGAAATGTGAAAATGAAGAGATAAGTGTGAAGCAGTGAAGAAGCAGAGTAGAGAAGTTTTATTGTGCTTCAAAGGAACTGAACCCAGGCATGGAGTAGACTTAATTAGTTCACCATTTTGGCAGTGAGCCACCCTTTGGCATTGAGTTGTTCTTTGTAGTGAGCAATTTGGGCAGTGAGCCTCTATTTTTTTTGTCCTG
Organism: Cunninghamia lanceolata; assembly: GCA_027924645.1. NCBI lineage: Eukaryota > Viridiplantae > Streptophyta > Pinopsida > Cupressales > Cupressaceae > Cunninghamia > Cunninghamia lanceolata. The sequence continues at coordinate 717,885 of BSBN01000030.1, forward strand.
TGCATTTCAACAAACGTGACCCGTCATGTTTAGATACTTGTGTGTTTTGAAAGGAGACTCCTTATGGTACAAAGATAGGCACTTTTATGCAAAATTTCCTTAGCCGAAAGCTAGCATATCATCTCAAATGCATGATTAATTGGAATAGGAATAAATTTAGGGTTCTTAATGCCCTATCAGTATATAAAGAAAGATTCTTTTGGGAAGGTCTTAAGGGGGATACATAAAGATGTTATGTACAAAAAAAGGGAATGATGATGAGGTTGATAGTGTGATTAAATCCTCCTTTCACATATAACATTCAAGGACATTAAAACAAGTCAAGTCACAAATTTTGCAAGAGGACTCAGCTATAGGTTTGGTATCACTTGGAATGATAAGGAAATTTAGAATTTGTTGATTAATTCGTTAAACCCTAATCTAATTATGCCTTAAACCCTAATTATATGAAATCATAAACATATAAGTGAAACACGACAAATGCTTGCATATGAAGGCACTAAATGTAGTTTAGAAACATACTAGGATTTGGATTCTAGAAAATGGAAACTTCGGGGACACTGCGATGGGCATCCTAGTCCAAGAGGAGACTTTTTCTGTAGATTTGGGACTGTGAGATGATGAAGTTTGCAACCTACTTTAGATTTTTTGACAATGGCAACTTGGAGGACATAGGGATAGGCGCCCTTGTCCAGGAAGGAATATTATTTGTTGTTTTCTTCAGATCCTGAATCTTTATCCTCTGCTCTCACCTCCTGCAACTCCTTTCCACAATATTCTGCACATGTAACCTATAATCACAAGAGAGGGACTGGGGGTTGTGGTGTTTAGGAGCTTGCCTCATTCAAGCCTCAGAATGGCATTCAAGCCTTCAAACACCATTGTTAGATAGAGTGCATGTCTTTGGTAGACAGAGGAAAAAGTAAATGATAAGATAAATTGATTGAAACACAAAGTGGATATCACCTTAGTAGGTGTAAACCCTCATAGAGATGAAGTGCCTTCAAATCATGAGGAGATGTGTTCATGGATCCAAATCGACAGTAAACACATACAAACACAACACAATTCTACTCTATAACACAATGAATGCCTTGAATGCTCTTTGTTTGATAATCATAAGTTCACCTTAATCAACTAGGAGTAAAATGAAGTCCTAAACATGTTTATATATGCATTCCCACTAAACATTCATAATTCAAATTGAATAGGCGGACAAAGGGAAACCTTTTAATGGTCACTTTGGCGACATTTAAAATTTAGGTCCTGGAAAAATAGGTCTGGACTAGGGCACAGGTGCCCAAGTCCAAGGTCCTAGTTTGGGACTTAATTAAGCTTAAGAGTGGCCCCTAAGCCCCATTTGACATGGGTTCTGGGGGATTTTTCTTTGGGATTCATTTTTAACATGCATGATTAAATCTAAGGGACATAGGAGCTAAACTTAGGAGCTAAAAGTTATAGCAGGACATTTTACGACATAACATTTAACCCCCACTTTAATGTATGTATGATCTTACGACCCATACATGCATTAAAGTACAATAAAAAACACATAAAACACGGTAGGCAATTGAAGCTAAGGCATACATAAAGATTGAGGAACTATTTCTAGCCCCCAATCTTAGGTAAGCATTAGAAGACACATCGTAGACACACAAAACATAATGAAGATAGTAGGAAGCATGTAAGACATGGAGAAGACAATATTGAAGACATGCAAGACATGATGAATACATGAGAGCAGTCATGCAAAACATGATGAATATAATGATATAACATTTTCATATATAAAATGAAATCCTAAAAAGCATGTAAAATAAAACCCAAAATGTAGGAGGAGCTCATCACTACACCCTTGATACTACATCTGGGGGGAAAAATGCCATACAAAACCCGAGTGTGGGAGGAGCTCATCACTACACCCTTAAAACCACACACAGGGGAAAACATGCCAAACAAAACCCAAGTGTGGGAGAACTCATTACTACACCCTTGAAAACACACACAAGAAAACACACCATGCAAAACCTAAGTGTGGGAGGAGCTCATCACTACACCCTTGAGCCACACATGGGGGAAAACACACAGAAGAGACATGGAATACACGAGTGCCATATAGAATGCCATAGACATACTATACATCTTAAACATGGCAAACACGAGCGATGGAAGGAGCTTATTGCTAAGTCCCACCATCTTAAACACACTGCAAACACACTTGACAGTTGGGCTTATGCCACAACAACTACCAAAAACGCGATTAAGGGAGGATAGCTCAAGATCTAACTTCGCCTCCTGATGAGGACTTTGTATAAGAGGATGTGCACTAGCTCAAGAGATACACCATCCCACCTCACAATGAGGGCTTTTGTATGAAAGGATACGCAGTAGCTCAAGAGATATGTTATCTTGCCTCGTGGAGAGGGCTTTTTGATTGCAATTGATATAAGGATGTGCACTCATGCCAGAGATACAACATCCCACCTCACGGAGAGGGATTATAAACACGCTTCATTAGTATCAAAATCATTAGACATATATCATTATATATGCCCCCACCTTAAGTTGGTTGATGTCGTGTACTAAAATCAAGCACATTAAGGTAGAGAGAAGACACGCAAGGAAACAAGAGCTTTCTCAAAGCCCATGCCCCCAAGGTGACATGTTCTTATGATTGCCAAATGTTCCCACAAACACATTGATATAATATGCTAAAATAAACAAGAAGAGAGGTTAGAAATCTTACTTTAAGATAGCAACCATATCACATTATAACAACTATGTATGAAAATAGTCACATCAAGGACCAAGGCTATACTCATGGGTTTAGAGCCTAGTATAACCATTGGACTATACTGTAGGTATCTCGGAACTGAGTATAGTAACAAGCTAAGATACCAATCAAAGTGTACAAGAGTAGATTGTAAAATGTTAGTCACAAAAAAATGCCATAAGATGATACATCACATGGAGTGATTCTACTAGTCAAGCATCAGATTTATATATATCAACCCCATCTTCATATATGGACTAGGTCCATTTTTACTTGCTCGTTGAAGGGACACATGGTCTATATTAGTATTTGTTTGTTTTCATCATCCGCCAACTAGGTAGATTCACTGAAGAAGGTAAACAATAAAAATGAGAGAGGAGAACAAGTGCCTTAGGAAAACGATGTAGGAGGATGCCTCCAAAACACCCTTTGCAACACTGTGCCCCTAAGGCACGACACACAACAATAAAATAGAGGAGAGGCAATGATAGAAGAATGATGAAAAAAATAGAATAATGGTCACAAGAGAGGCGGTCTCCTAGTATCCTTGACCTTACAAGAGTATCAAGGGTCATCCTAGGAGGCCTAAACAACACACAACACATCATGGGGGAACACAACACAATGCTAACAACCTATATATCTAGGAGGCCACCCTTGAGAGAAACTAGAATTGGTGCTACATCGAGTGTGGCTAAAGGGTGGAGAAATACTTACCTAATTCAATGGGACATTTCTTGGTGGACAATCCTTGTCTATCAGCTCAGGATATCTCGCATGTAGTTTTGGTCTTGTTTATATTGTATTGACATTAAGTTTAGGATGATGGTAGGCTTTGGTGGGCTTCAAGGAACGGCATCTGATACCGGCCATGTAATTAATTCCAACAACTTGTAAAGGTATTTTGATTCCTTGTTGATTTACACCGCAACCATTACCTACATAGTCACTATTTTTGTACAAAATCTAAAATCCATGACCATAGAGGGAGTCCATTTCCTTAGAAGATGGAGAGGCCTCATAAGTCTCATAGTCTCTGGTATAAGTAAGAGCACTATCTTTGTTTTCTACCAAGGAGACTTTGGATTTCTCAGGTGTTCTGAAAGATTGCTTAGATGAGATCGATGCAACTTTTGATGTGTTAGAGTTATTAAGTTTATAGTCCCCATAAAGGAAGGAGTGAAATCTAATAAACCCCAATCATCACCGAAAAGTGCATTTGATGGTTTAGAGTCTTACACAACATTATCTATGGCAAGAGGTATTGATGAATCAACTTGTAAGTTGTTTAGACTCATATGATTGTTAATTTGTTTTTGTGCTTCAATATGTAAACAATTATTCGGTTCAGGATCATATTCAATGATATAGAGCTTGTTTTGATAAATAAACTTTATTGAGAATCATATTGTATGAAAGTGAACCAGGTATGACATGAAAAAGGGTAGATAATGTCATAGGTCCAACCTTTACAAGTAAACTTATAGTACCTAGGGATTGTCTAATAGCATTATCAAAGCCACGAATACTAATCCTATTTGGTTTGATTAAAGATGTATCAATCCTTTTTTTGTGTAGTAAATCAATGCCACAAACGTTAAGAGTCGATCCATTATCAATCATAACTCGCTTTATCAACTTTTTTTATCTATTGTGACAAATATTATGAGTGGATCATATTCATCTTTAATTGATGGTATTTCATGTTGTTGAAATAGAATATCTATTTTTGTTGCATGCATACACTCTAACAGAGTTGCTACATCATTCATCTTAAGAGCAGGTGGTACAATCATCTTTTGTAAAGCTTCTTGGAGCATTTCGTGGTATGTAGGCGATGTTTGTATGAGTTCCCAAAGAGAGATCTTAGCAGGAGTAGCACAAAGCTGCTCAACAAGATCATAATTTTGACAACCTTTATGAGTAAGATGAGGTGGTGGAGGGAGCATAGGTTGAGAAGATGGAAGAGAGACAGGCACATGCAGTGCTTGCTTTCTTTGCTTGTTATTATAGGTGTTGTATGTGTGAGCAATCATATTGTAATGTGGTTGCTATGACACATTTTAAACATTTTTATTTCTTTGAGTGATTTATCTTGCATAGTTTAGAATGTAATATGGGGGTTGAGGTGGTTTTTGTTCACCTTGAACCATCATCACTAGTTTTAGGCAAGAAGGTGCATTAGGTGCCCCTTGCAGAACTATCTTAGGAATATTTTCTAGTAACCCCTTAGTGGGTGGAAGAAACCTATTAAAGGTAATTGAATTAACATTTCTTTGATTTCCTTCATTCACCTAGGCTTCATCTTTTGGAGGGAGATAATTGGAACGAATGGAAGGTATAGTGTTGTTGTTTGTATCTTTAGGGATTTTCCAAGTAGAGCTATCCATAGTCTTCACTTCCTTAGAGATATCCAAGGTTCTTGAACATTCATCCAAAGGAGGAAAATTAAAGGTCTTCACTTCCAGGAGATCCATTAGATTAGCCTTAGAAAGCTCATGTAACATGTGAGTATTAGATGAACACCTATTAACTACCCATGGAGGCTACTTTTTGAGAGGAGGCTCTTCATCTACTAATACTGTCTCTTCCAAAGGGATAGCATTGGAATGAAGAAAGGGTAGGGTGATGTTAACGAACGTATCAATGATTTCATCTTATTTTGCCAAGATATCCTCACAAGTGGGAACAACTTTGGGAGTGGAATCATAGGGTGAGATAGGCATAGCTAGGTCACCATCAAATGTATTAGAGACTATGTCTAAGGCATTGTCATGAATTATGGTGCTAATAGAAGAAGAAGAATTTTCACAATGATCTTTCTCATGAGTATTCAAGGAGATGTATTTGGTTAGGTCTTCTAATACTGAAGGGTGTGTATTCATGAGAGCTATGAAGTTGTCAAAACTAGATACATAATCAAGGATTTCAAATGAAGAGCATTTAAATATATCGTTGTGGTACATAGATTGTATATGAGCGAGAACATGAGGATTCATGTTTAGGAATGTGTAGAAATTCTCAAAGTTTTTGATATATGCATGTAAAGATTCCAAAGAGCAATGAGATGAATATGCCATAATAGAATTTTTTGTAATAGCAATGCACAATGAGATCTTTTCATTTATCAAATGCAATTAATTGAGAGACTTTTGTACACCACAACACTAGCTTGAGAAAATTGGGTTTTTGAAGCTTGTTACCAAGAACAAAAGCACACTAGTGTCCTTACAAATAGAGTGTTTAAGATGAAAAAGTGTTGTACAAAAGGTAGTATAGATCACTTTTAATATTTTCTTACAAAGAAATGTTAGAGAGAGGAAAAATTGCCTATGTTGAAATACACATTGTGTAATTAAAAATAGGCCAATTTTCACAAAATACTATGACATGAAGAAAAAGTTTCAAAAGACCAATGGATGTATGTTTGAAAATGAATGCAAGATATGAAATGAATTATATTAATAATAATTTCAATGAAACAAAGAAAAACTATGCTTGCTTTGCACCTAAAATGCTTTAATTTTTTCAATTTTTTCAATGTAAATGCACAAAAAAAATGTTATAAAATTATGCCCAGCGATGTATGAATGAAATGCAATCTGATTTAATGTGGAAAACAACTCATCAGATTTAAAAATGATGCCAAAATGCTACAACACTCAATGCAAAGTCAAAATTAAGGCAAGATGAATGAATATGCTTGCTTTTGTTGAAATAAATGATGTGTAAATGCAAAATTTGAAATCTAAATGCAAAAAACACACTATGATGAAACACTACAGTCCAAAATCATATTTTAAAGAGTGTTAAAATGAGTAATAAAATCTGAAACAAGCTTTTAATTACAAACCCTAGCTTTTGAAATTACTCGGTTATATGAAAAATGCAAAGTTTCAAGAAAAACCCTAGCAAATGAGAGATGCAAATGCAAGGTAAATGATGATGAAAAGATGAAATGCTGCAATTTATCTTAGATCTGATCTAAATATCAGAAAATTAAATGTTTTCAATGATATTCAAGGAAAATAGTGCAAACTATGTCTTAATGTGAGCCAAAAATGCCTTTTTTTTTTAATTTTTTCAATTTTTATGCAAGATTTTTGAATGTATGTTGATGAAAATGATATGAATGAATGTAAATCTGATTACAACACTCAGTAAGATGCAAGTTCAGAAAAATAAACATAGGTTCACCAAAATGTTATGTAGGAAAAGAGGGAATGATGATGAGGTTGATAGTGTGATTAAATCCTCCTTTCACATATAACATTCAAGGACATTAAACCGAGTCAAGTTACAACTTTTACAAGAGGACTCGGCTACAGGTTTGGTGTCACTTGGAATGATAAGAAAATTTATAATTTGTTTATTAATTTGTTAAACCCTAATCTGATTATGCCTTAAACCCTAATTATATGAAATCGTAAACAAACAAATGAAACACAACAAATGCTCACACAGGAAGGAACTAAATGCAGACTAGAAACATACCAAGATTTGGATTCTAGAAAGTGGAAACTTCAGGGACTCCAGGGCGGGTGCCCTAGTCCAATAAGAGACTTTTTCTGTAGATCTGGGACTGTGAGATGATGAAGTTTGCAACCTGTTTCTAACAATGGCAACTTGGAGGACACAAGGGTGGATACCCTTGTCCAAGAAGGACTATTCTTTTCTATTTTTCTCAGATCCCAAATCTTTATCCTCTGCTCTGACCTCTTACAACTCCTCTCTGTAAGATTCTACACCTATAACCTGTAATCACAAGAGAGGGGTTTGGGGTTGTGGTGTTTAGGAACTTGCCTTAATCAAGCCCCAGAATGGCATTCAAGCCTTCCAACACCATTGTTAGATAGAGTGTGTCCTTGGTGGATAGAGGCAAAAACAAATAATAAGATAAGTTGATTGAAACACAAAGTGGATATCACCTTAGTAGGTGTAAACCCCCACAGAGATGAAGTGCCTTCAAATCATGAGGAGATGAGTTGATGGAGCCAAATATGCAACAAACACATACAAACACAACATAATTCTACTCTGCAACACAATGAATGCCTTGAATGCTCTTTTCTTAATAATCATAAGTTCACCTTAATCAGCTAGGAGTAAAATGAAGTCTTAAACATGTTTATATATGCATTCCCGCTAAACATTCGTAATTCAAATTGAATAGGCCAACAAAGGGAAACCTTTTAATGGTTACTTTGTCAACATTTAAAATTTGGGTCTTGGCAAAATAGGTCTAGACTAGGGCGTGGGTACCTAGGTCTAGGGTCCTATTTTGGGACTTGATTAAGCTTAATAGTGGCCCCTAAGCCCCATTTGACATGGGTTTTGGGGGATTTTGCTCTAGGATTCATTTTTAACATGCATGATTAAAACTAAGGGACCTAGCAGCTATACTTAGGAGGTAAAAGTCCTAGGGAACATTTTATAACATAACAAAAGAAATTTGTATTTGAGTGTTTGATATGCCAAAATGGTAAAAATCCCAAGCCTCTTAGAACCATTAGACATGCAAGCACAAAATTGGGAGGAAATATTGATGGACTTCATTATTGATTTTCCAAGTCAAATAACCTTGATGTGATTTTGGTTGTTGTGGATAGACTCACTAAATGTCGATCTCTATAAACTTTCTTATCTATTTCAAACTAGTATTATGGAAAAAGTATTCATGGAAAAGGTACTAAAAATCCATGTTATTTCCAAAATCAAATTGTGAGTGATCATGATCCCATATTTACTAGCATCTTTTGAACAAATGGATTTGTATCATGAGGCAAAAAATAACACATAGTTCATCTTATGATCCAAAATTAGATGTCCAAAATATAAATTGTAAATGTTTGGAAGGATATGTACATTAATTTTCCTCTAACAAACATGCATAGTGATCCAAATGGATTTCATTGGTAGAGTGGTGGTATAACACATCATTTTGCACATTAACAAACATGACTCTATTTGAGCCTCTTTATGGATTACTTCCACCCTCTGCTACTTCTAATTTACAAGGTCATTTGAAAGCTCATGTAGTAGAGGATCATATTCAACACAAGTACGAAATACTTCAAATGCTCAAGGAGAATTTAGTTGTAGCTCAAAATAGGATGAAACAACATGCAAATCAAAACCACATTGAGCGACATTTTTAGGAGGGATATTGGGTATTCGTTCAATTACAACCCTACAAGAAAATGTTGTTGCAAATATGTGCCTAAGCAGTGTTGTCATTGATGTCAACATATCCTTGTTGCTATTTGTGTCAACTGTATCCTATTTTGCTGCCTATATAGAAGACTGGATTGTTGAGGATATTGAGAAAATTAATGAGGATCAATGTATACGGACCATATGGATGAGTAGTGGATCATTTGAAGAAGCTCCAGTTAAGTTTTGAAGGGTTCGCATGAAGATTTGAAGAAGCTATGGCCATCTGAGTTGAACCAGTTTTGCAGTGTTCAGAAGAGACAGAGTGACATGAAAGAGGTCTTGATTGTTCCAAATATGTCAAATGATGATCTACAGATCTAGAGGCATGTTTGGGAAGTCAGTGTGTATCATCCATTTAAGTGGTTCATGGTTTGGAGCTCTGCAAGCAATCTCTCTAATGTGACAGTTATGGCAGACAGTGTTCTTGAGGTTCCAGAGGAAGATGTAAGTGATTCTAATGATTTAGAGGAGTGCGGATGTTTTTGTTGAATTTAATGTGCTTGTGAAGGTCTCTGGATCATGTGATTGCTATGTTGGAGGTCCGCATTGAAGTTTGAGCTTGTCAAAGAGGATTTCCTTCTTGGTGTTACTGTTTTTCCTAGTCTTGGCTAATCGGATGATTCAAGCATGTTGTGAATGATCTAAAAGCAATTCTATGAAGCATGGTGTGTTGATCAAGGAAGATTTGAGCCCCGGTTATGATTGGGTGACAACTTAGTGATTCACATTAAGTCATTTGTTTGTAGTGTCAACCTTGATGTTCATTCCAAGGTTGATGAAGTGTATAAATACTTGTTGATGAGTTGTGGAAAATCATCCTTGTGCAAAAATAATAAAATCAAAGAAAGGATCAAAGGCAGAGCATAGCAGAGAAGAAGAATAAGAGATGTTTAGATGAAGAACTTGAGAAGAAGTATTTGGAGCAGAGAAGAGCTTTCAAAGGAACTAAACCAGGCATAAAGTAGATGCTATTTCATAGTTCATTCTTTCTATATTAAACATAAATTATGTAGGCAGTGAGCCTCTCTTGAGCAGTGAGCTCTGGGTAGTGAGCCTAAAGGCATGTACCTTCCCTTTTCTTCTAAGTGCTTTTAACAGGGTATGAATCTTGTGGGTTAACCCCCATCGTGGTTTTCCCTTAACCAGGTTTCCACATAAAAATTTTGGTGTTATGTGTGCTCAATTTATTTGTGCTTTTGTGTTATTGATTCATGCTTTAATGTTTATCTGATTGAAAGTTGTTAAAGAAGATTAAAAGGAGAAAAGGTTAAAATTTGTGGGACAACTGATTCACCCCCCCTCTTAGTTGTCTAGACTAATTCCAACAAATGCCACTTAAGAAGCTTACGAACATCAAGCTTGCACCTAATTTTATGGTCCCTATAAGGTTCTCCAACATATTAGTAGTGTAAAGCTTATAAGATGGAACTTCCACCCTCTTCAAAAATCCATCTTATATTTCATGTCTCCTTTTTGAAGAAAGTAATAGGTAATAAACTTCCAATCCAGTTAGAATTGCCTAAGTTAGATGAAGAAGGGAAGTTTATTTTGGAAATTGAGGTAATCATAGAGAAACAAGTGAAGTAAAACTAATCCATTTCTAATTTCCTAATCAAGTGGAAGAATCTGCCAGTTAAAGATGCAACATGGGGAGATGAACAATTCATACAGTAGTATCATGAGTTTCTAATAATTGAGGATAATATTTTTTTGAAGGGGATGAGCATGTTATACCCCTAATATTTATTTTTGTAAGTTTAATAAGGTTAAGCACTTGTGGCATGCTTAACCTTAATATTTTCATTTATTATCTCTAGTTAATTTCTTAGGCCATCCTAATTAGGATGAAGAGGTGTATCCTTACCTAATTATGTCTATAAATAAGGAAGAGAAAGGCTCTTACAAACCATCATAATTTATAAGATTAATTTCATATTCTCATATTTTAATTTTTGGAGGTCACACCCTCGAAGCGGTTTGATATTTTATTAATTTTTTCCTATACTTCCAATAAATATCCTAACAAAATGCTAGCTAATGAGGCATAACATAGGTCCCTAATGAATATTTCAAATATTGGTTATAAACATGAAGGGGAATCAAAGTAATACAAAGATCCATATTTAGGTTATCTTAGATCACATGTCAGCAAGCTTCTCCTCCCCTTTTCCTAGTGCTTATTCTTTATTGCCTCTATAATGTTTTATGTGAATCTCTAGATGGATTCTCCAATAATTACCATCCCAATTCCCTTCAATCTTGTAACATGAGAAAAATATAAAATTTGCACATACTCAAATCAATCAACTTCTTATCTCTTTTGAGTGCATCCTAACCTTCTTCTTCATTTGGTTTTGAGTGCATCCTAACATGAGAAAAATATGAAAATTGCACATACTCAAATCAATAAACTTCATATCTCTTTTGAGTGCATCTAACCTTCCTCTTCATTTGGTTTTGTATAATAGTTTCTTCTCTTCTAATCATTGCTATAGAACATACGCTCCTTAATGTTATTTGTCTTGTACATTATCCTACAATGATTACTTCTCTCACAACTTGAGTTTAAGGAACAAGATACCGACATTCTTGTGCAACATTTCGATCCCTTTTGCAATTGAAACAAAAGATCATGGATTGTTTACCTTTGGTATACCTTATGTTATTTCCCACATGTTGGCTTTTCCCCTTCCTATGCTCAACTAGTGGTAAAATAGGTGGAGTGTCATCTCCTCATTTATTATTTACATTTCATGTGGGTTATTTTTTATGAGTTAGTGTCTTGGGATCCTTGTGTTTGCAATATTTTTGTGCCCCTACTATTTTGAAGTGTTCTTTTACCTCTTGTACATGACAAAACTATCCTAAAATTGCATATTGAGGTCTACCCTTAATGTCTATGGGATTCGTCATATAAATGGATGCAAAAAGATGAGAGTGGAAAAAAAGGAAGCACTTGGGTGAAAAACATTTTTTACAAAACTAAATATTTAATCAACCTAGAAGTACTGCATATTTGTTTAGGATTAGACACATGAGCCTTACTAAATCTTTATTGGATGATCAATATCACTAGAACAAATATATAATCTTGTTGGACTAAATATTCAATCTCAACAAACCAAAATCTAGTCCCAATGGACCAATATTTAATCTTAATGGACATAGTAAATGGTCCAAACATAATTTTTAAATTTGGATTTTCCTCCTTGTTTTCTTTTGTTTTAGGATTGGACTTACAATTATAAGTTCATAATGGAACTGATTGAAAAAATCCACTTTTGTGATATAGTTAATGACTTTATATTAGAAATTCAAATTAAAAAATTTAATAAGGCTTATAGATGAGGATGTCTACTAAATTTAAATATCTAATTTTTTAAACTTGAAACCTAATTTTTAAATTATTTATGATTTTCAAACACAATGTCTCACAAAATTGAAAAATGTATATATGCTTATTTTTTGAATGACTTTTAACTTTCAAATGTTTTATTTTCTAAAAACTATATGAGCCCAAGCAAGAATTTATTCTCTACACATTTAAATATAATATTGTTACAATTATGTTAGATTGAGTTAAGGTGGCCATGCATAAGGGGTTTGAATTTTCTACCTTAGTCCTATTATATAATTAATAAAAAATATATATCTAATAATAAAAATATTAAAAATATCTATCCCACACTTCAACATTAATTACATTTGTTCACAAAAATATTTTAAAAAATACTTACATTTATTAGTTCTTAGGTTATATGTATATGCACATGTTTTTTTGCATCCATCAAAGTGGGGGAAATGTCACTTTTATAAATCCTTAACCAATATTTAATATTTGAATTGTAAAGGGTCCATGCACTATATCCCCATTTTTACTAATATAAAAAATATTTGGATATTAAAATAAATTACATATTTGAAAACTAGAAGCACAAGTCTACATTTCATATTTTTACCCCATGTTTATAATGTATATTTTACCCCATGCTTCAAATTGTTACCTCAAATACATCTAACTCTAGTTTTTAAGTGAAAAGTTACCACTTTAGTGTCATTTTTAGACCTCATTAGTCACCCATACATTAGCCATTCTTTCCAAGATCTTTTCCATCATAACCCATCTTGGTTAACATCTTAAAACTAAATCCTTCAGTGTGCTTTTCAAAAATACCAAAAGATTATTGATGAGAAGAAAGAGAATGTGATCTTGTAACCATTGTGCATACCTCAATTTGATTTTGTACATTTTGTACAAGATTATTCTTTCCTCTTCAGGGTAAAAGTTCAAGGCCAACTTATCAACATAAATGAATTCAAGTATTTCCAACTAAAAATTAATTTTGGTGAAACATATGTTCCATTTGCATTCATTCTAACTAAATTATATCTAGGCCACATCTTTTCCAATTAGAACCATCCATTATAAATATATGTAGCATCACTTTGGGACTAATTTACCAAAAAAATGAAATTATTTGAAAAACTTGATGTTCTAACAACTCCTATTGGTGAAAATAATCATTTTAAAATAATCTAAAAATACTCTTTTGTATATCTATAAGTCTGCTTTGTAAAAATATATATTTTTTAAACATTTCAATTAGTATTTATATTTTATTTTTAATTTTAGTAAAAGTAGGTCATCAATACCAAAATATGATGTTGATTGTCCTCTAAAAAAAATACTAAAGTTTATAAAAAAATTAAAAAAATATGATGCACTAGAGGAGAGATTCCTTGTTGAGATGATATAATTTTGTCCTATTTTGGATAAATAGTTAAGACAAAAGTTGGTGTCTCATTGAAACAATCAGTTTTTTCATTACTTGCAACTTCTAAGATTTATTTAAAAATATATATTTATCAAAATGGGGAAAAAATTAATTCATGCACTAATGCTTTCAGTTACGAATATACAAAAAAATAGACAAAAATAAAATTTACTATATAAAGTGCAACATCCCATTCAACCTTATTTTTCAACAATTTATTTTATAAATTACTACATTTAAATAATTTTTATTTTTATTTTTTAAATACAAACATAAAATACATTAAAAAATCTACATTTTACTAGTTTACTTCATTTTAAGATTCAAAACATATATGTCACTTTGTAGTGATTCAAGTTAAAAAGTTAGATTAGTGTTGGCCATTTCCTTTATAAAAATATGACATAGCTTTGAACTTTCACCCTTCACTCCTACTCCATTACTTTGGAACCTTTCTAACCTTTCTTATTTAATTTTTTTAATTCTTCTTGTAGCTCATCTATTATGGTCACGAGGAGGTATCTATGGTTTTTCAACCAAAATAGCAATTCTTCATTCTCCTCTTGTAAAGCACATTCAAATGATAGTATTTTTCCTTTATATTAGACTTAGATTTTCCTTTCAATTGGGGAGGATGATCTAACAAATATGAATAGAATAAATCATATCATAGAGAGACTCACTCCATGTGAGTATCAATAGAAATAAATCAAAATTATAAGAATAAATGTCAAACTGCTAGTTTCACATTCATAATTATGTTTTTAGGACAAAATCACCTCTTCTAGTAGTTTGATAATTTTATAACCACCTCAGTGGCTTCAAAACTACCACTTGAAAATTACAAAACTACTCCCTATGTTCTCATATATTCTCCTTTTTTTGGAAGCCATAACTTTTGCATAACTCAAGGTTCCAATTTTAAAAGTGCCCAAATTTTTTAAAGGAACCTAAAATATGTAAAAATATTCAAGTTTGAGTGGGCCACCAAAGAAATATTTTTCATCCTACAAGACAAGTGCATTAATGAGACCAAAACCAATGCTCATCCGCTCTAAATAGTCACTAAAATAAAATAGCTAATATTGGTGATGAATTATATCCATTTATGAATCACTTCCCCTACTCCATCTATCTAATAGCAAAGATCACCCTAAAAAATTGTAAGATTCAATGAAACAATTGTTTATCAGCCTATAATGAGCTTGAAATACTTTTGATATGAGATGAGATGGTCAACTTAGAAGCTTACATGTCAAAATATATAATTCAGTGTCAAGATATGATGGTATAAATATATTTTTTATAGTTTATTTTTGTTTTTCCTTCCTACCTACCATTTTTTATTGGTTAATTTGGAGTAAATAATCACTCAGCCTCTTTGGAGCACAATGGGGGCTCTAACCCCTAATGGATGTAGGTTTTGAACTCATGTGAGAAAAGTATCCCAACAAAAACATGAACCCGACTAGCATATTAGCTTAGTAGGATTTGAACCCAAATCATTATTACAACAATGCCACCCCAATACTCACATTATGTTGTTGATGCTTCCCTAATTATTGAAAGATGGTGAGCATACACAAATTAAACCATTACAAAGTGATATCAAAATATAATATTATATTATATTTGAGACTAATCTTACATTTGGATACTTGGTTTACATATTCCCATGAATAAAATAACTTATTTACCTAACATGTATATTAAACTAATATATAAGTCACAAAGTGACTTTATTATAAATGTAAAAACTTAATATTTTAACACTTACATCCAACATTCCCCCCTTATTACATCAATATGAACAAAAGGGGAACACTGCAAGACTCACATTTCTCAATATTTTTTAAATAATTATATTTAAGATATCTAATATTAATTTATTATTTCATTAATGAAAGGTTATTTTCCTTTACACCTAGGCACTCTACTTAAACATCATCCCTTTCAATGATTAATGATGCAAAACTTAAAATTTATTATTTAATTTTTTAAATAATTATATTTAAGATATCTAATACTAATTTATTATTTAATTAAGGAAAGGTTATTTTCCTTTACACCTAGAGCAAAATCACTCTACTTAAACATCATCCATTTCAATGGTTAAACTGTCAATAGTAATTTTACACCTCATCTACACCAAAAAGTGGTAAATATTTGTCCTATTTTTATTGACCAAAATTGACTTAAAAAAATGATGCAAAACTCACATTTCTCAATTTTTTTTTTGATAGACGAAGGGTTTGTGCCCATTTATATTAAAATAAACCAAAGTTTAATAGAGTTTGTTGAACCAATAGATATCTTAAATATAATTATTTTAAAAATATTATTTAAATATTTTTTAAATAACTATATTTAAGATGTCTAATACTAATTTATTATTTCATTAGAGAATGGTTATTTTCCCTTACACCTACAACCAAATTACTCTACTTAAACATTATTGGCTTCAATGGTCAAACTGTCAATACCAATTTTACACCTAATCTACACCAAAAAGTGGTAAATATTTGTCCTATTTTTATTGACCCAAATTGACTTAAGAAAATGATGCAAAACTCACATTTCTCAATAATTTTTAAATAATTATATTTAAGATATCTAATACTAATTTATTATTTCATTAAGGAATGGTTATTTTCCTTTACACCTATAGCAAAATCAAGGGAAATCACTCTACTTAAACATCATCGGTTTCAATGGTTACGCTGTCAATAACAATTTTACACCTCATCCACTCCAAAACATTATTGGTTTCAATGGTTACGCTGTCAATAACAATTTTACACCTCATTCACTCCAAGAAGTGGTATATATTTGTCGTATTTTTATGGGCAAAATGTGGTATATATTTGTATTTTTATGCACAAAAAGTAGTATATATTTCTGGTATTTTTATGAGCAGGTATATATTTGTCGTATTTTTATGGGCAAAAAGTGGTATATATTTGTATTTTTATGCGCAAAAAGTAGTTTATATTTCTGGTATTTTTATGAGCAGGTATATATTTGTCGTTTTTTTATGGGCAAAAAGTGGTATACATTTGTCTTATTTTTATGGGCAAAAAGTGGTATATATTTATGGTATTTTTATGGGCAAAAAGTGGTATATATTTGTCGTATTTTTATTGGCCAAAATTGACATTTGACTGTTGCAGCAAAATAATGATGCATGTGGTCTGTTTAACAGAAGAAACTACGGACGGGCGCCGTTTGGGTTTAGATGAAAAGAATTTTATGGTTAGGAATTGAAAGAGAAAAAGAAAAGAATGAATGATGTGTTGGTAAACAATGTTAAATGCGAAGGTGAGGGTGGCGTGTGAGTGTCAGAAGAGAGTGAGAAGTGATTCCCTTCCGTTGTAGAACTCTCAACCCCACGTGTGGGGTCCAGGATAAGAAGCGTCATCATCATTATGAATTGGACGCCTGCAATGTGTCGTCGCTTATCTCCTTTGCTCTTCAAATCTAACCATGATTCGATTTAATGAACTAAGGTTAGTAAGAGATCTAGCTCTCAAATGGCCCCACCACGCACTAGCACTACGCAGCATCTCCATATTCTGTCACACAAGGATACCTTCACGAGGCAGTCGGCGATGCAGACGGTCCTGCCCTCGATCCATTCCACATTTTCTTCTTTTTTACTTCTACGTAGATTACACCACATTCATTTTTCTGTTTCTTTCTTTTTAATTTATTCCAAACCTTCAACTCTTTGCATTTGTTTTGGGAAATTGTAGCTGAGGGAAGAAAGAAGAAAGAGGGTAGGCTATTTATTATTTTTGTTATGGAGGTGCTTGTGCTTGTGCTTGTCTGTTTGTTTGTGGTTTAGAAGAGTACCGAGTGTGTGCGTCTGACCATAGCGTGGGAATGCGTACAGATGCCAGCCTGCCAGACTTTTCTGCAGGCTAACAAAAAATTGACAGCAGTATGGAAATCCAGCTGAATTTGTATCAATGCTGGCTTTAGGGTTTTAAGTGGTCCAAGAATTTAGTTAGGGCTTGCCAATTCCTCAAAGAATTAGGTGGTTTGGTGCATCTTTTTGTTTTGTTTTATTTAAAGTTTTGGAGGCCTTTATCAGTTAATAAAGCTGTGGTAGGAGTGTTTTCAACTGTCGTGGCGTTGCCATACAGGTGAACTTGTTTAATAATCTTTAATTTCTCTAGTATGATTATGTTTTCATTAGGATTACGGCTGGATTTAGCCTGTAATCACACCGACATCTTTCCTTCTATTCCATGGCAATGTAATTGTCCTGGTTGGACTGTACTTTTCTTCATTTATTTTACCACCACGCGCACTGTGGTGGGATTCATCTACGCCTTGATAAATTGGTGCATCTCTAACATTCATTCATTCTTTCTTTGAGGCGCATTGCTCGTTCTTATTTGGAGGAAAATAATTCATTTGGGAGATAGAATTTCCATCTGTATTCTACTAGTTTCTTGTTTCTGTGTGTTTGGGGTTTTTAGTTTAGGTTTTGTATATTAGGTTGAATTTTTGTACAACTCCAAGGTGAGACCTTTGAAGCACAGAATAGATCCTGATCTACTAGTAGTGTATATGAGTCAGAATGGGATTGATTGCCTCTCAACATGGAAGTTGTGCTGCGGTAGAATCCCGTCATGCTTTTCCACAGCTTTCTTGAACTTAGTGCTCAGGATTATGGGTGTGAGGAATAAGAGGTTGTTGCTTTTTCCTTCCTCGTCCAAGCGGATCTGTGTACAAAGCTCAAGAAAGCTGTGGGAAAACATGAAAGGATTCAGTAATCTTCACCCACGGAGGCTACCCTAGCAATTCTTCAGGTGAATTTTATCTTCAGCTTTTGCGTTCTGAACGATCCTTTGTTTAGCCATGTCATTTATCCATTCAAATTTTCTTAAGCTTTTGCATTCTGAACGATCCTTTGTTTAGCCATGTCAATTATCCCTTCAAATTTGAGGTTTTGTATGTGTGTAAAAACCTTGAAAAGGTCTGGGCTTTTACATATCAAACAAAATTGATAATAGTAATCGTTATGTTGTTTTATTTTGAAGCTAATTGGATAGTTTTCACTTTTCTTTTCTCAGATTTTCTTCCAAAAACTGGTGCAAAGATCCTGTAAATTTTTTTTAGAAGTATTTATTAGAAACTGTACAATATTGTTGGAGAAATATAAAGCTTTCTTTTATGTGGATGCAAATTCCCGCCTTGTTCATTGCATTCGGCGTTTATATTCTCAGATCCAGTGGATTTAATAGGGTTTTGAAAACTCTGCTATGAATCTCTATCCTATCAGATCAGTCCTTTCAAGCACTTCAGAGTATCTTCATTTGAGATTTTTACACGTGGAAATTCTTCTTATTTTCTCATCCGTTGCTTTCTGACGTTGTAAACCGGCTATTATCATTATCTATGCTACCGATTTTTAACTGTTTCAGCTGACAATTGTATTCTGGTGCTACGTCAGTTTCAGCAGAGTTGTAGTAGCTTTTCTTTGCTAACGCAAGAGCTTCCGAGGTTTTAGTATTTATGACATTCATAAATATCTACGTAGCTGATCTTGATTCTTGATTCTTGATTCTTAACCATATATTTAATTTAAATTTGGCAAAAGTCATCCCGGGATGATTGCATTTGCCCCTCGAAGTTGTACTGCGATTCAAATAAATCTTCTAATTATTTTTCTTTCTAACAAATTGTTATCAGAGATCAAGCAGACTTACTACTGTAGTGCAGTACATAGCTATTAATTAGAAATTAATTAGTAATGATTGAATTGTTTTTGTTTACAAGAAGAGCTTGGATCAAGCGGCGTTACCTAATATTGTTTTAAATTGTTTGAATTGGATGTGGAGTCTTATCATCAGAAAATTGTCCTGGCTTTGGTTAATGATGAGTCACGATATAAGAATGCATAGCTAAATAGTGTGATTTATACATGATTTAACGTTAAATGTCCTACAACCTGAATAAGCCGAGAGATTCCATGCGGCACTCAATCAGATTATCCATCAGAAAGACTGCCGTATTATGGAAGTACGCTCACTATTTTTGCTGTTAATTTCAATTTGTTCTGCTTTATGGAACCTACATTTGTTGCCTAGAATGTTTATGTAAATGCCCTTTATTCCATTCACATCACACTTTTTTTTCTCTTCCGGCCTTTCCCCAAGTAAAGCTTAGAGGGTACAAGGAGCCTCCAGTGTTCACTCCCCATTTCCATATATTTGAAATTTATTTAGCTGGACATCACAATTGCTGCCTATTAACTCTATAATTTTCGCATACATTTTGACTCAAAAGTCTGAAAAGTAGCGTTGGTGTATATCTCAGCTTCAGAATTAGTACTCATTCTCATAGCTCTTTACTTGTAAATTAAATAATAATGTAAGCTAGCTAATTCAACTGATCTAGTCTAATGCAACATATATACAATACAAAGTGTGTATGATTCTGTCTTAGAGATTTACCATATTCTCTGCAAAGGAATGTTCAGCAAGTGCAGAAGAGATTGGCATGGAAGTGCAGCCAAGTCTGTCTAGCATGTGTACATAATATAATACAGTTAAGTGAAAATAGTTCAACTTTCATTGGTTTTAAGAATAATCCTAGCCTCCTCTTCTCAGTTTTCTCTATCAAAGGTTAAGGAGAAAATTACATAACACAAAACGTTGCAAATAGAAGTTTATTTTATAATTTTACCAAGCCGATGTGCCTATTGGCAATAGAATGAGCCTACTGGCTAAAACATATCCGAAACGCTGTTAAAGATATTTGTCCAAATATTACTTGTTGTAAATCTAGGTATTTTTCATCTTCTTCCGGATGATGGATTACAAAGTGTGATCTGAAACATCAAGGTTGGAAAAACTTTACACAGTTATTTTTACAAACTTCTTAAACAAATTCATGTCATGGACTGTAGAAATATCATTTTCAATTCAAGTATTTTTCATCTTCTTCCTGCCGATGGATCACAAAGTGTGATCTGAAACATCAAGGCTGAAAAAGCTTTACACAGTTATTCTTAAAACTTCATAAACAAATTCATGTCATGGACTGTGGAAATATCATGTTTTCAATTCAATTATTTTTCATCTTCTTCCCGATGATGGATCACAATGTGTGTGTGATCCCAAACGTCCCGGCTGAAAAAGATTTGCACAATTATTTTACAAACTTCCTAAACAAATTCATGTCATGAACTGTGGAAATATCATGTTTTCAATCCGTTATTGAGTATTTTAAGTTGAATACTGGGTATGCTTCATCACAGGGTTATGGGAACGCTAATTCATATGCCATTATCAGCATTTCATTTGGTTTTAAATCAAAATGTTTCAGGCGGAAAGGAAAAGATATCAACGTCTACAGATAACTAAGTCAGTCGATGGCACTATAAAGTACAGCTACCTACCTAGAGAAAACTTTGAGTTAATTTGCCAATTGGACATCAATTAAATTTCTTAAATAGACAATTTGTGCACTGGATATTCTGTACGGTTGATGAAGTAATCCATTTCGTCAGCATAAATTTAAATTCAATTAGTGATCATGTGTAATAAAGGAATTTGTTAGGTCCCACTTACGTATGCTTTTGTACAAAACCAGTGATGAATCAATGAGCAAAATATGAGCAAGTAACATTTTTCCTTTCCCTCTATAGCCTCTGTTGCGTCAAATCAATTAACATTTAATGGCCGCGGGAAGATAGTTACAAGTTATTCTTTGCATTGTACCAATCATTACTGGTAGTACGAGGGACCTTTTTCCCTCTGCATTGTTTGATATTCTCTTTTTCTTTCCATTCACCATTTGGTTGTTAAGGGTCACTTGTTCCAATTCTAATATGCGCACTGGTCGAAGAAAGAAAATGTGTGATCAACCTTCTCATAAATGTGAAAGATGGGGAAGGAGGTTATGGCCATAATTTTGGTGTAAAATAGATTTATCAGGTTCTAAATAGGCTTACTGGTCTTAGGGTTTTCCTACCATCTAGATACTTTAGCTTTCTTGCTTCCCA
This sequence comes from Cunninghamia lanceolata, assembly GCA_027924645.1. NCBI lineage: Eukaryota > Viridiplantae > Streptophyta > Pinopsida > Cupressales > Cupressaceae > Cunninghamia > Cunninghamia lanceolata. The sequence continues at coordinate 739,666 of BSBN01000030.1, forward strand.
AAATGAATAAACTAAACTTTGAAAGCAAACCAATAAATGAAGATTTATGATCGGGAAAAAACTTTTTTCCTTTATCTTAGCAACTAGTTATGTATTAAATATTTTATATGGGCTTTATAATGCTGGGTTCAACTAATATTAAGCTAATATAAATGGATTTGTGAACACTATTGCTGTTTCTTTGTTATAAGTGATAGTGGTTGTCTTCAACTTATTTCTGGCATCACAGAAGATTTCTTTTAAAATTTTAACCTGATTTGTTTCTCTGAATCTACAACAATATTACCATTCTTCCCTACAACTTGCAAGCTTCAGGTTCGGATGCAAGGATTATGTCTGGCCTTGCCCTAATTTATTATGCATCATTACTTATATTTATTATACAACAAGCAACATTTGTATAAAGTTTAATAAACTAAGAACTCGTATCATATAAGTCTTCCTTACCTTCCCTTTCTTACTGGATGGTCAATTTGATATAAAACCTTCTTAACAGATTAAACTAGACCTTTCAAACCGTGTACGCTTAGCATTTGGATGGAGGAGCTTGAGCATATTATTTGTGATAATTTTGCAATCTGACATTGTGGACTTTTTTAATTTCTTTTTCGCTTTATGTGTTGGATGAAAGCAAAGCTACAGCCGTAAGCGAAGAGGAGTCAGTAATTACAAAGGACCAGTGGCCAGGTTGGAGAAAAGCTCAGTAGGCACGTGGGAGGTCTTAGCTACCGAACAATGGTGGGGCTCTTAGCTTTCTGCGTTTAAATTTTTCATGGACTAAGCAATATTCACATCCCATATAAATGATGGGATGCTCAGAATTCAAGCAATCCTTAAATTCCTTAGGTTAGATACCCCTTGGTAGGGTAGTACAGCTATCTATATGATTTGTTAAAAAGCTGTTTAGCCAATGAAATATAAATCATATTCCTCTGAGCTAAAACAGTATAAATATAGCAATGTTTGAGGACTATCAATGGTCCCCTTGCCCACTCATGAATGGGGACCTTGATGAAAAATACCATCTAGTGGACCCTGACTTACTTTGCCTAAACTATGGCAGCGTTTGTTTAAAGAGTCACAGTTGACAGTGGAAGTGATATTCACACTAATCCAAAAGGATGGACTTACAGTGAAGTCTATTATCAGCAACAAGAAATCACATCTCTCACAGGAATTTGAATGGAGGCTATTTATACACATTCAGATTGACTTTCTTCGTTTACCATGTGACATACTTCTTCTCATCAGTCAATCATGCCTTGGTATATTCTTCATGTATTTGCATGGCACGTCTCTATAATGTCTGGTAACTCTCAATTATCAGCATGGAGCCCTTCTTGATCACTTACCTATACTAGACTTTTCCAGTTTTCACTTGTAGTTAAAAGGGGCTTTCAATATAATTTATCTAAGGTAAATAATTATGCTAGCGACATCATGGAGTCTCATGTAGTGACTGTAAAATGTAAATAAAAACTTCCTAACTTAAAATTGACAGTCATTTACATATCATATAATTAATATTTAATAATAAACATAATATTAATATTAAAAAAGAAAATCTTAATCTCACCTTATGAGTAGATCACCATAAAAAATATAAAAAAATAAAAATGTATGCAAACATAATAACTTAGATCACACACAAATCATCATATAGCCAAGAAGGTATGATGAACCTTAATAAAAAAATAAAAATGTATGCAAACATAATAACTTAGATCACACACAAATCATCATATAGCCAAGAAGGTATGATGAACCTTAATTTTTTTTTTAAGTCAATAGAGGAAGCCCTAATCTCATTCCTTTATCAATCATTGATGGAGCTGCTATGATGCAAGGTGAAATTCATGATAGACACTTGGACGTGCACAAAAGTAGTGTAGTGATTTGTTCTAATCGGTTTGACACCCTAACCTCCTTGTTTTGACTGAATCGACTTAACCAACTGCTCTATGCATACGTGTGTAAACATAAATGACTTTTGGTCGGTATTATTTCGACTATAGTCAAATTCACAACTCACCGACTGGATAAGCTCTTCCCCTGTGAGAGGGTTGTGATCTACATAAGGAAAAGGATGGTGGCCCATGGGGGCCACATGCCCCTATGAGAGGGTTGTGATCCACATGGGTCGTGCCCTCCCTAACACAGTCCTTTTCTTTGTTTAAAATTTTATTTTTATTCTACTCTCCATTTGTTTATTTACTTCATTTATTCTTTTGGAAAGGGTTATAATATGATCTTATAATGATGTTAGGTTGAAAACATGCTTGAAACCCATACTTATATTCTAAAATGATAACATAAAACAACTCTTAAATAAATTAAAATAAAATAAAATAAGTCTTAGTAAAATAAAAATAGCTCTTCAAATAAAATAAGATATCATAAATATAAAGACATTAAAATTAAAATTTATACTTAGAAAGTAAAATAAAATAACTCTAAATTAAATTAAATAACTTTGATATCTCAGCTTTTTTTAGATAGATGTATTTAAGATACCTATACTAGTTAAATACTAATTAACCTTAAGATTTGTGAGTTGGGATTGAAAATAATTAAATGTTGATTTATTTGTAGAAATAAAATGAGTTTAAATGTGATAGTTAGTTTGAAATTTAATGATGGAATAGACTATTAAAGATGTTATAAATGTATTTGCCAAAGCATTGAAATGTCTCAAAATTTGTAAAATGATTATGTTTCACTCCAGTTCAAATCTAGGCTAACAAAATAGATCTATGTGCCTACAGAAGTGAACTTATGCCTAGACTAGAACCTAGCTACAAAAAATAAAATGTCAAAAATCTTATGACAAAAAATAGTTTACCTTGATCTTTTGATGTCTAAACCACAGTAAGGAACCTATGATGTTTACAAACACCTTTGGAGAATTTTCTAAATTGTAAGGACAATGTTCTCCTCAATCAAACCCCTAGGTGGACCAACTCAACAACAATGAGTAAAGAATGAGGACAAAAAACAAGTGTACATTATGCCTAGGATGATGATGTAAGCAAATATTGCAATTGTAATGTTCTATGATGTTTCTTCAATGCTATCATATGAATGCTCCCATGATAATCCTTGATTATGTAAATGAATTAGGGTAAAGTATTTAAATACACCATTCTACCATATAATTTGAAATAAGTTGCATTTTAGTCAACTCATAATGGATAGTAAGAGAGGGAAACAGAGATCCAATTTAAGAAATTCAAATTTAAAAGTTCAGGGTTCAAATCTATGAGCATGAAAATGCCTTGTGTCAATTTCACATCCACATATCTAATGTAGGGTGATGAATGGATGAATGTTAAATCCAAATTTGGACCATAGGGATGAGTGATGATGAGTACAAGATAGGATAACTTGTTATTTTCTAATCTCTACAAAATATACTATCTTGTACAAGTTAGTTGATGCATAAAAGACAACCCAATTCATGGGCCCAAAACATAAGGGAAAAGAGCATTGGTATAAAACAAATTATTACATTTTACTCTCACTTTAACTTATTTGTGAATGACTGTGGATTCATATTAAAGTAAAAAAAGAAATCAACATGAAAATTAAATATTTTTAAATATTAAAGGATACAAATATTCTCAAAGTGCATAGCTATGGTTTCTGATCATATGTGCTCTCCTGGCAATGAGTGCTCTATCAAAAACATGTAAAATAGAAAAACATGCAATGAGGAGCATATGCCACACATTTAAAATAGGCACTAACTATAACTTACTTAAAATAATTATCTTTGAAAATAGTAAAAGTAAAAACGATAAGGGTGAGAGTTTCTATTTGAGTGGGAAGTGATAGGGATCTTATTAAGTGAAATTAAAAGGACTCCGACCAAATGGATAAGGCACCAAAGGACTCTAACCTTGAGAAAAATAATCTAACTCTACAAATATCATGATAAAGGCCCTGATTATGTAGAAATATAATCTATTTAAAAATGGTAATGAATATTTATTTGGTACAAAAATTATCATATGTCATGTAAGTCCATCATTGCAATATTAACCGTGAAGGAACACTAGTTAATATATACCCCCTCTAATTGGTTGTATCTAATGCTACACCCTTAATTCTTTAGTGTGCATAAGGTTATGAGTAGTTGGCTTGTGGCCACCATAACTCTTAATTAAGTTATATAATCACTAATATAGACTTATATAGATAGTTAATTCAACTTGGGTGGCATCCAAGGCATAAGTATGGTATATATAGAAGGTAGTGGTTAGTTTATGATCATCATATTATGAATTGCACATTCTTCTTGGAGACTTTTAGAGGTTTTCCCCCTTGAAGTGGCTTGTTATTATCAAGTATTTGTGGAATATTTCCTATTATATTCTTCTTGTGTACAAGTTTTTCACTACAAGTGGCATTAGAGCACGATCTTGGCATCTAGAAGGAAAGAATTAGGGTAATTTTTTTACTTGAGAGGTCAAATTATGAAGCACATATCTCTCCCAATTTGGCAATTTTTTTCTTAATTTCTAGAGGGTTTTTCAAGACCATATTGAAGCTACCATGGTTCATATTTGAGGTCATTTAGAGCATATTTGAAGGAGTTACTATGAAATTAGGGTTTCCACCAAATTCACTTCCAAGGCTACAAAATAGTGATTTTTTTTTTCTAAATTCTAGAGGGTTTAACAAGGACACGTTGATCCACCCACAATCTTGATTTGAAGTAATTTGGAATTGTTTTGAGCAAGTTGTTGCAATTTTTAATTTTTTTCATAAATTTGATCTATAGGGTGTAATTTTTGGAATTTTTTATATTTGTTAACATTTATGGAAAGCTTGAAAAAATCATTAGGGGTTTGCTCTTTGAAATTTTAATTTTGAGGATAATTTTTTTTTAAATCATCTGATCAAGATTTGGTCAACCAAAAAAAAGATTTTGCAATGTATGGTTGGACCACAAACTAGAGGTAGGAGCGCGAGTTCCTACACTCCTAGAAAGACTCTTGACAAAGGTTATTCATTGGTAGAGGATATGGATACCATATCCATGGAAGAGGTAAGGGAAGGAACCAACAAGATGGAGGAGGATATGTAACACTTGAAAGGAAAATTGGATACCATGCAGAGAGATATATCTAGCCTCTGTAACACATTATCAATTATCAATGCTTATATCTAAAATCAATCAAGCTCATGACTAGATGTTTCAAACAACCAAGATGGATCATCTAGGTCAACCAATTTGGATCTAAATGCTAGCACTCATATAGGACCTCAGAACCTGTTGCCAAAGGTGGATATGCACAAGTTTGATGGCAAGGATCCATTGATTTGGATAAATCAAATGGAGAATTTTTTTATTTACATCAAATTACAAGTGGGAAAAAAGTGACAATGACTTCCCTATATTTAGAACCAAAGATCTCATTATCACTTGGTCAATTTTTATAGAGGAGCTACAACCACACTATATCAATAGTGTGTTAGACAAATATTTCATCTAGTTAGCTAAACTATGATAGACATGACCAATAAAGGATAATATTCAATAATTCTAGAACCTATCCTTGTGAGTTAAGATAATTACAAAGGAGAACTTGAAAGACTTGTTTTTTGGTGGGCTCAAATATCACATCCAACATGAGGTACACATGTTTACCTGCCTACTTCTATGTCTAAGTATTTTATCCTAGCATGCAAGGTGTTGGGAATTAAGGTGTCTCAACCTTGGTAATTCCTTGCATTTATTTATTGTAATATATTTATTTATTGCCTATTGTGTAATTAGGATGCAAATCCTATTTTGTCATCTTGTGGGAGTTGGCATGGTGATGTGTCATCCTACGTGGAAAGTGACCACATGTAATTTTTGTCCTCACATGAGGAGATAGGCATCCCACTTAGTGGTAGAGGTATTTTTCCATGTGTTAGCACTTTGACTAGTTTGTAAGTGAATCTTGACCAAAACAGTTATGATAGATTCCTATGACAGAATCTATGACACGTAAGCATCGTAAATGGAATGTTCTATGACAAGTGAAGACATGTGTCACAAATCATCTTAGAAGAAGGCATCTTTGGCACCCCAAGGAGAGTTATGACATGTTGTAAGAGAATATGCTATTTTTAATCAGTATATGACAAATTCTCTTACAGCTGTAAGTACTGTCAGTATGACGGATTCTATGATGGTCGTAAGATGCATAAGAGCATCTTTCATTGCCCAACTTGGGAATAGGTGACCATATTGGGATGGAATGATATGACAAGTGTCATGACCATGTTGCATTGTTGGACAAGTGTCCCTAGGCATGGGTTTTGGCCCATGAGGCCAAGTTGGACGGCCATCTTAAGGAAAGTTTATTTTTGCCTTGTAAACTTCTATTTAAGAAGGTTCTTTGAGAGGAGATGTATTATGTGATTGAAAGGTATTGTTATGCTACCAAATTGTCTCTAGATATGAGTGTTGAAGACTCCTATAAAGACTTGCATTGAAAGTGTGTTGTAAACTTCATTGTTTAGATAATACATTGTGTAGGTTTTGGAGTGTGGGGTTTTTCACCTGTAAGAGTTTTCCCCACGTTATATCTTGTCTCTCTCTCTTCTGTCTTACATTCTTGTGTTGTGTATTGTTGCAATATCTCTATTGTTGGGTTAATAACACTGTAATTGTAAAGGTTAAAAATAATTTGCACACATCTCTCCTCATTTGATTAGTGTAGGAAGCAATTTCTGCACACCTAGCTTTCTTTCAGTTGGTATCAAAGCTTGATCACCTTTGGTCCTAATTGTTGGGTAGGTTTTTTTTTAATTGATCTTAGATTGAATGGGAGTCTATGCAGAGTATTCTGTAATCTTGTTGTAAGAAAGAGATGGCAAGCACATCCGGAAGATTAGAGGTGGATAAGTTTAATGACACAAATTTTGAGTTATGGAAACTTAAGATGGAAGACATGCTTATTGATTGAGACCTATGGGAAATAGTTTCTGGTGTAAAACCAACTACAATGGCACAAGATGATTAGGATCTCAAAGATCGGAAGGCTAAAGGTCTCATAAGACTTAGTCTAGCTAATTCTATCCTGTTAAATGTCCATGAGGAGAAGACCACGAAAGATCTTTAGAAGAAACTGGGAGATGTTTATCAGGCCAACTCCCTAGTGATCAAGCTTTTTCTGAGAAAGAAGCTGTATTCTCTGAGGATGTAGGATGGAGGATCTATTGGAGATCATCTGAATGCTTTCAACATGTTAGTTGCATAATTGACTTCCATTGGTGTGAAGATGGAAGAGGAGGATCGTTGTAGGATCGTTGTATGACCTTGCTTTGTTCTTTGCCAGACATATGGGATCATCTTGTTATGGCTATTGGGAGCACCACATCCACTTTCAAAATAGATGAAGTGGTATCTTCGCTGTTATCTAAAGAAATGCGAAGAAAGTCTTATGAAGCAGCCAAAGAGGATCTTGTGGTTCATGGAAGACCAAAGAGGGAAAAAGAAGGACAAGAAACTGGAGAAGGGTAGATCCAAATCCTATGGGAGATCCAAATCTCATGGAAAGTCCAAGGCTCTCTATTGGAATTGTGGAAAAACTGGGCATTTTCGAAAGAAACGCAAAGAGGAAAATAAAAAGAAGAAGAAGAATTTCCTAGACTTAGATTCTGACAAGTCACAAGATGATGGTGATGCTTTCATCGCAACCCTGGCCACCCATGCATCTAATGATGTGTGGTTGATTGATTCTGGTGCATCATTCCACATGACCCCACATCGAAGATGGTTCACGAAGTATGAAGAGTTTGATGATGGAAGAGTGTACCTGGGTGATGACTCTCATTTGAAGATTGTTGGTTGTGGAAGAGTCTCAATCTGATTCCTTGATGGATGAGTGAAGGGGATCACTGGGGTCATGCACATCCTAGGCTTGGCACATAACTTACTTTTTGTAAGTAAGTTGAATGATGCAAGTGTACAGGTTGTCTTTTCGAAGGACAGATGCAAGATGACTAGAAGATCTATGGTGCTTGCAAAGGGTACTCGGAGAGGTACTCTGTTTCAGCTGGAGGCATACACTTCACAGTGCAATAGTTCTTCTGACTTGAAGAAAGAGTTGCAGTCACTTTATCCCCACCATCTGAACCAGCAATGAAGAAATCTGTTGTAAGAAATTCTAATGGTAGTGCATTTTGGGTACCCAAGGGTGCTCATGCTTTGGACGTTAAGATTCCTACTGAAAAGACAATGTTATGGCATAAGAGATTTGGCCACATTGGTGAGAAGGGTCTTAGAACCCTGAAAAATAAAAACCTCATTAAGGGGTTAAATGATTGTAATCTCAAGTTTGACTTTTGCAAACATTGTATATATGGAAAGCAAAACCGTGTTTAGTTTTACTCTAGTTCTCACAAGTCTTCTAGTGTGTTGGATCTTATTCATTCTGATGTATTTGGTCCTATTAGTGTTCCTTCAATTTCTAAATCTGTATATTTTGTATCTTTCATAGATGATTACAATAGAAGGACATGGATTTATTTTCTCAGAAGAAAGATAGAAGTCTTTAGTCATTTCAAAGAGTTTAAAGCTTTTGTTGAGAATCAGACTAGTAAAAAGATTAAGTGTTTAAGAACTGACAACGGTGGTGAGTTTTGTTCGGCAGAGTTCGATAAGTTCTGTAAAGAGCAAGGGATTGAAAGACATAAGACAACTCCATACACCTCGCAACAAAATGGAGTTGTAGAGAGGATGAACAGGACACTGATGGAGAAGGCTAGGAGTATGCTTAGTGGAGCAATCCTCAAACAAAATTTTTGGGCTAAAGTTGTAGCCATTGCTTGCTACCTGGTAAACAGGTCTCCTACATCCGCTCTTGTTGGTAAGACACCTATGGAGGTGTGGTCTGGTAAGAAGCCTTCAGTTAGACATCTTCATGTTTTTGGTTGTGAGGCATATGCACATGTGCCTAGGGAGAAATGGTCTAAATTGGAGAACAAGGTTGTTAAATGTATTTTTATTGGCTATGGTGTCGATGTGAAAGGATACAAGCTTTGGGATCTTGTTGCTGAAAAAGTGTTGTGTAGAAGAAGTGTTATTTTCAAAGAGATAACACCTTCTCCTATTGTTCTACAGCCAGAAGAAATAGAAAAGAAAGAGGATGTGGTTTAGTTTCCTTCTACCTATGAGAAGACTAAACCGACAGACCCTATGAGGCCTAATGATGAGGAGAGCTCTAGCAGCTCTGAAAGTTTAGAAGAAGAAGAAAAACCTCACCCTCAACCATTGAGGAGGTCTACACGAACAAGGAAGCAACCTAATAGGTTTGGTTATTCATTGCTTGATTCTAGTTGTACTTTTGCCTTGCTTACTAACACTGATGAGCCTAAAACTGTGACAGCGGCTATGGGCATGAAAGATGTAAGTTCCTAGAAATAGGCCATGGAAGATGAGATGGTTTCTTTGGAGAAGAATAAAACTTGGGGCTTGGTGACTTTGCCTGAAGGACAGAAACCTATTGGATACAGATGGGTGTTCAAGAAGAAATTCAGTGCAGATGGCAATGTTGAAAAGTACAAGGCCAGACTGGTTACGAAGGGGTACTCACAAGTGGAGGGAATTGATTATGGTGAAATTTTCTCTCCCATTGCAAAGATGACATCTATTTGGTTCTTGATATCTCTTATAATAGCTTATGACTTAGAGGTGGAGTAGATGGATGTGAAAAGAACTTTCCTTCATGGTGATTTGGAGGAAGAGATTTACATGTCACAGCCAGAACATTACATAGAGAAAGGTAAAGAAAATTTGGTTTGCAAACTAAAGAAGTCTTTGTATGGTTTGAAGCAGCCTGCTAGGATGTCGTATATGATATTTGATGCCTTTGTGTTGTCGATTTGATTTCTGAGATCAAAATTAGATCATTGTGTGTATTATAAATTTGACAATGATAGCATTCTCATTATTGCAGTGTATGTTGATGATATGATGTTAATTGGGAATGGTAAGAATATGATTTCTAATTTGAAGTCTCAGTTGTTAGCATAGCTTGAGATGAAAAATCTAGGGGTAGCCATGTATATTCTAGGAATGGAAATCAGAAGAGACAAAGCTAACAGAAAACTTTGGTTAAGCCAAAGTAAGTATGTGAAGACCATGTTGGATAGATCATGGCAGATTGTAGACCATTGTGTGTTCTTATTTCATTGGGGACAAAGTTATCTATTAATGATTATCCAAAATCTCCTTCTGAGGTGGAGGACATGAGCAGAGCATCTTATGCTAGTGTTGTTGGCAGTTTGATGTATGCCATGGTCTGCACAAGACCAGACATTGCCCAAGCAGTGGGAGTCCTTAGTCGATTTATGGCTAATCTTGGATGGGTACATTGGGATGTAGTAAAGTGAGTGTTCAGATATTTGAGGGGTACTTTTGAGTATTCCATATGCTATCATGGTAATCCTATAGGACCTCTACATTCAGATTGTATTCATGGATTTGTGGATTCTGATTGGGCAGGTGACATTGACAGCAGGAGATCCACTAGTGCTTACGTGTTTACTATGTTCGGTGGCGCAATTAGTTGGATGAGTAAGTGGCAACCTATAGTTGCTTTGTCCATGACAGAAGTTGAGTATATCGTAGCAACTCATGCTTGGAAGGAAGCCATTTGGCTTTAAGAGATTGTGTTTAGATATTGGTGTTGATGCAGGACAGATTACAATCTATTGTGATAGTCAGAGTGCGATTTGCCTAGCAAAGAATCCAACTTTCCATGCCAAAACAAAGCATATTGATGTACAGTTTCATTTTGTGTGAGACATGGTAGAAGATAGGAAGGTCAATTTGGAGAAGGTAAACACTTTGAAGAATGTTACAGATGCATTGACGAAACTAGTGGGCATAGAGAAGTTCAGATGGTGTTCAGAGTTTATGGGCCTCTCAGCCTATAGCAGTTAAATCATGTTATTTCTATTGGCTCTTACAAGGTTTTTGACAAGTGGGAGAATGTTGGGAATTAAGGTGTCTCAACCTTGGTAATTCCTTGCATTTATTTATTGTAATATATTTATTTATTGCCTATTGTGTAATTAGGATGCAAATCCTATTTTGTCATCTTGTGGGAGTTGGCACGGTGATGTGTCATCCTACGTGGAAGGTGACCACATGTAATTTTTGTTCTCACATGAGGAGATAGGCGTCCCACTTAGTGGTAGAGGTATTTTTCCATGTGTTGGCACTTTGACTAGTGTGTAAGTGAAACTTGACTGAAATGGTTATGATAGATTCCTATGATAAAATCTATGATGTGTAAGAGTCGTAAATGGAATGTTCTATGAAAGGTGAAGACATGTGTCACAAGGCATCTTGGAAGAAAGCATCTTTGGGCACCCTAAGGAGAGTTATGACATGTTGTTAGAGAATATGCTATTTTTAGTCAGTGTGTGATAGATTCTCTTACAACTGTAAGTACTGTCAGTATGACAGATTCTATGATGGTCGTAAGATGTGTAAGAGCAAACTCGATCTTCATTCTACTTATCATCAAATTAGAATTAGAGATGGGGATGTACACAAGATAGATTTTTGAACCCATGAGGGTCACTATGAATTTTTGGTAATGCCTTTTGGCCTCATAAATGCACCATCTACATTGTAAAGTTTGATGAGTTTTATCTTCAAGCCCATTCTATGGAAATTTATTTTGGTATTTTTTGATGACATGACATCTTAATATATATCAAAGCTTGGGAGGAAGACTTACAACATGTAAATTAGGGCACTATAGAATGAAAAATGTCTAGGATGCTCAAGAATCTACAAGGTTTCTTAGGGATTATAGGTTATTATCACCAAAAATAATTATGATATCATAACATCACCTCTCACAACTTTGTTGAAGAAGGATTCCTTCTAGTGGAATGAGGCAACTACGAGGGCATTTAAGTAGCTAAAGGGAGCATGCGCACAACTCCAATCCTAGCTACCCCTAATTTTTCTAAAACATTCATTTTGGAGATTGATGCTTTAGGACATGGCATAGGAGCAATACTCATGCAAGAAGGAACACCCATAACATTTGAGAATTGCCAACTCAAATATAAAAAAATTATTGAAGCTAGTTTATGAGAAGGAAATGTTGGTTATCTTACATATAGTCAAACAATGGAGACCTTATCTAATGGAAAGACATTTTAAGGTAAAGACAAATCATGATAATCTTAAATATTTCTTAGAACAAAGGTTGTCATCTACAGAACAACAAAAATGGGTCACAAAGATGTTGGAATATGACTTTGAGATCATATATAAGAAAGGCAAGGAGAATGTTGTGGATAATGGTCTATCTAAGAGGGATGAATCCACATAGACATTATTGTATGTCATTTCCATATTACAAGAATATTGGGTAAATGAGGCACAAGAAGAATTTGAGAAGGGGATTGATACTCAAACTCACATTGAGAAAATGTAACAAGATTCAAGTGTATCAAATAAATTTGCATGGAAAGAAAATACTTTATGGTACAAGGACAAGTTGTACCTATGTAGAAACTAAACCCTTAAGTTTAAGGTGTTGGTATACCTACATGATTCTCTAGCAGGTGGGAACTCTAGATTCTTGAAGACTTGTCATATAATCAAGCAAGATTTATTTTGGGAGGGGCCAAAATGGGATGTTCAAAAATTTGTAGCAAACTACATGGTATTCCAAAAATAAAGGGGAGGCAATTAAAACTCTAGGTCTTTAGCAACCCTTATCTATTCCAAGTCAAAGGTGGGAGGAGGTATATATGGATTTCATCATAGGTTTGCTTGGATCTAAAGGAAAAAATCTCATCATGGTTATTGTGGATCATCTAATGAAATACTTACATTTTTATTATTTGGTACACCTATTTTTAGCAAGCAATGTAGCAATAACCTTTATGAATACTATTCAAAAACAACATGGGACTCCAAAAGTTGTAGTAAGTGATCATGATCCTATATTTACAAGTCATTTTTGGACTGACTTATTTTCATGTTTGGGCACTCAACTTTCTTGTAGCTCATCATATTATCCCCAATCAGATGGATAGACTAAGGTGGTCAAAAAATTCTTGGAAGGTTATCTCCCATGTTTTTCTTGAATTATAACAAGAAATGGGTACAATGGATACCACTAGTATAATGGTGATATAACACTTCCTTCCATACTTCTTCCAAGATCTCTCAATTTTTAGTATTACATGGGTACTAGCCACCATCAATCACCTCTTAACTGCATGGATACTTAAAGGTTCAAATAGTTGAAGAACCCATTCAACATCAACAAGAGGTACTTGCTAGTCTTAGGGAGAACATAGCAATGACACAAAATAGAATGAAACAACATGATAATTAGCACAATAGTGAAAGGACTTTTGAAGTGGGAGATTGGTTCTTTATGTGATTACAAAAATATAAGTTCAGATGTCACTAAAACAATAGTAGAAAGATAACAAGATTGCACTCAATTATTATGGTCCTTCTAAGGTGTTGCAAAGGATTGGAAGTATATCATACAAATTAGACTTACCTATGTTAACAAAAATACATCCAATTTCCATGTTTCATGCTTGAAGAAGGTTATTGGGTAAAGATTTATAGCACAAACTGAGTTACTAGAGCTTGATGAGGAGGGCATAATAGTTTTGGATCCTAAGGGATTCTTCAAACATGCACTAAAAGGCTATGGATGAAGGAAATAATTAAGTATTTTATCAAAAGGAAGAACCCTTTGGAAGTCAAAGATGCTACATGGGAAATAATAATTTTGTGCAAAAGCATCCATAGTTGATCAACATTGAGGACAACATTTCTTTGAAGAAGGGGGCATGCTACACCCTAAATCCTATAGTGTGCATAAGGTTACAAGTATTCAGGTTGTGACTACCTTAACTCTTAAAATTGGGTTATATGATCACTAATGTAACCTTATATATGTAGTTAAGTTGGTTTGGGTGGCATCCAAGGCATACATATGGTATATAGGAGGTAGTGGTTAGTCTATGACCATCATATTCCAAATTGTGTTCTTGGAGACTTTTGGAGGTTTTCCCCCTCAAAGTGGCTTACTATTCTCAAGTATTATCAAATATTTGTAGCATATTTGTAGAATCTAACTCTAAAAATATCATGATAAGGTCACTGACTATGTAAATATATAATCCATTTGAAAATGGCAACAAATCTTTGTCTAGTACAAAAATTATCATAAATGACATACATTCATCATTGCAATCTTAAGCATGAAGGAACATTAATGATAATACATTAAAGGATGTAAGAAATTGGAGGTAAGGGGAAAGGATAACATAAAATAAAGAAGAACAAGCATGTCTTAAATATAAACAATAACATTATGTGATAATCAAATAAGAGATACCATGATAATCATGTAATTACATAAAATAAAAGGGCTATTAGATTCCCCTAGGGTTTCCCCAATGTCAAGGCTTGACATGAGCAACAAATTATAAAAATAGATCACATAACCATAGTGAAACATGTCAAGTGAGATGAACATAAACAATGTCTGTAGCAACATGCAAAATAGTCATATAAGATATGAGTGAATACACATGGGCAAAGTCAAGAAGTAAAGTCAACTATGCTAAAAGATGTGGAAATGAATAACAAATTGGTAGAAAGAGAAAAAGGGTAAAGGAGAATGGGGTAAAGAGTAACTACCCCTTAACAATGAGACTATAATCAACAATAAAAGAAATATAAATGCATAATATTAACAAGATCTTTCATAGGTTTTTATTCAAAGGTAGATAAACAAAAAACACTTATTCCAAACTAAGAAGTTGATGAAAAGTCTCAACTAGATAGGACAAAATTTATAGGTGAAGCATAATCATGTGTTTAACTCTTAGACCACATATTAGTTTAATAATTTATATATAATAATATGCCCCAAACTTGGGGCACAAGGAAAAATAAATTAAGTTTATTGTAGATAACATTCATGACATGTATATGCATGTCCCTTAAGCATTCTATGTGGTATCCTTTTCCTGCAAGCCACATGGAAGGACTTCATGAGATGCAAACAACTAGTTTGGATCATGTTTTTTAGTATTAAACAAACTCATTATAAGATGAAATTTTACACAAATTTAGCCCTAGTACTAAGCTTTCCAAAAATATAGATTTTAGTATATTTATTTTGTATTTTCTAATCAATATAGGTTCATTACAAAAAATAATGACCTCTATTCAACACAAATGGAAAAATAGCAAACACTAAATTAAAATTATAAAACATAAGACACCTTGTTGTATTAATGTCTTTCTTTCAAAATTAAATAAATAAATTTAATTTACGTATATACAAAAGAGTTATACAAAAAATATGTGTCTAACTTATATTGTCATTTAAAAATAATAAATATTTATGTAATAAAAATTAAAAAAAGTATTTAAAAATAATAAATATTTATGTAATAAAAATTAAAAAAAGTATGTATACCCTAGATATCTTTGTTAATGATCTATCTTTAGGAAATTGTGAAAATATTTTATTTCTAGCTCAAGTTACGCATTAATGGAAAAAAATTATTCATTAAAAAATAGTAGAAAGATAACAAGCTTGTAATCAATTATTATGGTCTTTCTAAGGTGTTATAAAGGATTGGAAGTGTATCATACAAATTAGACTTACCTATGTTAACAAAACTACATCCAATTTCCATGTTTCACGCTTGAAGAAGGTTATTGGGAAAAGAGTTGTAGCATAAACTGAGTTGCTAGATCTTGATGAGGAGGCCATAATAGTTTTGGATCCTAAGGGAATTCTTCAAACATGCATTAAAAGGCTATGGATGAGGGAAATCATCGAGTATTTGACCAAATGGAAGACCTCTTTGGAAGTCAACGATACTACATAGGAAAATGAGGATTTTGTGCAAAAGAATCCAAAATTGATCAATATTGAGGACATCATTTCCTTGAAGAAGGGGACATGCTACACCCTAAATCCTATAGTGTACATAAGGTTACGAGTAGTCAGGTTTTGGCTACCTTAACTCTTACTTAAGTTATATGATCACTAATATAACCTTATATAGGTAGTTAAGTTGGTCTGGGTGGTATCCAAGGCAAAGTATGGTATATTGGAGGTAGTGGTTAGTTTATAACCATCATATTACAAATTGTGTTCTTCTTGGAGACTTTTGGAGGTTTTCCCCCTTGAAGTAGCTTATTATTCTTAATTATTATCAAGTATTTGTAGAATCTAACTCTACAAATATCATGATAAGGTCGTTGACTATGTAGATATATAATCCATTTGAAAATGGTAATGAATCTTTAATTGGTACAAAAATTATCATAAATTTCATACGTTCATCATTGCAATCTTAATCATGAATGAAAACCAATGATAATACATTCCCCATCTAATTTGTTACATCTAGAAAGGATGTAAGGAATTGGATACAAGGGGAAAGGATAACATCAAATAAAGCACAACAAGCATGAATTAAATATAAACAATAACATTGTGTGATAATCAAATAAGAGATACCATGATAATCATGTAATCACATAAAATAAAAGGGCTATAAGATGCCCTAGGGTTACCCCAATGTCAAGGAAACATGAGCATCAACTTATAAAAATATATCACATAAGCATAGTGAAACATGTCATATGAGATGAACATAAATAATCTCAGTAGCAACTTGCAAAATAGTCATATAATATATGAGTGAATGCACATGGACAATGTCAAGAAATAAAGTCAACTATGCTAAAAGATGTGGAAATGAATAATAAATTGGTAGAATCAGAAAAAGGGTAAAGGAGAATGGAGTAAAGAGTAACTACCCCATAACAATGAGACTATAATCAACAAAAAAAGAAATATAAATGCATAACATTAAAAAGATATTTCATAGGTTTCTCTTCCAAGGTAGATAAACCGAAAACACTTATTCCAAACTAAGAAGTTGATGAAAAGTTTCCACTAGATAGAAGAAAATTTATAGGTGAAGCATAATAGTGTGTCACTTAGGCCACATATTGGTTTAATAATTTATATATAATAATATGCCCCAATCTTGGGGCACAAGGAAAAATAAATTAAGTTTATTGTAGATAACGTTCATGACATGTATATGCATGCCCCTTAAACATTCTATGTGGTATCCTTTTCCCTACAAGCGACATGGAAAGATTTCATGATACACAAACAACTAGTTTGGGTCATGTTTTTTAGTATTAAACAAATTCATTATAATATGAAATTTTATACAAATGTAGCCCTAGTACTAAGCTTTCCAAAAATATAGATTTTAGTATATTTTATTTTGTTACTATATTTATTTTGTATTTTCTAATCAATATAGGTTCATTACAAAAAATAAAGACCTCTATTCAACACACATGGGAAAATAGCAAACAATAATAAAACATTATAAAAAATAAGACACCTCGTATTAACATGTATTTCTTTCAAAGTAAATAAATAAATTTAATTTATGTATATACAAAAGAGTTATATGACAAATATGTGTCTAACTTATATTCTCATTTAAAATAATAAATATTAAAATATGTAACAAAAATTATAAAAAATATGTATACCCTAGATATCTTTGTTAATGATCTATCTTTAAGAAATTGTGAAAATATTTTATTTCTAATTACTGGAAAAAAATTATTCATTAAAAAATAGTAGAAAGTATAAGAAATAATTTACCAACAAATATTAAAAAATGGGAGAAATTATCTTAAAATTTTAAAAAATTAAAATAGAATCTACATAGAAAATTCCACATATCATTAGTTTACATTATCTTCAAATTCTTAATGGTTTCTTACTATAATGGAGAGAAAAATTAAAATGTTGATTTTCATGACCCACTTAGGCCAAAAAGTGAAACACATTATTATGTTGTAATGTCCCCAATCTAAAATTTTTGGAATTTTTTAAACTTTTTTGCAGTTTTTCTAATATTTGAAACAAAACAAAAAATGAAACAACAAATTGAAAATGGAAACAAGTGGCTAGAAACTAACTTCAAAACCTTATATACTAAAAATTGACCAAAATTTAGAGTAGAACTAAATAATATATATTTTTGGATAAATTATGATAGCATGCATAAACATGGATACACCATTATAAAAACCCTAGATGTGATATTTCAATTAATGATGCCAGTTGAAAAAAGTATGTAATGTTGATATGATAAACTGGAAAAGCTATTTTCAAATTTTCAAATGGACAAATATCCACTCACAAGATGACATACAACAAATTTAGAAAAAAATATTAATTATATGACGTAAAAGACATCAAATGTTGATGGTATGGCTTCTTGGAATGCTGGTACAACTATTGTATAGATTGAAAAATGTTGAATTAGACCTATTTGGTCATGAATAAGGAATGAAATTATAGATTAGTGGCTATAAATTAACATGAACAACAATAATTAGTATTGATTTGACCCTTCCCAAGTTGGTGCACCACACTACAATCAATGGCAATGAATTATGATGCTATACAACTCCCTTAAAATCACCAAAAATCAATAGAAACCCCTCAAAGTGATGGTGCCTCCAAAAACTACATTATATGATAGGCAAATAACAACACAAAGTTTGAAAATGGAAATAAATGATAATTAATTGTTACACATATGGTTCCTAAGGTTGTCATTGATGCCAACACTATCACAAGATTGTCATTGATGTCAACACTATCATGGAGATGTGATGGAGTTCATGGTTGGATGTCATGTCCTATCCAGTAGAGAAGATATAGTTCATGTTGGATGTCATGTTGAATATAATGTGGATTACTGAAGTTCATGATTGGATGTCGTGCCTTGATCAGTGCAGAGTTGAGATTGAAGTTATATTAATATCAGAATTAGAAGCACTAAGATGATCAGATGTGATGTTAATGATGAGAAGATGTTATTGGTGGCCTAATGCAAGGTTCATGATGATTGGATTACCAGAAGTGTGTTTTGCAAGTTAAAGACAATGTTGAAGACAACTATTAAATGGTAATAGAATGCTTCGCATTCCTCTGCATTAGCAAATATGGCAATCCAGTTATGGAACTATGTTTAGGGTGTAGTGAAGGCCATAATCCCAAAGTTTTAAATCATTTGTCCTTCCGCTATGAAAGTTATGCATGATAGAGTACTGGCATGTGTTTTGGCAGAGTGAGCTGGTGTTGAAGGCATGTTGGAATGCTCCACATTGCTTTGGATGTGAATGTTTGTCTTTGTGATTTTTTGGACATGTTTATGGATGTGCATTACATGCTTCCTTGTAGTTTCAAGATTCTTAGTGGTCCGTAAGCTCAGTTTCTCAATGACAGTATGTTACAGTGTGTTCTAGATGACAGATTGTTCTTAGAGTTCATGATTGAAGATGTGTGGTGCAAAATATTTGATGTGCTGAGGTAAAGAAGTGTTTGTAGATGTTGTATGAGTCCTGTAGACTCATCTGGAAAAGTTTCATGAAGATCTTTCTTATTTCCAATACCGCACAAGGTGTTCAAGTTGATGTGGCCGTTATGCTTCAATTTTCATGTCTTTGCTTAAGGTTGCCCTATTTTCAAATGAGCAGAGTGTGCGGATGTAATTCCTTGTTGTTTGATGCTATGAAGGATGTTTTGGACCTGATTAAGCAAGTGTTGATGTCCACAATGCATGGGTCTTCTGCTGGTGTAGCGTGTAATCTTGTTTAGGACTTGTCCTCTACACGTTTCATGTTGTGTGTTGTCTGGCCGACTTGTAAATGTATTTTTCATGTTGTCTCTGGCCGACAAGCAATGAAATCAATGTAATATCTTGTATAAATTGTAAATCAAATTGAGTGAGGTGAGGTGTGATTGCAAAGTGATTGATAAGGGTCACAAGAAAGAAAAAGAGCAAAATGATTGCATTATGATATGTGACTGAAGGAGAAAGAAAAAGTTGTAGATGCTATCCTAATTCATCTTGAAGACTTATATGTGACAATGATCAAGTACAGAGTGTACCTAACTAATCTGATCATTAGAAGGAAGTGTGAAGAGGTAGTATTGCAATCATCAAAGGTGTGAATTTCAATGTCAACTTTCAGATAGTAGAAAGATTGTCATACTATAATATGTTTGAAATCTCAATTCAAGAAGTAGTAGCTTCCTTGGGAGTGACCCTAACACAAAGTATTCAGGGAGTAGTAGCTTCCTTGGGAGTGACCCTAAAGCAAAGTTTTTCAGGGAGTAGTTGCTTCCTTGGGTTGTAGCCCTAAAACAAAGTCAATTGGGAGTAGTAGCTTCCTTGGGTTGTAGCTCTAAAACAAAGTTGTTATTTGAGCTTCATATATTGTGAGTTAATCCTCACCGTGGTTTTCCCTTCTTGGGTTTTCCACATATATTTGGTGTTTTGTGTTGATGTGCACTATGTTAATCTTTCAAGCTTAAGTTTTAATCTGCTCCAGATAAGTTGAAGTTGTTTATATAGTGATTCACCCCCCCACTTAGTATCTTGGTGTGTTTAACAATTGGTATAAGAGCCAATTTCCTATGAAGGAAGCTTAACTGCTTGAGGAAGGTTTAGGATGGCACATAATGGATCCAGCAAGATACCTAGGTTCGATGGAAAAAAATTATGTTTTTTGGAAGCTAAGGATGGAAGGCTATATCAATTCTCTAGGATATGGTGTTTGGCAGTCTGTCAAGAATGGTTACAAAGTTCCTGATGTTGGCAACTTGGCAAACATCATTGATAGAGACACTGCTGGTATGATGAAGTATGATTGTGCATGATATTTGAAGGTGTTGCCATTGATAGAAACAAGAAAAGGAACAAGGTTGGAACATATATTTTGGTCTGGTGAAGAAGACTTAGTCATTTTGGCTAAGTGTTGGTAGTGTACAGAGACAACAACAAAGAGACAATGTTTGGATTTGTATTGGTCCATAGTTGAAGACTAGGTACTGTGGTTCTGGTATAATGTTCCTAACTCTTACATGATCTTATATCCAAGGTTTCAACTTTTGATCAGTTTTGGAAGTATATCTTCAAATGGCCTAAGTCTGGTAGAACAGAATACAGTGCCAATTGAAGTAGAACACACATTTGTTTTGGTCTGCATTCCTTTGGTGTTAGATATTTAGTTATGCGGTTTTACGGTGTTGTAAACACTTGTATGAAGTGTCTAAATCCAAAGTTGTAGAGTCTAAGGTCCATCAAAAAGACAATTATAATCCACTGAGTATTGCTATATGGTTTGACAATGACTAGATGTGATAGAGTTTGTGTTTCAGTAGTCTGCATTTTGCCACATGTTGATATTATGTTCTGCACTTCTGGAGGTATGATCTGTGATGTCTAAGGAGTCTTTGATATGATTTTAAGCAAGTCTTGTGGTCTGCAGTGAAAGTTATGATCTGATAGTTAGACTGAGTCAGTAATAGTCTATGTTTGAGGCCGACATGATAGTTTGATTTGTGTGTGGTAAGTTCTATTGATTAGAAATTTATCCTAAGTGGTTCTATAGTTGGAGCCAACATATGAGAAGGCATTTCAAATGTTATTTGGGTCCACTATGTATTTTGGTGAGTTGATTTGGCTGACAAGCTGCAAGTTTATTAATTATACACTTCATCTAGGTAGGCCGACCTAATGTGAAGAATCTAAGTGTCACAGATATATATATGAGATCAAATTTAGTGTTTGTGAGATGAGTGGTGTGAATATGAGAATGTATGTGTGCAACATGTGAAGTATGGTGATTTTGTAAGGGCGACAAGTGTAGCAGAGCAGTTGAAGATGAAGAGTTTTGAGTCAGTTTTTTGAGCATCATAGGAGTTGTAATTATGCATTTGCAGATGCACTTCTAGCAGTTCATTTTGACAGTGAGCCACCCTTCTATCTTATTTATTTTGGCAGTGAGCCTTTTTGTAGTGAACATTTTGGACAGTGAGTCCTTTTGGGTAGTGAGCCCTGGGCAATGAGCCTCTTTGTAATTTGGTATTGTTACTACATAATATATTGTGAGCTAATCCCTTTTTGGGTTTTCCACATAAAAATCCTAGTGTTCATGTGTCATGCCTTATGGTTGTTCATGCTATGTTTAATTTTCTTTAATTTTGTTGAATGGGCAAATGAATTAATGATAATGAGTATATGGTTTAAGAGAATATTGATTCACCCCCCTCTTAGTATTCTTGGTTTTCAACAATTAGTATCAGAGCCTGGTTCCTTGGACGAAGTTTAACAGCTTGAGGAAGATCTTGGATATTGAACACATGGTAGGTAAAAGGTACTCTACTCCTCAAGAAATTGATTCAACTGAAACAATAGAAGAAGAATGCATGCTTGTCAATGAAGAAGAACTTATAGTTGCTCTTGAAGATCTTGAAAAGACTGAAATAGAAAACTGTTACATCGAAAAAATGTACCCTTGGGGGCTTTTCCTTCTTAAGGTTTAGCTCTCAGGTCTTGTTTATGCATTTAGAGTATTTTTCATGGTAATCTGACTTCCCAATGAGAAAACCCTGAAGTTCCATGACAATTTAGACTCAGGGGATGCACTTGTGACAAATCCTACTTGAAATAAGGGGGTGGACTTAGGCACCCGCGCCCTAGTCCTACCCTGTTTTAGGTTAGGCCTAATTTCAAAGTGTCAGTTTATAACTGTTATTTAGGTCCTATGTTGACACGGTAAGTTTCAATTACGAAATTCTTGGCAGGAATGTTTGTAGTTGCATATATAAGCATGTTTAGGCATTCATTTGTAAACTAGATGGCATTTTGGATTGACAAGCTTTTGTGAAAGTGATTCAAGGCATTCATTATGTGTTGTAGAGCAGACTTTGTGTTGTTATTGTGCTTGTATTTGTAGATTTGAGTAGCCATCTCCTCATGGCATGAAGAGCTTCTTCCTTCCATGAGATTTTCACTACAAGGTGATATCAATTGTGTTTTCAATCATTTATCATTTGGATTTTGCCTCTATCCCACAGGGATACACACTCTTTCCCTGACAATAGTGTTTGGAAGACTTGAATGTCTCTCTGTGGCTTGACTGAGGCAAGCTTCTAAACACCACAACCCCCAAACCATTTTTTTGTGATTGCAGGTTACAAGTTGTGTGAGCAAAAAAAGTGGAGTTGCAGGAGAGTAGTGCAGACCATCAGAATTGTAGATTTGAAGAGAAAATAGGGACCTGGACTTGAGCGCCCACTCATTAGTCCCTTGGATCTTGCAACAGGAAAATCTTTCGAACAACAAGAACAGGTTGCAGACAAGGTTTCCAAATCCCAACAAAAAGCATGGCACTAGATTAGGGCACCCACTCATTAGTCCCCGATTGTTCCACTTTTTGAACTTCAAAATCTAGTATGCATTTGATTATCTTTTAGTATCTCTATGTGTGAGCATTTTCCATGATTTGTCTGTTTGCTTCTAAATGTGTATAATTAGGGTTTTGAGCATAATTGGGCTTAATTAAACAACAAATCTACACAATTCTAATTTTCCCTACATTCCAAGTGATTGCAGGCCTGATAGTAGCTTTCCTACTCGACCTAAAGTCCTTGAATGTTTAAGGTGAAAGGAGGACTTACATAAACCATCAAATCAAACCCCTATCCTAATTTTACCTTAAACAAAAATAGGGATCTGAAAGAAAATATCAAGGAAGCATATGCGTGCATTAGAAAATTGAGGGAGCAAGTCAAGAGGTTCAAAGAAAAGCATAAGGAGGTTAGTGAACAACTGAGATCAACAAATAAAACCTTAAATTTAATCTAAAAGTGGAAGTTGTAGAAAGAGCAAAAGCAGAAGAAGACCTAAATCAGTTGGTGAAAAACAAATATAAAGAATGTACAAAGCTTGAACAAGAAGTTGTGGATCTAAAAGATGATCTAAAATAGGCATGGATTCAAGAAGATAAATTCAGAGTGAGTGTTGCCAAGCTTGATAGAATAATTGTAAGTCAGAAGAGTTCTGATGACAAAGAAGGCTTGGGATTTGAGAAAGGTGAAAGTTCTAAAACGGGTCAAGAAAAGAATGTTGAGATCAAGAAGGACAAAGGAAAATAGATTCAGAATCAAAGGAACAGACCTAGAAGACCACCGGTCAAACAACCAAATGCTCAAAGGTACCCCTCTTTCAATGGTTATTGTAATGCATGCAATAAGTTTGGTCATAAGGCTACTCAATGTAGGAGTAGAGTAAATCAAAATATTCCATCATTTTTTGGTCAGTGCTTTACTTGCAATAAAGTAGGTCATAAAGCTAATGAATGCAAAAGTCAAATAAGGAATGGTTACAACAATGGAAGAAATGCTCAAACTTTCAAAGGTAATTGCTTTATATGCAAAAGATTTGGTCATAGAGCTAGTGAATACAGAAGTCAGATAAGGAACAACTATAATAATGGAAGGAATGCTCAATCTTTGAATGGCAATTACTTTGCATGCAATAGATTTGGACACAAGGATAACCAATGCAAATCAAGGATGAATGGAATGAATAATGGTCAGAGAAATGTTGTATGCTTCAATTGCAACAGGGTTGGACATATTGCAAGGTTCTGCAGGAGCAAGAATATAAAGAAGGATAATCAGGCAGAGATGAAGAAACTGGTACAAAAGGTAGATCTGGCAGAGATCAAGAAGGAGATGAATAAGATTTGGGTTAAGAAGGATTGGACAAGCATCTTTTGAAGATTGGTTTCAACAAAGGTACTGCTGATAGTAACTTATATTTCAAATTGATCATGAAAACATCTTGATTGTTGAAGTGTTTGTTGATGACATCATTTTTGGAGGAAGAGATAGTATGTGTAAAACTTTTGCAAATCAAACGAAAAGTGAGTTTGAGATGTCTATGCTTGGTGAAATGAATTTCTTATTGGGTCTGCAAATCACTCAAACAAAGAAAGGAATCTTCATTTCTCAGACCAAATATGTGAAATAATTGTTGAAGAAATTTGGGATGGAAGATTCAAAGCCAATGAATACTCCCAAGGCAATTGGATGTAAGTTGAGCAAAGATGATGACTCTCCTAAGGCAGACCAGACAAAGTACAGATCAATGATTGGAGGATTGTTGTATCTCACTCAAACTAGACCAAACATTACGCAAGTTGTTGGTCTTGTTGCTAGATTCCAAGTTGATCCTAGAGAATCCCATGTCATGGCAATCAAGACAATTTTTAGATATCTAAAAGGGTCAGTTGAGTATGGTCTATGGTATCCTAGAGACCATGATTTCTCTCTTCATGCATATACAGATGCTGATTGGGCAGAAGATGTGGATGATCGGAAGAGTACCAGTGGTGGAGCATTCTTTTTGGGGAAGAGATTGGTTTCTTGGCTAAGTAAGAAACAAGAGGCAATATCTTTGTCTACAACTGAAGCAGAATATATTGCAGCAGCAGGTAGTTACACTCAAGTTTTTTGGATGAAGCAGATGCTAAGAGATATCAAAGTAGAATATAAGGAGCCTATCACAATTTTCTGTGATAATTCAAGTGCAATTAACATATTCAAGAATCCGGTGTTGCATTCAAAGACTAAACATATATCCATTAAGTTTCACTTTTTGAGAGAGCAAGTGAATAAGAATGAAGTTAGATTGGAGTTTGTGCCCTCCAAGAATCAGATTGCAGACATCTTTACTAAACCTCTTCCTAAGGACTCTTTTAAGTATCTTAGGGAGAAGTTAGGGGTTATTGCCCCTTCGGTGATGAACTAAGGTGCACTGAGGTGCATTAGCCCAGTGGATATCACAGTCATATCTTGTGATCTAGATTGATGGGAGCTACTACTCAGGGGGAGCAGCAGGTATGATTCTAAAGTGTTGAAATTGCAAGTATGTGCCCTTTTCCATTGATGTCAAACGGGGAGAGAGGACATGTGAAAAATAAGTGGTTGCTAATCAAAGGGGGAGCAGTAAAGGGAGAGGAGACTTGTGAATGGTTGTTGCTGATAGGGGGAGTTGTGACAATAAGAAGTTCTTGTCTTGATGGTTAAAATAGTTTTTCACATCTTATGTTGCCATCAATGACAAAGGGGGAGATTGTTGCAAGTATGGGCCTAACTGGTGTTGTCATTGATGTCAACATACTCCTGTTGCATTAATGATAAGGTTTGGATGAGCCATGAGCTGAGGATATTGAGAAAATTAGTCTCAATCAGGAACAGTGAAGAACAGTGATGACAGTAAGGCAAAAGTCCAAGATAGGATGAGGATCAGAGGATGCAGATTAAAGGGTTTGTATATATGTGTCTTTAGGTGATCCAGTAGAGATTTTAGAGATCCGCATAAAGATATGAAGAATTTGAGGCCGCTCAAGTAAAACCAGTTTCGGTAGGTGTTCAGAGGTGACAGAGTGTAACAAGAAAGGTCTGGTGAGATCCGGAAATGAATTTTCCTGTTCTACAGATTTTAGGGAGTGTTGAGGAAGTCTTTGTGGTGTATCAACTCGATTGGTTCATGGTTTGAAGGTCTGCAAGCATCTATTCCTTTGTGACAATAATGACAGACTGTGTTCTTGAGGTTCCGGATGAAGGAGAGAAGGATTTTAGTAAGCAGAAGAAGTGTGGATGTTCTTGGTGATTCAGGCAAGCTTGTGGTGATCTTTGGATCGTGCCCAGTTCGTGTTGGTGGTCTGCATTGAAGTTGGAGCTCGCAATTGAAGAGTAACTTTCAGATGATGGTGTTCTTCCTGAGACAGGCCGACCGAATGAGTTATGCATATTGCAGATGATCTTATGGATGTTTGCCGACTTAGATGATCATTCCTAAGTTGATGCCTTGTATAAATAAGGGATTGCGAAGTCAGTTTGAAGTTGTCCTTGTGGTGATGAGAGAGTGGTAGCAAGGAGGAGAGCGAAAGGCAGAGCATAAGTATTGGGCTTAAATGGAACTGATTCAAGCATGGTGAAGATGCTATTCTCCAGTTCATGTATGTGATATTTATTTCTTTATAGATAATGTGTCTCTTGTAGGCAGTGAGCCTCTTGTGAGCAGTGTGCTCAGGTAGTGAGCCCTAATTGGCATGTGCCATTTTATTCTTTCTATTCTTCTAATAGAGAATACAATCTTGGGTTAATCACCCCGTGGTTTTTCCCTTAACCAGGTTTTCCACGTCAAAATCTTGGTGTCTTTTGTGTTGATGTATTTCTGCTTTTGATTTGAATGCATTATGGTTCATGATTAATATACTACTAATCACTAAGAAGATTTACGTGTTTAATTGGAGAAAGTTTTGCACAACTAATTCACCCCCCCTCTCAGTTGTGTGCCCTGAGTCTAACATATAGCATATGGATGTTATGCACCAGGATATAGAGGACCAAGGTGTCAAGGTATCCAATACATAACTAGCATACTACAATCTTGTCTAGATGTATGAGGTCAAAATGTTAAACCAACATACACAAGATATGAATAGAAACTAGTGTTCCGAGATGGACTTTGACTCTTCAAGAAAATGTTTGAGCTTACCTCCACTACACATAATGACACCTTGATGGTTATATGTATGGAACTAGTCTTAGCATAGAATAGTCTCAATGCATAAGAGACTATTTAGCTTCTCAGATGCAAAAAATATTGATATGCAAGATGCTAATCCCAACACGTACAAGATACCAATATGCATAGGAAGAGAATAACATCATCCCACAGTTACAGCATATGAAAGCAATATGACCATGCCCCATTCCGTACTTCATCGCAACATACCAAGATATGATAGATCGAGGTAGTCTTGATTAGGCATAGGAAAGGGACAAAAGATAAATTAAAAGATAATGTCATCATGTTCTCTTGCCAAATGTAAGTGCTCTTGGATGGATTAAGCTGGTGTCTTGTTGAGAGGAAAGTTGTATCCTGTTAAAGGCTGAGATGGTGATAAAATGCTATAGCAAATGTTGGCTTCAGGCATGTAGGCAAATAGCTTTCGGCTTATCCCTGATTTGTTAAAGTGCTTGAGCTTTCTCTGATACGCATAGTCTGCTTCTTGCTTGAGCTGGTCAAAGAGAAGAAGATGGAAGATGAAAGAAGATGAAATGGGGTGGATTGTCTGTGCTTGCGTACTGGATACTTCCTTCATATTCTAGACTACCTACATACCCTGTATCCACGAGATTAAAGCACATTACGATGGTGATGAGACATGATGAATATGTAGTTCTAGTTTTATTGATGATATAAGTGATGAAAGATAGAAGAAAGGGAGATGAACGATTGGAGGAAAGATTAGAAGAAAGATGAAAGATGGATGATGAGAGAGGTCTATCACCTATGCTTGAATCAGAGTGCTTCCTTCACATCTCAGATTGCCTACATACCCTATATCCACGGGATCAAGGCATTGAATGATAGAGATGAGATGTAGTTCTTGTTTATTGTGTTGGTGGTTGATAACAAAAAGATCAACTTTATTGCTTGGATTTTTGTGATGTTTTGATTTTTTTTTTTTGGATTTTGCTATGTTTTTTTTGGATTTTTGCTATGTTTTTTTTTTTTTTTTTTGCTAGTTTTTTTTTAATTTTTATTTTTGCTATGTTTTGGTTTTTTTTGGATTTTTACTATGTTTTGGTTTTTTTTGGATTTTTGCTATGTTTTAGTGGATGAGATGATATGAGCTAAAGCTTTAGATATCCACTTCCAAAAAAGGATCGACAAGTGCCCCCAGTGTGGGATAGAGTTTATTAGGGAGATGTTGCGATGGACGTGTTTATGTGGATAATATACTATGGTGCCAAATGTTATCTTAACCCCAACAAAGTCCAAGCTACGATAACCAGCATGACAAGGGTAAGGGAGAAAAGGCTTTATTATGGATGATAAGGAGTAATGGATTATGATGTTTAGATAGGAACGATAGTGGATTATGATATGGATTATGGAGGCAAGATAATGGATGATGTTGTGGAATGCTGTGATCAAACAACTAGATAAATGATGGAGGCTGATCTCTACACATAGCACTTGTTTACCAAGTTTTCACTATGGTACTTATCCAAGGCGTCTATTTACCAAGTTTTCACCAAAGGATGAATTATTTATCTTGTACTCTTTTTTTGTCATCCAAAGCACAACAAAGTGGTTTTTACTATTAGACATTTTTTTTTTAATAGGATAGCAATTACAATTACACATGGTGCCTATTTGCTAGGTTTTCACCATGGTAATGGATAGGACGGACTCAAGTGTCTAGTGCTGTGAAAGGTGATAGTCCCACAAGAGAATGATATCATTGCATGGACCATGTCATTATGCTCATAGATGTTGGTAAAGGATTTGCATGAAAGGGTGACGGATTAGGTGGATAGTGGATTATGATGAGGATTATGAAAGGTTCATGCAAGGATGGATGGAAGGTTTATGCAAAAGCATGGACCATAGGAATTGGATGATGGGGGAGATGTGTAGGATAGTGGTTGAAAGTCAGGGAGATGGAACTATGTAGGAATTTTTTGGAATGGAAGGGAATCACGACCAATGGTTGTACACACCATGAAAAACATTGAAGCTTTTGATGGGAAGGTGGTGTAGGAAGCAATGGGGATGTTTGCTTAGTGTATTGATGATGTAAGCATTTAAAGACCCACATAGACTTAGGATTTTCATGATTCTCGTGGGATTTAGGAAGTTGAAACTTTTGTATGGAACGACATTTTTGGATGGAAGGGGATGATTGGGATTTTTGAGATGTAGAGGAGGATGCCTCATTTAGCTTTCTTGCTTGTTTACTTAGGAACCCAAACCATTTTGGTCTTGGACTCTTCTTATGGAGTTATGGGCTTAGATAGCCTTTTGGATGGATTTTGATTTGATTCTTCACATTGATACCCTAAGGCATTAGGACCTTTAGGATTTTTGGCTTTATGAAAGGAGGCATCCAAATGTTTATTTTTGAATCCCATGGGATGGGTGAAATGGGTGAAAGGTTCATGTTTAAACAATGCGTGCATTTGTTGATCATGATTAAGATTATAAGGGTACTTATGGATAAGGGGATAATTAGGTGTAGGTAGAAGTGGAGGTAAGATGGAAGGATATTTGGAGTTGGAAGAAGTGGAGGTAAAGTGGATGGTGGAAGGTGTATGGTCACATGCTTTTATGATTTGTAGGATGGTAGAGGTAAATTGGATGGAGGGATGTTAGGAGTTGGAAGTAACGGAGGTAAATTGGATGGAGGGAGGTGTACGATCACATGCATTTGCAATTTGTAGGTTGATGGAGGAGGGAAGGCAACATATGCTTTGGATCTATGATGTGGTTTGCATTGGAAAATGGTAGACTTAGGATGGATGGAGGAATTACCAACATTTTTAGCTTGTGGAAGCATGCAATTGGCAATGGGACTAGGGGTGTTTTGGGAACTAGACTTGAGTTCATTATTAGATGGAGAGGAAGGAGTGGTAGAAATCATGAGGGAAAAGGTTGGTGATATGAAGGGGGGAGTTGTTGATGGTATCAAAGTTAGAAGTCTCTCCTACTGAAGAAGGTCCAACTTCCATATCAGAAATAGATGCGGATGGAGATTCTTGCAGTGTGTATTCACCTGGTCCTTGTTCAATGTGTTTGATATAGAGATTTGGAATAACTTTGCTAGGCGATGGCTTGAGTAAGGCTGATGGGTCAACATAGGATGAAGATGGATAAGCTTCGGTGTTGATGGGGATATGATTATGATTTTGGTATTCAGCTTGAAAGGCATGACAAAACTCAAATGGATTGGGATCAGTATGGATAGTAACTTCAACACCATTATATGGAAACTTGAGGCATTGATGGTATGTAGAAGGAACGACTTTAAGGGCATGGAGCCATGGATGGCCAAGGATGATGTTATAGGGAAGGTCAATATTAAGAACTTGACAATGGGTGTCTGTAGTGACAGGACCAACTTGGATAGGCAAATGGATGACTCCTTCAATATCTCTCTCAACATCATCATATGCTTTGATAGTAATGACCTTGGAAGTATCAATGTTCTTCTCATAATATCCCAATTATTTTATTAGTTTTAGAGAGCATATATTGAGACCAGCTTCACCATCCACTAGTATTCATTTGATACGGTGGTGCTTTACAAATACCTCTATGTGGAGGGATTCATTATGTGATGGGTTAATGGATGGTTGAAGATCTTTATCAGAGAAGGTGAGATGACAAGGGGTTGCAATGCTAGCTATCATAGATTGAAATTGTGTGGTATGGATATCATTAGGCACCGAAGACTCTTGCAATGCTTTTTCAAGGATAGCTTTATGAGTGGGGGATATGTGTAGTAGCTCTAGGATGGAGATGTGTGTGGAAGTTTTGCCAAGGTGATCAAGGATATTATAACTGGAAGGAAATTGAGGAGGGTTGATAGGTGCTCCTTGAATGGTAACACAGGCTCTTCTAGTAGTTACAACGCAATTAGGTGCTTTATCTTGGATAGTGATGGTAGAAATGCGAGCATGGTCAATGTGGCCAATTGTAGATGACTCGTAGTTGTAATGGATAGCATTCCCAGTATGAGGATTACTTGCCTTATCATGAAGTGGAAGTGGATTTTTGAAAGCATCTAGATCATAGTTTGAAGTTGGTTGATGTGTCGGTTGTGATGTTGGTGGTGTGATTTTAGCTAGACCTTGATCAATGCAATCTTGAATGACATGTTTTAAACGCATGCAACCATTTGTACTATGTCCTTTGACTCTATGGTATCTACAATATTTGTTCTCTTTGTACCAAGGAGCTTTGAAGATAGGTTCTACTTTGGGTGGAGCTTCAGATAATGTGATATCTCCTGCTTGAACAAGTTTACAAAAAATTACCTCCATGGGTTCCCCTAAGGGAGTAAATTGTTGTCTAGGTGTCAGATTTGCTCTTGGTCAATTTCGTTGAAAAGGTGTATTAATTGTAGATGCAGCTTGAATGTTAATGGGAGATTTCACTATTTTTATGTTCTTTGCATCCACAATGCCTTCATTAGTGACATTTTTGTTTTTGTTCCAAAAGCGGGTTTTGTCATTTGAAGATTGAGGATTATCCTTGTTGTCTTTGAATATTTTGATGGTGCCCTTAGAAATTAAAGCTCACTCAATGGTGGTTCCTTTAGAGACAAGTTTGTCAAAGGCGCTAGCACTTTGCAGTTGCAATTGGAATGAGAGCTCAGGATGAAGATTTTGGACAAATATGTCAAGTTGCTATTTCTCAAGTATTTGCCATGATAATTTGCTAGCCATGTTATGCCATCATTGGGTAAATGATGAGAAAGTTTCACCATTTCTTTGTTTGTTATTGACAAGATCATTCATATTCACCTCATGTTCAATGTTGAAAGAGAAATGGGATTGAAATTTGTTCCCTAATTCCTCAAAAGTCTTGATTCCCAAAGGTAAGTGAGAGAACCATTCAAGATCTTGTCCTTCTAAACTTCGAGGGAATAGTCTCAAGAGATATGTGTCATCATGAGAAACATCAAGACATGCAACATAGAATGCTCTAAGATGGTCATCTGGATTACCTTTCCCTTTATATTTGTCAAATTGTGGGATTTCAAAATGTGGCAGAAAAGGTGTCATGTGAAGTGACTTGTCAAATGGATAAGGGCATATATCTCCCAAGGAAAATGTCTTCTTTTTTTGTCCTATTGCCTTGTGAACAATTTGTTCAATATCCACCTGAGATAGTTGATGTTGTTGCAAAGGGGGTTGATGGCTTGAAGGTGGAATGTAGTATGATGTGTATTGTTGCTGTGGTGTAGTGTATGAGGGTATGACCATATGTTGGGGTTGAGTTCTCACATTATATGTCGAAGGATTGGTATATGACAGATATGTGCTTGATGATTGTTGTCCTTGAGACACAAGTGGTGGTTGGGTATATTGTGCTAGATTGACTCCAAGATTTTACATCATATGGGAACTAGGATATGGATTGATGTTGGTCAATGGTTGTGAATTGGAGGTCAAATTTGCATTATGATAAGCAATGGAAGGATTGGTGGATGAAGAAGGATGGACATTTGGGTTTATATTTTGGACAACATGAGTACCATGAGATGGATTAATATATGTCATATGTTGGGTGACAATGGGTAATGCTTGGGTTGCATAAGACGGATTGACATTTTGTGACGGATTATATGAAGATGGGGTAAGTGATGCAAGTTGATCAACATAAGGGACAACAATATTAGGAGTGGCTTGTGATACAATAGGTGGGTCACTCATGTCAATGAGATTGGTATTGGGATTATACGGTGTGTTGGATGCATTCGTGGAAATATGAGAAGTGATAAAAGGAATAGTTTGGGGTGTGGTTTCCACATGTGATGCAATAGGAGTAGAAACTTGTAATGGATGCAAGATTTGTGTGGCTTGTGATATTGGGATATCTTGTGAAACTTGTCAAGTTTGTGATGTTGGGATAGCTTGTGAAAGTTGAGGAGTTCGTGCTTGTGAAACATGCATAGCTTGTGATACTTGAGGAGTTTGTGATGCTTGAGGCATGGATATGGTCATGGTAGGAGCAAGGACATGTTGTGAGACATGGAAAGCTGGAAAGCTCAAATTTTGTGAAAGGTAAGGGAGTACCTCGATTGGAGTTATCAAAGATTCTGAGGTGTACTCCAGACATGGTGGGCTTGATGGTGTAGCAATAGGCAACGAAGGAGATGGATTAGAAGGTGGAAGAGAGTGCATGGATATGTCATGAGATGGTGTGGCTATGGTGGATGGTCCCTTTGCAACAACAATAGGAGTGTTTGGATCTTGTTTACGAATGGTAGATATGTCAAAGTTGCTTGGTAACTTGGCTCCCATATGGGCTAATTGCAATAAATGATGATCGGGATCGGATAAAATGAACTTATCAACTTGGTCCCATATGTGTGTCTCTTAAAATTTAGAAAAATCATCTTGGGATTGCTCTTCATAGGTTGTTGTAAATGGGTGATGTTGCACTTGTTGTGAAGATGATGGTCCAACAGTGTATCCTTTGGGTACAAACATGTGAGAAGGCATACCAATTGTAAATTGAGTTGCATCTTTGAGGGGAGTTGATTGAGATTGTCACAATTTGACTTCCATTGATGGTTTGTTGATTGGTTGTTTTGCTAATGAGGTTGTTGTTTGATAGCTGTTGTTTGGTTGTTGGTTGGTTGCTTGATAGGATTACTTTGTTGGTTGTTTGTTTGGATAAACTTCCCTAGAGAATAGCTCACAAACTCAAGGGAAAATTTGGTTGATAATGTTGTTTGTTGATTTTACTAAGACTGAACAAGGCCAAAGGGATGATGTTTATTGTTGCTAGGTTGATTCTTTTGATGATTGGTTGCTGGTTGGGGGTCTCAAGAGAATGAAAAGCTGAAAAAGTCCAATGGTTTAGTATGCTTAAGATTGGAGATGATGTCTAGATCGCTACAGATGATCAAAGGAATGTTTAGAAGTTGATGACAGAGCTAAGTAATCTGAAAATGTAACTGATTGTGTTGGGTTGATGAGGATGGTTGATGTTTGACCAGAAGTGACAAATAATAGCTCAAAAGTGACTCAGAAAAGGCCAAAAGTGATGGGTAATAGCTCAAAAGTGATCTGGAAAGTTTCAGGTGACAGATTACAACGTTAACTAGAAGCGACTAGGTTTACTAGAGGCGATGAGTTTTAATCCAAAAGAGAGCTACTATTGTTTAAAAGTGATATAGTTTTGCCAGAAGCAACTATTTGTTGTTTAAAAGCGATGCAATTTTTCCAAAAGTGAATAGTGTCAGTTTAAAGGTGATTTGTGTCTGACAGAGGGTGTGTTTTGATGAGTTTTGACAAGAAAACAATGATTTCAGTCACTCACACTCACAACATTCACAAGCATGTACAACCTAGGCTAGGAAATGACTATATTTGTTGAATCCCCTTGCCAGTCCTATTCAAAGTGGATAGCTTCAGGATCTTGGTAGAATCGGATCCCCTCCACGGCACTTAGTTCTCATGCATACCAAGTTTCAAGTTTCCCAAGGCTCACAAACCTTAAGATTGTCCCTGCTATCTCTACTACGAACCATGAGAATCAGGGTGGCTTCAAAGGCTCTGCCTTTTGCGTCAACAAATAGAGGAATTTTGGCCACTACACAAGGGTTCCTAGTAAGGGCATCCGTTCGAGTGGCTACACATGTGGAGATTCACTCCATTAATGGAGGCTTCCCAGCCCAAAGAGGTTACACTCTAAGGGGTTTTGGGGGAAACATTCGTCGGTGTAACATAACATCACCCGTTGTTTGTGGCTTTCGACACAAACACTTTTCTTATATAGTGGCTTGGAAGAGCTTGGCTTTAGCCCATTACTGCTTGGGTCATACCCCTTCTCACACTGGGAAGGTAGGCCCTCTAAAGATAATAACAAGTTCTTATGCACCCAAGATCCATTTGATAGGCAAGGGGAGAGGATACTTTTGTCATTAAATTTGGGTTACACACATACACAACAAGCAATCAAGAAAGATAAAACAAACATGGAGCAAACAATGATTCCTTTTAAGCACCAAATCCAAATGTTCCTAGATTAGTGATAAAAATGAAATGTCTTGGACCAATTGAAGTTGCAACAGATATGTTAGTAGTTTCAAAACCTCCTTTTCTTGGACAAATGATAAGACGTTACACAAAAAGATGATTAGTAGCCAAGAAAAACCAAACTGTGAATAACAGAACCAGAAGTGAAACACAATTACCAGAGGCAATCAACTATTGATTAAAAGTGATCTAAATTCTGCTGAAATTGACCAGTTATAGCTCATAAGTGATGCAAAAAAACTAGAAGTGAACTGTTACTACTCATAAGTGACTCGAATCTGCCAGATGTGTGAAAAATCTCTGTTTCTGCAAAACTAGGGTTAGGGTTATGAAAAAAATGACTATTAGAGATTACAAACCCTACAATGGAAAAGTCAGTGGATGAAATATGATCAGATGGATACCCTACAGCCACAGATTGATCAATTGAAAGCCCTAGAATGATAACTTGATAAGATCTTGCAAAATCAAGGATGTTAGACCAATAGAATCAAAACCCTAATCAAATTGATTGGCAAATGATAATATGATGATCAACATCCTACAAAACAAAGATTAAACCCTTGATTGATTAATAAAAAACCTACAAAACACCCTGCAAGATCAAATGTTAACAGAAAATGCTAAATTGCTAGAAGCGACTAATACAGCCAGAAGCGACCGGTTTCTGGTTAAAAGCAATGCAGAATCAACCAGAAGTGACCACTATTGGCTCAAAAGTGATCCATAAAATGTCGTAAGTGACTAGTTTCAACTCAAAAGTGATGCCGAAATGCTAAACGCGACTAATTTTCACTCAGAAGTGACTGTAAATTGTTGTAAGCGATCCGAAAAATCTAAACTTCACAAAAATAACTTCAAACAACAAAGTTAATTAAGGATGCAAGTCCCATCGGGCATGCCAGAATGTGGATAAGTAAAAATTAGGTTAATAAGATCAAGCATGTAAATAAAAACCTAATCCTACTAGCATCAAATAATCAAATCCAAGTGAAACCAAAAGCATGCAATTCGAGAACAAGATCACCTAGATTGTATGATTCCTTGTTTATGATTTGGATTGCTTCTCAACAATGAACAATTATGAAGATCAAAGTTGCCATGATGGATGGATGATAGTGATAATATACTCAATGGATGCTAAAATGTTCAATATGCTCAAGATGATAATGTAGACTCTATGAAAATGATGGATGATGTAGTATGGAATGAAAGGGTGTTTATATAGCACTCAACCAAAATCAATCAATGGTGGAGATTTGGTGGCTATGTGAACGGTTGAGATGAATTGATAGTCATAGGTGAATGTGTAAATGACAAGTGGAGGGAAGAATAAGGCTCATGTGTGATTGTGTAATAAAAAGTACTACATGTGAGATATTAAATGAAAGTTGTGTATATCGAAAAATTTGGATTTATAAATGGAAATGATCAAACAATTGAAATGCATAACCTAAACCCAAATAATTCAATACCTCGAAGATGCAAGATGAGCTTGATTGATCAATTTGTTGTGTTGGTTGCTCGATTCTGCAGCATAACATTAAGATGAAGATGCTAGAATGAATGATAGATGAAGGATGCAAAGGCTCTAATGATATTTCAACAGAATAAGGGTACTTGAGGCTCAATGCATCTTAGAAAATTTTGCAGAATAATGGTACTTGAAGCTCAATGCATGCTAATGGCTTATGAGGGGGTTGATTTATAGAAAAGGCTTGGTTCAAATGGATGGTTGAGATTAAAAAGCTAAATGATTGATGTGGATGGCTAGGATTGATTCGGTTATCCCACTCTTCAAGGGAGTTGTAGTCATTTGACAAGTGTCAAGGAGAATAGGGCTCATGTGTGCTTGTGTACATAAAAAGTACTACATATAAAAGATATTAAATAAAAGGTTGTAGTACCACTTATCTTTTTTAAATGAAAGAGGCACACATGTCGGCTAAATGATAAGATAAATTAATTAAATAAATAAAATTTATTTAATTAATTGGAAAGTCGGCTTATGATGAGAACTTAATTCAAATAAAATATTTGAATTAGTTGAGATATGAGTTGGAAATTAATTAAATAAATAAAATTTATTTAATTAATTGGATAGTGGGGAACTTAATTCAAATAAAATATTTGAATTGGTTGGGATATGAGTTGGATATTAATTAAATAAATCAAATTTATTTAATTAATTGGAAAGTGAGATTATGAATGTGAAATTAATTAAATAAATAAAATTTATTTAATTAATTGGCTAAGTGGGATAAGGATGAGATTGAATGGGATTTAGGATAAAATGCTACATGATGTCTAAGTGATGTTTTTGACAAGGTGTTGCTAGACATGAACAAAGTTGGGACAAATTTGGGTGTCTACATTTTGCCCCTCTTTGAGATGATGTTCGAGATGATAAGCTTATGTCGAGTAACATCATTTCAAAGAAGCTAAGGTATGGATAGAGGAAAAGGATAGGGTAATGGAAAGATATGATGAGGATGAAATGGGATGATGATGGTAAGATAGGATGAGAATAGAAAGATAGGATGATGATGCCCCCTCGAGAGGATATGCGGGTTGGACAAGCACGGGTATGCTCTCGAAAAGAAATGGCATGGCTACAAAAGAAAGATAAGGGGATAAATAGAAGAAATGAAGATGTGTTATGCTGCAATGAAGGTGAGCAACCATGATGTTTGATATAGCAGTAGACGTTATGCACCAAGGTATAAGAAACCAGGGTGACAATGTTGTGTCTCATGCCCCAGCATAATACAACCTTGT
This sequence comes from Cunninghamia lanceolata, assembly GCA_027924645.1. Classification (NCBI taxonomy): domain Eukaryota; kingdom Viridiplantae; phylum Streptophyta; class Pinopsida; order Cupressales; family Cupressaceae; genus Cunninghamia; species Cunninghamia lanceolata. The sequence continues at coordinate 778,005 of BSBN01000030.1, forward strand.
CTGGATACAAGATATGAATATTAGCTAGAATGATATTGATTTGATACAAATGCAAGATAAAATGATAACACACATAAGCAAGCAAGCAAGCATGCACAAATGATTCAAAAACAAACAAGGTATTGCCCCTGTCAAGCTGTAAACCAATGATTGATTGTTTGATTGAAGATAGTTGAGAGTGTTGTCATTGCGGGGAAAGCTATATCCCTAGATCAACACAAGTTGTTTGCTGGTTGGTTGGCTAATTGGCTAAGTGATTGGGCTTACAACAAGGCTAGGATCAAGACCATTGATTGTGATTGGATAACTGGGCTGGATTGATTAACTTGATTGGTATGGATTTAAGGATGGGCTTGCATTTTGAGATCATTTCTTTGAATGGTTGGAAGATGATGAAATGCTGATTAGATTGATTTGATGAAGGATGGATGATTTCTGGTGGATTGAGCTACTTTTGATTTGCTGAAGTGATTGGATTTATTTTGATAGTTGGCTTGATGTGATTGAGTTGATGCTGATGATTGATAGGATTTGTTTGGATGATTGGATTGTTTTGAATGATGATAGTGATGGTGTGATGATTGGAGTATCCACTCAATCTAAGCATAAGCAAGTGTTCTCAGTGTGCTCAAAGGATGTAAAACAAACATTGTATTGCCCTTGTCAAGTCATAAACCAATAATTGATTGTTTGATTGATGATGATAGTGTTGTCATTGCAGGGAAAGCTATATCCCTAGAGCAACACAAGGATGTTGGAACGCTATATCCCATTGATGATGATTGATTGGGCTCATGACAAGATTTGGATCAAAACTTGTTGATTTGATTGGATAATATTCCTTGATTGATTAGCTTGCTTGATATGGATTAATGTGACTTGGATTTTGAGATCATTGCTTAGATTGATTTGATTGATATGATTGGAAGAGGTGATTGATTGAAATGGATGAATAAATGTTATTAATAGGAGGAATTGATGATGATGAGGATTTGATGTTGATTGAATGTTGAAGTGGATTGTTTTAGATTGATGATGATTGGTTTTATTGCTTGGCTTTTTCGTTGGATATTTAATTTTTTTGGATTTTTTGACATATTTTGATTTTTTTGGATTTTTGGGGAATATTTTGATTTTTTTTGGATTTTTTGAATGTTTTGGGATGTCAATGGATTTACAATTGGAGTAGCCTTTGTGCTAGATACCAATGACAAGGGAGAAAACCAAGTCTAGGTGCAAGGATGGAAGGCTCATAATAAATGGGTGGATAAAGAGATAGGCTATATAAGGGATTGATGCATGCCTCATGATAAATGGATAGGTAGGCTATAGTGGAAAGCTCATGATAAATTGATCGGGATACGTTATAAGATGGAAAGCTCATGATAAGAATACACCATAGTGGATGGATCATAAGGGAGCTAGGATGTGATCTCCAAAGGCTATGTTGCATCGGAAGAACTTGCCCCATTCTAGGTGGTAATGCTTAGGATTTTTACATGACAAGGCTTATGACCAAGGGATGACATGATTGGATTTTACATGGCACTTATGACGATAGGATGACATGATGGATTGGTTTAAATGGGATGGATAAATGGTCAATGGATAGGCCTTGGTTTGGAAAGAAAGTGTGTCAAGAAATATCCAAACATGTTTCAACATTTTGCCCCTATATCTTCATCAAGATCAAAAGGAGAAAGGGTGGATGGATGTAGGATCATGATAGGTATGTGGGTGTAATGGGTAAGGATGGTAGAATAGGATATGGCAAGATAGGACATGATAAGATGGAAAATGATAGGTTGGAAATGATAAGATGGGATAGATAGTTTGGAAATGGATAGGTTAGATGAGACAATGTGCCCCCAAGTGTAAGTGACATAGAAGATCAACCTACACATATGGTCACATGCTTTTGACATTTATAGGATGATGGAGATGGAATGGTAACATATGTTTTGTGAACATGATGTGGTTTGTGATGGAAAGTGGACTTAGGATGGATGGAGGAATTATCAACATCTTTAGCTTGTTTACCTTGGGATGTGTATCCAAGGCCATATGAACATGGAGGGATCTTGACATGGTTCAGCTCCAAAATACCTTTTTCATAAAGACCTAGGCCTTTACCTTTGTAGTTCATGTTTTGGAGTAGGCGATGGACAGTGGGACTAGATGTGGTTTGAACATTAGACTTGAGCTCATAATTGGATGAAGAAGGTGAAGTGGATAAAGGTCGTTGTTGTCCTAAGGAAGAACACTCATGTATAAGGGTGGTAAGACCACTAGGACATGATGGTGGACTTGAAATAGGATCAATGGTAGATGTGGAGAGAGGATCATTAGCATTGTGTTCACTAAGATCCAAGTTATTTGTTTGATCTTCTATGCTTATGTGTTCTTGAGAGGCACATGTCTCATTATGACAAGTGGATGTTTGCTCATTATGGATAGGGCTAGATGGAGAATGACTAGGAGCAATTTGGATATCTTGCTCATGGATGGTTATGGGATTATGGAGAGGATCAAGGTATGTTTTAATAGGTTCTTCATCATAGATATCATCTTGATCATGAGATAGATAAAGTTTTGCCAAATGGATCATCATGGTTTTCATGATCTTAGCTAGAACCTTGATCATAACTATGAGCAAAAATAGGATTAAGTGGGCTATAAAAGGGATAAATTTGCTCATGAATGAGGTCATGGTGATGGCGAATAGCTTGAGGGCAACCCATAAGTAGGTCATGGATAGGTGGAACTTAGAGGTGCTTTGATCTTGATTAAGATTAAGGTTCAATATTTTCACATGTTTAAGATTATGCTCTTGACATACCTCTTGACTTTGGATGGAAGTGGAAGGTTCTTGAGTGGACTTGATACACTCTTGATAGTTATCAACATGAAGGCATGATGGCTCTTGACTTAGGCTTGTGGTTGGAGACTCTTGAATAGACTTGTTGGCTTGTAGGTCACATGATGGGCTCAAAGGGCTAGGTATATTAATGGAAGGCTCTTGAAGAGGCTCAAGGATATGTGAACCACATGATGAGATTATAGGATTGGACATGACCTTTGGAAGTTCATTGGTAGGCTCATGAATTGGTGTTTGGCATAGGGGTAGTCTATTCCTATCTAGTAGCCAATGGATCACATCCTTCGCAAGTGTATGGGTGGATGGGAAATATAAGGGATGGATGATAATGGTAGATGGTGTTGGATTAGGATTAAGACAAGGAGTAGGTTGAGAGCTAATTGGATTGGATGGATTAGGATTTGGACTAGATGGGGGTGATGTGGCATGATTTCCCATTATAGGTGGGTACACCTTGTAAACAATTGAGAGAAATATTGGGCATTGATTTGTATTATGGCCTTTGGTCCTATGGTATGCACAATAATCATGTTCATCATATGGACTTTCTTCACATGGTTTGACTTTAGGAAGTTCAATGAGTTTTGCTTCAAGCATCCTTTGTAAAACTCTCTCAGCCGCATCCTTTGGTGAACGATTAGAATGACATGGCGAGGAAGGTAATGAAGGGCTTGGTGATTTGGAGGGTTGATGGACCAATGGACTAGGAATAGGATCACATGGTGGTGTTGGGATAGGATTAGTTGGCTCATGTGTTGGTGTGTGATTAGATGATGAAGGCCACTCTAGATTGGTATCTCCCTTATCAAAGGTTATTGGATCTTGCATAGGATAACTTGGGCTTGTTTGATTTATGTACAAGGGGCCATTGGGATTTGCATTTGTTTCTTGTTGCAGATGTGGACTTAGGTCTATCAATGGTGCTTGATGGTCTTGTTGAAAAGGTGTACTTGGACGTGCTTGATTTATGTACAAAGCGCTATTGGGATTTATATGTTGTTCTTGTAATATCACTTGATTGCCTTGTGGATGGGCTTGGTAGTGCATTGGAATGGTGGTATGAGGGATTGGATAAGCTTGAGGTGGATGTTCATAGGTTGATGTGGTATTGACTTGGTGGATAGGTGGATTAAGTTGATAGGAAGTGGATGGATATGACATGCGGCTATAAGGTGGATTAGGTTGGTATGGAGCGGCTAAGGATTGTTGTACTTGTCGAGCTTGACTAGTGGCTAAAAGGTGTTGGACTTGGGCTATGGAATGTTGTAGTTGAGGTGATTGGCTTGCATGGGGTTGAGCTCTTTGGAGGAAGAATTGTAATGTTTTAATGGCATCTTGGTTTAGGGGTTGTGATCCTTGATAAAGATTTTGGAGGAATCTTTGGAATTTGATTTCTAGGTCTTCTAGTGTAGACATGTTGTCACCAAGTGTTTGTCTTAAGTCCTTTTAACAAGTGCTTGCTTAGGGATTTGGATGATGATGTGGAATGTTGAGATGATGTGTTTAGATTGATTTGTTTATGTGTTTGGTGTTTTTAGCTTGATTTGGCAATGTTCAAACAAATGATTATGCATATACACACATGAATCACTCACGCAAGACACATAAGCAAGCTGTTAGTTTGAAAGAATGTGATGATGGTTAAGAAAGCACGTGAAGACACTTCAACAAGTCCTAGTTAAGGCAAGGCCACTATCACAATGAGGTTCTAATGAAAATCCGGGGGATCGGCACCCCACGAGCATCCAGCAAGCCACTTAAGACTTTAACTAACCCTACTAGGAGTTTTAATATACATAAAGGTACACCTCCTTTCGAGTTAGCACTGTATGGTGAGCGCTAATACCGGTTAGACTTGGCTTTCGCCTTATCCTCTAATTTTTATAGCGGACCGGATGAAAGTACCGCTTGAGGTCATTCCCTTGGGGTGGATACCAAAGGCAGGCCTCTCTAAGGATAAACAAAAGCAACACAAGTAAATGTTTTTGATCTCCAAGTTCATGTTGGGATGTGAGGAGAGAGCATACACATTTACTTGGTCACACTCGCATGGGGTTCATTAACCTTAGAAATTCCATGTGTGATCAAACAGTTCAAGCACTTGTTCATTTTAGATCCAAATCCAAATGTGATGAAAGACAATGATTCGTTTTAAGCCCAATTTCTTGATGATGTGATAGCAAACAAATGTTCGTTTTATACCCAAAATCCAAATGTGTTTGCAAACAATGATTAGAAGATGAAAGAGATGAAAGATTAGAATGAGTGCACCTGATACAATCACTTTCCAATTTGCTGTAGATGTTGATGCCAATGCTGCTCTAGCTCCTTAGATGCCCTGATAAAAGTGGTATAGTTGTGAAGCTTGTCCTCCTAGCTTTCTAGCGAGTCCTTGTTTGTGCGATTTGGCCTCCGTATGTGAAAGTTATGATAGAAATACCAAGATGCACAATGACAGCAAGCAGAAGCAAGTTATAGTTGCCAGATGCGACATACTGTTGATCAGAGGCGATCTGTATTTGTGACAGGTGGGATCTTACAGATCAAATGCGACATGAAAAATACTAGATGCGGTTCCTGTAGGCTTATAAGCGATGAAGAAAAGCCAAAAGCGACCGATCTCGGCTTACAAGCGACCTGTATCTTGAAGATAACAGTCAAAACACAAAACCCTATTATGCACAGGCGAGCACTGTCAGTTCGGAAGCAAGGAATATTAGTTTAAAAGCAGTTGTTGTAAGTTCATAAGCGATGCACATCAGATGAAAAGTGACCACTATCCATTCAGAAGCGATGCATATAAGTTTAAAAGCGACGACTGTGATTTCAAAAGCGATCCGAATGAAAACAAAAGCGATCACTGTTAGGTCATAAGCGATCAATACAGTTTAAAATTGACAACTAGCAGCGAAAACACATAGGCAAGTTCTATAGGGATAAAAGCGATGCGTATCATTCCTGAGGTGATCACTGTCGATGTAAAGGCGATCCAGAAAACACCATAAGCGACTGATTTCAGTGCAGAAGTGATGCAGATATGCAAAAAGTGGCAAATTTTTGCTCAAAAGCGATGCAAAAAAGGATGGAGGCGATAGATAATAGCTCATATGCGACTAAGAAAAGACAAAAAGTGACAAACAATAGCCCAAAAGCGATCTGGAAAGTTTTGGGTGAGAGATTGCAGATAATAACCATATGCGACCAAGTTTACCAGATGCTATCAGTTTTTGTTCAAAAGTGAGCACTGTTTGTTTAAAAGCAGACCAAATTTGACCATAAGCGACTGCTATTTGCCCAAAGGCGAGCTGATTTAGCCCAGGCGAATGCTATTTGATCATAAGCGACCTAAATTACCAGAAGCACATTGTTGCAGTCCGGTTGTTGTTTTCTTCACCAAACGCTCCATTTTTCATCAAATTTAGGCAAATTTGTACTCAAAGTTTATGGAAACGGCATCCTGGACGCAATGGTAAGGTTAGATTTGGGCTAAGAGATCATCTACATACATATTTAGCCAAATATTTGCAAACTAGGGTTAGAAAAATGCAAATTTTTGCTACAAAAGCTTGCAAAAATGAAAGATTGGCGCTCCAAGAGATCTAAACTTCATAAAAACAACCCAAACAAGAGAGGTTAATCAAGGACGTGAGTCCCACCAGGTGTGCCAAATGTATATCGAAAAATTTGGATTTATAAATGGAAATGATCAAACAATTGAAATGCATAACCTAAACCCAAATAATTCAATACCTCGAAGATGCAAGATGAGCTTGATTGATCAATTTGTTGTGTTGGTTGCTCGATTCTACAGCATAACATTAAGATGAAGATGCTAGAATGAATGATAGATGAAGGATGCAAAGGCTCTAATGATATTTCAACAGAATAAGGGTACTTGAGGCTCAATGCATCTTAGAAAATTTTGCAGAATAATGGTACTTGAAGCTCAATGCATGCTAATGGCTTATGAGGGGGTTGATTTATAGAAAAGGCTTGGTTCAAATGGATGGTTGAGATTAAAAAGCTAAATGATTGATGTGGATGGCTAGGATTGATTCGGTTATCCCACTCTTCAAGGGAGTTGTAGTCATTTGACAAGTGTCAAGGAGAATAGGGCTCATGTGTGCTTGTGTACATAAAAAGTACTGCATATAAAAGATATTAAATAAAAGGTTGTAGTACCACTTATCTTTTTTAAATGAAAGAGGCACACATGTCGGCTAAATGATAAGATAAATTAATTAAATAAATAAAATTTATTTAATTAATTGGAAAGTCGGCTTATGATGAGAACTTAATTCAAATAAAATATTTGAATTAGTTGAGATATGAGTTGGAAATTAATTAATTAAATAAAATTTATTTAATTAATTGGATAGTGGGGAACTTAATTCAAATAAAATATTTGAATTGGTTGGGATATGAGTTGGATATTAATTAAATAAATCAAATTTATTTAATTAATTGGAAAGTCGGCTTAGGCTATGATTGGGATATGAATGGGAAATTAATTAAATAAATAAAATTTATTTAATTAATTGGAAAGTGAGATTATGAATGTGAAATTAATTAAATAAATAAAATTTATTTAATTAATTAGCTAAGTGGGATAAGGATGAGATTGAATGGGATTTAGGACAAAATGCTACATGATGTCTAAGTGATGTTTTTGACAAGGTGTTGCTAGACATGAACAAAGTTGGGACAAATTTGGGTGTCTACAAGTTGCAATACCACACATGTTTCAAATAAACGATGCACACATGTCAGCTTATGATGAAAGATGAAGATAAATGATAAGAGAAATTAATTAAATAAATAAAATTTATTTAATTAATTGGAAAGTGGGATTATGAAGGGATTTTAATTAAATAAATAAGATTTATTTAATTAAAATAGATAGAATAGAGATAATTAAATAATTAAATATTATTTAATTATAGATTAGAGAAAATAGAAGAAAATAGATAATGAATTAATTAAATAAATATGAATTTATTTAATTAATAGAATAAATAGGTGATTTAGAGAAAATAGAGAAAATGCTCAAATGTGTGAGATAGATGCAGATGATAGATAATGCGATATTTTGATACTAATGATAATTAGGTCAATTTTGGGTGTCTACATGCTCAAGATAAAATTTTGTTAGATAAGAGCATAGAATATGCACAGATGGCCATTAAAGAAGCTAGTGAACTATATCAATTTTGTCTTACATGGCCTGAGAAGACTAAGGACATAAAAGAGAAAATAGATGAATGGGAAACTCAAATAATGAAGATCTCCAAAAGTTATGATCTGGTGAAAGATGCAATTGGGAATCAAAAGGATACAATTGAAACCATCCATTCTGACATAAGTAAGCTTCAAACCCAGAAGGAGGTCATCAAACATAGAATGAGCCAGCTCCGAGAGATAGCAGGCTTCAATATCACATCCATGACCAGGATAGTAGTAGCAACAACAGATAATACAAGGCAAATCATTGAGGACCCTGCTACCATGAAGAAGGTAGAAGAGTTGGTGTCCTAGGTTAATGGGCATATACTAGCTTTGAGAGATACTAAGGTCAATTGGGATGAAGATGTGGTACAACTGAAGAAGATATACAAATATATTCTCCCTAAAAAATAGTAAGCAATTTGATTTCATCTGTATATATGTAGATAATACAAACAATTTTGAGGTTTTGGTCACTTGTACATATTTTTGTATCATACACCTTTTTCATTGATGTCAAAGGGGGAGAATGGAGCATGTGAAAAACACAAAGAAAAATAACTGAAAAATAAGGAGAGAAGCATGAAGTTAGGGGGAGCAGTGTAAAAAGAGTAAGGGGGACCACTATAACACTTTTTCACATCAAGTGTTGCCATCAATGCCAAAGGGGGAGACTATTGGCAACTTGTAAAACATCATTGATAGAGACACTACTGGTATGATGAAGTATGGTTGTGCATGATGTTTGAAGGTGTTGTCATTGATGGCAACAAGAAAAGGAACAAGGTTGGAACAAAGATTTTGGTCTGGTGAAGAATTAGTCATTTTGGCTAAGTGTTGGTAGTGTATAGAGACCGCAATAGAGAGACAGTGTTTGGATTAGCATTTGTCCACAGTTGAAGACCAGGTATTATGGTTCTAGTATAATGTTCCTAACTCTCACATGATCTTATATCCAAGGTTTCATATTTTGATCAGTTTTGGAAGTATATCTTTAAATGGCCTAAGTCCAGTAGAACAGAATACAGTGCCAATTAAAACATAACACACATTTGTTTTGGTTCGCATTCCTCCAGTGTTAGATATTTAGTTATGTGGTTTTGAGGTGTTGTAAAAACTTGTATGAAGAATCTAAATCCAAATTTGTAGAGGCTGAGGTCCACCAGAAAGACAATTATAAGCCACTATTGCTATATGGTTTGATAGTGACTAGATGTGACAGAGTCTGTGTTTCAGCAGTCCGCATGTTGATATTATGTTTTGTGGTTTTGGAGGTATGATCTATGATGTCTAAGGAGTCTTTGATATGATTTTGAGCAAGTCTTGTTGTCTGTAGTGAAAGTTGTGATCTGACAGTTATATTGAGTCAGTAATAGTCTGTGTTTGAGGCCGACATGAAAGTTTGATTTGTGTGCGGTAAGTTCTATTGATTAGAACTTTATCCTAAGTGGTTCTATAGTTGGAGCTGACATATGAGAAGGTGTTTCAAATGTTATTTGGGTCTGCTATGTATTTTGGTGAGTTGATTTGGCCAACAAGCTACATGTTTATTAACTATACACTTCATCTAGGTAGGCTGACCTAATGTGAAGAATCTAAGTGTTTCAAATATATATATGAGATCAAATTTGATGTTTGTGAGATGAGTGGTGCAAATATGAGAATGTATGTGTGCATGTGAAGTATGGTGATTTTGTAAGGGCAACAAGTGTAGAAGATGTAAGAATAGAGCAGTGTAGCAGAGGAATTGAAGATGAAGATTTTTGAGTTAGTTTTCTGATTATCATTGGATCTGTAATTATACATTTGCAGATGCACTTCTAGCAATTCATCTTGGTAGTGAGCCACCCTTCTATCTTATTTCTTTTGCCAATGATCCTTTTTGCAGTGAGCATTTTGGATAGTGAATCCTTTTGGACAGTGAGCCCTAAGGTAGTGAGCCTCTTTATAATTTAGTATTGTTACTACATAATATATTGTGAGCTAACACTCGCTGTGGTTTTTCCCTTTTTGGGTTTGCTTTAATGTTGTTGAATGGGAAAATGAATTAATGATTTAATGGGTGTATGGTTTAAGAGAATACTGATACACCCCCCTCTCAGTATTCCAGGTGTTCAATACCTGCCACTATTTGTAACATGTCAACTCATATTACCCAAATTACCAACTCAATTTACCATTAATTAAATAGTCATGATCAACATAATCACATTTTTGTTTAACAATAAACAATTTCATAATCAATAATTAAAATGCATATCTTTTTGGGATAATTTCAAAACTAAAATTTACAACATATTCCAAATATAATATATTAGTGAATCCTTTCACTATACAACCATAATGTTTGCTCATGGAAATATTGATAAATTTTAAATAAAATGCTTGACTAACAAGTCATATAATAGAATATACTGCATCTGGAGTTTGATATCTGTCTTCATAAGCCTTGGCATGTCATCTTCTTGAGAAGGAGAGCATCACCCTAGTGCTTTTACTCCAACCATAGACTGACGGTTCCCCACACAACTTCCTACCTAGAAGTGGCCCTACCCTTCATGAAGGGGATAGATATAAGGAACCAAATAGGTTTTCCATTTGAGTCTCTAGTGTTGTGTCCTTTATAATTCTTCATGGTCATACAACTATAAATCCACTCTAACAATGTATGACACTACTAGAAGAATTATACCATCTGGAGCACAATGCACCAACTAAGGCATGCAGAGATGGATGCATTACTTTGGCCAAAGATTTAATATACATAGATAGTTCACAATGAATGTAGTCGATTGTTCACACACTCTAACTTGACTTAGAAGCTATCTCATCCTGCATATATTTTAGACATAACTTGTCTATTCATCATTTCCTTTAGTTAATTTGACTTGGTATCATTCCTTAGACAAGGATAAATACACACATATACAATATCAATAGCATTAGGTAATTCTTAGTCCATCTGACTAGATTATTGACTCTGATTTCTAGAGTTCAATATAAGATTTTTTGTTTCAACTGCAATCTAAAAACTGTGACTACCTGTCACCCTATTCCTTATTGCAAAAGTTTGTATTCATGATGGTTTGATATCTAGTATTAACACAAGAGAAATTTGTTATAATTTCAAAAGTTCTCTAAGGAACTGATCTGTTCTGAGGATTCTCATATAATCCTCCCTGATAATAACCTTGCTTGGCTTATTTAAAAGTCAACAATAAAAGGTAGAAAGTTTACCATTGTTTGTCCATAAATAGGTTATCCATCTCTAACCCCATAAGATATAACAATCTTGTACTTGGGGATTAAGACACTACCACATCTTCGACAATAATAACTATTTATATCAAGTCCCATGAACTCTCTTCAATCATGAAGGTTAACTAGAGTTCTTGCAAAATAGTTTCATAATATCATTGTATCATTCGACCTTACTAACAAAATGTTTCTTTGACTACCACTTGACTAGTGGTATAGAAACATGCATGCATTAAAGAACACTAGTTCTTTTTTAAGCTACTCCAAGTCAAGGTTGTTGAGAGCTTCTTTATGATACACAGCCTCACTAGCTTATAGTTCAAAAAGTACCTCGGCTGGTGGCTTTATTCTCATCCGACCACCCATGAGGCACAACAATGTGATAGTAACACAATCTTAATAATGGACAGCCATAAATATCAATGGCACACATTAAACAATCTTCACTACCTCTCAAATAAGAGAGAGAGAGAGAGAGAATATAATATAGTGCAGTTATTTAACAACATAGGGTAGGGTTTGTAACCCTAATATCCCTTATTCACCATTCATGTTATTATGGCAGTGAACATGGTTGGGGCTCCACATACATGTAGACACAGACATTCTACCAATATAATATGTAAAGAAATATGATTACACAGACATATACTTTGGTCGCCACCTTTCCATTCACTTGGTGAGCCATATAATAATCAAAAGAAATGCTAGCAAAGCTATTGACACATAACTAAATTTAACAAAGACATGCTTTAGATAATGATAGCATAGCTATCGAAGAAATACATGGAATATCAATAATAAGCTTCAAATAACGATAACATATCTATCAAATCATAGTACATAATATAACAATAATAAGCTTCAAACAATGATAGAATAGCTATCGAAACATAGTATATAACAATAATAAGCTTAGAGTATTAGAGACAAGTTTCATTTCAAGAAACCAACTTAAATCAAACATGATTAAATGACATGCACAACACAGGGGTTCGGCCCTGGCCAGCATGCAACACCAATCAACATAGTGGCATCCAAAGGAGAAATAGAATACATATCATTCTAGTTTCTATCATAATAGAAACATATATGGGATTACCTAAGCACTTATGTCTCAGCTTTTTGTTAGATCTAGGGCACACAACTGAGAGGGGGCGTGAATCAGTTGTATAAAACTTGCTTCAACTTCAAACACTTGAATCCACTTTGTTATTTAACAGCATATCAATTAACCATTCATCAAAGCATAAAGCAAGAACACTGGAGAAGATAAACATCAACACATTAGACACCAAGATTTTTGACGTGGAAAACCTGGTTAAGGGAAAAACCATGGGGTGATTAACCCAAGGATTATTCTCTGTTAGAAGAATAAGAAAAATGGATGGCACATGCCAGTTAGGGCTCACTGCCTGAGCACACTGCTCACAAAGAGGCACACTGCCTACAAGAGACACACTGTCTACAAGATCATAAGTATTACAAACTTGAACTAGAGAATGACATCTTCACCATGTCTGGATTAGTTCCATTTAAGCTCAAAACACACCTGCTCTGCCTTTCACTCTTTCGCTATACCACACTCATCTGCTCAACAACACCTTTCAAAATGAATTCACAAACCTTCATTTATACAAGGCATCAACTTGGGAACAATCATCCAAGTTGGTAATCAACCACAAGAACATTCGCAAGATAAATAACTTATCTGGTCAGCCAGTCTAAGCAAGAACATCTTCATCTAGAAGAACTCATCCAGTCGGCCAACAAGAACATCTCCACCCAGAAGAATATCTTCAATTTCAGGCTCTACCACCAATGCGGACCAACAACACAACCTCAACATGATCCAAGACCCTTCACAAGCTTTCCTGAATGACCAGGTACATCCGCACTTCCTCTATTCACTGGAATCTCTTCTCTTCCTCATCTAGAACTTCAAGAACACAATCTACCACCACTGTCATACTGAAACATGTGCTTCCAAACCTCCAAATCATGAACAAATCGAGAGGACACATCACAAGGACATCCCAAACACTCTGTCCAATCCACAGAATAGGACAATACACTTCTAGATCTCACCGGACCTTCTTGTAATACTCTGTCACTCCGGAGCATCTCCCGGAACCGGTTCTACTTGATCAATCACATCTTCTTCAAATCTTCATGCAGACCTCTGAAAACTTAACTGGATCATCTCAAGACTCATATCTACAAAACCTTTAATCTGCATCCTCTGATCCTCAACCTATTGAGTACTTTTGCCTTCTTCTTATCACTGTTCTTCACTATTCCTGATTGAGACTAATTTTCTCAATATCCTCAGCACATAGCTCATCCAATCCTTCTTGTCAATGCAATATGAGTATGTTGACATCAATGACAACACTGATTAACCTCATACTTGCAACAATCTCCCCCTTTGTCATTGATGGCAACATATGTTTGTGAAAAACCATCAAGACAAGATCTTCTCCTTTCTGTCACAGCTCCCCCTATTAGCATTAACTCTTCACATGTCTTCTCTTCCTTTACTGCTCCCCCTTTGATCATCAACCACTTGTTTTTCACATGTCTTCTCTCCCCCTTTGACATCAATGGCAAAAGGGCTCATACTTGCAATGCTAACACACCAGAATCATACCAGCTGCTCCCCCTTAGTAGCAGCTCCCCATCATCAATCCGGATCACAAGATATGACTGTGATATCCACCGAACTGATGCACATCAGTGCATCCTAGTTCATCACCGGAGGGGCCATGACCCCTAACTTCTCCCTGAGATACTTAAAAGAGTCCTTGGGAAGAGGTTTAGTAAAGATATCTGCTATCTGATCCTTGGAAGGTATATACTCCAATCTGACTTCATCCTTGTTCACTTGTTCTCTTAGAAAGTGAAACTTGATAGATATGTGCTTAGTCTTAGAATGCAATACCGGATTATCACAGAAAATTGTGATAGGCTCCTCATATTCAACTTTAATGTCTCTTAGCATCTGCTTCATCCATAAAATCTAAGTGCAACTACTTGCTGTTGAAATGTATTCTGCTTCAGTTGTAGACAGAGATATTGCCTCTTGTTTCTTGCTTAGCCAAGAAACCAATCTTTTTCCCAAAAAGAAAGCTCCTCCACTTGTACTCTTCCTATCATCCACATCTCCTGCCCAATCTGCATCTGTGTATGCATGAAGAGAGAAATCTTGATCTCTAGGATACCATAGACCATACTCAATTGTTCCTTTCAAGTACCTAAAAATTCTTTTGATTGCCATGACATGAGATTCTCTAGGATCAGCTTGAAATCTTGCCACAAGACCAACAACCTACATTATATCTAGTCTAGTCTGAGTGAGATACAATAGTCCTCCAATCATTGATCTATGCTTGGTCTGATCTGTCTTAAGAGAGTCATCATCTTTGCTCAACTTACATCCGGTTGCCATAGGGGTGTTCATTAGCTTTGAACCTTCCATTCCGAATTTCCTCAACAATTCTTTTGCATATTTGGTCTGACAGATAAAGATGCCTTTCTTTGTCTGAGTAATTTGCAGACCCAAGAAGAAATTCATTTCACCAAGCACTGACATTTCAAACTCACTTTTCATTTGATTTGCAAAAGTTTTACACATACTATCTTTTCCTCCAAAGATGATATCATCAACAAATACTTCAACAATCAAGATGTTTTCCTTATCTATTTGGGAATATAGATTACTATCAGCAGTACCTTTTTTGAAACCAATCTACACAAGATGCTTATCCAACCTTTCATACCATGCTCTTGGGGCTTGCTTCAAACCATACAATTCCTTCTTCAACTTGCAGACCATATCATCATGATCAGACAATTTAAATCCATCCGGTTGTTCAATGTTTACTTCTTCTTCCAAATCACCATTTAGGAAGGCAGACTTGACATCCATCTGATATACCTTGAAGTCTTTGAAGGCAGCAAATGCAAGAAATAATCTGACTGCTTCAATTCTTGCCACCGGAGCAAAATTTTCTTCAAAATCAATTCCTTCTATTTGAGAGTAGCCTTTGCAGACCAATCTAGCTTTGTTTTTGATTACTTCACCAACTTCATTTAGTTTGTTCTAGAAGACCCATTTGGTTCCAATCACATTCTTGTTTCTAGGTCTGGGAACAAGATCCCAAGTATGATTTTTCTCAATTTGCATCAACTCTTCTTCCATTGCTTTGGTCTAGTTTTCATCATTGCAAGCTTCATTAATTGTTTTAGGTTCAATCTTTGAAATCAGACAGTATTCATTTGAATCTAGAGCAATTTTCCTCCTTGTTTGTACCCCTTTGCTTTTGTCACCTATGATCTGATCTTTAGAATGATTTAGAGTTACATACCTTGGAACTTTGGGTGTTTCTTGCACTACTATTTCTTGATCAGACTCATTCAGACAAGCCTCTTCTTCCTGATTTACTGGATCTGTCTGTATTTGAATTTCAGAGGAGGATTGAGCTCCTTGCACCAAAGAATCATTCTGATCATCTTCATCACATTCATAGAATCTTGAGGGCTTCTCAATTCCTTCATCAACCTTCACATTTGTACTTTCTATCATCTTTCTCAATCTTTTATTGTAACACCGGTATGCTTTGCTTTGAGTGGAGTAACCCAAGAAAATTCCTTCATCACTTCTAGCATCAAACTTTCCTAGATCTTCATCTCTTTTGATGTAACACTTGCTACCAAATACTCTGAAATATCTCACAGTGGGAGTTATACCAAACCAAAGTTCGTAAGGAGTCTTACCGGTATTGCTTCTAATTTGAACTTGGTTAAGAGTATAGACTGCAGTGCTGACAACTTCTCTCCAAAACATCTGAGGAACATTTGCTTCCATCATCATTGTCCTGGATGCTTCCTGGAAGGTCTGGTTCTTTATCTCAACTACTCCATTCTGTTGTGGAGTCCTAGGAGTAGACAACTATCTCCTTATGCCATGCTTCTCACAAAAGTCTATGAATTCACTGGATGTGAATTCACCACCTCTATCAGACCTCAGACATTTCAGTTTCAGTCCGGTTTGATTCTTTACCATAGCTTTGAAGATTTTGAACTTCTCAAGGGCTTCTGATTTCTCTTTTAGGAAAGTAACCCACATCATCTGGGAATGATCATCAATCAGTAACATGAAATATCTATCACCTTGCATACTCTTGATTCTTGTCGGACCACATAGATCAGTATGAACTAATTCCAATAATCCGGTGGAGGACTAATCCTTGCTTTTGAAAGAGACTCTGCTCTATTTACCTAGCTGACATTCTTTGCACAAACTATTTGTAGGTTTCACCAATTTTGGAAGATCTCTTACAGACTGAGTATTGCTTATCTTGATGATGTTATCAAAATTCACATGACACATTCTTCTATGCCATAACCAACTCTGATCTACTTGAACAAACAGACAACTTTTAATAGAACCAACTAGATGGAAGATATTACCTTTTGTTTGAGTACCAGATGCAATCTCAGTTTTAGAGCTTTCAAAGATCCTGCATCTTCCATTCTTGAACTGGAGATCATAGCCTTTGTCCACCAACTGACCAACACTGAGAAGATTGTGCTTCAATCCTTCAACATATAGTACATTATCGGTTTTGCTCTTTCCATCAAAAGAAATAGTTCCCCTACCTCTGATTCTGCCAGTAGAATTATCACCAAACTTTACCATTCCTCCTTCATACCTTTCCAAATCTAAGAACTTGTTCTTTTCACCTGTCATGTGGTGAGAACATCCACTGTCAATAATCTAATCATCCTTTTCTTCAACTTGGGCAGCCAAAGCTCTTTCCACAACCTTATGATTGACAGATTTAGAGGATATTGAATCTTCTTCCTTGATGGCAATAAACACCCATTCATTTCTAGATCTGTTTCCTATCTCTGATTCATCATCTATTACACCTTCATTATCATCTTCTTCATGAACATAATAACAGTTCTTTTGGAACCTTTGTCTATTAGAATTTGATCTTACAGTTCTTTCCGGACATCTTGAGGCGAAATGACCAATCTTATTGCAGTTGAAGCATTTAAAAGGTAACTTTCCTTCATACTTACCGGATCCTCTTGGCAGTCTCTTTGCAATGAGGGCTTCAAGATGAGCTATTTCTGCTTCTTCCTCTTCCATGTCTTTTCTTGCTTGATCATACCATAACAGCTTCCTTGAAGAGTTTTCTCCCGGATCAAATCTTTGTTTTCCTTTCACATAGGCACTGGCTTTGAATGCAGATTCAGTCTTGGGGGGATCATCTCCAAACTCAGTCATTTCAAATGCAACCAGTTTGCCAGCCAATTGCTCTCTTGTGACAGTTGTATGGGCTCTGAATTCATCAATGGCAGCAACCTTGATTTTGTAGGCAGCAGCAAGGGATCTGAGAATTTTGCAAGCAATTTCATTTTCATCCAGAACTCCACCAGCATTCCTGATTCCACATACCAGTTCATTCACTCTTGGCATAAAGGTAGTGATGTTTTCATCATCTCTCATCTTCAATCTTTCAAATTTTCCTTTCAGACTTTGTAACCTTGCACTCTTAACAAACTCATCTCCTTCATGCAGAAGTTCCAGTTTAACCCAGATCTCATATGCAGTAGGTAGGTCAATAACATTTGAGAGCTCTGAATCATTCAATGTGCTTAGAAGAGCTTCTTTGGTTTGCAAATTATTTTCTGCATCTGTGATTTCATTCAGAGTTGTCGGACCACCCTGTGGAGGTACATAAGCCTTTGTGATCATGGACATGTATGCTTTTCCCATACACTCCAAGTGACATTTCATGCGACCTTTCCAGAGCAAGAAATTGGTTCCATCGAACTTCAGACTATCCTTCTTGTATGACGACATCCTGGATCTCCTCAAGCGGTTAAGCTCCTTTCAGAGGAACTTGGCTCTGATACCAATTGTTAGATCTAGGGCACACAACTGAGAGTGGGGGTGAATCAATTGTATAAAACTTGCTTCAACTTCAAACACTTGAATCCACTTTGTTAGTTAATAGCATATCAATTAACCATTCATCAAAGAATAAAGCAAGAACACTGGAGCAGATAAATATCAACACATTAGACACCAAGATTTTTGACATGGAAAACCCGGTTAAGGGAAAAACCACGGGGTGATTAACCCAAGGATTATTCTCTATTAGAAGAATAAGAAAAATGGATGGCACATGCCAATCAGGGCTCACTGCCTGAGCACACTGCTCACAAAGAGGCACACTACCTACAAGAGACACACTATCTACAAGATCATAAGTATTACAAACTTGAATTGGAGAATGACATCTTCACCATGTCTGGATCAGTTCCATTTAAGCTCAAAACACACCTGCTCTGCCTTTCACTCTTTCGCTATACCACACTCATCCGCTCAACAACACCTTTCAAAATGAATTCACAAACCTTCATTTATACAAGGCATTGACTTGGGAACAATCATCCAAGTTGGTAATCAACCACAAGAACATTTGTAAGATAAATAACTTATCCGGTCAGCCAATCTAAGCAAGAACATCTTCATCTAGAAGAACTCATCCAGTCGGCCAACAAGAACATCTACATCCGGAAGAATATCTTTAATTCTGGGCTCTACCACCAATGTAGACCAACAACACAACCTCAACATGATCCAAGACCCTTCACAAACTTTCTTGAATGACCAGGTACATCTGCACTTCCTCTATTCACTAGAATCTCTTCTCTTCCTCATCTGGAACTTCAAGAACACAGTCTACCGCCACTGTCATACTGAAACATGTACTTTCAGACCTCCAAATCATGAACAAATCAAGAGGACACATCACAAGGACATCCCAAACACTCTGTCCAATCCACAGAATAGGACAATACACTTTCGGATCTCACCGGACCTTCTTGTAATACTCTGTCACTCTGGAGCATCTCCCGGAACCGGTTCTACTTGATCAATCACAACTTCTTCAAATCTTCACGCGGACCTCTGAAAACTTAACTGGATCATCTCAAGACTCATATCTACAAATGCTTTAATCCACATCCTCTGATCCTCAACCTATTGAGTACTTTTGCCTTCTTCTTATCACTATTCTTCACTGTTCCTGATTGAGACTAATTTTCTCAATATCCTCAGCACACAGCTCATCCAATCCTTCTTGTCAATGCAATATGAGTATGTTGACATCAATGACAACACTGATTAACCTCATACTTGCAACACTTTTATCAAAATCCCCTTCATCTCCTATGTGAGCTATAATTCACCAAGACTGTGTTCTCCTTGCCTTCATTCCTCCCTACCCAAAACATACATGCCACACCAAAAAAAAGAAAGAATAACAATAGCTAAAAACAATACTATCACTTCTCTTTTGAGAGTATGGGATTCTCCCCACTCTCTCGACCCACGATGCGAAACTATCTCCTCAAAAATCTCCTCGAGAGGGCATGCCATCAGCCAACTACCCCTAGTCACCCCCGCGGCCAAGTGGGTTATTCCCCACTTCTTCCTTGTTTAGAGGGTTATGGCAGAAATGCCCTCCTACGTGAGCATGAGGATAGCTTCTAAAATTAAACTCTAACACAAAGAGATAAATAATAATATTTTAATAAAAACCAATATCTTTATCACTATGTCATAATTTAACAAATATATAATTAATATATATTGACTCAATGGTAAAATTACCATCTCAATGTAAGTCGATAATCGACAATGGCTAAGGTATGAGAGTGGGTCGAGACCTTCTCCCCCATTGCCACCTTATTCTTATGTCAGCGTCGAACATAGAGCAAAGCAGAGAAAAAGATTGCGAAACTCTTTCGACCAAATCAACAAAGTTTGACGTTGGAAAACCTTTTCCCCACGTCAAATCAATAATGGTCAAACCAAGGATAATCTTGAGATAGAAACTAATAGTTACATGCCTTCTCTCGCATGGGTTTACATAATGATCATTTTGAGACTTCAAATGGAAAATTGGTCTTTTCATAATATCTATCCCCTTCTCTTTGGTGATCCTCTCCTTCCATTCTTGAAGGAAGATTCCTTTCCTAGTTACACTCATAGTCATACAAACCATGATCAGTGTATCATCAATAAATCATAAAACATCATGATAAAATAATCTAAACAACATGTAATCTCATGTCTAATCTAAGCATTAATCATAATCCATATAATCAATGATTTATCTTGATATTTTCCACAAACATCAAATCATTAACCTATGATTATTTATCCATTTTACCACATAAAAAGTAAGATTAAGCTTAGTTAAGGTTGGGATGTAACAAATCTCCCCCCATAAGAATCACCGTCCCTGATGATTTAATGTTTCCAAAGATTATAACAACATAAAAAAAGTATTTGTTCATTATAATGAAATGTTTTAAAAGAGATGGACAAATCTTTGATAAATATCATCATAATTCTCCTAGGTGGCATTTTCTTCTGCATAGTGGTCCCATTGGACCTTGCATTAAGTTATCTCTTTATTATGCAAGTATAACTTACGTGTTTTGATCACCTTGATGGGCATGATCATTACCACCCCTGGGTCCTTCACCTGTATGGCATTCCAATCAAGAATAGTGTTGTGTGGTTACACAACACGTCCCATTTTGACTTGGCAAAATAGGGACCCAACTTTTTGGCTTGTTTTGTGCTTTCTGGCGGTCTGGTAAAAAAAAAGTAAGTCATGTAGATGATCCTGCATAAGGGGACTGGGTAAGGCATCATGATGAGGTCAATTTTTCAAAGTTCATATTTCATGTCAATAACCTCATGGTTGGATAGAATACAAAATTTCATGTGGGTTTGCCTTTTGGATCACCCTGATATTCCTTAGGGAATGAAACTTATGGTGAGTCAAAGTCCTGGTCAAACCTGATATTCCGGGGGGGGGGTCATATTTCTTAACGTCAGTCATAAGGTCATCCTGATCTAATTTATCACCCGATAAATCATGTGGTCCAAATATCCAGACGTCAATTTTAGGTGATAGTGACCTTTACCCGTCAACAGCCTTATGCATTTCGCGAGGATCATATTTCTCAATGCAACCTGATATTCCTTAATATCCTCCTGCCGCGAAATATCCCCCTAAGCCATTATCCTGATGATGTCATTCAGGTCCGATAAATGAAGAAATGAACATGATGATGATGTCATCATCCTTTTTACCTCGCAGAGGTATATTTCCAATAGTGATCCCGATCTTTCCTAACATGACGATGACATCATAGTGCAACAATAATAAACTAAGTCATTATCCTGATGACGTCATCCTGATATTTTCAAATATCACCTGATATTTCGAATATCACCCGATCTTGCGAATATCACCTGATATTTCTTAATATCCTCCTGCCGCAAAATATCCCCCTAAGCCAATATGATGATGACATCATCCAACCCCAATGAACAGAGAAAATCACCCTGGCAGTGATGTCATCATCCTTCTTATCTCGCGGTGGTATTTTTCCAACGATCGCCCTTTTTAATAACATGATGATGACATTAGCTTATCCCATTTCACAAAGGATCTGATATGACGATGACACCATCAATCAGCTTGACATCTGAAGCTCATCTATTCTCTAACATCCGTCACCTTTTCTAATATGATTGATCTTTCCTAACATGACAGTGACGTCTTTTTGACCTGATATATAAAAAGATTGACATGACCGTGACGTCTTCTTATTTGGAGGGTGATATTCCTTAATATCAGGGTCATATTTCTTAACATCACCTGATTTCCTTCAGTATGACCATGACGTCAGCCTTTCACATTTAACGAAGCCCGTCCATGACGATGACATCATCACCATATCCAGATCTATGAAGAGAGTCATATTAGTTAATATCCCTCATATTAACTAATGTGTATACCCGGATCTAATAGTTTCATTCAATGGAATTTAGTGAGCAAGAGCGCATGTATTGCATATGCATGATCTTATGCATGCGCAAACTGAAAATGTAAGGCTTGCATATCATATGAAGGGTCACATCACCCTTGGAATGCAAAAAAGGCTACCGGAAGGTGAAACTATTTGCAAAAATTCAGAGAAATTCAAAAAATTAGGAAATTTGTGATCTTCTCCTTGGTAGGGTCATAACTCCTAGCTGCTGTGTCAGAATTTAAACTTTTTGGACTCGTTGGAAAGATAAACTGGTTATCTAGTTTGAGTTGCTTAGTTGCTTAGGCTTAACACCAAGCACTAACGAAGTCTTGAGCCCTAATTTCACTCCGAAGGCCTCCAAAAATGCGATTTACCAAGATGTAGAAAATACCGAAAATCGTATTTTCGAAATTTTTATCAAAAATCACTCAAATGACCCTAGACCTGATCAGATATTGAGCCATTTTAGGGCCTGATGGCATGTTTTCCAGTCAACAATAGTCACCTGGACCCTCTTGACCACCTATGGACATTTAATTACGCGAATTTTCACAGATGCTCAATATTCATAACCCGATATGTATAGGTTTGCACATTCACAGCCTGATAAAATACAAATGTTTATTTTCCTGCTAGTTATTAAATGAAGCTGATGCTTGATTCTTGTCTTTTTATTGCAGGATGTTGAAGCTGTTTTGGAGGATGGATAAAAATTATAGAGTTGCATGCGGAGGCAACATGAACTAGGGCTGAGGAGGATATTGTCAAATATACTGTTTGCTAGCTAGAAGACGGACTAGGTCAAAGATGCTGGAATATTTTGTGCCAGCTGTATAGTTGCCAACTGATAGACACGTGCTATTCATCTGGACTGTTGATCTTAATAGATAAATCCCGACCGTAGGTCATTTGTAATCGTTCCCTCACCTTATTCTATAAAAGGTGCAGGGATGTGATAATTTGAGTATTCAAAACTTAATTGAAATTTGCTTGTTGAAGTATTCAGGACTCATTTCAAAGCTATTGTATATGTGCATGTCTTTTGCATACTTAATGAAAGAGAAGAGTATTTCGATTACAAATCTTCATAAATCTTGAGTAATCTGTGTCTGAATTCTGGATATGTGCTTTGATTTGCTGCGTCCCTTGGAGTGCTCATCATGTTGCATCTATTGTTTTCATTCATCATCCTTCGAAGTTTGCATCAACTGTATCTAGCTGTGGAATATCCTGGTGAACATATGGTTTGATTTCTTCTCCTCATGACAGTATCAAGTATGTATGTGGATCAATAACTAAAGGTTCAACTTTAATTTGAAGTATTTCTTTCAATTTCTTTCAATTTCAGAGCATTTCATCATCATAATTGCAGATAATTGACAATCTTAAGCAAATAATAGAAATATGCAGACATCTCATAGATAACTGAATATCATTAGCATATTTGAGCTAAATGCATGTAGTGTTGAAAATATCATGAGAAGAATTGGAAATAATGGTAAAATTCATGCAAATATCAACCTGTAGGCACAATATTTGAGTGAATTCATAGTGCAGAGGTAAAATAATTTGGAGATTTATGCAGGGTAGATATAAAGAATAGGATATTTGGAGAAATATTGATGAACTTTACAGAAATTACTAGAGAACGTAAGGCCCTTGAATGATTAACAGCAACACACATCAACCACTGAGTAACGTCAGTAGATTAAGAACTAATCAACAGAGACTTGGGATCATGAATTCTTTGAATTCATCGTATCTTTCAAGACAAGTAAAGGTTGTTGTGTAACTTTTATTCTATGTTTGTTTATGACTAACATCATGATCAACAAATAGGAACATGATTATCTCCTGCAATAAACTTTTTCAAATATGAAAGATGGAAAACATTGTGCATCATGGCAAGAGTTGGTGACAGAGCAATCCTGTATGCAACTCGGTTGACCTCTCCGAGAACTTCAAAGGGACCCACATACCTAGGAGCTAATTTGGATGTCTTTCCAAACTTAATAGAGGTCTTTTGGGGTTTGACTCTTAAAAGGACTTTTTCTCCCACTGAGAAATGCCTTGCGATGTGTTTAGCATCCACAAAACATTTCTTCCTATCATTCGCTTCTGCTAGCCTTTTCTCAATCAAATGGACTTGCTCTTCCATTTCTGATAGCATTTCTAGACCAAGGCTAATCCTATCTTCTAGCTTATCCCAACTTATAGGAGTTTGGCACTTTCTTCCATATAATGCTTTAAATGGAACCATCTTGATCACGGAACTATAATGTTAGAAAATGTCCCCTTGGGGGCTTTTCCCTCATAAGATTTAGCTCCCAGACCTTTAGAGCGCATTTACGACATTTTAGTTCATATTTTAGCATCCCGATGGAATGAGACCTAAGTCCCATGACAAATAGGACCTAAGAGGACCCCTTGAGCTGTACCCTACCTAAAATAGGGGGGAGGACTTGGGCATCTACGCCCTAGTCCTGCCCTATTTTAAGGTAGCCTTAATTTCTGGGTGTCAGTTAGTGACCATTATTAGGTCCCTTTACCGACACAATAAGTTTGAATTTCAAATATCTTGGCGGGAGTTCTTGTAGATGCATATATAAACATATGTAGGCATTCATTTGTAAACTAGATTGTTATTGTAAACTCTAGGCATTCTCAAGGTGATTCAAGGCTTTCTATTGTGTTGCAAGAGTAGACTTGTATGTTTTGAGTGTTGATATTTGTAGATTTAAGCATCAATTCCTTCATGGCATAAAGAGCATCTTCCTCCATGAAAGCTTCACTACAAGGTGACATATCATTATGTTTTTATCATTGATTCCTTTGGTTTTTGGCCTCTGCCTCACAAGGGCATGCCCTCTTTACCTAACAACAGTGTTTGGAGACTTAAGTGTCCTCCAAAGTTTGACTGAGGCAAACTCTAAACACTACAACCCCCAAACCAAGCCTTGTGATTGTAGGTTATATGTGTTGTATTCAGGAAAAGTGGAGTAATAGGAAGGTTGGAAAGACATCAGGGATTTAGGATCTAAAGAAAAGATGGACAAATGAGCACTTCCAGGACTAGGGCGCTCGCTCTTGTGTCCTCCGCAGACTGATTCCAGAAAATAGAAGTTACAGGGTTGATCAGTGTCTGAAGGAGGTCTAGATTCCCTAAAAAAGTAGGTATCTTGGACTTGGGTGCCCTCTCCAGTGTCCCTGCCTGTTCCTCTTTAGAACCCTAAAAACATGTATTCTGTAATTTGGCATTTCACTCCCGTCTGCAAGAGCTTTTTTCGTAATTCATTAATTTGTTGTCGTATTTGCTTAATTAAGGTTTTAATGGTCAATTGAGCATAGGAGAAGGAAAAATTGATAATTAATTCCATATTCCAAGCTTCCCCTCATTTGCAATAGATCTAGGGTATGATAGTGCTCACCACTCGACCCTAGATCCTTCAATGTTAGGGTGAAAGGAGGATTTTAACATCTAAGCCACAAAAGATTAACAAATCCAATTTTACCCTAAACATTTTGGTGAACCCATGTCTTTGAACTTAAATTGCAACTTGCTAAGTGTTTGTCTACATATTTGGTGTGATTTCATTCATTCATATAGGCATTTAATTTATTACATTGAGAAAATTTTAAAAAAATTGAAAAATTGGAAAAATACAAAAAAATTGCATTGTTGGGCCTACTAAATTGTGTCAGTTCTTCCTAAATTTTCCTAATTCATGATTTTCGCATCATATCTGATATAAACTACAGAAAAATACAAAAAAATCAAGATCTTGCATTGCATTTTCATCATTTAATTGCTAGGGTTTTGTGGAAATTTTGTCAATTTTAGATAACCTAGTAATTCCAAAATCTAGGGTTTGTAGGCAAAATCTTTTATTAGATTTTTCTACTTATTTTAAAGGCTCATTCAAATTTGCATTTGGCTGTAGTCTTGAATTTTAGTGTGAATTTTCATTTAAATTTAAATTATTTACATTTTTGCATTGAAAATTTCAACAAAAACTAGCAATTTTGATGCATTTTCATTAAATTTGCATGATTAAGCTTGAAAATAATTTTCATATTTGAGAGTAATTCAATTTCATCATAAATCAGACTTCAAAGCATTCGCATAGCATTTTGTTCCAAAATCTCAAACCTAGGGCTTTGAAAATAATGATTTTCACTAATTTTGGCCTTATTGACTTCATAAATTTGCACTATAGGTGTGTTGTGAAGGATATTTTTGCATTAATTTTCTATTATCAAGGTAATAATTTCCTTCCCCTCATAAAAATCTTCACAACATCCTTTTAACGGGCTCTTGTAGTGAAAATTTGGTGAAAAACTACACATTTTGGCTATTTTAGCCCTAGGGTTTGACCTAGTTTGTACTCAAAGCATGTTGTGATCAATTTTATGGATTGAGGTGACTGATATTATTGATATTATTTTCTGTACCTCCTAAAATTCCTTACAACACCCCTTTTGCTAGGTCTTGGAATTGAAAAATCGTGAAAAATAGCCTATTTTTACTATATTTTCAGTAGGGTTTGACCTTAAATTGCATTAAAATCATGTTGTGTTGGGTATTTTGGCACCAAGTGGCTGTTATTACTGATATTATTTTCTATCCATCATCATTTTCCTCACAACACCCTTTGTTATGCTCTTTTGCATTGAATTTTGGTGAAAAAAGTGTCTATTTTGACATATTTTCACTATAATCGACTTGGCATTATCTTAAATTTGCATCAAGAGTGTGTTGAGATTGAGTATATTGCTGCATGATTTTAACAACTCACTACCCTAAGAGAAATATTCCTTTAAGAAGAAGCATAAGACACATGGGATCTAGTGCTCTCGAAGAAATTGGTACTTTGAACACCTTCTTTACAAAAGGAGAAACCCAAACATTACAAGACATTCTACCCATTACAAGTAAAATGGAAGAGAAAACTTTTCATGATGTTGATGATACTATTGAGGCAGCAGGATATGTATCTGATGAGAAAATAGAAAAATTGGATAAATACTTAGCAAAATTTCAATCATTTATGGAAAATGATAGAATTGCTGAAGAAGTCGTTCCTACAATTCATAACATAAGAGAATTGATAAAAGAAGGACAAGATGGCATTAATGCACTTTGTGGTCTAGCACATATTGTACAAACTAATATCATGCCGATAACCAAATGTACGCAAATGATAAATAACACTTTATCGCCATCTCATACTCAAGTTTCGGCACCTATACCGACTACGGGAATATCCACTTTTACATCAACGATCTTAACAACTAATGCGAACGCTTGTAGTAATGCTACCACTAGTATTGGAGTATCTAATGGCACTAATTACAAAGTTGTGGGATTTGATTATCAAAATTTGGTTCCTAAAGGGACCCAATCTATGCATAATTGCTCTCAACCACCTATTCATTCCACTCAATTCCAACTACCTATCACATACTCGCAACCATCTTCCACCTATGAGTATGGCCAACTACCATTAACATATTCTTAGCCTCCACCTATTATATCTCAAGCTCAATCACCTCCACACCTTGGTTCTAATTCCTCACAATAAACTGCATCTCCCAATGATGCCATCCTAAACCAACATTTCAGGGCATGACTGCTTTGCAACAAAAGGTAACAAATTTGACAAATTCTTCACAGCCTAGTCTACCAACATATCATGCCCGTAATCTATTATCCTATGCAATTTTGAGAGCTCCTATGCCTAAGAGGTTTGAGACTCCTCGCTTTGAAAAATATGGTAGAAAAGGTGATCCCAATAGTCATGTGGCAGCATTTACAGCTATGTGTAGTGATTTCTATTTTGAAGAGGATTTGTTGGAAAAAAATTTCTCGTGATCTCTCAAAGATACTACTTTAGAATGGTTTTGCTCGTTGCCTCTGAATTCAATACACTCCTTTTCTCAGTAGATTGATCAATTTTTACAACATTTTCAAGCAAATATTAGACCCCAAGTCACCCTTATTGACTTGGTTCAATGTAAACAAGGTCCGAAAGAAAAGTTGACTGAATTCATTAGTCAGTATCAAGGACTTTATGCACAAATTTAGTATCAGATGAAAGATGAGGATGTTCAAAAGATATTCATTACAAATTTGCAACCTAATATTTGTGACAAGATTCTCTTGATGAAGTACAACTCCTTTCAACATTTATGCACTTCTCTTTATGGATATCAACTTTCTTCTAGTCAGTATGAAAACCAAAACTCATCGGCTCAAGTTGGTCAATCCTTGGGTGGATCATCACAAAACAACTTTAGAAGGAACAATAATAGGAGTTTCATCAAGATCAATGGACCAAATATGAATGTGTCTGCTATAAATAATCCAAAAAAAGCATCATATCAACCAATAAAGTTTACTCTGATATCTGAGTCCTATCATTCTATCATGAATCAAGCTATGAGTAATAACATTCTAAAACTTCCCCTGATCAAGCCTATTGATCCTAGTAAATAAGGACCTTAATTTGATGCTAATGCCTTTTGTCATTATCATTAGACTCAAGGTCATGATACTGAATGATGTATGCATCTTAAACATGAGATACATGACCTTATTGATTCAAATGTCATCTAGGTATCAGGTGTGAATGATAATAGAAATAAGTTAGTTGCTATGCCGAATCAGAATTTACAAATCTTCACTAATCCTTTTCCTAAACATACCAAAAATAATATGGTGGAACAAGATTTAGTGGAAGTAGATGAGGATGATTACTTGGACTATGATAGTATCATGGGTATGATTGAAGTCAACAAGAAACAAATGGATAATCCACCTCATCCATGAAGAAACAGAATTTACACTAAGGTTCCTCCTCTGTTATCCTTATATGGATTGGGAGATAATCAAAATGTCTTTAAAAAGAAAGAACAAAAATTGATACAGACGAGCAAGATGGTACAGGATGATTCCCATTACTATCTTAGAAAGATTCAACAATGAAAACTCGCTAAAAATTGCAAAAGAGCAAGACGACAATCAACAAATGGAAATAATAGTGGTTCTTCCCCTCATAAGCAACAAAAAGTCTCATTTAAACAAGGATTTAATGGACAAGCACCATATGATAACAAACAAGACTTTCATAAGAAACACTCAAATTTTGCTTTAAACATGATCGAGTACCTCTCCAAGGGGTTCGAGAACTCCAAGATATAAAATGAAGACCCTACAAGTAAGTATCTATAAAATTTTATTCCTCTCATGATGTGCTTCCCCTGTGATGTGTTATGTGTTGTTTAGGCCTCCTGGAATAACCTTGAATTCTCCCGTAAGATTTGGGATACCAGGAGACTGCCTCTGTTGTGACCTTCTTCTATTTGTATCATCATTCTTCTATATTGCCTCTCTCTCTGATTTCATTGCTGAGTGTTGTGTCTTAGGACATAGCATCATGGTTGGTGACTTGGGGGCACCCTCCTATGTGACTGTTCCTAAGACACTTGTTTTCTCCTCTCTTATTTATTGTTTCCCTTCCTCTAGTGTTTCCATCTAGCGGGCGGATAAGAACAAAAATTTATACTGATGCAGACCTAGTGTCCCTTTCGAGAGCAATCAAAAAATGGACTATAGTTCTTAATATGATGATGGGGTTGTATATCTTATCCGACGCTTGGCTAGTGGAAGCACTTGTGCTTTCCGCCTAGTGAATTTCATGATGTTTTTGTCACATTTACAAACCTTAACAATAATATTGCTCTATGCAACTTTGTTTGCCTTTGAATCTAGCCTTGGCAGTACTCGATTCAGAGAGCTTCATGATTTAGCCCCTAGTTATTCTCAAACTCTGAATTTGTTGTATAACCTTGGCTCTTTGTGTGGTTAATCATATGCATTGATGTTGTTGTTTATCATTATGTTGTAGACACTAATATGTTTCTTGCAGGGATCTGTTTGTGGGAACATTTGGTGATCATGAAGTACATGTCACCTCCAAGGGGCATGGGCTTTGTGAAAGTCGATATTCCCTTGTGTGTTTTCTTCCTACCTTAATGTGCTTGATATCAATAACTGATATCAACCACCTTAAGGTGGGGCATATAAGGTAAGCTATTTGTTATAGATGTTAGCAATGTGTTTGACCTCAAATGCAGTGACCTGTGCTCTTGAGTAGTGCATCGTGCATCTTGAGTTTGTTTGCAATCAATCGATCATGTAAGCCCTCTGTGGAGGTGGGATATCATGTATATCCTTTTTTATCTTAAGCCCTCTCTGGAGGTGGGGATGGTGTATTTCTCGGACTAGATTGCATCATCCTGTCATTTTCAAAAGTCCTCTACGGAGGTGGGGAGCGGTTATGTGACTAACTCAACCCTTAAGTGTGTCTTTGGCAATTGTTGTGGCGAAGCCCAATCGTCGGTGTGTGCCTGTAATGTGCCTGAGATGGTGATGAGCCTAGAAATAGGGAACACACCATCGCTTGTCTGCTGTGTTTTCTCTGTGTCTTCAAGTGTGTATGTTTTGGCGTGCTTGCTTTGTATGGCATGTTTGTTGCCCCATATGCAGTGACCAGCACTCTTGGGGAGTGCTTCATGCATTTTGGGAGGTTTTGCGTGTCTTACATGTGTGTTGCCCCATATACAAAGACATGCGCCCTTAAGTGGTGCATTGTGTATTATGGGAGGTTTGTTTACTTTCCAATACTTGCATTTGCATTTCATATATATGAGAAAAATAAAAGAAAAGATATCATTTCTGTCTTCCATGCATTAATGTGTCTTCTATGCATTAACTGTCTACTCTGTGTTCTGCGTGACTGTAACTGTCTTCTCCATCTTTTACGTGCATGTTACTATTTTCTATGTGATTGGCATGTCTTCTCCATGCTTGGTGTGTTTCTTGTGTTTGTGACCTTACTTTAATGCATGTATGGGCCTTGTGTTTATACATACTTTAAAGTTGGGGCTAAATGTAACGTCAAAAAATGACCCCTTGGGGGCTTTTCCCTCATAAGGTTTAGCTCCCGGGTCTTTAGAGTGCATTTAGGACATTTTAGTTCATATTTTAGTATCCCGATGGAATGAGACCTAAGTCCAATGACAAATAGGACCTAGGAGGACCCCTTGAGTTGTACCCTACCTAAAATAGGGGGGAGGACTTGGGTGCCCGCACCCTAGTCCTACCCTATCTTAGGGCAGCCTTAATTTCTAGGTGTTGGTTAGTGACCGTTATTAGGTCCCTTTGCTAAAATGATAAGTTTAAATTTCAAATATCTTGGCAGGAGTGCTTGTAGATGCATATATAAACATATGTAGGCATTCATTTATAAACTAGATTGTTATTGTGAACTCTAGGCATTCTCAAGGTGATTCAAGGATTTCTATTGAGTTGCAAGAGTAGACTTGTGTGTTTTGTGTGTTCATATTTGCAGACTTAAGCATCAATTCCTTCATAGCATGAAGAGCATCTTCCTCCATGAAAGATTCACTACAAGGTGACATATCATTGTGTTTTTATCATTGATTCCTTTGGTTTTTGGCCTCTACCTCACAAAGGCATGCCCTCTTTATTTGACAATAGTGTTTGGAGACTTAAGTGTCCTCTAGGATTTGACTGAGACAAACCTCTAAACACCACAACCCCCAAACCAAGCCTTGTGATTGTAGGTTACAGGTGTCACATTCAAGAAAAGTGGAGTTGTAGGAAGACTAGAAAGACATCAGGGATTTAGGATTTAAAGAAAAGATGGAAAAAGGAGCACTTCCAGGACTAGGGCGCTCAATGTCTAAAGGAGGTCCAAATTCTCTAAAAAAGTAGGTACCTTAGACTTGGGTGCCCGCTCCAGTGTCCCCGACTGTTCTGGTTTGGAACCTCGAAAATAGGTATTCTATAATTTGGAATTTTACTCTTGTCTACAAGAGCGTTTTCTGTAATTCATTAATTTGTTGTCGTATTTTCTTAATTAGGGTTTTAATGGCCAATTGAGCATAGGAGAAGGAGAAATTGACAACTAATTCCCTATTTGAAGCTTCCCCTCATTTGCAAGAGATCTAGGGTATGATAGTGCTCACCACTCGACCCTAGATACTTCAATGTTAGGGTGAAAGGAGGATTTTAACATCTAAGCCACAAAAGATTAAAAAATCCAAATTTACCCTAAACAAGAATGATAGGAATTATTATAAGAAAATTCCACAAGAGGAAGATAATCCTCCCATTTGTATTGTTAATCCATGCAATATATTCTTAGTAGAGCTTCCAACACTTGGTTTACTCTTTTAGTTTGGCCATGCATCTCGGAATGATAAGCAGAGCTTATGTTTAATTTGTTTAGTAGTGAGAAGAGAGGTTTCATTTTCAAGGTTAAATCTTCCTTTCACTCCTTACATTCAAGGACATAAATCGAGTGAAGCAACAATCTCTTGTAAGAGGGCTCTGCTACAGATTTAGTGTCCTTTAGAATGAAGAGGAAACTTGGAATTTGCTAACTAATTGATTAATTAAAGTTCAATTATGCTCAAAACCCTAATTTCATAAAATTGTAAACAAATGGATGAATCTCAGCAAATGCTTGCACACAGAGATATCAAATGATAATCAGATACATACCAGATTTTGAGATTCTATATCTGGAAAAGGTGGGGACTAATGAGTGGGCACCGGAGTCCAATGTACCAGTTTCTATTAGGATCTCTAAAGAATATTTGCAACTCAATTATGTTGTTCTAGAGATTTCACTGCTTTGGGATCCAGAGGACTAATGAGCGGGTGCCCTAGTCCAAGTCATGATTTTTTGCTTTCCTCTACACTTCTGACACTCTATTCTACTTCCCTGCAACTCCACCTCTTTTTCTTCGACAACCTGTAACCTACAATCACAGAAAAAGGGGTTGGGGGTTGTGGTGTTTAGAGGCTTGCCTCAGTCAAGCCCCAGAGAGACATTCAAGTCTTCTAAACACCGTTGTCAGATAAAGAGTGCATATCCCTATAGGATAGAGGCAAAATCCAAATGATAAATGATTGAAAACAGACATAAATTTCACTTGGAGGTGTAGCTCTCATGGAAGGGAGATGCTCTTTCATGCCATGAGGAGATAGAGTCAAATCTACTAGAAACAAATACAACAAAAACACAACACTGCTCTGCAACACAATAAAAGCCTTGAATCACTTTAGCATAAGATCACAACTTTGCAATATCCATCTAGTTTACAAATGAATCCTTAAACATGCTTATATATGCAACTAAACACATTCCCACTAAGAATTTTGTAATTCAAATTTTCAGTGTCGGCATAGAACCTAACTAATGGTCACATAACTGACACCAAAATTTAGCATCCTACCTAAAGTAGGGCAGGACTAGGGCATGGGCACCCAAGTCCTCCCTCCCTATTTTAGTCAGGACTTGTCACCATAACACCCCCTAGGTCCTATTTTCCTTAAAACTTAGGGGTTTTCACATCGGGAGTCAACATGAATATGTAAGATGCTTATAATGAATTCTAAGGACTTGGGAGCTAAACCTTAAGAGGGAAAAGCCCCAAAGGGGACATTTTCTAACATAACATTTAGCCCCCACTTTAATCTATGTATAAACGTAAGGCCAATACATGCATTAAAGTACAGTCAAAACATAGGAAACATGCCAAGCATGGTGAAAATATGCCAAACACACTAAAGAGAGTAATAGGCATGCAAAACACAAAGAAGATGGTTACAGTCATGCAAAACACGGAGAAGATAATATTAAAAACATGAAAAACACAATGAATATAGTGAATGCAGTGATTATTTATTTTTTAATTTTCATATATAAATGCGAATGTAAGTACATGGAAAGTAAACACACAACCCAAAATGCAGGAGGGACTCATCACTGCCAATCTTTAGATTGCATATGGGGCAACAGGCATGCAATACAAATCTCAGAGTGTAGGATGGACTCATCACCACCAGTCTTTAGACTACACTTGAGAACAAACACACCATACAAATCCCAAAGCATAGGAGGGACTCATCACCACCAATATTTAGACTATGCTTGGGAACAAACATGCCATACACATACACATGGAAGACACAGAGAAAACACAACAAACAAGCAATGGAAGGAATCTATTGCTAGGTTCACCACCATGTCAGACACATTACAGGCACACCTGATGGTTGGTATTTGCCACAACAACTGCCAAAGACATGCTTAAGGGAGGATACACCAACCCCACCTGCTAGGAGGACTTTTAGAAATGACAGGATGTGCACTCTCCTCAGGAAATACACCATCCTCTCCTTCGCAGAGGGATTAAAATAAAAGGATATGCATGATATCCCACCTCCACAGAGGGATTTCTCAATTGCAATATAAAATAAAGATGTGTACTCACTTGGAGATACAACATCCTGCCTCTACAGAGGGCTTACAAACATGCTTCATTAGTACCAAAATCATCAGACAACTTTCCTTATATGTCCCCACCTTAAGGTGGTTGCTATCGTGTACCAATATCAAGCATGTTAAGGTAGGAAGAAAGCACACAAGGGAACACAAGCTCTTGCAAAGCTAATGCCCCCAGAGGTGACATGTACTTTACGATCACCAAATATTCCCACAAACACACAATTTCCTACAATAAAAGGAGTTAGCAACCACATAATAATGATAAACAACAATGCATGTAATCATTCACATAAAGAGCCAAGGTTATACTATGGATTTGGAGACCGAGTATAACCATGGGGCTATACCATAGAAATCTCAAAACTGAGTGTAACCAAGGTGAGATTCCAAAGATAAACAAAGTGCATGGAGTAGATGTATTGTTATGATTTGTTAGTACAATAAAGCAACATCAAAATATCACATGGAGTGATTCTACGAGCCAAGCATCGGATAATATATATCAACCCCGTTGTCATAGATGGACTAGGTCCATTTTTGCTTACTTACTGAAGGAACATGTGGTCCTTATCAGTATTATTTATTTTTTGTCATCAACCAGTTAGATAGAACCACTAGAAGAAGGTAAACAATAAATTGAGAGAGGAGAAACAAATGCCTTAGGGTTGTCATGTAGGAAGGTGCCCCCAGGTCACCAACGACAACTCTATGCCCCTAAGACACAACACACACCAATGAAAATAGAGGAGAAGCAAGATGGAAGAATGATGATACAAATAGAAGAATGGCCTCAATAGAGGCAGTCTCATAGTATCCTTGACCTTACAAGAGTATCAAGGGTCATCCTAGGGGGCCTAAACAACACATAACACATCACGGGGGAGTACAACATGAGAAAGAAAGGGTTAGAAACACTTACCTGATGCAACGCAATGTTAAGAACATACATATCTAGGAGAAGGCCACCCTTGAGAGCAACTATAATATTTGCTACAATGAGTGTGGCTTAAAGAGGGAGAAATATTTACCTGATTCAATAGGATATTTCTTAGTGGACAATTCTTGTCTATCAGCTCAGAGTATCTCGCATGTTCCTTTGGTCTCATTGATATTGTATTAACATTAAGTTTAGGACGACGATAGGCTTTAGTGGGCTTCAAAGAGCAGTATCCAATATCGGTTGTATAATTAGTTCTAGCAACTTGTAAAGGTACTATGATTCCTTGTTGATTTACACCACATCCATTACCAACATAGTCATAATTTTTGTACAAAATTAAAAATCCATGACCATATAGAGAGTCCATTTCTTTAGAAGAAGGTGAAGCCTCATAGGTCTCATAATTTGTAGTATAAGTAAGAGTATTGTCATTGTTTTCTATCAAGGAGACTTTAGGTTTATTAGGTGTTTCCACATATTGTTTAGATGAGATCAATGCAACTTTCGATGTGTCAGAGTTATTAAGTTTATGTTCCCCTATACTGCAAGGATTAAATCTAATGAACCCCAATCGTCACCAAAAAGTGCATTCAATGGTGTAGAGTCTTGCACAACATTATCCGTGGTAAGAGGCATTAATGAATCAGCTTGTAAATTGTTTAAGCTCATATGATTGTAAACTTGTTTTTGTATTTCAATATGTAAACAATTATCTGGTTCAGGATTAGCGTGTATGGTGTGGAGCTTGTTTTGATAGATAAACTTTATTGATCTATAAAGGATAGATGGAACTGCCCCCATGGCATGAATTCATGGTCTACCAAGAATCATAATATATGAAAGTGAACTAGGCATGACATGAAAAAGGGTAGATAATGTCATAGGACCAACCTTTATAGGTAGGATTATAGTACCTACAGATTGGCTACCTTTATTATCAAAACAATGAATTCTAATCTTATCTGGTTTGATTAAAGATGTGTCCATCTTGATTTTGTGTAGTAAGTCTATGCCACAAACATTAAGAGCTGATCCATTGTCAATCATAACTTGCTTTACCAACTTTGTATTTATAATGGAAAATATTATAAGCAGATCATATTGGTTTTGAACTTCAATTGATGGTAATTTATGTGGTTGAAAGAGACTATCCATTTTTGTCACATGCATACTATCTAATATAGTTGCTACATCATTAGGCTTAGCAATAGGTGGGACAATCACCTTTTGTAAAGATTTTTGGAGCATTCCATGGTATGTAGGTGATGTTTGTATTAAATCCCAAAGAGAGATCTTAGTCTAAGTAGCGCGAAACTATTCGACAAGATCATATTCTTGACCACTTTTAGGAGTAAGACGAGGTGGCGAAGGGAGCATAGGTTGAGAACATGGAAGAGAGATAGGAACATGAGGTGCTTGCTTACTTTGCTTGTTATTATGGGTGTTATATGTGTGAGAAATCACATTGTGATGCGGTTGTTGCAACACATTTTGAACACCTTGATTTCTTTAAGTAATTTGTCTTGCATAGTTTAAGATGTGATCAAGAGGTCTAGGTGGTCTTTGATCTCCTTGAACTATAATAATTGGTTTTAAGCAAGAAGGTGCACTAGGTGCCCCTCGCATGATCATATTAGGAACATTGCTACAAAGTCTATTAGTAAATATTGAATTAACATTGTTTCCCTCTCTATTATACTGTTGGTCATGATGTTAGTCACAAACAAGCATAGAATAAAAGTACACATTAACCTTTATTCATCTTGAAAGATATGATGAATTCAGAGAATTCATGATCCCAAGTCTCTGGTGATTAGGTCTTAATCATCTGACGTTACTCAAAGGTTGATGTGTGTTGTTGTTTCCATTTTGGGGCCTTACGTTGAGTTCATCATCATGACATCATTTTCTATAGAGATTCTTCACAGAGAGGTCATTTTATACAGCCGTTCGATCAAATGATACAATTATACTCAAATATTTGCATGAGATTCATCAATAATACATGCTTTAGTTTCAAATATGCTAAATATTTTCAATTATCTACGAGATGTCCACATATTTGCATTATTTGCTTAAGATTATTAGTTATTTGCAATTGTGATGGTGAAATGCTCTAAAATTTAAAGAAATTGAATGAAATGCTTTAAATGAATGTTGAACCTTCAGCTATTGAACCACATGTACATCAGATACAGTCATGAAGAGAAGAAAACCAAACCATATGTTCACCAAGACATTCCACAGCTAGATACAGTTGATGCTAACTTCAAAGGAGTTGTATGAAAGCGACATATGCAAGTAGACATGCACTCCAAGGGACGTAGAAAATAACCACACATATCCAGAATTCACATACTGATTACTCAAGATTTACTATGAATTGTAACCAAAACAATCTTCTCATTCATTAGGTATGCAAATATATAGATGTATACAAAAAGCTTTGAAATGAGCCTTGAATATTTCAGCAGACAAATTTCAATTAAGTTTCGAATGTTAAAAAAGAAGCATTCCTGCACCTTTTATAGAATAAGGTGAGGAATCCGTTACAAAAAGATCAACGATCTTGATTTGTCTATGCATATCCACGGTCAATATTTCCTTTGACTATGTCAACCTTTACAAAATGGCACAAGCTGCTAGCTGGCAACTATCTAAAAACTTATCTTCACTAAGTATCAGATGCTAATATTTACTCTATGATGCATCATCATCTACTTTATCAGAATCATGTGCTTCTTCACCAGGTGCATCACTTCTTGAACTTTCATCATCATGATGATGATGAACCTGCATACGAGGCTGCATGATGCTCTAGACCTGTTCATATAGCTGCACAATTTTATCTATTTCTTTGCCATCCTGAGTCTTCACTTTGATGATGGCATGCTTGTGTGCCTCATATTTGTGTCTGCTACTGTCCAGCTTGTTCTTCCTGTTATTCAGTGTCTCATTGTAATTTTCCATCTTGACTTTGATTCTCATTATTTTATCTATGACTTCTTCTGTCAAGTGAACAAGTGGATCATCAGCCACTGATTGGAAGTTGCTGTGTAAAGCTTTGATGGCAAACTCTTCATCTTGATTCTCTACTTTCCTTTCCACTTTTCCTTCCAGTGTTTCTAACGATTCTGCCTCAACAGACATCAAATCATGCAACTTCATGCTGATATCTCTCAGTTTATTATTGCATCTCTTAAGTACTCCACATTCAAATTGAATGTCCTTATACCATATATCTACCAACAAGGCAGTATTACTATTTAGTACTTGTTTGTTGATGAGCAGCTAAGGATTTATCCTCCTTATCTCTCCTAGGATGTCTAATACCTTTTCCAATTTGAAATACCTTTTGCCTGTCTGCATCTGCAATTTATCTACCTTTGTCCTGGAGTCACTGAGAGTATTCCACCTCTTCAAAGAGGCCTTTACCACTTCCTCCACATTATCTAATGTGGATAACATCCATTTCCTTAGTACAGATGCCTCATGTTTCATGAGATCTAATTTATTTACCTCTTATTGAGAAATAGCAGTCAATGGGACTGCATGTTCAGTTGAAGTATCATAAGGATTAGTCAGTCTTCCTATGTAGGCATGCAACTGAGCAATGTGCTCTTTGTGTTGCTTATTTTTCTCCTTCTCTCTTTTCACCTTTTGAATTAAAGAATCAATAATATCTTTTCCCTCTTAACCCTCTTGGTCTTTATTGGCAAACCCTAAGTCCACTGTGTTGATCTAAAACTCATCTAAGGTAATTTTACCTTTTTCTTTCTCTGCAGTAGGTACTACAATCTGTGTAGTCCTTCTCCCAGTTGTTGGATCCCTTTTAATGGCCAAAGTCATTCTAGCCTTCCTCTTAGGTTTTACTATATTCTCAGAAAATAAGGTAGATACATCAAATTCTACCTCTGCATTTACTTCTTTCTCCAACCACGGAGGTACCTGATCATGTTTCTCCGCACCATCATGATGTTCACCTTTATCTCCTGTTTCTGTCAGCGTATGTGATGGAGAAGGTGATTTTCTCAGTTCTTCTTCATGATGCTCACTTAGATGTTGATCCTGTGGCACATCCTCCTGTTGAGGAACTTCTTTCTCTAGAGGAGCATCTTCCTGAGGTGGAGGATCTTGTGATCTATCTATATGTTGATCATGATGATCATGATCCTTTTCTTTTATCACCTCATCCACCTTTGACTTTTCCTCCTGTTGAGGAACATTCATAGTTGTGGATACTTGGGAAGTCTCCTTAGGTGCTAATGTTGGTTCTGCAACCATGATTTGTTCTACACCTATACTGCTTATTTCTTGAACCTTAGCAGCAGGATCCTCTACCACATCTTTCTCATCAGCCTTCTTTTCTTGAACCTCTACTATAGTAGGTCCCACTGATGTATCTTGTTGGCTTATCTCTGAAGTATGGCCCTTTGATTCTGCCATCTTCACTTCTTCTGCAGGTTGTTCTTTGTCAGGTGTGCATGTTGGATGTTCAGGGCTTGCATCCTATTTTCCTGTCAAATCCACCACTACAGGACTTGTCACCTCTGTAATTAATGTATCTAGCCCCATTTCTTGGGCTATCTGCTCTGGGCTCTTTTCTTTTTCAATTTGCACTTGCTTTATGTCCTCTAGTATAGTTTGAACTAGTGGAGTCTTGTGAGGGGTCATGTGTGTACCTGCAGCAAGGGTTTCCATCTTTTGCGAAGCTACTTCCTTCACAACTTCATCATCAGACAAATTTATTGTCTCCTCCAGTGATATATGACCTTCTTCATGCACCTGGGAGGTTTCTTTCATCTGTTCTTCTGTGAGCTCAGTCTTGAACTTGACGATGGTAGGAAGTGGAACATTATGCTGAAGTTCCCTATGGACTTCACTACCTACCCCTTTTAACAATGTAGGGGATTGTCTTATTTCACCCCTCATGGATGTTTTTAATTTCCTAGGTGGAGTAGATACTACCACCTGTGGAGCTCTTCTTTTTCTTTTGAATAACAAAGAGGCTTCTTCTTCCTCAGGCTCTTCCTCCATGAGGATATCCTCTTCATCATGTTTTCTTGAGGATTGACCCTCTTCTTGGGTCTTAGTAATTCCAGCCTCTGCTATCTTACTTTTCTTAGACTTTTGTTTTCTTGTCTGTAGAGGGGATGTTGATCCTGATCCTGATGTTGCTGCCTCCTTAGCTATAAACACTACTCTTTCAATAATAACCCCTTTGGGTTCATTATCAACCTTCTTCCCCCTTGGGGGTCTTTTGCTATGTTGTTGTTGTGGAGGGAGCCTATCTCCTTTAGACTTCCTCTTCTAATTTATGAAGTCATCATAGTCCCCATCAGGAATATCCTACCCTTTCTTTTTGTTGTCCACAGTAATGGCAACACCTTTCTTCTTCAAAGCATCTATCTGTTCATCAACCCAAGCTTGGGTTAGCTGTATGGTCCTAGCAATGAAGGGGTCCAAGGATATATCCTCTTGTATGGTGAGGTCAAGTGCAGAGATAGTATCATTATATATCTTCTTCTCCTCATATTTATCTACAATTATCCTGCCATCATCCTTCTTCAATTGTTGAGGAATGGGGATGCAATCAAAGGTTCTAATTTGATTCAATGTTAGCCTTTGATATCTTCTTCTTGCTTCTACTTCATCTTCACAGTTAGCCTAGAAGTCTTCTAGGTGTTGGTGAATAGGCTTTCCTATTATTTTCTGCATCCTGCCATAAGGATCATATGGTCTTATCAGTGGAAAAGGCTACAACTTCATTTTATTCAAGGTGACCATCACCTTCTTAATGTTCTCTGAATCTGGGCACATGTACTAGCCAATAGTGACTGGAAACAAAATTGGTGGTAGCTTCCGTGCATCCTTGTATGTTTTCAACATTATGGAGCTCTGCCTGATGAATTCCATCAGTATCACTGCATCAGTGGGATACCTTGACAGCATGAGGGGATGTCCCTCAAAACCTTCAATCCTCATGTAGGAAAATGTGGCAAATTGTATATACCAGGCTCCATGCCTATAGATTATCTCTTGAGCTTCCATGCTCAATCTCTTTGTTTTGTCCTCCTCCATGGTTCTTACCAGATGCATAGAGAATCCATCATTGACCAGTTTGTAATCTTGGAGGTAATTGGCTCTTTGTAGCTGGGGATGATGATCCCAAATATGCACAACATTGATTGTGCCTGTGACCTTCCCATCTGTAACAAGTGCATCAAATGTGCCTTTATAAGCACAGGAGTAGATAATGTATGATGTCATATAGAAAGCACAGTTTGAACCTCCTAGGTTCATCAACTGCTCATGTAGAGCATCACTTATTAGCTGGCCCCATAGTGGCTTGATATATGAATATATACACATCATTATCACATTGTACATCCAATCTTTAAAGCTACCAGCATCAGGCTAGCCTGTGACTCTGCTCAATAGCGCAATCATGTATTGGTACTCATCACTAAAATCATATTTGAATAAGTGCACAGGAAGTTTGGCAGCTGCAGGATATGTGTTGTTCTCAGCCCTCCATTGATACATATTCTTCCTGGCTTGTTTCTTGTTATTTTCATATTCTTTCTCTGATTTCTTCAGGTCCACACTGTTGACCTTCCTACCTAATGGCAGTCCAAATGTTTGGGAGAGACCCTTAATGGACAAGTCTACATATATTCTCCCATGCTTCATGACCTGCCTGGTCTATGGATTGTAGTTCCTGGCACATTCAATAACCAGCTCTGGAGACTCCATGGAGTACGGGAAACTGGTGGCATTCCACATTTTGGACACAAATACTGCATCCAACACAGGATTTATGTTCTTCTCATCATTCAGTCTGGCTGACCACGCTTCCAAGTCAGTACTCCCCTAATGGGTATCTGTAATTGCAACATATTTGAACAGGACGCCCCTCTGAGATGAGAACATGGGCTTACTGAATTCTGCTTCACACTTAGCCAACCTCTTGTCAGCCATGGATGCCTGCAATTAACAAAATCTTGTCTTACAATATGTACCCATATGCATACATATAACAATTACTTCTGCTAATCATCATGCCTACTGTGTCTATTCAACATTAACTAATCATGGGGTGCATAAACCAGAACTTCAGA
The DNA here is from genome assembly GCA_027924645.1 of Cunninghamia lanceolata. Classification (NCBI taxonomy): domain Eukaryota; kingdom Viridiplantae; phylum Streptophyta; class Pinopsida; order Cupressales; family Cupressaceae; genus Cunninghamia; species Cunninghamia lanceolata. Next base: position 820,725 of record BSBN01000030.1, read on the forward strand.
TTAACAACACCATACCTGACTATTATAGAAACAACATGATGAGGGTTTCATTTACTTACCTGGATATGCAAATTTCCTTTATACCAGTGAATTTCTGAAAATGCTCTTAATTTTGCTGATGATCATGCACTTCCTCTTGTCTGTAAGCTCGTTTCATACAAGGGTCACTGGTATGAGAGTATGGAAGCTAGTGCTCTGTAAAAACAATTTTATCGCAAGGTAAAAATGAAATGACAGTGAATTCACCTTTTTAACCATGCACTTAGGGTGAAATTAGGGCAAACCCTAACAGATTGGATCTTATTCGTTAATTTTCCGCACGGAAAGTCAGGATTTTGTTAGCTGTTTCATCGGGTCTTGTGGTCACCGGGAACTACCTACCATGTCTGTGTGCATTAAATGTTAATGGCGGCAACGGGAGCGGGGTGATATTCATACGACAGGGTGATATTCAAATGATAGGATGATATTCGAGAGACAGGATGATATTTGTAAATATCATCCTGAGTTTAATGTGATCATCCTCCTTGAGAGGAATAACTATCGTCGACAAGATCGGGTGATCAACTCACCCTTTGGTTATGTTTAGTACATCAGGAGGATACCTTGATATATCAAGTGATGTTTCAAAGATGATGATGACCAGACAAACTTATATGTCTCTTTCAAAATATCAGGATGACGCCATCTAGATATTTGCTCAGTGTATCGGTAAGGCATCATGACGTCATCGTTATGTTATTCGAGCAGGATCATGTTCAAGAAATATGCCCCCAAGAAGTAAAAATGATGATTACGTCATTGTCATGTTCATTTCTTTGTTTGTCGGACCTAAATGATGTCATCAGGATATTGGCTTAGGGGAATATTTCACGGCAGGAGGATATTACTAAATATCGGGTTACATTAAAAAATATGATCCTCGCGAAATGCATAAGGCTATCGACAGGTAGATGTTACTATCACCTAAAATTGACATCCAGATATTTGGACCGCATGATTTATCGGGTGATAAATTAGATCAGGGGATCTTCTGTAATATGACAGATGTTAAGAAATGTGATCCTCCCCCTAGAAATATCAGGTTTGACTAAATCTTTGACTGTTCACAACTTCCACACCTTAATGAATATCAGGGTGATGCAAAAGGCAAACCTGCATGAAATTTGATGCTCTTTCTGAATATGAGGTCATTGGAATATAATATGAACTTTGACAAACTAACCTCATGATGATGACTTACCTAGCCTTTCCATGCATTTTGACCTGCATGACTTACTTTTACCAAACCACCAGAAAGCACGAAACAAGACAAAAGTTGGGTCCCTGTTTTGCCAAGTCAAAATGGGGCATGTTGTGTAACCACGCAACAATTTGCCACCAAAGAAAACAAAAAAATTCCAATGATTCAAGTGGTGAGATCATATTCATCCATAGTATTCTAATTCATTCTAAACATAAGCATCATGATCTTTTGAATGATAAAAGTTCATCATGGTAACAATGCTAACAAAGGATCATGTGTGTGCAAATGATTAATTATCTTCATCTTGATAGCAAGTTGAAAACATAAGTAACTGGTGTTAAACTACATAGTTGGAGATCATTCCTCATAGCTAACCTGGATAGAGCCTTGCTGCCAGCAGGCGTCTATAGCCCCAGCAAGGTTATCTATACAATCTCCCTAAGTAGAGCCCCACTACTAGCAGGCGTTCATAGCCCCAGTAGAGTTAATTAGATGGCCTAATTTTATCTCTTTTATGATTTTCTTTTAAAATTTGTATTTGATATCATCATGTCAGCTCATTTATACAAGGTACAGTCACTTGCAGCTTTAGGTTGGAGATTGTATTGGTAGCAAGGGAGTCCCTTTAGATTTTTCACTTAACACCTATACTTGTGTGTTCAACAAACCCAAGGCTGTTAGGTGTTTCATTGTGATTGATTCACTTTGGTCAAGAAAAGGCACCCTGATGAAAAGATATCACAGACCTGATCATGAATACTTCTTAGACTGACTCACAACCTATGCCTAAATCTGATCTCATAACTTGAATTCTAACAATTTGATTATTTTCTATGGTGACGAAGTGCATCATCTTGACTAACCAAAATAAAAGCTCAACCAAAAAATAAAACAAAACAAGACAAACCAACAAACAAACACAATTGTACAAGCAACTATATAAATGTACAATATGATACACATGACTGTCATGAAGTCACTTAGACTTGAAAATAATGTTTGAGAAATTACCCATTGACTGGCAATGGGACATCCTCACCTGTCAGGTTCTTAAGCCTATAAGTGCTATCTCCTAATATCTCAGAAATTTGAAAGGGACCGATCCATAATCTGTCAAATTTACCATGGTCACCTTTCCTCTCATGGGCTTTATCCCACATTAGGACTAAATCAGATATCCTGAAGGCCTTAACCTTGGCTCTCTTGTCAAACCAGCGTTTGACAACAACTTGATGTTTTGCAAATTGGTCAATTGCTTGACTTCTTTTCTCTTCCAGGTGCATCAGCTGAAGCAACCTGACTTCTTGTCTATTGTCTATGCCTAGGTACTCTTGGGCAAACTGCAAAGTAGGAATTTTCAAGTTAATAGGGAGGATAGGATCCACCCCATATACTAGTTGGAAGGGTGAGTTTCCTAGTGCAGTTTTCATTCTAGTTCTGTCTACCCATAAGGCATACTTCAGAAATGAGTTCCATTCCCTAGGGTTCTTTTCTATTAACTTTCTTATGATATTCAGCAAATTTTTATTGGTGGATTCTGCTAATCCGTTTCCCTGGGGATAATAGTTGGATGAGAACTTGAGTATGATCCCATGATCAAAAGCCCAACTTGACAATTTGGTTGAAGTGAAGGCAGAACCATTATCACTTACCAGAGCATAAGGAGTTCCATACCTGGTAACAATGTTGCTTTCCAGAAATTTAATAACATCATCTGCAGTACAAGTCTTACTGCTAATAGCTTCAATCCATCTAGTGCAATAATCAGTAATTGTTAAGAGATACCTATGGCTTGAGGAGGATGGAGGATTGATTGGTCCTATGAAGTCCATGCCCCATTGTGCAAATGGGTGCTCTTCCATCACTGGCTGCAAGGGTTGAGCAGCATATTTCTCTCTATTGGCAGCAACCTGACATACATGACAACATTTAACATGATCAGTTGTATCTTTAAAAATTGTAGGCCAATAATATCCTACTCTGAGGATTGCATGTGTTGTGGCTAGGGCTGATCCATGTGCTATTCCAAACTTGTCATGTAATTCTAATAAAACCTTATTTGCTTCTGGCTTTTCTAAGCATCTCAGGTATATTCCTTCATAATTCTTCTTGAACAGGATTCCTCCCTTCATCATATATTTTTGTGACCTTATCTTCAAGGCTCTTCTCTATGAAGCTTGCATTCTGGGAGGACATCTTCCAGTAATCAGGATATGCCTGATATCTAAATACCATTCTTCACTGTCCTTTGCATTGATTACATACTGTTGACTTGTGATGTTTGGATCAATTTCAGATATCATCTGGCTTAAGGCCTATCCTCTTACTAGCTTCATTGGCGTAATTTCCATGTCATACTCTTGTAATATAGTAATCCACTTGGCTCTTTTCTCACTAGGCTCACTCTGCATTAGCAACATCTTCACTGCTGCATCAGGCACTACTGCAATCACTTTGCTTCTTAGTATGTAATGCCTAAACTTTTTTACTACCCTGACTAATGCAAGTGCTTGTCTTTCAACATCCACATATCTTAGTTCAACATCCTTGAAAGGATAGCTCATGAAAGCTATTAGTTTCTCTTCTATCTCTTCATTCCTTTGAGTCAATACTGCTGCAAAGGTATGCTCTGAAGCAAATGAATAAATGTAGAAATCCTTTGTGTAGTCTGGACTGATGAGGACAGAAGCATCTGATATGGCTTTCTTTATGTCTTCAAAAGCAGCTTTGGCCTTTGCTGTCCACTCAATCTTGGTATCTTTTTTCAGCATAGCATTTAGTGGTCTGACTATCTCTGCAAAACCAGTGATGAATTTTCTCACAAAGTTAATCTTACCGAAGTAAGACTTAAGTTCTTTCTTACTTCCAGGGAGTTGTATTTTCATGATAGACTCCACTTTGGTAGGATCAATGATGATCCCATCCTTAGTTATCAAATGGCCTAGTAATTTGCCTGTTGTTACCCCAAATATGCATTTCTTGGGGTTTAAGGACAGTCCATATTCTTCACATTTCTTCAACACATTTCTAAGATCTGTTACATGATTTCCCCTTTCTTTGGAGAATACTGTCAAGCCATCCATGTAGATGACTATACACTTTCCTATCAAGCCTCTGAAGGCTATGTCCATTACTCGCTGGAATGTGGCTCCAACATTTATAAGTCCAAATGGCATACGTCTGTATGCAAATATCCCCCACTTGGTGGTGAAAGCAGTTTTCAATCTGTCAATCTTATCAACCATCACTTGGTTGTATCCTGAGAAACCGTCTAGGAAAGACATCATCTTAGCTCCATTTACAATCTGCAACACTTCATCTAGTAATGGTAAGGGATAATTATCCTTCTTTGATGCTCTGTTCAGATTCTTGAAATCTACACATAACCTGATGTCTCCATTCTTCTTTCTAACCAGGACTAGATTGGCCACCCAAGTGGAGTGCCTTATAGGAAAGATTATCCTGGCATTTAACAACTTCTTAACTTCTTCAAAAATTATGGGTTCAAGCAAAGCATCGACTGGCCTTTTCTTTTGTCTGAAAGGTTTAGCATCTGGCTTGAGGGGTATAGTGTGAGTTATGATTGATATATCATATGTCTTCAGCTCATCATATGTCCAGGTGATAACATGCATGTAATCTTTGAGAGCTTGAGTTATTCCTTCTAACTCTTTTGGCATGCAAACCTTACCTATCAGGACATTTCTTTTGTCTTCATTTTTTCCAATATTCACTTGTGAATACTGACCTCCATCATCTTTGGGAAGATCCTTCTGTTTCAGCATATTATCTAAATCAAAGGCTCTTTCTAATTCAATCATACCTTTGGGAATTCTGTTGCTAGGCAACTCTAATATTTCATCTTCTTCCCAAACTTGATCTTCCATACTGTTCTCATCTATGATCTGAGTATCAAATATATCCTTGTTAGAAATGAAATCAAGAATATGCTGATCATCGTTAAAAACCTGGAGATTAGTAACATTATCAAGTACTGAGGGTACAGATACTAGCTCTACTGAAAATCTCTTTAGACCTGATATGGATAATGGTTCCAGTGTACTGGCACCCTGGGCAAGTGCATCTGCCTAGTGATTCTGTTCTCTAGGAACATGGGTGATATTAAATGCATCAAAGTCTTCAATTAAATCCCACACTCTATGTCTATAATTTGACAATCTCTTATAATTGCAAGAGTAGATTCCTCTTACCTACCTGACTACTAGTTTTGAGTCTCCAAAGACATGTAGAATTTTTACCTTCTTGAGAGCAAACAGTAGCCCATGAATCAGAGCTTCATACTCTGTTACATTATTAGTACAGGGGAGCTGTAATCTGTATGCAGCTAAGTAGGATTTTCCCAATGGGTCAATAAGATCAATTCCTACTCTAGCTCCTTGTTTGGACTTAGATCCATCAAATCTTAGGATCCAGGATTTATCTTCAGTATGAGGTTTAGCAAAACCTTCTCTTTTCTTTGCAGCGCTAGTAGCTGCACCACCTGATATCCACTTCAACTAGGAATTTCAGCTTTCCCAGTCTTCATCCTTTTCTTCTTCTGGGAAGCTGATTCCTCTTCTTGTTTTACATCATCAGGAGGATGATCTTTTGGATCTGGCTCTGTATGTTTCTTTAAAATGTGTAAGCATAGTAAGCATGTAGTCTCTAAGTGAGGTGCCTCATGCAACCTACACCAACCTTCAGTTAGTGCATCCTATGGATGTTTCTTTTGTTTTATCATTTTCTTAATTTCTCCTAATAATAACTCTTCGAATCCGGTCAGGTTACTACCTATGTCTTCATCAGACAGTTCATAATCTGACTCCATAAAACAATCACTTCCTGGTCTGATCTCTTCTTTCTTTTTAACATTTATCTGGTCATTCACCAAAATTTCTTCTATTCTCTGTATATGATCCTCATCATGATCCGTCACCTTTTCTATGGTACCTGTAGAAAACAAGTAAGAATCAAAATCACTATCGTTATCACTATCTGATGAACTTACCTCTGATGATGATGCATCACTGTATGTTTGCTCCAGCATCATCATATCTAAACATGTTTCACAAGTCTTTTTTGAGTGAGGTTCATTATGTAACCTGCACCATCCATCAATCAAAATATCATTAGCCGGTATATTCATTACCTTACATCGCTTTATCTATTTGGATAAGTGCTTTTCAAAATTTCTGAAATAGTCTTCTTCATTTTCATTTTTAGCATTAATATCAGGCCCTACATGAGGTATATCATCCTGATGATCATCATCATGATGATGAAAATCCAACATTAGGATCTCTTCTATCCTGACTGTCTGTGGCCTAACGGCATAAACCCCAGGTTCAACATTTGCGTACATTATCTCATTTGTTTTGTTATATTCAGTGATCATGTGTTTCATCCTGGGTCCAGCATCTATTCTTATTTGGTTAGGTATACCTTTCCAAGGCAACCACATATGATTGAAGTCAATGGATATATATCCATTCAAAGTTTTTGACCAGTCTCTGCTAAGCAGCATCCCATATGTATCAGGTATATCAACTACTTGGATATTAATATAATACTAGATCCTGGGATCAGATGCTAGCTGCATGTGAATATGAGTCAGTTCACCTATCACACTCACTTCTGTCTTGTCTAGCTATGTCACTTTTTTTAGGGATTTAGCAGGATGCAGTCCTAATGCGTTGCATATGGACAAGGGCATCACATTGGTAGAGGCACCTGAATCCACCAGACAGTTGTGTAAATTCTTGCCAAACATCCTTATGGTGAGGAGGAAAGGTGGTGACTCAGTCTTATCTCAGTATAATGTCATATGTGAGGTTTCTGCCGCTTGGACAGTAGCTGACACTTTAGGCTTGGTATTATTATCTCTAGTAGCATGATCTTTACTACTAGACTGACCTGAAGGATGCATATCCTCTTTAGGAGCAGGATCATCCAATGATTTCATGAATGCCTTCTTAATTGCAGGGGTTTTCAATAATTCTGATAAAGAGAGGCTGATCTTTATCTTCTTCATCTCATCCGCCAGGTATGTGACAAGCTTATCAGACTCATGAGGTAAGCTGACAACCTTTGATGTTGTATTCTGGGGTGACAAATATTGGGCATTCACCTTGGGAAATCCCAGATTATTGCTTGCTTTGGGATCAGGAGGTGTGTTGAAATTGTTTGGAGGTAGAGATGAGGTCAATGGACTAGTAGGTCTGTTGGCACCACTTCTCAAGTTATAGTTATGCTTGCCAGGATATTGCTGCTGGTATGCATGCACCTCCTCATGTTCAGTGGAAGGCTCATTCTCATCTTCAAAAGGGAAGAAATAATTTGACTCAAAGGCTAAAGCAGATTCTTCACATGCTTATGAACCATTCTGATGATTACTATAACTCACTAGTACTAGGGCTGAATCATATCCACAGTGAACTATTTCGTTACCTTCCACCTGAGGTGGATTCCCTGCAGTATTAGACACTTCTGTTTGAAAAATGCTTGCAGCAATTTGAAATTGTGGACAATCTAGCTCTGCATGAGCATTTGTGTTGTGGATCCTACACTAGTTAGTGAGGGCTGCCTTAGCAAGATTGACTCTAGTAGTCTGTTTGGCTTCACCAGATGATTGATTATCTAAGGGTGAGGGTACTGAACCATTATTTGGCCTGGATTTCCGTACTCTAGGCTATCTCTGAGGATTATTGTTATTTCCACCACTATTGTTGAAATTATTACTATTGTATCCTCTATCAGGATAATTTGGCCTATCATTGGAATAACTTCTGTTCTGATTTGACTGGGAATAGAAGTTCTGATTTCTCAAATAAGTCACTTCTGTAGTAAGTTTTCTTAGCTAAGCAGAGATTTCTTTGATTTATTCCTTTTCCTCTTGAGCTTTGGCTACTACATTTTCACTTTGAGGCTTGAAGAAAGAGGATCCATGGTTATTGTTGGATAGATCAACACCCTGAGGTGTCTGAGTTTGTGCAGGATATTGTGACATTTGGCCATTCGCATTAGGAGGTGGCATGATACTCAATGGAGGCACTTGCAAGGGTGCAGGCATGACTGCTGGAGGTATCATTGCACCATTAGGATATTGTGTAGGATATGATGCAGGATGTTGTGCAGGATATGTTGGATACATGCCAAGCAGTGTAGGGAATGCTATATTTGGAGTAGGAGCAGGTACTAACTGCTGATTTACTTTGATAGCTTCTTGAAGGGCTCCTATCAAGGTAGTGATTTCAAGATGTGTTCTCCTGATGAACATGGAAGTTAATGGATCCAGGGCTGAATAGTAGATACTCCTAGCAGCAGCATCTATTACTATATAAGGAGTAACTAACTTGGATAACATTTTCTAGAACCTAGCATCGAAATTGGCAATAGGTTCTCCTTCAAACCACTTGATAGTGGCAAATAGGTGATAGTTCATTGAAGGATCAATTGGTATTTTGAACCTATCAGTAAAAGCTTTTTCTAAGACAGCCCATGAACCAACAGAACCTTGACCAAGACTAATAAACCAATTATAAGCCTCTTCCCCTAAGGAAAAAGGAAATAATCTGCATACAACATCTTGATGTTCTATTCTAGCTCTACAGCAGGCTTCCTTAAATGTTCTGATATGATCATCAACATCTTTATAAGGATGATACTTTGGACAAAGTTTATCTAGATTCTTAGGTAACTCATGATATGCGTTGAAGGTTAAAGGCAATTCTGCCGCAAAGAAAAACATTGCAACTGGAGGAGGTTGAGGTATAACCAGCTGAGGTTGGACTAAAGGTACACCCTAAGGAGATTCTGTAGGTATATTGAAACTGATAGGAGTTACAGGAGGACATTCTGGAGGTGTTCCTGATGCACTAGAACCAGGAGTGTGATGAATGTCAACAGTCTTAGGTCTGAAACCTCTAATAGGTAGTTCTTCAAAAGGTCCGGTGGATCTTGACATGGTATTTATCCTATGAGCCAAGATTTCTCAAATTTGGTGGAAAACTAGCTGGATGACTATAAATATTGGTTGAATTTCACCAGCTGAGGTGATATTTACGATCGAATGACTGATCTGACTGAATATTTGCACAATATTTGCAAAGATAGTGCAAATATTAGGTGATATTTGGGGTAGGATGACTCTTACCATGGGATATCAAGTTTCTAAGATGAAACTCTTCAAGGCTTTAATGGATTTACCTAATATTGGCTGATATTTGTGAATTCATGATGATCTACTGTAAAGTTTGCAATATTTACGTTTGATTTGGAAATATTTACACAAAATAAGCATCTACAAGCTTGCTACAGTAAATATTTGAACAATATTTGAAATTCACAGATGCTTTCAGTATTACCTTATTCTCTGCATCATCAAACCTGAAAATAATGATGATGAGCGTCATCTTTCAGATGGAGGCCCTTCTTCTAGTGCCAATTTATGTTGGTCATGATGTTAGTCACAAACAAGCATAGAATAAAAGTACATATTAACCTTTATTCATCTTGAAAGATACGATGAATTCAGAGAATTCATTATCCCAAGTCTCCGGTGATTAGGTCTTAATCGTCTGACGTTACTCAAAGGTTGATGTGTGTTGCTGTTTCCATTTTGGGGCCTTACATTGAGTTCATCATCATGACATCATTTTCTGCAGAGATTCTTCATAGAAAGGTCATTTTATACAGTTGTTTGATCAAATGATATAATTATACTCAAATATTTGCATGAGATTCATCAATAATACATGCTTTAGTTTCAAATATGCTAAATATTTTCAATTATCTATGAGATGTCCACATATTTACATTATTTGCTTAAGATTATTAGTTATTTGCAATTGTGATGGTGAAATGCTCTAAAATTTAAAGAAATTGAATGAAATGCTTTAAATGAATGTTGAACCTTTAGCTATTGAACCACATGTACATCAGATATAGTCATGAAGAGAAGAAAACCAAACCATATGTTCACCAGGACATTCCACAGCTAGATACAGTTGATGCTAACTTCAAAGGAGTTGTATGAAAGCAACATATGCAAGTAGACATGCACTCCAAGGGATGTAGCAAATCACCACATATATCCAGAATTCACACACTGATTACTCAAGATTTACTATGAATTGTAACCAAAATAGTCTTCTCATTCATTAGGTATGCAAAGATATAGATGTATACAAAAAGCTTTGAAATTAGCCCTAAATATTTTAGCAGACAGATTTCAATTAAGTTTCAAATGTTAAAAAAGAAGCATTCTTGCACCTTTTATAGAATAAGGTGAGGAATCCGTTACAAAAAGATCAACGATCTTGATTTATCTATGCATATCCACGGTCAATATTTCCTTTGACTATGTCAACCTTTACAAAATGGCACAAGCTGCCAGCTGGCAACTATCTAAAAACTTATCTTCACTAAGTATCAGATGCTAATATTTACTCTATGATGCATCATCATCTACTTTATCAGAATCATGTGCTTCTTCACCAGGTGCATCACTTCCTGAACTTCAATCATCATGATGATGATGAACCCACATATGAGGCTGCGTGATGCTCTAGACCTGTTCATAGAGCTGCACAATTTTATCTATTTCTCTACCATCCTAAGTCTTCACTTTGATGATGGTGTGCTTGTGTGCTGTAAGGAAAGCACAGGTGCGGAAAATAGCTTCCCTAATGTTAATTCCCAGGGGACAGTGTAGACCAGTCACTTTTTAAATTACAATAACACAGATGAATACACAAGAGAAACCAAAATAGACAATATTTAGAACACAGACACACAGAATTACGTGGGAAAACCCTTACGGGTAAAAAACCCACCACCACAAGAAAACAATCTTTATTACAGTAAGATATACAGTTACAATAAAGAACTCAGCTTCTTGCTCTGATGTTTGATTCTCGACATCATACACAGTTCACCTCCCTGTACATTTACAGAACGAACCTTTATTCAAGTCTCATCATCATAATACCAACGACACCTATAGACATATCATTCTATTTCCAATCTGCAAGAACAAGAGTCGTTACAGACTTCTGCTCTAACTGATAGAACAAATTCCTCATACATCGCTGCCATCTAACCGTCGCAACGGTTCACATTTCAGTGAGGCGTTTAGTCCCACATGTACCAAGTCGCAAAGGACTTTGCAGTTTATAACCGCCAACAGGCGAAAGAGTATTGTCAGCAATTTTGTTGCCGACAATACCAAGCCTCCAAGTCCATCGGCATAACAACTCCCATCGGCCCTCAGACTTCACCTCCCACCGATGAGTATTGTCTCCCCGACCACCAAGGTTACCATCGGTATGACATTCTCCATCGGCAAAAGATCTAGCCCTCGCTCCGATAGAGGTTTGTCTCACCGATACCAATAAGACTTCCATCAGGATGTCCGCAGTACATCGGCCCAACACCTTTAGCCGACGGGTATTCTCTTGCCGATAGACATACGCCATCGGAGTGACTACTCCTGTCGGAGTAACTCTACAGTGTTTGGCCGATAGGCCTTGTCTTGCCGACGACCAACCCGTAACCTTCGTCGGAGTGACTACTCCTGTCGGAGTAACTCCACAAAGTTTGGCCGATAGGCCTTGTCTTGCCGACGACCAACCCGTAACCTTCGTCGGAGTGACTACTCCTGTCGGAGTAACTCCACAAAGTTTGGCCGATAGGCCTTGTCTTGCCGACGACCAACCCGTAACCTTCGATGCTTATTCCGACGGCCCTTGTCTCACCGATGCCAATGGTCTTCAACACGGTCCTGCCGATAGTGCTTCGTCACAGCGATACCAACATCGCATATCCTCAAACCAATGAACCAAGGAACAGTTGAACTAAAATTCATTGAACCTACCAAATGAACTCTAGAAAGCTTCAACAAAGGGGTTCAACGAAGTGGTTCAATGCATAGGTTCAACTAAGAGGTTCAAGTAGTAATTTGAGACACAAGTTCTCTTCAATCTCCCACTTGTCAAAGACATTACTGCTACCTCTTAGTTACCTCTTAGTAATCATTCGATTATTGAGAACTATGGGCCCGAAGACCCATTTCATCTGAGCACCATTTGAACTTGGCTGTGTTCACTGGTTTAGTTAAGGCATCAGCAACATTTTCCAAAGTGTCAACTTTTTCCAGCTTCACCTTCCTGTCTTCCACCATATCACGAACAAAGTGATATTGGACATCAATATGTTTTGTCCTAGCATGAAATGTAGGATTCTTTGCCAAACATATGGCACTTTGACTGTCACAGTGAATTTGTATTTGCCCTGCATTAAAACCAACATCAGAACACAACCTTTTCAACCAAACAGCTTCTTGGCATGCACGAGTGGCTGCCATGTACTCTGCCTCTGTTGTGGACAAAGCGACTACAGCCTGTCGCTTGCTCATCCAACTGATAGCACCACCATGTAACATGAACACGTATCCACTGGTGGATCTCCGACTGTCAATGTCCCCTGCCCAATCAGAATCAACATATCCCTGAATACTGATAGATCTCTTAGACCCTTCTGAGTTTCCATGATAACAAATAGCATAGTCAGAAGTTCCCTTCAAATACCTCATAACTCTTTTCACAGCATCCCAATGTGATCTGCCTGGATTCGCCATAAATCGGCTCAAAACTCCCACTGCTTGGGTAATGTCTGGTCTGGTACAGACCATTGCATACATTAAACTGCCAACAGCACTTGCATAAGGTACTCTCTTCATGTCATCAATTTCATTTGAAGATTCTGGACAATCTTCAACAGATAATTTCGTTCCCTGCAAAACTGGAACAACTAACTGTTTAGAATCAGACATATGAAACTTATCAAGAACATTGGTAATATACTTCCTCTGGCTGAGCCAAATTTTTCTCTTAGATCTGTCCCTTTTGATCTCCATTCCCAGAATGTACTTTGCTGCCCCCAGATTTTTCATTTCAAATTTCAAGGACAACTGAGATTTTAATTCTGAGATCATCCCCTTACCATTGCCAATGAACAACATGTCATCCACATATAGTGCAATTATAAGAATCTGGTCACCTTCAGTTTTATAATAGACACAATGATCAGATTTAGATCTCACATACCCCAAGGATAAAACATACGTATCAAACTTTTGATACCACATTCTGGGAGACTGTTTCAAACCATAAAGAGACTTTTTAAGTTTGCATACCAGATGTTCTTTACCTTTTTCCACAAAATGCTCTGGCTGAGACATATAAATTTCTTCTTCAAGGTCTCCATGAAGAAACGCTGTTGTCACATCCATCTGCTCAATTTCAAAATCATATGCTGCTGCAAGTGACAACAGAAATCTAATGGATGTCAACTTAGCTACAGGAGAAAAGATTTCTCCATAATCAATACCTTTCTTTTGGGAATACCCCTTAGCAACCAATCTTGCCTTGTACTTCTCAATACTACCATCTGGACCATATTTCTTCTTAAATACCCACTTACAGCCTACAGGTTTTCTTCCTTCAGGCAAGGGCACCAGATCCCAGGTTCCATTCTTCTCCAATGATGTCATTTCACTATGCATGGCTTCCAACCAAGAATCTGAATCAGGTACACTAATAGCTTCTTTCACAGTCCTAGGTTCATCAGTATTAGTAAGTAAAGCATAGGCACAAGTTGAATCAGGTACTGAAAATCCATACCTATTTGGTTGTCTTCTTTCACGTGTAGATCTCCTCAAAGGTTGAGGTGCAGGTTCAGGTTCTTGCTCTGGATCAGAATCTTCGGAGCTACTTGAACTCTTATCTGAACCATCTACACTTGGTGCTTGTTGTTCCTCTTTTACAGGAGTCAGAGGAACATTCACAACACTCTTTTCTTTCTTTTCTTCTGTCTTTTCTGGTTGAGGATCAACAACCAATGGTTTCAGCTCTCTGAAAATTACATTCCTGCTGTAGATTACCTTTTCAGTTTCAGGATTCCAAAGCTTGTATCCTTTAATACCGACTCCATAGCCAACAAAGATACATTTAACTGCCTTGTTATCCAACTTAGATCTTTTAACTTCAGGAATATGAGCATATGCCTCACAGCCAAAGACTCGAATATGTCTTAGAGAGGGCTTCTTACCAGACCATGCTTCCATAGGTGTCTTATCAACCAATGCTGATGTAGGAGAACGATTCAGCAAGTAACAAGCTGTAGCAACTGCCTCAGCCTAGAACTTCTGTTCAAGACCAGCATAACTCAACATACTTCTTGCTTTCTCCATCAACGATCGATTTAACCTTTCAGCAACTCCATTCTGTTGTGGAGTATAAGGTGTAGTTTTATGCCTTTTAATTCCATGGTCTACACAATACTTATCAAAATCCGCATTGCAATATTCACCACCGTTATCTATTCTCAAGCATTTTAGTTTTCTACCAGTCTGATTTTCCACAAGAGTTTTAAATTCTTTAAATCGACTGAACACTTCTGATTTGTTTTTCAAAAAATATACAAATGCCCTTCTTGAATAATCATCAATGAACAATACATAGTATCTTGATTTAGATAAAGAAGGAACATCAACTGGACCAAAAACATCAGAATGCACATAGTCCAGAACACCAGAAGATTTATGAGAACTAGAGTAAAATGAAACACGGTTTTGCTTTTCATATATACAATGTTCGCAAAAATCGAACTCCAGATTACAATCAATCAGCCCATCTACCAGATTTTTGTTTTTCAAGGTTTTTAAACCTTTCTCACCTATGTGACCAAGTCTATGATGCCAGAGCATTGTTTTCTCTGCAGGAAGTTTAACTTCCATAGAATTTACGTCATGTGTTACAATAGTAGCCTTTTCAGATTTTGCAGAGACATTATTACAGCATACTGGTTTAGCATCTAACCTATACAGAGTTCCAATGCGTTCACCTTTTGCCAGAACAATAGAACCTCTAGTCATCTTACAGCCACCATTCACAAAAGTAACTTGCACTCCAACATCATTAAGTTTACTAACAGAAAGTAAATTTCGAGCCAGACCTGGTATATGAAGAACTTCATTCATTCCCTTTATTCTGCCATCCGGGAACTGGATTCTGACTCGACCTCGGCCAACAATTTCCAGCGTTGAATCACTAGCTAGGAACACCTTGCCACCAGCATAGGGTTCATACTTCGTGAACCACTCTCTATGAGATGTCATATGAAAGGATGCTCCTGAATCAATCAGCCAAACATCTTCAGAAGCAGGTGTTGCCAGAGTAGCAATGAAAGCATCAGCATCACTGTGTGAAGACTCAGAGTCAGAGAAGTTCTTCTTCTTTTTCTCCTCTTTGCAGTCTTTCTTGACATGACCTTTCTGTCCACAATTCCAGCACTTCACCTTGGACTTCTTGCCAGGAGATTTTGATTTCCCCTCTGATTTGGACTTAGACTTCTTGTCCTTCTTCTTGCCTCTTTCCTTTAATCTACCACGAACTGACAGAGCCTCTTTGGCCATTCCAGAAGATTTCCTCCGCATCTCTTCAGACAACAAAGAGGCAACAATAGTTTCCTGAGAAAACGAAGTTGTTGTACTTCCAATAGCCATCACCAGATGGTCCCACGAGTCAGGTAAGGAACATAACAGAAGCATACAGCGATCTTCCTCTTCTATTTTTACACCTATAGATGTCAACTGAGCAACAATCGTATTGAATGCACTCAGATGTTCTGCTATAGATGCACCTTCATCCATCTTCAGAGAATACAATTTCTTTCTGAGGAAAAGTTTATTTACCAAGAACTTGCCCTGATAAATATTATTCAACTTTTTCCACAAATCACTTGCAGATTTCTCCTCATGGATGTTCAATAGAACAGAGTCAGATAAACTCAGTCTTATCAGTCCTTTGGCTTTTCTGCATATCAGTTCCCAATCTTCTTGCTTCATGCCTGTAGGTTGAACTCCAGACACAGCAACCCAAAGATCTCTATAGACTAACATGTCTTCAACTTTAAGTTTCCACAACTCAAAGTTTGTGCCATTGAATTTCTCAATGTCTATTTTGTCTGATGTACTTGCCATCTCTATTTAATTTAAAAAATAACTTTCTACAGAACTCCCACACAACAGAATTAACACAAAAAACCCAAACTACCGACAAGGATAACACAACGGGCCAGGCTCTGATACCACTTGTAAGGAAAGCACAGGTGCGGAAAACAGCTTCCCTAATGTTAATTCCCAGGGGACAGTGTAGACCAGTCACTTTTTAAATTACAATAACACAGATGAATACACAAGAGAAACCAAAATAGACAATATTTAGAACACAGACACACAGAATTACGTGGGAAAACCCTTACGGGTAAAAAACCCACCACCACAAGAAAACAATCTTTATTACAGTAAGATATACAGTTACAATAAAGAACTCAGCTTCTTGCTCTGATGTTTGATTCTCGACATCATACACAGTTCACCTCCCTGTACATTTACAGAACGAACCTTTATTCAAGTCTCATCATCATAATACCAACGACACCTATAGACATATCATTCTATTTCCAATCTGCAAGAACAAGAGTCGTTACAGACTTCTGCTCTAACTGATAGAACAAATTCCTCATACGTCGCTGCCATCTAACCGTCGCAACGGTTCACATTTCAGTGAGGCGTTTAGTCCCACATGTACCAAGTCACAAAGGACTTTGCAGTTTATAACCGCCAACAGGCGAAAGAGTATTGTCAGCAATTTTGTTGCCGACAATACCAAGCCTCCAAGTCCATTGGCATAACAACTCCCATCGGCCCTCAGACTTCACCTCCCACCAATGAGTATTGTCTCCCCGACCACCAAGGTTACCATCGGTATGACATTCTCCATCGGCAAAAGATCTAGCCCTCGCTCCGACAGAGGTTTGTCTCACCGATACCAATAAGACTTCCATCAGGATGTCCGCAGTACATCGGCCCAACACCTTTAGCCGACGGGTATTCTCTTGCCGATAGACATACGCCATCGGAGTGACTACTCCTGTCGGAGTAACTCTACAGTGTTTGGCCGATAGGCCTTGTCTTGCCGACGACCAACCCGTAACCTTCGTCGGAGTGACTACTCCTGTCGGAGTAACTCCACAAAGTTTGGCCGATAGGCCTTGTCTTGCCGACGACCAACCCGTAACCTTCGTCGGAGTGACTACTCCTGTCGGAGTAACTCCACAAAGTTTGGCCGATAGGCCTTGTCTTGCCGACGACCAACCCGTAACCTTCGATGCTTATTCCGACGGCCCTTGTCTCACCGATGCCAATGGTCTTCAACACGGTCCTGCCGATAGTGCTTCGTCACAGCGATACCAACATCGCATATCCTCAAACCAATGAACCAAGGAACAGTTGAACTAAAATTCATTGAACCTACCAAATGAACTCTAGAAAGCTTCAACAAAGGGGTTCAACGAAGTGGTTCAATGCATAGGTTCAACTAAGAGGTTCAAGTAGTAATTTGAGACACAAGTTCTCTTCATGTGCCTCATATTTGTGTCTGCTATTGTCCAGCTTGTTCTTCCTATTATTCAGTGTCTCATTGTAATTTTCCATCTTGACTTTGATTCTCATTATTTTATCTATGACTTCTTCTGTCAAGTGAACAAGTGGATCATTAGCCACTGATTGGAAGTTGCCGTGTAAAGATTTGATGGCAAACTCTTCATCTTGATTCTCTACTTTCCCTTCCACTTTTCCTTCCAGTGTTTCTAACATTTCTGCCTCAACAGACATCAAATCATGCAACTTCATGCTGATATCTCTCAGTTTATTATTGCATCTCTTAAGTACTCCACATTCAAATTGAATGTCCTTATACCATATATCTACCAACAAGGCAGTATTACTATTTAGTACTTGTTTGTTGATGAGTAGCTGAGGATTTATCCTTCTTATCTCTCCCAGGATGTCTAATACCTTTTCCGATTTGAAAGACCTTTTGCCGATCTGCATCTGTAATTTATCTACCTTTGTCCTGGTGTCATTGAGAGTATTCCACCTCTTCAAAGAGGCCTTTACCACTTCCTCTGCATTATCTAATGTGGATAACATCCATTTCCTTAGTACAGATGCCTCATGTTTCATGAGATCTAATTTATTTACCTCCTCTTGAGAAATAGCAGTCAATGGGACTGCATGTTCAGTTGAAGTATCATCAAGATTAGTCAGTCTTCCTATGTAGGCATGCAACTGAGCAATGTACTCTTTGTGTTGCTTATTTTTCTCCTTCTCTCTTTTCACCTTTTGAATTAAAGAATCAATAATATATTTGCCCTCTTGACCCTCTTGGTCTTCATTGGCAAACCCTAAGTCCACTGTGCTGATCTGAAACTCATCTAAGGTAATTTTACCTTTTTCTTTCTCTACAGTAGGTAATGCAATCTGTGCAGTCCTTCTCCCATTTGTTGGATCCCTTTTAATGGCCGAAGTCATTCTGGTCTTCCTCTTAGGTTTTACTATATTCTCAGAAAAAAAGGTAGATACATCAAATTCTTGAATTTCAAATTCTACCTCTGCATTTACTTCTTTCTCCAACCACGGAGGTACCTAATCATATTTCTCTGCACCATCATGATGTTCACCTTTATCTCCTATTTCTTTCAGCGTATGTGATGGAGAAGGTGATTTTCTTGGTTCTTCTTCATGATGCTCACTTTGATGTTGATCCTGTGGCACATCCTCCTGTTGAGGAACTTCTTTCTCCAGAGGAGCATCTTCCTGAGGTGGAGGATCTTGTGATGTATCTATATGTTGATCATGATGATCATGATCCTTTTCTTTTATCAGCTCATCCACCTTTGACTTTTCCTCCTGTTGAGGAACATTCACAGTTGTGGATACTTGGGAAGTCTCCTTAGGTGCTGATGTTGTTTCTGCAACCATGATTTGTTTTGCACCTATACCGCTTATTTCTTGAACCTTAGCGGCAGGATCCTCTACCACATCTTTCTCATCAGCCTTCTTTTCTTGAACCTCTACTATAGCAGGTCCTGCTGATGTATCTTGTTGGCTTATCTCTAAAGTATGGCCCTCTAATTCTGCCATCTTCACTTCTTCTGCAGGTTGTTCTTTGTCAAGTGTGCCTGTTGGATGTTCAGCACTTGCATCCTGTTTTCCTATCAAATCCACCACTATAGGACTTGTCACCTCTGTAATTAATGTATCTAGCCCCATTTCTTGGGCTATTTTCTCTAGGCTCTTTTCTTTTTCAATTTCCACTTTCTTTATCTCCTCCAGTATAATTTGAACTAGTGGAGTCTTGTGAGGGGTCATGTGTGTACCTGCAGCAAGGGTTTCCATCTTTTGTGAAGCTACTTCCTTCACAACTTCATCATCAGACAAATTTATTGTCTCCTCCAGTGAGATATGACCTTCTTCATGCACGTAGGAGGTTTCTTTAATCTGATCTTCTATGAGCTCAGTCTTGAACTTGACGATGGTAGGAAGTGGAACATTATGCTGAAGTTCCCTATGTACTTCACTACCTGCCCCTTGTAACAATGTAGGGGATTGTCTTATTTCACCCCTCATGGAGGTTCTTAATTTCTTAGGTGGAGTAGATACTACCACCTGTGGAGCTCTTCTTTTTCTTTTGAATAACAAAGGGGCTTCTTCTTCCTCAAGCTCCCTCCATGAGGATATCCTCTTCATCGTGTTTTCTTGAGGATTGACCCTCTTCTTGAGTCTCAGTAATACCAGCCTCTGCTGTCTTACTTTTCTTGGACTTTTATTTTCTTGTTCGTGGAGGGGATGCTGATCCTGATCCTAATGCTGCTACCTCCTCAGCTATAAACACTACTCTTTCAATAATAACCCCTTTGGGTTCATTATCAACCTTCTTCCCCCTTGGGGGTCTTTTGCTCTGTTGTTGTTGTGGAGGGAGCCTATCTCCTTTAGATTTCCTCTTCTCATTTATGAAGTCATCGTATTCTCCATCAGGAATATCCTGCCCTTTCTTTTTGTTGTCCACAGTAATGACAACACCTTTCTTCTTCAAAGCCTCTATCTGTTCATCAACCCAAGCTTGAGTTAGCTGTATGGTCTTCGCAATGAAGGGGTCCAAGGATATATCCTCCTGTATGGTGAGGTCAGGTGCATAGATGGTATCATTATATATCTTCTTCTCCTCATATTCATCTGCAATTATCCTGCCATCATCCTTCTTCAATTATTGAGGAATGGGGATGCAATCAAAGGTTCTGATTTGATTCAATGTTAGCCTTTGATATCTTCTTCTTCTTACTTCTGGTTCATCTTCACAGTCAGCCTAGAAGTCTTCTAGGTGTTTCTGATGAATAGGCTTTCCTATTATTTTCTGCATCCTACCATAAGGATCATATGGTCTTATTAGTGGAAAAGGTTGCAACTTCATTTTATTCAAGGTGACCATCACCTTCTTGATGTTCTCTGAATTGGGGCACATGTACCAGCCAATGGTGACTGGAAACAAAATTGGTGGTAGCTTCCGTGCATCCTTGTTTGTTTTCAACATTGTGGAGCTCTGCCTGATGGATTCCATCAGTATCACTGCATCAGTGGGATACCTTGGCAGCATGAGGGGATGTCCCTCAAAACCTTCAATCCTCATGTAGGAAAATGTGACAAATTATATATACCAGGCTCCATGCCTGTAGATTATCTCTTGAGCTTCCATACTCAATCTCTTTATTCTGTCCTCCTCCATGGTTCTTACCAGATGCATAGAGAATGCATCATTGACCAGTTTGTAATCTTGGAGGTAATTGGCTCTTTGCAGCTAGGGATGATGATCCCAAATATGCACAGCATTGATTGTGCCTGTGACCTTCCCATCTGTAACAAGTGCATCAAATGTGCCTTTATAAGCACAGGAGTAGATAATGTATGATGTCATATAGAAAGCACAGTTTGAACCTCCTAGGTTCATCAACTGCTCATGCAGAGCATCACTTATTAGCTAGCCCCATAGTGGCTTGATGTATGAATATATACACATCATTATCACACTGTACATCCAATCTTTAAAGCTACGAGCATCAGGCTAGCCTGTGACTCTACTCAATAGCGCAATCATGTATTGGTACTCATCACTAAAATCATATTTGAATAAGTGCATAGGAAGTTTGGGGGCTACAAGATATGTGTTGTTCTCAGCCCTCCATTGATATATATTCTTCCTGGCTTGTTTCTTGTTATTTTCATATTCTTTCTCTAATTTCTTCAGGTCCACACTATTGACCTTCCTGCCTAATGGCAGTCCAAATGTCTGGAAGAGACCCTTGATGGATAGGTCTGCATATATTCTCCCATGCTTCATGACCTGCCTGGTCTCTGGATTATAGTTCCTGGCACATTTAATAACCAGCTCTGGAGACTCCATGGAGTACAGGAAACCAGCGGCATTCCACATTCTGGACACAAATACTGCATCTAGCACAGGACTTTTGTTCTTCTCATCATTCAGTCTGGCTGACCAGGCTTCCAAGTCAGTACTCCCCTGATGGGTATCTGTAATTGCACCATATTTGAATAGGACGCCCCTCTGAGATGAGAACATGGGCTTACTAAATTCTGCTTCACACTTAGCCAACCTCTTGTCAGCCATGGATCCTTGCAATTAACAAAATCTTGTCTTACAATGGGTACCCATATGCATGCATATAACAATTACTTCTGCTAATCATCATGCCTACTGTGTCTATTCAACATTAACTAATCATGGGGTGCATAAACCAAAACTTCAGATTAACAACACCATACCTGACTATTACAGAAACAACATGATGAGGGTTTCATTTACTTACCTGGATATGCAAATTTCCTTTATACCAGTGGATTTCTGAAAATGCTCTTAATTTTGCTGATGATCATGCACTTCCTCTTGTCTGTAAGCTCGTTTCATACAAGGGTCATTGGTATGAGAGTATGGAAGCTGGTGCTCTGTAAAAACAATTTTATCGCAAGGTAAAAATGAAATGATAGTGAATTCACCTTTTTAACCATGCACTTAGGGTGAAATTAGGGAAAACCTTGACAGATTGGATCTTATTCATTAATTTTCCGCACGGAAAGTCAGGATTTCGCCAGCTGTTTCATCAGGTCTTGTGGTCGGTGGGAACTACCCACCATGTCTGCGCGCATTAAATGTTAATGGCGGCAACGGGAGTGAGGTGATATTCATACGACAGGGTGATATTCAAATGACAGGATGATATTCGAGAGACAGGATGATATTCACAAATATCATCCTGAGTTTAATGTGATCATCCTCCTTGAGAGGAATAACTATCGTCGACAATATCAGGTGATCAACTCACCCTTTGGTTATGTTTAGTACATCAGGAGGATACCTTGATATATCAGGTGATGTTTCAAAGATGATGATGACCGGACAAACTTATATGTCTCTTTCAGAATATCAGGATGACGTCATCCAGATATTCTCTTAGTGTATCGGCGAGGCATCATGACGTCATCATCATGTTATTCGAGCAGGATCATGTTCAAGAAATATGCCCCCAAGAAGTAAAAATGATGATTACATCATCGTCATGTTCATTTCTTTGTTTATCAGACCTGAATGACGTCATCAGGATATTGGCTTAGGGGAATATTTCGCTGCAGGAGGATATTACTAAATATCAGGTTACATTGAAAAACATGATCCTCACGAAATACATAAGGCTATCGATGGGTAGATGTTACTATCACCTAAAATTGATGTCCAGATATTTGGACTGCATGATTTATCAGGTGATAAATTAGATCAGGGGATCTTCTGTAATATGACGGATGTTAAGAAATGTGATCCTCCCCCTAGAAATATCAGGTTTGACTAAATCTTTGACTGTTCACAACTTCCACACCTTAATGAATATCAGGGTGATGCAAAAGACAAACCTGCATGAAATTTGATGCTCTTTCTAAATATGAGGTCACTAGAATAGAATATGAACTTTGACAAACTAACCTCATGATGATGACTTACCCAGCCTTTCCATGCATGATGATCTGCATGACTTACTTTTACCAAACCGCCAGAAAGCACAAAACAAGCCAAAAGTTGGGTCCCTGTTTTGCCAAGTCAAAATGGGGCGTGTTGTGTAACCACACAACATATACCCAACATCTATCCCTAGAGGATTTAATGTGAGAGACCTTTTCTCATCCACTAATTTGCTACATCTTGGCTAGGGAGAGCAATGGAATGAAAGAAAGGTAAGGTGTTGTTAGGAAGGTTAGGTGTTGTATCATTAATAGAGCTATCCATAGTCTTCTCATCTAAGGTTCTTGAACATGCAACTATAGGATAAGTAGGATAACTTGTGGGCTCATCAACATCATCATATTCTTTAGCTATTAGCTCCAATGCATTAATAGAAGAGGAATTTTCACATTTGTCTTTCCCATGAGAGTTCTTAGAGATGAATTTGGTTAAATATTCTAATATCAAAGGATATGCTCCTATGAGTAATGTGAAGATATCAAAATCATGTATATAACAAAGTAATTTCAGCTCACGTGTAGAACATTTAGAAACATCAATATCATGTAGGCATGCTATGTGTTCCAGACCATGAGGGTTCTCATTAGTGAAAGAAGAGAAATTTTCAAAATCTAAGATATACTCATGCAAAGATGTCTATGAAGATGCCATCTTGAAATTTCTTGTAACATTATTGTCCAATGCAATCTAGGGAGATAATTCATGCAAAGTTTTGTGATGACGACAGTGTCCTAGATGTGTGTTATTTCACTCCTAAACACTTGTTTGAGGAGAAGGGATAAAAAGGACACACAAAGTCCACAAAAAACACAATGGATAGGAGGAAAAGATTGCAACACAACAAGGCCCAATTGATTATTTTATATATTTAGATTTGAATGCAATGAAACAAGACAAATTATGCTTATTTATGTACCTTAAATGTTCACTTATTTCACCTTTTTTCAATACAAATCACTAAAAGATAAGGTGTTGTAAGGAAATTGATGAGGGGAAGAAAATAATATCTCTGATATCAATCAACTAATGCAATAAAATCCTTCATAACACACCTATAGTGCAACTCTAGAGTGATGACAAGTCAAAATCTAGTGGAAATTGCAAGTTTTTCAAACCCTAGGTATGAAATTAAAGCCTAAATACATGCAAAATGATGGATTAATGTCTTCTAATGAGATTTATGATGTAAATTAACTGATATCAGATCTGAAAATGATTTTCAAACCCTATAATGCCAAATGCAAGTGTAATTTTTATGAAAAACCAATAAAAAATGCTAGTTTTTTGTTGAAATTTACTATGTAAAAATGCAAATTTTTGAAATATGAATGCAAAATTACACAAAAATGAAACACTACAGACAAAATAATATTTTAATGAGTGCCTAAGATGAGTTGACAAATCTGAATCAAGATTTTACCTACAAACCCTAGTTTTTTAAATTACTAGGTTATATGAAAAATTCAAAATTTCAAGCAAAACCCGAGTAATTTTATGATGAAAATGTAATGCCATAGATTGCAAGATGTTAATTTTCTATAATATATATCAGATATGATGTAAAACTCATAAATTTAATTAAATGCAATTAAATTAATGCAAACTATGTCAAAATTCAAACCCTAGAATGAAATTTTTTCAAATTTTCAATTATTTTGTAAATTTTCAAATGCAATAAGATGAAAATTAAATGAATGAATGAGATGAATTTCAAATCTGATGCAAAAATCAGAAATTAAATGAAAATTAATTAAAACTAATTCAATTTTTTTTTCAAAATTTTCATTTTTTTTGTAATTTTTCAAATGCAATAAGTTGAAAACTAAATGAATGAATGAAATGAATGCAAATATGAAGTAAAACACTCAACAAGGTGCAAGATTCATTAAAAACATGGGTTCACCAAAATGTTTAGTAGTGAGAAGAGGGGTTTCAATTTCAAAGTTAAATCCTCCTTTCACTCCTTACATTCAAGGACATAAAATGAGTGAAGCCACAATCTCTTGCAAGAGGGCTCTGCTACAAATTTAGTGTCTTTTAGAATGAAGAGGAAACTTGGAATTTTCTAACTAATTGATTAATTAAAGTCCAATTATGCTCAAAACCCTAATTTCATAAAATCATAAACAAATAGACGAATCTCAACAAATGCTTGCACACAGAGATATCAAATGACAATTAGATACATACTAGATTTTGAGATTCAATGTTTAGAAAATTTAAGGACTAATGAGCAGGCACTAGAGTCCATTGTACCAGTTTCTGTCAGGATCTCTGAAGAATGTCTGCAACTCAATTTTGATGTTCCAAAGATTTTACTGCTTCAGGATCTAGAGGACTAATGAGCGGGCACCCTAGTCCAAGTCCTGATTTTCTGCTTTCCTCTACACTTCTGACACTCTATTTTGCTTCCTTGCAACTCCACTTCTTCCGCTTTGACAACCTATAACCTACAATCATAGAAAAAGGGGTTAGCAGTTGTGGTGTTTAGAGGCTTGCCTCAGTCAAGCCCCAGAGAGACATTCAAGTCTTCCGAACACCGTTGTCAAATAAAGAGTGAGTATCCCTATGGGATAGAGGCAAAATCCAAATGAGAAATGATTTAAAATACAAATAAATGTCACCTTGGAGGTGTAGCTCTCATGGAAGGAAGATGCTCTATCATGCCATGAGGAGATGGAGTCAAATCTGCAACAAACAAATACAACACAACACTGCTCTGCAACACAATAAAAGCCTTGAATCACTTTAGCATAGGATCACACATTTGCAATATCCATCTAGTTTACAAATGAATCCCTAAATATGCTTATATATGTAACTAAAGACATTCCCACTAAGAATTTCATAATTCAAACTTACAGTGTCATCATAGGACCTAACTAATGGTCATAACCGATACCAGAATTTAGGTCCTACATAAAATAGGGAAGAACTAGGGCATAGGTACCCAAGTCCTCCCTCCCTATTTCAGTCAAGAATTGTCACCATAGCACCCCCTAGGTCCTATTTGCCATAAAACTTAGGGGTTTTCTCATCGGGAGTTAACATTAATATGCAAGATGCTTATAATGAATTCTAAGGACCCAGGAGCTAAACCTTAAGAGGGAAAAGCCCCCGAGGGGACATTTTCTGACATAACATAACTAAGTTCCAAGTGTGGAACTTAAGGTTTACTAAAACCTTGATGTCATATGAGCATCCCTATCTAAGATAATCTTCTTAGGAATACTGTGCAATCTAAAAACTTCTTGCAGAAATTTATGATTGGTACCTGTTGTGTGGTTACACAACACGCCCCATTTTGACTTGGCAAAACAGGGACCCAACTTTTCTTTTGGCTTGTGTTGTCTGCTTTCTGGCGGTTTGGTAAAATCAGTCATGTTCATCATCATGTGGAGTCAAGATGAGGTAAGCCCCAATATGAGGTCAATCTGTCAAAATTTGTATTTCATATATATGACCACATATTCTGAAAGAGCATTAAAATTCATGCAGGTTTGCTTTTTACATCACCCTGATATTCATCAGGATGTGAGAGTTATGAACAGTCAAAGTCTTGGTCAAACCTGATATTCGCAAAAGGAGGGTCATATTTTATAACCTCAGTTATGCTATGTGAAGAACATCATCATCATATTTGAAACGTCCCCCCCCCCCCCGATAATATCCTGTGGTTCAAATATCTGGACATCAACGTTAAGCGATAGTAAGTCTTCCCCGTCAAACGGTCTTTTGTATAGCGAGCATCATAGTTTGAAAGTAACCCGATATTCGTTAATATCATCCTGATGCAAAATATCACCCTTAACAAACATCCTGATGACATCATCTGAATCTGATAAACAAAAAAACAAACATCCTGATGACATCATCATCATATTTACATTTCGACAGGATATTTTGTAAACATGATCATGTTCACCCAATGTGGTGATGACGTCATGAGACATTTCCAATACAAAGAACAAATATCATGATGACGTCATCCCGATATTCAAAGAGGAGAATGAGTAAGTTTGAAGGTCATCATCATATTTTGGAATATCACCTGATAGACCGAAATATCCTCCTGATGTGCTAAAGTGTAAACGAAGGTGCGTTGTCACCCAAATTTTGTCGCGATAACAGTTCCAATGCTGGGGAGGATGATATCGAAACTCAACCCGATATTTGTGAAATGTCATCCTGCTCTCATGATATCATGTCATATGGATATTCCCCTGCTCCCTTTGCCACCATTGCCATTAAATGCACGCAGATATGGTAGGTGATTCCCGCCGATCCCGGAACCCAACGAAACGTCTGGCGAGATCCTGAGTTTTTGCACGAATGATCAAAGATTACGATCTAACTTGTCAGAGTTACCCTAAGTTTACCCTAACTGCAAGCTTAAAAGGTAATTCAACCGCCATTGTTACATTTACCTGCGTTAAAATTGTTTTACAGAGCACTAGCCTCCATTTCTGCATAACAGCTATCGTTGCGCGACTGGAGCTCATAGACTGAGGGAGGAAGGTGATCAGCAGCTGAATCAAGAGCGTCTTAGAGATATACTGGTATAAAAAGAAATCGGCATAACCAGGTAAGTGAACTAAAACCCTCATCATGTTGTTTTTAAATAATGTTGAAACTTCTGGTTATGTATCCATGCAAGTAAGTAATGTAGAATTGATACAATAAGCATGATATTTGTAGTATGTATGCATGCATATCCCATTGTGAGAAGAAATGTTGTTAATTGCAGGTACCCATGGCTGAAAAATGCTTAGTCAAGTGTCAGGAAGAATTCAGCAGGCCTATGTTCTCTTCTCAGAGAGGGGTCCTGTTTAAATTTGGGGCAATTACAGACACCCATCAAGGGAGTACCAACCTGGAGGCTTGGTCAGCCAAGCTGAATGATGGGCAGGATAAGAGTCCGGTGCTGGACACTGTGTTTGTATCAGGTATGTGGAACACTGCTAGCTTCCCCTACTCCATGGAGTCTCTGGAGCTGGTTATTGAGTGCGCCCAGAATTACAACCCTCAAACGAGGCAGGTGGTGAAGCATGGGAGAATGTATGCAGACCTATCCATCAAAGGTCTATCCCAAACATTTGGACTGCCAATGGGTAGCAAGGTAAACAGTGTAGACTTGAAGAAGTCTGAAAGAGAATATGAGACCAACAAGAAGACGGCCAGAAAGAACATGTATGCTTGGCGTGCCGAGAACAGCACATATAATGTAGCGGCCAAGCTCCCTGTGCGCATGTTCAAATTTGATTTTAATGAAGAATATCAGTATGTGATTGCCCTACTGAACAGGGTGACTGGCCAGACTGATACTGGAGAATTCAGAGACTGGATGTACGGCATAATAATGATGTGCCTATATGCAGACATCAAGCCACTGTGGGGCCAAATCATAAGTGATGCTCTGCATGAGCAGCTGCTGAACCTGGGAGGTTCAGATTGTGCCTTCTACATGACCTCCTATATTGTTTATTCCTGTGCTTATAGAGGCACTTTTGATGCCCTGGTCACAGATGGAAAACTGACGGGCACGAATGCAGCATGTATATGGGATCATCATCCCCAGCTGCAAAGAACCAAATATATCAAGGACTACAAATTGGTCAATGATGCATTTTCTATGCATCTGGTAAGGACCATGGAAGCTGACAGAACTAAAAGACTAAACATGGAGGCTCAGGAGGCAGTATACAGGCATGGGGCATGGTACATCCAATTTGCCACCTTTTCCTACATCAGGATAGAAGGTTTTGAAGGGCATCCCCTGATGCTACCAAGGTATCCTACAGATGCAGTAGTTTTAATGGAGTTTATCAGGCAGGGCTCCACCATCATACAGACGTATAAGGATGCCAAGAAGCTACCACCAATTTTGTTCCCAGTCAGCATCGGCAACTACATGTGCCCTGACTCTGACAATATTAAGAAGGTGATGGTCACTCTGAACAAGATGAATTTACTGCCCTTCCCAGTAACAAGACCATATGATCCTTACGGCCGAATGCAGAAGATCCTAGGAAAGCCTATTCACCAGAGGCACCTAGAAGATTTTTGGGCTGACTGCGAAGATGAGGCAGAGGCCAGGAGGAGGAGGTATCAGAGGTTAACTCTGAACCAGATTAGAACGTTCGACTGCATCTCCCTCCCTCAGCAGCTGAAGAGTGATGACGGCAGCATCATGGCAGATGAATACGAGCAGAAGAAGATCTACAATGATACCATTTCTGCCCCTGACCTCACCATGCAGGAGGATATGTCCTTGGACCCATTCTTTGCCAGAACCATACACTTGACCCAAGCTTGGGTAGATGCACAGGTAGAGGCATTGAAGAAAAAGGGTGTTGCCATCACAATAGATAGCAAGAAGAAGGGGTAGGACATCCCCACAAATGAATATGATGACTTCCTGCTGGAGAAGCGGAAGACTAAGGGAGAGAGGACCCCTCCACCACAGCAACCTAGCAAAAGGGCCACAAAGGGCAAGAAGGTGGAAAAGGGACCCAAAGGGGTCATAGTTGACAGGGCAGTATTCACAGCGGAGGAGGTAGCCAAATCAGGGTCAGAATCAGATTCTCCTCCAAAGCCCAAGAAAGCCAAGACAGCAGAGGCTGGAACCACAGAGACCCAAGAAGTGGGTCAATTATCCAGACAACCAGGCAAGGATATCCTCATGGAGGAAGAGCCTGAAGAAGAGGAGGAAGCTCCATTGATAATCAGAAGAAAGAGGAGAGCTCCGCAGGTGCTGGTTCCTACCACACCTAAGAAAATAAGAACCTCCATGAGAGGTGAGATGAGTCAACCCCCAGTGCAATTACAAGGGGCAGGTAGTAAAGTGCAGAAGGAACTTCAGTACAATGTTCCACTTCCTACCATTGTCAAGTTCAAAACTGAACTGGCAGAAGAGCAACAAAAGGAAGCATCCCAGGCGCAAGCAGAAAAGCGTGTCTCACTAGACGAGACAATAAACTTGTCTGATGATGAGGTGGTGCAGGATGTAGCTGCACAAGAAATGGAAACACTTGCGGCTGCTGGCATCAGTGTGACTCCTCACAAGCCTCCAACGGTTCAAACAGTGCTTGAGGAGATGAAACAAGCAGAAGCGGAGCGAGAAAAGAGCCCAGAACCATAGAAGAGCCCAGAGTAGGTAGCTTAGGACATAGGGCTAGATACATTGATCGCTGAGGTGACAAGTCCTGCAGTGGTAGACTTAACAGAGAAGCAGGATGCAAGTCCTGAACAGCGAGCAGGATCACCTGATAAGGGCCACTTAATAGAAGAGATAGAGATGGTAGAAATAGAAAGCCACATTCTTGAATCAGGCCAACAAAGCCCACAAGATACATCAGCAGGACCTGCTATAGTAGAGGTCCAAGAAGCAAAGGCTGATGATGAGAAGAATGAAGCGATAGATGATCCTGCTGATAAGGCACAAGAGGTGGATGCTGCAGGTACAGAACAGATAGCCGCTGCGGAACAGATACCATCACCTCAGGTAGATCCAGTGATATCAGATACGGTGGACATGCCACCAGAGATAGAGAAGCAAGAGGAGGATGATCAACCTCCACAAGGGGAAGAACTGGGGACAGGTGAAGAAAGGATGGAGAAAGATCATGATCATCATGATCCACATACAGGTACACTGCCAGGTTCCCCACACGTAGAAGATGCTCCCCTAGAAAAGGAAGTTCCTCAACAGGAGGAGGCACCACAGGATTCGCAGCAAGGTGAGCATCAAGAGCCAGAAAAAGAAAAGTCACCATCTCCACAACGCTTGTTGGTGGAAACGGGAGATAGAGGTGAACAGCATCATGATGCTGAAAAGCATGATCAGGTGCCTCCATGGTTAGAAAAGGAGGTAAATGTTGAGGAGGAGCTGGAGATTTAAGAGTTTGATGTCTCCACCCTGTTCGCCGCAGATATAATGAAACCCAGGAGGAAGGCCAGAATGACTTCGGCCATCAAAAGAGATCTGGCGACAGGGAGAAGGACCGCACAAATTGCTGTACCTGCGGTAGAGAAAGAGAAAGGCAAAATCACTGTGGATGAATTCCAAATAAGCACAGTTGATTTGGGTTTTGCCAATGAAGAGCAGGAAGGTCAAGAGGGAAAGGATATCATTGACTCTCTGATTTAGAAAGTGAAAAGAGAGAAAGAGAAGAATAAGCAACATAAAGAGCACATTGCTCAGTTGCGTGCATATATTGAAGGCTTGACCAACCCTGAAGATACCACAAGCGAAGCTACAGTCCCATTGACTGCCATTTCTCAGGAAGAAGTGAATAGACTGGACCTCATGAAACATGAGGTTTCCGTAATAAGAAAGTGGGTGTCATCCACATTGGATGATGCCATTGAAATAATGAAAGGTTCTTTGAAGAGGTGGAGCATCCTAAGTGACTCCAAAACTAAGGTGGATAAATTGCAGATGCAGACCAGAAAAAGGTCTTATAAACTGGAGAAAGTCCTCAGCCTGTTGGATGAAATAAGGAAGATAAATCCACAACTGCTTATCAGTAAGTAGGTATTGAATAATAATACCGCATTGTTAGTGGATATCTGGTATAAAGATATACAGTTTGAATGCGGAGTCCTCAAAAGATGCAATAATAAGCTGAGGGAGATCAGCATGAGGCTACGCGATTTAATGGGCATTGAGGCAGACATGCTAGAAACGCTAGAGGGCAAGGTGGAAGGGAAAATTGAGAGTCAAGATGAAGATTCTGCCTTTAGGGCTCTGCGTAGTAACTTCCATATAGAAGATGATGGTCCGCTCGTCCACTTGACAGAGGAAGTGATAAATAAAATGGTGAGGATCAAGGTCAAGATGGAGACCTACAACGAGACACTGTAGGATAGAAAGAATAAGCTGGACAACAGTAGGGATAAGTATGAAGCGCACAAACACGCCATCATCAAGGCAAAGACTCAAGATGGTGGAGGAATAGATCAGGTTGTGCAGTCATACGAACAGATCCAAAGCAGCATGCAACCCCATATGCAACAGCGTCATCATCCGGATAGTGAAAGTTCAGAAAGCGATACACATGATGATGACCCGCATGCATCAGATGAAGAGCATGATGAAGATACATCATGAGGGGGGGAGTATTTTGCATATGCAGTATAGATAGTTGCCAGCTGGCAACTTGTGCCTTTTTGTAATATTGGCAAGTCATGAAATGATGACCGTTGATTTATATTGATAAATCAGATCCGTGGATCTTTTGTAACGGATTCCTCACCTTATTCTATAAAAGGTGGTGGAATGCCTTGTTATATGGATTCGAAACTTAATTGAAATTTGATTGCTGAAGTATTCAGGACTTATTTCAAACCTGCTGTATATGTACATGTCTTTTGCATACTTAATGAGAGGGAAGAGTATTTTGATTACAAATCTTCATAAATCTTGGGTAATCTGTGTCTGAATTCTAGATATGTGCTTTGATTTGCTGCGTCCCTTGGAGTGCTCATCATGTTGCATGTATTGTTTTCATTCATTATCCGCTGAAGTTTACATCAACTGTATCTAGCTGTGGAATGTCTTGGTGAACATATGGTTTGATTTCTTCTCCTCGTGACAGTATCAAGCATGTATGTGGATCAAAAGCTAAAGGTTCAACTTAATTAGAAGCATTTCCTTTAATTTCTTTCAATTTCAGAGCATCTCACTATCACAATTGCAAATAAACTGATAATCTTAAGCAAACAACCCAAAATATGCAGACATCTCGTAGATAATCGTAAATATTTAGCATATTTGAACACTAAGCATGTACAATTGAAAATATCATGCAAAGATCTAGGTATTTTACTTCCTTTCATCAAATACCCGCATAATTTGACTTCTCTGTAAGGAATTTCTGCAGGAGCGTCATGATGATAGTGCATTTTCACGTAAGGCCCCAAAATGGAAACAACAACTCACATTAACCACTGAGTAACGTCAGTCGATTAAGACCTAATCATCAGAGACTTGGGATCATGAATTCTTTGAATTCACTGTATCTTTCAAGATGAATAAAGGTTAATGTGTACTTTTATTCTATGTTTGTTTGTGACTAACATCATGATCAACATAAATGTGGTGCTAGAAGGAGGGCACGTCCGGAAGATCACGATCATCATCAGTATTTTCAAGTTTGATGATGCATAGAGTAAGGTACCCTCAGATCGTCTGTGAATTTCAGTAAATTACGTAAATATTTACTGTGAAAAGATTGTATATGCACATTCTATGTAAAGATTTCCAGATCTCACATAAATATTGCAAGCTTTACAGTAGATCTCTCTGAATTCACTAATATCGGCTAAAGATACATAAATTTGTTCAAACTTTGAGACTTTTAGGCCTTAGGCACTCGAGATCTTGTGTTATGGGTCAGGATATCCCAATATCCTGTCACATTTGCAGTGTCTTCGCAAATATTTCATAAATATCTAGTCTGATTTGCAATTCGACTGCAAATATCACCTCATCCAGTGAAATCTAACCAATATTTGCAAGGTTTCAGCCAATTTGCCTCCAAATCGAGAAATCCTGGCTTACAGGATAAATACTAGGTCTAGACCTAGTGAAGTTTTTGAAGAATTGCCTGTTAGAGGTTTCAGACCTAGGACTGTAGACATTCACCATACTCCAGGATCAAGCGCGTCTAGAGCTTCACCGGGACCTCCTCCTGTGACCCCTGTCGGTTTGCAAATACCTTCCGGTATATCCGCGACACCTCCTATTCAAACCCAGGGTATACCTTTAGTTCAACCTCAGCCAACTGCACCACCAGTTCAGCCCCCTCAGGCTGCAATGTCTTTCTTTGCAGCAGAGTCACCCTTGACTTTTACTGCATATCATGAGTTACCAAAGAATCCAGACAAACTTTGTCCAAAGTATCATCCTTATCAAGATGGTGATGATCATATCAGGACATTTAAAGAAGCGTGCTGTAGAGCTAGAATAGAACATCAGGACGTGGTGTGCAAATTATTTCCTTTTTCCCTAGGGGAAGAGGCTTATAATTGGTTCATCAGTCTTGGCCAAGCTTCTGTCGGTTCGTGGGCTGTCTTAGAGAAAGCCTTTCTTGACAGGTTCAAGGTCCCTATTGATCCATCCATGAATTACCACATGTTTGCCACAATCAAAAGATTTGAGAATGAGCCTATTGCTAATTTCAATGCTAGGTTCCAGAAAATGTTGTCCAAGCTAGTTGCCCCATATGTGGTGGCTGATGCTGCTGCCAGGAGTATCTATTATTCAGCCCTGGATCCATTAACTTCCATGTTCATCAGGAGAACACATCCTGAGATCACTACTTTGACAGGAGCTTTTCAAGAAGCTATCAAGGTAAATCAGCAGTTGATACCTGCTCCTACCCCAAATATAGTATTCCCTACTTTGCCTGGCGTGCAAGCACAATATCCAGCACCATATCCTGCAGCTTATCCTTCACAATATCCTGCACAATATCCTAATGGATCAGTGATACCCCCAGCAGTCATGCCTGCACCTTTGCAAGTACCTCCATTGAGTATTATGCCTCCTCCTAATGGAAATAGCCAATTGCCACAATATCCTGCACATGCTCAGACACCTCAGGGTACCGATCTATCCAACAATAACCATGGATCTTCCTTTTTCAAGCCTCAGACTGAAAATGTAGTGGCCAAAGCTCAAGAGGAGAAGGAGGAAATCAAAGAAATTTCTGCTCAACTCAGAAAACTCACCACAGAAGTAACACATTTGAGAAATCAAGGGTTTTATTCGCAGTCAGGTTAGAATAGAAATTATTCCAATGATAGACCAAACTACCCTGACAGAGGATATAACAACAACTTCAACAATAATGGTGGAAACAATAATAATCCTCCTAGACAGCCCAGAGTGTGGAACTCCAGGCCAAATAATGGTTCATTACCATCACCCCTAAACAATCAGCCTCCTGGTGAAGCCAAATAGACTACCAGAGTCAATCTTGCTGAAGCAGCCCTTACCAATTGGTGTAGGATTCACAATACAAATGCACATGCAGAATTAGATTGTCCACAATTTAGGATTGCTGCCAGCATCTTTCAGACTGAAGTGTCTAACACTTCTGGAAATCCACCTCAGGTAGAAGGAAATGAGATAGTTCCTTGTGGATATGACTGAGATTTTGTGCTAGAAACGTACATAAATCAGCCTCATCCGAGTTATGATCAGACCTATGAGGAATCTGCCCTAACCTTTGAAACAAACTATGTTTTCCCCTTTGAGGATGAAAATGAACCTGCAAGAGAGCATGAGGAAGTACATGCATACCAGCAGCAATACCCTGGTAAGCACAATTATAACCTGAGAAGTAGTGCCAACAGACTTGCTGGTCCGTTGACATTATCTCTACCTCCAAACAATTTCAATACACCTCCTGATCCCAAGGCTAGCAATAACCCTGGGTTCCCTAAGGTGAATGCTCAATACTTGTCTCCTCAAAACACAGTAACAAAAGTCGTAAATGCATCTCAGGAGTCTGACAAGTTAGTCAGCTATTTGGCTGATGAAATGAAGAAAATCAAGATCAGCCTGTCCTTATCGGAGTTACTGAAAACTCCTACCATCAAAAGGGCATTCATGAAGTCACTAGATGATCCTGCTCCTAAAGAGGATAATCATCTTTCAAGTCAATCCAATGGCAAGGAGCATGCTGTTAAAGATAACATTATCAAGCCTAAAGTGTCAGCTATAGTCCAAGCTGCTGAAACCTCCCACATGACCTTGTATAGAGATAAAACTGAATCACCTCCGTTTCTCCTCACCATAAGAATGTTCAGCAAGAACTTGCACAATTGTTTGGTTGATTCAGGAGCCTCAACGAATGTTATGCCTTTATCAATATGTAACGCATTAGGACTGCATCCTGCTAAATCCTTAAAGAAGGTCACTCAACTAGACAAGACAGAAGTAAGTGTGATAGGAGAACTAACTCACATTCACATGCAGCTAGCATCTGATCCTAGGATACAGTATTACATTGACATTCAGGTAGTGGACATACCTGATACATATGGGATGTTGCTTAGCCGAGATTGGTCTAAAACGCTTAACGGATATATGTCCACAGACTTCAGTCACATGTGGTTACCATGGAAAGGTATACCTAATCAGATCAGGATTGATGCTGAGCCTAGGATGAAACATATGATCACGGAATATAACAAAACAAATGAGATCATGTATGTAAACGTAGAACCTGGAGTTTATCACATCAGGCCGTAAAATATTAAAATAGAAGAGATCCTGATGCTGGATGTTCATCATCATCATGATGATGATTATCATGAGGACATGCCGAGTATGGAATTTGATAATAATCCAGATAATGAGAATGAAATAGATCGCTTCAGAGATTTTGAGATGCATTTATCTACTCAGGTAAAACGTTGCCAATTATTGAATATACCTGCTAATGACATTTTGATTGATGGATGGTGCAGATTACACGGCGAAGCACACTCAGAAAAGACTTGTGAACCATGCTTAGACATAATGATACTGGAGCAAACGTATAGTGAAGCATCATCATCATATTCCGAGGTGAGTGTTACATCTGATGATGATGATAATACTAATTCTTATTTGTCTCCTGCAAGAACAGAAGAGTCGACAGATCATGATGAAGATCATATCTGGAGAGTAGAAGAGGTCCTGGTGTCGGATCTGATAAATGATGCGAGAAAAGAAAAGATCACTCCTGGTAGTGATTGCTTCATGGAATCAGATTATGAGTTGTCTGATGAAGATAAAGGCAGTGACCTGACGAAGTTTGAAGAATTTCTGGTAAAAGAAATAGAAAAGATGACACAACAGCGTAAATCTCCCCAGGAGGTTTTAATTAAAGGTTGGTGTAGGCTGCATGAGGCACTTCACTCAGAAACAACTTGCTCACTATGCTTACATATTTTGAAGAAGCATGCAGCTCTATGTGTTGAACATCATCCTCCTGCTGAGATGGAAGAGAAAACAGAAAAGCCATCAGGCTCACCAAATAAAGGAAAGAAGAAACTTGAGGATGACATCCCTAAGTTAAAGTGGATATCAGGCGGAGCAGCAGCCAGAGCTGCAAAGAAGAAAGAAAGTTCAAGTAAATATCCTGCTGAAGACAAATGTCCTGCTGAAGATAAGCCTTGGATCTTAAGGTTTGACGGATCTAAATCCAAGCAAGGTGCTGGGGTAGGAATTGACCTTATTGATCCATCAGGGAAGTCCTACTTAGCAGCTTACAGACTATAGTTCCCCTGCACCAATAATGCCGCAGAGTACGAGGCTCTGATTCATGGAATGTTGTCTGCCCATAAGAAGAAAGTGAAGATCTTGCATGTCTTTGGAGATTTAGGACTGGTTGTGAAACAAGTAAGAGGAATTTACTCTTGTAATTACAGAAAGCTATCAAATTACAGACATCATGTGTGGGACCTGATTGAAGACTTTGATGCCTTTAATATCACTCACGTACCAAGAAAACAGAACCGGAGGGCAGATGCACTTGCCCAGGCCGCCAGTACGTTGGAACCGCTGTCTATATCTGGTCTAAAGAGATTTTCAGTAGAATTGGTGTCAGTACCTTCAGTACCTAACAATGTGACTAATCTCCAGGTGTTTGATGATGATCAGCACATCCTGGACTTCATATCAAACAGAGACATATTTGAAGCTCAGATTATAGATGAGAATGGTATGGAAGATCATGTCTGGGAAGAAGATGAGATATTAGAGTTGCCTAGCAACAGAATTCCCAAAGGTATGATTGAATTAGAAAGAGCCTTTGATCTAGATAATATGCTTAAACATAAAGATCTGCCTAAGGCGGATGGAGGTCAATATTCACATGTGAATATTGGACAAGCTGATGACAAGAGAAATGTCTTATTGGGTAAGGTTTGTACACCAGATGATTTAGAAGGAATAACTCAGGCCCTTAAAGATTACATACATGTAATTGCATGGACTTATGATGAGCTAAAGACATATGACACTTCTGTCATAACTCATACTATACCTCTCAAGCCAGATGCAAAACCTTTCAGATAGAAGCAGAGGCCAGTCAATGCTCTGCTTGAGCCAATCATCCTTGAAGAAGTCAAGAAATTGTTAAATGCCCGGATAATATTTCCTGTGAGGCACTCCACTTGGGTGGCGAATCTTGTGCCAGTCAGAAAGAAGAATGGAGACATCAGATTATGTGTAGATTTCAGGAGCCTGAACAGAGCATCAGAAAAGGATAATTATCCTTTGCCCTCTTTGGATGAAGTTCTACAAATTGTGAATGGAGCCAAGATGATGTCCTTCTTGGATGGTTTTTCAGGATACAACCAAGTGATGGTTGATAAAATTGACAGATTAAAAACTGCCTTCACCACAAAGTGGGGTATATTTGCATATAGACGTATGCCATTTGGACTTATAAATGCTGGAGCTACATTCCAGCGAGCAATGGACATAGCCTTCAGAGGCTTAATAGGAAAATGTATAGTCATCTACATGGATGACTTGACAGTATTCTCCAAGGAAAGGGGAAGTCATGTTGCTGATCTCAGAAGTGTACTGAAGAAATGTGAAGAATATGGAATATCATTGAATCCTAAGAAGTGCATATTTGGAGTCACAACAGGAAAATTACTAGGCCACCTGATCACAGAAGATGGAATTATCATTGATCCTGACAGGGTGGAATCTATTATGAAGTTACAACTTCCAGGAAGCAAAAAGGAACTTAAATCTTATTTTGGTAAGATAAATTTTGTGAGGAAGTTCATCACCGGCTTTGCTGAGATTGTCAGACCACTGAATGCCATGTTGAAAAAAGATGCACAAATTGAGTGGACACCAGAAGCCAAGGCTGCCTTTGAAGATATAAAGAAAGCCATTTCAGATGCTCCTGTCCTCATTAGTCCAGATTATACAAGAGATTTCTACATCTACTCATTTGCCTCAGAACATACTTCTGCAGCAGTGTTAACTCAAAGAAATGAAGAGAAAGAAGAGAAACCAATTGCTTTCATGAGCTGTCCTTTCAGAGATGCTGAATTGAGATATGTAGATGTTGAAAGATAGGCACTTACATTAGTCAGAGCAGTAAAAAAGTTTAGACATTATATACTGAGAAGCAAAGTGATTGCTGTGGTACCAGATGCAGCGGTGAAGATGCTGCTGATGTAGAGTGAACCTGGTGAAAAAAGAGCCAAATGGATTACTGTATTACAAGAATATGACATGGAGATCACACCAATGAAGCTGGTAAGAGGACAAGCTCTGAGCCAGATGATATCTGAAACTGATCTAAACATCATCAGTCAGCAGTATGTGATCAATGAGAAAGACAATAGGGAATGGTATTCAGACATCAAGCACATCCTGATCACCGGAAGATGTCCTTCAAGAATGCAAGCCTCACAGAGAAGAGCCTTAAAGATAAGATCCCAGAAGTATATGATAAAGGGAGGAACCTTGTTTAAGAAGAATTATGAAGGAATATACCTGAGATGCTTAGAGAAACCAGAAGCAAATAAAGTTTTAACAGAGTTACATGACAAGTTTGGTACTGCACACGGATCAGCATTGGCCACAACACATGCAATCCTCAGAGCAGGATATTACTGGCCTACAATTTTTAAGGACACGACTGATCATGTTAAATGTTGTCATGTTTGCCAGGTTGCTGCCAACAGAGAAAAATATGCTGCACAACCGTTGCAGCCAGTGATGGAAGAGCGCCCATTTGCACAGTGGGGCATGGATTTCATAGGATTGATCAATCCTCTGTCTTCCTCAGGCCATAGGTATGTCCTAACGATTACTGATTATTGTACCAGATGGACTGAGGCTATCAGCAGCAAAACTTGTACTGCGGATAATGTCATTAAATTTTTGGAAAGCAACATCGTCACCAGGTATGGAATTCCTTATGCATTGGTAAGTGATAATGGTTCTGCCTTCATTTCCACCAAATTGTCAAGTTGGGCTTTTGATCATGGGATCATACTTAAGTTCTCATCCAACTACTATCCCCAGGGAAATGGATTAGCAGAATCCACCAACAAGAATTTACTGAGTATAATAAGAAAATTGATAGAGAAAAATCCTAGGGAATGGAACTCATTTCTGAAATATGCCTTATGGGTAGACAGAACTAGAATGAAAACCGCATTAGGAAACTCACCCTTCCAACTAGTATATGGGGTAGATCCTATCCTCCCTATAAACTTGAAAATTCCTACTCTGCAGTTTGCCCAAGAGTATCTAGGCGTAGATAATAAACAGGAAGTCAGGTTGCTTCAGTTGATGCACCTGGAAGAAAAGCGAAGTCAAGCGATTAACCAATTTGCAAAACATCAGGCTGTTGTCAAACGCTGGTTTGACAAGAGAGCCAGAATTAAAGCTTTCAGGATATCTGATTTAGTCCTGATGTGGGATAAGGCCCATGAAAAGAAAGGTGATCATGGTAAGTTTGATAGATTATGGATAGGTCCCTTTCAGATTTCTGAAATTTTAGGAGATAGCACTTATAGGCTTAAGAACCTGACAGGTGAGGATGTCCCATTGCCAGTCAATGGACAATTCCTCAAACATTATTTCCAGGCCTGAATGACTTCATGACAGTCATATGTATCATATTGTATATTTGTATAGTTGTTTGTACAGTTTGTTTGTTGTATGTTGTTGTTGTTTTGTTGGTTGGGACCTTGTTTTGGTAAGTCAGGATGATGCACTTCATCACCCTAAGAAAATAATTAAATTGTTGGGATTCAAGTGATGTAATCACATTTAAATATAGGTTATAATTCATTCTAGGAAGTATTCATGATCAGGTTTGTGATATCTGTTCATCAGGGTGCTTTTTCTTGGTCAAAGCGAATCCATTACAATGAAACACCTAACAGCCTTGGGTTTGTTGAACACACTAGTATAGGTGTTAAGTGAAAAATCTAAAGGGACTCCCTTGCTACCAATACAATCTCCAACCTAAAGCTGCAAGTGACTATACCTTGTACAAATGAGCTGACATGATGATATCAAATATAAATATGAAAGAGAAAATTAGAAAAGAAATAAAATTAGGCCATCTAAGTAAATCTACCGGGGCTATAGACACCTACTGGCAGTGGGGCTCTACTTAGGGAGATTGTATAGATAACCTTGCCGGGGCTATAGACGCCTGCTGGCAGCAAGGCTCTATCCAGGTTGGCTATGAGGGATGATCCCCAACTATGTAGTTTAACACCAGTTACTTATGTTTTCAACTTACTTTCAAGATGAGGATAATTAATCATATGCACACACCTGATCCTTTGTTAGCTTTATCACCATGATGAAATTTTATCATTCAGAGGATTATGATGCGTACACTTAGACAGAATTAGAACACTATAGATGAATGTGATCACATCACTTGAATCATTGGAATTTGTTTATTTTCTTTGGTGGCAAGTTGTTGTGTGGTTACACAACACGCCCCATTTTGACTTGGCAAAACAGGGACCCAACTTTTCTTTTGGCTTGTGTTGTCTGCTTTTTGGCGGTTTGGTAAAATCAGTCATGTTCATCATCATGTGGAGTCAAGATGAGGTAAGCCCCAATATGAGGTCAGTCTGTCAAAATTCGTATTTCATATATATGACCACATATTCTGAAAGAGCATTAAAATTCATGCAGGTTTGCTTTTTACATCACCCTGATATTCATCAGGATGTGAGAGTTATGAACAGTCAAAGTCTTGGTCAAACCTGATATTCGCAAAAGGAGGGTTATATTTTATAACCTCAGTTATGCTGTGTGAAGAACATTATCATCATATTTTGGAATATCACCCGATAGACCGAAATATCCTCCTGATGTGCTAAAGTGTAAACGAAGGTGCATTGTCACCCGAATTTTGTCGCGATAACAGTTCCAATGCTGGGGAGGATGATATCGAAACTCAACCCGATATTTGTGAAATGTCATCCTGCTCTCATGATATCATGTCATATGGATATTCCCCCGCTCCCTTTGCCGCCATTGCCATTAAATGCGCGCAGATATGGTAGGTGATTCCCGCCGATCCCAGAACCCAATGAAACGTCTGGCGAGATCCTGAGTTTTCGCACGAATGATCAAAGATTACGATCTAACTTGTCAGAGTTACCCTAAGTTTACCCTAACTGTGAGGTTAAAAGGTAATTCAACTGCCATTGTTACATTTACCTGCGTTAAAATTGTTTTACAGAGCACTAGCCTCCATTTCTGCATAACAGCTACCGTTGCGTGACTGGAGCTCATAGACTGAGGGAGGAAGGTGATCAGCAGCTGAATCAAGAGCGTCTTAAAGATATACTGGTATAAAAAGAAATCGGCATAACCAGGTAAGTGAACTAAAACCCTCATCATGTTGTTTTTAAATAATGTTGAAAGTTCTGGTTATGTATCCATGCAAGTAAGTAATGTAGAATTGATACAATAAGCATGATATTTGCAGTATGTATGCATGCATATCCCGTTGTGAGAAGAAATGTTGTTAATTGCAGGTACCCATGGCTGAAAAATGCTTAGTCAAGTGTCAGGAAGAATTCAGCAGGGCTATGTTCTCTTCTCAGAGAGGGGTCCTGTTTAAATTTGGGGCAATTACAGACACCCATCAGGGGAGTACCAACCTGGAGGCTTGGTCAGCCAAGCTGAATGATGGGTAGGATAAGAGTCCGGTGCTGGACGCTGTGTTTGTATCAGGTATGTGGAACGCTGCTGGCTTCCCCTACTCCATGGAGTCTCCGGAGCTGGTTATTGAGTGCGCCCAGAATTACAACCCTCAGACGAGGCAGGTGGTGAAGCATGGGAGAATGTATGCAAACCTATCCATCAAAGGTCTATCCCAAACATTTGGACTGCCAATGGGCAGCAAGGTAAAGAGTGTAGACTTGAAGAAGTCTGAAAGAGAATATGAGACCAACAAGAAGATGGCCAGAAAGAACATGTATGCTTGGCGTGCTGAGAACAGCACATATAATGCAGCGGCCAAGCTCCCTGTGCGCATGTTCAAATTTGATTTTAATGAAGAATATCAATATGTGATTGCCCTACTGAACAGGGTGACTGGCTAGCCTGATACTGGAGAATTCAGAGACTGGATGTACGGCATAATAATGATGTGCCTATATGCAGACATCAAGCCACTGTGGGGCCAAATCATAAGTGATGCTCTGCATGAGCAGCTGCTGAACCTGGGAGGTTCAGATTGTGCCTTCTACATGACCTCCTATATTGTTTATTCCTGTGCTTATAGAGGCACTTTTGATGCCCTGGTCACAGATGGAAAACTGACGGGTACGAATGCAGCATATATATGGGATCATCATCCCCAGCTGCAAAGAACCAAATATATCAAGGACTACAAATTGGTCAATGATGCATTTTCTATGCATCTGGTAAGGACCATGGAAGATGACAGAACTAAAAGACTGAACATGGAGGCTCAGGAGGCGGTATACAGGCATGGGGCATGGTACATCCAATTTGCCACCTTTTCCTACATCAGGATAGAAGGTTTTGAAGGGCATCCCCTGATGCTGCCAAGGTATCTTACAGATGCAGTAGTTTTAATGGAGTTTATCAGGCAGGGCTCCACCATCATACAGACGTATAAGGATGCCAAGAAGCTGCCACCAATTTTGTTCCCAGTCAGCATCGGCAACTACATGTGCCCTGACTCTGACAATATTAAGAAGGTGATGGTCACTCTGAACAAGATGAATTTACTGCCCTTCCTAGTAACAAGACCATATGATCCTTACGGCCGAATGCAGAAGA
This sequence comes from Cunninghamia lanceolata, assembly GCA_027924645.1. NCBI lineage: Eukaryota > Viridiplantae > Streptophyta > Pinopsida > Cupressales > Cupressaceae > Cunninghamia > Cunninghamia lanceolata. The sequence continues at coordinate 864,781 of BSBN01000030.1, forward strand.
TCCTAGGAAAGCCTATTCACCAAAGGCACCTAGAAGATTTTTGGGCTGACTGCGAAGATGAGGCAGAGGCCAGGAGGAGGAGGTATCAGAGGTTAACTCTGAACCAGATTAGAACGTTTGACTGCATCTCCCTCCCTCAGCAGCTAAAGAGTGATGATGGCAGCATCATGGCAAATGAATACGAGCAGAAGAAAATCTACAATGATACCATTTCTGCCCCTGACCTCACCATGCAGGAGGATATGTCCTTGGACCCATTCTTTGCCAGAACCATACACTTGACCCAAGCTTGGGTAGATGCACAGGTAGAGGCATTGAAGAAAAAGGGTGTTGCCATCACAATAGATAGCAAGAAGAAGGGGCAGGACATCCCCACAGATGAATATGATGACTTCCTGCTGGAGAAGCGGAAGACTAAGGGAGAGAGGACCCCTCCACCACAGCAACCTAGCAAAAGGGCCACAAAGGGCAAGAAGGTGGAAAAGGGACCCAAAGGGGTCATAGTTGACAGGGTAGTATTCACAGCGGAGGAGGTAGCCAAATCAGGGTCAGAATCAGATTCTCCTCCAAAGCCCAAGAAAGCCAAGACAACAGAGGCTGGAACCACAGAGACCCAAGAAGTGGGTCAATCATCCAGATAACCAGGCAAGGATATCCTCATGGAGGAAGAGCCTGAAGAAGAGGAGGAAGCTCCATTGATAATCGGAAGAAAGAGGAGAGCTCCGTAGGTGCTGGCTCCTACCACACCTAAGAAAACAAGAACCTCCATGAGAGGTGAGATGAGTCAACCCCCAGTGCAATTACAAGGGGTAGGTAGTGAAGTGCAGAAGGAACTTGAGCACAATGTTCCACTTCCTACCATTGTCAAGTTCAAAACTGAACTGGCAGAAGAGCAACAAAAGGAACCATCCCAGGCGCAAGCAGAAAAGCATGTCTCGCTAGACGAGACAATAAACTTGTTTGATGATGAGGTGGTGCAGGATGTAGCTGCACAAGAAATGGAAACACTTGCGGCTGCTGGCATCAGTGTGACTCCTCACAAGCCTCCAACGGTTCAAACAGTGCTTGAGGAGATGAAACAAGCAGAAGCGGAGCGAGAAAAGAGCCCAGAACCAGAGAAGAGCCCAGAGCAGGTAGCTCAGGACATAGGGCTGGATACATTGATCGCTGAGGTGACAAGTCCTGCAGTGGTAGACTTAACAGAGAAGCAGGATGCAAGTCCTGAACAGCCAGCAGGATCACCTGATAAGGCCACTTAATAGAAGAGATAGAGATGGCAGAAACAGAAAGCCACATTCTTGAATCAGGCCAACAAAGCCCACAAGATACATCAGTAGGACCTGCTATAGTAGAGGTCCAAGAAGCAAAGGCTGATGATGAGAAGAATGAAGCGATAGAGGATCCTGCTGATAAGGCACAAGAGGTGGATGCTGCAGGTACAGAACAGATAGCCGCTGCGGAACAAATACCATCACCTCGGGTAGATCCAGTGATATCAGATACGGTGGACATGCCACCAGAGATAGAGAAGCAAGAGGAGGATGATCAACCTCCACAAGGGGAAGAACTGGGGACAGGTGAAGAAAGGATGGAGAAAGATCATGATCATCATGATCCACATACAGGTACACTGCTAGGTTCCCCACATGGAGAAGATGCTCCCCCAGAAAAGGAAGTTCCTCAACAGGAGGAGGCACCACAAGATTCGCAGCAAGGTGAGCATCAAGAGCCAGAAAAAGAAAAGTCACCATCTCCACAACGCTTGTTGGTGGAAACGGGAGATAGAGGTGAACAGCATCATGATGCTGAAAAGCATGATCAGGTGCCTCCATGGTTAGAAAAGGAGGTAAATGTTGAGGAGGAGCTGGAGATTCAAGAGTTTGATGTCTCCACCCTGTTCGCCGCAGATATAATGAAACCCAGGAGGAAGGCCAGAATGACTTCAGCCATCAAAAGAGATCTGGCGACAGGGAGAAGGACCGCACAAATTGCTGTACCTGCGGTAGAGAAAGAGAAAGGCAAAATCACTGTGGATGAATTCTAGATAAGCACAGTTGATTTGGGTTTTGCCAATGAAGAGCAGGAAGGTCAGGAGGGAAAGGATATCATTGACTCTCTGATTCAGAAAGTGAAAAGAGAGAAAGAGAAGAATAAGCAACATAAAGAGCACATTGCTCAGTTGCGTGCATATATTGAAGGCTTGACGAACCCTGAAGATACCACAAGCGAAGCTGCAGTCCCATTGACTGCCATTTCTCAGGAAGAAGTGAATAGACTGGACCTCATGAAACATGAGGTTTCCGTAATAAGAAAGTGGGTGTCATCCACATTGGATGATGCCATTGAAATAATGAAAGGTTCTTTGAAGAGGTGGAGCATCCTAAGTGACTCCAAAACTAAGGTGGATAAATTGCAGATGCAGACCGGAAAAAGGTCTTATAAACTGGAGAAAGTCCTCAGCCTGTTGGATGAAATAAGGAAGATAAATCCACAACTGCTTATCAGTAAGCAGGTATTGAATAATAATACCACATTGTTAGTGGATATCTAGTATAAAGATGTACAATTTGAATGCGGAGTCCTCAAAAGATGCAATAATAAGCTGAGGGAGATCAGCATGAGGCTACGCGATTTAATGGGCATTGAGGCAGACATGCTAGAAACGCTAGAGGGCAAGGTGGAAGGGAAAATTGAGATTCAAGATGAAGATTCTGCCTTTAGGGCTCTGTGTAGTAACTTCCATATAGAAGATGATGGTCCGCTCGTCCACTTGACAGAGGAAGTGATAAATAAAATGGTGAGGATCAAGGTCAAGATGGAGACCTACAACGAGACACTGCAGGACAGAAAGAATAAGCTGGACAATAGTAGGGATAAGTATGAAGCGCACAAACACGCCATCATCAAGGCAAAGACTCAAGATGGCGGAGGAATAGATCAGGTTGTGCAGTCATATGAACAGATCCAAAGCAGCATGCAACCCCATATGCAACAGCGTCATCATCCGGATAGCGAAAGTTCAGAAAGCGATACACATGATGATGACCCACATGCATCAGATGAAGAGCATGATGAAGATACATCATGAGGGGGGGAGTATTTTGCATATGCAGTATAGATAGTTGCCAGCTGGCAACTTGTGCCTTTTTGTAATATTGGCAAGTCATGAAATGATGACCGTTGATTTATATTGATAAATCAGATCCGTGGATCTTTTGTAACGGATTCCTCACCTTATTCTATAAAAGGTGGTGGAATGCCTTGTTATATGGATTCAAAACTTAATTGAAATTTGATTGCTGAAGTATTCAGGACTTATTTCAAACCTGCTATATATGTACATGTCTTTTGCATACTTAATGAGAGGGAAGAGTATTTTGATTACAAATCTTCGTAAATCTTGAGTAATCTGTGTCTGAATTCTGGATATGTGCTTTGATTTGCTGCGTCCCTTGGAGTGCTCATCATGTTGCATGTATTGTTTTCATTCATTATCCGCTGAAGTTTACATCAACTGTATCTAGCTGTGGAATGTCCTGGTGAACATATGGTTTGATTTCTTCTCCTCATGACAGTATCAAGCATGTATGTGGATCAAAAGCTAAAGGTTCAACTTAATTAGAAGCATTTCCTTTAATTTCTTTCAATTTCAGAGCATCTCACTATCACAATTGCAAATAAACTGATAATTTTAAGCAAACAACCCAAAATATGCAGACATCTCGTAGATAATCGTAAATATTTAGCATATTTGAACACTAAGCATGCACAATTGAAAATATCATGCAAAGATCTAGGTATTTTACTTCCTTTCATCAAATACCCGCATAATTTGACTTCTCTGTAAGGAATTTCTGCAGGAACGTCATGATGATAGTGCATTTTCACGTAAGGCCCCAAAATGGAAACAGCAACTCACATTAACCACTGAGTAACGTCAGTCGATTAAGACCTAATCACCGGAGACTTGGGATCATGAATTCTTTGAATTCACTGTATCTTTCAAGATGAATAAAGGTTAATGTGTACTTTTATTCTATGTTTGTTTGTGACTAACATCATGATCAACAGTACCCCATCTGTCAAATTCCCAAGTATAAAATGTGCTACTTTGGTGAGTCTATCCACCACAACCAAAATAGCATTGTGCCTATTCCTAGACATAGGAAGTCCTTGCACAAAATCCATGCTAATGATTTGCCATTTCCATTCTAGAATTTCATGAGGGTATAAAAGGCCTGTTAGGTGATGGTTTTCTGCCTTCACCCTCTGGCATTCTAGACATCTAGCCACAAACCTTGTAGCATCCCCTCTTCATTCCCTTCTAGAAATATAAAGGCTTCACATTAGCTAGCAACTTCGTTTCTCTAGGATGTCATGAATAAGGTGCAGAATGAACCTCTTTCCACACGATATTCCTTAACTCCTCAAAGTTTGGAACATGCATTCTTCCTTTATACCTTAATAATCCATCCAGTTCAACATAAAATCCATCATATCTAGGATTCTGAGGATTCCCCATAAGAGCTTGTTTTACCTGCTCATAATACTCATCTCCCTTAGACTTTTGTAATACCTGATTCTTAAAATTAGAATGTATGGAGATCATTGAGGAGATATGTCTTCTTCTACTTAAGGCATCCGCCACTTGGTTTTCCTTGTCTTGAATGTATTTAATCTCAAAATCATAATCTGATATTAGCTCTAACCACCTTCTCTAGTGAGCATTCAGGTGTGGTTGAGTAAACATATATTTGGGTCCTTGATGGTCTATTTTTAGTTCAAAGAGTTTTCCAAGCAAGTAGTGTCTCTACATTTGCAGTGCATGAATTACTACTACTAATTCCAAATCATGAGGAAAGCATAATTTTGTTCATAAGTTTTTAGTTTCCTGGACTCATATGCAATAACTTGTCCATCCTAGACAAGTACACCACCTAAACCTTCCCCTGAGGTTCGGTAATGACTACAAAATGACCTTCTAGGTCAGGTACCCTCAAGATAGGTGTGATAGGCAATCTTTCTTTCAGTTGGTTGAATGCCTCCTAGCATTTTTCTAACCAATCAAATATTTTGCCCTTTCTTTGCAAAGAAGTAATAGGATAAGCAATTTTTGAAAATTTTGCTACAAATTTTCTGTAATAACCTACTAAGCCCATAAAACTTTGGACCTCATGTACATTCATTGGTGCTGGCCATTCCAAAATGGCTTTAATCTTGGTCGAGTCCACAGTTATTCCCTTAGCTAAAATCATATGACCCAACTATTGCACTTCCTTTTGAAAGAAAGTAAACTTTAAGAGCTTGCCATACAATTTATGCTCTCTCAACCTTTAAAGAAAAAACCTTAAATGTTGAAGGTGTTCCTCCTCACTCTTCGAGTAAATCAAAATGTCATCAAGGAAAACAAGGACAAACTTGTCCAAGCAATCTCTAAACACACTGTTCATTAAGTTCATAAATCCTATAGGTGCATTTGTTAATCCAAAGGGTAGAACGGTGAACTCATAGTGTCCATACCTTGTTCTAAAGGTTGTCTTATTAATATCCTCATTATTAGCCACAATTGATGGTATCCAGTTTGAAGATCGATCTTAGAAAACATAGTTTCCCCTCACATTTGATCAAAGAGATCTTCAATGTGGGGCAATGGATACTTGTTCTTTATTGTTGCCTTATTTAGCATACAGTAATCTATGCATAATCACAATGTACCATCCTTCTTTTTAACAAAAATTACTGGTGCTCCCCAAGGTGAAACATTGGGTCTTATCAATCCTTTATCAAGTAATTCATGTAGCTAAGCCTTTAGCTCCATTAACTCGATTGTGGTCATTCTATATGGAGCTCTAGATATAGGTTTTGAATCAGTTGTATCAAAACTTTAACTTCCTTAAACAAAAATTAATTTCACAATCACTTAACTTATTTCCTTATTCTTTTATGAACATTAAACATGAATAGTAGAATCAAAACATGAACACATCAAAACTATTCACACATGAACACCATATTTTTACATGGAAAACCCTAAATAGGGAAAAATCATGCTGAGTGTTAGCTCACAATATAATGTAGTAACAATACCGAATATCAAATGGTGGCTCACTGCCAAGGGCTCACTACATAGGGCTCACTGCCCAAAAGAATGGCTCATTTCCAAGGGGTGGCTCACTATTGAGGGTTGGCTCACTACGGGGGTTGGCTCATTGCCAAGGGGTGAACTAATTTAGTAGCATTCACACCATGCCTGAGTTCAGTTCCATTGAAATGCAATATATCTACTCTGCTCTGCTCTTCTTTTACACTTCACACTTATCTTTGTATCTTCGCACAATCACACTTCTTTCATGACTTCATTACATATATTTATACAATTCATCAACGTTGGAATGTACATCAAGGTTAGCATTACAAACATTAACCATTGGAACAATCTCCAAGGTCGGCATACATTCATACATGAAATTAAGACTAGACCTAAACAAACTTGTAGAAAAAATGAATAATGGAGGAATACTTCACGCCATAGCATGGACTCAATTACATATTCACACACTACCACATGCTTAGATACAATTAAGGAAATTCATCTACAAAGAGTGTTAATCATCTAGGTCAGCCAGACTAGTGTAATCATCAAGAACACTTGAACACATGCTTCCAAGATCTTCATTATAGCTTGTGGATCAAGCACATGCCTTCAATGCATTCAAGGGACATCCACAAACATCATAGAATCATTTGGAAACCATCAAATCCGACCACAACAGATCTCAACTTATTTCACTTGAAGAACATATCACAGACTACTTATTAGACACTGTCAAACTCTGCTAATCATTAGCTTGCCTTTCAAAGTACCAAATGACAAATCCTTTGGGATGAAGATGACTAAGGACCTTATAAGCTTAAGTCCAGATCTGCAAAGCCAAAATCCAATCTATGGACAAATGTGGAGAAAAACACTTTCTCCATGTCACTCTACAAACCTAACCAGACACAGTCTTCACACTGGTGAATAGAACTTTTTCTACACAGTGATCCAGACTACCAAATTATGGATTTAGCATCTTCAAACACTTCTCTAAATCATATCTAAAGTTCACACTCCAGTCTTAACTACATAGAAAATGCTGAGAAAAATACTCAGACAATGTTCTTCAATCAATCAACAAATAGTAATGCCGGAAGATATAGTTGGCACAAATGACAACACAAACATGTTGACATCAATGACAACACCAATTAGCACATACTTGCGATAATCTCCCCCTTTGTAATTGATGGCAACATATGATGTGAAAAACATGTTCTACCATCAAAACACAATTCTACCCCCTTTCTTTTTACACATCTGCACTCTTACTCCCCCTAAGCTTTTCACATTATCTCTCTCCCCCTTTGACATCAATGGCAAAGGGTGTCACATCTCTTCTACTGCACATACTTGCACTTGTTCTTAACTTCTTTGAATGCTCCCCCTTTGTAGTACACCCCAAACTATATCAACCCTTAATACTTCTGGAGTAGCAAATCTTGTCTTTTCAAAAATTTAGACTAGACTCTACACAAATCAGAGTATGACATCCAACCATTGAACTTTCCTTCTTCTTTGGGAACATTTCCTTTATCATTCTTCATGACAGCTTATGAAAACAATGTATATTATGATAATATAACAATGACAACACATATAGCCAATAATTTCCTTAGATCAACACTCATGGTGCAGGAGCACCTACCTGACAGCTGGCCTCCATGAGGTAGTTAATTTGTTATAGGTCTTGTTAATGTTTCCAAGAAGGTCTTATAAGACCAATGCATGTAATAAGGTCTATGTTGACTGTGCTTTTCTATTTTTAGGTAGTTTGTTATGACAACTGATGATAGCTGTATAGTTTGTTAGTTCAGTTGGATCCTCCCAGCCGCTGGGAATCGAGTGGTAGTACTCGCAAGCAGTTCCTATTTATGTAGTAGGATTGGTTGGTCTTAGGACAGATAGACAGATTGAGATAGAGAGGTAGATACAGATTGAGGAGTTAGATTTCAGAGTGAGACAGAGTACTATATTTACATCTTTTGAAATCAATAAAGAGATCCTGTTTGTGTCAATTTTCTGTTTGGATTCCATTGTGTAATCGAGTTGCTGTTCTGGTGGTTACATGGATTCACTGATCCATTCCACCGGCTGATTCATCAAATCAGTGGAATGGCTATGTACAATAGTTTAGGATTTAGTTTGCATTTTCTGTTTGTTCACATGTATGTTTGCAGGATCGCAGTCGAGAGGTGTTGAGAACCCTAGCATGGGTATGTGCTAGGTCGTGCTGGTAGTTCGAGTCTAGAAAGTTGTCCAGGAAGTAGATCGGGTCACCTCAGGAGGTTCGGCGGATCAAAATTTGCTAAGGTTGGAAATTTGTCACAACGGCATCATCAGGATATTTCTGTGTATATCCTGTAGTTACTTCAGGTGTCATCCGAGTAGATGGAGGTGAGCATGATGCAATCGTTTGCATAAGGTGAAAGTGTTTTGGGGTGATCATCATCAGGTGTTGCCGAGGAAGAGCATATCGGCATAAGGTAGAAGATCGGGTTGACAATTCCATCGCGGGCCGATAATGTTAAGTTTGGTCGACAGCAGGATATTGAGGAGCTGCATATGACGTCATCGTCATCAGGATAATCGTCATCAGGACATTCCGAAATATCACCCGATAAAGGTTTATCCTGCTGACCCTAAGTGTTTTGGCATAGGCGTAAGGCATCGGGAGTTAAGTGGATCGTGAGAGGAATATTCGGCAGAATATTCCTCATTAGTATAAAGTTGAGTATCATCATCAGGATGTTTCAATATGACCGGATAAGTCATATCCTGATGCTGTTGTTTAAGTAGTCGGATATCGGGGTGACGTAAGCATCGAAGGAAAGGTGCGTGAAGTGTCGTCATCAGGATATATGGAGGGAACCGGATATTTTATATCCTGCTGATGAAGATGATGTCGTACATCATGATGCTGTAGATAGAGGTTGGCGGTAAGATGAACAATGATTGTCAGGAGGATGATTGCACTTGCCGAATATGATGATGCTATCGATAGCCGGATATGATGATGCTGCTGATAGGCAAAAGGTCGAAGGTTTGTCTGCAGGAGGATATCGGTGGGCAGAGAAAATATGATGATGCTGACAGTGTTAACGGAAATATGATGATGATGAAGGGTTGTAGACATACATGCTGTATGTCAAGGTTTTAGTGTGGATGCCTCTGCATCATAGTGGATTAATGGCTTTTCCATCCTATTTGTAAGCTTCTGTTGCATTTCCTCTGCATCATAGTGGTATCAGAGCAAAGGAAGGATCTTCTAGAAAAGATCAGGATATAGCAGGATGTCAGATGAAGAAAGAACATCTGAGATTCCGGCAAGGATGACCAACGTTGAGTTGGCAATTCTGGTAAAGAAACAGATTGCAGAGAGCAAGGCCATGAAGGCTCAGAATCAGGAATTGAAGGATGAGTTAGAGAAGTTGAGGAACAGAGTAGGTTCTGGTAGAGAAGAAGATAGGGAAGAAGAAGAGATCCCTAGTTGGAACGAGGAGGACGTTCCTGCAGACCAGAGACCACTATTGAACGCCCTCAAGGCCATGGAGAGGAGAATCATGGATGTGAAATTAGATTTGCCAGTGTTTACAGGAAAGATGGAACCTGATTCAGTGATGGAGTGGATAGACTCCTTGAACAATTTCTTTGAAACAGAGGAGATACCAGAACAACAGAGGGTGAAAATAGCCCAGTCAAAAATGAAAGAAGCTGCCTTGACATGGTGGAATTTCATCCAAGATGATAGAGTACAGGAAGGAAAGCGTAGAGTCACTACATGGAAGAAAATTATGGCATTAGTAAAGGAAGCTTATGTCCCATTGGATTACAGTATCCAATTACACAAGAGGAAGCAAAACCTGAAGCAGAAGGAGCTAGATGTCAGCTCATATACAGAAGAATTCATGAAACTTTGTATGAAAACAAAGGTAAAGGAAAGTGAAAAAGAGAAGGTAGCCAGACACCTTAATGGATTGAGGTTCAATATTCAGGAAGATTTAAGTCTGCATAATCCAGATATAGTTCAGAAATGCTTTCAGTTGGCATTGAAAGTGGAAGAGAAGTTAAAGAGAAAACAAGAACAACATAATAGAGGAAGAGGAAACAATATGAGGGGAAGAGGATCAGCCCCTACAACAAGGCAAACCAATGAGGGTCAAGAAGACACTGGTAAAGGACAGGGACAGTCTGATTTCAGAGGTGGATGGAAAGGTAGTAGAGGCAGATTTGGAAGTGGTAGAGGTTCTGCTACATTTTCAGGAAAGTGTTACACCTGTGGTGAGTTTGGTCATCCATTTTTCAAATGTCCAGAAAACAAGGGTTCATCATCCAGAGATGATAGAACGAATGACAAGAGAGTACAACTTGTGCAAGAAGAGAAAGTAGAGAAAAGTGTGCAAAGTTTAAACACTTATCAAGATAGAGTTCCTGACAATTATGGGTATCCTGAGGAGGGAGAAGCATTGATGCTAAGGAGAACTAGTTTGCAGGCATCAAAGGATATGATGCAAAGAAGAGCTCTTTTCAAGACCACATGCAAGAGAAAAGGTAAAGTATGTAAGGTTGTCATTGATACTGGTTCAACAGACAACATGGTATCTCAGGAAATGGTTAATAAACTAAATTTGGAAAGGATTCCACACCAACACCCTTACAAGGCATCTTGGGTGAGTGATAGTCAATCACTTTTTGTCTATGAACAGGCATATGTGGATTTTCAGATTGGAGCATATCAGGATAGAGTTTTGTGTGACATTTTGCCCATGGAATGTTGTCACCTACTATTGGGTAGACCATGGCAATTTGATAGGAGGGTACTGTATGATGGGTATGCTAATACCTACACCATCAAGAAAGATGGGAAAACTATTATGTTGATGCCATTACAGGAAGAAGCTGCAGTACAAAAGGCAGCAAAAATCATTTTAGTGGGAAGGAAGGAATTTGTGCATATGCCTATAGTAGCAGGCATACAGGCAGTTAAGGACATTGCAGGGAAAGGAGTTGTTAAGGACAACAGTTTGAAGACAGTTTTAGTTTTGACTGACGGAGGTCAGCAGCAAGTTCAGAAACAGGTTTACAAACAACCACCAGTTGAGAGGGGTGACAAGGATGTTGTCATAGTTGGGACTATTGTTTGTCCTATAAGAGTTGAAAGGAAGATAGGATTGAACATTTCAGAAGTTCAAGAGGTAGGTATTCAGACAGAGGTTTTGGTAAAACAACCTAACAAACACAAGGTATGTGTGAGAAGGGCCTACATTGACAGGCCTGAGGGTTTACTTGCAAGACAGCAAGTTACAGTTTAGAAATTTTGGAGCAGCCAAGAGACAGCAGAGGATAAAGCTGGAATAGGGCAGAACACTGCAAAGGCAAAGTGTACAGGTGGAGGACTTCCACAACCTAACTCATGGGACATGAGTTCTTTTCTGTTGGGGAGTATGGTACAGGAGCACCTACCTGACAGCTGGCCTCCATGAGGCAGTTAGTTTGTTATAGGTCTTGTTAACATTTCCAAGAAGGTCTTATAAGACCAATGCATGTAATAAGGTCTATGTTGACCGTGCTTTTCTATTTTTAGGTAGTTTGTTATGACAGCTGATGACAGCTGTATAGTTTGTTAGTTTAGTTGGATCCTCCCAGCCGCTTGGAAGCTCCCAGCCGCTGGGAATCGAGTGGTAGTACTCGCAAGTAGTTCCTATTTATGTAGTAGGATCAGTTGGTCTTAGGACAGATAGACAGATTGAGATAGAGAGGTAGATACAGATTGAGGAGTTAGATTTCAGAGTGAGACAGAGTACTGTATTTGCATCTTTTAAAATCAATAAAGAGATCCTGTTTGTGTCAATTTTCTATTTGGATTCCATTGTGTAATCTAGTTGCTGTTCTGGTGGTTACATGGATTCACTGATCCATTCCACTGGTTGATTCATCAAATCGGTGGAATGGCTATGTACAATAGTTTAGGATTTAGTTTGCATTTTCTGTTTGTTCACATGTATGTTTGCAGGATCGCAGTCGAGAGGTGTTGAGAACCCTAGCATGGGTATGTGCTAGGTCGTGCTGGTAGTTCGAGTCTGGGAAGTTGTCCAGGAAGCAGATTGGGTCACCTCAAGAGGTTCGGCGGATCGAAATTTGCTAAGGTTGGAAATTTGTCACAACGGCATCATCAGGATATTTCTGTGTATATCCTGTAGTTACTTCAAGTGTCATCCGAGTAGATGGAGGTGAGCATGATGCAATCGTTTGCATAAGGTGAAAGCGTTTCGGGGTGATCATCATCAGGGGTTGCCAAGGAAGAGCATATCGGCATAAGGTAGAAGATCGGGTTGACAATTCCATCGCGGGCCGATAATGTTAAGTTTGGCCGACAGCAGGATATTGAGGAGCTGCATATGACGTCATCGTCATCAGGACATTCCGAAATATCACCCGATAAAGGTTTATCCTGCTGACCCTAAGTGTTTTGGCATAGGCGTAAGGCATCGGGGAGTTAAGTGGATCGTGAGAGGAATATTCGGCAGAATATTCGTCATCAGTATAAAGTTGAGTATCATCATCAGGATGTTTCAATATGACCGAATAAGTCATATCCTGATGCTGTTGTTTAAGTAGTCAGATATCGGGGTGACGTAAGCATCAAAGGAAAGGTGCGTGAAGTGTCGTCATCAGGATATATGGAGGGAACTGGATATTTTATATCCTACTGATGAAGATGATGTCGAACATCATGATGCTGTAGATAGAGGTTGGCGGTAAGATGAACAGTGATCGTCAGGAGGATGATTGCGCTTGCCGAATATGATGATGCTGTCGATAGCCGGATATGATGATGCTACTGACAGGCGAAAGGTCAAAGGTTTGTCTGCAAGAGGATATCGGTCGGTAGAGAAAATATGATGATGCTGACAGTGTTAACGGAAATATGATGATGATGAAGGGTTGTAGACATACATGCTGTATGTCAAGGTTTTAGTGTGGATGCCTCTGCATCATAGTGGATTAATGGCTTTTCCATCCTATTTGTAAGCTTCTGTTGTGTTTCCTCTGCATCAACTCATCTGTCTTTAACTTTTCTTCTGCATGCTCCTCTATCATTAGTCATTGCTACCGGTGCCCCCTGAGAGATGGTCATCATTAGTCTAGATAAAATGATGTCTTCTTTAGCCACTTCTCCATTTTCTGAAAACCCTCTTTATTCCAAATAGATTCTTATTTGCATGCCTAGGGGTAGGTTCCCAGGTCTTATTCATTTGCAATTCTTCTTCTTGTCAATACACCTTTGCTCTTATCACCAATGATCTAGTCTTCAGTGTGATTCTTCTACACAAACCCTAGGGGTCTTAGGATTCCTTTTCGGAGCTTCTTCAACTTGCACTTTCTTCATCTTTTTATTCTTTACTACTTAAAGACTCATCTAATTAATATCCATTCACCTCTGAGTTCATCAAATACTTTCAATCATCATGAAAACTGCTATGTACTAGAAACAATTGTGTTTTGTCAACCCAAACTTCTATTACTCATTACTGTTAAGCCAAATATCAAAATCACACAAACTTCTGGGTGTAGATGTAACCAATGATTAATAACCATATGCCAGAACTATAGAGCAATATCTTCAACAACGGACCAATGCGAACCAAATTACTGAAGCACTGTAACATGATTTTACCAGATAGATACTTAGCCAAGATTCATAACCTGACTTCTTTCTTGATCAAATCTTCTTGCATAGCATACTTCTTAAACTGCACAAATCTTCCTTTATCCTTTACAAACATAGTCTATGTCCTAACTTAAACCTTTTCTACTAATCCTTGACCTTGTCTCTTTGTGCTAAGGCATCAGCACCAATCCTTTGGTAGAGGAGAAAAGATTTCCAATAAGACTCCCCCTCAACCAAGCTCTAATCTTAGTTTTTAGAGGAAACATCTGCACCAGATACTAGTATAGGCTCATCCTTAACCTCTGTTACATCCTTCTTCACCCAAATTTCATTCATCTCCTTCTTAGACTCTACTAAATCAACTTTTTGTGTTGGTTTGTTCTTTTCTACCAGTGAGAGGAACCTCCTACAAAAAAATAATGAAAATGGTTGAAATAACATAAATAGCAGAACACAGAAGGAATTTATTGATCGCAGGCCACTTCGAGGGGGCAACCTCCTTTGAGCAAGCTCAATACAATAAACTCATGTCCATGCCTTCATTGGCCTCAACACGTACTTAAATACTAAGTCTAATCTAAACAACAATTACTTCCCATGATTGTGGGATAATACAATATACTCATGGGACGACTTACAAAGCATATGCGTCCAAATGTAATATACTAACAAAGTAAAGAGAAAGGTTAAACATGGGTTCCTAACATCCCCTCCCTCTTAGAAAAGCTTTGTCCTCAAAGTTTAAGATGTGGAAATTGTTGCTGAATCTCAAGGATTGGTTCCCCTATAGCAATCTCTGGATGCATTCCATGCCACAGAATTAATACCTCTGTGATGGAGCAAGAGCAAAGAGGATGAGTGCCCCTAGCAAGGATTACCTCTAGCGCCAAAAGGATGGATCCTCCATTATCTAGTTGTGGTAAAATAGTTTGTGCTCTATCATTGGCACCAATAAATTTCTTTAGACAAGAGACATGAAATATTGGATGAACGCGGGAAGAAGGAGCCAACTTATGATCCCTAATCTGATCCTGGGTGCAAAGAACCATGTCGACTACTTGAACTCATGAACTACTGGGGGAGTATGGAAGGAGCATTGGCAGTGCCTGACCATAGACTACTTCATATGGAGTCATGTTAGATGCAGTATGGTAGGAGGTATTGTACCATCATTCAGTGAGAGGGAGCCACTTTGCCCACTGATGCTATTGTTGTGCAGCCACAATCTGTTGAATTTCCCTATTCATTCCCTTCCAAAAGAAGTGACGCCATGCACGCTCATAATTTTTGAGGAACCCAGAGTGCCCTACTAATGGAAAAACATAGAGTTCATAGAAGATGGCCTATGGGATAGATTCCAACCAATTCAGAACAGACATAGAAATAGCTGAAAGAGAAGCTTGGTGTTGATCATGATGTTAGTCATAAACAAACATAGAATAAAAGTACACATTAACCTTTATTCATCTTGAAAGATATGATGAATTCAGAGAATCCATGATCCCAAGTCTCCGGTGATTAGGTCTTAATCTTCTGACGTTACTCAGAGGTTGATGTGTGTTGTTGTTTCCATTTTGGGGCCTTATGTAGATCTCATCTGTAAGATAATGTTTCCTGTAATGATGCTGCACAGATAGTTATTCTACACAAGATATGCTTCAAATATTATGTCTATCTTTAAATCTTTACATGATATTTATCCCTTTGACATGCTTTAACCTCAAATCTACTGAATATGTTCAATTATCTACGGGATGTCTACATATTTGTATTATTTGCTTAAGATTGTCACTTATTTGCAATTATGATGATGAAATGCTCTAAAAATTGAAAGAAATTGAAAGAAATACTTCAAATTAATGTTGAACCTTCAGTTATTGAGCCACATACACATCAGATACAGTCATGAAGAGAAGAAATCAAACCATATGTTCACTAGGACATTCCACAGCTAGATACAGTAGATGCTAACTTTAAAAGAAAGGAATGAAGACAACACATGTAAGTAGATATGCACTCCAAGGGACACAGCAAATCACAGCATGTATCAAGAATTCACACACTGATTACTCAAGATTTATTATGGATTGTAATCAAAACAGTCTTCTTCTTCATTAAGTATGCAAGAACATATATGTATACAACAACTTTGAAATGAGCCCTAAATATTTCAGCAAACAGATTTTAATTAAGTTTTGAATGTTCAAAATGAGGCACCCCTGCACCTTTTATAGAACAAAGTGAGGGAGCGGTTACAATTGATCTACGATCAAAATTTATCTATTAAGATCTACAATTCACATTTCATTAACCAAGTCAACTCTTTCTACATGGCACAAGTTGCCAGCTGGCAACCCTCTAGGTAACTCATATTTTTCTAAGTACCTAATGCATATGTTCCCTTTATGGTGCATCTTTATCTATTCATCAGGTTCTTCATCATCATTTTTATTGTCTTGATCATCACTTTCAGTGCTTTCACTATCCTCATCATCGTGATGATTATCTCTTTGAATATGGACCTACATAGATGTCCTGATATTTTCATATGTTTGTACTATCTTTTCCAATTCTCCACCATCTTGAGTTTTTGCTTTGGCGATGGCATGTTTATGCACCTAATATTTGCTCCGAAGGGATTCTAATTTACTCCTGCTACTACTGGATGTTTCATTATAATTCTCCACGCTGACCTTTATTCTCATTACTTTATCCAGTACTTCTTATGTCAGGTGGTTGAGAGGGTCCTCAGCTACTAGCTGGAAGTTACTATGTAGAGTTTTAATGGCAAACTCTTCATCCTGATTTTCTATCTTTCCCTCTACTTTTCCTTCTAAGGTCTCCAAGACCTCTGCTTCATAAGACATCATATCATACAGCTTCATACTGATGTTTCTCAGTTTACCATTGCATCTCTTCAGCACATCACATTCAAATCAGATGTCTTTGTTCCAGATATCAATCAATATGGCTGTGTTATTATTTAGTACTTGATTCTTTATTAAAATCAGAGGATCAATCCTCTTCATTTCATCCAAAGTGCTCACGGCTTTCTCTAATTGAAATGACCTTCTTTCGATCTCCATCTGCAATTTATCTACCTTTTTCCTGGAGGTGCCTAAAGAATTCCACCTCTTCAAAGAGGCATTTACCACTTCCTCAGCTCCATCGAGCATAGATGACATCCATTTCAACATTATTACTGATTCATGTCTCATGAGGTTTAACTTGTTGACTTCCTCTTGAGAAATTACAGTCAATGGGACTACTTTGTCACTTGATGTATCATCAGGGTTAATTAACCCTTTTATATAGGCATGCAGCTGAGCAATGTGCTCTTTATGCTGCTTATTCTACTCTTTTTCTCTTTTCACCCTTTGGGTTAATGAATCAATTATATCTTTACCTTCTTGGCCTTCTTGATCTTCATTAGCAAATCCCAAATCCACTGTACTAATCTAGAATTCATCTAGAGTGATCTTACCTTTCTCTTTATCAGCTATAGGAACAACTACCTGGGCAGTCCTTCTACTCGTAATAGGATCTCTTCTTATGGCCGACATCAACCTAGCCTTCCTCTTTGGCTTCATTAGAGTCTCTGAAAATAACATTGAAACATCAAATTCCTGTATTTCTAATCCAGACTCTATGCTTATCTCTTTCTCCAGCCATGAAGGAACTTGGTCTCCTGATCTTGGGTACCCACCATCATCATCATGATATCCTGATCTCCAGTAACTGTATTAGGTTTTGATAGAGATGGTGACTTCCTTATTTCTTCCTCATGATGTTTTTCATGAGGGTGATCCTGAGGTACTTCCTCTTCTTGAGGGACTTCTTTTTTTGGAGGAGCTTCCTTTTGAGGTGGAGGATCTTGCGATGCTCCCACCTAATGATCTTGTACTGCCTCCTTCTGTACCTCATCCACTTTGGTGATCTCATCATGAGGCATATTAGTTTCTGTGGATGTTATAGTGTCTACCTTAGGTATACTAACCTGATCTGAAGCTACAGTCTATTCTGCAGCTGTAATAATTGCTTCTTGAACTTTTAGGGCACGATCAACTGATGTATCCTTTTCTTCTCCTCCCTTGTCTTGTACTTCCACTATCTTGGGTTCAGCAAATGTATCTTGTTGTTGCTCACCCATATTCAAAATGTGGCTTTCTACTTCCACCATCTTCACTTCCTCAACATTTTCTTCTTTATCAGGAACACCTACTTGATTTTTAGGACTTGCATCCTTTCTGTATGTAAGATCAATCACTGCAGGACTGGTTACCTGATCAATCAATGTATCAAGTCCCATCTCTTGGGCTACCTTTTCTAGGCTCTTTTCTTTTTCTTGCTCTACTCTCTTCAGTTCTTCTAACACTACCACCTGGACTGATGGTGTACCTTGTGGTGTCATGTGAGTGTTAGCAATGAGAGTCTCCATTCGTTGTGAAGAAACATTATCTACCACTTCATCATCTGATAGTTCTATAGTCTCATCTAATGAGAAATGACCTCCTTGACTTATACGAGTGGTTCCCTTCATTTGTTCTTTAGTTCGTTCAGTCTTAAACTGAACAATGGTAGGGAGTGATACATCATGCTGTAATTCCTTTATAAACACTCCACTACCTGCTCCCCTCAACATTATAGGGTCATGTCTTATCTCACCTCTCATGGTTGTTCTTGGTTTCTTAGGTGTGGAGACCATCACCTAAGGTGCTTTTCTTTTTCTAATGAGGGGTAGTGGGTCTTCTTCTATAGGCTCTTCATCAAGAGGAACATCCTCTTTAGTTTGTGCTTGTGATGTCTGACCCTCCTCATATGTTTCCATAGTTTCAATAGCTGGCCTCTGAATCTTTTTAGCCTTTTACTTATCCTTAGGAGGTGGTGCTGATGATGCTAATGCTTGTTCTGATGCTGATGCACCTTCAGCTGTTATCATGACTCTCTCAATTATCACCCCTTTAGGCTCGTTATCAGTCTTCTTACCTCTAGGGTGTCTTTTGCTTTGTTGTTGCAGAGGTGGCAACCTTTCTCCCTTAGATTTCCTCTTTTCTACCAGGAAATCATCATATTCCTCATCAGGAATACCTTGTCGCTTCTTATTATCAACAGTAAGGGCTACACCCTTCTTCTTCAATGCATTAGCCTGTTCATTCACCCAAGCTTGAGTTAATTATATGATCCTACCTATAAACTGATCCAATGAAATATCTTCCAGTTGAGTAAGATCAGGCACTGAGATGGTGTCATTGTATATCTTTTTCTCTTCATACTCATCTGCCATGATCCTGCCATCATCTTTATTCAATTGTGTTGGCACTGGGATGCAGTCAAAGGTCTTGATTTGGTTGAGAGTTAGCCTTTGGTATTTTCTTCATCTAACTTCAGCTTTATCCTCACAATCCACCTAGAAATCTTCAAGATGTCTTCGATGGATGGGCTTCCCCATGATCTTCTGCATCCTGCCATATGGATCATACAATCTTGGCAGTGGGAATGGCTGTAATTTCATCATGTCTAGACTAGCTGTGGTCTTCTTCATGTTTTCAGAATCCTGGCATATATACCAGCCCATTGCCACTAGAAACAATACTGGTGGAAGCTTATTGTTTGCTTTATATGCGTCCAGTATTGTAGATACTTATCTCATAAACTCCATTAACACTACTACATCAGTGGGATATCTAGGGAGCATGAGGGGCTGACCTTCAAAACCCTCTATCCTGATGTAGGAGAAAGTAGCATACTATATAAACTAGGCACCATGCCTGTAGATAACCTCCTGAGCTTCCATGCTCTGTCTTTTAGTTTTGTCTTCCTCCATTGTCTGGACTAGATGCATATAGAATGCATCATTCACTAGTTTATAATCATGGAGGTAATTTATTCTTTGAGCTGGGGATAATGATCCCAGATGTGGGCATCATTAGTGGTACCACCAATCTTTTCTATAGTTGTAAGTGCATCAAATATACCCTTATAGGCACATGAATATACCACATATGAAGTCATGTAAAAAGCACACTCCAGGCCTCCTAGGTTCATGAGCTGATCATGCAGGGCATCACTTATCATTTTTGGCCATAGTGGCTTGTTGTCTGTATAAACACACATTAGGATGACCCCATACATCCAATCTTTAAAATTTCCAGCATCAGGCTGGCCTGTCACCCTGCTGAGTAGAGCTATTACATACTGGTATTCCTCATAGAAATCAAACTTGTACAGATGCACTAGTGATGCAGAGGTAGGAGGACCAAAACTATCCTCAATAACATTAACAAATAAAAAGAAATAATCTAATTGCTTTGGTCAGATTGAAGAGAACATTAATACAGACTTTTCATCCAATTTTCATGAAGATCCAATGGTAGGAGAGAAAGTTATGACTCTTTTCCCAAAACTACAAACCCTAGGCAGCATTCAGACCTGCCCTCACCAAAAATGCCATAACTTATTCAAATATTAATAAAATTTGATGCAACAAAAAGAAATGGAAAGTAGACTCAATACTCGTTCCAACCATATATGGCTTGCCCCTGTATCTATCAGTACAAAACCGTACCAAACGCTGCAACAGGACTGTTGCAGGAAAAATCAGAAAATTACAGTCCATAAAACACGCATATCTTTCACAAAACTAAATAAAAATGCATGGGACAAGAAGAAAATGGAAGGTGGTTGAAGGATATAACATTTTCAATCCATTAGACATCTATTCAATTCCATATAGGGCTGTACAATAGCAAAAGCCAGCAAATTTATGAAGGAAAATACAGGAAAACATTATTTTTTCTCATTCCATGCTCAAATCTTCAACCACCCACGAATTCTTCATGGTTACAAGGCCTTTTAAAGGCATTAAAACATGTCTCTTCAGTTCATAACTGATTTGGATTAAACCAAGAGCCAAATGACTCTTCACCTTCCAACTTTGCATCTTTTTTCCAATTTTACATTGACAACCTTTACATGGTTTGCAATATTTTGCATTTTTGAAACTCCTAATGACCTAAACACATAAAAATGACTTGATAAACCTTATTACAATGTGGAAGCATAAAAATTTAATCAAACTCAAAGATTTGTCCAAGGCAATATTAATTTGCCAAGGTGCTCCTGCACCATACAACCAACCAACAAAATTTCCAAGTCCCTTGGAAATGTATCTGCAACAAAAGTCTCTTTCCTCTGTCTTTATCTTCAATCTTCTCAGCTACAATCTTCCAAATCTTCACATCAAGAAAGGTGACCAACCAACCAACAAAACAAACTACCATATTCACATAGCATCCTCAGGCTCCTTCTACTCCCATCAGTGGAGTACTCTTCGAGTTGCAACATCAAGTGCTTCTTCAGGTATCCATCTCTCTCACTGCTTCACAACAAACCAACTCATCAAACCATTCATCTCACCCAACAGCAGATCCTGGTGATGCACTTACCACTCTCTCCTCAGTGGTTTCTCTATGCATCCTTCTCCAGCCAAATCTCTATTGGAGAATGGTCATGACAGACCTCATCTTGTCTGCCCACACACAACCTCAGAAAACATCTTTCTGCAGCTAGATGGATAAGCACCTGCAACCAAACAACTGAGCAACACAAAATCTAAAAGGTGTAGATTGCCTCCCTCGGCGATCTATCTACACAATCAAGATCTTCTCGCTGTTCACCTGCCTTCTCAGTGACAGGAAAAAAAAAAATACACACCACCCAAATCTTTCGCCAGCTCTGATACCAAAATGATGCAGAGGTAGGAGGACCAAAACTATCCTCAATAACATTAACAAATAAAAAGAAATAATCTAATTGCTTTGGTCAGATTGAAGAGAACATTAATACAGACTTTTCATCCAATTTTCATGAAGATCCAATGGTAGGAGAGAAAGTTATGACTCTTTTCCCAAAACTACAAACCCTAGGCAGCATTCAGACCTGCCCTCACCAAAAATGCCATAACTTATTCAAATATTAATAAAATTTGATGCAACAAAAAGAAATGGAAAGTAGACTCAATACTCGTTCCAACCATATATGGCTTGCCCCTGTATCTATCAGTACAAAACCGTACCAAACGCTGCAACAGGACTGTTGCAGGAAAAATCAGAAAATTACAGTCCATAAAACACGCATATCTTTCACAAAACTAAATAAAAATGCATGGGACAAGAAGCAAATGGAAGGTGGTTGAAGGATATAACATTTTCAATCCATTAGACATCTATTCAATTCCATATAGGGCTGTACAATAGCAAAAGCCAGCAAATTTATGAAGGAAAATACAGGAAAACATTATTTTTTCTCATTCCATGCTCAAATCTTCAACCACCCACGAATTCTTCATGGTTACAAGGCCTTTTAAAGGCATTAAAACATGTCTCTTCAGTTCATAACTGATTTGGAGCAAACCAAGAGCCAAATGACTCTTCACCTTCCAACTTTGCATCTTTTTTCCAATTTTACATTGACAACCTTTACATGGTTTGCAATATTTTGCATTTTTGAAACTCCTAATGACCTAAACACATAAAAATGACTTGATAAACCTTATTACAATGTGGAAGCATACAAATTTAATCAAACTCAAAGATTTGTCCAAGGCAATATTAATTTGCCAAGGTGCTCCTGCACCAACTAGCAATTTGGCAGCTGTAGTATATAGACTGTTTTTCACTCTCCATTGGTACATTCTTTTCCTGGCTGCCTTCTTATTACTATCATATTCAGTTTCCAACCTCTTTAGGTCCATGCTGGCAACCTTCTTCCCTAATGGCAAATGAAAAGTGGCAGCAATCCCCTTGATAGACAGATCAGCATAAACCCTACCATGTTTCTCAACTTTTGTGGTCTATGGTTTGTAGTTCCTTGCACATTTAATAACTAATTCCAGAGCCTCCATAGAGTAAGGGAATCCTGTAGCACTCCACATCCCTGACACAAAAATGGTGTCCAATAAGGTGATGTTATTCCTTCCATCGCTCAACTTGTCTGGCCATGCCACTAGATTGGTGTTCCCTTGGTGTGTATCTGTGATGGCACCATACTTAAACTGTACCCCTTTAGGCTGAGCGAACTTGGGTTCAATAAATTTGGCCTCAGACCTGAGTAGTCTCTTGTCTGCCATGATCTCCTGCAATGAACATTACCAATCTTACCATACCATATTTCTCATGCATACATATAACAACATATTATCATGGCATGATGCACATTATACTCATTTATCATTACTTCATTATAATATGCATAATTCACAGCTTTAAACCAGTAGAAATCATACTACCTGGACATGCAAAAACTACAAGAGGGTTTCAATTACTTACTTGATTATGCCTATTCTCCTGATATGCTAATGACTATGTGAAAAGGAACTCAAATACCAGTGATGTTCACATGTTTTATCCTGTTGCAAGTTGTATGCATCCGCAGGTAATCGTCTGAGGGTTTGAAAACACGGAGCTCTGTAAAAATTCATTTTTATCACAAGGTGAGTGTAAAATGAGCCTGTGAATTCACTTTTAACCTTCTCTTTAAGGTAAATTAGGGCAAATTAGGGCAAATTAATTGAAACAGCTAATTTTCGGTACAAAACTTCTGGATCTCGCCAGGTGTATGAATCGTATTCGCAATTGGCGGGAACCAGCTACCGCATTTATGACATTTAATGTCATGGAGACAAAAGGAGCGGGGTGATCTCTGAAGATCAGGTGATATTCTGAATATGACCCTCTATGTGTAATATGATCATCCACTCTTGAGTAGGAAAGCCCATGTCAAAACATCAGGTGATGTTGAAAATGTCGGGTGATGTTAAAAGATGATGATCCCCAGACTAAAATGACCTTCTTTCAGAATATCAGGATGACATCATCAAGATAATGACTTGGTTCATCGAAAGAGCATCATGATGTCATCATCATGTTATGTAGGAAGGATCATTTTGAAAATATACCTCTGCAAGGTAAAAAGGATGCTGACGTCATCGTCAGGTTAATTTTCTTGTCTATCGGGATTGGATGATGTCATCAAGATAATGACTAGGGTGATATTTTGCAACAAGATGATATTCGAAAGATAGGGTGATATTTTGAATATCAGGTGATATTCAAAATATGACCCCCGCAAAATATATGACGTTGTTTGAAGGGTAAATACCTCTATCACCTAAAATTGATGTTCGGATCTCTAGATAAATGATTTATTGGGTGATAAAGTGGGATCAAGGTGATCTTTCGTAATATGACTAATGTTAAGAAATATGATCCTCCCCTTGGAATATCAGGTTTGACCAGGACTTTGACTCACCATAACTCTTGTTCTCTAATGAATATCAAGGTGATCTAAAAGGCAAACCTGCATGAAATTTTGTGCTCTATCCAACCATGAGGTTATTGTCATGAAATATTAACTTTGAAAAACTGACCTCATCATGATGACTTACCCAGTCCCCTTTATTCAAGATCATCTGTATTGACTTACTTTTACTAGACCGCTAGCAAGCAGAAAACACAAGCAAAGCCAAACAAAAAGAGTTGGGTCTTTGTTTTGTCAAGTTAAAATGGGGCGTGTTGTATAACCACACAACACTTGGTCAACACATGTGTGAGAAAGAGAATCAACCACAATATTGTCATTTCCCTTCTTGTAAGTGATCTCATAGTCATAACCCATGAGTTTGCTGATCCATTTTTGTTGTGTTGGGGAGGAGACCCATTGTTCTAGGAAATATTTCAGGCTCTGGTGAGCCGTCCCGATGCAAAAATGATTCCCTAATAGGTATGGCTGCCATTTCTGTACTGCATGCAAAATAGCCATCATTCATTGTAGAGCCGAAGGAGTAGTGGAGACCGCAGATGGTTGCATCTGAATGGAGTAAAGCTAAGCGATGACACCATGTGAATTCTTCTTAAGAATCTTTTCCAGGCAATCTGAATTTATGATGCTGAGAGACCCTTGTTGTAAGCCCTTCAATGTGTGTTTGTGCCCATTGTCTGAAAACTACATCCAAAGTTTAGCAAAATCCCATAAGATGGGTCCAAGTGTGCATAACCATTGGGCATCCAAAACCACATCACATCCACCTAAGGGAAAAGTAAACATGTCAGAGCGTAGGTTATAATCTCTAATAGAGATATGCACATTGCGACACTTCTCTTTGCAAGGTAATGTGCCCCCATTGGCAATCATGACTTCAAAGTTTGAGCAAGGATGAACAAAATAATCAGCCTGTTTGGCTATGTGAGGGTCAATGAAGTTATGAGTACTACCAGAATCAATGAGTATTGTAAGAGGGAGCTTCTTGAAGTAACCCTTGACCTGCATGGTTTGTGGGGTGGTGACTCCTGCTACAGCATGGAGAGAGATCTCTGGGAGGTCTTCCTGAGAAGTAGGGTCAACAGGCAACTGCTGAGTTTCAACCTGATCAGCTACTGTATCCTGAGCATCTGCATAAACTTTAGGTTCAGGTGGAGAATCCACATCCAAGAGATAGAGCTTTTGCTTAACACATCTATGTCCCTGAGTGAATTTGTCATCACAATTATAACAAAGCCATTTTTCTCTATGTGCCCACATCTCTGCTTCAATCAAATGCTTGAGAGGAGTTGTTCTAGGAGCTAGCTTTAGTTGAGGGCTTTGGGGATTCATATTTCTGAATGGAACAAAATAGGATTTGGAGCATTCTTGAGTTGTGATCTTGTCCTCCACCAACTTAGCCAACCCTAAGGCTTCCATCATTGTGCTTGGGCAGAACATTTTAACCTCAAAGCGAATTGCATCCTTCAAACCACTGACAAAACAACTCCTAAAGAATTCATTAGACAATCCCTCTATGTGATTGGCCAATTTTTCAAATTCTATCTGATATTCTCATATAGTGCTTATTTGGTGCAGTTTTGTGAGTGCTCCTATGAAGTCATCAAAAGCACTAGGGCCAAATCATTGCAAGATGAGGTTGCAAAAATCTATCCATTTTGGCTCTTCATGAGCTTTGATGTACCAACAGAACTATTGAAGGGCTTCATGTTCCAAATGAAAGGATGCAAGTGGGACTTTGTTGACATCAAAAGTACTATACAGATTGAAATATTGTTCTACCTGGTATATCCATCTAGTCGAATCATCACCATTGAAGTGAGGAAAATCAAGCTTCGGTCCACAAAAATTATCGGAAGAAGAAAACCCTATATTTGCAGAAGACTCTGGCTATCATCTATTGTTCATGGCTGGATGCTAAAGAGTGAGCCCAAGAATTTTTTCATCCAGACCTTGGAGTTTGGTCTTGATGGCTGCAAGTTCCTCCTCCATGTTTTTTGCTCCTGCGCAGGTGACAACCATAACCCGGATTTTTTTTTTTTGGGGGGAGGAATGGGTAGAAAAACAAAAATAGAAACTTTTTTAGTAAAGGAAAATTTGGATTTGGGAAAAACTTTGATGGCTAATTAGGGTTTGACTAGGTTTTGGACATTTTCTGAGGGACAGGGAAGTAAAATATGGGGATTTCAAAAGCGGGGTGAAAGAATGGGAAAATTTGTCCAAGAGGGACAAAGGAGCAGAAATAGGAAATGAACACTGTGGCAAAATTTGAAGGCGATTAGGTGAGAATCGAAGAAGTTATGGCAAACCCTAAAAATAGACAAATGTGGGATTTCTAGCTTTGATAAGTGGAATTTGGGATATGGTCCTCAAGGAAGGAAATATGCAGAATGGAATTTCAGGGGTTCCAGTGAATTTTCAGAGGAAATAGAGCCAAAGCAAGGAAGATATGGCAAAAAAATAGAAATTTTTTTACCTTTTTTTTTGGAAATGATCTGCAATGGCTCTGGACAGATTCAATCAGTGATTTGTTAGCTAGTAATAGATATGGACCCCAGGTAAGTTCAGCTTCCTAAAGGTTCAGGGGATTCACTCAGATACTAATGCTGTCTAATGACTTGCGTATTGGGGCAGTACCCCTCACTCCACAGCTCA
This sequence comes from Cunninghamia lanceolata, assembly GCA_027924645.1. Lineage (NCBI taxonomy): Eukaryota > Viridiplantae > Streptophyta > Pinopsida > Cupressales > Cupressaceae > Cunninghamia > Cunninghamia lanceolata. The sequence goes on from BSBN01000030.1 coordinate 891,522, forward strand.
GGTAAAATTAATAATCGCTTTACCACAAACAATGGCTCTTGGTTTACCTCAGGGATGGGAACTAGTCAATTAGGTAGGGGCCGTTGCCCTTTTTGTTGGCAGGTCCTCTCAATGGGCCAGCTACTTTAGGGTTCCTGTGGTACTCCTCACAATGAGTTTTAGGCCTATGCCCAGGTACTTCCCACAGTTAAGCGAATAGAGATTATTCACTAATCCAAACCTACAATTGAAATGAACAATACAGATGCAAAAAAAAAGAACTACTGCAATAATCACAGCACCTGGAGGCCACTGCAAAAAAAATTCGGCAGAAATTCCACCCAATGAGCCCAAGAGAGTGCTCTAATACCAGATGAGAGGAACCTCCTACAACAAAATAATGAAAATGCTTGAAATAATAGAAATAGCAGAACACAGAAGGAATTTATTGATCCCAAGCCACTTCGAGGGGGCAACCTCCTTTGAGCAAGCTCAATACAATAAACTTGTGGATGCCTTCATTGGCCTCAACATGTACTTATATACTAAGTCTAATCTAAACAACTATTACTTCCCATGAATGTGGGATAATACAATATATTCATGGGACGACTTACAAAGCATATGCATCCAAATGTAATATACTAACAAAGTAAAGAGAAGGGTTAAACATGGGTTCCTAACAACCAGATTATCCTTCTTCATGCTTCTACTTCTGTAGTACCTAGAGGCATGTCTAGGTCCATTGCAATTGTAGCACACAACATTTCTCTAGCTAGTATTTCTTTCATTCATTTTGGATCTGCATTGGTTAGCTTTATGTCCAAATCTATTGCATGTAAAGCAGTTACCATTGAATGATTGAGCATTCCTTCCATTATTATAGTTGTTACTTATCTACTTCTACATTCACTAGATTTGTGACCAAACTTCTTACATATGAAGTAGTTACCTTTAAAGGTTTGAACATTCCTTCTACTATTATAACCATTCCTTATTAGACTTCTACAGTCATTAGCCTTGTGACCTACTTTATTGTAAGTGAAACATTGACCAGAGAATGATGGAACATTTTGATTCACTCTGCTCCTACATTGAGTAGCCTTATGACCAAATTTATTGCATGCATTACAATAACCATTGAAAGAAGGATACATTTGAGCATTTGGTTGCCTAACCAATGGTCTTCTAGGTCTATTCCTTTGATTTTGAAATTTTTTGCCTTTGTCCTTTTTGCACTTAGCATTCTTTTCTTGACCAGTTCTAGAGCTTTCACCTTTCTCAAATCCCAAGCCTTCTTTATCATCAGGACTTTTCTGACTGGCAAGTATTCTATCAAGTTGGGTAGTACTCACTTTGAATTTTTCTTCTTGATTCCATGCATGTTTCAGATCAGCTTTCAGGTCCACAACTTCTTGTTCAAGCTTTGTGTAGTCTTCAGTTTTGTTTTTCACCAAATGATTTAGGTCTTCTTCTACTTTTGCTCTTTTTACAACTTCCACTTTCAGATTACTCAAGGTGTCATTTGCAGATATCAATTGTTCACTAACTTCCTTATATTTTTCTTTGAACTTCTTGACTTGCTCCCTTAATTTTTTTTGCACTCATCTGCTTCCTTGACATTATCTTTCAGATCCCTATTTTCTATTTCAACCTTTTCAAGATCTGTAAGTGCAAGCTTAAGTTCTTCATTGACAAGTGTCCATTCTTCTTTAGTTTCAGTTGAATCAATTTCTTTAGGAGGAGTAGGACATTTTTACCTACCATGTGTTCAGTCTTCAAGATCTTCCCCAATTTGTTAGACTTCTTCTGAGGAACCAAGCTCTAATACCAATTGTTGAATGGCACAAGACAACTGAGAGGGGGTGAATCAATTGTGTCAAAACTTTAACTTCTTTAAACAAAAATCAATTTCACAATCTCTTAACTTATTTCCTTATTTTGTTATGAACATTAAACATGAATAGAAGAATCAAAACATGAACACATCAACATTATTCACACATGAACACAAGATTTTTACATAGAAAACCCTAAACAGGGAAAAACCACAGTGAGTGTTAGCTCACAATATAATGTAATAACAATACTGAATATCAAATGGTGGCTCACTACCAAGAGGTGGCTCACTGCAAAGAGGTGAACTAATTTAGTAGCATCTACACCATGCCTGAGTTCAGTTCCATTGAAGCGCAATATATCTCACTCTGCTCTACTCTGCTTTTAGACTTTGCACTTATCTTTGCATCTTCACACAATCACACTTCTTTCATGACTTCATTACATATATTTATACAACTCATCAACCTTGAAATGTACATCAAGGTCGGCATTACAAACATCAACCATTGGAATAATCTCCAAGGTCGACATACATTCATACATCAAATTAGGACAAGACCTAAACAAACTTGTAGATAAAATCAATAATGGAGGAATACTTCACGCCTTAGCATGGACTCAATTACTTCACATGCTACTGCATGCTTCTACAATTCAAGAAATTCATCCACAAAGAGTTTTAATCATCCAGGTCAGCCAGACTAGTGCAAACATCAAGAACACTTGAACACATGCTTCAAAGGTCTTCATTATAGCTTGTGAATCAAGCACACACCTTCAATGCATTTAGGGGACATCCACGAACATCATAGAATCATTTGGAAACTAGCAAATCCAACCGTAACAGATCTCAACTTATTTCACTTGAAGAACATATCACAAATTGCTTCTTATCAAACACTATCAAACTCTACTAATCACTATCTTTCCTTCTAGAGCACCAAATGACAAATCCTTTGGGATGAAGATGACTAAGGACCTTATAATCTTAAGTCTAAATCCACAAATCCAAAATCCAATTTGTGAAGAAATGTGGAGCAAAACACTTTCTCCCTGTCACTCTGCAAACCTTTCCAGGTACAGTCTTCACACTGGTGAATAGAACTTTTTCTACACAGTAATATGGACTACCAAATTCTAGATTTAGAATCTTCAAACACTTCTCTAAATCATATCCAAATCTCACACTCTGATCTTCACTATAGAGAAAGTGTGGAGTAAAATACTTAGATAATGTTCTTCAATCAATCAACAAACAGTAATGCCAGAAGATATAGTTGACACAAATGATAACACAAACAAGTTGACATCAATGACAACACCAATTAGCACATACTTACAACAAAGCTCTTTTAGGAGGTAATCCCAGTAGTTCATCTAGAACTACATCCTCAAAATCTCTAAGAAAAGGGCATCTATCCATATCTAATCTCTTCTTATCTATAGATTCCCTCTTCTCAACTCCTTGGAGTTTCTGAGACTCATAAAACATCAAATCATCTCAGAAAATATTTTCCTTGTAATTATTTATTTTCTCCATTTTTCTTGGAGTTATTATTTCCTTTCTTTTCACCCTTGGATTCATTCTGATTATTCTTGAATCCCTTGTCACCTTTCTTAGTGAAGTCCTATTTTTTCCCCTTTTTCTTAAATGACTGGGAGGATTGGGACCAATTAAACTTTTTACAGTTCCTTTCCTTGTATGCAGACATGGATTTTAATTTTTGTTCTTGTTTAGTAGCTTTCTCATAAACCTGGTCTATTGTAGTAGGACCATATACATCAACTTCACCTCCAATTTGGGTATTCAGTCCCATGATGAACTTTTAAATGTGGAACCTCTCATCCTGCTAATATTGTGGAACATATTTGAGGAGGCAAGTGAACTTTTCCCAGTACTCATTTATAGTTGAGTCACCCTATCTCAGATTTTAGAAATCTATAAGCTTTTGGTTAAAATACAACTGAGGCAACCATCTTTGCCTGAAAAGTTCCACAAACCTTTCCTAGGTTAGACTCATGGAGTTCAATCTTAACTCTATTTTTTTGTTCATCCACCAGGTGGATGCTTCACCTGCCAATTGGTATGCTCCCCATACCACTTTGGTGATTTCAAAATAGTTTCTTATTTCAAAGTATTTCTCTATTTCTGTAAGCCATGCCTCTGTGGCATCTCCACTTACAATGCCATCAAAATCGGGAGGCATAACCTTTTCATATCTCTGGATAATTCTAGAGACAAGTGGCTTATTTTATCCTCATCATGTCTTATTTCAGAGTTATTTTCTCCACGTCCACTTTGGGTGGTGATTTCATGATGTTCCCCATCATCACCCCCATGGTAGGCTTCATGCCTGGGTCCATGCTGACCCTTGACCTCTTGCTCTAAAGTTCTAATTATTTCCCTTGTCTCATGGAGCATAGTAAGGATCTGGTCAAGTATTGAATCAGAGTGGCCTGAAGGTTGCCCTTCTTCCTAGCTATCTCCCATATTGGTTCCTATCCAAACCATGCTACAATCTACTTCTCCTCAAGTTTGTAGATTAATCATTAAATTAGTTTTGATACTATTGAATCCATTCATAAACATAAATCCATTCTATTTTATGCAATCTATAAAGAAAGGAAAGATTTGCCAAAATTCAAAATTGCTTTATAGTTTTCATGGACTACATATAATCCATCTATTGTTACAATCTTTTTTTCACATCTTGCAGCTGCAAATCACTTTCAAATTGGGATATCTTCCCAAGTTTATCCTCATCCTTGAGTTTCATCAAATCAGACTTAGGAGGTGGATGTACTCGCAGGTACTCATCTATAACCTCCCAAGTAACAAAATGATCATTAGGATCACTTCTCAAGGCTGGTTCCTTAGGTGCATAGGGTTTCATTGATTCATTTCTAGAGAGAGGAGAAGTAGCCCTAACCACTTTGTCCTTCTGCTTGATGTGTTTAATAACATCAATGAAAGTTTCATCATTAGACAACCATGCACCTTTCAAGCAACCAGTTTGGCCAAGGCTTTTCATTCTTGAGGCTCGCTCCCTCATAGCCTTGAGGTAACACACATTTCTCATTACCTTCTTCCTGGGTGTCATTCTTATTCTTACCATTCTAGAAAAAGAACATCCAAACATTAGCAACTGTTAATGTCAGAGGAAGATTTTATGTAGTGAGCTCATAGGTCCATGTATTGAACCTGGTAGTTCTGATACAATATGTAACATGTCAACTCATATTACCCAAATTACTAACTCAATCTACCATTAAGTAAGTAGTCATGATAAACATAATCACATTTTTGTTTATCAATAACAATTTCATAATCAACAATTAAAATGCATATCTTTCCTAGATAATTTCAAAACTAAAATTTATAACATATTCCAAAGATAAAATATTAGTGAATCCTTTCACTATACAATCATAATGTTTGTTCATGGCAATAATGATAAGTTTTACATAAAATGCTTGACTAAAAAGTCATATAATAGAATATATTACATTTAGAGTTTGATATCTGTCTTCATAAGCCTAGGCATGTCATCTACTTGGGAAGGAGAGCATCACTCAAGTGCTTTTCCTCCTACCATAGATTGTCGGTCCCCCGCATAACTTCCTACCTAGAAGCCCTACCCTTCATGAAGGAGATAGATATAAGAATAGGTTTTCCATCTAAGTCTCTAGTGTTGTGTCCTTCATAATTTATCACGGTCATACAACTATAGATCCACTCTAACTATGTATGACATTACTGGAAGAATTATGCCATTTAGAGCACAGTGAACTAACTAATGCATGTAGAGATGGATGCATTACTTTGGCCAAAGATTTAATATACATAGACATTTCACAATGAACGTAGTCGATTGTTCACACACTCTAACTCAACTTAGAAGTTATCTCATCCTGTAGAGATTTTAGACATAACTTGTCTATTCATCATTTCCTTTAGTCAATTTGACTTGGTATCATTCCTTAGACTAAGATAAATACAAACATATACATTATCAATAGAATTAGGTAATTCTTAGTCCATCTGACTAGATTACTGACTCTAATTTCTAGAGTTCAATACAAGATTTCTTGTTTTAGTCGTGTAATCCAGAAACAATGACTCCCTATCACCCTATTCCTTATTGCAAATGTTTGTATTCATAATGGTTTAATATCTAGTATCAACACAAGAGAAATTTTTAATAATTTCAAAAGTTCTCTAAGGAACTCATCTAGGCCGAGGATTCTCATGTAATCCTCCGTGATAATAACCTTGCTTGGTGTTACATCCCCAACTTATGATTTAGCTTAATCTTACTTTTGTGTGGTAATCAGGATGATTAACCATAGTTTAATGATTAGATGTTTGTAGAAAATATCTAATTTAATCATTGATTATGTGGATACTATCTAATGTTAGTTAGACATGAGATTACATGTTGAAATTGTTATTTAATTATTATTATTTACGAATCAAATGATGGTACACTAATCATGGTTTTATGATGTTGAGTGTGAACAAGAAAAGACTCTTCCTTTGAAGATGGAAGGAGAGTATCATCTGAGAGGAAGAGATAGATGTCGGGAAAAGGGTTAAATTGCCATTTGAGTATCAAATTTTGTCCTTATGAATCCTTGCAATTAGGGTGGGTTGTGTCTCTCATTGTTAGTCATTTTCATTTCCATATCGATTTGACAATTGGATTCTTCTTGACACCTACAATGTCAATTTGACTAAATGACGATGTTCATAGAATGTCCATTTGAGTCATTTACCAATTTTGGCAAGATTGTCGAGAACTCCCTTGATTCCATATCCTTTTTTGTAATATGATTTGTGATTATTACCTATTTATATATATGTCTTATGGTGATCGATGCTCTAAGGGGAGGTAGAACTCAACCCCAAAAACATATTTTCATGTTGTGATATCTTTTAATGATGTTAACTTTGGTAAATAACATGGCCATTTGATAACCCTTATCTGCACATAGGGGAATCATATGTGTTGTATTGATTGTAATCCCTTTAAAGGATGATCTCTATGGTATTCAGATTATATGTGTGTATGTGTGGTATATTATCCCCATATAATTGTTGGCACTTGGCTAGTCACCACCCATGAGGAGTGGGGAGGGTGAGTGGAGGCTAAATATTAACCAAATTGGAGCCCCTTTTCACAGACCTGCCCAATCATGGGTTGTGTGGATCTTTGGATCCCACGGGGTGGTGAACCCAAGATGTATGTAAAGAATTATGAAACATGCAAAAGAAGGTATCGATGATATGAATTGGGGAATTATCCTTTAGTGTGTTTTTTGGGTGTGGGGGTTGCAGAAAGAGAAAGGGAGATTTCTATTAGAGTGCATATGGGAGTACTACTATAGAAGTAGCATGGGGAGCAAGAGAGCTCGACCATTGGTGCATATTTAAAAGATATTTGACAACAGCCATAGGTGATTCTAAATATTCATACATGTATGAATTTCTCGAGGGATATCGAATTGCATTCGATAAAGTATTGATTTATATATCTTTGCTAACACCTAGTGTGTCGACCGTGTCAACTTATATTTGTCATAAGCTACTGTTAATGGCCTTCGAGGCCAAACATGACTTAGACATTTATTTCTATGACATCAGTGTGGAATTGAACTATTAACATAGGCTCTTGAAGCCTCATGTGTTTTCTTTATATTCTCTTATGAAACCTTGGTGACATGGTGTCGCTCGGCCAACCTGGACGTCTAAATCATGCATGTTGTGCATGTAAGCACTATCACGTACTGATGACAAGATTATGAAAATCTTTTATGCCATTGAAACTTTCCCTGTTATTATTTAATAATGACTGGTTAATAGTCCATGAGGGCATTGATTTATTTTATAGTTGTTAAAGAGCCTGAAAAGGCATCCATATATCGTGGTTGTGAGAGAACCCACGAGGGTATCTACTTATGTAATTGTGTTATCATGCCTATATATGATAATGATAATATCATGAGCCATAGAAGAATAAGAATCACTCTGTTGATAGTGGTAAGCCTTGGTGTATGTCATGTACATTCAATATATATATATATTTAACTCATAGTCAACCTATAACAGTCCTCGACTATTTTGTATTAATAATACAATAGTCTTGGTGCATGTTATCCATGTGATGATATATTGATTCCTCAAGGAAATAAGAGGGCTTAACATAAGTAAATAGAATTGATACTTTGGCAAGCAATGAATGCATGTTGTGCTCCCTTGGGGAAAATTATTCTTCTTGACACCTTTTTCTTTAAGAATCTATACCATTCCATTATGAACTTTGTGTTTAAATGCAATTGAAAGCCTTCTTTTTTGTGAGTGGCAATATTTCATAGACTAAGTATAAGGTGCCAGTAACTCACCTGAATTCCTTGAGATAGAATGTTTTAAACAGATTTGGCCTATAGGACCATTAAAAATACCCTTCTAGATGACATGAACTGAGAGTAAACCTTGGGATAAGGCTACAATGTGTTCATCAATCAGGTAAGGTCAATAGTCAAAAACTTGATTAAACATATTCCTTTGTGAAAATATGGGAATAGAGTGATGTAGAGTCATAGGTTCCCTGTCACAATAGCAATGAAACATTATTGAATGATCTCCCAAGACAGGAGTTGAAAGTCCAAGTGATGGACTAAGATAGTATTGAAATTATTTATCCAAGACCAAGAAAGGTTGAATTATGTTACTGTAGGATGATGTATCTTCTAAGTTGAGTCAAGGTAGTGGACATATGACAACATTCATTGTGAAATGTCTATGTATGTAAATCTTTGGCCAAAGTAATGCATCCGTCTCTGCATGCATTGTCAGTCCACACTACTCTAAATGGCATAATGTCTCCAATAGGGTCATACATAGTTAGAGTGGATCTATAGTTGTGTGACCGTGAGACATTATGAAGGACACAACACCAGATACTCAGATGGCAAACCTAATGGTTCCTTATATCTATACCTTCCATGAAGGGTAGGTTTGCTTCCAGGTATGAAGTTGTGTGGGGGACCACTGGTCTGTGGTTGGAGGAAAATCACTTGGATGATGCTCTCCTTCCCAAGTAGAAGACAAGCTGAGTCTTATGAAGACATATGTCAAAAGTTCCAAATGTAGTATTTTTATTTATATGACTTGATATTCAGTAATTATGTATAATTTTATAATTGAAGCCTTGAGCATAGCTTTGTACATGTATAGTGAAGGTCATTCACTAATGTGGTATCATTGGCTAATGTAATTCTAAGTTTTGTTATATTCTGGAAAAGAATAGCATGCTTAATTATTGTGATGTTGTTAACTCATTTTTTTTGAACTATGATTTAGTTAATCATGATGTATTCTTACACTTAGTTAAGATGAATATTTATGGTCATTTTTGGGTAATATGAAATGTCATGTTACATATGGCATCAAAGCTACCGGTTCAATACATGGACCTATGAGCTCACTAAATAATGATTATCTTTATCCAACATTAATAGTTGCTAATGTTTGGATAATTTTATGCTAGAATGGTAAGGATAAGAACAACACCAAGAAAGAAGGTAATAGGAAACTACCTATGTTACCTTAAGGTCTTGAGGGAGCAAGCCTCAAGAATGAAATACCTTGAACAAACCAGTTGCCTAGTAGGTACGTGGTTGGCTAATGATGAGACCTTTGCTGATGTTGTTAAACACATCAATCAGGAGTTGAGGAAAGTGGTTAGGAATGCTACTTCTATCTTTGAAAATGATTCAGTGGGACCCTCTGCACTTAAGGGACCGGTCATGGAAAGTAATCCTAAGGATTCTAATGTTAATAAGGAGGTTGTGGATGAGTACTTGCATGTACGTCCACCTCGTAAAACTGATTTGATAAATCTCAAGGATGAGAAATGAATATGGGAAGGTGTCTCAATCTGATAATGACTTGCAATAGCAAGATGAAACAAATTTTTTAAATTTTGGGATGGATTATATGTAATTCGATGAAAACTATAATGCATTTGAAAATTCTAGAAAATCTTTCCTTTCTTTTTAAAGATTACATGAATGGGAACAAATTTATATTATGGATGGATATAATGACATGGAAAACTAATCCATGATTAATTTGTAAACTTCAGGAGAAATATATTTTTTGTATGAAAAGGGGGGAAATGAAAACAAAGGTTAAATCCTCCTTTCTCAACAAACATTCAAGGACATATCAACCGAGTTGAATCACACTTTTGCAAGAGGATTCACCTATAGGTTAGGCTGTCACTTGGAACAATGTGGAAGCTCAGATGTTATCAACTAATGTATCAATTTAATTCTCAAATACCATTAAAACCCTAAGTATGCACAATAGTAAGCAAATTGATGAATTACGACAAATGCTTGCAAACCAATGTAATAGATGAAGATTAGTTACTGACCATTTTTCACAGTTTGGGATGCAGAATACTCAGGGACACTACCACTAAGGCCCCTATCCAAGGTGGTGTTTTCTCTACAGAATCCTGATCTCCTCCCTACATTGATGATCACTGTATTTTCTATTTCTGCCCTGGTAAATGCAGAGGATACTACCACTAGCACCCAGGTCCAAGGCTAGATGTTTTTTTAGGGTGTTGGAGCTTATTTGGATGTTGATTATCACTATTACAATGATTTCTATGTTTGCAACTTTAGAGGACATTGCCACTAATGCATGTGTCCAAGTAGTCCTTTTCTTCAGTGATCTAGAATTTGCACACTATCTTACTGTTCCCTACAACTCCACTCTGTCAAGATGTGACACCTGTAACCTACAATCACAAGAAGACTGGTTGGGGGTTGTGGTGTTTAGAGGCTTGTCTCAATCAGGCCCTGGAGAGACATTCAAGTCTTCTAAACACCGTTGTTAGATAAAGAGTGCATATCCCTGCGGGATAGAGGCAAAATCCAAATGATAAATGATTGAAAACACAAATAAATGTCACCTTAGAGGTGTAGATCTCACATAGATGAAGATTCTTAAAAACATGAGAAGATGAAGCTAAATCTACAAACACAAACACAATAACAATGTTTTGCTCAGCAACAATGAATATCTTGAATGCTTCTAAAATCACAAGTTAGCCAAAAGTTCATAATCATCTTCTAGTTTGCAAATAAAACACTAAACATGCTTATATATGCAACAACACACATTCCCACTAGGAATTTCATAATTCAAACTTGAGATGTTGACATAGGACCTAAGTAATGATCATAAAACTGACATTAAAATTTAGGGTTGACCTAAAATGGGGCAGGACTAGGGTACTAGCGCCCCAGTCCACCCTCCCATTTTGAGTTAGGGTCTATCAAAATAGCATCCCCTAGGTCCTATTTTCCACAAGACTTAGGGGTTTTCTCATCAAGATTCAAAATTAACATGCAATATGCTTATAATGCATTCTAAGGACCCGGGAGACATTTTCATACATTTTCTGACATAATAGTAGATTATAGCAAGGTTCAAATAAGAACCAGGATGGGAGATAGCCAGGATGAAGGGCAACCTTTAGGGCACTCTAAATTTAAACTTGACCAGATCCTCACTTTGCTTCAAGAGACAAGAGTGAGAGTGGGAACTCTAGAGCAAGAGGTCAGGGGTCAGCAAGGACCCAGGTGGGATGCCTATTATGGGGGTGATGACAAGGCATGTTATAATGACACCACCCAAAGTGAGCACGAAGAGAATAACTTTGAGGGCAGACAAGAAGAGGATAGAAGAAGCCATATGGATTTGCAATTATCCTGGGACATGAAAAAGGTTATACCTCCCAAGTTTGATGGATCTGTAAGCAGAGATGCTGTGGAGGCATGGCTTATAGAGATGGAAAAGTATTTAGAAATAAGAAATTACACTGAGATCAATAAAGTGGTATGGGGAGCATACGAGCTGGCAGGTGAAGCATCCACATGGTGGATGAACAAAAAGATGGAGTTAGGCTGGAGGTCTACAAGTCTAACCTAGCATAGGTTCATGGAAATTTTTAGGCAAAAATGGTTGCCTCAGTTGTTCTATGACCAAAATCTTATAGATTTCCAAAATATGATATAGGGAGATCTAACTGTGAATGAATACTGGGAAAAGTTCACTTCCCTACTTAAGTATGTGTCGCAATATGAATAGGATGAAAGATTTCGCATCCAAAAGTTTATAATGGGATTGAACACCTAGATTGGGGGTGAGGTTGACGTGCATGGTCCCACTTCAATGGACCAGGTCTATGAAAAGGCCATCAAATAGAAACAAAAACTGAAAGCTATGTCTACTTACAAAGAAAGGAACTGGAAGAGGTATAATTGGTCCCAATCCTCTCAATCCTCTAAGAAAAAGGTGAAATAGCAAGATTTTACTGAGAAAAATGATAAAGGGGCCAAGCATAAGCAAACTGAGTCCAAGGGGGAGAAGAAGGGTAATAACCACTCCAAGAAAAATGGAGATAATTTTAAGAAATCGCAGGAGAGGCGAGGACCTGTGGGAGGGTGCTACACATGTGGTGGAGATCATTATGCCAACCAGTGTCCTAACAAGATGTAGGGAGTGCAACCATGAGGAAACCATCTACCCTCTCAGCAGGAAACATTCTAGCAACATATTCATGTGGCCTTGGACAACAGGCAGGCCAAATACCAAATTACTCCCATTGAAACTATAGGTATTTTATTTGGTCTTCTAATTTCAATTTTAATAGATACTAGTGCTACCGAATGTTTTGTTTCCTCTAAAATTCTAAGAAATTTTTCTAGAAAGGTTGGATACATGGAAAACACATGGTCAGTAGAATATGCAAATCAAACCAAGGCTCAGGTAGAGCAATGCTTGTTTGAGGCTAAGGTTGAACTGCCAAATTTCTTCATTGAAGTGAACCTTTATGTAGCACCAATAGGATCATTGGATGTTATCCTTAGAATAAATTGGTTATGGAGACATTGAGCCAAAGTGGACTATTATGCCAAAATAGTAGAATATCTTGATGACTTAGGAAACAAAGTCTTTCTGCAAGGGAAACCTAGAGAAGTCAAACTAAGACAAATTTCTTCTCTACAAATGAATAGAGCTCAAAGAAAGGGATGCCAGCTTTTGGTTGTCAAGATGGAAAAACTAAATGGGTTTGAGGAAACCAATTTCTAAGATGATTTAATGCTCTACGAATATGAGAAACTCAATAAAGTTGGGAAGAAGGAGACCATAGATCAGGAGAGATCAGATATGGACATGTATCCTTTTCTTAGAGATTTTGAGGATGTATTTCCAGATGAGCTACCGGGATTGCCTCCTAAAAGAGATTTTGATTTCTCTATAGATAGAATTCTAGAGTTAGAACCTATATCTAAAGTTCCCTACATAATGACCACCACAAAGTTAATGGAGCTAAAGGCTCAATTACAGGAATTGTTGGATAAAGGGTAGATTAGACCCAGTGTGTCACCCTAGGGAGCACCAGTCATATTTGTGAAAAAGAAAGATGGTACCTTGCGGTTATGCATAGATTATTGCATGTTAAATAAATCAACAATTAACAATAAATACCCGTTGCCCCACATTGATCATCTTTTTGATCAAATGAGAGGAGCAATTGTGTTCTCTAAGATCGACCTTTAGTCTCGGTATCATCAATTGAGGTTGAAGGATGATGACATCCATAAAATAGCTTTCAAAACAAGGTATGGGCATTATGAGTTCACTATCCTACCTTTTGGATTGATGAACACACCTATGGCGTTTATGAACCTAATGAATAGTGTGTTCAGGGATTGTTTAGACAAGTTTTTCATAGTTTTTCTTGATGACATTCTAATCTACTCTAAGAATGAGGAAGAGCACCTTCAACATTTAAGGATTGTTCTTCAGAGGTTGAGAGAGCATAAACTGTATGGCAAGCTCTCTAAGTGTACTGTCTTTCAAAAGGAAGTGTAGTATTTGGGCCACATAATTTCAGCTAAGGGAATAGCTATGGACCCAGCTAAGATTAAGGATATTTTGGAATGGTTGGTACCAACGAATGTACATGAGGTCTAAAGTTTCATGGGCCTTGTAGGTTATTACAGGAAATTTGTGAAAAACTTTTCAAAAATTACACACCCTATAACTTCCTTGCAGAGAAAAGGCAAGAGATTTGAGTGGTCAAATAAGTGCCAGGAGGCCTTTGACTAATTGAAGGAAAAAATGACTTCAACACCAATTTTGAAAGTACCTAACCCAGAAGGTCAATTTATAGTCATTACCGGTGCCTTAGGGGAAGGCTTAGGTGGTGTACTAGTCCAAGATGGACAAGTCATTGCATATGATTCCCAAAAATTGAAAACTTATGAACAAAACTATGCTCCTCATGATTTGGAGCTAGCAACAGTCATTCATGCTTTGTAAATGTGGAGACATTACTTGCTTGGGAAACCCTTTGAGTTGAAAACATACCATCAAGGGCTCAAATATCTATTTACTCAACCACATCTAAATGCTCGTCAATTGAGATGGTTGGATTTTATCTTAGATTATGACTTTGAGATTAAATATATTCAAGGAAAGGAAAACTGGGTGGCAGATGCTTTAAGTAGGAGAAGACATATCTTCTCAATGATCTCCATACATTCTAATTTTAAGAATTAGGTACTACAAAAGTCTAAGGAAGATGAGTTTTATGAGTAGGTAAAACATGCCCTTTTGGAGAATCCCTAAAATCTGAGATACGATGGATTTAACCATAAACCAAATGGGTTATTAAGGTATAAATAAAGGATGTATGTACCTAACTCCATGGAGTTAAGGAATATGGTATGGAAGGAGGTTCATTTTGCACCATATTTAGGACATCCTAGAGTAAGAAAGTTACTTGCCGATGTCAAACCCTAATATTTTTGGAAAGGAATGAAGAGGGATGCTGCAAATTTTGTAGCTACATGTATAGAATGCCAGAGGGTGAACATGGAACACCATCACCTAGCAGGAGTCTTATACTGTCATGAAATTCCAATGTGGAAATGGCAAAGCATAAGCATGGACTTTGTGCAAGGGCCTCCTATGTCAAGGAACATGCACAATGCTATCTTGGTTGTGGTGGATAGACTCACCAAAGTAGCTCATTTTATACTTAGAATCCTAACGGATGGGGCACCCATCATACCCCATAAATTTATTTAAGAGATTTTTAGATTGTGTGGCATTCCTGAGAAGGTGATTTCAGATAGGAATGCTCGAATGACATCGAGGTTTTGGCAAACCTTATTCTCTTCACTTGGAACCCAGTTGAACATAAGCTCTGCTTATCATCCCGAGATGGATGGTCAAACTGAAAGGGTAAACCAAGTGCTGGAGGATTTGTTGAGAATGTATTGCATGGATCAACAATACAAATGGGAAGATTATCTTCCTCTAGTGGAATTTGCCTATAATAATTCCTATCATTTTGCAATTAAGATGGCTCCATTTGAAGCAGTATATTGAAGAAAGTGTCAAACCCCTATAAGATGGGACAAGCTAGAAGATAGGGTTAGCCTTGGTCTAGAAATACTATCAGAAATGGAAGAACAAGTCCATTTGATTAAGAAAAGGCTGGCGGAAGTTAATAATAGGAAAAAGAGTTATATCGATGCTAAACACATCTAAAGACATTTCTCCGTGGGAGAAAAAGTCCTTTTAAGGGTAAAACCTTAAAAGTGCTCCATTAAGTTTGGGAAGACGTCCAAACTGGCTCCTAGATATGCAGGTCCCTTCAAAGTTCTCAAAGCGGTCAACCCAGTCGCATACAAAATTTCTCTACCATCAGCCCTTGCCATGATGCATAATGTTTTTCATGTTTCCTATTTGAAAAAGTTTAATGCTAGAGATAATCAAATTCCTATTCTTGATTGGAATTCTATACAGGTGAAGGACCTAGGGGTGGTTGTGATTGAGCCCATCAAGGTGCTCAAAATGTGTAAGCTACGCTTACGTAACAAAGAGATAACTCAATTCAAAGTCCAGTTGGACTAGTATGAAGAGGAAAATGCCACCTGGGAAAACTATGAGGATATTCATGTGAGATTTCCCCATCTCTTTTGAAAAACTTTTTATTGTGCTCACAAAACATTTTTCTTATTATGTTGGTTAACTCTGAAGACATTTAATCATTGGGGATGATGATTCTTATGGGAGGAGATATGTTAAATCCCCAACTTATGATTTAGCTTAATCTTACTTTTGTGTGGTAATTAGGATGATTAACCATAGTTTAATGATTTGATGTTTGAGGAAAATATCTGATTTAATCATTGATTATGTGTATATTGACTAATGTTAGTTAGACATGAGATTACATACTAAAATGATTATTTAATTATTATGATTTATGAATCAAATGATGATATAGTAATCATGGTTTTATGATGGTGAGTGTGAACAGGAAAAGAATCCTCCTTCAAAGATGAAATGAGACTATCATCTAGGAGGAAGAGATAGATGTCAGAAAAAGGGTTAAATTGCCATCTGAGTATCAAATTTTCTCCTTATGAATCCTTGCAATTAGGGTGAGTTGCATCTCTCCTTGTTAGTCATTTTCATTTCCATATCAATTTGACAATTGGATTCTTCTCAATGCCTACAACGTTGATTCGACTAAATGATGATGTTCACAGAACGTCCATTTGAGTTGTTTACCAATTTCAGAAAGATTGTCGAGAACTCCCTTGATTCCATATCCTTTTCCATAATATGATTTGTGATTATTACCTCTTTATATATGTCTTATAGTGATCGATGCTCTAAGGGGGAGTAGAACTCAACCCCGAAAACATATTTTCATGTTGTGATATCTTTTAATGATGTTAACTTTGGTTAATAACATGGCCATTTGATAACCCTTATTTGCACATAGGGGAAATCATATGTGTTGTATTGATTGTAATCCCTTTAGAGGACTATCTCTATGGTATTCAGATTATATGTTCATTCACTAATGTGGTATCATTGGATAATGTAATTCTAAGTTTTGTTAAATATTCTAGAAAAAATAACATGCTTAATTAATGTGATGATGTTAACTCATTTTTGTTTAACTATGATTCAGTTAATCATGATGTATTCTTACTCTTAGTTAAGATTAATATTTATGGTTATTTTTGGGTAATATGAAATGTCATGTTACACTTGGCTTATTCAAAAGTCAACAATAAAAGGTAGAAAGTTTACCATCTGTAATGTTAGAAAATGTCCCCTTGGGGGCTTTTCCCTCTTTAGGTTTAGCTCCCAGGTCTTTAGTGTGCATTTAGGACATTTTTACATCATATTTCAACATCCCATTGAGAAAACCCCTAAGTGTCTTGAGAAATAGGACCTAGGGAGACTAATTGAGATGACCCTTGCCCAAAATAGGGGGGGAGGACTTGGGTGCCTGTGCCCTAGTGCTATCCTATTTTGGGGCAGTCCCAAATTTTGGGTGTCGGCTTGTGACTGTTATTTGGGTCCTATGCCAACACAGTAAGTTTGAATTACAAAATTCTTGGCAGGAGTGTGTGTAGTTGCATATAAAAGTATGTTTAGGCATTCATTTGTAAACTAGATTATTACTAGCAAGCTATTGTGTACTAGAAGTAATTCAAGGCTTTCATTGTGTTGCAAGAGCAGATTTGTGTTGTCTATGTGTTTGTGTTTGCAAATTTAAGCATCCATTTCCTCATGGAATGAAGAGCATCTTCCTCCCATGAGATCTTCACTACAAGGTGGCATTTATTGTGTTTGTGATCATTATTCATTTGGTTGTTGCCTTTACCTCCCTAGGCATGCACTCTATCTGACAAAGGTGTTTGGAAGACTTAAGTGTCCTTCCGGGGCTTGACTAAGGCAAGCTCCTAAACACCACAACCCCCTCCCAAAGTTTTATGATTTCAAGTTACAAGTTGATGATGTAGACAAAGTGAAGTTGCAGGAGGGCATGTTGGAGTGTCATAATTGTAGAACAATAGGAAAAAAAGGCACCCTCGACTTGGATGCCCGCTCATTAGTCCTCAAAATTTTGTGACGGAAAAACCTTCAGTGCAACAGGAAAAGGTTGTAGATCTTGTCGACAGATCCTGAAAAAAAAGTAGGGCACTGGACTTGGGCACTCACTCTTTTGTCACTGAATTTTCCATCTCAGAACCCTGAAAATAGGTGTGTAGTCATTTGTAATTTTATAGCTTTCTGTAGAGGCATTTTCTGTTATTCATCTATTTGCTTCTGTATTTGCATAATTAGGGTTTTGATGGATAATTGAGCATAAGAGAAGGAAAATTGATAATCAAATACCCTAATCCAAGTTTCTCTACATTTTTAAGTGACCAAGGACCTGATAGTGCTCTGCCACTCGATCCTAAGGTCCTTGAATGTAATAGGTGAAAGGAGGATTCAAACATTAAACTAAATAATCCAAATTTCACCTAAACATTTTGGTGAATCTGTGTTTTTGGACTTAATTGAAACTTGTTGAGTGTTTGTCTTCATATTTGGGTTGATTCCATTCATTCATATAGCCATTCATCTTATTGCATTGAGAAAATTACAAAAAAAATTAAAAATTTTGAAAAATTAAAAACAAAAATTGCATTTTAGGGTTACTAATTTGCATCAATTAATTCTAAATTTTCCTAATTTATGATTTTTGCATCAGATATGATATAAAATACACAAAAATACAAAAAATCAATAATTTGCATTGCATTTTCATCATATAATTGCTAGGGTTTTGTAGAAATTTTGACAATTTTCATATAACCTAGTAATTCTAAAATCTAGGGTTTGTAGGAAAAATCTTCTTTCAAATTTTTCTACTGATTTTAGAGACTCATTAAAACTTTCATTTGGCTGTAGTATTGCATTTTAGTGTAAATTTGCATTTAGATTTCAAATATCTACATTTTTGCATAGAAATTTTCAACAAAAAAACTAGCAATTTTCATGCATTTTCATTAAATTTGCACTTGGATTTTGCATCTTAGAGCTTGGAGTTCATTTTAATATCTGAGTACACTTCATATTCATCATAAATCAGACTTCAAAGCATTCATATACCATTTTGTGTCAAGATCTCAAACCTAGGGCTTGAAAAACATCGATTTTCACTAAATTTGGCCTTATCGACTCTCTAAATTCACACCATAGGCATGTTGTGAAGATTATTTTTGCACTAATTAGTTTTTATTAGGGTAATTATTTTCTTCCCCTCCTAAAAATATTCACAACACCTATTTATTGGGCTCTTGTATTGAAAATTTGGTGAAAAACTACACATTTTCGCTATTTTTGCCCTAAGGTTTGGCCTAGTTTGTATTCCAAGCGTGTTGTGACAAATTTTATGGATTAAGGTGAATTATATCATTGTTTTTATTTTATAAACCTCCTAAAATTCATTACAACACCCCTTTTTCTAGGTCTTGAAGTTGAGAAACCGTGAAAAATTGCTTATTTTGGCTACATTTTCACTAGGGTTTGACCTTAAGTGGCACTTAAAGCGTGTTGTGATAGATATTTTAGCATTAAGTATATTTTATTATTGATATAATTTTATTTCCATCATCATTTTCCTCACAATACCCTTTTTCATGCTCTTTTGCATTGAGATTTGGTGAAAAAATTACATATTTTAGCATATTTTCACTATATTTTGACTTATCGTCATCTTAGATTTGCATCAAGAGTGTGTTGTGAAGGATATTATTTATGTTTTGGACTG
Organism: Cunninghamia lanceolata; assembly: GCA_027924645.1. NCBI lineage: Eukaryota > Viridiplantae > Streptophyta > Pinopsida > Cupressales > Cupressaceae > Cunninghamia > Cunninghamia lanceolata. Next base: position 911,066 of record BSBN01000030.1, read on the forward strand.
ATATCAGATTTATAATTTGTTTCCCTTGATCAAAATCCTTACAACACCTTTTGTTTCATTCATTTACATTAAAAAAGTACAAAAAAAATAAGCATTTTAGGTCATTTTTACATATAGTTTGCATTGGTCTTTTGCATACTTTTGAGAAATATTTTAAAATATGATTTTACATATAATTATGGCCTCTTCATGTTATTCATCTCTGAAATCTTTTCATGATTATATCCTAGATTTTGAAAATTTCTTTAATTTCACTAATGCGAATCCTCACATTCTAGAACACATAGCTTATATCAGTGGTATTGACGCTTCTATTTGTTCTACATATGAGTTGCAATTACTTTGTTATACACATGATTTTAGTAGCTTCACTTTATTCATAGGAGCATATCCTTTGATATTAGAAGATTTAACCAAATTCATCTCTAGGAATACTCATGAGAAAGATGAGAGTGAAAAGCCCTTTTCCGCCGAAGGGTATGATGATGATGATGTACCTTCCTCTCATCCCATTGCTCTCCCTGGCCAAGATGTAGCATTAGTGGTGAGAAAAGGTCTCTCACATTAAATCCTTTGGGGATGGATATCAGGTGCAATCAAGAGGAAAACAATGTTAATTCATTAATCGTTAATGGACTTCATCACAATATTCCTAAAATGATTGTCCGAGGGGCACTTAGTGCACTCTCTTTCTTAAAACCGGTGATTACTATCCAATGTGCTCAACAACCACCTAGACCTCCTGATTGCATTTATGATTATGCAAAACAAATTTCTCAACCAAGTCAAGGTGTTCAAAATATGTTACAACAACCACACCACAATGTGATTGCTCACACATACAACACCTGTAATAACAAGTAGAGTAAGCAAGCACTGCATGTGCCTGTCTCTCTTCCATGTTCTCAACCTATGCTCCCTCCACCACCTCGTCTTACTCATAAAATTGGTCAAGAGTATGATCTTGTCGAATAGCTCCGCACTACTCTGGCTAAAATCTCTCTTTAGGATTTAATACAAACATCACCTACATACCATGGAATGCTCCAAGAAGCTTTGCAAAAGGTGATTGTCCCACCTACTGCTAAGCCTGATGATGTAGCATTTGTATTGGATAGTATGCATGTGACAAAAATGGATATTCTCTTTTAACCACAAGAATTACCGTCAATTGAAGTTCAAAACCAATATGATCCTCTTGTAATCTTTGTCACAATAAACAAAACATTGGTTAAGAGAGTTATGATTGATAATGGATCAGCTCTTAATGTTTGTGGCATTGACTTATTACATAAGATTAAAGTTGATATATCTTCCATCAAGCCAGAATCATTAAGTATCCATGGTTTTAACAATATTGGATGACAATCCGTGGGCACTATAACTTTACATATACAAGTGGGACCTATGATTGTGCCTACCCTGATTCATGTCATGCCTTGTTCTTTAGCTTACAACATGATTCTTGGTAGACCTTGGATTCACACATTGGGGGCAGTCCCTTCCACCCTGCATTGTTCAATCAAATTTATATTCAAAGGTAAACTTCATACTATTCATACTGATCCTGAACCAGATAATTATTTACATATTGAAAAGCAAAAACCAGTTTACAACCATATGAGATTAAACAACATGTGAGGTGATCCATCAATGACTAATGTTGTGCAAGACTCTCAACCATCGAATGTGTATATGCCTAAAAATGACAAGACTCTGTCTAAATAAATATTCTTAATATTTATTCCATCTAAATTCCTCTATCAATAAATAAATAAACAAATTTATTTTAATTCACATTCTTCCAACAATTAAATAAAATTAATTTATTTGATTAAAATCCCTAAATTCTTCTAATATCCTCCAACAAATTAAATAATACCAATTATTTAATTAGTTCTTCCAAAATCATTATAAATTAAATAATATCAATTATTTAATTATTTCTTCCAATAATATCTTCTCTAAATTTAAATAAATCAAATATTTATTTAAGTTGTCCATTTCTTCTAAAAATTGAATTATCTCTAAATATAATTCAATCTTTGTGCACATGCAATTGAATATTCCAAATATTTAATTGAACTAAAATATCTTCTCATCCTCATGCAATTTCTGTCTTCTAGTTCTAGTCACTTAACTGATTAGTCTATTCTATTAATTGATTAATCTCTTCAGTTAACTCATTCTTCTATTTTATTAATTCCTCGCAAAATAGAGAAGGACACATGTCCTCTTCCTATTCGCGCACATCTCTCGAGTATTCTCTATTGTTGATCTTCTTTCTATACCATTTATCTTCTCTCTCAAAAGTCTATAAGTACAACCCTTTTCCTCCATTTGAATCATCCAACCTTTTAGTAAAGTTACTCTGTAGGAATTATAGCGCGCCTTTGGCACCAAATCATTCCATAGCTTGCGATTACCCTTTTATCATTGTAATTGTGTTAAAGAATCTCTTCATTGCAAACTTATCATAGCCATTCCCACTTGATATCTTGGAAAATAGCAAGGAAGTGCACCTTCTAAGGGCCATATTCATACACAAGATCATTTGAGATAGGCAACCAATGGAAGCCACAAAGTAAAGAGGTTTGCAAGGTTTGAGTTCTTTGTTTGTTTAAATCTTATTTGTTTCTTATTTCATTGAGTTATGGGGTATTATTTGATATATTTGATATTCATGCACAATTTGCCATAACATTTTTGGCACCCACCGTGGGGCCTTGCCCTAATTTAACTCAAAAACTAAGTTTTTGTGCATTAGGTTCCGTACACAGGAAGATTCTATGCATTTGATCAATTCTAACACGCATCTGAGCTCTGTTTCAGTGCATCTGATCTTTCGGTGCATATACCCCCTAAAGTTGTGCATCTGTGCTCTGAAACGGTGCATCTATTCTTTCTGCACTTTTGTAATTCTGCGGATCTGACCTCTATCTCTATGCATATGATCTCTATAGCTGCGCATCTAATTCTGACAGTGCTTTTTGAGTTGTTCCTTGTGATTTTGCTAACGTTAACACTTCTCGCAGGAATATTCTCTGATCTACATGCAGGTTAGGGGCTCGTTTAGTCATATAGCTGCATTTGTTAACTTATCTCTATATCTAAAGGAAAGTAAATGGAATGTTCATGCAAAATCTCATTTAGCTCTAACTAGGAGGATTGTAATTTGATCTTGTTGCATTAACAACTTGAATTCAGTCCCACTGCTAGGAGGATAAAATTAAACCATTGCTATCTTGCTTTCAAAGTTAACAAATCATGTGTGTGCCCAAGTAGCTAACTCATTTAGTCTTTTTTATTTTAAATAGGGAAAAAATAGCCATAGTCTTCCATGTTCTCAGAATGATAGTAGGTCTATGCTCTCCCCTCTTTTGGGTGACCAAAATGCCAAATGTATCATTTTGCATGTATAACCTTTAGAGAGGCTTGCCCTTGGATATCCTTCTGTCCAATTGGGAACAACCTTAAGTGGTAACAAGGTAAATCCAAGCTCTGCCTAGCCATTATAATTAAATTGTGTTAGGAGCGAAAGCTTCAAACAACGAGTGTTGTTAAGTTATACCAATAGCCAGCCTCCCCCAAAACCCTAAATGGTGTAACCCTTGAAGGATGGGAGACTCCATAATGGAGAGAAGCGTTGCCGCATGTATAACCACTTAAACAGTTGTACTCACTAATCATCCTTTGTTTTTAGTAGCCAAAAACCCCTATAAATCAGTGCAGGGTGTTGCAAGTATGAGGTGAACCAGTGTTGTCATTGATGTCAACATACTCATATTGCATTGACAAGAAGGATTGGATGAGCAGTGTGCTGAGGATATTGAGAAAATTAGCCTCAGTCAGGAACAATGAAGAACATTGACGAGAAGAAGGCAAATGTATTGTATAGGATGAGAACCGGAGGATGCAGATTAAAGGGTTTATAGATATGAGTCTTGAGATGCTTCAGTTAAGATTTTAGAGGTCTGCATGAAGATCTGAAGGAGTTGTGGCTGTCGGTATGGAACCGGTTCCGGCAAGTGTTCAGAGGTGACAAAGGATCACAGAAAGGTTTGGTGAGGCCCGAAATTGCATAATCTTAATCTACAGATTAGAAGGAGTGTTTGGGATGTCCTTGTGATGTGTCATCTCAAGTTGTGTATGATTTGGAGGTCTGGAAGTACCTTCTGCTTTATGACAGTGGTGATAGACTATGTTCTTGAAGTTCTGGATGAGGAAGAGAAGAGATTCCAGTAAGTAGAGGAAGTGCGGATGTACCTGGTCATTCAGGCAGGCTTGTGAAGGTTCTTGGATCATGTTGAGGTTGTGTTATTGGTCCGCATTGATGGTAGAGCCCAGAATTGAAGATATTCTTCCAGATGAAGTTCTTGTTCCGACTAGCCGACTGGATGAGTTGTTCATCCTGCGAATGTTCTTGTGGTGGCCGACCGGATGTGTTATTCATCTTGCAGATATTCTTATGGTTGATTGCCGACTTAGATGATTGTTCCTAAATCGATGTCTTGTATAAATAAAGGTTTGTGAGTTCATTTCAAGGTGTGGATTGTGTGGATGAGAGTGGTATAGCGAAGAGAAGTGTGAAAGGCAGAGCAGGGGTTTTTGGGCTTAAATGGAACTAATCCAGACATGGTACAGATGTCATTCTCCAGTTCAAGACTGTGATTCTTATCACTTTGTGGACAGTGTGTCTCCTTGTAGGCAGTGGGCCTCTTTGTGAGCAGTGTACTCGGGCAGTGAGCCCTAATTGGCAAGTGCCATTCTTTTTCTTATTCTTTTAATAGAGAATAATCCTTGGGTTAATCACCCCGTGGTTTTTCCCTTAACCGGGTTTTCCATGTCAAAATCTTGGTGTTCAATGTGTTGATGTTTTATCTGCTCTTGTGTTTGTGCATTTTACTTCCATGGATGATTAATTGATATGCTGTTAACTAACAAAGAAAAATCAAGTGTTTGAAGTAGAGAGCAAGTTTTTATACAACTGATTCACCCCCCCTCTTAGTTGTATGCCCTAGATCCAACAATTGGTATCAGAGCCAAGTTCCTCTGAAAGGAGCTTAACCGCTTGAGGAGATCCAGGATGTCGTCATACAAGAAGGATAGTCCGAAGTTCGATGGAACCAACTTCACTCTCTAGAAAGGTCACATGAAATGTCACTTGGAATGTATGGGAAAAGCATACTTGGCCATGGTCTCAAAACCATATGTACCTCCACAAGGTGGTCCGACAACTCTGAATGAAATCACAGATGCTAAAAATAATCTGCGGACCAAGGAAGCTCTGGTAAGCGCATTGAACAACTCAAATCTCTCAAATGTTATTGACCTTCCAACTACATATAAGATCCTGACTAAATTGGAACTTCTATATGAAGGAGATGAGTTTGTCAAGAGTGCAAGGTTACAAAGTCTGAAAGGGAAATTTGAAAGACTGAAAATGAGAGATGATGAAAACATCACTACCTTTATGCCAAGAGTGAATGAGCTGGTATGTGGAATTAGAAATGCTGGTGGAACTCTGGATGAAAATGAGATTGTTTGCAAAATCCTCAGATCCCTTCCTGCTGCCTACAAAATCAAGGTTGCCGCCATTGATGAATTCAGAGCCCACACAACTGTCACAAGAGAACAATTGGCTGGCAAACTAGCTGCATTTGAAATGACCGAGTTTGGAGATGATCCTCCCAAGACTGAATCTGCTTTCAAAGACAGTGCTTATGTGAAAGGCAAATAGAGATTTGATCCGGGAGAAAACTCTTCAAGGAAGATGTCATGGTATGATCAAGCAAGAAGAGACATGGAAGAAGAAGAAGCAGAAACAGCTCAACTAGAAGCCCTCATTGCAAAGAGACTGCCAAGAGGATCCAGTAAGTATGAAGGAAAACTGCCCTTTAAGTGCTTCAACTGCAATAAGATTGGTCATTTTGCTTGAAGATGTCCAGAAAGATCTGCAAGGTCTAATACTAACAGACAAAGGTTTCAAAAGAACTGCTATTATGTTCATGAAGAAGATGACAATGAAGGAGTAACAGATGATGAATCTGAACTAGGAAGCAAAACCGGAAATGAATGGGTGTTTATTGCCATCAAGGAAGAAGATTCAATATCCTCTGAATCTGTCAATCACAAGGTTGTGGAAAGAGCTTTAGCTGCTCAAGTGGAAGAAAAGGATGATTGGGTTATTGATAGTGGATGTTCTCACCATATGACTAGTGACAAGAATAAGTTCTTGGATTTGGAAAGGTATGAAGGAGGAATGGTCAAGTTTGGTGACAATTTTGCTGGCAGAATCAGAGGTAGGGGAACTATTTCCTTTGATGGAAAGAGCAAAACAGGTAATGTACTATATGTTGAAGGATTAAAGCACAATCTTCTCAGTGTTGGTTAGTTAGTGGACAAAGGCTATGATCTCCGGTTCAAGAATGGAAAATGCAGAATCTTTACAAGCTCCGGAACTGAAATTGCATCCGGTACTCAAACAAAAGGTAATATCTTTCATCTGGTTGGTTCAAATAAAAGTTATCTGTTTGTTCAAATTGATCAGAGTTGGTTATGGCATAGAAGAATGTGTCATGTAAATTTTGATAACATCATCAAGATAAGCAATACTCAGGCTGTAAGAGATCTTCCAAAATTGATGAAACTTACAAATAGTTTGTGCAAAGAATGTCAGTTAGGTAAACAGAGCAGAGTCTCCTTCAAAAGCAAAGATCAGTCCTCTACCAGATTGTTGGAATTAGTACATACTGATCTCTGTGGTCCGACAAGAATTAAGAGTCTACAAGGTGATAGATATTTCATGTTACTAATTGATGACCATTCCCAGATGATGTGGGTTACCTTCCTAAAGGAGAAATCAGAAGCCCTTGAGAAGTTCAAAATCTTCAAAGCTATGGTAGAGAATCAAACTGGATTGAAACTGAAATGTCTAAGGTCTGATAGAGGTGGTGAATTTACATCTGGTGAGTTCATTGACTTTTGTAAGAAGCAGGGTATAAGAAGACAGTTGTATGCTCCTAGGACTCCACAGTAGAATGGAGTAGTTGAGAGAAAGAACCGGACCATCCAGGAAGATGCTAGGACAATGATGTTGGAAGCAAATGTTCCTCAAATGTTTTGGAAAGAAGCTATCAACACTGCAGTCTACACTCTCAATCAAGTTCAAATCAGAAACAACACTGGTAAGACCTGTTGGTCATGATGTTAGTCACAAACAAACATAGAATAAAAGTACACATTAACCTTTATTCATCTTGAAAGATGCTATGAATTCAAAGAATTCAGGATCCCAAGTCTCCGGTGATTAGGTCTTAATCGTCTGAAGTCGGTCAGAGGTTAATGTGAGTTGCTGTTTCCATTTTGGGGCCTTACGTGGAATTTTATCATCATCATGACATTCCTGCAAAAATTCTTTATAGAGAAGTTATATTATGCAGTTATTTGATGAGAAGATGTGGAAATACCTCAATCTTTGCATGATATTTTCAATTCTACATGCTTTGTATTCAAATATGCTAAATATTTATGATTATCTTACGAGATGTCTGCATATTTGTGTTATTTGCTTAAGATAATCAATTATTTGCAATTATGGAGATGAAATGTTCTGAAATTAAAAAAAAACTAAAAGGAATACTTCAATTTAATGTTGAACCTTTAGCTATTGATCCACATACATACTCGATACTGTCATGAGGAGAAGAAATCAAACCATATGTTCACCAGGATATTCCACAGCTAGATACAGTTGATGCAAACTTCAGAGGGTGAGGAATGAAGACAATACATGCAACATGATGAGCACTCCAAGGGACACAGCAAATCAAAGCACATATCTAGAATTCAGACACAGATTACTCAAGATTTACTAAGATTTGTAATTGAAATACTCTTCTCCTTTATTAAGTATGCAAAAGGCATGTACATATACAATAGCTTTGAAATGAGCCCTGAATACTTTAGCAAACAGATTTCAATTAAGTTTCAAATGTTAAAAATAAGGCATTCAACCACCTTTTATAGAATAAGGTGAGGAATCTGTTACAAAAAGATCTACGATCCTGATTTATCAATACAGATCTACGGTCATGATTCATCTGACTTCGTCAACCCTTACAAAATGGCACAAGTTGCCAGCTGGCAACTATCTTCATTGCTTATGCTATTATCCCCTTCATGATGTATCTTCATCATGCTCCTCAGCTGATTGATGCGGGTCATCATCATGTGCGTCGCTTCCTGAGCTTTCACTATCCTGATGATGATGCTGCTGCATAAGGGGCTGCATACTACTGCGGACCTGCTCATAGGAATGCACAACTTGATCTATCCCTCTGCCATCTTGAGTTTTTGCTTTGATAATGGCGTGCCTATGTGCTTCATATTTGTCTCTGCTATTGTCAAGCTTATTTTTCCTATCCTGTAGTGTCTCTTTATATTTCTCCATCTGGACCTTGATCCTCATTATTTTATCTATAAGTTCTTCTGTCAAGTGGACAGGTGGACCATCTACCTCTAATTGGAAGTTGCTGTGTACAGCTTTGATGGCGGACTCTTCATCTTGATTTTCTATTTTACCTTCCACCTTGCCTTCTAATGCTTCTAATATCACTGCTTCTTCAGACATCAAATCACGTAGCCTCATGCTGATATCCCTCAGCTTATTATTGCATCTTTTAAGGACTCCACACTCAAACTGAGTGTCTTTATACTAGATATCTATCAATAATGCAGTATTACTGTTCCATACCTGCTTACTGATAAGCAGTTGAGGATTTATCCCCTTTATTTCCCCTAAAAGGCTCAGGACTCTCTCTAATTTGTAAGACCTCTTCCCGGTCTGCATCTGTAATTTATCCACTTTGGTCTTGGAGTCACTTAGAATGCTCCACCTCTTCAAAGAGGCCTTCATTATTTCTACAGCATCATCCAATGCGGATGACATCCATTTCCTTATCATGGACGCCTCATGCTTCATGAGGTCCAATTTATTTACCTCCTCCTGAGAAATGGCAGTCAATGGGACTGCACGTTCAGTTGTGGTATCATCAGGATCGGTCAGCCCTTTGATATAGGCATGCAACTAAGCAATGTGCTCTTTATGTTGCTTATTCTTCTCCTTCTCCCTTTTCACCTTTTGAATTAGAGAGTCAATGATGTCTTCGCCCTCCTGACCTTCTTGGTCCTCATTGGCAAAGCCCAAATCAACTATGCTGATTTGAAATTCATCCACAGTGATTTTACCTTTTTCTTTCTCCACCACAGGTATGGCAATTTGTGCGGTCCTTCTCCCTATTACCGGATCTCTTTTGATGGCCGATGTCATTCTGGCCTTCCTCTTGGGTTTCATTAGATCGGTGGAGAACAAGGTGGAGACATCGAACTCTTGAATTTCAAATTCTTCCTCAATATTTACTTCTTTTGCTAACCATGGAGGTACATGATCATGTCTTTCAGCATCATCATGATGTTCACCCATATCTCCTGTTTCTATCAACAGATGATGTGGAGATGGTGACTTTTCCTTTTCTTCTTCTTGATGCTCTCTTTGCTGTTGATCTTGTGGCACCTCCTCCTGTTGAGGAATTTCCTTCTCTCAGGGAGCATCTTCTTGGTGTGGGGAACCCTGTGGCGCATCTATTTGCTGATCATGATGATCATGACCTTCTTCTGTCATCACTTCATCTGTTCCCAATTCTTCCCCTCATTGCTTATCCACTTCACTAGATACTGGGGATTCTGCCTGAGGTGTTGGCCGTTGTTCTGCAGCTATTACTTCCTCTGAGCCTACACTATCAACTTCTTGTATTATGGCAGCTGGATCCTCTAGTGCTTCCTTCTTCTCATCAGCCCTTGCTTCCTAAACCTCTACTATAGCAGGTTCTTCTGATGTGTCAGGTGGACTTTGTTGGCCTAACTAAAGAGCATGGCCTTCTGACTCTCCCATCTCTATCTCTTATGTTGGGTGGCCTTTATAGGGTAATCTTGCTGGCTGTTCAGGACTTGCATCCTTTTTCTCTGTCAGATCCACCACTACAGGACTTGTCACCTCTGTGATTAATGCTTCTAGCCCTATCTCTTGAGCCACCTGCTCTGGGCTCTTTTCTTGCTCTTCTTCTGCTTGTTTCATCTCCTCAAGTACAGTTTGAACTGGTGGAGGCTTGTGAGGAGTCATAGTTATATCAGCAACAAATGTTTCCATCTTCTGTGCAGCCACATCCTGCACTACCTCATCGTCAGACAAATTTATTGTCTCATCAAGTGAGACATGTCCTTCTGCTTGCATCTGAGAGGTTTCTTTCATTTGCTCCTCTGCAAGTTCAGTTTTGAACTTGACTATGGTAGGAAGTGGAACATTATGTTGAAGTTCCTTTGGCACTTCACTACCTGCCCCTTGTAATAGTGTAGGGGGTTCACTTATTCCACCTCTCATGGAGGTTCTTTGTTTCTTAGGTGTGGTAGAGACCAGCACCTGTGGAGCTCTCCTCTTTCTTTTTATTATTAACTTAGCCTCTTCTTCTTCAGGCTCTTCCTCCATGAGGATATCTTCTTCTCCAGGTTTCTTTGAGGATTGACCCACTTCCAGGGTCCCAGTTATTCCAGCTTCAGCTGCTTTACTCTTCTTGGGCTTCTCTTTCTTTGGAGGGGATTCTGACTCTGATCCTGACCCTGATCCGGATCCTGCCGCCTCCTCAGCTGTAAACACTGCCCTGTCAATTACAACCCCTTTGGGTTGTTTATCAACTTTCTTATCCCTTGGGGGTCTTTTGCTCTGTTGTTGTGGTGGAGGTAACTTGTCTCCCTTAGTCTTCCTTTTCTCAAGCAGGAAGTCATCATATACCTCCCCAGGAATATCCTGTCCCTTCTTTTTGTTGTCCACCGTAATGGCAACACCTTTCTTTTCCAATGCCTCTACCTGGTCATCGACCCAAGCTTGAGTCAGCTGTATGATCCTGGCAATGAATGGGTCCAAAGATATATCTTCCTACATGGTGAGGTCAGGTGCAGAGATAGTGTCATTGTATATCTTTTTCTGTTCATATTCATCTGCCATTATCCTGCCATCATCCTTCTTCAATTGCTGGGGAAGGGAGATGCAATCAAAAGTCCTAATTTGGTTCAGAGTCAACCTCTGATACCTTCTTCTCTTGGCTTCTACCTCATCTTCGCAGTCAGCCCAAAAATCCTCTAGGTGCCTCTGGTGAATAGGCTTTCCTAGTATCTTCTGTATCTTGCCGTAAGGATCATATGGTCTTGTTATTGGGAAAGGCTATAGATTCATTTTATTTAGGGTGACCATCACCTTCTTTATATTGTCAGAATCAGCGCACATATAGTTGCCAATGCTGACTGGGAACAAAATTGGTGGCAGCTTCTTGGCGTCCTTGTACATCTTTATCATCACGGAGCCCTGCCTGATAAATTCCATTAATATCACTGCATCGATAGGATACCTCAGCAGCATGAGGGGATGTTCCTCAAAACCTTCAACCCTTATGTAAGAAAAGGTTGCAAACTGGATATACCAGGCACCATGCCTATAAACTACTTCTTGAGCCTCCATGCTCAATCTTTTTGTTCTGTCCTCTTCCATGGTTCTTACCAGATGCATAGAGAATGCATCATTGACCAGTTTGTAGTCTCTGAAGTAGTTGGTTCTCTGTAGCTGGGGATGATGATCCCAGATGTATGCAGCATTTGTGCTTGTGAGCCTTCCGTCTGTAACCAGGGCATCAAAAGTGCCTCTATAAGCACAAGAATAAACAATATAAGATGTCATGTAAAATGCACAATTTGAACCTCCCAGGTTCATCAGCTGCTCATGCAGAGCATCACTTATGATTTGGCCCCACAGTGGCTTGGTGTTTGAATATAGACACATCATTATAATTCCATACATCCAATCCCTGAAACTACCAGTATCATGTTGGCCTGTTACTCGATTAAGGAGTGCAATCATATACTGGTACTCCTCACTGAAATCATATTTAAACATGTGCACTGGGAGTTTGGCCGCTGCAGGATATGTGATGTTCTCTGCTCGCCATTGATACATGTTCTTTCTGGCCGATTTCTTGTTGGTCTCATACTCTTTTTCTGCCTTTCTCAGGTCCACACTCTTTACTTTATTGCCCAACGGCAGTCCAAATGTCTAGGAGAGACCCTTGATGGAGAGGTCTGCATATATTCTCCCAGCTTTACCACTTGCCTCGTCTGAGGATTATAATTCTGGGCACATTCTATAACCAGCTCCAGAGATTCCATGGAATATGGGAAACCAACAGCATTCCACATTCCTGACACAAATATTGCATCCAACACAGGACTCTTGTCATGCCCATCATTTAGTTTAGCTGACCAGGCCTCCAGATTAGTGCTCCCCTGATGGGTATCTGTAATTGCTCCATACTTGAACAGGACCCCCCTCTGAGAAGAGAACATAGGCCTACTAAATTCTTCTTGACACTTAACGTACCACTTGTCAGCCATGAGTACCTGCAATTAACAAAAATCCTATCTCACAACGGATATACACACATGCACACATATTGCAATTAAGATCATTATGCCTATTGTATTTCTTCACCATTACATGCATAAACCAAAACTTCCATCATCATACCTGAACAATAATGACATGATGAGGGTTTCATTTACTTACTTGGTTATGTAGATTTCTCTTTTATACCAGTGGATTGCCAACGACGCTCCTAATTCAGCTGATGATCACCTCTTTCCTTCTGTTTGTGAGCTCAAATCGCGCAACAGTAGCTAGTATGCGGATATGGAAGCTGGTGCTCTGTTTAACAATTTTATCGCAAGGTAAATGTGAAAATGGCGGTTGAATTATCTTTTAACCTCGCAATTAGGGTACACTTAGGGCAACTCTGACAAGTTAGATTACATTCCTTGATTATTCGTGTGAAAACGCAGGATCTCGCCAAGTGTTTCATTGGGTTCCGGGGTCGGTCAGCGGGAACTACCTACCATGTCTGCATGCATTAAATGATAATGGCGGCAACAGGAGAGTGGGGATATCCATATGACGGGATATCATGAGGGCAGGATGATATTCGTAAATATCAGGTTGAGTTTCAATATCATCCTCCTCCCTCATATTGAAGTTGTTATCGCGACAAGATTCGGGTGACAAAAGCACCTTTGTTTATGTTTAGTACATCAGGAGGATATTTCGGTGTATCGGGTGATGTTTCAAAATATGATGATGACGAGACAAACTTACATGTCTCTTTTCGGAATATCAAGATGATGTCATCATCATAGTTGTTCTTTGCATCAGAAATATATCATGACATCATTGTCATATTAGGCGAACATGATCATGTTTGGAAAAAATATCCTGTCAAAATGTGAATGTGATGATGATGTCACCAGGATGTTTGCTTCTTCGTTTATCTGGTTTGGATGGCGTCATCAGGATATTTGCTAAGGGTGATATTTCGTGTCAGGAGGATATTAAGAAATATCGGGTTACATTCAAAAACATGACACTCGCAATACAAAAGACCGCTTGACGGGAAGACTTACTACCACTTAAAGTTGACGTCCAGATATTTTAGCCGGAGGATATAGTCGGGGGATATTTCAAAATATGATGATGATCTTCAAAAAGATGACAGGGTATAAAAAATATATGATCCCTCCTCTTACGAATATCATGTTTGACCGAAACTTTGACCGTTCATGACTCTCACATCCTGAGGAATATCAGGATGATGTAAAAGACAAACCTGCGTGAATTTTAATACTCTTTCAAACTATGAGATCACAAAAATGAAATGCGAATTTTGACAAACTGACCTCATAATGGTGACTTACCTCATCCTGACTCTACATGATGATGCACCTGACTTACTTTTACCAGACCACCAGAGAACAAACAAGCCAAGCCAAAAAAGTTGGGTCCCTGTTTTGCCAAGTCAAAATGGGGCGTGTTGTGTAACCACACAACAACTTGCCACCAAAGAAAATAAATAAATTCCAATGATTCAAGTGATGTGATCACATTCGTCTATAGTATTTTAATTCCATCTAAGTATAAGTATCATGATACTCTAAATGATAAGATTTCATCATGGTAACAATGCTAACCAAAGATCCGGTGTGTGCATATGATTAATTATCCTCATCTTGAAAGAAAGTTGAAAACATAAGTAACTGGTGTTAAACTACATAGTTGGAGATCATCCCTCATAGCCAACCTGGATAGAGCCTTGCTACCAGCAGGCGTCTATAGCCCCGGTAGAGTTACTTAGATGACCTAATTTTATTTATTTTCTGATTTTCTCTTTAAAATTCGTATCTGGTATCATCATGTCAGCTCATTTGTACAAGGTATAGTCACTTGCAGCTTTAGGTTGGAGATTGTACTGGTAGCAAGGGAGTCCCTTTAGATTTTTCACTTAACACCTCTACTAGTGTGTTCAACAAACCCAAGGCTATTAGATGCTTCATTGTGATTGATTCATTTTGACCAAGAAAAGGCACCCTGATGGAAAGATATCACAAACCTGATCATGAACACTTCTTAGAATGAATCATAACCTATGTCTAAATGTGATCTCATCACTTGAACCTTAACAATTTAGTTATTTTCTTGGGTGATGAAGTGCATCATCCTGACTTACCAGAACAAGGTCTCAACCGACACAACAAAACAAACAAAATATACAAACGACTATACAAATATACAATATGATACATATGACTGTTATGAAGTCATTCAAGCTTGGAAATAATGTTTGAGGAATTGTCCATTGACTGGCAATGAGACATCCTCACCGGTCAGGTTCTTAAGCCTATAAGTGCTGTCTCTTAGTACCTCAGAAATTTGAAAGGGACCTATCCACAATCTATCAAACTTACCATGGTCACCTTTCTTTTCATGGGCTTTATCCCACATCAGGACCAGATCAGATATCCTGAAAGCTTTAACTCTGGCTCTCTTGTCAAACCAGCGCTTGACAACAGACTGATGTTTTGCAAATTGGTTAATTGCTTGACTCCTTTTTTCTTCCAGGTGCATCAACTGAAGCAACCTGACTTCTTGTTTATTGTCTATGCCTAGGTATTCTTGGGCAAACTGCAAAGTAGGAATTTTCAAGTTTACAGGGAGGATAGGATCTACCCCATATACTAGTTGGAAAGGCAAGTTTCCTAATGCAGTTTTCATTCTAGTTCTGTCTACCCATAAGGCATACTTCAGAAATGAGTTCCATTCCCTGGGGTTTTTCTCTATTAACTTTCTTATGATACTCAGTAAATTCTTGTTGGTGGATTCTGCTAATCCATTCCCCTGGGGATAATAGTTGGATGAAAACTTGAGTATAATCCCATGATCAAAAGCCCAACTTGATAACTTGTTTGAAGTGAATGCGGACCCATTATCACTTACCAATGCATAAGGAGTTCCATACTTGGTGACAATGTTGCTCTCCAGAAATTTAATGACATCATCTACAGTGCAAGTTTTGCTGCTAATAGCCTCAGTCCATCTAGTACAATAGTCAGTAATTGTTAAAACATACCTATGCCCTGAGGAGGACGGAGGATTGATTGGTCCTATGAAATCCATGCCCCACTATGCAAATGGGCATTCTTCCATTACTGGCTGCAATGGTTGTGCAGCATATTTCTCTCTGTTGGCAGCAACCTGACAAACATGACAACATTTAACATGATCAGCTGTGTCTTTGAAAATTGTAGGCCAGTAATATCCTGCTCTGAGGATTGCATGTGTTGTAGCCAAGGATGATCCATGTGCTGTTCCAAAGTTGTCATGTAGTTCTGTTAGGACTCTACTTGCTTCTGGCTTCTCTAAGCATCTCAGGTATATTCCTTCATAATTCTTCTTGAATAGGGTTCCTCCCTTCATCATATACTTTTGGGATCTTATTTTTAAGGCTCTTCTTTGTGAAGCCTGCATTCTTGATGGACATCTTCCAGTAATCAGGATGTGCCTGATATCTGAATACCACTCTTTATTATCTTTCTCATTGATCACCTATTGCTAACTAGTGATGTTTGGATCAATTTTAGATATCATCTGGCTCAAAGCTTGTCCTCTTACCAGTTTCATTGGTGTAATTTCCATATCATACTCTTGTAATACAATAATCCATTTAGCTCTTTTCTCACCAGGCTCACTTTGCATCAGCAGCATCTTCATTGCTGCATCTGGTACCACAGCAATCACTTTGCTTCTTAGTATGTAATGTCTGTATTTTTTTACTGCTCTGACTAATGCAAGTGCCTGTCTCTCAACATCTACATATCTCAATTCAGTGTCTCTAAAAGGACAACTCATAAAAGCGATTGGTTTCTCTTCTTTCTCGTCATTCCTTTGAGTTAACACTGTTGCAGAAGTATGTTCTGAAGCAAATGAATAGATGTAGAAGTCCTTTGTGTAGTCTAGACTGATGAGGACAGGAGCATCTGAAATGGCTTTCTTTATATCTTCAAATGCAGCTTTGGCTTCTGGTGTCCACTCAATTTGTGCATCTTTTTTCAACTTGGCATTTAGTGGTCTGACAATCTCAGCAAAGCCGGTAATGAACTTCCTCACAAAATTTATCTTACCAAAGTAAGACTTGAGTTCCTTTTTGCTTCCTAGAAGTTGTAACTTCATGATAGACTCCACCCTGTCAGGATCAATGATAATTCCATCTTCTATGATCAGGTGGCCTAATAACTTTCCTGTTGTCACCCCAAATATACACTTCTTGGGATTCAAATATATTCCGTACTCTTCACACTTCCTCAGTACACTTCTGAGATCAGCAACATGATTCCCCCTTTCCTTGGAGAATACTGTCAAGTCATCCATGTATATGACTATACATTTTCCTATTAAGCCCCTGAAGGCTATATCCATGGCTCGCTGAAATGTAGCTCCAGCATTTATGAGTCCGAATGGCATACGTCTATATGCAAATATCCCCCACTTTGTGGTGAAGGCAGTTTTCAATCTGTCAATTTTGTCAACCATTACTTGGTTGTATCCTGAAAAACCATCCAAGAAGGACATCATTTTAGCTCCATTTACAATATGCAGAACTTCATCCAATGAGGGTAAAGGATAGTTATCCTTCTCTGATGCTCTATTTAGGTTCCTGAAATCTACACATAACCTGATGTCTCCATTCTTCTTTCTGACTGGCACAAGATTTGCCACCTAAGTGGAGTACCTGACAGGAAATATTATCCTGGCGTTTAACAATTTCTTGACTTCTTCAAGAATTATTGGTTCGAGCAAGGCATTGACTAGCCTTTGCTTCTGTCTGAAATGTTTAGCATCTGGCTTGAGAGGTATAGTATGAATTATGACAGAGGTGTCATGTGTCTTCAGCTCATCATAAGTCCATGCAATTACATGTATGTAGTCCTTGAGAGCTTGAGTTATTCCTTCTAATTCTTCTGGTGTGCAAACCTTACCCAACAGGACATTTTTCTTGTCATCAGCTTGTCCAATATTCACTTGTGAATACTGACCTCCATCTGCCTTGGGCAGATCCTTTTGTTTGAGCATATTATCCAAATCAAAAGCTCTCTCTAATTCAATCATACCTTTGGGGATCCTGTTGCTAGGCAGCTCTAATATCTCATCTTCTTCCCAGACATGATCTTCCATGCCATTCTCATCTATAATCTAAGCTTCAAATATGTCTCTATTTGAAATGAAGTCCAGAATGTGTTGATCATCATCAAACACCTGGAGATTGGTCACATTATCAGGTACTGAAGGTACTGACACCAGTTCTACTAAAAATCTTTTCAGACCAGATATAGACAGTGGCTCCAATGTACTGGCAGCTTGGGCAAGTGCATCTGCCCTATGATTTTGTTCTCTTGGTACATGAGTAATATTAAAGGCATCAAAGTCCTCAATCAGGTCCCATACCTGATGTCTATAATTGGACAGCTTTCTATAGTTACATGAGTAGATTCCTCTTACTTGCCTCACCACTAGTTCCGAATCTCCGAAGACATGCAGAATCTTTATCTTCTTCTTATG
This sequence comes from Cunninghamia lanceolata, assembly GCA_027924645.1. Lineage (NCBI taxonomy): Eukaryota > Viridiplantae > Streptophyta > Pinopsida > Cupressales > Cupressaceae > Cunninghamia > Cunninghamia lanceolata. The sequence continues at coordinate 929,106 of BSBN01000030.1, forward strand.
AGCAAACAGTATCCCATGAATCAGAGATTCATACTCCACTACATTGTTAGTGCAGGGGAAATGTAATCTATAGGCTACTAAGTAGGATTTCCCGGTCGGATCAATCAGGTCAATTCCTACCCCAGCACCTTGCTTGGATTTAGATCCATCAAACCTCAGGATCCAAGGTTTATCTTCAGCAGGACATTTATTTGAACTTTCTTTTCTCTTTGCAGCTCTGGCTGCTGCTCTGCCTGATATCCATTCTAGCTTAGGGACGTCATCACCCTCAAGTTTCTTCTTTCCTTTTTCTGGTGAGCCTGATGGCTTTTCTATTTTCTCTTTCATTTCAATAGGAGGATGATCTTCTAGGCTTATAGCTGCATGCTTCTTCAAAATGTGTAAACACAGTGAACAAGTTATTTCTGAGTGAGGTGCCTCGTGCAACCTACACCAATCTTTGATTAAAACCTCGTGGGGAGATTTATGCTGTCGAGTCATCTTCTCTATTTCCTTTACTAAAAATTCTTCGAACTTAGTCAAGTCACTACCTTTATCTTCATCAGACAACTCATAATCAGGTTCCATAAAGCAATCACTACCAGGAGTGATCTTTTCTTTCCTCATATCATTTATCTAATCAGACACCAGAACTTCTTCTATTTTCAGGATATGATCCTCATCATGATCTGTCGACTCCTCTGTTCCTGCAGAAGACAGATAAGAATTAGTGTCATCATCATCATCATTAGATGTAGTATTTACCTCAGAACATGATGATGACGCCTCACTACATGTCTGCTCCAGCATCATCATGTCTAAGCATGTTTCACATGTCTTTTCTGAGTGCACTTCATCATGTAACCTGCACCATCCATCAATCAAAATGTCATCAGTAGGTATATTTAATAATTGACAACGTTTTACTTGATTAGACAAATGTATCTCAAAGTCTCTGAAGCGGTCTATTTCATTCTCATTATCAGGATTATTATCAGGTTCTACGACTGGTATGTCCTCCTGATGATCATCATCACGATGATAATGCAAATCAAGCATCAGGATCTCTTCTATTTTGACAGTTTGTGGCCTGATGCAATAAACTCCAGGTTCTACATCTACGTATAGGATCTCATTTGTTCGGTTGTATTCAGTGATCATATGTTTCATTCTAGGCTCAGCGTCAATCCTGATCTGATTAGGTATACCTTTCCATGGTAACCACATGTGACTGAAATTTGTGGACATATAGCCATTGAGCGTCTTGGACCAGTCTCGACTAAGCAACATCCCATAAGTATCAGGTATGTCAACTACCTGAATATCAATGTAATACTAGATCCTAGGATTAGATGCTAGTTGCATGTGGATATGAGTTAACTCTCCTACTACACTTACTTCTATTTTGTCCAGCTGTGTCACCTTCTTTAGGGATTTAGCAGGATGTAGTCCTAAAGCGTTACATATTGATAGGGGCATAACATGCGTAGAGGCCCCTGAATCAACTAGACAGTTGTGCAGGTTCTTGCTAAACATTCTTATGGTAAGGAGAAATGGAGGTGATTCAGTTTATCTCTGTACAAGGTCATGTGAGAAGTTTCAGCAGCTTGGACTATAGCTGAAATTTTAGGCTTGATAATATTATCCCTAGTAGCATGATCCTTGCCACTGGACTAACTTGAAAGATGACTATCCTCTTTAGGAGCAGGATCATCTAGTGACTTCATGAATGCCCTTTTTATGGCAAGAGTTTTTAGTAACTCAGACAAGGACAAACTGATCTTAATTTTCTTCATTTCATCAGCCAGATAGCTGATTAATTTGTCGGAGTCATGAGGTGTATTTACAACCTTTGATCCTGTGTTCTGAGGGGACAAGTACTGAGCATTTACCTTGGGGAACCCTAGATTATTGCTAGCTTTAGGATCAGGAGGTGTATTGAAATTATTTGGAGGTAGGGATGATGTCAATGGACCAGCAGGTCTGTTGGCATTACCCCTCAAGTTATAACTATGCTTACCAGGATATTGCTGCTGATATGCATGTACTTCCTCATGTTCTCTTGTAGGTTCATTTTCATCCTCAAAGGGGAAAACATAATTTGTTTCAAAAGTTAAGGCAGATTCCTCACATACCTGATTGTGACCCTGATGAGGTTGATTAATATAGGTTTCCAGCACAAAAGCTGAGTCATATCCACAAGGAACAATCTCATTTCCTTCTGTATGAGGTGGATTTCTAGAAGTATTAGACACTTCAGTCTGAAAGATGCTAGTAGCAATTCTAAATTGTGGACAATCTAATTCTGCATGTGCATTGGTATTGTGGATCCTACACCAATTAGTAAGGGCTGCCTCAGCAAGATTGACTCTAGTAGTCTGTTTGGCTTCACCAGGAGACTGATTGTCTAGGGGGGATGGTAATGAGCCATTATTTGGCCTAGAGTTCCACACTCTGGGTTGTCTCTGAGGATTATTGTTACTTCCACCATTATTGTTGAAATTATTGGTGTTATATCCTCTGTCAGGATAATTTGGTCTGTCATTGGAATAATTTCTATTCTGACTTGACTGGGAATAAAACCCTTGATTTCTCAAATGTGTCACCTCTGTGGTGAGTTTTCTCAATTAAGCAGAAATCTCTTTGATTTCCTCCTTTTCTTCTTGAGCTTTGGCTACTACATTTTCAGTCTGAGGCTTGAAGAAAGAGGATCCATGGTTACTATTGGACAAATCAATACCCTGAGGTGTCTAAGCATGTGCAGGATATTGTGGCAATTGGCCATTTCCATTAGGAGGGGGCATGATGCTCAGTGGAGGTACTTGCAAAGGTGCAGGCAGGACAGCTAGGGATATCAATGCTCCATTAGGATATTGTGCAGGATATTGTGGAGAATATGTTGTAGGATATGATGCAGGATATTGTGACTGTATGCCAGGCAAGGTAGGGAATACTATATTTGGAGTAGGAGCAGGTATCAACTGCTGATTCACTTTGATAGCTTCTTGAAAAGCTCCTGTCAATGTAGTGATCTCAGGATGTGTTCTCCTGATGAACATGGAAGTTAATGGATCTAGGGCTGAATAATAGATACTCTTGGCAGAGGCATCAGATACTACATATGGGGCAACTAACTTGGACAACATTTTCTGGAACCTAGCATTGAAATTGGCGATAGGCTCATTCTCAAATCTTTTGATTGTAGCAAACATATGGTAATTCATAGATGGATCAATAGGGACCTTGAACCTGTCAAGAAAGGCTTTCTCTAAGACAGCCCACGAACCAACAGAGGCTTGGCCGAGGCTAATGAACCAATTATAAGCCTCTTCCCCTAAGGAAAAAGGAAATAACCTACACACCACATCTTGATGTTCTATTCTGGCTCTGCAGCAAGCTTCCTTAAATGTCCTGATATGATCATCAGCATCTTGATAAGGATGATATTTTGGACAAAGTTTGTCTGGATTCTTTGGTAACTCATGATATGCAGTAAAGGTCAAAGGTGACTCCGCTGCAAAGAAAGACATTGCAACCTGAGGAGGTTGAGCTGGTGGTGCAGCTGGCTGGGGTTGGACTAAAGACACACCCTGAAGCTGAACAAGAGGTGTCACAGATATTTCAGAAGGTATCTGTAAACCAACAGGAGTTATAGGAGGAGGTTCTGGTGAAGCTCTCGATGCACTAGACCCTGGAGTATGATGAATGTCTACAGTCCTAGGTCTGAAACCTCTAATAGGCAATTCTTAAAAAATTCCACTAGGTCTAGACCTGGTATTTATCCTGTGAGCTAGGATTTCCCAATTTTGAGGCAAATTGGTTGAAACATTGCAAATATTGGCTGGATTTCACCAAATGAGGTGATATTTGCCGTCAGATGGCTGATCAAACTGAATATTTATGAGATATTTGCGAAGATACTACAAATATGACAGGATATTTGGGGTATAATGACCCCTAGCACAAGATCTCAAGTTTCTAAGGCTTAAATTCTTCAAAGCTTGAACAAATTTACGTATCTTTGGCCAATATTAGTGAATTCAGAATGATCTACTGTAAAGCTTGCAATATTTATGTGAGATCTAGAAAGCTTTACACAGAATGAGCACATTTACGAGCCTTTTACAGTAAATATTTGCGTAGTGTTTGAAATTCACAGACGATCGGAGGTTACCTTTCTCTCTGCATCATCAAACCTGAAAATAATGACAACAAACGCAGTATTCCAGATCTGCCCTCCTTCTAGCGCCAATTTATGTTGGTCATGATGTTAGTCACAAACAAACATAGAATAAAAGTACACATTAACCTTTATTCATCTTGAAAGATACTATGAATTCAAAGAATTCAGGATCCCAAGTCTCCGGTGATTAGGTCTTAATCGTCTGAAGTCGGTCAGAGGTTAATGTGAGTTGCTGTTTCCATTTTGGGGCCTTACATGGAATTTTATCATCATCATGACATTCCTGCAGAAATTCTTTACAGAGAAGTTATATTATGCAGTTATTTGATGAGAAGATGTGGAAATACCTCAATCTTTGCATGATATTTTCAATTCTACATGCTTTGTATTCAAATATGCTAAATATTTATGATTATCTTACAAGGTGTCTACATATTTGTGTTATTTGCTTAAGATCATCAATTATTTGCAATTATGGAGATGAAATGTTCTGAAATTAAAAAAGGAGTACTTCAATTTAATGTTGAACCTTTAGCTATTGATCCACATACATACTCGATACTGTCATGAGGAGAAGAAATCAAACCATATGTTCACCAGGATATTCCACAGCTAGATTCAGTTAAAGCAAACTTCAGAGGGTGAGGAATGAAGACAATACATGCAACATGATGAGCACTCCAAGGGACGCAGCAAATCAAAGCACATATCCAGAATTCAGACACAGATTACTTAAGATTTACTAAGATTTGCAATCGAAATACTCTTCTCCTTTATTAAGTATGCAAAAGACATGTACATATACAATAGCTTTGAAATGAGCCCTGAATACTTCAGCAAATAGATTTCAATTAAGTTTCGAATGTTTAAAATAAGGCATTCCGAGGAATCCGTTACAAAAAGATCTACGATCCTGATTTATCAATACAGATCTACAGTCACGATTCATCTGACTTCATCAACCCTTACAAAATGGCACAAGTTGCCAGCTGGAAACTATCTTCATTGTTTATGCTATTATAGCCTTCATGATGTATCTTCATCATGCTCCTCAGCTGATTGATGCGGGTCATCATCATGTGCGTCGCTTCCTAAGCTTTCACTATCCTAATGATGATGCTGTTGCATATGGGGCTGCATACTACTGCGGACCTGCTCATAGGAATGCACAACTTGATCTATCCCTCCGCCATCTTGAGTTTTTGCTTTGATAATGGCGTGCCTATGTGCTTCATATTTGTCTCTGCTGTTGTCAAGCTTATTTTTCCTGTCCTGCAGTGTCTCTTTATATTTCTCCATCTGGACCTTGATCCTCATTATTTTATCTATAAGTTCTTCTGTCAAGTGGACAGGTGGACCATCTACCTCTAATTGGAAGTTGTTGTGTACAGCTTTGATGGCGGACTCTTCATCTTGATTTTCTATTTTAACTTCCACCTTGCCTTCTAATGCTTCCAATATCACTGCTTCTTCAGACATCAAATCCTGTAGCCTCATGCTGATATCCCTCAGCTTATTATTGCATCTTTTGAGGACTCCACACTCAAACTGAGTGTCTTTATACCAGATATCTATCAATAATGTGGTATTACTGTTCAATACCCGCTTACTGATAAGCAGTTGAGGATTTATCCCCTTTATTTCCCCTAAAAGGCTCAGGACTCTCTCTAATTTGTAAGACCTCTTCTCAGTCTGCATCTACAATTTATCCACTTTGGTCTTGGAGTCACTTAGAATGCTCCACCTCTTCAAAGAGGCCTTCATTATTTCTACAGCATCATCCAATGTGGATGACATCCATTTCCTTATCACGGATGCCTCATGCTTCATGAGGTTTTAATTTATTTACCTCCTCCTAAGAAATGGCAGTCAATGGGACTGCACGTTCAGTTGTGGTATCATCAGGATCGGTCAGCCCTTTGATATAGGCATGCAACTAAGCAATGTGCTCTTTATGTTGCTTATTCTTCTCCTTCACCCTTTTCACCTTTTGAATTAGAGAGTCAATGATGTCTTTGCCCTCCTGACCTTCTTGGTCCTCATTAGCAAAGCCCAAATCAACTATGCTGATTTGAAATTCATCCACAGTGATTTTACCTTTTTCTTTCTCCACCGCAGGTATGGCAATTTGTGCGGTCCTTCTCCTTGTTACCGGATCTCTTTTGATGGCTGATGTCATTCTGGCCTTCCTCCTGGGTTTCATTAGATCGGCAGAGAACAAGGTGGAGACGTCAAACTCTTGAATTTCAAATTCTTCCTCAATATTTACTTCTTTTGCTAACCATGGAGGTACATGATCATGTCTTTCAGCATCATCATGATGTTCACCCATATCTCCTGTTTCTATCAACAGATGTTGTGGAGATGGTGGCTTTTCCTTTTCTTCTTCTTGATGCTCTCTTTGCTGTTGATCTTGTGGCACCTCCTGCCGTTGAGGAATTTCCTTCTCTCGGGGAGCATCTTCTTGGTGTGGGGAACCCTGTGGCACATCTATTTGCTGATCATGATGATCATGACCTTCTTCTATCGTCACTTCATCTGTTCCCAATTCTTCCCCTTGTTGCTTAATCACTTCACCAGATACTGGGGATTATGCCTGAGGTGCTGGCGGTTGTTCTGCAGCTATTACTTCCTCTGAGCCTGCACTATCAACTTCTTGTATTTTGGCAGCTGGATCCTCTAATGCTTCCTTCTTCTCATCAGCCCTTGCTTCCTGAACCTCTACTATAGTAGGTTCTTCTGATGTGTCAGGTGGACTTTGTTGGCCTAACTCAAGAGCATGGCCTTCTGACTCTCCCATCTCTATCTCTTATGTTGGGTGGCCTTTATCAGGTGATCCTGCTGGCTGTTCAGGACTTGCATCCTTTTTCTCCGTCAGATCCACCACTACAGGACTTGTCACCTCTATGATTAATGCTTCTAGCCCTATCTCTTGAGCCACCTGCTCTGGGCTCTTTTCTTGCTCTTCTTCTGCTTGTTTCATTTCCTCAAGCACAGTTTGAACTGGTGGAGGCTTGTGAGGAGTCATAGTTATATCAGCAGCAAGTGTTTCCATCTTCTGTGCAGCCACATCCTGCACTACCTCATCGTCAGACAAATTTATTGTCTCATCAAGCGAGACATGTCCTTCTGCTTGCATCTGAGAGGTTTCTTTCATTTGCTCCTCTGCAAGTTCAGTTTTGAACTTGACTATGGTAGGAAGTGGAACATTATGTTGAAGTTCCTTCGGCACTTCACTACCTACCCCTTGTAATAGTGTAGGGGGTTCGCTTATTCCACCTCTCATGGAGGTTCTTTGTTTCTTAGGTGTGGTAGAGACCAGCACCTGTGGAGCTCTCCTCTTTCTTTTTATTATAAATGGAGCCTCTTCTTCTTCAGGCTCTTCGTCCATGAGGATATCTTCTTCTCTAGGTTTCTTTGAGGATTGACCCACTTCCAGGGTCCCAGTTATTCCAGCCTCAGCTGCTTTACTCTTCTTGGGCTTCTCTTTCTTTGGAGGGGATTCTGACTCTGATCCTGATCCTGATCCTGATCCTGATCCTGCCGCCTCCTCAGCTATAAACACTGCCCTGTCAATTACAACCCCTTTGGGTTATTTATCCACTTTCTTACCCCATGGGGGTCTTTTGCTCTGTTGTTGTGGTGGAGGTAACTTTTCTCCCTTAGTCTTCCTTTTCTCAAGAAGGAAGTCATCATATACCTCCCCAGGAATATCCTGTCCCTTCTTTTGGTTGTCCATCGTAATGGCAACACCTTTCTTTTTCAATGCCTCTACATGGTCATCGACCCAAGCTTGAGTCAGCTGTATGGTCCTGGCAATGAATGGGTCCAAAGATATATCTTCCTGCATGGTGAGGTCAGGTACAAAGATAGTGTCATTGTATATCATTTTCTGTTCATATTCATCTGCCATTATCCTGCCATCATCCTTCTTCAATTGCTGGGGAAGGGAGATGCAATCAAAAGTCCTAATTTGGTTCAGAGTCAACCTCTAATACCTTCTTCTCCTGGCTTCTGCCTCATCTTCGCAGTCAGCCCAAAAATCCTCTACGTGCCTATAGTGAATAGGCTTTCCTAGTATCTTCTGTATCCTGTCGTAAGGATCATATGGTCTTGTTATTGGGAAAGGCTGCAGATTCATTTTATTTAGGGTGACCATCACCTTCTTTATATTGTCAAAATCAGGGCACATATAGTTGCCAATGCTGACTGGGAACAAAATTGGTGGTAGCTTCTTGGCGTCCTTGTACATCTTTATCATCACGGAGCCCTGCCTGATAAATTCCATTAATATCACTGCATCGGTAGGATACCTCGGCAGCATGAGGGGATGTTCCTCAAAACCTTCAACCCTTATGTAAGAAAAGGTTGCAAACTGGATATACCAGGCACCATGCCTGTAAACTACTTCTTGAGCCTCTATGCTCAATCTTTTTGTTCTGTCCTCTTCCATGGTTCTTACCAGATGCATAGAGAATGCATCATTGACCAGTTTGTAGTCTCTGAAGTAGTTGGTTCTCTATAGCTGGGGATGATGATCCCAGATGTATGCAGCATTTGTGCCTGTGAGCCTTCTGTCTGTAACCAGGGCATCAAAAGTGGCTCTATAAGCACAAGAATAAACAATATAAGATGTCATGTAAAATGCACAATTTGAACCTCCCAGGTTCATCAGCTGCTCATGCAGAGCATCACTTATGATTTGGCCCCACAGTGGCTTGGTTTTTGAATACAAACACATCATTATAATTCCATACATCCAATCCCTGAAACTACCAGTATCAGGTTGGCATGTTACTCGATTCAGGAGTGCAATCATATACTGGTACTCCTTGTAGACACCCAAATTTGTCCCAACTTTGTGTATGTCTTGCAACACCTTGTTAAAACATTATCCTAAACATCATAAGCCATTTTTGTCCTAAATCCCACTCTTAATCCCATTTATCCATTAAGCCAATTAATTAAATAAATTTTATTTATTTAATTAAAATCCCCATCTTTATCCTACTTAGCCAATTAATTAAATAAATTTTATTTATTTAATTAATTTCACATGCATAATCCCACTTTCCAATTAATTAAATAAATCTTATTTATTTAATTAATTTTCAACTCCTATCCCAACTAATTCAAATATTTTATTTGAATTAAGTCCTCCATATCTTATCCCATCCTATTCATTTATCCAATTAATTAAATAAATCTTATTTATTTAATTAATTTCCAACTCATATCCCAACTAATTCAAATATTTTATTTGAATTAAACACTTGTCTTTCATCACATTCCAACACTTGTCTAGTTAATCATGTGTTGTGTTACAACTTTTATCTTTCACATGCACAACTAATGGGACCTAATTTTAGTATTTATCTACACAAGCACACCTAAGCCTCATCCTCCTTTGCCACATGTCATATGACTACAATTTCTTGATGTGCAAGGAAACCTAACTTAATCCTATCCATCCATTTCACCTAAAGCCCTAATTGATCCTAGCCATCCATTGGAACCAAGCCTTTCCTATAAATCAACCCCCTCACAAGCCATTAGCATGCATTGAGCCTTAAGCACCCTTATCCTGCCAAATCTTCTATAATGCATTGAGCCTTAAGCACCCTTATTCTGTCAAATTTTCTAAAAGGGCATTGATCCTCAAGTATCCACATGCTGTTGAAATATCATTAGAGCCTTTGCATCCATCATCTATCTCCTTATCAACGTTATGCTGCGGAATCGAGCAATCAACACAACAAAGCGATCAATCAATCAAGCTCATTTTGCATCTTCGAGGTATTGAATTATTTGGGTTTAGGTTATGCATTTCAATTGTTTGATCATTTCCATTTATAAATCCAAATTTTTCGATATACACTCCTCACTAAAATCATATTTAAACATGTGCACTAGGAGTTTGGCCGCTGCAGCATATGTGCTGTTCTCTGCTCGCCATTGATACATGTTCTTTCTGGCTGATTTCTTGTTGGTCTCATACTCTTTTTCTACCTTTCTCAGGTCCACACTCTTTACTTTACTACCCAACGGTAGTCCAAATGTCTAGGAGAGACCCTTGATGGAGAGGTCTGCATATATTCTCCCAGCTTTACCACTTGCCTCGTCTGAGGATTATAATTCAGGGCACATTCTATAGCAGCTCCGGAGATTCCATGGAATATGGGAAACCCGCAGCGTTCCACATTCCTGACACAAATACTGCATCCAACACAGGACTCTTGTCATGCCCATCATTTAGTTTAGCTAACCAGGCCCCCAGATTAGTGCTCCCCTGATGGGTATCTGTAATTGCTCCATACTTGAACAGGACCCCCCTCTGAGAAGAGAACATAGGCCTACTAAATTCTTCTTGACACTTAACATACCGCTTGTTGGCCATGAGTACCTGCAATTAACAAAAATCCTATCTCACAACGGATATACACACATGCACACATATTGCAATTAAGATCATTATGCCTACTGTATTTCTTCACCATTACATGCATAAACCAAAATTTCCATCATCATACCTAAACGATAATGACATGATGAGGGTTTCATTTACTTACCTGGTTATGCAGATTTCTCTTTTATACTAGTGGATTGCCAACGACGCTCCTAATTTAGCTGATGATCACATCTTTCCTTCTGTCTGTGAGCTCAAATCGCGCAACAGTAGCTAGTATGCGGATATGGAAGCTGGTGCTCTGTTTAACAATTTTATCACAAGGTAAATGTGAAAATGGTGGTTGAATTATCTTTTAACCTCACAGTTAGGGTACACTTAGGGTAACTCTGACAAGTTAGATTACATTCCTTGATTATTCGTGTGAAAACGCAGGATCTCGCCAAGTGTTTCATTGGGTTCCGGGGTCGGCGGGAACTGCCTACCATGTCTGCGCGCATTAAATGATAATGGCAGCAACGGGAGTGGGGGGATATCCATATGACAGGATATCATGAGGGCAGGATGATATTCGCAAATATCGGGTTGAGTTTCAATATCATCCTCCGCCCTCATATTGAAGTTGTTATCGCGACAAGATTCAGGTGACAAAAGCACCTTTGTTTATGTTTAGTACATCAGGAGGATATTTCAGTGTATCAAGTGATGTTTCAAAATATGATGATGACGAGACAAACTTACATGTCTCTTTTTGGAATATCAGGATGACGTCATCGTCATAGTCATTCTTTGCATTGGAAATATATCATGACGTCATCGTCATATTAGGCGAACATGATCATGTTTGGAAAAAATATCTTGTCGAAATGTGAATGTGATGATGATGTCACCAGGATGTTTACTTCTTCGTTTATCTGGTTTGGATGACGTCATCAGGATATTTGCTAAGGGTGATATTTCGCGTCAGGAGGATATTAAGAAATATCAGGTTACATTCAAAAACATGACGCTCGCGATACAAAAGACTGCTTGACGGGAAGACTTACTACCACTTAAAGTTGACGTCCAGATATTTGAGCCGCAGGATATAGTCAGGGGATATTTCAAAATATGATGATGATCTTCAAAAAGATGACAGGTTATAAAAAATATATGATCCCTCCTCTTACGAATATCAGGTTTGACCGAAACTTTGACCGTTCATGACTCTCACATCCTGAGGAATATCAAGATGATGTAAAAGACAAACCTGCGTGAATTTTAATACTCTTTCAAACTATGAGGTCACAAAAATGAAATGTGAAATTTGACAAACTGACCTCATAATGGTGACTTACCTCATCCTGACTCTACATGATGATGCACCTGACTTACTTTTACCAGACCGCCAGAGAACAAACAAGCCAAGCCAAAAAAGTTGGGTCCCTGTTTTGCCAAGTCAAAATGGGGCGTGTTGTGTAACCACACAACAAGACCCCTTATGAACTCTGGTTTGGCATCACTCCTACTGTGAAGTATTTCAGAGTATTTGGTAGCAAGTGTTATATTAAAAGAGATGAAGATCTAGCAAAGTTTGATGCTAGAAGTGATGAAGGAATTTTCTTGGGTTACTCCACTCAAAGCAAAGCATACCGGTGTTACAATAAGAGATTGAGGAAGATGATAGAAAGCACTAATGTGAAAGTTGATGAAGGAATTGAGAAGCCCTCAGGATTTTATGAGTTTGATGAAGATGACCAAGATGGTGTTCAAGTTTAAGGAACTCAATCCTCTTCAGTAAGTCAGAGTCAGCCTGATCTGGTAAATCAGGAAAAAGAGATAGGTCTGAATAAGCCTGATCAAGAAACAGTAGTGCAGGATACTCCCAAAATTCCAAGGTATGTAATACAGAACCACTCTGAAGATCAGATCATAGGTGACAGAAACAAAGGTGTGCAAACTAGAAGGAATGTTGCTCAAAATCAGGATGAATGTTGTCTAATTTCAAAGATTGAACCTAAAACAATAAATGAGGCTTGCAACGATAAAAACTGGACCAAAGCAATGGAAGATGAATTGATGGAAATTGAGAAAAATCATACTTGGGATCTTGTTCCCATACCTAGAGATAGGAATGTGATTGGAACCAAATGGATCTTTCAGAACAAACTGAATGAAGCTGGTGAAGTAATCAGAAACAAAGCTAGATTGGTTTGCAAAGGCTACTCTCAAATAGAAGGAATTGATTTTGAAGAGACCTTTGCTCCGGTGGCAAGAATTGAAGCAGTCAGATTATTTCTTGCATTTGCTACCTTTAAAGACTTCAAGGTATATTAGATGGTTGTCAAGTCTGCCTTCCTAAATGGTGATCTGGAAGAAGAAGTTTACATTGAACAACCGGATGGATTTCAATTGTCTGATAATGATGATATGGTTTGCAAGTTAAAGAAAGCATTGAATGGATTAAAGCAAGCCCCAAGAGCATGGTATGAAAGGCTGGATAAGCATCTTGTGCAAATTGGATTCAACAAAGGTACTGCTGACAGCAACCTATTATTCAAATTGATCATGAAAACATTTTGATTGTTGAAGTGTTTGTGGATGATATCATTTTTGGAGGAAAAGATAGTATGTGCAAAACTTTTGCAAATCAGATGAAAAGTGAGTTTGAAATGTCTATGCTTGGTGAAATGAATTTCTTCTTGGGTCTGCAAATTACTCAAACAAAGAAAGGGATCTTCATTTCTCAGACCAAATACGTGAAAGAATTGTTGAAGAAATTTGGTATGGAAGATTCAAAGCCAATGAACACTCCCATGGCAACCGGATGCAAGTTGAGCAAAGATGATGACTCCCCAAAGGCAGATCAGACAAAGTATAGATCAATGATTGGTGGATTGTTGTATCTCACTCAGACTAGACCAGATATAATGCAGGTTGTTGGTCTTGTAGCAAGATTCCAGGATGATCCTAAAGAATCTCATGTTATGGCAATCAAAAGAATTTTCAGGTACTTGAAAGGAATAGTTGAGTATGGTCTATGGTACCCTAGAGATCCTGATTTCTCTCTTCATGCTTACACAGATGCAGATTGATGCTAAGAGACATTAAAGTTGAATATGAGGAGCCTATCACAATTTTCTGTGATAATTCAAGTGCAATTAATATTTCTAAGAATCCGGTATTGCATTCTAAGACTAAGCACATATCTATCAAGTTTCACTTTTTGAGAGAACAAGTGAACAAGGAAGAAGTCAGATTGGAGTATGTTCCTTCCAAGGATCAGATTGTAGATATCTTTACTAAAACTCTTCCCAAGGACTCTTTTGAATATCTCCGGGAGAAGTTAGGGGTCATGGCCCCTCTAGTGATGAACTAGGATGCACTGATGTGCATCAGTCCGGTGGATATCATAGTCATATCATGTGATCCGGATTGATGATGGGGGAGCTGCTACTAAGGGGGAGCAGCTAGTATGATTCTGATGTGTTAGAATTACAAGTATGAGCCCTTTTCCATTGATGTCAAAGGGGGAGAGAAGACATGTGAAAAACAAGTGACTGATGATCAAAGGGGGAGCAGTAAATGAGGAGAAGACATGTTGCTGATAGGGGGAGCTGTGACAGAAAGGAGAAGTTCTTGTCTTGATGGTTTTTCACATCATATGTTGCCATCAATGACAAAGGGGGAGATTGTTGCAAGTATGAGGTGAACTAGTGTTGTCATTGATGTCAACATACTCATATTGCATTGACAAGAAGGATTCGATGAGCAGTGTACTGAGGATATTGAGAAAATTAGCCTCAGTCAGGAATAGTGAAGAATAGTCATGAGAATAAGGCAAATGTATTGTATAGGATGAGAACCGGAGGATACGGATTAAAGGGTTTATAGATATGAGTCTTGAGATGCTTCAGTTAAGATTTCAGAGGTCCACATGAAGATCTGAAGGAGTTGTGGCTGTCGGTATGGAACCGGTTTCGGCAAGTGTTCAGAGGTGACAGAGGATCACAGAAAGGTCTGGTGAGGTCTGGAATTGCATAATCTTAATCTGCGGATTGGAAGGAGTGTTTGGGATGTCCTTGTGATGTGTCATCTCAAGTTGTGTATGATTTGGAGGTCTGGAAGTACCTTCTGCTTTATGACAGTGGCGGCAGACTGTGTTCTTGAAGTTTCAGATGAGGAAGAGAAGAGATTCCAGTAAGTAGAGGAAGTGCGGATGTACCTGGTCATTCAGGCAGGCTTGTGAAGGTTCTTGGATCATGTTGAGGTTGTGTTATTGGTCCGCATTGATGGTAGAGCCCGAAATTGAAGATATTCTTTCGAATGAAGTTCTTGTTCTGACTAGCCAACCAGATGAGTTGTTCATCCTGTGAATGTTCTTGTGGTGGCCGACCGGATGTGTTATTCATCTTGTGGATATTCTTATGGTTGATTGCCGACATAGATGATTGCTCCTAAATCAATGTCTTGTATAAATAAAGGTTTGTGAGTTCATTTCAAGGTGTGGATTGTGTGGATGAGAGTGGTATAGCGAAGAGAAGTGTGAAAGGTAGAGTAGGGGTTTTTGGGCTTAAATGGAACTGATTCGGACATGGTACAGATGTCATTCTCCAGTTCAAGACTGTGATTCTTATCACTTTGTAGACAGTGTGTCTCCTTGTAGGCAGTGGGCCTCTTTGTGAGCAGTGTGCTCGGGCAGTGAGCCCTAATTGGCAAGTGCCATTCTTTTTCTTATTCTTTTAACAGAGAATAATCCTTGGGTTAATCACCCCGTGGTTTTTCCCTTAACTGGGTTTTCCACGTCAAAATCTTGGTGTTCAATGTGTTGATGTGTTATCTGCTCTTGTGTTTATGCATTTTACTTCCATGGATGATTAATTGATATGCTGTTAACTAACAAAGAAAAATCAAGTGTTTGAAGTAGAGAGCAAGTTTTTATACAACTGATTCACCCCCCCTCTCAGTTGTATGCCCTAGATCCAACACAGGGAAGGGCGATTATCACCTCCCAAAGATGCCTCAACTAGAAATAGTGAGAATTCAATTTATATTGTCTTTGCCAGCCTAGGATTTGTACTTGTTTTTTTAGTCAAAAAGAGTCCAAAAATTACAAAAAAAAGATCAAAAATCATGAAAATATTCTTTATGTTTGTTGTGTCTTACTTGCCATAATTGAGAAATCAAATCAAAAAGACCAACTTGCAGCCAAGAAACCAAAAACACCTAAAAATGTGCCAAGAAAATTGCAAAAATAGTCAAACAACTAGAGCTACACATTTATCCTATAGAGCTACGCATCTGTGTCGACCTCCTGTGCATTTACTACAAATTTTATGCATTTTTCATTTGTTACTGTGCTTTTAACATTTACCAGAGCTGCGCATTTGCATCGACTTACTGCGCCTATACCTTCTGTTTCAGTGCATCTATAGATACGCATCCAAGACAGTGAACTTTTCCACATCTTTTGAGAGAAAATTTTCAGCATTTCTAGGTACCCATTTCATCCTTGTTCTAGTTTCTGAGATCAGATTTACCTTGTAGTCGCTTCTCCCATCCCTTTCCATAGCATACCCTCTTTTTTGTTGATCATCTCATACACCTTTTTACCACGTCTTCCCATAAACAAGTAAAAGTATCTATGTCAGATTAGTGCAAGACCTTTTTTCATATCATTACGGATTCAAGTAACCCTAGTAAGTCTCCACTGTCAAGGATCAATCATCCTTTTCTCTTGGAACTTCACTAGTGGTCTTGGTGCAAGACTAGTCTCTACATAGTAAACGGGTATCAACTATCCTTACTTGTGGCTATTGTTTTGTATCAACCAACTTACTTGGAATCATTGATCAAAAGAGTCCCTTATTCAAATCTCATCACAAGTATCCTCTTCTCAAAAATCTCCACCAACACCTTACCAAAATCTCTAGTTTCACCCCACACCTTTCCACATCGCCTTGCATGGCCTTAACTAGATGTTAAACACAAAAGCAACTTGAAATGGCTGAAATGTTTGACAGAATTATATCCCCTCATGACAGCGATGAGGAAATCTCCCATGAGGACTTCCAAGGAGCCCTCCAAGACCATAAATTTCGATGCATGATGGACAAAGTGCTCAATGAAGACCCTCAAAAGTACTTTCTACATCTTGCAACCCAAGGACTTAAAGTCCCCCTAGACTTTGATCTCAATAAATTAAGAGAAAATGTAGTGGAAGAAACTCATGAGGACCATAGAAGTGAAGATAAAACCATTGGCCTAGATAAAGGAAAGAAAGTCACAGACCCAAATACACCTATGGAAGCATTGAAGAAATAAGTTAAGGGCCTAACACAGAAATTGGCAGATCTCCAAATAGGGACACCCACTAAACATTATTCCTTGGAAGACATCTCACCATATCTCTTTGACAAGAGCTTCAAAATGATTCCCTTCCCCTTTAGATTTGAAGTACCAAAATTTGACAAGTACAAAGGAAAAGGAGACCCAAGAGATCACATTAGGGAATTTAGCGCCACGTGTCTAGAAGTAGCTCACAATGACACCTTCCTAATGAGACTATTCCATAGATCTCTAGGTGGACAAGCCATGGAATGGTTCTCACGACTTCCCCCAGGTATCAAAACTTTTGATGAGTTAGTAAACAAGTTCATCACACACTTCTCATATAGCATTGAACACGAAGTTTCCATGCTTGAATTATGTAATACAAAGCAAAAGAGTAGAAAATCCTTCGCTACCTTCTTACAAAGGTGGAGACAACTCGTGAGCAAATGCTCGTATCATGTGCCTGAGAAGCAGATGACCAAGATGTTTGTCCACAACCTCAACCCTAATCTAAGTTACTAGATCCAAATTCAATGCCCTACCTCATTTATAAAAGTCATTGAGATGGGATTATTTATCGAGAACGCTATGATCACCAAGGGCTAAATAAAGTTGTACAAGGACACCCCTAACTCTAACTACATCATAGACAAGTCAAAGTTTTGGATAAAGAACAAAAATATCGTCAATGATGGAGTAGTTGATGCCAAAGTAGCGGCTCCCAAACAACAACCAATCTCCACTCTCAAAGGAGAGGTAAGCAATGCTACACCAAACAAAACCTTCTCTTGCGAGCCAAATTAATGGTTCAGCTCTGCTTCTAAATGGAAAATCACACAACTAGGGGAGTCTCAGGAGTCTTTGTTAAGAAAGGTATTAGCCAACAATAAGATCACTCTTTCCTCCACTAGCGACTATGAACCACAAGTAAAACCTCATTATTGGAAAGATACTGATTTCTATGAATATCATAGAGGAAGAAGCCATAAGACCAATGATTGTATCCATCTGAAACACATCATTCAAGACATACTTGACCAAAATTAGGTGGGCACTAAAGAACATACCTCTAATGAGATGCATGTGGCATACAAGGATCCTCTCCTCAACCACGATAGACCATACAACAACAACAACAACAATAACAACCAAAATAGGCAGAATCAAAACAATGGACACAACAATGCTAACTATGCGAACGTGCCATTTAATTATACTGTCAATTGCATATCAGAGCACATCCCACAAGTTAATGTGGTCACATTCAACCAATAGTAAGGACCCAACAAAACTAATTGCAGCATCATCACCCGTAGTGGTAAGGTCACATTAAACACACTTCCTCTAAGGTCGTCACCTTCTCAATCTAACTCCCATAGATATAGTGTCATAGACCAAATTCAAAAAACTCCTGCCCACATATCTATCTTAGAGTTGTTGCGTTTGTCTCCCTCCCACAAGGAAATTCTTGATAAAGCCCTAGTGGAAACAACTGTGCCCACAAACTTGGCCCAAGAGAAGTTTCAAGCCATGGTAAGAAATCTATCCTCCTCTAGCACCATATCATTCACTGAATAGGATAACCTTTCAGTGTCTCAGCCCCATAACACACCCTTGCATATCGTCGCCTTCATCCATAAACACCTTATCAAAAGAGTTCTCATTGATGGAGGGGCAGGTTTAAACATTTGCAAAATCAAGCTAGTCTTTACATTGGGGTTCTCAGAAGTTGCAGTGGATCCTAGGAAAAAGATCACGATAAAGGCCTATGATGAAGAAGAAAGAACTACTAAAGGAAAAGTGGTGTTACCAATACAAATTAGACCCATGATAAAGGATGTTGTTTGCCAAGTCCTAGATAGGAAGCTAGCCTATAACATCCTCCTAGGTAGACCCTGGATTCATGCTATGAAAGTTGTGCCTTCTAACTACTACCAATGCATCAAATTCCTCATAATGGCAAATATATCACCATCTAAGGTGATTTGGATCCTTTTTAGCATTGCAACTCTATCCACTCAAAGCTTGATTGCATCATTCCCAACAATAGAGCTTCCACATCAACCACCTCACAACATGATTCTACCTCTGAAGCTTCCTCATCCAAGCCCAAAGAGCAGAAAATCACAATCAAAGAAACAGGGGTAGGGGAATACTCCATCGAGCACAGCCTCAACTTAGCCAAAATACCTCTATCTCCAAGATCCTTTGGGTGACCTACACCTTTTCCAAAACCATCTACTCCTCCCAAACCTCCCACAGATCCCTTTGTAAAATGGGGGACCCTATCAAATGAAACTCAGGAAAGAGATGTCTTCCAATGGCTCTACACAGAGGAAGATAACACACAAAAAGAACCACCTAAGCTCCCAATGGAAATCTATGGGTGTGGTGAATCTATCTTACACAGAATTGGTTATGAAGGACAAGGCCCCATTGGCCTAAGAAAAGAAGGAATTACAAAACCCATCCAACCCTCCTCATCCTCATTGGCAAGAAATACAAGAGGGCTAGGATACAAGGACAAAGGCAAGGCTAAAACCAATATTTGTTTTGTGGTGCAGATCTGTACCCTCCAAGAAGATAGTGACACAGACTCTAATAAATATGAGTGGGAGGAACTCACAGAACACTCCTATGAAGACAAAGGAGTTGACACCATTCAAACCTTGTAACCCCTACCGTCAGGGAAAAATACTAATGCATAGACCATTAGAGTGTGATTCACCAACTCCTGAGAGTACAACTTTCGAGGAAGGTCAAAGTTCCAACGTGATAAACAATCTTGAGGAAAGTACCATTCTAGATCCCATCCCTATCAATCTAAACCCTACTTATGTATCCATCCAAATTATCACACCCAACGAAGCAGATCTACCCTCCGATCCCCTCCCCCTTGTACATCCTGAACTTATAGACTGGGATTTATGAGGAACCCCACAACTAGACATGTTCCAAAATGATGATGCCTATATTGACTACATGGAACTTAGGGACCACCTACCTACAGGAGATCATAAAGCTAGCTTTGCCATTGAACTCAACACCATGGCTTATTTTGGAGAGGGTGCCAAGCTTTCCAGTCACAAAAACATAAAAATAAAAACTAGATCTAATGGTGAAAATCACTCTGCAAAAGTATCAAATCCCAAAATAGTAAAAGAAAGGACACATCAGATGGTGAAAACCTCTCTAAGGTGCTAGATGATGGAAGGCTTGACACTCTCCCCAATGACATGTACCAGGAGAAGTCTTAGATTGTTGTGGAACCTATAGAACCTGTCAACATTGGAACAAAGAGCAATTCTAAGATCATTCACTTTGCAAAATCTCTATCTCCACCAGAAAAGACCAAATTTGTACCATTCTTCAAGAAAAAGCAAGTTAACTTTGCTTGGTCATACATAGATATGCCTAGTTTAGATCTAGATTTAATTCTACATCATCTTCCACTAGATCCAGGAGTTAAACCCGTCAAATAGAAGCTCAAGAAAATGCATCCCCACATTGCATTACTAGTAAAAGAGGAACTCAAGAAGCTAATGGATGTAGGGTTCATCAGGGCAATCACCTATCCAGAGTGGGTATACAACATAGTACTAGTATCTAAACCTAATGGCAGAGTTAGATTGTGTAATGATTTCTAAGATCTAAACAAGGCTTGCCACAAGGATGACTTTTCGTTGCCTAATATTGATATCATAGTCGACTTGACAACAGGACATACCATGTTATCTCTTATGGATGGCTTCTCCAGGTACAATCAAATCAAGATAGCACCAAAAGACTAGCATAAAATAGCTTTCACTTGTCCTTGGGGAACTTTCTACTAGAATATCATGCCATTTCGGTTAAAATGTAGGGGCAACATATCAACATGCTATGATCACTATCTTTCATGATATGATGCACATCACAATGGAGGACTATGTAGATGACATCCTTGCAAAGTCACTAACAAGAGAATCCCACCTAGATGTACTAGAGAGGGTCTTTCAGAGACTAGAACACTTCAAAGTCAGGTTGAACCGGAAGAAATGTGTGTTTGGAGTCACCTCTGGCAAGCTCTTAAGATTCATTGTATCAGCAAATGGGATCAAAGTAGATCCTGCCAAAGTCAAAGCTATCAAGGAAATGCCTATTGCAAGTATGGGCCTAACTGGTGTTGTCATTAATGTCAACTCCTGTTACATTAATGATAAGGATTGGATGAGCTATGTGCTGAAGATATTGAGAAAATTAGTCTCAATCAGGAACAGAGAAGAACAACGAAGACAGTAAGGTAAAAGTCCAAGATAGGATGAGGATTAGAGGATACAGTTTAAAGGGTTTGTAGATATCTATCTTAATGTGGTCTAGTAGAGATTTTAGAGGTCCACATGAAGATCTGAAGAAGTTGTGACTGTCCAAGTAAAACCGGTCCCAACAGGTGTTCAGTGGTGACAGAGTGAGATAGATAGGTCCGGTGAGATCCAAAATTACATTATAATGTTCTGTGGATTTGAGAGAGTACTGATGAAGTCTTTTTGGAGTGTCAACTATATTGGTTTGTGGTTTTAAGGTTTGCAAGTATCTATTCCTTTGTGACAGTGATGACAGACTATGTTCTTGAGGTTCTAAATGAAGGAGAGAAGGATGTGAGTAAGTAGATGAAGTATGGATGTTCTTGGTGATTCAGGAGAGCTTGTGGTGATCTTTGGATCATGTCCAATTCATTTTGGTGGTCCGCATTGAAGTTGGAGTTTGTTTTTGAAGAACAACTTCTGAATAATGGTGTTCTTCCTAAAACAGGTCGACCGGATGAGTTATACATCTTGTGGATGTTATTGTGGATGTTTGCTAACTTAGATGATCATTCTTAAGTTGATGTCTTGTATAAATAAGGGATTGTGAAGTCATTTGAAAGGTGTGCTTTTGGAGATGAGTGTGTGGTAGCGAGGAGAGCGAAAGGGAGAGCAGAAATATTGAGCTTAATGGAACTGATTCAAGCATGGTGAAGATGCTATTTTCTAGTTCAAGTAGGTGATACTTATTTCTTTGTAGACAGTGTGTCTCTTGTAGGTAGTGAGCCTCTTGTGAGCAGTGTGCTTGGGTAGTGAGCCCTAATTGGCATGTGCCATTTTGTTCTTTCTATTCTTCTAATAGAAAATACATTCTTGGGTTAATCACCCTGTGGTTTTTCCCTTAACCGGGTTTTCCACATCAAAATCTTGGTGTCTCATGCATTGATGTGTTTCTTCTCTTGATTTGTTGCATTATGTTTCCATGATTAATTTATTGTTAAGCTGCTGAATTGCAAAGTGGAATTAAGTGTTTAAATAAAAGGAAAGTTTTGTACAATTGATTCAACCCCCCCTCTCAGTTGTGTACCCTAAGTCTAACAATGCCACTACTAAAGAACATCACTCAACTACGATCTCTACAGGGAAAGTTACAAGAAATTCATCGGTTCATCTCACAACTGGTGGACAAGTGTCAACCTTTTACTCACCTATTACATAAAAACATACCATTTTGGTGGGATGAGAAGTGTGAGGAAGGATTTCACAAGCTAAAGGAATACCTCATGAATCCACCTATTCTAATGCCACCTATCCAAGGCAAGCCTTTGTATCTATATGTATCTTCTATGCCAATAGCTCTCGGAGCCCTATTAGCACAATGGGATTATGAAGGCAAAGAAAGGGCTATCTACTACATCGATCGCACATTGGTAGGCTACGAACTGCAATATTCCCAAATAGAAAGATTATGTCTTATTGTGGTTTTTGCTTCCCAAAAACTATGACATTACATGCTAACACATTCAGTCAAACTTATTGCAAAGATAGATCCACTAAAATACCTATTAAGTAAAGTAGCTCTAACAGGCCACCTAGCCAAGTGGGTAAGTTGTTAAGCGAATATGACATCAAGTATGTAGAAAGCAAGGCTTTCAAAGGTCAAATCATTGCCAATCAGTTAGCAGAAGCACCATTATAGGATACCACACCAATGACATTCACATTTCCAGATGAACCCATATTCAGTGTCACAACACACTCATGGAAACTCTACTTGGATGGATCCTATACAAACCATGGATCGGGGGCAGGAATCTTATTGGGCACTCCTCATGGAGATACCATACCTAAGTCTTACCATCTGCTATTCCCATGCACAAACAATATAGCAGAGTATGATGCCTTGGTCATTAGTCTCAAAATGGCAGCATAATGGAAAGTAAAGGAGCTACATGTCTACGGTGACTCCCAACTAGTGATTAATCAAGTCAATGATGACTATCAGACCAAATATGACAAGTTAATACCATACAAGCATATGGTTGATGACTTTAAAGAGTACTTTGTGATCATCTCCTTTGAGCAGATACCTCACATTGAAAACAAAGCAGCAGATGCCATGGCAACCATTGCCTCGCTCCTCGAGATCCCAGAGAATGAGTCACGGTATGAGTTCTTGGTGGAGTTAGTTATGCAACCAGCTTATGATATCCCTAAAACACACTCCATTTACCTCTTAGTCAGATCTAATTCGCCCTTGTATGGTAAGATTTACACTTACCTCAAGGATAACACCCTACCACCTGACTTGTCTACCAACCAACATTAAACCTTCATTCACCAAACCTCCCATTACACCATTATCACTGACACCCTATACTGACGAGGTCTAGATGGTACTTTACTCTGATCTTTAGAATGTGAATAATCTCAAACCACCTTACGAGACGTGCATGAAGGAATTTGCAGAACGCACTCTAGCAGTCCTTCTTTAGCTAAGAAACTCATGCGTTTAGGATACTATTGGCCAAACATGGAAACTGATTCATATCAGTTTGTGAAGAAGTGCAAGCAGTGTCAAATACATGGTCACCTCATCCATGCACTAGCTCAAGAGCTCAAACCTTTAATGACACCTTGGCCCTTTTGTTAATGGGGACTCGACCTTATGGGCAAAATCCACCCTCCATCATCCAACGGCCACAAGTTCATAATAACCACCACTGAATATTTTACCAAGTGGATTGAAGCCATTCCACTCACAAATGTCACAGGCAAATAGATTGCCTCCATCCTAAATTATCTCATTTGCAGATACGAAATTCCCTCATCCATAGTCACAGATAATGGAAGACCTTTCAAGAACCAGGATGTCCAAGAGCTTTGTGACAAATTCAAAATCCAACACTATTTCTCTACTCCCTACTATCCATAAGGCAACGGCCAAGAAGAGGCATCTAACAAAACAATCTTGAAAATCCTCAAGAAAATTGTCAACGATGTCGGCCGTGATTGGCACATACAACAGAATCCCTCTCTATGGGCCTATCAAACTAGTATATGCACTCCCACAGGTGCTACCCCTTACACCCTTGTTTATGGATCAGAATCCACTTTTCCCATCAAGGTCGAGTTACCATCTTTAAGGGTGTTGTTAAAAGGTCTTATCATTGATGAGGACTACAGAGTTTCCAGACTGCAAGAGTTAGAGCTGTTAGAGGAGAAGAGACAGAACACCTTCAACCATCTCAAGGCATACTAGAAAAGGATGTCATGAAGCTACAACCACAGAGTCTATTTAAGGGTCTTCAATGTTGGTAATCTAGTACTTAAGGAAAATCCCTGCAATCAGTAGGATCGGGAAAAGAAAGGTAAGTTTGAACCCAACTGGCTTGGTCGTTATGTAATCATTACTGCCTATGGATCAAGAGTGTATCAATTAGCAACATCGGAGGGTGAGTTGTTCGATGAACCAATCAATAATATGCATCTTTGATGGTTCTATACCTAAGAGAACCCCAATGTAAGGGGGGTAAAATTTCAAAAAAAGCAAAAAAATCAAAAAAACAAAAAAAAATAAAAAAAATGGAAAAATAACAAAAAAAATCATCCTCTGATGAAAACTTGGCAAATAGGTGCCTTGGATAGGTACCATGATGAAAACTGGGCAAACAGGTGTCATGTGTACTTTTGGCTTTCATGCAAATAAAAATAAGTTGTGAAAACCTGGTAAACAAGCGCTACTTGTGATAAATTGCTTCCTCCATCTTTTGGAAACCAATCACCTTGTGTCCATTCCTCCTTCCATCATCCCTCATCCAATCCATATATATTTCATAATAAAAACCTAGCGATAACTATCATGGCTTGATGCTTTATCTCTTTTGTCACCTTATCAACTAAGGTCTTATCCAGTATCGTATCCACAGTGTCTGCCTATCATAGCACTCATTGTTAGTATCATAGGGTCAATGCGCCCCTAAGGCTTCCCGTCCATACCATACTTTGTCGTCTATCCTCTAGTCCATTTGCATCCAAGTCCAAGTATCAAACTACGTTGCCTCTACATCGTCACATAAGCAAGGCCATTGTCCATGCGCCCTCGAGGCACTAGGTTAGTCCCTTATGGTCCATTTCACCAAGCATGCAAACACAAGAAAAACCCACCTTCAAGCAGAAGTTTGGATGTGAGACATCAACCTATCTAAAGCAAAGCGAAAAACTAGAGCAAAGCAATCTAAACGATTCTATCTAAATTATGGCAAGAAAGATACATCTAAATGCAAGAATGTTTTGTTTCGATTGGTTGTGTCTTAAAGTCTTCACTTTTGTTATCATGTTTCCTATGCTACTCAAGGATGCCAAAAGCTAGAGATGCTATGATGGGGGCATGATTCTTTTCTTTGTTTTGCTGCTTGTGGGTTTATCTTTAGTAATGTGAAGCCTTGTTTAAGGACATGATCAACTCAAATGATCATTGAGGACATCAGAAGACTAAACATGAAACAGGTATAATCCTTGTCTATTGATACGCAAGAAATACTTAGGTCATCTTGGTTCAATTATACCTAGATGCTTGTATTAACTTGCTAAATCAAAATCTGTGTAAGCAATACTCAGGTCATCTCGGTTCAATTATACCTAGATGCTTGTATTGTTTGACAACATTTCAAAAAACACACAAAAAAAAATCCCAATGATGAAATAGGCACTTCAAAATACTTACAATATCAAGATGGCAAAACCATTCACATCTGTAAAGCATCTGCAAAGAATCCATATCCCATGCAATAAAAATTCTATGCAGAGTATCAGTGTTTACAAAAAGCTTGTGATTCCTTCACTCTAATTTTTCTACTGTCAATCAAATTTCTATCTATCATTGTATATTTCATCAATTCTTCTAATCAATTCTTTTGTCAATTCATTCCAACCCTTCTCCAACCAATCCAAGAAGTGATCCAAATGTAATTCCATCCTTAATCCATACCAATCAAGTCAAGTCAATCTTGTCGAATTATCCAATCGCAATCAGTGGACTTGATCATAATCTTGTAGTAAACCAACTCAATCAATCATAATTATCAGTGGGATATATCTTTCCCATGCCTATCGTGTTGATCTAGGGATATATCATTCCCCGCAATGATAACACTATCCTTTGTGTTGATCTAGGGATCTATCATTCCCCACAATGACAACACTATCGCTGATCATTATTGATTAATCATTGGTTTACCACTAGACAGGGGCAATACCTTGTTTATTCTTGTATCATTTGTACATGCTTGCTTTCTTGTGTGTGTTATCATTTTATCTTGCATACCATATCATTTCCTCCATTTTCTTCACCCTAACCTATCAACCAACCTTCTCCATCGTGAGATTGTTCGTCTCATGCCCTCAAACTTTTCTTCCCATCCAATCTCCCAAGGGGGCATCCTACCATCATTAAACTTGTACCAGGAGTAAATTGGGGCATGTATCATTATAAAAAAATCTATTCTTTGAAGCAACATGATAAAACACATTGCATCAAAGAGGGGCAAAATGTATATGCCTAAAAATGCCATGACTCTATCTAAATAAATATTCTTAATATTTATTCCATTTAATTCCTCTATTAATAAATAAATAAACAAATTTATTTATTTGATTCATATTCCTCTAAATTAATTAAATATCAAATTATTTAATTACCTCTTCTAAAGTCAAAATTAAATAAAATCTTTTATTTAATTAAATTCCTCCAAATCCTCCAACAAATTAAATAATACCAATTATTTAATTAGTTCTTCAACCTGTACCAAGGGCAAATTGGGGCATGTATCATTATCAGAAAATCTATTCTTTGAAGCAACATGATAAAACACATTGCATAAAAAAGGGGCAAAATGTATATGCATAAAAATGACAAGACTCTATCTAAATAAATATTCTTAATATTTATTCCATCTAAATTCCTCTATCAATAAATAAATAAATAAATAAATTTATTTATTTAATTCACATTCTTCCAACAATTAAATAAAATCAATTTATTTAATTAAAATCACTAAATTCTTCTAATATCCTCCAACAAATTAAATAATACTGGAATTATTTATTTAGTTCTTCCAAAATCATTCTAAATTAAATAATACCAATTATTTAATTGTTTCTTCCAATAATATCTTCTCTAAATTTAAATAAATCAAATATTTATTTAAGTTGTCCATTTCTTCTAAAAATTGAATTATCTCTAAATATAATTCAATCTTTGTGCACATGCAATTGAATATTCCAAATATTTAATTGAGCTAAAATATCTTCTCATCCTCATGCAATTTCCATCTTTTAGTTCTAATCACTTAACTGATTAATCTATTCTGTTAATTGATTAATCTCTTCAGTTAACTTATTCTTCTATTTTATTAATTCCTCTCATGCAAAACAGAGTAGGACACATGTCCTCTTCCTATTCGCGCACATCTCTCAAGTATCCTCTACCGTTTATCTTCTTATTCTTTTTATACCGTTGATCTTCTCTCTCACAAGTCTATAAGTACAACCCTTTTCCTCCATTTGAATCATCCAAGCTTTTAGTAAAGTTACTCTACAGGAATTATAGCACGCCTTTGGCACCAAATCATTCCATAGCTTGTGATCACCCTTTTATCATTGCAATTGTGTTGAAGAATCTCTTCATTGTGAACTTATCATAACCATTCCCACTTGACATCTTGGAAAATAGCAAGGAAGTGCACCTTTTGAGGGCCATATTCATACACAAGATCATTTGAGATAGGTAACCAATGGAAGCCACAAAGTAAAGAGGTTTTCAAGGTTTGATTTCTTTGTTTGTTTAAATCTTCTTTGTTTCTTATTTCATTGAGTTATTGGGCATTATTTGATATATTTGATAGTCATGCACAATTTCCCATAACCGAATGCACCTGTCGGTGATGATTGGGTTTCATTAGATTTTAATCCTTGCAATGTAGGGGAATATAAACTTAGTAATCTCAACACATCAAAAGTAGCATCGATCTCATCTGAGCAATCTTTTGAAACACCTGAGAAAAACAAAGTCTCCTTGGTTGAAAATAAAGACAATACTCTCACTTATACTACAAATTAGGACACCTACGAGGCCTCTGAACTCTCTATATGGTCATGGATTTCATATTTTGTACAAACATAATGACTATGTAGGCAAGGGATGTGGTGTAAACCAACAAGGAATTAGAGTACCTATAGAATCCGCTTCAACACATTACTCAATTGGTATTGCATATTGTATACACCTAAAATTGGCTCGGGTTGAATTAAGTAAATATTCTAATATTTATCTTAATTCATATTTTCTTCTGTCAATTAAATAAATATTATAAGTGTATTTGATTGGTTCATTATCCTACAATTAAATAAAATCATTTTATTTAATTGAAATCCCTAAATTCTTCTAATGTCTCAAATCCTAAATCCATCTCACAAAATCCACTCATCAATCCACCTCATATTTCCACCTCATCTCTTCCACCTCACCATGTTGCACATATAATTAAATATTCTTAATATTTAATTAGCTAATGTTCCCTACTATTCTCCACTCATTGAATCTTTAATTCAATGTTCACCACTATTCTCCACTCATTGAATCTTTAATTCAATGTTCCCCACTATTCTCCACTCATTGAATCTTTAATTCAATTGTTCCCCATTATTCTCCACTCATTGAATCTTTAATTCAATTGTTCCTCACTATCCTCCACCATGAATTCTTAATCCAATTGTCATAACTCACTATCCTCCACCATGAATTCTTAATCCAATTGTCATGACTCACTATCCTCCACCATTTATTCTTAATTCAATTGTCATAACTCACTATCCTCCACTCTGAATTTTTAATTCATCCATTATGAATTAAAGATTCACAAATAATGAGAGCCATTGATCTCATCTTTTGATCCTCACCCTCCATTCTATTTTTAGAAAATCTATAAATAGAACTCTTCTCTAAGCAATTAAAAGAACTTCATCTTGCACAATAACTATACTCAAATTTCTCTTCTTATCTCTATTTCTAGTATCCTCCATTAGTGTGTTGAAGCTCACATTCAACACAAACAGGTATCAAAGCCATTCTTCCCTTGTCATCTTGAGGAATCGAAGCAAGGAAGCAAGCTCCCTGAGGGCCAACCTTCATCATTCAAGATCAAGAAACATAGGCAAGCAATGGAAACCGCAGGGTAACAAGTTTTTAAGTTTTGTGCTTTCATCTATTTATTCTTGTTATTTGCATATTCCATTGGTGTTTGGGTTTTTGTTTTCATTAATTGATCAATCTCATTTTCCCATTTACACATATAATCCTTTTAAAGAAAAGAAAGCCCCTTGTCATACTAAACTTAATACAATATCAAAACAACATGAGAGATATCCTAGACATGTATGTTCTTAACGATGGTGCTACTAGGTAAGTATCTCTAACCCTTTACCTCTCTCATGATGTACTTCCCCCGTGATGTGTTATGTGTTGTTTAGGCCTCCTGGGATGACCTCAGAAGGATTGCATGGAAATGAAACCTATTGTCTAAGGTGATGCACCAAAAGATCATCAGAGACTACACAGAACTGACACACTACAAAACTAGTAATAATAAGGCTCTCCTACACAACCCAACAAATCATAATCCTTGCCTCATTGTTTTTTAAGGAGCCTAAATAACAACAGTCCTGATAAGGAGAAAGAGGTTTTCTCACTACCCACAAACTGATTGTTATTCCTTGCACATCTCACAACTTGCAAAAAATATGTAACCCCTGCATAAAGGCACCAACATGAAATACAGCTCCAAGGATAAAGAACATCACAAAGATCTACACTTAACACTAAGGACACACAATATCAGAAGAAATGGGAAGGTATAAACCACTTATTACTGCCAAAGAGGTGTTACAATGTTGTATATCTTTGAAAATGGGTTACAAGACTGTTCACTTCTGCAAAAGAACTCATGAAATTACAATATACAGAGCTGTGAATAGCCAGAACCTTTTAAAAAAAACAAGGAACAAGACTATATACTTCCTAAACAGCTATAAACAGATAAACACCCACCACCTCCATTCCCATGCATCTCATAAATGCCCACAAAATATCTCTCTAAAGTCCTCCAAAAGGGTTCCTAAGGCATAAATGGTCAAGGCATGCCATCAACTATCATAAGGCACCTAAAAATATCATAAAATACCTTTAAAGTATCTTTAAGGCTTTTGACATACATCAGATCTATGTCATAATCTCCTGCAACATCATAAATAACTGAAAAATATCCCAATAAATGACATAATGACACATTTTCTACATTTAATCAACATTTAACTAAGAGGCTTATAATTTAACCACCTTAGTAAATGTTTTACAATCCAAATTACATAAACCTATGCAGAAAAATGGCACTATGACATAATCATCTAATTCCTGATTTCAAGATTATGCAAAAAATGACATAAAAAATGTTTGTGACCCCTGGGAAAAATGACACAACTCACATCTGCATCATCATGATTTTCAAACCACCTTGCAACTCTCTACACACATTTTTGTTTAGAACTTATCCATTATCACCACATTATATCTCCCACCATTCACCGAATCCTACATGCATTACTTAACCCACCTTATAACTCCTAGCCAACATGCCTTGGCAAAAAATGCTATTCAACCTTGTATTTCTACTAATGCATTTGTCTTGTCTTTTGGAAAAGAATCAAAAAGTCCTAAAAGTCATGCCTTACAGCCTTGTATTTCCCACCATACATTTGGAGTTGTTTTTTGAAAAAAGAAACAAAAGGCAAAAAGAATACCATGACACCCTCTTGCATCTTCACTAGGTCTTAAGACTCCAAAGTCTTCACCACGGGCATGGAATAGATGGAAAATGACGTTTTTTTAAAATAAAAGTCAAAAACTCAAAATCGATCTAGGTCTATTCGACCCAAAAAGGAGGCGAAACCTAAAAAAATCATTTCATTTTGCATTTTTTTTCTACTGCTTGAGCTTGGCCGCCACTACCATGGAGGGTTTGAAGGTAAAAATGGAAGGTTTTCATCCATCCTGGGTTGATTTGGCCAGTCTTCCTGAGGTGAAATGCAAGGTGAGTTACATTTTTGAGGCTTTGACTCCCTTTTGAAGTCGATTTTGGGTCTTCAAGGCTGCGATTTGACTGTGTATTGATGTATTTCCTATTGTTCTTAATGGCCAACCACCATGACTGCAATTTTTTCCTATGTGAGGCCATTCTAGAAGGTTGAAAGAGGAAAAGAAAACATCCTTTTACTGGCAAAAGGCAGAAACACAGAGGTAATTCCTCACTGTCGAGTTTTCCTTCATTTTTTCTGTTTCTATTACCTGAAAATCTGCTGCCTGGGCTATGATTCTGAGGTGTTTGCTTTGAAAGATTTGAGAACTTTGTATTTTGTCTTATCTTCTGTTCAAACTTGCAAAAGAAAACTACATTTTTCTTTGTGTGTTGCTGCCAGAAGGCATGATTTTAGACATTTTCTAAGCATATGTTTGAAATGAGTCAAAAATCTTTAATTTGTCCTCTGTATCTGCATTTTTGGGATGGCTTGTTGATTTATTTTCTGTTGTTTCTCTAACAAAAATCATAAAAGACACCCTCGTGCATCCTATTGTTGATTAGCTGTAGAAAAATTTGCACTTTCTTTGTTGGCTCTGAGATTTTGAGCATTCTGGGCATTTTGTAGTTTGAAAAGAGTTGATAAACCTTCATTTTTCCTTTCTGTTATTCAAACTTGAAAAAGAAAAATGCATTTTCTTTGTGCATTGCTGCCAGAAGCACAATTTTGGACATTTCCTGAGTATTAATGCTTAAAAGAATTGAAACTCTGTATTTTTTCTCCATATTCTATTATTTCTGGGTTTAACATAGAAGAAACTCTGAGCATATGTTTGTTAAAAATCTACATTTTATGAGCTTGATGGCTATGTATCTTGCTGCCTGTGACAGAAAACCCAAAGAATGAAATTCTTGTGCATTCTGTATTTAGCTTAGCTGTAGAAGATCCACATTTTTCTATAGTTGGTTGTAGATCGGAGCTTGAAACACTCTATTTTTTCTGTTATTTTCAAAGGATTCTGTAAGTATTTGAAAGCATGTCTGACTTTTTGTAACTTCTCGATGCACCATTCAACCTGTTTGCATGACTGATCTAAAAAAGGCAATGAAATTGGAGGCAATGCACTCAAGATTCGACTGATATCTAATGATATTTTCTCTAACCTTTTAATAAAATGTTGGCCATGTATTTCCATATAACTTCTAATGCATGTTGGACCATCTCTCATTAGAAGTTCCTTGGCTTTACTTAAGACTATATCCAGTGCTACTTCCGTAAAAGCTATTTTGTTGATTTTTTAACATGATCTAGAAGAGGCTTCAGAAGCTTCAAATGGAGCAACTAGATTATGGAAGTTTGTATAACTGCACTCAGTTTCATTGCTAAGCTCCTTGATAGAATGAAATATACTGCTAAATACCCCTGGACGAGACCCCATGCACCCTATGCCTCTTCCTTTGCTCATTTACTACCATGACTATCACCAAGAGCAATGACAACTCTCATAACAGTTGACAGTATGGGCTCTCACATATCAGCAGTTCATCCATAGACATACAAAACTTCAAATGTACAAAAGGACAAAAGAAACCTTTACAAAGTTTGTGCAACTGGATTTATGTTAAGGACACTTGAACAAGCATCTTCTCATTTTATGATAGTCCAAGATGCCTTTAAACTCTGCAATCATGATCTCAAACCATATTTGTAGGCCTCTATATACCTAGTAAACCTTTGTTCATCATGATGTCTCTGCTGTTCCGCAGGTGTTCCTCCTTCAGTAGACTGTCTTTATCATGCTATATATGACATGCTTTTGTTATTTTGTCTAACGTAGTCAAAATGACTGTCCAACACAGTCCCATGACTGTGTCCTTTGTGGCTGAACTACACCTTACAACCTGTTCTGACTGTTCTTGGTACTGCAACTTATGACTACCATTTTTGAGTTGTTCCTTTGATGACAGTCACTCTAGTATGCTGTTTTTTTATGACATTGATTTTCTCATGACTTTTTTATCATTTTATGTCCTTGCATACGGTATGAAAGTATTAAAAACCCTCTATATCAGTTTAGAGAGGTCCTTCAAGGTTTGTTTCCTCCTTTTTCTCACAAAAAAATAAGTCATAATGATCTTCTAAAATCTATCCATACTTTAAAACTCCTTTGATAGAGTTTCTGTCCATAACATCTTTAGTGGATAGTAGCATATCTTTGAGCACTTGATCAACATGATACTATGGAGTCTTTTGTATGTGGACTGCCATTCTTCAATCAATCTGATTGTTTTAGTGTTTTTTGCTGATGGATTGCTTCTCAAGCTATTCCAGTCACCCTACATGATTGCTGTCCATTTATTATGACAGTTAGCTATTCCATACATGCTATGACAACACTTATTACTGTTGTGTTTGAAACCAGTTTGCTGCTCTATCTTTCGATAGTTAACTGTTGTTAGCATGCAGCTTTCTTATCATTTATGATTGTTGTTCTATCATATTTTTCTGCTCTATCTTTCGATAGTTGTTCTTGAGTTCTTGGATTTTCCTGATTGTTTGCTGTCCTATCATGACTGAAACCTCTTGAAAGTTGTATCTGCTTCTTGAATGTCTTCACTTTCCTTGCAGTTTGTCTTGCATTTGGATATGGTATATGAAATGTTTTTGTAAGGACCATGAGCTAGGCTCAACCCTTGTGGGAGCCACACTTCCTCCACTCATAATGTAACTGATGGATCAAACAGAAACATAATTACACATGTTTCTGCACATGAAGCAAACATGTTAAGAAAAACAAGGGCTCACAGTTGATATACTTGATTTGTATTCTCAATAGTTTATGTGATACTAACTGGTTTACTACATCTGAATAGACAAATTGTATATTTATAGGTGCATATCATGTGATGTATGATGCCCCGTCATTTCTCTAACATCAGTTCTTTTCAAAATTTTATGCAGATGACTAGGGGGCAGCAAGGAGATAGCAGCTAGATGTGGGACACAGACAATCCAGGATGACAAAAGATGTGGCAACAGTCTGAAGGCTCGTCATTCAGGCAATGACGAGTCACCCTACCTCACATGCATATTTGCTTTTTTTAGCTCTTTTATAAATGTATAGTTTGTCTTTTTTTCATTTTGCAATGAAATAGTTAGTCTCACAGCTTGTGTGAGACCTTATACACTTATTTTTTTATACCAATTGCTGATCTTACAAAAGATTTATACAATTTCTTAAGTCTAAAAATATATCTGAATGCAAAAATACAATTTAATCTCAATTTGTACCAAATATGCACATGGATATAATGCAGCAGCAATAAAATGTACCTTCCTCTCCTTTCAAAAATTGGAAAGTTCTGCTTGATTTAGCTAGTAGTGAAAACTAGGTAACATCTTTGGTGACATTAGCTATATGTTTTCCTACTAAACATCAGACCAGTTGCCTAAAGCTTAACCATTGGGCATAGAGTCACACATACTTGATAAAACCTTGAAAAAGAAACCTCTTCTTTTCTTGCTGCAACTGACTTTTGACTACTATCTCTTCTAAACCATCAAGTGCATGGGTATGGTTGGTGATAGTGAATAAAATCACTGCTACTGATGATATGCATCTACTTGATGAGTTAGAAAGGATAATCAACAAGAATACCCCCTTCTAATTGCTGTGATTTATTGCAGCTCTATGAGGACATGTATGATGTGTGACAGTGAATACATGTATTTACTATTTCATATGATGGTTGTCTTTTCATACAGCTGTAGTACATTGCAACAGTTTCAAACCTTTTACATAACTAGGCCCAGGAAAAACGAACTAACTTGTGTGCAACCGCACTTAGGGAAATGAAATTTGCCTCTAATCTAGTGTGTAGTAGCACTTATTTAACATCAAAAAACTTAATCTATCATATGTCTAACCAACAGAGGTGCTGCTCAAACATGACCATTCATTGGTTCTTTGAAATAGCTACCCATCCTCAACAATTTACAACATCTCACATGCTCATAAATAGCCTCTAGGAGGTGGATAATTGACAAAAGTATTACCAATTGCTGAAATGAGCTTTGGAGAAAGAAAACAAGTCCATCTACATCATAATTTTGATCATGCTTGCTGTTGTTCTTAGGCATATAGGCAGATTGGACAAGTTGCTCCTTGGGTTTAGTCTTCTCCTTAGGTGTGAACATGACTAATAACACCTTGTTAGGCCTGACTTGAGCTAGATGTTTGATAGGACATCTGTTTGAACTGATGAACCTTAATCTCCCTTTGCTGGCTTCTAGCTCATGTATTGTTGACTCCTCATCTTGCTGATTGGAATGCCCCAGTTGCAGTGTAAGATTTCCTTCCTCCAAAGATGTTTCTTTACCTTCTATCTCAATTTCAATATGATGTGGAAGAGTTAGTTCACATGAATGAAAAGGAGGAATGCCTGGCTCTTTGATCTGAATAGGCTGATTGCATGCTACTGGCTCATATGACGCTAGCCTATCATTGATATTAGAGAAAAAAACCTCAATGATCCCTAAAAACATGTTCTCATCTAGCTCATGACTTTGCATCAAATCTAGATGAGCTTTGTCATTCTGCTACTTGAAAATAGGCACTGATGTTTCTACACATATGCCATCTTTATTCTCATCTATATATTCAGGCAATTCCTCAAACAAAATAGCTAAATCCTGATATTCAGCATCTATTTCCTTCTCCAAAACATGTGCAACCTGATCTTTTCTGCCATCTAATTTGATAGAAAGAATTCAAGATCATTCCAAAATAAATCCTCATGTTCATTTTCATCTTTCAGCTGCTCCAAGACTTGACTATCACATTGATTGTCCTTTGTTAGCAACTCATTAGACTGTCTAGCCGTTTCTTGCTCATTCGGCTCAATAAAAGAAGGGAGTTCATCAAATAAAAACATGAAATCATTTCTTTTGATACCTTTTTCAAGCTTCTCAAATGTTGTCCTGACTGATCATGTTCATTTTCTTCTTGCAAGATGTCTAATTTCTTCTCTTTTTTAACACATATAGATTCATGAACAACAGGTTCTTCTTTTATCTCGGGTAACTCATTCTTTTGTCCACTAAACCAACTATCTGATAGACAATAGGTCCACCTGGGCAAAGACGGATAGTAAAAGGGTAGGAAGGCTGATCCGACAAATAAAACTGAGGAATTGGCTTGGTCTCTTGTAGATATATAGGCTGTTCTTGTTCAAGTATAGGTTCTTTTAGCAGATGAGACCCTCCAAAACTTGGAATATTCAATTTAGGAGACTTATGAGACCACCTTGCTTGAAGCTCAGTATTCTGAACCTAGAAACCTCTTCTTCAAAGAATGGATTTGGAAAACAAACGGCTGATTAAGTCTCCAACCTTTGAAATGGAGCCAACAAAAGCCTCTTTTGCTCTTCTTCTGTTAGCTAGATGCTAGAGCATGGTCCTATTTGTATGTTTGTGGAGGGTCTTCACAAGGTGAAAAAGATGGCCCCTTCCAATTTGGAACCTTAAAGGTAGAAGGCTACCTGAAACTGCAAATTTCAAACCTTGGAGAAGGTTCATTGGTAGGCTCAACTTGATCTATAGTGCGGGTTTGCATGAGGTTAGGAAGAGGAGAAGGGCTTTGGACCTTAGGCTCTCGAACCTGAGCTATTAATTGCCTTATTTTCTCTTCCTTGGTAGAAATCTACCTACTCAAGCATTCCTCTTTATAAATTTGTGCCTCCACCCATCTCTAACGAATATGAGCTTGAAAAGCAAGCTCCTCCTACTGCATACTATACTCCTGCTCTGTTGTGATAGCCTTGAATTCCCTTTGCAAGTCTAAAGCTACCTCCCTGATACTGATGTTGTTAACATCCTGAGGCTGATTCAGAGGGTAGTTATGCTGGTCATGAGCAAAATGAACTTCCTGCAAATGGCTATAGGCATGGATAGGTTGCCAGGAAAGTTGAGCAAGGGTGGGAGGGTGGCAAGCATGATGATAATCCGCTGTTGGTGGGTTATTTGGGACAAAACCAATAGCATATTCTGCTTGGTATGGCTAATAAAAAGTGGTATGAACATCAATCTCATGAAATTGAGGGTGATAAGGCATATTCCCATGAAACATAGACATGCCTATCACTCAAAAAGCTAGAAAATCATAATAGAGTACATTTTCCTGATTAAAACTTGAATCATACTAGCACTTAAACTGCTGAAACCAATAGATAATCT
This sequence comes from Cunninghamia lanceolata, assembly GCA_027924645.1. Lineage (NCBI taxonomy): Eukaryota > Viridiplantae > Streptophyta > Pinopsida > Cupressales > Cupressaceae > Cunninghamia > Cunninghamia lanceolata. The sequence goes on from BSBN01000030.1 coordinate 966,634, forward strand.
CTCTAGAGTCACCAGATGTGTGAAGAAAATACCTCTAAAAGGCTGAAACTACTGCTGTACACACCAAACAACAGTAACAAAATGTATAAAATGGACTTCACAGTCCCACCAGGTCTACCAAAAAATTGTTGTCTCTCAGATTTGCACCCTTGCTGCAGCTGTAAAACTTTAGCAATCTAGAGAAACATGGGATCTTTCCAGTTCTGTGGGTCACCTATGTTGGAAAGAACCTCCAGAGAAGGCCGACTTCCTATTGGTACTCCACCTATATTGCTTATTCTAAAGTCTTTGCAGAGAAAAGGGTAAGAAGGATTGCATGGAAATGAAACCTACTGTCTAAGGTGATGCACCAAAAGATCATCAGAGACTACACAGAACTAACACACTACAGAACTAGTAATAATAAGGCTCTCCTACACAACCCAACAAATCATAATCCTTGCCTCATTATTTTGTAAGGAGGCTAAATAACAATAGTCCTGATAAGGAGAAAGAGGTTTTCTCACTACCCACAAACTGATTGTTATTCCTTGCACATCTCACAACCTGCAAAAAATATGTAACCCCTGCACAAAGGCACCAGCATGAAATATAGCTCCAAGGATAAAGAACATCACAAAGATCTACATTTAACACTGAGGACACACAATATCAGACGAAATGGGAAGGTATAGACTGCTTATTACTGCCAAAGAAGTGTTATAATGCTGTATATCTTTGAAAATGGGTTACAAGACTATTCACTTCTGCAAAAGAACTCATAAAATTACAATATACAGAGCTGTGAGTAGCTAAAACCTTTAAAAAAAATAAGGAACAAGACTATATACTTCCTAAACAGTTGTAAATAGATAAACATCCATCACCTCCATTCCCGTGCATCTCATAAATGCCCACAAAATATCTCTCTAAAGTCCTCAAAAAAGGGTTCCTAAGGCATAAATGGTCAAGGCATGCCATCGACTATCATAAAGGCACCTAAAAATATCATAAAATGCCTTTAAATGATCTTTAGGGCTTCTGACATACGTCAGATCTATGTCATAATCTCCTGCAGCATCATAAATAACTGAAAAATATCCCAATTAATGACATAATGACACATTTTCTGCATTTAATCAACATTTAACTAAGAGGCTTATAATTTCACAAACCTATGCAGAAAAATGGCATTATGACATAATCATCTAATTCTTGATTTCAAGATTATGCAAAAAATGACATTAAAAAATTTTGTGACCCATGGGAAAAATGACACAACTCACATTTGCATCATCATGATTTTCAAACCACCTTGCAACTCTCTACACACATTTTTGTTCACAACTTATCCATTATTACCACCTTATATCTCCCACCATTCACCGAATCCTACATGCATTACTTAACCCACCTTATAACTCCTAGCCAACATGCCTTGGCAAAAAATGCTATTCGACCTTATATTTCTCCTAATGCATTTGGCTTGTCTTTTGGAAAAGAATCAAAAAGGCCTAAAAGTCATGCCTTATGGCCTTGTATTTCCCACCATACATTTGGAGTTGTTTTTTGAAAAAAGAAACAAAACGCAAAAAGAATACCACGACCCCCTCTTGCATCTTCACTAGGTCTTAAGACTCCAAAGTCTTCACCATGGGCATGGAATAGATGGAAAATGATATTTTTTTAAAATAAAAGTCAAAAATGCAAAATCGATCTAGGTCTATTCGACCCAAAAAGGAGGTGAAACCTAAAAAAAATCATTTCGTTTTGCATTTGTTTTCTACTGCTTGAGCTTGGCTGCCGCCACCATCGAGGGTTTGAAGGTAAAAATGGATAGTTTTCCTCCATCGTGGGTCGATTTGGCCAGTCTTCCTGAGGTGAAATGCAAGGTGAGTTACTTTTTTGAGGCTTTGACTCCCTTTTGAAGTTGATTTTGGGCCTTCAAGGCTGCGATTTGACTGTGTATTGATGCATTTCTTGTTGTTCTTAATGGTTGACCACCATGACTGCAATTTTTTCCTGTGTGAGGCCATTCTGGAAGGTTGAAAGAGGAAAAGAAAGCATCCGTTTACTGGCAAAAAGTAGAAACACAGAGGTAATTCCTCATTGTCGAGTTTTCCTTCATTTTTTCTATTTCTATTACCTAAAAATCCACTACCTGGGCCGCAATTCTGAGGTGTTTACTTTGAAAGATTTGAGAACTTTGTATTTTTTCCTATCTGCTATTCAAACTTGCAAAAGAAAACTGCATTTTTCTTTGTGTGTTGCTACCAGAAGGCATGATTTTATACATTTTCTGACCATATGTTTGAAATGAGTCAAAAATCTTTAATTTGTCCTCTGTATCTGCATTTTTGGGGTGGCTTGTTGATTTATTTTCTATTGTTTCTCTGACAAAACTCATAAAAAGACACCCTCGTGCATCCTGTTGCTGATTAGCTGTAGAAAAATCTGCACTTTCTTTGTTGGCTCTGAGATTTTGAGCATTATAGGAATTTTGAGCATTCTATGAGGACAAGTATGATGTGTGATAGTGAATACATGTATTTACTATTTCATATGATGGCTGTCTTTTCATACAGCTGTAGTACATTGCAACAGTTTCAAACCTTTTACATAACTAGGCCCAGGAAAAACTGACTAACCTGTGCATAACCGCACTTAGGGAAATGAAAGCTGCCTCTAATCTAGTGTGCAGTAGCACTTATTTAACATCAAAAAGCTTAATCTATCATATGTCTAACTAGCAGAGGTGCTACTCAAACATGACCATTCACTAGTTCTTTGAAATAGCTACCCATCCTCAACAACTTACAACATCTCACATGCTCATAAACAACCTCCAGGAGGTGGATAATTGACAAAAGTATTACCAATTACTGAAATGAGCTTTGGAAAAGGAAAACAAGCCCATCTACCTCATAATTTTGATCATGCTTACTGCTGTTCTGAGCCATATAGGCAGATTGGACAAGCTGCTCCTTGGGTTTAGTCTTCTCCTCAGGTGCGAACATGACTAATAACACCTTGTTAGGCCTGACTTGAGCTAGATGTCTGATAGGACATCCATTTGAACTGATGAACCTTAATCTCCCTTTGTTGGCTTCTAGCTCATGTATTGTTGATTCCTCATCTTGCTGATTGGAATGCCCCACTTGTAGTGTAAGATTTCCTTCCTCCAAAGATGCTTTTTTACCTTCTATCTCAATTTGAATCTGATGTGGAAGAGTTGGTTCACATGAATGAAAAGGAGGAATGCCTACCTCTTTGATCTGAACAGGCTGATTGCATGCTACTGGCTCATATGATGCTAGCCTATCATTGATGTTAGAGAAAAAACCTCAATGATCCCTGAAAACATGTTCTCATCTAGCTCATGACTTTGCATCAAATCTAGATGAGCTTTGTCATTTTGCTGTTTGAAAATAGGCACTGATGTTTCTACGCATATGCCATCTTTATTCTCATCTATATATTCAGGTAATTCCTCAAACAAAACAGCTAAATCCTGAGATTCAGTATCTATTTCCTTCTCCAAAAACATGTGCAACCTGATCTTTTCTGCCATCTAAATTTGATAGAAAGGATTCAAGATCATTCCAAAATGAATCCTCATGTTCATTTTCATCTTTCATCTGCTCAAGACTTGACTATCACATTGATTGTCCTTTGTTAGCAACTCATTAGACCGTCTAGCTGTTTCTTGCTCATTCAGCTCAATAAAAGAAGGGAGTTCATTGAATAAAACATGAAATCATTGCTTTTGATACCTTTTTCAAGCTTCTTAACCTACTGTCCTAACTGATCATGTTCATTTTCTTCCTGCAAGATGTCTAATTTCCTCTCTTTTTTAACACATATATATTCATGAACAACAGTTTCTTCTTTTATCTCGGGTAACTCATTCTTTTGTCCACTAAACTAGCTATCTTGATAGACAATAGTTCCACCTGGGAAAAGATGGATAGTAAAAGGGCAGGAAGGCTGATCTGACAAAGAAACCTGAGGAATTGGCTTAGTCTCTTGCAAATATATAGGTTGTTCTTGTTCAAGTATAGGTTCTTTCAGCAGATGAGACCCTCTAAAACTTAGAATATTCAATTTAGGAGACTTAGGAGACTCACCTTGCTTGAAGCTCCTAAACCTGGAAACCTCTTCTTCAAAGAATGGATTTGGAAAATAAACAGCTGATTGAGTCTCCAACCTTTGAAATGGAGCCAACAAAAGCCTCTTTTGCTCTTCTTCTATTAGCTGGATGCTAGAGCACGGTCTTGTTTGTATGTTTGGTGGAGGGTGTTCACAAGGTGAAAAAAATGGCCCCTTCCAACTTGGAACCTTAAATGTAGAAGGCTGCCTAAAACTTGGAATTTCAAACCTTGGAGAAGGTTCATTGGTAGGCTCAGCTTGATCTATAGTGCAGGTTTGCATGAGATTAGGAAGAGGAGAAGGGCTTTGGACCTTAGGCTCCCGAACCTGAGCTATTAATTGCCTTATTTGCTCTTCCTTGGTAGCAATCTACCTACTTAAGCATTCCTCTTTATAAATTTGTGCCTCCACCCATCTTTGATGAATATGAGCTTGATAAGCAAGCTCCTCCTACTGCATACTATACTCCTACTCTATTTTGACAACATTGAATTCCCTTTGCAAGTCTAAAGCTACCTCCTTGATACTAATGTTGTTAACATCCTGAGGCTGATTCAGAGGGTAGTTATGTTGGTCATGAACAAAATGAACTTCCTGCAAATGGCTATAGGCGTGGATAGGTTGCCAGGAAAGCTGAGCAGGGGTGGGAGGGTGGCAAGCATGATGATAATCCGTTGTTGGTGGGTTATTTGGGACAAAACCAGTAGCATATTCTGCTTGGTATGGCTGATAAAAAGTGGTATGAACATCATTCTCATGAAATGGAGGGTGATAAGGCATATTCCCATGAAACATAGACATGCCTATCACTCAAAAAGTTGGAAAATCAGAATAGAGTACATTTTCCTGATTAAAACCTGAATCGTACTAGCACTTGAACTGGTGAAACGAGTAGATAATCTCTCTAGAGTCACCAGATGTGTGAAGAAAATACCCCTGAAAGGCTGAAACTACTGCTATACACACCAAACAACAGTAACAAAATGTATAAAATGGACTTCACAGTCCCATCGGGTTTGCCAAAAAATTGTTGTCTCTTACATTTGTACCCTTGCTGTAGCTGTAAAACTTCAGCAATCTGGAGAAACATGGGATCTTTCTAGGTCTGTGGGTCACCTGTACTGGAAAGAACCTCCGGAGAAGGCCAAATTCCTATTGGTACTCCACCTATACTGCTTATACTAAAGTCTTTGCAGAGAAAAGGGTAAGAAGGATTGCATGGAAATGAAACCTACTGTCTAAGGTGATGCACCAAAAGATCATCAAAGACTACATAGAACTGACACACTACTGAACTAGTAATAATAAGGCTCTCCTACACAACCCAAAAAATCATAATCCTTGCCTCATTATTTTGTAAGGAGGCTAAATAACAATAGTCCTGATAAGGAGAAAGAGGTTTTCTCACTATCCACAAACTGATTATTATTCCTTGCACATCTCACAACCTACAAAAAATATGTAACCACTGCATAAAGGCACCAGCATGAAATACAGCTCCAAGGATAAAGAACATCACAAAGATCTGCACTTAACACTAAGGACACACAATATCAGAAGAAATGGGAAGGTATAAATTGCTTATTACTGCCAAAGAGGTGTTATAATGTTGTATATCTCTGAAAATGGGTTACAAGATTGTTCACTTCTGCAAAAGAACTCATAAAATTACAATATATAGAGCTGTGAATAGCCAGAACCTTTTTTAAAAAATAAGGAACAAGATGATATACTTCCTAAATAGCTGTAAATAGATAAACATCCACCTCCTCCATTCCCGTGCATCTCATAAATGCCCACAAAATATCTCTCTAAAGTCCTCCAAAAGGGTTCCTAAGGCATAAATGGTCAAGGCATGCCATCAACTATCATAAACGCACCTAAAAATATCATAAAATACCTTTAAATAATCTTTAAGGCTTCTGACATACATCAGATCTGTGTTATAATCTCCTATAGCATCATAAATAACTTAAAAATATCCCAATAAATGACATAATGACACAGTTTCTGCATTTAATCAACATTTAACTAAGAGGCTTATAATTTCACCACCTTAGTAAATGTTTTACAATCCAAATTACATAAACCTATGCAGAAAAATGGCATTATGACATAATCATCTAATTCCTGATTTCAAGATTATGCAAAAAATGACATAAAAAATGTTTGTGACCCCTGGGCAAAATGACACAACTCACATATGCATCATCATGATTTTCAAACCACCTTGCAACTCTCTACACACATTTTTGTTCACAACTTATCCATTATTACCACGTTATATCTCCCACCATTCACCGAATCCTACATGCATTACTTAACCCACCTTATAACTCCTAGCCAACATGCCTTGGCATAAAATGCTATTCAACCTTGTATTTCTCCTAATGCATTTGGCTTGTCTTTTGGAAAAGAATCAAAAAGGCCTAAAAGTCATGCCTTACGGCCTTGTATTTCCCACCATACATTTGGATTTGTTTTTTGAGAAAAGAAACAAAAGGCAAAAAGAATGCCACGACCCCCTCTTGCATCTTCACTAGGTCTTAAGACTCCAAAGTCTTCACCACGGGCATGGAATAGATGGAAAATGATATTTTTTTGAAATAAAAGTCAAAAACTCAAAGTCGATCTAGGTCTATTCGACCCAAAAATGAGGCGAAACCTAAAAAAAATCATTTCATTTTGCATTTGTTTTCTACTGCATGAGCTTGGCCGCTGCTACCATGGAGGGTTTGAAGGTAAAAATGGATGGTTTTCATCCATCCTGGGTCTATTTGGCCAATCTTCCTGAGGCGAAATGCAAGGTGAGTTACATTTTTGAGGCTTTGACTCCCTTTTGAAGTCGATTTTGGGCCTTCAAGGCCGCGATTTGACTGTGTATTGATGCATTTCCTATTGTTCTTAATGGCCGACCACCATGACTGCAATTTTTTCCTGTGTGAGGCCATTCTAGAAGGTTGAAAGAGGAAAGGAAAACATCCTTTTACTAGCAAAAGGTAGAAACACAGAGGTAATGCCTCACTGTCGAGTTTTCCTTCATTTTTTCTGTTTCTATTACCTAAAAATCCGCTGCCTGGGCTATGATTCTGAGGTGTTTGCTTTGAAAGATTTGAGAACTTTATATTTTTTCCTATCTGTTGTTCAAACTTTTAAAAGAAAACTATATTTTTCCTTGTGTGTTGCTGCCAGAAGGCATGATTTTAGACATTTTTTGAGCATATGTTTGAAATGAGTCAAAAATAAATAATTTGTCCTCTGTATCTGCATTTTTGGGATGGCTTGTTGATTTATTTTCTATTGTTTCTCTGACAAAACTCACAAAAAGACACCCTCATGCATCCTGTTGCTGATTAGCTATAGAAAAATCTACACTTTCTTTGTTGGCTTTGAGATTTCAAGCATTCGAGTCATTTTGTAGTTTGAAAAGAGTCAGAAAACCTTCATTTTTCCTTTCTGCTACTCGAACTTGAAAAAGAAAAATGCATTTTCTTTGTGCATTGCCGCCAGAAGCACGATTTTGGACATTTCCTGAGTATTAATGCTTAAAAGAATTGAAACTCTATATTTTTTCTCCATATTCTGTAGTTTCTGGGTTTAACATAGAAGAAACTCTGAGCATATGTTTGTTAAAAATGTACATTTTATGAGCCTGATGGCTGTGTATCTCGCTACCTATGACAGAAAACCCAAAGAATGAAATTCTTGTGCATTCTGTATTTAGTTTAGCTGTAGAAGATCCACATTTTTCTGTAGTTGGCTATAGATTTGAGCTTGAAACACTCCATTTTTTCTGTTATTTTCAGAGGACTCTATAGGTATTTGAAAGCATGTTTGACTTTCTGTAACTTCTCGATGCACCATTCAACCTGTTTGCATGACTGATCCAAAAAAGGCAATGAAACTGGAGGCAATGTACTCAAGATTCGACTGATATCTAATGATATTTTCTCTAACCTTTTAATGAAATGTTGGCCATGTATTTCCATATAACTTTTGCTACATGTTGGACCATCTCTCATTACAAGTTCCTTGGCTTTACTCAAGACTATATCTAGTGCTTCAATCTTTTTGCATGAAAACTTCTGTAAAAGCTATTTTGTTGATTTTTTAACGTGATCTAGAAGAGGCTTCAAAAGCTTCAAATGGAGCAACCAGATTATGGAAGTTTGTATAACTGCACTCAGCTTCATTGCTAAGCTCCTTGATAGAATGAAATATACTGCTAAATACCCCTGGACGAGACCCCATGCACCCTATGCCTCTTCCTTTCCTCATTTACTGCCATGACTATCACCAAGAGCAATGGCAACTCTCATAACAATTGACAGTATGGGCTCTCACATATCAGCAGTTCATCCATAGACATATAAAACTTCAAATGTACAAAAGGACAAAAGAAACCTTTACAAAGTTTGTGCAACTGGATTTATGTTAAGGACACTTGAACAAGCATCTTCTCATTTTATGACAGTCTAAGATGCCTTTAAACTCTACAATCATGATCTCAAACCATATTTGTAGTCCTCTATATACCTAGTAAACCTTTGTTCATCATGATGTCTCTGTTGTTCCGTAGTTGTTCCTCCTTCAGTAGACTGTCTTTATCATGCTATATATGACATGCTTTTGTTATTTTGTCTAACATAGTCAAAATGACTATCCAACACAGTCCCATGACTGTGTCCTTTGTGGCTGAACTGTACCTTACAACTTGTTCTGACTGTTCTTGGTACTGCAACGTATGACTACCATTTTTGAGTTGTTCATTTGATGACAGTCACTCTAGTATGCTACTTTTTTTATGAGATTGATTTTCTCATGACTTTTTACCATTTTATGTCCTTGTATATTGTATAAAAGTATTCAAAACCCTCTATATCAGTTCAGAGAGGTCCTTTAGGGTTTGTTTCCTCCTTCTCACAAAATGATAAGTCATAATGATCTTCTAAAATCTATCCATACTTTAAAACTCCTTTGATAGTGTTTATGTCCATAACATCTTTAGTGGATAGTAGCATATCTTTGAGCACTTGATCAACATGATACTATGGAGTCTTTTGTATGTGGACTACCGTTCTTTAATCAATCTGATTGTTTTAGTGTTTTTTGCTGATGGATTGCTTCTCAAGCTGTTCCAATCACCCTACATGATTGCTGTCCATTTATTATGACAGTCAACTATTCCATACATGCTATGACAACACTTATTGCTGTTGTGTTTGAAACTAGTTTGTTGCTCTATCTTTCGATAGTTGACTATTGTTAGCATGCAACTTTCTTACTGTTGATGATTGTTATTCTATCATATTTTGCTGCTCTATCTTTTGATAGTTATTCTTGAGTGCTTGGATTTTCCTGATTGTTTGCTGTCCTATCATGACTGAAACCTCTTGAAAGCTATATCTACTTCCGGAATGTCTTCACTTTCCTTGCATTTTGTCTTGCATTTGGATATGGCATATGAAATGTTTTTTTAAGGACCATGAGCTGGGCTCAACCCTTGTGGGAGCCACACTTCCTCCACTCATAATGTAACTGATGGATCAAACAGAAACATAATTACACCTGTATCTACACATGAAGAAAACATGTTAAGAAAAACAAGGGCTCATAGTTAATATACTTGATTTGTATTCTCAATAGTTTATGTGATACTAACTGGTTTACTGCATCTGAAAAAAAAAATTGTATATTTATAGGTGCATATCATGTGATGTATGATGCCCCATCATTGCTCTAACATAAGTTCTTTTCAAATTTTATGCAAATGACTAGGGGCCAGCAAGGAGACAGCAGCTGGATACGGGACACGCAGATAATCTAGGACGACACAATATGCAACAATAGTCTGAAGTCTCATCATTCAGGCAATGACGAGTCACCCTACCTCACATGCATATTTACTTTTTTTAGCTCTTTTATAAATGTATAGTTTGTCTTTTTTCATTTTGCAATGAAACAGTTAGTCTCACAGCTTGTGTGAGACCTTATACACTTATTTTTTAATACCAATTGCTGATCTTACAAAAGATTTGTACAATTTCCTAAGTCTGAAAAAATATCTGAATGCAACAATAGAATTTAATCTCAATTTGTACCAAATATGCATATGGATATAATGCAGCAAAAATAAAATGTACCTTCCTCTCCTTTTAAAAATTGGAAATTTCTGCTTGATTTAGCTAGTAGTGAAAACTAGGTAACAGTTCCATAGTTAGATATGGATGATGCTATCTTCAAAGGATAAGGAATGAAAACAACAGATGCAGATTGACAAGCACTCCAAGGGACATAGCTGATCAGTGCATGTATCCATATTTCAAACATAGATTACTCAGGATTTATGATGATTTGTAATCAAATATGCTTCTGTTTCATTCAGTATGCATAACATGTACATTTACAAAAACTTTGAAATGAGTCCTAATATATCAGCAATCAAATTTCAATTAAGTTTCGAATATTCAAAATATGGCACTCCTACCTTTTATAGAATAAGGTGAGGAGGAAGATACAAATGACCTACATCAAGATTTGTCAATTAAGATCTACATTTGTTAATCACACCTTGACTCAGTCAAACTTTCTTCGTGGCACAGGTTTCTAGCTGCCAACCATCTAGATGACTCATTATCTTATGAGTGCCCTATGCATATGTCTTCTTGGTGATGCATCTTCATTCATTCTTCGGGTTCCTCCTCTTCATTTTCTTCTTCTTCATCATGGTCATCATCTTCATTACTTTCAATATCGCTATCACCCTGATGTACATCCTCTTGTATATGGACCATCATTGCTGTCCTGATGTGCTCATATGCCTGCACTATTTTATTCACCTCTCCCCCATCTTGGGTTTTAGCTTTTGTTATTGCATGCTTATGAGATTGGAATTTGGCTTTAATCGCTTCTAGCTTATCTTTTCTGTTGATTAAAGTCTCATTATAAGTTTCCACCCTGACCTTTATCCTCATGATTTTATTCATTACTTCCTCCATCAAGTAGGTGAGGGGGTCATCTGCTACTAGCTGGAAATTATCATGCAGAGCTTTGATAGCAAATTCTGCATCTTGATTTTCAATCTTTCCCTCTACTTTTCCTTCTAAAGCTTCAAGGATCTCTGCTTCATATGCCATCATGTTGTGCATCTTTATACTTATATCCCTAAGCTTACCACTACATTTCTTCAGGATATCACATTGGAACCTGATATCCTCATACCATATGTCTATCAGTTGTACAGTGTTATTATTCAACACTTGATTATTCATGAGGATTTGAGGATCAATCCTCCTCATTTCACTTAAAGCAGTAAGGTCCTTTTCTAATTGGAATGACCTCTTCCCTGTTTCATTTTGCATTTCGTCTACTTTTCTCTTCAAACTGCTTAAAGAATTCCACCTCTATAAGGAGGTTCTCAAAACTTTCTCAGCTCCAGTGAGGGCTGACAGCATCCATTTCTCCATGATCATGGCTTCATGTTTCATGAGGTCCAACTTGGTGACCTCCTCCTGGGATATGACAGTCAATGGGACTACCAGATCAACTGGTGTATTATCAGGGTTAATCAACCCCTTTATATATGAATGTAGCTGAGCAATGTGCTCCTTATGTTGTTTATTGTTCTCTTTCTCCTTCTTTACCCTTTGGGTCAATGAATCAATGATGTCTTTCCCTTCCTGACCTTCTTGTTCCTCATTAGCAAAACCCAAATCAACAGTTGTGATTTGGAACTCTTCCAAGGTGATCTTGCCCTTCTCCTTTTCAACCATGGGAAGTACTACCTATGCAGTCCTTCTACCTATAGCAGGATCTCTCCTTATGGCCGATGTCAATCTAGCCTTCCTCTTTGGCTTCATTATTGTCTCTGCAAACAAGGTGGAAACATCAAATTCCTATATTTCATACCCTTGTTCCATACCTATTTCTCACTCTAGCCATTAAGGTATATCTTCTCCAGATCCTTGATGTTCTTTGCCAACATCATGTCTGCCCTAATCTCCAGTATCTGCTTCTATTCTTGGTGGAGAAGGCAATTTCTTAGTTTCTTCCTCATGGAGTTCCTCATGAGGGGGATCTTGTTGCATTTCTTCTTGTTGAGGGGCCTCTTTCTGTAGAGGAGGATCCTATGGAATGTCCACATTATGATCCTACACCTGATCCTGCACCCCCTCCTTCTAACTTTCATTTCCTTTAGTATTTTCCTCATCTTGGGGAGCATTGATATCCGTGGGTGTCTGTGCATGTTGGATTTGTGCATCACCTTGATCTCGGGTTACTTCTTGTTCTGCACCTGATGCACCAACATCATGTGTCTTAAGGTCCTCATGACCTGATTTATCTTTAGTTCTTGTGGCATCCTCCGGATCTCCCTGAGTCTAGATAGTAGCATCACCTGATGTATCTTTATCATCTCTGCCTTTCTATTGAACCTCTACTATTTTTGGCTCAGTGGGTATTTCATGTTGTTGCTGACCCATATCAGGAGCATTGCTCTCTTTTTCTACCTGCTTGGCCACTTCATCCTTTTATGTCACCCCAAGTGCACATGCTTTGTCCTTAGTGCTCACATCATCCCTTTATGTTAAATCTACAAAGGCAGGGCTAGTCACCTGATCGACCAACTTATCAAGCTCGATTTGTTGGGTTGCCCTCTCTGGGCTACTTTCTTTCACTTCCTCTATTTGCTTCACTTCCTACAATATTGCTATCTATGCTAATGGGGTCCCATGTGGAGTCATGCAGGTACTGGAGATGAGATTCTTCATATTTTGAGAGGCTACATTATGTACTACCTCATCATCTGATAAGTCAATGGTGTCCTCTAAAGAGAAAGGAACACCCTGGCCTGCCTTGATAGCTTCTTTTATTTTCTCCTCTGCCCTCTTAGTCTTGAAATTTATTATGGTAGGAAGTGGAACATCATGCTGCAACTCCTTCCTGAACACTTCACCACCAGCTCTTCTTAGTACAATAGGGTCATCCCTGATATCACCCCACATGGATGTTCTTTTCTTCTTAGGTGGTGATGTTAGTGGCATCTCCCTCCTCTTCCTATTGACCATCATTGGGTCATCACCTACAGGTTCTTTGTTTACCTTCTCTTCTTCAAATGGGATGTCCTCTTCCACCTCATGCTATGAGGCTTGACCTTCCTCCCATACTTCTACAGTTTCTACAACTGGCCTCAAAATCCTCTTAGTTTTTGGTTTGTCCATCAGAGGTTGTGCAGATGAGGCAGATGCTTGACTTGATGTCGATGCACCTACAACTAGTATGGCAATTCTTTCAATTAGCACCCCTTTAGGTTCATCTTCAGTTTTCTTTCCTCTAGGGGGACCTTTCCTCTATTTCTGGGTGGGTAACCTCTGCCCATTGGACTTTCTTTTCTCATTGAGGAAGTCATCACACTCCTCATCAACTAATTCTTGCCTTTTCTTCTTGGCATCAACTATAAGGGCCATACCCCTTTTCTTCAATCTATTTATTTCCTCATTTACCCAAGCTTGGGTTAATTGTAGCACTCCACCTGTAAACTAATCCAGGGAAATATCCTCCGGCTGTGTTAGATCAGGGGCTGATATGGTGTCATTGTACACCTTCTTGTCTTCATATTCATTTGACATAATTTTTCCATGATCCTTCCTTAGCTGTGCTAGCACTGGGATGCAGTCAAATGTCTTCGTCTGGTTCAAGGTGATTCTTTGATATTTTCTTCTCCTCACCTCAGCTTCATCCTCACAATCAGTCCAGAAATCATCCAGATGCTTCTGATGAATAGGTTTTCCTATTATTTTCTGCATCCTGCCATAGGCATCATAAGATCTAGCCAAGGGAAATGGCTGCAAATACATCAGTTTCAGTCCTCCTATGACATGCTTTATGCTCTTTGAATCTGAGCACATATACCAACCCATAGATACTAGAAATAAAACCAAAGGTATCTTCTTTTGGTCCTTGTATGTTGCAACTATGGTAGACAACTTTCCTGAGAGACTCCATCAGGACAACCCCATCAGTAGGGTATCTTGGTAGCATAAGGGGTTGTCCCTCAAATCATTCTATTCTTATGTATGAAAAGGTGACAAACTAGATGAACCAGGCACCATGTCTGTATATAACTTCTTGAGCCTCCATGCTCAGTCTCTTCATTTTGTCTTCATCCATGGTTCTAACTAGATGCATAGAGAATGCATCATTTACCAATTTGTAATCTACGAGGTAGTTCTTTCTCTGTAGTTGAGGATAATGACCCAATATGTGGGCATCATCTACATCACCACTAGCTTTACCCACTGTAGTCAATGCATCAAATGTTCCTTTGTAAGCACATGAGTACACGATATATGAGGTCATGTGAAACATGCATGCCTGACCTCCCAAGTTCCTCATGCCTTCATCTAGTGCATCACTAATGACCTTGGCCCATAATGGCTTATTATCTATGTATAGGACCATCTGGATGATTCCAAACATCTAATTCTCAAAATTTCCTACATGAAGTATGCCTATCATCTTGCTTAGGAGGGCAATCATGTACAGGTACTCATCGTCAAAATTAAATTTGTATAAGTGTATGGGCAATTTCGCTGAGGCAGTATAGGTGCTGCTCTTTGACCTCCACTGATACATCCTCTTCCTTGCACTCTTCTTATTGTTGTTGTGTTCTGTGTCCAACTTACATAGATCTACACTCACCACCTTGTTTCCAATTGGCAGGTTAAAAGTAGAAGTGATGCCCTTATTTGAAAAGTCAGCATATACTCTTCCATGTTTCTCCACCCGCCTGGTCTAAGGATTATAGTTCCTAGCACATTCCACTACCAACTCTAGGGTCTCCATGGCATATATAAATCCAGTTGCATGCCACATTCCTGAAATATATATTGCATGCAGAAGAGTATTATCCTTGTCATGATCTAGTTTTTGACCATGCCACTAGGTCCGTATCCCCCTAGTGAGTATCACCAATGATGCCATACTTAAATTGTACCCCTTCGGGCTAAACAAACATGGGCTTAAGAAATTCTGAATTAGACCTGTTCCTTGTAAGATCTGCCAATGATTCTTGCAACAAATAGGATTTGTCTTACCACAAAATGTGCATATGCATTCATATAACAATCTATACTATTACGACATCATGCATACTCTATCTACTATTCTTTACTTAATCATGATATGCATATCTATAGATTCAAACCATAAGAAAGAAGCATACACCCTACTTGAACATGTAGAAAATGACAACATGAGGGTTTTCAATTACTTATCTGATAGCGCTATCCTCCTAGGTTAGATGGGTGATTACAGAAAAGGGATGCAAATACTGAAGATCACCCGTTCCATTACGCTAAAAGCTCTAGTCTGTTAACAGGTAGCTGTATGAGGGTTCGACTTCTTTGCTCTATAATTTCTTGTTTTTTTCACAAGGTAAATGAAAATAACCTTGTAAAACTACCTTTAAATGCATCCGTAGGGTGAATTAGGGTAAAATTGAGTTGGGATGGTTAAATCTGTTGATCCTCTGCAGAGAATCCATGGATGATGCCAAGTGTTTGAATTGTATTCGTGATCAGCGGGAATCCATCTACGACATTTAAGTGCATTTAATGTTAGGAAATAGGGGGGGATCTTCGAAAGATTGGGTGAGATTCAAAATATGACCCCCTCTATATAAAATGACCCCCCGTCTTTGAGTGGCAAAACTAATGCAAAAGAATCAAGTGATGTGGTCAACTTTGACCACATGTATATTAGGTCATGAATTTAAGATCAGGGGATGTTTAAAATATGACCCCTGCAACTAAAAATGACCCCCTTGGAAAAAAATCAAGGTGATGTTAGCATATCGATGACTTTTTTTACTTACTGTGTTTTAATGACATCACCATCATGTTATTGAATATGGTGGGCATCAAATATATACCTTCGTGAGGTAGAATGGAATGATGACATCATCATCAGGGTGGCTACCTTCGTTCATTAGACTTAGATGATGTCACCATCATATTGGCACAGGGTGATATTCGTAAGATGACAGATATTAAAAATATGACCCCCTGCAAGAAATACCAAGTCGTTTGATGGGTAGATATTGACTACTACGTAACATTGACGTTCGTAATTTGTGGATCAAGTGATTATCGGGTGATAATACAATATCAAGGTGATCTTATATAATATGACTGATGTTTTGAAATATGACCCCTCCCTCAGAATATCAAGTTTGACTGAAACTTTGACTTAACATAACTTTCTTCCCTTAGAGAATTTTGGGGTGATCCAAAAGGCAAACCCGCTTGGAATTTCTTGCACTTCCCAACCATGAGGTTAATAATGTGAAATAATGACTTTGACAACTGACCTCATCATGGGGACATATCCACCCTCTTTAGGGTTACATGCATGACTTAATTTTACCAGACCACCCAAAGTAGAAAAACAACAAGCCAAAGCAGCAAGGAAAGTTGGGTCCCTGTTTTGTCAAGGCAAAATGGGGCGTGTTGTGTAACCACACAACAACTTGCCACTAAAGAACATAACCAAATTCCAATGATTCAAGTGATGAGATCACATTCTAACATAGTATTTTAACTTTTTCTAAGTATAAGTATTATAATCTTTCTGAATGATAAGGTTTTCATCATGGCAACAATGCTAGCAAAGGATCAGGTGTGTGTAGATGATTAATTATCCTCATCTTGAAAGTAAGTTGAAAACATGAGTAACTAGTGTTAAGCTACATAATTTGGGAGCATCCCTCATAGCCAACCTGGATAGAGCCTTGCTGTCAGCAGGCATCCATAGCCCAGGCAAGGTTATCTATACAATCCCCCTAAGTAGAGCTCCACTGCCAACAAGCATCTATAGCCCCAGTAGAGTTACTTAGATGGCCTAACTTTATTTCTTTTGGATTTTCAATATTTTTTCTCTCTATTCATATGATGTCATCAGGTAAGCTTAATGTGCAAGGCATGGTCACTTGCTCATTTAGGTTGGAGATTGCATTGGTAGCAAGGGAGTCCCTTTAGAGTTTTCACTTAACATCTATACTTGTGTGTTCCACAAACCCAAGGTTGTTAGGTGAGTCATTGTGAAGAATCACTTTGGTCAAGAAAAGGCACCCTGATGAAAAAATACCACAGACCTGATCACTAACACTTCTCAAAATGAGTCATAACCTATATATGAATTTGTTCTCATCACTTGAACCTTAACAATTTGGTTGTGTTCTTAGGGTGATGAGCTACATCATCTTGATTAACCAAAACAGAACTCAACAAGCAAACAAGCAAAACAAAACAAAACTATACGAACAACTATACAAATAGGCACACTATGATACACCTGACCTACATGACACTATTTCAGGCTTGAAAGTAATGCTTGAGGAACTATCCATTAACTGGTAATGGAACATCCTCACCGGTTAAAGTCTTTAGCCTGTAAGTGCTATATCCTAAGATTTATGAAACTTGAAAGGGAACTATTCAAAGTTTATCAAATTTACCATGATCTCCTTTCCTTTCATGTGCTTTGTCCCACATAAGGACTAAATCTAAAATTCTAAAAGCCTTGACTCTGGCTCTTTTATCAAACCACCACTTGACAACAGCCTGATGTTTAGCAAATTGATCAATTACTTTATTCATTTTTTCTTATAGGTGCATCAACTGAAGCAACCTAACTTCTTTTTTGTTATCTATGCCTAGATACTCTTGTGCAAACTGAAGTGTGGGAATCTTTAGGTTAACAAGGAGGATGGGATCCACCCCATATACTAGGTGAAAAGGAGAATTTCCTAATGCAGCCTTCATCCTGGTTCTATCTACCCACAAGGCATACTTTAATAGGGTATGCCACTCCCTTGGGTTCTTTTCTATCAGTTTCTTTATGATGTTCAATGAATTCTTGTTTGTGGATTCTGCTAATCCATTCCCTTGAGGCTAGTAATTTGAGGAAAATTTCAAGATGATTCCATGGTCAAAAGCCCAACTTGATAATCTTATCAAAGCAAAGGCAGACCCATTATTACATACTAAAGCATAAGGAACTCCATACCTAGTTACTATGTTGCTTTCCAAAAACTTGATTACATCTTCAGCATTGCATGTCTTACTACTGACAGCTTCAATCCACCTGGTACAATAATCAGTAATAGTCAACACATACCTATGGCCTGAAGATGATGGAGGGTTGATAGGTCCTATGAAATCCATTCACCATTGAGTAAATGGGCGCATCTCCATCACTGGCTGCAAGGGTTGAGCAGCATATCTTTCTCTATTTGCAGCAACCTGACACATATGACAACATTTGATGTGTTCAGCAATATCTTTAAAAATAGTGGGCCAGTAATACCATGTCCTAAGGATAGCATGAGTGGTAGCTAAGTATGATCTATGTGCAGTTCTGAACTTGTCATGTAATTCTATTAGCACTTTGTCTTCTTCTTGCCTCTCTAGGCATCTAAGATATATTCCCTCAATTCTTCTTGAAAAGGACTCCTCCTTTTATCATGTATTTTTGTGATCTTATTTTTAAGGCTCTCCTTTATGAGGCCTATAATCTTAAAGGACATCTTCCAGTAATCAAGATATGCCTGATGTCTTAATACCACTCTCCATCTTCCCTTGCATTTATGACATACTGCTGACTCATGATGTTAGGATCAATTTCAGATATCATCTGACTCAACGCTTGTCCCCTCACTAATTTCATGGGTGTTATGTCCATATCATACTCTTGGAGGACATTAATCCATTTGGCTCTCTTTTTGCATGGTTCACTTTGCATTAAAAGCATCTTTATTGTTGCATCAGGTACTACAGTGATCACCTTACTTCTTAAGATGTAATGTCTAAACTTCTTGACTGCTTGAACTAGAGCAAGTGCTTGTCTTTCAACATCCATGTATCTGAGTTCTGCATCCCTGAAAGGACAACTCATGAAGGCTATAGGTTTTTCTTCTTTAGCCTCATTTCTTTGTGTTAATACTATTGTAGATGTATGCTCTGAAGCAAATGAGCAAATATATAAATCTTTGGTATAATCTGGACTAATTAGAACAAGAGCGTTAGATATGGCTTTCTTGATATCTTCAAAATCTCCTCTAGCTTCAAGTGTACACTCAATCTTGGCATCCTTCTTGAGCATGGCATTCAATGGTCTAACAATCTCTACAAAACCAGTAATGAACTTTCTAACAAAATTGATCTTACCAAAGTAAGATTTGAGCTCCTTCTTACTTCCAAGAAGTTGTATCTTCATGATTGATTCTACTCTATCAGGGTCTATGATGATCCCATTCTCTGTTATCAGGTGACCTAATAACTTCCCTGTGGTTACCCCAAATATACATTTCTTAGGGTTTAGGGATATTCCATAATGTTCACATTTCTTTAATACCTTCCTGAGGTCTTCTACATGATTCCCTCTCTCTTTAGAGAAAACTGTCAAGTCATCCATATATATGACTATAAATTTACCAATTAGCCCTCTGAAGGCTATATCCATTTCTCCCTAAAATGTTGCTCCAACATTTATCAACCCAAAGGGCATATGCCTATAGGTGAATATTCCCCACTTTGTGGTGAATGCAGTCTTCAATCTATCTATCTTGTCTACCATCACCTGATTGTAACCTGAAAAACCATCCAAAAATGACATCATCTTTGCACCATTCACAATCAACAAGACCTCATCCAAATAAGGCAAAGGATAGTTATCCTTTTCAAATGCTCTATTTAAATTTCTGAAGTCTACACACAACCTAATGTCACCATTCTTCTTCCTTACTAGGACCAAGTTAGCCACCCATGTAGAATGTTTCACAGGAAATATGATCTTGGCATTAAGTAACTTCTTAACTTCCTCAAAAATGATGGGCTTCAGCAATGCATTAACAGGTCTCTGTTTTTGTCTAAAGGGCTTAACATCTAGCTTTAAAGGTATAGTATGAGTGATGATTGACGTATCATAAGTTTTCAACTCATCATATGTCTAGGAAATAACATGGATATAATCTTTAAGTTCTTGGGTTATCCCTTCCATTTCTTTTTCTATGCATACCTTTCCAATCAAGACATTCTTTTTTTCATCATCATCTCTGGTGTAGGAGCACCAAGACATCTAGGATTTGGTTGATCTTCAAGTAGCTTGTCTTGTTTAAATAAGGTCCTTGAGACCATTAAATGTTGTAATAAGGCTTGAATGCCATGCATGTAAATGGACTATGTCCAAATAGCTAGAATCTATTCTCATGTTGTAAGTCCTAATGAGGACAGTCATGTGGTAAGAGGCAGTCATACAAGTTTGTAGCCCTCCTAATGTGTGTAGGAGGCAATCCTCATGCTTGGAGGCATGTATAAGGTTAAAAGGCATGTTAAGAACCTTGTCAAAGGTTACCAATGATGGAGAGCATTATTTAAACATTAAAACAATCATTATAGTCCAAAAAGAGATACGACAGTTACAAAAACTGTAATCTTGTGTAGATCGGGCAGTTGATAGTTTGGGGATAGTTTTCTTCTCCCTCCATCGATTCAACTACCCTCCATCTTGTGCAAGGCATCAAGGAGGCTTCAAAAAGCCACGAAACAATCCATTTTGGAAGGTGAAACAAGTTTTGAAGTGAAATGAAATAAAGAAACTATTTTTTCTGCATTTTTCTGTGTTTTCCTCACTATTATCAGTCTGTACCCGCACCTGTACGGAATATTCATAGCCCAAGTTTGTAATGGATGATTAGGGGATTGAAGTAGCTTGGTTTTGAATCTTTTTGGGGGTCTTGACAATGATCTAGGTGGGAGAAATCACTGTTTTGTTTTAGACTATCTTAAACTTGTTGTTACAGTCAAGAAATTTGTTGTTTCCTGCATTAATCTGTACCTGTACAGCCTGGTGGAGGTTGGTGTCTATGATGGAGAGTTAGGTGGTTGAGTGACCTTCCTTTTGCAAGTTGTTTGGGCTCTTGACATAACTTTATACCTCTGTATTTCTCCTTTCTCTGCAACTAGGTTGGAAACCCTAAGGGTTCTTCTGAGTAGACCGATGGGTTCTTCTTCATTCCAATGATCTTGTCTATTTGTGATCAGTGGAATAGGATGTATAATAGTTAGGGAAGAGGTTTGTGAAGCTTGCAGAGGCAAGAGAATGGTTTAGGGTGGAGTTTACCATGTAAATGGTCCATCAAGATCCATGTGTTGGAAGTTGGAGGAGGACAGCAGTAGAGGGGTGGTAACCAATGACTGTGGAAGTGGAGATGTTGTAAAATTCCAATGATGCAAGATGCCCCTAGATCTAGTAATGATCCTATGACAAGAAATATGGAGAGATCCTCTAAGGAACCAATCCTCTCTACCTGTTGATTGCTGTCTCTATCAGTCCTCAAAGAAGACAGTCCCACAAGGAAGAGACTAGGTATGTTTTCCATGTTTGTCAAGGAAGACATTAAATGTGTGTAGTATGTTATTGATTTGGATTGTTGTGTGAGACTGAGTTTGTCTTACTAGAGACCACCTTAGGAAAGATATTGGGATTGTCCTTTGTTAGATCTATGGCTCACAACTGAGAGGGGGGGTGAATCAGTTGTGCATAAACTTGCTTCTACTTCAAACACTTGATTCTTCTTGTTAGTTAACAACATATAAATTAACCATTCATGAAAGCAGAAAGCATAAACACCGAAGTAGATAAACATCAACACATTTGACACCAAGATTTTTGACATGGAAAACCCAGTTAAGGAAAAAACCATGGGGTGATTAACCCAAGGATTATTCTCTATTAGAAGAATAAGAAAAACAAATGGCACATGCCAGTCAGGGCTCACTGCCTGAGCACACTACTCACCAAGAGGCACACTGCCTACAAAAGAGATACACTATCTACAAGATCATAAGTATCACAACCTTGAACTAGAGAATGACATCTTCACCATGTCTGGATCAGTTCCATTTAAGCTCACAACACACCTACTCTACCCTTTCGCTCTTCCGCTATATCACACTCATCCGCTTCAACACCACACCTCAAAATGGATTCACAAACCTTCATTTATACAAGACATTGACTTAGGAATAAGCATCTAAGTCGGCACTCAACCATAAGAACATTCGCAAGATCAATAACACATCCGGTTGGCCACCACAAGAACATTTGTAGGATGAACAACCCATCCGGTCGGCTAGTCTGAACAAGAACTTCATCCAGAAGACTATCTTCAATTCCAGGCTCTACCACCAATGCAGATCAATAACACAACCTCAACACGATCCAAGAATCTTCACAAGCTTTCCTGAATGACCGAGAACATCCGCACTTCCTCTGCTCACCAGAATCTCTTCTCTTCCTCATCTGGAACTTCAAGAACATAGTCTACCACTACTGTCATACTGCAACATGTGCTTCTGGACCTCCAAATCATGAATAAATTAAGATGACATATCACAAGGACATCCCAAACACTCCATCCAATCTGCAAGATAGGATAATGCACTTCCAGATCTCACCGGACCTCTTTGTAGCACTCTGTCACTCCGGAGTACCTCCTGGAACCGGTTCTAATTGATCAATCACAACTTCTTCAAATCTGCATGCGTACCTCTGAAAACTTAACTAGATCATCTCAAGACTCATATCTACAAACCCTTTAATCTGCATCCTTTGGTCATCAACTTATTGAGTACTTTTGCCTTCTTCTCATCACTGTTCTTCACTGTTCCTATTTGAGACTAATTTTCTCAATATCCTCAGCACACAGTTCATCCAATTCTTCTTGTCAATGCAATATGAGTTATGTTGACATCAATGACAACAATGATGAACCTCATACTTGCAACAATCTCCCCCTTTGTCATTGATGGCAACATATGATGTGAAAAACCATCAAGACAAGATCTTCTCCTTTCTGTCACAGCTCCCCTGGTGCAGGAGCACCCCTTCAAGGCAGGACATAAGTTCATTGTTCGCATGTCAGGACATTAGTCTATTTTTAGTATGTTTGACTTCATGATGTAATAAGGTCCATTGGACCAATGCGTATGTGTTTGATCCACCTAGGAGAATGTGTAGGTAGTTAGAGTTCATTATCAGGTTGTCTGAGCTGTCTTCTCCCAGCCGCTTGGAAGCTCCCAGCCGCTGGGAATCGAGTTGGTAGTACTCGTAGGATATTGCTATAAATACCTCAGATCAGTTAGGGTTTGAGATCGAGATGAGAGTAGTAGTTATGTTATGTTGTACTGGTGATTGAGATCAGAGAGAGTAGTAGAGAGGAAGGAGAGTAGTAGTTATGTTATGTTGTACTGGTGATTGAGTGAAATCCAGAGATCAGTCCAAACATTGTGAAACATTGTTGTAGAAACAGGACATTTGTGTTTTATCTAAATAAGATCTCATCAATTGCATTATCTGGTTTATCAGCTATTTATGTTTTGATTTCTGTTCTGATTACAGGTTAATGGATTCTTTCAACCCTTCCACTGGTTGATTCTGTGAATCGGTGGAATGGTCATGCATGTTAGTTTAGGTTGTATTTTAGTTTTCTGTTTATGCATTTCATTGTGTGGGAGATCGATTGGTAGCATGCTATGAATCAACCTAGCATCCTCATGTGCTAGGATTTAGGAAGATAAACTGTTAAGTTTTGATCTGAAGGTGATCCGACCCGATCATCATGTTTTCTTTGTAAAATTGTGCGGTTCTGTGAGTTTGCATGCAGCTGACGGATATACAGGGATCTGCATGTGCTTTTCCAGACGGAGTGAATCGTATCGTCATCTACGAGTATATCACTATCCAAATCAGGTTATGAAGCTGACGAAGACTGTATGTTTCAAGTGCATCAGGATGATATAAGTCAGATATATACTCAGTGTGTATATCATCGTCAGGATCATCTTTCGTGTGTATCTATCGTCCGCATATCGCTATCGCATGCAGAAGTGAAAGTTCACTTTTTGGCTAAGGACCGGAAAGGTCATCATCAGGATATTGAAAAGATCACCGGATGTTCATTATCATGTTGCGGAGGATATAAGTGTCTTATATCCTGTTAACATCATCATCAGGTGCATTGACATCATCATCGGGTGCAAGTGACGTCATCGTCATCAGGATATTGCGAATATCACCCTATGCAAGTTTATCCTGCTGTCGCTAAGTGTTTTGGCATCGGCATAAGTCATTGGCATAAAGTTGAGTATCATCATCAAGATGTTTCAATATGACCGGATAAGTCATATCCTGATGCTGTTGTTTGAGTAGTCGGATATCAGGGTGACATAAGCATCGAAGGAAAGGTGCATGAAGTGTCGTCATCAGGATATATGGAGGGAACCAGATATTTTATATCCTGCTGATGAAGGTGATGTTGAACATCATGATGCTGTAGATAGAGGTTGGCGCTAAGATGAACAGTGAACATCAGGAGGATGTTTGCGCTTGCCGAATATGATGATGCTGTCTGTGTTAGCAAGAAATATGATGATGATGATAAGCTGATAGGTATTACATACTGCATGTCCAAGATTTTAACATGCTGGTTGTGTTAATGACTCCTCCTTCCCATTTCTAAGCTTCTGTTGCGTTTCCTCTGCATCATAGTGGTATCAGAGCAAAGGAAGGATCTTCTGGAAAAGATCAGGATATAGCAGGATGTCAGATGAAGAAGGAACATCTGAGATTCTGGCAAGGATGACCAACGTTGAGTTGGCAGTTCTGGTAAAGAAACAGATTGCAGAGAGCAAGGCCGTGAAGGCTCAGAATCAGGAATTGAAGGATGAGTTAGAGAAGTTGAGGAACAGAGTAGGTTCTGGTAGAGAAGAAGATAGGGAAGAAGAAGAGATCCCTAGTTGGAATGAGGAGGTCGTTCCTGCAGACCAGAGACCACTGTTGAACACCCTCAAGGCCATGGAGAGGAGAACCATGGATGTGAAATTAGATTTGCCAGTGTTTACAGGAAAGATGGAACCTGATTCAGTGATGGAGTGGATAGACTCCTTGAACAATTTCTTTGAAACAGAGGAGATACCAGAACAACAGAGGGTGAAAATAGCCCAGTCAAAAATGAAAGACGCTGCCTTGACATGGTGGAATTTCGTCCAAGATGATAGAGTACAGGAAGGAAAGCGTAGAGTCACTACATGGAAGAAAATGATGGCATTAGTAAAGGAAGCTTATGTCCCATTGGATTACAGTATCCAATTACACAAGAGGAAGCAAAACCTGAAGTAGAAGGAGCTAGATGTCAGCTCATATACAGAAGAATTCATGAAACTTTGTATGAAAACAAAGGTAAAGGAAAGTGAAGAA
Source organism: Cunninghamia lanceolata (assembly GCA_027924645.1). Lineage (NCBI taxonomy): Eukaryota > Viridiplantae > Streptophyta > Pinopsida > Cupressales > Cupressaceae > Cunninghamia > Cunninghamia lanceolata. The sequence continues at coordinate 992,077 of BSBN01000030.1, forward strand.
GAGAAGGTAGCCAGATACCTTAATGGATTGAGGTTCAACATTCAGGAAGATTTAAGTCTGCATAATCCAGATATAGTTCAGAAATGCTTTCAGTTGGCATTGAAAGTGGAAGAGAAGTTAAAGAGAAAACAAGAACAACACAATAGAGGAAGAGGAAGACAACAAAGGGGTGGAAGAGGTCCTTTTAGAGGTAGAGGACATGGACATGGATATCAAGGAGAATCCAGTCATGACAATAGTAAGGGAAACAATAGTCAGAACCAGGGGGAAAATTATAGTCAGCAGGGAAACTTCAGAGGTAGAAGACCTTTCAGAGGAAGATCCCAGGGCAGAGGATCCATCAGATGTTATAACTGTAACAAAGAAGGCCATATAGCCAGCAGATGTCCAGAAAAGGCCACAAGCTCAACAGGAGAAAGGAGAACAAATCTGATCCAAGAACCTGATAATCAAAGTATGACAGGCTCTAATTCTTTTCAGAGTGTGAATGCTCCTGATAATTATGGATACCCAGAAAGTGGAGAGTCTCGAATGATGAGAAGAACAATGACTACCATGAAGGTACCTGACAAAGAATCCCCTCAAAGAAAGTCTCTTTTCAGGACTATTTGCAAAGCAGGAGGTAAGGCATGTAAAGTTTTGATTGATTTTGGTTCTACTGAAAATTTTGTGTCTGAAGAAATGGTGACAAAGCTTAAGCTTAGGAGATTGCCTCACCCATCCCCATATAAAGTCTCATGGCTTACCCAAGGTCAGCAGACAATTGTAGAAGAGTAGGCTTGGGTAGAATTTCAGATTGGAGCATATAAGGATAAGTTGTTGTTTGATATTACCACGATGGATGCTTGCAATCTTTTATTTGGTAGACCATGGCAGTATGATTTGAAGGCACAACATGATGGTGTTAGAAACACCTATACAATCACTAAAGATGGTAAGGTTATAAAGTTACTACCATTGACAGAGAAGGAGGAGAAATCTAAAGGAAAAGAGGTGAAGGTAATGTTGATGGAAGGTAAACAGTTCATGAAAGAAGTAGTAGCAGAAGGTGCAGTTGCATATGCCCTAATCCCATGTATGAGGGTGAATAAAGAACAGCAGCAAGAAGTCAAGGAAGAGAAGAAGCAAAGGTTCATAGACCCAGCTATCCAAGAGCTATTGGATAAGTACAAAGGTATCATCTCAGAGGGAATGCCAAGATCCCTACCACCTGTCAGGGATATTAGTCACTGCATAGACTTAATTCCAGGGTCAACACTTCCAAACAAAGCAGCCTATAAACTAACTCCAGAACAGAATGCAGAAGTAGCCAGACAAATTGAAGAATTATTGGATTTAGGTCTGATTGGGAAAAGTTTAAGTCCATGTGCAGTACCAGCTGTACTAGCACCAAAGAAGGAAGGTACTTGGAGGCTTTGCACAGATTCCAAAGATATTAACAAGATCACAATCAGGTATAGGTTTCCAATCCCTAGGATAGAGGATTTACTTGACTGTTTGGGAGGTGCTATGTATTTTACAAAAATAGATCTGAAGAGTGGATATCATCAGATCAGGATTAGGCCAGGAGATGAATGGAAAATAGCATTCAAAACTAATGAAGGGTTATATGAGTGGAAGGTTATGCCTTTTGGTTTATCTAATGCACCTAGTACTTTTATGAGGTTGATGAATGAGGTTTTGAAAGAGTTCATTGGTAAGTTTGTCATAGTATATCTAGATGACATTCTGATTTTCAACAACACAAAAGAAGAACATCTTAGACACATAGATTTGGTTCTTAAGAGGTTACATGAAGAGCAGCTGATGATAAATTTAGACAAGTGTTTGTTCATGCAAGAGGAGATCACATATTTGGGTTTTGTCATTTCACAAGGAAAGTTACAAATGGATAAGGAGAAGGTAAGTGCCATATTGTCTTGGCCAACCCCAAAGACTATGAATGATGTCAAAAGTTTCCATGGGTTAGCAACCTTCTATAGGAAGTTTATAAGAGGGTTTAGTCATATTTGTGCACCCATGCTTGATACCATCAAAGGAGGACAGAAGTGCAGATTTGTTTGGACTCAAAGAGCAGATGATTCTTTTGAAACATTGAAGAAGAAGGTGGCACAGTAGCCAGTCCTTGCACTTCCAGACTTTAACAAAATCTTTCAGGTGGAATGTGATGCCAGTCACATGGCCATTGGAGCAGTACTCGGCCAAGAAGGTAGACCTATTGCATTTTTCAGTGAGAAGCTCAATGATGCTGAAAAGAGGTATTCCTCATATGATTTGGAAATGTATGCTTTAGTCCAGTCACTCGAGAAATGGAGGCATTACTTGATGCCAAAGGAATTCATAGTATTCACAGATAACCAGGCTCTGAGTTTCATAAACAGCCAGGAAAAGCTGAACCACAGACACATGAAATGGGTAGAAACCTTACAAGCGTTTACTTTTACATTGAAGCATATGAAAGGAGTCAAGAATAAAGTTGCAGATGCTTTGAGCAGGAGAGTTCTAACAGTCAACCAGATTTAGTTAGAAAGTGTTGGCATTGATTCACTAAAGACCATGTATGAGACTGATGAAGATTTTGGGGAGATATATCATGTATGTACTTCTTTTGGAGAGAAATATCATGCTGAATTCTCTAAATTTTTGATCCAAGATGGATTGTTGTTCAAAGGTGAAGCTTTTACAGAAGCCATAAAAGAGGTTCATGATCAAGTCAAGACCCAACTGCAACAAACCACCTTGAAGTATAAGGAATATGCTGATAAAAAGAAGAAGGATGTACAATTTGATGTTGGAGATTTGGTATGGGTTCATTTGAAGAAGGACAGACTTCCTAAGGGAAAATATACTAAACTTATGCAGAGAAAAGTTGGACCATGTCAGATCTTGCACAAGCATGGACAGAATGCTTATGAGATACAACTCCCCCTTGATCTTGGTTTGTCCCCTATATTCAATGTATGTGATTTAACTCCATACAAGTCTTATCCAGATGCAGATCAGGATCTCCTACAGGATATAGTCCATGATAACATTCCCAAGCATGATCCTCCACAGTTGCAGAAGGTTTTGGACACTAGAGTGGTCCAACAGACCCGGAACAAACAGTACTTGGAGTATCTAGTCTCTTGGAAGGGAAAACCTAATTCTGAAGCAGTATGGATGACTGAAGAGCAGATCCAAAAACATGGTGCAGATCTTCATACTCTCATCTCAAGTGGACTTGAGATTTCTTCTTCTGGGGAGTATGGTGCAGGAGCACCCCTTCAAGGCAGGACATAAGTTCATTGTTCGCATGTCAGGACATTAGTCTATTTTTAGTATGTTTGACTTCATGATGTAATAAGGTCCATTGGACCAATACGTATGTGTTTGATCCACCTAGGAGAATGTGCAGGTAGTTAGAGTTCATTATCAGGTTGTCTGAGCTATCTTCTCCCAGCCGCTTGGAAGCTCCCAGCCACTGGGAATCGAGTTGGTAGTACTCATAGGATATTGCTATAAATAACTCAGATCAGTTAGGGTTTGAGATCGAGATGAGAGTAGTAGTTATGTTATGTTGTACTGGTGATTGAGATCAGAGAGAGTAGTAGAGAGGAAGGAGAGTAGTAGTTATGTTATGTTGTACTGGTGATTGAGTGAAATCCAGAGATCAGTCCAGACATTGTGAAACATTGTTGTAGAAACAGGACATTTGTGTTTCATCTAAATAAGATCTCATCAATTGCATTATCTGGTTTATCAGCTGTTTATGTTTTGATTTCTGTTCTGATTACAGGTTAATGGATTCTTTCAACCCTTCCACCGGTTGCTTTTGTGAATTGGTGGAATGGTCATGCATGTTAGTTTAGGTTGTATTTTAGTTTTCTGTTTATGCATTTCATTGTGTGGGAGATCGATTGGTAGCATGCTATGAATCAATCTAGCATCCTCATGTGCTAGGATTTAGGAAGATAAACTGTTAAGTTTTGATCTGAAGGTGATCCGGCCCGATCATCATGTTTTCTTTGTAAAATTGTGCGGTTCTGTGAGTTTGCATGCAGCTGACGGATATACAGGGATCTGCATGTGCTTTTCCAAATGGAGTGAATCGTATCGTCATCTATGAGTATATCGCTATCCGGATCAGGTTATGAAGCTGACGAAGACTATATGTTTCAAGTGCATCAGGATGATATAAGTCAGATATATACTCAGTGTGTATATCATCGTCAGGATCATCTTTCGTGTGTATCCATCGTCCACATATCGCTATCGCATGCAGAAGTGAAAGTTCACTTTTTGTCTAAGGACCGGAAAGGTCATCATCAGGATATTGAAAAGATCACCGGATGTTCATTATCATGTTGCGGAGGATATAAGTGTCTTATATCCTGTTGACATCATCATCAGGTGCATTGACATCATCATCGGGTGCAAGTGACGTCATCATCATCAGGATATTGCGAATATCACCCTATGCAAGTTTATCCTGCTGTCGCTAAGTGTTTTGGCATCGGCGTAAGTCATCGGCATAAAGTTGAGTATCATCATCAGGATGTTTCAATATGACCGGATAAGTCATATCCTGATGCTGTTGTTTGAGTAGTCGGATATTGGGGTGACGTAAGCATCGAAGGAAAGGTGCGTGAAGTGTCGTCATCAGGATATATGGAGGGAACCAGATATTTTATATCCTGCTGATGAAGGTGATGTTGAACATCATGATGCTATAGATAGAGGTTGGCGGTAAGATGAACAGTGAACATCAGGAGGATGTTTGCGCTTGCCGAATATGATGATGTTGTCTGTGTTAGCAAGAAATATGATGATGATGATAAGCCGATAGGTATTACATACTGCATGTCCAGGATTTTAACATGCTGGTTGTGTTAATGACTCCTCCTTCCCATTTGTAAGCTTCGGTTGCGTTTCCTCTGCATCATCCCCCTATCAGCAACAACTCTTCACATGTCTTATCTTTCTTTACTGCTCCCCCTTTTGATCATCAACCACTTGTTTTTCACATGTCTTCTCTCCCCCTTTGACATCAATGGCAAAGGGCTCATACTTACAACTCTAACACATCAGAATCATACCAGCTGCTCCCCCTTAGTAGCAGCTCCCCATCATCAATCCAGATCACAAGATATGACTGTGATATCCACCGGACTGATGCACATCAGTGCATCCTAGTTCATCACCGGAGGGGCCATGACCCCTAGCTTCTCCCGGAGATACTCAAAAGAGTCTTTGGGAAGAGGTTTAGTAAAGATATCTACAATCTGATCCTTTGAGGGTACATATTCCAATCTAACTTCACCCTTGTTCACTTGCTCTCTCAGAAAGTGAAACTTGATAGATATGTGCTTGGTCTTAGAATGCAACACCGGATTCTTTGAAATATTTATTGCACTTGAATTATCACAGAGAATTGTGATAGGCTCCTCATATTCTACTTTCATATCTCTTAGCATCTGCTTCATCCATAAGATCTGAGTACAACTACTTGTTGCTGCAATGTATTCTGCTTCAGTTGTAGACAAAGATATTGCCTCTTGTTTCTTGCTTAGCCAAGAAACCAATCTTTTTCCCAAAAAGAATGCTCCTCCACTTGTACTCTTCTGGTCATCCACATCTCCTGCCCAATCTGCATCTGTGTAAGCATGAAGAGAGAAATCCTGATCTCTAGGATACCATAGACCATACTCAACTGTTCCCTTCAAGTACCTAAAAATTCTTTTGATTGCCATGACATGAGATTCTCTAGGATCAGCTTGAAATCTTGCCACAAGACCAACAACCTACATTATATCTGGTCTAGTCTGAGTGAGATACAATAGTCCTCCAATCATTGATCTGTATTTGGTCTAATCTGTTTTAGGACAGTCATCATCTTTGCTCAACTTACATCTGGTTGCCATAGGGGTGTTCATTGGCTTTGAATCTTCCATTCTGAATTTCCTCAACAATTCTTTTGCATATTTGGTTTGACAGATAAAGATGCCTTTCTTTGTCTGAGTAATTTGTAGACCGAAGAAGAAATTCATTTCACCAAGCATTGACATTTCAAACTCACTTTTCATTTGATTTGTAAAAGTTTTACACATGTTGTCCTTTCCTCCAAAGATGATATCATCAACAAATACTTCAATAATCAAGATGTTTTCCTTATCTATTTGAAAGTATAGGTTACTATCAGCAGTACCTTTGTTGAAGCCAATATGTACAAGATGCTTATCCAACCTTTCATATCGTGCTCTTGGGGCTTGCTTCAAACCATACAGTGCTTTCTTCAACTTGCAGACCATATCATCATGATCAGACAATTGAAATCCATCCGGTTGTTCAATGTACACTTCTTCTTCCAAGTCACCATTTAGGAAGGCAGACTTGACATCCATCTGATATACCTTGAAGTCTTTGAAGGCAGCAAATGCAAGAAATAATCTGACTGCTTCAATTCTTGCCACCAGAGAAAAAGTCTCTTTAAAATCAATTCCTTTTATTTGAGAGTAGCCTTTGCAGACCAATCTAGCTTTGTTTCTGATTACTTCACCAACTTCATTTAGTTTTTTCCGGAAGACCCATTTGGTTCCAATCACATTCTTGTTTCTAGGTCTAGGAACAAGATCCCAAGTATGATTTTTCTCAATTTGCATCAATTCTTCCTTCATTGCTTTGGTCCAATTTTCATCATTGCAAGCTTCATTAACTGTCCTAGGTTCAATCTTTGAAATCAGACAGTATTCATTTGAATCTTGAGCAATTCTTCTCCTTGTTTGTACCCCTTTACTTTTGTCACCTATGATCTATTCTTTAGAATGATTTAGAGTTACATTCCTTGGAACTTTGGGAGTTTCTTGCACAACTAATTCTTGATTAGGCTCATTCAGACAAACTTATTCTTCCTGATTTACCAGATCAGTTTGGATCTGAACTTCAGAGGAAGATGGAGCTCCTTGTACTAGAAAATCATTCTGATCATCTTCATCACATTCATAGAATCTTGAAGGCTTCTCAATTCCTTCATCAACCTTTACATTTGTACTTTCTATCATTTTTCTCAATCTCTTATTGTAACACTAGTATGCTTTGCTTTGAGTGGAGTAACCCAAGAAAATTCCTTCATCACTTCTAGCATCAAACTTTCTTAAATCTTCATCTCTTTTGATGTAACACTTGCTACCAAATACTCTGAAATATCTCACAGTGGGAGTTATGCCAAACCAAAGTTCATAAGTAGTCTTACCGGTATTGCTTCTGATCTAAACTCGATTAAGAGTATAAACTGCAGTGCAGACAGCTTCTCTCCAAAATATCTGAGGAACACTTGCTTCCATCATCATTGTCCTCGCTACTTCCTAGATGGTCTGGTTCTTTCTCTCAACTACTCCATTCTGCTGTGGAGTCCTAGGAGCAGACAACTATCTCTTTATACCATGCTTCTCACAAAAATCTATGAATTCACCGGATGTGAATTCACCACCTCTATCAGACCTTAAACATTTTAGTTTTAATCCAGTTTGATTCTCTACCATAGCTTTGAAGACTTTGAACTTCTCAAAGGCTTCTGATTTCTCTTTTAAGAAGGTAACCCACATCATCCGGGAATGATCATCAATCAGTAACATAAAATACCTGTCACCTTGCATACTCTTGATTCTTGTTAGACCACAGAGATTAGTATGAACTAATTCCAACAATCCGGTAGAGGACTGATCCTTGCTTTTGAAAGAGACTCTGCTCTATTTACCTAGCTGACATTCTTTGCACAAACTATTTGTAGGTTTCACCAATTTTGGAAGATCTCTTACAGCCTGAGTATTGCTTATCTTGATGATGTTATCAAAATTCACATAACACATTCTTCTATGCCATAACCAACTCTGATCAACTTGAGCAAACAGACAACTTTTATCTGAACCAACTAGATGGAAGATATTACCTTTTGTTTGAGTTTCGGATGCAATCTCAGTTCCGGAGCTTTCAAAGATCCTGTATCTTCCATTCTTGAACCGGAGATCATAGCCTTTGTCCACCAACTGACCAACACTGAGAAGATTGTGGTTCAATCCTTCAACATATAGTACATTACCAGTTTTGCTCTTTCCATCAAAAGAAATAGTTCCCCTGCCTCTGATTCTGCCAGCAGAATTATCACTGAACTTTACCATTCCTCCTTCATACCTTTCCAAATCTAAGAACTTGTTCTTGTCACCTGTCATGTGGTGAGAACATCCACTATCAATAACCCAATCATCCTTTTCTTCAATTTGGGTAGCCAAGGCTCTTTCCACAACCTTATGATTTACAAATTCAGAGGATATTGAATTTTCTTCCTTGATGGCAATAAACACCCATTCATTTCTAGATTTGCTTCCCATTTCTGATTCATCATCTGTTACTCCTTCATTATCATCTTCTTCATGAACATAATAACAGTTCTTTTGGAACCTTTATCTGTTAACATTTGACCTTACAGATCTTTCCAGACATCTTGAAGCAAAATGACCAATCTTATTGCAATTGAAGCACTTAAAGGGTAATTTTCCTTCATACTTACCAGATCCTCTTGGCAGTCTCTTAGCAATGAGGGCTTCAAGATGGGCTGTTTCTACTTCTTCCTCTTCCATGTCTTTTCTTGCTTGATCATACCATGACATCTTCCTTGAAGAGTTTTCTCCCAGATCAAATCTTTGTTTTCCTTTCACATAGGCACTGGCTTTGAATGCAGATTTAGTCTTGGGGAGATCATCTCCAAACTCAGTCATTTCAAATGTAGCTAGTTTTCTAGCCAATTGCTCTCTTCTCACAGTTGCATGGGCTCTAAATTCATCAATGACAGCAACCTTGATCTTGTAGGCAACAGGAAGGGATCTGAGAATTTTGTAAATAATTTCATTTTCATCAAGAACTCCATTGGCATTCCTGATTCCACACACCAGCTCATTCACTCTTGGCATAAAGGTAGTGATGTTTTCATCATCTCTCATCTTTAATCTTTCAAACTTCCCTTTCAAACTTTGCAACCTTGCACTCTTGACAAACTCATTTCCTTCATACAGAAGTTCCAGTTTAGTCCAGATCTCATATGCAGTTGGTAGGTCAATAACATTTGAGAGATCTGAGTCATTCAATGTGCTTAGAAGAGCTTCTTTGGTCCGCAAATTGTTTTTAGCATTTGTGATTTCGTTCAGTGTTGTCGGACCACCCTGTGGAGGTACATAAGCCTTCGTGATCATGGACAGATATGCTTTTCCCATACACTCCAAGTGACATCTCATGCAACCTTTCTAGAGCGAGAAATTGGTTCCATTGAACTTCGGACTATCCTTCTTATATGATGACATCCTGGATCTGCTCAAGTAGTTAAGCTCCTTTCAGATGAACTTAGCTCTGATACCAATTGTTAGATCTATGGCTCACAACTAAGAGGGGGGGTGAATCAGTTGTGCATAAACTTGCTTCTACTTCAAACACTTGATTCTTCTTGTTAGTTAACAGCATATAAATTAACCATTCATGAAATCAAAAAGCATAAACACCAGAGCAGATAAACATCAACACATTTGACACCAAGATTTTTGACATGGAAAACCCAGTTAAGGGAAAAACCACGGGGTGATTAACCCAAGGATTATTCTTTGTTAGAAGAATAAGAAAAACAAATGGCACATGCCAGTCAGGGCTCACTGCCTGAGCACACTGCTCACAAAGAGGCACACTACCTACAAAAGAGACACACTATCTACAAGATCATAAGTATCACAACCTTGAACTGGAGAATGACATCTTCACCATGTCTGGATCAGTTCCATTTAAGCTCACAACACACCTACCCTGCCCTTTCGCTCTTCCACTATATCACACTCATCTGCTTCAACACCACACCTCAAAATGGATTCACAAACCTTCATTTATACAAGACATCGACTTAGGAATAAGCATCTAAGTCGGCACTCAACCATAAGAACATTCGCAAGATCAATAACACATCCAGTTAGCCACCACAAGAACATTTGTAGGATGAACAACCCATCCGGTTGGCTAGTCTAAACAAGAACTTCATCCGGAAGACTATCTTCAATTCCAAGCTCTACCACCAATGTGGATCAACAACACAACCTCAACACGATCCAAGAATCTTCACAAGCTTTCCTGAATGATCGGGAACATCTGCACTTCCTTTGCTCACCAGAATCTCTTCTCTTCCTCATCTGAAACTTCAAGAACATAGTCTACCGCTACTGTCATACTACAACATGTGCTTCCGAACCTCCAAATCATGAATAAATTGAGATGACATATCACAAGGACATCCCAAACACTCCATCCAATCTGCAAGATAGGATAATGCACTTCTGGATCTCACCGGACCTCTTTGTAGCACTCTGTCACTCCGGAGTACCTCCTAGAACCGGTTCTACTTGATCAATCACAACTTCAAATCTACATGCGGACCTCTGAAAACTTAATTGGATCATCTCAAGACTCATATCTACAAACCCTTTAATCCGCATCCTTTGGTCATCAACTTATTAAGTATTTTTGCCTTCTTCTCATCACTGTTCTTCACTGTTCCTGTTTGAGACTAATTTTCTCAATATCCTCAACACACAGTTCATCCAATTCTTCTTGTCAATGCAATATGAGTTATGTTGATATCAATGACAACACTGATGAACCTCATACTTGCAACAATCGTTCTCATGGAGTAGTAGTGTTGTGACAATCAATGAGACTGCTGTCCTGCAGACCCTGCATAGTGGATGGGATGGAATGTTAGTTGGAGTTAGGAATCTTGGAAGATGTGTGCCCTGAAGTCCTCTCTCTTCATGACATGAGCATGTATATGTTGTTGTGTTTAAATCTTTCATGTTAGAAGCCTGATTTCTAACAAAGACAGTGAACCTTGAGAGAACGGTCCCATTGAAGTTTTGAAGTATGCTTCTGCTGTCCTAGATGCTCTGGATCATTTGTGGTATCAGAGCCACTAGTAGGTCTTTGAGGAAGTAGTAGATCTTGTGAAACAGTAAGGGCTTGTGAGAGTTGTAAGGATGCCACCTAAGAATCAGATGGCTAGGGAGAACAATGAGTTGAGAGAAGCCTTAGAGGCTAGAGAAAAAGAGTTGAGGGATAGAAGAGAGTAGGATGCTACAAGGGAAAGAGAGTTAAGGCAAGTAAGAAGGGAGAATGCATCAATCTTAGCTAGATTGGAAGCATTGGAGAAGAATCCTAGAAGGCATGAGAAAGATGATTAAGAAGGAGATGAGGAGGCAAATGAGAATCCTCCTAAGGATGAGTTGGATGCTGAAGAGAAGAAATTTGTGAGATTGTTGAAGGCAGTCCAAGGAAGTGGAACAAAGGCAAACATAGAGTTACCTATCTATCAGGGGAAGATGGATAGTGAAGAGGTATGAGGGTGGATAGATGCCCTTGAAAATTGCTTTGAGTATGAGGAGATGAGTGATGAGAAGAAGATCAAATTTGCAAAAACAGAACTGAGAGGAACAACACTACATGGTGGAGTAGTGTGCAAACAGAAAGAGTGGCTAGAGGTGGAACAAGAATCACTTCTTGAGGTAGGATGAAAGATATGATGAAGGATCAATTTCTTCCATCTGATTACTCCATTCAAACAAGGAGGATGAGGCAGAATCTGAAACAGAAGGACATGGATGTTATGTCCTATACTGAGCAATTTCATAAGCTTAGTATTAGAGGAGGATTGGAAGAGGAAGAAGAGAAAGTGGCAAGGTACCTTAATGGGCTTAGGTATAACTTGCAGGATGAGATTGGCTTGACAGTACCAAAATCACTTGGAGAATGTTTTTAGTTAGCCATCAGGGCTGAAGAGAAGGTGAAGAGAAAGCAAGAAAGACAAGGAGGTAGTGGAAGGGGATATAGAGGTAGGGGCAGACCTACTAATGAAGTATAGAACAACAATGAGAAAGGTAAAGAGTTTTCTACAGATCAAAGAGGTGGATATAGAGGTGGAGGTAAATTTGGATCAGAAAGAGGAGTGTTTACAGGTAGATGTTACCATTGCAATGAAGTAGGACACACATCTTTCAAATGTCCTAAGAAGGATGATGTTGACAAGAGCAAGGATAGAAGAGTTCACTTGGCACAAGAGGAGGAGAAGCAAGAAGAACCAGAAACGTTGTCAGCCTCTCCAGTAATGGTTGGAGAAATGCTCATGGTGGAAAAAGGTAAAATGCAGCAAACACCATAGGTATCTATTTTCAAAACTAATTCTTTAAGTCATAGGAAAATATGCAAGTTGATTATAGATTCAGGTTCACATGATAATCTAGTCTCTTGGGAAATGGTGCATAAATTGGGATTGAAAACATTTGATCACCCTAATCCTTACAATGTCACTTGGGTGAGTCAAGAACAACAAGTAATGGTTAGTAAGAAGGCATATGTTGATTTTTCCATTGGTCCATATCAGGATTATGTTTTGTGTCATGTCATTTCAATGACATGTGGGCATATCATTTTGGGTAGACCATTGCAGCATTTGAGAAGGACAATTCATGATGGTTATACTAATAACTATTTGGTGCACAAAGATGGTAAGAGGTTCAAATTGGTGCCTTTACCTTGTGAAGACAAGAAGGAACATGTTACCATTTGTTTTGGAGAGAAATTACAATTGAATGTGCAGGTTAAGGATGATGGGAAACATCAGGAACAGTTGCAGCTGAAGAAGATGGAAGACAGTCCTAAAGAACAGAAGGTTTGGGACTTGAGTTATGTGAAGGTTGGGGACATTGATTTCCCTATAAGGAGGTAGAAGAAGGAAGGTAAACAGTAGATAGTACAGAGAGGAATAAATCAGAACCTCCAGTTGGGAAGAACAGAAGCATTGCAGCAGCATGGTCCTATACAAGGACATTAGAATATGTTTTGGAATACTAACACTTGTGGTAAGTATCATGCAAGTTGGAGAGGGAGGAGGATCACACTTGGGGAGTTCCTATTTCCTAGTCAGAGGAACATCCCAACAAGATTGAAGAATGGTTGGAGCAGATCCCATAACTCTTGGGACAAGAGTTTTCATTATGCCGAGGAGTATGGTGCAGGAGCACCAAGACATCTAGGATTTGGTTGATCTTCAAGTAGTTTATCTTGTTTAAATAAGGTCCTTGAGACCATTAAATGTTGTAATAAGTCTTGAAAGCCATGCATGTAAATGGACTATGTCCAAATAGCTAGAATCTATTTGCATGTTGTAAGTCCTAATGAGGACAGTCATGTGGTAAGAGGTAGTCATACAAGTTTGTAGCCCTCCTAATATGTGTAGGAGGCAATCCTCATGTTTGGAGGCATGTATAAGGTTAAAAGGCATGTTAGGAACCTTGTCAAAGATTACCAATGACGGAGAGCATTATTTAAACATTAAAACAGTCATTATAGTTCAAAAAGAGATAGGACAGTTACAAAAACTGTAATCTTGTGCAGATCGGGCAGTTGATGGTTTGGGGATAGTTTTCTTCTCCCTCCATTGATTCATCTACCCTCCATCTTGTGCAAGGCATCAAGGAGGCTTCAAAAATCCATGAAACAATCCATTTTGGAAGGTGAAACAAGTTTTGAAGTGAAATGAAATAAAGAAACCATTTTTTCTGCATTTTTCTATGTTTTCCTCACTATTATCAGTCTGTACCCGTGCCTGTACGGAACAGTCATAGCCCAAGTTTGTAATGGATGATTAGGGGATTGAAGTAGCTTGGTTTTGAATCTTGTTTGGTGTCTTGACAATGATCTAGGTGGGAGAAATCACTGTTTTGTTTTAGACTATGTTAAACCTGCTGTTACAGTCAAGAAATTCGTTGTTTCCTGCATTAATCTGTACCTGTACAGCTTGGTGGAGGTTGGTGTCTATGATGGAGAGTTAGGTGAATGAGTGACCTTCCTTCTACAAGTTTTTTGGGCTCTTGACATAACTTTATATCTCTATATTTCTCCTTTATCTGCAAGTAGGTTGGAAACCCTAAGTTAGGGTTCTTCTGAGTAGTCCAATGGGTTCTTCTTCATTCCAATGATCTTGTCTATTTGTGATCAGTGGAATATTATGCATAATAGTTAGGGAAGAGGTTTGTGAAGGTTGCAGAGGTAGGAGAATGGTTTAGGGTGGAGTTTACCATGTAAATGGTCCATCAAGATCCATGTGTTGGAAGTTGGAGGAGGACAGCAGTAGAGGGGTGGTAACCAATGACTGTGGAAGTGGAGATGTTGTAAAATGCCAATGATGCAAGATGCCCCTGGATCTAGTAATGATCCTATGATAAGAAATATGGAGAGATCATCTGAGGAACCAATCCTCTCTACCTGTTGATTGTTGTCTCTGTCAGTCCTCAAAGAAGACAGTCCCACAAGGAAGAGACTAGGTATGTTTGCCATGTTTGTCAAGGAAGACATTAAATGTGTGTAGTATGTTATTGATTTGGATTGTTGTGTGAGACTGAGTTTGTCTTACTAGAGACCACCTTAGGAAAGATATTGGGATTGTCCTTCTCATGGAGCAATAGTGTTGTGAAAATCAATGAGACTGTGGTCCTGCAGACCCTGCATAGTGGATGGGATGGAATGTTAGTTGGAGTTAGGAATCTTGGAAGATGTGTGCCCTAAAGTCCTCTCTCTTCATGACATAAGCATGTATATGTTGTTGTGTTTAAAGCTTTCATTGTTAGAAGCCTGATTTCTAACAGAGACAGTGAACCTTGAGAGAACGGTTCCATTGAAGTTTTGAAGTATGCTTTTGTTGTCCTAGATGCTCTGCATTAATGTCCAATGTTAACTTGTGAATATTCTCCTCTATCTGCTTTAGGGAGATCTTTCTATTTTAGCATGTTGTCTAAATCAAATGCTCTTTCCAACTCTATCATTCCCTTAGGAATCTTATTGCTAGGCAACTCTAGGATCTCTTCTTCTTCCCAAATATGGTCCTCCACATTTCTTTCATCTATGATCTGTGCATCAAACACATCTCTATTGGAAATGAAGTCTAAAATGTGTTGATCATCATCAAACACTTGAAGGTTGACTACATTATCTGGTACAGAGGGTACTGATATTAATTCAACTAAAAATCTCTTCAAACCAGATATGGACAATGGTTCCAATGTACTTGCGGCTTGGGCCAAGGCATCTGCCCTATGATTTTGTTCTCTGGGTACATGGGTGATGTTGAATGCATCAAAATCTTCTATCAGATCCCATACCCTATGTCTATAATTAGACAACTTCTTATAATTACAAGAATATATACCTCTTACCTATCTTACTACCAATTCTGAGTCCCCATAGACGTACAAAATCTTCACTTTCTTTCTGAGTGCAAACAATATCCCATGAATCAAGGCTTCATACTCTATCACATTATTTGTGCATGGGAATTGCAATCTATATGCTGCTAAGTAAGATTTACCAGCTGGATCAATAAGATCTATTCCTACTCCAACCCCTTGTTTGGATTTAGATCCATCAAACCTGAGGATCCATGGCTTATCTTTAGTTAAAGACTTGTCTAGGCCTTGTCTTTGCTTTTTAGCTCTAGCAGCTACACCATTTGATATCCATTTCAAAATTGGTGTTTCAATCTTCTCAAACTTCACCTTATCTGGCTGATGTGAAGATGATATTTCTTCTTCTTCTCTACCATCAGAAGGAAAATCTTGTGGATAGGGCAACATCTACCTTTTTAGAATATGCAAACACAATGAACGAGTAGTTTTTAAATGTGGTGCTTCATGTAACCCACACCATCCTTCAATCAGGGCATCCTGTGGAGATCTTTGCTACTGTATCATCTTTTGAATCTGCTTTGACAAAAAGTCTTCAAACTTGGGCAAATTACTATCTCTATCTTCATCAGATAATTCATAATCTAACTCAACTAAACAATCACTTTCTAGGGTGATCTTCCTGTTACTCTTAGCATTACTCTTGCTACATACCAAAATCTCTTCTATCATCTAAATAGAACTTTCAACATGATATGTGATTCCTTCTATTCCTACAGATGATAAACAAAAATCAATATCACTATCACTATCTGCATAACTTACCCTGGATGATGATGATGATGATGCCTCACTGCATGCTTGTTCCAGTTCCATCATGTCTAAGCAAGCGTCATAGGTCTTTTCAAAATGCACCTCATTATGTAACCTGCACCATCCTTCAATTAGAACATCTTGAATAGGTACTTTTAACAATTGACAACATTGCACTTCTTTGGACAAGGTGCATCTCAAAATTCTTGAAGTGATCAACCTCTATCTCATTTTTAGGGCTACAATCAGATTCTAAAACTATTCTATCATCCTGATGATCATCATCATGAACATGAACATCATACATGAGGATCTCCTCTATTTTGACTGTTTGGGGTCTGATGGAGTACACTCTGTTGATAACTGAGAGGGGGGTGAATCAATTATCTTGATTAATTTAACTTTTTGTTCTTCTTTAACTAGTGCAGCATCAAATTAAGTAAGCATGCATAACCATGAAAGCAGAAATAAAATTAATACACATAACACAATGATTTTGATGTGGAAAACCTTGTTAAGGGAAAAACCATAGGGTGATTAACCCAAGATTGTATTCTCTGTTAAAAGAATAAGGTAGTACAAAATGACACTTGCCAAGTTAGGGCTTACTACCTGAGCCCACTGCTCACAAGAGGCTCACTGCCTACAAGAGACTCACTGTCTACAAGTTTATAAGGAAATTAATAAAACACTTGAACTGATGAGAAGCATCCACATATGTTGAGGTTCAGTTCTAGTTAGGCTCAATACACTGATCTACTGCACTTCATTCTTCCTCTTCTTTGGTGTTGCTATCCTGTCACATACCAGACCTGTACTACTGCTTTCACACTGCTCTCTACTTTTATTTGCACTGCACTCTACACCACACACACCCTCATACTAAAATTAATCTGGTATATATATCCTTACCAAGAATTTCATCAACTTTCTAGTCGGCATCTGGAATACTCAATATTTTCCCAAACTCTGGTCTGTCGGCTGAATCCTTGCTTATCAAGTGATGTGTATCAAAGAGATGCTTATAGAAGTCATCAATCATGTCGGCCAATCATGAATGATCCCTTAAGAAACTTTATTACCATCAATATCTCATCTGGATTAAGGTCTGAAGCTCTGCCGGTCAGTTCTTCCTCAGTCTACTCTGCCAAACAGGAACCCAACACTTAGGTGTTCATATCTTTTCACTCTTACATCACCAGAGGCTCAATCTCTGGAATACATTATTCATGTTACTCCTCTTGACTTCCCCAAGTCTGTACTTTACTGAGATACTTCCTCTAAGAGATTCAGACCTAACTGTCAGACCTTGCTACATGCTGTGTTCTTGCTTACCAGACCACAACACTCTTCAATCTGACTTTCGATATAGACACACCATGTCCTACAGATGGATGGGATGAACTTTGTTGCCATCAATGACAACACGCATGAAGCTATGTTGTGTCTCTTGCCAACAATCTCCCCCTTTAGCATTGATGGTAACACTTAGTGAAAAATGACTAAGTGTCACACTACACTCCCCCTTGGCTGATGCTCTATTCTAATGTACACTTTACCAGAGCTCTCCCTTAGCTGGATTCCACATTTTTACTACTCCTTACTCCCCCTTTGACATCAATGGCAAGAGGTAGTGTCCGTACACCAAAATTTCCCAAAAACAATCTATACTTGGCCGCAAAAACATATATACATGTTTTACTTACATATACTGAATTATATTTGCAAAAGTGGTCTTCAACTGTACCACTTCTATTACCCAACTCTTCTTCATCCTTTCCAAAATTGAGATGTGACCACTCAAAAGGAATGCAAAAGCTTTTGCCCTTTTTAGATCTGACAGATCACTAGTCCAAGCTATTGTCTAAGCATCAATTAGGGCCTCATGCATGGCCTCTAACTTAGGGATAATTATCCCTCTAAGTTCACTTAAACTGCTTATTCTATTTTTCTTCTCCTTGTCAAGCTTCTTTATTTCATTTATGACTATAATAGTCTGACACTCTTGATTTACTATGGAAGAGGAGAGAGGATCAAAACTTTGAGATAAACTCAGTAGTTTATCCTCTTGCTCTTTTACTTTCTTCTCAATATCCTTTGTCACTTTAGGCCAGGATAAACAAAATTTATATATATCTTTGCCATCTTTAAGAGCATTTTCTAAGCTCTTTATCCCAATATCCATAACTCTTCTATCATTTGTTATTAGACTCTGCACCTCAGAGAGTCTCTTTCCCAAAAACTCCTTTCGGACCTTTTCTTCTGCTGACTTCTCTAAGGAATCAAAATGTGTATGAACAGAATTTACAAGAGACTTTATATTACCGGATGTGGAGGCCGAAGGATCCTTTTGGAAGGATCGCATGATCTTCTCCAATACACTGGATACAGTTTCTATGAGCTCATAGTCTTCCATGTGAGACTTCAGAAGTTTTTCTTTTTCCTTTGCTTGAGTAAAGGATGCTAGCTTCATGGTTTGAACCGGGGAGAGAGAATCAAAATTGAATGGTCCTTGAAGTAGTTTCAGTTCATCAAATTCCATCATCTCTTTGGTCAAGAAATCTTTGATAGTTTCTGCAGTGTCTCTTGCTAGAGACAGAGTCTTCTTCCCTTCTGCAGTCTTAGAACTGTCTCCTGGAGTCTTTTCTATTTGGTCTTTTTCTTTTTCTTTTGCTTCTTCTTCTTGACTAGTTTTCTCCTCTAATCTTTCTTCTCCTTTAGATCTAGAGTCTGTAGGGGAATCTGGATGAGAGATATTTACTTCTTCTTGGACTTCCTCTTCCGGAACAGAGGAATCCAGCTTAGTTTTCTCCTCACCTATCTTCTTTGCCTCTTCTGCCACTGTCTCCGTAGATTCTCCTTTGTCATCCATGGCAGAGGTTTCATCATCTAAGTCCTCTATAATAGGAAGATTGAATCTTTTGAAGGCATTCCAGAGGATATCTTCTATTTCCTTTGCAACTTTGTCAGTTTCTCCAAGCATAAGTTGATTCATTCTAGATTTGCTCTGGAACTCATCCTTGCAATTCTTGAAGATAATGTTCATTTGTTTAGGGGTAATGGACGAATAGAGCTAAATAGCAATCTGCTCCTGGATTTCTAGATCTTTTTCTTGGGCATTGTTCTTCCTTATTTCAAGTTCCTTCTCTAAGCTTTTGGGAATCAAAGATATAATTTCAATGAATGCTTTGTTGTAGATGTTTAGATACCTGATTGTGGCATCTTGCAATATCTTCTGATCAGTTTCATTATATTCATCATAAAATTCAACCATTGGTTGTAAGTTTCCATCCACAGTAACTGATTTGATGATATCATTAATGCAGAGAGTAGGTTTTTCAACAAATTCCTCTGCCTTCTCTTCTTTGTCTTGACCGGTAGAGGGTTCACCGATTGTTTTCTTCTTCTTCTTCATTTTCTTTACTTCCTCATCTATCTCTATCTCTTCATCATCCTTGAAGCTTGTGTATGATCTTGTAGCCTTTGTCTTTGTTCTCTTTTCTCCTTTACCAGATGATTTTGCTTCCAGTTTTGATGCCTTTGAGCTCTTAGTAGTGGCAGGTGCAGAGCTCTTAGAGGATCTGGTCTGGGAGGGGGCTTCTACTAGAGCACTTTCTTTTTCTACTTCTTGCCTTTCTTTCTCTACCCTTTCCATCTTTTCTCTATTTGCATCAAGTGCCTCCTTTGAAATTCCATGCCTCTTGGCAAATTCTTCTACTTCCCTCCTCACTTTTCTTTTCATTTCCAGTTGTCTTAGCTCTACATGGATCTTCACACTCAACTCTTCAAAGGTTCCAAACCTTTCTACCTTAAGGTCATTGGGCTAACTTAGCAAGCATTGAATATGTAGCTCTAGAATTTTCTCATCAACTTCATACCCCATTAGCATGATCTAGACTATCCTTGGCTCCACTGCCTCTATGAGGCATTGATCAGTCTCTACCATAAATCATACTGTATCTTTATACTTTTCAACTAGAGATTGGGGGATTCTCTCTTTTTCTTGCATCATACTCTGAAAGTTCTCGAAGTAGCCCCATAGTGTTGTATTTTGTGCCTTGGCATCACCTATTCCATGCAAATAATCTCTGATTTGTATGGCAACAGGTCTATCATTTTTCCATATCTAGCCATTAGCTCCAGGTAGCTCATTCATAAATTAAAAGAATAGACACAATATTAGACCACCATATTTAAATGAGTTTTTCTTGTCCTTCTTGATCCTTTGTAAGTTTTCTAATAGTTGGCTCAGGAGAAGTTCACAAAGATCATAGTCGGCATTTTTCCTTAGCGTTTCATAAGCAGTATACACAGTTGTTCCGGATACTGAGTTCTCCCTGTTGGAGTGATATATCTTATAGCCAATTAGCATATATGCAAACTTGATATCCAGATCAGTGATATCTTCTATAGTCATTGCTCTCTTGTCAAATTTTGATCCGGTTGCCTCACTCACTATCTGATTCTTAACAAATTTGAGAGCAGGTATCCCACCAGATGAGTGCAATCTAGTAACTACCCTAATGGCATCCTTGGTTATCTTAAATGGCCTATTCAACCACATGAAGTTGTCATGCACTCTGCTCAAAACATACTGAACCCATTCATCTTCTGCAAAATAGGGGAAATGGATGCAATGTCCAAAATAATTGTCCCGGATAGCCTTGTACTGAGGTTTGAGTTCAAATGAATCATCTATTAACTACTTGTGGTAGATATCCACCAGCTTGGATTCCCCAAATTCTTCAATGTTCACATGAATGTATGCCCTAATATCTTCAACATGCAAAACCCCATGCAGAATGCTAGAAAAAGCGCCTAAGGGATCCACTTCTAGAGATTTGTAGGGATGTTTCTTAAATTTAGGGCGCGGCCTATCAGTAATCTTCACAACATTCAAAGTAGTCATCTTAAAGATTCAAAGAGAGTTTTCAAGATCAAAAAATACCTCTTTACGCTTCTAGGGTTCACGATATGAGCCGGATCGAATTGCTTGGATGAGTCAACTTTTGTATTTGATCTTTGAGAGGTTTGAGATAACTTGTTGCAGAGCTCCTTCTCACTTTCTTTTGAATGCAAATGTGCAAATGATGAACCAAAAAAAAAACTTTTATTTTTTTACAAACCCTAATTCCATTTTGTAATAAATGCACAACCTTAGTTATTCTGGTTGCCTTGTTTTCCTTGTTCTAAGAGGGATCTTTCCGGATCATTGGTATGCACTATTAGCTGTCTATCTACCTTTCCCAAATCATTCCACTTGTCCATAGATCAAGATACCTCAAATTTGAGTCATATTGGATCTAACTGTGAAAATCATGTTCTTACCGGATGACTATTAAACCGGATTAATCTCAGATGATTAACCTCTTTAAATTCCTTGCGGATCTTTCATATCTTTCCCAAGGGTTATTTAGATGTTTCTCTAAGAGCCCTTTTAATCCGTAACCTTCCATGTGCCAATTTCAGGAACCAATTGACTGGCTGGGGGAAATTGTTTTCTTTTGTGACTCCCCCTGAGCCAGAGCTCATCTATTTAGTTTCCAGAAGGAATATTAGCACCAGATTCTGGTGCGGATCCATCCTCAACATTTTTTGTACTCCTCTTCACCCAAATCTTGTTCATCTCCCTTTGAATTTCATCCACATTCACTTTTGCTTTTTCTTTGTCTTGGTTTTGATTATGATGTACCAGACCCTTTTTGTCCTGATTCTTACTTCTACAGAATTTGGCAATATGACTGAATCTATCGCAATTGTAGCAAACAACATTTCTTTGCATATTTGACTGATATCCTCTTGATCTACACTGATTATCCATATGGCCCATTCTATTGCATGTAAAGCATCTACCATTGAATGAATTGTTCATTTGCATATTTCTACACTCATGAGATCTATGACCATACCTTTTGCAATTAAAACACTGTCTGGGGAAGGATGAATTAGTCTGATTCATTCTTCTTCTGCACTGATTTGCTTTATGACCAAAGTTATTATAGTTGTGGCAGTATCCATTGAAGGATGGATATCTTTGAGCATTTGGTTGCCTTACCGGAGGTCTTCTAGGCCTATTCCATGGATTTCCTAATCTAGAGTTCTTCTGACCAAATTTGGAGCTTTCACCTTTTTCATACCCCAAGCCTTGTTTATCACCTACCCTCTTTTGACTTTCAAGGAGAACTTCAAGTTGAGCAGAGATTATCTTGAATTTCTCTTTGTATTCATTTGTTGTTTGAAGATCCCTTTTTAAGAGTGTTAATCTGATTCTCAAGTTGTTCTTCATTATCTCTAGCTTCTTCAAGATCAGACTCCAAATGCCTAATTATTCTATCCATTTTGTGGCAGTCTTCTGACTTCTCCTTGAGAGATTGTTTTAGATTATCTTCAGTCTTTCTTTACTCTTCAATTTCTTGAGTGAATTTCATAACTCCTGATTCCATTTCATGTCTTACCATAATGACCTCTTTTGATAGCTTCTCACATAACTAGTTCTTCTCATTCAAATCTTCATCAATATTATTGGTTTCACTTTGACTTGCTAACTATTGAAGTAGTTCCTTTCTCTTTTTCATAGAGATACTATGTTTCTCTTTTAGTTCATTTATGAAATCATCATCTTGTTTGAGTCTTTCCTTCAATTCATTGACTTTAGAGTGAGATTGCTCAAGATCATCTAGGGCAGACTAAATTTTTTCCCTCATTCCATACATATTTATTGAGATTCCTAGATCTTTCTCAAGTTGTTAGGCTCTATTAGGAGGAACTTGGCTTTGATACCAATTGTTGATAACTAAGAGGGGGGGTGAATCAGTTATCTTGATTAATTTAACTTTATATTCTTCTTTAATTAGTGCGGCATCAAATTAAGTAAGCATGCATAACCATGAAAGCAGAAATAAACTCAATACACATAACATAATGATTTCGATGTGGAAAACCCTATTAAGGGAAAAACCATGGGGTGATTAACCCAAGATTGTATTCTTTGTTAAAAGAATAAGGTAGTACAAAATGGCACTTGCCAAGTTAGGGCTTACTACCTGAGCACACTGCTCACAAGAGGCTCACTGCCTACAGGAGACTCACTATCTACAAGTTTATAAGGAAAGTAATAAGACATTTGAACTGATGAGAAGCACCCACATATGTTGAGGTTCAGTTCCAGTTAGGCTCAATACACTAATCTACTGCACTTCATTCTTCCTCTTCTTTGGTGTTGTTGTCCTCTCACATACCGGACCTATACTATTGCTTTCACACTGCTCTCTACTTTTCTTCACACTACACTCTACACCACACACACCTTCATACCAAAATTAATCTGGTATATATATCCTTACCAATAATTTCATCAACTTTCTAGTCGGCATCCGGAATACTCAATATTTTCCCAAACTCTGGTCTGTCAGCTGAATCCTTGCTTATCAAGTGATGCGTATGAAAGAGATTCTTATAGAAGTCATCAATCATGTCAACCAATCATGAATGATCCCTTAAGAAACTTTATTACCATCAATATCTCATCCGTATTAAGGTTTGAAGCTCTACCGGTCAGTTCTTCCTTAGTCTACTCTACCAAACAGGAACCCAACACTTAGGTGTTCATATCTTTTCACTCTTACATCACCGGAGGCTCAATCTTTGGAATATATTAGTCATGTTACTCCTCTTGACTTCCCCAAGTCTACACTTTACTGAGATACTTCCTCTAAGAGATCCAAACCTGACTGTCGGACCTTGCTACATGCTCTATTCTTGCTTACTGGACCATAACACTCTTCAATTTGACTTCCAGTATAGGTACACCATGTCTTGCGGATGGGTGGGATAAACTTTGTTGCCATCAATGACAACACTCATGAAGCTACACTATTTCTCTTGCCAACACACTCCAAGTTCCACATCCACATACATAATCTCATTGGTTTTATTCTATTCAGTGATCATATGTTTCATGCGAGGTTCATCATCTATCCTTATTTGATTAGGTATTCCTTTCCAGGGTAACCACATGTGACTAAAATCAGTGGACATGTATCCATTGAGTGTTTTTGACCAATCTCTACTAAGCAACATCCCATATGTATCAGGTATATCCACTACCTAAATATCAATGTAGTACTAGATTCTCAGGTCTGATGCTAGCTGCATATGAATATGAGTTAGTTCTCCTATTAGACTTACCTCTGTTTTATCTAATTGTGTTACTTTCTTCAGTGACTTAGCAGGATGCAACCCTAAGGCATTGCATATGGACAGGGGCATTACATTGGTAGATGCTCCTAAATCTACTAAGAAATTATACAAGTTCTTACTAAACATCCTTATGGTAAGGAGAAAAGGAGGTGACTCAGTTTTATCTCTGTAAAGAGTCATGTGTGAAGTCTCTACAGCTTGAACAGTGACTAGAGCTTTGTGTTTAATAGTAACATCCCTAATGGCATGATCTTTATTTCTAGTCTGACCTAAGGTATGGCTATCCTCTTTTGGAGAAGGATCATCTAAGGATTTCATGAAGGCTTTTTTGATAGCTGGGGTTTTGAGTAGTTCTGACAATGACAAACTAATTTTGATCTTTTTCATTTCGTCTGCTAAGTATGTGACCAATTTTTTAGACTCAGGAGGCAGATTACCAGTTTTTGATACTATATTTTGTGGTGCTAAGTACTGAGCATTAACCTTAAGAAATCCAAGGTTATTGCTTGCCTTAGGAACAGGGGGAGTGTTGAAATTATTTGGAGGCAAGGATGTAGTCAAAGGACTAGCGGGTCGGTTGGAATTGTTCCTTAGGTTGTAATTATGCCTACCTTAATACTGTTGTTGATAAGCATGTACTTCTTCATGTTCAACTGATGGCTCATTTTCATCTTCAAATGGAAAAACATAATTGGTTTCAAAAGCCATGGCTAACTCTTCACATGCTAAGGTGTAATTTTGATGAGGTGACATAACCTACTGATGAGGATGATTGATGAAACTTTCTAACAATTGAGCAGAATCATATCCACAGGGGATAATTTCATTTCCTTCAACACAAGGTGAATTACCTGTAGTATTAGATACTTCAGTTTGGAATATACTAGCAGCAATCCTAAACTGAGGACAGTCTAGCTCAGCATGAGCATTGGTGTTATGTATCCTACACCAGTTTGTAAGAGCTGCCTCTACAAGGTTCACTCTAGTGGTCTTCTTAGGTTCACTAGGAGGCTGATTATCTAGGGGTGATGGCAGAGAACCATTGTTTGGCCTAGTGTTCCACACTCTAGGCTTTCTAGGGGGATTATTGTGACCATTGTTATTATTGTAGTTGTTATTGTATCCCCTATCAGGATAATTAGGTCTATCATTGGCATATCCTCTATTCTGATTTGGTTGAGAATAGAAGTTCTAACTCCTCAAATGAGTGATCTCAGTGGTGAGTTTCCTCAGTTGTGCTGATATCTCTTTAATTTCTTCCTTCTCTTCCTAGACTTTGGCTACTACATTCTCTGTTTGAGGTTTAAAGGAGAAAAATCCATTGTTATTGTTATTAGACAGTGCTACAGCCTGAGGTACCTGTGTATGTCCTGGATGTTGTAAAATTTGACCGTTTCCATTTGGAGGTGGCATGATACTGAGTGGAGGTATCTGTAAGGGACTTGGCATCATAGCTAGAGGTATCATGACTCCATTGGTCTGTTGTTGAGTATGATATGTAGGATAAGCAGGTAGTGTAGGAAATGCAATATTAGGTGTTGGAGCAGGGATCAGCTACTGACTGACTTTGACAACTTCTTCAAAAGCTCTTGTCAAGGTTGTAACACCAGGATTTGCTCTCCTGATAAACATAGAAGTCAAGGGATCTAAGGCTGAATAGTATATGCTCCTGGTAGCTTCATCTAGTATAGTATAGGGAGAAACTAACTTTGAGAGCATCTTTTGGAATCTTGCATTGAAATTGGCAATAGGTTCTCCTTCAAATCTCTTGATTGTAGCAAATAGATGATAATTCATTGAAGGATCTATAGGTATTTTGAATCTATCCTTAAAGGTCTTCTCCAAGGTAGTCCATGAACCGATTGAACTTTGACCAAGACTGATATACCAGTTATATGCTTCTTCCCCTAAGGAAAATGGAAATGACCTACATACCACATCTGGATGTTCAATTCTAGCCCTACAACAAGATTCCTTGAATGTTCTAATGTGATCATCAGCATCCTAATATGGATGATATTTAGGAAAAATCTTGTCAGGATTTTTAGGTAAAGGATGATATGCAGTAAAAGGCAGAGGTGACTCTGCAGTAAAGAATGACATTACAACTGGTGGAGGTTGGACCTAAGGTGTGACAGGTTGTCCTGTAGGTGTTTGCAACCTGATAGGAGTATGTCCTGGTGAAGCTCCTAATGCACTAGAACTAGGAGAATGATGAATATCTATTGTTCTAGGTCTAAATCCCCAGATAGGCAATTCTTCAAAGAGTCCACTGGATCTAGACCTGGTATTTGGCCTGAGAGCCATGATTTCTTGAATTTAAGGAAAATTTGGCTTGTTTGTTGTAAAGATCAGCTAAAACACTCCAACAAAGGCTATATTTATGATTAGAATTTGAAACTGACTAAATATTTATGCAATATTTGCAGAAATGATGCAAAAATGAGGTGATATGAAGATTTGGAACACAAGCAACTCGATATCAGGTCTCTTAAGCAAATTACCTCAAAGCTTTAGCAAAAAGACTTGAAATAGAGATAATCTTTGAAACATCATGATGATTGACCACAAAGTATGAAATATTTATGATCAATTTTGAAAACTTTCCAACGGACAAACATGCATGGACTTAAAACAACAAATCTTTGCATTTGGCTTGAAATACAGAGTTGCATGAGTATTACCTTTCTGTCTGCATCATCAAATTAGACAAATCTACTGATGAAGGCCCTCCTTCTAGTGCCAATTTATGTTGATGATGATTGTGAGTCATAACAACATACATAAAAATTTTCACAACAAACCTTTATTATCTTGTAAAGTACGATTAGCTTAAGATAAGTTGATTACTCCAAGTCTCCATTGATTAGGTCATGATCATCTGACATTACTCAAAGGTTGATGTGACATGTTGTTTTCAATTTCAAGGGGTCTTACATTTGTCTAGATGACCAGTATTGCACTGTTTCCTGTAAATTTACTCCATAGAGAGGTTAACTCTACTCTATTTCCAAAGATAGCTGGTATATTTGCAAGTTTGATCAATTCTTCTGATTATTGATCATCATGAACTTGTTCTTTCTTCTACACTATATATTTATTTAAATGATGTGTCTGTGAGTGGATATTTGTATGTATTTGCATGATATTTGTCAATTTAACATGCTTTTGCTCTAAATATGCTCTGTATTTTCAATTATCTATGGGATATTAGCATATTTCATGTTATATGCTTTGGATTCTTTGTTATTTACAATTATGGTGATGATCTGTTATGAAATTCAAAGAAATTTAAAAGAATGCTTCTAATTTTGGTGAATCTTTAGCCATTGAACCACATACATACAAGATACACTCATGAGGAGAAGGAATCAAACCATATGTCACCAGGATGTTCCACAGCTAGATATGGATGATGCTAACTTCAAAGGATAAGGAATGAAAATAACATATGCAGATTGACAAGCACTCCAAGGGATGCAGTTGATCAGTGTATCTATCCAGATTTCAAACACAGATTACTCAAGATTTATGATGATTTGTAATCAAATATGATTCTCTTTCATTCAGTATGCATAACATGTATATTTACAACAACTTTGAAATCAGTCATGATATTTTAGCAATCAAATTTCAATTAAGTATTGAATATTCAAAATATGGCACTCCTGCACCTTTTATAGAATAAGGTGAGGAGGCAGTTACAAATGACCTACAGTCAGGATTTGTCAATTAAGATCTATGGTTGATAATCACTCCTTGACTTAGTCAAACTTTCTTCGTGGCACAGGTTCCCAGCTGGCAACCATCTGGATGACTCATTATCTTATCAGTGCCCTATGCATATGTCTTCTCGGTGATGCATCTTAATTCATTCTTCAGGTTCCTCCTCTTCATTTTCTTCTTCTTCATCATGGTCATCATCTTCATTACTTTTGGTATCATTGTCACCCTGATGTACATCCTCCTCTATATGGACCTTCATTGTTGTCCTGATGTGCTCATATGCCTGCACAATTTTATTCACCTCTCCCCCATCTTGGGTTTTAGCTTTTGCTATTGCATGCTTATGAGAATGGAATTTGGCTTTAATCACTTCCAGCTTACCTTTTTTGCTATTTAAAGTCTCATTATAAGTTTCCACCCCGACCTTTATCCTCATGATTTTATTCATTACTTCCTCTATCAGGTGGGTGAGGGGGTCATCTGCTATCGGTTGGAAATTATCATGCAGAGCTTTGATAGCAAAGTTTGCATCTTGATTTTCAATCTTTCCCTCTACTTTTCCTTCCAAAGGTTCAAGGATCTCTGCTTCATATGCTATCATGTTGTGCAACTTTATACTTATATCCCTGAGCTTACCACTACATTTCTTCAGGATATCACATTCAAACCTGATATCATCATACCATATGTCTATCAGCAGTGCAGTGTTATTATTCAACACTTGATTATTCATGAGGATTTGAGGATCAATCCTCCTCATTTCACTTAAAGTAGTAAGGTCCTTTTCCAATTGGAATGACCTCTTCCCTATTTCATTTTGCATTTTGTCTACTTTTCTCTTCAAATTGTTTAAAGAATTCCACCTCTGTAAGGAGGTTCTCAAAACTTCCTTAGCTCCAGTGAGGGCTGACAGCATCCATTTCTCCATGATCATGGATTCATGCTTCATGAGGTCCAACTTGGTGACCTCCTCCTGGGATATGACAATCAATGGGACTACCAGATCAACTGGTGTATTATCAGGCCCTTTATATATGAATGTAGCTGAGTAATGTGCTCCTTATGCTATTTATTTTTCTGTTTCTCCTTCTTTACCCTTTGGGTCAAAGAATCAATGATGTCTTTCCCTTTCTGACCTTCTTGGTACTCATTAGAAAAACCCAAATCAATAGTTGTGATTTGGAACTCTTCCAAGGTGATCTTACCCTTCTCCTTTTCAACTATGGGAAGTGCTACCTGTGCAGTCCTTTTGCCTATAGCAGGATCTCTCCTTATGGCTGATGTCAATCTGACCTTCTTCTTTGGCTTCATTATTGTCTCTACAAACAAGGTGGAAACATCAAATTCCTAGATTTCATACCCTTGTTCCATACCTCTTTCTCTCTCTAGCCATTGAGGCACATCTTCTTTAGATCCTTGATGTTCTTTGCCAACATCATGTCTGCCCTGATCTCCAATATCTGCTTCTATTCTCGGTGGAGAAGGCGATTTCTTAGTTTCTTCCTCATGGAGTTCCTCATGAGGAGGATCTTGTTGCATTTCTTCTTGTTGAGGGGCCTCTTTCTATAGAGGAGGATCTTGTGGAATGTCCACATTATGATCCTGCACCCCCTCCTTCTAACTTTCATTACCTTTAGTATTTTCCTCATCTTGGGACACATTGATATCCATGGGTGTCTGTGCGTGTTGGCTTTATGCATCACCCTAATCTCTAGTTACTTCTTGTTCTGCACCTGATGCACCAACATCCTATGTCTTAAGGTCCTCATGACCTGATTTATCTTTAGTTCCTGTGGTATCCTCTGAATCTCCCTGAGTCTAGGTAGCAGCATCACCTGATGTATCTTTATCATCTCCACCTTTCTATTGAACCTCTACTATTTTTGGCTTAGTGGGTATTTCATGTTGTTGTTGACCCATATCAGGAGCATTGCTCTCTTTTTCTTCCTGCTTAGCCACTTCATCCTTTTCTATCACCTCAGGTGCACATGCTTTGTCCTTAGGGCTCACATCATTGTTGTATGTTAAATCTGTAAAGACAGGGCTAGTCACCTGATCGACCAACTTATCAAGCCCGATTTGTTGGGCTGCCCTCTTTGGGCTACTTTCTTTCACTTCCTTTGTTTGCTTCACCTCCTCCAATACTACCATTTATGGTAATGGGGTCCCATGTGGAGTCATGCGAGTACTGGAGGTGAGAGTCTCCATCTTTTGAGAGGCTACATTCTGTACTACCTCATCATCTGATAAGTCAACGGTGTCCTCCAAAGAGAATGGAACACCCTGGCCTGCCTTGATAGCTTCTTTTGTTTGCTCCTCTGCCCTCTCTATCTTCAATTGTATTATGGTAGGAAGCGGAACATCATGCTGTAACTCCTTCCTGAATGCTTCACCACCAGCTCCTCTTAGTACAATAGGGTCAACCCAGATATCACCTCACATGGATGTTCTTTGCTTCTTGGGTGGTGATGTTAGCGGCATCGTCCTCCTCTTCCTATTGACCATCATCAGGTCATCACCTACAGGTTCTTTGTTTACCTACTCTTCTTCAAATAGGATGTCCTCTTCCACCTCATGCTATGAGGCTTGACCTTCATGTCATACTTCTATAGTTTCTATAGTTGGCCTCAAAATCCTTTTAGTTTTTGGTCTGTCCATCAGAGGTTGTGCAGATGAGGTAGATGCTTGACCTGATGTCGATGCACCTGCAGTTGTTATGGCAATTCTTTCAATTATCACTCCTTTAGGTTTATCTTTAGTTTTCTTTCCTCTAGGGGGACCTTTTCTCTATTTCTGTGTGGGTAACCTCTCCCCATTGGACTTTCTTTTCTCATTGAGGAAGTCATCACAGTCCTCATCAGCTAATTCTTGCCTTTTCTTCTTAGCATCAACTGTAAGGGCCACACCCCTTTTCTTCAATCTATTTATTTCCTCATCTACCCAAGCTTGGGTTAATTGTAGCACTCCACCTGTAAACTAATCCAAGGAAGTATCCTCCGGCTGTGTTAGATCAGGGGCTGATATGGTGTCATTGTACACCTTCTTGTCTTCATATTCATTTGACATAATTTTTCCATCATCCTTCCTCAGCTGTGCTGGCACTGGGATGTAGTCAAATGTCTTCTCTAGTTCAAGGTGAGTCTTTGATATTTTCTTCTCCTGACCTCAGCTTCATCCTCATAATCAGTCCAGAAATCCTCCAGATGCTTCTGATGAATAGGTTTTCCTATTATTTTCCGCATCCTGCCATAGGGGTCATAAGATCTAGCCAAGGGAAATGGCTGCAAATACATTAGTTTTAGACCTCCTATGACATGCTTTATACTCTCTGAATTTGAGCACGTATACCAACCCATAGATACTAGAAATAAAACCGGAGGTATCTTCTTTTGTTCCTTGTATGCTGCAACTATGGTAGACACTTACCTGAGAAACTCCATGAGGACAACCCCATCAATAGGGTATCTTGGTAGCATAAGTGGTTGTCCCTCAAATCCTTCTATTCTTATGTATGAAAAGGTGGCAAACTAGATGAACCAGGTGCCATGTCTGTATATAACTTCTTGAGCCTCCATGCTCAGTCTCTTGGTTCTAACTAGATGCATAGAGAATGCATTATTTACCAATTTGTAATCTAGGAGGTAGTTCTTTCTCTGTAGCTGAGGATAATGATCCCATATGTGGGCATCATCTACATCACCACCAGCTTTACCCACTGTAGTTAATGCATCAAATGTTCCTTTGTAAGCACATGAGTACACATACATACGAGGTCATGTGAAACATGCATGCCTGACCTCCCAAGTTCCTCATGCCTTCATCTAGTGCATCACTGATGACCTTGGCCCATAATGGCTTATTATCTATGTATAGGACCATATAGATGATTTAAAATATCTAATTCTCAAAATTTCCTGCATGAAGTCTTCCTGTCATCCTACTTAGGAGGGCAATCATGTATTGGTACTCATTGTCAAAATCAAATTTGTATAAGCGTACGAGCAATTTAGCTGAGGTAGCGTAGGTGCTACTCTTTGACCTCCATTGATACATCCTCTTCCTTGCAATCTTCTTATTGTTGTTGTATTCTGTGTCCAACTTACGTAGATCTACACTCACCACCTTCTTTCCAACTGGCAGGTTAAAAGTAGAAGTGATACCCTTAATTGAAAAGTCAGCATATACTCTTCCATGTTTCTCCACCCGCCTGGTCTCAGGATTATAGTTCCTAGCACATTCCACTACCAACTCTAGGGTCTCCATGGCATATGGAAATCTAGCTGTATGCCACATTCCTAAAACATATATTGCGTCTAGAAGAGTTTTATCCTTGTCATGATCTATTATTGTTGACCATGCCACCAGGTCTGTATCCCCCTGGTGAGTATCACCAATGATGCCATACTGAAATTGTACCCCTTTGGGCTAAACAAACATAGGCTTAAGAAATTTTGAATCAGACCCATTCCTTCTAAGATCTGCCATTGATTCCTGCAAGAAACAGGATTTGTCTTACCACAAAATGTGCATATGCGTTCATATAACAATCTGTATTATTACGACATCATGCATACTCTATCTACTATTCTTTACTTCATCATGATATGCATATCCATAGATTCAAACCATAAGAAAGAAGCATGCACCCTGCCTGAACATGCAGAAAATGACAATAGGAGGGTTTTCAATTACTAACCTGATAGTGCTTTCCTCCTAGGTTAGATGGGTGATTATGGAAAAGGTCTGTAAATGTTGAAGATCACCCATTCTATTACGTTGAAAGTTCTAGTCCATTAATAGGTAGTTGTATGAGGGTTTGACTTCTCTGCTCTGTAATTTCTTATTTTTTTCACAAGGTAAATGAAAATAACCTTGGAAAACTACCTTTAAACGCATTCGTAGGGTGAATTAGGATAAAATTGAGTTGGGATGGTTAAATCCATTGATCCTCTGCAAAGAATCCATGGATGATGCCAAGTGTTTGAATTATATTCATGATTAGCGGGAATCCATCTACCACATTTAAGTGCATTTAATGTTAAGAAATAGGGGGTGATCTTCAAAAGATTGGGTGATATTCAAAACATGACCCCCTCTGTATAAAATGACCCCCCACCTTTGAGTGGCAAAACTAATGTAAGAGAATCGGGTGATGTGGTCAACGTTGATCACGTGTATATCAGGTCATGAATTTAAGATCAGGGGATGTTTAAAATATGACCCCTATTACTAAAATAACCCCCTTGGAAAAAGATCAGGGTGATGTCAGCATGTCGATGACTTTGTAATGACATCACCGTCATGTTATTGAATATGGTGGACATCAAATATATACCTCCGCGAGGTAGAATGGAATGATGACGTCATCATCGGGGTGGCTACCTTCGTTCATTGGACTTAGATGATGTCACCGTCATATTGGCACAGGGTGATATTTTGCGAAGAGGGTGATATTCATAAGATGATGGATATTAAAAATATGACCCCCTGCAAGAAATACCAAGTTGTTTGACGGGTAGATATTGGCTACTACGTAACATTGACGTCTGTACTTCGCAGATCAAGTTCTTGTCGAGTGATAAAGCAATATCAGGATGATCTTATATAATATGACTGATGTTTTGAAATATGAGCCCTCCCTCAGAATATCAGGTTTGACTGAAACTTTGACTTAACATAACTTTCTTCCCTTAGAGAATTTCAGGGTGATCCAAAAGGTAAACCTGCTTGGAATTTCTTGCACTTTCCAACCATGAGGTTAATAATGTGAAATACTGAATTTGAAAGCTGACCTCATCATGGGGACATATCCACCCTCTTCAGGGTTACATGCATGACTTAATTTTACTACACCGCCCAAAGCAAAAAAACAAAAAGCCAAACCAGCAAGGAAAGTTGGGTCCCTGTTTTGTCAAGGCAAAATGGGGCATGTTGTGTAACCACACAACACTCAATACCGCTACAAATGCTACAATACAATATCGAAATCCCAGCCACAACATACATCCCAGCCGCTTATAAAAAGCCTTTTGGAAGCTTCTAGAATTAGGGTTTTATAATGTAGTTTTTCTTTTGTTGGTTAGAAAAAATTAACAACCGACTCCGAATAGGCAAAAAAGAGGGGGAAAAAAAAATTAGGGGTTGTGCCCCCAAAACCTAACGAGGATACATTACGAGTGTATAGTACTTGCATGATTAGTCACCACATACCAACAATCTCTCACTTGGAGACTGATCAAGCTCTACACCAAACAATCTCCCACTTGGAGACTGACCATGGACTCTATTGTTCTAATTTTATTGTTTTGAGTCTTAAAGACCAACCGAAGTTGAAGAGGAGCTCAGCTTCTCCCTTGTCACTACCTTCATAAACATATCCACTAGATTTTTATCTGTATCTTTTCTAGCCTTAACTGTCCATCATCCAACATCAATCGAATGAAGTGATACCTCAACTATATGTGTTTGGTCTTTGAATGTAAGGCAAATTTCTTTGCAAGATGTATGGCACTCTGGCTATCCATAAAAAAAAAATGGTTAGCCTGTTGTTTGTCCACTTCTTCCATGAAAGATTGTAGCCATATCATTTCCTTGCTTGCCTCTATTGCAGCTACATACTCTGCCTCTGTGGTGGATAAAGAAACCACCTTTTGCAACTGTGAAATCCAACTCACTAATGTCCCACCTACAGTAAATACATAACCTGTAGTACTCTGCCTAGTATCAATATCTCCTACCAAATCTGAGTCTACATAACTTGTAGTACTCCACTTGGTATCAATATCTCCTACCAAATCTGAGTCTACATAAGCTGCTAAATCGGTATTAGAGCCCCCAAAACATAAGTGTTTATCAAATGTACCTCTCAAATATCTAAGAATCTATTTTACCGCATTCCAATGCTCCAATCCGGATGACTCATATACCCGCTTATGACTCCTATAGCATGTGCAATATCCGGTCTCGTGTATACCATGGTGTACATTAAACTTCCTACAGCTGATGTGTATGGTACCTTGGACATTTTTTCTTCCTCCTCTTGTGTCTTAGGACACATCTCCTTAGTCAATTTCAAATGACTAGGAAAAGGTGTGCTGACAGCTTTTGCATTCTCCATATGGAATCTCTACAACACCTTTTCAACATAATCAGCCTAAGATAGAGTCAATTTTTTTTTCTTCCTATCTCTACAAATTTTCATACGAAGGATTTGTTTTGCTGCCTCCAAATCCTTCATAGCAAATGACTGTGCTAACTGCTATTTTAACTCTCTTATGTGATCCATGTTAGACCCTACTACAAGCATGTCATCAACATATATACATAAAATAATGTAGTTGTCATTATCCAACCTCTTAAAATAAACACAATGATCAGAATTACACCAGTTGTAGCCTTGCTCAACCATAAAACTATCAAATTTCAAATACCATTGCCGAGATGCTTGATTCAAGCCATATAAACTCTTCTTCAATCTACACATCAATTTCTCCTTACCTTTGACATCAAATCCCTGTGGTTGTTCCATATAGATCTCCTCCAAATCACCATGGAGAAAGGTAGTTTTCACATCTAGCTGTTCCAAATGCAAATCTTTAGCAGCCACAATACTTAAAACAGTACAAATAGAAGTCATCTTAACAACCGGATAAAATATCTCATCAAAATCAATGCCCTTTTTCTGTACAAATCCTTTTACAACTAACCTAGCTTTAAATCTTTTCTTACCTCCATCTTCCTCTTTCAGCCTATAAACCCATTTGTTTGGTAAAGCCTTTTTACCTGCAGGCAACTTACATAATTCCCAAGTCTGATTTTTCAGCAAAGAGTCCATTTCTTCTTTCATTGTAAGCTCCCACTGAACCTTTGTATCCACCTGCATAGCTTCATCATACCCTTTAGGTTCACCAGCATCTGTTAATAAAATAGAATACAAAGAGGGAGAAAACCCTTCAGGAGGTCTACTTAGCCTTGTTGACCATC
Source organism: Cunninghamia lanceolata (assembly GCA_027924645.1). Classification (NCBI taxonomy): domain Eukaryota; kingdom Viridiplantae; phylum Streptophyta; class Pinopsida; order Cupressales; family Cupressaceae; genus Cunninghamia; species Cunninghamia lanceolata. The sequence goes on from BSBN01000030.1 coordinate 1,028,034, forward strand.
TAACATTCACTAGAGTTTGTGGTATTTCTTATTTCTGTTGCGGAGCATGAGGAACCATTGGAACATCACTATCTGGAGTATCATCCAACACCACATAATCCCTTTCTTTCTTCTCATGCTACTGCAACTAATCTTTGTACAACACCTTCTCATTGAATACAACATCCCTACTTCTCACAATTTTTAGATTTTCAAAATCTCAAAGCCTATAACCAAATTCATCAATGCCATATCCAACGAAGATACACCTTTTTAATTTTGCATCCAACTTGGTTCTATTTTCAAAATCTACATGTGCAAATGCTTCACATCCGAAGGTTTTGAGAAAAGAATAACTCACCTTCTTACAAGTCCATGCTTCCTCTAGAATACCAAAGCCCAAAGGAACTGAAGGACCTCTATTAATTAAATATACATCAGTGTTGATAACCTCTACCCACATGTTTAAAGGTAGCCCAACATGAAATCTCATGCTCCTTGCACACTCCATTATTGTCCTATTCATGTGCTTAGCCACTCCATTTTCTTGTGGAGTCTTTGGAACTGTTTTCTACCTACGAATTTCATTAAAAGAACAATAATCCTCAAATTCTTTGTTGCAATACTCACCACCATTATCATATTTGAGACATTTTAATCTTTTACCCATCTCATTCTCAACCAAGCTTCTCCATTTCTTAAATGTTTCAAATACATAAGATTTATGCCTAAGGAAATAAATCCAAACCTTCCTAGTTGCATCATCTATGAATGTAACATAATACCAAGAGCCACCAAGAGAAGATATTTGAGTCGGTCCCCATACATCTATATGCACAAGCTCAAACTTTTCATCTTTCTTTTTCTTCCCATCCTTGAGAAAACTAACTCTCTTTTGTTTGCCATACACATAACTTTCAAAGAAATCCATATTAATACATTTCAAACATGGTAAAACTTTCTTAGAATGAAGTACCTTCATACCTTTTTCACTAATATGCCCAAGTCTGTTATGCCACAGTGTTGTCTCAGAACCTGCAACAACTGTTTTAGTCTCTTCCTGTGAACCTGTAGCAACTATTCCTAAACCTATTTGTTTTTTCTCTGCAATAACTAAAGTAGAAGGAACAATATGACCTATACAAAGATATAAGGTGCCTACTTTCACACCTTTTGCTACTATTAAGGCACCTCTTGAAAGCTTCCAATTTTTATCAGTAAATGTAATAATGCAACCTTCATTAGCTACTTGCCCTGCTGAAATTAAATTCCTACTCAGCCTTGGAATGTGCCTTACCTCTTGTAGTAGCCAATGATTCCCATTCTACAACTTAATTTTGATTCTTGCCTTTCCAACAATCTGATAGGGTTCATTATCTCCCAAATAAACTAGCCCAAAATCCCCTTGGACATAATCAAGAAAATAACTTCTATGGGGTGTAGCATGAAATGAGGCCCCTGAAGCTAAAACCCATGAATCATCAATATTATCTAGGGAAAGAATCAAAGCATCATCTTCATATTTATTACTTACCACATTTGCCTCCTTATTTCCTTCTTGTTTATCTCCTTCTTTATTCTTCCAAGACCAACAATCTTTCTTTAGATGACCTAGTTTCCCACAGTACTATCAATCCTTCTATCCTCTGGATTGGAACCTCTTGTCCTTTGATTTTCCTCATGACTTCCCATGACCTCCAGAACCTTTTCCTCTCTCCTTTGATCTGCCTCTGCTTTCTGCATTCAAAACACTACCTGATGTAGACCCTCCTGAGCTTTTCCATCGCATTTCCTCGCTAAGGATAACACCAACAACATCATCAAATTTCAAAGTGTTTGAAGCAGAGACAGAGTTACTTACAGCCATTACCAAGCTATTCCACCTTTTTGGCAAAGAACATAAAACCAATAGAGCCCTCACCTCTTCATAAAATTTCACTTTTATAGAAGTTAACTGACTGATAATCATATTAAACTCATTTAAATGATCTATCACAGATCCACCTTCAATCATTTTCAGGTTAAACAAACACTTCATGCTAAATACCTTATTTGAGGTTGAGGGTTTTTCATACAATTTAGCCAAAGCTTTCATTAGTTCACTTATTGTCATTGCTTCTGTTATATTGAATGTCACATATGGTGCCAAGCACAACTGAATGGTTCCTAGTGCCTTTCTATCCAGAAGATTTTAATCCTCATTAGTCCTTGTTGCTGGTTTCTTAGCTATTCCTTCCAATGACCTCCATAAATCCTTATGATAGAGATAATCCTCCATCTGCATCTTCCATAACTGGTAGTTTTTCCCATTGAATTTATCTACCTTCAATTTACCCTCGTCTGCCATTGCTCCCACTAAATCATGAGACTCCCACTCAACCGTGAGACCTTCCTATAGATGATAATCGAACACAACCCGCTCTGATACCACTTGTTAGGGATAGCTGGCATAAGATATCAATTAATTGCAAATAAAGATTAAATAGAGGAATGATAATACATAGAAATAATAACATAGAGACAAGTTTTAATGTGGTTCACCCAAACTCGGGCTACATCCACCAACAGAGAGTCTAATATTATTATCTAGTAAATCAAACTGATTACAACCAGCAATCTCTGCAACTCAATACCACTACAAATGCTACAATACAATATCAAAATCCCACCCGCAACATACATCCTAGCGGCTTATAACAATCCTTTTGGAAGCTTTTAGAATTAGGGTTTTACAATGTCATTTTTCTTTTGTAGTTAACAAAAAAATTAACAACCGACTCTGAATGGGAAAAAAAGAGGGAAAAAAGTTTGGGGGCTACACCCTCAAACCCCTACTTCTCGGGGGCTATCGCCCCTAAACCCCTACTCTGGGCCTAACCCAGCCCCGAACCCTGGAGAGGATACATTATGAGTATACAGTGCTTGCATGATCAGTTGCCACATAGCAACAAAAAGTCCTAGGGGGACATTTTGTGACATAACATTTAGCCCCCACTTTAATGTATGTATGATCTTATCACCCACACATGCATTAAAGTATAGTAAAAAACACATCAAACATGCTAGGCACTTGAATCTAAGGCATACACAAAGATTGAGGAACTATTTATATCCCCCAATCTCAGGTAAGGACTAGAAAACACATCACAAACACAGAAAACACAATGAAGATAGTAGGAAGCATATAAGGTAGGGAGAAGAAAGTATTAAAGACAAGTAAAACATGATGAAGACATGAGAGAAGTCATGCAAAACATGATAAAGACTTTGATGTAGCATTTTCATAACATTTATGCATGGAAATAAAATTACAACACAAAACCCCAAAATGTAGGGGGGACTCATCATCACACCCTTTACACTACACTAGGGGGGACAACACACCATACAAAACCCAAGTCTAGGGGGGGCTAATCGCCGCACGCTTTACACTACACTAGGGGAAAACACACCACACAAAACCCAAGTGTAGGGGGGACTCATTGCCACACCCTTTACACTACACTAGGGCAAAACACATGGAAGACACACGAAATACACAAGTGCCATATAACATGCCATAGACATACTATACATCTTAAACATGACAAACACTGGCAATGGAAAGAGCTTATTTCTAATTCCCAGCATCTCAAACACGTTACAGACACACCTAATGGTTGGGCTTATGCCACAAAAACCACCAAAGATATGCTTAAGGGAAGATAGTCTCAAGATCCAACCCCACCTCCACAGAGGACTTTTTGTAATAAAAGGATGTGCACTAGCTCAAGAGATACACCATCCCGCCTTTCGCAGAAGGGATTTTGAATAAAAGGATATGCACTAGCTCAAGAGATACGTTATCCTGCCTCACATAGAGGGCTTCTTTGATAAAGGATATGCTATCCTACCTCATAGAGAGGGATTTTTTATTGCAATTTAAATAAAGATGTATACTCACGCCGAAGATACAACATCCCTCCTCACAGAGAGGGCTTACAAACATGCTTCGTTAGTACCAAGATTGTTAGATAGATATCATTATATATGCCCCCACCTTAAGGTGGTTGATTTTGTGTACCAATTTCAAGCACATTAAGGTAGAGAGAATACATGCAAGGGAATAAGATCTCTCCCAAAGCCCATGTCCCCAAGGTGACATGTGCTTACAATCACCGAATGTTCCCACAAACACATTGATAAGATATGCCAAGATAACAAGAGAGGTTAGAAATCTTGCTCTAAGATAATAACCAAAGCAATTCATTGAATCTATGCATGAAAACAGTCACATCAAGGACCAAGGCTATACTGCAGGTTTGGAGCTGAGTATAACCATTGGGCTATACTATAGGTACTTCAGAATTAAGTGTAGCAACAAGGTGAAATACCAATCAGAGTGTGCAAGAGTAGATTGAGTGGATTGTAAAATGTTAGTCACAAGAAATTGCATAAGACGATACATCACACGGAGTGATTCTACTAGTCAAGCATTAGATATATGTATATCAACCCCATCATCATATATGGACTAGGTCCATTTTTTCTTTGCTTGCTGAAGGGACACATGGTCCATATCAGTATTTGTTTGTTTTCGTTATCCACCAACTAGGTAGAATCACTAGAAGAAGGTAAACAATAAAATGAGAGAGAAGAACAAGTGCCTTAGGAACACCATGTAGAAGGATGACCCAAAAACATCCTCCACAATGCTATGCCCCTAAGGCATGACACACAATAATAAAATAGAGGAGAGGAACAATAGAAGAATGATGATACAAATAGAAGAATGGTCACAACAGAGGCGGTCTCTCGGTATCCTTGACCTTACAAGAGTATCAAGGGTCATCCAAGGAGACCTAAACAACACATAACACTGGGGAAACATAGTACATATATAAATATATATTTATATTTTATCTAAGAAGATTCTGAGCTTGTGAGCATCTTTGAAAGGTACTCCATCAAGTTTTGTACAAAGTTTGAGTGGTTCATACCTGAGTGGTTCTTATTTCTAGGCAAGTCATGCGGTGCTTGTTTCTCAAATCCCTGTATATTTGAAATCCTTTATCGCTTGTGAGGGGAATCATTGCTATTTCCTACTGATGATAATCATCTTATTCTTTTCTAATCCTTTGATTTCTTGTTAAGCTTTTCATGGTGGAATGGGGTATTCTCCACCGTGGCAACCTTTCCTTGTATCATAATATCTTGTCGCAGTTGTTTAGTTTGCATAGCTGGTGCATTTTGGTTAATTCCCTATCCTTGAAGGGATAATGGTGGAGGAACCTCAGCATAAATACCTTTTCCCCATGGATGAGGTGAATCTTCAATTTTCTCCTTATCCACTTCTATCATACCAACTATTTCATCATAGTCAAGATAGTCATCTTCTTGCTCGATTGGATTTTTCTCTACCATATTGTTGCCACTATGCTTAGTAAATGGATTAGTAAAGATCTGTAGATTTTGATTTAGAGGGGAAACTGACTTATTTCCATCATCATTCACATCAGTTACCTGTATCACATTCAAGTTGATGAGGTCTTGAATTTCATGTTTAGGACGCATACATCATTCAGTGTCATGCCCTTGTTGTCGATGATAATGACAGAAAGCATTAGGATCAAAGTGAGGTCCTTGCATTCTATTGCTATCCAATGGCTTGATGGGAGGAAGCTTCAAAAGAGTATTGTTCACTTCTTGGTTCATAATAGAATGTAGAGAATCAGATATTGGAGTAAACTGTCTTTGTTGTTGTCAAAACTAAAATAGTGCCCTCTTTGGATTATTAATAGCAGACACTTGTGATTGAAAATTGTTTGAATTTTGCCCATTTACTTTAATAAAATTCTTGTTATTCCTATTAAAATTGTTTTGAGATGTTTCGACTTGAGCTTGATCACCTTGAGTTGATGAGTTTTGGTTCTCATACTAACTAGATGACAACTGGTAATCATGAAGAGCTGTGTATAAATGTTGAAAAGAACTATACTTCATTAGAAGGATCTTATCACAGATGTTAGGTTGTAGATTTGTAATAAACACCTTCTAAACATCTTCATCATTCATGTGGTATTGAATCTATGCATAGAGAGCTTGATATCGACTGATAAACTCAGTTAGCTTCTCTTTCAGACCTTGCTTGCAATGAACTAAATCAATCAATGAGACTTGAGGTCCAATGTTTGCTTGAAAATGCTGTAAGAATTAATCCATGAGTTGTGAGAAAAAATGTATTGAATTCAGAGGTAAAGAACAAAACCATTCCAAAGCAATATCTTTGAGAGATCACAGGAAGAGTTTTTCTAACAAGTCTTCTTCAAAGAAGAAATCACTACACATAGCCGTGAATGCTGCCACATGAGTATTAGGATCACCTTTTCCACCATATTTTTCAAAGCGAGGAGCCTCAAACTTATTAGGCATAGGAGTTCTTAGGATTGCATAGGATAGAGGATTTTGGGCATGGTATGTTGGTATGCTAGGTTGAGATGAAGCATTGGTCAAGTTTGTCACTTTCTGTTGTAAAGAGGTCATACCTTGTAAGAATTGATTTAAGAGGGCATCATTTGAAGATGCAGGTTGGGAATTAGAGTCTGTGGTCATGAAATTTTGAGGTGATTGATTGTGAGTGGTAACAAAAGGTGGTTGAGATTGATTATAAGTGGAAGGTGGTTGATAGTATGTAGAATAGATAGGTGGTTTAGAATATGTAGAATGAGTAGGTGGTTGAGAGTGATTATTCATGTAAGAAGTCACCCTAGGTGGTAGATTTTGATAATTGAATCCCATAGCCTTGTAATTCTATGAATTAATGTTGTTAGATACTCCAATACTAGTGGTAGCATTACTACAAGCCGGTGCATTAGTAGTGAGGATTTATGATGTAAAAGTAGACATTCTAGTAGTCGGTATAGTTGCCAATACTTGTGTATAAGTCAGTGATGACATATTGTTGATAACATTCACACATTTAGTCACAAGCATTTTTAGGGTTTAGGCAGATCACAGCAATAAACACTAATAATTATATAAAGATTAAATAACCCAAATATAACAATGAAGAACAACACAAAAGAGATCAACACATAAATTTAATGTGGTTCACCCAAAATGGACTACATCCACAGAAACTCGGTCATCCAATGATTTTATTATCCAGTGAAAAATAGATTACAATCTTGTGAATTCCATACCCGCAACATACATCCCAGCCGCTTAAAAAAAGCCTTTTGGAAGCTTCTCGAATTAGGGTTTTACAATGTCATTTTTCTTTTGTTAGTTAATAAAATTAACAACCAACTCTATGTTGGCAAGAGACACTGCTACACATGACAAGTGTTGTCATTGATGGAAACTAAGTCTACCTTACACATATTTATTGCATAATTTGTTCATACCAAAAGTCAAAGTGAACATTTGGCTAAGTCTGGGTAGTCAGTAACAGACCATGTGATGGGGTCTGGTATCTTGGTCTGGATCTCTTCAGTGGTAATTCATAGTGTACTATAGATCTAAGGGATTTATAAGAATTGTTAGGACTATATAAATCTAGAGATTTAGTCTCCAGTGATAAAGGATTCAAAAGTTATAAGGATTTGAGTATCAGGTTCCAGTTAGTCAGCATAGTCAGAAGAAGAACAGGGCGACCTAGTATTTGATCTTGGTCCAGATGCAAAAAAGTTGTTGGATAGCAATTAGTGATAATAAATGGTATTATCCTATAAGATTAATGATTTGGGAACACAATTTTTTGGTCCGCATTGATATTTGTGCATAGATTCAGCCATTTTAAGTTTTATTGACACTGACTATAGTCGATTGAATTTCTTGATGCAGATATATATAGCCAATGGATTCAAGTGTTTTGTTGTGTGATTGTCATGTGATGATGGAGTAAGTGCAAAAAAGACAAAAATAAGTACAAAGGAGAAGAGATCTGAGGACCAGATCATGGCAGAACAGTAAACAGGGCAGAGCAAGGATGAAGTGTGTAAGATCAGTATTCTGTACTTAACCAGAATTGAATTCTTGCATTGATAGATGCTATTCATCAGTTCAAACACTCTGTAATCTTCTTATAATCATTTTTGTAGGTAGTGAGCCTCCTTGAATAGTGAGCTCTAGGCAGTGAGTCTAAAGGCATGTGCCTTCCCCATTTGTAATACTTTTAACAGGGTATCATTTTTTGTGGACTAACCTCCACCGTGGTTTTCCCTTAACCAGGTTTCCACATTAAAAATCATGGTTTCAAGTGTGTTATTTGTGTTTCTGCTCATGTGTTATTGATTCATGCTTTCATGGTTATAATAATGATCTATAAATAAGTGGTAGAGAAGAATTAATTGCAGCAAGTGTTAAAGTTTTGAGACAACTGATTCACCACCCCTCTCAATTATCTTCCCTAATTCCAACAATTGGTATCAGAGCAAGGTTCCTTGGAAGAAGCTTAATAGCTTGAGGAAGATCTGGGAAGGAGTTTCAATGGGTTCACTTAGAGAACAAATTCAATTAGCTTTAGAAGATCTTGATTGATCCAAAGCAGAAATAGATGACCTGAAAGTGAGCCTTAAGGATGCTGATGATTACATTGAGTTGTTAAAAGAAAAATTAAAGAAATCAATGGAAAAGAGGAAAGAGCTACTTCATTAGCTAGCTAATCTTACTAAAGAAAATGGCATGAATGAGGCTTTGGAAGATAAGACAAAGGAATGTGAGAAGCTAACAAAAGAAGTTTATGTTCTAAAATATGAGATGGAATCTGGGGTGATGAGGCTAACCAAAGAAATTGAGGAAAGGAAGAAGACTGAAGAAGGCCTGAATCAAACTCTGAAGGAAAGAACAAAACAATGCTATAGAGTGGATAGAACAATTAGCCACCTAAAATATGATCTACAAGAATACAGATATAATGAGGAGGAACTTGAAAGGAAAATTGTCACTCTCAGACATGACCTAGAAATTGCAAATGAATACAAGGAGAAATTCAAGATAAGCTCAGCTAAACTTGAAGTGTTGCTTGAGAGTTAGAAGAAGGCTGATGATAAGCATGGTCTTGGGTATGAGAAAGGTGAAATCTCTGGATCCAGATAAAGAAATTCTCAATCAAGGAATGAGAGAAACAAACCTAGAAGACCTTTGGTAAGAAAGCCTAATGCTCAAAGATATCCATCTTTCAATGGAAATTGTTTCAATTGCAATAAATTTGGTCATAGAGCTACTTAGTGCAGAAGTAGAGTAAATCAAAGTGGTCTATCCTTCTCTGGTCAATGCTTCAAGTGTAAGAGGTATGGTCATAGATCCAATGAATGCAGAAGTATGATAATGAATAACTCTAACAATAAATGAAATGGCAGTTCTACAATGGCAAATGCTTTGCATGCAATAGATTTGGACATATGACTAATCAGTGCAGATCAAGAGGAAATCAATCAAATGGACAAAGAAATATTGTGTGCTTCAATTATAACCAATCTGATCATATTGCAAGATTCTACAGAAGTAGGAATAATGAAAGAAGAGGTCTGGTAAACAAAAAACTAGATGAGCAAAGACAAGACAAAGGCAAGGGCAAAGTTGATATGAATGAGATTCAAAATGAAATGAACATGACATGGGTAAAGAAAAGTGAAATGAATAATGGTAATGGGTCCACACTAGAATCTGGTGCTAGTAATCCCTTCAGGAATTGAATTAGGAGCTCTGGCTCAGGGGGAGCTACATTGAAAATTCAATTCCCCCAACCAGTTAGTAGGTTCCTAAATCTGGCACAATGAGAGAAGATAGTTTGGGTTATTGCAGATCATTTGAAAGGATTTCCAGAAGAAAAGAAGTGGACATGGTGATTTACGGAGCAATTGAAGGTCGACTATATGCAGAAACAGTGTAACCAAATGTGTTAGGGCAGAGCATTTATTACAAAGGCAAATTAGGTTTTGCGAAGCATAAAAAGGTCATTTATTCTTCATTTGGATCAGTTTACATTCAAAGAGATTAAGCTAAAGAACACCTGAGCTAAGATTTCAAGGATTTGAAGTGCGACCGGTGAATTCATCAACAAACCCTAACTCCATGGAAGAAAAAGGTATTTTTATGTGAAGCTTTGAACTTGTAATCTTTTAATATGGCTACTCCTCTTGTTGTTGATATTACTGAAAGGCCCTGACCAAAATTCAAGAAGCATCCATATAAATCAGTTGAAGTCAAACCATTAGGAGCATTTTCTAATGTCCCATACAGATTACTACATGTCAAGGATATTAGGGCATACATCCACTATAGCTTAGATGAATATGGGAATCTAAAATTGCTAGATTTGTTTGACAACTACCTAAGTGATGATAACTATGAATTGAAACTAGAATACAAAGCCCTAGAAAGTAAACATTTTCTATAGGTCATTGAATTTTTGACATTTGATGAGAGTGTGGGTTTGATATGTCTTGATCTGAATGCATGATGAGTTTATGTGGATGTTGAAACCATTTAAGATTATAAAGGATGCTATCAGGATCGTAACTGGGTTAAACTCAACCAGTGGTTTACCCATGCTGAAATCCGTAAAGAACCAAACCATAACTGATGCAACTGGTGCAAAATTTGACAAGAGGGCAATGACTATCAATGACATTAATGATCTAGATGTTAAGTTTGCTTCAATGGTAATTGGTTACAACATTTATCACTCTAGCAAGGAGAATTCTATGTCTGAAATGGTCATATATGTTGCATACAAAATGTTGAAAGAAAATGCAGATTATGACCTGTGTGAGTTGTTACAGAACTAACTAATTGAGAACTTGAGTAAAATCAAGAAGGACAAGAAAAAACACCTTCAAATATGGTTCTTTGGTTATATGTTTATTTTTCTACTTCATGAATGAGATGCCTGGAGTAAAAGGTGTGCACTAGACTAATGACAGCCTAGTTACTATTTAGATAAGAGATCATTTACAAAGCATTGGTGACTCTAAAGCACATAAAACTGCAATCTAGGGATACTTCAAGATTTTTTAGAGTATGATGCATTCTACGGAAAGAATCCCTAAATTAGTTATTGAGAAATACAAGAATGAAATCTGTTTTATGGTAAACACTGATCAGTGCTTAATGGAAGCAGTAGAACCCAGAACTATTTGGATCATTCCCATGGGGTATGAGGTAGATGAGAAAATTTTGAATATGTATGCTCAACACCTTTTGAGCAAGTTAAAGGACACAACAATTAAAATATTTTGGACATATGAAGAGCTAAGTATGAAACTGCATGTTGATATCAGAAAACCTAAAACCAATAGGAAAGTAAGGAAAGAAGTTGGGTAGCTGGCCAAGAATCTAGGCCTCACCAAGGAAGCTGTGAGGTAATTTAGGGAAAGAACTAAAAAGGCTGAGATGGAAAAGCAAGATAAGAAACAAGCAAGTGCTCCGATAGAATCCTCCTCCACATCAGGGACCACTAGGAACTCTACTGCTGCCCCTATTCCTCCAAAACCTGCCAAATCTGAGAAATCGAAAGACATATCATTTGGTAAGGAAAAGAAAAGAACTAAAGTAAAGGCAAAGAGGTCATATGATAATTTGGAAAAGGAGAATGAAGAAAAGATAGATTCTGATGAAGAGCTTAAAGAGTTGAAGGCCAGGCACTAAAGTTCTTAAAGTGTCAAAAGAGAAGCCTTCCAGAAGCAAAAAGATAGACAAGAGGAAGAAGTCAGAGGTTGATGTTGAGAAGCTAATTCCCTCTTTGAAAAACATTGTTAAGATAATCACTGTTGATGGGAATTTAAAGCCATTGACAAAATTCTATGATCTTTACAATGATACCGACAAAAGACTTTTCGAAGAAGCCACTATCAAGTACTTGAATATATTCAATCGAGCACTGGTAGAAATTTTGTCAGAAGTTCCAAAAGGTTTAAGAGATATTCTAGAAATTAGGAAAGAAGTTGCCAAGACAAAATATATGGAGCTAAGGGAACATGTGTTAACAACTCTACGTCTGGTGATCTCTAGCAGAGAAGTAGATAAAATTTTTAAAGAAGTAAAAAATGAATTCAGGAGTAAGACAAGGATGAACAAATTGATGATTGGAGACATAGATCAAGTTGTCCAAGAAATTGAACAAATTTTAAGGAAAGCATTGGACAAGAACAAATTCTTTGTGGTTTTAGATGAACCTGCTGATGACACATCAGTTTCAGATGATGAAGAGCAGTAGAAGAATGAGCAACAAATTGAAATAGATGACTCCTCTATTCTAGAAGAGAAAGCAATAAACAAAGAAGATGAGGAGATGATAGATAAAATTGATGATGCAGGAGGTATTCAAACTCCTCTGGATCAATTTGAAAAAGAAAATATAGAGATGAATGTTGAAACAGATGATCAAATTGAAGGTGATTCATTGAAGACTAAAGAGCATAAAACATAAAAAGCTGAGGACCAAGAAGCAGAAAAGGCCAAGGACAAAAATGAAAAAGAAGAAGAGATTGCAAAGGTTGATGAAGAGCCCAGGTAGGACAATCCAATTGACAATACCGGTAAGGATCAAATAGATACATCATCATTTTGGGAAAGAGACAGTGTAGAAGCAGTGAAGGAAATTCTTGAAAGAGACAAACAAATTGAAGAAGATCATGACATTATACAAGGTCCAATAAATTTTGATACCTTATCTCTAGTTTAAAAGATAAAGTTGGCCTCTATTGCTCAAGCTAAAGCCAGAGAAGACATTTTGAAGTGTCACATAGAAGACAATGAGCTACTTGGCCTAGCATCAGGAATTTTGGAAAAGATCATGCCCACTTTTTAGAAGGATTCTTTGGCATCTCAATTTGGCCAATTGAAAAATCTAATAAACTCGATAAGTTCTCATTTTGAATCTCTAGAGAAGTCTGCAGAGGTCAAGGTTCAAAAGGAATTCAATGATAAGAGATTTGATGCTCTAAAGGGGTTAATTGGAGTAGATAGATTGGTGTTGGATGCTAGTGTAAAGAGTATTTAGAATACTCTTACAAAAGGAGAGAATGTATATAAATTTTGCTTATCTTGTCCTAAAGGTATAGAGGATATTGAAGATAAAATAAAGGAGTCTAAGAAAAAACAATCTAGTGTATCCAAATCTTTTGATCCTGTGACAACATCAGTGGCAAGAAAGGAGTGTTAGGCAATTAGCCTAATTGAAGAAATAAAGAGATTGGCAAAAGAAAAGGAGAACATTGAGGCCAAGATGAGTGAGCTCTAGGGACTAATATCCCCCAAAATGGAAATGTTCAATTCCTTTACTGAAGCCCAAACTGCATCTCAATCAAGTGATCCCATTGATCTGTGAACTGTAGAATCACAAGCTTTCCTATTCAATGGGCATATCTCAATTTTGAACACTATGACAAAGAGCTAGGATAGCGAGATGGCAAAATTAAAGAACATTTTTGGAGATGTACTCAAGTATATGTAAATAGGACTTAAGGATTGTTTGTACATATGCGACCTGGTATATAGAATTTTATTGTGAATTTTGGTTCACAGATCCCACCCTTTTCCATTGATGTCAAAGGGGGAGTGAAGAGCAGTGAAAAATGAGAAATCTAGCAAAGGTGGGGCATTGGAGAATAGTGAAAAGCATAAGTGTACTTAGTAAGGGGGAGTTATTCTGACACTTAGTCATTTTTCACTAAGTGTTGCCATTAATGCCAAAGGGGGAGATTGTTGGCAAGAGACACTTCTATGCATGACAGGTGTTGTCATTGATGGCAACTAAGTCTACCTTACACATCTGCATTGCATAATTTGTTCATACCAGAAATCAGAGTGAAGATTTGGCTAAGTCCGGGTAGTGAGAAATAGAGCATGTGAAAGGGTCCAGTATCTTGGTCTAGATCTCTCCGGTGGTAATTCACAGTGTGCTGCAGATCTGAAGGAGTGATAAGGATTGTCAGGACTATCTAAATCTAGAGATTTAGCCTCTAGTGATAAAGGATTCAAAAGTTATAATTGAATATTGGGTTCCAGTTAGTCAGCACAGTCAGAAGAAGAACAAGGTGACCTAGTATTTGATCTTGGTCTGGATGCAGAAAAGTTGTTAGATAAGCAATTAGTGATAATCAGTGGTATTGGCTGACATGATTGATGATCTAGGAACACAATTTTTTGGTCCACGTTGATATTTGTGCATAGATGCAGCTAACAGAGTAGAGTGCCTAATAAATGTTCTAAGTTTTATTAAAGCTGACTACAGTTGATTGAATTTCTTGATGTGGATATATAGCTGATGGATTCAAGTGTTTTGGTGTGCAATTGTGATGTGATGATGAAGTGTGAAAAAGATAAAAAGAAGTATGAAGAAGAAGAGATCTAAGGACCAGATCATGGCAGAATAGTAAATAGGGCAGAGAAAGGATGAAGTGTGTAAGGTCAGTATTTTGTACTTAACCATAACTAAATTCTTGGATTGGTAGATGCTATTCATCAGTTCAAACACTCTATAATCTTCTTATAATCATTTCTGTAGGTAGTGAGCCTCCTTGAGCAGTGAGCTCTAGGCAATGAGCCCAAAGGCATGTGCCTTCCTCATTTGTAATACTTTTAATAGGGTATCATTTTTTGTGGACTAACCTCCACCGTGGTTTTCCCTTAACTAGGTTTCCACGTTAAAAATCTTTGTGTCAAGCGTGTTATTTGTGTTTCTTCTCATGTGTTATTGATTCATGCCTTCATGGTTATTATAATGATCTGTAAATAAGTAGTAGAGAAGAATTAATTGCAGCAAGTGTTAAAGTTTGAGACAACTGATTCACCCCCCCTCTCAGTTGTCTACCCTAATTCTAACACTTTAAATAGGGAAATAAAGAGGGAAAAAATGTGTTATGAGTGTATAGTATTTGCATGATCAGTCATCACATACCAACAATCTCCCACTTGGAGACTGATCAGGCTCCACACCAAACAATCTCCCACTTGGAGACTGATCCTAGACGACATCACTGCACTTGCAGCTCCCACTAGATTATAGGCATGGCTGGTTTCTTATATCCACCATTATCAGTTGTGAAGGCCAAGGGAAACTAATGATGAAATTAGTTTCTCCCATGTAACTTCCTTGTGAACATATTTGCAGGATTCTCACATGTGTGAATTTTATCTAGCTGCAACTATCCATCCTCCAAAACTAACTAGATGAAGTGGTATCTGAGTTGTATGTGCTTAGTTTTTGAATGCAGAGCTAAATTCTTAGCAAGATAAATGGCACTCTAGCTATTAGTGTATAAAGGGCTATCTTCTTGTCATTGCCCTAATTCCTCTAGAAAATGTTGTAACCAAATCATCTCCTTGCTAGCTTCCGTAGTAGCAACATACTCAGCTTCAGTGGTTGAAAGCGCAACAACCTTTTGCAGTCATGAAATCCAACTAACTACAGTACTTCCTATAGTAAAAACATACCTTGTAGTACTACTGATATAAATATCACCTGCCAGATCAGACTCAACATATCCTTTTAGAGCAAAATTTGTTCCTCCAAAACATAGTTTCTTTGAAGTAGTACCTCTCAAATATCAGAGAATCCATTTTACCACATTCCAATGTTCCATTCCCATATTGCTCATATACCTACTCACAACTCCCACTGCATGTGCAATATCTAGCCTTATACATACCATTGCATACATCAAGTTGCCAACTGCTAATTTATATGGTATCTTAGACATTTTTTCTTCCTCCTCTTGTGTCTTTGGACACATCTCCTTAGTCAACTTAAAATGACTAGGCAAAGGTGTACTAACTACTTTTGAATTTTGCATGTTAAACCTTTTCAACACCTTCTCTACATACTAACTTTGAGACAAAAATAATTTTTTGTTTGTCCTATCCCGTTTGATCCTCATACCAAGGATTTGTTTTGTTGCACCCAAATCCTTCATAGCAAATGAATTTGCTAATTTCTTCTTAAGTTCATTAATATGCTGCATGTTAGACCCAGAACAAGCATGTCATCAACATAAATCAACAGGAAAATATAGCTACCATTACCCAATTTCTTAAAATAAACACAATAATCAAAATGACATATTTTGTAACCTTGTTCAGCCATAAAACTATCAAATTTCAAATACCATTGCCGAGGTGCTTGCTTCAAGCCATACAAATTCTTCTTTAACCTGCACACAAATTCCTCCTTACCCTTGACCTCATATCCCTATGGTTGTTGCATGTTTATTTCCTCTTCCAAATTGTTGGTCATGATGTTAGTCACAAACAAGCATAGAATAAAAGTACACATTAACCTTTATTCATCTTGAAAGATACTATGAATTCAAATAATTCATGATCCCAAGTCTCCGGTGATTAGGTCTTAATCATCTGAAGTTACTCAGAGGTTAATGTGAGTTGTTGTTTCCATTTTGGGGCCTTACGTAGAAGTTTATCATCATCATGATTCTCCTGCAGAAATTCTTTATAGAGAAGTCATATTATACAGTCATTTGGTGAAAAGATGTAGAAATACCTCAATCTTTGCATGATATTTTCAATTGTTCATGCTTTGTATTCAAATATGCTAAATATTTATGATTATCTACGGGATGTCTGCATATCTGTGTTATTTGCTTAAGATCATCAATTATTTGCAATTATGGAGATGAAGTGCTCTGAAATTTAAAAGAAATTGAAGAAATGCTTCTAATTAAAGTTGAACTTTCAGCTTTTGAACCACATGTATATTAGATACTGTCATGAACACAAGAAAACCAAACCATATTTTCACCAGGACATTCCACAGCTAGATATAGTTGATGCTAACTTCAAAGGAATTTGTATGAAGACAACATATGTAAGTAGACATGCACTCCAAGGGATGCAACAAATCACCACATATATCCAGAAATCATACACTGACTACTCAAGATTTACTATGAATTGTAATCGACAGTCTTCTCATTCATTAAGCATGCAAAAATATAAATGTATACAAAAACTTTGAAATGAGCTCTAAATGTTTCAGTAGATAGATTTCAATTAAGTTTCAAATGTTTACAATAAGGTATTTCCACCACCTTTTATAGAATAAGGTAAGGAATCCGTTACAAAAAGATCTACGATCTTGATTTATCAATACAAATCTATGGTCATCATTTTCTTGACTTTGTCAACCTCTACAAAATGGCACAAGTTGCCAGCTGGCAACTATCTATATTACTTATGCTTATATCCCCTTCATGATGTGTCTTCATCATGCTCCTCAGCTGATTCATGTGGGTCATCATCATGTGCATCGCTTCCTGAACTTTTGCTATCCCGATGATGATGATGCTGCATATGGGGCTGCATGCTGTTCCTAATCTGCTCATATGAATGCACAACTTGATCTATTCCTCCGCCATCTTGAGTCTTTGCTTTGATAATGGTGTGCTTATGTGCTTCATACTTATCTCTGCTGTTATCCAACTTGTTTTTCCTATCTTGCAATGTTTCATTATATCTTTCCATCTTGACCTTGATCCTCATTATTTTATCTATAAGTTCCTCTGTCAAGTGGACAAGTGGACCATCTACTTCGGATTGGAAGTTGCTATGCAGAGCCTTGATGGCAAACTCTTCATCTTGATTTTCTATTTTACCTTCCACCTTCCCTTCCAATGTTTCTAATATCTCCGCTTCCTCAGCCATTAAATCATGTAGCCTCATGCTAATATCTCTCAGCTTATTATTGCATCTTTTGAGGACCCCGCATTCAAACTGAATATCTTTATACCAGATGTCTACCAGCAATGCGGTATTACTGTTCAATACCTGCTTACTAATTAAGCAGTTGAGGATTTATCCTCTTTATTTCTCCCAAAAGGCTCAGGACCCTTTCCAGTTTATAAGACCTTTTCCCGGTCTGCATCTGTAATTTATCCACCTTGGTCCTGGAGTCACTTAGAATGCTCCACCTCTTCAAAGAGGCCTTCACTATTTCTATAGCATCATCCAATGTGGATGACATCCATTTTTTGATCACAGAAGCCTCATGCTTCATGAGGTCTAATTTATTTACCTCTTCCTGAGAAATGACAGTCAATGGGACTGCATGTTCGGTTGTAGTATCATCAGGACTGGTTAGCCCCCTAATGTAGGCATGCAACTGAGCAATGTGCTCTTTATGTTGCTTATTCTTCTCCTTCTCTCTTTTCACCTTTTGAATTAGAGAGTCAATAATGTCTTTGCCTTCTTGACCTTCCTGGTCTTCATTGGCAAAACCCAAATCTACTGTGCTAATTTGAAATTCATCAACAGTAATTTTACCTTTTTCTTTCTCCACCACAGGTATGGCAATTTGTGTGGTCCTTCTCCTAGTTGCCGAATCTCTCTTGATGGCCGATGTCATTCTGGCCTTCCTCCTAGGTTTCATTATATCCGTGGAGAACAAGGTGGAGATGCCCAATTCTTGAATTTCAAGCTCTTCCTCAATATTTACATCTTTTGCTAACCACAGAGGCACCTAATCATGTTTTTCAGCATCATCATGATGTTCACCCGTATCTCCCGTTTCTATCAGCAAGTGTTGTGGAGATGGTGACCTTCTCATTTCTTCTTCTTGATGCTCACTTTGTTGTTGATCTTGCGGCACCTCCTCCTGTTGAGGAATTTCCTTCTCCAGAGGAGCATCTTCTTGATGTGGGGAGCCTTGCGGTACATCTATATGTTGATCATGATGATCATGATCTTTCTCCATCATTACTTCATCTATTCCTAATTCTTCCCCTTGTTGTTTATCCACTGCACTAGATACTAGGGATTCTGCCTGAGGTGCTAGCATTTGTTCTGCGGCCATTATTTGTTCCGGGCCTGCACTGTCAACCTCTTGTGTTTTGGCGACAGGATCCTCCATTATTTTCTCCTTTTCATCAGCCTTTATTTCTTGAACCTCTACTATAGTAGGTTCCGCTGATGTATCCTGTGGGCTTTGTTGTCCCAATTCTAGAGTATGGCCTTCTGACTCTGCCATCTCTATTTCTTCTATTGAATGCCCTTTGTCAGGTGATCCTGTTGGTTGTTCAGGACTTGCATCCTGCTTCTCTATCAGGTCTACCACTACAGGGCTTGTCACCTCTGTGATTAATGTATCTAGCCCTATTTCTTGAGCTACTTGCTCTGGGCTCTTTTCTTGCTCCTCTTCTACTTGCTTCATCTCCTCAAACACAGTTTGAATGGGTGGAGGCTTATGAGGAGTCATAGATATTCCGGCAGCAAGTGTCTCCATCTTTTGTGCAGCCACATCCTGCACGACTTCATCATCAGACAGATTTATTGTCTCATCTAGCGAGACATGTCCTTCTGCTTGTGTCTGATCAATTTTTTTCATTTGTTCTTCTGCAAGTTCAGTTTTGAACTTGACGATGGTAGGAAGTGGAACATTATGCTAAAGTTCCTTTGGTACTTCACTACCTACCCCTTGTAATAGTGTAGGGGGTTGGCTTATTCCACCTCTCATGGAGGTTCTTTGTTTCTTAGGTGTGGTGGACACCAACACCCGTGGAGCTCTCCTCTTTCTCTTTATTATTAACGGAGCCTCTTCTTCTTCAGGCTCCTCCTCCATGAGGATATCCTCTGTTCCAAGTTTTCTTGAGGATTGACCCACTTCTAGAGTCTCAGTGATTCTAGCCTCTACTGTCTTACTCTTCTTGGGCTTTTCTTTCTTCGGAGGGGATTCTGATTCTGATCCTGATCCTGCTGCCTCCTCAGCTACAAATACTGCCCTATCAATTATAACCCCTTTGGGTTCTTTATCCACCCTCTTGCCCCTTGGGGGTCTTTTGCTCTGTTGTTGTGGTGGAGGGATTCTATCTCCCTTGGTCTTCCTCTTCTCAATCAGGAAGTCATCATATTCATCCCCAGGAATATCTTGTCCCCTCTTTTTGTTGTCCACCGTAATGGCAACACCTTTCTTTTTCAATGCCTCCACCTGCTCATCAACCCAAGTTTGAGTTAGCTGTATGGTCTTGGCAATGAATGGGTCCAAGGATATGTCTTCCTACATGGTGAGGTCAGGTGCAGAGATGGTGTCATTATATATCTTTTTCTACTCATATTCATTTGCCATGATCCTGCCATCATCCTTCTTCAATTGTTGGGGAAGGGAGATGCAATCAAAAGTTCTAACTTGGTTCAGAGTTAACCTCTGATACCTTCTTCTCCTAGCTTCTGCCTCATCTTCGCAGTCAGCCCAAAAATCCTCTAGGTGCCTCTGGTGGATAGGCTTTCCTAGTATCTTCTGTATCTTGTCGTAAGGATCATATGGTCTTGTTAGTGGGAAAGGCTGCAGATTCATTTTATTTAGGGTGACCATCACCTTCTTTATATTGTCTGAGTCAGGGCACATATAGTAGCTGATGCTGACTGGGAACAAAATTGGTGGCAACTTCTTGGCGTCCTTATACATTTTTATCATTGTGGCACCCTGCCGAATAAACTCCATTAATATTATTGCATCAGTAGGATACCTCGGCAGCATCAGGGGATGTCCCTCAAAACCTTCAACCCTTATGTATGAAAAGGTTGCAAATTGTATGTACCAGGCCCCATGCCTGTAAACTACCTCCTGAGCTTCCATGCTCAATCTCTTTGTTCTATCTTCTACCATAGTCCTCACCAGATGCATGGAGAATGCATCATTGACTAGCTTGAAATCTTTGAGGTAGTTGGTTCTCTACAGCTGGGGATGATGATCCCAGATATACACCACATTTGTGCCTATGAGCTTTCCATCTGTAACTAAGCCATCAAAAGTGCCTTTATAAGCACAAGAATAAACAATGTAAGATGTCATATAAAATGCACAATTTGAACCTCCCAGGTTCATCAGCTGCTCATGCAGAGCATCACTTATTATCTGGCCCCATAATGGTTTGATGTCTGAATATAGACACATCATGATTATTCCATATATCCAATCTCTAAAACTACCAGCATCAGGCTGGCCTGTTACTCTATTCAGGAGTGCAATCATGTATTGGTACTCCTCATTGAAATCATATTTGAACATGTGCACAGGAAGTTTGGCTACTGCCGGATAGGTGCTGTTCTCAGCACGCCATTGATACATGTTCTTCCTGGCTAATTTCTTGTTAGCTTCATACTCTTTTTTTGACTTCCTCAGGTCCACGCTCTTAACTTTACTGCCCAGCGGCAATCCAAATGTCTGGGAGAGACCCTTGATGGAGAGGTCTGCATATATCCTCCCATGCTTCACCACTTGCCTTGTCTGAGGATTATAATTTCATGCACATTCTATGACCAGCTCTAGAGATTCCATGGAGTATGGAAAACCAGCAGCGTTCCACATCCCTGATATGAACACTGCGTCTAGCACACGACTCTTGTCGTGCCCATCATTCAGCTTAGCTGACCAGGCTTCCAAATTGGTGCTCCCCTGATGGGTATCTGTAATTGCCCCATATTTGAACAGGACCCCCCTCTGAGAAGAGAACATAGGCCTACTGAATTCCTCTTGACACTTGACGAACCGCTTGTCAGCCATGAGTACCTGCAATTAACAAAATCCTATCTCACAATGGGTATACACATGCATGCATATTGCAATTAATCATATGGATGCATAAACCAGAACTTACACCATCCTACCTGAACAATAATAACATGATGAGGGTTTCATTTACTTACCTGGTTATGCAGATTTCTCTTTTATACCAGTAGATTGCTAAGACGCTCTTAATTCAGCTGATGATCACCGCCTTCCTTCTGTCTGTGAGCTCAAATCGTACAACAGTAGCTGGTATGCGGATATGGAAGCTGGTGCTCTGTAAAACAATTTTATCACAAGGTAAATGTGAAAATGATGGTTGAATTACTTTTTAACCTTGCAATTAGGGTAAATTTAGGGCAACTCTGACAACTTAGATTGTATTCCTTGTTTATTCATGCGAAAACATAGGATCTCGCCAGGTGTTTCATTGGGTTCCAAGGTCGGCGGGAACCACCTACCATGTCTGCATGCATTAAATGATAATGGCAGCAACGGAAGCGGGGGGATATCCATATTACAGGATATCATGAAGGCAGGATGATACTCACAAATATCGGGTCGAGTTTCAATATCATCCTCCTCCCTTATATTGGAATTGTTACCACGACAAGACTCGGGTAACAAAAGCACCTTTTGGTTATGTTTGGTACATCAGGAGGATATTTCGATGTTGTTGGTTTTTCTTCTAAATCAGCATTAGGGTTTGCCAGTTCTAATGCACAGGCAGATTCAGCCAACTAAATACAGGAGATTGCGTGAGCTCCTCCCCTTCTCTTCTGGTTCTGCCACACCAAGGGGGGTGTCCCTATTTAATAAAAGTATGACCTTGACTAGCTTAATGACAAAAGGATTTAACTTGACAGCAACAGGTAGAATACTCTCATGTATGGACCAAGATTTGTGTAACAAATCACAAGGTTGGCAACATTCTTGGACATAATGTCTGGTTAGGTATGAGAGCATGCAGGGGTTTCCTAATCCTACTCCTACAACTAACAGGTGGAAGTGATGAAATGGGTGGACATAATGTCCTCGATGCAAGACGAGGGGTTTTGACTCATAACTACTGATCCAGGAGCAGACTGGTACCTATCCATTGGGCAAGGAGTCAACTAGACATATACAACAGATGGTTTGTGTAGACACCCAAATTTGTCCCAACTTTGTCCATGTCCTACAACACCTTATTAAAACATTATCCTAAACATCATAAGCCATTTTTGTCCTAAATCCCACTCTTAATCCCATTTATCCATTAGCCAATTAATTATATAAATTTTATTTATTTAATTAAAATCCCATTCAATCCCATCCTCATCCTACTTAGCCAATTAATTAAATAAATTTTATTTATTTAATTAATTTCACATACATAATCCCATTTATCTTATCCCCATCCCAATTAATTAAATAAATTTTATTTATTTAATTAATTTCCACATCATATCTTATCTCATCCTATTCAACTTCTCAATTAATTAAATAAATTTTATTTATTTAATTAATATCCAACTCATATCCCAACTAATTCAAATATTTTATTTGAATTAAACACTCATCTTTCATCACATTCCAACACTTGTCTAGTCAATCATGTGTTGTGTTACAACTTTTATCTTTCACATGCACAACTAATGGGACCTAATTTTAGTATTTATCTACACAAGCACACCTAAGCCTCATCCTCCTTTGCCACATGTCATATGACTACAATTTCTTGATGTGTAAGGAAACCTAACTTAATCCTATCCATCCATTTCACCTAAAGCCCTAATTGATCCTAGCCATCCATTGGAACCAAGCCTTTCCTATAAATCAACCCCCTCACAAGCCATTAGCATGCATTGAGCCTTAAGCACCCTTAGTCTGTCAAATTTTCTAAAAGGGCATTGATCCTCAAGTATCCACATGCTGTTGAAATATCATTAGAGCCTTTGCATCCATCATCTATCTCCTTATCAACGTTATGCTGCGGAATCGAGCAATCAACACAACAAAGCGATCAATCAATCAAGCTCATTTTGCATCTTCGAGGTATTGAATTATTTGGGTTTAGGTTATGCATTTCAATTGTTTGATCATTTCCATTTATAAATCTAAATTTTTCGATATACATTTGGCACGCCCGGTGGGACTCACATCCCTGATTAACCCTCTTGTTTGAGTTGTTTTTGTGAAGATCAGATTTCTTGGAGCGTCAATCATTCATTTTTGCAGGTTTATGCACTTTGATTTGTAGGTTGAAGATATTTTATATTGCCGATTTTTTTTTGAATTTATGACCAGATCTGTTGCAGAGGGTTTTTTGTTTTACACAGGTCCTGTAAAAAGGAGATCTTAGATTCATTAGAAAGAGGACTTCGAGAACTTTCCGAAAAGTGGTTACATTAAAGATTT
The DNA here is from genome assembly GCA_027924645.1 of Cunninghamia lanceolata. Classification (NCBI taxonomy): domain Eukaryota; kingdom Viridiplantae; phylum Streptophyta; class Pinopsida; order Cupressales; family Cupressaceae; genus Cunninghamia; species Cunninghamia lanceolata. Next base: position 1,051,912 of record BSBN01000030.1, read on the forward strand.
GGCTCAGTATTCAAAGAGTTATGACGATTTGAAGTTGACCCTGCGATTCTAATTTTTCAGAAATTTTTGACGCGCAACTTTTTGCTGATTTTTTTAATTTATGACCAGATCTGTTGCAGAGGGTTTTTTGTTTTACACAGGTCCTGTAAAAAGGAGATCTTAGATTCGTTAGAAAGAGGACTTCGAGAGCTTTCCGAAAAGTGGTTACATTAAAGATTTGGTTCAGTATTCAAAGAGTTATGGCGATTTGAAGTTGACCCTGCGATTTTAATTTTTCAGAAATTTTTGACGCGCGACTTTTAGAAAAAAAAATCATATCTTCCAATCTAGCGAACCAAATCACATTTTATTTTTTGCAGTGACTTGTAAATGAATCAAAGGAGCTGGAGCAACATTTGGATCAATCATAATAGCAACTTGGAAAGTAATTTTTATGAGGTGCACTCATTCTAATCTCTCATCTCTAATCATTATTTGATCACACATTTAGATTTTGGGCATAAAACAAACAACTTGTTTGTCATCACACTTGGATTTGGGCTTTAAAATAAACAATTGTTTGCAAATTCACATCAAAAAATTGGGCTAAAACAAACCATTGTCTTCCATCACATTTAGATTTGGGTCTAAAAAGAACAAGTGCTTGAACTGTTTGTTACACATTTCAAGTTTCTAAGGGGAAATTAACAACTGCGAGTGTGAATCAAGTGACAGCTCACTTGGTTTGCTTTTGTCATACCCTTCTTAGGAGGTCTGCTTGGAGACACACCACTCCAAGGGACGACCTCAATCGAGGCTGAATCGAAAGACACCCTCATTGGGAGTTGGAATCTTGTCACTCTTGGCTAAGCCCCAAAGAACTTTATACCTTTGGGAAGTGAAGGTGAAGGGTGGGTTACCCCTTTCTCCTGGCTGTGTGGCAGGATTTCACTTTCAATTCCATAGTCAACCTTGTGCAATAGATAGCCTAAGACCTAATTGGCTATACCCACTTGACTACACATTAGGCTTGTTGATGTGTCTTCCATGTGTGCTTGCATAATCATCACATTTCATTTTCAAAGTCAACAACTTGCTTATGTGTATTGCGTGAGTGATTCATGTGTGTATATGCATAATCATTTGTTTGAATATTGCCATATCAAGCTCTAAACACCCAAACACATAAACAAATCAATCTAAACACATCATCTAAACATTCCACATCATCATCCAAATCCCTAAGCAAGAACTTGCTAAAAGGACTTAAGACAAACACATGGTGACAACATGTCTACACTAGAGGACCTAGAAATCAAATTCCAAAGATTCCTCCAAAATTTTTATCAAGGATTATAACCCCTAAACCAAGACGCCATTGAAATATTACAATTCTTCATCCAAAAAGCTCAACTCCACGCAAGCCAATCACCTCAACTACAACACTCCATAGCCCAAGTCCAACACCTTTTAGCCACTAGTCAAGCTCGACAAGTACAACAATCCTTAGCCACTTCCTATCAACCTAATCCACCTTATAGCCACATGTCATATCCATCCACTTCCTATCAACTTAATCCACCTATCCATCAAGTCAATGCCACATCAACCTATCAACCTCCACCTCAAGCTTATCCAATCCCTCATACCACCATTCCAATGCACTACCAAGCCCATCCACAAGGCAATCAAGTGATATCACAAGAACAACATGCAAGTCCAAATAGCCCTTTGTACATAAATCAATCAGGTCCAAGTACCATTGATAGACCTAAGTCCACCTTTGCAACAAGAAGCACATCCAAGTCCAAGTAATCCCTTGTACATAAATCAAACAAGCCCAAGTTATCCTATGCAAGACTTAATTACCTTTGACAAGAGAGATACCAATCTAGCAAATGCATCTTATGAGTGGCCTTCATCATCTAATCACCTGCCAACACATGAGCCAACTAATCCTATCCCAACACCACCATGTGATCCCAATCATAGTCCATTGATCCCTTTACCTTCCAAACCACCAAGCCCCTCATTACCTTCCTCACCATATCATTCTAATCGTCCACCAAAGGATGCGGCTGAGAGAGTTTTACAAAGGATGCTTGAAGCAAAACTCATTGAACTTCCTAAAGTCAAACCATGTGAAGAAAGTCCATATGATGAACATGATTATTGTGCATACCATAGGACCAAAGGCCATAATACAGATCAATGCCCAATATTTGTCTCAATTGTTTACAAGGTGTACCCACCTATAATGGGAAATCGTGCCACATCATCCCCATCTAGTTCAAATCCTAATCCATCCAATCCAACTAGCCCTCAACCTAATCATAATCCTAAGCTTCCAGCACCATCTACCATTATCATCCATCCATTATATTTCCCATCCACCCATACCCTTGCGAAGGATGTGATCCATTGGCTACTAGATAGGAATAAACTACCCCCATGTCAAATACCAATTCATGAGCCTACCAATGAACTTCCAAAGGTCATGTCCAATCTTATAATCTCATCATGTGGTTCACATATCCTTGAGCCTCTTCAAGAGCCTTCCATTAACATACCTAGCCCTTTAAGCCCATCATGTGACCTACAAGCCAACAAGTCTATTCAAGAGTCTCCAACCACAAGCCTAAGTCAAGAGTCATCATGTTCTCGTGTTGTTGACCAAGAGCCTATCCAAGAGTCATCTACTTCCATTCAAGCAACCCAAGAGGTATGTCAAAGGTTTAATCCTAAGCATGTGGAAACATTAAGCCCTAGTCCAACTCAAGATCAATACACTTTCATGCAACCTATCCATAATATCTACCTTCTTTATGATCAAGATGATACCTATGAAGAAGCTATCCATGAGCACCTTGATCCTATCCATAATCCTATTTCTATCCATGACCAAGATATCCACATTGCTCCTAGTCATCTACCATCTAGCCCTATCCATAATAAGCAAATATCCACTTGTCATGATGAGACACTTGTCCCCCAAGTAAGCATAAAAGATCAAACAAATAGCTTGGATCTTAGCGAACATAATCAAGATCCTAATGATCATCCTTCCATATCCACCATCGATTCCACTTCAAGTCCACCATCATGTCCACTTGGTCTTACCACTTTTGTCCATGAATGTTCTTCCTTAGGACAACAACGACCTTTATCCACTTCATCTTCTCTATCCAATAAAGAACTCAAGTCTAGTTCCCAAAACACATCTAGTCCCATAGTCAATCGCATCCTCCAAAACATGAACTACTAAGGAAAAGGTCTAGGCCTTTATGAACAAGTTATTTTGGAGCCAAACCATGTCAAAGTTCATCCATGCTCATATGGCCTTGGATACACACCCCAAGGTAAACAAGGCCAAGATGTTGGTAATCCCTTCATGAATCCTAAACTTACCACTTTCTATCACACTCCCCATCTACCCAAAACATATGTAGCCATTCCATCTCCATCATCCTATAAATGTCAAAAGCATGTGACCATACACCTTCCGCCATCCACCTTGCCTCCACTTTTACCAACTCCAAATATCCCTCCATCCACCTTGCCACCATTGCTTTCAACACCTAACATACATATCATTCATAAGTATCCTTACATCCCTAATCATGGCCAACAAAAGCACACATCGCCTAAGCATAAAACTTCCAATCATTTCATCCACTCCACCCACGCCATGGGATTCAAAAGCAAAAATTTTGATGCCTCTACCTATAAAGCTAAAAATCCTACCAAAAATCCTAAAGGTCTTCATACCTTAGGACATAAAGAATCAAACTCAAAGAAAAGCTCATCTAAGCAGCCATCTAAGCCCATCCCTCCAAAAGCAAAGCCCAAAAGCAAAATGGTTTGGGTTCCTAAGCAAAAATCTAGCAAGTCAAATGAGGCATCCTCATCCACCTCTCAAGAATCCCAACCACCTATATCCATCCAAGAACCTATTTCCACCCAAAACTTCCATTCCCTTCAACAATCCCACAAGCAAAGCAAAAGCACTAAAAATACTAAATCTATGTGGGTTCTTAAATCACTTCATCAACCATCTCCCAAGCAAACATCCCCATTGCTTCCTACACCACCATCTCATCAAAAGCTTCAATGTTTATCACGGTGTGTGCAGCCGTTGGTCATGGTTCCCTTCCACTCCGCAGCACCGCCACATAACTACATCTCCCCATCTTCCCTCCATTATCCTACATATCTCCCCCATGCAATCCCTATGGTCCATGCTTTGGCATAAACTTTTCATCCATCTTCATTCCATAAGCCTATATAAATCCACATCATAAGCGACTAGCCTACCCTACCATCATTCCCTTCATAATCCACTATCTACCTTATCCATCTCCCATCCATATCTCCCTTACCAACATCTATGAGCATAACAACATGGTCCATGCAAAGACGACATCCATCTCTAAAGGGACAATATCATCTCTCATAGCACTAAACACTTGAGTCCCTCCTATCCATTACCATGGTGAAAACCTGGCAAACAGGCGCCATGTGTAATTGTCATCCCATCTAAAAAAAAAAGCAAAAAAAACAAAAAAACAAAAAAGTAAAAAAAATAAAAATAAATAAAAAAAGTAAAGAGAAATCCCTTCATCCAACAGTGAAAACCTGGTAAACAAGTGCCTTGGATAAGTACCATGATGAAAACCTGGCAAACAGGCGTCATGTGTAGGTTGATCTTCTATGTCACTTACACTTGGGGGCACCTTGTCTCATCCAACCTATCCATTTCCCAACTATCCATCCCATTATATCATTTTCCATCCTATCATGCTACATCCTACCATCCTTATCCATTCATCCATCCTTCTGCCTTTTGATTCTGATGAAGACATAGGGGCAAAATCTTGAAACATGCTATGGATATCTCTTGGTATACCTCATACCTTCCTCATCAATCCATATTATCATTATCCACCTATCATATACCTTGTCATGTAAAACCTATCATGTCATCCCATGGTCATGAACTTTATCATGTAAAAATCCTAAGCATTACCACCTGGAATGGGGGCAAGTTCTTCCTATGCAACATAGCCTTTGAAGATCACATCCTAGCTCCCTTATGATCCATCCACTATGGCATATCCTTATCATAAGCTTTCCATCTTATAGCTTATCCCCATCCATTTATCATGAGCTTTCCACTATAGCCTACCTATTTGTTCATCATGAGGCATGCATCCATCCCTTTTATGGCCTATCTTTTTATCTATCCATCTATCATGATCTTGCCATCACATTTACTATGAGCCCATTCTTTTATCCATCCCTTGCACCTAGACTTGGCTTTCTCTCTTGTCATTGGTATCTAGCACAACAGCTACCTAAATTGTAAATCCATTGACATCCCAAAACATTTCAAAAACTACAAAAAAAATCAAATATGTCAAAAAATCCAAAAAAATCAAATATCCAACAAAAAATCTAAGCAATAAGATCAATTCAATCATCATCCAAAACAATCCACTCCATCAACATCAATCAAAATCAAAATTATCATCATCAATTCTTCTTATCAATAACATTCATTCATCCATTTCAATCAATCACTTCTTCCAGTCATATCAATCAAATCAATCTAAGCAATGATCTTAAATCCATGTCACACTAATCCATATCAAGAAAGCTAATGAATCAAGGAACATTATCCAATCAAATCAACAGGTTTTGATCCTAATCTTGTCATGAGCCCAATCAATCATCATCAATCATCATCAATGGGATATATCGTTCCCACATCCTTGTGTTGATCTAGGGATATAGCTTTCCCCACAATGACAACACTATCCTCATCAATGAAACAATCAACCATTGGTTTATGACTTGACAAGGGCAACACCTTGTTTGTTTTACATCCTTTGAGCACATTGAGAACACTTGCTTATGCTTAGATTGAATCGACGCTCTAATCATCACAGCATCACTATCATCATTCAAAACAATCCAATCATCGAAACAATTGACCCAGCAATAGCAAACATCAAAACCAAAGCACATCAATCCAACCATTAAAACAAATCCAATCACTTTAGCACATCAAAAGTAGCTCAATCCACCACAAATCATCCATCCTTCATCAAATCAATCTAATCGGCATTTCATCATCTTCCAACCATTCCAAGCAATGATCTAAATGCAAGCCCATCCTTAAATCCATACCAATCATGTTAATTAATCAATCCAAGTTATCCAAATGCAATCCATGGTCTTGATCCTAGCCTTGTTGTAAGCCAAATCAATCAATCAACTAGCCAACCAACTCAGCAAACAACCTTGTGTTGATCTAGGGATATAGCTTTCCCTGCAATGACAACACTCTCAACTATCAACTATCAGCAATTAATCATTGGTTTACAGCTTGACAGGGGCAATACCTTGTTTGTTTTTGCATCATTTGTGCTTGCTTGCTTGCTTGCTTGTGTGTGTTATCTTTTTATCTTGCATTTGTATCACATCTATATCATTCCAGCTAATATTCATATTTTGTGTATGTTGGAATAGCTTTTTGCACTATCCTTTGCATCTAAGGTCATATCATACCTTTTGTGTAGTAGGACTTCAATGCTCTAAGTTTTCTTCCTCATATGTTAGACAAGGTTGTATTACACTGGGGCACAAGACACATTGTCACCCTGGTCCTTATACCTTGGTGCATAACGTCTAGTGCTATATCAAACATCATGGTTGCTCACCTTCATTGCAGCATAACGCATCATCATTTCTTCTATCTATCCCCTTATCTTTCTTTTTGCAGCCAAGCCATTTCTTTTCGAGAGCCTACCCGTGTTTGTCCAACCCGCCTAACCTCTCGAGGGGGCATCATCATCCCATTTCATCCTATCTTTCCACCGTCATCATCCTCATCATATCTTTCCATCATCACTATCATTTTCCTCTATCCATACCTTGGCTTCTTTGAAATGATGTTACTCGACACAAATCTTATCATCTCGAACATCATCTCAAAGAGGGGCAAAATGTAGACACCCAAATTTGTCCCAACTTTGTCCATGTCCTACAACACCTTATTAAAACATTATCCTAAACATCATAAGCTATTTTTGTCCTAAATCCCACTCTTAATCCCATTTATCCATTAGCCAATTAATTAAATAAATTTTATTTATTTAATTAAAATCCCATTCAATCCCATCCTCATCCTACTTAGCCAATTAATTAAATAAATTTTATTTATTTAATTAATTTCACATACATAATCCCATTTATCTTATCCCCATCCCAATTAATTAAATAAATTTTATTTATTTAATTAATTTCCACATCATATCTTATCTCATCCTATTCAACTTCTCAATTAATTAAATAAATTTTATTTATTTAATTAATATCCAACTCATATCCCAACTAATTCAAATATTTTATTTGAATTAAACACTCATCTTTCATCACATTCCAACACTTGTCTAGTCAATCATGTGTTGTGTTACAACTTTTATCTTTCACATGCACAACTAATGGGACCTAATTTTAGTATTTATCTACACAAGCACACCTAAGCCTCATCCTCCTTTGCCACATGTCATATGACTACAATTTCTTGATGTGCAAGGAAACCTAACTTAATCCTATCCATCCATTTCACCTAAAGCCCTAATTGATCCTAGCCATCCATTGGAACCAAGCCTTTCCTATAAATCAACCCCCTCACAAGCCATTAGCATGCATTGAGCCTTAAGCACCCTTATTCTGTCAAATTTTCTAAAAGGGCATTGATCCTCAAGTATCCACATGCTGTTGAAATATCATTAGAGCCTTTGCATCCATCATCTATCTCCTTATCAACGTTATGCTGCGGAATCGAGCAATCAACACAACAAAGCGATCAATCAATCAAGCTCATTTTGCATCTTCGAGGTATTGAATTATTTGGGTTTAGGTTATGCATTTCAATTGTTTGATCATTTCCATTTATAAATCTAAATTTTTTGATATACAGTTTGCAACTTTCACTCGAGTTTCAGGGGGTTGGACTGATGCTTGCCTTACAAACATCACCCAAGAATGGGTATCTAACTGCCTCTACTTACAGATATCCCTACTGACATGCAACCAGATTCAAAAGAAGGAGAATAACATGCAGCAAATGGAGACAAGCAGATAGACACATGCAATAAGCATTTTTCATATAACATTAACATTGAAACTGAAAATATGTGCAAAATACATTCATGTTGCAACTCATAAACTCCAAAATGGGATAAAACAGCCAAGATCATGCCCTGTTCTTCATTATTTACACAAAAATGCCTCAGGCCTTCAACCACCTAAACAATGGTAACACAATCTACCTATATCAGCCAGAAAGTGTACCTCTAACATTAATTACATGGTTGACCAAAAATCCTGCCAAATCCAGATCTCAGAAGGAATGGCACTCAGAAGTTATTGCTGCAGCAGACAAGGGAGGCCTCGATCCTTGCGCCGCCATCTGGGGTCTTCATTCATAATTAGACAGCTTCACCATTTGTACCATCGCCCATTGATGGCTCAACCACCTGCGTTTCACTTGGAAACCGTCGCAGCATTCAAATAGAAGTTCTTGCCAAAATGTACTTTACTGAAGTTTCAAGTTATGTAGGAACATTAATCCCACATGCACGGTGAGAAGACCACCTCAGCACTTTAAAAACATGGCCACAAGCTCAATAGATGTCGAGCACCTTTTGCTACGCTCAACACATGACCATCCGCCAAATACCCATCGCCAAGACTTAGGCCATCGGCCAACCCCACAAATCTCTCATCGATCTCAATTGTCTCGTTGATGTCTACCTTACAATCCGCTCCATCGGCCAGAGATAGACCATCGGGCCAGCACAAAACTCCTTTGCCGATGCCCATGGTCTCGTCGATGCCTTCAAAAATCCTGATGACATCATCATGTCCCGCCTACTGCACACCTCCAAATATCTGGATGACGTCATCGTCACGCTCGCAACATCAGGGGATCTCCATAAAATGACTTAGTGTTAGCAATATGACCCTCCAGACCTTGATGACATCACCACCATATCGACATCAGGATGATATTCGGAAGATGACCGGATATTTGAAAATATCATCCTGATGCACAAATATCATGCTGCACTATAGCTCCATGAAACATCAGGGTGATGTTAGATCATACTTGATATTTGGAAATATCACCCCGCACTAGACAATGCATGAAGCCGACAGGTGGATATCTCCCTTTAGAAATATCATGATGCAGACAGGCAGAAAAGCAGATATCACCCTGATGTTCAAATACGATGACCCTGATGAATATCGGGTCATGCTTAGGACTTTGCAGCAACATCATCAGGATGATGACCGGAAACATGATGATGATGACCTCCTCCCCTTAAGAAAATATGATGCTGCAGTTGAAAAATGCTGAGGAAGCCCAGAGACTTAGAATATGTTTTGGATTTTTAGGGAAGGTGCCTGCATGTTTATATGCTTGAAAACTGATTGCTCATGTAGGCACCAACAGATGTATTGGGTGATGTTTCAAAATGATGATGACGAGACAAACTTACATGTCCCTCCTTTGGAATATAGGGATGACGTTATCCTGATATTCGTTCTTTGTATCGAAAAGGCATCATGACATCATCGTCATATTAGATGAACATGATCATGTTTAGAAAATATCCTGTCGAAATGTAAATGTGATGATGATGTCATCGTCATGTTTATTTCTTCGTTTATCCGATTTGGATGACATCATCAGGATATTGGCCAAGGGTAATATTTCGCAGCAGGAGGATATTAAGAAATATCGAGTTACATTCAAAACATGACACCCGCGATACAAAAGACCGCTTTGACCAGGAGGATTTACTACCACTTAAAATTGACGTCCGGATATCTGGACCGCATGACTTATCGGGGGGATGTTTGGAAATATGATGCACCAAGATCAGGATGATCTTCGACAACATGACTAAGGTTATAAAACATGATCCTCCTCTTGCGAATATCAGGTTTGGCCAAAACTTTGACTGTTCATAACTCTCACATCTTAAGGAATATCAAGGTGATGCAAAAAGCAAACCTGCATGGAATTTAATGCTCTTTCAAAATATGAGGTCACAGAAATGAAATACGAATTTTGACAAACTAACCTCATAATGGTGACTTACCTCATCCTAGTTCCACATGATGATGCACACGACTTACTTTTACCAAACTGCCAACACAAGCCAAGCCAAAAGTTGGGTCCCTGTTTTGCCAAGTCAAAATGGGGCGTGTTGTGTAACCACACAACAACTTGCCACCAAAGAAAACAAACAAATTCCAATGATTCAAGTGATGTGATCACATTCATCTATAGTATTCTAATTCCATCTAAGCATAAGCATCGTGATCCTCTGAATGATAAAATTTCATCATGGCAACAATGCTAACAAAGGATCAGGTGTGTGCGTATGATTAATTATCCTCATCTTGAAAGCAAGCTGAAAACATAAGTAACTGGTGTTAAACTACATAGTTGGAGATCATCCTCCATAGCCAACCTGGATAGAGCCTTGCTGCCAGCAAGCGTTCATAGCCCTAGCAAGGTTATCTATACAATCTCCCTAAGTAGAGCCCCACTGCCAACAAGCATCTATAGCCCCAGTAGAGTTACTTAGATGGCCTAACTTTATTTTATTTTTTATTTTTATTTTCCCTTTAAAATTTGTATTTGATATCATCATGTCAACTTATTCGTACAGGGTACAGTCGCTTGCAGCTTTAGGTTGGAGATTGTATTGGTAGCAAGGGAGTCCCTTTAGATTTTTTGCTTAACACCTATACTTGTGTGTTCAACAAACCCAAGGCTGTTAGATGTTTCATTGTGATTGATTCACTTTGACCAAGAAAAGGCACCCTGATGAAAAGATATCACAGACCTGATCATGAACACTTCTTAGAATGAATCATAACTTATGTCTAAATGTGTTCTCATCACTTGAATCCTAACAATTTAGTTATTTTCTTCGGTGATGAAGTGCATCATCCTGACTTACCAGAACAAGGTCTCAACCAACAAAACAAAACAAGCAAAACAAACAAACTTTACAAACAACTATACAAATATACAATATGATACATATGACTGTCATGAAGTCATTCAGGCCTGGAAATAATGTTTGAGAAACTGTCCATTGACTGGCAATGGGACATCCTCACCTGTCAAGTTCTTAAGCCTATAAGTACTATCTCCTAGTATCTCAGAAATTTGAAAGGGACCTATCCATAATTTATCAAACTTACCATGGTCACCTTTCTTCTCATGGGCTTTATCCCACATTAGGACCAAATCAGATATCCTGAAAGCTTTAACTCTGGCTCTCTTATCAAACCAGCGTTTGACAACAGCTTGATGTTTTGCAAATTGGTCAATTTCTTGACTCCTTTTTTCTTCTAGGTGCATCAACTGAAATAACCTGACTTCTTGCTTATTGTCTATGCCTAGGTATTCTTGGCAAACTGCAGAGTAGGAATTTTTAAGTTTACAGGGAGGATGGGATCCACCCCATATACTAGTTGGAAGGGCGAGTTTCCTAATGCAGTTTTCATTCTAGTTCTGTCAACCCATAAGGCATACTTTAGTAATGAGTTCCATTCTCTAGGGTTTTTCTCTATCAGTTTTCTTATGATATTCAGTAAATTTTTATTGGTGGATTCTGCTAATCCATTCCCTTGGGGATAATAGTTGGATGAAAACTTGAGTATGATCCCATGATCAAAAGCCCAACTTGACAATTTAGTTGAAGTGAAAGCGGAACCATTATCACTTACCAAAGCATAAGGAGTTCCATACCTGGTGACAATGTTGCTCTCCAGAAATTTAATGACATCATCTGCAGTACAAGTTTTGCTGCTAATAGCCTCAACCCATCTAGTACAATAGTCAGTAATTGTTAAGACATACCTATGACTTGAGGAAGATGGAGGATTGATTGGTCCTATGAAGTCCATGCCCCACTGTGTAAATGGGCGCTCTTCCATCACTAGCTGCAAGGGTTGTGCAGCATATTTCTCTCTATGGGAAGCAACCTGGCAAATATGACAACATTTAACATGATCAGCTGTGTCTTTAAAAATTGTAGGCCAGTAATAACCTGCTCTGAGGATTGCATGTGTTGTGGCCAATGCTGATCCATGTGCCATTCCAAACTTGTCATGTAACTCTGACAGGACCTTATTTGCTTTTGGCTTTTCTAAGCATCTCAGGTATATTCCTTCATAATTCTTTTTGAATAAGGTTCCTCCCTTCATCATATACTTTTGGGATCTTATCTTTAAGGCTCTTCTCTATGAAGCTTGCATTCTTGATGGACATCTTCCAGTGATCAGGATGTGCCTGATATCTGAATACCACTCTTTATTGTCTTTTTCATTGATCACATATTGTTGACTAGTGATGTTTGGATCAATTTCAGATATCATCTAGCTCAGAGCTTGTCTTCTTACCAGCTTCATTGGTGTAATTTCCATATCATACTCTTGTAATACAGTAATCCATTTGGCTCTTTTCTCACCAGGCTCACTTTGCATCAGTAGCATCTTCACTGCTGCATCTGGTACTACAGCAATTACTTTGCTTCTTAGTATGTAATGTCTGAATTTCTTTACTACTCTGACTAATGCAAGTGCCTATCTCTCAACATCTACATATCTCAACTCAGCATCCCTGAAAGGACAGCTCATGAAAGCAATTGGTTTCTCTTCTTTCTCTTCATTCCTTTGAGTTAACACTGCTGTAGAGGTATGTTCTGAAGCAAATGAATAGATGTAGAAATCTTTTGTGTAGTCTGGACTGATAAGGACAGGAGCATCCGATATGGCTTTCTTTATATCTTCAAATGCAGCTTTGGCCTCTGGTGTCCACTCAATTTGTGCATCTTTTTTCAACATAGCATTTAGTGGTTTGACAATCTCAACAAAGCCGATGATGAACTTCCTCACAAAGTTTATCTTACCAAAGTAAGACTTGAGTTCCTTTTTGCTTCCTGGAAGTTGTAACTTCATGATAGACTCCACCCGGTCAGGATCAATGATAATCCCATCTTCTGTGATCAAGTGACCTAGTAATTTTCCTGTTGTCACCCCAAATATACACTTTTTAGGATTCAAAGATATTCCGTACTCTTCACATTTCTTCAGTACACTTCTGAGATCAGCAACATGATTCCCCCTTTCTTTGGAGAATACTGTCAAGTCATCCATGTATATGACTATACATTTTCCTATTAAGCCTCTGAAGGCTATGTCCATTGCTCGCTGGAATGTAGCTCCAGCATTTATGAGGCCGAATGGCATACGTCTATATGCAAATATCCCCCACTTTGTGGTGAAGGCAGTTTTCAATCTGTCAATTTTATCAACCATTACTTGGTTGTATTTTGAAAAGCCATCCAGGAAGGACATCATTTTAGCTCCATTTACAATCTGCAAAACTTCATCCAATGAGGGCAAAGGATAATTGTCCTTTTCTGATGCTCTATTCAGGTTCTTGAAATCTACACATAACCTGATGTCTCCATTCTTCTTTCTGACTAGCACGAGATTTACCACCCAAGTGGAGTGCCTGACAGGAAATATTATCCTGGCATTTAACAATTTCTTGACTTCTTCAAGAATTATTGGTTCGAGCAAGGCATTAACTGGCCTTTGCTTCTGTTTGAAAGGTTTAGCATCTGGCTTGAGAGGTATAGTATGAGTTATGACAGAGGTGTCATATGTCTTCAGCTCATCATAAGTCCATGCAATTACATGGATGTAATCCTTGAGTGCCTGAGTTATTCCTTCTAACTCTTCTGATGTGTAGACCTTACCTATCAGAACATTTTTCTTGTCTTCATCTTGTCCAATATTCACTTGTGAATACTGACCTCCATCTGCCTTGGGCAGGTCTTTCTATTTAAGCATATTATCCAAATCAAAAGCTCTTTCTAATTCAATCATACCTTTGGGGATCCTGTTGCTAGGTAGCTCTAATATCTCATCTTCTTCCCAGACATGATCTTCCATACCATTCTCATCTATAATCTAAGCTTCAAATATGTCTCTATTTGAAATGAAGTCCAGAATATGCTGATCATCATCAAACACCTAGAGGTTGGTCACATTATCAAGTACTAAAGGTATAGATGCTAGTTCTACTGAAAATCTCTTCAGACCAGATATAGACAGTGGCTCCAATGTACTGGCGGCTTGGGCAAGTGCATCTGCCCTATGGTTTTGTTCTCTTGGTACATGAGTGATATTAAAGGTGTTAAATTCCTCAATCAGGTCCCACACTCGATGTCTGTAGTTGGACAGCTTTCTGTAGTTACATGAGTAAATTCCTCTTACTTGCCTCACAACTAGTTCTGAATCTCTGAAGACATGCAGAATCTTTACTTTCTTCTTATGAGCAAACAGCATCCCATGAATCAAAGCTTCATACTCTATTACATTGTTAGTGTAGGGGAACTGTAATCTATAAGCTGCTAAGTAGGATTTTCCAATTGGATCAATCGGATCAGTTCCTACCCCAGCACCTTGCTTGGACTTGGATCCATCAAACCTTAGGATCCAGGGCTTATCTTCGGCAGGACATTCAGCTGAACCTTCTTTTCTCTTTGCAGCTCTGGCTGCTGCTCCACCTGATATCCATTTTAACTTAGGGATGTCATCATGTTCTAATTTCTTCTTTCCTTTCACTTCAGCAGGAGGATGATCTTCCAGATCTGCGGCTGCATGCTTTTTCAAAATGTGTAAACATAGTGAACAAGTTGTTTCTGAGTGAGGTGCCTCATGCAACCTACACCAACCTTTGATTAAAACTTCGTAGGGAGATTTATGCTGTCGTGTCATCTTCTCTATTTCTTTTACTAGAAATTCTCCGAACTTAGTCAGGTCACTACCTTTGTCTTCATTAGACAACTCATAATCTGGTTCCATAAAACAATCACTCCCAGGAATGATCCTTTCTTTCCTTACATGATTTATCTGATCAGACACCAGGACTTCTTCGATTTTTAGAATATGATCTTCATCATGATATGTCGGCTCCTATGCTCCTGCAGAAGATAGATAAGAATTAGTATTATCGTCATCATCATCAGATGTAGCATTTACCTCAGAATATGATGATGACGCCTCACTGCATGTCTGCTCCAGCATCATCATATCTAAGCATGTTTCACAAGTCCTTTTTGAGTGTGCTTCATCATGTAATCTACACCATCCATCAATCAAAATATCATTAACAGATATATTTAACAATTGACAATGTTTTACTTGATTAGACAGATGCATCTCAAAGTTTCTAAAGTGATCTATTTCATTCTCATTGTCAGGATTATTATCAAGTTCTACAACTGGCATATCTTCCTGATGATCATCATGATGATGAAGATCAAGCATCAGGATCTCTTCTATTTTGACAGTCTGTGGCCCGATGCAGTAAACTCCAAGCTCTACACCTACGTACATGATCTCATTTGTTCTGTTGTACTCAGTGATCATATGTTTCATTCTAGGCTCAGCATCAATCCTGATCTGATTAGGTATACCCTTCCATGGTAACCACATGTGACTGAAATCTGTAGACATATATCCGTTGAGCGTCTTGGACCAATCTCGGCTAAGCAACATCCCGTAAGTATAAGGTATGTCAACTACCTGAATATCAATGTAATATTGGATCCTAGGATCAGATGCTAATTGCATGTGGATGTGAGTTAACTCTCCTACTACACTTACTTCTATTTTGTCCAGTTGAGAGACCTTCTTTAAGGATTTAGCAGGATGTAGTCCTAAGGCATTACATATTGACAAGGGCATAACATTCATGGATGCCCCTAAATCAACCAGACAATTGTGCAGGTTCTTGCTGAACATTCTTATGGTGAGGAGGAACGGGGGTGATTCAGTTTTATCTCTATACAAGGTCATGTGGGAGGTTTCAGTAGCATGGACTGTAGCTGACACTTTAGGCTTAACAATATTATCTCTAGCAGCATGATCTTTTCCACTGGATTGACTTGAAAGATGGCCATCTTCTTTAGGAGTAGGATCATCTAGTGACTTCATGAATGCCTTTTTGATGGCAGGAGTTTTCAGTAACTCAGACAGGGACAGGCTGATCTTAATTTTCTTCATTTCATCAGCCAAATAGGTGACTAACTTGTCAGATTCATGAGGTGTATTTGCAACCTTTGATCCTATATTCTGAGATGACAAGTACTGAGCATTTACCTTGGGGAACCTAGGGTTATTACTAGCTTTGGGATCAGGAGATTTGTTGAAGTTATTTGGAGGTAGGGATGATGTCAATGGACCAGCAGGTTTGTTGGCATTATTCTTCAAGTTATAATTATGCTTACCAGGATATTGTTGCTGATATGCATGTACTTCCTCATGTTCTCTTGCAGGCTCATTTTCATCCTCAAAGGGAAAAACATAATTTGTTTCAAAAGTTAAAGTAGATTCTTCACATACCAGGTTATGACTCTGATGAGGTTGATTAGTATAGGCTTCTAGCACAAAAGTTAAGTCATATCCACAAGGAACAATCTCATTTCCTTCTGCATGAGGTGGATTTCCTGAAGTGTTAGACACTTCAATCTGAAAGATGCTAGCAGCAATTCAAAATTGTGGACAGTCTAATTCTGCATGTGCATTTGTATTGTGGATCCTACACCAATTAGTAAGAGCTACCTCAGCAAGATTAACTCTAGTAGTCTATTTGGCTTCACCAAGAGGCTGATTGTCCAAGGGTGATGGTAATGAGCCATTATTTGGCCTAGAGTTCTATATTATGGGCTGTCTCTGAGGATTATTGTTATTTCCACCACCATTATTGAAATTATTGGTGTTATATCCTCTATCAGGATAATTTGGTCTATCATTAGGATAATTTCTATTCTGGTTTGACTGGGAATAGAAACCCTAATTTCTCAAATGTGTTACTTTTGTGGTGAGTTTTCTCAATTGAGCAGAAATTTCTTTGATTTCCTCTTTTTCTTCTTGAACTTTGGCCACCACATTTTCATTCTGAGGCTTGAAGAAAGAGGATCCATGGTTACTATTGGACAGGTTAGCACCCTGAGGTGTCTGAGCTTGTGCAGGATATTGTGGCAATTGGCCATTTCCATTAGGAGGGGGCATAATGCTCAGTGGAGGTACTTGCAAAGGTGCAGGCATGACTGCTGGGGGTATCACTGCTCCATTAGGATATTGTGTAGGACACTGTGCAGAGTATGATGCAAGATATTGTGGATGCATGCCAGGCAAGGTAGGAAATACCATATTTGGAGTAGGAGTAGGTATTAACTGCTGATTTACCTGTATAGCTTCTTGAAAAGCTAAGGCTAAAGTTGTGATTCGGGGATGTGTCCTCCTTATGAACATGGAAGTCAAAGGATCTAAAGCTGAATAATAAATGCTCCTTGCAGCTTCATCAGACATAGTATAAGGAGTGACCACTCTGGACAACATTTTCTGAAACCTAGCATTGAAATTGGCAATAGGCTCATTTTCAAATCTCTTGATAGTGGTGAATAAGTGATAGTTTATTGAGGGATCGACTAGAACCTTAAATCTATCAAGAAAGGCTTTCTCTAATAAGGCCCAGGAATTAACAGAACCCTGACCAAGACTGATGAACCAATTATAAGCTTCTTCCCCCAAGGAGAAGGGAAATAATTTGCACACCACATCTTGATGCTCTATTCTAGCTCTGCAGCAAGCTTCCTTAAAGGTCCTAATATGATCTTCAGCATCTTGATAAGGATGATATTTTGGACAAAGTTTGTCCAGATTCTTTGGTAACTCATGATATGCAGTGAAGGTCAAAGGTGACTCTGCTACAAAGAAAGACATTGCAACTAGAGGAGGTTGAGCTGGTGGTGCAGCTGGCTGAGGTTGAACTAAAGATACACCCTAAGGCTAAATAAGAGATGTCACAGATATCCCAGAAGGTATTTGTAAACCAACAGGAGTTACAGGGGGAGGTTCTGGTGAAGCCCCTGACACACTAGACTCTGGAGTATGATGAATGTCTACAGTCCTCGATTTGAAACCTCTAACAGGCAATTCTTCAAAAATTCCACTAGGTCTAGACCTGGTATTTATCCTGTGAGCCAGGATTTCTCAATTTTGAGGCAAATTAGCTGAAACTTTGTGAATATTGGCTGGATTTCACTGGATGAGGTGATATTTGCGGTCAGCTGGCTGATCAAACCAGATATTTATGAAATATTTGCAAAGATACTATAAATACGCAAGGATATTTGAAGTATAATGACCCCTAGCATGAGATCTCAAGTTTCTAAGGCCTAAATTCTTCAAAGCTTCAACAAATTTATGTATCTTTGGCTGATATTAGTGAATTTAGAATGATCTACTGTAAAGCTTGCAATATTTATGTGAGATCTGGAAATCTTTACACAGAATGAGCATATATGAGCCTTTTACAGTAAATATTTGCGTAATATTTGAAATTTACAGATGATCCAAGGTTACCTTACTCTCTATATCATCAAACCTGAGAATAATGATGATGAGCGTGGTCTTCTAGAACAGCACCATCCTTCTAGCACCAATTTATGTTGGTCATGATGTTAGTCACAAACAAGCATAGAATAAAAGTACACATTAACCTTTATTCATCTTGAAAGATACTATGAATTCAAAGAATTCATGATCCCAAGTCTCTGGTGATTAGGTCTTAATCATCTGAAGTTACTCAGAGGTTAATGTGAGTTGCTGTTTCCATTTTGGGGCCTTACGTAGAAGTTTATCATCATCATGATTCTTCTGCATAAATTCTTTATAGAGAAGTCATATTATATAGTCATTTGGTGAAAAGATGCAGAAATACCTCAATCTTTGCATGATATTTTCAATTGTGCATGCTTTGTATTCAAATATGCTAAATATTTATGATATCTACGGGATGTCTGCATATCTGTGTTATTTGCTTAAGATCATCAATTATTTGCAATTATGGAGATGAAGTGCTCTGAAATTTAAAAGAAATTGAAGAAATGCTTCTAATTAAAGTTGAACCTTCAACTTTTGAACCACATGTATATTAGATACTGTCATGAAGAGAAGAAAACTAAACCATATTTTCACCAGGACATTCCACAGCTAGATATAGTTGATGCTAACTTCAAAGGAATTTGTATGAAGACAATATATGTAAGTAGACATGCACTCCAAGGGACGCATCAAATCACCACATATATCCAAAAATCATACACTGACTACTCAAGATTTACTATGAATTGTAATCGACATAGTCTTCTAGTTCATTAAGCATGCAAAAATATAAATGTATACAAAAACTTTGAAATGAGCTCTGAATGTTTCAGCAGACGGATTTCAATGAAGTTTCAAATGTTTACAATAAGGCATTCCACCACCTTTTATAGAATAAGGTGAGGAATCCATTACAAAAGATCTACGATCTTGATTTATCAATACAAATCTACGGTCATCATTTTCTTGACTTTATCAACCTCTACAAAATGGCACAAGTTGCCAGCTGGCAACTATCTATATTACTTATGCTTATATCCCCTTCATGATGTGTCTTCATCATGCTCCTCATCTAATTCATGTGGGTCATCATCATGTGCATCACTTCCTGAACTTTCGCTATCCTGATGATGATGATGCTGCATATGGGGCTACATGCTGTTCCTGATCTGCTCATATGAATGCACAACTTGATCTATTCCTCCACCATCTTGAGTCTTTGCTTTGATAATGGCATGCTTATGTGCTTCACACTTATCTCTGATGTTATCCAGCTTGTTTTTCCTGTCTTGCAATGTTTCATTATATCTTTCCATCTTGACCTTGATCCTCATTATTTTATCTATAAGTTCCTCCGTCAAGTGGACAAGTGGACCATCTGCTTTGGATTGGAAGTTGCTATGTAGAGCCTTGATGGCAGACTCTTCATCTTGATTTTCTATTTTACCTTCCACCTTCCCTTCCAATGTTTCTAATATCTCCGCTTCCTCAGCCATTAAATCGTGTAGCCTCATGCTGATATCTCTCAGCTTATTATTGCATCTTTTGAGGACCCCACATTCAAACTGAATATCTTTATACCAGATGTCTACCAGCAGTGCGATATTACTGTTCAGTACCTACTTACTGATTAAGTAGTTGAGGACTTATCCCATTTATTTCTCCCAAAAGGCTCAGGACCCTTTCCAGTTTATAAGACCTTTTCCCGGTCTGCATCTGCAATTTATCCACCTTGGTCCTGGAGTCACTTAGAATGCTCCACCTCTTCAAAGAGGCCTTTAGTATTTCTATAGCATCATCCAATGTGGATGACATCCATTTTCTAATCACAGAAGCCTCATGCTTCATGAGGTCTAATTTATTTACCTCTTCCTGAGAAATGGCAGTCAATGGGACTGCATGTTCGGTTGTAGTATCATCAAGACTGGTTAGCCCCCTAATGTAGGCATGCAACTGAGCAATGTGCTCTTTATGTTGCTTATTCTTCTCCTTCTCTCTTTTCACCTTTTGAATTAGAGAGTCAATAATGTCTTTGCCTTCTTGACCTTCCTGGTCTTCATTGGCAAAACCCAAATCTACTGTGCTAATTTGAAATTCATCAACAGTAATTTTACCTTTTTCTTTCTCCACCACAGGTATGGCAATTTGTGCGGTCCTTCTCCTGGTTGCCAGATCTCTCTTGATGGCCAATGTCATTCTGGCCTTCCTCCTAAGTTTCATTATATCCGCGGAGAACAAGGTGGAGACGTCAAATTCTTGAATTTCAAGCTCTTCCTCAATATTTACTTCTTTTGCTAACCACGGAGGCACCTGATCATGTTTTTTAGCATCATCATGATGTTCACCTGTATCTCCTATTTCTATCAGCAAGTGTTGTGGAGATGGTGACCTTCTCATTTCTTCTTCTTGATGCTCACTTTGTTGTTGATCTTGTGGTACCTCCTCCTGTTGAGGAATTTCCTTCTCCGGAGGAGCATCTTCTTGATGTGGGGAACCTTGCGGTACATCTATATGTTGATCATGATGATCATGATCTTTCTCCATCATTACTTCATCTATTCCCAATTCTTCCCCTTGTTGTTTATCCACTACACTAGATACTGGGGATTCTGCATGAGGTGCTGGCATTTGTTCTGCGGCCATTATTTGTTCCGGGCCTGCACTGTCAACCTCTTATGTTTTGGCGAAAGGATCCTCCATTGTTTTCTCCTTTTCATCAGCCTTTATTTCTTGAACCTCTACTATGTAGGTTCCGCTGATGTATCCTGTGGGCTTTGTTGTCCCAATTCTAGAGTATGGCCTTCTGAATCTGCCATCTCTATTTCTTCTATTGAGTGCCCTTTGTCAGGTGATCCTGCTGGCTGTTCAGGACTTGCATCCTGCTTCTCTGTCAGGTCTACCACTACAGGGCTTGTCACCTCTGTGATTAATGTATCTAGCCCTATTTCTTGAGCTACCTACTCTGGGCTCTTTTCTTGCTCCTCTTCTACTTGCTTCATCTCCTCAAACACAGTTTGAACAGGTGGAGGCTTATGAGGAGTCATAGATATTCCGGCAGCAAGTGTCTCCATCTTTTGTGCAGCCACATCCTGCACAACTTCATCATCAGACAGATTTATTGTCTCATCTAGCGAGACATGTCCTTCTGCTTGTGTCTGATCAATTTCTTTCATTTGTTCTTCTGCAAGTTCAGTTTTGAACTTGACGATGGTAGGAAGTGGAACATTATGCTAAAGTTCCTTTGGTACTTCACTACCTGCCCCTTGTAATAGTGTACGGGGTTGGCTTATTCCACCTCTCATGGAGGTTCTTTGTTTCTTAGGTGTGGTGGACACCAACACCCATGGAGCTCTCCTCTTTCTCTTTATTATTAACGGAGCCTCTTCTTCTTCAAGCTCCTCCTCCATGAGGATATCCTCTGTTCCAGGTTTTCTTGAGGATTGACCCACTTCTAGGGTCTCAGTGATTCCAGCCTCTGCTGTCTTACTCTTCTTGAGCTTTTCTTTCTTTGGAGGGGATTCTGATTCTGATCCTGATCCTGCTGCCTCCTCAGCTACAAATACTGCCCTATCAATTATAACCCCTTTGGGTTCTTTATCCACCCTCTTGCCCCTTGGGGGTCTTTTACTCTGTTGTTGTGGTGGAGGGATTCTATCTCCCTTGGTCTTCCTCTTCTCAATCAGGAAGTCATCATATTCATCCCAAGGAATATCTTGTCCCCTCTTTTTGTTGTCCACCGTAATGGCAACACCTTTCTTTTTCAATGCCTCCACCTGCTCATGAACCCAAGCTTGAGTTAGTTGTATGGTCCTGGCAATGAATGGGTCCAAGGATATGTCTTCCTGCATGGTGAGGTCAGGTGCAGAGATGGTGTCATTATATATCTTTTTCTGCTCATATTCATCTGCCATGATCCTGCCATCATCCTTCTTCAATTGTTGGGGAAGGGAGATGCAATCAAAAGTTCTAACTTGGTTCAGAGTTAACCTCTGATACCTTCTTCTCCTGGCTTCTACCTCATCTTCGTAGTCAGCCCAAAAATCCTGTAGGTGCCTCTGGTGGATAGGATTTCCTCGTATCTTCTGTATCCTACTGTAAGGATCATATGGTCTTGTTAGTAAGAAAGGTTGCAGATTCATTTCATTTAGGGTGACCATCACCTTCTTTATATTGTCTGAGTCAGGGCACATATAGCAGCTGATGCTAACTGGGAACAAAATTCGTGGCAACTTCTTGGCATCCTTATACATTTTTATCATTGTGGCACCCTGCCAGATAAACTCCATTAATATTACTGCATTAGTAGGATACCTTGGCAGCATCAGGGGATGTCCCTCAAAACCTTCAACCCTTATGTATGAAAAGGTTGCAAATTGTATGTACCAGGCCCCATGCCTGTAAACTACCTCCTGAGCTTCCATGCTCAATCTCTTTGTTCTATCTTCTTCCATGGTCCTCACCAGATGCATGGAGAATGCATCATTGACCAGCTTGTAATCTTTGAGGTAGTTGGTTCTCTACAGCTGGGGATGATGATCCTAGATATACACCGCATTTGTGCCTATGAGCTTTCCATCTGTAACTAAGGCATCAAAAGTGCCTTTATAAGCACAAGAATAAACAATGTAAGATGTCATATAAAATGCACAATTTGAACCTCCCAGGTTCATCAGCTGCTCATGCAGAGCATCACTTATTATCTGGCCCCATAATGGCTTGATGACTAAATATAGACACATCATGATTATTGCGTACATCCAATCTCTAAAACTACCAACATCAGGCTGGCCTATTACTCTATTCAGGAGTGAAATCATGTATTGGAACTCCTCACTGAAATCATATTTAAACATGTGCACAGGAAGTTTGGCTGCTGCTGGATAGGTGTTGTTCTCAGCATGCCATTGATACATGTTCTTCCTGACCAATTTCTTGTTGGCTTCATACTCTTTTTCTGACTTCCTCAGGTCCACGCTCTTAACTTTACTACCCAGCAGCAATCCAAATGTCTGGGAGAGACCCTTGATGGAGAGGTCTACATATATCCTCCCATGCTTCACCAGTTGCCTTGTCTGAGGATTATAATTCTAGGCACATTTTATGACCAGCTCCGGAGATTCCATGGAGTATGGAAAACCAGCAACGTTCCACATCCCTGATATGAACACTGCGTCTAGCACAGGACTCTTGCCGTGCCCATCATTCAGCTTAGCTGACCAGGCTTCTAGATTGGTGCTCCCTTGATGGGTATCTGTAATTGCCCCATATTTGAATAGGACCCCCCTCTGAGAAGAGAACATGGGCCTACTGAATTCCTCTTGACACTTGATGAACCGCTTGTCAGCCATGAGTACCTACAATTAACAAAATCCCATCTCACAACAGGTATACACATGCATGCATATTGCAATTAAAATCACCATTCCTACTGTATCTTTTCAATACTACTTAATTATATGGATGCATAAACCAGAACTTACATCATCCTACCTAAACAAGAATAACATGATGAGGGTTTCATTTACTTACCTGGTTATGCAGATTTCTCTTTTATACCAGTAGATTACTAAGACACTCTTAATTCAGCTGATGATCACCTCCTTCCTTCTGTCTGTGAGCTCAAATCGTGCAATAGTAGCTGGTATGCGGATATGGAAGCTGGTGCTCTGTAAAACAATTTTATCACAAGGTAAATGTGCAAATGACAGTTGAATTACCTTTTAACCTTGCAATTAGGGTAAATTTAGGGCAACTCTGACAACTTAGATTATATTCCTTGATTATTCATGTGAAAACGCAGGATCTCGCCAGGTGTTTCATTGGGTTCCGGGGTCGGCGGGAACCACCTACCATGTCTGCGTGCATTAAATGATAATGGCGGCAACAGAAGCGGGGGGATATCCATATTACAAGATATCATGAAGGCAGGATGATATTCGCAAATATCAGGTCGAGTTTTAATATCATCCTCCTCCCTTATATTGGAATTGTTACCGTGACAAGACTCAGGTAACAAAAGCACCTTTTGGTTATGTTTGGTACATCAGGAGGATATTTCGATGTATCGGGTGATGTTTCAAATATGATGATGATGAGACAAACTTACATGTCCCTCCTTTGGAATATCGGGATGACGTTATCCTGATATTCGTTCTTTGTATCGGAAAGGCATCATGACGTCATCGTCATATTAGACGAACATGATCATGTTTAGAAAATATCCTGTTGAAATGTAAATATGATGATGATGTCATCGTCATGTTTGTTTCTTCATTTATCCAATTTGGATGACATCATCAGGATATTGGCCAAGGGTGATATTTCGTGGCAGGAGGATATTAAGAAATATTGGGTTACATTCAAAACATGATGCCCGTGATACAAAAGACCGCTTTGACCGGGAGGATTTACTACCACTTAAAATTGGCGTCTAGATATCTGGACGGCATGACTTATCTCGGGGATGTTTGGAAATATGATGCACCAAGATCAGGATGATCTTCGACAACATGACTAAGGTTATAAAACATGATCCTCCTCTTGCGAATATTAGGTTTGACCAAAACTTTGACTGTTCATAACTCTCACATCCTGAGGAATATCAAGGTGATGCAAAAAGCAAACCTGCATGGAATTTAATGCTCTTTCAAAATATGAGGTCACAGAAATGAAATATGAATTTTGACAAACTGACCTCATAATGGTGACTTACCTCATCCTGGTTCCACATGATGATGCACATGACTTACTTTTACCAAACCGCCAACACAAGCCAAGCCAAAAGTTGGGTCCCTGTTTTGCCAAGTCAAAATGGGGCGTGTTGTGTAACCACACAACATAAATCCCCATGGAGAAATATTGTTTTCACATCTAGTTGTTCAAGATGCAAGTCTTTTGCAGCCACAAGACTTAGAATAGTTCTAATAGAAGTCATCTTTACAACCAGAGAAAATATTTCATCAAAATCTATACCTTTTTTCTATGCAAAACCTTTTACCACGAGTCTAACCTTATATCTTTTCTTGCCTCCATCTTCCTCCTTCAACCTATAAACCCATTTATTTGGCAATGCTCTTTTACTTGCAAGTAATTGGACTAAGTCCCAAGTCTGATTCTATAGCAAGGAATCCATTTCCTCTTTCATGCCTAGCTCCCTCTTCTTTTTGGTATCTACTTGCATTTCTTCTTCATAACCTTCAGGTTCACTAGAATAAGTTAATAATATAGAATATAATGATGGAGAAAATCTTTCTAGAGGTCTACTTATCCTTGTAGAATGTCTAACACTTGCAGGAGTTTGTGGGATAACTTGTTGTTGCTAAGCATCAGGTACCACTGGCATTTTATTTTCTGGAATGTCATCCAGCACCACATATTCCTTTTTGGCCTACTCATGCTTCTTTTCCTGTAGCTGATCTTTATATATGACCTTCTCATTAAATATAACATCCCTGCTCCTAATGATTTTATGATTTTCATAATCCCATAACCAATAACCAAAGTCATCTATTCCATATCCAACGAAGGTACATTTTTTAGACTTAGCCTCAAGCTTGGTCCTATTTTCAATAGCAACATGGACAAAAGCTTCACAACCAAAGGTTTTTAGAAATAAATAGTTTACCTTTTTACCCGTCCATGCCTCCTATGGAATGCCACCATCCAAAGGATTTGAAGGTCTGCTGTTTATTAAATAAACAATGGTATGTACAACATCTACCCAAAAGTGTAAGGGTAGTCCATCATGCAATCTCATGCTCCTTGCACACTCCATAATGGTCCTATTCATCCTCTCAAACACACCATTTTCTTGTGGGGTTCCATGATCCATTTTCTACCTACGAATTCCATTATATGAATAGTAATTCTCAAATTCTCTATTGCAATACTCACCTCCATTATCAGATCTGAGACACTTCAACTTTTTTCTTGTCTCATTCTCAACCAAAGCTTTCCACATTTTAAAAGTTTCAAATACTTCTAATTTTTGTTTTAGGAAATACACCCATGTTTTCATAGATGCATCATCAATAAAAGTAACATAATAGCTGTAACGTCAGAAAATGTCCCCTTGGGGCTTTTCCCTCTTAAGGTTTAGCTCCCGGGTCTTTGATCTGCATTTAAGACATCTTGCATCATATTTTGGCATCCCGATGAGAAAACCCCTTAGTTTCATGATGAATGGGACCTAGGGGGATCCCTTGAGATAGACGTTGCCCAAAATAGGGGGGAGAACTTGGGTGCCTGCGCCCTAGTCCTGCCCTATTTTGGGTCATACCCAAATTTTAATTGTTAGTTTATGACTGTTATTTGGTTCCTAGGCCGACATGATAAGTTTGTATTATGAAATTTGTAATGCCTCGTCATGCAACCCTAGAGTGTTAGTCTAACCAGAGCGGAAAATAGAACTATTTTTTAAAAAAACAACAATAGTGTACAAAACAGGATCCAAAGATATTATAACACATAAAAAGGAAAGCACACTTCTAATCACTCTAGGGTAACATAACTGCATTAGGAAATTAAGTAAAACCATAAGAGTGAAAATCATCAATCTATAGAGATAACTAACCCAATAGCTTATACAACAACAATATAATTTGATTACATAGTCTCAGTTTCAAATTACAAGATTACAAGAATACCAGGTTACAAGGATACAAGATTGCAAGATTACAAGATTACAAGATCGATCTCGCCAATTTACAAAATAGTACATAAGAGGGTATACAACACTACTGAAGAATAAAAGCCACCTAAAACTGGAACATCCCCGGACAAGGCTCAAACTAAATCTCCAAGAACACCAATGGATAGCTCTACCTCCTAACCATGTGGAACCCTGAGGTCCACCCCACCGAGCTAGGAGATAACAAGAGGATTACCACTAGGTCAAGGCTGCAGTCAAGAACACAAATACCAATACCAGACTCCATGAAGACAAACATGATGAAAGGACTACATAGAACTGACAGTACTCAACTAGACAGATCAAAACATCAGACTAGATCAATCATGAAAACAAGACCACACTCCAGAGGTACCAACAAGGATGAAGAGAAAGTAATTGAACCATGTAAGGAGTGTGTCATCGCATGGCCCTAGCATGGGTTACCCAGGCTATCTCTCACCAGAAGCTGGCCCCCATCTATGGTTACCCTGGCAGCCTCTTTCTAGGTGCCAGCCCCATAGGGTGACACATGCAGAGCTGACATGTCCTCTCGTGAAGACGAGGAGGTCGTCCTTGCCAACCAGGCCTTCTCATCCCTCCCTTAGCCTATGAAAGCACTCAAGGTGAGGGTGAGGTCACATTACTTATCTTGTTAAGTGTTCTACTACCCAACCTGTTGGCAAGAGACACTATATGGATTCATGGTTGTTGTCATTGATGGCAACAAAGGTCATCCCACATATCCGCAAGACATGATATGTCTCTACCGGAAGTCAGAATAAAGAATGTTGTGGTCCGGTGAAGAAGAACAGAGCATGTGGCAAGGTCTGACAGATTGGTCCGGACCTCTCAGAGGAAGTGTCTTGGTGCAGTGCAGATTTGGGGAAGTCAAGAGGACTACCTTGAGTGGTATATTCCAAGGATTTAGCCTCCGGTGATGGACAAGGAAAAAGATATGAATGGTTGAGTACCGGATTCCTGAGAGACAGTGAAAACAGAGGAAGAACTGACTGGCAGAGTATCAGACTGCTTTCCGGATGGGTTACTATTGATGACAGAGGTTGTGAAGGCATGAATCATGTTTGGCCGACATGATTAATGATATCTACAAGTATATGCTTGATCCGCATTGCTTGGTGAGGAAGGATTCAGCCGACAGAATGAAAGTTTATAAGAAACTAGACTGTTCCGGATGCCGACTAGAAAGGTGATGAAATTACTTGTGCGGATATATATAGAGGATGGATTTAGTTGTGAAGGCGTAGTTGTTGTGGAGAGATATGCGAATAAGTCCAGATAAAGAGCAGAGGTAGCAAAAAGGATCCGGTATGTGAAAGATAGCAGAATAAAGAACAGAGGAAAGATGAAGTGCAGCAGATCAGTGTACTGAGCCTAACCGGAACTGAACTCCAGCATATGCAGATGCTTCCAATCAGTTCAAGACTGTGATTCTCATCACTTTGTAGACAGTGTGTCTTCTTGTAGGCAGTGGGCCTCTTGTGAGCAGTGTGCTCGGGCAGTGAGCCCTAATTGGCAAGTGCCATCTTTGTAATTTCCTATTCTTCTAACAGAGAATAATTTTGGGTTAATCACCCCGTGGTTTTCTCCCTTAACAGGGTTTCCACGTCAAAAATACTGTGTCATGTGTTTCTTGTTTTATGGTTAATGTTTTATGTTTGATTTTATGCTGCATCAATTAAAAGGAAAGTTCAATAAAGGAAACAATTAGGATAACTGATTCACCCCCCCCCTCTCAGTTATCAACAATTGGTATCAGAGCCAAGTTCCTCCTAATAGAGCCTAACAGCTTGAGGAAGATCTGGGATTTCAAATGGATGCATATGGTTTAAGGGAGCAACTCAAGACTGCTCTTGAGGATCTTGAACAGTCGAATTCTGAAGTCAGTGAATTAAAGGAAAGACTCAAACAGGCTGATGAATTCATGAGAGAATTAAAAGACAAATTAAGTCTCTCTATGAAAAAGAGAAAGGAGCTGCTTCAACAGTTGGCAAGAAAAAGTGAAGAAAGCAATACAAATGAAGAATTGACTGAGCAAACCAAGTTATGTGAAAAGTTATCAAAAGAAGTCATTATGTTAAGACATGAAATGGAATCAGGAACTATAAAGTTTACTCAAGAGATTGAAGAAAAAAGAAAGGCTGAAGACAATCTAAGACAATCTCTTAAAGAAAAATCAGAAGAATGCCACCAGATGGACAGGATTATCAGACATCTTGAATCTGATCTTGAAGATGCCAAAGATAATGAAGGAAAACTTGAGGATCAAATTGCCTCTCTCAAAAGAGACCTTCAAACAGCAAATGAATATAAAGAAAAATTCAAGATAAGTTCTGCTCAACTTGAAGTTCTTCTTGGAAGTCAAAAGAGGACAGATGACAAGTATGGTTTGGGATATGAGAAAGGAGAAAGCTCTGGATCCGGTCAGAAGAATCTTGGATCAGAAAATCCAAGAAGCAGGCCTAGAAGACCTCCGGTAAGACAGCCAAATGCTCAAAGATATCCATCCTTCAATGGATACTGCCACAGCTGCAACCACTTTGGTCACAAAGCTAATCAGTGCAGAATGAGAATGAATCAGATTAATTCATCCTTCTCCGGACAGTGCTTCAACTGCAAAAGGTATGGACACAAATCCCATGAATGCAGAAGTATACAAGTAAACAAATCATTCAAAGGTAGATGCTTCACATGCAATAGAGTAGGTCATATGGCTAATCAATGCAGATCAAGAGGATATCAGTCAAATATGCGAAGAAATGTTATTTGCCAAATCTGCAATAGGTCCGGTCATAATGCTAAAGTTTGCAGAAACAAGAATCAGGACAAAAGAGGTCCGGTGTATAATCAGAATCAAGACAAGGGTAAACAAAAGATGAATGCGGATGAGGTTAGGAATCAGATGAGCAAGATCTGGGTGAAGAAAAGTTCAGAGAATGTAGAGGTTGGATCCGCACCAGACTCTGGTGCTGATATTTCTTCCAGAAATTAAAAAGTGAGCTCAGGCTCAGGGGGAGACTCAAAGAAAATCTTGTTCCCCCAGCCAAACAAGTGGTACCGGATGTGGCACAAGATGCGGACCAAAGGGTTTGTAGATATGAGTCTTGAGATACTTCAGTCAAGTTTTCAGAGGTCCGCATGAAGTTATGAAGAAGCTGTGATCGATCAAATAAGACCTATTCAGGGAGATGCTCCGGTATGATAGAGGATTACAAAAAGGTCCGGAAAGATCCGGAAATGCACTATCTTGTTCTGCGGATTGGACAGAGTGTTTGGGATGCTCTTGTAATATGTTACCTCGATTTATTCATGATTGAAAGATCTGGATGATATCCTCAGATCAGAACCAATCCGGGATACTCCAAACTATCCAGACAAGGCAAACTGGAATGATGTAGGTGAAGCATTTATTGCAGACAGATATTAGGGTTCGCGGAGCAATTTAAGGGATTTCTCAAAGGTCATTTGCTCATTCTGCACTCGAGAAGAAGCGAAAAGTGGAGCTCTGCAACAAGGTTCATCAAGCACCAAGGATCTCCTGCCGAAGCTATTGCATAAAGAAATCAATCCAACCACTCCGTGCAAACCGAAGGTGCATAAGGTATTCTCCGTTTTTCATTACCTCACTGCAAATCTTTGAAGAATGGCTACTCCAAACATAGTTAAGATCTCTGATAGACCTCGCCCCTCATTCAAGAAACATCCCTACAAATCATTGGAGGTAGACCCACTAGGAGCCTTCTCTAGTGTTCCCCACGGAGTTTTACACACCGAAGACATTAGGGTTTACATACATGCAAACATTGAGGAATTTGGGGAATTCAAATTAAGAGACCTCTATCACAAGCAGCTGATTGACAATGCTTTTGAGCTTAAACCAGAGTATAAGGATATTCAGAAGAAACAATTTGAGCAATTTATTCATTTCCCCTGTTTTGAAGAGGATGAATGGGTCCGGTATGTACTGAGCAGAATGCATGACAACTTTCTATGGCTAGATAGACCCTGCAAGATCACAAAAGAGGCAATTAGAGCAGTAACTGGCCTATACTCTTCCGGAGGAGTACCTATCCTCAAATCTGTCAAGAACAACATTGTAACTGAGGCCACCGGATCAAAATTTGACAAAAGGGTAATGACCATTGAAGACATCTCCGATCCGGATATCAAATATGCATCAATGATAATAGGATACAAGATCTACCACTCCAGCAGGGAGAATTCTGTATCCGGAACTACAGTATACACTGCCTATGAGATGCTAAGAAAGAATGCAGAGTATGATCTCTGCGAACTACTGCTAAGCCAATTAATGGAAAATATACAGAAAATCAAGAAGGATAAGAAGAATTCCTTTAAGTATGGTACTCTGATTGTATGTCTATTCTTCTACTTCATGAATGAGCTACCCGGAACAAGTGGATGGGTATGGCAAAATGACAAACCTGTTGCAGTCCAGATAAGAGACTATTTGCATGGACTTGGGGATGCAAAAGCGAGAAATACAGCTCTATGGGGATACTTCAAAAACTTTCAGAGCATGATGCAAGCAAGAGAGAGAATTCCCCAGTCTCTCATTGAGAAATACAAGGACTCAGTGTGCTTTATGGTTGACACTGATCAGTGCCTAATGGAGGCAGTGGAGCCAAGGACTGTCTGGATCATGCCCATGGGGTATGAAGTTGATGAACAGATAGTGGAGCTGCATGTTCAACACATGCTAAGTCAGCCCAAAGATCCTAAGGCAGAAAGGTTTGGAACCTTTGAGGAGCTGAGTGTAAAAATACATGTAGAACTCAGGGAACCTGAGATTAAAAGAAAGGTAAGAAAAGAAGTAGAGCACATTGCTCAAGGCCTAGGTATCTCAAAGGAGGCACTTGATGCCAGCCGGGAAAAGAGGAGGAAGGCCGAGGAAGAAGAGAAAAGCAAAGAAAGTGCTCCGGTTGAAACTCCCACCCGGACCAGATCATCAAAGAGACCTGCACCTTCCACAACCAAAAGTTCAAAACCGGAAGTCCAGGCATCCGGTAAGAGATCCAAGACAAAAGCCACAAGGGCTTATGGAAGCCAAAAGGATGAAGAGGAAACAGAATCAGATGAGGGAGTAAGAGAAGTAAAGAAACAGAAGAAGAAAGGATCCGGTAAGCCCTCCACAGGCCAAGACAAGGATGAAATGGCAGAGGTAACTGTTGAAAAGCCCACTCTGTCACTAGAGAGCATAATCAAGTCGGTCACGGTGGATGGAAACCTTCAACCAATGACTGAATCATATGATGACTTCAGTGAGGCCGACCAAAAGACTCTGTAGGAGGCCACAGTAAAATATCTTAACATATATAATAAGGCTTTCATTGAAATAATATCTCTTATTCCCAAAAGCCTAGAAAAGGAAATGGAAGTAAGAAAGAATAATGCTCATGCTAAAGATCTTGAGATCCGGGAGCAGATAGCTATTCAGCTATATCCTCAAATTGATCCCAAGACCATGAACATTATCTTCAAAGACTGCAAAGATGAGTTTAGAAGCAAATCCAGGATGAATCAACTCATGCTTGGCGAGACTGACAAAGTGGCCCAAGAAACAGAAGAGATCCTCCGGAAGGCCTTCAAAAGGTTCAATCTTCCGGTTGTAGAGGATTTAGGTACAGAAACAGCTGAGGACTTGGGACGCTCTGCTCCAGAAGAAGTGGCTCATGAACAAACTAGCATCTCTCCTCCGGTTTTCCCTACAGTCTCCGGATCCAAAGAAGAAGAGCAATTACAGGAGAAGGAAGCAATGGTGAAAGATAAAGAGGTTGACAGTTCTAAGACTGCAGAAGAAAAGAAACATCTGTCTCCGGCAAGAGACACTGCACAAACTGTTCAACAGTTTTTGAGTAAAGAAACTTTAGAGATTGATGAACCGGAGCTTCTAAAAGGCCCATTTGATTTTGACTCTCTCTCTCCGGTACAAACAATGAAGATAGCTTCATTTGCAAATGCCAAGGCAAATGAAAAGCTCCTGAAGTCTCATATGGAAGACTGTGAGTTGATAGAGGCTGCTTCCGGAGTACTTGTGAAGATCATGCCATCAATCCAGATAGATCCGACAGCCTCCTCTTCCGGTAATCTAAAAACCTTAGTCAGCAGTGTTGATACACATTTTGATTCTTTAGAAAAATCAGCTGAAGAAAAGGTCCGGAAGGAATTTTTGGATAAAAGATTTTCAGAGATATTAGAATTAATCTCTAAAGATAAGAAGATTGTAAGCATTGGAATAAAGAGCTTAGAGAATGCTCTTAAGGATGGCGGTGACATCTATAAATTTTGTATATCCTGGTCAAAGGCAACAGCAGCATTTGACAAGAAAATAAAAGAGGAACAGGATAAGCTACAAAGCTTATCTCAAAGTTTTGATCCTCTCTCTTCCTCTATAATAAATCAAGAATGTCAGACCATTGCAGTCTTGAATGAAATAAAAAATCTTGAGAAGGAAAGGAAGAACATCACTAACCGGATGGGAGAACTTAGAAGGATTATAATCCCTAAGTTGGAAACCATGCATGAGGCCATCAGTGATGCTCAGACCACCGCCCAAACAAAAGATCCGACAGATCTCAAGCGGGCAGAAGCGTTCGCATTTTTGCTAAGTGGTCACATTTCAATTTTGGATAGAATGAAGCAAAGTTGGGCTACAGAAATGATCCAATTGCAGACATCCTTTGCAGACATTCTTCAATATATGTGAGTATGTAAATATGTGGCTAAGTATAAGAAATTTTTGAAAATTTTGATATGCGGACCCTACCCTTTGCCATTGATGTCAAAGGGGGAGTGAGGAGCAGTGAAAAATGAGAAATCCAACTAAGGGGGAGTTCCGGAAATTGTATATAAAGACAGAGCATCAGCAAAGGGGGAGCACAGTGAAAACACTTAGTCATTTTTCACTAAGTGTTGCCATCAATGCCAAAGGGGGAGATTGTTGGCAAGAGACACTATATGGATTCATGGTTGTTGTCATTGATGGCAACAAAGGTCATCCCACATATCCGCAAGACATGATATGTCTCTACCGGAAGTCAGAATAAAGAATGTTGTGGTCCGGTGAAGAAGAACAGAGCATGTGGCAAGGTCCGACAGATTGGTCCGGACCTCTCAGAGGAAGTGTCTTGGTGCAGTGCGGATTTGGGGAAGTCAAGAGGACTACCTTGAGTGGTATATTCCAAGGATTTAGCCTCCGGTGATGGACAAGGAAAAAGATATGAATGGTTGAGTACCGGATTCCTGAGAGACAGTGAAAACAGAGGAAGAACTGACTGGCAGAGTATCAGACTGCTTTCCGGATGGGTTACTATTAATGACAGAGGTTGTGAAGGCATGAATCATGTTTGGCCGACATGATTAATGATATCTACAAGTATATGCTTGATCCGCATTGCTTGGTGAGGAAGGATTCAGCTGACAGAATGAAAGTTTATAAGAAACTAGACTGTTCCGGATGCCGACTAGAAAGGTGATGAAATTACTTGTGCGGATATATATAGAGGATGGATTTAGTTGTGAAGGCGTAGTTGTTGTGGAGAGATATGCGAATAAGTCCAGATAAAGAGCAGAGGTAGCAAAAAGGATCCGGTATGTGAAAGATAGCAGAATAAAGAACAGAGGAAAGATGAAGTGCAGCAGATCAGTGTACTGAGCCTAACCGGAACTGAACTCCAGCATATGCAGATGCTTCCAATCAGTTCAAGACTGTGATTCTCATCACTTTGTAGACAGTGTGTCTTCTTGTAGGCAGTGGGCCTCTTGTGAGCAGTGTGCTCGGGCAGTGAGCCCTAATTGGCAAGTGCCATCTTTGTAATTTCCTATTCTTCTAACAGAGAATAATTTTGGGTTAATCACCCCGTGGTTTTCTCCCTTAACAGGGTTTCCACGTCAAAAATACTGTGTCATGTGTTTCTTGTTTTATGGTTAATGTTTTATGTTTGATTTTATGCTGCATCAATTAAAAGGAAAGTTCAATAAAGGAAACAATTAGGATAACTGATTCACCCCCCCCCCTCTCAGTTATCAACACAACCCTCCTAAATACATTATTAGGTTTCCACTTGCTTACAACTTCCATGGGGTTACCCAGGCGACCTCTCACTAGGCACCGGCCCCACCATGGAAGCCACTCCCTTAGCAGTCTCTGACTAATCATCCAAACCACAACATGCAAGGATAATGGTTACATAACAATTCTGATCATCACAAAATCCAATCATTGGGCCACAACAAACAATTCCCATTGCCCTACTCAAGCTCAACCATATCTCATAAAATAGTGAGACACAAGTACCAATGCCGAAGACTAAAAAGTAAGACCTCTGGAGTCGGTGACTAAGTTCTTCACCTGGTTGCTACATCACCTTTCTCGTTCGGGAAACTAGGTTCCACGACCATGATATAATGCAAGATCGACAAGGGGGGTAAATACTCAAAACATTCTAAACATAAACTGACCAAAAATAACCAATTTAGTTCCAAGGGTAACTTCCCACCATCACCGGACAAGGTTAACATAATAAAGTCATAACACAACAAGGATAAATACAATACTACAAGCTAACCCCAAGGAGTTTTCACTTCCATGTATTAGTGATAAATACATTTAACACTTTAATTGTGGACCTTTACATGTGATTTAATAACAAGTACCACACATTAAGTTTTCAAAATGATAATCTTCTTTGTTTCATAAACAAATAAAGATCACCTAAAATTTTACTCAAAGAATTAAGACAGTTGAAATCATACAATGCCTATTCACATCTACACTAAGATTTAACCAAGAATACTATAGTAGTTCACAATGTAATACTATTCTACCCTACTAATCTAAATAGCTCAAGTTATGAACTTCTTCAGCTTCTACAACTACTATTGGTTTGACATCAACATCTACATCGACATCACGTCTTCTTTCCACCAATCTAACATGGTTAAGGATGCAAGATTTCCACTATGTTCTATTTTAGTACAAAGTCTAGGTAACAAATATACCACCCTCTAATTATTCTATTCCCAAAGAGAGGCTAGGACAACTAACAAAGCAAGGGAATTAATACATTTTTAATTGTTCAAGAATGATAGATTAATAATACATTAAATCAATTTATTTCTAACAAACTATCAAAGAAAATGAGCTCTTTGCCAACTATAAAGCTTAAACAAATAATAAGAGAATAAATGATAAGAACAATAGGGAAGCTAGGGTCTATCATATAATCGTAAAGGAGAATGTTGACTACATAATGCTAAGTTTGTGCACTCCAGACTTGTTTCAACTATAAAAAGTGATAGTAACATAGGACGTTAGTAAAACTTCCCTACAACAAGACTTCTAAATAACTCTATAGACTTCTACCTATCCATGAATAGTAAGTTCTCTTCTAGATCGATTTAAATAGTATTATGAACCAACTATCCTAAATCTAATTACACCACATTCTAATGTAAACTCTAACAACTAGAATTCTCCAATTAGAAACTGCCAAAATTGAGGTGAATTTGACAGCAGAGACATACGCTTCATAAGTGGAAACTAATAACATCTTATTTGATGCCTCAACTTTCCTACACCGCACAACAAAAATAGCCACAAGGAAAAATGGCTCAGCCGAACTGGTTCTAAGCAAAATTGAAAAGCAACGATCTGGGGAAGGCATTGCACAAAGGCGTTTAGGTCTAGGAAGAAGTCTAGTACAAATAGCATCAGAAGGATAGGCCAACGTCATTACTCTGGAAAGGTTAGGAGAGCAACGAAAAAGATGAGTCGTTCGGTGGTGCTTATGAGAGAGGGATCAATTACAAAAGATAACACTGGTTGGGTCGATTTGCATGAGCAGAAATAATCTTATTAACAGGTGAAAACTCTTCTCAGAAATACTTATTTTACTAATGAGGATGGGACATACACAGTTTTCTTTTTTTCTTTAAAATTAAATGAAGATGTGAGAGAGCTCTGCTAAGAGCAGATGTACGGTGGTGATATGGATGGTTCTCAGGCAGAGTATGATGGTTCGATCAACATCATACTTCAACAAGGATTTGAGAATGTAGGGGTGGATGAGTCGCACGGCGGCGACAGAAAGGTTTAGTAGCAGCATCCAATCAAAATGGCTGATAATCGACAAAAGAAAATGCCATCCGCACACCACGAACAGGCAAAGGTCAACTTCACAGTCCCTAAGAACAGTTTGTAGGTTCAAGTTCTTATCATTTTCTCAAGGTCTGCAGAAACTCATAAGAGTTTATTTAGCATTTTAAGCTAGGAAGGGGAGACATTGGAATCCATCTCGAAACTGATGGAGAGCAACACAATGGACACCTCCAGACCAAAGGGTTGATACACATTCAAAGGTTCGTTTGCATGCAGGAATAAATGTCACACATAGGAAAGGGTGACAAGAAAAATGGTTTGACACAAGTGTCTGAGTGGTCACAAGGCTCAATTAAAGAATAGGTAAATGAAGGTGATTTTATTTAATTTAATGTGTAAAGGATTCAGACACAACGTGGTCTCCTCCAAAGAAAATTGCATTGATTTTGGAATGAGATCAAATTAACCTAGTCATAGAGATTGCATGAGCCTTACCAATTCAATGAGGCTGCAAGAGAAGGTTTGAAAAATGATACAGGGGAAACATTAAAATTCATGGTTTCGGTCATTGCAATGAGAGAAAAGTTCAATTTACAATCAACACAAAGGCAAGGATTTTCACAAACGAGACCAGGATGACAAAAGGTCGATTCTATGCCAGAGCCACCATCTAAAAAAAATTTCAACAAGAACTCTAATACTATAGTACAATCAAAGACAAGGAGATGTAGAAATTTACAAGACATACTCGTGCAAAACGCTCCAGAAATTCAACCTTCTCTTAGAAAAATCCTTCTCTTTCTTCACAAACAAGATTTCTCTATAACCTATCTCCTCTCTCAAAACAAAATCCCCCCCAAAAATCCCAAAATCACCGACATAAAAACCCTCCTTCATGCCAAACTTCCTGAGACCAAAAATAGGAAATCCAATAAATTCCAATAACTCCCAATTAACTGCACAATCCCACTCCACAAAGAAAATTTGAAAAATTTTCCAAACATAGAGATTCTCAAATCTCTAATTATATCCGGTAATAACAATCATTAAATTAGTCACCTAAAAGGAATATTTTAACACAACTATGCACTAATTACCTTCATAAATGTTTACAACATTACAATAACTAATTTGTCATTAATAAGGCTTTACACAAACAATATTCCTATTTTACGACTATACCAATACTGTAAGGTCATAAAAAAAATACAAGGAATACATAAACAAGTATAACATCTTAACGACACTCCACAACCCGCGACGACCAACCACAAGAACCAAGGGACAACGTCGCATCTCAACACAAGACTATGGCAAGGACCCAAGATGACGACAAGGACACAAGACTATGACAAGGACTGAAATTGACCTAGCGGTAAAGACCTCATATTATCTCCATCACCTTATCCATGGTGTAGGGCCCACTCAGACTTGCTAAATCAGGTGGAGTCGAGGCCCGGTACCTGCAACCTGCGTGAAAACCAATGGGTTATATATGATCAACTGTAAATATATATATCACACACACCAAGATAGAGAATTGCGACGTAGTAGGGTGCTCGATCCAAGCAGTACTACATCGTCCCCGCTTCAACACAAGACTATAATCAGAAGCATAAACATGATATTTTCTAACCATCACTAAGCATATCCATCTTGTCATACATGAAATGATCATAATGTCATCAAAACTCATAACACATGTCTCAATACATCCATCAAACATAGTCCATCAAGATTAAGGAGAGCATAAACCAACACATACTAGTCCAAATGTCTCGAAACTGTAATTATGCAATATAAAACTATCAACTGTTCCAAAACTGACAGAAAGCAATATGAAAATAACATCTATCACAAGCCAAAAAGCGAGGGGCATTACAAAATTCTTGGTAGGAATGTTTGTAGTTGCTTATATAAGCATGTTTAGGCATTCACTAATAAACTATATGGCTATTGTGATCTTTATGCATTCAAAAGGTGATTCAAGGAATTTGTTGTGGCAAGAGCAGATTTTGTGTTGTTTATGTGTTTGTATTTGCATATTTGAGCATCCATCTCCTCATGGAATGAAGAGCTTCTTCCTTCCATGAGATCTTCATTACAAGGTGATATCAATTGTGCTTTTGATCATTTATCATTTGTATTTTGCCTCTGTCCCACAAGGACATGCACTCTTTATTTGATAGCGGTGTTTAGAAGACTTGAATGTCTCTCCAGGGCTTGACTTAGGAAAGCCTCTAAACACCACAACCCCCTCCCCATTTTTCTATGATTTCAAGTTACAGGTTGAGGAAGCAGGAAAAGTGGAGTTGTAGGAGAGTGTTGTAGAGTGTCAAAATTGTAGGTCAAAGCTGAAAATAGGGACCTAGACTTGGGCACCTGCTCATTAGTCCTCTGGATCCTGCAATAGAAGAATCTCTGAGGCAGTGGGAGCAGGTTGTAGATAAAGTTCCCAGATCCTGACAAAAAACATGGCACTAGACTAGGGTGCCCTCTCATTAGTCCCTGACTATTCTTCTTCTTGAACTTCAAAAATTGGTACACATTTGTCTGTTATTTTACATCTTTCTGTAGCAACATTTTCTGTAACTTGTCTATTTACTTCAGTATTTGAATAATTAGGGTTTTAAGCATAATCAAGAAATCAAATCACACAAATCCAAATTTCCCTACATTCCAAGTGACTAAGGGCCTAATAATAGATTCTTACTCGACTCAAGGTCCTTGAATGCTTTAGGGTGAAAGGAGGATACACATAAACCATTAAAAACCCTCTATCCAAATTTTACCCTAAACATTTTGGTGAACCTATGTTTTTAATGAATTTGGCACCTTGATAAGTGTTTTGCTTCAGATTTTCATTCATTTCATTGATCATCTTATTGCATTTGGAAAATTACAAAAAAATTGAAAAATTTTAAAAAATTTGAAAAAAAATTGCAGTCTAGGGTTTGCATTTTCATAAAGTTCTCATCAATTAATTTGAATTTTGTTTCTAATTTTTGCATTAGATCTTAGCTAAATTGTAGAAAATTACAACAATTCAATCACTTGCATTGCATTTTCATCATAAAATTGCTAGGGTTTTGTTGGAAATTTTGAGTTTTTCATATAACCTAGTAATTTCAAAAACTAGGGTTTGTAGGTAAAATCTTGTTTCAGATTTTTCTATTGATCTTAGACACTCATTCAAATTTTCATTTGGATGTAGTGTTGCATTTTGGTGTAAATTTGTATTTAGATCTCAAAAATTTGCATGTTTACATAGAAAATTTCAACAAAAGACTAGCATTTTTCATTGATTTTTCATTAGATTTGCACTTACATTTTGCATTATAGGGTTTGAAAATCATTTTCACATCTGAGTGGAATTAATTTTCATCATAAATCAGATTGCAAGACATCCATATAGCATTTTGCATTTAAAAACTCATGCCCAGGGCTTGAAAAACCTTGATTTTCACTAGATTTGGCTTTATCAACTCTCTAGATTTGCACCATAGGCATGTTGTAAAGAATATTTTTACACTAATTGTCTTTTATCAGGTTTATTATGTTCTTCCCATCCTCAATTTCTTTACAAAACATTTTTATTTGGCCCTTACAGTGAAAATTTGGTGAAAAATTATGTATTTTTAGCTATATTTGCCCTAGGGTTTGACCTAGATTTGCACTCCAAGCATGTTGTGACAAGTTTTATGGCTTTAGGTGACTGATATTAGTGCTATAATATGCTGCAACTCCTAAAATTATTCACAACACCCCTTTTGCTAGGTCTTGGAATTGAAAAATTATGAAAAATTACATATTTTTGCTATATTTTCACTAGGGTTTGATCTTGAGTGGCACTACAAGCATGTTGTGACAGATTTTTTAGCATTAGGTGGATGTTATTACTATTATAATTTTTTATCCATCATCATTTTCCTCACAACATCCTTTGTCATACTCTTTTGCATTGAGATTTGGTGAAAAACCCGCATATTTTAGTGTATTTCCACTAAGTTTTGGGTTATCATCATCTTATATTTGCATCAAAAGTGTGTTTTAAAGGATATTATTTCTGTATTGGACTAATATCAAACATATAATTTTCTACCCCTGATCAATTTCCTTACAACACCTTTTTCTTTCACTTAATTGCATTGAAAAAAGTTGAAAAATTAAACATTTTGGATCTTACACATATCCTGCTCCTAGGGTTTGTTCTATTAGTTTGTGCATTCTATGTTGCATGCGCTTGCATAAGCCTTATGACCCACTACCCTAATAGAAACATTCCTTTGAGAAGAAGTAGAAGACTCATGGGATCTAGTCCCCTTGAAGAAAACAATATCCAAACCTTTGAAAATCCATTGAATACCTTCTTTACAAAATGGGAGAGACACAAATTTTGCAAGATATCATGCTCCTAAAACCACTATGGAAGATCAAATATTTCATGATTTTGACGACACTATTCAGGTGGTCACACATGTACTCAATGAACAAATAAACGAACTTGACAAAGATCTGGTCGAATTCCAAACATTCGTGGAAACTGAGAGAATAGCAGAAGAAGATGTACCTATGATACACCATGTAAGAGAATTGATAAAAGGACAAGATGGTATTGATGTTATCTAAGGTTTAACACATTTAGTACAAACTAATGTCATGTCAGTGATTGAATGTGCAAAAGTTATTAACAACATGTCATCACCATTGAATACACAAGTATCGGCACCTATACCGACTACGAGAATATCTACCTTTACATCAACAATTTTAACAACCAATGCAAATGCTTGTAGTAATGATACCACTGGTATTGGAGTATCTAATGGAACTAATTCACAAAATTACAAATCTGTGGGATTTAATTATCAGAATTTGGTTTCTAGGGGAATCTCTTCTATGAATAATTGTTCTCAACCACATATGCATTTCACTTATTCCCAGCCACCTATTACCTATTCGCAACCATATTCCACCTATCAATATGTCCAACCACCATTGACCTATTCACAGCCTCTACCCATTATAACTTAGGCTCAATCACCTCCACACTTTGGTTCTAATTCCTCGTAGCAAACCGCATCTCCTATTGATGCCATCCTAAACCAACTTTTACAGGGCATGACTGCTTTACAACAAAAAGTGACAAATTTGACAAATTCTTCACAATCTAATACACCAACTTATCATTCTCGTAACCCCCTATCTTATGTAATTTTGAGAAATCCTATGCTTGAAAGGTTTGAGACCCCTCGCTTTGAAAAATATGGTGGAAAAGGTGATCCTAATACTCATGTGGTAGCATTCACAGCTATGTGTAGCGATTTCTACTTTGAAGAGGACTTGTTAGAAAAACTTTTCTCGTGATCTCTCAAGGATACTACTTTAGAATGGTTTTGCTCGTTACATCTGAATTCCATATACTCCTTTTCACAGTTGGTTGATCAATTTTTACAACATTTTCAAGCAAATATTGGACCTCAAGTT
Source organism: Cunninghamia lanceolata (assembly GCA_027924645.1). NCBI lineage: Eukaryota > Viridiplantae > Streptophyta > Pinopsida > Cupressales > Cupressaceae > Cunninghamia > Cunninghamia lanceolata. Next base: position 1,094,748 of record BSBN01000030.1, read on the forward strand.
TCCTTGATTGATTTAGTTTATTGCAAGCAAGGTTCGAAAGAGAAATTAACTGAGTTTATTTTTTGGTATCAATCTCTCTATGCACAAATTCAATATTAGATGAAAGATAAGGATGTTTAGAAGTTTTTTATTACAAATCTACAACCTAACATCCACGATAAGATCCTCTTGATGAAGTATAACTCTTTTCAACATTTATGCACCGCCCTTCGTGATTATCAACTTTCATCTACTCAGTATGAAAATCACAACTCATCAACTCAATTTGGTCAATCCATGGGCTGATCATCATAAAACAACTTTAAGAGAAATAAAAGTAGGAGTTTCATCAGGATTAATGGACCGAATACGAATAACTTTTCTAACGTGTCTGCTATCACTAATCCAAAGAAGGCATCATATCAACCAAGAAAGTTTAAAAACTATCTGAGTCTTATCATTCTATCATGAATCAAGCTGTGAGCAATAATCTTCTGAAGCTTCCCCTAATTAATCCTTTAGATCCTAGTAAAGCACAAGGACCTTATTTCAATGCTAATGCCTTTTGTCATTTTCATCAGACACAAGGACATGATACTAAACAATGTATGCATCTTAAACATGAAATACAAGACCTCATTGGTTTGAATGTCATATAGGTATCAGGTGTGAATGATAATGGAAATAAATTAGTCGCTCCACCAAATTAGAATTTACAAATCTTCACTAATCCTTTCCCTAAGCATACTGATAATAATATGTTGGAACAAGGTTTAGTGGAAGTAGACAATGATGATTATTTCAAATATGATAACATCTTGGGTATAATAGAAGTGGATAAGGAAAAGTTGGATAACCCACCTCGTCCATGCATAAAAGGAATTTATGCTGAGGTTCCTCCCCCATTATCCTTACAAGGATTGGGAGATAACCAAAATGCATCAGAAAAACAAATGGAACAACCGATACAAATAACTATACCAAATCAAAAGAGCAAGATAGTATAGGATGATTCTTGTTACTATGGTAGATGAAATCAACAACAAAAACTAGCTAAAAATTAGAAGAGTCAGATGACTATCATCAATTGGAAATAATAGTGGTTCTCCCCCTCCCAAGGAAAAAAAAAGGTCTCATTTACACAAGGATTTGAGAAACAAGCATTACATGAATTTTCTAACAATAAGTAAGACTCTCATAAGAACTACTCAAACTTTACACTAAATATGATCGAGTACCTCTCAAAGAGGTTCGCAAGTTCAACAATTTGACACAATGATCCATACAGGTAAGTATTTCTAACCCTTTATCTCTCATGATGTGTTTTCCCTGTGATGTGTTATGTTTTGTTTAGGCCTCCTGGGATGACCCCTAATTCTCTTGTAAGGTCTGGGATACTAGGAGACAGTCTCTGTTTTGACCTTGTTTTATTCGTATCATCATTCTTCTATATTGTCTCTCTCTATTTTCATAGTTGTGTGTTGTGTCTTATGGACATAGCATTGTGTTTGGTGACTTGGGGGCACCCTCCTACGTGACTATCCCTAAGGCACTTATTTCTCCTCTCTTGATTTATTGTTTACCTTCCTCTAGTATTTTTATCTAGTGGACAGATGACAAAAAACATATATACTGATGCGGACCTAGCGTCCCTTTAGCGAGAAATCAAAAATTGGACTTAGTTCCCAATATGACGATGGGGTTGTAATACATTATTTGACACTTGTCTAGTAGAAGCACTCCATTCTTTCAGCGTAATGATCTTGATGGTGTCTTATCTCACTTACAAAACATAACAATAATGCTAGTCCATGTACTTTGTCTATCTTGAATCTTGTATTCCTTAGATTTCATATGCATTGTTGTTTATCATGATTATGTGGACACTAACAGGTTCCTTGCAAGGATGTGTTTGTGGGAACATTTGGTGATTGTAAAGTACATGTCACCTCTGGGGGGGCATGGCCTTTGTGAGAGTCCATGTTCCCTTATGTGTTTTCTTCCTACCTTAATGTGCTTGATATCGATACCTTATATCAACCACCTTAAGGTGGGGGCATATATAAGGTAAGTTGTCTATTGTAGATGTTAGCAATGTGCTTGTCCTCAGGTACAGTCTTAAAGACTGGTGGCAATGAGTCCCTCCTGCACTCTAATTTTTGTTTGCAATCAATCAATCATCAATCATCTTAAGCCCTCTACGGAGACGGGGATGGTGTATTTCTTGAAGAGAGTGCACATCCTGTCATTTTCTAATAGTCTTGTACGGAGGTGGGGAGCCGTTCTATAACTAACTTGACCCTTAAGTCTGTCTTTAGCAATTGTTGTGGCAAAGCCCAATTGTCAGCGTGTGCCTGTAATGTACCTGAGATAGTGATGAGCCTAGAAATAGTAACACTCCATTGCTTGTATGTCATTTTTTCTCCATGTCTTCAAAGTGTGTGTGTATTGCATGTTTGTTCCCAAGCATAGTTTAAAGACCGGTGGTGATGAGTCCCTCCTATGCTTTGGGATTTATGTGGTGTGTTTGATTTGTTTGGCATGTATTGCATGTCTATTGCCCAATATGCAGTCTCAAAGACTGGTGGCGATGAGTCCCTCCTACAAAATGGGTGGTGTGTTTACTTTCCTGTACTTGCATCTGCATTTCATATAAAAAAATGAAAAAGAAAAGAAAATCATTAATGTCTTCTCTACATTCACTATATTCACTATGTTTTGCATGTCTTCAATGTTGTATTCTCTATGTTTTGCATGACTATAATTGTCTTCTTTGTGTTTTGCATGCCTGTTACTATCTTCTCTATGATTGGTGTGTCTTCTCCATGCTTGGAATGTTTGTTGTGTTTGTTGACCGTACTTTAATGCATGTATTGGCCTTGTGTTTATACATACATTAAAGTGGGGGCTAAATGTAACATCGAAAAATGTTCCCTTGGGGGCTTTTCCCTCTTAAGGTTTGGCTCCTAGGTCTTTGATCTACATTTAGGACATCTTGCATCATATTTTGGCATCCCGATGATAAAACCCCTAAGTCTCATGATGAATGGGACCTACGGGGATCCCTTGAGATAGACCTTGCCCAAAATAGGGGGGAGGACTTAGGCGCACGTGCCCTAGTCCTACCCTATTTTGGGTCAGGCCCAAATTTTAAGTGTCAGTTTATGACCATTATTTGGTTCCTAGGCCAACATGGTAAGATTGAATTACAAAATTCTTGGCAGGTGTTGGTGCCTGAATTCACTATCAGTTAATTTAGCAATTTTCATGCAGGCACCATCCCAAAATATCCAAAAGGTTCTAAGTTTTGGCACCCCTTCAGTACTTTTTAGCATCTGCATCTCATTTCTTGAGGAGGGGTCTTCGTCTTTTCTCCATCGGCATGGGTTCGTTTTTGTGTCTTCGACATTTCAGTTTGAACTTGAACCCTTTTTTCTCTAAGTTCAGTGGTTCAGCAGTTCAGGGTTCAATTTTCTTCTAACGGGTCACATTATGCATTTGCCTTATGCAAATATTGCATCGTTGAACCTCCTGCTTGAACCTTTTTGTTTTGGTTCAAGGTTCAATGGTTCGAAGCTTTGCTGCCTATGGAGTATTATTTTTGATGTTTGAACCATCGCGTTGAACCCTTTTGGTTCGAGGTTCAACGGTTCAAGGCTTTATGTTTTTGGTCTTATTGGAGTGATTGGCTTCATCGGCAAAAGATTTCTTGAGTGCTCCGATTGTTTTGGTCTGGCCGATGGATGTCCATCGGCATGTGTTTGGCTATCGGCGAAGCAAATTTTTGGGCCGCCGATGTAAGGAGTTTGCCCGATGGGGAATGCCATCGGAGTAAGATTGCATATCAAGCTAGCAGTTGGAGGGTCCACCGATGGGTCTTCTCTGGCCGATGTGGAAGTTGGAGGCTTTAGGGAGGTGTTCGTCGGTGTGACTAAGGGTGTCGGCCAGTGTTTTTTCAGTTGCTCCGATGATGAGTGTTTGGCCGATAGTGGAGCAGAGTGTGGCTCGTTGGTGGTCGGTGTGACTGGCTGTGTCGGCAGGGATGGAATGTGTTGGCCCGATGGGGAATGCGAAGGTAGGCATCGGCAGGACTTTTGAGGTCGGTGGGAGCTTTCATTGGTGTGCCGATGGTCTATGTCTTGGTGACAAGGGATTTGGAACGGTCATCGGCATGACATAGACTGTCGGGTGAATGGGCTGATGTTGGGCCGACAGTGGAGGTTTCGCCGATGAGGGTGTTTTGGTGGCCATCGGGGAGAGTTGGTCTATCAGCCAAGGAAGCTTTTGGGCTGGTCGATAGACTATGTCTGGCTGACAGAGGCTTGTGGAGGTGTTGTCGGTGAGACGATTGAGATCGACGAGAGGTTTTTGGGGCAAGCCGATGGTGTAGATTTGGCTGATGGGCTTTTGGGAAAGGGTCGTGTGTCAAGCGCGGCAAAACACTCGACACCTATTATGCATGCAGCTATGTTTATAAAGTGCTAGTGTGGTCTCAGCACCATGCATGTGGGATTATTCCCCTGTGTAGTTTGAGCCTGCGAAGAGGGCGTTTTGGCGGGAAACTTCCATTTGAACGCAGCGATAGTTTTCTCGATGGTTGCGGGTTGTTGGGCCATCAATGGTGATTGTAGCAGGAGTATGGGCGATGGTACAAGAGATTAAACTACCCGATTGTGAATGAAGACTCCCAGATGGCGGCGCAAGGCTCGAGGCCTCCCTTGTCTACTGCATTGATGGCTTCTGAGCACCATTCCCTCTGATGGATGTATCTGGCAGATTTTTGACTTCTGGCCATGTAATTAATTGCTGAATGTACATGGTTCTGTATAAATGGTTTTGGCTATGTTACTTTTGAGAGGTTGGAGGTTTTTTGGGCTTTCGGCTCTGACTCTGAACATAAGGTGTTCACATTTTGAAAGGCATTTTTTGCTACAGACTCGGTCCTTAGTCTGGTGTACTAATCTATCTTGGATTGTAAATGATGATTTTCTCTGTGATGACCTTCTATGCAGATTGATTTTAAATGAAAAACACCTGTGTGTGTATTGTTTTTGATTGTCTCCTATATGTCATTTGTTTTCCTTTCAAGCAAGGTTGTCAAGGACTTCCAAGTTTTTCAGTGTATGCATACTGTGTGTCTGATTTATTGCGTCTACTCAAGGAGTGGTTAAATAGGCTTTTGATCAGATACAAAGGGAAATAGATTACATCATAGGATTTGTTAAGCATGATCATTAATGATACTCTTTCTTGGACATGTTGTTGTCAGGCAGTAGCATTATTCTCAGGTCCTCTGGATATGAATTTATGTTGTCATGGGGAGACATTTACAGTCTTAGATATGACTCTGCTACCCAGATAAGGCACTAGTTTGGGAATTTGTCTGTTCAATAGGTCTAGGAAAGTCCCATCACTCCAAACACCATTTCAACCCATCTCATCACTTCCACCTGTTAGTTGTAGGATTAGGATTAGGAACATCTGGATGCTCTCATACCTAACCAGACATTATGTCCAAGAATGTTGCCAACCTTGTGATTTATTACACAAATCTTGGTCCATACATGAGAGTATTCTACCTGTTGTCGTCAAGTTAAATCCTTCTGTCATTGAGCTAGTCAAGGTTATACTTTTATCAAATAGGGACACCCCCCTTAGTGCGGCAGAACCAGAAGTGAAGGGGAGGAGCTCACGCAACCTCTTGTATTCAGTTGGCTGAATCTACCTGTGCATTAGAACTGGCAAACCCTAATGCTGATTCAGAAGCAAAAACCAACAAAATGGCGATTCTGCTGGGGAGTCTTTCATGTGAATGATGATGCTCTGCTAGTGGTATGAACTCAGAAAAATATGTGTTGAGCTTTCAGCTGCTGTAAATTTTGTCCTCTTTGGAGAGGTGGCGACTCTGCAAAAGATCTAAATGCACATGAAAAGTTGATGTGTGTTGTGACAAAAATGTGTTGTTCAGACTTCAACATCTGTATGAGAAAAGGCACCTTGTTCCTTCCCCTTTATATTTGTTGTTTTACTGCATAAGTTAGATGCTAGGGGAAACCTTAGGTCTTAGGCAGACAAAGGATGTCTAAGAGTAAGATTTTTATGAATCCAAGTATGAATTATCCCATACTCAGCGGTGAAATGTTGGATAAAAGAATAGAAGAGATAAGAAATAGGTTGATATTCTTAGAGGCTGAGCAAGCCCAGTTAAAAAACAATAACCCTGTTGTGTCTGCCAGTCAGAAAGCTAAACCTCCTGCCACCCCTTTTGATCCTTTGTATGACCAATTAGATTTGTCATGGGTTGACTATAAAGTAGAAACTATGCCTGCTAGGATATACTGTCAGATGCCCAGATTTAGTGGTCACAGTGTATGTGATGGGAATGCACATATCCAAAATTTTCATGAGTTCATGGGAAAGCATTCATTCAGAGATGAGGATATGTGGATGAGGTTTTTTGTTAGGTCCTTTGATGCAAAAGCAAAAGACTGGTATTTGAGCTTTTCAAAAGGATCCTTTGCCTGTTGGGATGAGCTTGCTGACTGTTTCAAGGAAGAATTTGCAAAAGAACCGGCTGATCTTGTTGCAGAATTGATGAGAATCAGAAAACAAGATGAAGAGCCATGTGTTGATTTCAATCATAGGTTTGCAGTAGCCTTTTCACAGATCCCAGAAGTCTTCAGACCTGATATTTCAGCCTATGTAGGCATATTCTTTGAGGCTTTTAAGGAGGGCTCTAGTGCATTACTGAGGGATTTCAAGGTGACAAGTATGCAGATGGCATACAAGTTCATAGAAAATATAGAAAAAATCAGAAATGAGCACTTGTTGAAACCCCTGTCCACAGGCTTTGGTGTGAAAAATAGTTGTGAAGCTGCAAATGACCAAATAATTAAAGCATCATGTACAGATAAAAATGAAAATGAAAGCATAGAGGTTGAGACTGTTGTATCTAAACATAATGCTAACAATACAGCTCAACTGGATTGTTCACCAGTTGAGGATGCCAATGAAGGAACTAATGAAGACTCCCATTGCAATGATGAGGCAGCTGGCCATGAAAACCACAACAAGGTTGTGGACAGTAATGAGCAACTTTTGGAATGGACCTATGGAGACAATTGTGAGTATTGTACTCAAGACAGAGAAGGTATAAGCAAACAGAAAAATAGTCCCATGTGTGACCCATTACCTACCTTTCAAACACATGGAGATCATGAAGAGCAGTCAGAAATTGAAAATGCTAGTGCAGAGCATGATTATTTTTCATTCGATGGCTGTTTTGCTTATGACACACAGGCTGATACTCCTCCACAGAGTGAATCCATTGGTGATGAAAATGCGTGCTCTGCTGCCCATGAACCAATGGCATACTACAATGAAACTGATGCACCTGGTTCACCCATTTATGACACATGTGATGATGAGGATCTGTCTGAGTATGGTGAGGATCTAGACATTGTTTTTGACTTGGATTCTGTTTCTCATCCTGATGAAAGAGGAAACAACATACATCAGGTAAGTGATTGTAAAGATGTGCCAGATTGTAAAGAGATGCCAGAGCCTGATCTTTTCCAGTTTGGTGCTACTATTGGTTGTGTGCATGATGTGTACAATTGTGAATTTGAAAGCTTTTCTTTTGAGAGGCTAGCGTATAAAGAGAGCTCTGTTTTTCCTAGTTGTGTGGTGGACTTCGAGTGCTTTCAATTTTCAGTCCAGCTAGGAAATCATTTTGCAATGCATAGTGATGATAACATGTGTTCTATGCCATTTGGGTATGCATTGCTTGATACATTCTGCATCCATTTGTTGCCTGATGCTGAGGGTTGTTTGCATAAGGGTGATAGTGACAAACTGAATCAGAAGGTTGAACATGCAAATGACCAAGGTAGCTTATGGTCAGATCATGGCAGTACTCTCAGGCTTGACCCAATGTATGCAGATGAGAACAAGGTGTTTGACAAGGGGAAATATTGGTTTTCCTTTTCTTGGTGATGCAGATCATGGTAACTTCATGACTCTATGCCCAATGGATAAGGCACTGGTCTACATCCTAGAGATCTGGGGTTCTCGCTGCAGTCTTGCACCTGCACGTCCCCAATCAAAGCCACTGTTGGTACCTGAATTCACTGTCAGTTAATTTAGCAATTTTTATGTAGGCACCATCCCAAAATATCCAAAAGGTTCTAAGTTTTGGCACCCCTTTAGTACTTTTCAGCATCTGCATCTCATTTCTTGAGGAGGGGTCTTCGTCTTTTCTCCATCGGCATGGGTTTGTTTTTGTGTCTTCGACATTTTGGTTTGAACTTGAACCCTTTTTTCTCTAAGTTCAGTGGTTCAGCGGTTCAGGGTTTAATTTTCTTCTAACGGGTCACATTATGCATTTGCCTTGCACAAATATTGCATCGTTGAACCTCCCACTTGAACCTTTTTGTTTTGGTTCAAGGTTCAATGGTTCGAAGCTTTGTTGCCTATGGAGTATTATTTTTGATGTTTGAACCATCGCGTTGAACCCTTTTGGTTCGGGGTTCAACGGTTCAAGGCTTTATGTTTTTGGTCTTATCAGAGTGATTGGCTTCATCAGCAAAAGATTTCTTGAGTGCTCCGATTGTTTTGGTCTGGCCGATGGATGTCCATCGGTGTGTGTTTGGCTATTGGCGAAGCAAATTTTTGGGCCGCCGATGTAAGGAGTTTGCCCGATGGGGAATGCCATCAGAGTAAGATTGCATATCGGGCTAGCAATTGGAGGGTCCGCCGATGGGTCTTCTCTGGCCGATGTGGAAGTTGGAGGCTTTAGGGAGGTGTTCGTCGATGTGACTAAGGGTGTCGGCCAGTGTTTTTTCAGTTTCTTCGATGATGAGTGTTTGGCCGATAGTGGAGTAGAGTGTGGCTCGTTGGTGGTCGGTGTGACTGGCTATGTCGGCAGGGATGGAATGTGTTGGCCTGATGGTGTTTCTCTAGCTGATGGGGAATGCGAAGGTAGGCATCGGTAGGACTTTTGAGGTCAGCGGGAGCTTTCATTGGTGTGCCGATGGTCTATGTCTTGGCAACAAGGGATTTGGAACGGTCATCGGCATGACATAGACTATCGGGTGAACGGGTAGATGTTGGGCTGACAGTGGAGGTTTCGCTGACGAGGGTGTTTTGGTGGCCATCGGGGAGAGTTGGTCTATCGGCCAAGGAAGCTTTTAGGCTGGCTGATAGAATATGTCTGGCCGACAGAGGCTTGCGGAGGTGTCGTCAGTGAGACGATTGAGATCGGTGAGAGGTTTTTGGAGCAAGCTGATGGTGTAGATTTGGCCGATGGGCTTTTGGCGAAGGGTCATGTGTCGTGGCGAAGGGTCATGTGTTGAGCGCGGTAAAACGCTCGACACCTATTATGCATGCAGCTATGTTTATAAAGTGCTAGTGTGGTCTCGGCACCGTGCATGTGGGATTATTCCACTGTGTAGTTTGAGCCTGCGAAGAGGGCGTTTTGGCGAGAAACTTCCATTTGAACGTAGTAATAGTTTTCTCGATGGTTACGAGTTGTTGGGCCATCAATGGCGACTGTAGCAGGAGTATGGGTGATGGTACAAGTGATTAAACTGCCTGATTGTGAATGAAGACTCCCAGATGGCGGCGCAAGGCTCGAGTCCTCCCTTGTCTGCTGCATTGATGGCTTCTGAGCGCCATTCCCTCTGATGGATGTATCTGGCAGATTTTTGACTTCTGGCCATGTAATTAATTGCTGAATGTACACGGTTCTATATAAATGGTTTTGGTTGTGTTACTTTTGAGAGGTAGGAGGTTTTTTGGGCTTTCGGCTCTGACTCTGAACATAAGGTGTTCACATTTTTAAAGGCATTTTTTGTTACAGACTCGGTCCTTAGTCTGGTGTACTAATCTATCTTGGATTGTAAATGATGATTTTCTCTGTGATGACCTTCTATGCAGATTGATTTTAAATGAAAAACACCTGTGTGTGTATTGTTTCTGATTGTCTCTTGTATGTCATTTGTTTTCCTTTCAAACAAGTTTGTCAAGGACTTCCAAGTTTTTTAGTGTATGCATATTGTGTGTCTGATTTATTGCATCTGCTCAAGGAGTGGTTAAATAGGCTTTTGATCAGATACAAAGGGAAATAGATTGCATCATAGGATCTGTTAAGCATGATCATTAATGATACTCTTTCTTGGACATATTACTGTCAGGCAGTAGCATTATTCTCAGGTCCTCTGGATATGAATTTATGTTGTCATGGGGAGACATTTACAGTCTTAGATATGACTCTACTGCCCAGATAAGGTACTGGTTTGGGAATTTGTCTGTTCAATGGGTCTAGGAAAGTCCCATCACTCCAAACACCATTTCAACCCATCTCATCACTTCCACCTGTTAGTTGTAGGATTAGGATTAGGAACCTCTGCATGTTCTCATACCTAACCAGACATTATGTCCAAGAATGTTGCCAACCTTGTGATTTGTTACATAAATCTTGGTCCATACATGAGAGTATTCTGCCTGTTGCCGTCAAGTTAAATCCTTCTATCATTGAGCTAGTCAAGGTTATACTTTTATCAAATAGGGACACCCCCCTTGGTGCGGCGGAACTAGAAGTGAAGGGGAGGAGCTCACGCAACCTCCTATATTTAGTTGGCTGAATTTGCCTGTGCATTAGAACTGGCAAACCCTAATGCTGATTCGGAAGCAAAAACCAACAGCAAGAATTTTTGTAGTTTCTTATATAATCATAATTAGGCATTCATTTGTAAAATAGATGGCTATTGTGATCTTTATGCATTCAAAAGGTGATTTGAAGCATTCATTGTGTGGCAAGAGCAGATTTTGTGTTATTTATGTGTTTGTATTTGCAGATTTAAGCATACATCTCCTCATGGCATGAAGATATTCTTCCTTCCATGAGATTTTCACTACAATGTGATATCAATTGTGCTTTTGATCATTTATCATTTGTATTTTACCTCTATCCCACAAGGACACGCACTCTTTATCTAGCAATGGTGTTTGAAAGACTTAAATGTCTCTCTAGGGCTTGACTAAGGCACGCCTCTAAACACCACAACCCCCTCCCCATTTTTTTATTATTACAGGTTATAGGTTGAGGAAGCAGGAAAAGTGGAGTTGTAGGAGAGTGTTGCAGAGTGTTGGAATTGGAGATCAGAGCTAAAAATAGGGACCTATACTCGGGCACCCGCTCATTAGTCCCCCGGATCCTGCAACGGAAGAATCTCTGAGACAACAGGAACAAGTTGTAGATAAAGTTCCCAGATACTGACAAAAAGCATGGTACTAGACTAGGTGTTAGGCTTAGGCCACACAACTGAGAGGGGGGGTTGAATCAGTTGTACAAAACTTTCTTCCACTTAAACACTTAACTTCCCTTTGCAATTCAACAATATAATAATAAATCAACCAAGGAAACACAATGCAACAAATTAAGAGCAGAAACACATCAACACATGAGACATCAAGAATTTGACGTGGAAAACCTGGTTAAGGGAAAAAACACGAGGTGATTAACCCAAGATTATATTCTCTGTTAGAAGAATAAAAAGAACAAAATGGCACATGCCAATTAGGGCTCACTGCCTATAAGAGACACACTGTCTACAAAGAAATAAGTATCACATACATGAACTGGAGAATAGCATATTCACCATGCTTGAATCAGTTCCATTTAAGACCAATACTTCTACTCTGCCTTTCGTTCTCCTCCTTGCTATCACACACTCATCTCAACTTGGACAACTTTGAAATGACTTCACAATCCCTTATTTATACAAGACATCAACTTAGGAATGAACATCTAAGTCGGGAAACATCAACAAGAACATCTGTAGAATGTGTAACTCATCCAGTCAGCCAATCTCAGAAAGAACACTATCATCTAGAAGATTTCTCAATTGTGAGCTCCAACTTCAATGCGGACCACCAATAACGATCTAGACATGATCCAAAGACTTCCACAAACTTACCTGAATCACCAAGAACATCCACACTTCATCTGCTTACTGAAATCATTCTCCCCTTCGTTCGGAACCTCAAGAACACAGTCTATCATTACTGTCACAAAGGAATAGATGCTTATAGACCTTCAAACCATGAACCAATCAAGTTGATACTTCACAAAGACTTCCTCAACACTCCCTCAAATCTGTAGAATAGGATAATGCATTTCTGGATCTTACCGAACCTATCTGTAACACTCTGTCACCACTGAACATCTGCCAGAACCGGTTTTACTTGAGCAACCACAATTTCTTCAAATCTTCATGCAGATCTCTGAAATCTCTACTAGACCACCTTAAGATAGATATCTACAAACCCTTTAAATTGCATCCTCTGATACTCATCCTATCTTGGACTTTTACCTTACTGTCATCACTAATCTTCACTGTTCCTGATTGAGACTAATTTTCTCAATATCCTCAGTACACAGCTCATCCAATCCTTATCATTAATGTAACAGGAATATGTTGACATCAATGACAACACCAATTAGGCCCATACTTGCAACAATCTCCCCCTTTGTCACTGATGGCAACATATGATGTGAAAAACTATTTTGACCATCAAGATAAGAACTTCTCCTCACTGTCACAACTCCCCCTATCGGCAACAACCATTCACATGTCTTCTCTCCCTTTACTACTCCCCCTTTGATCAGAAACCACTTGTTTTTCACATGTCTTCTCTCCCCTTTGACATCAATGGAAAAGGGCACATACTTGCAATTCCAACACTTCAGAATCATACCTGCTGCTCCCCCTGAGTAGCAGCTCCCCATCATCAATCCGGATCACAAGATATGACTGTGATATCCACCAAACTAATGCACCTCAGTGCACCTTAGCTCATCACTGGAGGGGCAATAACCCCTAACTTCTCCCTGAGATACTCAAAAGAATCCTTACGTAGAGGTTTAGTAAAGATGTCTGCAATCTGATCCTTGGAAGGTACAAACTCCAATCTGACTTCATTCTTGTTTACTTGCTCTCTCAAAAAGTGAAATTTGATGGATATGTGTTTAGTATTTGAATGCAACACCGGATTCTTAGATATATTTATTGCACTTGAATTGTCACAGAAAAATTGTGATAGGTTCCTCATACTCCACTTTGATATCTCTTAGCATCTGTTTCATCCACAAAACTTAAGTGCAACTACCTACTGCTGCAATATATTCTACTTCAGTTGTAGACAGAGATATTGCCTCTTGTTTCTTGCTTAGCCAAGAAACCAATCTCTTCCCCAAAAAGAATGATCCACCACTGGTACTCTTTTGATCATCCACATCTCCTACCCAATCCGCATTTGTATATGCATGAAGAGAGAAATCATGATCTCTAGGATACCACAAACCATACTCAATTGTCCCTTTTAGATATCTAAAAATCCTCTTGATTTCCATGACATGGGATTCTCTAGGATCAACCTGGAATCTAGCAACAAGACCAACAGCCTATATAATGTCTGGTCTAGTTTGAGTGAGACACAACAGTCCTCCAATCATTGACCTAAACTTTGTCTGATCAGCCTTAGGAGAATCATCATCTTTGCTCAATTTACATCTAGTTGCCATGGAAGTATTCATTGGTTTTGAGTCTTCCATCCCAAACTTCTTCAACAATTCTTTCACATATTTGGTTTGAGAAATGAAGATTCCTTTCTTTGTTTGAGTGATTTGCAGACCCATGAAGAAATTTATTTCACCAAGCATGGACATCTCAAACTCACTTTTCATTTGATTTGCAAAAGTTTTACACATACTATCTCTTCCTCCAAAAATGATATCATCAACAAACACTTCAACAATCAGGATGTTTTCATGATCAATTTTGAAATACAAATTACTATCAGTAGTACTTTTATTGAAACCAATCTTCAAAAGATGCTTATCCAATCTTTCATACCAGGCTCTTGGGGCTTGCTTCAGTCCATATAGTGCCTTCTTCAACTTGCAGACCATATCACCATGATCAGACAATTGAAATCCATCCGGTTGCTCTATGTACACTTCTTCCAAGTAACCATTCAGGAAGGTAGACTTGACATCCATTTGATATACCTTGAAATCCTTGAAGGCAGCAAAGGCAAGAAATAGCCTGACTACTTCAATTCTTGCCACCGGAGCAAAAGTTTCTTCAAAATCAACTCATTCTAATTAAGAGTAACCCTTGCAGACCAATCTGGCTTTATTTCTGATTACTTCACCAACTTCATTCAGTTTGTTCTAGAAGACCCATTTTTTTTCAATCACATTCTTGTTTCTAGGTTTGGGAACAAGATCCCAAGTGTAATTTTTCTCAATTTGCATCAGTTCTTCTTCCATTGCTTTAGTCCAGTTTTCATCATTGCAAGCTTCATTCACTGTTTTAGGTTCAATCTTTGAAATCAGACAATACTCCTCTAAATCTTGAGTAATTCTCCTTCTTGTTTGTACTCCTTTGCTTTTATCACCTAAGATCTGATCTTCAGAGTGATTTAGTCTCATATACCTGGGAACTTTGGGAATTTCTTGCACTTCTGATTCTTGATCAGGCTCATTGAAACTCATCTCTTCTTCCTGATTTATCGGATTAGTTTGAATCTGTCTTTCAGAGGAGGCTTGAGCTCCTTGAATCAGAGTACCATTCTGATCATCTTCATCATATTCATAAAACCTTAAGGGTTTTTCAATTCCTTCATCAACCTTCACATTTGTACTTTCTATTGTTTTTCTCAGTCTCTTGTTGTAACACCGGTATGCTTTGCTTTGAGTAGAGTAACCCAAGAATATTCCTTCATCACTTCTAGCATCAAATTTTCCTAGATCTTCATCTCTTTTAATATAACATTTTCTACCAAAAACTCTAAAATACCTCACAGTAGGAGTGATGCCAAACCAAAGTTCATAAGGAGTCTTACCGGTATTGCCTCTGATTTGAACTCGACTGAGAGTATAGACTGCAGTACTGACAACTTCTCTCCAGTAGATCTAAGGAATATTTGCTTCCATCATCATGGTCCTAGATGCTTCCTGGATGGTCTAGTTCTTTCTCTCCACTACTCCATTCTGCTGTGGAGTCCTAGGAGCAGACAACTGTCTCTTTATTCCATGTTTCTCATAGAACTCTATGAACTCACTGGATGTGAATTCCCCACCTCTATCAGACGTTAGACATTTCAATTTTAATCCGGTTTCATTCTCTACCATAGCTTTGAATATTTTGAATTTTTGAAGAGCTTCTGATTTCTCTTTTAGAAAGGTTACCCACATCATCTGGGAATAGTCATCAATTAGCAACATAAAGTATCTATCACCTTGTACACTCCTAATTCTTGTTGGACCAAAAAGATCAGTATGAACTAAGTCCAATAATCTGGTAGAAGACAGTTCCTTATTTTTGAATGTGACTCTGCTCAGCTTACCCAACTGACATTCTTTGTACAATCTATTAGTAGGTTTCACCAATTTTGGAAGATCTCTTACAGCCTAAGTGTTGCTTATCTTGATGATATTATCAAAATTCACATGACATCCTCCTATGCCATAACCAACTCTGATCAACTTGAACAAATAAGCAACTTTTATCAGTGCCAACCAAGTGGAAGATATTACCTTTAGTTTGAGTACCGGATGCAATCTCTATTTCAGAACTTTCAAAGATCTTGTATTTTCCATCTTTGAATCAGAGATCATAGCCTTTGTCCACCAACTGTCCAACACTGAGAAGATTGTGCTTCAATCCTTCAACATATAGTACATTACCGGTCGTGTTCCTTCCATCAAAAGAAATAGTTCCTCTTCCTCTGATTCTACCAGCAAAATTATCACCAAACTTTACCATTCCTCCTTCATACCTTTCCAAGTCTATGAATTTGTTTTTGTCCCCTGTCATATGGTGAGAGCATCCACTATCAATGACCCAGTCATCCTTTTCTTCAACTTGGGCAGCCAGAGCTCTTTCCACAACTTTATGATTGACAGATATAGAGGATATTGGTTCTTCTTCCTTGATGGCAATAAACACCCATTCACTTCTAGATTTGTTTCCTATCTCTGATTCATCATCTGTTACTCCTTCATTATCATCTTCTTCATGAACATAGTAACAATTCTTTTGGAACCTTGATTTGTTAGGATTTGGTCTTGAAAATCTTTAATGACCAATCTTATTGCAATTAAAATTTTTAAAAGGCAATTTTCCTTCATACTTACCGGATCCTCTTGGCAGCCTCTTTGCAATAAGGGCTTCAAGTTGAGCAGTTTCTACTTCTTCTTCTTCCAGGTCTTTTCTTTCTTTTTCATACCATGACAGTTTCCTTGATGAGTTCTCTCCTAGATCAAACCTTTGTTTACCTTTTACAGAGGCACTGGCTTTGAATGCAGATTCAGTCTTGGGGGGGTCATCTCCAAACTCTATCATTTCAAATGCAACCAATTTGCGAGCCAATTGATCTCTTGTGACAGTTGTATGGGCTCTAAATTCTTCAATGGCAGCAGCCTTGATTTTGTAAGAAGTAGGTAGGGACCTAAGAATTTTGCCAACAATCTCATTTTTATTTAGGACTCCACCAGCATTTCTAATTCCACAAACAATTTCATTTACTCTTGGCATAAAAGTAGTGATATTTTCATCATCTCTCATCTTCAGATTTTCAAATTTTCCTTTCAAACTCTGTAACCTTGCACATTTAACACACTTGTCTCCTTCATACAAAAGTTCTAGTTTCTTCCATATTTCAAAAGTAGTTGATAGGTCAATAACATTTGAGAGCTCTGAATCAGATAATGCACTAAGAAGAGCCTTTATAGTCCGTAGATTATTTTCAGCATCTGTGATTTCATTTTGGGTTTTTGGACCACCTTGTGGAAGTGTATACTATGTTGTAGCCATGGTCCAGTACACCATTCCCATACATTACAAGTGACATTTCATGTGACCTTTCCAAAGATTAAAATTAGTTCCATCAAACTTCAGATTATCCTTCTTGTAAGATGACAACTTGGATATCCTCAAGCGGTTAAGCTCTTTTTAGAGGAACTTGGTTCTGATACCAATTGTTAGGCTTAGGCCACACAACTGAGAGGGGGGTGAATCAGTTGTACAAAACTTTCTTCCACTTAAACACTTAACTTCACTTTGCAACTCAACAATATAATAATAAATCAATCAAGGAACCACAATGCAACAAATTAAGAGCAGAAACACATCAACACATGAGACATCAAGATTTTGACATGGAAAACCTGGTTAAGGGAAAAACCACAGGGTGATTAACCCAAGATTGTATTCTATGTTAGAAGAATAGAAAGAACAAAATGGCACATGCCAATTAGGGCTCACTGCCTACAAGAGACACACTATCTACAAAGAAATAAGTATCACATACATGAACTAGAGAATAGCATCTTCACCATGCTTGAATCAGTTCCATTTAAGCCCAATACTTCTGCTCTGCCTTTCATTCTCCTCCTTGCTATCACACACTCATCTCAACTTGGAAAACTTTGAAATGACTTCGCAATCCCTTATTTATGCAAGACATCAAATTAGGAATGAACATCTAAGTCGGCAAACATCAACAAGAACATTCGCAGAATGTGTAACTCATTCGGTTGGCCAATCTCAGAAAGAACACTATCATCCGGAAGATTTCTCAATTGCAAGCTCCAACTTCAATGCGGACCACCAATCACAAACTAGACATGATCCAAAGACTTCCACAAACTTACCTAAATCACCAAGAACATCCACACTTCATCTTCTTACTAAAATCCTTCTCCCCTTTGTCTAGAACCTCAAGAACACAATCTATCATTACTGTCACAAAGGAATAGATGCTTGTGGACCTTCAAACCATGAACCAATCGAGTTGATACTTCACAAAGACTTCCTCAACACTCCCTCAAATCCGCAGAACAGGATAATGCATTTTTAAATCTTACCGGACTTATCTATAACACTTTATCACCATTGAACATCTGTTAGAACCAATTTTATTTGAGTAGCCACAACATCTTTAGATCTTCATGCGGATCTCTAAAATCTCTACTGGACCACCTTAAGACACATATCTACAAACCCTTTAAACCGCATCCTCTAATACTCATCCTATCTTGGACTTTTACCTTATTGTCATCACTAATCTTCACTATTCCTAATTGAGACTAATTTTCTCAATATCCTCATCACAGAGCTCATCCAATCTTTATCATTAATGCAACAAGAGTATGTTGACATCAATGACAACACCGATTAGGCCCATACTTGCAACACTAGGACACTCACTCATTAGTCTCCGATTGTTCCGCTTCTCGAACTTCAAAAACTGGTACACATTTGTCTATTATTTTACATCTTTCTATAACAACATTTTCTATAACTTGTCTGTTTGCTTTCATATTTGCATAATTTGGGTTTTAATCATAATTAGGCATAATCAAGCAATCAAATGACACAAATCTAAATTTCCCTACATTCCAAGTGACCAAGGGCTTGATAGTAGATTCTTACTCGACTCAAGGTCCTTGAATGCTTTAGGGTGAAAGGAGGATACACATAAACCATTAAAAACCCTCTATCCAAATTTTACCCTAAACAATAGTAAGAGCCACCAAGAAAAGATACATGAGCTGGTCCCCATACATCTGAATGTACAAGCTCTAATTTCTCACTCTTCTTCTCCTTCCCAACTTTGAGAAATTAGACTCTTTTATGTTTTCCATACACAATTTTCACCAAAATCCAAGTCAGTTTGCTTCAGACCTGGTAGCAACTTTCTAGAGTGAACAATCTTCATCTCTTTCTCACTCATGTGCCCAAGTCTATGGTACCATAATTCTATTTCTGTCCCCGTAGCAAGTGTTATAACTATCTCAATAGCAAATGTTTCTGTAGCAGCTAAAGTAGAATAAGTATTACTAGTACACAAATAAAATGTGCCTATCTTTTCATCTTTAGCTACTACTAATGCACATTTAGTGACCTTCTAGAATTTGTCTGAAAATGTAACTATATAGCCTTCACTACCCAGTTGTCCTGTAGAGATTAAATTCCTTCTCAAATTTGGAACATGCCTTACCTTATGTAGCAACCATTCATTTCCATTCTGCAACTTGATTTTTATCTTTATTTTTCCAACAATCTAATAGGGTTCATGTCATCACCCAAATATACCTGTCCAAAATCACCTTAAACATAATCTACAAAATATTTCCTATGGGGTGTGGCATGAAATGAAGCCCCTGAATCTATTACCCAGGAATCATTAGCATTATCTAAACACAAAATTAAAGCATCTTGTAATTTATTACTTGCAACATTAGCTTCTTTACTGTCATCATGTTGTCCATCTCCTTGTTTTCCCTTTTTAGACCAACAATCCTTCTTCAAGTGTCCTAGCTTTCCACAGTGCTAAATGTATACACCTAAAAATGACATGACTCTACTTAAATAAATATTTTAAATATTTATTTCACCTTCATATTCCTCTATCAATAAATAAATAAATTTATTTATTTATTTGATTCATCTCCTCTCATTTAATTAAATAAATTACATTTATTTAATTAATTAAATCAACTTCATTCTTTTAAATAATTAAATAATTTTAATTATTTAATTAAAATCTTTTATTCTTCCAAATTTAAATAAAATCTTAAATCTCCACAAAATAAAATATATTTAAATATTTTATTTTATTCCTCCAAATTATGTACAAATAATTAAATAAATCTATTTATTTAATTATGCTTTCTTATCTTCAAAAAATATATTCCTCTTGTCATACAAAAGCAAAAGCTAAGTTAAAGCAACTTTGTTTTTAAATTAGAAAAATCTATTCTAATTTAAGAAAACAAAAACTCATCCTCATCAAAAAAGTAGTTAACTCAACAAAACTTCTTTTTGAATGACACATGCCCTTCTTCCATTTGTTGCACATTCCTCAACCATTCTCCTCCGTTGATCTTCTTATTTCTTCTCCACCATTGATCTTCTCTCACACAACTCTATAAATACAACCCTCTTCTTCTTCATTTGATAATCCATCATTCAAGTAAACTTATGATGCAGGAACTATAGTGCGCCATTGGCACCCATTGCATATCACTTCACATATCATCCACTCACATTTGTGTTTGAAGCTCATCTTCAAATACAACAAGTATCAGAGCCAACTTCTCCTTGTCATCTTAAGGGAAGCAAGCTTCCTGAAGGCCATTTTCATCTCCATCAAGATCAAGAAAGAAAAGGTGAACAATGGAAGTCGAAAGGTAAAGGTTGTAAGTATCTCTGTGTTATTTTAAATCCCTTTTCCTTCATATTGCATTGATGTATTGGGTTTGTTATCGATTTGATTAATCCCCATTTTTACCCATCACACTAACAATCCATTCTTCCTCTGGATTTAGATCTACCTTTCTTTGAATTCCCTTGTGACTTCCCATGATTTGTTGGGCTTTTTCCTCTCTCCTTTGTTCTTCCCCTGTTCTCTATAGTGAAAACATTGCCCAATGTTGAACTCTCACTTGTGCTTTTTCATTGCATTTCCTCGCTAAGGTTAACACCAACAATATCATCAAATTTCAAAGTATTTGAACTAGAGACAGAGTTACTTACAACCATTACCAAGCTATTCCAACTTTCTAGAAAAGAACATAAAACCAAGAGAGTCCTCACCTCTTCATCAAATTTCACTTTTACAGAAGTTAACTGATTGGTAATTATATTAAACTCATTTAAATGATCTGACATAGATCCACCTTCAAGCATTCTCAAATTAAACAAACACTTCATGAGAAATACCTTATTAGAGGCTGAGGGTTTATCATACAATTTAGCCAAAGCTTTCATCATTTCATCTGTTGTCTTTGCTTCTATTATATTGAATTCCACAGATGGTGCTAGGCACAACTGAATGGTTCCCAGTGCCTTTCTATCTAGAAGTTCCCAATCCTCATCAGTCATTGTTGTTGGTTTCTTGGCTTTTCCTTCCAACGGCCTTCATAAATCCTTCTGATAGAGATAATCCTCCATCTGGATCTTCTATAACTAATAGTTCTATCCATTGAATTTATCTACCTTCAATTTACCCTCATCCGCCATTGCTCCCACTTAACCATGAGACTCCCACTCAATCGTGAGACCTTCCTATAGATGATAATCAAACACAACCCACTCTGATACCATTTGTTAGGGTTCAGGTAGATTGTAGCAATAAACCTAACAATTATTAGCAGATAAAATAACCCAAATATAACAATGAAGAACAACACAAAAGCTATCAACATAGAAATTTAACGTGTTTCACCCAAAATGGGCTACATCTACAGAAACTCAGCCATCCAATGATTTTATTATCAAGTGCAAAACATATTACAATCTCGTGAATTCCATACCCGCAACATACATCCCAGCCACTTATAACAAGCCTTTTGGAAGCTTCTTGAATTAGGGTTTTACAATATCATTTTTCTTTTGTCGGTTAACAAAAATTAACAACTAACTCCAAATGGGCAAAAAAGAGGGAAAAAAATTTGCATGATACATCAAGGATACGTTACGAGTGTACAGTATTTGCATGATCAGTCACCACATACCAATAGGTATAACATTATGATTCACTATATGCGCTAGGCCACAGAGCATATTAACACCATCTTGTAGTTTTAACAACTCTCTTATATTATGAAGAATGGGCATAGCTTCTTCCGCTATCCTTTCTTTTTCAATAAATGCTTGGAAATTAGCTAGTTCTTTATCAAGTTTGTTTATTTTCTCATCAAGTACATGTGTTACCACATCTATAGGATCTTCAAAATCATGAAATGTTTGTTCTTCTATTTTCATAATAGGAGGCATGATATCTTGCAAAGTTTGTGTTTCTCCTTTTGTAAAGTAGGTATTCAATGGATTTTCTGATGTAGGAACACCGTTGCTATTGGGAGCACTAGAACCCATTAATCTCAGACTTCTCCTTAGAGGGATATTTCTATTAGGGGAGTGGGTTATAAAACTCATGTAAAAGTATACAACACTCAATGCACAAGCTAATAGAACAAACTCAAGGAGCAAGATATACTTGTTCAAATACACAATCTGTAAATGCAAAATTTGAAATGTAAATGAAAAAACACTCAATGATGAAACACTATAGTCCAAAGTCAGATTTGAAAGAGTGTTAAAATGAATAGTAAAATCTGAAACAAGATTTTAGCTACAAACCCTAGCTTTTGAAATTACTAGGTTATATGAAAAATGTAAAATTTCAAGCGAACCCTAGCAAATAAAGTGTGTGAATGCAAGGTAAATGATGAACTGTTGTATTTTATCTTAGATCTAATGTAAATATCAAATATTTAAATGATTTAGATGCAATGAAAATAGTGAAAACTATGCCTTATTGCAAGCCTAGGATGCTTGATTTTTTCAAAATTTTCAATTTGTTTGCAAGTTTTTTTAATGTAGAATGATGAATATGATATGTATGAAAGAAAATCTGATTTATAAAACTTAGCAAGATGCAATGTTTAGAAAAACATAGGTTCACCAAAATTTTATGTATGAAAGTGGGGATGATCAAATTATGTGTTAATTAGATTCAATCAAACCCTTATTTCACACATACATTCAAACACAGATCGAACTAAGTCACAAATGTGATAGAGGACTCAACTACAGGTCTGATGTCACTATGAGATGCTTGGAAAGATAGAATAGATTGATATTTTGTTAAAACCCTAATCTGATTAGGCCTAAAACCCTAAATATGCAAAATCATAAACAAACAGACAAAACTTGACAAATGCTTGCACAAGAAGGCACTAAATACACATTAGAAACATGTTAGGATTTGAATTTCAGAAAGAAAAAACTTTAGGGATGAAAGAGGGGCCACCTTTGTCCAATGTGGTACTATTTCTGAAGATTGGGAACTAAAATATGTTGTAGACTATAACCTGCTCAGGGATTTCTAATAGTGCTAAACTTGAGGACGAAAGAGGGATCGCCCTTGTCTAATTAGGGATATTTTCTATTGTTTTCATCAGATCTAGAATCTTTATGCTCTGCACTGATCTCCTACAACTCTTCTCTACAAGATTCGACACTTGTCACCTGGAATCACAAGAGAGGGGTTGGGGGGTTGTAGTGTTTAGGAGCTTACCTCGGTTAAGCCTCGGAATGGAATTCAAGCCTTCCAACATCGTTGTTAGATAGAGACTGCATTTCCTTGGTGGACAAAGGAAAAAGAAAATGATATGATAAATTGATTGAAACACAAAGTAGATGTCACCTCAGAGGTGAAGCTCTCACGGGGAGATGAAGATCTTTCACGCCATGAGGAGATGGATTGATGAAGACAAATTTACAACTTAAACAAGTACAAACACAACACAATACTGCTCTACAACACAATGAAGGTCTTTAAGTATCCTTGGCACAAGATCACAAGTTTACATTATCCATCTAGTTGTAAAATGAAGTCCTAAACATGATTAGATATGCATTCCAGCTAAACTTTCATAATCCAAACTTAAGATGTCGACAAGGGAAACCTTTTTAACGATCACAAGATGATATTCAAATTTGGGACCCTGACAAAATAGGGCTAGACTAGGGCATGGGTGTCTAAGTCCTGGGGCCTATTTTGTTTTTAGATTAAGCTTAAGGTTCAGGGGATTTTGCTCCAGGATTCATTTTAAACATGCATGATTAATCCTAAGGGACCCGAGAGCTAAACTTAGGGGGTAAAAGTCCTAGGGGGACATTTTACGACATAATAGTTGTATGGACTATTTTTCATGCAAGAGAAGAAGCTAAGACTTGGGTAATTAATAGTGGTTTCTCAAATCACATGATTGGTGACAAGGAGAAGTTTATCATCCTTGAGAAGTGGGATGGTGGTGCTGTCAAGTTTGGTGGTGATGAGTTAGCACAAATCTGTGGAAAAGGTGTTATAACTATTGATGGGAAGCATAGGATTGAGGATGTCCTCTATGTCAAAGGACTAAACACAATCTTCTCAGTGTCATTCAGATGTGCAACAAAGGGCATAATCTCACCTTTCATGCCAAGGGTTGTGAGATTAGGAAGGCAGGGTCAGGAAAACTAGTTGCAAAAGGTATCAAGACATATGGTGATATCTATCATTTGAAGGAGGTAAATGGAAGAACATGCTTGTTGGCTCAATCTAGTGAGTGTTGATTGTGGCACAAAAGAATGGGAAACTAGACAAAGACAAGTTTCAAAAAAAAGGAGTATTCTTCTTCAAAGCCATTAGAGTTGATTCACACTAATCTATGTGGCCCTACAAGAGTAAAGAGTCAACAAGGTGAGAGGTATTTTATGTTACTTATTGATGATTATTCTAGAATAACTTGGGTCACTTTCTTAAGAGAAAAATTAGATGCTCTTGATAAATTTAAGGTGTTCAAATCTATGGTTGAAAATGAAGTGGATGCTAAGATCAAGTGCTTAAGGTCTGATAGAGGAGGTGAGTTCACTTCAAATGAATTTGAAAAGTTTTGTGAAGATCATGGTATTAGGAGACATCTATCTACTCCTAGGACCCCTCAGCAAAATGGGGTAGTAGAAAGGAAGAATAGAACTGTGCAAGAGATGGCTAGGGCAATGTTGTAAGATGCAGATCTTCCTGATATGTACTAGAAGGAAGCAGTTCACATTGTTGTTTATCTAATTAACAGAGTGCAACTGAGGGTCAACAACACTAGGAACCCTTGTGAGCTATGGTATGGAAGACCTCCCACTGTCAAATACTTCAAGATCTCTGGTAGAAAATGCTATATCAGAAGAGATGAAGAAGACCTAGAAAAATTTGATTCAAAAAGTGATGAAGGAATCTTTCTTGGTTACTCAACCAAAAGCAAGGCTTATAGATGCTACAAGAAGAGGTTGGGAAAGATGATTGAAAGCACAAATGTCAAGGTAGATGAAGACCTATATTAGATCTCACAAGAATCAGAGGACTCTGAATCTGATATCTTTCCATGCATTGAAGATGAAGAAGAAGTGAAAGAAGAAAAGGAACAAGAACCAGAGTAGATGCCTAAGACTCCAACAAAGTATGTTTAGAAGAACCACTAAGTAGATCAAATCATTGGAGATAAGGATGAAGGTGTATAGACAAGGAGAAGGATTGCTAAGACACATGACCAAGTAAACTTGTGTTTGTTATCAAAAGTAGAACCCAAAACCTTTGCTGATGCTAGCAAAGATGATGGATGGATAAAGGCAATGGAAGAAGAACTGGATCAGATAGAGAAAAATCAGACATGAGAATATGTTCCTAGACTAGCCAACAAGAATGTCATAGGAACAAAGTGGGTGTTCTGGAACAAGCTAAATGAAGAAGGTGAAGTTGTAAGGAGCAAAGCAAGATTGGTATGCAAAGGATACACACAAGTTGAAGGCATTGACTTTGAGGAGACTTTTGTTTTGGTAGCTAGGATGGAGGCAATCAGAATGTTTCTTGCTCTTGCTGCTCACAAGAACTTCAAGGTATATTAGATGGATGTTAAATCAGCTTTCTTGAATGGTGACCTAGAGGAAGAGATATATATTGAACATCCAGATGGTTCCCATATATCAGAAGATCCAGACATGGTATATAGACTCAAGAAAGGTACTACAGATAGCAATCTTTACATCAAGGAAGAAGGAGACATGATATTGATAGTTACAGTATATGTTGATGACATCATTTTTGGTGGAGATGATGATATGTGTAAGAGGTTTGTAGAGGAGATGCAAAAAGAGTTTGAGATGTCTATGATTGGTGAGATGTCTTTCTTCCTTGGACTTCAAATTACTTAGCTAGATGGTGGTATCTTTATTTCTCAAGATAAGTATGTCAAAGAGTTGTTGAAGAAGTTTGGTATGGAGGATTCAAATCTAGTGAGTACTCCCATGGTCACTGGATGTCACTTGAGCAAGGATGATGAGTCTCTAGAGGTGGATAAAACTATGTATAGATCTATGATTGGAGGATTGTTGTATCTAACTACTTCTAGACCTAATATTATGCATGCAGTATGTGTGGTTGCCAGATATCAACCCAATCCCAAGAAAACACATGAGAAGGTAGTGAAAAGGATATTTAGATACCTAAAAGGAACTCCAGATTATGGTTTATGGTATCCAAGAGGTAATGACTTTGATTTAAATGCCTACACTGATGTTGATTGGGCTAGTTGTGTTGATGATAGAAGAAGTACAAGTGGTGGTGCTTTCTTTTTAGGAAGTAGATTAGTTTCATGGCAGAGCAAGAAGCAGGATTCAGTGTCCTTATCAACTGCAGAGGTAGAGTACATTGCAGCAGCATCCTATTGTACACAAGTGTTGTGGATGAAGCAAACTCTAAAGGATATCAAGTTATTTTATGATGAGCCTATTCCTATTTTGTGTGACAATACAAGTGCTATAAATATTTCCAAGAATCTAGTAATGAATTCTAGAACCAAGCATATAGCAATTAGATATCACTTTTTGAGAGAGAAGGTTGCGGAGAAGGAAGTGAAGTTGGAGTATGTTCCAACAAAGGATCAGATGGCATATATTTTCACAAAGGCTCTTGCTAAGGATACTTTTGATGATCTTTGACAGAGAAGATACAGTTCATGGTTGGATGTTGTGTTGAATATAATGTGGATTATTGAAATTCATGATTGGATGTCATACCCTAATCAGTGCAGAGATGAGCTTGAATTTATATTAATATGGGAATTAGAAGCACTAAGATGATCAAATGTGCTATTAATGATGAGAAGATGTTATTGGTGGCCTGATGTAAGGTTCATGATGATTAGATTACCGGAAGTGTGTTTTGTAGGCTAAAGATAGTGTTGAATACAATTATTTTACAGCAATAGAATGCTCCATATTCCTTTGCATTTGTAGATATGGCTATGTTGTTCTAGAACTATGTTTAGGGTGTAGTGAAGGTTATAATCCCAAAGTTTCAGCTCATTTGTCCTTCCACTGTGAAAGTTATGCATGATAGAGTATCGACATGTGTGCTGGTAGAGTGAGCTTGTGTTGAAGGCCTATTCGAATGCTCCACATTCCTTCGGATGTGAATGTTTGTCTTTGCAATTTTGTGGACATGTTTATGGATGTGCATTACATGCTTCCTTGCAGTTTCAAGCTTCTTGGTGGTCCACAAGCTTAGTTTCTCAATGATAGTATGTTGCAATGTGTTCTGGAGGAAAGGTTGTTCTCAGAGTTCATGATTGAAGATGTGTGACACAAAATATTTGATGTACAAAGGTAAAGGAGTGTTTGTAGATGTTGTGTGAGTCTTGTAGAGTCATCTAGAAAAGTTTCATGAAGATCTTTCTTGTTTCCAGTACCATACAAGGTTTTCAAGTTGATGTGGCCATTATACTTCAAGTTTCATATGTCTTTGCTTAAGGTTGTCCTATTTTCAAATGACCAGAGTGTACAGATGTAATTCCTTGTTGTTTGATGTTGTGAAGGATGTTTTGGACTTGGTTAAGAAATTTTTTATGTCTACAAGGCATGGGTCTTCTACTGGTGTAGTGTGTAGTCTTGTTTAGGACGTGTCCTCTATATGTTTCATGTTGTGTGTTGTTTGGCTGACTTGTAAATTTATTTTTCATGTTGTCACTGGCCGACAAGCAATGTAATCAATGCAATATCTTGTATAAATTGTAAATCAAATTGAGTGAGGTGAGGTGTGATTTCAAAGTGATTGATAAGGGTCATAAGCAAGAAAAAGAGCGAACTGATTGCATTATGATGTGCGACTAAAGGAGAAAGAGTAGAAGTTGTAGATGTCCTAATTCATCTTGAAGACTTATATGTGATAGTGATCAAGTGTAGAGTGTGCCTAACTAATCTGATCATCAGAAGGAAGTGTGAAGAGGTAGTATTACCATCATCAAAGGTGTGAATTTCAATGTCATCTTTCAGACAGTAGAAAGACTGTCATATTGCAATCTATTCTAAATGTGTTCTCAATTCACAAAGTAGTAGATTCCTTGGGGTGGCCCTAAAACAAAGTATTCAGGTAGCAGCTTCCTTGGGAGTGACCCTAAAGAAGAATTTTTAGGGAGTAGTTGCTTCCTTGGGTTGTAGCCCTAAAATAAAGTCAGCAAGGAGTAGCAGCTTTCTTGGGTTGTAGCCCTAAAACAAAGTTGTTATTTGAGCTTCATATATTGTGAGTTAATCCTCACCATGGTTTTTCTCTTTTTGGGTTTTCCACATATATCTGGTGTTATGTGTTGATGTGCATTGTGTTAATCTTTCATGCTTATGTTAATATTGTGATGCTTAAGTTTTAATCTACTCCAGATAAGTTGAATTTGTTTAGATATCGATTCAACCCCCCCTCTCTCAGTGTCTTGGTGTGTTCAACACTAATTTTTCCTCAATATGATGATCAAGATCTAGCACAAAATGATCAACAAACTCTAAAAATTTAGTAATGAAACCTTCTAAATGATGAACACTAAATTTGCTTGTAAATCCAATCCTCCAAATCTATAAATGTGCATGAAAATCAACAATTGTAGCTCACATGAAATACCTGGATGGAATTACCCATGGTGGAGTTAAGGGTTTCCATCCTCAAATTTGGTAGAAAAAATGCAAGAGGTTTTTCATCCTCCAAGATCTCTGAACAACCAAGGGTTTTCCCCCTTGGCTATGAAGGTTGAACACAAATGCTCAATTTTTGAAAGTTGAATGCCAAAATGAATCCAAGCACCACTTTTTTTAAACCTTTCCACAATAGGCCCTTGAATTAAAAATTTATCTCGAAAGTATTTAAAAATACTTTTTATTATTAAGTGTTTAAAAACACTTTTAAACAATTAAATTAATATTATTAAGTTGCCTCGTTAAATACAAAACTACCAGGCCTAAATTAAAATAATATTATTAATCATTTCCCTTTCTTTACCCTTTAGCCCACAATAAATGAAGGATAGGCTAGAGGTATTCTCCATTGATTTAATTCTAAAAAGGGGACATAATAGTCCACCATTTTTGGAATTGCTTGCCTTCAAACAATTCCAAACCTGGATGCTCAAGTATCACCATGCCAACATGATGAATCATGCTATAATGTCAATAGAGTTTGGATCCTATTTTGGTCAAGTGAAATAACTTTTGTCAAAAAGAACTATAGAATCTACTATCTCCATCATCCACAACATTGTTAAGCAATCCATGTACCTTAATCACTTCTTTGAAAACTAATTTGGGCACTTAAGGAGGAATAACAAAGAAGTGTGTATAATTAGATAGCTTATTCACAATAGCATGAACTCAAACCTTGGGGAAATATGTGATGAGATCCATGATTTTATCCTCCCACTTCTAACTAGGATTAGGAAAGGAATGCAACCAACACACAAGATACTCCTTGATTTGTTGGAAAATGATGCATTATCCTTGATGCTTGAAGATGTCCTCAATCTCTTGCAAGTCCAAGGCTACCCTATGAACTTACCTTCATGTTTTCAATGTGCCACTCTATTATCACTATGAACTGAACAATTTGGAGCCTCCAATTGAGCATCATAATAATTTTCTTGGATTTTGAAAAACCTTACAACTATACTATAGGCTAAAACCCTCATAAAATGACACAAATCAAATTGTATACATGCTAGAATAAAGTTGCAATAGTCATAAATCATTTGAAACCCCTCACAACTAGCATCATGCAAGAAAAATCTCTTAAACTCTACAAGCATGTAGCTATAAATGACTATGAATCTTTGGCTCTTGGAAAAGAAATGAAATAGGTAAAGAGGTGATAATCCCTTGAATACCTTGGAAAAGAAGTGATGAGCGACAAGATGAGGAGCCTGTGTGCAAGCTAGGGCTCTGCCCTTCCCTACATTTTTTGCCTCTGGTTTTTCATCTCATTTTCAACGTTTTTATACATTTTTTTGGATTCCTTTTGCAACAATGTTGCCTTCATTTGGGTTTTTGCTAAGTGTCGTGGTGGATTTCATAGCTGGCATGGATGCTTAGGGAGTCTCTAACTCTCTAGTTGTTACTGGGCCTACACCCCCTCCTGGTGGTTTATCTTTAGATAATCAAGCATAGTCATCTAATTCTTTTTATGTGGGTGAGGGCTCCGGACCTAAGAAAGTTAATGGGTGTTTGTCGAGGAGTCAAGACCATCCTATTCTAGTTATTTCTCCCAAATCGGTCATAGAGGATATATCTTACTGGAGCCATCATGTTCTAATTTGCAAGTTCCTTGGAATTCGTATTTCTCTATCAGCTCTGGATTCTTGGATTTGCTGATCCTGGCAGATAGAGGGAGATATGGACATTATGATAGCCACGAATGGTTATTTCTTGGTTGATTTTTCTTGCATCTTAGATTGGAATAGAGTTTTTGAGGGAGGGTGCTATTTTTACAATCATGCGGGTTTGTTCATTAAGCCATGGCATGCGGGATTTAATTCTGTAGAAGAATTACCCTCAAGGGTTCCTGTCTGGGTCCACCTGCCATGACTTCCTTTGGAGTTTTGGAGAGAGGATATTTTGCAATGGATTGGGGCATTGTTGGGGAAGCCAGAGGCCATTGCATGAAATACCCTTGATAAGAAGGTGTTTTCTTATGCTCGTATCTGTGTTGAGATTGATTGTAGTAAACCGCTGTCAAATTCTTTGGAAATTTGTCTTGGCTCAGCTTCTTGGGTTTAGCAACTAGATTATGAGTCCCTTCCTTTTCGATGTTAGATCTGTCATGAGTATGGATACCTTTAGCACCAATGTCCTAGGGTAAACAAATCTACTAGGGATTCTTCTTCTCCTTCCTTGGTTCCTATGGCGGATAAGGGGGATAAAGGTAAGACTCTTATGAAAGATGGTGAACCTAATAAGGAAGGATTTGTGCTTGTTAAGTCACGGGCTAAAGGAAAAGGTCAGAAGAGATCCTATAAGGATAGGCAGAATGAAGAGGGTTTCAACTGTTTTGAGGTTTTGGATACTTTAGTTGTGGAGGAAAGGATTCTTGTGGAGGTTTCTTCTGGGGCCACTGCTATGGGTATTGATATGGTGCAGGAGAAGGCTGCTAGCATTAAGGATATGACTGTGATTCCTGAGCAGGGGGCTGTTTGAAGTTCTCAATCCCACCAAGGTCTCGATTTGAGAACTTCTGATGACTCTGCAGGGTTGCAAGATGATATTATTTTGGCAAATTTGTCTAAGGAGGTGAAGTCTTCAGGTAAAGAAAGGGGATCTTCCCAGGATCTAGGTGTGCATTAGCACCCCCTTAAGAAAGGTCCATTTGAGAAACCTTCTAAAGTTGTCCATAAGAAGGATCTGGAGAAGATTAAATTTATTATTAAACCCATTGATGTTCACTTTTCCTAACCTCCTCCATGATTTTTCTATCCTGGAATGTTAGGGGGTTGAATAGTACCTCCCATCAAAAAGCTATTCATGATTTGGTTGTGGTTCATTCTCCAAACATCTTTTGTGTTTAGGATACTAATCTTTCAGTTGATTTCATGCTTCAGTGTGCTTCTCACATCTGGTCTTTTGGTCAATGTCAGTGTATTGGCTCTCAGGGAAGTTTTGGAGGTTTGGCACTTTTTTGGGATCCACAAAAGATTGGTCCTCTTTGGTGGATTTCTAGCCTTTCTTCTATTTCCATGGTTGCTTCTGCTTTAGAAATTGGTGAGACTATTTTGGTAACTAATGTTTATGCTTTGATCGATATCCATGGTAAAATTTAGCTTTGGGCTTATATTAGGTATGTCATATCATGTGCTCCATATCTTCCTTGGGTCTTAGCTAGAGATTTCAATTCTGTGTTGAGTTTGGAGGAGAAAAGAGGGGGCTTGCCTAGGCTTGGTCCTGCTTCTAATCTTTTTCGGGTTAATGTGGATTCTCTTGCTTTAGTTTATGTTAAGCCTTCCAATGGGATTTTCACTTGGAATAATAGATGAAGTGGGCAACATGCAATCTCTGAACAACTAGATAGATTTCTTGTCTCCAGTTATTGTGTGGGGGCCAGCTTGGTTACTTATTCTAAGATTCTTGACTAGAGGGGTTCTGATCATTGGCCAATTAAGTTTCCAGCTTCTTCTTTTTTAGTTCCAAAGAACCCTCCTTTTAAATTTCAGCTTATGTGGCTTCAAGACTCTTCCCTGCATGATCTCGTGGCCCAGTGGTGGAGAGATGGAGGCCCTGATTATGGTACAACTTTGTATTCATTTGTTAAGAAGTTGCAATATGGTAAATATCACTTTAAGAGATGGAATAGGTTATGCTTTGGCAACCTTCAAGCTAAAAAAAGGGAAGCTCAGGCTTGCCTAGATGGGATTACCTGCCAAATTCGGGACTTTGGTTTCTCAGATGCATTTGGAAAAGCTGAATCCCAGGATGTGAGAGATGTGGAGTGGGAGCTTTGTGAGGAGATTTTTTGGAAACAGAAGGCTCAGATTGAGTGGATTCAAGAAGGGGATAGGAATATTGCTTTCTATCACCATTTGATGCAGGCTCTCCATAATAAGGGTTATATTTCATCTTTGGTTACTTCTAAGGGTCTTCAGATATCTTCCCTGAAGGCTTTGTCTAGTGAGGCTAAACAATTTTACTCTGCTCTTTTTGCTGAAGATTCTCCTCCGGCTGAAGATGAGGAGAATTTGATCCTTGATTGCATTCCCTCTTTGATCACCAATGAGATGAATGAGTTTCTCATCCATTTAATTTCTATGCCTGAGTTGGACGAGGTTGTGTTTGGGATGAACAAAGGTAAAGCTCTAGGCCTAGACGGCTTCCAAGTTGAATTTTTCCAAGAATTTTGGGATATTATTAATACATATTTGTTGGAGGTTGTTCAGGAATCTCTTCACAGTAAACAAATGCTTCAAGCCTTGAATTCTACTTTTCTGGTTCTCATTCCTAAAAAGAAAGGTGCCAATAAGATTGAATTCTTTACACCCATTGCTCTTTGTAATGTGGTGTACAAGATTATTACTAAATTGATTACAGAGAGGCTCAAAAACTTACCTTCCTGTTGTCATCTCTCAGGAGCAAGGGGGATTTGTGGCTGGTAGACAAATTTTGGATGGGGTGGTGGTGGCTTTTGAAGTCATTCACTCTATGGCAACTTCTAAGGAAAATTCTATGTTCCTCAAGTTAGACATGGAAAGCTTATGACAGAGTTAAGTGGCATTTTCTTCAGAAGATTCTGCTAGCCTTTGGCTTTAGTCTAGGATAGGTGAGTTGGACTATGAGCTGTGTTACTTCATCTTCTTTTTTAGTTATTTTGAATGGAGAACCTTTTGATCCTTTTGGAGCTTCTAGGGGCCTCCACCAAGGTGATCCTCTTTCTCCTTATCTATTTATTATTATGGCTGAGGGGCTGGGCCAATTTCTCAAGTTTCAGGTTTCTCAAGGCTTGATTCATGGTTGGCAATGGGGCACTTGGCTGCCAAGGCTTTCTCATCTCCAATTTGTGGATGATACCTCTCTTATGGGGATGGCTCATCTTCAGGAAGCTGAATCTTTTAGGCAGACTTTGGATACCTACCTAGCTGCTTCAAGTCAGAAAGTCAATGAGCATAAGTCAACTATTTTCTTTTTTAATACTCCTTAGGTGATTCAAAGGTGGATTGTAAATATTTTGAGGTTTCATATTGGGTCTCTACCCTTTGTCTACTTGGGTATACCTCTTGCTGTTAGTAGACAACCTAGGTCTTCCTAGCAGATTTTGCTTGATAAGCTACGAAGGAAGGTCACTCATTGGACGCATCGTTGGTTATCTACTGCTGGTAGAGTGATTCTTCTTAAATCTATTATATAGGCTCTCCCTATTTATAGGGGTTTTGTTCAAGTAGCTCCTATGTATTTCCTTAAGGAATTTGATGCTCTCTCACAACAATTTCTTTGGAGTGGTAACTTGTCAACTACTAAGTAGAGCCTTGTTAAGTGGGAAACTGTGTGCAAACTAAAGAAAGTGGGAGGTCTTGGTTTGCGTTCTTCTCTTTTGAATGGATAGGCTCTTGCAGCTAAATTATATTGGTTTTGGTGTACTAGTCAACATCAGCTATGGGCCCGTATTCTTACCCATAAGTATTTTTAAGATGATAATTCTTTTGATGTTTCTCGCTTTCCTTTGCTAGAAGGGGGTCTATGATCTGGCATACCATGAAAATGGGGGCTAAGTTGGTTAAGAATGGACTTTTCTGGATCTGTCATTCTTGGGATGGTCACCCTCCTATCCTTTCCACTTTTCCTCACCTCCAGTCTCTTTGTGACATTTTTACTATTGTACGTTGGGACACAGTTGAACATTATAAGGTTGCACAGAATTGTGGGATGGTTGTTAGTTTTAGATGGAAGCACTCTTCTGAATGGCCTCTGGGAGGGTCTGAGGAGCATAGGCGAGAGTTGGCTCAGATTCTTGCTTCTCGTGAATGCACTACTTTGGTGGGGCATTATGTTTTGGCTTGGGCTGGCAACGATTTGTCTGGGAAGTAATCTATTTTTGTAGGTTATGTGTAGCTTGTAAGGCAGATGTTTGGAGACACTGAGGTTCCTTGGTGGAAGCAAGTTTGGCATAAGTTTTCTTGGCCCAAGTGTAATTTCTTCTTGTGGTTGGTGGTTCAAAATCATTGTCTTACTTGGGATAATCTGAGTAAGCAGGGGTTCCAGGGTCCCTCCATGTGTGCCCTGTGCCATAATAGTGAGGAAAGTGTTTCTCATCTCTTTTTCCAATGTTATTTTTCTAGGGAGATTTGGCATTTTTGGTGGAGTGTGTGGAACCAGGCTTGTTGGCATGTCTCCTCTTTGGCTGAGTTTTTTGATTGTTGGGGCACAACCCTTATTAAAACCTCTTTTCTTCAAGTTACTTGGGCTCTTGGATCTTCCTTTATAATTTGGAATATCTAGTTGGAGAGGAATCGTATGATCTTTCAAGATGTGATGTTGGGAGCCCATCACTTGTAGTGGAAAATTCTTCATTCTTTGGGTGAAACTATTTCAGCAAATTGTGATTTGGCGGAAGCAGTGGATTCTCAAGATGTCGGTTGCTGCAAGCATCTTCATCTTCCTCCTCAACAAGGTCACCTCATGAGAAATAAATGTTGACACCCTCTTTGGAAGCTAAATAGGGAGGGGCATTCGACTCCTCCTCCTCAGGGAGTTTTGAAACTCAACACAGATGGTTCTTCTCGAGGAAACCCTAGTCATGCTAGTATTGGTGGAGTTGGTCGGGATAGTTCTGGGTCTGTGCAATATATCTTTTCTATTTATAAGGTTCTTCATTCTAACAATCTGATGGAGGCTCTTGTCATTTTATATGGGGTGGAGCATGGCTGTCATCTTGGATGGAGAAGGATCATTTGTGAGTTTGATTAGTGAATTTGTTGAATAGACAACATTTAACTTATGTTAATTGGCACTTAGCTTTGGTTGTCAAACAGATTCTTAATCTATGTGATTCTCTAGATTCGGTTTCTTTCATTCATATTCCTAGATAATGGAACAGAGTAGCAGATTGTTTGGCCAAATGTGCTTCTAATCACATGCAAAATTGGAACATTGTGGATTGGGGTCAATTACCCCTAGAGCTATCTCAAAAGTTGGATAATTTAGTGGAGCTTGATAGGGCTGAGTAATGCCCTTGCTTTGTACTCTTTCTTGTTTGAATAAATTTTTACCCCTCATTTAGTAGCTATAAATGACTATAACAATTGTTCAAATCCTAAAATATGGAGGCTAGAAATCACTAAACAATGACTGAAAATCCTTCAAAAAATAATAGCTCACTCTTGAAACACTTAAGAATCAACAACCCTATGACTAAAAATACTTGTATAGTTGCAAATGGTGAATTGTAGTAGCTCAAAATGATGATGACAATATTCCTAAAGCTATAAATTATGATGACAATTATAATATGCTATCACTATTCTCCCACGTTAATTCTTGTTTGTAATTTTTTGCAAGAGTATCTAATTTTGAAGTTATTCCACCAAGCTTATGTTTTGTTACTCTGATATTATTATAAACACTTTCTTGAATTCTTTTGGTGATACCAATTTCTACTTCTTTAATAGGAAAGATAT
Source organism: Cunninghamia lanceolata (assembly GCA_027924645.1). NCBI lineage: Eukaryota > Viridiplantae > Streptophyta > Pinopsida > Cupressales > Cupressaceae > Cunninghamia > Cunninghamia lanceolata. The sequence goes on from BSBN01000030.1 coordinate 1,130,803, forward strand.
CTCCAACATGTTTCTTCCCTATCTCTTGATGAAACCCTCTACTCAGTGGAAATCCTAGAGGTATAACATTGAACACCCTATTAAGCGTATCCAAATTAGACTGACTATTAACATGGTAAAGAGTCTCACCCATGGATGAAGCCTTGGATGTTATCAATGGATGATATATCCAAACTACTTGTTCCATTTTCTTAGCTAAGACAACCCTTGGGGTTCCCTGTTTGATTCCACATTAAGCACAACCTCATTTCCTGATGATTTGAGTTTTAGCTCCATAGTTTGGTAGTTCAAAGTAAACTCCCCAATAGAATGTAACTACTGTACACCCAAAATGATGTCAGTCTCTCCTAGACCCACAACATAGAATTCATTCAACACCTTGTTTCTTCCCAATGTGATGACAAGTTGTATCTTTTTGGTTTAAGGAATGGTGAAACCATCTACAACCACAACATTGAATCCTTCAAATTCCTTTGTTTTCACACCTTTTCTAGATACCAAATCCTCATCTATTAAGTTGTGTGTGACTCCAGTATCTATCAATACTATAACCTTTTAACCATGCAAAATTCCATGAACTCTAAATGGATGCTAGGAGCACCAAAAAGTGAAGCAAGGGTGCCCTCCCGAGTCTCTTCCTCTGGTTCTTTCTCTTCAACCTCTAGTTCTAGATCCTCTTTTTTCTGACTCCTCACTTGGTAGAGTTAGTGTATTTTAATCTCACTTAGGATAGGGCTACTTTTAGTCTTAGGAGTCTTAGTGCTTTTATTAGCACGTCTATGTTTAGAACATGTGTCTAGGATCACTTATCCTGAGTTAAGTAGTTGCATGCATGCCTATCTTTAGGCCACTACTATTCTCAATCTTGCTTTCCTATTTTTGGCACATCTATTCTTAGGAGACTTGTGCCTATATATACTCATTCATGTGAGTTAATACATTATCTAGTTTTGATTTACATATTGCTTGTCTTTGATAGTGTTGAGTGTATGATTGTTGATCTCTCATGACTTGTGTCAGTACTTGCAATCTTCCACGAGAGTTATTGGTTTCCACACTTCTATGTAATGTACATTTCCTTGACCAAGGCATTGATGACCCAACCCCATGGCTCCTTGCAATGAAAACACAATGTCTTCCTCCTAAGCTCATTTTTGGTGTCTTCTCCTTTGTTAATACTCTTTGGCATGTCTTTTGGAGGAGGGACATCCTTCTGAAATGGTTTCTTCTATGGGGATAGAGGTGGTGCCCTATTCTTAGGAATCAAATTCTCCAAGGTTAGAGATCTCCTGATGGCCTCCAATAATGGTGGTGGATCAAAGTCCTTAACCAAACCCTTGAGAGGTTAAATTAGTCCTAAAAATAGAACAATAAGTCTCCTTTCTATCACATCCAATACCATCATAGATAATCTCTAAATTTTGCCACATAATTTTTCTTTGTTCCATCTTGCTTCAACTATGCTAGCTCTCTAAAGTGAACTTCTAGATCCTTCTTGTCAAATCTCTCTATTAACCTTTGACTAAATTCTTCTAAGGTGGTGACAAATTTGTGCTCTTGGGTAACCATGCCATGGTACCACCACTCATGAGCCACAACTTCCAAATGGAGAGTAACAAAATCGATTGCCTCTTCATACAGAGGATTTGATAAAAAGTATGCATCTAACTTTTACAATCAAGCCCTTGTAGAGCATTTGTTTGATGGACATCATATGTAGGTATGGTGATCTTACCCAATCAATGTTGTATGTCTTTTTGAGGTTGATCATGTTGATTTCTCCTTTCTCTCTAATGCCCATTCTTTTCCCTCAAATCATATAATTCACCAAAAGATAAATCATCATAGATTTCTTGACTTAGAGCATTATATTCTTCATGACTCTTATCCATATCATCTACCATGCAAGGCTAAAAATTTTATTCCTCCTCTGGTTGATCTTCTCCTTTTTGTAGAAATTTTTCTCAGAAAGACTTAGTGGGAGGGTTTATTGAAACCCTATTGTTGGTTGAATTAATTCCTTCTCCTAAAATATATTGGATTGGCCTAGATGGACTCAAATACGGATTCATCTCCCTCAAGTCCTGAGCTATCTCTAACATAGACTCTCTCATGGAAGTTTGGAACTCCCTAACTAAATCTCTTTGACTTTGGCTGATAGTTTCCTGCCAATTCATTTCTTCTCTCTTATCTTATTCACCCATGACTTCCTCTTCCTCTTCTCTTTACTTTCTTCTTTCCCTTTGATAATATCTGAATTCTCTTTTACTTCCATGAATCAAAACAAGGTTTGCATAAAAAAGTTATCTCTTTCCCAAATAGGCAAGCAAGATCACTACTTCGATACCATTGTAATGTCCCCAATCTAGAATTTTTGGAAAATTTTAATTTTTTTTGTATTTTTTTGAAATTTGAAATAAAATAAAAACTAAAAATGGAAATAAGTGGCTAGAAACTAACTTCACAACCTTATATATTAAAAATTGACCAAATTTGAGAGTAGAATTGAATAATATATTGTTGGATAAATTATGACAACATGTATAAACATTGATACACAATTATAGAAACTTCAGATCTGATATTTCAATTAATTATGATAGTTGAAACAAGTATAATGCTGATATGTTGAACTAAAAAAGTTATTTTTAAAGAATTTCAAATGGACAAATATCTACTCACAATATGTCATACAATAGATCTACACAATTTATGGATTATATGAATAAAAATACATCAAAATGTTGATGGTATGACTCCCTAGAATGCTAGTACAATCATTGTATAGATTACAAAATGCTAAATTAGACTTGTATGGCCATGGATAGGGCATGAAATTATAGATCAATAGTTGGAAATTGACACATGAACAACAATTACTATTGATTCAACCCTTCCCAACCTGGTGCACCAAACTACAGTCAATGGTAATGAATTATGATGTTGTATGACTCCTTTAAAATCACCAAACATTAGTATAGACCACTCAAAGTGATAGTGCCTCCAAAAATTGCATTATATGATAGGTGAACAAGAACACAAAGTGTAAAAATGGTAACAAATGATGATAACCAATTCCTCCTCAACATGGAGCTCAAGATCTAGCATAAAATGATGAATAACTATAGCAACAAACTCTAAAAATTTAGCAATGAAATCCTCAAAATTATGAACACCAAATTTGCTTGCAAATCTAATCACCCAAATCTAAAAATATGCATGAAGAGCAACATTTGTAGGTCACATGAAATCCCTAGATGGAATTTCCCATGGTGGAGTTGAGGGTTTCCATACCCAAATTTGGTAGAAGAAATCCAAGAGGGTTTTCATCATCCAAGATCTCTAAGCAACCAAGGGTTTTCATCCTTGGGTGTGAATTTTGAACACAAATGCTCAATTCTAGAAAGTGAAATGCCAAAATGAAGTCAAGACACTAAAATGAATCCAAGTGCCACATTTTTAAACCTTTCCACAATGTTCCCTTGAATTAAAAATTTCCCTCCAAAGTATTTAAGAATACTTTTTATTATTAAGTGTCTAAAAACACTTTTTAAATAATTAAAATAATATTATTAAGTTGCCCCTTGAATATAAATTTATCGGGCCCAACTTAAAATAATATTATTGATCATTTCCTTCTCTTTACCTTTATCCTATAGGAAATTAAGGATAGGCTAGAGGTCTTCTCCATTAATCTAATTTTGAAATAGGGACATGAGAGTTGTCAATGTCAACATGGTCATGTAATTGTTCTTTTGAATTTGGATTCTTAGGATTAGCATGAAGAACCAAGTCACATAGTTGAAAAGCTCTTAGAAAAATTCCTTTATTATTAGGTTTATTTAATTGCTTTTGATATTCCCCAATATTATCTAATGCATTAACTCTACCCTCCTCAAGTGCTTTAAGATCCTTTTATCTTTGTTCTCTATATGTAGTATCATCAATAATGCCAAAAAGGGAAATATGTGAAGGGATCTTTAGGTCAAGAGGCATAATGACCTCAATGCCATAAACTAATGAATAAGAGATGTATCTAGTAAGAGTTTGAATACTATTATTGTAAGCCCATAATGAAAGAACAAGATGCACTTGTAAATTAATATCATTCTTATTAAGTATCTTCCTCAAAATCTTCTCATTAATTTTATTAGTAGCCTCCACCTAACCATTATCATTTGGGTAGTAAGTTAAAGATAAGCATTGTTGAATTTGAAACTTTTCTAAGAACTCATTTACTTCTTTCTTCTAAAAATGTGTACCATTATCTATGATGATAGTATATGGAAAACCAAATCTAGAGATAGTGTTTTCTATAATGCACAAATATTGGATGTCATCTAGTAGATTAAAGGGAGGTGGCCTTAATCCACTTGGTGAAATAATTTGTAGTAGTGATAATAAAATTTTGTCTATTTGAAGAAGGTGGGGCAATCTTACCTACCAAGTCTAACCCATGTATCTATAGAATAATGAAGGAGAGGTAAATGGATGAAGCTTGTGAGAAATTGCGTGTTTTAGATTATTATGTTTGGTATGTCACACACTTCTAAACATAGTCATATGAATCTTTCTCCATTTTCCTCATCCATAAATATTTTTGAACTAATAAATTAGCATTGACATGGCCTCCACATATGCCCCCATGGGCTTCTTTAAGAGTAATATATTTGTCATGATCATCAAATACTTAGAAGTTGAATTATAGATGCAAATACAAGTACTTTTTGAATAATTCGGGGGAAATTCACTCAAATTAAGGTAAATTTAAATATCATGAAACCACTCCTCACTATTTAATGTATAACAAACCAATAAATAAGTTTCATGTATAGTTAATTGACATATTCTATGAATAAACAATGTAAAGTGAGGGCTACCATCATCCACAATCATAAGTGATGTTGCACTATCCATAGAATCTATATGTCTATTATCCTTATGAGGAATATATCATTGATGATAAATGAGTCAAAAGAATCTAGAAAATGTAAACCCAACTCATTATTTTGTGTAAACCTAGCATATTTGGTCTTATAATCACCAATAAATTGTCTAGCTCTTAATTGTAAATCACAATGCATATTGATAGATTTAACTTTCAAAGAAATAGATGCACATAACCTCACAATCAATTCCTCATACTCAACTATATTATTATTATATGGAATGTTTAACCAAAAAGACAAAGGAATCAAGTCACTTAAGGGTGGTATAAATATCACATCTACCCTTGAACTAGTTATACATCTAGAACTATCAAAGAACATGGTCCAAGGGAACAAATAATACTTATGTAGTATATGTTCATTAAGAAAGTTTGTACATGAACAAGACATTGTTTTGTAGATAATTGATAAACTAGTACTTGTCCTTTAATAGATTTTTTAAAATAAACTTGAGATTAAACTTTGTAAGTACCTATAGTGTTATAAATTACATACCTTCTATAATTTCCACCCTATAATTTACACTTATTTTAATGTCCACTCCCTTGACATGTTTTATGACTCATTTAGCCCATTACTTATCCCTTTTACCTCCATCAAAGTGTTAAATTCTATATTTTTAAAATTTCTCATCAAATTATGTATTTTCTAAACCTATTTTATTTGGACACCACCATGAGCATGTTAGCATCCATTTATTAACATGACTGTGGTAGCTTCCCAATTTCAAAAAAGCATCCCACACATTATAAAATTTTATCTTTTCATTTTTGGCCAGAAACCCTAAATGACCATATTACCTTTTTATGGCTCCCTTTTTGTTTATAAATGAATCATTTAGAGAAATATTTGTCTCTCTTAATGGTTCCTACTTACTTCTATATCTCTTAATCATTATGAATCTTATTTTCTCATTCTCTCATTCTCTAATCCCTTCAATTCACATTCTACATCATTCCCATTGCGCTCTCTTACTCCCAATATCTCTCATGAAATAAAGTCATTCATTCTCCTCCATTTTTTAAGATAAAAGCTCCACCACAAATTTGAAGAATTTTTGTGAATCTTTTATATTGTTGCAAATTTTTATTGTCTTGTTACAAGTTCTTCCATTTTATTGTATATTTTTGAAGTAGATTTTCTTCATCAACTGTCATTATCCATTTCAAATTATATTGGGTTAAAATATGTTATTTGTTTGTCTTTACATACTACTTTGATGATTGTGGGATTTTCATTAATATTACTCTCACATTTTAGCATTTACATTTACATAATTATCATCATAGCTTAATGGAAATAAATCTTTTTCTTCTTCTATTCTTGAAAGAAGCAATGGTGTTGCAGCTCCTCTCTCTTGAGCTTCACCATTTTCCTTTCACTTCTTCCTTCTTCTTCTTCTTCTTTACCAAAGGGTTTTTCTCCTCTTGTAGTCAATATTGATTTAGGGAGATTCTCTTTTGTGAATGTCTTATTCTTCCTCTTAATTTCAAAAAGTGACGCAAGAAGTTGCACCTCTCCTCTTCTTTTGAGTGAATGCCTATCCTTTTCATTCTTCCTATTTCAAAGGAGTTTCTCTCCCCTTGAATCCATCTTGATTCATGGGAGCTTCCATTTATTTCCTCTCCCTTTAGGTCCTTCTTGATTCAAGAATATTCTTTATCTTGCTCACATTTAAAATATAAAATATTTTGTTATGATTATTTAGCTCATTTTAAAATTTATCAAATGTCTTAGTTCTTCTCATATTATATATTATTTTATTTTATTATTTTATTTTTATTTTTTAACTGAGGAATCAAATACCTAATGGGACTCATGAAGTGAAGTCCTAACATGCAACACTATAACCTCCATCCGCATGAGCTGACCTCCACCCATGTGGGGATAAATCCAGGGACTTGAATGAACAAGCATCATTTGTGTTTTCCAACATCTTGAACGTTTGTCCTATCCCTAAGGGATTTAGTTCTTCTCATATTTGGTAGTCAAATGGAGTATACATTTCTCCACACAAATAACATAGTGATTAGATACTACTTATCACTAATTACTACACACATTTTATTATTATAACCCTAGTCACAAGTCTAAGTGCACACACATATACAAAAATCTATTTAGCTTCTTGTGGAGATTGAAAGACTAAAATAGGGGTCTAACTATATGTTGGCAAGAGATACTACTTCGCATGACAAGTGTTGTCATTGATGGCAACTGAAACTATTCCACTCATCCGTATAACATAATTTGTTCATACCGGAAGTTAGAATCAAAATTTATCTAAGTCCGAGTAGCTAGAAACATAGCATGTAATAGGGTTCAGTATCTTGGTCTAGATCTCTCCGGTGGAAAATCAGAGCATGCTACAGATTTAAAGGAGTCATAAGGAATGTCAAGGGAATCCAAAATTTTAACCTCCGATGACTAAGGGAGTAAAAGTTATGAGCATCTAAGTACCGGGTCATAATATGAGAGAACAGTTCAGTAAAGAATAGGCTGAATTATGTTAGATCCTTATGCAGATCTGATAGAAGTGTTTTGGTGAGTTGCGTATGGGATATAATGTTAGTGGCTAACATGAATGGTGACCTTCAAGTGTTATTTCAGGTACGCATCATTATTGGCGCATGGATTCTATCGACAGAACAGAGTACTTGTATTGTTAGTTAAGTTCTTCATAAGGCCGACAAAAAAGTGATTGAATTACTTGAAGTGGATATATGTAGCCAATGGATTCAAGTATTGAAGGGTGTGTGAGTAAAAATATGAAGTAAATGCAAAAAGAGCAAAAAAAGGGTGCGAAAGAGAAGAGATCTGAGATCCAGATTATGGCAGAACAGTGAATAGGTAGAACAAAGATGAAGTGTATCAAGTCAATTTTTCTGTGCTTAACCAGAACTAAATCTTTGCATTGGTAGATGCTAACTATCAGTTCAAACACATTGTAATCTACTTTCTGTAGGCAGTGAGCCTACTATAGGCAGTGAGCCTTTCTTTGAGCAGTGAGCTCTGGGCAGTGAGCCTGAATACATGTGCATTCTCCATTGTAATACTTTTAATAGAGTATAATCTTTGGGTTAACCCCCACCATGGTTTTTACTTTAACTAGGTTTCCACGTCAAAAATCTTGGTGTCAAGTGTGTTATTTATGTTTATGCTTATGTGTTATTGATTGATGTTGTAATGTTTATATCATTAATTTGATTAGAGGTAGAAAAGTTAAAATTGTGTGACAACTGATTCACCCCCCCCCTCTCAGTTGTCTGGACTAATTCCAACAATTGGTATCAGAGCCAAGTTCCTTGAAAGAAGCTTAACAGCTTGAGGAAAGATCTTGGAAGGAGTTTCAATGGGTTCACTCAAAGATCAACTTCAATTGGACCTAGAAGATCTTGGTCAGTCCAAAGCAGAAGTATCTAATCTAAAAATGAGCTTAAAGATGCTGATGATACCATTGAAATGTTGAAAGATAAATTAAATAAATCTATGAAAAAAATAAAGGAGCTACTTCTGCAGTTATCTAGTTTAACTGAAGAAAATGACATGAATGAAGCCTTGGTAGAAAAGACAAAGGAATGTGAGAAGCTGTCAAAAGAAGTTGTTGTTCTAAAAATTGAGATGGAATCTGGGGTGATGAGGCAAACCAAAGAAATTGAAGATAGGAAGAAAACTGAAGAAGACCTAAATCAAAAACTAAAAGAAAGAACTGAAGAATGTTGCACATTGGATAGAAGAGCTGGCCATCTAGAGTCTAATCTACAAGAAAGCAGAGACAATGAGAGAGAACTTGAAAGGTAAATTGTCATTCTCAGACATGACCTAGAAGTTGTAAATGAATACAAGGAGAAGTTCAAAATAAGCTCAGCTAAACTTGAAGCACTTCTTGAAGGACAGAAAAAGGTTGATGACAAGCATGGTCTTGGATATGAGAAAAGTGAAAGCTTCGGATCTGGAAAAAGAAATTCTCAATCAAGAAATGTAAGAAACAGACCTAGAAGACCTCCAGTAAGACATCCAAATGCTCAAAGATATCCATCCTTCAATGGAAATTGTTTCAACTGCAATAAATTTGTTCATAAAGCTACTCAGTGCAGAAGCAGAGTAAATCAAAATGGTCCATCCTTCTCCAGTCAATGCTTCAAGTGTAAGAGGTATGGTCATCGATCTAATGGCATTTCTTTCAATGGCTACTATTTTACTTACAATGGATTTGGACAAATGGCTAATCAGTGCAGATCAAGAGGAAATCAAGTATATAAGCAAAGAAATGTTGTGTACTTTAATTGCAATAAATCTGGTCATATTGCAAGATTCTACAGAAGTAGGATTAATGAAAGAAGGGGTCCGGTAAATAGAAAATTGGATGAGTAGAGACAAGACAAAGGGAAAGGAAAAATTGATGTGAATGAGATCCAAAATGAAATGAGCAAGACATGGGTCAAAAAAACAATTGTGAACCATAGTAATGGGTCCGCATTAGAATTCAATGTTGATAATTCCTCCAGGAATTGAATTAGGAGCTCTGGCTCAGGGAGAGCTGCATTGAAAATCAAATTCCTCCAGCTAGTAAGTGAGTGCCTGGATATTGCACAATGAGAGAAGATATTTGAATTGTTTCATAAACCTTGGAAGGATTTCCAAAAGAAAAGATGTTGATATGGAATTTTGTGGAGTGATTCATGAAGAACTGTTCTAGAAATAGAGTAACCAGATAAAGTTAGGGAAACACATTTATTACAATGCAAATTTAGGTTTTACAGAGGATAAAAGGTCACTTGGTCATACATTTGAATCACTTTGCATTCGAAGGAAACAAGAAGAAGAGCATCTAAGTTGCAAATCCATAAATTGAAGCACGAAGAGTGAATTCAACTGGTAATTGATCAACCCTAACCCTGCAAAAGAAAAAGCTACTTCTCTATAAAGATTTGAATCTGAAATCTGTTGATATGGCTACACCTCTAGTTGTTGATGTAACTAAAAGTCCCCAGCCAATATTTAAGAAGCATCCATACAAGTCAGTTGAAGTTGAGCTGTTAGGTGCATTTTCTAATGTCCCATATGGTGTACTGCATGTTGAGGATATTAGAGCATACATCTACTATAGCATTGATGAATTTGGAAACCTTAAACTCTTGGATTTGTTTAACAACTACCTAAGGGATGATAATTATAAACTGAAACCAGAATACAAAGCCCTAGAAAGCAAACACTTTCTGCAAGTCATTAAATTTCTGACATTTGATGAGAATGAGTGGGTTCAATATATCTTGAGCTGAATACATGATGAGTTCATATGGCTATTGAAACCATTCAAGATTACAAAGAATGTTATAAAGATTGTAACCAGGTTAAATTCAACTGGTGGATTACCCATGCTGAAAGCTGTGAAAAACCAAACTATTACTGATGCAACTGGTGCAAAGTTTGACAAGAGAGAAATGACCATTAATGACATTATAGAACTAGATGTCAAGTTTGCATCCATGGTTATTGGATACAAGGTCTACCACTCCAACAGGGAAAATTATGTCTCTGAAACTGCAATATATGCAGCCTATCAAATGTTGAAGGAGAAAGCTGATTATGACCTATGTGAATTTCTACAAAATTAGTTGATTGAAAATCTTAGCAAAATAAAGAAAGATAAGAAGAATACCTTCAAGTATGGTTCTTTGATTATATGTTTGTTCTTCTATTTTATGAATGAAGTGCCTGGAATTCAAGGTGTGCACTGGACAAATGATAGGCCAGTTGCATGGCAAATAAAAGATCATCTACTCAACCTTGGTGATTCCCAAGCTCAGAAGAAAGTCATTTGGGGTTACTTCAAAAACTTTCAAAGTATGATGCATGCAAGAGAGAGAATCCCTAAGTTAGTTGTGGAGAAATATGAGAATGAAATATGCTTTATGGTTGACACTGATTAGTGCCTGATGGAGGTTGTGGAACCTAGAACCATATGGATTATGCCAATGGGCTATGAGGTTGATGAAAAAGTTTTAGAAATGTATGCTCAACATCTCCTGAGAAAATCAAAAGACACATCTATGGAAAGGTTTGGAACATATAAGGAGCTAAGTCTAAAATTGCATGTGGAGCTCAGAGAGCTAGAGACCAAAAGGAAAGTGTAGAGGCAAGTTGAAAGGTATGCTAAGAGCATTGGCCTAACCAAGGAGGTAGTGAAGAAAAATAGAGAAAGAATTGAAAAGGCTGAAAAAGAAAAATAGGAGAAGAAACAAGAAGATGCTCCAGTGGAACCATCCTCCACTTCAAGGACTACTAGAAGCTCTGTTGCTGCTTCTGTTCCCCCTAAACTTGTAAAACCAGAAGATAGAGCATCCGGTGAAGGAAGTAAGAGAAAGAAAACAAAGGCCACAAGAACATATGTGAGCACAAAAGATAATGAAGAGATAGAGACAGATGAAGAAGTTAAAGAGATGAGATCCAAGAAAGCCAAGACTTAAAAGGCTTCTGAGGACCAACCTTCTAGAAGTACAAAGGCAAGTGAAAAGTAAGAAATTAGTAAGGTTGCTATGACTATTGATGAAATTGTAAAAACAATTACTGTTCATGGAAATCTAAGGCCTATCAAAGTTTATTATGATAAATTTGATCAAGCAAATAAGAAAATATTGGAAGATGCCACCACCATGTACTTGAATAAATTCAATAGAGCTCTACTGGAAATTTTACAAGATCTTCCTAAAACTTTAAGGAAAATACTAGAAATGAGGAAGGAAGCAGCCAAGGCTAAAAATCTAGAACTTAGAGAATACATCCTCTCCACCTTGTGTCTAGTAATGACCAGAAGGGAAGTAGATAAAATCCTCAAGGGAGTTAAGGACAAATTTAGAAGCAAGATCTCGATGAACAAGCTAATGCTTGGTGAAACTAAGGAAGTTGCAAAGGAAATAGAGGAAATTTTGAGGAAGGCCCTAGATAAAGATAAATACTATATTGTTTTAGAAGAACAAGTTGAGGAAAACAATCCTTCAATTCCAGAACAAGAATCTCTAGAAGAATAGATTGGAAAAGGAAATGATGACCAAGGTGATACGCTAGATCCTCTGGAGCAAACCTATGAGAAGATAGATGATGGGATTGATTCATTAATTCTAGATGTTGAAAAAAGTAAACATCAATGAGCAACAACTAAAGTTGATGACTCCTCTGTTCTAGAAGAGGAGAAAATAAACAAAGAAGACATAGAGATGGCAAACAGAATTGATGATGTAGGACATACTTTAACTCCACCTGGCCAATTTGCAAAAGAAGATAATATTGTTACTACTCAAAGCCCTCCGGAACAAGTAGCAAGTGGTGAAGACAAAGAAAATATTCCCCTTACAAATGATACAGAAGATGGTAAAGAAGACAAGGTAGAAGAAGATGGTGCAAATGTTAATGCACCCACACAAATAAATTATGATGCTGAGAAATCTCAAAAGCAGGAAGGTGGTTCAGGAATTGTAACAAGAGACACTACAGATGCAGTAAAAGGTTTCTTGAGTAAAGAAATGCTTGAGTTTGATGAACCAAAGTTGTTTCAAGTACTGTTCAATCTAGATGCTCTCTCTCCAGTTCAAGTAATGAAGATAACATCTTTCACGCAAGCCAAGGCAAGAGAAAAGTTGTTGAAATCTCACATTGAGGACAGTGAACTACTAGGCCTTGCAACTAGAGTATTAGAGAAGTTAATGCCAACCTTCCAGAAGGATTCTTCTAACTCTCCTTCCAAAAATCTAAAGAATCTTGTAAGTTCTTTAAGTACACATTTTAGGTCTTTTGAGAAGTCTGTAGAGACTAAAGTTAGAAATGAATTTTTGGATAAGAAATTTAGTAAAATAAAGAGCCTAATAAGGAATGATAGGATGATACTTGGTGTCAATATAAAGAGTATTCAAAATACTCTAAGTGATGGATGTGATATATACAAATTTTGTCTATCCTAGCCCAAAGTTAGTGAGGATATTGAGAAGAAAATAAAGAAGCAAGAACAAAAATTGTCAAATTTATCTCAAAATTTTGATCCTCTAACAATTTCTCCTATAAGTCAGGAATGTCAATTAATCAGCTCAACTGATGAAATAAAGAAGCTTGTTAAAGAAAAAGGTAATATTATGAAGAGAATGTGTGAGCTTTGAGGATTGTTTATCCCCAAGTTAGAAACAATGTTTAATGCATTATCAAAAGCTTAAACCATAGTTCAAACAAGTGATCCTTCAGATCTGACAAAGATAGATGCATATGCATTTCTACTGAGTGGACACATCTCAATTTTGGATGGCATGAAAAGAAGTTGGGCCTCTGAACTTGAGCAATTGAAAATTACTTTTGCAGATATTCTCAAGTTCATGTAAATATAACTTAAGGATTGATTATACATATGCGGCACTGTATACATAATTTTTGGGTGAATTTTGGTTTGTGGATCCCATCTTTTGCCATTGATGTCAAAGGTGGACTAAATAATAGTGAAAAATGAGGAATCTAGCAAAGGGGGAGCTCCAAAATTAGTGGAGAAGTATAAGAGTATATAGTAAGGGGAAGTAAATGAGTAACACTTAGTCATTTTTCACTAAGTGTTTCCATGAATGCCAAAGGGGGAGATTGTTGGCAAGAGACACTGCTTCGCATGATAGATGTTGTCACTGATGGAAACTGAGACTATTTCACTCATCCGCATAACATAATTTGTTCATACTGGAATTCAGAATCAGAATTTATCTAAGTCCGGGTAGCCAGAAACAGAGCATGTGACAGGGTCTGGTATCTTGGTCTGAATCTCTCCAATGGAAAATCATAGTATGCTACAGATTTAAAGGAGTCATAAGGAATTTCAGGGGAATCTAGATCCAGAATTTTAACCTCTAGTGACTAAGGGAGTAAAAGTTATGAGCATCTGAGTACCGGGTCATAATATGACAGAACAGTTCAGTAAAGAACAGGCTAACTTGTGTTAAATCCTTATGTGGATCTGATAGAAGTGTTTTGGTGAGTTATGTATGGGATATAATGTTAGTGGCCGACATGAATGGTGACCTTCAAGTGTTATTTCTGGTACACATCATTATTGGCACATGGATTCAGCCGACAGAACAGAGTACTTGTATTGTTAGTTAAGTTCTTCATAAGGCTGACAGAAAAGTGATTGAATTAATTGAAGTGGATATATATAGTTGATGGATTTGAGTGTTGAAGGGTGTGTGTGTGTACAAATATGAAGTAAATTTGAAAAGAGTAGAAAAAGGGTGCGAAAGAGAAGAGATCTGAGATCCAGATTATGGGAGAATAGTGAACAGAGCAAAACAAAGATGAAGTGTATCAAGTCAGTTTTTCTATGCCTAACTAGAACTAAATCTTTACATTGGTAGATGCTAACTATCAGTTCAAACACATTATAATCTTCATCCTGTAGGCAGTGAGCCTTTCTTTGAGCAATGAGCCTACTATAGGCAGTGAGCCTTTCTTTGAGCAATGAGCCCAAATGCATGTACATTATCTATTGTAATACTTTTAATAGAGTATAATCTTTGTGGGTTAACCCCCACCATGGTTTTTCCCTTAACTAGGTTTCCATGTCAAAAATCTTGGTGTCAAGTGTGTTATTTATGTTTCTGCTCATGTGTTACTGATTGATGTTGTAATGTTTATATCATTAATTTGATTAAAGACAGAAAAGTTTAAATTGTATGACAACTAATTCACCCTCCCCCCTCTTAGTTGTCTAGACTAATTCCAACACTATATTGGCAAGGTCCTATGCAACCATCCCCATTCCCATGTCTTATATGTAGGTTTTTCATTGAGCTCTCCTTTATAGATTCAATATTTTACTCAGTGGTTTTATATCTCTAACTTGTCTCTTATAATTTTAGAAATTTATGTTATTCATTTCAATTTCTATATATTTTGGTGTGTGGTCTCTTGCCATCTCATGTACATTTTTCAATTCTCAACTTGTTGGTCTATAATTTTTTATTTTCTATGCACAAAAGACTAGATTATAATTACATTGATGTCCTTGTAGGTGCACTAGCATCTAGACATAAAAAACTAATCCCTACTCCTCTATGTACAAATTCCTAGTCAGGAATGTGTACCACAATCATCAAATTAGATTCCATGCTCCTATATTCCTTTGTACTCTCTAATTAGAATATAACTTATTTCAATTTGCCTTATTCAAAAACCTAGTTGTAGTGTCTAATTGAATTAATTAATCTTATAAACATCTAGTTCCCTAAATGAATTTTTCTTTCTACTTTACATAATATGTTGGCATACTAGCAACGAGCTTATCTATCAAAAAATAATAATCTTATTAGTTTAATTAGTACACACACTATAAATAACCCTCCCTTTAACAATGATGTAGCAAAATTTTATATCTTTCAATAACATGAACCAAAAAATTAGCCTTAGAAATTATATATTTCAAAAGATTTTTCCTTCACTATCATGTGTCCTAGTGTTGAACATATAGTGCCTCAACTTCTATGATGAAAATGATATTGTGACTCATAATCCAATAAATGGTGATTGATATAGTATACAATGTGTCCATTAACATTTTCAACATTATGTGCAAATAATCCATCAATAATAGACTCGGTAGTAGAAACTTATAGTAATAAGGGTTTACTATTCAAATAATAGGCATAAGAATTGGTGGATTCATCAAATAATGTTTCATATCATTGAAATCATTTTGAAATTCCTCATTCCACTAAAATTAGACATATTTCTTTGATAGTTTAGTGAAAGGTAAAGTATGATCTATTAACTATGAATTAGAGTGCTAGATAGCTTGAATTTTACCTTGGAGACTACAAAGTTGTGTAATAATTTGAGGTGGAGGCATATTGACAATAACATTCATCATTTAGTTTTTTTAAAAAAAACTTGGTTTTGAGGTCCAGGAACCATGAAAAAACCAGAGCCAACTCTGTATAGAAGGTCTTTCTTATATTTCCAACAACTTATACAGATATTGTTCCATACTGTAAATTGTCTATTACTACCATACTACTACTATACTATATACTAAGATTCTACCATATTGTTCAAAACCAGTCATAACAAAAACTGACAAGGGAAGGGGAAAATTATGTAGGCCCCTCCCCATCTATCACAGTATTACATACATTGAATTATTTAAATTCAACTAGTACATCATTCCCTCAAGGCCCCACCTCCACTGAAGCTTCCACTTCCTCCATATAGCAATCATAATTCATAGGGATCGCAACATCTGACAGCATCATCTGCAACTTTTTTCAATTTCTTCGATTGCAGTCTGCAAGAAAACTTGGTGTTTCTTTAAACCATGGATATGAGCAAGTAAACAATCATGAAATGCATCCATTTGATTGTCAAGCTCACCCAAATCATCATGCAAGAGAAATGAACTTGCAGTCATGGACATCACAGCAGCACAAGCCAATGACTATGCTCCATCAAACGCACTCCATCTCCCACATGTATACCTTGGATCAAGTAGAAATTCTACCATTGCAGACCTCAAACTAGTCTCTGACAGTCGGTCTAAGTCCTTCTCCACACCCCACACCTAAATCATCCACCGCCACAGGAAGGGATTCTCAATCTCACTATCAACAAAATCCATAAAATTCACCACGACCTCCTCCTCAGTAACTCTGCACTTTTGCTTCCTCTGCGGCTCTGCCTCATCCTTCCCCTTTCCTCTATACCTAAACTCCATGCAACTATCCAAGTGCCTTCTACCTATTGCAAATGTAATCTTCAATAGCTACCAAATGTCATACATCAAACTAAAGCCACATAACCATTTGAAAAGGGAGAAATTGCTTAATTTGGACACTTCCATGTCTTTTCATTATGCAAATGACTCATGTGAGGATTCGTCACCAACCTTACTCCGTATCCCTATTAAATTTCATTCATTATTTATCTGACCCTTCCTTTACTTCATGTGTTTTGTCACTTGCCCATTATCGAGTGATCCATCATTTTAGTATTTACCTCTATGCCCCACATAGATATAATGAATCCCAATAAGCAAACATTGTTTACACCAAATATGTATTTCTTCATATTCAAATTAACTTGGTATTATCTCAACCTCTCAAAGACAATCCTCAAGTATCGTACATGATTAGTTCATTTCTGATATTTACCAAAAATGTCATCCACAAAATTCTCTAAAATATTGTGCATCAAATCATGGAAAATCAAAGACATGGCCCTTTAATAAGTAGTGCTAACATTTTTTAAACCAGTAGGCATAACTACATAGAAAAATGTACCCATAGAGTAGTAAAATAATCTTATGTTGATTTTAGGAGTTGATAATAATTTTATTATATCCTAAAAATCCATCTATAAAGTATAACATCTCATATCTAGCAATGGAATCAACAATCATATTAATATTTGGCAATGGGAAATTATCCTTGATTGATGCCTTATTAATTTCTCTAAAATCATTACATAAATGAATACATCCATTGGGTTTTTCCAAAAGCATGATATTTGAGATCCAAAGAGAGTAGCTTCAATGGGTCTAATGAAACTAGCTTTCAATAACATTTCATGTTTTTCTTTAACCATCAAAGCAACTTTAGGATACATCTTTATAATTTTCTATTTCACAGGTTTAACATCTAGCTCAATAACAATATTATGAATTACAATATCACATTATGAAATATTTATAATCATGAATTAGTGTAGACATGTTATGCCACTAAAAAATGCCCTAACATTCACCAATTTTTAACACTTTGTCTCTAATGAATTTGTCCATCTCAACATCAAAAGCACCACCAATAGCAAGCATATTTCTATCTTCAATAAATGGTCTAGTAGGTAAATGTTTAGATAACTATAGAGACTCACCTAGTGAGTGAGTGGTTTCCAAAAAACTTTAAGAGCATATGGAAAACCTCTATCACAATAGAAGTTAGGAAAATCCTCATAAACACCCAATAATTAAATAAGAGATTCACCATTGGAAAAGTATCTAGGGGAGTAGAATTTATTATGTATAAATTAACTCAAGATGTGTCAATTGTGAGTTTCTATCATGGCTAATTATATAGGTTGAATGAATGATTCTTTGTTGTGTACCTTTTGTATTCTTATCCTTAGTAGGAGAATAACCCAAATTAGTAGTATTAAATTTTGTGATGGATAAATAGGTTTTAATGTACCTTACTCCTTTAAACTTAAACCTCTTCCATTATACCCAAAATTCTATAGAGTGAAAATCCTTCACCATATTGATGATCTAGCTCAAAAGAAGGTAAAACACAATTAGAATCAAAACTAGCATTGGATCCATAAATAAGAATCATCATTTGTAGCAATATTTGAATGAAAATGTGAAGGTGGTCAACCATATACTATAGGATCCACATATAAAGGAGGAATGTTAATTTGTATAATTCACTTTATAATCTTTAGCACACGAAGGTGTAAAATCAAGAGAACCCTAATCATCCTCATAATCAATGTGACGTATAAATGAAGGAGATGAAGTGTTTATGGAAATTCAAGTGTAATTAGCTAGTTATGAGGGATCATTGAAATATTTTATTTTTCAACCACTAACAATATTGATAAGGATCATTATCAACTATGACTTACTCCTTTTATTATTATGAATAAACTTTAAACTTTGATGAAGTGTAGATGTTACAACACCCATGACATGAATCCAAGGACAACCAAAATGATGTTATACCCTAAAGAACTAGGCATCACATAGACTATAATATCAAATGTAATAGGTCCAAGAGTAATGAGAAATGTAAGAAAATCAAGGAATTCAAAGCTCACATTACCAAACCCTTTAATGGTAACTGTAATTAGTAGAATCAACCTTAATTATATCTAAGAAGTCTTTGCTACAAATATTAAAACTAGATTGATTATCAACTAAAGCTCATATGAATCAAATATATGCATATTTAACCATTATATAATGATTTTTTTGAAATGATATGGGGAGGAGGCAATGCATGAGGCACAAATGAAATGTTAGAGATATTCTAATAAATAGGCTCAAGAATAGTAGCTACCTAGATATAGGAGTAAGATTAGATGGAACAATGATTTTAACTAAGCCTTGCATCAAACCTTTTCTATATGTTATAGATGAATTCATCAGTTCCTAAAGAGATATTTTAGATTGAGTACCCTTAATTTGATAAAATCAAGGGATTCAAAGCTCACATTACCAAACCCTTTAACCTTAATTATATCTAAGAAGTCTTTTCTACAAATATTAAAACTATATCTGTTATCAACTAAAGCTCATATGAATCAAATAAATGCATATTTAACCATAATATATAATGATTGTTTTGAAATGATATGGGGAGGAGGCAATGCATGAGGGACAAATGAAATGTTAGAGATATTCTAATAAATAGGCTCAAGAATAGTAACTACCTCTATAGGAGTAAGATTAGATGGAACAATGATTTTAACTAAGTCTTGCATCAAACCTCTTTTATATGTTTTAGATGAATTCATTAGTTCCTAAAGAGATATTTCAGATTAAGTACCCTTAATTTGATCAATTAAATTATATCCATTATGAGATTTTTCTATCAACTTAGAAGGGTGCATGATAAAAATGTATTATTAGGTGGCAAAACTAGTTAGTGAGATCTAACATTATGGCCCCTAGCCATTTTTGATATGTATGTCTAATTGTATGATAACTTTGTGGAGTGGTTATACTTCTAGGAAGAGATGACATAACATTAAGGTAGTATATAAACTTGCATAAGCCATATGGGTAGTAGATGAAGAATGTTGACATGCATCTAAAGATAGATGATGAATAGGCACAACTGTAGAAACCAAAAATATTGAGTGAATGAGAGTACTGATTTGAGCTACTCGAGACAAATAGGAGCATGCTCAACCTATAAGAAAACAAGCATTGCAAAAAATAGATAATTGAAATGCAAAATATGTGATGATGAATTAGCTTCCAAGATGTAGTACATATAGGGCATAATCAACTAAGAATAGTCGAGCCAATAATAGAAAAAGCTCACTAAGAATAGTGGTGTTCCAATTATAGGAAAAGTAACCACTTAACTCAGTTAAGCTAATCTAGGCAAGCCAAGTATAGCACAAGGCTAAACATAGACTGATGTGCACACCTAAGTAAACTTAATAAACACCAACACCCCCCCTTAAGCATAGCTTAGGTGGGCTAAATGAATATAGGTCCTAGCAACTAGGCTTGATCAGGTACCCATGTACAATGCAATCTCTCATAAAAATGGAGAAATAGAGAAAACCACGTGGGAAAAAACTCCCCTCCAAAAAGATAGAAAAAGATAAAAGAAGAGGACTAAGAAGCCTCCTTGAAGATGATAACTCTACACCAAGCCTGAAACCATGTCACACTGACTGTGATGATGTAGATATGATCCCCCATAGGAGAGAGAAAGTGACTATGTAGGCCCCCCACAATGAAGTAGTTCCCATGCCAAAAGAGAATGCCTGTGTATGAATGCTAAAAATGATCCATCTATGGAAAATGACATTTCTCCCCTTAGGAAGAAACAACTCTGGAATGGTGAATGCTAAAGTAACTCCAACTCAAAGAAGTAAGGTGAGGTGGTAAGTCTCATAATGTATCATCTCTCAAAACACTTCTCAAATTTCACCATACTGATGTCAAAATGAGTCACAAACAAATCAGGAGTCTCAGGCCTAACTAAAACAAGTGACCTCTCAAAATCATGTGAAGACTAATGAAGAACAAGAATCAAAGAACTTATGTATTAAAGTGGAATTTTAATGCATGCCATGTGGCTACAAAGCAAATCCCAAGAGATGTTCTATGAAGAATCACTAGAAGCCCTCAGTGAAGCCTCTCTAAACTCTATAGTAGTAGCAAGTATATGTATACTGTCATCAAATAGTAAGATGAGATCCTCCAAGGTGTCATCAAGATCTGATATTTGAGATTCTACAAACAACCAAGAGATGTCTAGCAGAAGTGTGTCCCAATGAAGTGAATTCTGAATATGACCCTGCTATAATGATTCACTAGAAACTCTCGAAGGAGAAACACTAAACTCAGAAGCGGAGGCATAGAAAGCATGTGCCCTATAATGTGATGATGTATGTTGACCATCATCTAGATTCTGTACCCAAGTTCCTGCACTTTGAAGTGGATGTCTAGCCCAAAGAGAGTTGAACATGGGTGAGTCAGGTGTTGAATCCTCATCCTCCAAAATGAGTCTCAAGATGGATGGAGATGGCACCCCATCATTGTCCTCACTATTGGTATTGGAAGAAGAAAAATCTACCTCAGGAATCTTCTATGAGCTAATAGTAGATGAAAAAAATGAATTCTCGATGTCCTAGTGCAAAGAGTCACTAGAGGCTCTCAAAGGAATGTCACTGAACTCTATCGAAACAACAGGTGTGGAATCATGAAGAGAAGTGTATATGTCATCTGACCATCTAAGACTGGAAATATAATCAAACTTCTCTAAAGTATCATCATCAAAGGGTATGCTTTCTATTTTAGCAAGAGGAAAAAGATAATTTGCAGTAGGATCATCTAGGAATGGAGAGATATGTGGATCTATGTGAATCTCCCAGATTCTAGTCCAAAGTGTGTGAGGACACTCAATGTCTAATACAACACTGAGAGTGTCAGAATCAACACTAAGACAAATCAAACCTACTACATGGTCAATGATATTTCACCAAGCTAATTTTCTCCTTGGTGTGTCTAGTTTAGGCATGAATCCATAGAGATAAGGCAAAAGATTAAGCCCTCTAAGGTGTGTTAGGATGTCATTTTTCTAAGACTCATAATTGGCCTTCTCTAGGATTACCATGGAAGGATGAGTAGTGAAACCCACGATGAAACTGAGACCAATAATCTCAATGCACAAGAAAGGCGGGACAGTAGGAAGTGTTCAAAAACACAACACACAAGACCCCCCCTTGATTTGATTTTTGAGACCCCCCTAAATTTTGGCACTTTATAATTGAGTGTGTAGGCAAAAAATCCAATTTTGGGTCATGTAGTGGCACTCTAATCGAGTTTCCCTTTAACAAGATTACAAATTTTTCCTAAAATCACTCTAATTTAAATGCTCTTTTGGTCCTTTTTTGTCAAAAAAACATCTTTAAACAAAAAAATCCTTACAAGAGGGGTATCTAAATTTAGCCCTTTTTCTTTCAAAAAAAGCTATTATATTTTAATTTTTTTTAAAATCTTTTTCTAAAAATAGATTAAAGCCCTAATTTGGGCATGTGAGCCAAAAATAGAAGATGCAGGGGTAGTTTGGTAATTGCAGGGAATGCCCTATTGTTTGCACCTTTCTACCATGAATTTGGATGCTTGGTACATGGATTTTAATGCCTTTCTTGGATGCCTTGCAAGTAAAAGATCACGCTTTCCTCTGCAAACAAAGATAAATCAGCCTTTGCTTGGCTGTGTGTTGGATCGACACCTCTGGTCAAGGTGAATCAGCCTAGGCCACTTCAATTTCACCTCTTTGGATGGATCAAACCCCTACAACACCCCATGCCAAACTAAAGGCCTTTGATCTACAAGTGTGGTTTCTATACCACAAAAAAATAGCAAATCGACCTCCTTTCTTACGCCATGATCAGGTTTGAATGCCTTTCTCTGCCCAAACAAAGGTGTTTCTGCCTTAATCCTTTGCTCTAGATTAGATGCAGATTGGTTTTATACAAATTGATCTTCTTTGGATCTGGGCCTTGCTTGGAAGATGGATCCCACAACAACACTATCAAGAATTCACAGAATTCAAACAACCATCCACACAATCCCACTCTGATACCATGTAGAAACTAGGAACATTGGGTGAATGCAAGTGTCGATTCGATCCACTCGAGATAAATAGGAGCACACTCAACCTATAAGAAAACAAATATTGCAAACAATGGAAAATTGGAATGAAAAATATGGGATGATGAATTAGCTTCCAAGATGTAGTACATATAAGGCATAATTGACTAAGAATATTCGAGCCAATAATAGAAAAAGCTCACTAAGAATAGTGGTGCTCCAAGTATAGGAAAAGAAACCACTTAACTCAGTTAAGCTAATCTAGGCAGGTAGTGCCCCTCCATTTTCACTTTGGTTGTCCAGGTAGTCTGGCTAAGGAACCTGAAGATGAAGATGCAACATAAGCTTTTGTTAGTACTTTCGTGGGTATGATGCATATTGTTATGTTATTATTATTATGTAGAGATTTATTTGGATAGTCAAGTGATGTAGTATGTTGTTAAGATAGGTGGAAAGGGTGACATCGTACCATTGAATGTATGGGGGACATACGGGAATGAGATACAAATGTTAGAGTTCCTTTCCAAGTCCTCAGCTATTAAGAATGTGTTCTAATTAATATGCTTGAGTGAATAGGTACTAGGCTACATCTCCACCTGAATTGACAGGTCTGAGCATGCCTTAAACCAATGGGAATTGTTGAATGGAGGAAACATGTGGTCCTCTAGTTAGCCATTATCCTTGAAAAGGATAAGTATCAAGTTTTGCATCCAGTCAGTGTTGTTTGTATGGGCGTAATGGTTAGTCAATGTCATTGTGGTCATGCTTTCAATTGTGCATTGTGTCAGGTATTGTTCAGCATTTGGGTTAATTAGTTTGACATTGTTTGATTGCTGCTTTGGTTAATTATTGCATTAAAATAATATTATTAGTTATGAAGGCATTTTTGATAATTAAATAAATATAAATACCTTTATGCAAATTTAGTTTATGGAAAATATATTATATTAGAAGTTAAGTTAGTAAATATATTATTATAATTAAATGTTGTGTTTAGTGGCAATAAAAAAAATAGATAACAATTATGAGTGTCATAAAACTCATTTATAGTAAACACTAAAATAAATAAGAATAAAAATGATTCTTGTCTAGTTGTAAAGGAAATAAATTTTGTCTGGCGTGGTTGTAAATGAATTTTTAGCTTGAGGGAGCGGGTGGTCAATAAGGGGAAGAAAATTTATTGCTTTTGCTTTTTTATTATTCTAAGTGTATAATTGTGGGATGCTCTCTAGAATTTTGGGGGGAGGGGGGCATAAGAGTGGATTCGAAAGAGAGAGAGCTGAGGGGAATGCTCGATTTGGAAGGGAGATAGAGACATTCTAGAAGAAAAGGACATGAAAGAATAACAGGAGGTTCATGGGGAAAACCATGGATAATTTTTAGGGAAGATGTAATAATCCTAGTATGTTTTAATTTTCAAATAAGATTCGATTTGATGTTGGTATAGCTTCGTCGTTAGGAGTGCATGCATATTAAATTATGAGCATAAATGTGTGCTTGGATTGTTGTTGTGCTTCCTCTGTGCCTTTGATTTTATAGCATCTAATTGTGCCCTTGTGTGCAACCTTTTGTTTTTCCTTGCATCGGGTTTAGATCTCTATTAAGTTAAGGAGTTCTTGACAAGGGTTTCAAATACCCATTTCCTACACATCTGTAACCTAATCTTCATATTGCTTAGAAAGGGAATCATATTCATTCTTTGCTAACACCTCCTTGTATCTTAGTATCCATCCATGAAGGGTCAGTTTGGAGAGGCTGACATCGTACAAGAAGTTGAGTGGTAGAACAACTTACAGGCTAGGAGTAGGTCTTTGGTTCAAAATCCTAGCATATGCAAAATTCTCAATTTGTTCCTAAGTTTGTCTTAGAGATTGGAGAGGACCAAATTAAGGCCTTACATGCCACATGGATATTCATGGCATATGCCATTTTTTTCATAATTTATCACTTTTAACCAAGCTCCAGACCCTTCATAAAACACCCATGTCGAAGCCATAAAGCAATAATTATGCCCTAACTGAATGAGAATGTTATAGATATACACTAAAGAATAAGTGCCCTTGAGTACTCCCTGATCAATTCAATGTTTGGTTACTTTAGAAAAATCCAAATCTATAATGTAGAAATGACGTTTTGACAAAAAAAAATTTAAAAAAAGTATTTTATAGGAAAATTGAAAATATGGGTGAAAGAACTAGACTTTATTTGACTCCTGAGATTAAACCAGTGTTGGGAATCACACTAGAAAATAGAGGAAATAACCAGCAACCTCTAGAATCATGCCAATAATCAGAGGAAAGAACTAGCGATCACCAACTGGACTGAGTGTCGATTTATTTAAGATTAGTGCTACTATGAGTTGAACAACTACTGAGATAACATTGCAAGATATTTCTATTCTTGGTATGTCCAAAAACCCCTGAATGGCACCACGTGAACCTCAAAAGTGGCAGAAAAAGAAATTCCCTAACATCATAGTAAGGAGAGCATCTAAATACAAAACAGTCCCCCATCTCCAGCTACAAAGAGAAAAATTGACAAGTAGAATGCTCCCATGGAATGTCATGGTTTGTTTCAATCTAGGGCTGATTGGAACAAAACCTAAACTGAACCCCTAAGTTACAAGGTAACTAGATCATGGTTATTTTGAGGCTGGATGATCTTTTACTCAAAATGGAGGTATGAACTATAATAGATAGGCTTTGTAGATTCCATCTTGGATGTTCCTACTTATCTCTCGCTAAAAGAGATCAAGTTTATCCTTTGAAAAACTATGTGGAGGTAGCCTGACCATGTCAAGATCTTGTGGTAATGAGGTTTGGCAAACCATCCAAAATAGGCCCCAAAATGTGCATGTTGTATGGTGGGTGTGGATGCTAAATATGGGTACCTAAAGCTATTGGTTGAACATTTCCCATCTCTCTAAGCCTATGTATCATAGGCATTACCTAGAAAAACAATGTAGTAATGAGTGGCATTGTGCCAACTCTGCAAGAATGATGGAGCAGATCAAGATATCTGCCGAGTTAGAATTCAAGCCTATCCAAAATGTTAGGAACCCGTGTTTAACCCTTCTCTTTACTTTGTTAGTATATTACATTTGGACGCATATGCTTTGTAAATCGTCCCATGAGTATATTGTATTATCCCACATTCATGGGAAGTAATAGTTGTTTAGATTAGACTTAGTATATAAGTACATGTTGAGGCCAATGAAGGCATCCACGAGTTTATTGTATTGAGCTTTCTCAAAGGTTACCCCCTTGAAGTGGCCTGCGATCAATAAATTCCTTCTGTGTTCTGCTATTTCTATTATTTTGTGCATTTTTCATTATATTGTTGTAGGAGGTTCCTCTCATCTAGTATCAGAGCGCTTTCTTGGGCGCGCTGGGTGGAATTTCTACCAAAAAATTTTTCAGTGGCCTCTAGGTGTTGTGATTATTGCAGTAGTTCTTTTTTCTTTGCATCTGTATTGTTCATTTCAATTACAGGTTCAAATCAGGGAATAATCCCTATCTGCTTAACTGTGGGAAGTACCTGGGCATAGCCCTAAAACTCATTGTGAGGAGTACCACAGGAACCCCGAAGTAGCTAGCCCATCGAGAGGTCCTGCTAGCGAAAAGGGCAACAACCCCTACCTGATTGACTAGTTCCCATCTGTGAGGTAAACCAAGAGCTATCGTTTGTGGCAAAGCGATTATCAATTTTACTTGAGCCATGGAGTGAGGGTTACTGTCCCAATACGCAAGTCGTTAGATAGCATTGGTAGCTGAGTGAATCCCCTGAACCTTTAGGAAGCTAAACATACTTGGGGTCCATATCTATTGCTAGCTGACAAATTGTAGATTGAATCTGTCCAGAACCATTTGTAGATCCCATTGCAGATCATTTCACCATATCTTCCTTGCTTTAGCTCTGTTTCCTCTGAAAATTCACTAGAACCCCTAAAATTCCATTCTGCATATTTCCTTCCTTGAGGGCCCTATCCCAAATTCCACTTATTGAAGCCAGAAATCCCACATTTGTCTATTTTTAGGGTTTACCATAACTTCTTTGATTCTCACCCAATCACCTTCAAATTTTGCCACAGTCTTCATTTCCTATTTCTACTCCTTTGTCCCTCTCAAACAAATTTTCCCATTCTTTCACCCCGCTTCTGAAATCCCCATTTTCTACTTCCCTATCCCTCAGAAAGTGTCCAAAACCTAGTCAAACCCCAATTACCCATCAGAGTTTTTGCCAAATCCAAATTTTCCTTTACTAAAAAAGTTTCTATTTTTGTTTTTCTACCCATTCCAAAAAAAAAAAACACATCCTGGTTATGGTGGTCACCCACGCAGGAGCAAAAAACATGGAGGAGGAACTTACAACCATCAAGACCAAACTCCAAGATCTGGATGAAAAAATTGTCAGGCTCAATCTTCAACATTCAGCCATGAACAATAGATGACAGCAGAGTCTTCTGCAAATATTGGGTTTTCTTCTTCTGGCAATTTTCCTAGACCGAAGCTTGATTTTCCTCGCTTCAATGTTGATGATCTAACTGGATGGATCTACTGGGCAAAACAATATTTTAGTCTGCATACTACTTTTGATGTCAACAAAGTCCCACTTACCTCCTTTCATTTGGAACATGAAGCCCTTCAATGGTTTTGTTGGTACATCAAAGCTCATGAAGAGCCAAAATGGACAAATTTTTGCAAACTCATTTTGCAACGATTTGGCCCTAGTGCTTTTGATGACTTCACAGGAGCACTCACAAAACTACACCAAATAGGCACTGTGAGATAATATCAGACAGAATTTGAAAAACTAGCCTATCACATAGAGGGATTGTCTGGTGAATTCTTCAAGAGTTGTTTTGTCAATGGTTTGAAGGATGCAATTCGCTCTGAGGTTAAAATGTTCTATCCAAGCACAATGATGGAAGCCTTAGGGTTGGCTAAGTTGGTGGAGGACAAGATCATAGCTCAACAACACTCCAAATCCAATTTTGTTCCATTCAGAAATATGGATCCCCAAAGCCCTCAAATAATGCCAGCTCCTAGAACAACTCCTATCAAGCATTTGATTGAAGCAGAGATGCGGGCACGTAGAGAAAAAGGGCTTTGTTATAATTGTGATGACAAATTCACTCGGGGACATAGATGTGTTGAGCAAAATCTCTATCTCTTGGATGTGGATTCTCCACCTGAAACTAAAGTTTATGCAGATGCTCAGGATACAGTAGCTAATCAGGTTGAAACTTAGTAGTCACCTGTTGACCCTACTTCTTAAGAAGACCACCCAGAGATCTCTCCATGCCGTAGCAGGAGTCACCACCCCACAAACCATGTGGGTCAAGGGTTACTTCAAGAAGCTCCCCCTTACAATACTCATTGATTCTGGTAGTACTCATAACTTCATTGATCCTTGAATAGCCAAACAGGCTGATTGTTTTATTCATTCTTGCTCAAACTTTGAAGTCATGATTTCCAATGGGGGCACATTACCTTGCAAAGGGAAGTGTTGCAATGTGCATATCTCTATTGGAGATTATAACCTATGCTCCAACATGTTTGCCTTGCCCTTAGGTAGATGTGGTGTGGTTTCGGGTGCCCAATGGTTACACACACTTGGACCCATCTTATGGGATTTTGCTGAACTTTGGATGCAGTTTTCAGACAATGGGCACAAACACACATTGAAGGGTTTACAATTGAGGTCTCTCAGCATCATAAGTTCACATCACCTGGAAAAGCTTCTTAAGAATAATTCACATGGTGTTATCACTCAACTTCACTCCATTCAGATGCAACCATCCGTGGTCTCCACCACTCCTTCAGCTCTACAACGAATGATGGCTATTTTGCATGTAGTACAGAAGTACCAGCCATAACTACTAAGGAATCATTTTTGCATCAGGGCTGCTCACTAGAGCTTGAAATATTTCCTGGAACAATGGGTCTCCTCCCCAACACAACTGAAATGGATCAGCAAACTCATGGGTTATGACTATGAGATCACTTCCAAGAAGGGTAACAACAATATTGTGGTGGATTCTCTTTCTCGCACATGTGATGACCAAGCTTCTCTTTCAGCTAATTCTGTCTGTTCCAAATTGGTTGGAATCTATCCTGCAGGCTATCTTCTCTTAACTCTATATTTCTCCATCGGTAGGGCACTCTGGGTTCCTCCAAACTTATGAGCAGGCATGGCATCACTTCTTTTGGGAGGGAATTACTAGGGCAATTCAATAGATTGTGGCTACATGTGATACCTCAGAACAACAGCATCAGTGGGCAAAGTGGCTCCTTCTCATTGAATGGTGGTACAATACCTCCTACCACATTGCATCTAACATCACTCCATATGAAGCAGTCTATGGTCAGGCACCACCAGTGCTCCTTCCATACTTCCCCAGTAGGTCACGAGTTTAGGCAGTCAACACGGTTCTCCACACCCAGGATCAGATTGGGGATCATAAGCTGGCTCCTTTCCACGTTCATCCAATATTTCATGTCTCTTGTCTAAAGAAATTTCTTGGTGCCAACAACAGAGCACAAACTATTTTACCACAACTGGATAATGAAGGATCCATCCTTTTGGAGCTAAAGGTAATCTTCACCAGGCACACTCATCCTCTTCACTACCGATCCATCATAGAGGTATTAATTCAGTGGCATGGAATGCACCCAGAGATTGCTACAGGGGAACTACTCCTTCAGATTTAGCAACAATTTCCACATCTTCCTCTTTGAGGACAAAGCTTTTCTAAGAGGGAGGGGATGTTAGGAACCTGTGTTTAACCCTTCTCTTTACTTTGTTAGTATATTACATTTGGATGCATATGCTTTGTAAGTCGCCCCGTGAGTATATTGTATTATCCCACATTCATGGGAAGTAATAGTTGTTTAGATTAGACTTAGTATATAAGTACATGTTGAGGCCAATGAAGGCATCCATGAGTTTATTGTATTGAGCTTTCTCAAAGGAGGTTGCCCCCTCGAAGTGTCCTGCGATCAATAAATTCCTTCTGTGTTCTGCTATTTCTGTTATTTCGTGCATTTTTCATTATATTGTTGCAGCAGGTTCCTCTCACAAAACTAGAGCTCCTCAACAATCAGGACCATGTCCTAGGTGTGAACCATGTACCATCCACAATTATAAGAAGATTCATGAACAACTCAAAGGCATAGAGTAGGACCTCAGTGGGTCTAACATATGAACCCTATCCCTATCCAAATTAAAGTAACACAATAATGTGGAGCTCCTGCCTATAAAAAAACTACACCTAATCACCATCCAGGAGCGTATCCCAAGTTTGAAATCTAATCTGTCAAAACTTGAATAGGTCATAAGATCAAATCCTCTCCTGTCCTAAACAATAGTGACAAACTTACAGAGAAAAGAGTCTAGATATGATCTTGCCCCATCCACAGTTAAAGGCTTACAACAACTCCCCAGCTTGAAGGGTGTCATGGGGTAGAATCCTGGTCTCTTTAAAATTGTAGCAATTCACCAACTAGGCAGGTCATGGGTTCAATGCCCACCCTATCCAAAGTTTCTTACATGATAGCAGAGCCAGGTTCAATGCAGAAGGTTGTTGGAAGTTATATCATGGATGTTTCTTTTTCTACACTAAGAAATCTACAAGAGTGGCATGCATAAATGTGAGACATAGTGGCTTCTATCAAGAGTGTCATTTTTCTATTGCTAATTTTGTTCAGAAATTTCCCCCACTTCACTAAACTTGCCTTTTCAAACTTAGAAAAATAAATCTTGAAATCAATAAAAACCCCACTAAAGCTTACCCTAACTACAATTAGTCTACACATTCTTTTACGAGCACCATAAATCCAAAATTAGTCACTCAATTAAGAGAATATTATATTTTCTTGAATGAATATTGGATATTGATTGTTCAAACGAACCATTAGCTTGATTATTTACTTTTATATTGTCATAATGCATGGAGAAGCTTCTATTGCATGTTTTCTTTGCAAATGTTTGAATGTTACCTTGAGAAGATGTTTATTGTATGAATATGTTACCTTCCTTGCCATCTTGTATAAAATTATGGATGATGTTTGTTATTATAGATATGTATCTAATTATATATGTCTTTGTAATATTGGGTAGGTTAAATAAATTGGAAATTAGATAGAGGGAAAAGAAATTTAATTTAATTACATTTATGTAATGGTTTTAAATAATGTTTCCTTTACTTCTATGTATTCAATGAGTTGATTAGTTTATTGTGAGTTAGATAATTGGTTGCAATAGGGCTATGTGTAAGTTGTCAAGGTTTAGTTCCAGAGGCATATGATATCGTGTCTTTATTTCATGTATTGGATTGATAAGTGTCTTGAGATAATGAAGTTATAAAAGCATGTCATCTCTTGTTTTTGCATAACGAATATTGGTCCTGCATGTGTCAGGGTAACCCATGTCAGGACCATGCGATGACACTTTCCCTATTGCAGCCTAGCTTCCCTGATTGTTCTCTTCTCATTCATAGTATGATTGCCTCTTGAAGTGGTGTTGAGTTACTTGTGATATTGACCCGATTTGCATTGGAGTCATGTGTAGTCTTTGCTTCAGATAGTCTACTGTCTACTTGACTGTTTTGTTGAAGTGGGACCTTATGTTAACTCCTAGCATGGGGGGTGGACCTTAGGGTTCCACATGGTTGTGTGGATGTGCTTTATCTCCATTGATTTTTCCCTTGCTGACATTCATGTGTAAAAGGATGTATCTCCTGTAGCAGATTCTAGATCATGTTCTTACTTGAGGAGAGAGTATTTATGTTCATGTTTTAGTCCTGTGTATCAATTGAAACATGTACTGTAACTTGATGTATGCATCCCAATGTAATAAAAAAGGTGATAGTGTAAACAGTGTATTGTTGTACTCTCATGTAAGGGAAAATTATTTATGTACTCATAGTGTTATCTTCATGAACTTAAGGATTGTTTATCTAATGCTACAACATGGAAATGTGTGTGTATATTCATTTGATGCAACAAATATAGAATAAACTATGGTTGTTAGTTAATTCATGATGTATGTTTAGATTTTGTTGATAGTTCTATTAGTAATGTAGCTATGGAACCTTAGAGGACATAATGTTAGCTTAATGATATATGTAGATATGATTTATGTTACTTGATATTTCTTTCATTTAAAAAAAAATTGACCTATTTGTTTAGCATAACTGTGTTGTTCTTTAAGTTTCCTAGGTGGGGCATTACATCTGGTATCAGAGCCAAGTTGCAGCACTGGGATCTCTGGTTAATGTTGTTTCCCATGTCTAGTTATAAGTAATTCTTCTTAGGCATGTGATAGGGACTCTTGTGTTAGATAGATGATCAGATGCTTTGTGTATTATCCTATTGTGTATGATCCCTTGGACGTGTGTAATTAATTTATCCTCTTGGTGTGACCTTGATTCATTTCCATGACTTCTAGTTTCTTAAAAGTGCAAATTTAGTTTGGAATGTATGTTATGTGGCTTTGAAAGAAAATCCTATCTTGAATGTGTCATCCCTTCGTGTGTGCTCCTGGTTGGTAATAGTGTTTACATTCATGTGTGGTTCAGTGCATTTTCATAATGATAAGAATATGTTGCTTGTAAAAGGGTGTGCTTGGTTAGACTAAGGAAAAGCACCTAGGTAGTTAATAAATGAATTATTGGTTAGTCTTTTCATGATTGTTACAATATATGGAAGGTGGTGTAATGGAATATTGATTATGTGTTTAATTTTATGATTAAGTTCGAGAGAATGTGGGAAAATTTGTGAATCCTCTTGTTTTGTGAAAATATGTATAATCTTTGATGAAGAAAGAGTTTACCTATAGGAAGAAGCAATAGTTAAGTAGAGGGTTATTATCATTTTTTTGTGAATATGAAACTTGTGTGTAATTTGTTGAATTCTAGATGCATATATTAATGATTCTTGGATGCATTTAGAAAATCTATAGTGCTTATGTAAAATTCTTATTGTGTGGAAGGAAAGTTAGTTTGCATATGCATATGTTAGGAGGGTAGAATGTTATACCAAAAGAATAAAAGTGAATGTGAGATGGTTAAGTGGAGTTGTTAAGAGATCACGATGATCATGACATTGACATTTAGCATCATGTGATATGTGGAAAAAGTAGTGTGAAAGGAAAATGGAAAAGGGAAGTGGATAACAGGTAATGTTATGATTTTGAAAAGGGAATCACATTGGTTATGGAAATAAATGTACTTATGGTATGTGATCCTTGAGTAGTAATGGAATTGTGTATGTAAATGTAATCTTCCCCCTGTAAATGTGATAAACCAGTAACTGTGCATTGGTTGAGTGTTGTGAATACACCGTACTTGCTTTGTGTTCCCATGGGATGGTGATATTGGGTACCCATGCATGGGAAAATGTTGTATTTTAGGTGTGGGATTAACCATACCATTATGTGTGCTTGTATGTTTGTTACTTGATTGAGGGCCAACCCACACGTGGTTGAAAATATATATAAGAGTAGCCAAAAGTTAGTTTCGTAGATTCTCTTCTTTTGGTTCTCCAATCCCTTAGTCTGTGAAGGGGTAGTAGCAGCCACAAAGTTCCTTGGGAAGAGTGTGCAATGTATGCATATTATGGCACAGAGTGGTCCCCGCTCAACCAATCCCAAGGAAAGTACTCACTACTTCCCCTTATGATGGATCAGGGCACTTGATCCATATGTGCTAGCCTAATCCCCACAGTTCTTGAGCATATTAATGGTATTTCTTGGATGATCATCTACTTTATCTTCATGAAAGGTATGATATGTCACATGAGTTGTCAGTTGGGGGTCGGGGTCTAGGGTGAGAGGGACCTGCATGGACAAAGCGACTAGAACTATGTGATGACATGTGTCGCCACTTGGGGGCTGGGGTCTAGGGTGAAAGGGGCCTGCATGGACAACCCAAGTGAGACCATGTGCCCCATGTATATTTTGAGGTCCAGCATGTGGAGATAGGTTTGCTACCCATGCTGAGATAGATTCTGTATCTGCACATGTTCTGACATGATGCAATAGGTATGATGCCACACACCACTAATGTTCTGACATAATGTCGGTGATGATGCTGTGTTGTTGATGGTAGTGATCTGGGCTCAAGGACACGATGCCACATGCATAGACATGCGAAGGTGTACTATGAGATTGTGTTCATAGCCTACTTATGTGATGAGTGTAATGGGGCCTCGTACACTTGTAGAGGGATAATAATGTTTTCTTTTGACAATGTTTGGGTCAGTTAGCATATGGGTATGTCTTAGACATGTATACCTCTGGCTACGACAAGTGCCTGCGTGTGCCTTCTCCACGAGGTGTCTCTATGTGGGGTGTGTTCTGTGTGTGCCTACTTCCGCAAAGCCACAAACACACTGCCATGTGGCATACGACTAGTATGTACCTTCTCCAGCTGGTGTATGACCATGCCGCACTCAGATGTGATGCGAGGTGTAGTCAAGGTGCACATCCCATGCGGGTAGCCAAGGAGTGCATGGGCCACTTTGCTAGTCCATGCCGCGTGACGACGTGAAGCAGGGTGTAGCTGAGGAGTACACTATGAGTCATATGGATGGTGTGCTCACTCCACACCACATGAGGGCTACTGCTATAACTTGACTATGTTTCCTCCTTCCTCATTTGGTGGCTAGTATCTAGTCACACAGTGTTGTACAATGCAATTTTGAAGATTGTGGATTTTCTTTATGGTTATTGATGATTTTCTATTCATTGTAAAGGCTGACACTTTGTTTATATTTGATTGTGATGGTCTAACCAAACTTTGTGATCTTATTTGCTTGTATCCCTTGTGGTTACATTTGATTTAGTGTTGAAATTGTGGGCATTTCTTGCTTTATTGTGGAAATTGAATTTTTATTTGATCTTTCTTTATGACTTTGGTGGCTAAACTAGTTTATCCTTATTATTTTCAATGCTGCCCATGTGTCATATTGTGATTCCTCTCCAAGATCATATGAGGCAGACTTGGTGAGTGTATACGAGGAAGCAGACGCAAGGAACCTTGATGATGGGGCTATGTGAGGCTATTATACAGCTAGGACCCACTACCCACCTATGTGTGATGACTATCTCTTGGAGGCTAGCCATCTTATACAACAAGAGAGAGGTCATTGTGGTCTTGTTTGGATGGTCTCACCCTATGTGTGTGGCCTAACACCAACAAGCCACTGAGTGTGAGGCATGGATTATGTGAGATGGTTATTGGCTCTTAGCTCATGGATTATGTATCATGATTGGTATGCTGCTTTCCGATGTCTAGATGGACCCTTATGTAGCCTTGTGATGTGATTCCTGGTGATGTGAAATTGTGTGTATGTGAAGGATGTATGGTAAATCATGAAAATTGTACTTATGAAATGATAAATTGTGTTTCCATGCTTCTAAAAGGTGTAAAAATCATGATCTTTTGTTGAATATGTTATGAGATTTAATGTTGTAAAATGAATAAAATGGGAAGTCTAGTTTATGAATGATGGGTATTTAATGGAAAGTGTGTGTTTTATGTGTATAAATATGTTGATATTATGTGAAAATGTAGCATTCTGACATATTGATTGCTTAATAGAAAATTGGAAGAGGAATTGTAATGGTGGTGTATTTGAAATTGAATACTTTATATGTTTATGATATGAGAATTTCTACTAGATAGGATTAAAAAAAATGGTGCAATGTTTTCTTTGTCTTAAAGAAATTGATGGGTGTCAACTCTAACATGTAAAGATTTTGAGTGGTTTATGTATTATGGAATCATTTTTGAAATACAAGTCTTGATTGTGTTACTATTGTGACATTAGAAATTAGAAGGGTAGATTATGTTTGAAATGGAGTATATAATTTTATATTTTTGTGAGATAAATCCTTTCCAAAGTAAACTAGTGTATATTATTTTTATGAGATGAGTCATTTTTCATGTTGGCACTAACGTGTTATGTTTCCACCCTAGTTTGCAACTTCCACGAGTAAGTCAAGTTTTAGGGGGAGAGGATGTAGTGCCCCTCCGTTTTCACTTTGGTTGTGCAGGCAGTCTAGCTAAGGAACCTAAAGATGAAGATGGAACATAAGCTTCTGTTAGTACTTTTGTGGGTATAATGCAATTGTTATGTTATTATTATTATGTAGAGATTTATTTGGATAGTCAGGTGATGCAATAGTATGTTGTTAGGATAGGTGGAAAGGGCGACATCGTACCATTGAACATATGGGGGACATATGGGAATAAGATACAAATGTTAGAGTTCCTTTCCAAGTGCTCGGCTATTAAGAATATGTGTTCTAATTAGTATGCTTGAGTGAACAGGTACTAGGCTACATCTCCACCCGAATTGATAGGTCTGAGCGATCCTTAAACCAATGGGAACTATTGAATGGAGATAACATGTGGTCCTCTAGTTAGCCATCATCCTTGAAAAGGATGAGTATCCAGTTTTGCATCCAGTCAGTGTTGTCTGTATGGGCATAATGGTCAGTCACTGTCATTGTGGTCATGCTTTCAATCATGCATTGTGTTAGGTATTGTTCGGCAGTTGGGTTATTTAGTTTCGCATTATTTGATTGCTGCTTTGGTTAATTGTTGCATTAAAATAATATTATTAGTTATGAAGGCATTTTTGATAATTAAATAAATATAAATACCTTTATGCAAATTTAGTTTATGGAAAATATATTATATTAGAAGTTAAGGTAATAAATATATTATTATAATTAAATGTCGTGTTTAGTGGAAATAAAAAAAATAGATAACAATTATGAGTGTCATAAAATTCATTTATAGTAAACACTAAAATAAATAAGAATAAAATTGATTCTTGTCTAGTTGTAAAGGAAATAAATTTTGTCTAGTGTGGTTGTAAATGAATTTTTAGCTTGAGGGAGTGGGTGGTCAGTAAGGGGAAGAAAATTTATTGCTTTTGCTATTTTTATTCTTCTGAGTGTATAATTGTGGGATGCTCTCTGGAATTTTGGGGGGAGGGGGGCATAAGAGTGGATTCAAAAGAGAGAGCCGGGGGGGAATGGTCAATTTGGAAAAGAGATAGAGACATTCTGGAAGAAAAGGAGACATGAAAGAATAACAAGAGGATCATGGGGAAAACCATGGATAATTTTTAGGGAAGATGTAATAATTTGGGTATGCTTTAATTTTCAAATAAGATTCGATTTTCTATTGGTATAGCTTTGTCGTTAGGAGTGCATGCATAATAATCTGTGAGCAGAAATGTGTGCTTGGATTGTTGTTGTGCTTCCTCTCTGCCTTTGATTTTATAGCATCTAATTGTGCCCTTGTGTGCAACCTTTTGTTTTGCCTTGCATCAGGTTTAGATCTTTCTCTATTAAGTTAAGGAGTTCTTGACAAGGGTTTCAAATACCCATTTCCTACACATCTGTAACCTAATCTTCATATTGCTTAGAAAGGGAATCATATTCATTCTTTGCTAACACCTCCTTGTATCTTAGTATCTGGCCATCAAGGGTCGGTCTGGAGAGGCTGACATCGTACAAGAAGTTGAGTTGTAGAACAACTTACAGGCTAGGAGCAGGTCCTTGGTTCAAAATCCTAGCATATGCAAAATTATCAATTTGTTCCCAAGTTTGTCTTAGAGCTTGGA
The DNA here is from genome assembly GCA_027924645.1 of Cunninghamia lanceolata. Classification (NCBI taxonomy): domain Eukaryota; kingdom Viridiplantae; phylum Streptophyta; class Pinopsida; order Cupressales; family Cupressaceae; genus Cunninghamia; species Cunninghamia lanceolata. The sequence continues at coordinate 1,168,248 of BSBN01000030.1, forward strand.
GAGGAACAAATTAAGGCCTTCCAGGCCACATGGATATTCATGGCATATGCCATTTTTTTCATAATTTATCACTTTTAACCAAGCTCCAGACCCTTCATAAAACACCCACGTTGAAGCCATAAAGTAGTAATTATGGCCTAACTGAATGAGAATGGCATAGATATACACTAAAGAATAAGTGCCCTCAAGTGCTCCCTGATCAATCCAATGTTTGGTTACTTCAGAAAAATCCAAATCTGCAATGTAGAAATGACATTTTGACAGAAATTTTTTTAAAAAAGTATTTTATAGACAAATTGAAAATATGGGTGAAAGAACTAGACATTATTTGACTCCTGAGATTAAACCAGCGTTGGGAATCACACCAGTGAATAGAGGAAACAACCAACAACCTCTAGAATCATGCCAATAATCAGAGGAAAGAATTGGCAATCACCAACTGGACTGAGTGTCGATTTATTTAAGATTAGTGCTACTATGAGTTGAACAACTCTTGAGATAACAATGCAAGATATTTCTATTCTTTGTATGTCTAAAAAGCCTTGAAGGGCACCACGTGAACCTCAAAAGTGGCAGAAAAAGCAATTCCCTAATATCATAGTAAGGAGAGCATCTAAATACAAAACAGTCCCCCGTCTCCAGCTACAAAGAGAAAAATTGACAAGTAGAATGCTCCCATAGAATGTCGTGGTTTGTTTCAATCTAGGGCTGATTGGAACAAAACCTAAACTCAACCCCCAAGTTGCAAGTTAACTAGATCATGGTTATTTTGAGGCTAGATGATCTTTTACTCAAAATGGAGGTATGAACTATAATAGATAGACTTTGTAGATCCCATCTTGGATGTTCCTACTTATCTCTCGCTAAAAGAGATCAAGTGTACCCTTCAAAAAACTATGTGGAGGTAGCCTGACCATGTCAAGATCTACCAGGTTTGGTAATGAGGTTTGGCAAAGCATCCAAAATAGGCCCTAGAATGTGCATGTTGTATAGTGGGTGTGGATGCTAAATATGGGTACCTAAAGCTATCGGTTGAACATTTTCCCATCTCTCTAAGCTTATGTATCATAGGCACTACCTAGAAAAAACAAAGTAGTAATGAGTGGCATGGTGCCAACTCTACAAGAACAATGGAGCAGATCAAGATATCTTGAGATAGAATTCAAGCCTGTCCAAAACTAGAGCTCCTCAACAATCAGGACCATGTCCTAGGTGTGAACCATGTACCATCCACAATTAGAAGAAGATTCATGAACAACTCAAAGGCATAGAGTAGGACCTCAGTGGGTCTAACATATGAACCCTATCCCTATCCAAATTAAAGTAACACAATAATGTGGAGTTCCTGCCTATCAAAAAACTACACATGATCACCATCCAGGAGCGCATCCTAGGTATGAAACCTAATTTGTCAAAACTTGAATAGGTCATAAGATCAAATCCTCTCCCATCCTAAACAACAACGACAAAATTATAAAGAAAAGAGTCTAGATATGATCTTGCCCTATCCATAGTTAAAGGCTTACAAAAACTCCCCAACTTGAAGGATGCCATGGGTTAGAATCCTAGTCTCTCTAAAATTGTAGCAGTTGCCAGCTAGGTAGGTCATGGGTTCAATGCTCGCCCTGTCCAAAGTTTCTTACATGATAGCAGAGCTAGGTTCAATGCAGAAGGTTGTTGGAAGTTATATAATGGATGTTTCTTTTTCTACACTAAGAAATCTACAAGAGTGGCATGCATAAATGCGAGACATAGTGGCTTCTATCAAGAGTGTCATTTTTATGTTGCTAATTTTGTTCAAAAATTTCCCCCACTTCACTAAACTTGCCTTTTCAAACTCAGAAAAACAAATCTTGAACTCAATAAAAACCCCAACTAAATCTTACCCTAACTATAATTAGTCTACACATTCTTTTATGAGAACCATAATTCCAAAATTAGTCACTCAAATAAGAGAATATTATATTTTCATGAATGAATATTGGATGTTGATTGTTCATACGAACCATTAGCTTGATTATTTACTTTTTTATTATCATAATGCATGGAGAAGCTTCTATTGCATTTTTTCTCTACAAATGTTTGAATATTACCTTGAGAAGATGTTTATCGTATGAATATGTTACCTTCCTTGCCATCTTGTATAAAATTATGGATGATGTTTGTTATTATAGAAATGTATCTAATTATATATGTCTTTGTAAGATTGGGTAGGTTAAATAAATTGGAAATTAGATAGAGGGAAAAGAAATTTAATTTAATTACATTTATGTAATGGTTTTAAATAATTTTTCCTTCACTACTATGTGTTCAATGAGTTGATTAGTTTATTGTGAGTTGGATAATTGGTTGTAATAGGGCTATGTGTAAGTTGTCAAGGTTTAGTTCCCAGAGGCATAGGATATCATGTCTTGATTTCATGTATTGGATTGATAAGTGTCTTGAGATAGCGATGACACTTTCCCTATTGCAGCCTAGCTTCCCTGGTTGTGCTCTTCTCATTCATAGTATGATTCCCTCTTGAAGTGGTGTTGAGTTACTTGTGATATTGACCCGATTTGCATTGGCATCATGTGTAGTCCTTGCTTCAGATAGTCTACTATCTACCTGACTGTTTTGTTGTAGTGGGACCTTATGTTATCTCCTAGCACGGGGGGTGGACATTAGGGTTCCACATGGTTGGGTTGATGTGGTTTATCTCCATTTCTTTTTCCCTCGCTGACATTCATGTGTAAAAGGATATATCTCCTATAGTAGATTCTAGATCATGTTCAAGTCTTGTGTATCAATTGAAACATGTACTGTAACTTGATGTATGCATCCCAATGTAATAAAAAAGGTGATAGTGTAAATAGTGTATTGTTGTACACTTATGTAAGGGAAAATTATTTATGTACTTGTAGTGTTATCTTCATGAACTTAAGGATTGTTTATCTGATGCTACAACATGGAAATGTGTGTATATATTCATTTGATGCAACAAATCCAAAATAAACTATGGTTGTTAGTTAATTCATGATGTATGTTTAGATTTTGTTGATAGTTCTATTAGTAATGCAGCTATGGAACCTTAGAGGACATAATGTTAGCTTAATGATATGTGTAGATATGATTTAAGTTACTTGATATTTCTTTCATTTAAAAGAAAACATTGACCTGTGTTGTTGTTTAAGGTTCCTAGGTGGGGCATTACAAGGCACACCAAGTATAGCATGAGGCTAAACATAGACTGATGTGCACACCTAAGTAAGCTTAATATACACCAAAAACAACTACATCCACACTAGGACAAGAAAAATAATTAGTGAAAGCACATTCCAAGTTTATAAATGAATGATAAAATAAACAAGATGAATCAAACCATTACATTTCTCTAACACTCAATAAAATATACAAACACTAATTAATAAGATATCATTATCTAGGTGCTCATAATTAGCAATTAAAAATGACTTAACATGTAAGGATGCATTAATTACTAGAAACATTAAAGTCACTCATGTAATAAATCCTCACTAAAAGCAATAATATCATCATGTCATGAACAAAGAGGTGATAAAACATCAATAACATAGATACATAAGAAGTCAATGAATTAACATAATGCACACTATCATTATGTAATGTATCCTAGGGGAAAGACTATCACGAATATCCATATAACTAACATGAGATGTAAAAGAATTTTAATCACTTGTAATCATATCATCATGCATAACTAATGGAGAAGAACACATAGAACAATCCATATTGTTCATCACACAAGGGATATCATTGTTATGGACCAAGGTATGAGAAGGAAAGGTACTCAAAGGTAGCACATTATCAGGTTGATGCACATCACTATCATTAGTTATAGAAAAAATAGAGACAACATGAAGCTCATGGACAAGTGAAGTAAGTGGGCCTTAGAAGAGAGAAGGAAAATCAATAACTAGATCTAAGGAGGAGATTAACACATATGATGAAACATTGCCTCCATACAAAAATATCCTTCCCCATAGGATAAAAAGACATAAGAGTATCAAGGATGGAAGAATCATATGTAACAAATGTAGAAATATATTGATAACACAAGGATGGATATAGGCTAAATACAATGAACTATGAGTTCATCCATAATGTAAGACATAGATCAATGAAGCACAAATCAAGGGAGAGTGTGAGTGATCAAAGAGAGTTCAATCAATACAAGTCTAAACCCTAATAGAGATAAATGAATGATACACAAAATAGGGTGGATTCAAACTAGATCTAAAATGTAAGGTATGCAATCAAAAACATCATATTTGAAACTCTAATTACTGTAAGGAACAATATTGTAAGGAAGCAAAGGTGTGCGGAAACACTTCCTATGCTAATCTTGAGAGGAGGGTTATGCAAATTTCAATTCAACTATTATAGAGATTTCAAGAAACACATATGAAATAGCATAAATAGAATCAATGAAACCATGACATAGTGAATTTACGTGGGGAAAACCCTTTTAGGAGAAAAACCCTACACTCCAAAACCTGCACAATGTATTATCAAATCAACAGAGGATTATAATACACTTGCAATGCAAGTTTTTATAGGAGTAATACACTAACATTCAAATACAGAGTAATTCTGATAACATTTTGGCAACATCTATGTACTTACAAACTTTCATCACACAAATGACTCCTCAAGCACTCAATTTATTGGAGTTTCAATGCCTGTTAAATCATAACTAACTCTCCAAATATGTCATTCCATTTTTTACTCCTAAAATCATGTTTGTCAAATTTCCAATGGTAACTTCCTTTTTAGAGTGTCTTTCCATTCTAGCAACTCTTACACACCTTACAAGTTGTCATAGTTGCATTTAGCAAATTCCATGACACTAAGTGATAAATACAAATTGTCAAAATTCATACAGGTGACATATAGTACCACTCCAAGTGGAAAGAACAAGATATATGTGTGTGCATAATAAATATCAATAAATACCCAAATTTTTCGAATATTAAGATTTGCAAGGGGTATGAAACACCTAATCATCCCTACAAGTACATGGCTATGCAATTTTCATCATTACACTGGTTTATAAGACATTAAAAACACTTTTGGTATGCTTGTAATTGTTTTTAACATTTGTGGCAAGTTAAGGCTTAAAGAACTGTTGTACGGGACACTGTGCATCCCTTTCAAGCTCTGTGGAATGATTCTACACCATAGAATACCTGATCATTTGAGCCCCTCCAGTGAACGCCGGTTTATGCAAGTCAAAGCCTTCAAGTATTAAAGCTTCATCTGTCCGCCATCGTCAGCATTGTACAAAACGTTTAATTGCTGGGCCGAAGTAGCATAATACACATGGGGCGGAGTAGAACAAATATTCCAGACCACGCATTTATTATCACTTTACAGCTACAACTCAAAGCTTCTTTTACAGTCTGTCCGGCCATCAATATCTTTGTTTCTAGGCGGAAATGATTGATGCTTGCATTCGTCTGTGTCATGTGATACAATCACCTTAGCTTAGCTGTGTATCCTGTTTTTTTTTTGTTGTTTCCTTCGTCCTGTCTACTATATATTTTGCTCTTTCTTGTGACTGTATGAGGTAGTTTCTCTTTGTACGTATCTTCTCTTTGTAGCTCTGAAACTGTCACTGTATGTGCGTCATTAGCTTAATGTGCTGGGAATAACATTCCCACCTTTCTTATCAAGATTCACAGTAAGAGTGCTTTTAAGTGGGCTCTCTCTGTGGGTTTTACCTTTCAATGAGAATGTAATAAAAGCCTGTAAGAGCTTTACAGGGGCTTTATTTTTTTAAAGAAATAGATATACTTTTTAGAGTGAGTTAATTAATTATTATTAATATCAGATATTTTATGAATAAGAGTTGGGAATGATAAAATATGTTAAAATTAATATTTCAAAATTTAAGTAATAAATGTAAATATTTCGCTCTTGGTTCAATGTGGAATATAATTTTGTAAGGGTATTAGAGTGATTTAATAATGTTGTGGAAAGTTAAGACCTGTCACACAAACACATTAGAATCTATAAAATTAATGTTCTTCAATCAAGGTCATTTTCATAACTGCAGAATCAATCTCGTGAGTGTAGATTTCAACTAGTCTTGTAGACCTGATTGCTAATTTTTAGATGTTCACTTTTAGCTCACATTCTCAATCTGATCTTTGTGTAAAAATTGCTTAGGAGTTTGCACATGACAAATGTAGTTGACTCTTTATGTCAAATGCTGAGACAATGGCATTTAAATAAGATAAATGAAACTCAAGCAATCATGTAGTATGCCTTAGAATGTTAATGTAGCACTGATATCACTAGATGATTTGTCATGTCTATGATATGTGCAAGAGGTGCACTTTTATTTAGTTACTATTTGTTTTAAATGAATTAAAGTTAGTCCTTTTATATAATTTGAAAGGTGCAAGCAAAATGTTTCATGCTTCTAAGTTAGCACACAACAACTAGATGGAAGGAGAACAAATATGACCAAATTTGAATTTAAATTTTAAAATATTAAACATTATTTCCACAATTGTAGATCTAACATGAGGCATGAAAATGGGAAAATCTATAGAGTGGAACAAATGAATACAAATGGGAACAATAAGGCTTGGTTTTGTTAGCCATTCTCCTATGTGTTCAATGACCAAAGGATAAAAACTTAAGAGCTCATGCATACTCACATATCTCCCTATCTCACCCAAAGTACATTGAGTTCTTCACCCTTTGCTTTGCTCTGGTGGTAGTTCTTAACTATCCACTCACATACTTGTCATGACCTATCCCTTTAGACTATTTATTGGTCATTTCATATGTTGATTGATAGGGCAAATCACATATCAAAAATATTACCAAAATAGTGATTTAATCTGATAAAACATGTGATTAAGCCAATAAAATTAATCTACTAATGAATAAGAATACATATCAAATACAAACCAAATGATCACTAGATTTACATGGATAAACCCTTGAGAGAAAAACTCCACCACCAAAAATACCCAAGCTTGTATTGATCTCAACAAAGACTATACACTAATGCAATCACTTATCCCTATGACAATAAATCGACAACATAAGAGTCCTACAAAAGAACCTTAAAAACATCTATACCATGCCTCCAATATATATATATATATATATATATATAATTTAGAAACTAGAAATTACCAAGTGCTATCCAAAACTATAAGTCAAAATCATGTGCCATAGCAAAAATTCAATCCCCCCATAGTCATTTCCAAGCAACCTAGAATACTAACTCCTCTTACACATCTTACAACTCTCTTACACATCATAGATTCCATCATAATGGTCAAAGTGACCACTTTTCCAAATCTAGGTGCTCCATGAGGGCATTCAATGTTTGTGCCATAACCACCAAATTGGGAAGATGCTCTATAACTCCCAATTTTAACCATTTCAATTTAACCTCCCTACAATATCCCAAGTATCCCAAAGAATAAACAATAAATACATAATGTCCACACCATCACATGGGCATCCCATTTTGCTCACTCCATGATGCTATCATACATTTTTATCATCTACATAATTAAATATATTTTACAAGACTTGGATTTGGAAGATGAATGACACACCTCATCCTAGCATTCTCCCACTTGACATTTACATTACAAAGGCATAAATAAAACTAAAAATAAATAAAGTTCTAGAAGAGGCAAGGTCCATGGCCTCTTTGCACCGACTAAATTTCTCTATGCTCACTGACTTGGTGTGAGAATTTGCATCTTTAACTAAAGTGTCAACCTTCTATATCATGACTCTGTCACCCTCAAGCATTTCATGGACAAAAGTAATATTGAACATAATATGCTTCACATCAGAATGGTACATTGAGTTCCTTGCCAAATAGATCTAGCACCTTGACTATCACATTTAATCCTAACCTTTCTACACTCAAAGCCAATACTTAAACATAATCTTTATAACCACACTACTTTATTACATTCATATATCACAACCATGCAGTTTTTTCTCTAGTGGAAATGCAACTATAGGTTGCCACTTAGTCATCCAACTAACAACTCCTCTAAATAGAGTGAATACATAACCACTCTTGGACCTCATGTTGTCCAAATCACCAGCCAATCCAAGTCAACAAAGTATTATATATCAAGCAACTTGCACACATCATCAGTCGCATGATAGTAAATACAATAATCAAGTCCCTTACAAATATTTGAAAACCCTTTTCACATATAATTACAATGCTCTCTACTAGAATTAGACATAAACCTGCTAAGAATTCTCATTGCTTAGGCAATGTCTAGTTTTGTATAGACAATAACATACATTAGACTACCTATATCAATCACATAAGGAACATTAAACATATGATATAAATCATCATCTAACTTAGGACATTGATCCAATTATAACTTAGTATTGATAGGTAAAGGAATAATTACTAGCTTAGAGTCCTACATAGCAAATCACTACAAAATAGTCAAAACAAATTTACTCTGACTAAGCCAAAGATTTCTTCCAATTCGATCACTATTGATCTCCATACCCATGATGTGTTTGCATCCCATAAATCTTTCATTTCAAATGTACCAGACAACTCGGTTTTGATATCTAAAAGGAAGCAAGATACATGGAAACACTTCCTACACTAAAATTCCAAGTAGAGTATTGTGCAAATTTTAATCTTTTAACAATTATAGAAAGTAGAAACACAAACATAAAATAAACAATATACCATAACATAGGTGTATGTGGGGAAAACCCTTTCGAGAGAAAAACCCACACTCCAAAGCATCCCAATATATCATTCAGTAAGCAACATAGTTACAATACATTTGTAGAGCAATCCATTACATGAGTATCACCAATCAGAGATTTGGAGGAATTCTGGCAGCATAACAATACCTATAAAACTCACTATTAAACCTCCATATCAAGCATCCAATAAATAGGAGATACAATACATGAAATAATCAAATGGTCGTTAGAAAACCATGAGATAAAACCACCCAAAATAGTGGCACCCAAATCCTTAGTTATAAATTCAACACCCAAATTCCAAGATGAGTCCACATGCTAAAAATAGCATATTACTCCCACTTGTCATAACCTCATTATAATCCACTCACCAAATTGGGTGTTCTATTTTGGATTCATTATCCTCAACCAAAGATGACTTATGATGCATCATAAGTTGGTCAACAAGTGTAACTCCTTACAACTCAGATTGTATGTGTCCCAGATGCTTTTTGCATTTCTAATGCAGAAGGCCCAACTTTCAGAGGCCATAACTTTTAATCTGGGAGGCTAATTGGGCCTTTTTTCTAATTGTAGGGTATGTGCATGGAAATGGAGGAAAAAATGGGGGTCAAACATGGACACTTTTTTTAAAATCAGTAAAAACTAATCTTGGATGAGAAATTTAAGATAGCCATGCCCAAAATTTGAAGACGTGACAAGAATAAGATTTGTAGTGCTCAAAATCTAGGTTCTAAACTACTATTTTTTTCTAAAAATGGTGGAGATTAAGAGGTTCAAATAGGGGGAGCACACAAAGTGCTCCTATTTTTATTAGAAAAATATAACATTGCATCTGGTGTGCTCCCCCTAAAATGTTGACTTTTTAAAATTATTTCAGAACTCGCTTTAGTGAAAACTTAGCTAACATCACATAGTTTATGCCTAATTTTTCTACTAATTTTTTTATTGAATATATGATTTTTTTAAAAGTGGACACATCCTGAAAAACAAAAAATTGAGTGTGCTCCCCCCTAAATTGTTTGAAAACTAATCGAAAATCATATTTTTTCAATGTGTATTAAATAGAGTCTAGAATCTAAAAATGTAATTTGTTTCAAATTTTCATGAACGGGTAAAACATGACACCATAAATACTATACATAGGTTTTTGGCAAAAAAGAAGACACTAACAAAAGAAATTAAAGATGAAAACCTTAATGTTTTTAGATTTTTAAAAAAATTACATGGTTAGAAAGATAATAAGAAACTTGAATTCATTCTGAGATTTTTTTAGATTAACATTGAAAAATGTGTAAACTTGATGGAGGGAATGCTTGAGATTTAGTTGTTTTTCTACGTTTTCTTGAAAACACATCTTTGGGCACCTTACATGTAGATCCAACCCTTTGGATCGGATATCCAAGCCTAAAGGTGAGATTCCAAAGAAATTTTAAAGTAAATGTGTTCACATTATAAATTCAAAAAAGATGGCATTTTCTTTGTTTTTACTAAAGAAATAATGTGAGAGCATTATAATGTGCTCATGTTATAGCTTATTTGGACCAAAAAGTGGTTTTGGCCACTTTTTAGTCCCTCATCTTTGTGCACATGCCCTATAGAGTTTCAAGAGGTCCACATGATAGGCACTTGAGAACTAGTGTCAAACAACCCAAATTTTTTATTTTGGCCAAAAACCAACTCTATAGCCTATAAATTGAGTTTTTCTATTTTATAACCTAAAAATCACACTTTTTATAATATTAACATTAGGAGCAAGGTTGAGACACATTTCCTAACATTCTCCCACCTGTCAAACACCTTGTAAGAGAAAAGGGGAAACTCACCAACACTAAAATCTAACTACTAAGGATCGAGAGGCCCATAAACTTACTACACTACTTGAACTTGTATGTGATCACGGGCTTTATCAATGAATCCGCAACATTCATCAAAGTATCAACCTTATCTAGCATCATCCTTCCATCCTCTACCATATCACAAACAAAATGGTCCTAGACATCAATGTGTTTTATCCTTGCATGAAAGGTTGGGTTCTTTACTAGCCATATAGCACTCTGACTGTTATGATGAACCATAATGGTTCATGCATCTAGCCAAACATTTGAACGTAATATATTAAGCTACATGGCTTCCTTACAAGCATGAGTAGCTTCCATGTACTCTACTTCTATAGTAGTCAAAATGATCATAGTCTGTCACTTATTCATCTAACTAGTTGCACCACCAAACTTAGTGAAAATGTATCGACTATTGGATCTTTTATTGTCAACATCTCCAACCCAATATGAATCCACAAATCCATGAATACAAATTGAATGTTACTCCCCTATAAGATAACCATGATAGCATGGAATAATTAGAAGTACCCTACAAATTCTTAAAGACCCTCTTCACTGTATCTCAATGTACTCATCCAGGATTAGCCATAAATTATCTAAGGACTCCCACTACTTGAGAAATATTTGTGTAACATCGTAAATTGCATACCCTTGCAATTTCACACTATATTTTGGCCTTTCTTTAGTGTATGTAAGCTTCAAAACGTGACACATGCACAATCATGGATGATTCATCTCTGACGCAACACATGGACCCTTTCCTTGCTACTGATGACCTCCAAGTCACTCTCGCTCTCATGGTAGAATCCAATCAAGCGAGGCTAAGACCTGGGGGCTATCATGTTCACTTGGGAGTAAGACTTCATGAAGAGTGGCCACCTGATCAGGGGCCTATTGTTGTTTTGGATTTTCCTTGTTCTTTCTATGGTGGTCAGGGTTGAGATGACTTTATGACCCAAAGGGTCACTTGTGGTTTGTCTCCTATTGGGATTTCTAAGATTCCAATGCCTAGATGGATCTTGATTTGCTTCATTTATGTTTCTAATACATTGTAGTCTACCTCAAATTCTTGTATGTGTTGTTGAATTTGTCATTCTTATTCTATAACCTTGATGAAGTGTTGTTCTTGCGTGAGTTGTGATCTTGGGTTTAACTCTTCAATCTCTTCAAGGACCACCCTCACCCACTCACCTCTAATTCTAAGACACATTCAAATTCTTGAATAGGGAGAGTGAATTAGAGTTGACTCTTTAACTTAGTGATGTGAACTAAGGTTTTTATAGTTGTTTTGTTGACCTTGTGATGAAATCAAGGAGTTTTGACTTATGTTGACTTTGTGTTGACCTCATGATGAAATCGAGGGTTTGTGTGAACTTGTTTTGTTTTTTTGGGTGTTTTCTAATGTTTTTGGTATTTTATGAGTTTTTGTATGAAATGCAAGCTATGATGTATGCAAACAAATTTTGTTCTTTTTTTCCAACTTTTGAAACAAGATGAACTAAATTAAACTAGGAATTGAAATAGGAATGCAAGCTAGAATGGAATTACATAATGCAATTACTCTATGTTTTTATATTTTTTGTGATCAGTTTTGGGCTACTCTATTAATTGAAAAATGGTTGAAATGAAACTAATCTATAGTTGCAATTTAAATACACAAAATAAACTAATCTAAACAATCTAAATTAACCTATTAAGGAATTCACAATGACAATATTACTATTCCAAGAGCAAGATTTGTGATTTAATTACTACTAAAACATGAAAAACCTAGAATATGGAGATGCATGAGTTTTCACTACCCTCAGGAATCCCTATGTATGGCAACCTCCTTGTCCTCCTGCAGCAGTGGGTCATTCTCTTGGCAACAAGTGGGATGGAGAAGCAATTGAAAGAGATTTAAAAATATCTGAATGAGCCCAATTGAGAGCTAAGAGAACTATGGCTTGATAAATGGTGAGTGTAACAATGCTATTAAGGATTTGAAAGCTTTGGAAAAATAATAACAATAAGAAAAAGGCACCTAAGTCCTATAGTGAGCATAAGCATGCTAATGGGAGAGCAAAAACTAAGCAAGAGATTGATTGCAACAATGAATTTGCCTCCATTGCTTGGAGGAGGAGCCCATATTTATAGGTTAGGAGAGAAAATGAGGGGTGGGGATGATTGAGAGTTAACTCCCTTGATTGGAGAGTTAACTTGCTTGATTGGTTAGATGACCAAATAGATTGGAGAGTGAACTAGCCTTGCAAGCTTATCACATAAGAAGAAATGGAGTTAGCATGAGAGGAAGGATAGTTAACAAGAATATATTGGGCCAAATTTGCATGATTTGGAGTGTTGATTGAGCTAATTATGGCCTCCTCTAAGATTAGATTGAAATTGCATGCAAATTGGGTGAAAACAGAGCCTTTTTGGGCTCAAATCGAAGGAGAAACTCACATTCAAAATCTACAAGGGTCACCCTAGTGTCACCCCTTTCACTAGGGTAGGTCACCCTAGGTGATGCAGTCAAGGTAGGAGGGTCTAGTGAGGGACTGTCCAACCTTGCAGCCTAATCAACTAACACCATGATCACAATGGATATGCAATGGAAGTTAATAACTAATCAATAGAAAGATAACAGATATTCATGAACACATAACACATGATGTGTCCTGGGAAAACCCTAACAGGGAAAAACCCAGTCTTCAAAGCTCATTCCTCATATATTATAACTTCAAATTGAATTACATAGGCCTCATGGGATTTATAGATGCTAGGCCATAGCCCAAGGATTATAAAAGATTCATACAACAATATTCTTTCATGATTTCTTTCTTCTACATCTCAATTTTCTATTCTGCAACTCCTTCTGCTTCTTGCTCTTCCTTCTACTCTGTTCTGCTATTCATTCGAATCAAAATGACTTAAGATCTTGCTCCATATCTTCATACTATTAATCACTACCTAGAAACAATCCTTTTCCTCTTATTTATATCCTCCGCAAGTCTTCAAATAATTATCAAGTTGGCCTAAATGCAATGGCTAGTCATGAAATGTGTAGACATAGATAGGTCGGACCTAAACATAAGGCATTGCTCCGCTGGTGCATAGAACTTCACGTGGATCTCCATGAAGGTCAACTAGGTCTGAAACCTCATTGAATAATGTTCCTTTAGGCTCCGCAAGCTGATTGGACTTCACTGAACACTATTGGCTCTGCTATGTGAAAACAGGTAAAAATACGTAATCTTCTGACAACGATATCTCTCCGGAATCGACCCCAAATGATCTGAATTTTGGATATGTTGTAGATGATTATGTCTAGATGCTAAGTCTAGCTCCATAGCCCTTTATATATAAATGCAGTAAAATGTGGTATCCTCCAAGGTCACTCTCTCGATATTCTACAACTTATTGTTAACTGTCTCAATTGTTCTAAATGCTTCCAGATGCTCCTGCATCAGACTCTCAGGGTTAATTGAAAAGTGAGTCTCTTCACTCTGGTCTGTATTATGTCAAATTCATTGTTGTCTCTTTGAATAGATTCGGTGGTGGACTACCTTAGATTCTTCTAAGTTTGACATTCTACTTGTAATCCTTGCACTACCTCAATGATCGACGGTCTGAGCAAGTCTTCTCCACAAGTTGCCTCAAGTTCTTCATGTTGTCATGTCTAGGTTTGACGGTCTACCTGCAAGCCTTGCACTACCTCAATGATTGCGGTCTGAGCAAGTCTTCTCCACAAGTTGCCTCAATTTCTTCATGATGTCATGTCTAGGTTCAGAGGTCTACCTACAAGCCTTGCACTACCTCAATGATCGACAATCTGAGCAAGTCTTCTTTGTAAGTTGCCTCAAGATCAATGTCTGCTTCAATCAATTAAGAGTCCATCAATGCATACATGCATCCTCTAGAACAATTAGTTATTTCCTGATACATTCTTAAATTCTTCTCTGCAAATCTTTCTAAGTCCAGTCTCCTATCACAATTTCTTCCACACTCATTAAAATCTCATAGTTTCCTCCCTGCATACACTTTCCCTTTACTCATCTATGTTTCTTTATCCATATTTACTTCATTCCAATACATAAACTTTCTCTTTCGGTAGAATATTTTGTCATTCCCTCTTTCTCTCCCACATGAACTTCTCTTTTCTGTTATGTTTCACACTTGTTCACACAAACTTTCTCTTGCACTACTTCCTCTGATGATTAGTTTATAACATAATTCTTCTTAAGGTCAATGCTTCACCTTCTTCTGGTTTCTCTATCAAATCTGATGTCTTAAAAGGTTCCTCTTCCTCTGCATAATCTATCTATGTATCAAAAGGTTCCTCTTCCTCTGCATAAACTATCTCTGTATCAACAGGCTCTTTTTCCTCTGCATAAATTGTCTCTGCATCATGTGTTGTTTCTCTTTCATTAGCTTTTCTGGTAACAGATTCTTGATGACATTCACTGCTTGATTCTTTTCTCCTCCAAACTTGAAAATAGATTCCTCTTCTGAATGGTCTTCTATCAAATCTTTTCTCTTCTCTTCTGTATCCTCCATTGTGATAAGAATTATGACTTTTGTCACTTCTCCCTCTATAGAATGAATTACTATCCTTGTCCTGCTTTGCATAAGGTCTTCTTTCTCTGCATCCTGATCCAACACATGAATACTTTGGTCCATACCTCCCTCTGAACATACAAGTAACATGTTTCCATTCCTATCCACCAATCCATCCATAATTCTTCTGCATACAACCTGTCATAGATTTTCTCCTCCTCATTTTATTCCAACACATCTTTTCATAATGATTCCTCAATCCACAGAACTTACAAGGATGTAGATCCCAACACAATTCATTTTCATGTCCATGTCTATTACAATGTGAACAATACATACCTCTTCTTCTCTGATTTGCTTTGTTTGAATTTGCAATAACATCCTGACCTCTGTCATATCCAAGGCCTTCACTTCTTGATCTTATTACTGAGATGCTGACAGGAACACCTTCAGATTTATACTAGTTTTAGGGGAGTGGACTATCACTCTTTATGATGTTTATCACATCTTAAGGCTTCTTGTGAGGGGATGACGACTTGTTCTTTCTGAGAGTGATTCACTTGCCAAGAGGTGATCATGGGCATCCATCATGGGAGTATCTTGATTTGAGACGTAGACTGGGGTCCAACTTACTTTGATTCCTCGACTTCCTATCTCTCCTTTGAGGAAGTACCTTATTGATCTGATTGCTTCAAAGTTGTCAGGAGATAAGGGAGCATCCAGACTTGGATGGTGTTAGCACCAATCATTCAATGTATAGAGCACAACACCATGTTTCCATGGGGTGTTGACATTTTGGCTATGGTCTTCCATGACTTCTACCATATCATGTGTCAATGTGCTCTTTCATTTAGTCATGCCTCCTTGATCATGACATGGATTTATGAGCACATACGACCATTTTAGATGGAGATTCCACTTCCTGACCCTAGACTTCTAAGAGCTACATGATGGGGTTGACTTGGTCACTTTGACACTAGCTTGCCTATAGTGGTTACCTTGACCGATGCTGACATGATTCTTGATCCCTATATTGATATGGAGGTTGCATGGCCTAGTGACACTCAAATCAAGGCATTTTGTAGGGGTGTGGTTCATCTTTCAGATCAAAATAGTTTTTTGGAGCTTCACCACATCGAGAGAGTCCTGCAACATTTAGGTGATGACTTTCCAGAGGACTTGGCCCTAGTTCCCACTTATTACAAGACCATTAAGGAGATAGGAGACTTTGAGAAAGAAATGAGCATATAAACTCCTTTGACCCTTGGTGTCCTGATTACTAGGCCAGTTCACACGTCTCATGGCTCTGGTTCTACTCATAGGGGGAGGAGAGGGTCTACTACTCATGGTTTGATTTCTCTTGATGATTCTGACTCTACCGATGAGGACTATGATCCAAAGGGAGAGGATAGAGAGAATCCTCTTGACAAGGAAGCTACTGCGCCTCTTTCTTGTGATCATGCATTAGATGACCCCTTTTGGGAAGAGGGTTATCCTCGTGAGTACCCTTTCTTTACTCCTTATTTTTTCATTTTTGAGTATTTGGACCATTTGACTAACTTTCTCTTCTCTTCTTTCTTCTCTTTAGGCATTGTTATAGGATGGAGGGAACTATTTCATGATTTGAGCTTAGATCTTTTAGTTTCAATCATGGTTCATTCTCGTAAATCTCTTCTTGTCAATGCTTGTCTTCCTTCTTGGTCTGGTCATGTGATGTAGAAAAAACTACTCCTCAACTAAAGGTATCAATCAAGGGACTTTTGCACTAACATTACATTAGGGTTCTAGTAACAAAATCTATGTTTATAGAACCGCTTTATGTTTTAACATAAATGAATAGCAGTAAATAGAATTTTGAGAAATGAAGTATAGAAATAAAATAATATAAATATAAAGAACCTAGTACCAGGTAGGTAGCCTCACTTCCTAGGATGATAGTGTGTGGCATGGATGTCTATGCTTAGTGTTGTGGTCTGTACGGCGTTGAAATCCAAAGTTATGTACTTGTATGGCTTCACACAAGTTTCAATGAGTTCCTATTGACAATAGATGTAATAATCAATACACAGAATTCAAAAGATAACAAAAATAGATAAAATGAAATTGAAATGAAGGAAGAAGAAAGAAAGGGAAAAGAATATGCAAACACTCATGTGCTTGCAATCTTCTTTGCACAACCTATAACCTATAGAACAGAGAAAAGAGGGTTGGGTTGTATAGAGGTTTTCCTCAATCAAACCTTATTTTTGGTATTTCTACCTCAATGGCATCCAAATATTGATATGTTGATAAATAGTGTGTGCTCTTTAATTCTAAGTGCATCTAGAATTGTAGTAAGCAATGATAAAATGAGATTTGATAAGATAATATAAATGAAATATAATTAATCTATGCAAGCAACTAACATGAAATGATTAGTCTAAGCATGAGCAAGATAAAAGAGCAATGGAGAGTGTTTATTTTAGTAGAGGTTTGTTCTGAGAGAAGATTGATTCGTAAATTTGGCAGAGCTTTTCTATGAAAGAAGATCAATCTTTTGAATAATAAATAAAAGGAGTTTTTATAGAAGAGGAAGGAGAGCAAAAAGCTAGGAAAAGAACCATTTGGGCACAGATAGACATGCAGAAAAGGTAGGAATGTCACGCAAACAAAAACACAACATCTAAAAATAGTTGATGAACTGGAAGATGTTATCAGGATGCCAGTGCACCATGTAGAAATGCATGCCTAGCACTCTTGTCCAATCAAATTTAGTTTCTAGAAGGTCTAGATCACTTGGGGCATTGGCAGGGTTAAGGAACTTTTACAATTTTTGGCTAGGAAAAGTAGAAAGGGGTCAACATAGAAATTGGAAGGCATCAATGGAGACTGAAGGCAAGGTTAAGGGGGGACACTAAATTGAATGCCAAATAGAGCACAAAATTGGGAACAAGAATAATTTATGATGCTATAAGTTGTCATGCATGGATATTCTTGCACCTACATACTATGCCAACCAAGAGATTACTTCTTTGTGTATTGAGGTTAGGGAAATTAAGGTTTAGATTTTTGTCCTTTGAGAGATGGCAAGTCTTGGAATTCACAAAAAAGCTTCTCAAGTTGACACAATAGGTCCTTCTCATGCTCCTAGCAAATTTCCTTCTCTTTCTCATAGGATCCATGGAGGTTCTAATGCTATTAGTCATAGGAGAGCTAGGGATCAGAGCCCTAGTGGCTCTACTGGTCAAAATCCTCCTTGAGGCTTATCTATGCTTTGCTTATTCCCATTTTGCCCCTTGCATGGGGACACCTAGAGAATTTTGTCCTTGGCTCTACTCTTTTCTCTTTTATCTTTTGTGCTTATTGATGGTTCAGAACCATTGTGATTATGATCTCTAAGACTTTACATGAATGCAAAATGATTATGATATGCTTTTGATCTTTTTTAGAGTATATATGGATGCAATGTGCTAAATGAAATGTAAGGTCATAAGAAGGAATGCAACACATTTTAAACCTATGGAATACCATGAGTTATGACATAGACTTATTACTTTTTATTTTTTTGATCTTTTTTGTATGATCAATGCATGATGGAACAAACAATGCGATTTCTCTTAAGTAGGATTTTTTCTTCAGGGGATTGCAAATTATCTTGGTATAAGAGATTTATTCAAATTTCTAAGATAGGATTAGGAACCAAGTGGGAATAGGATGGGAGATGACATATTTTTGAATTTTAGGCTTCGCTAAAATTTGAACACTAATCCTTATCTAGACAAAACATATTGACAAGATTTCAACTTAGATAAGCTGCAAATTTTATTAGTTCTCGCTAGACTTAGATCAAAGATGACCAAAAAGATAGATCTAGGATAAAGGAAAGACCTCATAGTAGAGCATGGCCCTAAAGACAACTAGACTCCTAGTATTGCTTAGCTGGTGCATGTGTGTACTTTGTACCTTACTTTCTCTATTAGATTGCTACCCTCATAGCTTCAAGCTTAGATTTATCTCCACGCGAGAGTACAAATAATCAACAATATTCTGTCTTTTTCACTCTTTTTGTATTTCTCTTTCTTTTTTCTTTTTCTTTTTTTTTTAAAATTTTGCAGTGCCTCACTTTTCTCTTATATTTTTGATGCTTTTTGATGGGATGCTTTGAAACTTTATTGATGCTTTGGATATTCAGCAGCTTTGGTGTTTTCCTCATAATCTCACTTTTCTCTCACACTCTTTTTTTTATCATTTCTTTATTCACTCATATTTTAGATTGCTTCCTTTAGAGTTATGATCTTCTTGACATTTTTGGCTAGGAGAGATAAGGCATCGAGCACCACCAAAAGTTTTCACTATCTAGTTGGACTTCCCTTCTACTAAGAAGAAATGGGGATGGTATACTTGCAAGCTTCTATTGAGTACTATAGATTTGAAGATTGAATTTGCTTAGACTTAACAACATCGATTTCTAAGACCGAGATTAGTGTAGAGATGGATAGGGGAATGATAAATGGTGATTGTGAATAAGAGGAATCTCGAAATCTAATAGGATCAACCTATACCTAAGTAATTTTAAACTCCTTACTGAGATAAAAATCCAACAAGAGCATGTCACTTACAAAGATGCAGGATGAAACAAGATGAAAGAAAAATGCATGAAAGATTTGACTTTTTTCTGTTTCTTTTATGATTTTATAATTGTTTTAGATTTTTTGGAATATTTGATTTTTTTTGGTGTTTTTATATTTTATGTTTTATGATTTTTTTGATTTTTTAGGCATAATATTTCTTAAGGTGAAAGGCATTGACCATCTCACCAAATTCCTCACCTTCCATTGTGCACAAAAGTTAAGCACCATTTTCGACGTCTTCTTTGACTATGTACGAACCTATCCAATTGGGTCTAAATTTGTGTCCTTATCTAGCTCTTTTGTCAATCAAATTGTCAATTCTAAGCACCAAATCTCCCACTTGGAAGGGTAGTGGCACTACTTTATTATTGTATTGTTTCTTGATTTATGCAAGGTAAGAATCATGTCTTTGTATTGCCCTTAATCATTTCTTGTCTATCATTTATAATTCATCTAGCCTCACTACATGATATTCCTCATTGTCTAACAAGCCTTGTAGGGATACCTTTAAGCTAGAAAAGTCAACTTCTAATGGCAAGAACACCTCTGATCCAAAAGTGAGGGCATAAGGTGTTGTTTCGATCAGGGTACACACACTCATTCTATGGGCCCATAAGGCTAGGTATAACAACAAATGCCAATCTCTCTTGGAATCTCTCACGATCTTTACCAAGATTGCCTTGAGCATTTTGCTCGTCACCTCGACTTGACCATTTCCTTGTGGGTAATATACTGATGCCAAGTTGTGATTGATATGAAATCTTTTGCATAATTCCTGAACTTGTGGATTTTTGAATGACAACACATTATCTATCACAATCAATTGAGGGATCTTGAATCTAAATATGATTTGATTCAAAATGAAATTTGTGATTACTCCTCCTGACACCATGGTTAAAGGCACTACCTCTACCCATTTGGTAAAATATTCTGTTGACATGATGATGTATAAATGTCTATCAATCAAAGGTGGGGAAATCTTTCCCACTAGATCCAATCCCCATGTCAAGAAGGGCCAAGGGGTGATAATGGGTTAAAAGTCTCTTGTTGGTGTGTGATGCACATGTGCATAAATTTGACATTTCAGACACCTCTTCACAAATTTAATTGCATTTCCTTCTAGGTAAGGCCAAAAGTAACCTAGTCGGTGTATCTTCCTTGTGGTGGCATGACCACTGAAGTTTCCTCCATAGATTCCACTATGACATTCTTCTAAGATTTTATGTGCTTCTTTCTTATCCACACATCGAAGAAAGATTCCATCTAAATCTCTTTAATATAACACATCATCAATGAGCACATATCTTATGGTAAGAACATGCAAGAATATTTTCCCTAGAGGTGTCATGTTTTTAGGATAGATTTTGTTTACCAAATAGTTCACAATGTCTCTATACTCGTATGAGGAAGCATACTTTTCAAGGTCGATTGCACATATTCTCTTTATTTGGGAAGTCTTCATTTATCGAATCTTCTTGAGCAACTGGGTTATCTTCCAACCAATTAGTTTTTATCTATCCCTTAATGGATTTTTTATTAACATACATTAATTCAAATTCACTTAGTAATGTCAAGAATCTTCCCATCCTTCTAGACAACATCAGTTGGTTCAAGAAGGTCCTTAGTTGCTCTGATTGTATTATGATCCCAGTTTCTTGGTTTAGCATGTAATGTCATAATCTTCTAGTAGAAAATACTATAGCCAAACACTCCTTCTTAGCCTAGGTATAGTTTTTCTCATATTACAGAAATATTTAGCGAATAAAGTATATCATTCTCTCCTCCCATCATCATCCTGTTGAGCCAACATGCAAGCTATTGAGATGTTTGTGGCTCTAAAATAAAGGATGAAGGGCTTGTCATATCAAGGTGGCATAAGTCTTAGAGGGGTCAATAAGAACCTCTTCATTTGTTTGAAGGCATTTTGACAATCCACCATCCAAGCTATCGTAGCTTGTTTCTTTAATAGTTGATTAATGGGGTGGATCTTGAAGGTCATGTTTGGTACATGAAATGTCTTATCGCACCCAATTACCCCAAGAATGTTCTCACTGTAGTCTCACTAGTTGGGGGAGTTGCATTTAATACTACTTTTACCTTTGCGAGGTCTACGTCTATCCCACTTTGTGAAACTATAAAACCCAATAGTTTTCCTGATGTTACTCCAAAAAGACACTTTTCTAGATTCAATCTCACTTTGTATTCTCATAATCTAGAGAAAATCTTATGAAGATCTTCCACATGTGTTGATCTTTATTTTGATTTAGCGAGTAAATCATCAACATATGTTTCTACTATTTTGTGAATGAGATTGTGGAAGATGTAAGTCATGGCTCTTTGATAAGTTGCTCCTACATTTTTCAACTTGAAAGGCATGACTACGTAACAAAAGGTCCCCCAGGGTGTGGTAAAAGTTGTCTTGTTTTGATCAACCTCTGCAATTTTGATTTGATTATACTCTGAAAAGCCATCCAAATAATTTCGTATCCCATGGTTGAATCTACAATTTTATCAATGGATGGTAATGGGAAATCATCCTTAGGGCATGCTTGGTTGATATCCCTAAAATCAAGACATTCAAATTTTTCCATTCTTCTTTAACACTGGGACAATGTTGGACACCTAATTTGAATAATCTACGGGTTTGATGAATCTCATGTTCAACAACTTTTGTAGTTATTATTTCACCATTTCTGCCACTTGTGGCTTTATGGGCCTCAATTTTTGCTTTATTGGTTTTGCATCTGATTTCATTACTAGATTATGCACTATGATTTTTAGGTCTCGTCTAGGCATATCTGCATATATCCAAGAAAAGACATCAGGAAATTCAATTAGAAATTAAGTGTATTCTTCCAACTCTTCATCATTTATTTCTTCCCCTAATTTCAACATTTGTAGTTTTTCTAGGGTTCCTATATTGAGATCAATCGTATCGCTAGTCAACAAAGTGTGTCCTTCCTCAAATTTTTGAGTTAGTGGAAATTCTGAATTTCTATCTACTTGGAAGATTTCTAGGTTATCCCCAAAGTAATCATCAAGATGGGGAAGGAGCATGTATCCTTTCTTATGGTAGACTCTCGGGAGACTGTCATAGGCATGCAGGTACTCCAGAATGGCTTCATCATTCTTGACATAGTCTCTAGTTAGTATCTCTATCCTATCCATCATTTAACTAAAGATGCTAGGTAATTCCTCACTTTCTAACAAAGGCCCGCCTTGTATTGATATAATAAATTTGGAGTTTTGCAATTGGGCATGAGGTGTGAACATAGCTGCTGATGTGGCCATTGAGTCCACCACCTGATTATCTTCTCTCGGTATGGATTTTATGGTAAAGAAATAAAAAAATTGGATTAATTTTTGGATGGTGTCTTTGTATGGACAAAGTTATTATAATTTGTCTCATAGTTTTTCATGACTTGATTGACTATCAATTAAGAGTCCCCAAAAGTGGAGACACTCTTAACACCCATTCTTAGGGCTAAAATGACTCCCAATGAGAGAGATTCATACTTGGAAATGTTATTTGTACATAAAATATCTAACCTAAATGTGAAGGGGAGAAATTTTCTTGTGGGCGAAGTAAGTACTACTCCTGCCCTGTAATTCCCTAGGTTTTCACCCAAATCATTAGCTAAACAAACACCGAACCAATAAATTTTTCATGTTTGCAAGTGTGACATTTAGATGTCATATGTCATAACAAGCACAACACCTAAGACGACATCACCATTGCACTATGCAAGGTGGTACAAGCAGAAGACTTCACCTATCATGTGACAACTCACCATGATGACCGAGTAAGAGGTAGAGCTCACTCCAAGATGAAAGTCAAATACACATTTATGACCTTCACCCTCACAAACACACAGAGTAGGATGAGCGTAACAGTCACCTTAATCCATTCCATGCCTATATCTAAAAATTACCAAAGAATAGATGAGAATGAATATTATATGCCAAAATTTAACTATGTTTAGCAAAGTAATATGGTCAAATCCAAACATACACAGAGCATACACACAACATACATGGAGTATGCATGGAATGCAAAAGCATACTGGATATGATTGTTGGGCTAACAAGCTATGTTATGCTAGGAATCAGACCAAAAACACACATCATGAGCCATAGGCTAGTAAAATCCATTGTTTACTAGGTGGTCATGAATGTGTGGTGTTAGAACTTGTCAAAATTGACCTAATCTTGCCTAGTTTTGTAAACCCTAAAATCAAAAAGTCCAATGTAGAGGGTTTTTATCTTTTCCCACTCATGTCTTAAAAAATCAAAAACCTTTATTAATATCCTTATTTCCCTCACACTTATGTTATATCCTTGAATTTTTATTTTGACATATGTAGTCTTATACAACATTCCCATGGAGATGTGTATTCACCCCTAATAAACCCTAGCGGACTTGCGGGGACTTTAGGTATAATACATCAATTCACCACTATACCGCAACAACTATTAAGGGACCCTAGCAGGTTAGAGGGAGTCTAAAACTGTTCACTGCAACACCACAATGGTTAGTAAGGGTGTGTGTGAGATGGCAGTAAGTAGTGAACTAAGCATATAAAGCTAGCCGCACTACCGCAACAAGTTATCATGACATCAAGGGTGATATGCAAGATTACAATAAGGAGTTAACAAGGCAATAGAGTTCCCCACAGCCCCATGGTGGATATGACATAGTAGTAAATATATGTGTGGGGTGGCAATAAAGGGTTAACAAGGTAATATGGTTACCTGCAACCCCGAAAAGGTCAACCACGACATAAAATGTTGCCTACGATATGACGGGAAGCATTAAAAAAAAATAATCTATAATCTTGCTACCCTGTGGGGGGTCTTGATTCGCCATGACGAGACTGTAGTACAGTTGTAATTACATTAATTACAAATGTAAGACTAATCATGTCAGTGATTTCTGACTGTTTGATCTCCTCAGATCAATGATGCATATTTGAATTCACATGAGTCAATCAGCCATTGTATCATTTAGCATGAAGTGCCATTAATGGTGAAATGATTTAGTTTTGAAGGTGATATATTTGGATTTTCATGTCATTTTGATCATTCACAGAAAATTGGTGTGCTCGGAGCCAAAATATTTAAATCTTGGTGAGAGCTCTATGACTACTGCATAATGGGTAAGTACATCTATGTGCCTCTCATCTATCCAGTTCAAAAGTGTATTTCAATTACAAGTTTCAGAATAGCTCTATAAACAAAAGTTTCAAAACCCTAGTTCAATATAATCTACACAATGCCTCCTAAAAAGAGTGAGTCTGTGAATAAAAAGGGAGATTCCTCAACTCCCAAACAAAAGAAGAGACCTCTTCAACAGTCAATATTAGATGTATTGCCAAAATCAGTAGACAAATGTTATAAAAAAAGTATTCAGGGATGAAGGACAAGTATGTAGATATGCAATTCTCCCCATTTCAGGATGGAATCTATTCTAGTATTTCAGTGATAAGAGGGATGCCTAGGCCCCTATTTCAAACCCCTAGACTCTAGACTTAGAAAAACTAGTAGTCTCTAATGTTTTCATAGATGTTGAGTTTGTCAAACTATTAGCACAACATTATCATTTAGTAACAAGGACTGTTAGGTTGCCTGATGGATCACCATTAGTAGTGTTAACAAAATCTATTGTCATTGAACATGTTTCTATTTCAAATATGTGCCTGATGTGTTGTCATTGATGTCAACATATCCTTCTGTCAGAAACAGTGAAGATAGTACAGAGGAGTGATTAGTATTTCCATTAAGGTGAAGATCAGAGTTTGTAGATTAAAGGGTTTGTATAGGGTTGTCTATTGTTTTGTTGAGATTTGAGAGGTCCACATGAAGATTTGGTGAAGTTATGGCCCTTTCAGTAGAACAAGTTTCTGCAGTTATTCTGTGATGACAGAGTGGCAAGAAGTTGGTCCAGATTGGTCTGGTATGAGAATATTGTGATCTCTGAATCTAGAGGCATGTCTGGGATATTGGTGTGTTCCCTTAACTTGAGTGGCTCATGGTTTGGAGATCTGGAAGCAATCTTTCTAGTATGACAGTCATGGTAGTGTGTGTTCTTGAGGTTCAGTGTGAAGATGCGAGTGATTCTGGTGATACAAAGTGGTGTGGCTATTCTCGTTGACTTAATTGTGCTTGTGGTGGTCTCTAGATTGTGTGGTTGTTGTGTTGGTGGTCCGCATTGATAAAGGAGCTCGTGATTGAAGGTTTCCTCTTAGTTGTTTCTATTCTTCCCAGTCTTGGTTGACTGGATGTTCCTAGTGTGTTGTAGATGATCTAAAGATCATTTTATGAAGCATGGCATGTTAATAGAGGAAGATTCAAGTCTCAGCTATGATTGGTCAATAGTGTAAAGATCCGCGTTAAGTTTGGCCGACCTTGTTGATCATTCCAAGATGGATGAAGTGTATAAATCCCTGTTGAAGAGCTGCCAAACATCATCCTTGAGAAAAACATATTAAAACTGAATAAAGGATCAAAAGCAGAGTAGAGAAGAAAAGGAGTGAGAGCAGTATAGAGTGTGAAGTTAGTAAAGAAGAATTTGGGGCAAAGCAGAAGTTTTTGAGCATTCATTGAAACTGAACTAGGCATGAAGTAGATGTTATTTTTTAGTTAATTCATTCTATTCTAAATTAATTTTGTAGGCAGTGAGCCTCCTCTTTTGAGCAGTGAGCTCTGGGCAGTGTGCCTGAAGGCATGTACCTTCTATTTTTCTAAAGTACTTTTAACAGGGTACAAATCTTTGTGGGTTAACCCCCACCATGGTTTTTCCCTTAACCGGGTTTCCATGTCAAAATCTTGGTGTCAAGTGTGTTGATTATGTTTATGCTCTTATGTTGTTGATATATACTTTAATGTTTACATCACTAATCTGGTAGTAAGATAATAAAGGAGGTTAAAAGAAGAAAAAGATTAAATTGTGTGACAACTGATTCATCCCCCCTCTCAGTTGTCTAGTCTAATTCCAACAATTGGTATCAGAGCCAGATCCTCTTATAAAAGCTTGACTGCTTGAGGAGATCTAGGATGTTGACCTACAAGAAGGATAGTTTGAGATTTGATGGAACAAATTATTTTGTTTGGAAGAATCGCATGGAGTGCCATTTACAATGCATGAGCGATGCCTATTGGGAGATAACCAGTGTTGAGTATAAACCTTCAAAGAAAGGTCCTTCAACTCCAGATCAAGTCAAAGATGCTGAAAATAACCTTCGAGCTAAAAAAGCTTTGTTGATTGCCCTGACTGATTCCGAAATGACAAATTTCTTTGGTTTAAAAACTGCTTATGAAATCTAGAAAAAGTTGGAATATCTATATGAAGGTGATAAATATGTCAAATGTGCCAAGTTGCAAAGTCTAAGAGGAAAATTTGAAATTATGAGGATGAGCGAAGATGAAAACATCACAATCTACATGCAAAAGATAAATGAACTTGTGTGTGGTATCAGGTGTGCTAGTGGAACTTTGGAAGAATCAGAGATTATATCAAAAGTACTCATATCTTTACCTGATTCATACAAACATAAGGTTACTCCTATAGAGGAGATCAGGACTATCTCAGATGTTACAAGAGATCATCTGGTTGGCAAAATTTTAGCTTTTGAATTAAATGAGTTTGGTGATTCTCTTCCCAAGTCTAAATCTGCATTTAAGGCTAGTGTATATGGAAAACAAAGATATGATCTGGTTGAAAGCTCTTCTACAAGATCAAACAGATTAGTGAAGACAAAGAAGGATCTTGAAGATATTGAACTTGAAACTGCTAATCTTGAAGCTCTTCTCACTAAAAGATTACCTAGAGGATTCGGTAAGTA
The DNA here is from genome assembly GCA_027924645.1 of Cunninghamia lanceolata. Taxonomy (NCBI): domain Eukaryota; kingdom Viridiplantae; phylum Streptophyta; class Pinopsida; order Cupressales; family Cupressaceae; genus Cunninghamia; species Cunninghamia lanceolata. The sequence goes on from BSBN01000030.1 coordinate 1,195,827, forward strand.
TGAAGGAAAATTACCACTCAAATGTTTTGCTTGTAATAAGATTGGTCATTTTGCCTCAAGATGTCCGGAGAGGTTTTCAAAACCAAACCCTAACAGATATCGAAATCAGAACAAATGTTACTATGTCTAAGAAACTGGTGAAGAAGGAGTCATCGATGATGAATCTGATCATGGAAGTTCCCCTGAAAATGATTGGGTGTTCATTGCCATTAAAGAGTCTACTGAATCTGCTAGCTATGCAAATATGGAAAGTGCCTTGGCTGCTCAGGTTGTTGAGAAAGATGAATGGGTGATTGATAGTGGATGTTCTCATCATATGACTGGAGATGAGAGTAAGTTTGTGAATTTTGAAAATTATGAAGGCGGGCTTGTGAAATTTGGAGATAACTCAACTGGTAGAATTCATGGTAGAGGATCCATCTCTTTTGATGGTAAGAATATCACAAATGATGTTCTTTATGTGGAAGGACTAAAACATAATCTTCTCAGTGTTGGACAGTTGGTTGATAAAGGTTATGATCTTTGATTCAAAGACGGAAAGTGCAGAATCTTGGAGAGTTTCAGAACTGAAATTGCATCCGATACTCAAACCAGAGGTAACATTTTTCATTTAATTAGCTCTGGCAAAAGCTATTTGATTTCTTAGATAGATCAGAGTTGGTTATGGCATAGGAGGATGTGTCACGTGAATTTTGATAATATTATCAAAATAAGTACCACTCAGGCTATGAGAGATCTTCCAAAACTTGTGAAACCTAATAGCATTTTTAGAGAATGTCAATTGGGGAAACAGAGCAAAATTTCATTCAAAAGTAAGGAACAAGTCTCTTTGATGGATGATTGGAACTGGTACATATTGATCTCTATGGTCCTTCTAGAATTAGGAGTGTGCAAGGAGATAGATATTTCATGTTGTTGATAGATGACTACTCTAGGATGATGTGGGTAACCTTCCTAAAAGAAAAATCAGAAGCTCTTGAAAAATTCAAGGTGTTCAAAGTGATGGTGGAAAATGAAATTGGTGAAAAATTGAAATGTCTGAGATCTGACAGAGGTGGAGAATTTACTTCCCATAAGTTTGATGCTTTCTGTGAAAAGCATGGCATAAAAAGACAGTTATCTATTCCTAGGACTCCCCAACAAAATGGAGTTGTGGAAAGAAAGAACCAGACCATTCAAGAAGTTGCCAGGACCATGATGATGGAAACAAATGTTCCTCAAGTTTATTGGAGAGAAGCTATAAGTACTATTGTCTACACTCTTAATCAGGTGCAGATCGGAGGCAATTCTGGTAAGACCCCTTATGAACTATGGCTTGGTCATCCTCCCACTGTGAGATATTTTAGAGTTTTTGGTAGTAAATGCTACATCAAAAGAGATGAGGATTTAGGCAAATTTGATACAAGAAGTGATGAGAGAATATTTTTGGGATACTCTACTCAAAGTAAGGCTTACTAGTGCTTTAACAAGAGGTTGAAAAAGATTGTTGAAAGTGCTAATGTTAGAGTTAATGAGATCAAGGAAGGACATTCCAGGTTCTGCGGATATGATTCAGATGATCAAAATGAAAGTCAAAGTCAAGGAAAGTTAGTTCAAAGTCTGACTCAGATGCAAATTGATCCAGAAACTCCAGAGACTCAAGGAATTAGTACAAATGTTGAGGAACAAGCTCAAGAAATAGAAGCCCAAGCATCTCCCAAAACCCCCAGGTATGTAAGAATGAATCATCCTAAAGATCAAATCATACAGGATAGAAATAAAGGTGTTTGAACTAGGAAAATAGTTGTTGAAGATCAAGAAGAAATTTGTTTGATTTCAAGGATTGAACCTAAATCAGTTGATGAAGCCTGCATTGATGAAAATTGGGTAAAAGCAATGGAAGAAGAATTAATGCAAATTGAAAAGAACCACACTTGGGATCTTGTTCCTAGGCCAAAGGACAAAAATGTAATTGGAACCAAATGGGTCTTCTGGAATAAACTAAATGAAGATGGTGAAGTGGTAAGAAACAAAGCAAGGTTGGTATGCAAAGGCTATTCTCAAGTAGAAAGAATTGATTTTGAAGAAACTTTTGCTCCGGTGGCAAGAATAGAAGCAGTTAGATTGTTTCTTTCATTTTCTACTTTCAAAGATTTTAAAGTGTATTAGATGGATGTCAAATCAACATTCCTGAATGGAGATTTGGAGGAAGAAGTCTACATTGAGAAACCGGAAGGATTCCAGTTGTCTGATCAGGGTGACATGGTTTGTAGACTGAGAAAAGCCTTGTATGGACTCAAGCAAGCTCTAAGAGTCTGGTATGCAAGATTGGATAAATATTTGCTTAAGATACGTTTTAGCAAAGGTACTACGGATAGTAATCTTTACTTCAAGATTAATCATGAGGACATCCTGATTGTTGAGGTCTTTGTTGATGATATCATTTTTGGTGGAAATGAATGTATGTGCAAAGTATTTGCTGACCAAATGAAAAGTGAATTTGAAATGTCTATGTTTGGAGAGATGAATTTATTTGTAGGTCTGCAAATTGTTCAGTCAAACAAAGGTATCTTTATATCTCAGTCCAAGTATGTGAAATAATTACTAAAGAAGTTTGGAATGGAAGATTCAAAGCCAATAGGTACACCTATGGTAACCGGATGCAAGTTAAGTAAAGATGATGATTCACCCAAGGCAAATTAGAAAAGGTATAGATCAATGATTGGAGGATTGCTCTATCTGACCCAGACCAGACCTGACATCATGAAAGTCATTGGACTTGTTGCTAGATTTCAATATGATCCAAAAGAATCCCATGTTGTGGCAGTCAAAAGAATTTTTAGATATCTCAAGGGGACAATTGATTATGGATTGTGGTATCCAAAAGATAATGACTTTACTCTTCATGCATACACAGATGCTGATTGGGCAAGAGATGTGGATGACAAAAAGAGTACTAGTGGTTGTGCCTTTTTCTTGGGAAAGAGATTAGTCTCTTGGATGAGCAAAAAACAAGAGGCAATAGCTCTGTCTACTATAGAAGTAGAATATATAGCAGCAACAAATAATTGTACTCAAGTTCTGTGGATGAAGTAAATGTTGAAGGACATCAAAGTTGTGTTTGAGGAGCCAGTCACAATCTTTTGTGATAATTCTAGTGCAATAAGTATCTCAAAGAATCCAGTGTTGCATTCAAAGACAAAGTATATGTCTATCAAATTTTATTTCTTGAGAGAGAAGGTAAATGAGAATGAAGTCAAGTTGGAGTTTGTGTCATCTAAAGATCAGATTATAGATATCTTCACTAAGCCTCTTCCCAAGGATACCTTTGAATATCTCAGAGAAAAGTTAGGGGTTATTACCCCTGCAAATTAGAACTAAGATGCACTAAGGTGCATCAGTCCGGTGGAATTCTTAGTCATATCTTGAGATCCAGATTGATGTTGAGAAAATACTGTTGTGATGTTCACAACACGCCCCATTATGCTCCTTAGCAAAATGGGGACCCCTGCTGATGTTTTGTTTTTTGCTTCTGCTTGTGTTTGTCTGCTTTCTGGCGGTTTGGTAAAAATGAGTCAGGTGCATCATCATCATGAAGGTCAGAATGAGGTAGGTCATCATCATGAGGTCAATTTGTCAAAGTTCATATTTTGTTTCTGTGACCTCACATTTAGAAAGAGCTTGAAATTCCATGCAGGTTTGCCTTTTACTTCACTTGAAAATTCGTCCATATGTGGAAGTTATGCACAGTCAAAGTTTTGGTCAAACCTGATAATCACAAGTGATCATCATATTTTTTTCATGTTGTCAAGTTCATCATGATCTTGATCTATCACCTGATAAAATCATGCAGTCGAAATATCTGGACGTCAATCTTAGGTGATAGTGCCCTTTACCCGTCAAATGACCTTATGCGCATCGTGAGCATCATGTTTTGAGTACAACCCGATATTTCATAACAACGAGCATCATGATACTTTTTTACATCACCTGATGTTATAATATCATGCTGATATTACAATATCACCCTGACTTAGAAAATCCACCATCTGCATAATTTGCATGCGCATGCCAAAATCCTATCGGAAGGTCATCATCCTGATCTTTCACAGGAGGGTCATATTTGCTGAAATTCGCTAAGATGATGATGACATCTTCATATCCACCTGATCTCCTTTTGCATGATCATGATGATCATCCTATCTTTTAAGGGAAGGTGATATTCTATTCCTCAACAACATGATCATATTTTAAATATCACCCTAGCGCTAACCTGATGATGACCTCAATTCATCCTCATGCTTCGAAGACGAAATATGATGGTTACGTCATCATGATAATTTGATGAGGAGGATCATCATATTTTTTATCCTATCATATTGTCAAGATCATCATGATCTTGTTTGTCTACCCGATATTTCGTGAAGTCCTCCTGCCGAGAAATATGACCTTTTGCAAATATCCTGATGATCATCATCATCACATTTCCCTTCAGCAGGATATTTTCCAAAACATGATCCGGTTCGCGAAACATCCTGATGACGTCATATTCTAAGTTTAACAAAGGCCCCGGATATCATGATGACATCATCCCGATCTAATAAACGAAGAAGCAAATATCCTGATGATCATCATCATCCTGATCTTTTGAGAGGGTTACCTTGGCCGCAAAAGGGGTCGTATTACATTCATCATCCTGATCATGCTCCTTAGGTGACCCGATATCACAATTATCCCCTGATCTTAACTGAACATGATGATGACATCATCTTTTGCATTTTAATGAAGCCCGAATATGACGATGACGTCACCATCATTTTCCTTTCCTCAGCAGTAGGATCATATTTCATATCCTCCTATTTTCCTTCGACATGATGATGATGATGATGTTATTCTTTTCCCCGATATACAGAAGCAAAACATCCTGATGACATCATCTGGACATTTGAAAGTGGGAGCATCATATTTCCAAAATATCATGCAGATGAAGTGAACATTGGCCGAGCGATTTTTTTTTTGACACGCCGATGGCGATAGTCATGCCGATGGGCGGGAAATGAAGCGGTGGAGTTTTAAACCATTTTTTGGTGCCCGTGGCATTTTTTCGGTCAGCGATGGTTGACCCGATGGGTTTTGAGCGGTCTGAATGCGTTTTGAACGCGTTTTGAGAGTATTTTGGACCCGATTTCCACAATTTTGTGCAGTCACCTGGATTTAAACGGTTATTTTAATTTCCTGCTGTTTATGTGATAAATGAAATACTTATTGCTTGTCTTGTCTTGCAGGCTTGCAGTTGAGGAAGCAGCTGGAAAGTCAACACAGTGACCTCATGGAGGAAGGAAATCCAATCTCAGGAGCAGGAAGATAAGGATGAAGTGCGAAAAAGTCAAGGCCATTCAAGTGAAGAACAAGGTTGCAGCTGAGAGTATTACTACAACAGACAAACAAGAGTTATTGCTGAGCTGCCAGAACTTCTCAGAAGGGGCAATATTTCGCCTAGATTTGACACTGCTCAGAGATATTTTGAAGAGCTGGTTCACCTGTATTTATTGCTGTAACCAGGGGTTTGAACCAGGGGTTCAGTTAGGTTTTTGCTGTAGTGAGGACAATCAGAATGTCTTTATATTGTGCCTCTCTACACTGTAATACTTGACAACAGGGATTTTAGGAAAACAACAGGGGCTACAACAGGATTTTTCTTTTAGGAACATACAGCGAGTTAGCATAGTTTAGAAGTAGAAGAAGGAGGTCGCCTGTTTGTCTGCAGTAAGGTGCACGTGGAATATCTGGCTGTCTTACTGTATCTGTAAAGCTTGTAAGTTCTCTGTAGTATGATCAATGAAACTAAGAGTCATTCCTATATTGTAAATCATGTATGACTATTCGTTTCTAATACAATAGAATCTGGAGTTCTGCATCTATCTTCTGAGTGTTCTCCTGCTCTTCTTTGTGTTTTGAAATATTTTTCTTTGAGAGCTTGCAATTTTAAATGTATGTTTGTGAAAATGCTCAGAACTTACATTTAAGGTTTTTACTATGGATTTGATCAAATTACTGTGGTATTTACATAGTGCATAACAGAAACAATTAGATCCTTCGGTAGATTAAATGAGGTATAGATTAGATCTTTCTAACTTTTCCCAACCCATCTGAAATATTTAGCTAAAAACGTAGAAATCTAAAGGAAATTGTCTCAAATTTGAAGAAGCATGCATAACAGAGTTAAGAGTAGATAGTTTTCATAAGTGCATGAAGGAGAAAGCTGCAAAAAATCCAAGAAAACCATCTAAAACTTGCAGCCCAGTAACACTTGTATGCAAATGAACAGAATACTTGTTGAAATCCATGATCTTTTTGCATATTCTTAGTCCAGTAAACCACCAAACAAACCTAAACTACGTAAGGCCCCTTGAACATTACAGCTTCACATTGACCAACTGAACTTGACCAACCGAACCATTGTAGACTTGGGATTAGTTGAATCTCAAATGATTCCTTCTTATCTTTCAAGTATAGTTTCAGTTCATTACATGTGAATTTTAACTTATTGTTATGATTGCATCAAAACAGTCATCAACAGTTTTTTGGCACTAGAAGGAGGGCCTGATTTGGTTTAGGGTTAAAATTTTGAGTTTTAAATGTTATATTCTGAGATATGTTAGATCTCATAAAATTTCAAAGGCCTAAAAAGTTGAAAGAAGGTCCCATTTTTTTAATGGACTCATATGGGGACAGTTTTCAAGTTGACATTCCTTCACTTCAGAAAGCTTTGAATAACCAGCTTTATCCTAAAAATTTATATAGCTATGGTTTATTTGGAAGGTGTAGGATACATGAGTCCGCAGAGCATGGTGAGCTTAATTGTATAGCTTTCCTTACAAGATTAGATTTATATTTGAAAGGACTAATCTCTCTCTCAGATGTGTATAAGGCTGAAAGTTGGCAGGGAAATGAGGAGATTATTGAGCGACAGGAGGACGCAGCATCAACGGTCATTAAATGTGCAGAGGATACAAAGATGGAACCAATGCTAGGAATAAAGGATAATAAGATCTCTCTCCAGGAATCATGTGATGGTAAGAAAAAAAATCTGTCTTTTCGTCAGGATCCGGCTGTGATTAAAGTTAGTGAAAAGTATAAATATCCTAAAAAATGCAGAGAAGAAATCACAGCTCATGTCCCTTTTCTAGATAATAAGCAAAAAGGATTTAATGAAAAAGAAAAGGAAAGTGAGGTTCATCTTGATACATTTGATAAATATATAGAACTACTAAGGAATATTTGTCAAGAAGAAACCTCTGGATCTGACCTGAAAAGTTTTAACGAACATGATTTGGCAAAGAAATGTAAACAAGCATTGGCAGAATTAAAATGCACTAAAATTGATGAGATCCCTACTATAGAAGCTAATGAAGTCATAGAAAAGAAAGTAAATCCTAGTGTTACACCTGGCTTCTTTAAATTGAATGATCAAAATCAAAATTGTTGCAGGTCAATAGGATTAGACTCTTCACTAAGTGACAAATATGAGTCATCTGATGAGCAATTCTTGAAAAAAAGGGATACAGAGGATCATGGAGCTGCTGTACACAATCAGACATCACCCCCATGCCATGTTGAAAATAAAACAGGGGAGTACTCCTGTCAATCAAAAGATGTCGTCCCACCTTTACTCTCAAGTGATTTAGAAATGATTAAATTTTGTATATCAGATGATGATCAGGATACTTACTTAAGTGTTGATGTGCAGGAAACTAATGAGAACATTGAGAGGTTTGCTAAATTTGAGGATAAACTGAACATCCAGAATGAAGGAACAAAACTGGATGAAGATGAAGAAATGATACATCTAGAGTCATTCATCTTTCAACTTGAAAAGGGACTAGACATGGAGTTGGGCAACGAAAATGAAGAGTTAAATGAAGAGCCAGCTATCAATGAACAAGCGTGTTCCACAGAGCTAAGGGCACATCAGGTTGTCTCTTTCCTCTCCTTAGTAAACAATGATAAAGGCTATTTTGATTATGGAAATTCAAGAGATAGGACCTGCATATGGATTAATCATAAACCTGATGAGCAGCCTCAGTTACTAGTTAAGAGCTATTCTGATAAACACAATGAATCTAAAATACCAGATTTTTTTTCAGAATTCAAAGATAAATCTGCTAGGATGAGGACCATAACTAGTACCTTGTTACTCCTGCACAACCTAAAGAAATATGCAAGTAGGGGTGTTTTTGGGTCTTTTTCCTGGGTTTCTAATTGCCTTGTAGAGGCTTGTATATAGTCTGGTAGGGTAGTTGTTTTTGTTTTTGTGTTCTTCTTTTGCTGTTTTCTTTTTAGGTTAGTTGTTTGTATAGTTCCTTTTTGTTTGTTTTTGCTTTTTCTTTCTTTCTGTTTGTACAGTTTTTTCTTTTGCTGTGTTGTTTGTACAGCCTGTTTGTTTGGTTTGTTTGTTGTCTCCTCAGCAGGGATCTTTATTTTACTTTAGAGTATTAAGGAGCAAAACTAGCAACCATTCAAAACAGTATAAAATTTAGGGTATTCAGGTTAACCATTTGCAATTTACACATAACTTGTCACTGTCATGAATGTAGAGAGTTGTTCATCTTCTAAAGTTTTGTATTCAATAAATGTGATTGAGAATTCGAAGCAGGTTTCTCACGATGACACACCTAAAATCCTTGGGTTTGTTGAACTTACCAGTGTAGATATTAGGTGAAAAATCAGAGGTCACCCTTGCTACCATTACAATTCTCAGCTTAATTTCAGCAAGTGTCCACTCCTTGCATCATGAAGTTACAAATTGCTATATCTTATGAAATCTTTCAAAATTAGAAAAGAAAAAATAAATAAATAAATAAATAAAGCAGATTATACTGAAAATCCAGATTAAGCCATCTAGGTAACTCTACCAGGGCTATGGACGCTCGCTGGCAGTGGGGCTCTACTTAGGAGAATTGTAACGATAACCTTGCCGGGGCTATGGACGCTCGCTGGCAGCAAGGCTCTATCCGGTCGGCTATGAGGGAATATCCTCACCTACGTAGGCTAATATCAGTCACTGGTTTGTTCGACCGATCTTCAAGATGAGGATAATTAATCACGTGCACACAACTAAACTAAAAATGGAAGTTCATGCATCTTTATTGAATACTTTGAGTCTCAAGCTGAATAGTAATTTGCAGGAAAGATAGTTGGAAGTTATGAGTTCATTTCATCTAGTTTCCTTGAACACTCTGAATTTAATTGTTTTGTTTTGGTTGCTAGTTGTTGTGATGTTCACAACACGCCCCATTATGCTCCTTAGCAAAATGGGGACCCCTGCTGATGTTTTGTTTTTTGCTTCTGCTTGTGTTTGTCTGCTTTCTGGCGGTTTAGTAAAAATGAGTCACGTGCATCATCATCATGAAGGTCAGAATGAGGTAGGTCATCATCATGAGGTCAGTTTGTCAAAGTTCATATTTTGTTTCTATGACCTCACATTTAGAAAGAGCTTGAAATTCCATGCAGGTTTGCCTTTTACTTCACTTGAAAATTCGTCCATATGTGGAAGTTATGCACAGTCAAAGTTTTGGTCAAACCTGATAATCGCAAGTGATCATCATATTTTTTTCATGTTGTCAAGGTCATCATGATCTTGATCTATCACCTGATAAAATCATGCAGTCAAAATATCCGGACGTCAATCTTAGGTGATAGTGCCCTTTACCCGTCAAATGACCTTATGCGCATCGTGAGCATCATGTTTTGAGTACAACCCGATATTTCATAACAACGAGCATCATGATATTTTTTTACATCACCTGATGTTATAATATCATGCTGATATTACAATATCACCCTGACTTAGAAAATCCACCATCTGCATAATTTGCATGCGGATGCCAAAATCCTATCGGAAGGTCATCATCCTGATCTTTCACAGGAGGGTCATATTTGCTGAAATTCGCTAAGATGATGATGACGTCTTCATATCCACCTGATCTCCTTTTGCATGATCATGATGATCATCCTATCTTTTAAGGGAAGGTGATATTCTATTCCTCAACAGCATGATCATATTTTAAATATCACCCTAGCGCTAACCTGATGATGACCTCAATTCATCCTCATGCTTCGAAGACGAAATATGATGGTTACGTCATCATGATAATTCGATGAGGAGGATCATCATATTTTTTATCCTGTCATATTGTCAAGATCATCATGATCTTGTTTGTCTACCCAATATTTCGTGAAGTCCTCCTGCCGAGAAATATGACCTTTTGCAAATATCCTGATGATCATCATCATCACATTTCCCTTTGGCAGGATATTTTCCAAAACATGATCTGGTTCGCGAAACACCCTGATGACGTCATATTCTAAGTTTAACAAAGGCCCCGGATATCATGATGACGTCATCCCGATCTGATAAACGAAGAAGCAAATATCCTGATGATCATCATCATCCTGATCTTTTGAGAGGGTTACCTTGGCCGCAAAAGGGGTCGTATTACATTCATCATCCTGATCATGCTCCTTAGGTGACCCGATATCACAATTATCCCCTGATCTTAACTGAACATGATGATGACGTCATCTTTTGTATTTTAATGAAGCCCGAATATGACGATGACGTCACCATCATTTTCCTTTCCTCAGCAGCAGGATCATATTTCATATCCTCCTATTTTCCTTCGACATGATGATGATGATGATGTTATTCTTTTCCCCGATATACAGAAGCGAAACATCTTGATGACGTCATCTGGACATTTGAAAGTGGGAGCATCATATTTCCAAAATATCATGCAGATGAAGTGAACATCAGCCGAGTGATTTTTTTTTTGACACGCCGATGGTGATAGTCATGCCGATGGGCGGGAAATGAAGCGGTGGAGTTTTAAACCATTTTTTGGCGCCCGTGGCATTTTTTCGGTCAGCGATGGTTGACCCGATGGGTTTTGAGCGGTCTGAATGCGTTTTGAACGCGTTTTGAGAGTATTTTGGACCTGATTTCCACAATTTTGCGTAGTCACCTGGATTTAAACGGTTATTTTAATTTCCTGCTATTTATGTGATAAATGAAATACTTATTGCTTGTCTTGTCTTGCAGGCTTGCAGTTGAGGAAGCAGTTGGAAAGTCAACACAGTGACCTCATGGAGGAAGGAAATCCAATCTCAGGAGCAGGAAGATAAGGATGAAGTGCGAAAAAGTCAAGGCCATTCAAGTGAAGAACAAGGTTGCAGCTAAGAGTATTACTACAACAGACAAACAAGAGTTATTGCTGAGCTGCCGGAACTTCTCAGAAGGGGCAATATTTCGCCCAGATTTGACACTGCTCAGAGATATTTTGAAGAGCTGGTTCACCTGTATTTATTGCTGTAACCAGGGGTTTGAACCAAGGGTTCAGTTAGGTTTTTGCTGTAGTGAGGACAATCAGAATGTCTTTATATTGTGCCTCTCTACACTTAATACTTGACAACAGGGATTTTAGGAAAACAACAGGGGCTACAACAGGATTTTTCTTTTAGGAACATACAGTGAGTTAGCATAGTTTAGAAGTAGAAGAAGGAGGTCGCCTGTTTGTCTGCAGTAAGGTGCGCGTGGAATATCTGGCTGTCTTACTATATCTGTAAAGCTTGTAAGTTCTCTGTAGTATGATCAATGAAACTAAGAGTCATTCCTATATTGTAAATCATGTATGACTATTCGTTTCTAATACAATAGAATCTGGAGTTCTGCATCTATCTTCTGAGTGTTCTCCTGCTCTTCTTTGTGTTTTGAAATATTTTTCTTTGAGAGCTTGCAATTTTAAATGTATGTTTGTGAAAATGCTCAGAACTTACATTTAAGGTTTTTACTGTGGATTTGATCAAATTACTGTGGTATTTACATAGTGCATAACAGAAACAATTAGATCCTTCGGTAGATTAAATGAGGTATAGATTAGATCTTTCTAACTTTTCCCAACCCATCTGAAATATTTAGCTAAAAACGTAGAAATCTAAAGGAAATTGTCTCAAATTTGAAGAAGCATGCATAACAGAGTTAAGAGTAGACAGTTTTCATAAGTGCATGAAGGAGAAAGCTACAAAAAATCCAAGAAAACCATCTAAAACTTGCAACCCAGTAACACTTGTATGCAAATGAACAGAATACTTGTTGAAATCCATGATCTTTTTGCATATTCTTAGTCCAGTAAACCACCAAACAAACCTAAACTACGTAAGGCCCCTTGAACATTACAGCTTCACATTGACCAACTGAACTTGACCAACCGAACCATTGTAGACTTGGGATTAGTTGAATCTCAAATGATTCCTTCTTATCTTTCAAGTATAGTTTCAGTTCATTACATGTGAATTTTAACTTATTGTTATGATTGCATCAAAACAGTCATCAACAAATACTACTCTAAGGAGTAGTCAATATGTAAACGTTGGAGATTAGTATAAAATAAAAAGGGGAAGAGATGATTACAAATATGCGCCCTTTGCCATTGATGTCAAAGGTGAAGAGAAGTCATGTGAAAAACTTGGAAGTAAGTAGTTGCTGGTGAAAGGGGGAGTAGTGAAGAAAGTGGTTGCAGGTGTGACAAGAGAAAGGGGGAGAAGTTCTTGTCTTGATGGTTAAATCAATTTTTCACATCATATGTTGCCATCAATGACAAAGTGGGAGATTGTTGCAAATATGTGCCTGATGTGTTGTCATTGATGTCAACATATCCTTTTGTCAGAAACAGTGAAGACAGTGCAAAGGAGTGATCAATATCTCCAGTAAGGTGAAGATCAAAGTTTGTGGATTAAAGGTTTTGTATAGGGTTGTCTATTGTTGCTCCAGTTGAGATTTGAGAGGTCCGCATGAAGATTTGGTGAAGTTATGGCCCTCTGAGTAGAACAAGTTTCTACAGTTATTCTGTGATGACAGAGTAGTAAGAAGTTGGTCCGGATTGGTCCGGTATGAGAATATTGTGATCTGTGGATCTAGAGGCATGTCTAGGATGTTGGTGTGTTCCCTCAACTCGAGTAGCTCATGGTTTGGAGATCTGGATGTAATCTTTCTAGTATGACAAGCATGGTAGTGTGTGTTCTTGAGGTTCAATGTGAAGATGCGAGTGATTCTGGTGATGCGAAGTGGTGTGGTTGTTCCTATTGACTTAAATGTGCTTGTGGTGGTCTCTAGATTATGTGGATATTGTGTTGGTGGTCCGTATTGACAAAGGAGCTCGTGATTGAAGGTTTCCTCTTGGTTGCTGTTGTTCTTCCCAGTCTTGGCCGACTGGATGTTCCTAGCAAGTTGTAGAAGATCTAAAGATCATTTTATGAAGCATGGCGTGTTAATAGAGGAACATTCAAGTCTCAGCTATGATTGGCTGATAGTGTAAAGATCCGCATTAAGTTTGGCCAACCTTGTTGATCATTCCAAGATGGATGAAGTGTATAAATACTTGTTGAAGAGTTGTCAAACATCATCCTTGAGAAAAATAGATTAAATTCAAATAAATGATTAGAAGCAGAGCAGAGAAGAAAAGGAGCAAGAGTAGTATAAAGTGTGAAGTTAGTAAAGAAGAATCTAGGGCAAAGTAGAAGTTTTTGAGCATTCATTGAAACTAAACTAGGCATGAAGTAGATGGTATTTTTCAATTAATTCATTCTGTTCTAAATTAATTTTGTAGGTAGTGAGCCTCCTCTTTTGAGTAGTGCGCCCAAAGGCATGTGCCTTTTCTAAAGTACTTTTAACAGGGTACAAATCTTTGTGGGTTAACCCCCACCGTGGTTTTTCCCTTAACCGGGTTTCCACGTCAAAATCTTGGTGTCAAGTTGGTGCAGGAGCACCTACCTGACAGCTGGCCTTCATGAGGCAGTTAGTAGTTTAGGTCTTGTTTGTGTTTCCAAGAAGGTCTGTTAGACCAATTGCATGTAATAAGGTCATGCTGATCATGATAGGATCATGCTGACCAGGCTTTTGCTATTTTTAGCTAGTTAGTTATAACAGCTGTCATGATGTATGTTCGGTGGGATCTCCCAGCCGCCTGGAGAGTTCCCAGCCGCTTGGAGTCGGGTCAGTAGTACTCGAAAGCAAGTCTATTTAAGCATGAGATCGGTTGATTGTAGAGATCATCGATCGGCAGTCTAGTGTTGCATCAAGCAGAGGAATTGAGTGTTCTGTGTGGGGAACATCATATTTGTATTGCATCTTTGAATCAATAAAGATCCTGTTTCATTTTCTGTTTGGTCTCCTTTGTGCAATTGATCTGCTGGTTTGAGTGGTTTCATGGATTCACTGATCCATTCCGCTGGTTGACTCATCTGATCGGTGGAATGGTAATGTACAGTAGGGTAGGCTGTAGTTTGTTTTCCGTTTGCATGCAGGTGTGCAGGATCGCGGTCGACAGATGTTGAGAAGCCTAGCATCTTCATGTGCTAGGTCGAGCTGAGTGAGTTGGAAGATCACCCTGAGTTGGATCGGGTCATCCCTGGAGGATCGGCAAAGTGAAATTTTGCTAAGTGAAGAAACTGGTCAAGACGGCATCATCAGGATATCTAGGTGAATATCTTGCAGTCGGGTTTGGACATCGTCATCCGGATAAGTGGAGGAGAGCATGATGTTGTCGATTGCATGAAGTGCAAGTGCGTCGGGGTGATCATCATCATCTGGAGGAGCCGAGGAGGACTGCATCGGCATCAGGTAGAAGATCGGGTCATGAAACTGTTGGAGTTTTCATGTTGCGAGTGCATCAGGATGTTTTAAGCCGGACATAGACTAAGTGCATGTATCGGCATCAGGATCATCATATCGGAGTGCCAATCGTCCGCATATCGCGAGTAGATGCGGGAGAGAAAGTTCGTGTTTTTTCGACTAAGTGTTGAAAAGGTCATCAGGATATTGGGTGACGTCATCGTCATCAGGATATGACGTCATCGTCATCAGGATATTGAGATATCCCCCTATGCATATTGATCCTGTCGTCGCTAAGGGTTTGGCATCGGCGAAGGCTCTCGGCAGAAGGTTGTGAAACATCATCAGGAGGTGTATCGGCGTAGGCAGAAAGTTGTTAAGCATCATCAGGATGTTCCAAGACAACCGGATAAATCGTATCATGATGCTGTTGTGTGTATAGACGGCTATCGGGACATCGAAGGGAAGCAGTTGAAGGAGATCGTCATCAGGATATTAGAAGCTACCGGATATTTGGATATCCTGCTGACGAAGGTAGTGTCGGAGATCATGATAAAGACGCGAGTGTTCGGCGACCGATGAACAGTGCAACAGGAGGATGTTTGCGCCCGCTGAACATCATGATGATGATGTTGGAAGGAAGACGGATGAGGTGAACAGTGGTTGGCAGGAGGACAATTGCGATCGTCCGAAAGATGATGATGCTGACTGTGTAACGCGAAACATGATGCTGTTGGTAGTTTTAGGGAATATGATGATGATGATGAGGTTGGTCTGCAGACATTCATGCTATATGCGAAGGTAATAGTGTGGATGCCTCTGCATCATAGTGGTATCAGAGCTCAGCAAAAGGTCTGGGCTGGGGTGTGTTGATTCTGTCACCGAAAGGGCAGAGGTAGAGTGGATTGTGTGTTGTGTGTTGATTGAGAGGTTGACAAAATGCCTCCTAAAGGTAGTGGTACTGCAAGGGAACTGCAGGAGATGAAGGAGAAACATGCTAGAGAGATGAGGAAGATGAAGGAGCTTGCTGAAGCACTTCAAGCCAGGCTGACAGCCCTGGAAAAGAACAAAAAGAGGGAAGTGGAAGACAGTGAGTCTGAAGAAGATGCAGATACTGTTGAAGAGTATGAAGAGGTAGCTGAAGATCTGGATGCTGAAGACCAGAGATTGGCAAAACTGTTAAAGGCAGTGCAGAGTGAAAAACCTAAGGTAAAGGTTGATGTTACCAAGTATACTGGAAGCTTGAATGAAGATGAGTTGTTGGATTGGATTGCTGCACTTGATAATCACTTTGAGTGTGAAGGTGTTGCTGAGGATCAGAAGGTAAAGATTGCAAAGACCAAGTTAGGAGGTCATGCTTTGGTATGGTGGGATTATGTACAATCTGAGAGAAGGAAACAAGGGAAGTCTAAGATCACTTCTTGGGATAAGATGGTAGCAAGGATCAAAGGAAAATTCTTGCCAAGGGATTATGAAATCCAGATGTTTAAGAAGCTGCAATTCTTAAAGCAGAAAGACAGGGATGTGAAAGCATATACTGAGGAATTTTATCTGTTAAGTATGAGATCTGGTCATCATGAGAATGAGGTAGAAAAGGTGGCTAGGTACTTGGCTGGTTTGAGATTTAACATACAGGATGAGTTAGTTTTAGCTAACCCTAAGAATGTGGAGGATTGTTATCAAATGGCAATCAGGATTGAAGAAAAGATGAATAGAGGACATGATAAGTCCATGAGAGGAAGAGGAAACAATAGGGGAAGAGGAACAGCCCCTGCACAAAAGCAAACAAATGAGGGTCAAGAAGACACTGGTAAAGGACAGGGACAGTCTGATTTTAGAGGTGGATGGAAAGGTAGAGGAAGATTTGGAGGTGGTAGAGGTTCTACTACATTTTCAGGCAAGTGTTACACCTGTGGAGAGTTTGGTCATCCATCTTTCAAATGTCCAGAAAACAAAGGTTCATCATCCAGAAATGATAGAACTAGTGACAAGAGAGTACAATTGGTACAAGAAGAGAAAGTAGAAGAAAGTGCACAGAGTTCAACCAAAGGTCCTGAGAATTATGGATATCCAGAGAGTGGAGAATCATTGATGTTAAGGAGAATTAGTTTGCAGGCATCAACGGATATGATGCAAAGAAGAGCTCTTTTCAAGACCACATGCAAGAGCAAAGGTAAGGTATGTAAGGTTGTCATTGATACTGGTTCAACAGACAACATGGTATCTCAGGAAATGGTGGATAAACTGAAGCTGGAAAGGATTCCACATCCACACCCTTACAAGGCATCTTGGGTGAGTGATAGGCAATCACTTTTTGTCTCTGAACAGGCATATGTGGATTTCCAGATTGGACCATATCATGATAGAATTTTGTGTGACATATTGCCTATGGAATGTTGTCACCTACTGTTGGGTAGACCATGGCAATTTGACAGAAGGGTACTGTATGATGGGTATGCTAATACCTACACCATCAAGAAGGATGGGAAGATTATTAAGTTGATGCCATTGCAGGCAAAAGCTGCAGTACAGAAGGCAGCTCAAATCATTTTAATGGGAAAGAAGGAATTTGTGCAGATGCCTAGAGGAGCAGGCATAAAAGCAGATAAGGATACTGCAGGGAAAGGAGTTGTTACAGACAACAAGCTGAAGAATGTTTCAGTTGTGACTGACAGAGGTCAGCAGCAGGTGCAGAAACAGGGGTGCAAACAGCAACCAGTTCAGAAGCATGACAAGGATGTTGTCATAGTTGGGACTATTGTTTGTCCTATAAAGATTGAAGGAAAAATACAGTTGAACACCACAGAGGCAGTTCAGACAGAGGTTCTGGTCAGGCAACCTGACAAACACTGGGAATGTGAGAAAAAGGCCTACATTGACAGGCATGAGGATTTACTTGCCAGAAAGCAAGTCACAGTTCAGAAGGCTTGGAGCAGCCAAGAGTCAGCAGCAGATAAAGCTGGAGCAGGTCAGAAGACTGACAAGGCAAAGTGTAAAGGTGGAGGACTTCCACCTACTAAACTCATGGGACATGAGTTCTTTTCTGTTGGGGAGTATGGTGCAGGAGCACCTACCTGACAGCTGGCCTTCATGAGGCAGTTAGTAGTTTAGGTCTTGTTTGTGTTTCCAAGAAGGTCTGTTAGACCAATTGCATGTAATAAGGTCATGCTGATCATGATAGGATCATGCTGACCAGGCTTTTGCTATTTTTAGCTAGTTAGTTATAACAGCTGTCATGATGTATGTTCGGTGGGATCTCCCAGCCGCCTGGAGAGTTCCCAGCCGCTTGGAGTCGGGTCAGTAGTACTCGAAAGCAAGTCTATTTAAGCATGAGATCGGTTGATTGTAGAGATCATCAATCGGCAGTCTAGTGTTGCATCAAGCAGAGGAATTGAGTGTTCTGTGTGGGGAACATCATATTTGTATTGCATCTTTGAATCAATAAAGATCCTGTTTCATTTTCTGTTTGGTCTCCTTTGTGCAATTGATCTGCTGGTTTGAGTGGTTTCATGGATTCACTGATCCATTCCACCGGTTGACTCATCTGATCGGTGGAATGGTAATGTATAGTAGGGTAGGCTGTAGTTTGTTTTCCGTTTGCATGCAGGTGTGCAGGATCGCGGTCGACAGATGTTGAGAAGCCTAGCATCTTCATGTGCTAGGTCGAGCTGAGTGAGTTGGAAGATCACCCTGAGTTGGATCGGGTCATCCCTGGAGGATCGGCAAAGTGAAATTTCGCTAAGTGAAGAAACTGGTCAAGACGGCATCATCAGGATATCTAGGTGAATATCCTGCAGTCGGGTTTGGACATCGTCATCCGGATAAGTGGAGGAGAGCATGATGTTGTCGATTGCATGAAGTGCAAGTGCGTCGGGGTGATCATCATCATCTGGAGGAGCCGAGGAGGACTGCATCGGCATCAGGTAGAAGATCGGGTCATGAAACTGTTGGAGTTTTCATGCTGCGAGTGCATCAGGATGTTTTAAGCCGGACATAGACTAAGTGCATGTATCGGCATCAGGATCATCATATCGAAGTGCCAATCGTCCGCATATCGCGAGTAGATGCGGGAGAGAAAGTTCGTGTTTTTTCGACTAAGTGTTGAAAAGGTCATCAGGATATTGGGTGACGTCATCGTCATCAAGATATGACGTCATCGTCATCAGGATATTGAGATATCCCCCTATGCATATTGATCCTGTCGTCGCTAAGGGTTTGGCATCGGCGAAGGCTCTCGGCAGAAGGTTGTGAAACATCATCAGGAGGTGTATCGGCGTAGGCAGAAAGTTGTTAAGCATCATCAGGATGTTCCAAGACAACCGGATAAATCGTATCATGATGCTGTTGTGTGTATAGACGGCTATCGGGACATCAAAGGGAAGCAGTTGAAGGAGATCGTCATCAGGATATTAGAAGCTACCGGATATTTGGATATCCTGCTGACGAAGGTAGTGTCGGAGATCATGATGAAGATGCGAGTGTTCGGCGACCGATGAACAGTGCAACAGGAGGATGTTTGCGCCCGCTGAACATCATGATGATGATGTTGGAAGGAAGGCGGAGGAGGTGAACAGTGGTCGGCAGGAGGACAATTGCGATCGTCCGAAAGATGATGATGCTGACTGTGTAACGCGAAACATGATGCTGTTGGTAGTTTTAGGGAATATGATGATGATGGCGAAGGTGATGATGATGAGGTTGTTCTGCAGACATTCATGCTATATGCGAAGGTAATAGTGTGGATGCCTCTGCATCACAAGTGCATTGATTGTGTTTATGCTCTTATGTTTTTGATCTATGCTTTAATGTTTACATCACTAATTTGGTAGTAAGATAATAAAGGAGGTTAAAAGCAAAAAAAGATTAAATTGTGTGATAACCGATTAACCCCCCTCTCAGTTGTCCAGTCTAATTCCAATAGTTTCATGTTGAATAAGCAATCTCTCACTAAAGTTGATCTTCAGAAGAGTGAGGAAGATTATACTAGATTGAGGAAGACTTATCGAAGTGATGAGCTTCCTATGCATATGAGAAAGGGTACAAACAACAAAAGGATTCCTATCCATTCATCTTGTGTTGAATCATTCTCTGTAAATGATTTTGTAGTATATTTTTAGAGGAGATACTTTTCCTTATGTCAAGTATTGGGATTAGATGCACAAGACAATATGCCAATCAGTCTTATGATGATGGCAACGAGAATACAAAATCCTGAGGTTAATATTGAGTTTGATTTTGCTTCAGTGATTGAGAAAGGATTACATGAAGGATTCCTTCAAGTAAGAGAGAATAAAGCTCCCATTACTTTCAGATATTACTCTTTATTGTGTCATTTAATCTTGTATCAAAATAGAATTTGTTGGACCAAAACAATGGACATAAGAATGTTGGATAGGCAAAATAATGCCAGTGCAATGTTGGTGCTACATCTGGGACAACAAGTGCAAGAATAGTGGTTATGTGACTTTTCATGATGATTTTGTAATCAAGATTACGGCTACCCTTGGTAATGTTTCACCAAGGCTACCTATTGAAATAAGAGAGTTGTTGAGGCCTTTTACATTGAGACCTGAGAAGGGGCATACACACAACTTTGGTGATTGGTTTTATTTGCCTGATCATACTGTTATGAGGATTTATGGATGTTCTTAACCACCTCACATTTTGCCCAAGTTTGTTTCTCCTCATTTAGAATTTCTATAATTCATGTGGTAGATGTTATGAATGGAGAGAGATGTCATGAAAAAATGGAAGAAAGGTACATTTTTACTTGACTTGGCTATATATGGAGGACTCTCTATTAGTTCTTGTTTAGTGGAAAAAGAGGGGTTTCAATTTCAAGGTTAAATCCTCCTTTCACACCTTACATTCAAGGACATAAATCAAGTTAAGCGACAATATTTTGCAAGAGGGCTCTGCTATAGATTTAGTGTCCCTTAGAATGAAGAGGAAACTTGGAATTTGCTAATTAATTGATCAATTAAAGTCCAATTATGCTTAAAACCCTAATTTCATAAAATTGTAAACAAATGGATGAAACACGACAAATGTTCATAGACAAAGATATCAAATTACAGTTAAATACATGAGTCAGGCACTAATGAGCAGGTGCCCAAGTCCAAAGTGCTAGTTTCTGTCAAGATCTCTTAAAGTTGTCCGTGACCTATTTCTGCTATTCTATGGATTTTTGTGTTTCGGGATCCAGAGGACTAATGCACGGGTGCCCAAGTCTAGGTCCTACTTTTCTTCTTTTATCTATAATTCTGACACTCTATTATGCTTCCCTGCAACTCCACTCCTTCTGCTTCTACACCTGTAACCTGCAGTCATAGAAAAAGGGGTTGGGGGTTGTGGTGTTTAGAGGCTTTCCTTGGTCAAGCCTTGGAGAGATATTCAAGTCTTTCAAACACTGTTGTCAGATAAAGAGTAAATATCCCTATAGGATAGAGATAAAAACCAATTGATAAATGATTGAAAACACAAATAAATGTCACCTCAGAGGTGCATCTCACATATAGATGAAAATCCTTCACATCATGAGAAGATGAAGCCAAATATGCATAACAAACACAATAACAAGACAAGTCTGCGCTACAACAATGAATATCTTGAATGCTTTGAAATCACAAGTGCACCAAGAGTTTATAATCATCTTCTAGTTTACAAATGAATCCCTAAACATGTTTATATATGCAACTAAACGCATTCCCACTTTAATTTTGTAATTTAAACTTGAGTGTTGGCAACAGATTTTTATAATGGTCACATAACTGACATTTAAAATTTGGGACCCCGCTAAATAGGGTAGAACTAGGGTGCGGGCGTCCAATTCCTTGGCCCCTATTTTGGTCAAGGTTAATCTCACAAGAGTCCCCTAGGTCTATTTTGACATGGGTTTTTTGGGATTTCCATCAGGAGATAAAATAAACACGCATGATTACACTAAAAGGACCCGGGAGCTAAACTTAGGAGGGAAAAGTCCTAGGGAGACATTTTTTGATGTAACATTTAGCCCCCACTTTCATGTATGCATGAACGCAAGGCCCATACATGCATTAAATTATGGTCAACAAACATAGCAAACACACCAGACACTTAGAGCTAATGTATACACAAATATTGAGAAACTATTTCTAGCCTCCAGTCTCAGGTAGACATTAGAGAAGACACATCGTAGACACACCAAAAATAATGAAGATAGTAACAACCATGCAAAACATAGAGAAGACAGTAACAATCATGCTAAACATGGAGAAGACAAGATTGAGGACACGCAAAACACAATGAATACAATGAATGCAGTGATTATTTATTTTTTATTTTCATATATAAATGAATGCAGATACAAATGCATGGAAAGTAAAAATGCAACACACCACCCAAAATGTAGGAGGGGTATTTTACCACACTCTTTGGACTACATATGGTGCAACATACATGCAATACAAATCTCAAAATGTAGGAGGGGCATTTCATCACGCTCTTTGGACTACACTTGAGAACAAACACACCATACAAATCCCAAAGCATAGGAGGGGAATTTTGCCATGCTCTTTGGACTATACTTGGGAACAAACATGCCATACAAATCCCAAAGCATAGGAGGGGTATTTTTCCATGCTCTTTGGACTATACTTGGGAAGAAACACACAAAAGACACACAGAAAACACTAGCATCGTGTAGCATGCCAAAGACATACTATATGTTTAAAACGTGACAAACAAGGCAATAGAAGGAACTTATTGCTAAGCCCCCACCATCTCAGGCACATTACAACCACACTTGATGGTTGAGCTTATGCCACAACAACTGCCAAAGACATGCTTAAGGGAGGATACACCAACCCTGCCTACTTGGAGGACTTTTGAAATAAAAAGGATGTGCACTAGCTCAAAAGACACACCATCACCACCTCCATAGAGGGCTTAAAATAAAAGGATATGCATGATATCCCACCTCTACAGAGGGATTTCTCATTGAAATACAAAATAAAGATGTATGCTCACACTGAGATACAACATCCCACCTCCGTAGAGAGCTTACAAACACGCTTCGTTAGTACCAAAATCATCAGACAACTTACCTTATATACGCCCCCACCTTAAGGTGGTTGCTATCATGTACTGATATCAAGCATGTTAAGGTAGAGAGAAAACACACAAGGGAACAACAGCTCTCACAAAGCCCCTTCCCCCAAAGGTGACATGTATTTTACAATCACTGAATGTTCCCACAAACACGCGATTTCTTGCATGAAAAGAGGTTAGAAATCCTTCTCTAAGATAATAACCACATCACATGATAAAAGCAATGCATAAACATAATCACATAAAGAGCCAAGGCTATACTATGGATTTAGAAACTAAGTATAACTGTGGGGCTATACTCTAGAGATCTCAAAATCAAGTGTAACCAAGGTGAGATTCAAATATAAACAAAGTGCATGGAGTAGATGCATTATTATAGTTTGTTAGTATGATAAGAAAACATCAAAATATCACATGGAGTGATTCTACTAGCTAAGCATCAAATAATATATATCAACCCCGTTGTCATGTATGGACTAGGTCCATTTTTGCTTTGGTTGCTGAAGGGACACATGATCCTTATCAGTATTATTTGTTTTTCATCATTGACCAACTAGATAGAACCACTAGAGGAAGGTAAACAATAAATCAAGAGAGGAGAAACAAGTACCTTAGGGTTGTCACATAGGAACGTGCCCCCACGTCATTAACTATAACGCTATGCCCCTAAGACATAACACACAACAATGAAAATAAAGGAGAAGCAATATAGAAGAATAATGATACAAATAGAAGAAAGGTCACAACAGAGGCAGTCTCTTGGTATCCTTGACCTTACAAGAGTATCAAGGTTTGTCTAAGGAGGCCTAAACAACACATAACACATCACGGGGGAAAAACAACATAGAGGTTAAGGTTTAGAAATACTTACCTATAGGTACAACCAAACTAATGGTTGTTGACAAGACAATCATCATCTTTGCACTCTCGAATGGTAGAAGAAAGCAGGACATAGGGTACAATTGCTAATCCCTTATCATTGTTTGTAAAGTTTTCTTTGTTAAGCTCATCCTTGTTTGTCTTAGTGTGAGAGGGTGGAATATTTTCTTGTTCAAGTGTGTTTCTTTGTGCAAAATCTTGTCTTCTCTTCCTCCTTTCTCTTGCTTGTCAATTTCTTTTTGTTCTATTGCTTATATCTTTAAAAGTGTTGTCATCTTGTTCCATTGGTTTTTGTATCTTAGAGGAGGAAGTTTGTTCAAATCTTGTTTGTCTTGATGAAGTATCTTGTTCTCAATGACTAGCTCTCAATCTTTGTAAGGATGATAGAGGAGGAACCTCAGCATAGATGCCATTTCTTCATGGATGAGGTGAGTTCTCAACTTTCTCCTTATCCACTTCTATCATAGCAATTATTTCATCGTAGTCGTAATAATCTTGTGTTATTATTATTTCACTTTGTCCTCTAGGAGGTTCCTCTAATGCAGGTTGTTCTTTTCAATTGTAACCGAAAGGATTTAATGTGAGAGGCCTTTTCTCATCCACTAATGCTTCATCTTGGTGAGTGAAAGCATTGAAATGAAAGAAAGGTAATGTGTTGTTAAGAAGTTTAGGTGTTGTACCACTAGTGATGTTTGAGAGAGTTGAATCTACAACCATGGTAGAGCTATCCATAGTCGTCTCATCTAAGGTTTTTGAACATTCAATTATAGGAAAAGTAGGATAAGTTATGGAATCATCATCATCATCATCATATACTTTAGCTATTAGTTCTAAAGCATTGATGGAAGAGGAATTTTCACCCTTATCTTTCTCATGAGAGTTCTTAGAGATGAACTTGGTTAAATCTTCTAATATCCAAGGATATACTCCTATGAGTGATGTGAAGCTATAAAAAGCATGTATATAACAAATTAGTTTGAGCTTATATGTAGAATATTGAGAAATATCAATATCATGTACGCATGCTATGTGTTTTAGAACATGAGGATTCTCATTAGTGAAATTAGAGAAATTTTAAAAATCTAAGATATACTCATGCAAATATTTCCATGAATATGCCATGTATGTATGTTTTCAAAGTAATGTAAAATCAGATTCTAAAAGAATTTAAAAACTTATTCAAGGAACAAGTGCAAAATTGTGTAAGTTAATGACCTAAAATGCTTGATTTTTCACAATTTCCAATGCAAATGAGTAAAAGAAGAGGTGTTGTGAAGAATTTTAAGAGGGGAAGTGAATAATAAGCTCAATATCAATCCAATAATGCAATAATATCCTTCACGACATGCCTATGATGCAACTCTAGAGAGATGATAAGGTGAAATCTAATGAAAATGCAAGGTTCTCAAACCCTAGACATGAATTTTTACAAAAAGGACACTATGATGCAACACTAAAATTAGAAATCAATACTAAATGAGTGTTTAAAAGAGTAGTAAAATCTGAAACAAGATTTTAACTACAAACCCTAGCTAATGCAAAAACTAGGTTTTTATGAAAAATGTACAATTTCAAGCAATTTTAACAAATTAAGCATGAAAATGCAATACAAATGAATGATAAATGATGAATTTATGTAATTTATATAAGATATAATGAAAATAATAGAAATTAAATGAAATTAAATGCAAATTAATTCAAATTATTTGAAAATGCAAGTCTAAAATGCCAATTTTTTTCAAATTTTTCAAAATTTTCATTTTTTTTTGTAAATTTTTAAATGCAATAGGAAAATGATGAATGAAATGAATTTCAAACCTAATGAAAAAATCAGAAATTAAATAAAAATTAATTAAAATTAATTCCAATTATATCAAAAATGCAAGCTAAAATGTCAAAATTTTCAATTTTTGTGGAAATTTTCAAATGCAATAGGAAAATGATGAATGAAATGAATGCAAATTTGAAGTAAAACACTCAAAAAGGTGAAAAATTCATTAAAAACATGGGTTCACCAAAATGTTTTGTGTAAAAAGAGGGGTTTCAATTTCAAGGTTAAGTCCTTGTTTCACACTTTACATCCAAGGACATAAATCAAGTTAAGCCACAATCTTTTGCAAGAGGGCTCTTCTATAGATTTAGTGTCCCTTAGAAAGAAGAGGAAACTTGGAATTTGCTAATTAATTGATCAATTAAAGTCCAATTATGCTTAAAACCCTAATTTCATAAAATTATAAACAAATAGACGAAACACAACAAATGTTCGCAGACAGAGATATCAAATGATAGTTAAATACATACCAAATTTTAGGATTTCTGATTTGTAAGAGTTGGGGACTAATGAGCAAGTGCCCGAGTCCAAAGTACCAATTTCTATCAAGGTCTCTGAAAGTTGTTCGTGACATGTTTCTGTCGTTCCTAGGATTTTTGTGTTTTAGGATCCAGAGGACTAATGAGTGAGCACCCAAGTCCAGGTCCTACTTTTCTTCTTTGATTTACAATTCCAACACTCTGTTATGCTTCCCTACAACTCCACTCCTTCCACTTCCACACCTGTAACCTACAATCACAGAAAAAGGGGTTGGGGGTTGTGTTTAGAGGCTTGCCTTAGCTAAGCCCCGAAGAGACATTCAAGTCTTCCAAACACTGTTGTCGGATAAAGAGTGTGTATCCCTGTGGGATAGAGGCAAAAACCAATTGATAAATGATTGAAAACACAAATAAATGTCACTTTGGAGGTGTATCTAGATGAAAATCCTTCACATCATGAGAAGATGAAGCCAAATCTGCATAACAAACACAATAACAAGACAAGTCTGCTCTGCAACAATGAATATCTTGAATGCTCTAAAATCAAAAGTGCACCAAAAGTTCATAATCATCTTCTAGTTTATAAATGAATACCTAAACATGCTTATATATGGAACTAAAAATATTCCCACTTTAATTTCATAATTCAAACTTGAGATGTCAGCAACGGACACTTATAACGGTCACATAATTGACATTTAAAATGTGGGACCCCACTAAATAGGGCAGGACTAGGGTGCGGACGTCCAAAGCCCTTGGCCCCTATTTTGGTCAGGGTTAAGCTCACAAGAGTCCCCTGTTGGTGTAATTAAATATTTAATTACACTTTATTAAGTTTACTTAGGGCTAATTTTAGTCTTATGTTATTCTTAAGTCATATTAGGGTTTTTCTCTAACTTGCAAATATAAAAGCAATTTCTCACATGCAATTCATAAATCTATTTCATTAATTCATCCAATATTGTGCAAATTATTTCTCTTTGCTTTTTTCTCTTGTGGAAGGTAATTCTTAGGTTTTGGATGTGATCTTTATGGCTTGAGTTAATTATCAACTCCAACATGGTATCAGAGCGGATCTGCAAGCCCCTTCTAAAATTTGGAGAAAAATTCAAGAAAGAGCCATTTGTTGGGTGTGTTTCTATGTAAAATAGAGTATTCCATTAGATTCAGAGCAGCTGGAAAAGGCAGATTTGTCTTTTGTTTGGCTGAATTTGGTCTCAGCAGGCTAGATCTATGAAGGTTTTAGCAGGTACTTTTTTTGGGGATCTAGAGGAAAGCTATCTTTCAGAGCGTTTTGGGCCCAAATGGACCTCACCATTGCACTCAAAAGGATTAAAAACCCTAGAATTGCCTGTTCATTGACAAAAATTGGAGACTGAAAAAATCTCCGTGACTTTTGAGGGTGCATCCTTTTATCCAGTGGTCGAAAGGGTGCTTCTGCAGGGTGCATCATTTTATCTAGTGGTCTGAAGGGTGCTTCCGCGTCCTTTTATCTAGTAGTTTGAAGGGTGCTTCTGCATCCTTTTATCCAGCGGTCCGAAGGGTGCTTCTGTAGGGTGCATCGTTTTATCCAATGGTTCGAAGGGTGCTTCCGCATCCTTTTATCCAGCAGTCCAAAGGGTGCTTCCAGAGGGTGCATCATTTTATCCAGTGGTCTAAAGGGTGCTTCCATAGGGTGCATCATTTTATCCAGCAATCCTCCATCCTGCCCTCTTCTACATAACCTAATGGAGCAATTTCATGAAAATTCTCATAACTTTCACATCGAGAGTCAGTTTTTCGCAAAAGAAATATTGTCAGAAAGCTGGTTCTATACACTTTCTAATGATATGATTAGTCTTTTCTGGTTTATTTTTTGGCACCTATTTTTTCTATTTGAAGTCAAGGCATCTTTTTGGCTTTCGAGCTCCATTCTTGTGCCCAGAATCTCTATTTTTAAAAAATGAATAGGCGTTGGAAAGGTATCAGCGAGCTCTACATAGCCACCTATATAATTTTTTTAGATTCAGCCCCAAGTATCTTTTACTCAGTTTGTCAATTTTATGGCTTCTATTGGATATTCTGGACATGCTACCTCTTGGAAAGGTTCTGTTTGCTTTGATAGGCTTCTATTATCAGCATAAATCTATATGCATGTTTTGATCTCTAATCATCTAAGGAGATGGGATTCTACCATCAGCATAAATCTAATTATAGATATTATGGAAGTAATCAACATGAGAAAGAGATGTGTCCTCATTTCTGACATCATCTTTTTGAAATGCTTGTTTCGATCGCTTCTCCTCCTGATGAGATCATTGCTCCACCATCACCTACTGCTACTTTAGAGTTCCATGTTGCATCATCAGTGGCTTCTAGTAATTCTATGGAGTAGGTCAATATCAGTGTTTTAGATCCACCTCATTGGGATTCCTATCTTGCAGACATATCATCTCTGTTTGTGGAGTCTCACATTGCTGATTTAGAGGACACATTTGAGGGTTTATCTCTCTTGTTTGATGCTATCTTAGGTGGCTTTGCATCACCACCTTCATTTACCGTGTTTCCTAATGCAGTTCAGATCATATCCTCTCCTAGTTCTTCTTCTTTGATTAGGCAGACAATTTCTATTTTGGAGAAGTATGAGGTCACTTGAGTTGCATTAAGAGGCACACATTTAGGTATGGATTCCCTATTCATCCAAGATGTGGGAATGGCCTCTACATTCACTAGTGAATTTGTTTCTTCCAAAAGGGAGAAATGTTGTTTGTAGGTAGTGGATTGGATTATGTCTTCAAGATCTCTTCATTGGTTCTGGAGCTTTTTCTTGGAGGGAATTCAAATTCTCTTTTCACTCTCTCTTATGGGGGGGGAACTCATGATTGTATTCTTGTGATGGATTCAGTTTTGGGGGGTCTTAGTTGGAGCCCTTCTTCCATCACTTGTACATATTTTTTTGTATTTTTTTTGCATGTTTTTTTCTCTTTTAGAGGGGATTTTTCCCACAGGGTTTTTCTCCTTTTCTCCACCTTATGAGAGATTCTTGTTGTTCATGGGTACCTAACATGGACTTGTAGTCGAGACCCATTCTTGCATTAGTTGCATGATTTTTCATTTCTCCCTAAGTTGCACTTATGAGGGGGGGGGTGTTGGTGTAATTAAATATTTAAATACGCTTTATTAAGCTTACTTAGGGCTAATTTTAGTCTTAGGTTATTCTTAAGTCATATTAGGGTTTTTCTCTAACTTGCAAATATTAAAGTAAGTTCTCACATGTAATTCATAAATCCATTTCATTAATTCATCCAATATTGTGTAAATTATTCCTATTTTCTTTTTTCTCTTGTGGAAGGTAAATCTTAGGTTTTGCAGGTGATGTTTGTAGCTTGAGTTAATTATCAACTCCAACATCCCCTAGGTCCATTTGACATGGGTCTTTAGGGATTTCCATCGGGAGATAAAATAAACATGCATGATTACACTAAAAGGATATGAGAGCTAAACCTAGGAGGGAAAAAGTCCTAGGGAGACATTTTCTTAAGTAACAGTTTTGATACTCTTGAGGAGTTCCAAGATTATTTGAAGGGCAAATATTCTTTGAAATCTAAAGTGGAAAGGGTCTATGACCCTGAAGGACACATGAATTTTGTCAGGCAAGCAATTCTTACCAAGACTGGGATCACCCATGAGGTGGAATATGATGAGGATGTGATAAGGAATTGTATCACTCCTCAAGAGGTGTATAAAAGGAAGAGGAAATGGGAAATTTTGATTAAATTAGAGGATGAGAGGAAGAAAAAGGACCCTAATTTATTTGGATTCTTTGTGGAAGAAGTAAATCCTCTTAAAAGAATTAATTTAATGATTGACAATTTTGAAAAGTTATATGATAAGTCAAAAGAACTTGAGAGCTAGCCTACAAGGCCCACAAAGCTTCCCATTAAGAAACTAGGGGAAGTTGTGATTTCAGAGCCTCCTAATGCAATTTCAGTACAATCTTCACCAATTTCACCTCCAAAGCAACCAAAGTCCAAAAGACAGAAGATTGATGATGTAATTCCCCTGGTAGCATATGAAATGACAGAAGAAGTAGGGGATATAGAGGAGGTTGCCAATGTATTGAGGCATATGAAAGATGATGATGAGGTTGATCAACCCCTTGTTGAACAGGAAATTGAAGCTCATAAGCCTGATGCTAGGATGGACATGCAGGTGCATGGAGAACAAGTGTTGCATGAAGATGAAAGAATAATATCATCTCATAGATTTATGGAGGATGATGAATTTGTTAAGACTCCTGATTTTAAAGATTTTTGGGTTAAAATGAAAATGAAGGAATTTGAGGAAAGAGTCCAAATAAATAAAATGGGAACTAAGGAGTCCCAGCATGACTAGATTGTGGCTCAAACTTTCAAAGAGCTGAGAATAAATGAAATAAATATTAGTTCACAAGAGGTTAGGGAAATGGTATTAAAAAGTAACATGTTAATTATTCCTAGATTGGAATTGAAGAAAATGTTTCTACTTGATCAAGTAAGGAATCTAGAAGACTCCATGTTGATTGCAGAGTTTGATTCAGAAGAAGGCATGAGTGGTACTGAGTACAACCCAAAGATTGAAACTTTGGCCTTTTGGGCTAAAAAAATACATAGAAAAACCAAGATTATTGGATGTAGTGCAGGAAATGAGGGGAGCTGCCATGGTGAAAACACTCAAGGATACCTCTACATTAGAGACTACCACCATGACAATGCATCCAACCATGTTTACACAAGTTACAATTAAAAATATGGAACTGAAATTGGTTGAATATGAGAAAGCCCAAATTGAAATGAATGAAGAAGTGAATAGATTGTTTTTGGAAAATATAAAACTAAAACAACAATTAAAGGGTGTTGATTCTTCCCATAGCAATGATATTGTGATTTACCATCCTTCTACATCTCATGAAGTAGGTGCCGATACAGTTCATATAGATCAAGTGAATACATTGAAGCAAGGCTTGGAAAAGGAAATTGAGAATTTGAAAAAACTTAATGAAGCCACAAAAGAGGAGGTGAAATCTCATATTTTTGGTGTATTGGAATATGTCTTAGAGCATAGAGTCAAACTAGTTAGGGATAAAATAGAAGATGTGCATGAATGCTATGCTACCTTGTCCCAAGCAATTGAACAAATGAAAGCACATGTTCCTATTTAGATCCTTTGTTTAAGAAGTGGCAACCTGTTCACCACACTTTGATCACACTGTGCAAATTTTTATAGAGAAGATCTGATGCTCCCGCATCCTTAAAACCCACTGAAAAGATGGTAAAAATGGTCATTGATGAGTTTCAATATGTGTCTGGAGAAAGTCAAAAGTTTAAAGCAAAAATGGAATCCTTTTGTACATTCAAGCACCAATTTATTCCAAAAATTTTAGGAGAAAGTGATCAACTCAAAAGTCTTGAGGATTGAAAAAAGGAGTTCAATCAAATAGTTCCCAGTGTTATCACTCATTTACAAAAGGATCAAAAAATAAATGTTCATAGTTTCAATTTAAATCTGGATAGCATCATTGCATTAGACTCAGGGTACTCCAAGTTCACCATAAAAGTTAGGGGGTTGCTGAACAAAAGATGGAAGGATCACTTGGAAAATGTGCCACAAATTCAAGGATACAATTGGCTAAATGATTATACAGTGTTTCAATGGGAACAAGAGTATCTGACTCCTCTAGAAGATTAATCTTGTGTTTAATGATCTCCAACGGACCTTGAATGTGCTCTAATTTTTCTATCTTTCTATTGTGCTCTATTTTCATCAAATTGTATTTGTATTGTGGTTAATGTAATCAAAGACAAACAAAGGACAATTAATATAAAACAAAGTTGTTATGTGAACAAGTGGGTAGTTGGAAGGGCATCTAGAAATGAAATAGTCTGAAGCTTGTCACTTCCTTCTTCTATAAGAAGGAAACCGAGACCACTTAGGGGGCATCATAGATAGAATGAGATTAAAAAGTATATGGGGAATTAGATTTGGAGAAAAGATATACAATATAAAAGCCCTTTTTTGAAGCAAAGTAATGGAAATAAAGCATTAACCTGGTGCTTGAATTTTGGTTTCAATTGTTGTGTTGAAATTATTGATAATAATTATCTGGTTGTCTCCAACTTGGTTTTTCCTTGTTATTGATGAAAGTGGGATACTCTCACATTCAAATCTTATCACAATCAAACATACCACAATATGCAAGAAGATAGAAAATTAATTTGAAACACATAAAATGGAAAATAAATATGCAATATGTATTATATTGAAAATCTGAAAATGAGATACATAAACATGGAGCTCATATTCTCTCATACAACATGGGCTTCAAACATACAAAAATCTGCAACTCAACATTCTAGCTTCATTCTAGTAGCATCTGGATATGCAACCACAACTTCTCCCAAAGCCCCCCCTTCACCAAATGAGAAAGCATCAATATATAGAAATTGTGTGAGAAGAAACCACTATTGGTTTCTCAAAACAACCTCCACTAAACCACCAAGAAAACCCATCACTTTCTGCCTATCCTTCTCCCTCATTTTTCCATATTTTCTAAAACCTTTTCTAGGTTTTGTGTACCTCCTTCCTAGCTTTCCAGAATATTTTGAAAATTTCTATTTCGATAAAAAATGAAAAAGTTATGCCTATTTTACTGAGAATGGGTCTCATAATTACGACCCAGACATGCAATAACATGCAAATCTTCTGGCCAACATGCAAATGCATGTAAAGAATGCAATTGAACATGCAATAACATGCATACCAAGTGGCCCCACCTATAAATGGGATGTCCAAATGGAATATTCCACCATTTATGCCTTTAAAACATTTACGTGAGCATAATTACATTTACAATTTTTGCCACAACGAATATTACAAAGTTGCAAATCAAAATATTTATTCTCCTATCCCCAAAGCCCTTATTGAAAATAAACCAAATTAAAATAACAATATTTTTTGGTTTACACAGGATTGCCTGTACACCTTGGATGCTCCTACATCAGACGCCCATGTGGTAAGAAGTTTGTGAGCATATACACACAAATATGTGCAAAAAAATGCTCTTTTTCCTCTTTTTCCAGCATCTTGCTAGAACAAGCTTCATGTTCCTCCAACAAATCTGCACTCTATTCTTCTCTCTTCTCATGGACTTTCATCCACCATGCAATGTCTTCCTCTACCAAATTATTTCTCCTCCCTTCTCCTTCTTCGTGGGATTCAACCCACCACAAACTGGCCACCTCCACCAAATCTCTCATGTAGCTTCCTCTATAGCCTCTACCTGCAAGTATACATCTCTATACCATTATGCATCTACACAATCCTCTTTCTTCTCTAACTCTTTACTCATTTCAAAATGCAAATCATTTTCAAATTCAACATTACAAAACTCATAAAAATTAGATTTTACCTCATTGCTTTCTGCTACAAATTTCACCACTGTAGTTCTTTCTTCACTATAACTCATCATATCATTCAAACACAAATTAGATTTGGTTCTAATCTCATCAAAATCTGATATCCCTCTTTTCCTTACTGCTGCAACACAATTTTCAGCTTCCTCATATTCATTCACATAATTCATAAGCAAATCAGAATCACCAACTAACTCACAAAATGTAAGTCTTACCTCATCTTTTACTATTTCAACTTTGGTGTCCTCTCCTTCAATGTTCTCCATTGCACTCAATTCTTTTAACCTTTTTAATCTCTACTACACTTTTCTCTTCCTTCTCTCTCTATTTCTCTATGCCTTCCTCAAAGCATACTTCTGCAATATTTTCTCCTTCCTATTCACCTGCATAGACAACTATGACAAACTTTTTGCCTTTCTTCTTTGGCATTCTGTCAAACACTTGCCACACACTCTCAATTTTTAACATCTTAGGTATGGACTACCTCACACTCGGTGATTTGTCTACACACAAATCACACACACACCATGACAGGTCCTGGTACAAACTGCCTCACATCGGTGCTTCTGCTTGCACACTCAGGAACTCCCGCTCTGATACCACTGATGAAAGTGGGATACTATCCCATTCAAATTTGATCACAAACACACATACCACACTATACAAGAAGGCAAAAAATTAATTTTAAACACATAGAATGGAAAAGAAATATACAATATGTATTATATTGAAAATCTAAAAATGATATACATAAACATGGAGCTCATATGTTCTCATACAACATGGGCTTCAAACATACAAAAATATGCAACTCAACATTCTAGCTTCATTCCAGCAGCATCTAGATATGCAACCACAACTTCTCCAAAAGCCCCCTTCACCAAATGAGCAAGCATCAATATATAGAAATTGCATGAGAAGAAACCACTATTGGTTTCACAAAACAACCTCCACTAAACCACCAAGAAAACCTGTCACTTTCTGCCTATCTTTCTCTCTCATTTGTTTGTCTTTTCTCAAACCATTTCTGGGTTTTGTGTACCTCCTTCTTAGATTTCCAAAACATTTTGAATTTTTCTATTTTGATAAAAAAATGAGAAATTTGTGCCCATTTTACCAAGACTGGGTCTCATAATTACGACCCAGACATGCAACAACATGCAAAGCTTGTGGCCAACATGCAAATTCATGAAAAAATGCAATTGAACATGCATACCAAGTGGTCCCACATAGAAATGGGATTCCCAAATGGAATATTCCACCATTATGCCTTTGAAACATTTACGTGAGCATAATTACATTTACAATTTTTGCCACAACGAATATTACAAAGTTGCAAATCAAAATATTTATTCTCCTATTCCCAAAGCCCTTATTGAAAATAAACCAAATTAAAATAACAATATTTTTTGGTTGACATAGGATTGCCCATACACCTTGGATTCTCCTGCATCAAACACCCCTGGTAAGAAGTTTGTGAGCATATACACACAAATATGTGCAAAACAAATGCTCTTCTTTTCCTCTTTTTCCAGCATCTTATCGGAACAAGCTTCACGTTCCTCCAACAAATTTGCACTCCATTCTTCTCTCCTCTCATGGACTTGCATCCACCATGCATTGTCTTCCTATGCCAAATTATTTCTCCTCCCTTCTCCTTCTTCGTGGGATTCAACCCACCACAAACCGACCACCTCCACAAGATCTCTCTTGTAGCTTCCTCTACAGCCTCTACCTGCAAGTATACATATGTATACCACTGTGCATTTACACAATCCTCTTTCTTCTCTAACTCTTTACTCATTTCAAAATGTAAATCATTTTCAAATTCAACATTACAAAACTCATAAAAAATAGATTTTACCTCATTGCTTTCTGCTACAAATTTCACTGTTGCAGTTCTTTCTTCACTATAACTCATCATATCATTCAAACACAAATAAAATTTGGTTCTAATCTCATCAAAGTCTAATATCCCTCCTTTCTTTACTGCTGCAACACAATTTTCAGCTTCCTCATATTCACCCATTCCATTCACATAATTCATAAGCAAATTAGAATCACCAACTAACTCACAAAATGTAAGTTTTACCTCATCTTTTACTATTTCAACTTTGGTGTCCTCTCCTTCAATGTTCTCTATTACACTAAAGTATTTTTTGCTATTGCAACCTCTTTAATCTCTGTTGCACTTTCTCTTCCTTCTCACTCTCTTTCTCTATGCCTTCCTCAAAGCATACTTATGCAATATTTTCTCCTTCCTGTTCACCTGCATACACAACTATGACAAATTTTTTGCCTTTCTTCTTTGGCATTCTGTCAAACACTTGCCACACACTCTTAATTTTTAACCTCTTAGGTATAGACTGCCTCACACTTAGTGATTTTTCTACACACAAATCACACACACACCACCACAAGTCCTAGTGCAAACTGCCTCACATCGGCGCTTCTACCTGCACACTCAGGAACTCTCACTCTGATACCACTGATGAAAGTGGGATACTCTTCCATTCAAATATGATCACAAAAACACATACCACACTATGTAAGAAGGACGCAAATTAATTTGAAACACATAAAATGGAAAAGAAATCTGCAATATCTATTATATTGGAAATCTGAAAATGAGATACATAAACATGGAGCTCATATGCTCTCATACAACATGAGCTTCAAACATACAAAAATCTGCAACTCAACATTCTAGCTTCATTCTAGCAGCATCTGGATATGCAACCACAACTTCTCCAAAAGCCCCCCCTTCACCAAATGAGAAAGCATCAATATATAGAAATTGCATGAGAAGAAACCATTATTGGTTTCTCAAAACAACTCCACTAAACCGCCAAGAAAACCTATCACTTTCTACCTATCTTGCTCCCTCATTTTTCTGGCTTTTCAAAAACTATTTCTGGGTTTTGTGTACCTCCTTCCTAGACTTCCTGAACATTTTGAATTTTTCTTTTTTAATAAGAAATGAGAAATTTATTCCCATTTTACCGAGACTGGGTCTCATAATTATGACCCAGACATGCAACAACATGCAAAGCTTGTGGCCAACATGCAAATGCATGCAAAGAATGCAATTGAACATGCATACCAAGTGGTCCCACCTAGAAATGGGATGCCCAAATGGAATATTCCACCATTATGCCTTTGAAACATTTACATGAGCATAATTACATTTACAATTTTTGCCACAATGAATATTACAAAGTTGCAAATTAAAATATTTATTCTCCTATCCCCAAAGCCCTTATTGAAAACAAACCAACTTAAAATAACAATATTTTTTGGTTGACACAAGATTTTCCGTACACCTTGGATACTCCTACATTAGACACCCATGGTAAGAAGTTTGTGAGCATATACACACAAATATGTGCAAAAAAATGCTCTCTTTTTCCTCTTTTTCCAGCGTCTTTCTAGAACAAGCTTCATGTTCCTCCAACAAATCTGCACTCCATTCTTCTCTCCTCTCATGGACTTGCATCCACCATGCATTGTCTTCCTCTGCCAAATTAGTTCTCCTCCCTTCTCCTTTTTTGTGGGATTCAACCCACCACAAACTGACCACCTCCACCAGATCTCTCTTGTAGCTTCCTCTATAGCTTCTACCTGCAAGTATACATCTATATACCAATTTACATTTACACAATCCTCTTTCTTCTTTAACTCTTTACTCATTTCAAAATGCAAATCATTTTCAAATTCAACATTACAAAACTCATAAAAATCAGATTTTACATCATTGCTTTCTACTACAAATTTCACCGTTGCAGTTCTTTCTTCACTATAACTCATCATATCATTCAAACACAAATTAGTTTTGGTTCTAATTGATGGAGAGCAATCAGGTTAGTAGGACAACAGAGGCATACTTCCAAAAAACATCAATGCAATAACTCACAAAGATCACTGTCTCTATGATCAACCTTCATACAAATAGAAAGGGTTTCAACACCATAACAACTTATTCTTGATACCAAAGAGAGGGA
Organism: Cunninghamia lanceolata; assembly: GCA_027924645.1. Lineage (NCBI taxonomy): Eukaryota > Viridiplantae > Streptophyta > Pinopsida > Cupressales > Cupressaceae > Cunninghamia > Cunninghamia lanceolata. Next base: position 1,233,182 of record BSBN01000030.1, read on the forward strand.
GGACTTTAGGGCACACATTCCAAGATGCCCAACTCCAACCAAAACTCTATCCAACCACTATGTAGGACAACAATATTCAAGATTGTTTATTGAAGACAGTCACACACTTCTATTTCTAAGGAGACAATCAGGGTACCCTCCCTGGGGTGATCTCCATTGACACAACTCAATGCCATATAGACAACCAACTCAACAACATATCTAACACATAATGTCTTCAATGACAAAACAACATGATAGACAAAACTTACTACCTTCTTGCTATGACTGTTGTCCTCAAATCTTTTAACACATGATTCTGCAGAGGTCTTTCACATGCCCATACTCACCCTACACCATTCTCTAGCCTCTGCAACCTTCACAAGGCTATGGACTAACTACTTTGCATCCCCTTCCATTGACTGGTGAGGTCTTATATCAATAAAATGATGGTAAAAGTGAGAAGTTCAACCAAAACTTAAGCTAGGGTTTCATCAAACCAAATTCCAAAGAAATCTTTATTACTTCCTCCTATATGAGTTTCAAAGCCTCAAATCAACTTTAAAAGAAAGTTAACACCTCAATTTTATTGATCAACTCATGCAATGGAAGAATCAACCCCATACCCCAACATAGTATGGACTATTGCAAAGCAAATTCTGAAAATAGTTACTCTAAAAGTAGTCTGAGGAAAATGTGGATATCTCTCCTATTATCCACTATCAAGACTTCAAACTAATTACATTTGAGAGTCATGTCATCCCTCTACACATGCAACATAAATGGAGACCATTACTGTTCTGTACAGGAGTACAGTACAGCAGAAAATAGTGACTAAAAATAGGAAAAGAAAAAAAATAGAAAAAACACTTTTCTTTTTATCATTTCTTCCAATTCCTCTGAATGGTCTGCTTACAATGAGTCATCTTTGGCTTCAAATAGCCTTCTGCAAAGCATGGAGTCATTTGGGATTCCATATAACTCCTCAACCATCAAGTTTTACTTGCTTTCTAACTGCAACACTAGATGACAGTTTTAGAAACTGTCCATTCTTGGACTGCACCAGCTGTTTTTGTCTTTGACAATATTTTTTTTATGTTTAACAATGCTTTCTAACCTTTGAACAAGGTTATAACCTACTTCTAAACCTTTGGTATGCTTCTAAAGGCTTACAAACATTAAAAACTTAAATGACTTTAATGACTGCCTTTTTGCCATAAGACTGTCGTCCTGAGGACTACAACTTCAGCATGAAAATAGATACTAGCTTTTTGGACATAGTCCACTACAAGCATGACTACAAGCCTTATTACAACATTTAATGGTCTCAAGGACCTCATTAAACTACTTGAAGGTCAAATAAAACCCTAATGTCTTGGTGCTTCTGCACCATACAACCAACCAACAAAGATTTCCGAGTCCCTTGGAAATGTATCTGCAACAAAAGTCTTTCCTGCATCTCTGTCTATCTCTTCATCTTCTTTAGCTTTAGTCTTCCAATCTTCAGATTAATAGGAAGGGTGACCAACCAACCAACAAATCAAACTACCATATTCACAGAGCATCCTCAGGCTCCTTCTACTCCCATGAGTGGAGTACTCTTTAGGCTGCAACGTCAAGTGCTTCTTCAGTCAGGTATCCATCTCTCTCACTGCTTCACAACAAACCAACTCACCAAGCCATTCATCTCACCCAACAGTAGATTCTGGTGATGCACCTACCACTCTCTCCTCAGTGGTTTCTCTATGCACCCTTATCCAGCCTAATCTCCATTGGAGAACGGTCATGACAGACCTCATCTTGTCTGCCCACACACACAATCTCAGAAAACATCCTTCTGCAGCTAGATGGACCAAGCACCTGCAACCAAACAACTTAGCAAACAAAATAACGGTCACCAACACAATATTTCCTTCAGTTCTTAACCTGCCTTCTAAATGACAGGAACAAATACAACATCTCCTCCTAGAGCTTTTGCTAGCTCTGATACCAAAATGATGCAGAGCAATCAGGTCAGCAGGACAGTAGAGGCATACTTCCAAAAAACTTCAATGCAATAACTCACAAAGATCACTGTCTCTATGATCAACCTTCATACAAATAGAAAGGGTTTCAATGCCATAACAAGTTATTCTTGATACCAAAGAGAGGGAGGACTTTAGGGCACACATTCCAAGATGCCCAACTCCAACCAAAACTCTATCCAACCACTATGCAGGACAACAATCTTCAACACTATTTATTGAAGACAGTCACACACTTCTATTTCTAAGAAGACAGTTAGGGTACCCTCCTTGGGGTGATCTCCATTGACACAACTCAATGCCATATAGCCAACCAACTCAACAACATATCTAACACATAATGTCTTCAATGACAAAACAACAACATGATAGACAAAACTTACTACCTTCTTGCTATGACTGTTGTCCTTCTCAAATCTTTTAACACATGATTCTGCAGAGGTCTTTCACATGCCCATACTCACCCTACACCATTCTCTAGCCTATGTAACCTTCACAAGGCTATGGACTAACTACTTTACATCCCCTTCCATTGACTGGTGAGGTCTTATATCAATAAAATGATGGTAAAAGTGAGAAGTTCAACCAAAACCTAAGCTAGGGTTTCATCAAACCAAATTCCAAAGAAATCTTTATTACTTCCTCCTATATGAGTTTCAAAGCCTCAAATCAACTTTAAAAGAAATTTAAAACCTCAATTTTACTGATCAACTCATGCAATGGAAGAATCAACCCCGTACCCCAACATAGTACGGATTGTTGCAAAGCAAATTCTGAAAATAATTACTCTAAAAGCAGTCTGAGGAAAATGTGGATATCTCTCCTATTATCCACTGTCAAGACTTCAAACTAATTGCATTTGAGAGTCATTTCATCCCTCTACACATGCAACATAAATGGAGACCATTACTGTTCCGTACAAGAGTACAGTACGGCAGAAAACAATGACTGAAAATAGGAAAAGCAAAAAAATAGAAAAAATAGTTTTCTTTTTATCATTTCTTCCAATTCCTCCAAATGGTCTGCTTACAATGAGTCATCTTTGGCTTCAAATAGCCTTCTACAAAGTATGGAGTTGTTTGGGATTCCATATAACTCCTCAACCATTGAGTTTTACTTGCTTTCTAACTGCAATACTAGATGACAGTTTTAGAAACTATCCATTCTTGGACTGCACCGGCTGTTTTTGTCTTTGACAATGTTTTTTTTTTTTATGTTTAACAATGCTTTATAACCTTTGAACAAGGTTATAACCTACTTCTAAACCTTTGGTATGCTTCTAAAGGCTTACAAACATTAAAAACTTAAATGACTTTAATGACTGCCTTTTTTCCATAAGACTGTCCTCTTGAGGACTACAACTTCAACTTGAAAATAGATACTAGCTTTTTGGACATAGTCCACTACAAGCATGACTACAAGCCTTATTACAACATTTAATGGTCTCAAGGACCTCATTAAACTACTTGAAGGTCAAATAAAACCCTGATGTCTTGGTGCTCCTGCACCACTAATCTCATCAAAATCTGATATCCCTATTTTCCTTACTGCTGCAACACAATTTTCAGCTCCTCATATTCACCCATTCCATTCACATAATTCATAAGAAAATCATAATCACCAACTCACAAAATGTAAGTTTTACCTCATCTTTTACTATTTCAACTTTGGTGTCCTCTCCTTCAATGTTTTCCATTGCACTCAACTATTTTTTTTCTATTGCAACCTCTTTAATATTTTCTACACTTTTCTCTTCTTTCTCACTTTCTTTCTCTATGCCTTCCTCAAAGCATACTTCTACAATATTTTCTCCTTCCTGTTCACCTACATACACAACTATGAAAATTTTTTTGCCTTTCTCCTTTGGCATTCTGTCAAACACTTGCCACACACTCTGAATTTTCAACCTCTTAGGTATAGACTACCTCACACTTAGTGATCTATCTACACACAAATCACACACACACCACCACAGGTCCTGGTGCAAACTACCTCACATCGGCGCTTGTGCCTACACACTCAGGAACTCCCACTCTGATACCACTAATGAAAGTGGGCTACTCTCCCATTCAAATCTAATCACAACACACACATACCACACTATGCAAGAAGGCAACAAATTAATTTGAATCACATAAAATGGAAAAGAAATTTGCAATATGTATTATATTGAAAATCTAAAAATGAGATACCTAAACATGGAGCTCATATGCTCTCATACAACATGGGATTCAAACATACAAAAATATGCAACTCAACATTCTAGCTTCATTCTAGTAGCATTTGGATATGCAACCACAACTTCTCCAAAAGCCCCCTTTTCACCAAATGATCAAGCATCAATATATAGAAATTATGTGAGAAGAAACCACTATTGGTTTCTCAAAACCATCTCCACTAAACCACCAATAAAACCTGTCACTTTTTCCCTATCTTGTTCTCTCATTTTTCTAAATTTTCTAAAACCATTTCTGGGTTTTGTGCACCTCCTTCCCATCTTTCCAAAACATTTTGAATTTTTCTATTTAATATAGAAATGAGAATTTTATGCCCATTGTACCGAGACTAGGTCTCATAATTATGACCCAGACATGCAACAACATGCAAATGCATGCAAACAATGCAATTAAACATGCAATAACATGCATACCAAGTGGTCCCACCTAGAAATGGGATGCCCAAATGGAATATTCCACCATTTATGCCTTTGAAACATTTACATGAGCATAATTACATTTACAATTTTTTCCACAACAAATATTACAAAGTTGCAAATCAAAATATTTATTCTCCTTTCCCCAAAGCCCTTATTGAAAATAAACCAAATTACAATAACAATATTTTTTGGTTGACACAGGATTGTCCATACACCTTGGATCCTCCTATATCAGTTTTTTAAATTAGTGTATCAAGTATATATCTGGTTTATCAAAGCACATTCATTTTTTGTGTGGTTTATTTGATTGGTTTCTTCAAGTAAGAATTAAATTCATTTGAATAAGTCACGATAACCTAGAAAAATCAATTGGATTATTAAAGAAGAGACTAGTAATTAATCCCTTGCACACTTATGCAAGTCATAAACAACTAAGTGCCAAACAATTTGAGTTATAACCAGTAGGAGGACACATATCATTTTGTATTTTAACTCCGTTACCCAGTGGATGAAAGGCACTGATCATCTCCATCCCCATAATAATTTCTTCTAAAAATCTTTTCTATACATTTTAATTTTTAGTTTTAGGAGTAGAAGTAGCAGTTAGTTTTGTATTTTGTTGTCTATTTCAAACCTTCATGCTAGTCTAAAATAGATTGAGAAAGGATGATTTAATTGAGAAAATTATAATCCAACAAACCCTACAACTTTGTGAGTTTTTAATCTAGTTAATTATCATCAGTCAATCCTGAAAGGTTAACAATCACTGTTGATAGAGGTACACCCGCTCAGGCATAGTAGAGCCTAAAGTGTAGGGAATTATAACCATTGTGGTTGATTCCGTTCGTTGGCCAGATCACTTGTCGAACCTGATCATAAATCTTGGTATACTTTTAATGTTTGATAATATGCTGATTTGGGAACCAACAGATTTGTGACTCTGCTGGGGAATATATTAGAATTGTGTTATATCTTGGGTCATAGACTACTTGTTATGTTCCCTTATGAACAAATTACAAAAATCTTGTAGCTCATTCTGAAGGCAGTTTGTCCAGCTGAGCCACCAACAGATTGGTGACTCTACTGGGGATTGCAAAGGATTTGAATATGATCCTAGGACTCTGTGAAATTAAAGTTATTTTAGTTTTCCTATTTTTTTTAAAAAGTAGGTGGCGACTCCAGTCAAAAACCTTTGTGAAATTGTTGTATGAGTGATCAATTAAATTTTAAATCAGAGAGGTTAAGTTTTAGACATCAGAGCTCTACAATTTCTCCCAACATGGATGGTAGAAGATCCTTAGGAAACCTAAATAATCCATTAAACAAAGATAGAAATAAAAAATGGTCAGAAAAGAATAAGGATGGTTCAAATCCCGCTCCCGCTTCAAATGTATCTACTGATGATGGAGGAGCCTCTGCAGATGCACCTACTAAATTGAATGAGAATTTTCAAAATGAACAGAGGATTGCTTAAGGACAACCTTTTAAAATGTATAATAGTCCTTTGTCTAGGAGTGAATTACATAAAAATGAAAGGTTTCAACCAAGAGATTCTCACAATCTTCCTAAGAAGGATAGTCTATATAGAATTGTATTCCAATTTAAACCTGATCAACAAAAGATGAAAGAATTTGAGGACCGCTTGGATGAAGAACTGAGACAAGTTAAAGCACGAAGAGATCATGAAGAAAGAATGACTCAACAATATGTTGAAAGTTCACAACATAAGCTTGGGAAGCAAACACCTTGAATGGTACACTTTACTGATGCTCGTGTTGTTTCTACTTCAAAAAGAGAATTAACTAATCAGGAGTTAAAGCAAGAGGTAGAACAATTGTAAGCACAAATTGAAAGGCAAAAATTGATAAGGTAAAAAAATGAATTGGCTCAAGAGCTGCTCCAACTGAGTTCCCAACATATTTCAAATGTGTCAAAATATAGACCTATCTGTAATCAGGTTGGATATGTGAATACAAGTAATTCTTTGATCCCACAAGTGCCCCATAATACAGTTGGAAATCTTGGCAATACAAGTAATACTCATCATACATGGCAAAATATTTCTGCACCACATATTTCAAATCCAATAAGTACATCAATGACTTCTCAACCTATAGGGAATGCTTATCCTTTTCCTCATAGTCAAGGAGGAGTGAGATCTCAAAATCCTGGATCTAATCATTATGTAGGGAAATATCAATATCAATATCACCCACCACATCAAAATGTGCAAAGCAATATGTACCCTCCTGGAAGTTTTAAATTAAATGTGCAACAAGGTGTATATCAGCAATATCAATAGAAAGGACCTGAGTATCAACAATATCAGCCTCATCAAAGACAAAATCCATTTGCAAGGGACCTATGAATGTAGAGAGATTTAGACATCTTGATTTCTTTGGTATTCAAGGATACCCAAATGCAATTGACAATAAGGTAAGAAAAGAAGTCCCAAGGTTCTCTGGAAACAATATTGTCTCAAGGGAAGATCAAATAAGGGCATTTGAAATAGTCATGGTCAATTTTGATATACAACATGAGGATGTGTATATGAAGTTGTTCATGCAACCATTGAATGAGGATGCAAGAGATTGGTACAAAAATTTGTCTGATTCCTCAATCAGTTCTTGGGCTGAGTTCAAAAGACTATTTAAAGAGCAGTATGGAGATCATTCTGACCCAAAGTTTTCTCTACATGAGTCAACAAATATTCATAAGGGTTACAATAAACTAGTTGTAGATTTTAACACTAGATTCATGAATTTGTTCAATAGAATTCCACCTCATCTGAAGCCTACAAATCCTATGTGCCTGGTGTTTTACCTAAATGCATTTGATCCAAAAACTAGTTATGAACTCAAAATAAGAAATCTTCTTATCCTTACCGAGGAATTTAGAGTTGCCCTAAATATAGAAAATAATAGAAAGGCCTCAGGAGTGATTGGTAGAAGAGATGAGTTTAAATTATTGCAAAATCCTAAGGCCTAACAAAATAAGCAACCAAAAGAAGATGATAAGCTTGATAGGGTTTGGAATGCTATGAAAGATATATAATATAAAGTAGCAAGGAATGAAAAGGGGATATCTTACGATAATCTAAATATCATAGGAATGAAAGGCCGAGACTACATGATATGCCTTACAAACCAAATTGGAAAGATGGGAGGCCCCTGGATAGTGATCAAAAGCAGAATTCCAATAAAGATACCTGTGATCCATTGAAGAGGCATGGAGCTAATATGGTGGAAGACACTTCATGTTGTGTGCCTTGTAACTTGCCTCATTCTCTTGAATACTATGTAGTTGCACAATTAATTAAAGAAAGTGAATAACTGTATGATTAGGAAAGGGATGACCACATTATCAATATGTTGGCATTTAGACCTTATGGGGTAAATGAAGAATATTCATCCTTAGAGGAAGATAGATTTGAGTATTATGTAAATCACCAGAAGCATAACATTCATGTTGGTTAGCAGGAAGTATTCTCTAATCAAGAGGATGGTAGTATAGGAGATCCTCTAATTTGTGCTGCAAAATCACAATCAAGTCAAATCCAATTAAGAAGACCAACTAAGAAAGAATTAAAAGCACTAATAGTTGCTCCTATAGAACAAGCCAGAAACAACTATAATCTCAGAAATAGAACTGTGAATTCAGATCAGGGGATACCTGGGGGTCTATTTGTGAAGGACCAACAAGGTGACAAAAAAGCTACCTCAGAATTTCACAAGAATGATGAAAGTAGAAAGCCTCAAAAGATAACTCAAAAGTATGTGCCTAACGAGGCATCAAGAGGTGATCAAAACAAAACAAGAAATGATCCTAAGCAACAAGTGATTGAGGAAAAGAAATCTACCAAAATAGAGGTAAGCAAAATAGAACCAAGTATGCCCTCCTTTCACATATCACAAGCTTTATCTCATATCAAGTTGGTAGTTCCTTTGTTGGAAATGATGAAAGTTGATGAGTATAGAAATGATGTAATGAAGTTAATTTCAAATGAGTTGAATAATCCTAAAGGTTAAAACAAGAATAAAGATGAATTAGAAAAGAATGAGAGGTAGGTCAATAATGTTAAAGGAGCGACTATGAAGGTTCCTAAGATCTACTTGGGAAATACTCTGATAAAGAATCCATCTTAGGTTGATCCTCTCTACATCACATTATTGATAAATAACAAGTTGTTAAATAATTTATGATAGATTTAGGAGTAGCAATAAACACTATGCCCATGGCAGTCATGAAAGAATTAAGTTTGTGGGTTGATACCACATATGGAAAGTGCTATTCTATGGACAATAGATCTGTCCCGATCATTGGGGTCATGTGGGATGTGGTGTTAAAGTTGGCCTATTATCTTAAGGCTACATATAAAATTGACATTACTATGGTTGATATTCCTCCACACTATGGTATGTTTCTATCAAGATAGTGGACTGTTGGAGTTAAAGGGAATGTTCAATTGGATTTATCATATGCATCTATACCTGTCAATGGAAAGGATGTTAAGTTCTACAGAAAGCCAAGGTTTGGACAAGTGGTAGAACATATTGATCCCAACCAGATGAATTACTTCTTGATGTAGATTTGGGAAGTTTTAGGATTCAACATTCATAATCCCAGTTACAAAATAGTGATCCAATCAGCAATGCAGCTCAATTAGATAAATATGGTATTTGGAAAATGTACTTTGATCGTGCCTACAACAAACAAGGTAATGGAGCAGGTGTGGTCTTCATTGCACCTAGCAGTAAGACATTTAAATACTCATTCCTGCTATCATTCAAGTGTACTAATAACATAGCAGAGTATGAGGCATTGCCACTAGGCCTTAACATCACCATTAAATATGGAATCAAATTACTGACTACATATGGAGATTCTGAACTGACTATTTCACAAGTCAAATCAAGATACGCCTTGAAGAATAAGAGGCTCAAACATTATAAACATGCTGCATGGGATTTTGTGGAGCTTTTTGATGCATTTTCCATTGATTGGAAAGAAAGGTCAAAGAACCTGATGGCAGATTTTCTTGCAAATATTGCTTCGAAAAGGGATAATCTTACATTGGCAGGTATATCAGAAGTAGAACTCAAAAGTAGACCTTTTATCCCTGACAATGTATATAGCTGGAAAGTCTTTAATGATGATGATGATTTGATAAAATTTCTTCAGTGTATAGATCAGTATGAGTCCCAAGAGATAGATTTTAATGCTTTTATTGAAAAGGTGGATGGTAAAGATATTGTCTTTGGTCAAGAAGTCATACAACTAAGAACAAACAAATCCCAAAATGCCTAGTAGCTCTAGAGCAAGTATTTGATGGAAATGACAAGTCTATCTTAAAGCAGTCACCAACCAATCAAGAAGATCTTGAGGAAGTAAATTTTGGGACTGAGATTGCTCCAAAGAAGGTATACATAGGCAAGAAATAGCCCAAAAGTCAGGGAGATGATCATAACTCTATTGAGGAAGTATAAACATGTATTTGCATGGTCATATGAGGACTTGAAGGCTTATAGGGAAGATTTTTTCCAACATGAAATTCTACTAAAATCAGATGCTAAACCTTTTAGAAAAAAGAAAAGACTTATAAACCCTATGCTGGCACCAAAAATGCAAGAGGAACTAATGAAGGTCAGGGAGGCTGGCATAATCAAACCTATCAGACATTCATCTTTGGTTTCAAACTTGGTACTAGTGAGGAAGAAGAATGGTTACATAAGGTTGTGTATAGACTTCCATAACTTGAATGTTTCGTCATTGAAGGATAATTATCCACTTCCCAACATGGAGGCAATGTTGCAAAGAGTAACAGGATGTGAGTTGCTATCCATGATGGATGGATTTTTTGTTTATAATCAGGTCAAGGTCAAAGAATCAGAGCAATATAAGACTGCATTTACTACACCATGAGGTACTTATGTATATGTAAGAATGCCTTTTGGTCTTACAAATGCTGGTGCTACTTTCCAAAGGGCTATGGACATGGTTTTCGCAGACCTGATCAACATCATAATGATTGTCTACCAAGATGATCTAACTGTATACTCAAAGAAGGTAGAAGATCACTGCATGCACTTAGAAAAGATATTTGTCAAGGCACTTTAGTATGGTATATCTTTTAACCCTAAAAAATGTCACTTTGTTGTAATTGAAGGTAAATTACTAGGGCACATAGTTTCTAAACAAGGGGTAAGAATTGATCTAGAGAGAGTTACAGCCATTGATAAGATCCCTATTCCCAAAACGGTGAAGGCTATTTAGTCCTTTTTTGGGCAGATAAACTTTGTTAGAAGATTTATATCTAACTTTGCTGAGATTGTGAAACCTATTGCAAAAATGTTAAAAAAAGGGATCAAAGAATGATTAGACATCTGAGGCCATTGAAGCATTTGCATCAATAAAAAGGGCGATCAAGGAAGCTCATGTTTTGAAATCTCTAGATTTCAGCAAACCATTTTATATTTTCTCTTTTGCATCTTTCCATACTGTTGCCACTATTATGTTGTAAAAGAATGAAGAAGGGTATGAGCAGCCAATTTCATTTGTTAGTAAATCACTCTAGGGAGTCGAATTGAAATATGATGGTACTGAAAAATAATCTTATGCACTTGTGAAAGTAGTAAATACATTTAGGCCTTACTTAGTAGGAGCACAAGTGATTTCCTATGTACTAAATGCAACAGTTAAGGATGTCTTTGTGAAAATAGAAGCCATGGGAAGGAGATGCAGATGGATAAATAGAATTTAAGAGTTCAATATTGATGTCAAGATCACAAAACTTGTAAGAGGATAGGGATTGACAAGGCTAATAGTTGAATCTAATCTAGAAGTTGTAGATGTGTGTGATGTTGAGGCAGAAGAGGATCTAATATCTAGCATTGAATACACTCCTTGGTATACAAATGTGGTTCATTAGCTTAAACACATGAAATGTCCTGATGGTATGAATGATAATCAAAAAAGGACATTGAAACTCCAAGCATCAAGATATGTCTTTATGAATGGTGATTTGTTTTGGAAAGATAAGTATGGTATCCTATTGTTATTTCTAGATGAAGGACAAGTAGAAAAGACTTTGAAAATGATGCATGAAGGTGTATGTGGAGGGCATTTTTCAAACAAGACTACTACACATAAAGTGTTGCAAGTATGAGAAGTAAGTGTTGTCATTGATGTCAACACCTAAGATCATCATCTAAGGAATTTGTTTGAATAAGTTTGAGCAAGTGTTTAAGAAGTTAGTACAGTTGCAAAATTGTTTTATCTTCCAAAACAATACAGTGGTTTGCATTGCATTTCCTCTGTATTGAAGACCAGAGTATGAATCTTGGATATGATTTAGAGAAGTATTCAAAGATGCTAAATCCATAATTTGGTGGTCTAGATCGTTATGCAAAAAAAGTTCTATTCACCAGTTTGAAGACTGTGTTTGGTAATATGTGCAGAGTGACAAGGAGAAAGTGTTTTTCTCCACATTTCTCCGCAGATTGGAATTTGGCTTTGCAGTTATGAAATTAAGCTTATATGGCTCATAATTATCTTCATTCCAATGGTCTTGTGTTTTGGTGCTCCGAAAGACAAGTTTGTGTTGTTATGCTTCAAGTGAAAATTGTTGAGTTGAGGTGTTATTTGTTGTCTCCAAATATCTTCAAGTGCAAGATCTCTTGCGGTTAAATTTGTTAGCTCTGTTGGTCTCCTATAATGATTTAACAACTAAGCCCATAAAGCTGTGACTCAGAGATTGGACATCTAACCTGAATAGTTATCTTAATCACTATGAAGGTGCATTTAAATTGTCAACCCAGGGACGTGAACTTGAAATGGGTCAGCACAGTATGTGCACTAGGAACTCCAAAGTAGCCACATTCATTCTATAGCTAAGAAAGACATAATGCTAAAAGTAAATTGCTTGGAAATAAATAACATAAATGATGAACATCAACCAACAACTATACTATGTTGAAGTGCATGATAGAAAATAAAAATCTGGGCAAACAAATTGGAAACTACTCTGTCTGCTTTGGCTGCAGGAACATACGGTGCCAGATTCTAACTAACTGCTTAATAGAAAATAATAACTAAACTAAAGGATGGAATGCTCACAAAGTGGGCCCCCTTAGATGAGTATGCCTTAAGAAAAATGTAAACTCAGAGATGCAAACTTATAACTTCATTTTAATCATTAGAAAACATGAGTACAAATGAGCAACATAACTGTATTGCTAAAAAACTTAATAATGTGAGGACAACCTCAGATTAATCAACCCCTCAGAAGGAGCATCTGAGTCTTATTTATAGAAAGAAAAACTACAAACCAACTACCTAGAAAGGCGGTCAACTTCAATAGAATAGGAGGACGCCACTTTAGGGAAAGCATAGAAAGTGGAGAGGAGGTTATGCATGCGTGAAATCTGGTCAAGCATGTTCGCTTTGATGCAGATCTAGCACAACAATAACTCCTATATTTTCTCAATAAGCAATTAAGACCAGTTATAACGCAGTTATCTTCCCTCCATTTGACATTTGAATGACCACCTTGTTTGACTTTGATGGCGAGTAACCAACTGACAGAGTCTTCCTTAACTTTATAGGCTACTAATTATATCTACATAACAATATTAGTATGCACAATAATTGTATATCTGTAACTATCTTAGAGTAACATTCATTAACCACATGTAAAATTAACATAGATAGTTCATATAGCATGTCAATGTCATTAAAGATTATAGGAAATAACCTATGCCCAATATCTTATGGTTTAGAGGAAATATCATGAAAAGATCAAGATCTAGGTACCAAAGTCCAAGATAACCACAACAAATGGATGATAAATTCTAACAAAATTGAGTCATAAAATAGACTCATCACTCTCCCCAACCTAAGACTTTGCCAGTCCTCCAGCAGAGGAAGGGTTGTTCTTCTATTTGGTCAATGCCTTGAAATTTACAACTGCCAGCTGTCCTATATCAGTTTCTATAGTGCATGAATTAGGATCCCAATAGAACCCTTGTTGTCTATCCAATCTACTCCATCTCTATCTCTCTTCAGCGACATCATATTGGTAGTACCTAAAATTTGGCACAGGCCATAATAGGATAGGTGGTTGGAAAATTAAGGGAAGCCAGAATTGCCCCTTTGTCCTCCCAATCTATATATATCTATCCACTCTTTTACATGTTGTAGTATAGTTCTATAGAGAGTGAGGCTCTGCTTGTTTTAGTTCATCAGACAAACTATTCCACCTTTGTGCCAAATGTCCCTTTACAAATTCTCCTATAGTGTTTGCTACCTTCTCATATTCTCTGTTAACTATTTCTCTCTCAGCCAGGATTCTACTGCCATAGCTTAGTCTATAAAGTATTATGTGCCAATCATTGAAAATGCTCCCTAGATTTCTAGATTCAGCTCTAATGGATAGGGGAGTGTTGAATTTTGTTTGCCTATAAGCTCTTAACTGTTGTCCCCAACTAATCTCATTTTGTATCGAGGACATAAATGCCCTTAATTGAACATCCCCAACATACAACAAGGGATTCCAATCATGATCTTGGGACACAACATAATTATGTAAATAGAATTCACACAACAAATTCTTCATTTCAAGAGGAGCAATCTGATAAGCATTGAAAAATTCAAGAGGAGACTCAATGGAAGGATTCAAACCTAAAACAATCCTTGCTATTTTAAAAGAAAGATACTTCTTCAAATATAGAGCATAGACCCTTGGAGGAGTCCTGAACTCTAACACCTGAGGCACTAAGGTTGCCATATTATCCACTCTCTCCTTTAAAGTCACAATTTATGCATTCTTATCTTCAATCTCTCCATCTTTCTTTTGAATTTCTTCCTTCAACCTGCATTCTCCTTTTTCTATTCTTCTTCTCTCCTCTGCATTTCATTCCATAAATTCATAGCAACCATATGTATTGAAAAATTAGAGGGCCTATGTATTCCTACCAAAAGTTTTCCTGACACTGATGGTTGCCCTTCATATAGCACTAATTGCAGGGTTTCTGAATGTTCAGCCAATTCTGGCTATAGGGCCTCTTGCTGTAGGAACTCCTGATTGTCTTCATATCCCTGACTCTCTATTTGTTCAACAACAGTAGTGAGGTCTGCCAATGTTATATTTGTTGCTTCCTCAAATATGTCTTTTTCTTCAATGTTCACATGCCCCATTGGAGCCTCTGTATCTTCGGTTGACATTTCTTCAGCCCTAGCGCTTCTCTGTGGAGGCACACCAAAGGCTAGCTTAGCAAGTCTTGATTTTCTAGGAGGGTTCTCATGTTTTTCTTTGGCTGTAGGAAGAACAGTGTCAGCCTTCCATTTCTTAGAGCTTGGCACTTCCTTTCCTACAGTTTGCTTTTTAGCTTTACCCTTTCTTATTTTTGCCTTTTTCTTCTATGCCCTAGTTTGAATTAGGTTTCTAAGAGGAACATCATCATCAGAATCGGAAGAAGAACAATCTTTGTCTAAATGCTCTACCTCAGAAGAACTAATCTCTATAGTTTGTTCAGCTGCAGGAGGGTTTACACCAGAAGTTGAGGTTCCAGGAGTAGCTTCAATAGAACTCACTCTCCTCCTAGTCCTACGAGTTGAGGCACAACCGTAGGTCACAAATGCTTTGGTCTAATTTGATCAATATTTAAGAATTCTTCCCAAGTCATATCAGACACATCATGTAGAGACTTTTCAACTAACAATTTGATCAAACAATGATGGGAAACAGAATTAGCCCTATCTTTATGGCTCTCGGCTCCATGATTGAGAGAAGGTGGTATATCACATCTGGCACATTCATTCTTCTTCATGCCTCATATGATTCAAAAGTTTGAAATGCACATAATGAAGATTCAACTAACGACCTTCACAAGTAATGTACCTCACAACATGAACAGCTACTTGCTTCCATGGATCAGGCAGAGAGGTTCTTTTAGCTCCCTGTTTGTCTACAATTATTGGAGGGTCATTATGTTCTATAAATTTAGCCCTAGCTAACCTGGCGTCTTTGGCAATAGGGTAATTTTCACCATCGGCAGGCAACTCTGTAACTTTTGTAATCCTTTGTTTAGTGGCCAATACCTCTAATCCTTTTACCATGGCCTTACCTTCAAACAATGTCTAGGTAAATTCTAATGCAACATCTTCATTAAAACCATTCAACTTCAGGAAATAATCTAACCACCCACAATTTCTAATTTAGCCTGGCTGGGTGCATCCTGCAATAATACTTCATGAACCGTGGGTTCATTTTGAATTAATCCACCTCCCATTATTTAGCTGTCTATAAACAATCAATCACTCTACAAATTTTTTCCTCCTGCAATCTTTATCTAAAAGCTAGACTTCACCTTCCTGCAACACTGCTAAATTTTCAATCACTAATGTCATCTAAATTTTCCTTATTTGGGGACTCAAGATTATGACAAGAGTAGTACATGCAGTAAGGAGTAATCAATGAAGGCTATCATCTCACACTTGTGAGCCGTCATCTCACTTAGAATTCAAATCAAAACAATTTTAAACTTTGCTAATGTACTGGCGTAAAGCACATGGACTGACACATGGACATGGTATTCACACTCCCTCCCCAAACTAAATTTGAGCATGTGTCCTCACATGTGAAATGATGATGTTTGATTTGATGGGGTACAAAATAATTACAAGCTATGGAGAACATCGACATTAATGTACAGTAATTAAATGAATGTACTAAAAGATAAGTTAGATATAATAAATTGATGCATATGTACCTTGATGTTTGGAAGATTAGTTGCAAAAATGATGGAGAAAGTATCAGTCACCTTTTAAGAGATTCATTGAGAAATGAATGAAAGTGGAGTGGAATAAAGTGAGGTGGAATGAAGTGAGATCATGGAAACATGACAAAAGAGAGAATGATGGATATGGATGGGTGGATGGGTCAATGAATAAAGAAGTGGACCCCTACAAAAGTGGAAGTCTTTATTATGACAAGTGTCATACCTTGGTTAGCTAGAAGGAGGGACACTAGGTCCACTACCTTTGACTACAGGAAGTTTGGGAGTTGCATGCTGAGTAAATTGTTGCAAGAACTCATCCTTCAAAGTTGGCTTGTGATATAAACTAAGGCGATGACCATTGACTAGCAGCTTAAATCTGACAGGGTCAATGGTGGTAAGTTGAATAGCACCATTGGAGAAAAATTCAGCAACCTCATATGGTCCTAGCCATATTGTCTACAATTTTCCTACATTATCTTGATACCTTGAGTCATAGAGCAGTGCCCAATCACCTAGCTAGAATTTCTTGTCTTTGATGAATTTGTCATGCCACTTTATTCTATGATTTTGTACTACCTCTGTGTGATGCAAGGCTGCTTTCCTGATCTCATCCAAAGCATTGAGTTGCATGATTCTTTCCTTTTATGCCTCAGAGATATCCATCCCCAAGTCTATTACAGTTCGAAGAGTCTTATGTTTGAATTCAATGGGCATCATAGTTGTCTTTCCATACAACAACTCAAAAGGGGTGAAGCCTGTGGTTGTTTTCTAGGTTGTCTTATAGGCCTAGACAGCTTCTGGCAGCCTGTTTACCCAATCCTTCCTATGGATAGCCACAATTTTGGTCAGAATGGCTTCAATTTCCCTGTTAGTCACCTCAACTTGGCCATTGGCCTGAGGGTGATAAGGAGTAGATTTCTTGTGCCTTATGTTGCACTCATTGACTAGTGCTGCAACTAGGATTGAGGTGAATTGAGCTCCTTGATTAGTCACTATCTCTTTGGGAACCCCATATCGTGTGAAAATTATCTCGTGCATGCTTCATGGCCTTAACTTCTACCCATTTGGTTACATAATCAGTGCATACTAAGATATAGGATTTACCATTGGATGGAGGATCAATGGGTCCTACAAAATCTAATCCCCACTTATCATATGGAGTGGTCACTAGCTGAGGGTAAAGGGGCATCTCATTAGATTTGGTTGGTCATCCCATTCTTTGGCATCTATAACATTTCCTTGTATATCTCCCTGTATCCTTGTGGAGTGTTGGCCAGTAATACCCTGTATTCAAAATGTTCATTGCTATCCTCTTGGCTGCAAAATGCCCTCCACATGGTTCATTGTGGCATGCATGAAAAATGTCATATGTTTCATCTTCCCTCACACATCTCCTCATGACATGGTCTGGTCCAATGTAGAACAAACATCTAGCAATTCATGAATAAGGAAAAGACTTTTCAATGAGCACCCTTCTCTCCTTTGGAGAGAAATAAGGAGGGAATCTCCCTGTGACTAGATAATTGGCTATGTCAGCATACCAGGGTGTTTGTACAGTGATTGAAAACAAGTGTTCATCAGGGAAAAAGTCATCAATGACTTGGTTGTCCTCTAATGTAGTCATCCTTGAAAGAAAGTTTGCAACAACATTGGCTTTCCCTAGCTTATCCACAATAATAATGTCAAATTCTTGCATTAGCAATACCTATCTTGCTAATCTACCTGATATCAAGGGTTTGTTCATGAGATGCCTAATGGCTGCATGATCTATGTGTACAAAGATTTGATAGCATGTTATGCAGTGCATGAATTTGTTGAGGGCACAGATTACTGCTAGCATTTCCTTTTCTGTCACTGTATAATTGAACTCAGCTCCCTGCAAGTTTTTGCTAACAAAATAAATAACATGTTCAATGGCTCCTTCTTTCTGCCCTAAGACTGCTCCTGTGGCATAATCTAATGCATCAGTATGAATGTGGAAAGGGAGATCCCAATTGGGCCCTTTGAGTATAGGAGCATGAGTTAATGTTGCCTTTAAATTAGAAAATTCCTTGTTACAATCTTTATTCCACTAAAATTTAGCATTTTTAGTGAGAAGAGTATACAATGGGGCTGCCATTTTTATGAAATCCTTGATGAAACATATATAGTACCTTGCATGACCCAAGAAGCTTTTGACATATTTTTGCTTTGCAAGAATGGGTAGATTGATTATCACTTCAATCTTTGCTGGGTCTACCTGAATTCCTTTTGGAGAGATATAGTAGCCAAGCACTACTCCTTCCTACATGGTCATGAAGCACTTTGTACTATTCAGGGACAGATTGTGGTCTTCACATCTCTCCAACACCTTCCCTAATTTTTCCAATGCCTCATCAAAAGTAGCACCATAAGTAGTGAAATTGTCCATATAGATTTCCATGCAATCATGTGAGATATCAGAAAATATGCTAATGACTGCCCTTTGGAAAGTTGTAGGTGCATTCCATAAGCCAAATGGAAGCACTGAGTAGGCATATGTGCCCCAAGGATAGGTGAATGTTGTTTTCTCTTAGTCCTCTGGTGCTATCTATATCTAATTGTAACTGCTGAACCCATCCAAAAAGGAAAAGTACTGCTTTCTTGCAAGTGAGTCCAATACCTGGTCTATGAAAAGAAGGGGAAAATGATCCTTTTTGGTGGTAGAGTTTAATTCTCTATAATCAATACAAACTTGCCATTTCCCTCCCTTTTTGGGCATGAGAACCAAAGGAGACACCCATTGGCTATCTGAGATTGGGTAGATAAATCCTGCATCTAATAGTTTCTGTAATTCTTCTTTGACAATCTCTCTTAATGTAGGGTTGATTCTCCTTTGTGGCAGTGTTACTGGTGTACAATCTTCCCTTATGTAGATCCTATGGGTGCATAATGTGGGATCTAGTCCTTTCATGTCATCGTAATCCCATGCAAAGGCATTCTTGTGTTTCTTTAACAAGTTTGTCAAAGACAGTTGTTGTTCTTGAGTCAATTTGTTGTTAATATTTAGATATCTTTCTTTTGAAATCTCCACTTGAGTTGTTAATTCTACCATAGTTGCTTCACTAATGCTTGGTACCTTGATTTCTTATGGAAGCAATGAATGAGACATACCTGTTGCTGCAGGAAAAGTGGGAATAAGTGTCTTCACTGGATCAGTAGAATGAGAGGATGATGCTTCCTCTACTTCACAATGATTCTAAATTATGTTAGACAATACCTCATCTTCCTCTTCAAGCTGCATGAAAGAGCTTCTATCTAACATCATAAGTTGTACTACAGAATTAGCTTCCTCAGCCTCTTCACCAACATGTGGCCAAATAGGATTATCCATATCATGAGATGGCTATGCAAGTGGGTAAAGAACAAGCTTTTTAGTGCTTCTCCCATCAGAAATGGTCATGTCTCCTAACCAACATCCAACATAAGCATCAGCTATGGCTAACCATGGCCTTCCTAGAATGATGGGATACCCTCCCTATGTAGCTTTAGGAGAAAGTACCATAAAATCAGCTATATATTCCCATTAGTCTAGGGATACCACAAGGTCCTCTATTATCCCATCAGGTTTAACAGTAGAACTATCAGTAAGTTGCAGGACAGTAGGAGTAGGTCTCATGTTTGCAACATTTAGTTGCTACAGGATATCCTTGGTCATCACATTTATTGCTGCTCCCAAATCAATCAAAGGATTCCTTATTTGGATCCCATTTATAACAACTCCTACCACCGGACTCCCTGGATCATTATATTTGGGAATAGTCACTTTCCCAAGCATGATGTCAGCCAACTATCTCACCACATGAACCATAGTGGGGTCTTTTCTCTTTATGCATGGCTTCTCAAGGCATGCTTCTTTGATTGCTTTGCCATATATAGGAACATCTTTTATGGCCTGAAATAGAGGGATCTTGACACATACATGTTTCAACTGCTCTAGAATGTCAAAGATGGGTTCCTCTTTCTCTTCCTTTTGTTTCACAGTTTCTAACCTCTATGGAAATGGTGGTTTTTATGTAGTCTGCTTGACTGGGACTGGTTCAGGATTTTCAGGTGCATTTGGCTGAATGGGGGAATTTAAAGGCTCCTCTTCCTCCTTAGGAAGCTCATTAATGATGGGTCTAGAAGGTGCTACCAAGGTAGTTCTTGAACGCAAGTGGATGTCACTTACACTCTGATGCAAGAGCATCCACTGGTGTAAAGGCAATCTTACATCACCCAAAAAGATGTTGCTTCAAAATCATTATAGTTGTTTTCATTTCTTTCCACAATTAGTATTTCTGGTTCCATAATATCCTGAATAATGATGTAGGACTTTCAGTTTTTCTAAAACTGCTAAAAATAGCAAACTGCCAATTTTAGAAAGTTTACTTGCTATTTTAGGAAAGTTTGCATTTGGGCATGGATTGAAGCAAAAACTTGCAGAAAGTTACTTAACAAAAATATAAGACCTTTGGTGAAGGAATCAGGCAAAGATCATTTGTGAGCTAAAAGATATTAAAGTTTTTGTTTTCTTAAAAGCCCCTAAATTTTTTTGAAATGAGATATGAGGCACTAAAACATCCCATAACATCCCAAAAAGTTCACAAAAATCCATTTATGAATTTCTAGCATGATAGTTCACATTGCGAGATTTCTGGCGCTTAAAACGGTTCATCAATTGGACACCTGGATCAAAAGTTATGCTTCTTGGAAGTTGACCTACTTTTGGAGGGAGTTGCAAATTTCAAAATTTAGTTGGAGGCCACTAAAAAGTGCTATTTATGACTATTTTGGGAACCCTGGGAGTAGTAGAGTTAAGGGGGCAAGTGTAGAGTCAAGAATAGGTGGGAAAACATAAACCCTAGCTGATTTGGGGTTACAGAAGGCTGAAGATTCTAGAGTCTTGAGGTTGGGAAAGATGTAATGTGTTGTAGCCAGTAGAGGATTCATCCTCTGATTGTAATTAAGCTTCTGTAATGTAATGAGTTTCCCAGATCAATAAAAGAAAGTTCTATTTTCTGTGTTCAATTTCTGTTGTTGTGTGTTTTGTGATTTACCCCATTCATCACACTCACAGCATATGCAGGGAATTGATTTGGATTAGCAGAAATATCAACTGCTGTTGTGGTCTATTATTTGGGTTAGGTGAGGGTTGAGCTGGCAACTGAGTAGGTTTAGGTGTATTTTAATTGGAACTAGTAGGAGGAGGCATTATAGTAGGCTGCTGGGGCTGAGAAGGTGGCTGCATGTAATTAGTTGTCTGGTTTGGCCATTGTTGTCCTCCCCTCCATTGAGATGTTTGTTGCCAGTTTTTTGGAGGTGACTTCCAATTCCCTTGAGGTTGTTGCCACTAGGGTACAGGGTTTGGTAATTTTGCCAAGTGTTTGGAGGGTTATTCCAAGGTTGAGGTGAATATCATCCATAGTTGGATGGAGATGGATGTTGCCATTAGCTACTAGATGCATAAGTATTGAAATATGGTCCAGCAAATGATAATGGATCTAGTGGCATACCTTGTCTTGGAGCCCATGGCCTCCTTTGTGCAACATAGTAAACACGATCTTCTTCAACTTGGATTGGCTTGAACGTAGGTGGAATCTGCTTACTATCAATATTAGCTACCATCTTGCATCTGCAGTCCCTCTTCTTTTGTCTACAATGAGGACAATATTCTACCAACATTGCCTCTACCTCATCTTGCTTCTTCTTTGCCTGAAGTGTGTCCAGCTAGGTGGCCATATTATTTATGATATCTTGCTTAAAATTAGACAGCAAGTGAGTTATCTCCACCTTGGTAGGGGTTTTTCCCATAAGGGAATGGTAACCTCTTCCTTTCTTCATGGCTACTCTAGAATAATTCTGGCACATCTTCTTAATATCCTCCCAAGGCACTTGGGTAATATCTCCTCCTCCCATTAAATCTAAGGCATCTGTGCAATGCTCACTTATTCCTTGGAGGAAGAGTAGTTTCTGAGACTCCTCATTGAGTGTATGATGGGGAGATTTTTGCAAACAAAACATGAACCTTGAGATGTAATCCTCCAAACTTTCATCCTCTTTCTCCTGCATTATAAAAATATCATTTCCTCTCATATCTCCACCCCTACAGTAGTCTTTATACTTCTCAAGAAATTTCTCTTTCATCTCATCCCAAGTATTGACAATATCACTACCTAGACCCATAAACCATCTCAATGCAACATCTTTCATAGTACTAGGAAATATCTTAAGCCTATGAGCATTAGTGGTGTAGTCATAGTTTCTGCAGAGGATATCAAATTCAAACAAGAAGGTGTTTGGGTCCTCTGTTGCAAGTCCATAGAACTTGGGGAGAACTAAAGCAAGGATGTTCTTGAGATTATCCACTTCATTTTCATGAGCAATGGGAAATGGAAAGGTTGGTTGATTGGGTCCATTTTGGGCAGCCATAGCTGCTTGGCTGATTATCAAAGCAAATGGATTGTCAACCAAGTTTTGGGCAGCTTGTTCTTCAGAGGATGTTTTAGAACTATTCAAATCAGGGAATGCATCAAGAAAAGGATTCACTTCTGCTTCTTCTGTTGGGTAGTTTGGATACTCAACTAAGTTGTCATCAAGAATAGGATCATTAGGAAGGAATCTCCCTAAAGCATCTCTTCTTCTACCTCTATGCATGCAACATATACTTAGTATCAGCCAACTCACACAAAGAATGTTGTGAATGGATTGTGGGTCGTTACTTCCTAAATGAGGAATATACTAAGAGCACACTTCAAATAAACTTTTGCAAGAAAAAAAATTGACTCCAAAGATCTTCCTAGTTTGACACCATCCTCGGCAACAGCGCCAAAAATGTTGGTCTCTTATAATGATTTAACAACTAAGCCCATAAAGCTGTGACTCAGAGATTGGACATCTAACCTAAATAGCTGTCTTAATCACTATGAAGGTGCATTTAACTTGTCAACCCAAGGACATGAACTTGAAATGGGTCACCACAGTATGTGCACTAGGAACTCCAAAGTAGCCACATTCATTCTACAACTAAGAAAAACATAATGCTAAAAGTAAATTGCTTGGAAAGAAATAACATAAATGTTAAACATCAACCAACAACTATACTAAGTTGAAGTGCATGAAAGAAAATGAAAATCTAAGAAAATAAATAAGAAACTACTCTATCTATAGGAACAGACACAAAATGGAATTCTAATGGCTGTAGGAACAGACACAGAATGGAATTCTAGTGGTTGCAGGAACATACGGTGCTAGATTCTAACTAACTGCTTAACAAAATATAACAACTAAACTAAAGGATGGAATGCTCACCAAGTGGGCCACCTTGGATGAGTATCCCTTAAGACAAATGTAAAATCAGATATGTGAAATTATAACTTCATTTTATTCATTGGAAAACATGAGTACAAATGAGCAACATAATTGTATTACTAAAAAACTTAATAATGCGAGTACAACCTTAGATTAATCAACCCCTCAGAAGGAGCATTTGAGTCTTATTTATAGAAAGAAAAACTATATACCAACTACCTAGCAAGGTGGTCAACTCCAATAGAATAGGAGGACACTGCTTTAGGGAAAGCATAGAAAGTGGAGAGGAGGTTATGCGTGCGTGGAATCTGGTCAAGCATGTTTGCTTTGACACAGACTAGCACAACAGTAACTCCTATATTTGATCAATAGTCAATTAAGACTAGTTACAAGGTGGTTATCTTCCCTCCATTTGACATTTGAATGACCACCTTGTTTGACTTTGATGGCGAGTAACCAATTGAAAGAGTCTTCCTTGAATTTATAGGCTGCTAATTATATCTGCATAATAATATTAGTACACACAATAATTGCATATCTGTAACTATCTTAGAGTAACATTCATTAACCACATGTAAAATTAACCTAGATAGTTCATATAGCATGTCAATGTCATTAAAGATTATAGAAAATAACATATGCCCAATATCTTATGGTTTTGAGGAAATATCATGAAAAGATCAAGATCTAGGTACCAAAGTCCAAGATAATTACAACAATTGGATAATAAATTCTAACAAAATTGAGTCATAAACTAGACTCATCAAGCTCCCAAGTGATTCTATGTTTTTCATAGATGTCTCCAGAATATGTTTAAGGCAGGTGCTTGATCTGCAAGATACAATGAAGATCTTGAAAGCATGTTTCTAAATGTTCTTGATATGTGCATTAGCTCTGTCTGACTTGGCTTATCACACTTGTTGCAGAAGAGATTATTGGTTTTAGGACAAACAATTGAGAGGGGGGGTGAATTAGTTGTCACCAAAAATTTCCTTTCTGCAAACACTTAAATCCTTCTTGTATTTCTACAGTATACTAATGATTTAATCACCGAAGCAAAATGCAATATCTTAAGAACAAAAACACATAACACATATGACACCAAGATTTTAACTTGGAAAACCTAATTAAGGGAAAAACCACGGGGTGACTAACCCAAGATTGTATTCTCTGTTAAAAGAATAGGAAGAACAAAATGGCACTTGCCAATTAGGGCTCACTGCCTGAGCACACTACTCACAAGAGGCCCACTGCCTATAGGAGACACACTGTCTACAGAATAATAATATAAATATTACATACTTGAACTGTAGATTAGCATCTTCACCATGCTTGAGATAGTTCCATTTAAGCTCAACACTTCTGCTCTATTTTTCGCTCTTCTCCTTTCTACCACTCTCTCATCTTCACTAGGGATACTTTGAAATGACTTCACAAATCTTATTTATACAAGACATCAACTTTGGGATAGCCATCCAAGTCGGCACAATACATACTTTATTTTATTATAGAGCAATTACACAAATACAACTTGACTTATTACAAAACTTCATACGTATCACCATACTGTCGGCCACACATATCTGGGACTTCAATCTTCTTTGAGGAACATGCCATGCTTCACAGAACATCTTCAAGATCATCTGCAAGATGTGTAAAACATCCAGTCGGCCAAGATTAGGAAGAACACCATCACCCGAGAGTAAATATTCAATTTACGAGCTCAATCTTCAATGCGGACTACCAACATGAACTGGACACAATCTAGAGACCCCCACAAGCTTGCCTGAATCATTAAGAACATCCACACCACTTCTACTTACTGAAATCATTCGCATCTTCATTTAGAACCTCAAGAACATAGTCTTTCATCACTTTCACATTAGAATAAATGCTTGCGGACCTCCAGACCATGAACCAATTGAGTTGTTAATTCACATTAGCTTTCTAAACATTCCACCAAATGCACAAAATAAGATATTGCATTTTTAGATCTCACGAGACCTATTTGTGTCACTTTGTCACCTCTGAATAGCTGCCAGAACCAGTTTTACTCATATGGCCATAACTTCTCCAAATCTTCATAGATCTTCACTGTCTTCACTATTCTTCTCTATTTTTGATAGGACTAATTTTCTCAATATCCTCCGCACACAACTCATCCAATCCTTGACATCAATGCAACATGAGTATGTTGACATCAATGACAACACCAGTTAGGCCCATACTTGCAACAATCTCCCCCTTTATCATTGATGGAAACATATGATGTGAAAAACTATTTTAACCATCAAGACAAGAACTTCTCCTCACTAACTAACATAGCTCCCCCTATCAACAACAATCATTCATATGTCTTCTCTTTCTTTACTGCTCCCCCTTTGATCAACAACTACTTTTGTTTTTCACATGTCTTCTCTCCCCCTTTGACATCAATGGCAAAGGGCACATACTTGCATCAATTAGAATCATACAAACTGCTCCCCATGAGTACCAGCTTCCTATCATCAATCTGGACCACAAGATATGACTGTGAGATCCACTAGACTGATGCACATCAGTGCACCTTAATTCAGAACCGGATGGGTAATAACCCCTAACTTCTCCCTGAGATACTTGAAAGAGTCCTTAGGTAGAGGTTTAGTAAAAATGTCTACAATCTGATCCTTTGAGGGCACAAACTCCAATCTAACTTCATTCTTGTTCACCTACTCTTTCAAAAAGTGAAACTTGATGGATATATGTTTTGTCTTTGAATGCAACACTAGGTTTTTTAATATATTTATTGCACTTGAGTTATTACAGAAGATTGTGATAGGTTCCTCATACTCCACTCTGATGTCTCTTAGCATTTGCTTCATCCAAAATACTTGAGTGCAACTACCTACTGTTGCAATATATTCTTCTTCTGCAGTGGACAGAGATATTGCCTCTTGTTTCTTGCTTAGCTAGGAAACCAATCTTTTCCCCAAAAAGAATGCACCACCACTGGTACTCTTCCAATCATCCACATCTCCTGCCCAATCCACATCTATATATGCATGAAGAGAGAAATCATGATCCCTAGGATACCATAAACCATACTCAATTGTTCCCTTTAGATATCTGAGAATTCTCTTGATTGCCATGACATGAGATTCTCTGGGATCAACTTGGAATCTGACAACAAGACCAACAACATTCATAATGTTAGGTCTAGTTTGAGTAATATACAATAGTCCTCCAATCATTGACCTATACTTTTTCTGATTAGCCTTATGAGATTCATCATCTTTTCTTAGTTTACATCTGGTTGCCATGGGAGTATTCATTAGTTTTGAATCTTCCATCCCAAATTTCTTCAACAATTCTTTCACATATTTGGTTTGTGATATGAAGATTCCTTTCTTTGTTTGAGTGATTTGCAGACCCAAGAAGAAATTCATTTCCCCAAACATAGACATCTCAAATTCACTTTTCATTTGATTTGCAAAAGTCTTGCACATACTATCTCTTCCTCCAAAAATAATATCATCAACAAATACTTCAACAATCAAGATATTTTCATGATCAATCTTGAAGTACAAGTTACTGTTAGTAGTACCTTTGTTGAAACCAATCTTCAAAAGATGTTTATCCAATCTTTCATACCAGGCCCTTAGTGCTTGTTTGAGTCCATACAGTGCTTTCTTCAACTTGCAGACCATATCACCATTATCATACAATTGAAATCCATCAGTTGCTCAATGTATACTTCTTCTTCCAAGTCACCATTCAGGAAGGCAAACTTGACATCCATCTGATATACTTTGAAATCCTTGAAGGTAGCAAAAGCAAGAAATAATCTGATTGCTTCAATTCTTGCCACCGAAGCAAAAGTTTCTTCAAAGTCAACTCCTTCTACTTGAGAATAACCCTTACAGACCAATTTGGCTTTGTTTCTGACTACTTCATCATCTTCATTCAGTTTATTCCGGAAGACCCACTTGGTCCCAATCACATTTTTTTCTAGGTTTGGGAACAACATCCCAAGTGTGATTTTTCTCAATCTGCATCAACTCTTCCTCCATTACTTTAGTCCAGCTTTCATCATTACATGCTTCACTTATTGTTTTTGGTTCAATCTTTGAAATCAGACAATACTTTTCTGAGTCTTGAGCAATCTTTCTTCTTGTTTGAACACCTTTGCTTCTATCACCTATGATCTAGTCTTCAGAATGATTTAGTCTTACATACCTGGGAGTTTTGGGAATTTCTTGCACTACTATATCTTGGACAGGTTCATTCAAACTTATCTCTTCTTCCTATATTCTAGGATTCTCTGGATCAGTCTAGATCTGAATTTTAGAAGGGGCTTGAACTTCTTGGACCAAAACATCATTCTGATCATCTTCTTCATATTCATAAAACATTTTCAATGCCTTCATCAACCTTCACATTTGTACTTTCTACAATCTTTCTCAATCTCTTGTTATAACACTGGTATGCTTTGCTTTGAGTAGAATAACCAAAGAATATTCCTTCATCACTTCTAGCGTCAAATTTGCCAAGGTCTTCATCTCTTTTAATGTAACATTTACTACCAAAGACTCTAAAATACTTCATAGTAGGAGTGATGTTGAACTAGAGTTCATAAGGGGTCTTACCAGTATTGCTTCTGATTTGTACTCAATTAAGAGTATAGACAGCAGTGCTTACATTTTCTCTCCAGTAGATCTAAGGGACATTGCTTCCATCATCATGGTTCTAAAAGCTTCTTGGATGGTCTGGTTCTTTCTCTCCATTATTCCATTCTACTATGGAGTCCTTGGAGCAGATAACTGTCTTTTTATCTCATGTTTCTCACAGAATTCTATGAACTCTCTGGATATGAATTGTCCACCTCTATTAGACCTAAGACATTTTATGTTTAACTTGGTTTCATTCTCTATCATAGCCTTGAATATTTTGAATTTCTCAAGAGCCTCAGATTTCTCTTTTAGGAAAGTCACCCACATCATCCAGGAATGGTCATCAATTAGTAACATGAAATATCTATCACCTTGTAAACTCATGATTCTTGCCGGTCCACATAGATCAGTATGTACTAAGTCTAACAATCCAGTAGAAGATTGTTCCTTTCTTTTAAATGTGACTCTACTCTGCTTACCCAACTGACATTATTTACACATACTGTTAGTGGGTTTCACCAGTCTTGGAAGATCTCTTACAGCATGAGTGTTGCTTATCTTGATGATATTATCAAAATTTACATGACACATTCTCCTATGCCACAACCAACTCTGATCAATTTGAACAAATAAACAACTTTTGCCAGTATCAACCAAGTGGAAGATGTTACCTTTTGTTTGAGTACCGGATGCAATCTCAGTTCTAGAGCTTTCAAAGATTCTACATTTTTCATTTTTGAATCAGAGATCATAGCCTTTGTCCACCAATTGCCCAACACTGAGAAGATTGTGCTTTAGACCTTCAACATATAGTACATCATTGGTTTTGTTCTTTCCATCAAAAGAAATAGTTCCTCTGCCTCTAATTCTGCCACCAGAATTATCACCAAATTTTACAACTCCTTCATATCTTTCCAGATCTATGAACTTATTTTTGTCACCAGTCAAATGGTGGGAGCATCCACTGTCAATGACACATTCATCCTTTTCTTCAACTTGAGCAGCCAGAGCTCTTTCTACCTATTTATGATTGATAGATTCAGTGGGCATTGGATCTTCTTCCTTAATGGCAATAAACACCCAGTCACTTTTGGATTTGTTTCCTATCTCTGATTCATCATCTGTTAGTCCTTCATCATCATCATATTCATGAACATAGAATCTTGATCTATTTGGATTTATCTTTGAAACTCTTTCTGGACACCTTGAGGCAAAATGACCAATCTTGTTGCAATTGAAACATTTGAAGGGCAATTTTCCTTCATACTTACCAGATCCTCTTGGTAGTCTTTTTGCAATAAGGGCTTCAAGTTGAGCAGCTTCTTCCTCATCTTCTTCTAGATCTTTTCTTACTTTTTCATACCATGATAGTATCTTTGAGGAGTTCTCTCCTAGATCGTACCTTTGTTTGCCTTTTACAGAAGCACTAGATTTGAATGCAGATTCAGTCTTGGTGGGTGCATCTCCAAACTCAACCAATTCAAATGTAGCTAATTTTCCAACCAATTGATCTCTTGTGATATTTGATAAAGATCTGAATTCTTCAATAGCAGCAACCTTATGTTTGTAAGTAGGAGGTAGGGATCTAAGAACTTTGGCAACAATCTTATCTTCATCCAAGGTTCCACAAGCACACCTAATCCCACAAACAAGCTCATTTACTTTTGGCATAAATGTAGTGATATTCTCATCTTCATTCCTCTTTAGGTTTTCAAATTTTCCTTTCAGAATCTGTAGCTTGGCACATTTAACATATTTGTCTCCTTCATGCAAAAGTTCTAGCTTTTATCAAATCTCATGTGCAGTTTTTAAATCCATAACATTTGTTAGCTCTAAATCAGATAAGGCACTTAGTAAGGCTTCTTTAGCTTGAAGATTATCTTCAACATCTCTGATTTCATCTACATTTGTCAGACCATTCTTTGGAGGAACATACTTCTTGATAGTCATGGTCCAATTTTGCATTCCCATACATTGCAAGTGACATTCCATGCAGTTTTTATAAAGAGTGTAATTAGTTCCATCAAACCTCATACTATCCTTCTTGTAGGAAGACATCCTGGATCTCCTCAAGTGATTAAGCTCTTTTAGAGGAACTTATCTCTGATACTAATTGTTGGTTTTAGGACAGATAACTAAGAGGGGGGGTGAATCAGTTGTCACCAAAACTTTCCTTTCTGTAAATACTTAAATCCTTCTTATATTTCTATAGCATAATAATGATTTAAACACAAAAGCACAATGCAATATCTCAAGAGAAAAAACACATTAACACATATGACACCAAGATTTTAACATGGAAAACCTGGTAAAGGGGAAAACCACGGGGTGACTAACCCAAGATTGTATTCTCTGTTAAAAGAATAAGAAGAGCAAAATGGCACTTGCCAATTATGGCTCACTGCCCAAGCACACTTCTCACAAGAGGCCCCCACTGCCTACATGAGACACACTGTCTATAGAATAATAATATAAATATTACATACTTGAATTGGAGATTAGCATCTTTACCATGCTTGAGATAGTTCCATTTAAGCTCAACACTTCTGCTCTATTTTTTGCTCTTCTCCTTTCTACCACTCTCTCATCTTCACCAGGGATACTTTGAAATGAATTCACAAACCTTATTTATACAAGACATCAACTTTGGGATAATCATCCAAGTCTGCACAATACATACTTTATTTTATTACAGAGCAATTACACAAATACAACTTGACTTATTACAAAACTTCATGCATATCACCACACATATCTTGGACTTCAATGTTCTTTGAGGAACATGCCATGCCTCACAAAACATCTTCAAGATCATTCGCAAGATGTGTAAAACATCCGGTCAGCCAAGATTAGGAAGAACACCATCACCCGAGAGTAAATCTTTAATTTACGAGCTCAATCTTCAATGCGGACCACCAACATGAACTGGACACAATCTAGAGACCCCCATAAGCTTTCCTGAATCATCAAGAACATCCACACCACTTTTGCTTATTGAAATTATTCACATCTTCATCCAGAACCTCAAGAACACAATCTGTCATCACTGTCACATTAGAATAAATGTTCGCAGACCTCCAGACCACAAACCAATTGAGTTGTCAATTCACATTGGCTTCCTAAATATTCCACCAAATCTGTAGAATAAGATATTGCATTTCTAAATCTCACCAGACCTATTTGTGTCACTTTGTCACCTCTGAATAGCTGCTAGAACTAGTTTTACTCATATGGCCATAACTTCTCCAAATCATCATACGGACCTCTCAAATCTTGACTGGATCATCTTTAGACACATACCTACAAACCCTTTGATACACATTCTTTGATCTTCATCTAGTTGGGATCTTCACTTCATAGAGCTACACTGTCTTCACTGTTCTTCTCTATTTCTAATAGGACTAATTTTCTCAATATCCTCAGCACACAACTCATCCAATCCTTGACATCAATGCAATAGGAGTATGTTGACATCAATGACAACACTAGTTAGGCCCATACTTGCAACAAAGATTTGAGGATTGTGGAAGCATGTTGTGGCATGGAAGATTGCATTTGAGTCCCAGCTAAGGCATGGCATGATCTGCATATATCTTTACACATTTTCGTTAGCTAATTTTGTATTAGGTCCAGACCTATTTTATGTATGTTTGTAATGTTGACCTTGGAGATTGTTCTAATGGTTGATGAATGTAATTCTGACCTTGATGTACATTCCAAGGTTGATGAATTTTATAAATACTTGTAATGAAGTTATGAATTATGTATGTATGAAAAGAGAAGAAGATAAGTGTGAAGTAAATAAGCAGAGTAGAGAAGAGGAGATGTATTGCGCTTCAATAGAGCTGAACCTGGCATGTTGTAGATGCTATTAGATTAGTTCACCAACTCTTGGTAGTGAGCCTCATATCTTTGTAGTGAGCCCTTTCAATTGAGTAGTGAGCTCTGGGTAGTGAGCCTCTAATTTTCAATATTGATATTACATATTATATTGAGCTAATACTCACCATGGTTTTTCCCTTATAGGGTTTTCCACATAAAAATTTGGTGTCTCTTGTATTGAATGTGTGATTGTGATAGAGTTTCTGATTTCATGCTTTCTTGGTTAAATCTAATTATCAGTAATTAAGTGGTTAATGCTTGAAGTTAAGTTTTGGAGACAACTGATTCACCCCCACCCTCTCAGTTGTCTTGTGCATTTTAACAATTGGTATCAGAGTGAGGTTCCTCAGAAGTAAGCCTAACAACTTGATGTAGATCTGGGATGGTGCACAAGAAGAATGTTTCTCTGTCTTATGATTCTTCTAAAGATGAATATACTTCTATTAGCAGTGAAGAACTCAAGGTTGATCTTGATGACATAGAAAGGACTGAACAAGAAAATAGGGATCTAAAATAAAATGTCAATGAAGTAGACGAGTGCATCAGAAAATTGAGGGAGCAAGTTAAGAAATTCAAAGAAAAATATAAGGAGGCTAGTGATCAATTGATATTAGCAAATGAAACCTTGAATGATTTGAAAGTGGAAGTTGTAGAAAGAGCAATAGTAGAAGATGATCTAAATCAATTGGTGAAAGGTAAATTAGAAGAATGTGCTAAGCTTGAAAAAGAAGTTGTGAACTTGAAGTCAGATTTAGAGAAGGCAAAGAGCTATGAAGAAAGGTTCAAGATCAATTCTGTAAAACTTGATGAGATGATTGCAAGTCAAAAAATTCTAGATGACAAACAAGGATTGGGATTTAAAAAGGAAGAAAGCTCAAAATCAGGAGAAGTAAATACTAAAAAGAAGAAAGACAAAAGCAACCAGAACTGGAATCAAAGAAATAGACCAAGAAGAACTCTAGTGAGACAACCTAATGCTCAAAGGTACCCATCTTTCAATGGTTATTATAATTCATACAATAAGTTTGGTCATAAGGTTACTAAATGTAGGAGAAGAATGAATCAAAATGTTCCATCCTTTTTTGTTCAATGCTTTACATGCAAGAGAGTTGGTCATAGAGCTAGTGAATGTAGAAGTTAGATAAGAAATAACTTAAAAAATGGAAGGAATGCTCAATCTTTCAAAGGTAATTATTTCACATGCAATAAAGTTGGTCATAGAGCTGCTGTATGCAGAAGTAAAGTGAGTCAGAATTCTATTAGTGTTATGCATGCCACAAGATGGGACATATGGCTAATGAGTTCAGAAGTCAAGTGAGAAATGACTATGGAAAGGATAGGGTAGCTAAATCCTTTAGTGGCTACTATTACACATGCAATAAATTTGGACATAAGGCTATGTTAGGGATTATATGTAGAAGATATCAATTAAATGCAAATAAAGATTAAATAGAGGAATGTAAATACACAGAAATAATAACAGCGAGAGATAAGTTTTAACATGGTTCACCCAAACCCGGGCTACATCCACCAATAGAGAGTCCAACATTATTATCTAGTAAATCAAACCGATTACAACTAACAATCCTTGCAACTCAATACCACTGCAAAAATGCTACAATACATCAATGAAAACCCTAACCCATAGACAATTGTATCAAGCCTTATGTTGGTTACAAAATAGGGTTTTTTTTTTATGTTAGCCAATAGAAAAATAACTCCAGATGCCTTTATAAAATAATAAAATTTGTTTGAGGTTTCGGGGGCGCTGCCCCTGAGCCCCCACCCTGTATCACAACAGGGAGTGCACTAGGGGTCCTGCCCCTAGACCCCATAAGGGGCACTACCCCTTGACCCCGTCTTGGGGGCACTGCCCCTTGACCCTGTTAAATAATTTGGG
The DNA here is from genome assembly GCA_027924645.1 of Cunninghamia lanceolata. NCBI lineage: Eukaryota > Viridiplantae > Streptophyta > Pinopsida > Cupressales > Cupressaceae > Cunninghamia > Cunninghamia lanceolata. The sequence continues at coordinate 1,267,357 of BSBN01000030.1, forward strand.
GGAAACCGCGCCGATAAAAGTGGGCTAAATTTAACCTCCAAGTCTGACTAGGCTCCATATAACAATAGGCTAACCAATATAGGTCAAGGATGAATGGAAGGAACAATGGTAATAAAAATACTGTGTGTTTCAATTGCAACATGCCTGGACATATTGCAAGATTTTGCAGAAGTAAGAACATGAAGAAGGATACTTAATCAGAATTGAAGAAACTAGTGAAAAAGGTTGATCCGACAGAAGTCAAAAAGGAGATGAACAAGGTTTGCATCAAGAAGGAAGTAAATGAAGTCAAAGATGGATCTACACTAGACTCTGATGTAGATACTTCCTCCAGAAAGTGAATTGGGTGCTTTGGCTCAAGGGGAGCTTTAATGAAAATCTTTTCTCCCCTACCAAAGGATTGATGTTGATGCCTCAACATGAAGAGACAAAGTCAAGGATTAGCAACAAAGGTTTAAGTTAGAACTATGTTTGCAAAGGATAAAGGAAGATTAGTGTAGTTTAAGAAGTCTGCTATGCAAGAAGATTTGATCAAGAAAAGAAAACAGGTTATGCATTCCAACTAAATATTTATCTGATAAAATCAAGTTACAATATTCTAGTAATTTGGTCCGTATTGGTCCACTATTGAAGATAATGCTTTGTGGTTCTAGCATATGGTTTTTGAGGATTGGTCACATCTACATCTAGAAGTTTGTTTGATTCTAATAATTGTATTGAGAGTAATGAGGAACAATAGTTTGGGTTGACAGAACACAATTGTTTCAGCACTGAGTAGTTCTCATGATGATTGTAAGTATTTGATAAACTCAAAAGCAAATGGATATGAATCAGATGAGTCTTCAAAAGGTTGAAGAAATTACAGGTTGAAGAAGTTCCAGAAAGGATTCCTAACTAAGGTTTGTTCAGAAACATCACACTAAAAAAGAACAAAGGTACATTGACAAAGAAGAAGAATTGTAGATGAACAGATAAATCTTTGCAGTGGTTGAGGCATACAAGGATATGTCTTGGATCAAAGAAATGATTGAGAATGAGATGGAAATGAGGATCAAATGCTTAAGGTCTAATAGAGAAGGTGAGTTCACTTCAAATGAATTCAATATTTTCTATGAAGAACAAGGGATAAAGAGACAACTGTCTACACCTAGGACTCCTCAATAGAACAATGTTGTTGAGAGAAAGAATGGGACAGTTCAAGGGGCTGCTAGAACAATGATGATGGTGGCTTACCTATCAGAAGTATACTGGAGAGTACATCCTAAATAGAGTTCAAGTTAAAGAAGAGAAGAAGAACTAGGCAAGGTTGATGCTAGGTGTGATGAAGGAATCTTCCTTGGATACTCCACTAAGAGTAAGGCCTACCAGTGTTACAATAAGAGACTAAAAAAGACCATTCAGAATGCAAATGTCAAGATTGATGAAGACAAGGAAAGAATATCAGACTTGAGTGGTCATGAATTAGATGAACCTAGTGCTCCAGTAAGAAAAGAAGTGGTTGAACAGGAAGACAATTCAGATGAAGAAGAAAAGGCTCTTGAAAATGTTGTTAAGACTCCCAAAAGAACAGGTGAATTATTGTTGAACATAAACCTGTGATTGAAACCTACAATTATGAAAACAGGGTAAAAGCTATGGAAGAAGAACTGATGCAGATAGAGAAGAATCAAACTTGGGAACTAGTTCCTAAACCTGCTGATAAGAATGGGTTTTCAGAAACAAGATGAATAAGAATGGAGAAGTGTAAGAAACAAAGCAAGACTGGTATGCAAAGGATATTCTCAGGTTGAAGGGATAGATTTTGAAGAGGCCCATGCTCTTGTGGCAAGGATTGAAAAAATAAGAATGTTTTTGGCATTTGCAGCACATAAGGATCTCAAAGTGTATCAAATAGATGTGAAGACTGCCTTCTTGATTAGCAAGATGAAGAAGACATTATTTCATATAACAATGGGGAGCTGGTAGTAGTAATTGATGATAAGGGAAACCTATAGGAGGAAAGTCGCAAACATATGAGTGTTGAACTAAGGAAGTTATTGGCCATATGTGTTTTCATTGATTAATATGCATTGTCTCCATAAGTTGTCATGAAGGTTAATAAAATATGTATTATTATGTTCCCTAAGCTGAAGCAAAGTTCATGGTTGGATGTCATATCTTGATTTGAACAAAGTCAAGTCTGATTTTTTGAGAAGATATGTTACTCCAAAAATGTTATCTTGTAAAGGCCTTGTAGTCATCTGTAATATGAGTTAGAGTTGATACAATCTAATGTGTACTTCTAAGGGGTAGTATTCAGAGCAGTGAAAGAAAGAGATGTAGCAGAGTAGGTAGAGGCATTGAATGTTGTCTCAAGTTGAGTAGGTAGATATTGCTAATATGAGTTCTTGATAAAGAGCAGTAAGTGTTGTAGTGTAGCTGATAGGGGGAGCAATGTAGTAGTGATAAGATCTGAGTTGGGCCTTGATAAACAAAGGGGGAGAAAAGTAAAAGGTCTAGCACCCTTTTCCATTGATGTCAAAGGAGAGAGAAGTTCATGTGAAAAACCTAAATAAAGAGAAAGCACATTGCAGTCTAAGGAAGTAAGGGGGAGCAAAGGAGCAAGGAAAGTCTATCTGTCTTGATGGTTTTTCACATCATGTGTTGCCATCAATGACAAAGGGGGAGATTGTTGCAAGTATGAGCAGTAAGTGTTGTCATTGATGTCAACACATAAGATCATCATCTAAGGAAGTTGTTTGGATAAGTTTGAGCAACTGTTTGAGATGTTACTATAGTTGTAAAATTATTCTGTCTTCGAGAACACTACAGTGTTTTTCTCCACATTTCCTCTGTATTAAAGACCGGAGTATGAATCTTGGATATGATTTAGAGAAGTGTTTGAAGATGTTAAATCTAGAATTTGGTGGTCTAGATCGTTGTGCAAAAAAAGTTCTAATCACCAGTTTGAAGACTATGTCTAGCAATATGTGCAGAGTGACAGGGAGAAAGTTTTTTCCTCCTCATTTCTCCATAGATTGGAATTTGGATTTTCAATTTTGAAATTAAGCTTATAGGGTTCATATTTATCTTCATTCCAATGCTTTTGTGATTTGGTGCTCTGGAAGACAAGTTTGTGTTGTTATGCTTCAGGTGAAAGTTGTTGAGTTCAGGTGTTATTTGTTGTCTCCAAATATCTTCAAGTGAGATCTGTTATGGTTAAATTAATCAGGTCCCAAGTGATTCTATGTTGTTCATAGATGTCTCTAGAATATGTTTAAGGTAGGTGCTTGATCCGCAAGCTACAATGAAGATCTTACAAGCATGTTTTTAAGTGTTCTTGATATGTGCATTAGCTCTGGCCGACCTAGCTTATCGCACTTGTTACGGAAGAGATTCAAGGATTGTGGAAGCATGTCGTGGCATAGAAGATTGCATTTGAGTCCCAACTAAGGCGTGGCATGATCCACATACATCTTTTCCTTAGCTAATTTTGTATTAGGTCTAGACCTATTTTATGTATGTTTGTAATGCTGACCTTGGAGATTGTTCCAATGGTTGATGAATGTAATGCCGACCTTGATGTACATTCCAAGGTTGATGAATTGTATAAATACTTGGAATGAAGTTGTGAATTATGTATGGATGAAAAGAGAAGAAGATAAGTATGAAGTAAATAAGCAGAGTAGAGCAGAGGAGATGTATTGCACTTCAATGGAGCTAAACCCTAGCATGTTGTAGATACTATTATATTAGTTCACCAACTCTTGGCAGTGAGCCTCATATCTTGGAAGTGAGCCCTTTCAATTGAACAATGAGCTCTAGGCAGTAAGCCCTAAGGTAGTGAGCCTCTGATTTTCAGTATTGATATTACATATTATATTGTGAGCTAACACTCACCGTAGTTTTTCCCTTATAGGGTTTTCCACGTAAAAATTTGGTGTCTCCTTTGTTGAATGTGTGATTGTGATAGAGTTTCTAATTTCATACTTTCTTGGTTAAATCTGAATATCAGTAATTAAGTGGTTAATGTTTGAAGTTAAGTTTTGGAGAAAACTGATTCACCCCCCCTCTCAGTTGTCTTGTGCATTTTAACATAAAGTACTAAGAGTTGGTTACTATTGGCCAACAATCTTTGCTGATGCTCACAAGTATGTAAGAAAATGTGAGGCATGCCAGAAGTTTTCTGGTAAGTTGAAATATCAAGGAACCCTACCTCTGAGGCCTATGCAAATTGAAACACCCTTTTATCAATGGGGTATTGACTTCATAGGTGAGATAATAGACAAATCAAGTGGAGGACATAGGTGGATTCTTGTTGCCACATACTACTTCACTAAATGGATTGAAGAAATCCCAACCAAATAGGCTAGTAGTAAAGTAGTAATCAATTTCTTATTGGAGAATATCATTACTAGGTTTGGGGTTCCTGTTAGGATAATCACAGACAATGGGATGTGTTTTAGGTCTGGTAAGTTTAAGAAATTTTGTGTCTTATGGCATATTGATTTCATATACCTCTCCATATCACCCTCAAGCTAATGGTCAAGCTAAATCTAGTCATACGAGTATAATGAAAATAATCAAAAGAATGCTTGACAGCAACAAAAGGGCTTGAGATTCAAAACTGAAGTTAGAATTATGGACAGACATGATCACAGTGAAAAAGGCTACTGGAAAATCTCCTTTTGAACTATGGAGCTCAAGCCAGGATACCAATGCATAACCTTCTGCCAGTTTATAAATTCATTTTGCAAGAAGACATGGATTACCTGAGCCTATGGAGGAAAGGATGGAACAGTTGGCAGAGTTAGATGAGGTTAGAACTCGGGCACAAAAATATAATGCAAAAATCTAGCTACAAATGAATTATTTGTTTGATAAGAAGGCTAAGGATAGAAAGTTTCAAGTTGATGATATGATTCTCATGTGGAATGCTAGGAGTCAAGATAAAGGAAAACATGGCAAGTTTGAAGCTCTCTGGTTGGGTCCATTTCTCATCATATGCAAATGTGGAGAAGACTCATATTATTTGCAAAATATGGTGGGTGAAGATCAGGAATCACTAGTGCATGGACAATTTCTGAAACACTTCTTCTCTTGAAAAAATCATTTCCATGCATAGTAGTTTAGGTCTTTCCCAATTTAATTTCCTTTTCCTTTATGTTAGTTTCATTTCCTTTATGTCTCTTAAGTTTTAGGTCTACGTCCCAGAGATTATTTCTGGATTCTTGCAATGTCTGATAGCCATTCATCCCCAATTAGAGCCACTGTTAGAACTTGTCAAATTCACCTAATCCTACCCAATTTTGTAAACCCTAAAACCCAAAAGTCCAATGTAGAGGGTTTTTATCTTTTCCCACTCATGTCTTAAAAAAATCAAAAACCTTTATTAATATCCTTCTTTCCCTCACACTTATGTTATATCCTTGAATTTTTATTTTAATGTATGTATTAGGCTTATACCACATTCCCGTAGAGATGTGTATTCACCCCTAATAAACCCTAGAAAGATTGTAGGAGATTTAGGTATAATACAACGATTCATCACTATACTACAATAGCTATTAAGGGACCCTAGTGAGTTAGCAGGAGTCTAAATCTATTCACCACAACACCACAATGGTTAGTAAGGGTGTGTGTGGGATGGCGATAAGCAGTGAACTAAGCATATAAAGCTAGCCACACTACCACAATAAGTTATCATGACATCAAGGGTGATATGTGAGATTACGACAAGGAGTTAATAGAGTTCCCCATGGCCCCGCAGTGGATATGTCATTATGGTAAATGTATGTGTGGGGTGGTGGTAAAGGGTTAACAAAGTAATATGGTTATCCGCAGCCCCACGAAGGTCAACCATGACATAAAGTGTGGCATGCAGTATGGTGGGAAGCATTAAAAATAAAGAATCTATAATCCCACTGCCCCACGGGGGTCTTGATTCACCATGGTGGGAATGCGGTACAATTGCAATTACATTAATTATGAATGTAAGACTAATCATGTCAGTGATTTTTGACCATTTGATCTCCTCAGATTAATGATGCGTATTTGAATTTACATGAGTAGATCAGCCACTGTATCTTTTAGCATGAAGTGCCACTAATGGTGAAATGACTCAGTATTGAAGGTGATATATTTGGATTTTCATGTCATTTTGATCATTCACAGAAACTTGGTGTGCTCAGAGATGAAAGATTTAAAGCTTTGTGAGAGCTCTATGACTACTGTATAATAGGTAAGTACATCTATGTGCCTCTGATCTATCTAGTTCAGAAGTGTGTTTCAATTAAAAGTTTTAGAATAGCTCTGTGAATGAAAGTTTCAAAACCCTAGTTCAATATAATCTACACAATGCCTCCTAAAAAGAGTGAGTTTCTGACTAAAAAGGGAGAATCCTCAGCTCCTAAAGAAAAGAAGAGACCCCTTCAATAGTCAATATTAGATGTATTGCCAAAATCAGTAGAGAAAGGTTATAAAAAGTATTCAGGGATGAAGGACATGGATCACCCATGAGGTGGACTTTGATGAGGATGTGATAAGGAATTGTCTTACTCCTCAAGAGGTGTATCAAAGGAAGAGGAAATGGGAAGTTTTGATGAAATTAGAGGATGAGAGGAAGAAAAAGGACCTTAATTTCTTTGGATTATTTGTGGAAGAAGTAAATCCTCTTAAAAGAATTGATTTAATGATTGACAATTTTGAAAAAGTTATATGATAAGTCAAAATAACTTGAGACCTATCCTACAAGGCCCACCAAGATTCCCATTAAGAAACCAGGAGAAGTTGTGATTTTAGATTCTCCTCCTAATGCAATTTCAGTACAATAATCTTCACCAATTTTGCCTCCAGAGAAACCAAGGTCCAAAAGACAAAAGATTGATGATGTAATTCCCCTAGTAGCATATGAAATGATAGAAGAAGTAGGGGATATAGAGGAGGTTGCCAGTGTACCAAGGCATATGAAAGATGATGATGAGGTTGATCATCTCCTTGTTGAATAGGAAACTGAAGCTCATAACCCTGATGCTAGGATGGACATGCAAGTGCATGGAGAACAAGTGGTGTAGTCATGGTTAGGAGGATCCACAAATTGAACTATGTAGACCATGCAACAAGAGTAAACACAATGAAAGCAACTCAATTATAGGATGCAAATGTAGATTCAAATGTTTAGTAAATCATAGATTCAAAATACTAACATGCTAGTAACATGCGAGCTTACAAATTAGGGTTCACAGGCCTGATTCTCCAGTTACAATATATGCATAGGATATGGCTTTGAAGCACCTTACAAAGTAAAATCCTAAAACTATAACTCCACATTATGATTCACTACTTTCCTATACATCTATTACATGATTATACATCATCCTTGGATCACAAGAGTCCTCTGCGTTGGCCAAGGAAGATTACAAACTCCAATGAAAGAGATGTAATGTGTAGCAAGAACTAGGTGGGCCAATAACATATGGAAATCCTCCGCAAATAAATGAAACAAGGTGTAGACCTCAAGGAAGATCTATATGATCATAATGTGTCATGTGATATGCTTCAATTTGCTTCACAAGTCATGGAAGTGATCCACAAGTCTTCCCTTCAGCTAGTTGTCTGAGACTGTCTGAATTCTTTGTTATAAGAAAACAATCAATCTTCTGATAGCAGTATCTTTCTAGAAACTAGTCCAAATAATCTAAAATTTAGATATGATGTGCATGATGATGTCTAGATGCTAAGTCCTACTCTACAAGGTCTTAAATGAAACTATGGTAGAATGTGGACCAAAATATAGAAACTGCTACTAATTGAACTAACTGTACTAAACTAGAAAATGAAAGAAAAATAAAATAAATGCAAATATTTTTGGTTGATGCAAGATTGCTCTTGAACCAGGGATGTTCTTGCATCAGACACCTGGGGTTATTGAAAAAGTGAGTCCCTCACTTTGCTGGGGCTAGAGGAAAACCAAGACGGTCCACCTCAGCCTAAGAAATCCAAGATGAGTCTTCTTCTGGTTTGCCTTTCCACTTTACCAAATATTCCTTGTATTGCTTTCCTCTGGTGTTGCATCCATCTTTGTTGTCCAAGATGTCTTCAATATGCTCTGGTGCTTGTTATGGTAACTGCTTCTCCAAATGATCTTTAATATTGTCACTGGTTTCTCCTTAATGGTACTGATATAGGTCTACAATATTGAAAATAGGTGATATACCCAATGTCTCCAGTAGCTCCACTTCATATGCATTTCTTGAATCAAAATTTCTAAGTATCCTACATGGTCAAAATTTCTTCATCTTCAACTTGTTATATGTCCCAACTGGAAATCTATCTTTTCTTAGATATACCATTACCTTATCTCCAACTTCAAACTCTTTGTGTATCCTCTTCTCATCTGCTTGTTGGTTATACTTACTATTCATCTCCTCCAAATGCTTCTTAACCTGATTATGTACTATCTCCATGTGTCCTACAAATTATTCTGCCTCTGCACTTCTTTTGTTCTCCATACTGATATTTCTCAACTCTTCTACTCCTCTAGGGTTAGTTCCTATCACAATCTTGAATGGTGTCTTTCATGTGCTCCTATTTATTTAATTATTGTATGCAAACTCTGCTTATGATAGAATTAGATCCCAACCTCCTATCTTTTCTCCAACCAAGCATCTCAACAAATTTCCCAAACTCCTATTTACTACCTCTATTTGTCCACCAGTCTATTGATGCAGAGGTAGGAGGACCAAAACTATCCTCAATAACATTAACAAATCAAAGAACTAATCCAATTTCTTTGGTCAGGTTGAAGAGAACATTAATACATATTTTCCTCCAATTTTCATGAAGATCCAATGGTAGGGGAGAAAGTTATGACTCTTTTCCCAAAACTACAAACCCTAGGCAGCGTTCAGACCTGCCCTCACCAAAAATGCCATAACTTATTCAAATCTTAATGAAATTTGATGCAACAAAAAGAAATGGAAAGTAGACGCAATACTCTTTCCAACCATATATGGCTTGCCCTATATATGTCCATACAGAACCGTACCAAATGCTGCAACAGAACTGTTATAGGAGAATTCTAGAAATTGCAGTCACTAAAACAGTCATAACTTCCTCAATATTGCACCAAATTCGATGAGACAAAAAGGAAGGGAGAGTGATTGAATATAATTTCATTTGAAATAAAAAAGAAATGTCCTCCTACCCTTACTAGGCCGTACCATGCAAGAAAACAACAAATTTCTGAAATATAATACAGAAAAACATTGCTTTTTACCATTCCATTCTCAATATTCAATCACCTCCAAGTTTTCAAAGGTATACAAGGCCTTTTTAAAGGTATTACAAATGACCTTTCAGTTTCCAACTACTTGGAACAAACCAAGAGCCAAATAACTCTTCACCTTCTCTCATTCTTCATCTTTTTTCCAACTTTACATTGACAACCTTTACATGGTTTGCAATATTTTACATATTTGAACTTCTTAGTGACCTCTAATACATAACAATGACTTGATTAACCTTATACAATGATGAATCATTACAATATTGGATCATTTTAATCAAACTCCTATGGAAGTCAAGAGTGAAAAGATCTTGATTGTGTAGATAGATCGTCGAGGGAGGCAATCTACACCTTTTGGATTTTGTGTTGCTCAGTTGTTTGGTTGCAGGTGCTTGTTCCATCTAGCTACAAGAAGGATGTTTTCTGAGATTGTGTGTGGGCAGACAAGATGAGGTCTGTCATGACCATTCTCCAATAGAGATTTGGCTGGAGAAGGATGCATAGAGAAACCACTGAGGAGAGAGTGGTAGGATGCATCACCAGAATCTACTATTGGGTGAGATGGATGGTTTGGTGAGTTGGTGTGGTAAGGCAGTAGAGAGATGGATACCTGACTGAAGAAGCACTTGAGGTTGCACCCTAAAGAGTACTCCACTGATGGGAGTAGAAGGAGCCTGAAGAAGCTCTAAAATTGATGGTAGTTTGATTTTGTTGGTTGGTTGGTCACTAGCCATTGATGTGAAGATTTGAAGCCTGAAGCTAAAGATGAAGAGACAGACAGAGATGTAGGAAAAGGTAGTTTTGTTTTGCAGATACATTTCCAAGGGACTTGGAAATTTTGTTGGTTGGTTGTATGGTGTAGGAGCACCTTGACTTCCATAGGAGTTTGATTAAAATGATCCAATATTGTAACGATTCATCATTGAATAAGGTTAATCAAGTCATTGTTATGTATTAGAGGTCACTAGGAAGTTCAAATATGTAAAATATTGCAAACCATGTAAAGGTTGTCAATGTAAAGTTAGAAAAAAGATGAAAAATGAGAGAAGGTGAAGAGTTATTTGGCTCTTGGTTTGTTCCAAGTAGTTGGAAATTGAAAGGTCATTTGTAATACTTTTAAAAAGGCCTTGTATACCTTTGAAAACTTGGAGGTGATTGAATATTGAGAATGGAATGGTAAAAAGCAATGTTTTTCTGTATTATACTTCAGAAATTTGTTGTTTTCTTGCATGGTACGGCCTAGTAAGGGTAGGAGGAATTTTCTTTTTGATTTCAAATGAAATTATATTCAATCATCCTCCCTTCCTTTTTGTCTCATCGAATTTGGTGCAATATTGAGGAAGTTATGACTGTTTTAGTGACTGCAATTTCTAGAATTCTCCTATAATAGTTCTGTTGCAGTGTTTGGTACGGTTCTATATGGATAGATATAGGGGCAAGCCATATATGGTTGGAATGAGTATTGAGTCTACTTTCCATTTCTTTTTGTTGCATCAAATTTCATTAATATTTGAATAAGTTATGGTATTTTTGGTGAGGGCAGGTCTGAACGCTGCCTAGGGTTTGTAGTTTTGGGAAAAGAGTCATAACTTTCTCTCCTACCATTGGATCTTCATGAAAATTGGAAGAAAAGTCTGTATTAATGTTCTCTTCAACCTGACAAAAGAAATTGGATTAGTTCTTTGATTTTTTAATGTTATTGAGGATAGTTTTGGTCCTCCTACCTCTGCATCATCTATGGATGAAATGCTAAACTAAACTTCAAATATGTCTTCATCTTGTTCCAAAGTGTCCTCCAAAAGTATCCAAGGAATCTTGTATCTCCATCTGAAATTATGCTCTTAGGTAATCCACGCAATCTCACAATCTCCTTTAAAAATAGGCCAACCACATGAACTGCATTAGTTGCCTTTTTACAAGGTATGAAATGTGCCATCTTTGAAAATCTATCCACCACTACAAATATAGAATCATGTCCTCTCTGTGTCTTTGGCAATCCCAATATGAAATCCATACTTATGTCTTCCCAAGGTCTCTTTGGTACTGTCAAAGATTTGTACAACCTAGTATTCTGACTACTTCCTTTTGCAACTTGACATACTCTACAACTATGCACAAACTTCCTAACATCCTTATATATCTGAGGCCAAAAGTAATGTTCACTTACCAAAGCCACTATCTTGTCAATTCCAAAATTTCTTGATAATCCACCACTATGCTTCTCTTTGATCAAATTGTCTCTCATTGAACTCCTAGGTATACACAATTGATTTTCTTTGAACAACATATCCTCCTGAATGAAATAGTCCAATCACTTACTCCTATCTATCACAATAGGTTCCTTACATGCTTTCCAAGGTTCTGCAAAATCAAGGTCTTCTTCATACATGTTCTTCATGTCTTCAAAACCTAATACTTCAACTCTCATCTCTGTCAGCAAATTCCTTCTTCTACTCAATGCATCTGCGACCTTGATTGACTTCCCACTCCTATGCTTTAGTACAAAGGTGTAACTCTGCATGAACTCTACCCATCTCATATGTCTCTGATTCAACTTCCCTTAATTGTTCAAATACTGCAAAGCTTGATGATTTGTATACAACACAAACTCCTTAGGCAACAAGTAATGTCCACTTCTTCAAGGCTTGAATTATTGCATAGAACTCTTGATCATAAACTAAATATCTTCTCCTTTCATCATTCAACTTCTCACTAAAATATGCTACTGGTCTACCTTCTTGACTTAACACTACTCCTATTGCATTTCCACTTGCATCACAATCTACTTGAAATACCTTGTTGAAATCTGGTAGTACTAATATTGGTTGTTCTGTCACTTTCTACTTTAATAACTCAAAACTTTTATTTTCTCCTAATGTCCACTTAAAGTCCTTTCTATCACCTCTCATTGTCTCTCTCATTGGTGTGCATACTGGACTAAAATTTCTAATGAACTTATGGTAAAAACTAGCCAATCCATTAAATGATCTGACTCCTCCAATATTCTCAGGTGTTGGCCACTCAACAATTGCTCTTTCTTAGGGTCCATCTTCAATCCTTCCACATAAATCACAAATCCCAAGTATACCAATTCTTCCTTCATGAAAATACACTTCTTTATGTTTATCGGCAATTTCTCTTCTCTCAACCTCTACAATACTTGTCTCAGGTGCCACAAATGTTCTTCTTTTGTCTTACTGAAAATTAGAATATCATCCAAATATACATTAACAAACTTGCCCAAGAATTTCTTCAAAACTTCATTCATCAATCTCATGAAAGTACTTGGTGCATTAGTCAGTCCAAAAGGCATCACTAACCATTCATACAATCCTTCATTTGTCTTAAAAGTAGTCTTCCACTCATCTCCTTCTCTGATTCTAATCTAATGGTATCTACTTTTCAAGTATATCTTTGTAAAATACTTTGCTCCACTCAAACAATCCATAATGCCATCCATCCTATGCAAGGGAAATCTATACTTGACTGTGATCTTGTTGATTGCTCTAAAGTCGATACACATTCTCCATTCTCCATCATTCTTTGGTGCTAACACTATAGGTATTGTAGAAGGGCTCAAGCTTTCTCTGATCAAATCTTTCCTAAGAAACTCTTGTATATGTCTATTCAATTCTTTATTCTCTGTTAATGTCATTATGCGTGTTTCTTTGTTAGGCAAACTAGATCGAGGTATAAGATCCATGTGATGACTGATACTCTTGATTGGTGGCAATCATTCAGGTACATTATTTGATATGATGTCTTCATACTTTGTGAACAACTCAGTTATCTCCACTAGTTGTGATTCTTCAGTCTCTGTCTTTAGGGTTTGAAGCTTCTTAGGAATCAAAGCATAACATATATTCTCATGTCTCAAACCATCTAGAAATTTTCTTTCATCAACCAAATAGATTCTAGCATTCCCACATACTTCACCTTTAGGGTTATCTTCCAAAGGAATCAAGGTAATTCTCTTTCCATTTGATGTTATAGTATAAGTTTTATTTCTTCCATAATGTATAGCATTTCTATCATGCTCCCATGGTCTACCCAACAATATATGACATACATCCATAGGCATAATATCACACAATACTTCATCATGATAAGATCCAATATGATAATTTACCAAACATTGTTCACTCACCAGTACCTTATGATCATCCTGAATCCATGCTATCTTATAGGGCTTAGGGTGTTTCAATCTCTCCAACTTCAGCTTAGTCACCATCTCTTCTGAAACCAAATTATTTGAGCTACCACTATCAATTACAACCTTACAACATTTACCTCCTGATTTACATCTGGTCTAGAACAAACGTTTCCTCTATGGTGGTTCCTCATTTGTCTCTACTTGAAATAGTGCTCTCCTCATGACTAGTGATTCTCCTTTCTTAGGTTTACCAACTGAATTAGGTGATTTACCAGGTTCTTCCTCTACATAAGCTACTCTTCCACTATTCTTAGTCTTCTTGCTTGTACTTCCTTGATGACATTCAAATGCTCTGTGTCATTCACCTCCACACTTAAAATAGGTTCCTGTAAATGTTCTCTTCTTAATTCCTCTTCTATCTCTTATGTATCCTTCACTCTAGTATGAATTAGGGTTTCCTCTATGGTGGAAAGTTTTATCATCTCTCTGGTATTAATTGTTATCTCTGTCTTCCTTCTTGAATGTGCTATCGTGTCTATTTTCCTCTACATATGATCTTTCTCCTACAAAAAATGTTCTATCTATCTGAAATTTACCTCCTCTACCTCTCTATCTCTATTCATGCTTCTTGTTCAACTTTTCTTCAACTTTTAGGGTAAACTGATATGTTTCTTCTATTGTTTACATCCTCACCAAACTTAGTTCTTCTTGAGTGTTCAATCTCAGTCCATTGATGTCTCTTGCCACTTTATCCTTGCTTTCTTTACTATGTCCTATCCTTATAATCATCTTATGAAATTCTTTAGTGTACTCCTTCACAAATTTCTCCTTTCCTCTCAAGTTCTGTAATCTCTTCAACAGTTCCAACTCATAGTCAACAAGTATAAATTGATTCTTCAACTTTGTCAACATTCTATCCCATTTTATGATCTTTTCTTTTCCTCTTCTATTTCTATCCAATTGTACTTCTTTCCACCAAATAGCAACATGTCCATTCAACTTAGTCTTTACAATGTTGTTATATGGAGCCTAATTAGACTCAGAGGTTAAAATTTTCCCCACTTTTATCAGCGCAGTTTCCCCCCAAATTCCTATGGGGTTAAGGGGCAGTGCCCCTTGCGGGGTTTGGGGGTAGTGCCCCCAAGATGGGGTCAAGGGGCAGCGCCCCTTGTGGGGTCTAGGGGCAGCACAATCAAAGTATTCTTCTAGGTCATTTATCCAATCAATCAGCTCTTCCAGATTCAAATTACCACTATAGTTTGGTACATCCACTCTAGGTCTTTTCCCAATCTTCGAAATAGCTTTCAACATCTTCACTTGATCTGATTCTTCTTCTTCTTCTTCTTCTAGGTTTTCTTCATTTTGATCAGCGGATTGTAATTCTTCATCATCATCACTCTCAACATTAGGTCTAGCTGTAAGTCCTCTTCTTTTATCCTCTTCAACAACATCCAATTGAACTCACATTGTTTTCATCATCTCCATCATCTCATCCATCCTTCCATCCATAGTGTTGTTTAAGATGAAATATGTGAAGAGGGTTTGTTTAGGTTGATTTTGATGGTTTGTGTAAAATCCTCCTTTCACCACTAAACATTCAAGGACATTCAGCTGAGCAGGAAATCTACTACAGGCTTCTTGTCACTTGGAACATAGGGGAAGATTCGAATTGTATGATTTTGTTTTTCAGTTAAGCCCAATTATGCTCAAAACCCTAATTACATAAATTCGTGAATAAATGAACAAATTATAGAAAATGATAGCACACAAAGATATCAAATGACAATCAAATGTGTACCAAATTTCAAAGTTTAGAAAATAGAAAAGTCAAGGACTAATGACTGGGTGCCCTAGTCCAGTGCCACAGTTTTTGTCAAGATCTAGGAATCTTATCTGCAACCTATTCCTTCTATTCTAGAGATTTTTTTGTTGCGGGATCCAGAGAACTAATGAGCTGGCACCCGAGTCCAAGTCCTATTGATGATTGTTTTGATGCAATCATAACAATAAGTTAAAATTCACATATAATGAACTGAAACTATACTTGAAAGATAAGAAGGAATCATTTGAGATTCAACTAATCCCAAGTCTACAATGGTTCGGTTGGTCAAGTTCAGTTGGTCAATGTGAAGCTGTAATGTTCAAGGGGCCTTACGTAATTTAGGTTTGTTTGGTGGTTTACTGGACTAAGAATATGCAAAAAAAGATTATGAGATATGTCAATACTTTTCATTCCTTTGCATAAAAGTGTTACTGTGCTGCAAGTTTTAGATGGTTTTCTTGAATTATTGCAGGTCTCTTCTTTATCTATTTATGAAAACTGTCTACTTTTAACTTTGTTATGCATGCTTCTTCAAATTTGAGACAATTTCCTTTAGATTTCTATGTTTTTAGCTAAATATTTCAGATGGGTTGGGAAAAGTTAGAAAGATCTAATCTATACCTCATTTAATCTACTGAAGGATCTAATTGTTTCTGTTATGCACTATGTAAATACCACAGTAATTTGATCAAATCCACAGTGAAAACCTTAAATGCAAGTTCTGAGCATTTTCACAAACATACATTTAAAATTGCAAGCTCTCAAAGAAAATATTTCAAAACACAAAGAAGAGCAGGAGAACACTCAGAAGATAGATGCAGAACTCCAGATTCTATTGTATTAGAAACGAATAGTCATACATGATTTACAATGTAGGAATGACTCTTAGTTTCATTGATCATACTACAGAGAACTTACAAGCTTTACAGATACAGTAAGGCAGCCAGACATTCCACGCGCACCTTACTGCAGACAAACAGGCGACCTCCTTCTTCTACCTCTAAACTATGCTAAGCTAACTCACTATGTGCTTCTAAAAGAAAAAAATCCCTGTTGTAGCCCCTGTTGTAAAGTATTACAGTGTAGAGAGGCACAATATAAAGACATTCTGATTGTCCTCACTACAGCAAAAAAACCTAACCAAACCCCTGGTTCAAACCCTTGGTTGCAGCAATAAATACAGGTGAACCAGCTCTTCAAAATATCTTTGAGCAGTGTCAAATCTGGGCGAAATATTGCCCCTTCTAAGAAGTTCCGGCAGCTTAGCAATAACTCTTGTTTGTCTGTTGTAGTAATACTCTCAGCTGCAACCTTGTTCTTCACTTGAATGGCCTTGACTTTTTCGCACTTTATCTTTATCTTCCTGCTCTTGGGATTGGATTTCCTTCCTCCATGAGGTCACTGTGTTGAATTTCCAGCTGCTTCCTCAACTGCAAGTCTGCAAGACAAGACAAGCAATAAGTATTACATTTATCACATAAACAGCAAGAAATTAAAATAATCATTTAAATCCAGGTGACTGTGCAAACTTGTGGAAATCGCATCCAAAATACTCTTAAAAACGTGTTCAAAACGCATACAGACCGCTCAAAACCCATCGGGTCAACCATCGCTGACCGAGAAAATGCCACGGGCGCCAAAAAATGCTTTAAAATTCCACCGCTATGTACATTCCCGCCCATCAGCGTGACAATTTCACATACTGCCGATAGCAAGACTTAAAACTTTCGTCTGCATGATATTTTGGAAATATGATGCTCTTCCTTCCGAAGGTCCAGATGACGTCATCAGGATGTTTCGCTTCTGTATATTGGGGAAAAGAATGACAATCATCATCATCATCATGTCAAAGGAAAATAGGAGGATATGAAATATGATCCTGCTGCTGAGGAAAGGAATATGATGGTGACGTCATCGTCATATTCGGGCTTCATTAAAATGCAAAAGATGACGTCACCGTCATGTTTAGTTAAGATCATGGGGTAAATGTAATATCGGGTCACCTAAGGAGCATGATCAGGTGGTGAATGTAATATGACCCCTTTGCGGCCAAGGTAACCCTCTCGAAAGATCAGGATGATGATGATCATCAGGATATCCGGGGCTTTTGTTGAACTTAGAATATGACGTCATCATCATATTCGCGAACCGGATCATGTTTTGGAAAATATCCTGCCGAAGGGAAATGTGATGATGATGTCGTCCTAATATTTGCTTCTTCGTTTATCAGGTTAGGATGACGTCATCAGGATATTTGCAAAAGGTCATATTTCTCGGCAGGAGGACATTACGAAATATCGGGTAGACAAACAGGATCATGATGATCTTGACAACATGACAGGATAAAAATATGATGATCCTCCTCATCGAATATCATGATGACGTAATCATCATATTTTGTCTTCGGAGCATGAGGATGAGTTGAGGTCATCATCAGGTTAGCGCTAGGGTGATATTTAAAATATGATCATGCTGTTGAGGAATGGAATATCACCCTCCCTTAAAAGATAGGGTGATCATCATGATCATGCAAAAGGAGATCAGGAGGATATGATAACGTCATCATCATATTGGCGAATATCAGTAAATATGACCCTCCCTTGAAAGATCAGGATGATGATGATCATCAGGATTTCGATATGCACATGCAAATATGCAGATGGTGAATTTTCTAAGCAGGGTGATATTATAATATCAGCATGATATTATAATATCAGGTGATGTAAAAATATCATGATGCTCGTTGTTATGAAATATCAGGTTACACTCAAAACATGATGCTCATGATGCGCATAAGGTCATTTGACGGGTAAAGGGCACTATCACCTAAGATTGATGTCCGGATATTGGGACTGCATGATTTTTATCGGGTGATAGATCAAGATCATGATGATCTTGACAACATGACTGAGGATAAAAATATGATGATCCTCTTGCGAATATCAGGTTTGACCAAAACTTTGACTGTGCATAACTTCCACATATGGACGAATTTTCAAGTGATGTAAAAGGAAAACCTGCATGGAATTTCAAGCTCTTTCTAAATATGAGGTCACAGAAACAAAATATGAAAATTGACAAACTGAACTCATGATGATGATGCACCTGACTCATTTTTACCAAACTGCCAGAAAGCAGACAAACACAAGCAGAAGCAAAAAGCAAAGCGACAGCAGGGGTCCTCATTTTGCTAAGGGGAAAAATGAGGCGTGTTGTGAACATCACAACAAGTCCCTATTTTCATCTTTGATCTGTAATCTTGACAGTCTGCACTACTCTCCTACAACTCCACTTTTTCTTCTTTTGCAACCTATAACCTGTAATCATGGAAAAATGGGTTGGGGGTTGTGGTATTTAGAGGCTTGCCTCAGTCAAGCCCCGGAGAGCCATTCAAGTCTTCTGAACACCGTTGTTAGATAAATAGTACGTATCCCAGTGGGATAGATGCAAAATCTAAATGACAAAAGATAGAAAACACAATTGATATCACCTTAGAATGAGGATCTCATGGAAGGAAGCTGCTCTTCATACCATGAGGAGATGGATGCCAAATATGAAAATACAAACACAAGAACAACACATATTCTACTTTGCAAGACAATGAATGTCTTGAATCACTTTCACATAAAGCCACAAGTTCACAATGCCCATCTAGTTTACAAATGAATCACTAATCATGCTTATATATGCAACTACAAACATTCTCGCTACGATTTTTGTAATTCAAACTTACCATGTCGGCATAGGACCTAAATAATGATCATAAACTGACACTTTGAAATTGGTCCCCACCCAAAACAGGGCTAGAGTAGGGTGCGGGTGCCCAAGTCCCCCCCCATTTCAGGTAGGAGTTATGTCAAATATACCTCCTATGTCCCATTTGCCATGAAACTTCAGGGTTTTCTCATCGGGATGTCAAATTAACATGCAAGATGTCCTAAATTCATCCTAAAGGACTCAGGAGCTAAACCTTAAGAGGAAGAAGCCCCCAAGGTTACTTTTTCCAACATAACATTTAGCCCCCACTTTAATGTATGTATGAACGCAAGGCCATACATGCATTAAATTAAGTTCAACAACACAGCGAACACACCAAGAACGAAGAAGACATGCCAATCACAAAGAAGATAGTAACAGACAAGCAAAACATGGAGAAGACAGTTACAGCTACGCAAAACATAGAGAAGACAACATTGAATACACACAAAACATAGTGACTACAATGAATGTAGTAAATACAATGATGATTTTATTTTCTTTTCTTTTTCTCATATATATGAAAAGCATATGTAAGTATAAGGAAACTAAACACACCACCCATAATGCAAGAGGGACTTATCATCACCGGTCTTTAGACTGCATATGGGGCAATAGACATGCAATACAAATCAAGCATGCCATACAAATCCAAAAGCATAGGAGGGACTCATCTTGACTGGTCTTTAAACTATGCTTGGGAAAAAACACGCAATACACACACTTGGAAAACACGGAGAAAAAAAATAGACAAGTGATGGAGTGTTCCTATTTCTAGGTTCATCACCATCTCAGACACATTACATACACACACTGACAATTGGGCTTCACCACAACAATCACCAAAGATGTGCTTAAGGGTTGAGTTAGTCACATAACCACTCCCCACCTTTGCAAAGGAATTTTGAAAATGACAGGATGTGCACTCTCCATGAGAAATACACCATCCCTGCCTCCGTAAAGGACTTAAGATAAAAAACTATATACATGATATCCCACCTCTACAGAGGGATTAAGTGATTGGAAGTTGATTTCAAACAAAACTTAGAGTGCAAGAGGGACTTGTTGTGTGGTTACACAACATGCCCCATTTTGCCTTGACAAAATAGGGACCCAACTTTTCTTTATGCTTGTGGCTTGCTTGTTTTCTGATTTGGGCAGTTTGATAAAATTAGTCATGCATGTAACCTTGTAGGAGGGTGGATTTTCCATTAGATGAGGTCAGTAGATAAAATTAGCAGTTGCCATTGTTAACTTCATGGTTGGAAAATATTCAAAATTCTAGGCAGGTTTGTCTTTTGGATCACCCCAAAATTGTCTAAGGAAAGAAATTTATGATCAGTCAAAGTTTGGTCGAACCTGATATTACTCGGGCAGGGGGTCATATTTCTAATATCAGTCATATTTGATAATATCACCCAAATTTAGAGTCATCACCTGATAATCACTAGGTGTACGGTGTGCAGGTGTCAAATTTAAATAAGAGCCGACACCTACTTGACAAAGGACTTCACATATCCATTGGAGGGTCATATTTCTAATATCAGTCATCTTATGAATATCACCTTCTTCAGATATATCACCCTATACGAATATGACGGTGACATCATCCAATTCCAATTAATCAAAGAAATCACCCCAATGATGACATGATCGTTCCATCTGAACCATGGGGGGGTTATGTATCCAATATCCGTCATATTTCTTAATATGACGATGACATCATTAAAACATGATAACTAAATGACATCAACGACATGATGATGTCACCATAATCTTTTTCCAAAAGTGGATGGTGGTCATATTTTAGATACCCCTAATCTTATTTCCATGACCTGATATACATCAAGTCAAATGGTTGACTATATCACCTGGTTCTTTGCACATAGTTATCCCACATAAACGAGGGGGTCATACTTTAAATATCCCTGATCTTACGAAAATTACCCCCTTTAACATTAAATGTAATTAAACCGAAAGATGAACTCTCGCCAATTACAAATGCAAATTGAACACTTGGCGACATCTACGAATTCCCAGTAGATGATTGATGGATTTAATCAAGACAACACATTTTACCCTAATTTGTCTTATTGATCTATTTAAGGGTAAAATTCAAAGGTCATTTTCATTCACCTTGCAATAAATCAAGAAATTACAGAGCTCCAGACTCAAACCCTCAACAGCTACCTGTCAACGGATCAAATCCTTCAATGGAATAGAACGGAATGGGTGATCTTGCACGTTTACAGTCTTTCCTCATAATCACTCATCTAATCCAAAGAAAAGCATTATCACGTAAGTAACTGCAAACCCTTCCTGTCATCATTTTTAGTAATTCTAGGTAGAGTATTTGTCTTTACTAGGGGGAACTCTTGTGATAACGCGTAGGAAGGTAAATGAAAGGTAATATATAGAACATACATGATATAATAGAAGTATATGATATTGTTTAGGAAAATACATGTGCATATCATAGGGTAAAATATATCATGTTTGTTACAAGAATCCATGTCTAATGTCAAGAGACATAGGTCTGAGGCTGAGTTCCTCAAGCCCATGTTTGTGCAACTAGAGGGGGTACAATTCAAATACGGAGTCATCGGTGATACACATCAGGAGGATACAGACCTAGCTGTATGGTCAACAAGGTTGGATAATGATAAGGATAATCCTATTCTGGATGGGGTGTTTGTCTCAGGTATTTGGCATGCAGCTAGTTTTCCCTATGTTATGGATGCTTTGGAATTGGTAGTGGAATGTGCAAGAAATGACAACCTAGAAACCAGATGGTTAGAGAAGCATGGAAGAGTATATGCAGACTTTTCAATCAAGGGCATTACTGCCACTTTCGATTTGCTAGTTAGGAATAAGATAGTGAATATGGACTTGCATAAACTGGAAATAGAGTATAACAATAACAAGAAGAATGCGAGGAAGAAGATGTACCAATGGAGATCAAAGAGTAGTACTTATACTGCCTTAGCTAAGCTACCAGTGCATTTGTATAAGTTTGAGTTTGATGATGAGTACCAATATATGATTGCCCTACTGAGCAGGGTGACTGGCAGGCCACATGCTAGAAATTTCAAGAATTAGATGTTTGGGATCATCCAAATGGTCTTATATGTAGACAACAAACCCCTATGGGCTAAGATCATCAGTGACTCATTGATGCAGAGTGAAACGCAACGGAAGCTAACTAACAGGAAGGAGGAGCCAACAATACAAACAGCATGATAAAATCCCTATCGGCTCAGCATCATCATATTATTTCCTAAAAACAACAACAGCATCATCATATTTCGGACGAGCAGAATTATCCTCCTGCCGACTACCGTTCACTTCCTCTGTCTTCCGTCTATCATCATCATCATGATACTCAACGGGCGCAAACATCCTCCGGTTGTACTGTTCATCGGGCGCCAAACACTATCGGCATGATCATGATATGCAACACTCCCTTCGTTAGCAGGATATCAAATATCCAGTTGCTCCAAATATCCTGATGACGACAACTTCAGCACCTTCCCTTCGATGTCCCGATAGCTGACGATACAAGCAACAGCATCATGATATGATTTATCCGGTTCCCTCGAAACCTCCTGATGATGTTAACACAACTTTCTACCGAGAGCCTACGCCGATACCTAAACCCTTAGCGACGACAGGATCAACATGCATAGGGGGATATCTCAATATCCTGATGACGATGACGTCATATGCGGATGACGATGACGTCACACAATATCCTGATGACCTCTTCAACACTTAGCCAAAAAACTGAACTTTCACTCCCGCATCTGTTAGCGATATGCGGATGATGGGCACTCACAGAAGATGATCCTGACGGTGATATATACACTAAGTATATATCTGACTTACAACATCCTGATGTACTTGCAACATGTAAACTTCAACAGTTTCATAACCCGATCTTCACCTTATGCCGATGTACTCTTCTTCGGCAACTCCTGACGATGATCACCCTGACGAACTCTCACTTCATGCAATCGAAAGCATCATACTCATCTCCGCTTATCCGGATGACGATGTCCAAAACGACTGCAGGATATTGGCAGAAATATCCTGATGAAGCCGTTTTGACGAACTCCCAACCTTAGCGAAATTTCACTTTGCCGATCCTCCAGGGATGACCCGATCCACTCTCAGGGTGACCTTCCAACTCAAACTTATCAACTCGACCTAGCACATACCCATGCTAGGGTCTTCAACATTTGTCGACCGCGATCCTGCACACCTGCATGCAAACAGAAACCAAACTACCTCCTAATCTACTGTACACAACCATTCCACCGATTCGACGAATCAAGCGGTGGAATGGATTAGCATGTCCATGAAACCACCAGATCAGCAAAACGATTAAACAATGGAATCCAACCAGATAAAGAACACAAACAGGATCTCTTTATTGCTTTCAAAAGGTGCAATTACAATGACCAGTCTCTCTCTCTGTCTCACTCTATGCAACCTAGCTTGATCGATGATATCTCTATCTGTATGCAATATCAACCGATCCTCATGCTTAAATAGATTTTCCTACGAGTACTACTGACCTGACTCCAAGCAGCTGGGAACTCTCCAGGCGGCTGGGAGATCCAACCGATACTACAGCATGACAGCTGTTCTAACAAACTAACTAAAAATAGTAAAAGCATGGTCAGCGTGATCTTATCATGATCAACATGACCTTATTACATGCATTTGGTCTTATCAGACCTTCTTGAAAACATAACCAAGACTCAAACTAACTAACTGCCTCAAGGAGGCCAGCTGTCAGGTAGGTGCTTCTGCACCATACTCCCCAAAAGAAAATAACTCATGTCCCATGAGTTAGGATATGGAAGTCCTCCACCTTTACACTTTGCCTTGTCAGTCTTCTGACCTGTTCCAGCTTTATCCTCTGCTGGCTCTTGGCTGCTCCAAGACTTCTGAACTGTAACTTGCTTTCTGGCAAGTAAATCCTCATGCCTGTCAATGTAGGCTTTTCTCTCACATACCCTGTGTTTGTCAGGTTGCCTGACTAGAACCTCTGTCTGAACTGCCTCTTGAACTTCTGCAATGTGCAACTCTGTCTTTCTTTCCACCTTTATAGGACAAACAATAGTCCCAACTATGACAACATCCTTGTCATTCCTCTGAACTGGTTGCTGTGTGCAAACCTGTTTCTGAACCTGCTGCTGACCCCTGTCAGTCACAACTGAAACTTTCTTCAGCTTGTTGTCTTTAACAACTCCTTTCCCTGCAGTGTTCTCAACTGCCTGCATGCCTGCTCCTATAGGCTTCTGCACAAATTCCTTCTTTCCCATTAAAATGACTTGGGCTGCCCTCTGTACTGCAGCATTTGCCTGCAATGGCATCAACTTAATAGTCTTCCCATCTTTCTGGATGGTGTAGGTATTAGCATACCCATCATACAGTACCCTTCGATCAAATTGCCATGGTCTACCCAACAGTAGGTGACAACATTCCATGGGCAAAATATCACACAAAATTCTATCCTGATATGCTCCAATCTGAAAATCCACATATGCCTGTTTAGAGACAAAAAGTGAATGACTATCACTCACCCAAGATGCCTTGTAAGGGTGTGGATGTGGAATCCTTTCCAAATTCAGTTTATCCACCATCTCCTAAGATACCATGTTGTCTGTTGAACCAGTATCAATGACAACCTTACATACTTTACCTTTACTCTTGCATGTGGTCTTGAAAAGAGCTCTTCTTTGTGGGGATTCTTTGTCAGGTACCTTCATGGTAGTCACTATTTTTCTCATCAGCAGAGATTCTCCACTTTCTGGGTATCCACAATTATCAGCCTCCTTATCCTTTTGATAAGTGTTTGGACTCTGCACACTTTGCTCTACTGTCTCTTCTTGCACAAGTTGTACTCTCTTGTCATTAGTTCTATCATTTCTGGATGATGAACCTTTGTTTTCTGGACATTTGAAAGATGGATGACCAAACTCACCACAGGTGTAACATTTCCCTAAAAATGTAGTAGAACCTCTACCACTTCCAAATCTACCTTTATTACCTTTCCATCCACCTCTGAAATCAGACTGTCCCTGTCCTTTACCAGTGTCTTCTTGACTCTCATTGGTTTGCCTTGTTCTATGGGCTGATCCTCTTCCTCTATTGTTTTGTTCTTGTTTTCTCTTCAACTTCTCTTCCACTTTCAATGCCAACTGGAAACATTTCTGGACTGTATCTGGATTATGCAGACTTAAATCATCCTGAATATTAAACCTCAATCCATTAAGGTATCTGGCTACCTTCTCTTCTTCACTTTCCTTTACCTTTGTCTTCATACAGAGTTTCATGAATTCTTCTGTATATGAGCTGACATCTAGCTCCTTCTGCTTCAGGTTTTGCTTCCTCTTGTGTAACTGGATACTGTAATCCAATGGGATATAAGCTTCCTTTACCAATGCCATCATCTTCTTCCATGTGGCAACTCTACGTTTTCCTTCCTGTACTCTATCATCTTGAACAAAATTCCACCATGTCAAGGCAGCTTCTTTCATCTTTGACTGTGCTATCTTCACTCTCTGTTGTTCTGGTATCTCCTCTATTACAAAGAAATTGTTCAAACAGTCTATCCACTCCATCACTGAATCAGGGTCCATCTTACCTGTAAACACTGGCAAATCCAGTTTCACATCCATGGTTCTCCTCTCCATGGCCTTGAGGGCGTTCAACAGTGGTCTCTGGTCTACAGGAACGACCTCCTCGCTCCAATTAGGGATCTCTTCTTCTTCCCTATCATCTTCTCTACCAGAACCTACTCTGCTCCTCAACTTTGCTAACTCATCTTTCAACTCCTGATTCTGAGCCTTCACGGCCTTGCTTTCTGCAATCTGTTTCTTCACCAGAACTGCCAACTCAGCGTTGGTCATCCTTGCTGGAACCTCAGATGTTCCTTCTTCGTCTGACATCCTGCTTATCTTTTCCAGAAGATCCTAACCTTTGCTCTGATACCACTATGATGCAGAGTGAAACGCAACGGAAGCTAACTAACAGGAAGGAGGAGCCAACAATACAAACAGCATGATAAAATCCCTATCGGCTCAGCATCATCATATTATTTCCTAAAAACAACAACAGCATCATCATATTTCAGACGAGCAGAATTATCCTCCTGCCGACTACTGTTCACTTCCTCTGTCTTCCGTCTATCATCATCATCATGATACTCAACGGGCGCAAACATCCTCCGGTTGTACTGTTCATCGGGCGCCAAACACTATCGGCATGATCATGATATGCAACACTCCCTTCGTCAGCAGGATATCAAATATCTGGTTGCTCCAAATATCCTGACGACGACAACTTCAGCACCTTCCCTTCGATGTCCCGATAGCTGACGATACAAGCAACAGCATCATGATATGATTTATCCGGTTCCCTCGAAACCTCCTGATGATGTTAACACAACTTTCTACCGAGAGCCTACGCCGATACCTAAACCCTTAGCGACGACAGGATCAACATGCATAGGGGGATATCTCAATATCCTGATGACGATGACGTCATATGCGGATGACGATGACGTCACACAATATCCTGATGACCTCTTCAACACTTAGCCAAAAAACCGAACTTTCACTCCCGCATCTGTTAGCGATATGCGGATGATGGGCACTCACAGAAGATGATCCTGACGGCGATATATACACTGAGTATATATCTAACTTACAACATCCTGATGTACTTGCAACATGTAAACTTCAACAGTTTCATAACCTGATCTTCACCTTATGCCGATGTACTCTTCTTCGGCAACTCCTGACGATGATCACCCTGACGAACTCGCACTTCATGCAATCGAAAGCATCATACTCATCTCCGCTTATCCGGATGACGATGTCCAAAGTGACTGCAGGATATTGGCAGAAATATCCTGATGAAGCCGTTTTGACGAACTCCCAACCTTAGCAAAATTTCACTTCGCCGATCCTCCAGGGATGACCCGATCCACTCTCAGGGTGACCTTCCAACTCAAACTTATCAACTCGACCTAGCACATACCCATGCTAGGGTCTTCAACATTTGTCGACCGCGATCCTGCACACCTGCATGCAAACAGAAACCAAACTACCTCCTAATCTACTGTACACAACCATTCCACCGATTTGACGAATCAACCGGTGGAATGGATCAGCATGTCCATGAAACCACCAGATCAGCAAAACGATTAAACAATGGAATCCAACCAGATAAAGAACACAAACAGGATCTCTTTATTGCTTTCAAAAGGTGCAATTACAATGACCAGTCTCTCTCTCTGTCTCACTCTGTGCAACCTAGCTTGATCGATGATATCTCTATCTGTATGCAATATCAACCGATCCTCATGCTTAAATAGATTTTCCTACGAGTACTACTGACCCGACTCCAAGCGGCTGGGAACTCTCCAGGCGGCTGGGAGATCCAACCGATACTACAGCATGACAGCTGTTCTAACAAACTAACTAAAAATAGTAAAAGCATGGTCAGCGTGATCTTATCATGATCAACATGACCTTATTACATGCATTTGGTCTTATCAGACCTTCTTGAAAACATAACCAAGACTCAAACTAACTAACTGCCTCAAGGAGGCCAGCTGTCAGGTAGGTGCTTCTGCACCACTCATTGGATGAGAAAATGAGGAGCCTGGGAGGACATACATGTTTGTTTTACATGACTTCATATGTAGTATACTCTTGTGCATATAAAGGAACATTTGATGCTCTAAAGATAGTGGGTAAGGTTGGTGGTGAGGCTAATGATGCACACATATGGAATCATTATCCCCAATTGCAAAGAAAGGTATACCTCCAAGACTATAAACTAGTAAATGATGTATTCTCCATGCATCTGGTCAGAACTATGGAGGAGGATAGAACTAAAAGGCTGAGCATGGAAGGTTAAAAAATTATCTATCGACATGGAGCATGGTTTATCCAATTTGCTCCATTCTCATATATTAGGATTGAGGGATTTGAGGGACAACCTCTTATGTTGCCAAGAGACCCTACTGATTGGGTCATCTTGATGGAATTTGTTAGGCAGATATCTACCATAGTTGAGGCCTATAAGGTATAGAAGAAGATACCTCCAATTTTGTTTCTAGTATCTATGGGCTGGTACATGTGCCCAGATTCAGAGAGTATAAAACATGCTATCGGGAGGTTGAAACTGAAGTATTTACAACCATTTCCTCTAACCAGATCATATGATCCTTATGGCAGGATGTAGAAGGTATTGGGAAAGCATATACATCAAAAGCATCTAGAGGAATTTTGGACCAATTGTGATGATGAGGCTGAGGTTAGAAGAAGGAAATATCAAAGACTCACCTTGAATCAAGTCAAAACCTTTGACTGTATCCCAGTGCTAGCACAACTACATAAAGATGATGGGAGAATAATGTCCAATGAATATGAGGACAAAAATGTGTGTAATGACACCATATCAGGCCCTGATCTTACACAATAGGAGGATATATCCCTAGATCAGGTGATGAACGGGGTGATCCAGCTAACCCAAGCTTGGGTAGATATAGAAGTGGCCAAACTAAAGAAAAGGGGCATTGCCCTTACTGTTGATACTAAGAAGAAGAGACAAGAAGTGTCTGACAAGGAATATGATGATTTCCTAATTGAAAAGAGGAAATCCAATGGGGAGAGATTACCCATAGAAAAGCAAAAGAAGATACCCCCTAAAAGTAAGGAAATTAAAAATGAACCAAGGGGGGCGATTATAGAAGGGGTCACTACTAAGGATGTAGGTGCATCCACATCAGCTCAGGCATCTACATCAGCAACACAACCTCCACCAGAAAAACCAAAGACTAAGAGAATTTTGAGGTCTACTATTGAGACTCCAGAGGTGCAAGTGGAAGGGCAGACCCTGCAACATGAATTGGAGGAAGAGGACCCCTTGGAAGAAGAACAATTAAATGAAGAACCTAAAGATGATGACTTGTTGATAGCAAGCAAGAAGAGGAAGGGGATGCCAATAATGTCACCACCTAAGAAACAAAGAAGAACCATGAGGGGAGGTGTCCATGCTGAACCTATCATATTGAGAGAAGCAGGTAGTGAAGTTTTCAGGAAGGAGCTACAGCATGATGTTCCTCTTCCCATAATAATCAAATTTAAAACTGAGAAAGCTGAAGAGCAAACAAGAGAAACGCTCAGGATAGGTAAGGAGATTCCTTTCTCCCTAGATGATATAGTAGATTTGTCAGATGATGAGGTAGTCCAAGACGTTACCACTCAGCATATGGAAACTCTGGTTGCCAACACCAGAATGACTCCTCATGGAACTCCATTAGTCAGGATGAGGGTGTTGGAAGAAGGAAAACAAATGGAGGAAATGAAACAAGATAGCCCAGAAAGAGTAACCCAATAGATAGGGCTGGACAATTTGGTTGATCAGGTTACTAGTCCTGCAGCCATAGACTTAGCATATAGGGGTGATATAAGCCCAAACAAGGATTATGGTGCACCCAAGGAGCCTAAGAGGACTAAAGTGGCATAACATATAGAGAAGGATGGTACTGCTCTTGGTTAGGGTTAGCAACAACATGAGACACCCATGGAACCAAAAATATTAGAGCTCCAATAGAAGAGTGGGCGTGATCAAGGCATATTGGACATTGGTGTTGCTCAGACCCAAGGAGGTTCATCATTGCCTCAAGATAAATCTGGTTAGGAAGACCCCAAGCCACAAAGTATTAATGCCACTACAGGTGGAGAATAGGAAATGACCCATGATCAGGGTGACCCTCAAGGGTAGAATACATAGGCATCCCAAGAGGTTAATGTACCACAAGATGAGAAAGATAACAAAGAAGATGAAAATCCAAAGGAGGGATCATAGAATGAAGAACATGATCAGAATGTGGATATTCCATAGGATCCTCCTTTGCAAAAGGCAACACCTCAACAAGAATAACTCCAACAGGATCCCCCTTAGGATGAATTATATGAGGAATAAATTAGGAAGGTACCATCCTCACCAAGGATAGAGGATAATACTGGGGAGTAGGATACCTAGGATATAAACAAAGGCCACCAAGAATCTGAAGGTGATATACCTCATTGTCTTAGAAGAGAAATACATGTAGATCAAGTGTTAGAGGTCAAGATTTTGATGTCTCCTCCCTATTTGCTGAAAGCATGATGAAATCAAGAAGGAAGGCAAGGTTGACATTGACTATAAAAAGAGATCCTAGTACAGGTAGGAGGACCACACAAGTAGCTCTCCCCACAGTTGAAAAGGAAAAAGGAAAAATAAGCCTGGAAGAATTTTAGATCACAAATGTTGATCTAGGTTTTGCCAATGAATACCAGAAGGGTCAAGAAGGGGAGGATACTATTGATTCTTTAACCCAAAGGGTGAAGAAGGAGAAAGAGAAAAATAAAATAAATAAGGAGCAGATTGCTCAGTTGCATTCTTTCATAAAAGGGTTAATTAACCTTGATCATGCACCAACTAATCCTACAGTCCCATTGACTATCATATCACAAGAGGAGGTTACCAAATTGGACCTGATGAAACATGAAGCAATGGTGATGGAAAAATGGATGTTTTCAGCACTCAATGGGGCTGAGGATGTATTAAGGACCTCCCTACAGGGGTGGAATTCTTTGAGCAATTTAAAGAGGAAGGTGGACAAAATGTAGAATAACACAAGAAGGTCATTCCAATTGAAAAGGATATGAGTGCTCTAAGTGAGATGAAGAGAATTGATTCACAAATTCTAAAAAGTAATAAGGTATTAGACAATAATACTGCTCTACTAACATGTATATGGTATGAGGATATCTAGTTTGAGTGTGATGTATTGAAGAAATGTAGCTGCAAGCTTAGGGATATTAGTGTCAAGCTACATAGCATGATGGCGTATGAGGTAGAGACCTTGGAAGATTTGGAAGGGAAAAAAGAAGGTAAGATTGAAAATTAGGATGCAGATTTTGCTATTAAGGCTCTGTATGATAATTTCAAGCTAGTAGTAGATGACCCCCTCAACCACTTGACAAAAGAGGTAATCAATAGAAATATGAGAACAAAGGTTAAAGTGGAGACATACAATGAGACATTGAATAGATGGAAAGGAAAAATGGAAGCTCTCAAAGCTAAGTCCCAATCTCAAAGACATGTAATAGTAAAAGCCAAGACCCAAGATGGGGGAGAGGTTGATAAAATAGTGCAAGCATATGAATCTATCAGGACAACAATGAAGGTCCACATGAAAGAGAATGTTTATCAGAGTGATAGTGATAATGAGAGTGATGAAGATGAAGAAAATGATGAGCAAGAAGAAAGTGGAGAGGAAGAACATGAAGAATAAGTATAGATGCATCACTAAGTGAACATATGCATGGGATACTTATAAATAGTGAGTCATATAGATGGTTGCCAGCTGGCAACCTGTGCCATGGATAAAGGGTTGACTAAGTCACAGGAGGATTGTCATCTGTTGATCTAAATTGATAAATCTTGACCGTTGGTCAATTGTAACTGCCTCCTCACCTTATTATATAAAAGGTCCAGGGGTGCAATCTTTTAGTCATTCGAAACTTAATTGAAATCTGATTGCTGAAGAATTCAAGACTTATTTCAAAGTTATTGTGAATGTACATGTGTTGCATACTTAATGAAAGAGAAGCTATTTTGATTACAAATCATTGTAAATCCTAAGTAATATATGAGTGAAATCTAGATATATGCATTGATTAGCTATGTCCCTTGTAGTGCTTTTCAGCCTACATGTATTGTTTTCATTCTTTGCTCCTTTGAAGTTAGCATCAACCATACCTAGCTATGGAACAACCTGGTGAATTATGGTTTGATTTCTTCTCTTCATGACTATATCTTGAGTGTACACCATTCAATAACAAAGGTTCACTAAAATTAGAAGTATTCTTTTAAATTTCTTTAAATTTCATTATAGATCATCTCCATAATTGCAAATAACACAATCAAAAGCAAATAAACATGAAATATGCAGATATCTCATAGGCAATTGAAAATACAGAGCATATTTTGAATGGAAGCATGTTAAATTGATAAATATCATGCAAATATGTATAAATATCCATGAAGAACACATAAATATCTACTTATAGACACATCATTTAATAAATATGTTGTGTAGAAGAATGTGTAAGTTCATGATGATCAATGATCAGAAGAACTGGTCAAACTTACAAATATCATAGTAATATTTGGAAATAGAGTAGAATTAACCTCTCTGTGGAGTGAATTTATAGAATATAGTGCAATATTGATCACCTAAGCAAATGTAAGACCCCTTGAAATGGAAAACAACATGTCACATCAACCTTTGAGTAATGTTAGATGATCATGACCTGATCAACAGAGCCTTGGAGTCATCAATTTATCTCAAATTGATCGTACTTTACAAGATAATAGAGGTTTGTTGTGCAATTTTTTATGCATGTTGTTATGATTGACAATCCTTATCAACATAAATTGGTGCTAGAAGGATGGCTGATCTTCACTCCCTAAGAGGTGATTTCATGACGCAGAAGAAGAGGTAATATTAGTGCAACTCTTTACTTCAAGTATTTTTGCAAAGATTTGTTGTTTTGAGTCTGTTCATGCTTATCCACCAAAAAATTTCAAAATGGAGCATAAATATTTTAAGCTTTATAGTCAGTTGTTGTGATCCTTGAAAGATAACTTGTTATTCAGGCATTCTTACTGTGTCTTTGAAGTGATTCACTTAGGATACCTGATAATTTGATGTCCGTGTCTAAAAGTCTCACATCATCTCATATTTGCCTTATTTATGCAAATATTGCATAAATATCTAGTTAGTTTTGGATTCTGGTCATAAATACATCATTTACACGAGTGTTTTAGCTGATCTTTACAGTAAACAAGCCAAATTTTCTTAAATTGTAGAAATCCTAGCTCTTAGGCCAAATACCAGGTCCAGATCAAGTGGACTCTTTGAAGAATTGCCTATCCAGGGACTCAAACCTAGAACAATAGATATTCATCATTCTCCTAGTTCTAGTACATCAGGAGCTTCACCAAAACACACTCCAATAACTCCCATCGAGTTGCAAATACCTACAGGACCACCTGTAATGCCCCTAGTCCAACCCCCACCAGTCACAATGTCATTCTTTACTGCAGAGTCACCTCTAACTTTCACTGCATATCATCTTTTACCTAAAAATCCTGACAAGATTTGTCCTAAATATAATCCATATCAGGATGCTGATGATCACATTAGAACATTCAACGAAGCTTGTTGTGGAGCAAGAATTGAACATCAGGATGTGGTATGCAGATTATTTCCATTTTCCTTAGTGGAAGAGGCATATAATTGGTATAAGTCTTGGTCAAGGTTTATTTGGTTCATGGGCTACCTTGGAGAAAGCTTTTAAGGATAGATTCAAAATACCTATAGATCCTTTAATGAATTATCATGTTTTCCACAATCAAGAGTTTTGAAGGAGAACCTATTACTAATTTCAATGCAAGATTCCAAAAGATGCTCTCAAAGCTAGTCGCTCCCTATACTGTAACAGTTGAAGCTACTAGGAGCATATACTATTTAGCATTAGATCCCCTAACTTCTATATTTATCAGGAGAACACATCCTAGTGTCACAACCTTGGTAGGAGCTTTTGAGGAAGCCATAAAAGTCAGTCAACAATTGATTCCTACTCTAACACCTAATATTGCATTTCCTACACTTCCTGCCTATCCTACATATCCTGCTCAACAACAGATCAATGAAGCTGTGATGCCTCCAACTGTAATGCCAAGTCCTTTACAAGTACCTCCACTTAGCATCATGCCACCTCCAAATGGATATAGCCAGATGGTGCAATATCCAGGACATACACAAGTACCTCATGGTGTAGAACAGACCAATAACAATAACAATGGTTCTTCCTTTTTTAAACCCCAAACAGAGAACATAGAAGCCAAAGTTCAGGAAGAAAAGGAAGAAATTAAAGAGATATCAGCACAATTGAGAAAACTAGCAACTGAAATCACTCATTTGAGGAGTCAGAATTTTTATTCTCAACCAAATCAGAATAGAGGATATAACAATGACAGATCTGGATATCGTGATAAGGGATATAATAACAATAATAGTAACAACAATGTTAACAATAATCCCCCTAGACAGCCTAGAGTGTGGAACACTAGGCCGAACAATGGTTCTTTGACATCACCCCTAGATAATCAGCCTCCTAGTGAACCTAAGCAGATCGCTAGAGTAAACCTGGCAGAGGTAGCCCTTACCAACTAGTGTAGGATACATAACACCAATGCTCATAAAGAGCTAGATTGTCCCTAGTTTAGGATAGCAACTAGTATATTTCAAGCTGAAGTATCTAATACTGCAAGTAATCAACCTTATGTTGAAGAAAATAAAATTGTCCCCTGTGGATATGATTTTGCTCTTGTTTTGGAAAGTTTCATCAATCATCCTCATCAACAGATAACGTCATCTCATGAGAGTTACACCTAAGCATATGAAGAGTCAACTATGGCTTTTGCAACAAATTATGTTTTTCCATTTGAAGATGAAAATGAGCCATCAGTTGAACATGAAGAGGTGCATGCTTATCAGCAGCAGTATTAGGGTAGACATAACTACAACCTGAGGAATAACTCCAACCAACCTACTGGTCCTTTGACTACATCCTTGCCTCCAAATAATTTTAACACTCCTCATGATCCTAAGGCAAGCAATAACCCTAGATTTCCTAAGGTTAATGCTCAATACTTGGCACCACAAAACGCAATGCCAAAAACTAGTAATCAGTCCCCTAAGTCTGACAAGTTGGTCACATACTTAGCAAATGAAATGAAAAAGATCAAAGTCAGTTTGTCATTGTCAGAACTACTCAAAACCCCAGCTATCAAAAAATCCTTCATGAAATCTTTAGATGATCTCGCTTCAAAAGAGGACAGTCATCCCTCAAATCAGACTTTGAATAAACATCATGCAACTAAGGATACTAGTGTTAAGCACAAAATTCCAGCCAATGTCCAAGCTGCAGAAACTTCACACATGACTCTTTATAGAGATAAAACTAAGTCACCTCCTTTTGTCCTTACCATAAGGATGTTTAGTAACAATGTAAATAATTGCTTAGTAGATATAGGTGCATCTACTAATGTAATGCCTTTGTCCATATGTAACGCCTTAGGGTTACATCCTGCCAAGTCACTGAGGAAGGTAACATAGTTAGATAAAATAGAGGTGAGTGTCGTAGGAGAATTAACTCACATCCATATACAGTTAGCATCAGATCCAAGAATTCAATAATACATCAATATCCAAGTAGTAGATATACCAAACACGTATAGAATGTTGCTTAGCAGGGATTGGTCAAAAACACTCAATGGATACATGTATATTGATTTTACTCACATGTGGTTACCTTGGAAAGGAATTCCTAACCAAATATGGATAGATGTTGAACCTCACATGAAACATATGATCACTGAGTATAATAAAACCAATGAGATCATGTATGTAGATGTTGAACCTGGAGTCTATACCATCAGACCCCAGACCGTCAAGATAGAAGAGATCCTCATGTATGATGTTCATGTTCATAATGATAATCTTTAGGATGACAGATTAATCATAGAGTCTGATTGTAGTTCTAAAAATGAGATAGAAGTAGATCACTTTAAGAACTTTGAAATGTACTTATCCAAAGAAATGCGACGTTGTCAATTGCTAAATATGTCTACTAAAGATGTTCTAATTGAAGGATGGTGCAGGTTACATGATGAAGCACATTCTGAAAAGACCTGTGATGCTTGGTTAGATATGATGGAACTGGAACAAGCATGTAGTGAGAAAGCGTCATCATCATCCATGGTAAGCTTTACAGATAGTGACAGTGATACTAATTCTTGTTCGTCATCTACAAGAACAGAAGAAAGCACATATCATGATGAAAGTCCTGTTCAGAAGATAGAAGAGATTTTGGTGTGCACTGAGAATAGTTCCAAAAGTAACAAGAATATCACCCCAGGAACTGATTATTTGGTTGAATTAGATTATGAAGTATTTGATGAAGATAGAGATAGTAATTTGACCAAGTTTAAGGAATTTTTATCAAAGCAAATTTAGAAAATGATACAACAACATGCTTCCCCACAAGATGTTCTAATTGAAGGATAGTGCAGGTTACATGAGGGACCACATTCAGAGACTACTTGCTCATTATGTTTGCATATTCTGGAAAAAGTAGATGATGCCTTGTTCAAAAGATCTTCCTTCGGATGATAAAGAAGAAAAAGGAATATCATCTTCACATCAGTCAGGTAAGGTGAAGTTTGAGAAGATTGAAACACCAAAATTGAGATGGATATCAAGTGGTGCATCCGCTAGAGCTAAAAAGAAAAGAGAAGGTTTAGATAAACCTTTAACTGAAGATAAGCCATGGATCCTCAAGGTTGATGGATCTAAGTCAAAACAAGGGGCTGGAGTAGGAATAGACCTTATTGATCCAACTAGTAAATCTTACTTGGCAACATATAGATTACAATTCCCATGCACAAATAATGTGACAGAATACAAAGCTCTGATCCATGGAATATTGTTTGCACTCAAAAAGAAAGTAAAGATTTTGCATGTCTATGGAGACTTAGAATTAGTGGTAAGACAAGTTAGAGGTATAAATTCTTGTAATTATTAGAAGTTGTCTAATTATAGACACAGAGTATGGGATTTGATAGAAGATTTTGATGCATTTAACATCACCCCTGTACTTGGAGAATAAAATCACAGAGCAGATGCCTTGCCCCAAGCCACAAGTACTTTGGAGCCATTATCCATATCTGGTTTAAAGAGATTTTCAGTTGAATTAGTATCAGTACCCTCTATACCAGATAATGTCATTAACCTTCAAGTGTTTGATGATGATCAACACATTTTAGACTTCATATCAAATAGAGATGCACTTGATACACAAATCATAGATGAAAGGAATGTGGAAGATCATACCTGGGAAGAAGAAGAGATCATGGATCTACCCAGTAACAAGATTCCCAAAGGGATGATAGGGCTAGAAAGAGCATTTGATTTAGATAACATGCTAAAACAGAAAGATCTTCCTAAAGCAGATGGAGGAGAATATTCACCAGTCAACATAGGACATGATGAAGAAAAAAAGAATGTCCTGATTGGGAAGGTATGTATAGAAGAAGAAATAACAAGGATAACCCAAGCACTTAAAG
Organism: Cunninghamia lanceolata; assembly: GCA_027924645.1. Classification (NCBI taxonomy): domain Eukaryota; kingdom Viridiplantae; phylum Streptophyta; class Pinopsida; order Cupressales; family Cupressaceae; genus Cunninghamia; species Cunninghamia lanceolata. The sequence goes on from BSBN01000030.1 coordinate 1,304,623, forward strand.
ATTATATCCATGTTATCACCTAGACATATGATGAGTTGAAAACTTACGATACATCAATCATCACTCATACTATACCATTAAAGCTATATGTCAAGCCCTTTAGACAAAAATAGAGACATGTTAATGCTTTATTAGAGCCCATCATTTTTGAAGAAGTGAAGAAATTACTTAATTCCAGAATCATATTTCCTGTGAGGCATTCTACATGGGTGGCCAACTTGGTCCCTGTAAGGAAGAAGAATGGTGACATTAGGTTATGTGTAGACTTTAGGAATTTAAATAGAGCTTCTGAAAAGGATAATTACCCTTTGCCCTCATTGGATGAGGTCTTATAGATAGTAAACAGTGTAAAGATGATGTCATTTTTAGATGGTTTTTCAGGTTACAACCAAGTGATGGTAGACAAAATAGATAAATTGAAGACAACATTCACCACTAAGTGGGGTATATTTGCTTACAGGCACATGCCCTTTGGCTTGATAAATGCTGGAGCTACTTTTCAGTGAGTAATGGATATAGCCTTTAGAGGGTTAATTGGTAAATGCATAGTCATATACATGGATGACTTGACAGTTTTTTCTAAAGAGAGAGGGAATCATGTTGAAGACCTCAGGAAAGTACTAAAGAAGTGTGAACATTATGGAATATCCCTGAACCCTAAGAAATGTATATTTGGGATAACCACAGGGAAGTTATTAGGTCACCTAATAACAGAGAATGGGATCATAATTGATCTTGCAAGAGTAGAATCTATCATGAAGATACAGCTTCCTAAGAGTAAGAAAGAGCTCAAATCTTATTTTGGTAAGATCAACTTTGTTAGGAAATTTATTACCGATTTTGCAGAGATTGTCAGACCATTGAATGCAATGCTCAAGAAGGATGCTAAAATTGAGTGGACACTTGAAGCCAGAGCAACCTTTGAGGACATCAAGAGGGCTATATCTGATGCCCCTATTCTGATTAGTCCAGACTATACTAAAGAATTTTACATATACTCATTTTCTTCAGAGCACACATCTGCAGCTGTACTAACACAAAGAAATGAGGCTAAAGAAGAAAAGCCTATAGCTTTCATGAGTTGCCCTTTCAGGGATGCATAGCTTAGATATATGGATGTTGAAAGATAGGCACTTGCTTTAGTTCGTACAATTAAGAAGTTTAGACATTACATCTTGAGAAGTAAGGTAATTTCCATAGTACCAGATGCAGCAGTAAAGATACTTTTAATGCAAAGTGAACCGGGTGAGAAGAGAACTAAATGGATAATAGTCCTCCAAGAATATGACATGGACATAACACCCATGAAGTTAGTAAGAGGACAAGCCTTGAGCTAGATGATATCATAAATTGATCCCAATATCATAAGCCAGCAATATGTTATAAATACAAAGAAAATTGAAGATTGGTATTCAGATATTAGGCATATCTTGATTAATGGAAGATGTCCTTCAAAATTACAGGCCTCACAGAGGAGAACCTTGAAAATAAGATCACAAAAATACATGATAAAAGGAGGAATCCTTTTCAAAAGGAACTATGAAGGAATATATCTTAGATGCCTAGAAAGGCAAGAAAAAAAGAAGGTGTTAACAAAATTACATGATAAGTTTGGAACCACACATGGGTCACACATAGCCACTACTCATGCTATCCTCAGAGCAGGATATTACTGGCCCACTATTTTTAAAGATATTGCTGAACACATCAAATGTTGTCATTGTTGTCACCCAGATTTGCACCCTTGCTAAGTTGTAAAACTTGGCAATCTGGAGAAACATGGGATCTCTCCAAGGTCTGTGGGTCACTTGTGTTTGGAAAGAACCTCCAGAGAAGGCTAGCTTCCTAGCTGGTTATCACCTAAAATCTACTGGATTTGCAGAGGAAAAGGGAAAAGGAATGCCTTAAAAATGAAAAATAAAATAGGAAAACTTTAAAATAAGGGTGATGCACCAGACAATATAAGAACCCTCACAGAACTAAAAAAAATGCACAACACAACTAGATACAGCAAGTAGACATACACAGATTTAGATGATTTTAGCAGAGGTGAGAAACAAAATGGTTGAGAGGAACAAAACATTCGCAGACAATCATATGCAGATTCATACTAAGCTAAAAAGTTAGTAAAAGAGGTAAAATAACTTGCATATATTCAATAAGAAGGCATGGTTACAGTAGAGGAATGCTTTGTTTCGAATTAGAAGCATAAAGTTTTTAAATCTTCCAACATCCAACCCTTTTTACAACTCATTTATGTATATATAGCATTTACATTTTGACCTAAGTTAGTCAGAAATAATTCATCCCATGGACTCTGTCAGAAAATATTTGCATCTGAAGGGATGTCCACTTGCAAGAAGTCATGACATAAGATATCTGGAACAGGGCAGATGGAAGATATTTTAAATCTTCAATGTGAGCTACTGAATCATCACCATGTACCCATAAATGCAACAAATATCTGCATTTGCATATGCTAAATTGGTCATTGAAATGTCTAGTCGGTCGAGCTTACAGACTTGCATCAAATTTTGAAAGTGAAGATATCCTCCATAAAGCCTGCCAGATGAAAGAGGAGGCAAAAATAAGCACTTTTGCCTTTTGAAGCATGTTGAAATTTGCCAGGATGAGGGAGATATGGGTGGTCAAAGTTATGGTCAACTACGTCTTGCATCTGCATATTGCTCTGCATATCTGCATATACAACTGTGGTATATATCAGGCTATCAGAGAGACTATGAGTTGAGCCGCCGATAAGCATGGTCTCACCGATGCCCTTGCATGTGCTTTTTGTATATGCTTGTATGTGCAAATGTACATACAACTGCAACTGCACTTTGACTGCTGGGCTCACTTTACATATTCATGCAACTTCCCTCCTTTCACATATTCAAATCGCCTTGCATTTGCCAACATACAATCACGGGTCTTTACCTTTTAAAACAACCTTTGAATCAGCCCTAACACGTGGCGCCACCTAATTTGCCGTTGCGCTGAAACTGAGACCCATCGCTGAACATTTGCTTGCTTTATCGGCCGTCGGAAAGATCACAGACTAAGTCACCAATGCACTAAGTCTTGCCGAAATCCATTGTATGCGACCCCTTGTATATCAATTGTATATGAGATATAATCGCACATACATACAATGTGGAACTTAGGAGATTATCAACTAGAATAAAACTTTGAAACAGGTCCGGCCTTGTATCTTTTCCCCTTTGCATATCGGCATATACATGCTCTTTTACATACAACTGCGGACCCCACCGCTGAGTTTGCCAATTTTCATTTTTTAGTCGGGTCCACTTTGTATATCCTCATTGTATCTTACCTTTGTATATTGCATATGCAATGCGAAATATACAAACAAAACTGTACACAATTACTTGCATGCAAGCATTTCATCTCAGCATATACATGTGACCTTTGTATATCTCTTTGTAAATGACCTTTGTATGTGCAAACATACAATGAGAACATACATACAAAGAATGCATACAATCACTTCTATCTTTATATGGTAAAATGCATATCTTTTTTGGGTTTAGGGGTTGTATCTCAGAAATGCATATGCCATTGTATATGTGATTGTATGTGCAAAGATACAATCACCCAATATACATTTTGTGGACCCCAACCTTTGCATATTGACTTTGCACCTTCCCTTTGTATCATTGCCTTGTATATCCCATTTGTATATGGCCCTTGTATATACATTGGCCATCGGAGAGACTATGAGTTGAGCCACTGATAAGCATGTCACACTGAAAATCCTTTGTATGTCTGCCTCATGTATCTTGCTGATGTATCTTTGCATTGTATGTTTGCATTGCATGTACAATTGTAACCCGATGCACATTTGCCTTCCGCCCCTTGTATCTTTTCCTTGTATATTGACTTTGCATCTTCCCCTTTGTATATACAATTGTATATGTGATTGTATATGATATACAATCGATATACATACAAAGAAACATACAATTGTATATGCATATAAAAATGACTAAGTATAAAACTGGGAAATATCTGCAATGGAAGGCACTTGAAGACAAAAGATTTCTGGGTTTTTCTGGGTTTTCTGCAAGGATTTTCAAGACAAGATTTTGGGGAATTTTACAAGGCACAGCATGAGTAATTGAAGGATTTAAGCCTTATAGGGTCGTTATCTAAAGGATATTCAAGCAATATACAAGGTGAACTATTTAACTCTGGATAGAGGAAAATAGGTGAACATTTTGGTGATTTCTATGGGATGTTTGCCTGCTAAACAAATAGACCAGTGGGCTGAAACATCCATTGGGGATGGAGTCACATAGAGACTCAAAATATAACTTTGACAAACAAACCTGCCTTCAGTAAATCAGTATATCAGCAATGAAGAACACTTGGAAGACCAAAACCAAAACCAAAAGCTTAGAGCAACCCATCGAATGGTGCTAGACAACACTTAGGGAAAACAAAAAAGGATCTAAACTATTGTGCAGTAGCACTTATTGAAAGAAAGAAACCTAATCTACTAATTTACAAGGCAAGTCATACCTCAAAACACCTCTTTAGGTGTATCCCATTGACTGGGATAGGCAAATTTTCTCCATCCATGTTTGATAACTCAAATGCATTGTGCTCCTTGCATTCAGTAATGATAAATGGGCCACTCCACATGCTATCAAACTTGGAGTGCTTCCCTGGCCTAGTTTTCAACTCATCCCATTTGAGTACCATATCACCCTGCCTAAAAATTCTAGGAGTGGCTTTCTTATCAAAAGCCCTTTTTGTCTGAAGCTGATGATACTCCATAGTTTTCAAAGCTTTATCTCTGATCTCTTCAAGCTCCATAAGTTGAGTATATCTAACAGCCATGGGATCTTCTTCTTCAAACATATCTAGTTGATTCATGATGTCAAGTGTTGGCAACTCCATAGACATAGGCAATCTTGCCTCTTTTCCATAAACTAACATATATGGGGAGTTTCCAATAGACATTTTGGGAGTTATTCTAGCTGCCCATAAGGTAGATTTCAGATTGGTGTGCCAGGTTCTCTAGTTGTCCTCCATTGATCTTTTGATAATCCTTATGAGATTCTTATTTGTAGATTCAGCCAAACCATTACCCTGTGGGTAATAATTTGATGATGTGCTCAAATAGATTCCATTCTTCACAGCCCAGTCAATTATTTTCAATCCAACAAAGGCTAAAGAATTGTCAGATAATTAACTCAGGTACTCCAAATCTAGATACCAAATCACAATAAAAGTTCAAAACAACATTCTCATTGGATTCCTTTAGAGCCACTGCTTTAGTCCACCTTGTGAAATAGTCTATTGCTGTAAGTACCCACCTATGACCTGCACTTGACGGTGGGTTAATGGGACCTATAAAATTAATGCCCCATCTCATGAAGGGTTGTTCTACTTGAATTGGCTACAGAGGTAAAGCTAGCAGCCTTTCTTTGCCTGCCAAATTGGCACATTTTACACACTTTTGGGCCCATGCATGAGCATCCTTGAATAAGCTGGGCCAGTAATATCCAGCTCTCATTATTTTCCAAGTAGTAGTCCTTGGGGCAAAATGACCCCCTACTGTTCCATCATGAAACTCATGCAGCATCTTGTCAGTTTGATCATTATCAATGCATCTTAACAACACATCATTAAAATCATTTCTGAAAAGGATGCCATTAATTAAAACATATGGAATAGACTACAGTCTAAAATATCTTCTCTTGGTTCTATCTAAACTTGCTGGACATTCACCAGTTTGCAAAAAATGAGTCATGTCGCTTACCCAACCTGCTCCCACTGTTGTTGTATTAGCCTGATGTTCATCTTCAAGGGTCAGAAGCACCTCCTCTTCTTTCTTTGTTTCATTTTTAGAACTAGTAGCAAGCTACTCACTAAGTCCTCTACCTTTGATGAGCTTGGTTATCTTGATATCTACATCATATTCCATGACTTTGGTAATCCAACCAGCCCTTTTCTCATTAACATCCTTACCTAACAAGAACTCTTTCACACTAGGGTGAGCAACCATCAAATGTACCTTATTGTTAGAAATAAGATGCCTAAACTTCTTGAGATTTTTTACCACTGCAAGGACATGCTTTTCAATGAAACTATACTGCTGTTCATACTCCTCCAGTCCTTGACTACTTTGCTGTTGTACCAAAATTGCAGAAATTGTATCTAGACTACCATAAGCATACAAAATAAAATCTTTTGAGAAATTGGGATTTACCAGAGTTGGTGTAGCCAATAACGCTTCTTTTATGGACTTAAAGTTGAGTTTGGCCTCTTTTGTCCAACTACAACTATATTTTTCTTCAACATAGAGGTCAATGGCTTCAATAAATTTGCAATGTCAAGTATAAATCTTCATAGAAAATTAATTTTGCCAATAAAACTTTGCAGTCCCTTCTTGTTACTGGGCAAAGGCAGCTCCAGAATAGCTCTTACCCTTTCTATATCAATGGTAACTCCCTTTTTTGAGACAATGTGTCCTAAAAGCTTGCCTTCATGCATAGCAAAAATGCATTTCTTGGGATTAAGAGATATCCCAAACTCTTTACATCTCTCAAATACTTGCCTCAAGTGGGATAAATGTTCAACTGCATCTTTAGAGAAAATTGTGATGTCGTCAAGGTACACAAGTACCAATTTATAAAGCAAACCTTTAAAAGCCATATCCATAGCTCTTTGAAAAGTAGCGCCAACATTGGATAGACCAAAAGGCATCCTTTTGTAGGCCATGGTGCCCCATTTGGTAGTAAAAATGGTTTTAAATTGATCTTCCTCCTTGACTAACACTTGATTATAACTGGAATATCTGTCAAGTAAGGAGAATCTTTCTGAACTAGCCACTACTTGCAGAATTTGCTCCATTGAGGGTAGCGGGTGTGGTCCTTCAGGGAGGCTCTATTGAGGTCTCTAAAATCAATGCACAGCCTAATCTCTCCATTCTTTTTCCTCACAGGAACAATATTTGAGACCCAAGAAGTATACTTGATTGAAAAAATGATGTTTCCCTTGATCAGCTTGGTTAATTCCTTAATCATCAGAGGCTCAAGTTTTGGATTTAAAGGTCTTTGTTTCTGCCTCATAGGTTTCGCACTTGGCTCTAACTCTATAGCATGCTGGGCAATATAAGGGTCAAACTTCTTTAAGTCTGAGTATTCCTAAGCAAACACATCTTCAAATTCTTGAAAAAGAGAAATAAAAGCCTTCCTATCCTTAAGTGAACATATTTTAACAATTTTGAGAAGCTTACCTTTGAAAATTTCTAGCTCCTCATAATGTTCCTTTTTTACCTGCATACTGGTTTTGCTCTTTTTTAGCTAATCATCAGTACCAAAAAAGGATTCTAAGGTTACCAATCCTCTGGGCAGCTTATTAGTCCCTAACTAAACAACCTGATCATCATCATATTGTTGTTTGAGCTTGTTCTAATTCATTACAGAAAACTCATCCTCTTCTAACAGGAAATGCAGAACCTGTTCATCACTCTCAAAAACCTACCAATGAATGTTATTGTCAGGAATAGAGGGCCTATCAACTATCTTCACATGAGGCTATACCTTTTCTCTTTGAATATCACTGGGGATATCGAATTGAGCTCCAAATGTGGCTAACCGATCTGCATGACGGTTCTGATTTCTCATAATAGAGATTAGATTGAAAGCATCAAACTCCTCAATCATATCCCATACCCTATGTTTATAGCATTTCAAAACATCATTCTTTGTAACATGTAGTCTCCTCACTTGATTCACAATGAGTTCGTTTTCCCCATACACCTACAAACAACCAACTTTCCTCTTTCTTTCCCACTGCAAACCTTGAATCAACCCTTAATACTCAAGAGTGTTATTTGTACATGAAAAAGAAAAACATAAAGCAGAATAATATTTGTCACCTTGTGGAGACACAAGTATTGCACCACCACTAGATCCATTCCTATTCCTAGAGCCATCAAAGTACATTTTCCATACTTCATTTTGTTGTTCTATCTCTTGTTCTACATCCTTTACAAGGTTTGGAATTGTTGTTTCATGTTTGTGCAACATGTAAACCCCCATACCAGTTTCTTGAATGTGTCCCTCTGGATCATCTACAATATTTTCTAAGGCCCACTCCTTTAACAGTACTTCTGGTATACTTTCATCTTGCAGCTCTTGAGCAGCAACAAGCTCAAGATCATCAAAAATAATGCAATTTGCGTTAACAACACTTGGGACATAAGGCTCTATATGATATTTGGCAAGCAATTCAAATTTTAGGGTCACTTTTGTGCCATATCGGGTCCTAAAAAACATGTGGGACCAATCTGAGGATAAATATCCTCCTATCTTCGCTGTGAACTCTCTTGACAAACACATAGCAAAATGAGGAGGTAAATCTATGATGAACACCTCTAGAGAAATGGAAACATTCAGATAGGTATGCAAAGTGAGACCTAGATCTTTTATCACACCTACAGTGCTAACGACTGTGCCATCTAACTGGAGTACACCCTTCTCAAGGGGCTGGTATTTCAATCCTAATTGGTCTGCAATTTGTTTTGGCATTACAGAACTACTTGCACCACTATCCACCATGCAGTTATGTACTAACTTGTCTCCAATTATTAATGACACAAAGAATGGAAGTGGTTTAGAATTCTTATGTGGTTGTTTACTGTTATCCTGGGATGAATTTGTAAGAAAAACCCTAATTGGGTCAACAGTTGCATCATTTGACACTTTTAAATCAAACAAGGAAGATTGTAACATGTCCTTTTGACCTGGGATGGCTAGGGAATCCCACATAGACATTTTCACATTCATCTTCTTCATATTTTCAATGATATTAAAAGGTGGAGTGACGCTTACCTTCTGATGTGACTTTTTAGCAGTAATATCAACCCGCAAATGAGGCTATTCCCTGGCAGTTGCTTGAGTATTCCTTTGCAATATATGGGGAATCTAGGATGTAGAAGGATCAACAAGTCCTTTTCCTTTATTTTCTACTTGATCTATCTTATAACCCCTCTTTTTAGCTCTGGTATTTGTCGTAACTGAAGTATCATCTCTATTTACGCCACAGAATTCATCTCCCTACCAATTTATGAAGGCAGTATCATTCTGAGGCTGTTCTTGCTGCTATACAACCCCATCATTTGGCATGTTTGGCTGTGAAACTACAACATTTTGTACCATTAGAGCTTGATTTATCACTCCATTTGAATAGGTTGCCTGACTGTGTGGCTGATTGCATGGAAAACACCATTCATACTCAGCTGCGAGGTTATTTTGAACAGGGACGAGGTCCCTAACTACATTAATGGGTACAAGATTGTAAGGATTGAAAGGCCTCTAGTTGACATTCTACCTAATACCCTAGTAATTGCTTTGATATGGAGGCCTATTGGCTTGATATGGTTGGTTTTTCCCTTGATAAGGCTAATTTTGCCCTTGGCTATGTGGCTAATAAGGATGTCTGTTATGGGACTGCTACTTTTTGATGTTGACCAGCTCATTCCCAAAAGTTTACAAGATATTCTCTATTTTCTGTTGGCTATTTTTGATCTCTCTTAACTCTTGTGATGAGCTAGGTGCAGTAGCTTTAGGATTGGCAGTACTTGGCAATGTTGTTGTAGTAGGTAAAGGGGCAAAATATGGGATAGGCAAAGGCATTGAAGCTTGAATCTCAAGAAAAATGGGCACTGGTGATCTAGGTGCTATTTTCCTAGCCTGAATCAGGTTGTTTTCTGCTCTAATAGCTATTTCATATGCATCAGGTAAACTTGTACCTCCCATTGATTGTATCATTACTGAAATGTCACTATTAAGAGCTCTTAAAAAATATAGAAATGCATATTCTGATGAAGGCCTTACCGTGGCGAGAATTCTGTCCCATGTCTTCTAAAACCAGAAATTGAAATCCATAATTTGCTCCTAAGGAGCTCTCTTTATTGTAGTCAACTATTCAACCAGCGATAAGTTATCTGACTTATCTTGAAATTGTTTATTCAACTTATCACCTATATCATCCCAAGTTGCAATGGTTTGCACTAGTAAACTCCTGAACTACTGTAATACTTTTCCTTTAAATGAGGTAACCAGCAGCCTGATGGCTACATTTTCTTGAGTTACATGATGAACACCACATAGAGAAGCTACATCTCTAATGTGCTCAATTGGGGTAGTTTGATCCTCCCCAGTGAAATAGGGTAGGCTTTTCAAAGCTACCATGGGTATATTATCATGCACTATCAAATTCAATGGGCTGCCCCCATCAAAGGCCACAAATGGCTGATTTCTTACCATAGAAATAGCTATAGGTAGGTTTACTTGAATCGGTACATGAACTATAGGTGCTCCTGGCTTGAAACTTGGTAGAGTTGATTGTATTCTTTTGGAAACTAGAGTCCTTACCATAGCTCTACTCTGTCTTCTATGCAAAGATAGCTGCAAATAATCAAATGAACTCGAACTCTGAATTTGTATTTTCTCATAAAACATAACCACAACGCTGATCTACTTGTCCTTTCTCAGTATGAGTCACCAGATATGCAGAAAACTACCTCTTAAAAGACTAATAATGCTAGTAGCATATCATAACCAACAAAATGTTTTTAAAGTCCCACCGGGCATGCCAGAAATTGTTGTCACCTAGATTTGCACCCTTGCTAAGTTGTAAAACTTGGCAATCTGGAGAAACATGGGATCTCTCCAAGGTTTGTGGGTCACCTATGTTTGGAAAGAACCTCCGAAGAAGGCAGGCTTCCTAGCTAGTTATCACTTAAAATCTATTGGATTTGCATATGAAAAGGGAGAAGGAATGCCTTAAATATGAAAAATAAAACAGGAAAACTTTAAAATAAGGGTGATACACCAGATAATATAAGAACCCTCACAGAACTGAAAAAAATGCACAACACAACTAGATACAGCAAGTAGACATACACAGATTCAGATGATTTTAGCAGAGGTGAGAAACAAAATGGTTGAGAGAAACAAAACATTCACAGACAATCATATGTAGATTCATACAAAGCTAAAAAATCAATAAAAGATGTAAAATAACTTGCATATATTTAATAAGAAGGCATGGTTACAGTAGAGGAGTGCTCTGTTTGGAATCATAAGCATAATTTTTTTAAATCTTCTAACATCCAACTATTTTTACAACTCATTTATGTATATATAGCATTTACATTTTGACCTAAGCAGTTACAAATAATTCATCCCATGGACTCTGTCAGAAAATATCTATGTCTGAAGGGATGTCCACCTGCAAGAAGTCATGACATAAAATTTCTGGAACAGGGCAGATGGAAGATATTTTAAATCTTCAATGTGAGCTGCTGAATCATCGACCTGCACCCATAAATGCAACAAATATCTAGATTTGCATATGCTAAATTGGTCGCTGAAATGTCCAGTCAGTCGAGCCTGTAGACTTGCATCAAATTTTGAAAGTGAAGATATCCTCAATAAAGCTTGCCAAATGAAAGAGGAGGCAAAAATAAGAACTTTTGCCTTTTGAAGCATGTTGAAATTTTTCAGGATGAGGGAGATATGGGTGGTCAAAGTTATGGTCAACTGCGTCTTGCATCTGCATATCACTCTACATATCTGCATATACAACTATGGTATATATTGAGCTATTGGGGAGACTATGAATTGAGCCGCCAATAAGCATGGTCTCACCGATGCCCTTGCATGTGCTTTTTGTATATGCTTGTATGTGCAAATGTACATACAACTGCAACTACACTTTGACTGATGGGCTCACTTTACGCATTCATGCAACTTCCCTCCTTTCACATATTCAAATTGCCTTGCATTTTCCAAAATATAATCATGGGTCTTTACCTTTTGAAATGACCTTTGAATCAGCCTTGACACGTGGCACCGCCTGATTTACCGCTGCGCTAAAACTGAGACCCATCGTTGAACATTTGCATGTTTTATCAGCCATCGGAAAGGCCACAGACTAAGTCATTGATGCACTAAGTCTTTTCAAAATCCATTGTATGCGACCCCTTGTATATCGATTGTATATGAGATACAATCACACATAAATACAATGTGGAACTCAGCAGATTATCAACTAGAATGAAACTTTGAAACAGGTCTGGCCTTGTATCTTTTGCCCTTTGCATATCAACATATACATTCGCTTTTACATACAACTACAGACCCCACCACTGAGTTTGTCAATTTTCATTTTTCAGTCAGGTCCGCTTTGTATATCCTCATTGTATCTTACCTTTGTATATTGCATATGCAATGTGAAATATACAAACAAAACTGCATACAATTACTTGCATGCAAGCATTTCATCTCAGTATATACATGTGACCTTTGTATGTGCAAACATACATACAAAGAACGCATACAATCAATTCTGTCTTTATATGGTAAATTGCATATCTTTTTTGGGTCTGGGGATTGTATCTCAAAAATGCATATGCCATTGTATATGTGATTGTATGTGCAAAGATACAATCGCTCGATAATACATTTGGTGGACCCCAACCTTTGCATATTGACTTTGCACCTTCCCTTTGTATCATTGCCTTGTATATCCCGTTTGTATATGGCCCTTGTATATACATCGGCCATCGGAGACACTATGAGTTGAGCCGCCAATAAGCATGTCACGCCAAAAATCCTTTGTATGTCTACCTCTTGTATATTTCCTTATGTATCTTGCCGATGTATCTTTGCATTATATGTTTGCATTGCATGTACAATTGTAACCCGATGCACATTTGCCTTCCGCCCCTTGTATCTTTTCCTTATATATTGACTTTGCATCTTCCCCTTTGTATATACAATTGTATATGCGATTGTATATGATATACAATCAATATACATACAAAGAAACATACAATTGTATATACATATAAAAATGACTAAGTATAAAACTGGGAAATATTTGCAATGGAAGGCACTTGAAGACAAAAGATTTCTGGGTTTTTCTGGTTTTTCTGGAAGGATTTTCAAGACAATGATTTTGGGGAATTTTACAAGGCACAGCATGAGTAATTGAAGGATTTAAGCCTCATAGGATCATTTTCTAAAGGATATTCAAGGAATATACAAGGTGAACTATTTAACTCTAGATAGAGGAAAATAGGTCAACAGTCATATGTGTCAGGTTACTACAAATAGAGAAAGATATGTTGCTCAACCCTTGCAACCAGTGATGGAGATGCACCCATTTGCTCAATGGGACATGGATTTCATAGGACCCATTAATCCTCCATCATCCTCAGGCCATAGGTATGTTTTGACTATCATGGATCATTGTACCAGGTGGACTGAAGTTGTTAGCAGTAAGACATGTAATGTTGAGGATGTGATCATGGTGCAGGAGCACCTACCTGACAGCTGGCCTTCATAAGGCAGTTAGTTAGTTTGACTCTTGTTTATGTTCCCAAGAAGGTCTGATAAGACCAAATGCATGTAATAAGGTCATGCTGATCATGATAAGATCATGCTGACCATGCTTTTCTATTTTTAGTTAGTTTGTTAGAACAGCTGTCGTGCTGTAAGACCGGTTGGATCTCCCAGCCGCCTGGAGATTTCCCAGCCGCTTGGAGTCGGGTTAGTAGTACTCGCAGGAAAACCTATTTAAGCATGAGGATCGGTTGACTGTAGATCATCGATCGATAGTATAGTATTGCATTGAGCAGAGGAGTTAGAGTGTGCTGTGTGAGAAACAGTATATTGTATTGCATCTTTGAAATCAATAAAGATCCTGTTTTCGTTTTCTGTTTGATCTCCTTTGTGTAATCGATTTGCTGGTTTGGGTGGTTTCATGGATTCACTGATCCATTCCACCGGTTGATTCGTCTGATCGGTGGAATGGTTATGTACAGTAGGTTAGGAGTTAGTTTGTTTGTTCGCATGCAGGTGTGCAGGATCACGGTTGAAAGGTGTTGAAGACCCTAGCATGGGTAGGTGCTAGGTCGAGCTGATAAAGTGTGGTAGATCACCCTGGAAGTGGATCAAGTCATCTCAGGAGGTTCGGCGGATCAGAATGGTGAAAATCCGCTAAGGTTGAAAATTCGTTAAAACGGCATCATCAGGACATTTCTGCTTATATCCTGCAGTTGCTTTGGGCATCGTCATCCGAATAAGTGGAGACGAGCATGATGCAGTTGATTGCATGAAGTGAATGTGCGTCGGGGTGATCATCATCAGGAGGAGCCGAGGAGGAGCGTATCGGCATCAGGTAGAAGATCGGGTTGATCGCGGGCCAAAAAAGCTAAGTTTGGCCAACAGCAGGATATGACGTCATCATCATCAGGATATACGTCATCAGGATATTTCGGAGCAGCAGGATATTGAGGATCTGCGGGTGACGTCATCGTCATCAGGATATACGTCATCAGGATATCAGGTGACGTAAGCATCGGAAGGGATGGTGCGAGGAGTTAAGGTTCGTCATCATCAGGATAAATGGAAGGAACCGGATGTTCTTTATCCTATTGATTATCATGATGTTGAATATCATGATGCTGAAGATAGTGAAGACAGAAGTTGTCGCTGAAGTAAACAGTGGACGTCAGGAGGATGTTCGCGCTGGTCGAACATGATGATGCTGTCGATAATCAAATAAGGTGATGCTGTTGACATGCGAACGGGCGAGGGCTTGTCATCAGGAGGATATCGGTCGGCACAGTAAATATGATGATGCTGACAGTGTTAAGTCAAATATGATGATGATGATGATGGGCTGCAGACATCCATGCTGTATGTTAAGGTTATAGTGTGGATGCCTCTGCATCATAGTGGTATCAGAGCTCAGCAAAAGGTCTGGGCTGTTGTGTGTTGATTCTGTCACCGAAAGGGCAGAGGTAGAGTTGATTGTGTGTAGTGTGTGGATTGAGAGGTTGACAAAATGCCTCCGAAAGGTAGTGGTACTGCAAGGGAATTGCAGGAAATGAAGGAGAAACATGCCAGAGAGATGAGGAAGATGAAGGAGCTTGCTGAAGCACTTCAAGCCAGGCTTGCAGACCTGGAAAAGAACAAAAAGAGGGAAGTGGCAGACAGTGAGTCTGAAGAAGATGAAGATGTTGAAGAGTATGAAGAGGTAGCTGAAGATCTGGATGCAGAAGACCAGAGATTGGCAAAATTGTTAAAGGCAGTGCAGAGTGATAAACCTAAGGTAAAGGTTGATGTTTCCAAGTATACTGGAAGTTTGAATGAAGATGAGTTGCTGGATTGGATTGCTGCACTTGATAATCACTTTGAATGTGAAGATGTTGCTGAGGATCAGAAGGTAAAGATTGCAAAGACCAAGTTAGGAGGTCATGCTTTGGTATGGTGGGATTATGTACAATCTGAGAGAAGGAAACAAGGGAAGTCAAAGATTACTTCATGGGATAAGATGGTAGCAAGGATCAAAGGTAAATTCTTGCCAAGGGATTATGAAATCCAGATGTTTAAGAAGCTGCAATTTTTAAGGCAGAAGGAAAGGGATGTGAAGGCATATACTGAGGAGTTTTATAAGTTGAGTATGAGATCTGGTCATCATGAGAATGAGGTAGAAAAGGTGGCTAGGTACTTGGCTGGTTTGAGATTTAACATACAGGATGAGTTAGTTTTAGCTAACCCTAAGAATGTGGAAGATTGTTATCAAATGGCAATCAGGATTGAAGAAAAGATGAATAGAGGACATGATAAGTCCATGAGAGGAAGAGGAAACAATATGAGGGGAAAAGGAGCAGCCCCTACACAAAAGCAAACCAATGAGGGTCAAGAAGACACTGGTAAAGGACAGGGACAGTCTGATTTCAGAGGTGGATGGAAAGGTAATAAAGGAAGGTTTGGAGGTGGTAGAGGTTCTACTACATTTTTAGGCAAATGTTACACCTGTGGTGAGTTTGGTCATCCATCTTTCAAATGTCCAGAAAACAAAGGTTCATCATCCAGAAATGATAGAACTAGTGACCAGAGGGTACAATTGGTACAGGAAGAGAAAGTAGAGCAAAGTGTGCAGAGTTCAAACACTTATCAAAGAGATAGGGAGCCTGATAATTATGCATACCCAGAGAGTGGAGAGTCCCTGATGATGAGAAGAACAGTGACTACCATGAAGGTACCTGACAAAGAATCCCCACAAAGAAGAGCCCTTTTCAAGACCATATGCAAGAGCAAAGGTAAGGTATGTAAGGTTGTCATTGATACTGGTTCAACAGACAACATGGTATCTCAGGAGATGGTGGATAAACTGAATTTGGAAAGGATTCCACATCAACACCCTTACAAGGCATCTTGGGTGAGTGATAGTCAATCACTTTGTGTCTCTGAACAGGCATATGTGGATTTTCAGATTGGAGCATATCAGGATAGAATTTTGTGTGATATTTTGCCCATGGAATGTTGTCACCTACTGTTGGGTAGACCATGGCAATTTGATAGAAGGGTACTGTATGATGGGTATGCTAATACCTATACCATCAAGAAAGATGGGAAGACTATGAAGTTGATGCCATTGCAGGCAGATGCTGCAGCACAGGGGGCAGCCAAAATCATTTTAATGGGAAAGAAGGAGTTTGTACAGATGCCTAGAGGAGCAGGCATAAAGGCAGTTGGGAATACTGCAGGGACAGGAGTTCTTAAGGACAACCAGTGGAAGAAAGTTTCAGTTGTGACTGACAGAGGTCAGCAGCAGGTGCAGGAACAGGTTTGCAAGCAGCAACCAGTTCAGAGGAATGACAAGGATGTTGTCATAGTTGGGACTATTGCTTGTCCTATTAAAGTTGAAAGAACGATAGGATTGAACATTGCAGAAGTTCAAGAGGAAGTTCAGACAAAAGTTCTAGTCAAACACAGGGTATGTGAGAGAAAGGCCTACATTGACAGGCATGAGGATTTATTTGCAGGAAAGAAGCAAGTTACAGTTCAGAAGTCTTGGAGCAGCCAAGAGCCAGCAGAGGATAAAGTTGGAACAGATCAGCATATTGCAAAGGCAAAGTGTAAAGGTGGAGGACTTCCACATACTAAACTCATGGGACATGAGTTCTTTTCTGTTGGGGAGTATGGTGCAGGAGCACCTACTTGACAGCTGGCCTTCATAAGGCAGTTAGTTAGTTTGAGTCTTGTTTATGTTTCCAAGAAGGTCTGATAAGACCAAATGCATGTAATAAGGTCATGCTGATCATGATAAGATCATGTTGACCATGCTTTTCTATTTTTAGTTAGTTTGTTAGAACAACTGTCGTGTTGTAGGACCGGTTGGATCTCCCAGCCGCCTGGAGATTTCCCAGCCGCTTGGAGTCGGGTCAGTAGTACTCACAGGAAAACCTATTTAAGCATGAGGATCGGTTGACTGTAGATCATCGATCGATAGTATAGTATTGCATTGAGCAGAGGAGTTAGAGTGTGTTGTGTGAGAAACAGTATATTGTATTGCATCTTTGAAATCAATAAAGATCCTGTTTTCATTTTCTGTTTGATCTCCTTTGTGTAATCGATTTGCTGGTTTGGGTGGTTTCATGGATTCACTGATCCATTCCACTGGTTGATTCGTCTGATCGGTGGAATGGTTATGTACAGTAGGTTAGGAGTTTGTTTGTTCGCATGCAGGTGTACAGGATCGCGGTTGAAAGGTGTTGAAGACCCTAGCATGGGTAGGTGCTAGGTCGAGCTGATAAAGTGTGGTAGATCACCCTGGAAGTGGATCGAGTCATCCCAGGAGGTTCGGCGGATCAGAACGGTGAAAATCTGCTAAGGTTGAAAATTCGTTAAAACGGCATCATCAGGACATTTCTGCTTATATCCTGCAGTCGCTTTGGGCATCGTCATCCGAATAAGTGGAGACGAGCATGATGCAGTTGATTGCATGAAGTGAATGTGCGTCGGGGTGATCATCATCAGGAGGAGCCGAGGAGGAGCGTATCGGCATCAGGTAGAAGATCGGGTTGATCACGGGCCGAAAAAGCTAAGTTTGGCCAACAGCAGGATATGATGTCATCATCATCAGGATATACGTCATCAGGATATTCCAGAGCAGCAGGATATTGAGGATCTGCGGGTGACGTCATCGTCATCAGGATATCGGGTGACGTAAGCATCGGAAGGGATGGTGCGAGGAGTTAAGGTTCGTCATCATCAGGATAAATGGAAGGAACCGGATGTTCTTTATCCTGTTGATTATCATGATGTTGAATATCATGATGCTGAAGATAGTGAAGACGGAAGTTGTCGCTGAAGTAAACAGTGGACGTCAGGAGGATGTTCGCGCTGGTCGAACATGATGATGCTGTCGAAAATCAAATAAGGTGATGCTGTTGACATGCGAACGGGCGAGGGCTTGTCATCAGGAGGATATCGGTCGGCACAGTAAATATGATGATGCTGACAGTGTTAAGTCAAATATGATGATGATGATGATGATGATGATGATGGGCTGCAGACATCCATGCTGTATGTTAAGGTTATAGTGTGGATGCCTCTGCATCAGATCAACTTCTTGGAAAGCAACATAGTAACTAGGTATGGAGTTCCTTATGCTTTAGTATGTGACAATGGACCTGCCTTTGCATCATTAAGGTTATCAAGTTGGGCTTTTGATCATGGAATCATTTTGAAGTTTTCTTCAAATTATTACCCTCAAGGGATTGGACTAGCAGAGTCTACAAATAAGAACTTGTTAAACATCATAAAGAAACTGATAGAGAAAAACCCAAGGGAGTGGAACACCTTATTAAAGTATGCATTGTGGGTAGATAGAACTAGGATGAAGGCTGCATTGGGAAATTCTCCTTATCACCTAGTATATGGGATGGATCTTATCCTCCATGTTAACGTAAAGATTCCTACATTGCAGTTTGCACAAGAGTATCTAGGTATAGATAACAAACAAGAAGTCAGGTTACTTCAGTTAATGCATCTAGAAGAAAAAAGAAATAAAGCAATTGATTAGTTTGCTAAACATCAGGTTGTTGTCAAATGCTAGTTTGACAAAAGAGCTAGAGTTAAGGCTTTTAGAATTTCAGATTTAGTCCTTATGTGGGATAAAGCACATGAAAAGGAAGGAGATCATGGTAAGTTTGATAAACTTTGGATAGGTCCTTTTCAAATTTTAGAAATCTTAGGAGACAGTACCTATAGACTCAAGACTTTAACCGGTGAGGATGTCCCATTACCAGTTAATGGACAGTTCCTCAAGCATTATTTTCAAGCCTAAAATGGAGTCATGTAAGTCAAATGTATTATAATGTGCATATTGTATAGTTGTTTGTGTGGTTTTTTTTTGCTTGTTTGCTTGTCTATTGAGTCTTGTTTTGGTTAGTCAAGATGATGCAACTTAAAACCCTAAGAAACCAAACCAATTTGTTAGGATTCAAGTGATGAGAACAAATTCCTATATAGGTTATGACTCATTTTGAGGAGTATCAATGATTAGGTCTATGATATCCTTTTCATCATGGTGCCTTTTCTTAACTAAGGTGATTTTCACAATGACTCACCTAACAGTCTTGGGTTTGTGGAACACATAAGTATAGGTGTTAAGTGAAAAATCTAAAGGGACTCCCTTGCTACCAATACAATCTCCAACCTAAATCATCAAGTGACCATACCTTGCACATTGAGCTTGCATGATGATATCATATGAACAAAGAATAAATATCAAAAATCCAAAAGGAACAAAATTAGGCCATCTAAGTAACTCTACTAGGGCTATAGACACCTGTTGCCAGTGGGGCTCTACTTAGGGGGATTGTATAGATAACCTTGTCAGGACTATAGACACCTGCTGGCAGCAAGGCTTTATCTAGGTTAGCTGTAAGGGATGATCCCAAAATATGTAGCTTAACATCAGTTACTCATGTTTTCAACTTACCTTCAAGATGAGGATAATTAGTCATTTGTACACACCTGATCCCTTGCTAGCATCGTTGCAATGATGAAAATCATATCATTCAAAAAGGTCATAATACTTATACTTAGAGAGAGTTAAAATATTATATTAGAATGTGATCACATCACTTGAATAATTGGAATTTGGTTTTCTTTGGTGGCAAGTTGTTGTGTGGTTACACAACATGCCCCATTTTGCCTTGATAAAATAGGGACCCAACTTTTTTTTTTGCTTGTGGCTTTCTTGTTTTCTGCTTTGGGTGGTTTGGTAAAATCAGTCATGCATGTAACTTTATAGGAGGGTGGATTTGTCATTGGATGAGGTTAGTAGATAAAATCAGCAGTTGCCATTGTTAACTTCATGATTGGAAAATATTCAAAATTCTAGGCAGGTTTGTCTTTTGGATCACCCCAAAATTATCTACGGAAAGAAACTTATGATCAGTCAAAGTTTTGTCAAACCTGATATTACCTGGGTGGGGGGTCATATTTCTAATATCAGTCATATTTGATAATATCACCCAGATTTAGAGTCATCACCTGATAATCGCTAGGTGTGCGGTGCACAGGCGTCGAATTTAAATAAGAGCTGACACCTACTTGTCAAAGGACTTCGCATATCCATCAGAGGGTCATATTTCTAATATTAGTCATCTTATGAATATCACCCTATACCAATATGACAGTGATGTCATTCAATTCCAATGAATCAAAGAAATCACCACGATGATGACATCATCATTCCATCTAAACCACGAGGGGGTTATGTATCCAATATCTATCATATTTCTTAATATGACGATGACGCCATTAAAACATGATAACTAAATGACATCGATGACATGATGATGTCACCATGATCTTTTTCCTAAAGCGGAGGGGGGTCATATTTTAGATACCCCTGATCTTATTTCCATGACCCAATATACATCAAAGACAAATGGTTGACTATATCACCCAGTACTTTGCACATAGTTATCCTGTGTAAACAAGGGGGTCATATTATCTAAGGGAGGTCATACTTTAAATATCCTTGATCTTACAAAGATCACCCCCTTTACCATTAAATTCAATGAAAGTAGTAGATGAACTCTAGCCGATTACAAATACAAATTGAACACTTGGTGACATCTACGAATTCCCAACAGATGATCGATGAATTTAATCAAGACAATGCATTTTACCCTAATTTGTCTTATTGATCTATTTAAGGGTAAAATTCAAAGGTCATTTTCATTCACCTTGTCATAAATTAAGAAATTACAGAGCTCCAGAGTCAAACCCTCAATAGCTATCTGTCAACAGATCGGATCCTTCAATGTAATGGAACGGAATGGGTGATCTTGCACATTTACAGTCTTTCCTTATAATCACTCATCTAATCCAAAGAAAAGCATTATCAGGTAAGTAACCTCAAACCCTTCCTGTTGTCATTTTCAGTAATTCTAGGTAGAGTATTTGTCTTTACTAGGGGAAACTCTTGTGATAATGCGTAGGAAGGTAAATGAAAGGTAATATACAAAACATACATGATATAATAGAAGTATATGATATTGTTTAGGAAAATACATGTGCATATCATAGGGTAAAATATATAGTGTTTATTGCAGGAATCCATGGCTGATGTCAGGGGAAATAGGTCTGAGGCTGAGTTCCTCAAGCCCATGTTTGTGCAACCAAAAGGGGTACAATTCAAATACAAAGTCATTGGTGATACACATCAGGAGGATACAGACCTGGCTATATGGTCGACAAGGTTGGATAATTATAAGGATAATCCTATTCTGGATGGGGTGTTTGTCTCAGGTATGTGGCATGTAGCTAGTTTTCCCTATGCTATGGATGCTCTGGAATTGGTAGTGGAATGTGCAAGAAATTACAACCCAGAAACTAGGTGGGTAGAGAATCATGGAAGGGTATACACAGACTTTTTAGTCAAAGGCATTATTGCCACTTTCAATTTTCATTTGGGAATAAGATAGTGAATGTAGACTTGCATAAACCAAAAATAGAGTATAACAATAACAAGAAGAATGCAAGGAAGAAGATGTACCAATGGAGATCAAAGAGTAGTACTTATACTGCATTAGCTAAGCTACCAGTGCATTTGTACAAGTTTGACTTTGATGATGAGTACCAATATATGATTACCCTGCTGAGCAGGGTGACTGGCAGGCCTCATGCTAGAAATTTCAAGAATTAGATGTTTGGGATCATCTAGATGGTCTTATATGCAGACAACAAACCCCTATGGGCTAAGATCATCAGTGACTCATTGGATGAGGAAATGAGGAGCCTGGGAGGATAGACATGTTTGTTTTACATGACTTCATATGTGGTATACTCTTGTGCATATAAAGGAACATTTGATGCTCTAAAAATAGTGGGCAAGGCTGGTGGTGAGGCTGATGATGCACATATATGGGATCATTATCCCCAATTGCAAAGAAAGGTATACCTCCAAGACTATAAACTAGTAAATGATGCATTCTCCATGCATCTGGTCAGAACTATGGAGGAGGATAGAATGAAAAGGCTGAGCATGGAAGCTCAAGAAATTATCTATTGACATGGAGCATGGTTTATCCAATTTTCTACATTCTCATATATTAGGATTGAGGGATAGTCTCTTATGTTGCCAAGATACCCTAATGATTGGGTCATCTTGATGGAATTTGTTAGGCATGTATCTACCATAGTTGAGGCCTATAAGGCATAGAAGAAGATACCTCTAGTGTTGTTTCCAGTATCTATGGGCTGGTACATGTGCCTAGATTCAGAGAGTATAAAACATGCTATCGGGGGGTTGAAACTGATGTATTTACAACCATTTCCTCTAACCAGATCATATGATCCTTATGGAAAGATACAGAAGGTATTGGGAAATTAGATACATCAAAAGCATGTAGAGGACTTTTGGACTAATTGTGATGATGAAGCTGAGGTGAGAAGAAGGAAATATCAAAGAGTCACCATGAATCAAGTCAAAACCTTTGACTGTATCTTGGTGCCAGTACAATTACATAAAGATGATTGGAGAATAATGACCAATGAATATGAGGACAAAAAGATGTATAATGACACCATATCGGCCCCTAATCTTACACAACAGGAGGATGTATCCCTAGATTAGGTGATGAATAGGGTGATCTAGCTAACCCAAGCTTGGGTAGATACAAAAGTGGCCAAACTAAAGAAAAGGGGCGTTGCCCTTACTGTTGATACTAAGAAGAAGAGACAAGAAGGGTTTGATGAGGAATATGATGATTTCCTCACTGAAAAGAGGAAATCCAATGGGGAGAGATTACCCATAGAAAAGCAAAAGAAGATACCCCCTAAAAGTAAGGAAAGTAAAAATGAACCAAGGGGGGTGATTATAGAAAGGGTCACTACTAAAGATGTAGGTACATCTGCATCAGCTCAGGCATCTATATCAACAACACAACCTCCACCAGAAAAACCAAAGAGTAAGAATTTTGAGGTCTACTATTCAGACTCCAGAGGTGCAACAACATGAATTGGAGGAAGAGGACCCCTTGGAAGAAGAACAATTAAATAAAGAACCCAAAGATGATGATTTGCTGATAGAAAGCAAGAAGAGGAAGGGGATGCCAATAATGTCACCACCTAAGAAATAGAGAACAGTCATGAGGGGAGGTGTCCATGTTGAACCTATCATGTTGAGAGGAGCAGGTAGTGAAGTTTTCAGGAAGGAGCTACAACATGATGTTCCTCTTCCCACAATAATCCAAGATGTGACCACTCAACATATGGAAACTCTGGTTGCCAACACTAGAATGACTCCTCATGGAACTCCATTAGCCATGATGAGGGTGTTGGAAGAAGGAAAATAAATGGTGGAAATGAAAAAAGATAGCCCAGAAAGAATAGCCCAACAGATAGGGCTGGACAATTTGGCCGATCAGGTTACTAGTCCTGCAGCCATAGACTTAGCATATAGGGGTTATATAAGCCCAAACAAGGATGATCGTGCACCCAAGGAGCCTAAGAGGACTAAAGTGGTGGAACATACAA
The DNA here is from genome assembly GCA_027924645.1 of Cunninghamia lanceolata. Taxonomy (NCBI): domain Eukaryota; kingdom Viridiplantae; phylum Streptophyta; class Pinopsida; order Cupressales; family Cupressaceae; genus Cunninghamia; species Cunninghamia lanceolata. The sequence goes on from BSBN01000030.1 coordinate 1,328,520, forward strand.
AGAAGTATGGTACTTCTCTTGATCAGGGTCAGCAACAACATGAGACACCCATAGAACCAAAAATATTAGAGGTCTAATAGAAGAGTAGGGGTGATCAGGGCATATCAAACATTGGTGTTGCTCAGGCCCAGGGAGGTTCATCATTGCCTCAAGATAAATTAGGTCAGGAAGATGCCAAGCCACAAAGTATTAATGCCACTACAGGTGGAGAATAGGAAATGACCCAGGATCAGGGTGACTTGTTGATCATGATGTTAGTCATAAACAAACATAGAATAAAAGTTACACAACAACCTTTACTCATCTTGAAAGATACGATGAATTCAGAGAATTCATGATCCCAAGTCTCCGTTGATTAGGTCTTAATCTACTGACATTACTCAGTGGTTGATGTGTGTTGCTGTTTTCCATTCAGGGGCCTTACGTATTTCTACAAAGTTCATCATTATTCCTCCAAATATCCTGCTCTGTATGTCTGCTCTGCATAAATCTCCAATAATTCTACCTCTGCACTGTGAATTTAGTCAAATATTGTGCCTACAGGCTTATATTTGCATGATTTCTACCACTATTTATGATTCTTTACATGATATTTTCAATACTGCATGCATTTAACTCAAATATGCTAATGATTTTCAGTTACCTATGGGATTTCAGCATATTTCTCTATTTCTGCTTATTATTTGTCATGACTTGCAGTTATGGTGATGAATTTATGAAATTAAAAAAAGGAAAAGGGTTAAAGAATGAGATTCCCAAAACTACTTGACTTAGATCACTGATCCACATACAAGCTCCCATACATGCAATGAAAAGAAGGAAACTAGAATCATACTTCACCAGGACATTCCACAAATCCGCATGATCTAGTGCAAATCTTCAAAGGAAAAGTTGATAACAACATGTAATGAAATGAAAGCGCTTCCAGTTGAACACAGCATTCACCAGTACATATCTAGAAATCGATAGGAAGATTACGTAAAATTTACAATCAGGATGTAATCTGAAACTTCATATCCATTCAGTATGCTCAAGAACAGGTACATTTACAGTGATCTGAAGAAAGAACCTTGACATTTCAACAATTCAGTCTTCATTAGTCTCAGTAATCCGATCTCGTATTTGATTCTACAGTAATTGGCCTTATTGCCAGATGTGTCTGTGTATCTCTTTCTCTCTCTCTAATAGCCTTATTGCCAGATATATCTATCTATCTCCCTTTATTTTTGACAAGCTCTGGCTCTTATATAGAGCAAATGCCAGAAAACAGTTACAATGATCCAAGGATCATGATCTTCTCATAACAATCAACGGTCCAGATGAAAAGCACATGCTTCGCCAGTTGGCAAATGTACAGCTGGCACAGAATATTCCAGCATCTTTGATTTGATTCGGTCTCTAGTTGGCAAACAACATATTTGACAATATCCTCCTCATTTCTGGTTCATGTTGCCTCCATGTGCAACTTTACAATGCTCAGCAACAGCTCTAACAGCATCATGACTTCCTGCAAATAAACAAACAAACATTAAGTTCATCATCATGTGGATAAACAATAGGAATTTAAACGTTTTATTAACCAGGCCTCAAAATGTGTAGCTACAGGCAATCGGGCTCCAAATCAGTGAAAATTATGCACTAAATGCCTAAACAGCATCAAAAAACAAATGGGTCAACCATCGTTGACCAAAAATCAGGCAGTCGGGCTCTCAAATTTCTATCGCTCTGTTTTCCTGCCCATTTTCATGTATATCGGGTTCTAAATATGATCATATACATCGCAAAATATACAAAAGAAAAAACTACCTTTAACCTTCCTTCGAATCCGGCTCTGTATATGATGCATGTATGTATCGGCGTGACTACACACTGTCGGGAAGAAAATTCAAAGCGCGGCTGATGGGGAAACTTAGAGCTTTCTACCTATCTGCAGGATATTGTGAATATGATGCTCCCCCTCCTCGAATGTCCTGATGACGTCACCGTCATGTTTCGCTTCTGTATATTGGGGAAAAGAATGACATCATCATCATCATCATGTCGAAGGAAAATAGGAGGATATGAAATATGATCCTGCTGCTGAGAAATGGAATATGATGGTGACATCATCGTCATATCTGGGCTTCATTAAAATGCAAAAGATGACGTCACCGTCATGTTTAGTTAAGATCAGGGGATAAATGTAATATCGGGTCACCTAAGGAAGATGATCAGGTGGTGAATGTAATATGACCCCTTTGCGGCCAAGGTAACCCTCTCGAAAGATCAGGATGATGATGATGATCAGGATATCCGGGGCTTTTGTTAAACTTAGAATATGACGTCATCGTCATATTCGCGAACCGGATCATGTTTTGGAAAATATCCTGCCGAAGGGAAATGTGATGATGATGTCATCCTGATATTTGCTTCTTCGTTTATCAGATTGGGATGACGTCATAAGGATATTTGCACAAGGTCATATTTCTTGGCAGGAGGACATTACGAAATATCGGGTTATATTAGGAAGATGATCCTCCTCATCGAATATCATGATGACGTAACCATCATATTCCGCCTTCGGAGCATGAGGATGAGTTGAGGTCATCATCAGGTTAGCGCTAGGGTGATATTTAAAATATGATCATGCTGCTGAGAATATCACCCCCCCTTAAAAGATAGGGTGATCATCATGATCATGCAAAAGGAGATCAGGAGGATATGGTGATGTCATCATCATATTAGCGAATATCAGCAAATATGACCCTCTCTTGAAAGATCAGGATGATGACCCTCCGATAGGACTTTGACATGCACATGCAAATATGTAGATGGTGGATTTTCTAAGCAGGGTGATATTATAATATCAGCATGATATTATAATACCAGGTGATGTTATAATATCATGATGCTCATTGTTATGAAATATGACCCTCCTAAAATCATGTTTGACCAGACCTTTGACCTGTCATAACTTTCTCATATGGACGAATTTTAGGGTGATGTAAAAGGCAAACCTACCTAGAATTTCAAGCTCTTTCTAAGTATGAGGTCATAGAAACAAAATATGAACTTTGACAAACTGACCTCATGATGATGACCTACCTCATCCTGACCTTCATGATGATGACCTACCTCATCCTGACCTTCATGATGATGATGCACCTGACTCATTTTTACCAAACCGCCAGAAAGCAGACAACACAAGCCAAGCCAAAAAGTTGGGTCCCTGTTTTGATAATGCAAAATGGGGCGTGTTGTGTAACCACACAACAACTTGCCACCAAAGAAAACAACAAAATTCAAATAATTCAAAAGGTGAGGATAAATTAAAACATAAATTTCCAACTCCTATTAAGCATGAGCATCCTAATCCTTTCTAACTGGTATCATGTTCATCAATGTAACAATGAATTGATAAGGGATCAATTGTGTGCATGTGATTCATATACTCATCTTGAAAGTGAGTTGAATAAGTCAGTGACTGGTGTTAAGCTACGTAGTTTGGTTCATCCCTCATAGCCAACCGGATAGAGCCTTGCTGCCAGTAGGCGTCCATAGCCCTGGCAAGGTTATCGTTGCAATTCTCCTAAGTAGAGCCCCACTGCCAGCAAGCGTCTATAGCTCCGGTAGATTTACTTAGATGACTTAATCTGGATTTCAGAAAATCCATTTTATTATTTTATTTATTTTATATTTTGAATTTAATTCTTAAGATATAATAGTTGTAGCCTCATGATACAAGGAATGATCACTTGTTGAAATTAAGTTGAGAATTGCAATGGTAGCAAGGGCAACCTTTAGATTTTTCACTTAACACCTACACTGATATGTTCAACAAACCCAAGGCTGTTAGGGGTGTCATTGTGAGGATCACCTTGACTCAAGAAAAGTAGTACTGATGAATATGATACCACAGACCTGATCAAGAATACCTACACTGATATGAATTACAACCTATGTAAAAACTTATATTCAACTTTTGAATTCTAACAATTTATGCAGTGTTCTTAAGTAACAAGGTGCACCAGTTTTGCCCAACCAAAACAAAGACTCAACAACGCAAAGCAAAAAGCAACCTGTACAAACAACTAACCTACGAAAGGAAACAAAAGAAAGCAAAACAAGAAAGCAAAACAAGCAAACTGTACAAACAACTAACCTACAAAATTATATACAAACCACTACTAGGCAAAAAAAAACCAGAAAACGACCCAAATACACCTGTATTTGCATACTTCTTTTGATTGTGCAGGAGCATTAGGGTATTAGTTATGGTTCTCAACCTAACAAATTTATCTTTATATTCTGAAAAATATTCTGCTATTCTGAATTCATTGTATTCAACAGAATGACTCTTGATGATCAGCAACTGAGGCCGCTCATCATGTTCATGATTAATCCATATGCATGTCTTATCTCCTGAATTTCCATAATCAAAATAGTATTCAACATCATTCACTGTGGAAAGGAGAAATACAACCTAGTGTATTTCTGATTTTGTTGGACATGCTTCTTCATTGGCAGTTGGTCCTCCATTTAATTCTATATTTTCATTGCTTAGCCCAATGCCTGGTCTCACTTCAAATTGAAGGATGTATGACTCTTGATGTATTAATTCTCCATCTTTATCCAACTTTATCCCTTCATTCTGGATGTTCAGTTTATCCTCCAGTTCAGGAAACTTCTCAATATTTTCTTCAATTTCCTGCACATCAGCATCTAAATAAGTATCTTTATTATCATAACCTGATATACAGAAATTTATCCCTTCTAAATCATGTGACTGTAAAAGAGAAACAACTTTCACTTGATAAGGACACTCCCCTGTTTCATTCTCAAAATATTTTTGGAGTGACATCTGATCATGCACAACAACTCCAAAGTCTTCTACATCTTCATCTTTCAGGAATTGTTCATTAAATAATTCACATCTTCTATCTATTAGAGGATCTGGTTCCATTAGGCTGCAACATTCTTGTATTTGATCATTCAATTCAAAGAAGTTAGGTAATAAATCAGCATTTATTTTCTTCTCTATGACTCCCTGAGTTACCACCATAGGAACTTCATCAGCAAGAGTGCATTTAAATTGCTCTACTATCTGTTTATACTTCTCTTTACCATAGAATGACTCCAGGAAAGATGTTTCATCTTCTTTATCAAAAGTATTAGGATCAGAATCAAAAATATTATCCTGATGAGTGGTTTCTTCTCTAAAATTTTCACAAGATTCATACCTGCATACTAACTGATCCTTACTTGTATTAGGAAGTAGAGAACTCCTATCAATCCCACCATAGAATGAATCAAGGAAAGATATTTCCTCTTCATTACCTTCTGGAACTAATTCAGCTATTGTATTTTCTAGAATCTTTTTCAACATGATCAAGCAAGGGTAGCAATCTCTCTCTGAATGCTCTTCATCATGTAATCTGCACCAGCTTTCAATCAAGACATCGTCAATGGGTAAACCTAATAATTGACTACACTGTATATTTCTAGAAAAGTAGAATTCAAAATCTTCAGAGCGATCCACTTCAGTGTCTGGACAATTAATAACTTTTGGTGCTGCATCTGCTTGTTGCTCCATAATTTCCTCATTTTCCTGGCAAATTTCAACCTTGAACACATCCGAGAAGAATATTAGTCCTTTCAAATATAAATCCAACCTTTTAAGGAAAGTTAAACAATTTATTTCGCTGTGTTCTACAGTCTGGTGTATCCTGCAACAGGTGGATAAACCAAAGTTAGACAAACTGTGAGGGTAAAGCTGCCTATTCAAAGTTTCCTGAAATAAAGGAATGTTAATTTGACAATTGCCTTCATATACATCCATCAAAATGAGACTATATTTTTCAATTTTTTTAGGATTTTGAAATTTTAATGAGATCTATCATATCTCAAAATAAAACTTGAAAGTCTAGAAAATCAAACTAATCTTTGATGTTTCAAGCTAGATCTTTGCAAAGGTGCAACCAAAACATCTCAGATAAGAGATATGTGCAGACATTTAACTGAAATGCTGAAATATTTATGCAATATTTGTAGAAATCCAGAAATTCACAGCTCTGGCCCTCCTTCTAGCACCAATTTATAATTTATGTTGGTCATGATGTTAGTCATACACAAACATAGAATAAAAGTTACACAACAACCTTTACTCATCTTGAAAGATACGATGAATTCAGAGAATTCATGATCCCAAGTCTCCGTTGATTAGGTCTTAATCTACTGACGTTACTCAATGGTTGATGTGTGTTGTTGTTTTCCATTCAGGGGCCTTATGTATTTCTGCAAAGTTCATCATTATTCCTCCAAATATCCTGCTCCAATAATTCTACCTCTGCACTGTGAATTTAGTCAAATAATGTGCCTACAGGCTGATATTTGCATGATTTCTACCACTATTTATGATTCTTTGCATGATATTTTCAATACTGCATGCATTTAACTCAAATATGCTAATGATTTTCAGTTACCTATGGGATTTCAGCATATTTCTCTATTTCTGCTTATTATTTGTCATGACTTGCAATTATGGTGATGAATTTATGAAATTAAAAAAAGGAAAAGGGTTAAAGAATGAGATTCCCAAAACTACTTGACTTAGATCACTGATCCACATACAAGCTCCCATACATGCAATGAAAAGAAGGAAACTAGAATCATACTTCACCAGGACATTCCACAAATCTGCATGATCTAGTGCAAATCTTCAAAGGAAAAGTTGATAACAACATGTAATGAAATGAAAGCGCTTCCAGTTGAACACAGCATTCACCAGTACATATCCAGAAATCAACAGGAAGATTACGTAAAATTTACAATCAGGGTGTAATCTAAAACTTCATATCCATTCAGTATGCTCAAGAACAGGTACATTTACAGTGATCTGAAGAAAGAACCTTGACATTTCAACAATTCTATCCTCATTAGTCTCAGTAATCCGATCTCCTAATTGATTCTACAGTAATTGGCCTTATTGCCAGATGTGTCTGTGTATCTCTTTCTCTCTCTCTAATGTATTATTAGCCTTATTGCCAGATATATCTATCTATCTCCCCTGTTTCATTCTCAAAATATTTCTGGAGTAACATCTGATCATGCACAACAACTCCAAAGTCTTCTACATCTTCATCTTTCAGGAATTGTTCATTAAATAATTCACATCTTCTATCTATTAGAGGATCTAGTTCCATTAGGCTGCAACATTCTTGTATTTGATCATTCAATTCAAAAAAGTTAGGTAATAAATCAGCATTTATTTTCTTCTCTATGACTCCCTGAGTTACTATCATAGGAACTTCATCAGCAAGAGTGCATTTAAATTGCTCTACTATCTGTTTACACTTCTCTTTACCATAGAATGACTCCAGGAAAGATGTTTCATCTTCTTTATCAAAAGTATTAGGATCAGAATCAAAAATATTATCCTGATGAGTGGTTTCTTCTCTAAAATTTTCACAAGATTCATACCTGCATACTAACTGATCCTTACTTGTATTAGGAAGTAGAGAACTCCTATCAATCCCACCATAAAATGAATCAAGGAAAGATGTTTCCTCTTCATTACCTTCTAGAACTGATTCAGCTATTGTATTTTCTAGAGTCTTTTTCAACATGACCAAGCAAGCGTAACAATCCCTTTCTGAATGCTCTTCGTCATGTAATCTGCACCAGCTTTCAATCAAGACATCGTCAATGGGTAAACCTAATAATTGACTACACTGTATATTTCTGGACAAGTATAATTCAAAATCTTCAGAACGATCCACTTCAGTGTCTGGACAATTAATAACTTCTGGTGTTGCATCTGCTTATTGTTCCAGAATTTCCTCATTTTCCTGGCAAATTTCAACCTTGAACACATCCGGGAAGAATATTAGTCCTTTCAAATATAAATCCAACCTTGTAAGGAAAGTTAAACAATTTATTTCGCTGTGTTCCATAGTCTGGTGTATCCTGCAATAGGTGGATAAACCAAAGTTAGACAAACTGTGAGGGTAAAGCTGCCTATTCAAAGTTTCCTGAAATAAAGGAATGTTAATTTGACAATTGCCTTCATATACATCCATCAAAATGAGACTATATTTTTCAATTTTTTTAGGATTTTGAAATTTTAATGAGATCTATCATATCTCAAAATAAAACTTGAAAGTCCAGAAAATTAAACTAATCTTTGATGCTTTGGGCTAGATCTTTGCAAAGGTGCAACCAAAACATCTTAGAGAAGAGATATTTGTAGACATTTAACTCAAATGCTGAAATATTTATGCAATATTTGTAGAAATCTAGAAATTCACAGCTCTGGCCCTCCTTCTAGCACCAATTTATGTTGCGTTAGAAGCGAGGGGCCTGCATAAAATGAATGATGACTGAAGCAATAGTGTCTTTTCCAGTTCTGCCCTCCTAGCACCAATTTATGTTGGTCATGATGTTAGTCATACACAAACATAGAATAAAAGTTACACAACAATGTTTACTCATCTTGAAAGATACGATGAATTCAGAGAATTCATGATCCCAAGTCTCCGTTGATTAGGTCTTAATCTACTGACATTACTCAGTGGTTGATGTGTGTTGCTGTTTTCCATTTAGGGGCCTGTAGGCACATTATTTGACTAAATTCACAGTGCAGAGGTAGAATTATTGGAGATTTATGCAGAGCAGACATACAGAGCAGGATATTTGGAGGAATAATGATGAACTTTGCAGAAATACGTAAGGCCCCTGAATGGAAAATAGCAACACACATCAACCACTAAGTAACGTCAGTAGATTAAGACCTAATCAACGGAGACTTGGGATCATGAATTCTCTGAATTCATCGTATCTTTCAAGATGAGTAAAGGTTGTTGTGTAACTTTTATTCTATGTTTGTTTATGACTAACATCATGATCAACATGACCCTCAAGGGAAGAATACACAGGCATCCCAAGAGGTTAATGTACCACAAGATGAGAAAGATAACAAAGAAGATGAAAATCTAAAGGAGGGATCAAAGAATGAAGAACATGATCAGATTGTGGATATTCCACATGATCTTCCTTTGTAAAATGCATCACCTCAACAAGAAGAACTCCAATAGGATCCCCCTCATGAAGAATTATATGAGGAAGAAATCAGGAAGGTACCATCCTCACCAAGGATAGAGGATAATACTGGGGAGCAGGATACCTAGGATATGAACAAAGGCCACCAAGAATCTGGAGGTGATATACCTCATTGGCTTAGAAGAGAAATACATGTAGAGCAAGTGTTAGAGGACCAATATTTTGATGTCTCCTCCCTATTTAATGAAAGCATGATGAAACCAAGAAGGAAGGCGAGGTTGACATCTGCTATAAAAAGAGATCCTACTACAGGTAAGAGGACCGCACAAGTAGCTCTCCCCACAGTTGAAAATGGAAAAGGCAAAATAAGCCTGGAAAAATTACATATCATAAATGTTGATCTAGGTTTTGCCAATGAAGACCAAGAGGGTCAAAAAGGGAAGGATATTATTGATTCTTTAACCCAAAGGGTGAAGAAGGAGAAAGAGAAAAATAAAATAAATAAGGAGCACATTGCTCAATTGCATTCTTTCATAAAAGGGTTAATTAACCCTGATCATGCACCAGCTGATCCTGCAGTCCCATTGACTATCATATCACAAGAGGAGGTTTCCAAATTAGACCTGATGAAACATGAAGCAATGGTGATGGCAAAATGGATGTTTTCAACACTCAATGGGGCTAAGGATGTATTAAGGACCTCCCTACAAGGGTGGAATTCTTTGAGCAATTTAAAGAGAAAGGTGGACAAAATGTAGAATGACACAAGAAGAAGGTCATTCCAATTGGAAAAGGATCTGAGTACTCTAAGTGAGATGAAGAGAATTGATTAACAAATTGTAATAAGTAATAAGGTATTATACAATAATACTACCCTACTAATAGGTATATGGTATGAGGATATCCGGTTTGAGTGTGATGTATTGAAGAAGTGCAGCAGCAAGCTTAGGGATATATGTGTCAACCTACATAGAATGATGGCGTATGAGGCAGAGACCTTGGAAGCTTTGGAAGGGAAAATAGAAGGTAAGATTGAAAATTAGGGTGCAGATTTTTCTATTAAGGCTCTACATGATAATTTCAAGCCAGTAGCAGATGACCCCCTCAACCACTTGATAGAAGAGGTAATGAATAGAATCATGAGAATAAAGGTTAAAGTGGAGACATACAATGAGATGTTGAATGGCAGGAAAGGCAAAATGGAAGCTCTCAAAACTAAGTTCTAATCTCATAAACATGCAATAGTGAAAGCCATGACCCAAGATGGGGGAGAGGTTGATAAAAGAGTGCAAGCATATGAATCTATCAGGACAGCAATGAAGGTCCACATGAAAGAGAATGTTTATCAAAGTGATAATGATAATGAAAGTGATGAAGATGAAGAAAATGATGAGAAAGAAGAAAGTGGAGAGGAAGAACATGAAGAATAATTATAAATGCATCACTAAGTGAACATATGCATGGGATACTTATAAATAGCAAGTCATATAGATGGTTACCAGCTGGCAACTTGTACCACGGATAAAGGGTTGACTAAGTCACAGGAGGATTGTCATCCGTTGATCTAAATTGATAAATCTTGATTGTTGTTCAATTGTAACTGCCTCCTCACCTTATTCTATAAAAGGTACAGGGGTGTAATCTTTTAGTCATTCAAAACTTAATTGAAATCTGATTGCTGAAGAATTTAGGACTTATTTTAAAGTTATTGTGAATGTACATGTGTTGCATACTTAATGAAAGAGAAGCTATTTTGATTACAAATCATTGTAAATATTGATTAATCTATGAGTGAAATCTAGATATATGCATTGATTAGCTGCATCCCTTGGAGTTCTTTTCAGCCTGCATGTATTTTTTTCATTCTTTGCTCCTTTGAAGTTAGCATCAACCATACCTAGCTGTGGAACAACCTGGTGAATTATGGCTTGATTTATTCTCTTCATGACTATATCCTGAGTGTATGTGATTCAATAACTAAAGGTTCACTAAAATTAGAAGTATTCTTTTAAATTTCTTTAAATTTCATTACAGATCATCTCCACAATTGTAAATAACACACAATCAAAAGCAAATAAACATGAAATATGTAGATATCTCATAGGTCATTGAAAATACAGAGTATATTTTAAATGGAAGCATGTTAAATTGATAAAATATCATGCAAATATGGATAAATATTGATGAATAACACATAAATATCTACTTATAGACACATTATTTAATAAATATGCTGTGTAGAAGAATGTGTAAGTTCATGATGATCAATGATCAGAAGAATTGGTCAAACTTACAAATATCATAGTAATCTTTGGAAATAGAGTAGAATTAACCTCTCTATGGAGTGAATTTATAGAATATAGTGCAATATTGATCACCTAAGCAAACGTAAGACCCCTTGAAATGGAAAAAAACATGTCACATCAACCTCTGAGTAACGTTAGACGATCATGACCTAATCAACAGAGCCTTGGAGTCATCAATTTATCTCAAATTGATCATACTTTATAAGATAATAAAGGTTTGTTGTGCAAAGTTTTATGCATGTTGTTATGACTAACAATCATCATGAACAGGACTCATCGCCACCAGTCTTTAAGATTGCACCTGAGAATAAACACACTTTGCTAGCATCTAAAATAGATAGCTTACCTTATATATGCCCCCACCTTAAGGTGGTTGTTATCAATTATCTATATCAAGCACATTAAAGTAGGAAGAAAATAAACAAGGGAACATGATCTCTCACAAAGCCCATGCCCCCTGAAGGTGACATGTACTTTACGATCACCAAATGTTCCCACAAACACATTCCTGCAAGAAAAGTGTTAGCCTCCATATAATCATGATAAACAACAATGCATATGATCATTCACACAAAGTGCCAAGGTTATACTATGGATTTGAAGACCACGTATAATCGTGGGGCTATACCGCAGAAATCTCAAAACTGAGTGTAACCAAGGCAAGATTCAAAGACAAAGTGCATAGAGTAGCAATATTGTTATGGTTTGTTAGTGTCATAAGACAACATCAGGATCACACAGAGTGATTCTACTAGGTAAGCATCAGATAATATATATTCCAACCCCATCATCATGTATGGACTAGATTCATTTTTTGATTACTCACTAAAGGGACACTAGGTCTGCATCAGTATAATATGTTTTTCATCATCTGCCTGCTAGATAGAAACACTAGAGGAAGGGAAACAATAAATCAAGAGAGGAGAAACAAGTGCCTTAGGGACAGTCATGTAGGAGGGTGCCCCCAAGTCACCAACCGCAATGCTATGTCCATAAGACATAACACACAACAGTGAAAAATAGAGAAGTAATATAGAAGAATGATGATACAAATAGAACAAGGTCACAACAGAGGCGGTCTCCTAGTATCTTGGATCTTACAAGAGAATCAAGGGTCATCCCAGGAAGTCTAAACAACACCTAACACATCACAGGGGAAACACAATAGAGAGGTAAAGGGTTCGAAATACTTACCTGGTAGTACCATTGTACTAAATTTTAGAACTTGCTAACCTCTTGGAGAGGTACTCAATCAAGTTTTGTACGAAGATCAAGTGGTTCTTATGAGAGTCTTGTTTGTTGTCGTGAAATCCATGTAATGCTTGTTTCTCATATTCTTGTGTATGTAATACTTTTTGTTGATTTTGAGGAGGAGAACCACTATTATTTCCAATTGATGATAGTCTTCGTACTCTTTTCTAATTTTTAGCGAGCTTTCATTGTTGATATCGTCTACCATAGTGACAAGAATCATCTTGTACTATCTCACTCTTTTCTTTTGTCATAATTACTTGTATCAGTTGTTCCATTTATTTTTCTGATGCATTTTGGTTATCTCCCGATCCTTGTAAAGATAATGGAGGAGGAACCTTAGCATAAATTCATTTTCCTCGTGGACGAGGTGGGTTATCAAACTTTTCCTTATCCACTTCTATTATACCCAAGATGTTATCATATTCCAAATAATCCTCATCATCTACTTCCACGATACTCTATTCCATCATATTGTTATCAATATGATTAGGGAAAGGATTAGTAAAGATTTGTAAATTCTGATTCGACATAGCAATTGACTTATTTCCATTGTCATTCACACCCGATACCTGCATAACATTTGAATCAATGAGGTCTTGTATTTCATGTTTAAGACACATACATCATTCAGTATCATGTCCTTATTGTTGATGAAAATGACAAAAGGCATTAGCATCGAAATAAGGTCCTTGAGTTTTATTAGGATTGAAAGGCTTAATCAGGAGAAGCTTCATAAGATTATTACTCACAGCTTAATTCATGATAGAATAATAGGACTCAGATATCAGAGTAAACTTTCTTTGTTGATACGGTGCCTTCTTCGGATTAGTGATAGTAGACACTTGAGAAAATTTATTCAAGTTTGGTCTATTAATCTTGATGAAACTCCTATTATTCCTTTTAAAGTTGTTTTGTGACAGTCCACTTGTGGATTGACCAACTTGAGCCAATGAGTTTTTTTTTTCATACTGACTAGACGAAAGTTGATAATCACAAAGGGTGGTACATAAATGTTGAAATGAGTTATACTTCATCAAGAGAATGTAGGAATACACAACACTGAGAGGGGGGGTGAATCAGTGTTGTTAACAATTTTAACACGTTTTACTCCTTTTGATTAATTTAACTTCATAGTTATAGAATTCTTTAGATAGAACAAAAACTATGTAGAGTATCAACACAAAATTTGACACAAGAAATTTCCCGAGTGGAAAACCCTCCTAGGGTATAAAAACCACTCAACTGCCTCACTGGCTTAACAAAATTTCAGATTACAACTATCTCACTGACATTACAATTTTGCCTCACTGGCATATTGTACTTCTCTGCATGTCTCACTCTGCAAAACAATCTCAAAATTTAATTCACCACTTCATGAACTTTCTCACTGTGCAATACTGAACAATTGACCCTCTCTGAGAAATTATTGTCTTTTAACACTTCCACCTTCTCTATGCAAATATTGATCCATCTTGATCATTGAATAAACTCCATCCATTTATTGCACCAACATTATTTCAAAACCTCAATATAATTCCCTATCAAAAAAATGTTTCTTCATACCTGCAAAAAATACATTTCATAACAAAAATACCACTCTCAAAACTTCTCACAACACCTTTCAAGATCATCTCCCATCTCCTTAAGAACACACCCCTGCAAATTAAAAAATCATACCATCAAAAATGAACCTTCAAGTTTTTAATTCGGTTCAACTTCCAACCCATTCTTCTTCTTCCCTTTAAAACAAATCACATTCTTGTCAAAAAGAAAAAAACAAAAAACAAACTCTTCGTTGATCTATTTTATTTATCTTCTGCACCTTTAGAAACATTCCAAACTCACTCTTTCTTTTTCAAGAATTTCTAACTTCAAATTCTCTTGAACTTCAGTGAAGAAATGGAAACATATATGCCTTTTGTCTTTTTGCATCATAGTGCACGTCAAATTTAATTGACTGTCATAACCGTTTCACACTTTTTCAGTTTTAAACCTTATCCATCCGATATGGATTTCGCTCCACTTACCTTTTCAAACACTACCGTTGATGTGGAATTCCCACCAGGGCACATTCAAGCCACACCCGATGACCGGTAGCCTAGCCGATGGGGCCAGTAACACAGACGATGAACAACCCTTAATATTGTCACTTAAACCCTGACAACCTCCTCGACCAGTCAACTGCCAATTAGAACAAAAGTTATGACGTTTGTTTAAGGACTTTTTAGGACATAATTTATGATCTTCAACTTAGAGTTTAGTGAGCTCACATAAGAATATTTTGCCCCAAGTATGAACCCGATACCTACATCTGATCAAGACATATAACTTGCACTAACATAAATTAACACAGAAGACATGATTTGAAAAGAGATCAAGACTCCTTGAAGTACCCTTCTGCCAACCATATTGAAGATCAATACTGTGACTTGTCAAGATCATCATATGATGAGAAGAATTCTCATGAATCAACATAACCTCCACTGAAGAAGATAATATCCTTGCTTGAACAAACATATTGTGAAAAAAACAACATTCTAATACATGATCAACTTCTGATTAATTCCTGCCATGATCAACTGTGAAATGCTTGAACAAACATCTTGTTAAAAACAACATCCTGATACATGATCAACTTCTGATTAATTCCTACCATGATCAACTATGAAATGCAAGATCAAATATCCCTGATATTCTAAAATATCACTATCATTATTACCAACATTTTGACATCAATGAAAAGACAATATGCTCAATAGAAATGTGCTACAAAACTCCCCCTTTGTCTTTGACATTGATGGCAAAACCATAACTCATTTCTCCCCCTTTTTGACATAAAATGTCAAAGGTAAAAATCTGTTCTTGTAAGAGCAATCCTCTGCCATAAAATCTGTCAATAACACACTTCACTATACACTGATCAAATACTCAAAACCAAAAAAAAATCATACAAATATGTACAAAACTATACACAAACTATGTACAAATGTAATGAGATTCAGGACATCATAATGATATAGAAAACAACTCCCCCTGAATCCAATATCTCTGTAACCTATTGAAGAGAGACAAGAGACAGAACTCCTAATCTCTGTCTCAGAGTTTCAAATGTCTCCTTTGGCAAAGGCTTTGTGAAGATGTCAGCCAATTGATCACTTGTATGCACATATTCCAAAGCAACTTCATTTTCAATCACCTTTTCCCTTAGAAAATGATATCTGATAGCAATGTGCTTAGTTCTTGAATGCATTATAGGATTCTTTGACATATTGATAGAACTTGTGTTATCACAAAGAATAGATATAAGCTTTTTAACCTCAACCTTAATATCAAGAAGTGATTGTACCATTCAAAGTACCTGTGTACAACATGAAGAAGTAGCAATGTACTCAGTTTCAGCTGTAGATAGAGAAACACAATCTTGTTTCTTACTATGCCATGCAACCAATCTGCCCCCCAGAAAGAAAGCTGCCCCACTTGTACTTTTTCTGTCATCAGGACACCCAACCCAATCTGCATCTATATAGGCAAGAAGTGTAAAATCATTGTGTCTAGGATACCATAAACCAAAATCAAGTGTACCCTTAATATATCTAAAGATTCTCTTAACAACATTCAAGTGTGATTGTTTAGGACAAGCTTGAAATCTTGCAACCAAACAAATAGCCTGCATAATATCAGGCCTAGAAGCAGTGAGATATAAAAGACTCCCAATCATAGATCTATACAGAGACTGTTCTACTTCAGGTGATTCATCATTTTTACTTAGCTTATGCCCTGTCTCCATAGGAGTACCCAAAGGTTTGCAATCATCCATTTGAAATCTCTTTAACATCTCTTTGGCATATTTATTTTGTGAGATAAATATTCCCTTTTCAAGCTAAGATACCTGAAGACCAAGAAAGAAAGACAATTCTCCCAACATAGACATTTCAAATTCTGACTTCATGATGTTAGGAAATGAATGACTCATACCATCATTGTTACTACCAAAAATGATATCATCAACATAAATTTCAACAACCAGAATATCCTCACCTTTGATTAGATAGTATAGATTACTGTCCACACCTCCTTTTGTGAACCCCTGTTCCTGCAGAAACTTATCCAATCTATAATACCAAGCCCTTGGAGCTTGCTTTAAACCATATAAGGCCTTTTTCAACCTATAAACATGATCTGAATTATCTTTATTCACAAAACCTTCTGGTTGTTCCATGTAAACTTCTTCTTCAAGATCTCCATTTAGAAATGCTGATTTTACATCCATTTGGTAAACTTTGAAATTTTTATAAACTGAAAAAGCTAAAAACATTCTTATAGCTTCTAATCTAGCAACAGGAGCAAATATTTCTTCAAAGTCAATTCCTTCAATTTGTGAATACCCTTTGCAAACCAATCTAGCTTTGTTTCTAACAACTTTACCTTTATCATCAAGCTTATTCCTAAAAACCCATTTAGATCCAATGACATTCTTACCTTCTGGTCTTGGAACAAGTTCCCATGTTTTGTTCTTTTCTATTTGGCTTAACTCCTCTTCCATGGCTTTAATCCAGGCTTCATCTTTGCTAGCCTCAACATAACTTTTAGGTTCCATTTTAGATATCAAGCACACATGTGCTTGATTATGTGCAACAACAAGCTTTCTTCTAGTTACCACACCACTATCCTTGTCCCCAATGATCAACTCATGAGGATGATCTCTTTGATATGCCTTTGAAGGAGTCTTTCTCTTATCATCAACAGATTTTTCAGGATCTTCTTCCTCTTCCTAAATTTCTTCTTTCTTTTGTGAATGATGATCATCTTCCTTGTCATGAATCAACTGCATACAGGGCTGCAAATCCTCATCCACCTTAACATTAGTACTTTCAATTATTCTTTTGAGCCTATTGTTAAAACACTTATATGCTTTGCTATGTGTAGAATAACCAAGAAATATGCCTTCATCACATCTAGACTCAAAACCACATAAGCTATCATTATCTTTCTTGATGTAACACTTACTTCCAAAAATTTTAAAATACCCAACATTAGCTGACTTACCATACCAAAGTTCATAAGGAGTATAATTTGACTTTACCCTTAATTGAACTCTGTTCAAAGTATATACAGCTGTATGAACAGCTTCTCTCCAATAGACATTAGGCAGATTTGCATCATGTAGTAAGGTTCTTGCCATTTCTTTTACAGTCTTGTTTCTCCTTCCAGCTACTTCATTTTGCTGTGGAGTTCTAGGAGTGGAGAATTGCCTTCTTATCCCATGTTTTTCACAATACTCCTCAAATTCCTTTGAAGTATACTCTCCTCCATTGTTTGACCTTAAACATTTTAGCTTGAAATCAGATTCCTTTTCAACCATCTTCTTGAAGATTTTGAATCTATCAAATGCCTCTGATTTATGCCTTAAGAATGTTACCCATGTCATTCTTGAAAAGTCATCAATGAAAAGTATAAAATATTTTTCTCCTCCCAGAGCTTTAGTCCTTATAGGACCACACAAATCTGAATGTACCAGCTGCAGAGGTTTTGAAGTAAAATACTCCTTAGGCTTGAAACTAACTTTGGTTTGCTTACCCAGCTGACACTCTTTGCATATAGTATTACTTGGTTTTGAACTATGAGGCATATTTCTGACATTGTGATTCCTGCTAATTCTCACAAGATTGTCAAAATTCACATGACCAAGTCTTCTATGCCACAACTAGCTTTCCTCAATTTGACCCATGAAACAGATATGGCTATCAATACTTTTATTTTCAGAGTTATGAAGATTGTAGATGTTACCACTAGTCCTTAGACCTGCTGCAATAACTTTACCTGATTTCTTTTTGATCTCACATCCATGTGCATCAAAAAACACATTAAAACCATTGTCACATATTTGACTAACACTTAACAAGTTGTGCTTTAGTCCCTCTACAAAATACACATCATGTAGTGGTGTTTCATCATCAAGAAGAATTGTACCTTTGCCTTTGATCATAATGTAATCATTATTTCCAAACATAACAGAACCTTCATTAATGTCTTCAAATTTAACAAACTTATCTTTGTCTCCTGTCATGTGGTTGGAACAGCCACTGTCAATCACCCACTGTTTCTT
The DNA here is from genome assembly GCA_027924645.1 of Cunninghamia lanceolata. Lineage (NCBI taxonomy): Eukaryota > Viridiplantae > Streptophyta > Pinopsida > Cupressales > Cupressaceae > Cunninghamia > Cunninghamia lanceolata. The sequence continues at coordinate 1,347,222 of BSBN01000030.1, forward strand.
TTTTTTGGCATGAAAAGCAGCTTGTGCAATCATAACATCAAGGCTCTTATTGATTACCTTAGGTTTCCAAACAAGCAACTTCTTTTCAAGACTTAAAGAAGACAAACCTGAAACAATATTCCTTGTTGTTTGCTACATTTGTAAAGAAGGTCTACAAAATTTGGCAATATGCCCAAAATTTTTACAATTGTGGCACTTCAAACTTTTTAAAAACATGAATGGGTTCCTTGGAAATAAATGCATTTCTCTTCTGACTCCAAATCTGCATTCACTGGCTTTATGTCCAAACCTGTTGCAACAAAAACAATATCCAGTAAAGTGATCATTATACCTGAAAGTATCACTCCTGTTGTAGTTTGTTGTCCTTATAATTGATTTGCCATTTGTACTAGCCTTTTGAGAACATTGTCCCTCTTCAAATCCAAGACCTGATTTATCTTTGAATCCTTTTTGTCTATCAAGAAGATCATCAAGTTTATCACTACTTCTGCACATATCAAGTCTTCTTCTCAGATCAACAATTTCAGCTTCAAGTGTATGACATTCCTTGTCCTTATTATTCAACACTTTGTCTTTATCATCAATAATTCTCTTACTTTCTTCAAGAGAAAGAATTAGATCAGTAATCTGTTTCTCATAACAAGTTAATTTATCATTCATGATATCATTTTCCTTTTGAAACTGACTTCTTTCTGCAATGATTTCCCTTTTAAGTTTCTTGACTTGACTTAATGCACACTTCAATTCTCCTTCAAAGTCAATAACAGCTTCACAACTGTTTGATTGTTCCTCACATTTTTCATTTTGAACTTCATTTAGAATAGCCATAAATAAAGTCTGTGCATTTTCATCAAGAAAATCATCTGAATCACTTTCAGTCATATCAACATTTTTGATGAACAAACTTCTTTTCTTTCTGAAATTTTTTTTCCTTCTAGAACCAAACTATTTCTTTTCGAATTGCTTCTTGTTTTCATCTTCATCACTGTCTAGGTCTTTGTAAGGACACTAAGCTGCATAGTGTCCAATCTTTCCACACTCAAAACATTTGAATGAAAGCTTACCTTTGTACTTACCAACAGATCCCTTCTTCAATTTGCTTGCAAGAGATATTTCTTGATCATCATCCAATTCTTTTGAATCAGAAATCTCCTTTTCTTTTCTAATAGATTTGAAAGCAGCTTCTTTGCTTGAAGGTATGTCATTACTAATTCTCATCTCATAAGCTATGAAAGTGCCATGAAGTTCATCAAAGGTAACTTTGCTTAAGTCTCTTTCTTCAACTACAGACACTTTGGATTCATATTTTGGATTTAAAGTCCTTAAGACTTTTGTAACAACTGTCTTCTCTTCCAGGGTATCACCAAGTCCTCTTATAGCATTTACAATTTCTTGGACTCTTAGAAGATATTCTGCCACTTTCTCATCATCACTCATTCTGAGACTTTCAAATTTGGCTCTGTAGGATTGCAGTTTTGCTTCTTTGATTTTATCATCTCCTTGATAAATATTAGACAATTTGTCCCATATTTCCTTGGTTGTTTTACACTCCATGATTTTGACAAGTATGTCATTGGTAAGACCACAACATAATGCATTTTTAGCCTTAGCATTATTTTCATATGCCCTTTTCTCATCAGCTATGCTAGGAGGATTTGTAGCAGTATATGCAGTAACAATGGCAGCATACACATCATACCCTAGAGATGACAAATATGACTCCATCCTGAATTTCCAAAAAGCATAGTTAGAACCATCAAACATAGGTGCTTTATAATTTGAGTAATCTTCTTGACTTGCCATGATAAGTATTCCAGAAATATGATCTACCCAAGCCGATTAAGCTTTGACAGGGTACCAAGCTTTGATACCAATTGTAGGAATACACAACACTGAGAGGGGGGGTGAATCAGTGTTGTTAACAATTTAAACACTTTTTACTCCTTTTGATTAATTTAACTTCACAGTTATAGAATTCTTCAAATAGAACAAAAACTATGCAGAGTATCAACACAAAATTTGACACAAGAAATTTCCCAAGTGGAAAACCCTCCTGGGGTATAAAAACCACTCAACTGCCTCACTGGCTTAACAAAATTTTAGATTACAACTATCTCACTCACATTACAATTTTTCCTCACTGGCATATTGTACTTCTCTGCATGTCTCACTCTGCAAAACAATCTCAAAATTTAATTCACCACTTCATGAACTTTCTCACTGTGCAATACTGAACAATTGACCCTCTCTGAGAAATTATTATCTTTTAACACTTCCACCTTCTCTGTGCAAATATTGATCCATCTTGATCATTGAATAAACTCCATCCATTTATTGCACCAACATTATTTCAAAACCTCAATATAATTCCCTGTCAAAAAAATGTTTCTTCATACCTGCAAAAAATACATTTCATAACAAAAATACCACTCTCAAAACTTCTCACAACACCTTTCAAGATCATCTCCCATCTCCTTAAGAACACACCCCTACAAATTAAAAAATCATACCATCAAAAATGAACCTTCAAGTTTTTAATTCGGTTCAACTTCCAACCCATTCTTCTTCTTCCCTTTAAAACAAATCACATTCTTGTCAAAAAGAAAAAAACAAAAAACAAACTCTTCGTTGATCTGTTTTATTTATCTTCTGCACCTTTAGAAACATTCCAAACTCACACTCTTTCTTTTTCAAGACTTTCTAACTTCAAATTCTCTTGAACTTTGGTGAAGAAATGGAAACATATATGCCTTTTGTCTTTTTGCATCATAATGCACGTCAAATTTAATTGACTGTCATAACTGTTTCACACTTTTTCAGTTTTAAACCTTATCCATCCGATATGGATTTCGCTCCACTTACCTTTTCAAACACTGCCGTTGATGCGAAATTCCCGCCAGGGCACATTCGAGCCACACCCGATGACTGGTAGCCTAGCCGATGGGGCCGGTAACACAGACGATGAACAACCCTTAATATTGTCACTTAAACCCCGACAACCTCCTCGACCGGTCAACTGCCAATTAGAACAAAAGTTATGACGTTTGTTTAAGGACTTTTTAGGACATGATTTATGATCTTCAACTTAGAGTTTAGTGAGCTCACATAAGAATATTTTGCCCCAAGTATGAACCCAATACCTACATTTGATCAAGACATATAACTTGCACTAACATAAATTAACACAAAAGACATGATTTGAACAGAGATCAAGACTCCTTGAAGTAACCTTCTGCCAACCATATTGAAGATCAATACTGTGACTTGTCAAGATCATCATATGATGAGAAGAATTCTCATGAATCAACATAACCTCCACTGAAGAAGATAATATCCTTGCTTGAACAAACATCTTGTGAAAAAAACAACATTCTGATACATGATCAACTTCTAATTAATTCCTGCCATGATCAACTGTGAAATGCTTGAACAAACATCTTGTTAAAAACAACATCCTGATACATGATCAACTTCTGCTTAATTCCTACCATGATCAACTATGAAATGCAAGATCAAATATCCCTGATATTCTAAAATATCACTACCATTATTACCAACATTTTGACATCAATGAAAAGACAATATGCTCAATAGAAATGTGCTACAGAGAATCCTATCACGGATGTTAAGTTGTAGATTTGTAATAAATACCTTCTAAACATCCCCATCCTTCATTTGATATTGAATTTGTTCATAGAGAGATTGATACAAACTAATAAACTCAGTTAACTTCTCTTTTAGACCTTGGTTGCAATGAACTAAGTCATTCAAGGAGACTTGAGGTCTGATATTTGCTTGAAAATATTGTAAAAACTGATCAACTAACTATGAAAAGGAGTGTATTGAATTTAGAGGTAAAGAGTAAAACCATTCTAAAGCAGTATCTTTGAGAGATTGCAGGAAAAGTTTTGCTAATAAGTCCTCTTCAAAGTAAAAATCACTACACATAGCTGTGAATGTTGTCCCATGAGTATTAGGATCACCTTTTCCACCATATTTTTCAAAGTGAGGGGTCTCAAACCTCTCAGGCATAGGAGTTCTCAAAATTGCATAAGATAGGGGATTACGAGCATGATAAGTTGGTCTATTAGGTTGTGAAGAATTTGTCAAGTTTGTCACTTTTTGTTGTAAAGAAGTCATGCCTTGCAGAAGTTGGTTTAAGATGGAATCATTGGGAGATGCGGTTTGCTATGAGGAATTAGAACCAAAGTGAGGGGGTGATTGAGCTTGAGTTGTGATAAGCGGAGGCTGTGAATAGTTCAATGGTGGTTGGACATAGTGATAGGTGGAAAGTGGCTACGAATAGTTGTATGTAATAGGTGGGATGGATAGGTGGTTGAGAACAATTATTCATAGAAGAGGTCCCCTTAGAAACCAAATTATGATAATTAAATCCCACAGCTTTGTAATTTTTGTGAACTATTTCCATTAGATACTCCAATACCAGTGGTAGCATTACTACAAGCATTTGTATTAGTTGTTAAAATTGTCTATGTAAATGTAGACACTCCAGTGGTCGATATAGTTGTTGATACTTGCGTATGAGATAGTGACAACATGTTGTTAGTAACTTTTGCACATTCAGTCACCAGCATGACATTAGTTTCCAAAATATGTGTTAAACCCCAAATAACATTAATACCATCTTTTCCTTCTTTTATCAATTCTCTTACATTTGAATCATAGGTATAGCTTCTTCCACTATCCTTTCAGTTTCAACAAATGCTTGAAAATTGGCTAACTCTTTATCAAGTTTGTTTATTTGTTCATTAGGCATATGTGTGACCACCTCAATAGTGTCCTCAACATCATGAAATACTTGATCATCCATAGTGGTTGTATGAGGTATAGTATCTTGCAAAATTTGTGTCTCTCCTTTTGTAAAGAAGGTATTCAATGGATTTTCAGGGGTAGGAATATCGTTTTCTTCAAAAGCACTAGATCCCATGAGTCTTATACTTCTTCTTAAATGGATATTTATATTAGGGTAGAGGGTTATAATAATCATACAAAAGTATGTAATACTCAATGCACAAACTAGTAGAATAATCCCTAAAAGAAATATATGTTTAAGATCCAAATGGCTTGATTTTTCAACTTTTTCCATACAAATAAGTGAAAGAAAAGGTGTTGTAAGGAAATTGATTAGGGGAAGAAAATAATATGTATGATATCAGTCCAACAAATCAGTAATATCCTTCACAGCACACTTTTGATGCAAACCTAGAGTGATGACAAGTCAAAACCTAGTGAAAATACACTATAATATGCAATTTTCACGAATTTTCAATGCAAAGACCCAATAAAAAGGGTGTTGTAAATAATTTTAGGAGGTTCAAAATATTATAGCGGTAATGCCAGTCACCTAAAGCCATAAAATCCATCACAACACACTTCAAGTGCAAATCTAAGTCAAACCCTAGGGAAAATATAGTCAAAATATGCAATTTTTCACCAAAATTTCAATGTAAGGGCCCAATAAAAAGGTGTTGTAAAGAATTTTAGGAGGGGAAGCAGATAATAACCTTGATAAAATCCAATTAGCATAGAAAAATCCTTTACAACACACCTATGATGCAAATCTAGAGAGTCGATAAGGCCAAAATCTAGTGAAAAAGCAAGGTTTTCAATCCCTAGGCATGAAATTTTTCAAGAAAACCACTATGATGCAACATTAAAATTAGAAATCAGTCCTAATGAGTGTTTAAAAAGGTAGTAAAATCTAAAACATGATTTTGACTACCAATCCTAGCTAATGCAAAACTAGGTTATATGGAAACATGCACAATTTCAAGCAATTTTGATCAATTTAAGCATGAAAACACAATGTAAATGAATGATGAATGATGAATTTATGTATTTAAATCAGATCTAATGATAATGATAGAAATGTATTAAAATTAAATGCCAACTAATTCAAATTATATGAAAATTCAAGCTAAAAATACCAATTTTTTAATTTTTTTTTGTAATTTTTCAAATACAAAAGGGTGAACAATGAAATGAATGGATGAAAAAAATGTAAATCTAAAGCACAACACTTAGAAAGGAGAAAAATTCAAAAGAACATGGGTTCACCAAAGTGTTTAAGGTGAAAAATGTGAAGAGTATTTGTTTAGGTTGATTTTGATGGTTTGTGTAAAATCCTCCTTTCACCACTAAACATTCAAGGACATTCAGCTAAGTGGGAAATCTGTTACAAATGAAAGCAACACTACTTCAATGGAAATCTGATACAAGATAAATTTCAGTAATCTCTAATTGTGTGTTATTAATGGAAATTGTAACACAGAAACAAAACTATGCTCTATGGCATGCATAAAGTGCAATGCATCTTTCGAAAGCCTTTAAGGTATGATGCATTGTTTATATCAAATTTTAACCCTTCTTGAGTTCCGCATTGCATGTATATTAAAATGTATGTCCCCAAAACATACATACAAAGCACGAAAAAAACAACAATAAAATCTCATTTTATAACCCCTTCGATTCTGTGGCATGCATATATCATTGTATATCTTCTTTGTATGTTTCTCTTACCAAACATACAAACTTAAAATACCCCCCGATAGACTTAACCAATTATTTATTTAAACCTTGAACTATTTCGGGCCCGACTTGTATTGTATAGATAGAATGTTAACAAAATGCATACAAGTACATGGATGCAACAAAACTGACAACTCCCCTTGTGACTTATACAAATGACCCAATATACAAATAGCTTTGTATATGCAACATACAAACCTTTTTATTGTACATTTTACCAAAAACATACATATCTTGCAAAATACTGAGAATTTTAACATGGTTCAAAAAGCAACCCTCACTCATTTTTGACAAGGAATTCACCCATATTCAGCTTTGATACTTAATGTTATTTTTCTTTATTTTCAACAAGGTTTGTAACTTTTACTTCCTTTTCCCTTTTACCACCAAACAAACCCACACACAAAAGCAAAAGCAAAGCCATAGCAGGGGTCCTCATTTTGCTAAGAAGTAAAATGGGGTGTGTTGTGAGCATCACAATAGTTCCCTGAAAATAACATCTCTAGAAAAGATAATCTTGCAGGTTAGTGGATTCCAAAGATTATAACCTTTGACGTTATCACCATATCCAATGAATGTACACTTTTTATCCTTTGGATCCAACTTAGATCACTTTTCCTTAGGCACATGAACAAAATCCTCACAACCAAAAACCTTAAATGTGAAACAAAAGGTTTCTTACCTGTCCACACTTCATAAGGTGTCGAATCAAGAGCCTTACAAGGAGATCTATTTATCAAGTATCAAGCAGTACACACAGCCTCTTCCCAAAAGCATTTATCCAACTATGCATCACTAAGCATACTTCTGGCCCTTTCCATAATTGTTTGGTTCATCCCTTCTGCAACACCATTATGTTGTGGTGTATACAGAGTTGTCTTTTGTCTGATTATACCTGCATGCTTGCAAAACTCATCAAATTCCTTAGATAAATATTCCCCTCCATTGTTAGATCTTAATATTTTTATCTTTAAACCTGATTAGTTCTCTACTAAGACTTTGAATTCCTTAAACTTAGTGAAAACGTCAAATTTATGCTTCATAAAATAAATCCATGTAAATATGGATACATCATCAATGAAGGTTACAAAATAACAAGATATTCTGATAGATTCATTATCCACAGGTCCAAACACATCCATATGAATAATTTCTAACTTCTTGTTTGCTCTATTGCTTCCTGAAGGAAATAATTTTCTGTTTTGTTTACTAAACACATAATGCTCACAGAAATCAAAGTGCCCATCAGAATAGGAGAAACCATCCAACAATTCTTTATTCTTAATAGTTTTCAATACATTATTACTTGTGTGGCCCAATATACGGTGCCACAACATAAATGTATTTTTAGTATTAGCCTCAGATACATAGGAGGCATTATAAACTGTAGTGGCTTCAATCTTGAATAGGCTTCCAAATCTCTTCCCCTTCACTACCACCAAGTTCCCTCTCACTAATCTGCAACCATGCTTGTCAAATGTCACATGCATTCCCAAATCATTCAACTTCGAAACTGAAATCAAATTTCTAGCTAATTCAAGAACATACAAAACACTAGGGAGGCTTTTAATCCTCCCATCACTGAAACACAACAATACCTTTCCTTTCCTAACAATCAGATAGGTAGAGTTATCACCAAGGTAGATATTACCTCCATCATATTCTTCATATGAGGAGAACCATTCCTTATGCGGGGTCATATGAAATGAGCATCCCGAGTCAATCAACTAGTGATCATTAGAAACAAGATTACATGCAAAAAGTAAAACTTCTTCACCTGCATTCAAGGACTTATCTGAAGCACTCTCCCACTATTTCTTGGGATTTTTGCACTCCTTCACATGTCCCCTTTTACTGCAGTTCCAACACTTAACTCTATTCTTTTTACCAGGAGTCTTAGACTAGCCCTTGGACTTGTCCTTAGCCCCTTTCTGATCTTCTTTAGGTCCTCTTTCCTTAGACCTTCCCCTAAAACTAAGACCATCCCCTGAACTATCTGAACTCTTCTTCCTCAATTCCTGTGACAGTAGCACTGAAACAAGAGCATCCAACTTCTGATCCACAAGGTTAGCAGTGAAAGCAAGGATAACATTCTCCCAAGACTCAAGTAAATAACAAAGAAGTAAGATACATTTATCTTCCTCACTAACCTCAACATCTACTGAATCAAGCTGACTCACTAACAAATTAAAAGAATTTAAATGCTTTGCAATTGATTCACCTTCTCACATTTTCATGGAAACTAATTTTATTTTTAAATAAAGTTTATTTACCATACTCTTGGCTTGATAGATCTCACCCAACCATTTCCACAACTTGTATGCAGTCTCTTCCTTTGCGACATTTAATAGGACAAAGTCTGAAAGACACAACTAGATGGTTCCCCGTGCCTTCTTATCCAGTCTATCCCACTCATCTTGAGAGATATCATGAAGTTTCTTCTCTTTTTGAATAGCCAACCATTGGTTTCTTTCTTCCAACAAATCTTCCATTTTCAACTTCCACAACTCATACCCCATTCCGTTGAACTTCTCAATGTTCAATTGAGAGGTTGATACAACGGTGGATGCAATCATAATAACAACACAAGATCTGCAAAATAAACACAACCAAATCTCCCACTGCAGCTACAACTTCCACACTACCACCTGAGAGTCAAAGCTAGCCAGGCTCTGATACCAAATGTTAGAAATGAAAGCAACACTACTTCAATGGAAATATGATACAAGATAAATTTCAGCAATCTTTAACTGTGTGTTATTAATGGAGATTGTAACACAGAAACAAAACTATGCTTCACAGAAATGCAAAATCAGAAATATGAACACATAACACAATGTTTAACATGGAGAAAACCCTTTCAGGTAAAAAACAAGAGACCCAATGTTTGTATTAATCTGAAAATGATTTACAATACAATAACACTTCAACTCTCTCCACCTGTCTTCAATCTGACAGCATTCCTGCAGTACCCGAGTACCTAAAATCTATATTGTAGCAACTAATACATGGAAAATACTTATAGAAACATTTTGTAACTCATCTTAGGCATTCACCTTCTCTCTCCTAAGATTCTCCAACTTGTAAACATTAATTACCATCTTACAGGCATCTTACACTTGTCCAAAAATAGCCATGTAAAGGTTGGGTGCCCAAGACTAAATCTGGCCTCTTACAATATCTTATGACGCGTCATAACCATCATAGATTCTAGAAAAAGAGTATCTTTCCAAGATAGTAACCTTGGGCTAAATATAGCAAATATACAACTAACATATCCGTCATATGCATCATAGAATCACAGAATCTTATGACAACTTGCAGCTATCATAGATTCACTCACCAAACATTATGACAATTGTCATACATGCCAAAAATAGTATATTCCTCAAGGGAGCATGCCTATCCTCATTTACCATGAGTTTTTACATTTTCCAATAGTAAAAGTCACTCTGTAACTGCCATCGGTAACTCTAAAATTACCACTATCAATGAGACTACCTCATTCCCTTATGGGTAATTACAAATAACAAATAATAAATAGAATAAAATACGATATTGGAATTTACAAGGTTAATGGCACCTTATTCCAACAAAATCTACTACAGGCTTCTTGTCAGTTGGAACATAGGGGAAGATTGGAGTTGTATGATTTTGTTGTTTAATTAAGCCCAATTATGCTCAAAACCCTAATTACATAAATTCTTGAATAAACGAACAAATTATAGAAAATGATCGCACACAAAGATATCAAATGACAAACAAATGCATATCAGATTTTGAAGTTTGGAAAATGGAAAAGTCGGGGACTAATGAGCAGGCACCCTAGTCCAGTGCCATAGTTTTTTTGAGATCTAGGAATCTTGTCTGCAACCCATTCCTTCTATTCCAGAGATTTTCTTATTGCAAGATCTGGAGGACTAGTGAGTGGGTGCCCAAGTCTAGGTCCCTATTTTCTTCTTTGATTTACAATTCTGATAGTTTGTACTACTCTCCTGCAATTTCACTTTTTCTGCTTTCGCAACCTATAACCTACAATCACAGAAAAATGGGTTGGGGTTGTGGTGTTTAGAGGCTTGCCTCAGTCAAGCCCCAGAGAGACATTCAAGTCTTTTGAACACCGTTGTCAGATAAAGAGTGTGTATCCCTGCAGGATAGATGCAAAATCCAAATGATAAAAGATAGAAAACATAATTGATATCACCTTGGAATGAGGATCTCATGGAAGGAAGCTGCTCTTCATACCATGAGGAGATGGATGCCAAATATGCAAATACAAACACAAGAACAACACAAATTCTGCTATGTAAGACAATAAATGTCTTGAATCATTTTCACATAAAGCCACAAGTTTGCAATGCCCATCTAGTTTACAAATGAATCACTAATCATGCTTATGTATGCAACTACAAACATTCTCGCTAAGATTTTTGTAATTCAAACTTACCATGTCGGCATAGGACATAAATAACAGTCATAAACCGACACTTTGAAATTGGTCCTGACCCAAAGTAGGGCAGGACTAGGGTGCGGGCGCCCAAGTCCTCCCTCCTCATTTTAGGTAGGAGTTATGTCAAATCTGCCCCCTAGGTCCCATTTTCCATGAAACTTTAGGGTTTTCTCATTGGGATGTCAAATTAACATGCAAGATGTCCTAAATGCATCCTAAAGGACACAAGAGCTAAACCTTAAGAGGAAAAATCCCCCAAGGTTACTTTTTTCAACATAACAAGTGCCAACAACAGGTACTCTCCTTGACAGTATCTCTTACTATGATCAAGTGTAACTGCCTCAAATTCAGTGATCGAGCTACAAGGTGACAACTGCCTCACAATCGGTGATCAGTTGACAACACAGGTAGTCTGCCTTAGGTTCAGTGATCTGTTCATGACAAGATCTTATTGAATGACTTTACAAAATTCACTCCCAAAGGATTCAAACTTCACTTTGATACCACTTGGTGCAGTCATGGTTAGGATGGTCCATAGAGTGAACTATCCAAACCGTGCAGCAAGAGTAAACATAACGAAAGAAACTCAATTATAGGATGCAAATGCAGATTCAAATATTTAGTATATCATAGAGTCAAAATACTAACATGCCAGCAATATGCAAGCTTACAAATTAGGCCTCACAGGCCTGATTCTCTAGTTACAATATATGCATAGGATATGTCTTTGAAGCACCTTACAGAGTAAAATCCTAAAACTAAAACTCCATATTATGATTCACTACTTTCCTATGCATCTATTACATGATTATATATCATCTCTGAATCACAAGAATCCTCTGGGTCGGCCAAGGAAGATTACAAACTCTAATGAAAGAGATGTAACGTGTAGCAGGAAATAGGTCGACTTAAAACATATGGAAATCCTCTAGAAATGAATGAAACAAGGTGCGGACCTCAAGGAAGGTCTATATGATCATAACATGTCATGTGATATTCTTCAATTTTCTCTGCAAGTCACAGAAGTGCTCTGTAAGTCTTCCCTTCAGCTAGTTGTCTAAGACTATCTAAATACTCTATTCTAAGAAAACAATAGATCTTTTGATACTGGTATCTTTCTGGAAACTGATCCAAATGATATAAATTTTGGATATGATGTGCATGATGATGTCTAGATGTTAAGTCCTAGTCCGCAAAGTCTAGAATGAAATTGTGGCAAAATGTGGACCAAAATACAAAAACTGCTACTGATTGAACTGACTGTACTGAACTAGAAAATGAAAGAAAAACAAAATGAATGCAAATATTTTTTGTTGATGCAAGATTGCTCTTGAACCAAGGATGCTCCTACATCAACAAGAGTTGCATGAATATGAAAGAATAATAGCATCTCTTAGATTTATGGAGGATGATGAATTTATTAAGACTCCTCACTTTAAAGATTTTTGGGTTAAAATGAAAATGAAGGAATTTGAGGAAAGAGTCCAAATAAAATGGGAACTAAGGAGTCCCAGCATGACCAGATTGTGGCTCAAACTTTCAAAGAGTTGAGAATAAATAAAATAAATATTAGTCCACAAGAGGCTAGGGAAATGGTATTAAAAAACAACATGTTAATTATTCCTAGATTGGAATTGAAGAAAATGTTTCTACTTGATCAAGTAAGGAATCAAGAAGACTCCATGTTGATTGCAGAGTTTGATTTATAAGAAGGCATGAGTAGCACTAGGTACAACCCAAAGATTGAAACTTTGGCCTTTTGGGCCAAACAAAAAAATATAGAAAAGATAAGATTATTGGATGTAGTGCAGGAAATGAGGGGAGCTCCCATGGTGAAAGCACTCAAGGATACCTCTGCATTGGAGGTTGCCACCATGACAATGCATCCAACTATGTTTACACAAGCTGTAATTAAAAATATGGAACTAAAATTGGTTGAATATGAGAAAGCCCAAATTGAAATGAATGAAGAAGTGAATAAATTGTTTTTGGAAAATATAAAACTAAAACAACAATTAAAGGGTGTTGATTCTTCCCATAGCAAGGATATTATGATTTACCAGCCTTCTACATCTCATGAAGTAGGTGCTAATACAATTCCTATAGATCAAGTGAATACATTAAAGAAAGGCTTTGGAAAGGAAATTGAGAAATTTAAAAAACTTAATGAAGCCACAAAATAGGAGGTGAAATCTCAGATTTTTGGTGTATTGGAAAACATCTTAGAGCATAGAGTCAAACTGGTTATGGATACAATAGAAGATGTGCATGAATGCTATGTTGCCTTGGCCCAAGTAGTTGAACAAATGAAAGCACATGTTCCTATTTTAGATCCTTTGTTTAAGAAGTGGCAACATGTTTACCACACTTTGATCACATTGTGCAAAGTTTTACAGAGAATCCTTGATGCTCCTACAACCTTAAAACCCACTGAAAAGATGGTAAAAATGGCCATTGATGAGTTTCAATATGTGTCTGGAGAAAGTCATAAGTTGAAAGCAAAAATGGAATCCTTTTGTACATTCAAGCACCAATTTATTCCAAAAAATTTAGGAGAAAGTGATCAAATCAAAAGTCTTGAGGATTGGAAAAAGGAGTTCAATCAAACAGTTCCCAGTGTTATCACTCATTTACAAAAGGATCAGGAAATAAATGTTCATAGTTTCAATTTAATTCTAGATAGCACCATTGCATTGGACTTAGGGTACTCCAAGTTCATCACAAAAGTTAGAGGGTTGCTGAACAAAAGATGGAAGGATCACTTGGCAAATGTGCCACAAATTCAGGAATACAAGTGGTCAAATGATTATACAGTGTTTCAATGGGAACAAGAGTATCTGTCTCCTCCAGAAGATTAATATTATGCTTAATGATCTCCAACGAACCTTGAATGTGCTCCAATTTTTCTAGTTTTCTATTGTGTTCTATTTTCATCAAATTGTATTTGTATTGTGGTTAATGTAATTAAATACAAACAAAGGACAATTAATATAAAATAAAGTTGTTATGTGAATGTGTGGGTAGTTGAAAGGACATCTAGAAATGAAACAATCTGAAGCTTGTTGCTTTCTTCATCTATAAGAAGGAAACCAAGACCGCTTAGGGGGCATCATAGATAGAATGAGATAAAAGAGTATATGGGGAATTAGATTTGGAGAAAAGCTATATAATGTAAAAGCCCTTTTTTGAAGCAAAGTAATGGAAATAAAGCATTAACTTGGTGCCTAAATTTTGGTTTCAATTGTTGTGTTGAAATTATTGATAATAATTATCTGGTTGTCTCCAACTTGGTTTTTCCTTGTTATTTAAATCAGTGTATCAAGTATATATCCAGTTTATCAATGCACATTCATGTTTTGTGTGGTTTATTTAATTGGTTTCTTCAAGTAAGAATAAAATTCATTTGAATAAGTCATGGTAACCTGGAAAAATCAATTGGATTATTAAAGAAGAGCCTAGGAATTAATCCCTTGCATATTTATGCAAGTCATAAACATCAAAGTGTTAAACAAATTGAGTTATAACCAGTAGAAGGACACATATCATTATATATTTTGACTTCGTTACCTAGTGGATGAAAGACACTGATCATCTCCATCCCCATAACAATTTCTTCTAAATATTTTTCCATACATTTTAATTTTCAGTTGTAGGAGTAGAAGTAGCAGTTAGTTTTGTATTTTGTTATCTATTTCAAACCCTCATGCCAGTTTGAAATAGATTGAGAAAGGAATCATTTAATTGACAAAATTATAATCACACAAACCCTACAACTCTATGTGAGTTTTTAATCTTCTTTATTATCATCAGTCAATCCTGAAAGGTTAACAATCACTGGTGATAGAGGTACACCTGCCCAGGCATAGAAGAGCCTAAAGTGTAGGGAATTCTAACCATTTTGGTTGATTCCATTCGTTGGCCAGATCACTTGTCAAACCTGATCATAAAGCTAGGTATACTTTTAGGGTTTGATAATCTGGTGATTTGGGAACCAACATGTGGCAAATGAAAACATCATAGGCTAGTAAGATCCATAGATTTACTAGGTGAGTTCCATGTCAACAAGTAGCAAATGAAAACATCACATGCTAGTAAGATCCATAGATTTACTAGGTGAATTCCATGTCAACATTATCAAAGATTACAGGCCAAGTGAAATGTGATGTTTGCTGGGTAACTCTGGTAAAGTGATACAAAGATGATCAAAGAGTGTTGCAATAGCAAGACTAGCCATGTGGTATGTGAAAAAAGTGAAGTGCATAGCAGAGTGTATGCCCCACCTTAAATTAATTGATAAAACCATTAGGGAGCAATTTCCTTTAAGGTAGAGAGAGTGATATATGCAATATAGGCACGAGAGAATTCTGGAAGCATATGCCCAAATGATATGTCTCCAAAAACTACATCATGACAGAGGGTTTCCCCCAGGATAGGTAAATAAAGATGATGTTGCAGGGATGATACAAAATGGCTTATGTAATCAGGATATGACATTGAGCATTGCAACAGGGTGCCACATAAATCAACCAACATCATATAATAGCACAAAGGGATCTACTTAACTGGAGACAGTATGTGAGTGGTTTTATAAAGTGACACCCATTTTTGCAACTGTCATCATCCTCCAGTTAGTAGTGTTGGCAAGAGACACTTCTCTAGTATAGACTTGTATGTTGTCATTGATGGCAGCAAGGATCAGAGATCTCATTAGCATGACAGGAAGACATAACTCTGAAAGGTCTTATTGGAATTTAGATCCGATTGGCAAAAATAACTATGGGCAAGAAACAGAGTAAGGGACAAAAAGTGGATCAGTGTGCTTCCACAGATGAAGACCTAGAAATGCAGCTCAGGTATAATTTTCATAATTGTTTGGTGTTGTTATATTCCAATGATCAAGTCCTGACTTCCTCCAGAAGTCACTTGGAAGAAATATCTAAGTCTGGATGAACAGAGGTATAATAAAGATAGTGAATAGGGCACAATATAATGGTCCGTATTCCTCTACAAGTGCATATTTTGTTATGTGATTATGAAGGTATGTCAAGTGGTCAGTAATGAACATTGGATATGATTTGTGAGGTCCCATTTGGTCCACAATGCAAGTTATGATATGACAATCAAATGATTCAAGTATGTTCTTAAGGGTGAAGCCGACAAACATATTTGATCTTCATGCGGATAAGGTATATTATATGGACCAATGTCTTAAGTGGTTAAATGTTTTGTATGAACCTATATGAACATGCTTGTGCAAAGATTTGGGTCTGCATAGTATATAATGCATTGGATTGAGCTGACAAGCTACACCTTTCAATGAACATGTTTCATATTTTGGATGTAGACCTGATTATGGATTAAATCATGATGCGGATATATAAGAGTGATGAATTTTGGTTGAAGAAAAAAAAATATGATGTGTGGTGTGATCGATGTGAGCATGAATAAAGCAGAGCAGAGATAGAAGTTCGGTGATGATGAAAACTCAGGATTCAGTATTTAGTTACTAAATGAATGCACCCTGGCATACTAATAGATGCTTTTGCAGTATTCATAATTTCTTTATAATTTCACTTGTACTTGGTAGTGACCCATCTTCCTTTTGGCAGTGAGCCTTTTGTGAGTAGTGAGCTCTAGGCAATAAGCCCTAAGGAATTGAGCCTCTTGTAATTCAGTATTGCTATAACTAATAAAATTCTGTGGGTTAACCCCCACCGTGGTTTTTCCCTTTCTAGGTTTTCCACGTAAAAATCCTGGTGTCCATATGTTATGTCTTTATGGTTGCCGTTCATTTGTTTAATCTACTTTTACATAATTGAATTTGGTAAATGGATAAAAGAGCAAGTGCATAAATGGTTTTGTAGAACACTGATTCACCCCCCCTCTCAATGTTCATTGTATTCAACAATTGGTATCAGAGCAAGGTTCCTTGGAAGAAGACTAACAACTTGAGAAAGATTTGGGAAGGTTTGCTCATGGCAGCACAAAGGTATCTCACTTATCTTGAAGTGGATCCTCCTGGCAGCATTAAGATTGGCAATCAAGTATATGTTAATAATGAACAATTTGAAGCATCTCTAGAAGATCTTGACAACTCCAAGGCTGAAATCAAGGGTTTAGAGGAGAATATCAAAGATGTTGATGTTTGCATCTAAAATTAAAAGAGCAAATCAGTAAATCTCAGGAAAGAAGGAAAGATTTATGTGAGTAACTAAAACAAGCAAGTGAATCTACAGAGAGTCTTCTCAAGGTGACTGAAGAAAAGACCAAGAGTGAGGAATATCTTAATCAAGTTGTGAAGGATAGTTAGAGGAATGCGAAAAACTAGGAAAATAAGTTCTTCTCTTGAAATTTGATCGAGAAGCAGCCAACAGCTACAAAGAAAAATTCAAAATAAGCTCTACAAAACTTGATGAGTTGCTAGCCAATCAAAAGTATCTAGATGATAAACAAGGTTTGGGATTTGAAAAGGGAGAAAGTTCAAATACAAGCCAAAATAAATCTAAAGAAGGTAGAGGAAGAAACCATCTGGAAAGGAATCAAAGAAGAAGACCTAAAGGACATCTGGTCAGGCAACCAAATGCACAAAGGTACCCATCTTTCAATGGTTATTATTTCAAATGCAATAAGTATTGTCATAGGGCTACTCAGTGTAGAAGTAGAATAAATCAAAATGCTCCATCCTTTTCTGGTCAATGTTTCGATTGCAAGAAGATTGGTCATAAAGCAATTGAGTGTAGAAGTGTGTCGAGAAATGTGACAAACTATTCAAGGAATGGTCAATCTTTCAATGGGAAATGTTTTGCATGCAATAGATTTGGGCATGTGGCTAATCCGTATAGATCAAGACCAATTCCCAATTACAGAGGTCAAAGAAATGTTATTTGTTTCAATTGCAACAAGCTCGGACACTTTGCCAAATTCTACAGAAGCAGAAATTTTACAAGAAACTATTCTACAGAGAAGGGGAAAATAGAATAGAGAGATAACTAGGGCAAGAACAAGGCTAATCCAGTAGAAACCAAGAATGAGATAAGCAATATTTGGGTAAGGAAAGATGCAAATAAAGTCAAGAATGAATCTGCACCAGCGTCTGGTGCAGATACTTCCTCCGAGAAGTGAATTGGGAGCTCTGGCTCAGGTGGAGCAATGTTGAAAATCTAAAACCCCCAACTAAAAAAATAGTACTGGAATCTGGTACTAAAGTATGTTGTGAAGAATCTTATGATAAAACCTCTAAAAGAAATCTCAATAGAAAAGGATCTGATTCGACACATTACGAAGCAATATTGATCGACTGTGCCTAACGGAGAAGTGTTTGACAACTTTTTGAAAACAACATTTATGATAAGTAGGGTTTGGTAAACCAAGGTTAAAAAGGAAAGTGTTAGAAGGACTAATCACTTTATATTTGAGCTATCAAGTGTCCAAGGAGTGCAGAAACAAAATCCCAAGCGATATCAGCAATTTCTAGCAATTCAAAGCAGTGAAAACCCTAATCCGGCATTAAGAGGTATTTTGTAGTTTGAAACCCTTTCTAAAATTTGCTTGATTATTTGTAGAAATGGAAACACCTCAAGTAGTGGATATCACTGAAAGACCTCGACCAAAGTTCAAGAAACACCCTTACAAAGGAGCAAAAATAGATCCGTTGGGAGCATTCTCACACATTCCACACATAATTCTGTACATAGAGGATGTTAGGGCATATATTCATGTTGCCCTAGAAGAACATGAGAAGAGCAAACTCACCAACCTATTTTTAAATCACTTGTGTGATGGAAGTTGTATACGCCTAAAAATGACACGACTCTACCCAAATAAATATTCTTAATATTTATTTAAGTCAACTTCCTCTATTAATAAATAAATAAACCCATTTATTTATTTGATTCATATTCTCCCAACAATTAAATAAAATCAATTTATTTAATTAAAATTCTTAAAATTCTTCTAATTCCTCCAACAAATTAAATAATATCAATTATTTAATTAGTACTCCCAAAATTATTCTAAATTAAATAATACCAATTATTCAATTATTTAGTCTAATAATATCTTCTCTAAATTTAAATAAATCAATTATTTATTTAAGTTGTCTATTTATTCTAAATTGAGTTATCTCTAAATATAGTTCAATCCTTGTGCACATGCAATTGAATATTCTAAATATTTAATTGAGCTAAAATATCTTCTCATCCTCATGCAATTTCCATTCTCTAGTACTATTCTCTTAACTGATTAATTTATTCTTTTAATTGATTAATCTCCTTAGTTAACTCATTCTTCTATTTTATTAATTTCTCTCATGCAAAATATAGCAAGACACATGTCTTCTTTCTACTCGTGCACATTCCTCAACCGTTCTATACCGTTGATCTTCTCATTCTTTCTATACTGTTGATCTTCTCTTTCCCAAGTCTATAATTTGAACCCTATTCTTCCATTTCATTCATCTAGGCTTTAAGTAAACTTACACTGCAAGAATTACAGCATGCCTTTGGCACCAATTCCTTCATTGCTTGCAATCAAACTTGTTACTACACACTACTATCATTGTTGTGAAGCTCATCTTCATAGAGAAACTATCATAGTCGTTCCCATTTGAACATCTTGGAATCATAGCAATGAAGTGCACCTTCTGAGGGCTATATTCATAGACAAGATCATTTGTGATAGGTGATCAATGGAAGCTGAGAATTAAAGGAGGTTTTCTTTTGTATTGTTCATTATTTGATTGATCTCTTTTGTTCATTATTTCATTGAGTTTTGGGTATCATTGTTATATTATATTGAGTATTCATTTAGATCCAATTTTCCCTTAACATTTTTTGTGCCCACCATGGGGCCTAGCCCTTATTTTTAACCCAAAAATCGAGTTTTTGTGTTTTAGAAATCTGTACATAGGAGGAAACCACACATCTAACACATCCTAACACGCATCTGCTGTCTATTCTGGCACATACAGATTCTGTTCTGGCGCATATATCCTCTGATACGGTGCATCTGTTAGTTTAGCACATATGTACTATTTTCCTATGCTTTTGACCTCTGTCTTAGTGCATATGTATTATGACACTTCTGAGCTCAATTTCTGTGCATTCAAGCTCTGAAGCTACGCATCTGATCTAGGTAGTGATTTTTTAGGGTTTTCTTGAAGTTTTTCACTAATGCTAAACTTCTTTTTGTAGGAACACTCTTGATCTGTTTGCAGGCTAGGTACTGGTTTAGAATCATATAGTTGCACTTGTTAACTCACACTTCAATTTCTAATAGGAAAGTAAATGGATGCTCATGCAAATCTCACATAGTCTTAACTAGGAAGGCGGTAATTGAATCATTGCTATCTTGCATATCATTGAATCATTGGTATATTGCTATCCTTCAAAATTAACAAACTCATTGCTATCTTGATAAAACTAAACCATTGCTATCTTGTTATCACTTCAAAGTTAACAAATCACTGCTATCTAGCTAAAATTGAACACATCATTGCTATCTGGGTAAAACTGAACCATTGCTATCTCGTTATCACTTTAAAGTTAACAAATCCATGCTATCTAGGTAAAATTGAACACATCATTGCTATCTAGGTAAAACTAAACCATTGCTATCTTGTTATCACTTCAAAGTTAACAAATATGTGCTATCTAGGTAAAATTGAACACATCATTGCTATCTCGGTAAAAGTGAACCATTGCTATCTTGTTATCACTTCAAAGTTAACAAACTTCTATGCTTGCCCAAGTAGATAGCTCATTTAGTTTTTTTCTTTCTAACTAGGGGAAAAAGAACCACTGTCTTCTATGTTTTGGGAATGATACCAGGCTATGCTCTCCCCTATCTTGGGTGACCAAAATGCCAAACATATCATTCTCACATATGTTTTTCCTTTAGAGGGGCCTACTCTTAGATACCATTCATCCAAGTAGGAATGACCCTAAATGGTAATAGGCTAAATGCCAAGCCCTACCAATCCACTATAAATAAATTATGTTTGGAGCGAAAGCTTCAAACAATGAGTGCAGTTGTGTTATACTGACAACCAACCTCCCCCAAAACCCTCTAAGGTGCAACCCTTGCAGTCTAGGAGACTCCATAATGGAGAGTAGTGCTGTCGCATGTATAACCACTCAAATGGTTGCCTTCATTAAACACATTTTGTTCTAGTGGCTAAAAACCCCTGCAATCCATTTGAAACCTAGGATTGTACTTGTTGTTCCTTTTTAGTCCAAAAAGAGTCAAAAAATCACAAAAAAAAAAACCATGAAAACATTCTTTGTGTTTGTTGTGTCTTCTTGCCATAAATAAAGAAAATTAGATCAAAGGAGACCATTTTGCAACCAAAGAGACCAAAAACATCAGAAAAATTACCAAAATTTTGCAAAAACATTGAAAAAACTAGAGTTGCACTTTTATCATTTTCTGTTGCGCATCTGTGCTGACTTTCTGCACATTTACACCGACTTGCCGCACTTTTATCACCTATTTCTATGCATTTGACCTTTACTAGTATTGCGCATCTATGTTAACTTTCTACGCATTTACCCTTTTTTACTACGCATTTGTTCTTGTGCGTGTGTAATAGTGAGTGCTTCCACATACTTTTGAGAGAAACTTTTCAACCTTTCTGGGTACCCATTTCGGTCTTATGTCAACTTCTAAGGATATGACAACTGAATTAGAAGAGCTTGCTCAAGAACTCAAATACCTGAAATTGCAACTAACCTTAGACACCTCACCCCAAGGTCGTATAGCAATTGTTCAAGAACTCCAAGTCATACAACAACACTTTGCAATCTTACAAGCTGAATAGGCCAGTACTAGCTACGCCTCACCCCAAAATTGTTCATTCTCTACCCATCTTAATGATACTCGTGACAAGGAAAGTACCACCTTAGGTTGGAAATTGTATACCACTCTGTCTACTAGTCTTCCCTCACCATCTCCTACAACACATGGCCCAAAGCATACTAATCCTACCATGGAGAACTCCAAGTCCACCTATCCATTACCTCACTCCTCTACCTATACACCTACCAATGATGTGGTCCAAGGGATACTAGCAGAGAGTCAACCATATCCCCAAATTCTAGTCCTTGACCTTATCAAAGATTCTTCCAATGCTATGTCAAATCCTACAACCCCATCATGTAGTCTGCAACCCCTTGAGCTTATTGAAAAACCTCCTACTATGAACCAAAGTCAAGGTCCATCGCACCTTCATATTGTTGACTAAGATCCTATCTAAGAGACCTCTATCTCCACTTCCATTCAAAAAACCCAAGAGTTATGTCAAGAGCACACCTTAGAGCATGTGGAAACATCAACCCCTTGTCTAAATCAAGATCAAAGCACCCCCATCTGGCCCATACATAACCTTTACCTTTTCGATGATCCTATACCTATACATGAGCAAGAAATCCAATTTCAAACCATTCATAACCTATATCTCTTTTATGATCAAGATACTACCTTTGATGAAGAAGCTATCCATGGGCAACTTGATCCAATACATGAGTAAGGGATCCAATTCCAACCTCTCCATAGGCTATATCTTGTCTATGATCAATATATTATCGTTGATGAAGAACCTATGCATGAGCACTTTGATCCCATCTACGATCAAGAGCCTATCTATGATCAAAATCCCATCTATGATCAAGAGCCTATCTATAATCAAGTAGACCATGCTGATCCTCTTAGTCCACTTTATGCATTCCATGGTCCTGAGCTTATAGTCCCATCTAGTCCTATCCAAGATCCAACAACTTCCACTTCCCTTGATGAGACACTTGCCTCCCAAGCAAACATAGAAGATAAAACCAAAAATACTCTTCCACCATCCATTATCGACCATGCTACAAATCCCCCATCGTATATCCTGGGTCTTACTACATGAGTGTTCCTCCTTAGAACACTAGCTACCATTATCCTCTATCCCACCTTCTTCATCCAATATGAAACTTGTCTCTAGTGTTCCACCTACACATAATCTCACTGTCCACCGCATACTCCAACATATGAACTATCAATGTAAAGGCTTAGGCCTTCATGAACAAGGTATTTTGGAGCCCGTCCATGTCAATGTTCCTCTTCCTTCATATGGCCTTGGATACACACCCCAAGGTGAAAAATCTCAAGATGTTGGTACTTCCTCCACTCCTCCTAAATCCCCCACTTTCCATCGCAAACCCTATCATATCCCCAAAACATATGTCACCATTCCACCTCCATCATCCTACAATTGTCAAAAGCATGTGACCATACACCTTCCACCATCCAATCTACCTCCGCTACTTCCAACTCCTAATATTCCGTTGTACATTTTACCAACACTTCTTCCAACACCTTATACATCCATCTATGAATCTTCTAACAATCGCAATCATGACCAACAGATGCACATGTTGTCTAAACAAAGAACTTCCTCAAACTCCACTTCCACCATCTCAAGAGAATTCAACCATAAAAATCTAGATGCCTCTACCTATCAAGTCAAAAACCCTAAGAGTCCTCATGACCTAGGATACAAAAGCCAAGAATCAAAGAAGTGTCCTTCTCAAGAGCTGCATACACTGACACACCTATATGCCAAACTAAAAAAGGTGTGGGTCCGCATCCAACAAATGATTACCTCCGAAGCTGCACAAAAACTGCATACAACCAAGGCCCTACCTTCACATGTACTATCTAAAAGAAAAATGGCTTGGGTACCTAAGAAAAAATCTATCAAGTCAAATGAGGCATCCACCTCTCAAGAATCGCAACCTTCCACTTTCTCCCATTCCATCCAAAAGTCTCAAATTCTTCCATCCCACATGACAACCAAAGCTCAGAAAAATACTCAGTCTATGTGGATCCCTACATGCCTAAGTCATTCACCACAAGAAAAAGTCTCCATTGCTTCCTACACTACTTTCCCATCACCATCTTCAATGTTTATCATGGTATGTGCAACCGTTGGTCATGATTCCCTTCCATTCCACAACATTTTCATGTACCTCCATCTCCCCTTCCTTCCACTATTATCCTACATATCTTCCTTCATCCTATTCCTATGGTCCATGCTTTTGCATAAGCCTTCCCTCCATATTCTGCATCATAATCCATTGTCTACCTATGCCATATGTGAAGCCTACTTTTTACACTTCTATTCATGAGACTATCTGCAGTGCTATTGCTATTATTTTTATGTTGAGAAACCATTGATCCTGGAATCTTGTTGATTTAACCTAATTGATTTTCAAGGAAATAATTGTGCAAGGATAATTAGATGTTGCTTTTAAGAAAATAAGGAATGGATGATATTAGATATGGAACTTTAATATGATTTTAGTATGATTATATGGTAGAATGTTTAGGTATGCATGTATTTAAATTGCTTCGGCTATGATATCTTTATGTGTTATTAACTTCGAGTTTGAGTGTGCAGGTATTACTAACGATACCACAAATACAGGAGATCATTCCATACCCTATGTTGTATTCCTTGTGAGCCGATCTAGTTCCACGAGGAACTAAGATCAACCTCATCTTTGGAGAAATGTTGTAATGTTGTAATGTGTTAATGTTGCATGAGGTCAAGGGAATTAGGGCTACCTTCTAATTTACTTATATTGTGATAAGTGTTGTAAAAAAACGTTGTTTTGAATCTTGTTTAAACTTTATTTCTTTTAGACCCTTTTCTTGTGTTTTTACTTGACTTTGGGAGTTCTAACTAAGTAAAAATCAACCCTGGGTTATACCCCATGGGTCTAGGGACAATTTTGAGTAGGATAACCTTGGGATAACCTCCGTATGGTCACTCTAACTTCACAGTGAAGTTAAGTGACGAATTTGGAAACATGGGGATAATGGGATGAGTGGAATCCACACTCAGGCCCACTTCCAAGTCATGGAATAACTCTATGATCCCCTAATAATGGAGTGCTTGTCTCTTTATGCCTCTCTTTTGGTAGGGTTTCCCTTAATAAGGGTAGTGTGTCATCCACTTCCTTTTTTTATTTTTATTTTACTTATTGTATTTTATTTCTCCATGTGTTGTAAAAGGACTATAGTGGGGAACCTCTTGAGTGGGGTTAATTGTTTTAAGTCCACTAGGATAATGGATGAGTTGGGGATTTAGTTCTTTAATGCCACTTGGAAAATAAGGAAAATAGAGGGAATTAGTTTTAAAAGAGAGAGGAGGAGGAGAGTTAGGGGGTTGGATTATTGTGGAAAGAAGGTGAACTTGGAGGAGGAGGCAAAGAGTGGAGCTCTTCATCAAATTTCATCCATAATAGGGCTTTGGAAGGTTAGTGAACAAGACTACTCACTTGTATGATCTGTTGCTTGTTATGTATGTTTGTTCTTGTTTGATGAATGAGGATTGCAAATGTTTTCTATGTGTTTTTCTATTATTTTGGGGTTTGTGTTGGGTGTTGAAAGAGCTCCTTCCAGTTAGAAGGCAATGCTCATCATGTATAGGGAAGGGAAGGTGTGAACCTCCTCGGGTGCAATCTTGTTTCTTGGTATATGAAATGCCTAGAGGGCATGTTGGTTATTTTGAGCCAAGAGGGCTTTAAGGCTTGAGAGCCTATTTGGGATATCCCTAGAGTTTTGATTATTTGGATGGCTTGAGGCCATGAGAAAGAGTAATTTTTGTTGGCTTGAGGCCAAAAGTTAAGATAAAAATGTTGTGAAGATTGCCACCATGAGTTGAGAGAGTCTACTTCCCTACCCTCCTTGAACTCACCTTAGCTGAGTCTTTGTATTGTGATTAAAACCATGGGAGTGTGTGTGTTATTTGCTTTGTTTGTTGTTATTCAATGTTGTGAAGTGTTTTGGCCTATTCTACCCTGGGTATGTGGATGGTCTCCCTAGCTCGAGGGTGACCCTCTTGCGGGTCTATGGTAGGGAGGAGAGCTAGTTGGTTGTTGTTTTCTCCCTTGTTGTTATGCAGGTTTCTGTTGGAGCATGTTAAGAGGATTGGAGGTGTTTTTCCTTGTTAGAGAGAATGTTCTAACTTCTTATTTGTAATGAGAGCTTGTTCTCTTTAAATTTCTTCCTAGATAAGTTTATTTTGAAAAGGAGAGATTGCTCCTTGTGAAAGTTGTAGAAAATTTGTATTGGGAGAAGAAAGTAAATTCCTCCCTTAGAGTGTTTTGTGAGTTATGGGATCTTTTAGTTGTTTGTTCTTATTTATCAAATTTGTAAGTTGTGGGATGGGTTGTTGATTTGGATCAGTTGTTAAAATTTATCTCTTGCATTAATTAGTGAGAAAGCTACTTTTACAGTATTATGAAAGATGCAATTTACCTTTGAAAACAAAATTTAGAACTTGATTGAAGTATGCAATGGAAAATATTTTAAATCGATTTACTTGTCTGTTTACTTGAAGTGAAAGATTTAATAGTTCCTGAATTTACTATATCTCTTTAAATTTATTTGAATTAAAACGTATACTTGATAGATCATTTTTAGTTAAAATCTAGATTTATATGGTTATTTACTTTCTGTTTCACTCAAGTACTTACTATACTACAAATTAAAAATGTGGAAATAATGTGAAATGGATTTACTAAGAAACCTTGTTATGAATTATATATATTAAATGTAGTTGTAAAAATTTGATACACTTGTATATATATACATATATATATAGATATATATTTATATGTATATATATTCTATTTATTAAATGAAGTTGTGAAAATTTGGTAAACTTGTATATATATATAATATTTAAATAGTTTTATTTTAAATGAAATTGTGAAAATGTGTATACTCATATATATATATTTTATTAGTATTAATTTAAAAAATTTTTAAAAAAAACAAGTGAATTAAACAGGGTGAGATCGTTGTTTTCATATGATACACAATCGAAATGTTTTCAAGGAATGTGGTGGGGGTTTAAACCCCCACCGAAAACCTCCTTACAATAAGAAGGTTGTGGGGAGGGGCGGAGCCCCACCCACACCCCATGAAGTGGGATGTGGGTGGGGCTCCACCCCTCCCCACACCCTGGTGCAGGAGCACCCGTAACATGATCAGGATATAGGATAATTGTCCGCATGATGACAGGATAGTCTATTTTTAGTATGTTTGACTTCATCATGTAATAAGGTCCATTGGACCGATGCTATGTATTAGTTCAGCCTAGGAGTATGTGTAGGCAGTTAGAGATTGTGATAAGGTTATCTGAGCTGTCCTCTCTCCCAGCCGCTCGGAAGCTCCCAGCCGCTGGGAAGTGAGTTGGTAGTACTCGAAGGACTTTGTTATATATACCTTCGATCTGTTAGGGTTTAATATAGATTGATATATTGATATTGATAGATGTATTGGTGTTGTGTTGAGTTGAGATTCAGGAGAGCAGTTCAGACATTGTGAAGCTGTATTCAGAACTTTTGAATTTCATTTGAATAAGATCTCATCATTTGCAGTATCTGAGTTTATCAGCCGTATCTGTTTTGATTTCTTTTCTATTTTGCAAGTTGATGGGTTCCTTCAACCCTTCCACCGGTTGATCCTGTGAATCGGTGGAATGGTCCTGTATTATAGCTTAGTTTGCATTTGTGTTTTCTGTTTATGCATTGCATTGTTCAAGAGATCAGTTAGGAGCATGCTGTGAATCAGCCTAGAATCCTCATGTGCTAGGTATAGAAAGATAAGCTGTTAGATTTTGGTTTGAAAGTGATCCGGCCCGGTCGTCATATTGTCTTTGTGTAATAGAGCGGTTCTGAGTGTTTACATGCAATGGACGGATAAACAGGAGTCTGCATGTGCATTTCCAGTCGGATCGAGCCGCGTCGTCATCTGCGAATGCATCGCCATCAGGATCGGGTCACGAAACTGTTGAAGTTTGCATGTTGCAAGTGCATCAGGATGTTTTAAGTCGGATATATACTCAGTGTATATATCGCAGTCAGGATCATCTCTTGGGAGTGCCCATCATCCGCGTATCGCTAGCAGATGCGGGAATGAAAGTTCAGTTTTTTTGACTAAGTGTTGAAGAGGTCATCAGGATATTGTGTGACGTCATCATCATCCGCATATGACGTCATCGTCATCAGGATATTGAGATATCCCCCTATGCGAGTTGATCCTGTTGTCGCTAAGGGTTTAGGTATCGGCGTAGGCTCTCGGCAGAAAGTTGTGTTAACATCATCAGGAGGTTTCGAGGGAACCGGATAAATTATATCATGATGCTGTTGCTTGTGTCGTCGGCTAGCGGAGCATCGAAGGGAAGCTGCTGAAGGTGATCATCATCATGATACTCAACGGGCGCAAACATCCTCCTGTTGCACTGTTCATCGGGCGCCAAACACTAGCGATAGCATCATGATATAATTTATCCTGATGATGATCACCTTCAGCAGCTTCCCTTCGATGCTCCGCTAGCCGACGACACAAGCAACAGCATCATGATATAATTTATCCGGTTCCCTCGAAACCTCCTGATGATGTTAACACAACTTTCTGCCGAGAGCCTATGCCGATACCTAAACCCTTAGCGACAACAGGATCAACTCGCATAGGGGGATATCTCAATATCCTGATGACGATGACGTCATATGCGGATGACGATGACGTCACACAATATCCTGATGACCTCTTCAACACTTAGTCAAAAAAATTGAACTTTCATTCCTGCATCTGCTAGCGATACGCAGATGATGGGCACTCCCGAGAGATGATCCTGACTGCGATATATACACTGAGTATATATCCGACTTAAAACATCCTGATGCACTTGCAACATGCAAACTTCAACAGTTTCGTGACCCGATCCTGATGGCGATGCATTCGCAGATGACGACGCGGCTCGATCCGACTGGAAACGCACATGCAGACTCCTGTTTATCCGTCCATTGCATGTAAACACTCAGAACCGTTCTATTACACAAAGACAATATGACGACCGGGCCGGATCACTTTCAAACCAAAATCTAACAGCTTATCTTTCTATACCTAGCACATGAGGATGCTAGGCTGATTCACAGCATGCTCCTAACTGATCTCTTGAACAATGCAATGCATAAACAGAAAACACAAATGCAAACTAAGCTATAATACAGGACCATTCCACCGATTCACAGGATCAACCGGTGGAAGGGTTGAAGGAACCCATCAACTTGCAAAATAGAAAAGAAATCAAAACAGATACGGCTGATAAACTCAGATACTGCAAATGATGAGATCTTATTCAAATGAAATTCAAAAGTTCTGAATACAGCTTCACAATGTCTGAACTGCTCTCCTGAATCTCAACTCAACACAACACCAATACATCTATCAATATCAATATATCAATCTATATTAAACCCTAACAGATCGAAGGTATATATAACAAAGTCCTTCGAGTACTACCAACTCACTTCCCAGCGGCTGGGAGCTTCCGAGCGGCTGGGAGAGAGGACAGCTCAGATAACCTTATCACGATCTCTAACTGCCTACACATACTCCTAGGCTGAACTAATACATAGCATCGGTCCAATGGACCTTATTACATGATGAAGTCAAACATACTAAAAATAGACTATCCTGTCATCATGCGGACAATTATCCTATATCCTGATCATGTTACGGGTGCTCCTGCACCACACCCTCATTGTGAGTTAACCCCCCCGCGAGCTAACACAGGCCCGCCGCAGCCTCCAAACCCCACCTCAGCTTCGCCCTCACTGCGGCCTTCCCCGCCGCCATCTCCCTTACCTACCGCCGCGACCATGCCACACCCTGCCACTGCAACTCCTCCTGCACCCTCTGCCATCCACCACGGCCTGCAACTCCGCCCCTCTCCATTCGCCCTTGTGCCCTGCTTCACCACTGTTGCCCCTTCATGACCTGCAGCAAGACATTAAAACTTTAGGGTTGGAAATCCTATAAGTTATAACATGTATAGCAAGCACTTAGTGCTTGAGAGAAGTTTAAGGTTAAATAATATTTTATCAATTATATATATATATAGATTTATATATATATTTATTTATTTGAAAGTCATAGTTGTAACACTTGTGGTTTCCACTTACAAAAGAGGTGGTTGAATTAATTTTAAATTGCAATAGTTGTATGAGTTGTGGAATCCACTTACAAAAGGAAGATTAAATTATATATATATATATATATATATATATATATATATATATAAATGAAATTAGATGTAATAGAAGTAAAATAATTAAATTGCAAAAGATGTATTAGTTGTGGAATCACTTACAAAAGAAAGATTAAATTATTTATTTAAAATATATATATATATAAATGGCTATATATATATATTTAAATGAACTCAGATGTAATAGCTGTATTTAGATGGGGATTCCATTTTCAAAGAAGTAAAAAAATATAAGTAAATAATTAGATGTAAAATAAATCAAACCAACTTGGGAGAGAAGGTAATACATATTGCAAGGCAGTAATGCATATACTGGGAAAAACAATAGGGGCCACTTGTTTATCTAGTAGATCGAACACTGAATTTTAACCAACGTCAAAACGCAGTGATCATTTTCAATGAACTAATAAGTCCAGCATAGTGATGACACACGTGCTTGGAATAGTCCGTAAACAACCTTATTGTCTCACCTTAAGAGGATGAAATCAAACATACTTTTGCATGTGAGGGGGTAATACAGAGTAATAAGGGAAAATTTTTGACAATTCATATCATGACCACATGTCTCATGTGGACATGACACGCGTGTTGCGTGTTGTGACCACACGTGAAATGTGGGCATGATATTTGGTATTAGAGCCCGGGTTGTTTAAAACGCTAGGCTTGATTAGGCACATTATCACTTCCTCAACCAAACTAACTATAGATTACTTCGTTTTGTAGGATGCCTCCTAGATGAGTTCGGTAAGTACTACCCCACCGTACTCCACCCACCGAGGTGCGTACTGATTCTTCAGCTGTGGGACCAGATCAGCGAGTTCCACTGGATTAGCCAATTCCACAGGTTCAGCCAGTTCTACAAGCACAACCAGTTCCTCAGGTACCGCAAGCACCACCAGCCCCACCAGATATGGGACCACAGACATTACAGGCCTTATAGGCTATCTTAGATAGGCTTCCACTGGCTATAGTTGAGCCGCACGTAGAGCCACGTGACGAGCCCCGCAATGTTCCACGAGAGGAGCCACGAGCTGAGTCTCATGTTGAGCCATGTGTGGAGCCCCGCATAGAGCCATAGGGGGTACCACGTGTGGAGCCTTATGTCAAGTTGCCAGATACAGAGGAGGTTGGTTTAGCCAACAGGGCCCATAGCAGGAGCCCCACACATCATGCCAGGCATGACGAGACAGTGAGAGTAGAGCATTTTGGTCCCAGGTCTTATGACTATCATGCAGATGAGCCTTACAGGGGGTGCAGTGATAGAGGAGATCCCATTAGGGATATATTGAGGTTGAACCCTCCTACTTTCATCGAAACCACAGAGGGAGCTAAGGCAGAGGCCTAGCTTATCAGTTTGGACAGGTGCTTCGTGTTGCGTCCATACGTAGGCAACACAAAGGCCCGTGTGGCAGTACACTTATTACGAGATGCAGCAGCTACCTGGTGGCACACTGAGGAGTGCAAGCATCACCTTTCCTTAGATACCCTGACATGGGAGACCTTTATTGAGCGCTTCAACGCGCATTATCTATCAGATCATTATAGACAGTGTCATATAGACGAGTTCCATGACCTACAGCAGAGGGGACTCTCAGTGGCACAATATGAGAGTAAGTTTACAAAGTTATCTAGATATGCAGAGTATCTCCATGACGAGAAACTCCTGGTGCATAAGTTTATCAAAGGACTAAACCACTGTATAGTAGGACCTGTTCGGATGGTAGATCCCCAGACTTTGAGTGATGCTGCCGAGAAGGCTTATATTGCTGAGGAGATTTAGGGATAAGGGCAGAGTTCTTGCCCTCAATTCCAGGATCGGGGACAGCAGCAGCATCAACAGAATTTTTGTAGGTCAACACAACCACCCCCTAGAGGAGGATATAGTTTAGCACCATTACCTCCTAGGCCCCCACAACAACAACAGTCACAGTAGCAACAGAAAGCTAAAACACAATATAGGACACATGGGGCAAATAATAGAGGTTGGCAGCAGTAGGACCCGCGTAGAGATCAGAGACAGCAAGGACCACCTATGGGGACCGCGAGGCCACAGCAGTCATATAGGGACTCATAGGGGTCTACTAGCAGATCAATGCAATAGCAGTCAAGTAGGACTCAGACAGTACAAGTATAGGTTAGAGGCCCTTGTTATGTTTTCAGTGAAGCTGGACACCTAGCTAGAGAGTGTCCACAGGGTTTTACAGCAAGGGGACAACATCGTGTAGGAGGTTCTGAGCAGACTGTGGGTGATGTGGGTAAATCCCACCATATGTTTGTAGCAATTGACAACCGCCAGGCTAATTTTTAGGCTTCAGTTATTGAGACAACAGGTATGATTGTAGAATCTCCCATCTCTATCCTTTTTGACTCCAGAGCTACTGACTCCTTTATATCTATATCATTAGTGGAATGTTGTAGGCTGGTGGCTTCCAGGCAAGACATCTGGTGGGAGGTTGAGTTGGCCTCTAGGGCCAGGATGTCAATTGATATTGTTGTCAAAAATTGTGAAGTTTCCTTGGCTTCTTTCATTACAGCATGGGATCTTAGGGTGATGCCATTAGGAACCTACGACATAGTTCTCGGTATGGACCGGCTTGCGGCTCATAGAACCAAGCTAGATTGCCATCAGGGAATGATTAGTTGTACAGATGATCATGGCACACCGGTCGAGATAGTGGGCATACAGAAGCCCACGACTGCTCGAACAATATCCGCTCAGTAACTTAAGCGCTGCATGTGGAAGGGTTGTCAGATGTTTGCTATCACAGTCAGTGATAGGTTAGAAGATGAACTTGAGACTACATTAGATGATCACCCCATCCTGAGAGAATTTGCAGATGTTTTTCCACCAGAGTTACCTGGTATACCTTCATGCAGAGAAGTTGACTTCCACATCAATTTGGTACCAGGGGCAGAACCAGTATCTCGTGCACCTTATAGAATGACTACACATGAGCTTACAGAGCTTAAACTGCAGTTAGAAGAATTATTAGAGAAGGGACACATCTAACCTAGTGTTTCACCATGGGGCGCACCGATTATCTTTGTAAAGAAGAAGGATGGATCTCTTCGGCTATGCATGGACTACAGACAGTTGAACAAAGTGACGATGAGGAACCGATATCCTCTGCCAAGGATTGACGATCTCTTTGACCAAATGCAAGGAGCCAGAGTGTTTTCAAAGTTTGATCTAAAATATGGGTATCACTAATTGAGAATTACAGAGGCAGATATTCACAAAACTACTTTCCGAACCAGATATGGCCATTATGAATTTACAGTGGTACGTTTCGGATTGACGAACGCCCCTGCAGTGTTCATGAGTCTCATGAACGGGGTGTTCTGCACTTACCTAGATTAGTTTGTGATCATTTTTCTAGACAACATTTTGATCTATTCACGAACCAAGGAGGAACATGTGGATCATTTGTGTCTGGTATTACAGTATTTACGTGAGCATCAGTTGCATGGCAACCTGGTGAAATGTGCCTTCTTCAGGATAGAGGTGCAGTATTTGGGGCACACATTATTAGGCGATGGTATCTCTGTAGATCCATCGAAGATCAGAGCAATTCAGGATTGGCCAGCACCCACCAGTGTAACAGAAGTAAGGAGCTTTATGGGACTAGCCGGTTACTACCAAAGGCTTCTCTAGGATAGCACATCCTATCACTTCCCTTCAGCGAAAAGGGAAAGGATTCACTTGGACTGAGCAGTGTAAGAAGGCCTTTGGGATCCTTAATGAACATCTTACCAGTGCTCCCATATTAGCTGTTCCTAATCTGGCAGAAGATTTTGTTGTTTGCACGGATGCATCATTAGAGGGATTTGGAGCTGTGCTTATGCAAGGTGGTAGAGCGATCGCTTATGAATCACAAAAACTTAAAACACATGAGCTAAACTACCCTATTCACGATCTAGAGCTCGCAGCCATTATCCATGCTCTTGCTCGTTGGAGACACTTTCTCTTAGGCTAACATTTTGAACTCCATTTGGATCATCATAGTTTACAATACATTTTCACTTCGCCTAATTTGAATGCCCACCAGTGGCGTTGGATGGAGTTCTTATGTGAGTATGATTTTGATGTCCACTACATCAAAGGTAAGGAGAATGTGGTCGTCGACACCTTGAGTCGAAGGCGCCATGAGATCCTGACTCTAAACTTGAAGGTGGATTTGAGAGAACATATTTTACAGCATCTGCCTGAGGATGAGTGGTTTCTCGAGGTACAACAGGAAATACAAAATCAGAGGATCCTGAAGGGTAAATTCCTAGGATATTCCCTGGAGTCAGATGGATTACTTAGACATAAGTAGTGCATCTATGTACCCCGTGTGGGGGATCTGCGTACAGTGATACTCTCTGAGGCTCATAGAGTACCTTATGCAGCTCATCCAGGAGTGAAGAAGATGCATGTGGATTTGCAGCAGTTATATCATTGGGCTGGGATGAGGCACGACATTGCAGAGTATGTTGCTTGATGCCTTAAGTGTCAGAGGGTCAAGGCCGAGCATCAGCATCCAGCAGGACTGTTGTATCCTCATGAGATACCTGAATGGAAATGGGACACCATTTCCATGGACTTTATTGTTGGTCTACCTATGTCATCACGATGCCATGATGCTATCATGGTGACAGTTGACAAGATGACCAAGGTGGTGCATTTCTCACCGGTACTCACAACGTACAATGCACCATCGGTGGTGAGAGTGTTTCTGGATCAGATTGTCAGGCTGCATGGAGTACCTCTCTATATCATATCTGATAGAGACTCCATTTTCACATCATCATTTTGGAGAGCCTTACATTAGGCATTGGGCACATAGCTCAACTTCAATTCCACTTATCATCCTGAGACCGACGGCCAGATAGAGAGAGTTAATCAAGTGTTAGAGGATATGCTGCGCATGTATGTTATGGATCATCATTCTAAATGGGAGGAGTACCTATATCTGGTTGAGTTTGCTTACAATAACGGGCATCACAGTTCATTGGGTATGCCTCCTTACCAGGCTTTATACGACAGACCTTGCAGAACGCCTTTGAGTTGGGATCAGTTAGAGGACTGAGTTACCATTGGTCCCAAAATGATTCAGGATATGGAACAACAGGTCACTTTGATCAGACAGAGACTGCAAGAAGCTTAAGATAGATAGAAGAAGTATGCAGATGCGAAGAGAATGGATCGAAGCTTTTCAGTAGGTGACAGGGTATTCTTGAGAGTGCGACCGCATAAGAGTCCAATCCGTTATGGAAAAGGCTCTAAGCTCGCACCCCAGTTTGTAGGACCTTTTGAGATTCTAGAGAGGATAGGACCTCTAGCCTATCATTTATCCTTGCCACCTAGCCTATCTCGTATCCACGATGTCTTTCATGTTTTAGTTCTACGTCATTATATTTCTGACCTATCTCACGTATTGTATTGGAGTGCTCTTCAGGTAGAGGCAGATGAACAAGTGGCTTTGGAGCCAATACGCATATTGGCTCATTGGACACTGGGACTTCGAGGTCGAGAGCTGGACCAGGTTAGGGTCCAATGGGATATGTACGATGAGGTCACTACAACATGGGAAGATGCAACAAGATTGAAGACCCTTTATCCTCACCTCTTTGATGACTTCCAGGAGAAAGTACAATCTTAGGGGGAGAGGATGTGAGGCCTACTTTTTACACTTCTATTCATGAGACTATTTGTAGTGCTATTGCTATTATTTTTATGTTGAGAAACCATTGATCCTGGAATCTTGTTTATTTACCTAATTGATTTTCAAGGAAATAATTGTGCAAGGATAATTAGATGTTGCTTTTAAGAAAATGAGGAATGGATGATATTAGATATGGAACTTTAATATAATTTTAGTATGATGATATGGTAGAATGTTTATGTATGCATGTATTTAAATTACTTCGGCTATGATATCTTTATGTGTTATTAACTTTGAGTTTGAGTGTGTAGGTATTACTAACGATACCACAAATACAGGAGATCATTCTATACCCTATGTTGTATTCCTTGTGAGCCGATCTAGTTCCATTTGGAACTAAGATCAACCTCGTGTTTGGAGAAATGTTGTAATGTTGTAATGTGTTAATGTTGCATGAGATCAAGGGAATTAGGGCTACCTTCTAATTTACTTATATTGTGATAAGTGTTATAAAAAAATGTTGTTTTGAATCTTGTTTAAACTTTATTTCTTTTAGACCCTTTTCTTGTGTTTTTACTTGACTTTGGGAGTTCTAACTAGGTAAAAATTCACCCTAGGTTATACCCCATGGGTCTAGGGACCCTTTTGAGTAGGATAACCTTGGGATAACCTTCGTATGGTCACTCTAACTTCACAGTGAAGTTAAGTGACGAATTTGGAAGCATGGGGATAATGGAATGAGTGGAATCCACACTCAGGCCCACTTCCAAGTCATGGAATAACTCCATGATCCCCTAATAATGGAGTGCTTGTCTCTTTATGCCTCTCTTTTGGTAGGGTTTCCCTTAATAAGGGTAGTGTGTCATCCACTTCCTTTTTTTATTTTTATTTTACTTATTGTATTTTATTTCTCCATGTGTTGTAAAAGGACTATAGTGGGGAACCTCTTGAGTGGGGTTAATTATTTTAAGTCCACTAGGATAATGGATGAGTTGGGGATTTAGTTCTTTAATGCCACTTGGAAAATAAGGAAAATAGAGGGAATTAGTTTTAAAAGAGAGAGGAGGAGGAGAGTTAGGGGGTTGGATTATTGTGGAAAGAAGGTGAACTTGGAGGAGGAGGCAAAGAGTGGAGCTCTTCATCAAATTTCATCCATAATAGGGCTTTTGAAGGTTAGTGAACAAGACTACTCACTTGTATGATCTGTTGCTTGTTATGTATGTTTGTTCTTGTTTGATGAATGAGGATTGCAAATGTTTTCTATGTGTTTTTCTATTATTTTAGGGTTTGTGTTGGGTGTTGAAAGAGCTCCTTCCAGTTGGAAGGCAATGTTCATCATGTATAGGGAAGGGAAGGTGTGAACCTCCTCGGGTGTAATCTTGTTTCTTGGTATATGAAATGCCTAGAGGGCATGTTGGTTATTTTGAGCCAAGAGGGATTTAAGGCTTGAGAGCCTATTTGGGATATCCCTAGAGTTTTGATTATTTGGATGGCTTGAGGCCATGAGAAAGAGTAATTTTTGTTGGCTTGAGGCCAAGTAATAAGTTAAGATAAAAATGTTGTGAAGATTGCCACCACGAGTTGAGAGAGTCTACTTCCCTACCCTCCTTGAACTCACCTTAGCTGAGTCTTTGTATTGTGAGTAAAACCATGGGAGTGTGTGTGTTATTTGCTTTGTTTGTTGTTATTCAATGTTGTGAAGTGTTTTGGCCTATTCTACCCTGGGTATGTGGATGGTCTCCCTGGCTTAGGGGTGACCCTCTTGCAGGTCTATGGTAGGGAGGAGAGCTAGTTGGTTGTTGTTTTCTCCCTTGTTGTTATGCAGGTTTCTGTTGGAGCATGTTAAGTGGATTGGAGGTGTTTTGCCTTGTTAGAGAGAATGTTCTAACTTCCTATTTGTAATGAGAGCTTGTTCTCTTTAAATTTCTTCCTGGATAAGTTTATTTTGAAAAGGAGAGATTGCTCCTTGTGAAAGTTGTAGAAAATTTGTATTGGGAGAAGAAAGTAAATTCCTCCCTTAGAGTGTTTTGTGAGTTGTGGGATCTTTCAGTTGTTTGTTCTTGTTTATCAAATTTGTAAGTTGTGAGATGGGTTGTTGATTTGGATCAGTTGTTAAAATTTATCTCTTGCATTAATTAGTGAGAAAGCTACTATTACAGTATTATGAAAGATGCAATTTACCTTTGAAAACAAAATTTAGAACTTGATTGAAGTATGCAATGGAAAATATTTTAAATCAATTTACTTGTCTGTTTACTTGAAGTGAAAGATTTAATAGTTCCTGAATTTACTATATCTCTTTAAATTTATTTGAATTAAAACGTATACTTGATAGATCATTTTTAGTTAAAATCCAGATTTATATGGTTATTTATTTTTTGTTTCACTCAAGTAGTTACTATATTGCAAATTAAAAATGTGGAAATAATGTGAAATGGATTTACTAAGAAACCTTGTTATGAATTATATATATATATATATATATATATATATATATATATATTTTAAATGTAGTTGTGAAAATTTGATACACTTGTATATATATACATATGTATATATATTCTATTTATTAAATGAAGTTGTGAAAATTTGGTAAACTTGTATATACATATATACATATATGAATATATATATATATAATATTTAAATAGTTTTATTTTAAATGAAATTATTAAAATGTGTATACTCATATATATATATTTTATTACCATTAATTTAAAAATTAAAAAAAAAACAAGTGAATTAAACAGGGTGAGATCATTGTTTTCATATGATACACAGTCGAAATGTTTTCAAGGAATGTGGTGGGGGTTTAAACCCCCACCGAAAACCCCCTTACAATAAGAAGGGTGTGGGGAGGGACGGAGCCCCACCCACACCCCACGAAGTGGGATGTGGGTGGGGCTCTGCCCCTCCCCACACCCCCGCCATGAGTTAACCCCCCCGCGAGCTAACACAGGCCCGCCCCGACCTCCAAACCCCACCTCGACTCCGCCCTTCCCACGGCCTTCCCCGCCTCCATCTCCCTTGCCTGCCACTGCAACCACGCCACACCCCGCCACTAAAACTCCTCCTGTACCCTCCGCCATCCACCGCGGCCTGCAACTCTGCCCCTCTCCATTCACCCTTATGCCCTGCTTCGCTGCCGTCACCCCTTCATGACCTGTAGCAAGACATTAAAACTTTAGGGTTGGAAACCCTATAAGTTATAACATGTATAGCAAGCACTTAGTGCTTGAGAGAAGTTTAAGGTTAAATAATATTTTATCAATTATATATATTTATGTAGGTATATATATAGGTTTATATATATATATATATATATTTGAAAGTCATAGTTGTAACACTTGTGGTTTCCACTTACAAAAGAGGTGGTTGAATTAATTTTAAATTGCAATAGTTGTATGAATTGTGGAATCCACTTACAAAAGGAAGATTAAATTATATATATATGGCTATATATATATGTATGTATTTAAATGAAATTAGATGTAATAGAAGTAAAATAATTAAATTGCAAAAGATGTATTAGTTGTGGAATCACTTACAAAAGAAAGATTAAATTATTTATTTAATATATATATATATATATATATATGTAAATGGCTATATATATATTTAAATGAACTCATATGTAATAGTTGTATTTAGATGGGGATTCCATTTTCAAAGAAGAAAAAAAAATATAAGTAAATAATTGGACGTAAAATAAATCAAACCAACTTGGGAGAGAAGGTAATACATATTGCAAGGCAGTAATGCATATACTGGGAAAAACAATAGGGGCCACTCGTTTATCCAATAGATCGAACACTGTTTTAACCAACGTCAGAACGCAGTGATCATTTTCAATCAACTAGTAAGTTCAACATAATGATGACACATGTGCTTGGAATAGTCCGTAAACAACCTTATTGTCTCACCTTTAGAGGATGAAATCAAACATACTTTTGCATGCGAGGGGGTAATACAGAGTAATAAGGGAAAAATTTTGACAGTTCGTATCATGACCACATGTCACATGTGGACATGACATGCGTGGTGCGTGTTGTGACCACACATGAAATGTGGGCATGACACCATATCACTTTCATGCAATCCCCTACCAACATCTGTGAGAACACTTGACATGGTCCATGCAACAGCATCCATCTACCTTCTCCTTTCTAGAAAAAAAAAGTAAAGAAAAATCCCTTCGTCCAGTGGTGAAAATTTGGCAAACAAGCACCTTGGATAAGTACCATGATGAAAACCTGGCAAACAGGCGTCACGTGTAAGTTGATATTCTACATCACCTACACTTGGGGGCACCTTGTCTCATCGGCATATCACTCTTTTTCCTATCCTATCCTTCTAGCCATTACCTACCTATATTGTCCAGTCTATCTATCTTAAATATTCCATTCCTCTATTTTCTTTGGTCTTGATAAAGATTGGGGGCACAATGTTAACAAATGCTTTAGGTGTCTCTTGACATACCTTATCCCTCCAAGTCATGCAAATCCTTCATTATCCTCTTATCCTCCTATCGTCTTAAGCATTGTCATGAAAAATCCTAAATATTCTACCTACAATGGGGCACATTATTCCTATGCGACATAGTCCTTGGAGATCACATCCTTAGTTTCTTCTATCTACACATTCATATCCACTGTAACCCATCCCTCTACCTATATGTGGTGTTTCCTTGTCATCAGTGTCTAGCATTAAGGCTATCCATAATGTCCTTTTATTCTATCATGGCTTGATACTCTATCTCTTATGTCACCTTATCAACTAAGGTCTTATCGAGTATCCTATCCACAGTGTTAGCCTAGCATAACATCTATCGTTAGTGTCACAGTGTTCTCCCCGAACTATGTTGCCTTTGCATTGTAATGTAGGCAAGGCCATTTTTAATGCGCCCCTGAGGCTCCACTTTTCCATCCATCCCATATCTTGTCATCCTTCCTCTAGTTCATCTTGTTGATAACTGAGAGGGGGGGGGTGAATCAGTTATCCTAATTATTTCCCTTATTGAACTTTCCTTTTAATTGAAGTAGCATAAAATCAAACACAAAACATTAACCATGAAATAAGAAACACATGACACAGTATTTTTGACGTGGAAACCCTGTTAAGGGAGAAAACCACGGGGTGATTAACCCAAGAATTATTCTCTGTTAGAAGAATAGGAAATTACAAAAATGGCACTTGCCAATTAGGGCTCACTGCCCGAGCACACTGCTCACAAGAGGCTCACTGCCTACAAGAAGACACATTGTCTTACAAAGTGATAAGAATCACAGTCTTGAACTGATTGGAAGCATCTGCATATGCTGGAGTTCAGTTCCGGTTAGGTTCAGTATACTGATCTGCTGCACTTCATCTTTCCTCTGTTCTTTAGTCTGTTATCCTTTCACATACCGGATCTTTCTTGCTACTTCTGCTCTACTCTGGACTTGTTCGCATATCCTTTCACATATTTCCCACACTTTACAACTAAATCCATCCTCTATATATATCCGCACAGGTAATTTCATCACCTTTCTAGTCGGCATCCGGAACAGTCTAGTTTCTTACAAACTTAGTTCTGTCGGCTGAATCCTTGCTCACCAAGCAATGCGGATCAAGCATATACTTGTAGATATCATCAATTATGTCGGCCAAACATGATTCATGCCTCCGCAACCTTTATCATCATCTGTAACACATCCGGAAAGTAGTCTGATACTCTGTCAGTCAGTTCTTCCTCTGTTTTCACTGTCTCTCAGGAATCCGGTACTCAACTATTCATATCTTTTTCCTTGTCCAACTCCGGAGGCTAAATCCTTGGAATATACCACTCAAGATAGTCCTCTTGACTTCCCCAGATCCGTACTGCACCAAGACACTTCCTCTGAGAGATCCGGACCAATCTGTCGGACCTTGCCACATGCTCTGTTCTTGTTCACCGGACCACAACAATCTTCAATCTGACTTCCGGTAGAGACATATCATGACTTGCGGATATGTGGGATGACCTTTGTTGCCATCAATGACAACAACCATGAATCCATATAGTGTCTCTTGCCAACAATCTCCCCCTTTGGCATTGATGGCAACACTTAGTGAAAAATGACTAAGTGTTTACACTATGCTCCCCCTTTGCTGATGCTCTGTCTTTATATACAATTTCCGGAACTCCCCCTGAGTTGGATTCCTCATTTTTCACTGCTCCTCACTCCCCCTTTGACATCAATGGCAAAGGGTAGGGTCCGCACACCAAAATTTTCAAAAATTTTCTATATATAGCCGCATATTTACATACTCACATATACTGCAGAATGTCTGCAAAGGATGTCTGCAGTTGAACCATTTCAGTAGCCCAACTTAGCTTCATTCTGTCCAAGATTGAAATGTGACCACTCAACAAAAATGCAAAAGCTTCTGCCCGCCTGAGATCTGTCGGATCTTTTGTATGGGCGGTGGTCTGGGCATCACTGATGGCCTCATGCATAGTTTCCAACTTAGGGACTATAATCCTTCTAAGTTCTCCCATCCGGTTGGTAATGTTCTTCCTCTCCTTCTCAAGATTCTTTATTTCATTCAAGACTGCAATAGTCTGACATTCTTGATTTATTATAGAGGAAGAGAGAGGATCAAAACTTTGAGATAAGCTTTGAAGCTTGTCTTGTTCCTCTTTTATTTTCTTGTCAATTGCTGCTGTTGCCTTTGACCAAGATATACAAAATTTGTAGATGTCACCGCCATCCTTAAGAGCATTTTCTAAGCTCTTTATTCCAATGCTTACAATCTTCCTATCCTTAGAGATTAATTCTAATATTTCAGAAAATCTCTTATCCAAAAATTCCTTCCGGACCTTTTCTTCAGCTGATTTTTCTAGAGAATTAAAATGTGTATCAATACTGCTGACTAAGGTTTTTAGATTACCGGAAGTGGAGGCTGTCGGATCTATCTGGATTGATGGCATGATCTTTACAAGTACTCCGGAAGCAGCCTCTATCAACTCACAGTCTTCCATATGAGACTTCAGGAGCTTTTCATTTGCCTTGGCATTTGCAAATGAAGCTATCTTCATTGTTTGTACCGGAGAGAGAGAGTCAAAATCAAATGGACCTTTTAGAAGCTCCGGTTCATCAATCTCTAGAGTTTCTTTGCTCAAAAATTGTTGAACAGTTTGTGCAGTGTCTCTTGCCGGAGACAGATGTTTCTTTTCTTCTGCAGTCTTAGAACTGTCAACCTCTTTGTCTGTCACCACTGCTTCCTTCTCCTGCAATTGCTCTTCTTCTTTGGATCCGGAGACTGTAGGGGAAACCAGAGGAGAGATGCTTGCTTGTTCATGGGCCACTTCTTCTGGAGCAGAGGGTCCCAAGTCCTCACTTGTCTGTTCAGGGCTCACTTCTTCCGGAACAGAAGATTCCAAATCGGCAGCTGTTTCTGCACCTAAGTCCTCTACAACAGGAAGATTGAACCTTTTGAAGGCCTTCCGGAGGATCTCTTCTGTCTCTTGTGCCACTTTGTCAGTCTCACCAAGCATGAGCTGATTCATCCTGGCTTTACTTCTGAACTCATCTTTGCAGTCCTTGAAGATCATGTTCATTGTCTTGGGATCAATTTGAGGATATAGCTGAATAGCTATCTACTCCCGGATCTCAAGATCTTTAGCATGAGCATTATTTTTCCTCACTTCCATTTCCTTTTCTAGGCTTTTAGGAATAAGAGATATTATTTCAATGAAAGCCTTATTATATATGTTAAGATATTTCACTGTGGCCTCCTGCAGAGTCTTTTGGTCTGCCTCACTGAAGTCATCATAGGATTCAGTCATTGGTTGAAGGTTTCCATCCACCGTGACCGACTTGATTATGCTCTCTAGTGACAGAGTGGGCTTTTCAACAGTTACCTCTGCCATTTCCTCCTTGTCTTGTCCTGTGGAGGGCTTGCCGGATCCTTTCTTTTTCTGTTTCTTTACTTCTCTTACTCCCTCATCTGATTCTGTTTCCTCTTCATCCTTTTGGCTTCCATAAGCCCTTGTGGCTTTTGCCTTTGATCTCTTACCGGATGCCTGGACTTCCGGTTTTGAACTTTTGGTTGAAGGAGGTGCAGATCTCTTTGTTGATCTGGTCCGGGTGGGAGCTCCAACCGGAGCACTTTCTTTGCTTTTCTCTTCTTCCTCGGCCTTTCTCCTCTTTTCCCGGCTGGCATCAAGTGCCTCTTTTGAGATGCCTAGGCCTTGAGCAATGTGCTCTACTTCTTTTCTCACTTTTCTCTTAATCTCAGGTTCCCTGAGTTCTACATGTAATTTCACACTCAGCTCCTCAAAGGTTCCAAACCTTTCTGCCTTAGGATCTTTGGGCTGACTTAGCATGTGTTGAACATGCAGCTCTACTATCTGTTCATCAACTTCATACCCCATGGGCATGATCCAGACAGTCCTTGGCTCCACTGCCTCCATTAGGCACTGATCAGTGTCAACCATAAAGCATACTGAGTCCTTGTATTTCTCAATGAGAGACTGGGGAATTCTCTCTCTTGCTTGCATCATGCTCTGAAAGTTTTTGAAGTATCCCCATAGAGCTGTATTTCTCACTTTTGCATCCCCAAGTCCATGCAAATAGTCTCTTATCTGGACTGCAACAGGTTTGTCATTCTGCCATACCCATCCACTTGTTCCGGGTAGCTCATTCATGAAGTAAAAGAATAGACATACAATGAGAGTACCATACTTAAAGGAGTTCTTCTTGTCTTTCTTGATTTTCTGTACATTTTCCATTAATTGGCTTAGTAGTAGTTCACAAAGATCATAATCTGCATTCTTTCTTAGCATTTCATATGCTGTGTATATTGCAGTTCCGGATACAGAATTCTCCCTGCTGGAGTGATAGATCTTGTATCCTATTATCATTGATGCATATTTGATATCCGGATCCGAAATATCTTCAATGGTCATTGCCCTCTTATCATATTTTGATCCGGT
Organism: Cunninghamia lanceolata; assembly: GCA_027924645.1. Taxonomy (NCBI): domain Eukaryota; kingdom Viridiplantae; phylum Streptophyta; class Pinopsida; order Cupressales; family Cupressaceae; genus Cunninghamia; species Cunninghamia lanceolata. The sequence continues at coordinate 1,391,930 of BSBN01000030.1, forward strand.
GGCCTCAGTTACAACGTTGTTCTTGACAGATTTGAGGATAGGTACCCCCCCGGAAGAGTATAGACCAGTTACTGCTCTAATTGCTTCTTTTGTGATCTTACAGGGTCTATCTAGCCAAAGGAAGTTGTCATGCATCCTGCTCAGTACATACCGGACCCATTCATCTTCTTCAAAGCTAGGGAAATGAATGAATTGCTCAAATTGTTTCTTCTGGATACCCTTATACTCTGGTTTGAGCTCAAACGCATTGTCTATCAGTTGCTTGTGATAGAGGTCTCTTAATTTGAATTCCCCAAATTCCTCAATGTTTGCGTGTATGTAAACCCTAATATCTTCAGTATGTAAGACTCCGTGGGGAACACTAGAGAAGGCTCCTAGTGGATCTACCTCCAATGATTTGTAGGGATGTTTCTTGAATGAGGGGCGAGGTCTATCAGAGATCTTAACTATGTTTGGAGTAGCCATTCTTCAAAGATTTGCAGTGAGGCAATGAAAAACGAAGAATACCTTATGCGCCTTTGGTTTGCACGGAGTGGTTGGATTGATTTCTTTATGCAATAGCTTCGGCAGGAGATCCTTGGTGTGCTTGATGAACCTTGTTGCAGAGCTCCACTATTCGCTTCTTCTCAAGTGTAGAATGAGCAGATAACTTTTGAGAAATCCCTTATATTGCTCCGCAAACCCTAATATCTGTCTGCAATAAATGCTTCACCTGCATTATTCTGGTTTACCATGTCTGGACAGCTTGGAGTATCCCGGATTAGTCCTGATCACTGAATGTCATCCGGATCTTTAAATCATGAATAAATCTAGGTAACATATTACAAGAACATCCCAAACACTCTGTCCAATCCGCAAGACAAGATCGTGCACTTCCGGATCTCTCCGGACCTTTTTGTAATCCTTTATCATACCGGAGCACCTCCCTGAACAGGTTTAACTTAATCGAACACAGCTTCTTCATAACTCCATGCGGACCTCTGAAAACTTGACTGAAGCATCTCAGGACTTATATCTACAAACCCTTTAATCCGCATCTTGTGCCACATCCGGCACAACTTGTTTGGCTGGGGGAACAGAATCTTCTTTGAGTCTCCCCCTGAGCCTGAGCTCACTTTTTAATTTCCGGAAGAAATATCAGCACCAGAATCTGGTGCGGATCCAACCTCTGCATTCTCTGAGCTTTTCTTCACCCAAATCTTGCTCATCTGATTCCTAACTTCATCCGCATTCATCTTTTGTTTACCCTTGTCTTGATTCTGATCATACACCGGACCTCTTTTGTCCTGATTCTTGTTTCTGCAGACTTTAGCATTATGACCGGACCTATTGCAGATTTGGCAAATAACATTTCTTTGCATATTTAACTGATATCCCCTTGATCTGCATTGATTAGCCATATGACCTACTCTATTGCATGTAAAGCATCTACCTTTGAATGATTTGTTTACTTGCATAATTCTGCATTCATGGGATTTGTGTCCATACCTTTTGCAGTTGAAGCACTGTCCGGAGAAGGATGAATTAATCTGATTCATTCTCATTCTGCACTGATTAGCTTTGTGACCAAAATGGTTGCAGCTGTGGCAGTATCCATTGAAGGATGGATATTTTTGAGCATTTGGCTGTCTTACCGGAGGTCTTCTAGGCCTGCTCCTTGGATTTTCTGATCCAAGATTCCTCTGACCGGATCCGGAGCTTTCTCCTTTCTCATATCCCAAACCATACTTGTCATCAGTCCTCTTTTGACTTCCAAGAAGAACTTCAAGTTGAGCAGAACTTATCTTGAATTTCTCTTTATATTCATTTGCTGTTTGAAGATCTCTTTTGAGAGAGGTAATTTGATCCTCAAGTTTTTCTTCATTATCTTTGGCATCTTCAAGATCAGATTCAAGATGTCTGATAATCCTGTCCATCTGGTGGCATTCTTCTGATTTTTCCTTAAGAGATTGTCTTAGATTGTCTTCAGCCTTTCTTTTTTCTTCAATCTCTTGGGTGAACTTTATAGTTCCTGATTCCATTTCATGTCTCAACATAATGACTTCTTTTGATAATTTTTCACATAACTTGGTTTGCTCAGTCAATTCTTCATTTGTATTGCTTTCTTCACTTTGTCTTGCCAACTGTTGGAGCAGCTCCTTTCTCTTTTTCATAGAGAGACTTAATTTGTCTTTTAATTCCCTCATGAATTCATCAGCCTGTTTGAGTCTTTCTCTTAATTCACTGACTTCAGAATTTGACTGTTCAAGATCCTCAAGGGCAGTCTTGAGTTGCTCCTTTAAACCATATGCATCCATTTGAAATCCCAGATCTTCCTCAAGCTGTTAGGCTCTATTAGGAGGAACTTGGCTCTGATACCAATTGTTGATAACTGAGAGGGGGGGGGTGAATCAGTTATCCTAATTATTTCCCTTATTGAACTTTCCTTTTAATTGAAGCAGCATAAAATCAAACACAAAACATTAACCATGAAATAAGAAACACATGACACAGTATTTTTGACGTGGAAACCCTGTTAAGGGAGAAAACCACGGGGTGATTAACCCAAGAATTATTCTCTGTTAGAAGAATAGGAAATTACAAAAATGGCACTTGCCAATTAGGGCTCACTGCCCGAGCACACTACTCACAAGAGGCTCACTACCTACAAGAAGACACATTGTCTTACAAAGTGATAAGAATCACAGTCTTGAACTGATTGGAAGCATCTGCATATGCTGGAGTTCAGTTCCGGTTAGGTTCAGTATACTGATCTGCTGCACTTCATCTTTCCTCTGTTCTTTAGTCTGTTATCCTTTCACATACCGGATCTTTCTTGCTACTTCTGCTCTACTCTGGACTTGTTCGCATATCCTTTCACATATTTCCCACACTTTACAACTAAATCCATCCTCTATATATATCCGCACAGGTAATTTCATCACCTTTCTAGTCGGCATCCGGAACAGTCTAGTTTCTTACAAACTTAGTTCTGTCGGCTGAATCCTTGCTCACCAAGCAATGCGGATCAAGCATATACTTGTAGATATCATCAATTATGTCGGCCAAACATGATTCATGCCTCCGCAACCTTTATCATCATCTGTAACACATCCGGAAAGTAGTCTGATACTCTGTCAGTCAGTTCTTCCTCTGTTTTCACTGTCTCTCAGGAATCCGGTACTCAACTATTCATATCTTTTTCCTTGTCCAACTCCGGAGGCTAAATCCTTGGAATATACCACTCAAGATAGTCCTCTTGACTTCCCCAGATCCGCACTGCACCAAGACACTTCCTCTGAGAGATCCGGACCAATCTGTCGGACCTTGCCACATGCTCTGTTCTTGTTCACCGGACCACAACAATCTTCAATCTGACTTCCGGTAGAGACATATCATGACTTGTGGATATGTGGGATGACCTTTGTTGCCATCAATGACAACAACCATGAATCCATATAGTGTCTCTTGCCAACACATCTATGGTCCAAGTCCCTGAACTACGTTACCTCTAAATCATCACGTAGGCAAGGCCATTTAACAATGAGCCCCCGAGGCACTAGGTCAATCCATTAGGGTCCGTCTTACTAGGCGTGCATGCAAGACAAGAAAAACCTGTTTCCTAAGAAAAAATATTGACGCAAGGCATCAACCTATCCAAAGAAAAGCAAGCAAGTACCTAAAGCACTCTAAATGATTTTTAAATTATGGCAAGAAACAAACACATCTAAATGTAAAAATGTTTTGTTGTTGTGATCAAGTTAGGTTACAGCATCTTAATTTTTTCTATTATGTCTTTCTATGCTACTCAAGGATGCCAAAAACTAGAGATGCTATGATGGGGGCATGATTATTTTCTTTGTTTGTTGTTTGTGGATTAAACTTTAGTAATGTGATGCCTTGTCTAATGACATGATAGGGAAAAGATCATCGAGGACATCAAAGGTCTAACATGAAATAGATATAATCCTTGTCTATTGATATGCATAAAATCTCAAGTCATCTCAGTTTAATTATACCTAGATGCTTGTATTAACTTGCTAAATCAAAATCCATGTAAATGATACTTAGGTCATCTTAGTTCAATTATACCTCGATGCTTGTATTTTCTTACAACATTTCAAAAAACAAAAAAAAACAAAAAAGCCCAATGATGAAATCAGCACTTCAAAATACTTGCACTATCAAGATGTCACATCCATTTGCATCCACTCGCATCCACAAAAGCATCCATACCATATCCCATGCAAATAAAGATCCAAACCGTAGAGTATCAAATAAAAGCTTGTGATTCCTTTTGTCGAGTCATTCTTCTATCAAATCAACTTTCTGTCTATCATTCTATCTCTCGTCAACAATTCTAGCTATCAATCCGAGCAATGATCCAAATGCATGTCCATCCTTAATCCATGTCAATAACGTCAAGTCAATCTTGTCAAATGATCCAATCACACTCAGTGGTATTGATCCTTGTCTGGTTGTAAACCAACTAAATCAATTATAATCAAACATTTGTCTTATATAGGATGTAACATTATTGAAATCAGACCAACACATGAGTCTTACATGACATGTTTCATTTCCTGAAACCAGACATTATCCTTCATGTTTTCTCTAGGGATCTATCATTCCCCGCCATGATAGCACACCTTCCATGTTGGTCTAGGGATATATCATTTCCTGCCATAACAACACTATCGTATATCATTAGCAGTATATCATTGGTTTACCGCTTGACAGGGGCAATACCTTGTTTGTTCTTGTATCATTTGTGCATACTTGCTTGCTTGCTTGTGTGTGTTATCATTTTATCTTGCATCATGTATCATTCAACTCTTTCTTCAACAAATTTCTTCAACCCTAACCTAGTTTTCCCTATCTCATCATGAGATTGTCCGTCTCACACCTTCTGCCTTCTTCCCATCCAATCTCTCAAGGGGGGCATCCTGTCATCATAAACCTATACCAGGGACAAACTGAGGCATGCATCATTATCAAAAAATCTGTTCTTTGAAGCAACACTGTAAACTGCATTGCATCAAAGAGGAGCAAAATGTATACGCCTAAAAATGACATGACTCTATCCAAATAAATATTCTTAATATTTATTTAAGTCAAATTCCTCTATCAATAAATAAATAAACCCATTTATTTATTTGATTCATATTCTCCCAACAATTAAATAAAATCAATTTATTTAATTAAAATTCTTAAAATTCTTCTAATTCCTCCAACAAATTAAATAATATCAGTTACTTAATTAGTTCTCCCAAAATCATTCTAAAATAAATAATACCAATTATTTAATTATTTCTTCCAATAATATCTTCTCTAAATTTAAATAAATCAATTATTTATTTAAGTTGTCTATTTCTTCTAAATTGAGTTATCTCTAAATATAATTCAATCCTTGCGCACATGCAATTGAATATTCTAAATATTTAATTGAGCTAAAATATCTTCTCATCCTCATGCAATTTCCATTCTCTAGTTCTATTCTCTTAACTGATTAATTTATTCTTTTAATTGATTAATCTCCTCAGTTAACTCATTCTTCTATTTTATTAATTCCTCTCATACAAAATATAGCAAGACACATGTCTTCTTTCTATTCGCGCACATTCCTCAACTGTTCTATATCATTGATCTTTTCATTCTTTTTATACTGTTGATCTTCTCTTTTCCAAGTCTATAAATTGAACCCTATTCTTCCATTTCATCCATCTAGACTTTAAGTAAACTTACTCTGTAGGAATTACAGTGCGCCTTTGGCACCAATTCCTTCATTGCTTGCGATCAAACTTGTTACTACACACTACTATCATTGTTGTGAAGCTCATCTTCATGGAGAGACTATCATAGCCATTCCCATTTGAACATCTTGGAATCATAGCAAGGAAGTGCACCTTCTGAGGGCCATATTCATAGACAAGATCATTTGTGATAGGTGATCAATGAAAGCTGAGAATTAAAGGAGGTTTGCTTTGTATTGTTCATTGTTTGATTGATCTCTTTTGTTTATTATTTCATGAAGTTTTGGGTATCATTGATATTTATATATTGATTATTCATTTAGATCCAATTTTCCCTTAATAATAATGAATATCATAAGAGGTTCATATGGATTTTGAACTTCTATGGGAGGTAATTCATGTTGTTGAAATACGATATCTGATGTTGTCGAATGCATAAAACTAAACAAAGATGCTACATCATTAGATCTAACAAAAGGTGGAACAACTACCTTTTGTAGATCCTCTTGGAGCATTCCATGGTATGTAGGCGATGTTTGTATTAAATCCCATAGAGATACCTTAGCCAGAGTAGCGCAGAGCTGGTTGACAAGATCGTATTCTCTACCAACATGTTGAGAAAGACGAGGAGGTGGGGGAAGAAAAGGTTGATAAGGTGGAAGAGAAGTTGGCACACTCAATGCTTGCTTTCTTTTTTTATTATTACAAGTGTTGTATGTGTGAGAAATTGCATGATAATGTGGTTGTTGCAACACATTTTGAACATCTTGATTCCTTTGAGGAATTTGCTTTGCATAGGTCAGAATGTAACTAGGAGTTCAAGATGGTTTTGGAACACCTTGAACTATAATCATAGGTTTAGAGAAAGGAGGCAGATTAGGTGCCTCATGCACAATGAATTTAGGAATATTTTGAACATTAATGCACTTATTCACTATCCCCTTAGTGGGCAGAATAAGTCTATTAATGATGATGGAATTTACATTGTTATCTTTTTTAGTATGTTCAACATCCATACCTAAGGGATTTAATGTGAGGGAAGTCTCTTCAATCACTAATTCTTCATATTTTGAAGGGAGAGAATTGGAATGAAAGGAGGGTAGAGTGGTGTTAATAGAGTTGTTAATGATTGTATCTTTAGTGATGTCCAATGGTCTTGAACATGCAACCAAAGGAGCAAGAGAAAAGGTCTTCACATCCTTAGTGATATCCAATGTACTTGAACATGCAACTAAAGGAGGAATTTATCAAGGGTATTCGCATCCTTAGTGATATCCAAGGTAATTGAACATGCAAATAAAGGAGGAATATCAAGGGTCTTCATATCCTTAGTGATATCCAAGGTACTAGAACATGCAACTAAAGGAGGAATATCAAGGGTCTTCACATCCTTAGTGATATCCAAGGTTCTTGAACATTCAACCAAAGGAGGAAGATCAATAGGATGAGTCATAGAATCATAATGTACTATGGTAGAAGTAGACATAGTATTCTCAACATCATCTAATATCACATCTCTAGAAAAGAGATCATCCAAATGAAGAGAAGGTAAAGTAATGTTAAGGAATGTGTCGATGATTTCATCCTCTTGCACCAAGATCTCTTCATAAGTATGAGGAATCTTAGGAGAGAGATCAAAGGAATATAAGGGCATATGAAATGCTCTATTTTTACCATATTTAAGGAATGGAACATCAATTTCACAAACCTTTCAAGTAAAGTTAGAAAATGATGAAATACAAGCCATGTTTGCATTTAGATAGTTTTGTTTATGTTTTTGCTTTCAAATTTCAAAGAGAAGATTAATGCACGAATGTTCTTTCTTTCTAGATTAAACACATATGACCAATATGATGAGGTAAAACAAATTAAAATCATATTTATAAATCATTCAACATAGCAAAGATCTGAAAATAAGATTTCAAATACAACCACTAAATGCAAGACTAGCTAGGGTTTATCATCAAACCCTAGATCTTAAATGCTTGTTCCCTAAACCAAAATTCTTTGATGCAAGAATGTAATTTAAACACAAATTATAATTATTATGTGCTACAAAAATTCTAAATCATATTTGAACAACTAATCAACATCACCAAGATCTGAAATGAGATTGCACTCAACAAACCCTAGGTGCAAGACCAGCTAGGTTTTCTAAAAATGCAATATTTTTGAAAACCCTAAAATGATTAAGTGAAAATAACCAAATATACCACTAGAAATGATTAAATGATGCAATACCAATCATATCTGATGTAAAAATAATATTTTTTTATCATTCTATAATGATCTAAACTTATGAAATATAGACAATGTGACAAATATGCTTTTTTCCAAATCTACATCAAATGCTTGATTTTCTAATTTTGAATGAAAAGATGCAAGAATGTTCTTTTCTTAAACATAAAAAAGATATGCTATAGAAAATTAAATCAATTTAATCAATCAAATAATTCCATCAAGATCTGAAGCAACACAATAATCTACAAACCCTAGGTTCAAGACTAGCTAATTTTTAAGGAATGCAAGGTTTTTGTAAACCCTAATAATGAAATAATGCAAAATTAATCTATATAACTATGTAAAATGATAAATGAATTCAATATAATCAGATCTAGGGCAGTAAATGACTCAAATCTAAACCAAGAGGGATGAAAAAGTGCAAGATATGTTGGGTTCACCAAAATGTTAGATAGAAAATGAGATCTAGGCTAACATGTACATCATCCTAAATCAATTCTTCTCCACATATTATTGGAACATGAATCAAGAAGACTCAATTCTCAACTACTATCCTCAAATGAGATCTAAGAGTTCTCTTTGTTGGTCCCTTTGTTTCCAAGGAGAGAGATCTTATGACTAATTACCAAAATCTAGAGTTTCTAGGGCTAAAATAGAGAGATTGGGAGTTACAGACCTGAAACTGTTGAAAACCCAGAAAGTGTTGCAAATATGGGCCTAACCGGTGTTGTCATTGATGTCAACATACCCCTGTTGCATTGATGATAAAGATTGGATGAGCTGTGTGCTAAGGATATTGAGAAAATTAGTCCTAATCAAGAATAGAGAAGAACAGTGAAGACAGTAAGGTAAAGATCCCTGCTAAGATGAAGATAAGAGGATAGGCCTCAAATGGTTTGTAGATATGTGTCTTGAGATGGTCCAATAAGGATTTTAGAGGTCTGCATGAAGATCTAAAGAAGTTATGCCCTCTTGAGTAAAACTGGTTTTGGTAGGTGTTCAGAGGTGATAGAGTGACTCAGATAGGTCCGGTGAGATCTAGAAATGCAATATCTTGTTCTGTGGATTTGGTGGAGTGTTTAGGAAGTCAATGTGAATTGACAACCCAATTGGTTCATGGTCAGGAGGTCCGCAAGCATCTATTCCAATGTGACAATGATGACAGACTGTATTCTTGAGGTTCTAGATGAAGGAGAGAATGATTTCAGTAAACAGAAGTAGTGTGGATGTTCTTGGTGATTCAAGCAAGCTTGTGGAGGTCTTTGGATTGTGTCCAGTTTGTGTTGGTGGTCCACATTGAAGATTGAGCTTGTAATTGAAGAACTACTTCCAAATGATGGTGTTCTTCCTAAGTCTAGCCGACCGGATGAGTTACACATCCTGCGGATGATGTTGAAGATGTTCTATGAAGAATGACATGTTTCTAAAGAAAGATTGAAGACTCAGATCTGTGTGGCCGATAGTGTGTTGATCCGCTTGAAGTTCTTTTGTAATTAATCATATTGTATTTATGTATTTGTTCTGTAATGTTTGCCGACTTGGATGATTATCCCTAAGTCGATGTCTTGTATAAATAAGGAGTTGTAAAGTCATTTCAAATGTATCTAGTGGAGATGAGAGAGTGGTAGAGAGGAGGAAAGTGAAATGTAGAGCAAAAGTATTGGGCTTAAATGGAACTGACTCGAGCATGGTGAAGATGCTATTCTTCAGTTCAAGTATGTAATACTTATTATTCTGTAGATAGTGTGTCTCTTGTAGGTAGTGGGCCTCTTGTGAGTAGTGTGCTCGGGTAGTGAACCCTAATTAGCATGTGCCATTTTGTTCTTTCTATTCTTCTAATAGAGAATACAATCTTGGGTTAGTCACCCCATGGTTTTATCCCTTAACTGGGTTTTCCATGTCAAAATCTTGGTGTCATTTATGTTAATGTGTTTCTGCTCTTGAATTGTTGCATTACATTTCCATGATTGATTTATTATTATGCTATTGGATTAAGAAAAGAATTTAAGTGATTAATTGGAAGAAAGTTTTGGACAACTGATTCACCCCCCTCTCAGTTGTCTGTCTTAAATCTAACAATTGGTATCAGAGCAAGGTTCCTCTAAAAGGAGCTTAACCGCTTGAGGAGATCCAAGATGTCATCCTACAAGAAGGATAGTCTGAGGTTTGATGGAACCAATTTCACTCTTTGGAAAAGTCACATGGAATGTCACTTGCAATGTATGGGAATGCAATATTGGATCATGGTTTGAAAGAATTATACTCCTCCACAAAATGGTCCAAGAATCATAGATGAAATCAAAGATGCTGAAAATAATCTATAGACTAAAAAAGCTCTTCTAAGTGCCTTGTCTGATTCAGAGCTGACAAATGTTGTTGACCTACAAACTGCTTTCAAGATTTGGGAAAAACTGGAACTTCTACATGAAGGAGACAAGTATGTTAAATGTGCCAAGCTACAGAGTTTGAAAGGAAAATTAAAAAATCTGAAGATGAGAGAAGATGAAAATATTACTACATTTATGCTAAGAGTAAATGAGCTTGTTTGTGGCATTAGATGTGCTGGTTGAGTCTTGGATGAAGATGAGATTGTTGGCAAATTTCTCAGATCCCTTGCTGATTCTTACAAGTACAAGGTTGCTACTATTGAAGAATTCAGATCTATTTCAGGTATCACAAGAGATCAATTGGTTGGTAAATTGGCTGCATTTGAGTTGACTGAGTTCAGAGATGCTCCTCCCAAGACTGAATCTGCATTCAAAGTTAGTGCCTCTATTAAAGGAAAACAAAAGTTTGATCCAGGAGAGAACTCTTCAAAGAAGCTATCATGGTATGAGAAAGCAAGAAAAGACTTGGATGAAGATGAAGTAGAAGCTGCTCAACTTGAAGCCCTTATTGCAAAAAGACTACCAAGAGGATCCGGTAAGTATGAAGGGAAATTACCTTTTAAATGTTTTAACTGCAATAAGATTGTTCATTTTGCCTCAAGGTGTTTGGAAAGATTTTCAAGGCCAAATCCTAACAGATCAAGGTTCTAAAAGAAATGTTACTATGTTCATGAAGATGATGATGATGAAGGAGTAACAGATGATGAATCAGAAACATGAAACAAATCCGGAAGTGACTGGGTGTTTATTGCCATCAAGGAAGAAGATCCAATGCCCTCTGAATCTGCTAATCATAAAATTGTAGAAAGAGCTCTGGCTGCCCAAGTTGAAGAAAAGGATGATTGGGTTATTGATAGTGGATGCTCTCACCATATGATAGGTGACAAAAATAAGTTCATAGATTTGGAAAGGTATGAAGGAGGAGTGGTAAAATTTGGTGATAATTCTACTGGCAGAATCAGAGGTAGAGGAACTATCTCTTTTGATGGGAAGAACAAAACCAGTAATGTACTATATGTTGAAGGTCTAAAGCACAATCTTCTTAGTGTTAGACAACTGGTGGACAAAGGTTATGATCTCCGATTCAAGAATGGAAAATGCAAGATCTTTGAAAGTTCCAGAATAAAGATTGCATCCGGTACTCAAACAAAAGGTAATATCTTCCACTTAGTTGGTACTGGTAAAAGTTGTCTATTTGTTCAAATTGATCAGAGTTGGTTGTGGCATAGGAGAATGTGTCATGTGAATTTTGATAATATCATCAAGATAAGCAACACTCAGGCTGTAAGAGATCTTCCAAGATTGGTGAAACCTACAAATAGTTTGTGCAAAGAATGTCAGTTGGGTAAACAAAGCAGTATCTTATTCAAAAGCAAGGAACAATCCTCTATCAGATTATTGGAATTAGTTCATGTTGATCTATGTGGTTCCGCAAGAATCAAGAGTGTGCAAGGTGATAGATACTTCATGTTATTAATTGATGACCATTCCCAGATGATGTGGGTGACTTTTTTGAAAGAAAAATTAGAAGCTCTTGAGAAATTCAAAATATTCAAGGCTATGGTAGAGAATGAAACTAGATTAAAATTAAAATGTCTGAGGTCTGATAGAGGTGGAGAATTCACATCCGGTGAGTTCATAGAATTCTGTGAGAAACATGGAATAAAGAGACAGTTGTCTGCTCCTAGGACTCCATAGCAGAATGGAGTAGTAGAGAGAAAGAACTGGACCATCCAAGAAGCATCTAGAACCATGATGATGGAAGCAAATGTGATGCAGAGGTAGGGAGAGTCCTAACAAGGTTTCATCAAACTTCATGATTGACTGTCCTAGAGGGGTAGACTATCCTCTTGACTGTCATGGATAACAAAATGTGCATAATGTTCAAAAGAAGGATGGAGGTATTTCCCAACTTTCTAACCTTTCCAAACACCATGAAACACTTTCTTTTGATAGACTAAGACCACTCTAGGTCACAAAGACTCATAACACCATGCATTCCTAGTCACTTGCTTGCAAAGAATACTTATTTCTTGTAGCCCTCTAAAAGGGACTGTTGTTCCTTATTTCTCCAACCAAGAATAGTAACCCAACAACCTTGACATATTTGGATACCCATTATTGATTTCTAAAACATACTAAACATGCATCACAAGTTGCTTTGGGACACACCACCCAAATCTTGACTGTCCCTTGCTGCAGCAAGCCTAATTAGACCTCTTCCACACACCACAAGGACTCCAAACTTGTCCTTAGCCACTATACTCTACTCCAAGGTATTGATCATGCTAGAAAAGGTTTGTTTACATAGATTATGGGCTTCTTGGGTCAACCCAAGAAACTGTCCCACTTGAACACTCACTCTTCAAGCTTACAAATACCCAAAACATTGAAGACATTGGGCTTAGGTTGCACAAAGACTCACTCCAGCTATGTCCTACTTCTGTAACACAAAAACTAGTTGAAAACATGCCAAACCAAGATCATTTCACCCACTTCATGTTTATGGTGTTGGGAGATTAACATGCCAAACCACCGATTTCATAAAACCCCTATAAATCCTCTAAAACCCTAGGTAAATGAGCAGTTTTGGAAGAATGGATAGAAAATCCTTCAACCATAATGGGATCACTCCCAAATCAACTCAAATGCAAGCTAACTCTGTGAACTTCAAGTTTTCTATGCATTTAAGCTCATGACAGAGCAGTACGGACAAGTGTGCCCAAGAGAAATAGCAATAAAATAGTGATAAATTGGAAAAGTAGGGTAGTGGCAGGAAAAGGTTTGACAAACCCTTCAATAACAATAAAATTCCTCTAAGTTTGTTTTAATACAAAGGTAGCACCATCTAATTTATCATCCCATGCATGAGAATATATGTTAATACTGTACGACCATGAGGAAGATGCAAAAGAACAGCAAAATACAGAAAATAGTGAAACTGTAGGAAAAGGACTGGTAAAACATTTAATCTCTCCTTATACTTATCTAAAACCATTCAACAATGCATGCATAAGATAAAGAAGGTAGAAACCTCTAACATTTTCCTGTATGGGTTCATGACAGTACAGTAGGTATGATTTTTGGGGTAGAAAGTAAGAAAAAATAGTGAAAAGGTAGCAAAAAGACTTTTTTCTATAGTTTTCCTCCCTGGACTATCTACTGTTTGCCTTCCTTCTTCTACCTCTTTATAGGGCAATCAATGTCTCCAACCTTGACATAACTCAAGTCCCATGCCTGCTGCTCTCTAGGACTGTCATCCACCTTCTTCTGTTGCATCTGTTCCTGTTGCTTCCCATCATCCTTAACCTGCACATTCAACTGTAGTTTCTCTCCAAAACAAATAGTACCATGTTCCTTCTTCTCTTCACAAGGCAAAGGTATCAGTTTGAACTTCTTACCATCTTTGTGCACCACATAGTTATTAGTATAACCATCATGAATTGTTCTCCTCAAGTGTTGCCATGGCCTACCCAAGATTATATGCCCACATGTCATTGGAATAACATCACACAAAACATAGTCCTGATATGGACCAATTGTAAAATCAACATATGCCTTCTTAGTAACCGTTACCTGCTGCTCTTGACTCACCCAAGTGACATTGTAAGGACGAGGATGATCAAAACTTTTCAATCCCAACTTGTGCACCATTTCCCAAGAAACTAGATTATCATGAGAACCTGAATCTACAATCAACTTGCATATCTTTCCATGGCTTAAACAATTAGTTCTGAAAATAGATACCTATGGTGGTTGTTGCATTTTACCTTTCTCCACCATAAGTATTTCTCCAACCATCATTGGAGAGGTTGACGACATTTCTGGTTCTTCTGGCTGCTCCTCCTCTTGTGCCAAGTGAATCTTTCTGTCCTTTCTCCTATCAACATCATCCTTCTTAGGACATTTAAAAGATGTGTGTCCCACCTCATTGCAGTGATAACATTTTCCGATAAACACTCCTCTTCCAGATCCAAATATACCTCTACCCCTGAAATCTGCACTATGTCCTTGTTTGAAATCAGCACCTTGTCATTGTGCCTTGCTCATGTCTTCTTGACTTTCACTAACTTGCTTTGTATTGAAAGATCCTCTGCCTCTAGAGGTATTGCCTCTGCCTCTAGTTGACTTATCTTGTCTTCTTTTTAGTTTCTCTTCCACTATTACTGCCATTTGATAATAGTCTTTAACACTCCTTGGATTTGCCAACACTAACTCATCATGCATGTTAAATCTCAAACCACCAATATACCTAGCAACTTTTTGCACTTCAGTTTCATTTTGACCAGACCTTATACTCAACTTATAAAACTCTTTAGTGTATGTATTAACATCCATTTCCTTTTGCCTTAAACCTTGAAGCTTTTTAAACATTTGAACTTCATAATCTTTAGGCAAGAATTTACCTTTGATTTTTACTACCATCTTGTCCCATGAGACAATCTTTGCCTTTCCTTGCTTTCTTCTCTCTATCTGCTGATAATCCCACCATAACAAAGCATGACCTGTCAGCTTGGTCTTTGCAATCTTCACTTTCTGATCCTCAGGAACTTCTTCACACTCAAAGTGATTGTCTAATGCTGCAATCCAGTTTAACAACTCTTCATCATTTAGGCTTCCTCCATACTTTGGCACATCTATCTTCATCTTATGCTTGTCATCTTTCACTGCCCTCAGCAACTTTACAATCCTCTAATCCTCAGGGTCTAACTCTTCTTCCACATCTTCATATTCAACTTCTTCTTCCTCAGACTCAATCCTTTCACCTAGAGCCACTCCTCTTCTCTGATTTTGTTCTAGGGTAGCCATTCTTTCCTTCAGCTCCCTCAACTCTCTAGCATGCTTCTCTTTCAATTCATTCATCTCTTGAGCCATGTTTCTTGCTCTTGGAGGCATCTTGATAAACTTCTTCAACTCAACACTTCACAAACCTACTAACTATGCTCTAATACCAATTTGATGCAGAGGTGGGGATCAAACACGTAGACATTCTTCATGTGGCATGGGCTGATCATGTGAAAAAGTGACAACATATTTCCAATTCAAGGATGTTGAGATAGGCCAAATTGCTATTTTAAGGTTGAAAAAATAAAGGGTAAGTTGTCAAACTCCCTAATTACATTGGACACTATCAATTTGCCAAGAAAAACACTCTACAAAACACCAGAACTCTCAAGATTGCTCACTACCCTATGGTTTCCTCTCAAGCTGATCAACCAGCTAGTAACCCTATCTATGAGGTTTTCAAAGCATAACATGTAGAGGAAAGGACAAACCCATGAATGGAGATAGATCTAGGACACCAATTCTGATGCTACACCACATAACTCACATGCAATAGAGGTCCCTTTAGAACATAAGCTTCAAAATAGGACTGTGCCTGCTGCAACAGGCCTAATTAGGCCTCCATCACACACCCAAGAGCCACCAAACTCTTTCTCATGCCTTGCACTCAGTTCTAAGGTATTAGTAATGCTAAAATAGGTTTTTTCATATGGATTTGAAGGTTAATAGGCCACCCCAAGCTGCTGCATCCTCAAACACTCACTCAAATACTCACAAATGTCTAACACAAGAAGATACTAGGCAAAAATAGTCACAAATTCTTCTTTTCTCCTATTCCCAACTCCTGCAATGAATTCAACAGAGAGAGAAGGGTAAGACAGAGCCATTCCACCCATACTCAGTTGATCAATCAAAAGGAAAGAGTCAAGAAACAAACTTTCTTCTTAAACCCCCCAAAAAAACTCTAAAACCCTAGGTAAATGAGTAGTTTTAGAAGAATGGATAGAAAATCCTTCAACCATAATGGGATCACTCCCAAATCAACTCAAATGCAAGGTAACTTCATGAACTTCAAGTTTTCTATGCATTTAAGCTCATGACAGAGCAGTACGGACAAGTGTGCCCAAGAGAAATAGCAATAAAATAGTGATAAATTGGAAAAGTAGGGCAGTGGCAGGAAAAGGTTTGACAAACCCTTCAATGACAATAAAATTCCTCCAAGTTTGTTTTAATACAAAGGTAGCACCATCTAATTTATCATCCCATGCATGAGAATATATGATAATACTGTACATCCATGAGGAAGATGCAAAAGAACAACAAAATACAGAAAATAGTGAAACTACAGGAAAAGGATTGGTAAAACGTTTAATCTCTCATTGAACTTATTTAAAACCATTCAACAATGCATGCATAAGATAAAGAAGGCAGAAACCTCTAACATTTTCCTGTATGGGTTCATGACAATATGGTAGGTACAATTTTTGGGGCAGAAAGTAAGAATAAATAGTGAAAAGGTAGCAAAAAGACTTTTTTTTCTTAAAATCAACCTTTTTCTCTCACTCCATCGTGGGGAAAGCTATTATTAAGGAAAAACTGACTACTTTTACTAAAAAGACTATTTTTGTCTAAAAATAGACTATACTAGTTGAGAAAACTGCAGACCACTACACAAAAAATGACTAAACTAAACTCCACTAACTGCCTATGCCTTTTAAGGCTTTATTACAATATTGAAGATGGTCTCAAGGACCTTATTAACAAACAACACAATTTGAAAATCTAACCAAAACCCTGATGTCTTGGTGCTCCTGCACCAAAATGTTCCTCAGATCTATTGGAGAGAAGTTGTAAGCACTACAGTCTATACTCTCAATTGAGTACAAATTAGAAGCAATACCGGTAAGACTCCCTATGAACTTTGGTTTGGTATCACTCCCACTGTGAGGTATTTTAGAGTCTTTGGTAGTAAATCTTACATTAAAAGAGATGAAGATATAGGAAAATTTGATGCTAGAAGTGATGAAGGAATATTCTTAGATTATTCTACTCAAAGCAAAGCATACCGGTGTTTTAACAAGAGATTAAGGAAGATTGTTGAAAGTACAAATGTGAAGGTTGATGAAGGTGATGAAAAATCCTCAAGGTTTTATGAATATGATGAAGATGATCAAAATGATGTTTTTGTTCAAGAAGTCCAACCTCCCTCTAAAATTTAGTTTTAGACTGATCCGATAAATCAAGAAGGAGAGATAAGTTTAAATGAACTTGTTCAAGAATCAAAAGTGCAAGAAACTCCCAAAGTTCCCAGGTATGTAAGACTGAATCACTCTAAAGATTAGATCATAGGTGATAAAAGAAAAGGTGTACAAACAAGAAGAAGGATTGCTCAAGATTTAGAAGAGTATTGTCTAATTTCAAAGATTGAACCTAAAACAGTGAATGAATCTTGCAATGATGAAAACTAGACTAAAGCAATGAAGGAAGAGCTGATGTAAATTGAGAAAAATCACACTTGGGATCTTGTTCCCAGACCTAAAGACAAGAATGTGATTGGAACCAAATGGGTCTTCTGGAATAAATTGATTGAAGATGGTGAAGTAGTCAGAAACAAAGTCAGATTGGTCTGCAAAGGTTACTCCCAAGTAGGAGTTGATTTTGAAGAAACTTTTGCTCTGATGGAAAGAATTGAAGCAATCAGATTATTTCTTGCTTTTACTACCTTCAAGGATTTCAAAGTATATCAGATGGATGTCAAGTTTACCTTCCTAAATGGTGACCTGGAAGAAGAAGTTTACATTGAGCAACTGGATGGATTTCAATTGTTTGATCATGGTGATATGGTCTGCAAATTGAAGAAAGCACTATATGGACTCAAGCAAGTCCCAAGATCTTGGTATGAAAGATTGGATAAGCATCTTTTGAAGATTGGTTTCAACAAAGGTACTACTGATAGTAATTTGTATTTCAAAATTGATCATGAAAATATCTTGATTGTTGAAGTGTTTGTTGATGATATCATTTTTGGAGGAAGAGATAGTATGTGCAAAACTTTTGCAAATCAAATGAAAAGTGAATTTGAGATGTCCATGTTTGGGGAAATCAATTTATTCTTGGGTCTACAAATCACTTAAACAAAGAATGGAATCTTCATTTCTCAGACCAAATATGTGAAAGAATTGTTGAAGAAATTTGGGATGGAAGACTCAAAACCAATGAATACTCGCATGGCAACCAGATGTAAATTGAGCAAAGATGATGACTCTCCTAAGGCTGATCAGAAAAACTACAGGTCAATGAATGGAGGACTATTATATCTCACTCAAACTAGACCTGACATTATGAATGTTGTTGGTCTTGTTACTAGATTCCAAGTTGATCCTAGAGAATCTCATGTCATGGCAATCAAGAGGATTTTTAGATATCTAAAAGGGACAGTTGAGTATGGTTTGTGGTATCCTAGAGATCATGATTTCTCTCCTCATGCATATACAGATGTGGATTGGGCAGGAGATGTGGATGACTAGAAGAGTACCAGTGGTGGAGTATTCTTTTTGGGGAAGAGATTGGTTTCTTGGCTGAGCAAGAAACAAGAGGCAATATCTTTGTCCACTACAGAAGTAGAATATATCGCAGTAGCAAGTACTTGCACTCAAGTATTGTGGATGAAGCAAATGCTAAGAGATATCAGAGTGGAGTATAAGGAACCTATCACAATCTTCTATGATAATTCAAGTGCAATAAACATATCAAAGAATCCAGTGTTGCATTCAAAGACTAAACACATATCCATCAAGTTTCACTTTTTGAGAGAGCAAGTGAACACGAATGAAGTCAAATTGGACTTTGTACCTTCCAAGGATCAGATTGTAGATATTTTTACTAAACCTCTACCTAAGGACTCTTTTGAGTATCTCAGGGAGAAGTTAGGGGTTATTACCCCTCCGGTTATGAATTAAGGTGCACTGTTGTGCATTAGTCTGGTGGATCTCATAGTCATATCTTGTGGTCCGGATTGATGTTTGGGAAGTTGTTACTCAAGGGGAGCAGCTTGTATGATTCTGAAGTAATGAAAGTATGTGCCCTTTGCCATTGATGTCAAAGGAGGAGAGAAGACATGTGAAAAACAAGTGGTTGCTGATCAAAGGGGGAGCAGTAAAGAAAGAGAAGACATGTGAATAGTTGTTGTTGATAGGGGGAGTTGTTCTTGTCTTGATGGTTAAAATCTAAGTTTTTCACATATGTTGCCATCAATAACAAAGGGGATATTGTTGCAAGTATGGACCTAACGGGTGTTGTCATTGATGTCAACATACTCTTGTTGCATTGATGATAAGGATTGGATGAGCTGTGTGCTAAGGATATTGAGAAAATTAGTCCTAATCAGGAATAGAGAAGAATAGTGAAGATAGTAAGGTAAAGATCTTAGCTAAGATGAAGATAAGAGGATGCATCTCAAATGGTTTGTAGATATGTGTCTTGAGATGATCTAGTAAGGATTTTAGAGGTCTGCATGAAGATCTGAAGAAGTTATGCCCTCTTGAGTAAAACTGGTTCTAGTAGGTGTTTAGAGGTGACAGAGTGACTCAGATAGGTCTGGTGAGATCCAGAAATTCAATATCTTGTTCTGCGGATTTGGTGGAGTGTTTAGGAAGTCAATGTGAATTGACAACCCAATTAGTTTGTGGTCTGGAGGTCTGCAAGCATCTATTCCAATGTGACAGTGATGACAGATTGTGTTCTTGAGGTTCTGGATGAAGAAGAGAATGATTTCAGTAAACAGAAGTAGTGTGGATGTTCTTGGTGATTCAAGCAAGCTTGTGGAGGTCTTTGGATTGTGTCCAATTTGTGTTGGTGGTCCACATTAAAGATTGAGCTCACAATTGAAGAACTACTTCTGGATGATGGTGTTCTTCCTAAGTCTAGTTGACTGGATGAGTTACACATCTTGCAGATGATGTTGAAGATGTTCTGTGAAGAATGACATGTTTCTAAAGAAAGATTGAAGACTCAGATCTGTGTGGCCGACAGTGTGTTGATCCATGTGAAGTCTTTTTGTAATTAATCATATTGTATTTATGTATTTGCTCTGTAATGTTTACCTACTTGGATGATTATCCCTAAGTTGATGTCTTGTATAAATAAGGAGTTGTAAAGTCATTTCAAACGTATCCAATGGAGATGAGAGAGTGGTAGAGAGGAGGAAAGTGAAAGGCAGAGCAGAAGTATTGGGCTTAAATGGAACTGACTCAAGCATGGTGAAGATGCTATTCTTCAGTTCAAGTATGTAATACTTATTATTTTGTAGATAGTGTGTCTCTTGTAGGTAGTGGTCCTCTTGTGAGCAGTGTGCTCAGGCAGTGAGCCCTAATTGGCATGTGCCATTTTGTTCTTTCTATTCTTCTAATAGAGAATACAATCTTGGGTTAGTCACCCTGTGGTTTTTCCCTTAACTGGGTTTTCCACATCAAAATCTTGGTGTCATTTGTGTTAATGTGTTTTTGCTCTTGAATTGTTGCATTACATTTCCATGATTGATTTATTATTATGTTGTTGGATTAAGAAAAGAATTTAAGTGATTAATTGGAAGAAAGTTTTGGACAATTGATTCACCCCCCCTCTCTGTTGTCTAACTTAAATCTAACAGAAAGCAGTGGCAGGGATGAGTTAAACAGAGCTGATAGAACTTGATTCTAGAAGTTTTTAGTCATTTGAACAATAGGGTCAAGGACATTAGGTGCCCTAGTCCTGGGTTAAGGTTTTGCAAGATTTCTAGATCTAGGTGTCTTCAATGTGTGTCTTCCTGTCTCCTATACACTAGTACAGAAACAACAATATATTACTAAAAGAACTACTAAAAACTACTTATAAATGACCAAACATGGTCACGTGACCATTAGTAGTTTATTTCTAGTCATTTATAACACGACCAAATTGATGACTAAACCAATTTTATTCAGTTATTTGTTGTTTTGATTGATCTATTTGGTAGTATATTTAGTCATTGATTGTTGTAGTCTGGTCACTTATTTAGTCATTTTTTATTCACAGATATATTTAATCGTTAATTTAGTCATTGATTGTTGTTAACTAGTCACTTATTTAGTCATTTGATTCACTGATTTCTATCCATTGGTAGTATATTTAGTCATTAATTTTAATCATCATTTTTTATCAATTTGGTAGTATATTTAGTCATTTTTATTCACTGATTTAACACTAATAATATATTTAGTCATATTTATTCACTGTTCACTTATTTATGTCAATTGGTAATATATTTAGTCAATTTAATTATTAATTGACATCAATTAGTAGTATATTTAGTCATTTTGAAGCTTGCATTTAGTCATTGGTATATTTAGTAGTATATTTTGAAGCTTGCACATTGAAACAACTTTGAGAAGGTAAAGACAACTTGTTTTATTGATAAAAAATGCTTACAAACAACATACAGATCTGAAACTAAGTTACAATACTTTCTCTTTGCTAAAAAAACCTTCATGGTTACAATACATAGCTCAAAGAATGAGCAAGAAACTAATTTTTGAAGTATCACTAAGCATAGAAGCACAAAGACATTCATAGATGTCTTCTTCACAAATCCATGACTGTCCCATGAAGGTCACTATCCTAGTTAAAGATCACACTGTCATCTCTGTAGAGATCCTGTGTCATGTACCCAACTTGCTCTAGTTCATAAGTTGCCACTGTGAATTGTTACCTGTAGCAATAAATTGTCCTTATCTCTGATGATTATGCCTCTGACGACTGTCATCTTTGGTAGGATGCCTCAATTTTCATGGACTGTTATTCAACATTGCCTTATGACTAGGCTATGCATTGTCCTAATAAAACTTGTAGCTTCTTGAAATGCATTGTCCAATCACTTGTCAACCTACTATCATGCATTTTCCCTTTATAAAATAACAATGCCTCATGACTACCACTACCTAGCTAATTATTCTAGCATGCTTTCACTTGAATGCCTTGACTATCTTTGACATCACTATATCTTTTCCAAATTCCTTGAAAATAGTTCATCACTAGTACTGTTACCTAGGTATGCACTCTATGTCATTTGCCAGACTATTCCTAGTGTGGAAACGCATGTCTAGAGCCCTTCAATGCAAGCACATGCCCCTTCATCTCTTAAAACTTCTGCAGCATGGGCAATCTCCCTGGAGCAAGTTGTAATGTGTAGAATCCAAGAAGGAGAGTGTCGATTATGTCCCATATATGAAGCTCTCTCCTTCAATGCATCTAACAATAACCCTAGAATCTTTCCTCCTTTATATGCAACGTGTCATCTAATATGAGCAACAAGGTGTTGCTTTTTCCACCATGAATGAAGTTGTGTCTCAATACAACCAACAAAATTACTATTAGTCTCAATTCAAAAAGAATAAAAGTGCATTGTATATTGCAAGTTTACAAAAGTAAGTCCAAAAATAGCAGAAAGATAAACAAATTAAAAAATTGTAGCCTTGTTAACAAATGCCTTAAACAAAGTGTTCAACATAGACCTGAAATATGCATATTGAACCCTTGATTTCTGAACCTTGTTCAAAGTTTAAGAAAGGTGATACACTCATATTATAGAATGAAGTTGACATTATAGAATGAAGGTTGTGATCTATGAAGTCAAAATAAAAGCCAAAAGCACAAAATCAAATGCAAAAACAAATGATATACCTTCACATGTGACCCACAAATCTAAGATAGGGTGGAAGGAGTTGCACTCAAACTCCTTAGATTTACCCAAGTAGATGAAGAATGGAATGTGGATTTTCTCAATGCATTCAACATAATAGGATGAGGGATTTGGATTTAGATAGAGATTGAGATGGGGATGAGGAATGATTTTGGCATTATGATGGTATGATGAAGAGATTTGAGAGGAATTTGGGCATGGTAAGGATGCAAGAAGAAGTTGTTTTGAATGTCTTAGAGAAGGGTCTCATTTATAAATTTTTGGAAAATGGATGGAAGGTGAGGATTAAAAGATGAGATCAAGGGCTATAAATACTTGAGAGTTAGGGTTAGGATTGGATTCATAGCCTTGTGACAAGTGTCACAAGAGGAGTGGATGAGAGAGATCAAGGGTTGAGATTTGATCAATGGTTTTGGAGGGGCTCTCATTATTTGTAAATTTTAAATTCACAAGGGGAAAGGTGTGGAGGATAAAAATGAATTAAAAATTTATTTTTGGGAAGAGTGGATATGATAAGTGAATTAAAAACTCATGGGGGAGTGTGAATTAAAAATTCACTTTTATGTGGAGATGTGAAGGTTGAAGGACACATATACACTTACATGTGTAAGAGGGTGATAAATGATGTGTAAGGAAGATTTGACCCTTTGAATAAAAAATTGATTTTTATTCAAAGGTGTGTGGGAGGATGGGCTAAGCAAGGTTAATTAAGTGTTTAACTTAATTAATTTAGGTCTAGGGGGTAGGTAGGGTAGGGTAGCTAATTAAATAATTGCTATTTAATCAACTAGGCTAGGTTTAGGTTGATTAGTAGGGTAGATTAATTAGATAAGCATGATTTATCTAATTAATGAGGATTAGGGAAATGCGAAAATTAACTAAATAAATATTGGGTATATTTATTTAATCAATGAGGATAGTGTTATAAGGTAAAGTGATAAATTAAGTGAATTAATTGATCACAACGGATAGATAAATGGCTAAGGGTAGATGATTAGGGATAAATTAATTAAATAAAAATAAATTTATTTA
Source organism: Cunninghamia lanceolata (assembly GCA_027924645.1). NCBI lineage: Eukaryota > Viridiplantae > Streptophyta > Pinopsida > Cupressales > Cupressaceae > Cunninghamia > Cunninghamia lanceolata. The sequence continues at coordinate 1,415,821 of BSBN01000030.1, forward strand.
ATTAATAGGAGGGATAATTGTTTGTGTAGAGATACGGGAAATTGGTTTTGTGAAGCAAGTCAATTTTAGGTGTCTACATTTGCCCCTCTTTGAAATGGTGTTGCAGCTAAGTAACACTATTTTAAAGAAGTTAAAATATAGAGTTGGATTGGATAGAAAAAGGTTTTGGCTTAGAAGAATAGGGTAAGGTCTAGGGATGATTGGTAAGGGTGATGCCCCCTTGAGAGGATAGGTGGGTTGTAAGGACACGGGTGTGCTCTCAAAATGGATGGGATGGATTGGTAGAAGTGGTTGGAGGATAAGGGGTGAGATGAAAGAATGATGATGGACTGATGATTAGATGATAGATAGATTGGAAAATGGATGATCATTGTGTTGAAAATGATTTAGAGCAATCCTAGGTTTGTTATAGCAAAGTGGATATTTTCACCAAGGTATAGAAGACCAGGGTAATGATGTTTATCCAACAATTGCATGGACTAGACATGGAAACAAGAGGGTGATCCCATGCATGCCCAAGATAGTACAACCTTGTCTAGATGAGGGAAGGGGACTCATAGTATAATCCCTTAATACACAAAATGTATGATGAACCTTAGATGCACAAGGAGATCAATATGCTAGAACTGACCCTACAATCCACAAGATATGAATACTAGCTTGGAGTAATGAAACCAACCCACAAGCACAACATACAAAAGCAATGACTATGCCCCATTCTAGATGTTTTTTCCACATACCATGATATAGTGAGATCAAGGTAGCTTTGATGTGATCTTCAAATAGGACAAAAGATAAAAAAAATCAAGAACCAAAAGACCAACGAACCAAACAAATAGCCATTGTATCTCTTGCCAAGATGGATAATGATTTGATAGATTCTGCCTATTGTAGGAACAATATATCCTAAGGCAACAATCGATGGATGATTGGACCATGCTTAGTTGATGTTGTAAGATTGGCTCAAGATATGATGGTTACAAGTTGTGGTTGATGTTGTTTTGATAGTTGATGATTTTTGTTAAGGTATGATGCCTTGATAGGTGATGTGATGCTTGGATCTAGTGTAAGCTCAGTGAGTAGGGACCATCCAAGCAGGTTGGATGGGTACATCTTATGTACCTGAGTACTGGATACTTCCTTCGTATTCCAGACTGCCTACATACCCTGTATCCACGGGATCAAGGCACATTAAGATGCAGGTGGTGATGATATGTAGTTCTGATTTGTGATGGAAATGTGGGAATGGTTCAAAATGGATCTGTTGATGTTGGAAGATGAGATGTTGATGGAATGATGTTTGATTTTGGGATGGATATTTTTGGGATTTTATGGATTTTTTTTTGGATTTTTGTGATTTTCAAAAGGGAATGGTTTATTATGAGATGGTTGCATTGGATTTCGTTTGGATGCCTAAGTGCTAGATACCAATGGAAATGGAACACCAACTCTAGAGGTGAAGGTGATGGGGTTGGGTTGGGGGATTGGTGATGAAAGGATACTGGCTAGGAGATTTTGATAAATGGATAGATACATGTAGATAAGGGGTAGGATGGGGGATAAAGGATCAGGTAGGGATACATGATAAGTGGTTGGAGGGATTGTCAGTGGAAGGTGATAGAGAAGAGATTCATGATAGATGGATTGGAAGATAGAGATAGGGATGCAAGATAGATGGATGGGAGATGGGGATAAGGATTTACTCCAAGGGTTATGTTGCAAGGAATCATATGCCACAATGCTTAAGATTTTGCATGATGGGTTTACATTTGAGTGGATGGACTTTGTAGTAGATGGATGGAGGATATGCTTGGAAAGGGAGTATGTCAAGAGGTGTCCAAAGCAAGTTTTTTGATATTTTGCCCCTTGTTTTTATCAAGATCTAAGGAGGAGGATATATTGGATAAAATGGATGGGGAATGATAGGATAAATAGGGGATGATGGATAGGAATATGATAGGATAAATAGGGGATAGTGGATAGGAATATGATAGGATAAGTAGGGGATAGTGGATAGGAATATGATAGGATAAGGATAAGATAGTGGATAAGATGTGTAAAGGATTTTATGGATGTGGGTGATTTTGCCCCCAAGTGTAGGGTACAAATGGATGGAGAAGGGATTACACATGATGCCCATAAGGGGTTTTCATCATTGTACTTGCCAAGGTGCCACAAGGAGTGGTTTTCACCATTAGACGGATTTTTTTTCTTTACTATTTTCTTGATTTTTTTATTTTTTTATTCTTTTGCTTTTTTGATGGAAATGGGACTCTAGCATCTATTTCCATAGCAAGGCAAAGATGATCCCATGTTGGATAGCATTATGGATGATGATTGCATAGATGTTGGTAGATAGGAGAAGATGGAATGTATGGTGGGTAGTGGATTATGATGTGGATTATGCAATAGCATGGACCATAGGAATGTGATTGGGAAGATATGTAGGATAGTGGATGAAAGATGGAGAAATGGGGATATGTGGGAATGTCAAGTGGTGGAGGGGAACCAAGACCAATGGTTACACACATTATGATGTATTTGGAAGATTGTACTTTGGATGTGGAGTTTGGAGTAATCGAGATAGGGGATTTTTGGATGGTCAATTTGGGGTTTTAGGGACCCAAATAAATTTAGGTTTTGGGGGATTTTTAGATGGGGAGCAGGATGTTTGGGATTTTGGGGTAGATTGGGATGTGGATGCTTCACTAGAGTTTGGTGCTTTTTGTTTAGGGACCCACACCATTTTTGTTTTTTCTTTTTCTTGTGATGGTGTGGGCTTTGATAGCCTTTTGGATTTTTGATTTTGCTTGGAAGGGATAACATCTTTAGGCTTTTGTGCTTTATGAGTCAAGGCATTCAAATTTTTTAATCCCATGGATTTGGGGGAAGCTTCATGTTTGAAAGATGTGTGCTTTTGTTGGTCTTGATTGGGAAATTTAGGGGGTTTATGGGTGGAGGGGTTAAAAGTGGATTTATGGATAAATAGACGAGGAGATTTGAGGATGGGGATATTAGGAGTGGGGAGGATAGGAGAATGAGAGGATTTGTGGATAGGGTGTTTGGCATTGGTAGGATAGGAGGTAAAGTGGATTTGATAGGGATATTTGGAGTTGGAAGTAGTGGAGGTAAATTTGATGGAGGAAGATGGACGGTCACATACTTTTGCAAATGATATGATGATGAAGGAGGAATGACGACATATGATTTAGGGGTGTGATGTGATGCACCAGATTTAGAATTGGGTGAATGGATTTTAGAGGATACGTGGGTGGTACCAACATGTTTATTTTGTTTTCCTTGGGATGTATAGCCAAGGTCATGCAAGGATGGATGGAATGTGGTTTGGATAGGCTCCAAGATGCCTTGTTCGTGAAGGCCTAAGCCTTTGCCTTGATAGTTCATGTGTTGGAGCATGTGACATGCAATGGGATGTTTGGTGCTTTGGAAACAAGACACAAGTCCATTATTTGTTGGAGAAGGTTAGGTGGTGGATGGAAGTTGTTCACCTCCTACAAGGGAGTCACCATGGATGAAGGTTCCTTGTCCAAGTGAATAGGACGATGGATTTGGGATGGGATTAGTTGATGGAGGTAAAGGATTAATGGGGGATGGTGAAGGGGTGGTAGAAGATGGTGTGAGATCAATAAGGTGATCAATAGATGGGAGGGAATCAGGGATGGGATTAGATGGGATGGTTAGATCTGGATTGAGATAGGGGGTTAATATTTCAACATGCTTTGGATTTGATGGATTGTGTGTTTGGATAGAAGTGGACATGACTTGGATGGTGATGGTAGGTTCTTGGATGGATGTGATGGGTGCTTGACTTATGCTAGGAAATTGTTCAAGAGGTTTGGTGGGTGTTGGATTGCATGAGGGTGTTTGATTCCTTGCTAACAGCCAATGGATGGCATCCTTCATGAGTGTATGGGTTGAAGAACAATATAACAGATGGATAATGATGGTGGATGGTGTAGGATTAGGATTGGGATTGGATAGGGGGTGATGGGATTAGGTAGTGATGGTTCTTGGATGGGTTCAAGGATAGGTGTGGGACAAGATGGTGGTGTTGGATGGGTGGAGGATTTGGGGGATTCCATTATTTTTCTTGGTGATGTTCTTTGGAGGAAATCCTACAAGGATTCTTTCAATGTCGTGGGCTTAGGATTTGGAAGATTTGATGGTGGATTAGATGGTGTATGGGTGATAGGGGTTGGTGGATTGGGATATTGTGATGGGGGGATAGCGATTGATGGATTGTAAGGTAGGTATGGTGATATTGTGATGGAGGGAGTGGAGGATGGGGATTAGAGGATGGGGGATTTGTATGGGGAAATGGTTGTTGATTTAAGCTTTGAATTTCGGCCATGAGGTGTGCTAGATTGGTGTTCCCTTGATCAAAGTTAGCATGACAAAGGTTGGGGGGTGGATAAGTTGTAGGTATTGATTGGTTGGATAGGTACGATGGTATGGATGTATAGGGGGATGAAAATTGATATGAGGGTAAAGGTTGATATGATGGAGCTTGATATGATGGAGGTTGGTATGAGATTGATGGTGTGGATATATAGGATGTTGAAGGTTGATATGATGAGGGTTGATATGATGAAGATGGGGTAGGGGTTTGGGATTCTCCAATGATGAGGTGTGCTAAGGGTATATCTCTAATGTCATTTTTGCATTTTTCCTTAGCACTAGGATCCATGTTCTCATAGATTTTTCTAAGTCTTTGTAATTGTTGCATTACTACATAAGGATCCATTTTGTTGGAGAGATGTAGGATGATGGAAGATAATGTATGATTGCGATGTTGGGAATCAAATTTCAAGACCTTAGGGTGATTCAATTTGCTTCAAAGGATGGACGATTCCCTATACTTAAGGTGGACTAATGACACTTAAGTAATCGAATTGATTCGGTTGATTTGATTCGATGATCAATTAAGGTCTTGATTTTTTATTTGGTTGATTTGAATTTGGAGTTTGATAGTGATGTTGGGGGACTTGGATGTTGATTAGGATCGATGTTGATTTTGGATTGGATTTGGAATATGGTTTGGAAGATTATGGATTGATGTTGGTTGGATTTTGGATTTGATTTGAATGAGATGGGATTAGAATGATGTTGATGAATTGGATTAAGGATGATGAGGGTGATTAGGATAAGATTGGATTGAATGATTTGGATGATGATGTGGATAAGATAGGTGGTTAGGATGATTATGATAGATGGGTGATTGGATTAAGATGAAGTGGATAAGAATGATTAGGATGATGAAGATAGATTATGACTAGAGAGGAAGTGGATTAGAATTTGATCAAGCTCAAATAAAGGGATTAGATAAGCTCAATTTATGGGGTTTGATAAATGGGGGGATGGTTTAGTAGTGTTGGGAGGAAAACCCAGCCCAATGTGGGGGGGGTGCAAGGGGGCAAACGCGACCCCCCGTTGACAAGGGTTTGGGGGCATAGCCCCTGACTAGATTTTTTTTAAAAATGGGCTTATAAAATTGATGTTTTTGATGGAAAAATTTGATTTTTGGACATGGATGAAGAAGGCACTAAAATAGATGGAAATGACATTGAAACAGAGAGGAATGGTGCTAAAGGATGCGAATGGTTGGACTGATGGATGAATTTGTTTTTTTTTGGCAAGTAGACAAACTATCAAGAAAGAAAACACAATGGCCAAAGGTTTTGTTTGTGAAAGATTTATCAAGCATGCACAACCTAAGGTGAAGTAAGGATAATACTTGTTGAACAAGTAGAGGGATTTTGGCTTATAGAACAATGGTTCACAGTGGGAGTACATTCGGGGGATTGGTACCTTACGAGCATTCGATAAACCACTTAAGGTTTTGACTAGCTCTACTAGGGGTTTCATATACACAAGGTACTACTCCCTTTCCAGCTAGCACAGAATGGTAAGCACTCATACCGATTAGACTTAGTTTTCTCCTTATCCTCAATTTACATATAGTGGACCGGATGAAAGTACTGCTTGGGGTCGCCAATGAGTTCTCCAAATGGATGTGTCTCAAGGGCAGGCCCACTTCCTAGAAAAAAGAGGATAGAACCATTTCTCTTCACCCAAGATCCTTTTGAAGGCAAGGGGAGAGGATACTTTGATTCTACCCTATGGGATAACACAAACGTGCAAGTGCACCAAACACGGCAAACACTTCTCTAATGTTATTTTTAAACCCAAATTGAAATGTGCCTAAAGTTGTTTGTTGCAAGCAATGATTAATTTTAGAGCACCAAAATCAAATATTTTCTACACTAAGGCACACAAGGATTCTTTTTAGGTGCACCAAAATGAAATGTTTGATTGTAGATTGTTTACAAGCAAGATTGATTTATGCACCAAATTTAAGTATTTTCTAAACTAAGCACACAAAGGTTCTTTTTAGGTGCACCAAGATAAAGTGTTTTCTATGCTAAGAAATCCCTACAAAAAATGTTAGTAACTTCCAGATTGTGCCCCAAGATGACTTGAAATATCCTATAGAAAGGGGGCCTAACCCTGCACAGATCTCTAAGCTAGCACATAAAAATAGCACCAATCTAGAGGCAAGATAATGTTAATATACAAGATAGCGCCAATACAGAAGATAGTGCCAATATATAAGATAGTGCCAATATACAAAATAGTGCCAATACAGAAGATAGCGCCAATATACAAAATAGTGCCAATATACAAAATAGTGCCAATACAGAAGATAGCGCCAATATACAAGATAGCGCCAATATACAAAATAGTGCCAATATACAAGAAATAGCACTGTTGTGGCTAAAGATGTAGTTTGCTTGATTGTTATAGAAAAAAAGGTGTCAATCTGGGCCCCATTAGCACCAATACAACACAGTGAGGGTCAAAGGTCTCAAAAGGATTGATTTTAGTTACAAAAATGATTGACCAAAAGGGGTGAGTGGTTGTTTTCAGTCCCTAATCATGAAAATACCATAAACAATGCCTCAAATGATGTTTTAAACAAACCAATAAACAAGGATTAGAAAACAAGATATTGGATAGATTTTAGGAAAAAAATTTCCATAGTTTCCCCTTGTCTCTGTGTATTTCCTGCAAAAATTGAGAGTTATAGATGCTAAAAATGATAGAAAGAAAGAAAAACACAAAAGATTCAAGCCAAAATGTTAGTGGTTTTGTTGTGTGAAAATAATGCCAATACAACTGTAGATAGCGCTAATTCTAGAAGTAATGGTGCCACTGTGTAGGTAAATAGCACCACACCTACAAAATGTCTTGAAACACATGTAAAACTCACAAAAGATGTTAGATAGGGACCTTGTGGGTCCCACCAGGCATGCTAATGTGATCTATGAAGTTAAAATGAAAGCCAAAAACACAAAATCAAATGTAAAAACAAATGATATACCTTCACATGTGACCCACAAATCCAAGATAGGGTGGAAGGAGCTGCACCCAAACTCCTTAGATTTACCCAAGTAGATGAAGAATGGAATGTGGATTTTCTCAATGCATTCAACACAATAGGATGAGGGATTTGGATTTAGATGGGGATTGAGATGGGGATGAGGATTGATTTTGGCATTATGATGGTATGATGAAGAGATTTGAGAGAAATTTGGGCATGGTAAGGATGCAAGAAGAAGTTGTTATGAATGGCTTAGAGAAGAGTCTCATTTATAGATTTTTGGAAAATGGATGGAAGGTGAGGATTAAAAGATGAGATCAAGGGCTAGAAATGCTTGAGAGTTAGGGTTAGGATTGGATTCATAGCCTTGTGACGAGTGTCACAAGAGGAGTGGATGAGAGAGATCAAGGGTTGAGATTTGGTCAATGGTTTTGGAGGGCTCTCATTTGTGAATTTTAAATTCACAGGGGGAAAGGTGTGGAGGATAAAAATGAATTAAAAATTCATTTTTGGGAAGAGTGGATATGACAAGTGAATTAAAAATTCAACTCATGGGGGAGTGTGAATTAAAAATTCACTTTTATGTGGAGATGTGAAGGTTGAAGGACACATGTACACTTACATGTGTAAGAGGGTGATAAATGATGTGTAAGGAAGATTTGACCCTTTGAATAAAAAATTGATTTCTATTCAAAGGTGTGTGGGAGGATGGGCTAAGCAAGGTTAATTAAGTGTTTAGCTTAATTAATTTAGATCTAGGGGTAGGTAGGGTAGGGTAGCTAATTAAATAATTGCTATTTAATCAACTAGGCTAGGTTTAGGTTGATTAGTAGGGTAGATTAATTAGATAAGCATGATTTATCTAATTAATGAGGATTAGGGAAATGGGGAAATTAACTAAATAAATTTTGGGTATATTTATTTAATCAATGAGGATAGTGTTATAAGGTAAAGTGATAAATTAAGTGAATTAATTGATCACAACGGATGGATAAATGGCTAAGGGTAGATGATTAGGGATAAATTAATTAAATAAAAATGAATTTATTTAATTAATAGGAGGGATAATTGTTGGTGTAGAGATACAGGAAATTAGTTTTGTGAAGCAAGTCAATTTTAGGTGTCTACAAAGGCTATCAACACTAACCAAACAGGAACAACATTAACAAAAAAAAATTCCTGGAAACCAACCCCAAGAATGCCATCAGACTTAGATAACAAAAATGTCGACCCTGGTTCATGTGTTGTCTCAGTAAAGACCTACACCATGAAATAATACATTTATACATAAATTCCAAATTAAGTTGATGAGAAAAGATCTTTGATATCCAACTGGGAAGCCTTAACATCCAAAAATTACTAACCTGATGTTTCACAACAAGTTTCCCAACTATGACATCATCTTTACCTAAGAAACCAGATATTGTTCCACTGCCATATTGGATCTTACTGGATTCTCCTTCACAAACAACAAATGATACATATTAATTGTTTAGCAACTTCCTTAATATCCCCATGTAAGTAGACTAAACTAAGTGAGGTTGAGGGTTTGAAGTAGAGTACCATATTCTTGGTATGTGCTTGACTTTGATGACTTGTATCTTGAATGAAAATAGCAAGCCAGTTGCACTATAAAATCATTGTTACAAAAATAACCACAAAATCCTCTTTAATTAAAATAATCCTTCTAGATATTTCAAGACAAGATATTTCAATTAATTTCTAAGAAAGCTAATTTCACTATCCAAATAGCCATCAATCTATTTATTGTTTATAATTTCCCAGAATTTAGAGTTTGAATGTAGGTTGAGTATTCTAGCAAAACTACTTTTTTAGTTGGATCCTAAAAATGTTGCAACTTATGTTCTTCTCTAAAACATTTGTGTAGAAGCGGGCAGGTGTGGTGAGGTTCAAATAGTAAGGAGATTGATGAAAGATAGAGGAATTAAAAAGATACCTACATGTAGTTGGATTGAAGGGCATAAAATGGTACATGTTTTTTTGTGTAGGAGACAGATCAAATTTGCAAACATGGGAGAGCTATGCAAAATTGGAGAAATTGGCTTGGCAAATGAAGGCAGTAGGGTATTTCCAGATTCAAGACTTTTACTTAATGTTGTGGAATAGAAGAAAAAAGAATCATTTATTTGCCACCATAGTGAAAAGTTACAAATTGCATTTGGTTTGTTAAACATGGCCCCTAGTGCAACCATTAGAGTTGTTAAGAACCTTCGAGTATGTTTTGATTTTCACACTGCATCTAAATTCATCTCCAAGATTGTTGCAAGAGAAATTGTTATGAGAGATGTGAACCATTTCCATCATTTTAAATAGGGACAATGTTCTTGTGGAGAATATTGGTGATGCTAAATGAAACAATCTAAAAAATAGGCTTGCACTATAATAATGTGCACTACATTAGATATCCATTAATAATGAAGGGACATCCATCAAAGCATAATAGCAAGGATTTTTTTGTCATATGTTGTAGTTACAAGTTCCCTACTAGACATACATGAAAATGTGGAAGCATAGCCAAGGCAAGTGAATTGTTTCAAAAAATGCCTCAAAGAAATGTGATATCATGGAATGTCATGATTAAAGGATATGTTTAAAATGGGTTTTTCTGAAAAGTCCTTAGAAAATTTTAAGAAAATGCAACTAGTGGGTGTAAAGCACAACTCCTCAACCTTTGAAAGCATCCTTCCTACTTGTGTGAATTGGAGCTTTGGATGAGGATATGAACATCCATCAAAAGCATATTTGGAAGTAGATTTTTACCAGATATGACAAACTTAAGTATGTATGGTTTCATAATAGGTGAAATACAACTAAAAGTTCACCATCAATAAGGAGATTATTTACCTGGAGCAACAACTAGATAAGGAACTAGTGGTTGTGAAGGTGATGTCCACTGGCCATTAAGAGGTCCTAAAGCAGGACTAGGTCCTGCTAGTGGAGGACCTTACATAAACCATGAGAAATCCTACATGATCATTAGGAACTCTATCAAGTCATTAAAGGTATGCACAAGATTTTTAAGGTTCTGTGAAGTTTTCTAAAAACCCTATGGAACCCATAACAGGCCTGTACATGGCCCAGCCAAGACAAGAATAGAAAGGTTTGTAGTCATTCATTAGGACAATTCAAAATTATCATAGTCCCACTTGGTTTCATACAAATTTCCTTCTATAAATCCATCTTAGGGATCCATATTTCTTTTAAAATTATTCCAAGATTCATTCATAAGCACCCCATACCAAGTCTTTGTGAAAGATATTTATATATTTTACCATTGATGTGTTTTTTTCTCTCACCACAGTCCCATGGGTCACTCAAAAGGTCTTGTTAGGTGTGCAAGAACCAAGGATAACAAGGGAGCAGTTATCGCTATCCCGCAGCATGAAGAGATTGCACTTGCGGCATCACGGTATGGAGAGATCGATTACCACAGCCCTGTAGTGGTCTCAAAATGAAGTGGTGGGATGGAGGTATAAATTTAAGTGGCATATGATACTTCACCGCGGTCCCACAGTAGTCAAGAGAATAACTGGTGGTAATGCGGCAAGAAGAAGCAGAGAAAAATAGTACACCGTGCCCCTGTGATGACCTCAAGTGAGGCTTGTGGTATGGCAATAAGAAGGAGCAGAGGAAAATAGTGCACCATGCCCCACGATGGCCTCAAGTGAGACTTGTGGTATGGCGGTAAGAAGGAGCAGAGGAAAACAATACACCGCACCCCCACAGTGGCCTCAAGTGAGGCTTGTGGTATGGCGGTAAGAAGGAGTAGAGGAAAATAGAACACCGCTCCCCCGTGGTGGCCTCAAGTGAGGCTTGTAGTATGGCAGTAAGTAGGAGTAGAGGAAAACAAGTCATGGTGATATAGTTGAATTTTTGAGAAAATATTTCTCATTGGCCTGATCAAATCAAAGAACACTTTTTCTACCTTTTCTCCACTATTCTTCTATGAGCTGAGTAATTTCAAATTTGATTGCTGTCATTTGCAATACATTTATATTGCATTTCAATCTGAAACATTTGATCCATTGTTGGATTATTGTCACCTTTACAAACATAAAAATGTACCTGTTCTAATATTTTGAACTTATGACAAGTCAAAGTGGGTTGTGCTCATTTAGTAGTTGGTTGAAATTTAATTTGAATGTACTACTTCTTGATGTTCCCCTTGAATCATTATCATTTTTGTTTATCATCTTGCTTTTTGGCTAGCAACAAACATGTGATGCATCTGTTGTGATGTCCTATGGATGGTGGCTTTTTCCAAATTATTTTCAAACTGTTTTGAGTTTTAGGTGTACACCTTGTGGAGACTTATGGCATATTTCTATGCTTAATTTTTTTTCCAAGGTTACAGTGAGCTGATAAATGCAATTATTCTAAAGGTAGTGGAAATAATTTTAGAACAATTATCTAAGTTCTCTCTTAATGTTCAAATTTGTGTAATTTTTTATTTTGTAGATTTTTAATAGCCTTGTTTGATGAGTCTTGGAAATTGGTTTCAATTTATAGGGTAAAGCTTCCATCTAGAGCTAAGAAGATTGTGCCAAGTAGTTGCAAAGCCATGATTGGTTAGGTTACTAGTGGTGAAAGACAAAAAAGCCAATGCTCAAAGCTAGCAATGCATATCACAAATATAGGGTCAAGAGAAACTATTGGCCCAAGGTTCGTGGTGTGGCAATGAATCCTATTGAGTATCCTCATGGTGGTGGTAATCATCAACACATTGGGCATGTTAGTACTATGCGTTGTATAGAGAAGGCTTATCATGTACACATACGTAATCATAATTAAACAATTATAGAGCTATGATTATTTTAAAATGTCATATTTTAGTTTTTTCTTTAGGTTTCTTTGTGTCAACAATTTATGGGGACCAGGTTGTAAACCATGTTTCCTATTATTGTTTCTTATCATTAGTGGTTTACTCTTGATTCAAAATTTTGGGAAAGACTTCAAACTAGGTTGTAATCCTTGTTTTCTTGTATTGTTTGAGGCCTATTTTAGGCTGCCATATTAATTGACTTTGTTATTTTTTATTCTTTCGTGAGTGCTTGTTATTTGCTTTCAGATCATAGAAATGGCAAAAAGATTGATGATTTCTTAGTATTATAAACTATGAACTTTCTATTTTAAAAAAAGTAATAATTTGGAGGAGTCATTTGATGTATCAAAGAATTTGACATTTGAAAACATTTGGAATGTTCTCAAGTGTACAAAAAAATGAGAAGATAATGTGCCAATTTGCCATCACTTTTGCTGAGTATGTTTCTTACTTTATCTTTTTAACTATTTGGCTTTATATGCGATGCATTGAGGCTTCCATGGTATTGTGTTAGAGATCTTATGACATGATAATGCAAGTATGTGATGAAGTAGAAAGATAAAGACCTGAGAAGCCAATGACCATATGATTTTGAATGAAAGGAAGTAGAAAGATAAAGACTTGAGAACCTAAAGAATTGTTATCTTGCACAGTAAATTGATAGGTTTTAAAGTTGAAATTTGAGAGGTCATATTGTTGAATTGTTAGGCTTGATAATTTTGAGGGTAAATTAATTGGATAATAGAGCTGAGATCTAAGGGGTAATTTTGCTGAATTGTATGTTGGGTTTTGGAGTTAAGTTTGAAGGGAAACCTTGTTATCAAGTGCCCTTTATTTTTTATTTAGTTTTTTAGATGTGCCGAATGCAAGTAAACATGTGGCAATGAATGCTAGGAAGCATGAGTATCATTTGCATGGTACATTGAAGCATATAATTTTATAGTGTTGATATTGATGATTAAAATTGGTTGTGCCATCTAGCTACTAACAATTGCATAGGGTGTAAGGCAATCATTATGATGCACTATGCAACTTGTGACTAGCATTGGTCTAGAGGTATAGATCTTTGCAAGCAACTAAACTGTCTTCACTGCTCTACAAACCAGGGGGAGGTTGTAGAAGTGGGATCCAAAAGGGAACCTTTGAAAAAGAGATGATATAGGTGTAAAAATGGTTGCCAGAGGACATAAAAACAACCCAGATTTGCCAAAAATATCATGACGACCCTTGTTTCAGAAAACTCTCTATCCTCGGTAGACTTGAAGAAGAAATAAATCCTTAAAAGCAATAATTTAACTATGTATCCAGCTTCGTAGATTCTATATCCATCTATAGAGTTTTACGTCATCTAATCTTCTTCCCATGAATTTGCCCATGAGAGGAAAATCATCATGCTAAAAGGACATTTTAGTTTGATGATCATCAAGGAGAGAAACATCTAAAAGGGTGACTTCCATATCACAGAAAAAAAGATAGAAATCCTAGATTGATCTGCAAGCTCGTCACTTGGGTATTTAAAGCCAAGATGAACCACCTAAAATGGCCCCAATTAAGAAAAATCAAACCCCATTTTAACAAAGGAGCATATTGAATACTCTTCATAACACACCAACACTAGTATTAATAACCAATACTTCAACACAATAATGACTATTCAGGGGACTAAATTGTGATAGGGCTAGCAGAAACTGAAATGGGTATTAAGCAATATAAGGTTATTTGTTGTTTTCGATTAACAAAGTTTGCAAGGTTGAGGCAGTTCTTCTAGAATTAGGTGATACCCTGATCCTTCACAACTGAGCTTTAAACTTCGTGCATCCCTAATAAGAGTGGGGTATTGTTTGAGTATTAACAGTCAATAGATTGAATTAGATTTCGATGTCTATATTGATAGCATCTAGCAAATGGGCATAACTAAAACACAGTACCAAACACAACAAAAAATTATAGTTTAAAAACTGCATGAATACTAAACCTACTAGTAAGGTTCCTTAGAGATTGAATGCAATGCATCTGGCCATGCCCTTTTCCAAAAATTCTTCTATCACTTCTGGGAAATCCCCTTGAAATGGGTCCTGCCCAATACAAAATTTAACAAAATACAATAAAACTAACATCTTCAAGCGATTGTGTTCTAATTCATCAATGCAAAACGAGGGACATCAATGAGCCTTACCTATTTTTGAGCGCAAATTCAACCCCTGTACAATGCATCCAATGCATGAACAATGTCTTGAGTGTAGAGGCAGTCAGGTTTCTTTTATTTGAATTATTTTTCATGGAAAAAATTTCCCTCTGTAAATTTCCCTCTTTCCAATTCAAAATATTATTTATTTCCCTCACTTTCTAATTTTTATTTGTGTGACTAATTATTTAGTCATTTATTTATTCATTTATAACTGTGTTTTTTACTCACAATTAAATTAGTCAATTATTTAGTCATTTATAGTTGTGTTGCAAACAATGACTAGAATTTAATCATTTTTAGTTGTCGTGACTAAACGTTTTAGTCACATAATCATTTATTTTCCAAAATTCTACTAGTGTATAACTCAGTATCTAAAGTAGAATGGAATGCTATAACAAAGCATGAAGGAAAGAAGTCACCATGAGCATGGAAACCCTAGCTTTCTTGATGTGGCATCACAACTTGACTCAAGAAGTTGTTGTAGCCTCAAAGAAGTAGAGAGATATTCACAAGACCTACAAGAAGTTAGTGCAACAAAAATAATCCACCATAAAGATCTTTAGATAAGAATAAAGAGCATGAGAGAGAAGAAGAGAGTGCAAGAGTGCCTCGATTGCTTAGATGTTCAAATGAATAAACTAACTTGCTTATATATGCATTCTTTCTCACCAACAATGAATAAAACCAAATGGGGCCGACATGTATAAGCCAAGGAGGTGTTCGAAGCTAACACCACAAAAATAGGGCCATGGCTAACATCTGGGACCAAGGCACTACGTGCCGTGGTCCTTTAGCCCCACAAACTCTGAAGAGTGCCAATTAAAGTGGGCTTAGACCTATCCTCAATTTACTTTGTCAAGTTTATTCATCAAGATCAAGAATTAATTGTTTTAGCTCCACCTGGGTGCTAAACTAGGTGTAAAATGACAAGGGTACACATTTTACTCCATAACACATCATGGGTCCATGTTTTACCTTTTTTCTTGGGAATCATTTGCTTTGGGGTTTATCATTTGTCCAATAGAGAGTCCATGAGTGCTCAAACATTTGGACCAAGTCCTTTTCATACAACATGAAAAATCAAGAAGTTACCCCTCTATTTGTGAAAATAGAGTTTGTTAATTTTAGTCTTATATTTTTTTGTAGGTTTCTAGTTACAATTCAAAGTCCATAATCTAAATTGCAAGCCTGGAATTAAATTTCAATGTTGTACTTGCATTTTGTAGTTGTAAAATGTAAATTGGACTATGAATTCTAAATAGCAAGCTTACTAGAGTTCAAACTTGACATTGAAAATTGTAGGTATATTAGATGTTGGTCATACTCCAAAGTTTGAAGTACATGTTATAAATTAGCTCCTAAAGTCTAAAATGTAGTCTTACAAAAGTCAAATCTTGATGTTGAAAATTGCATGTTTATGTATTGCACTTCAGACTCTGAAGTCTAAAATGCATGTTATATGTTAGCCCCCTAATGTTAACATGGTTTTTTTTCAAGACTCAAACTTGTCTCTACCTTTTGTAGGAGTTGATATTTATAAGTTGGACTCTAATGTCTGAAATGTCGATTATGGATCAAACTCTAAAGTCTAAAGTAGTTTCTTCATGAGATTCAGAGTTGATCTCTTCATTCACAAGATACAAATTATATTTCAGACTCTAATGTTTGAAATGCAAATTGTAGATCAAACCCCAAAGTTCTAAGGTATGGTTCTTGGAGTTCTATGTTGAACAAAAAGACACATGTTTGCATGATTATAGTTGTCGATCAAGATGCAAAATCCAAGAAGTAGGTTTTTCAAGGCTCGATGTTGGGTGATTTTTTGACAATCGTAGTTGCAACTCAAACTCTAAAGTTTGATGTGTTGTAAAATATAACATGCACCCCAAATCCTAAAGTCTTGTTGGTTATGATGTTATGCATAAACAAACATATATAAAGAAATGCAAATAAAACCTTTATCATCTTGAAAGATACAATGAATTCAAAGAATTCATGATCCCAAGTCTCCATGGATTAGTTCATAATCTACTAATGTTGCTCATTGGTTTGATGTGCCTTGATGTTTTCCATCCAAGTGATCTTACACTTCTAATTCCAAGAACTGATGTCTGGACATCTTGAATCTTATCTGTTTTCTATAAATCTTTCAAAAAACAAGGTTAATCCTACTATATTTAAATAGATGATGAGGATATTTTCCAAGTTTGATCAATTCTCCTGTTCATCCTCTGATATGAGCTAAATTTCACCTCTGCACTATAAATTCACCTAAATGATGTTCTTGTAGGTAGATATTTACATGATTGTTGTCACTATTTATGTTTACTTGCATGATATTTTATCATTTCAACATGTTTGACTCAAATATGCTATGGATATTCAATTACCTATGGGATATTAGTATATTTTATTGTATTTGCTTAATATTTTTTGTGAATATGCAATTATGATGATGATTTTAAAATGAAATCAAACAAATTTGAATGAATGCTTGCTAAATTTTACTAAAATGAGTGAATCTTTAGCTATTGATCCATATACATTACTGATACTATCATGAAGAGAAGGAAATCAAACCATATGTGCACCAGGATATTCCACAGGTAGATATGATTGATGCTAACTTCGATGGAAAGGGAATGAAATCAACATGCACAATATGAAATGCACTCCAAGGGATACAACAAATCAAAGTACAAGTCAGGAATACATTCACATATTACTCAAAGTTTACGATTGTATGTAATCAGAGCTTTGTCTTCATTAAGTATATGAAATAGATGTACATTTACAATTAGCCTTAAGAATTAGTCATGATGCTTCAACAATCTAATCTCAACTAAGTTTTGAATGATTACAAAATGCACTCCATCTCCCTTTTATAGAACAAGAGGAGGAGGTAGTTACATGAATGATCCTAGGATCATGATTTATCAATTAGGATCAATGGTCCATGTTACTCCTTGACCAAGTCAATGGGTAGATATGTAGCATAGTTTACCAGCTGGCAACAATTTGGTAGCATATCATGCACATGATCATGTCTTATTGCATCATGCTTATTCTTCATCTTCCTCATCAATGGATAAATCATCTTCATCTGTAGGCACACTTATCACCCCCTTGATAGTCTCATATGCTTGTACTATCCTTTCAATTTCCCCTCCATTCTAGACTTTGGCCTTCGTGACTGCATGTTCTTGTAACTTTAATTGTGTTTGCAGTACAGACCATTTGTTCTTTCTACTATTCAACATTTCATTATATTTTTCCACCTTTTCCTTCATTCTCATGGCCTTGTTGATAGTATCCTCTGATAACTGATTGAGGGGGTCATCTCCAGCAGGCTTGAAATTGTCTTAGAAGGCTTTAACTGCAAAGTCTACATCTTGATTTTTAATCTTCCCTTCCACCTTTTCTTCAAGAGCCTCCAAGATCTCTACTTCATCAGATAAGAGTTTGTGCAATCTAACACTGATATCTTTGAGTTTTGTATTGCACTTCCTAAGGATATCACTCTCAAATTTGGTATCTTCATACCATATACTCAACATCTTTGATGTCTAGTTATTCAATATCTTGTTGTAAACCAAGACATTGGCATCTGTGTGCTTCATTTCTAATAAGGAAGTCAGATGTTTCTCAATCTTGATTAATCTCTGCCCAACCTCCTTTTGTAATTTATCCACCTTGCTCTTCAATGTGTTGAGCAGGTTCCAATTATTAAGAGAGGTCCTTATCACCTTCTCTGCCTCTGTGATGAATTGGATGAACCAATTGTCCATCATATGTTCTTTATGCTTCATAATGTCTAGCCCTGTCACTTCATCCTGTGATATAATGGTCAGTGGGGTGGATGTGTTGACCATCATATTATTGGGGTCTATCAACCCTTTTATGAATTTGTGCAATTGAGCAAAGTGCTCTTTGTACACCTTATTTTTATTCTTCTCTCTCTCTACACTTTTCAATAAAGAATCAATTATATCTTTGGCCTCTTGGCCCTCTTCTTTCTCTGTAGCAAAGCCTAAATCAATAGTCATTTGAAACTCACTAATACTTATCTCTCCTTTGGCTTTGTCTACCACAAGTATAGCTACTTCAGTTATCCTCCTACCTATTCTTGGATCTCTCTTTATTGCCGATGTGGCCCTAGCCCTTCTCCTTGGCTTGGCTATATTGGTCAAAAATAATGAAGCAATATCAAAATCTGATGCAACACTAGGTGGATGTGTATGTACCTCTTGTTGCAGCCAATATGGCACATCATCTATAGACCCTTGTTGGCCTGTATGTTCAATGTGAACATCTGGTGACTCTGCATTTTGTTACACCCTTGGTGGTGATTTCTCCTTTTCTTGCTCATCGGGTACTTCCTCATTCTATTTCTCATATGCAGGGACATCCTATGTCACCTTCTCAACCTTATCCTGCTCATCTTGTGATGGAGGTGGATTTGCGTGAGTGTTTGGATTGCTCTTATCTAGCATATAATGATGTTCTTTCTGACTGTCTTCACTTTTATCTTCTTTCTTTTCTTGATCATCACTTGCCTGAGGACCTTGTTCCCCATCTTTTGGTATACCTACCTCTTTGGAATCTTGGGGTTTATCTATCTCCATTTTATCTGGCTCCCTCTCAGGTACTTGTTCATTGTCCTGACCATCATTCTAATCAGGTGCTTCTTCATCCTCCATATGTACATTGACTTCTAGTTTCTTTTGCTTTGGAGGTAGGTATTCACATTTACTTTAGTCATCCTCACCCTGATATGCCAAGTCTATTACTGCTTGGCTAGTAACCTGATCTACTAATCCTACCAAATCAATTTGTTGTGCTATAATTTTAGGATTACCTTCTGTAATAGCCTAAAATTGGCACAAGTAGAATTAAGTAAATATTCTAATATTTATCTTAATTCATATTTTCTTCTGTCAATCAAATAAATATTATAAGTTTATTTGATTGGTTCATTATCCTGTAATTAAATAAAATCATTTTATTTAATTGAAATCCCTAAATTCATCTAATGTCTCAAAATCCTAAATCCACCTCATCAATCCACCTCATCTTTCCACATCATCCCTTCCACCTCACCATGTTGCACATATAATTAAATATTCTTAATATTTAATTAGCTAATATCCTCCAAAATCCAAAATTTAATTCTTAATTCAATGTCCCCCATTATTCTCCACCAAATTGAATTCTAAATTCAATGTTCCCCATTATCCTCCACTCTGAATTTTTAATTCAATTGTCATAACCCATTGTCCCCCACTCTAAATTTTTAATTCAATTGTCATAACCCATTGTCCCCCACTCTAAATTTTTAATTCAATTGTCATAACCCATTGTCCCCCACTCTGAATTTTCAATTCAATTGTCATAACTCACTATCCTCCACTTTGAATTCCTAATTCAATTGTCATAACTCACTATCCTCCACTCTAAATTTTTAATTCATCCATTATGAATTAAAGATTCACAATTAATGAGGGCCATTGATCTCATCAGTTGATCCTCACCCTCCATTCTATTTTCAGAAAATCTATAAATAGAACCCTCTTCTAAGCTAATGAAGGGGGACTTCTTCTGGCATCCTTACTATGCCCAAATTCCTCCAAGGAATCCTCTTCTTCTTCTTCTTCTCTTCTTCTATCCTCCATACCGTTGTAATGTAGGAATCACATCACATAGCCATTTCCCCCTTGTCATATTGAGGAATCGAAGCAAGGAAACAAGCTCCTTGAGGGCCAACCTTCATCAGTCAAGATCGAGAGAGAATAGGCAACTAATGGAAGCCGCAGGGTAACAAGGTTGTAAGTTTCATGCTCTCATTCATCTATTCTTGTTATTCACACATTTCATTGTTGATTGGGTTAATTCATCTTAATTGATTTATCTCATTTTCCCATTCACATTTTGGCGCCCACCGTGATCTAATCCACTTTGTTTGTGAGGTTTTGTCTTAGCTTTCTTGTTGCAGGATACAAGTGTTTTCCAGAGCACATTCAAGCATCAACCCTCACAAACGGCCTCCTACGTGAAAATCGAGCCCACCGTTGGGTCCAGACGACCTTAGAGGTAAGAAATAACATATCATTCCCTTGTGTTCTTACTTGAAAATTTTTGAAATTTTTTTTACTTTTCAAAGTGTTTTTGAAAAAAATTTGAATTTTTTTTTCCTTTTCACAAGGTTTTTGTAGAAAAATTAAAAAAATATATATATAAAAAATAAAATAAAAAAAATAATAAAATAAAATCAAAATCAAAAACTCAAAATACCTTTTTTTTGGTTGTTTAAAGCTTTTGTTTTAAAAAATAAAAACAAAAAAAAAAACCCCTCCCACCCATCCCCCTGACCCCCCCCAAACCCCCCACCCACTGCCACTGACGGCTACCCAAAACCCCACCTAGGCCCTCGGCCTCCCCCACCCGCAGGCCCTGCCTACACCCCAGCCCGAAACCCATCCCTCCCCCTGCACTCACTACCCCTGACCTACCCTCCCAACCCTCCCAAACTCCCTAACACCCAGCCACAGCCCCTACACACCCAACACTCCTGACCCCCACTCGCAGGCTCCCCTTTAGCCCCTCGCCACACCCTTCCTCCCGCGCAGCTCCACTTCCCCACCGTCTGTGCTCCACCCGCCCTCCGCCGCTCCACAACCGCCCGCCGCCCAACACCCTCCCGCCACTTCCACCACCGCCCATCCTCCCAGCCCACCACCCTTGCACCACCCTCTGTGTTACCCACCACCACCACTGCTCCGCCCAGCCACCACCACCCACTCCACAGCTCCATCCATAAAATAAAAAAAATAAAAAAAGAACATACAACAAAAACCCAAAAAAAATTTTCAACAAACACAAAACATTATTTTTTTTCCCTTTCACTCAGCCCCTGGTCACATGGAGGACCAGGGGTCTATTTAAAACCCCAACCTACAGCTAACCGCCGGGAGGAGGAAAATAGTCATGTGACCACAGCTGACAGAACTGCTAGCAGTTAATGTAACAGTCAAACCAACCTCTAGTGCCTTCTACATGCCGAAATCGGCTGTTTTTTTTCAAATTTTCATAACTTTCGCATACGGAGGTGAAATCAAGAAAACAAATAGTCATCGGAAAGAGGACTCTGATCACTTCACACTTGTGAGGTCTTCATCAGGTGATGGTACCTTTTTGCCCACTTTTTTCGCAGTCAAAGTCAAAGATGTTTCCAAACTTCAAATGCTCATATCTATTGCAAATTTGATCATTTTTCAGTGAATTTTTTTTCAAAGTGTATGGAATTTCATCTAGAATCTGATTATGCACTTCATTTTCCTGTATCAATTCATTTTTCATCTGATTTTATCTGATTCTTGATTTTTGCATAATAATCTCCTTGGCTAGTCTTCTTGCTTCGTTTTCGTCCTAGTGATTTGCAAGTGATCATTCAGAGTTGGAACAACATTAGGATCAGTATCTACATCAGTTTGGATAGTGAAAACAACCTGGGTGCACTCCTTCTATCTCTCATTTCTTCATAATCATGTTTGCAAACACACTTCGGTTTGGGCTTCTAAAATGAACATTGATTGATCATCACATATCAAATGGGGCATAAAATCAACTAGTGTCTTCCATTCAAATTTGGACTTGGGCTATCAAAAGAACTAGTGTCTTCATTGTTTGGTGAATTTGTATGCGATTAGGGGTGTGTATGCTCTTCTCATGCACTTCGTGCAATCTTGAGAATCAAAAACACCTCTTATCCATCTAATTTTCACACACACATTTTAATTTCTTAAGGGTTAATTTACAACTGGATTTGCTTTCATTTACCCTTTTCTTAGGAGGCCTACTAGGGGATTTCATCACCCCTAGGGACAACCTCATCTGAAGCTGAATCGAAAGACAGCCTCATTGAAATTGGTATCTTATCACTCTTAGCTAAGCCCCAAAGAACTTTCTACCTTTGGGAAGTGAAGGTGAAGGGTGGGTTACCCCTTCTCCCAGCTATGTGATAGGATTTCACTTTCAATCACCAGTCAACCTCATGTAAACATTGCCTGAACCTAATTGGCCATACCCTACATCAAACTAGACATTAGGGCATGTTGGTGTGTTTTCCACGTGTGCTTGTTTAAGCATCATCATTATTCTTCAAAAGGTCAACATTCAAAGTTGCTTATGTGTCTTGCATGAGTGAGTCATGTTTGTACATGTGTGATCATTGCCAAATCCAATTAAATACCAAACAGATAAGACAAGTCATTCAACTCATTCTTTTAAGCACACTTGTCTCGACTTGTGACGCATTTGCACTCTGTTACGGATGCCTTTACTGCTACACATCCAAACTAGTCATCCAAATCCAATCTTGGGTCAATGGAAAACAAACTAGAATATCTTAATCAAAAAGTCCAATCTCTGCAATTGCGAATAAACTTAGGTCCCTCGCCCCAAGATTGTATAGCAATTCTTCAACAAATCAACATCTTAGGACAAGAATTGAAAAGCTTGCAAGCTGAACGTGCCAACACTAGCTATGCCTCGCCACAAACTCCTGTCTTTTTCCCATACTCATGACAAGGCAATCGCCACCTCACGAGGGAAATCGTATCCCACTTTGGCTCCTAGTCCTCCTTCGCCATATTCTAAGACACCTATCCCAAAGCATACCAGTTCTACAACAACGCCATCATCTAGTTCCTCAAACTTTAAATGGCACACCAAAAAAGAATCAGATGAGTGGTGGGAAAAATATTTTCCATATTTATACAACAAAAGAAAAGCTAGGGAGAACTCCAAATCCACTCAAACATCCCTTCATCCACCTATCCATACACCTACAAAGGATGTGATCCAAGGACTACTAGCAAAGAGTCAACTATGTCCCCAAACTCCAGTCCTTGACCTTACCAAAGATTCTTCCAATGTCTTGTCAATGCTTCCAACACCTTCATGTCATCTACAACCCCTTGAGCTTATCGCAGAACCTCCTATCATGAACCAAAGTCAAGGTCCCTCAACCATCCATATTGACAACCAAGAACCTATCCAAGAGCCTTCTACTTCCATTCAAGCAACCCAAGAGGTATGTCAAGAGCACACTTTAGAGCATGTGGAAACATCTACCCTTTGTCTAAGTCAAGATTAAAGCACCCACGTCTAATTTCCCACTAGGCATAACCTATATCTTTTCCCTGATCAAGATACTACCATTGATAAAGAAGCAATCCATGAGCAACTTGATCCTATGCCTGAGCTAGAGCTCCAATGGCTTTTCTATGATCAAGATGATATCCATAATCATGAACCTCTCCATGAGTCACTTGATCCTATCCATCTCCCAACAACCATTCACGAGCAAGCTATCCAACTTCAACCCATCCATAACATTTACCCTCTCTATGCTCAAGATCCCATCTATGATGACGAGCCTATCCCTGATCAAGCAGACCATGATGATCCTCTAAGCCCACTTTATGTGTCCCATGGTCCTGAGCCTATCACCCCAGCTAGTCCTACCCAAAATCTAACAACTTCCACTTCCCTTGATGAGACACTTGCCTCCCAAGCAAGCGTAGAAGATCAAACCGGTAATACTCCTCTGCCATCCATTGTTGACCAAGTGATAAATCCTATACCATATATCCTTGGTCTTACTACCTTCATGCATGAATGTTCTTCCTTAGAACACCAGCAACCATTATCAGCTATCGCCTCTTCCTCATCTAATAAGGAACTCGCTGCTAGTGCACCTATACATAATCCTGTTGTCCACCACATACTCCAAAAGATGAACTATCAAGGTAAAGGCTTAGGCCTTCATGAACAAGGTATCTTGGAACCTATCCATGTCAATGTCCTTGCACCTTCATACGGCCTTGGATACATACCCCAAGGTGAGCAAACTCAAGATGTTGGTACTTCCTCCACTCCCCCTAAGTCTACCACTTTCCATCGCAAACCCTATCATATTCCCAAAACATATGTTGCCATCCTACCTCCCTTATCATGCACATCCCAAAAGCATGTGTCCATACACCTTCCACCATCCAAACTCCCTCCGCTACTTCCAACTCCTAATATCCCACCATCCAATCTACCTCTGCTACTTCCAACTCCTAACACCCCTCCATGCTTTTTACCACCACTTCTTCCAACACCTTATCCATCCATCTATAAATCCTCTACATATCCCAATCATGGCTGATAAATGTACATACTGCCTCAACAAGGAGCTTTCACCAACCTCACTTCTACCATCCCACAGGGATTCAATGACAAATATGTGGATGCCTCTACCTATAAAGTAAAAAATCCTAAGAGTCCTCATGACCTAGGACATAAAAGCCACGAATCAAAGCATTATCCATATCAAAAGCTGCATGCACCCATACACCTCAATGCTAAACTGAAAAAAGTGTGGGTCCCCAAGCAACACATGATTACTCCAAAAGCTGAACAAAAGCCGCATACACCCAAACCCATACCTTCACATGTACTATCTAAAAACAAAATGGTTTGGGTACCCAAGCAAAAAGCCCTCAAGTTACATGAGGCATCCACCTCTCAAGAATCTCAACCATCTACTTTCTCCCATTCCATCCATAAGTCTGAAATTCTTCCATCCCATATGGCAAGCAAAAATTAGGACAATACTCAGTCTATGTGGAACCCTGCATGCCTACGTCATGCATCCACAAGCAAAAGTCTCTGTTGCTTCCTACACTACTTTCCCATCACCAGCTTCAATGTTTACCATGGCATGTGCAACCGTTGGTCATGATTTCCTTCCTTCCACTCTCATCCTATGCTTATGGTCCATGCTGTTGCATAAGCCTTCCCTCCATATTCTACATCATAATCCATTATCTACCTACACCATATCACTTTCATGCAATCCCCTACCAACATCTGTGAGAACACTTGACATGGTCCATGCGATAATATCTCTCTAGCAGGACTATCACCTTTCAAGGAACCATATACTTGAGTCTTTCCATATCCACATTCTCCAATCTAAATATTCAAAACAAACAAAAAAAAAGAGAAAAAAGAAAATAGTACAGAAAAATCCCTTCATCCCATGGTGAAAACTTGGCAAACAAATGCCTTGGATAAATACCATGATGAAAACCTGGCAAACAAGCATCATGTGTAAGTTGATCTTTTTTGTCACCTACACTTGGGGGCACCTTGTCTCATCGGCATATCACTCTTCTCCTACCAGTTTCCTTTCATACCATTTCCTATCCTATCCTCTATCCATTGCATGCCTATCTTGTCTTGTCCATCCATCCAAACTTCCTTTCCTCTATTATTTGGTCTTGACAAAGATTGGGGGCACAATGTTGACAAATGTTTTAGATGTCTCTTGACATACCTTATCCCTCCATACCATGCAGATCATTCATTATCCTCTCATCCTCCTATCGTCATTAGCATTGTCATGAATAATCCTACATACTTTGCCTATACTGGGGCATGTTACACTTATGCGACATAGTCCTTGGAGATCACATCCTTATTTCCTTCTATCCACTATTGCCCATCCTCATAACCATCTGTATCTACTATCTTCCATCCATCTACATATCCGTGGTGGTTCCTTGTCATTAGTATTGTTTGTTCCATAGCTGATCCATATCGGTTCCATATCATGTCTCATCCGATCCATATCTTAGGTCCTTTAGGGTTCTTGTCGAACTACGTTGCCTCTGTGTCGTCACGTAGGCAAGGCCATTTTCAATGCGACCCCAAGGCTCTGCTTCCCTATCCATCTCATATCTTGTCGTCTATCCTCTAGTCCATCCATGGTCCAAGCCCTGAACTAGGTTGCCTCTGCATTATCACGTAGGCAAGGCCATTATCAATGTGCCCCCGAGGCTCCACTTTCCCTATTTGTCCCATGTCTAGTCCTTCTATCTGTCTGAGTCCACTCCACTTTCCCATCCATCCCATGTCTTGTCGTCTGTCCCTCTATCTATCTATGTCTGCACCTTTCTCTAGACAAGAGCACGCAGCAAAGCAAGCTACCAAAAATAATAAAAATCTTGACGCACAACATCAACCTATCCAAGGCAAAACAGAGCACCATACTAAAACACTCAAGCTAAATCTCATATCAATTATCGCAAAAAGACAAATCTAAATGCAAGAATGTTTTGTGTTTGTTAGATTAAGAGTCTTGATTTATGCTGTCATACCTTTCTATGGTACTCGAGGATGCCAAAAGCTAGAGATGCTATGATGGGGGCATAATCTTTTTCTTTGTCTGTTGCTTGTGGATCAAACTTTAGTAATGTGACGACTTTTGTCTAACGACATGATCGGTAAAAGATCATTGAGGACTCCAAGGTCTAAACATGAAAAGGGGCAATCCTTGTCTATTTAAAATCCATGTAAGTAATACTCAGGTCATCTCGGTTCAATTATACCTAGATGCTTGTATTTTCTTACAACATAATAAAGCCCAATGATGAAAGCGCTTCAAAATACTTGCTATCTCAAGGTGACAAATATCCATCCCATATCTATACCATATCCAATCACATCTCATATCCATACCGTATCCAATTGCAAGTCTATCCTTAATCCATATCAATCAAGTCAAATCAATCTTGTCAAATGATCCAGTCACAATCAATGGTCTTGATCCTTGTCTGGTCGTAAACCAACTCGATCAATTAATCAATCAATTGTCTTATACAAGATGTTGCATTGTCAAAATTAGACCAACACACGCGTCTTACACGACATGCTTCATTTCCTGAAACCAGACACTATCCTTTGCATTGCTCTAGGGATATATCATTCCCCGCCATGACAACACTATCGTATCAAATGTCTTAGACAGGATGTTATATTGTCAAAACCAGACCCGAAGTCTTATATGACATATTTCATTTCCTGAAACCAGACATCATCGACCCATATCATTGGTTTATCACTCAACAGGGGCAATACCTTGTTTGTGCTTGTATCATTTGTGCATACTTGCTTACTTGCTTGTGTGTGTCATCTGTTTATCTTGCATTCCATATCATTCATCCCTTTCTTCTGCATTCGACCATTTCATTCCTGTCAACATATCTTATCATGAGATTGTCCGTCTCACGCCTACCGCCTTCTCCCCATCCAATCTCTTGAGGGGGCATCCTATCATCATAACCTGTACCAGGGCCAAACTAGGGCATGCATCATTATCAGACTATTTATTCTTTGAAACAACGTGATAAAACACATTGCTTCAAAGAGGGGCAAAATGTAATAGCCTAAAATTGGCACAGGTAGAATTAAGTAAATATTCTAATATTTATCTTAATTCATATTTTCTTCTGTCAATCAAATAAATATTATAAGTTTATTTGATTGGTTCATTATCCTGTAATTAAATAAAATCATTTTATTTAATTGAAATCCCTAAATTCATCTAATGTCTCAAAATCCTAAATCCACCTCATCAATCCACCTCATCTTTCCACATCATCCCTTCCACCTCACCATGTTGCACATATAATTAAATATTCTTAATATTTAATTAGCTAATATCCTCCAAAATCCAAAATTTAATTCTTAATTCAATGTCCCCCATTATTCTCCACCAAATTGAATTCTAAATTCAATGTTCCCCATTATCCTCCACTCTGAATTTTTAATTCAATTGTCATAACCCATTGTCCCCCACTCTGAATTTTTAATTCAATTGTCATAACCCATTGTCCCCCACTCTAAATTTTTAATTCAATTGTCATAACCCATTGTCCCCCACTCTGAATTTTCAATTCAATTGTCATAACTCACTATCCT
Source organism: Cunninghamia lanceolata (assembly GCA_027924645.1). Taxonomy (NCBI): domain Eukaryota; kingdom Viridiplantae; phylum Streptophyta; class Pinopsida; order Cupressales; family Cupressaceae; genus Cunninghamia; species Cunninghamia lanceolata. Next base: position 1,444,066 of record BSBN01000030.1, read on the forward strand.
CCACTTTGAATTCCTAATTCAATTGTCATAACTCACTATCCTCCACTCTAAATTTTTAATTCATCCATTATGAATTAAAGATTCACAATTAATGAGGGCCATTGATCTCATCAGTTGATCCTCACCCTCCATTCTATTTTCAGAAAATCTATAAATAGAACCCTCTTCTAAGCCAATGAAGGGGGACTTCTTCTGGCATCCTTACTATGCCCAAATTCCTCCAAGGAATCCTCTTCTTCTCTTCTCCATACCGTTGTAATGCAGGAATCACATCACATAGCCATTTCCCCCTTGTCATCTTGAGGAATCGAAGCAAGGAAGCAAGCTCCCTGAGAGCCAACCTTCATCAGTCAAGATTGAGAGAGAATAGGCGACCAATGGAAGTCGTAGGGTAACAAGGTTGTAAGTTTCATGCTCTCATTCATCTATTCTTGTTATTCGCACATTTCATTGTTGATTGGGTTAATTCATCTTAATTGATTTATCTCATTTTCCCATTCACACCTTCTATTATCTCCTCTTCTTCAACCTCCTTTTGTATTGTGGGGGTGCCACAAAGGGTCATGTTTGTGTTCTTTACTAGTGTCTCCATAGAACTAGCAGACACTTCATTTACCACATCATCATTTGATAACTCCACTATGTTATCCAATGGAAAATATTGATCATCCCTCCTATTCTACATTTCTTTTCTTTGTTCCTCTGCTAGTTTTGTCTTCAAATGTACTATGGTGGGGACAGGTACCTCATGTTGTAAAGTTCTCTTGATACCTTCACCACCCTTTCCTTTAAGTATGATGGTGGGATTTACATCTATTGTCCCCCTCATTGCAGATGCTTGTTTCTTTTGGTGTGTTTCCTAATTTTTCTTTTTCTTCCTACTTATCAGGAGATCGTCATCATCTGTGCTTTCCTCTTGAACCTCATAAGTAGGAGCAAGTTCTATAATTGGCTTTTGATGTTCTATAGGTGCATGAGATGTACTGGCAGTAGAAGTTGAGACCAGATCCTCCTTAGGTTGAGGATAACGAATGATTCTTACACCTATAGCTTGGTTTCCCTTCTTAGATTTTCCTTGTTGCCTTTCTCCTTTAGATCCCCTCTTTTCTTTGAGGAAATCATCATATTCTTCATGTGTCAATTCTTGTCTTTTCCTCTTCTTATCAATAGTGAGAGCTACCCCCCTTTTCTTCAATTTTGTAACTTCTTCATCCACCCAGTCTTTGGTTAATAGTATGATCTTTTGTGTTATCTATTCTAATGATGTCTGTTCTGGCTGATTCTAGTTAGGGGATGATATTGTTTCATTTTATATTTTCTTGCTCTCATATTTTTGAGACATGATGTTCCCATCATCTTCATGCAATTGCATAGGCACTGGTAGGTAGTCTAATGTATGGATCTATTTCAGAGTAAACCTTTGATATCCTCTCCTTCTCAGTTCCATTTCATCATCACAATCTACCCAATAGTCTTTAAGGTGCATCTAATGCATTGGCTTCTTATGTAGTGCCTGCATCCTACCATATGGGTCATATTGCCTGGCTAGTTAAAAAGGTTGCAAAGACATCAACTGCAATCCCCCTATTGCTTCCTTGGTACTTTCCTTGTCAGGGCACGTATACCACCCAATCATGATTGGGAACAGGACATTAGGTATCTTTCCCCTCTCAACATAGGCCTCAAATGAAGGCAATATCTACCTAACCATCTCCATCAGGATGACCTTATCAATTGGGTATCTTGGCAACATGAGAGGCTGCCCAGTGAAACCTTCTATTCTTATATATGTGAATGTGGGGAATAGGATGAACCAAGCCCCATGCTTGTATATTATGGCTTGAGCTTCCATGCTTAGCCTCTTTGATCTGTCTTCTTCCATAGTCCTTACTAAATGTGTGGAAAATGAATCATTTACTCTTCGATGATGCTAGAGAGACTCCCTCTGTTTTAATTGTGGGTAGTGATCCCATATGTTTACATCTCCAGGGTTACTACCAACCCTACCAACTATTTCCAAACCACTGAATGTCCCCCTGAATGCACATGCATAAACAACATAAGAGGTCATATGGAACATATTGGTCTTTCCTCCCAGATTCGTCATTCCTTCATCTAGACTATTGTTACCCAGATTTTCACTACAGCTTAATCAGGTATAGCTCATTGTTTTAAGTAGGGAAGTGAGATTCATTTTTCATACTTTCCAATGTTACATTCAATTGTATAAGCAAAATTAGAAAAAGAATTACAAAAGGCTGTAATGGATTATTGCATTGACACAAGTGCATATAACAGAGAAAAGTAATCTTTATTGAATGTAAAAATATCTATTTTGTCTCACACAAGCCATGAGATTAACTTTCGCTTATTCAATACAAATTGAGAAAAAGCATATACATGAATAAGTAATGAAAACAAAATAAGGGAATATAAAATGAGGGTAACCAATCATTGCTTGAATGACTGGTTTGTCTAGACAATTATGCTGTTGACTTGAGCTCCTTGGTCCGTGGTCCTGTTTCCTTGCAAAATATAAGATAAGGTGTTAGAGCAAGGTTGCTCTAAGCAATGACTGATTACATTCATTACATATGCATTCATTATGCATGTATAGGCTATTCAACAAGATGCATAGAATCAGTCATGCATACCATAAATGTACCAGAGAACTATTGGAGTTATCTAATGCATCTATGGTATGCATTTATTTTTATTAACAAGTTTGTTTCATGTGCAGATACAAGTGAAATCATGATCTGTGTGATTCATTAGACTACATTATGAGTGGAGAAAATGTGGCTCCCACAAGGGTTGAGCCCAGCTCATAGTTATTACAGAAAACATTTCATATTTATTTGTCAAATGCAAGGAAGATACACTGCATAAAGAGAATCATTAGATTGAAATAGCAACAGAGTTTCATGTAGGAGACATCATTGCCCTTGTAAAAAAAAAGACAGTCATTTCATCTGCTAGTAAACAAGTTATTTTCTATTTTTGAAAAAGTAGATCAGATATCAAAAGACAACAGTTATACAGTCATCAAGGTCAATGCATTGGTAAAGATAGGACCTACATTGTTTTAGAAACAGTCATGAAATAGTCATTGAGGACATATACTGTCAAAGGAAGGTAGAGTTACAGAGACTGTAAGAGAGATTAAATTGCTAATATGCCTTTTACATGAATATAATGATAGAGATAGTAACCTTAGTAAAGGCAGATAGTAATAGTTTTCCAAGTCTAAAGGACACATGCAGGTGAAAGGGGATTTCTTGTAAACTGGGTTGTACATGAAATGATCAAGCACATGAACAGGAAAGGTACCAAAGACCTAAGATGCTTAAATAATGATCATAAGCCTGAAGAAGGACATACAAGGGAAAGTTAACATGACAAAGAATGTATGACAGTCAAATAACAAATATTATAAGTCATCTCTGTTATGAAGGCACAAAGACATTCATGCCTTGAAGATAGTTAAGAGGACTATCAGAAACATATGCTATTGACAAAGATTGTTGGAACTATGAGTATCATTGAAAGTTGAGCTTAAGGAAAATCACTTTCATTTATAGAGTCAGCATAGGATGATAGAGATATTTGCCACAAATTCTCACAGTTGTCAAAAGATACATCATTTCATTGACCCTAGCTAGAGTGACAGTATTGAAGGGTCTGTAAAGGACAGTTAAGGTAAGGAAAGGACCTTATTAAGAATGGAAACTATTTAGAGGACATTGTGCATTCTAGAAAAGAGGACAATTACATACTATATGACTGTTAGTGACTGTCAGAGGATTAGTGGACAAGAGTAAGTGAAGGTATCATGTGAAACACCAAGTGTGGAGTAGCATGATGATCTAAAGATTGCACATAGTTTAGGTATGCCTTCACTTAATAAGCATGGTGTGTATCATAAAAGTTAATAAACCTTATTACAAGGTTAGAATGGTGTATAAATAGTCATGCAGGCAACAGAGGACTATCAAAAAATGTTAAGAGATAGTCAACTAACAAGTATTATAGTCATCTCTGTCATAGAAGCACGAAGATAGTTCAACATTAAAAAAACAATGACTTACAGAAATCTAATATTACATCTATGGAAGCTGATATAGTAGTAAGCATGGTATACAGATAATGATAAGACTTTCAAAAATCTTGAGAACACTATCAAATGCCTGAGAGGTGCATCCATAGCAGTCAAGACAAAGAAAATACTATTACAGTGTTATAGAGCCTTTATCAAAGGGATAATACAAGAAACTTAGCATCATGAAGTATAAAGACATGGTGATAGTCAGAGACAAAGCACAATGAAAGACTGATGGAGTATCATGGAAAAGGTCAATCTACAGTCATAGTCTTTACTGTAGAGAGTGTCAAGACAGTCCAAAAGCATACCCAAAGCTACAGAAAGTCACTAGTGATCAGTAGAAGGGAAAAAGAGACTTCAACTATTGTTATACTTTCATGTTTGTTCATAATATGCATATAGGGTTTTGTTAACAAGAAACCCTAGCTTCAGAATGCCTTTTATTTTTTCTTTCAAAATGCTTTCTGCCACAACAAATCTTAGAAAATCTCCTACAGAAGAGCAAGAGCACAGCTAGGGTTTTTTATTGACAGAAGAATGTTCAGTTATCAAATAGAAATGATAGATCTTACTACTTTCTGTAGCATTATACCAGAAAAGAACAGTCATTCTCTACAACTGAAGGATAAATCAGAAAACAACATTCATAGTGTGAAGATATGACAGCTAGAAAAACCCTTTTCAGAATGCCTTATACAAAAGCTTTCAAAGAAGCATGAAAATATCATCTACAGTGGTAGTGTCAAGTTACCATCTCATAGTTAAACAAAGCACAGTGGAGAAAACAAAAAAACCACCTATAGGAAAACCCATGTTTTCCCATTTTTTTCCAAAAAATGCCTTATAATTGTAGGAGGAAACCATAATAAGTGAATCAGTCCATGGCCATTCAGTTAAAGGTAAGGGTTTTTTATTTTTCTGAAAACCCTAACTAAAGAAACACAGAAAATAGTAACAGATACAGGAGACACACTTTGCCATACCTCAGGAAGAGATAGCCTTACAAAATGAAGGTTCTATAGCATGTACAGTGGTAAAAAGCTACATGAAGTCATAGAAAAATCATTTAATTTTGTAGTTTTGTTCTAGAAAGAGGATCTTAACCAACTCACCTTGAGTTACTGAGTTTTTTTCCATGCATTTTCAGTATAGAAGCCTCGAGAAGTAACATAATATCATCTACAGACAGTTCAACTACAAACCCTCATGTCAGCTGCAAAGAGACAACAGAACAACTTTTCAAGAAGACAAGAATGCAGAAATGAAGTTCCAAAATTGCTTTTGTCCATTAGGATTTCAAAGCCCTAAAAATGCCCGATGGGTTTTCTTCCATTTTGCATTCTTATTTTTCATTACATATCTTTTGATAAGTCGTGGTCAAGACTAAATGACTAATGAGCCCTAGGAGAATGCCACAAAGGGGGCATGAGATATGAAGACTTCCTTATATTAGAAGTGTACACTTCGGTGCCTTTTTTTATACATTCATGGTTAATATTCCTTGCAAATGCTATACAATGTAAAATAATAGCCTTAAGGTGGTGTCTTCATAAATCCCTTAAAGATTATTGTTATCTTTTATTGCAAGAGAGAAGATAGAGGAGTGTGTTGAGAGTTCTTTATGTCTTTGAGGGAGTATGGTTGGAGTGTAGAGGAGTTGACAGACACATGCCTTTGTTGTAGCATCTTTTTCTACCTTGGAGGAGAGAGTGTTGGACTCTAGGCCACATTGACAGTTAGTAGTTGTCTTGACTACTTGGAGAGTATCTAGGAGGGCTTAATTGCTTTTTAGAGTCCTTTTTAGACTTTTTCTCATGAGCCATAATGATTGGTTAAGTCCTAATGGACTTTTTCTTGTACTTTGGGCATGTTTGGAGAGGATTTAGGCCCTAGATTGTAGGCTTTTTCTGGGCATCTGATCCAAATCAGTTAGGTTTTACTATTTTGGTGGAACCACTTAGAGGGATATAGTCATTTTTTATTGACTCATTATAGTTAGTTTTGATTATGCTACTTACAAAGACTTGGGATTTTTTTATCCTTGCTCTAGATTTTGACAATATTTGTAACTCATGTTACTAGTTCACTTGATATGATATACAGTGAGAGCCTTAGAGATCGTTGATTGGGAAATGTGCCTACCTATCTGTTGTGTGGTTACACAACACGCCCCATTTTGACTTGGCAAAACAGGGACCCAGCTGTTGTTTTGGTTTGTGTTGTCTGTTTCTGGCGGTTTGGTAAAAATAGGTCAGGTGCATCATCATCATGATGGTCAGGATGAGGTAGGTCATCATCATGAGGTTAGTTTCTCAAATTTCATATTTTGTTTCTATGACTTCATGGTTAGAAAGAGCTTGAAATTTCATGCAGGTTTGCCTTTTGCATCACTTGAAAATTCGTCCATATGAGGGAGTTGTGAGCAGTCAAAGTTTTGGTCAAACCTGATAATTGCTGTATGAACATCATCATCATGATCATTTGGAAAGCCCCCCGATAATATCCTGAGGTCGAAACATCCGGACGTCAAGTTTAAGTCGTAGTAGGTTCTTCCCGTCGGGCGGTCTTTTGTTTCGCCAAAGGTCATCATCATGATCTTACTTTGTCACCTGATGAAAATCATGCAGTCCCGAAACATCCGGACGTCAATCTTAAATGCTAGTGTGTTTTGCCCGTCAGGTCAGCATCATGATATTCTAACATCATCAGCATCATGATATTCCAACATTGCGAGCATCATGATATTCTAGCAACATCAGCATCATGATATTCTAACATTGCGAGCATCATGATATTCTAGCAACATCAGCATCATGATATTCCAACATTGCGAGCATCATGATATTTAAAATCACCCGATGTGATAATATCATGCTGATGATCATCGTCACTTTGCTTAAGAAATATGCCATCTGCATAATTTGCGCGCGCACGATCAAGTCTTGGTGATCAACATCATCATGATATTTCGAGACCCGACATTTCCTAATATCCTCCTGACCTCCTTTTGCGTGATCATGATGATCACCTTATCTTTCGAAGCGGAGGGTGATTTTCATTTCTTGAGTCATGTTGAACAAGATCATCATGATCTTGTTAGTCTCTCCCAGCAGTTCGTAGTATCATCCTGCCGACAAGTATAACATTTTGCAAATATGATGATGACGATGGCGTCATCATCACCTTCTCCTTCGGCAGGATATTTTCCAGGGTATGATCCTGTTTGCCAATATGATGATGATGATGACGTCACCTTCGAAGACTAACAAAAGCCCCGGGATATCCTGATGACGTCATCAGGACTTTCAGCAGGATCATATTTTAAATCATCCAGTTCGCCAATATGATGATGATGATGTTCATCATCCTGATCTTTTGAGAGGATCACCTTCTTCGCAAGTAGGTCATACTGCATTCGTCCACCCGATCATCTTCCTTAGGGGGAGCCCGATATTCCATTTACCTCCTGATCTTAAACGAAACATGACGATGACGTCATCCCTTTGCATTTTAACCAAGCCTGATGATGACAATGACGTCATCATGATTTTCCTCAGCGGCAGGATCATTTTCCGAGTCCTCCTGTTTGTCTTCATCATGATGATGATGACGATGTCTTTCTTTCCCGAATGTGCAAGAGCAAAACATCCTGATGTGCTTTTCCATCAGAGCATTAGGAAAGGAGGATCATCATATTTTGTGATATCCTGCGGACAGACAGAAGGCATATAGTTGGTCATCATCATGATTTTTGGCGTCGGTATAACTATTGCCGTCGGCCTAGGATAAATTTGTCAACCTGATCATATGTGTTCGCACCCAGTGCGAATATGATGATGATGACCCGAAACGTGCAAATATGATGATGATGCAGAGCCGGATTCTAAGGATGGTTGAAGGGCGATTATTTCCTTGTTTATTTTGAACATCATCATCATCATATTTTGAACCCGATATATAAGAAAATGGGCAAAAACATGAAGCGATGGAAATTTGAAAGGGCCGACTGCCTGATGTTTGGTCAACGATGGTTGACCCGATTGTTTTTGTGCTGTTTATGCATTTAGTGTGTAAATTTCCATTGATTTGAAGCTCGTAGATGCACACTTTGGGGCTTGTTTAATAAGGTTTTTTCTTCCTGTTGTTTATCATGATGATGATGAACCTAATGTTGTCTGTTTACTTGCAGGAGATCATCATGATGCTGCTGAAGCTGAACATTGAAGTGATGATGCTGCTGAAGCTGAACATTGAAGTGATGATGCTGCTGAGGCTGAACATTGAAATCATGATGCTGCTGAGGCTGAACATTGAAATCATGATGCTGCTGAGGCTGAGCGTGGAAAAGATCATGATGCTGCTAAAGCTGAGCATTACAAAGTTGCGCATGGAGTCAGCATGAGCCAGACATGAGGAGGATATTGTCAAATATGCTATTCGCCAGCTGGAGGCCGAATCAAGTCGAAGATGCTGGAATATTCTGTGCCAGCTGTACATTTGCTAACTGACGAAGCATGTGCTTTTCATCTGGACCGTTGTTTGTTGTGGGAGGATCCTGATCCTTGGATCATTGTTGCCGTTTTCTGGCAGTTGCTCTATATAACATCCAGAGCTTGTCATTTTAGAAAGAGGGAAAATACATTAGAATATACAGACGCATCTGGCGCAAAGAGTCAATTACTGTAGAATAAGTTAGGAGATCGGATTACTGAGACTAATGAAGATAGAATTGTTGAAATATCAAGGTTCTTTCTTCAGATCACTGTAAATGTACCTGTTCTTGAGCATACTGAATGAATATGAAGTTCCAGATTACATCCTGATTGCAAATTTTACGTAATCTTCTGTTGATTTCTGGATATGTACTGGTGAATGCTGTGTTCAACTGGAAGCGCTTTCATTTCATTACATGTTGTTGTCAACTTTCCTTTGAAGCTTTGCACTAGATCATGCGGATTTGTGGAATGTCCTGGTGAAGTATGATTTCTAGTTTTCCTTCTTTTCATTGCAAGTATGGGAGCTTGTATGTGAATCAGTGATCTAAGTCCAGTAATTTTAGGAATCTCACTCTCTAACCCTTTCCTTTTTTCAATTTCATTAATTCATCACCATAACTGCAAATCATGATAAATAACAAGCAGAAACAGTGAAATATGCTGAAATCCCGTAGGTAACTGAAGATCCTTAGCATATTTGGGTTAAATGCATGCAATATTGAAGGTATCATGCAAAGAATCATAAATAATGATAGAAATCATGCGAATATCAGCCTGTATGCACATTATTTGACTAAATTTACAGTGCAGAGGTAGAATTGTTGGAGACTTATGCAGAGCGAACATCCAGAGCAGGATATTTGAAGATGATGATGATGAACAGTGCAGAAACACGTAAGGCCCCTGAATGGAAAACAGCAGCACACATCAACCACTGAGTAACGTCAGTAGATTAAGACCTAATCAACGGAGACTTGGGATCATGAATTCTTTGAATTCATCGTATCTTTCAAGATGAGTAAAGGTTGTTGTGTAACTTTTATTCTATGTTTGCGAATGACTAACATCATGACCAACATAAATTGGCGCTAGAAGGAGGGCAGAACTGGAAAAGACACCATTGCTTCAGTCATCAAACGTATATGCAGGCCCCTCGCTTCTAACCCAACATAAATTGGCGCTAGAAGGAGGGCAGAACTGGAAAAGACACCATTGCTTCAGTCATCAAACGTATATGCAGGCCCCTCGCTTCTAACCCAACATAAATTGGCGCTAGAAGGAGGGCCAAGGATTGAAGATCACTTTCATCATCAGTACTTCCAGGTTTGATGACGCTCAGAGTAAGGTAACTATAGATCATTTGTGAATTTCATCAAATTGCGTAAATATTTGCTGCGACAAGTTTGTATTTGCACATTCTGTGTAAAGATTTCCAAATCTCACATAAATATTGCAAGCTTTACAGTGAATTTCTTTAAATTCACTAAATATTGGCCAAAGATGCATAAATTTGTTCAAGCTTTGAGAATTTGAGCCTTAAACACGTGAGATCTGGTGCTACCGGTCAGAATATCCCGAGCCGTTTCTCAGCAAATAGATCCTGTTCCTGAACAAAGAATTTTTGGATTTTCTGCAAATATTGCATAAATATTTCAGCATTTCAGTTAAATGTCTGCAAATATCTCTTACCTGAGATGTTTTGGTTGCACCTTTGCAAAGATCTAGCCCAAAGCATCAAATATTTGTTTGATTTTCTGGACTTTCAAGTTTTAGTCTGAGATATGACAGATCTCCTTAAAATTGCAAAATACTAAAGAAATTTGAAGAATAGAGTCTCATTTTGATGGATGTATATGAAAATAATGGTCAAATTAACATTCCTTTATTTCAGGAAACTCTGAATGGGCAAATTTACCCTCACAGTTTGTCTAACTTTGGTTTATCTACCTGTTGCAGGATACACCAGACTACAGAACACAGTGAAATTAATTGTTTAACTTTCCTCACAAGGTTAGATTTATACTTGAAGGGACTAATATTCTTTCTGGATGTGTTCAGGGTTGAAATTTGCCAAGAAAATGAAGAAGTTTGCCAGGAAAATAAAGAAATCCGCCAGGAAAATGAAGAAATTCTGGAGCAACAAGCGGATGCAGCACCAGAAGTTATTAATTGTTCAGACACTGAAGTAGATCATTCTGAAGATTTTGAATTATATTTGTCTAGAAATATACAGTGTAGTCAAATATTAGGTTTGCCCATTGATGATGTCTTGATTGAAAGCTGGTGCAGATTACATGATGAAGAGCATTCAGAGAGAGATTGCTATCCTTGCTTGGTCATGTTGAAAAAGATTTTAGAAAATACAATAGCTGAGTCAGTTCCAGAAGGTAATGAAGAGGAAACATCTTTCCTGGATTCATTTTATGGTGGGATTGATAGGAGTTCTCTACTTCCTAATACAAGTAAGGATCAGTCAGTATGCAGGTATGAATCTTGTGAAAATTTTAGAGAAGAAATCACTCATCAGGATAATATTTTTGATTCTGATCCTAATACTTTTGATAAAGAAGATGAAACATCTTTCCTGGAGTCATTCTATGGTAAAGAGAAGTGTAAACAGATAGTAGAACAATTTAAATGCACTCCTAATGATGAAGTTCCTATGATGGTAACTCAGGGAGTCATAGAGAAGAAAATAAATGCTGATTTATTACCTGACTTCTTTGAATTAAATGATCAAATGCAAGAATGTTGCAGGTTAATGGAACCAGATCCTCTAATAGATAGAAAATGTGAATTATTTAATGAACAATTCCTGAAAGAAGGAGATGTAGAAGACTTTGGAGTTGTTGTGCATAATCAGATGTCACTCCAGAAATATTTTGAAAATGAAACAGGGGAGTGTCCTCACCAAGTGAAAGTTGTTTCTCCTTTACAGTCAAATGATTTAGAAATGATAAACTTCTGTATATCAGGTTGTGATAATAAAGATACTTATCTAGATGCTGATGTGCAGGAAATTGAAGAAAATATTGAGGAGTTTCCTGAACTAGAAGATAAACTGAACATCCAGAATGAAGGGATAAGGCTGGATAAAGATGAAGAATTAACACATCAAAGGTCATACATCCTTCAATTTGAAGAGAGACCAGGCACTGAGCCAAGCAGTGAAAATATAGTGACAAATGGAAGACCAACTGCCAATGAAGAAGCATGTCCAGCAAAGCCAGAAATACACCAGGTTGTATTTCTCCTTTCCACAGTAAATGATGTTGAATATTATTTTGATTATGGAAATTCAGAAGATAAGACATGCATATGGATTAATCATGAACATGGTGAGCTTCCTCAGTTGCTGATCATCAAGAGTTGTTCTGTTGAATACAGTGAATTCAGAATATCAGAATATTCTTCAGAATATAAAGATAAATTTGCTAGGTTGAGAACCATAACTAATACCCTGATGCTCCTGCACAATCAAAAGAAGTATGCAAATTCAGGTGTCCTTAGGTCTTTTTCGGGTTTTTGTTTGCCTAGCAGTGGTTTGTATATAATTTTGTAGGTTAGTTGTTTGTACAGTTTGTTTGTTTTGCTTTCTTGTTCTGTTCCTGTTGTTTCCTTCTTGTGGGTTTGTTGTTTGTATAGTGTTTGCTTGTTGTTGTTGTTGTTTTGTTGGTTGGGACCTTGTTCTGGTAAGTCAGGATGATGCACTTCATCACCTAAGAAAATAACTAAATTGTTAGGATTCAAGTGATGAGATCAGATTTAGATATAGATTGTAATTCATTCTGATAAATACTCATGATCAGGTTTATGATGTCTTTTCATCAGGGTACTTTTTCTTGTCCAAAGTGAATTAAACACAATGAAACACCTAACAGCCTTGGGTTTGTTGAAGATATGAGTATAGGTGTTAAGTGAAAAATCTAAAGGGACTCCCTTGCTACCAATACAATCTCCAACCTAAAGCTGCAAGTGACTACACCTTGTACAAATGAGCAGACATGATGTATCAAATTTAAATTTTTAAAGGAAAATCAGAAACAAAATAAAATTAGGCCATCTAAGTAACTCTACCGGGGCTATGGACGCCTGCTGGCAGTGGGGCTCTACTTAGGGAGATTGTATAGATAACCTTGCCGGGGTTATAGACACCTGCTGGCAGCAAGGCTCTATCCAGGTTGGCTATGAGGGATGATCTCCAACTATGTAGTTTAACACCAGTTACTTATGTTTTCAACTTGCTTTCAAGATGAGGATAATTAATCATCTGCACACACATGATCCTTTGATAGCTTTATCACCATAATGAAATTTTATCATTCAAGGATCATGATGATTTTACTTAGACAGAATTAGAATACTATAGATGAATGTGATCACATCACTTGAATCATTTGAATTTTGTTGTTTTCTTTGGTGGCAAGTTGTTGTGTGGTTACACAACACGCCCCATTTTGACTTGGCAAAACAGGGACCCAGCTGTTGTTTTGGTTTGTGTTGTCTGTTTCTGGCGGTTTGGTAAAAATAGGTCAGGTGCATCATCATCATGATGGTCAGGATGAGGTAGGTCATCATCATGAGGTTAGTTTCTCAAATTTCATATTTTGTTTCTATGACTTCATGGTTAGAAAGAGCTTGAAATTTCATGCAGGTTTGCCTTTTGCATCACTTGAAAATTCATCCATATGAGGGAGTTGTGAGCAGTCAAAGTTTTGGTCAAACCTGATAATTGCTGTATGAACATCATCATCATGATCATTTGGAAAGCCCCCCGATAATATCCTGAGGTCGAAACATCCGGACGTCAAGTTTAAGTCGTAGTAGGTTCTTCCCGTCGGGCGGTCTTTTGTTTCGCCAAAGGTCATCATCATGATCTTACTTTGTCACCTGATGAAAATCATGCAGTCCCGAAACATCCGGACGTCAATCTTAAATGCTAGTGTGTTTTGCCCGTCAGGTCAGCATCATGATATTCTAACATCATCAGCATCATGATATTCCAACATTGCGAGCATCATGATATTCTAGCAACATCAGCATCATGATATTCCAACATTGCGAGCATCATGATATTCTAGCAACATCAGCATCATGATATTCCAACATTGCGAGCATCATGATATTTAAAATCACCCGATGTGATAATATCATGCTGATGATCATCGTCACTTTGCTTAAGAAATATGCCATCTGCATAATTTGCGCGCGCACGATCAAGTCTTGGTGATCAACATCATCATGATATTTCGAGACCCGACATTTCCTAATATCCTCCTGACCTCCTTTTGCGTGATCATGATGATCACCTTATCTTTCGAAGCGGAGGGTGATTTTCATTTCTTGAGTCATGTTGAACAAGATCATCATGATCTTGTTAGTCTCTCCCAGCAGTTCGTAGTATCATCCTGCCGACAAGTATAACATTTTGCAAATATGATGATGACAATGGCGTCATCATCACCTTCTCCTTCGGCAGGATATTTTCCAGGGTATGATCCTGTTCGCCAATATGATGATGACGATGACGTCACCTTCGAAGACTAACAAAAGCCCCGGGATATCCTGATGACGTCATCAGGACTTTCAGCAGGATCATATTTTAAATCATCCAGTTCGCCAATATGATGATGATGATGTTCATCATCCTGATCTTTTGAGAGGATCACCTTCTTCGCAAGTAGGTCATACTGCATTCGTCCACCCGATCATCTTCCTTAGGGGGAGCCCGATATTCCATTTACCTCCTGATCTTAAACGAAACATGACGATGACGTCATCCCTTTGCATTTTAACCAAGCCTGATGATGACAATGACGTCATCATGATTTTCCTCAGCGGCAGGATCATTTTCCGAGTCCTCCTGTTTGTCTTCATCATGATGATGATGACGATGTCTTTCTTTCCCGAATGTGCAAGAGCAAAACATCCTGATGTGCTTTTCCATCAGAGCATTAGGAAAGGAGGATCATCATATTTTGTGATATCCTGCGGACAGACAGAAGGCATATAGTTGGTCATCATCATGATTTTTGGCGTCGGTATAACTATTGCCGTCGGCCTAGGATAAATTTGTCAACCTGATCATATGTGTTCGCACCCAGTGCGAATATGATGATGATGACCCGAAACGTGCAAATATGATGATGATGCAGAGCCGGATTCTAAGGATGGTTGAAGGGCGATTATTTCCTTGTTTATTTTGAACATCATCATCATCATATTTTGAACCCGATATATAAGAAAATGGGCAAAAACATGAAGCGATGGAAATTTGAAAGGGCCGACTGCCTGATGTTTGGTCAACGATGGTTGACCCGATTGTTTTTGTGCTGTTTATGCATTTAGTGTGTAAATTTCCATTGATTTGAAGCTCGTAGATGCACACTTTGGGGCTTGTTTAATAAGGTTTTTTCTTCCTGTTGTTTATCATGATGATGATGAACCTAATGTTGTCTGTTTACTTGCAGGAGATCATCATGATGCTGCTGAAGCTGAACATTGAAGTGATGATGCTGCTGAAGCTGAACATTGAAGTGATGATGCTGCTGAGGCTGAACATTGAAATCATGATGCTGCTGAGGCTGAACATTGAAATCATGATGCTGCTGAGGCTGAGCGTGGAAAAGATCATGATGCTGCTAAAGCTGAGCATTACAAAGTTGCGCATGGAGTCAGCATGAGCCAGACATGAGGAGGATATTGTCAAATATGCTATTCGCCAGCTGGAGGCCGAATCAAGTCGAAGATGCTGGAATATTCTGTGCCAGCTGTACATTTGCTAACTGACGAAGCATGTGCTTTTCATCTGGACCGTTGTTTGTTGTGGGAGGATCCTGATCCTTGGATCATTGTTGCCGTTTTCTGGCAGTTGCTCTATATAACATCCAGAGCTTGTCATTTTAGAAAGAGGGAAAATACATTAGAATATACAGACGCATCTGGCGCAAAGAGTCAATTACTGTAGAATAAGTTAGGAGATCGGATTACTGAGACTAATGAAGATAGAATTGTTGAAATATCAAGGTTCTTTCTTCAGATCACTGTAAATGTACCTGTTCTTGAGCATACTGAATGAATATGAAGTTCCAGATTACATCCTGATTGCAAATTTTACGTAATCTTCTGTTGATTTCTGGATATGTACTGGTGAATGCTGTGTTCAACTGGAAGCGCTTTCATTTCATTACATGTTGTTGTCAACTTTCCTTTGAAGCTTTGCACTAGATCATGCGGATTTGTGGAATGTCCTGGTGAAGTATGATTTCTAGTTTTCCTTCTTTTCATTGCAAGTATGGGAGCTTGTATGTGAATCAGTGATCTAAGTCCAGTAATTTTAGGAATCTCACTCTCTAACCCTTTCCTTTTTTCAATTTCATTAATTCATCACCATAACTGCAAATCATGATAAATAACAAGCAGAAACAGTGAAATATGCTGAAATCCCGTAGGTAACTGAAGATCCTTAGCATATTTGGGTTAAATGCATGCAATATTGAAGGTATCATGCAAAGAATCATAAATAATGATAGAAATCATGCGAATATCAGCCTGTATGCACATTATTTGACTAAATTTACAGTGCAGAGGTAGAATTGTTGGAGACTTATGCAGAGCGAACATCCAGAGCAGGATATTTGAAGATGATGATGATGAACAGTGCAGAAACACGTAAGGCCCCTGAATGGAAAACAGCAGCACACATCAACCACTGAGTAACGTCAGTAGATTAAGACCTAATCAACGGAGACTTGGGATCATGAATTCTTTGAATTCATCGTATCTTTCAAGATGAGTAAAGGTTGTTGTGTAACTTTTATTCTATGTTTGCGAATGACTAACATCATGACCAACACTATCCTATACATCTTGTGTTCATTATCTGATTTGATGAAGTTAACTATGAAGTAAGTTTATTTCCTCTTGATTTTGTCTTGGAAAAGAGCCTTTTTGCAGAAAGTACTTATGCAGGCTACAAGTTGTGTCTAGTTATGCATTAAGATTAAGTGTGAAATTACTATTCCTCTTAAGATTTCTGCAACCATAGACGTGTTTGTGAAATATTTATGCAAAGGTATAACTGATAGGCTATGCAGAAGTTATTTCAATCACATTAGCAAGTGTTTGAGCTATTATTTTCATATTTCCTCATTTAAGATAGGTGTATCACCCTTAGAGTTTAGTTTTTCAGTTGTAGAACAGAGTTTTTCTTACCCTTTTCTTTGTCAAGATCATAAAATAGTAAAGTGTTAGGGGATACAAAATTAGGAAGCCAGCCTTCTCTAGAGGTTGACCTCTACCATTAAGTGACCCATAGCTTTAGAGGTCTTCCCATGTTTCACCAAATAGGCTAATTTCTACAAATTAGTCAGGGTGCACATTTAGGTGATAACAACTATCACTTATGATCTTGGCCCACTAGGGTTTTGCATTAGTATCTGCTATCATTCTTATGAGACCATACATCCAATTTTCAAAGTATCTAGCATTTGGTTTTCCTATCATGCAGCTAAGCATCACCATCATGTATTGATATTCAGGGGCAAAATCAAACTTATACAAATGCACATGTAGCTTTGCAGAAGCATTATATGTTCTATTATTGGCTCTCCATGAGTACATGATTTTTTTTTACTCTTTTATGGTTTTATTGAATTTATTTTCTAACTTTTCCAAGTTTATTCCATGCACTTGAGGTCCTTTGGGTAAATTGAAAGCTGTAGTAATGCTCTCAACTAAGAAGTCTGCATATACCCGACCATGCTTCTCTACCTTTCTGGTATTGGTATTGTAATTATGAGCACATTCTACTACCAGCTCGGTGGCCTCCATTGCATAAGGGAATCCTCCTGCATGCCACATGCCTGAGTTATAAACATTGATGAGTAGGGGATGTCTACTCCCCTTTTCTAATAATGTCATCCAAGCATCCAGATCAGTGTTCCCTGGATGAGTGTCATTTATCTGTCCATATTTGAATGTTATTCCCTCAGGTTGTATACACATAAGTTTTAGGAATTCTGTGTCTAACTTGTTCTTACAGACTGCCATTGAATCTTGCAATAAAACACATGTATTTCTTACCCTAGCATATCATGTGATCATGCAAATTGATGATTATATGAATATCTTGATGTTTTGATTCTTATTCAACACATTTCATACATCATCATATTGATCTACTATGGTAAAAACAAATTTTTACCTGTTCGTTTTATCCATTAATGACAAAGGAGGGTTTTGTCATTACATACCTGATATTAGCTACCTTTTAACTATTCAATTGATATCTGGTTGTGCACATTCACCTTGCAGTCACCCTCTTCCGTTTGCCATTTGAATCCACACCCCATTCCATTGCTTTCACAGATTGTTGTAATGTCACCTTAATCACACAGTAACTCTGTAACCTTTGCTTGAATACGTAATAGATTCAAAATGAACTCAAATCCTTGTTTTCAATCAAAGACATTGTTGAATTAGGGCGTGATTAATGCTTAATTGTTGATATCCATTGATTGACACCTAAGCATCAAAGATGTTAACAGGTGGCGCATGATTATTTGAAATTTTGAAGGCTCACCCACCATTAGAAAAGCATTTAATGTGAGCAGGCACATTTGTAGATATCAGGGATATTAGGAATATTACCTCCCTTAGAAGATGATGACATCATCATGACGATGACCAATCATTGACCAACGACCAAAATCAGGTCATTTACCTTTGTTCAACGATCTTGATAACATAGGATGATGATATGATTGATTCAATGTGCCACGTGGCAGTAGCCTATTGGTTCATAAAGATCTATGTGTTATATGTCTTAAAAGTGGGTATGGGGATATTAAGAAATATCAAGGTTTTTAAGTATGTGAAACATTCCCCATATTCAAAGAGTAGGATGACATCAACATCCTTCATTAATATTTCAAACTGGAGCATAAGTGACATCATCGTCACATTGGCAAAGATCAGGGATCTTAGATAATGTGCGGGATATTAAGGTTTTCCTTTATTTTGCATTAGATCAGGATATTAACAAATATCTGGGATATTGGGAAATAGATGACCCTCTTTTTTGATGTCGGGAATATGATGGTGTCATCATCATATCAGGTCTTCTTTATATTGGGTTAAGATGACACCATCGTCATATTAAGGAAGATCAGGGATCTTAGATAACATGATGGATATTAAGGATTATATCGATATCGAGTATTTATGTTATATCTAAGGTGATCCTGCATATTAGTGAATATTAGGGATATTAAGAAATATCAACCTCCTGGAATGTGTGCGGGTAGATGCTTCCTACATTTAAATTTGATGTTTGCATATTAACGAATATGTGGATATCAAGATTCTCTTATGTTAAAACATATGTCTGAGATATTACTAAATATTAGGGATATTAGTAAATGTGATGATCCTCCCTGAGTGACTAGTTTGACCAAACTTTGACCGAACATAACTTTCTATCTTTATGGAATTTCAAGGTGATTCGAAAGGCAAAGCTACTTAGAATTTTGCACTCTTTCACTTGGTGGGGTTCAAGATAGTAGAATCTAACTTTAGAAATCAACCTTCCTTCTATGAGGTCCATGCATACACAAGGGTGATATCCTATCATTGCATGTGATACGTAACTTTTATCATAACGCCCAAAGAAAGAAAAGTAGGGGAAAAGCCAAAAAGTTGGGTCCCTATTTGCTAAGGCAAAATGGGGCATGTTGTGTAACCACACAACAAGTCTAAGCTAATGTAAATTAGGATTTGAAGTCTAAGATTCTTGTAGATTGGACCCTAAAGTCTGACCTAGGGTAGTTGTTCTTGTTTCTCTAGAATCTTGAGATACATAGAGAGTAGTTTGGTAGGCAAGTTGCATTGGTTCATAATTTTTCATGAGAACCCTAAATCTCTGCCAAATCTCATCATTTGAGTTAATCACAGTATTTTGGCCTTGTTTTAAGTCTTCTACTTGTGTCACCATGTGTTGTGCATTGGTGTGTGTGCCAAGTGGCACCTTATGCATGAAAGAGTGCATTATGACTTGTTGTATGTTACTCTTGTATCATGAAAAATTTGGTCATCTTGTTTTATCCCTTAATGTCTTCAATGAAAGTTTGGGGCATTATACATACCTTGGGAAGAATGGACTATAGATTCATTAAAAGAGTAATTTTGTTGTGTTGAGTAAGAAAAATAAGGTGGATGAAATGCATGTAAGTACACAAGATCAAATCCTATTTCACTACAACATTCAAGGACAAAACTGAGCTAAGTCACTTCAAGATGCAAGAGGACTTAGCTACTGATTTTGTACTCTTAATTTGCTATGGAAAGATAAGATTTAATTAGGCCTTTTATCAAATCGTAGGTCAACTAATGTATAAAACTCTAGATTTGTAAAGATCTGATCATAATAGGAGATATAGAGTGGATATTCAAAAACTAACTTCACAAGAGTGATCAGAGAGATGTTAGAACCTATTCCTTAGAAGTTGAGATGTTGGAGGACTCCAGGGCTAGTGCCTAAGTTTGGAAAGTCCTGATCTCTAAAAACTTAGAACTAGAAAAATGTCATAAATGATGCTCTAATGTTGTCTTCGATGTCTGAATTACCTGTTGGACATTGGGGCTCGCACCTGAGTCTACTACAATGGAATTCCCACACTCTACTTTTAGATCTTAAAACCTAATCCTTTAAACAACTTCCTTGTACCTTTACTTCTACAATTCCTACACCTGTAACATGCACACAAGAAGGAAAAAGGTTTGGGGGTTGTGGTGTTCAGGGATTTGCCTCAATCAAATCTTAGGAGAGCATTCAATCTTCCTAACACCGTTTTTAGAGAGAGAGTGTGTCCTTGCAAGACAAAGGCTAAAGATATTCCAAATGATGATGAAATGACTCAAACACAAAGTTAATGTCACCTTGGCAATGAATCCCTTAAGAGGATGAAGATTCTTCAACTCATAAGGATGTTGACAATGATTCCAAATCTGTAACAAACATAATACTAACACAAATCTGCAATAGCACAATGAATGCCCTGAATGCTCCTTTTCTCAACAACCTGGCTATCATCAACCTAGATTAAAAATGAATTCAAACACTTTCTTATATATGATATCCCATTAAACTTTCATAAATTGATTGAAAGAGCTGACAAGGGACGACCCATTTAAGAGTCCTATGTCGACATACATTTAATTTTACCTCAACCAGTTAGGGTGGACTTGGGTGTGGGTGCCCAAGTCCCAAGGTGCCTTTTTAGTTAGGACCTAAGCATTAAATGGGCCCCTAGTTCCCATTTGACATGGGTTTTGGGGGATTTCTCATCGGGATGAATATTTTGCTTGTAGAGTGTAAACACAAGGACCTAGGAGCTAAACTAGGAGCTAAAAAGGCATGTGTCCACTTTTTACTCCATAACAGGTTGTTCTTATGTGACATTAGATCTCTTCCTACTCTTTGATTTAATACCAAGAAACTCCATTTTGGAAATTTCCCTACTTGTGTATTATGAGAAAGGATTAAATATGTATTGATTCATAAGCCTAGTAGCGTATTTAAGATATCCATTATAAAAATGTGTAGTTCCTACTATAGTATAGATTTATTGATTCATAATAATATTAACCTTATGTCCAAGTATAGAATGATAACATCAAGAAAGGTCCATTTACCTTGTACAAAATGCTAACATGAAGAGAAAAAATTAATGATAATGTGCCATATTTCACTATAGTTTTTTGTTTATATCTGAACTATGTTCTTTGAACCTAGCTATAGAACCCTAATTTCATCTCTATGAAAGTTAATCTATCTTTCTTGTTGTAGTGAATCCTTCACTGTGAGCAATTGATTTGTCCCACCTTGACATCTAAATAATAAGAATGCCCATAACGTTTATATATCTCCCTACTTCAATCCAATTTTATCATTTTGAAGTTTTGATGCAATTTTAATAGAGTGCTAAGTCTTGATGAACACACACCATATGATATGCCATGTTAAAATTTATCTAATGGATTTCAAGAATTTCAAGGAAAATCAGAAGAGGGATTTCATAGGAAGCCTTGATGCTATGACATGTGGTTGTGCAGGCAATACTATAAAGATAAAAGTTATTTGGTGTAACTGTTGGTGGGCCTCACTTCCTTTACTAGTTGTGTTGAGTTAGGACTCAACTGACATGTTCCCATGAATTCTCACAAAAGTGAAGGGAAAATATTTCTAAAAGTATCATAGACCGTTCAATCTACCAGTGGTCAACACATCCAACAACCCATGAGACACATGGTAGTTATAGCATAGAAGGAGCTTGCTATGCACCTTGGTGGTATAGTGTTGGCACTCATAGCTTCCTTGTGTCATCCTAAGTTCTCTACAATACTAGAGTAGTTATGGTAGGATTGATCTAGTATAATAATTCAAGTTTTGCAAGATAGTAAAGCTAGACATTCATGACTACCAACTAAACAGTGCCCAAACAACAAGTTTCACCTACCAACATTATTAAAGTGTAGTACTAGATGGTAGAATTCATAGAACAAGCTATCATGACTTTGTGTAGCCTATCCCAACCACCAACAAGAACAATTAAGGTGTTAAATTTGTAGCAATGTCTTTTCTCCATGAAGATTCAAATTTGTAGCAATGTCTTTTCTCCATGAATATTTAAATTTGTAGCAATATCTTTTCTCCATGAAGATTCAAATTTTAAATGTAGATTGGAGGGAAAACCACTATGGGTTGGCTAGAATAGTCTATAAATACTTACCTACGTACCTAAACATGTGTCAATACTTTGTCAACTGAGATTTTGAGCCTAATGTCTAAGTGAAGTTTGTTTCCTCTTTTCTACTATGGAAGGGAGTCTCTATGTATGTTTCTAAAATACACATGTATTCATCTATGTAATAATTCATGAACTTAATAGAAATAAAGTAATTTTTCTATGTGGATATTGACTTATCTTTGTTCACTGTCACTAGTTGTATGCATATTTATCTTTGTTGACTATTGCATTGTGAGTTTTTAATCTCTACTTTGGCAGATAAGACATTAATCTATCTACCATGAGCCTTTGTTTTTATTTATTTACTTTTAGCATTTCCATCATTCCCCTTGTTGTTTTGGTTACAACACGCCCCTAATTTTGAAAATTTGGGGACCTTTGTTTCCAATAATTTCAATAACCCTACTATTGGTTAGGGGTGGTATGGTGTTCATTTGTACTTTATTGGTCTGATCTGAAGTGTAGTTTATTCAAAAGGAAGTGTTTCATTTTAAAATTTATTTCAAGTGGAAAGGGATATTTTAATTTTGACTTATGTTTCCCTAAGTCCTAAAGTTTATGGTAAAATGTACAAGTTTTTTTCCACTTTATAGGCTCCCTTTTCATGAAATTTGTGCAAAATGCCTTGACACTCTAAACCCCGAAGTGGTCTTTGTTGTGAATTGTTTCAAAACTTTGAACCTTAGAGTTGCATGTTGTGGATGTTCCCCAAACTGTGGCAGCCTATTTGGTGCACATTCATTTCATGTGTGCTAGGAGTCTCAAAACTTTGAAACACCCAATTGAGCTATTATTTCATATTCTTCAACGCTCTATCTCACCAGTGGCATAGCATGTCCTATATCTTAAAATTTCCTTAACATTTTAGTTGAATCCATGATCAAAACCTACGTTCTCATTTGTGAATTTCCATTTTGTTTTCTGATTTTGAAAATGTTGTCATTTTGATGAAATGTTAAGTTCTCTATTCAAAATGCAAGATCAATAGTCAAAATTGTTACATATTTGGATTTTGCATGCAATTTTAAGGGAAAGTGGTGAAATTGTTAGTTGTTTTAGCATGTTTCTTCATAAGATTATTCCCTAGTTTTCTCAGGTCCTTGGCCCTAGGGTTTCTAAACCCTATTTTATTTGATTCAATGAAATTTTAGTTTAAAGCCCCTCTAAAAACTTAATGGATCCACATTTGGTTTTAAAGTCCTAATTCTTCCATTTTTAGACCTTATGGAAACTTGTTAAAACTAGTCTAACTGGCCCTTGGGTCCATTTCTAGAAAACCTCTTTGCTTCATAGTTTTGGACTTTCATCCTATTTTGTAGTCAACTAAAAAATGCAACTGAAACCTGAACCCTAGTTGAACTTTGGAATCTCTTTGTGGTTTGTAGTTTTTACAAAATGATCTCAGACTCTAAAGTCTATATGTAGACTAGAATCTAGAAACTCTTCGCAATTTGCAGTCCCTACAAACTACAGGCTAGACCTAAACCTCATCTAGTATCCACACTTTGATTGCAATTTGTCAATCTTGTCAAATGTAATTGGCAACTAAACCCCAGCCAGAATTCAAATTCTCTATCAAAATTAAAATTCCCTACTAACTATGCATAGGCCTCAAATCTCAGATTGCATCCTGTAAACCAAGCCCAAACCCTAAATTGCACCAACACATGAAAACACTTGTTTTGAAAGTTTTAATCCTAAAAGAAGAAATCTTAATCAATTTCATCATGGTAAATTTGTATTTGGATGTAGTTTGAATTATGTTATTTTATTGAGGATTAATTGGTCAAAAATATGGTAAATTTTGAAAGGGTCAATTAATTAATTTAGAAATTAACTTTTTGGCCCTCCTCGAGCACACATGACATCACATGCCAAAATGAAGTGTGAGTACAAAGGAGCCATCCTTCCCTAAAATTTGATCAATGATTGGGGCAATGTGACAAATACCAATATTGGGCTTGTAGGGTTAGGTGAATTTCAAACTGAAATGGGTGTACCCGTAGAGAGAATGCTACCAAAAGTTAAAAACTTGAAGATAAATAGATTGGTTCAAGATGATGGATTTACTATAGACATACAATCACCTGATTTAGTGATGACATGTGATAAATTCTATGATCCAATCAATAGGGAAATTCAAACCCAAGATGGAAATGTGGTATTATTGATTGCATCACAGTATATTAAGGAAATGTTTTATATTCCTTCAAAGGCAAAGCACTGCAATCTTACTCCCAAGTCAGCTCTGACTTATTACAATGAACATGTGGGTGACTATTAGAAAAACATTAATGATTGGATATTGAAACCTAAATCAATTGTGTTTATGTTACCAAAGAATCCATATAGGATTGACTTCATCAAAGTAGTCAATGATTGCATCTCTTTGTTGAGTAGAATATTAGCCAAGTTGATGCCAGAGAGTTTCAAAATTGGATGTATAAATACATTAATAATATTTTGAAAGGGAAGGAATTATTTGACTAGGCCACAATGATAAGTGACACCCTTCATGAGGAGTTGATTAATTTTGTACAAACCAAGAAATTTTACATGACTTTCTACTTGGTATAATGTAGGAAAAGTTGAATTCTATGTAAGACTAAACAATGATATCTAACTAGAATCAATTTCAAATAACTACATGAGAATCTAACTAGCTTCAAGGAAGTGTATTCTACTACTATCCAATCAGGACAAATAGAATAACTGTAGCTAGACCCTACTCTACTGTATACTTAGAAATTATCTAATTTCAATGAGGAAAAGTACTAAGGTACAACAATGAAACTATAAAATCTAAAAATCTAGATTCTAGATTACATAAATGAATACAAAATAGAAAATAAAAGTCACACAGGAACTAGCATGAAAAGGAGAAAGTATCAACCCAAGATGCCGGCACATAGCACAAATGTCTACGCATCATGTTATCATTCATACGACATAAAAAATCAAAGATCCAGTACTATGAAGCTTTTCCCAGGTTCATACACTCATCCAATTTGCACACAAAACTAGAATGAGCACCCAACAATTTAATAAAGCATCAAATTAATGAATAAAGACATTGAATCAACTAATAAAAAAGGATTGATTGACAAAATGAAATAAAGGAAGGAAAAAAGACGAGATTATTAAACCCACATGCAATTGAATCCCTTCAAATACCTGTGACAACATAGAACAAGAAAATTTGCTGGGTCTATTTATGAGATCAAGCCCCTATGTTGGTCTTTTGACCTCTACAGATAGCCACTATGGAAAAAGATAATTAAAAGTGTGTGCTTAGGTATTTCCTAAGTGCATCTAGGAAATAACAACAGTGACAAATAGAAATAAAAAAGCAAGAGTATCAACCTTAGTCTACGGGGAAGAATATGCTAGTGTGCATAGGAAACACAAGGTGGTGATCTACACCACAAGTTTTTCAATGAACAAACAAAGCAATAAATAATAAAACCAACAAATAACACTATTTCTTGATAATGAAATAATGTTACCATGTTGTAAAGAAATGGAGGAGACTACAAGCTCCTTGAGGGCCAAATCTATGTGTAAACAACTCCAAACCCTTGGAAAGAGCCTCCACAATGCAGTTAATTTGCAAGTAGAAACCCCAAAAGCTAAAAGAGAAGGCACTATATCTTAGAAGAGCACCAAAGTCTTGAATACCTTCTATTTTGTGAGCCAGGGACCAAAAATTTTCAACAATCTGTAGTATTTTTCCCAAAAGTGTGAGAGAGAAGAGAGCTCTTTTGCATGAAAGAATGAATGAATCAAAGGGTTGGGCATGCTACATGGGTCATTTCACTACCACATGAGTGTTACCACCAATTTAATTGAGCGACAAGGTAGGAGAATCCACCATTTTAAATTTTGAAATCTTCAGGATGCCAGCTCATCATGGGAATGTCTGCATGTCGCACTCGTGTCCTCAAAATATTTGAAAGGAAGCAAGGTACATGGAAAGTCTTTCTACACCAAACTAATGAAGGAAGTAGAGTGTAAATTCTTTTTAATCCTTACAATTGTAGCAATGTTAAACATATAACATAAAGATTGCAGCAGCAACACAACACATAGAATAAGAGAGAGACACAAGATGTATGTGGGGAAAACCTTTTTAGGTGAAAAACCCCACACTCTAAAACCTACACAATGTATTATCAAAACAATAATAGTTTACAATACACTTGCAATGCAAGTTCTTCCAAGAGTCTTCAAATGTCATTTCTAGAGTGATTTTGGCAACATAACAGTACATGTACAAACACTATGCATCTACAACTTCAAAACTCTGCAATATATAGAGTTACAAGGCATAAACAGGAAGCTTCTAGAGGTAGGCATCCATCTTGGCCACATGGCCATTTCACACATCCCAAGGAAACTTATCCAACATGTTTTTACCTCTCTTACAACTGTCATAACATGACAGATTTGACTTCCCAAGATGGAGAGCTCCAAGGCTAAAAATAGACTATGACAGATGCTCTTACGCATCTTACAGTTGTCATAAAGCTGCCCAACATAACAACCTTAAATGTTGTAAGAAGATCCGTCATACAAGACTAAATATAGCAAATTCCTCTTACAACATGTCATAGCCCAACTTGGGTGCCCAAAGATGCCTTTCTCTCATGCAAGGATACTCTATGACACTTGTCCCCACTTGTCATAGGAATCTCTATACTTGGATCTTACCCATCATAGATTTTGTCATACATAATAATACCTCTATCATACTACAAGATGCTGACACATGGCATATTAGTGCCTGTTGGATTGCACCAGACAACTGAGAGGGGGGATGAATGATGCAGGAGCATCCAATGGTGTAAGGGCAATCTTACATCACCCAAAAAGAAGTTAATTCAAAATCATTGTAGTTTTTTTCATTTATTTCCATAATTAGTGTTTCTAGTTCCATAATATCTAGAATAATGATGTAGGACTTTCAGTTTTTCCAAAACTGCTAAAAATAGCAAACTGCCAGTTTTGGAAAGGTTACCTGCCATTTTAGGAAAGTTTGCATTTGGGCACAGATTGAAGCAAAAATTTATAGAAAGTTACATAACTAAAATATAAGACCTTTGGTGAAGGAATCAGGTAAAGATCATTTGTGAGCTAAAAGATATTAAAGTTTTTGTTTTCTAAAAAGCCCTTAAAATTTTTTGAAACGAGATATGATGCACTTAAACATCCCATAATGTCTCAAAAAGTTGATGGAAATCCATTTATGGATTTCTGGCATGATAGTTCACATCGCGAGCTTTCTGGTACTTAAAATGGTTCATCAATCGAACACCCAGATCAAAAGTAATGCTTCCCAGAACTTGACCTACTTTTGGAGGGAGTTGCAAATTTCAAAATTTAGTTGGAGGCTGCCAAAAAGTGTTATTTATGACTATTTTAGGAAACTTGGGTGGTACTAGTGTTAAGGGGGAAAGTGTAGAGTCAAGAATAGGTGGGAAAATAGAAACCCTAGCTGATTTGGGGTTGTAGAAAGTAGAAGATTCCAGAGCTTGGTGGTGTGTAGCTGTAGTGTGTTGCAGCCTATGGGGGATTGATTCCTCTGATTGTAATTGAGCTTCTGTAATGTAATGAGTTGTCCAAATCAATAAAGAAATATTCTATTTTTTGTGTTCCATTTCTGTTGTTGTGTGTTTTGTGATTTACCCCCTTTATCAGTGAATTAGTTGTCCTAAAACTTTTAACCAACTATGAACAGCAACTTATTAATTTCTTATATTCTAATATAACCATGAAAGCATAAAATGAGAAGCTCAACACAATAACATAATCAACATAAAAGACACCAAATTTTTAGTGGAAAACCCTATAAGGTAAAAACCATGGTGGGTGTTAGCCCATAGAAATATATAAGTTATATCAATACCAAAAAATAGAGGCTCACTGCCCAAGATGCTCACTGCAAAGAACGACTCACCGCCAAAATGGTGAACTGATTAATTAGCATCTACTCCATGCCTAGATTCAGTTCCTTTAAAGCACAATAAAAGTTCTTTGCTCTTCTCTTTCACACCTTTGCACTTATCTAGCCATATTCACACATTCATTCATCTTTTCTCAATTCATTACAAGTCTTTATACAAGTCATAAACTTTGGAATCAAGTTCGGCAATACATTCATCAACCATTGGAACAATCTCAAAGGTTGGCATTACAAACATACATAGACTAGGTCTAGACCTAATACAAAATCAACTAAGGAAAATATGTAAAGATGTATGCAGATCAGATTGCTCCTTAGCTAGGACTCAAATGCAATCATCCATGTCATGTCACGCCTCTACAATCTTCAATGCTTCTCTGGAATTAATGAAATCAACCAAGTTGTCCAAGACTGGCAAGCACATTAGGTCTTCTAAGAGTATTCTTCAACCATGATCCAAATTTCTCTCCATGGACCAATCCAAAGGCAGGTACACGATTAGGAGACATCCACAAGCACATTATAATCATCAGAAACATTCACACAATACCCAAACACTTTACCCATTAGATTCTCCAAACCGGAGCAAAAGAACAATACTATCAACCACTGTCATAAAGAAAAGATAGCTTGCAAACCACCAAATCACAAACCATTGGAGTTGAAGGTACTTAACATTATCTTAGACTTATCTCTAGAACTGCAGATCAAAATACTTCAATGCGGAGGAATGCAGAGCATAACACTTTCTCCCTATCATTTCCAAACATACAGAAAAAGATGTTTTCACTTTGGTGAACATAACTCACTCAATTCTTGATGTCGAAGGCTCAATATTAGAACATAGCATCTTCAGATGGAATTCTAAATAACTTCCAATCCGTAGACACAGATATGCATTCTACAGAAAATACAGAGCATTCTTCTAGACTATTTTTCTATATGTAATACACTCTTTCCACTGTAACTCACTATTTCTACCAGAGGCTAATTTTCTCAATATCCTTAACATCAAGGTTGTTTAGATAAGTAAGCACAAAGCATCTTACTCATTACAAATAGACAACAAGATAGGAGCATAGTTGACACAAATGACAACACAGATATGTTGACATCAATGACAACACTGTTTAGGCACATACTTGCAACAATCTCCCCCTTTGTCATTGATGGCAACATATGATGTGAAAAACTGAAAAGACCATCAAGACAAGATTCTCCCCCTTTCTGTTTACACATTTGCATTCTTTCTCACCCTGAGTTTTTCACATGATTTCTCTCCCCCTTTGACATCAATGGCAAAGGGCACATACTTGCATACTGCTGCTCTGATCCACTGAACTTTCTCTATTTTTCAACACTTTCTTCATCAGAAATATCTAGCTACTCCCCCTAAGGGATAGCCCTTAAAACATCAATCTAGATCAAAAATGAGGCTTTGGATACCACTAGATTGATGCATTCTTATGCATATTAGTTTAGAGCAGGAGGAGTAATGACCCCTAGTTTTTCTCTAAGATACTCAAAAGTATCTTTGGGCAGAGGCTTAGTTAAAATGTCTACAATCTTATCCTTTGTGGATACATACTCCATATTTACTTAACTTTCATTTACCTTTTCTCTCAAAAAGTGATACCTTATAGATATATGCTTTGTTTTTTAGTGCATCACTGGATTCTTTGAGATATTTATAGCACTTGTATTATCACAGAAGATTGCAACTAGATTTGCATACACAACTCTTACGTCCTTCAATGTATGATTCATCCATAATACTTGAGTGCAGAAACATGTTGCTACAATATACTCTACTTTTGCTATTGATAAAGAGATTGAATCTTACTTCTTTCTCAACCATGAAACCAATCTGTTTCCCAAAAATAAAGCACCTCCACTTGTATTTTTTTTGTCATCAACATCCCCTGCCCAATCAGCATCTATATAAGCACTAAGAGTGAAATCATTATCTTTTGAATACCATAGGCCATGATCTGGTGTGCCTTTTAAATACCTTAAGATTCTCTTAACTTCCATCACATGTGATTCTCTTGGATCAGCTTGAAATCTTACAATAAGGCAAACTGCATGCATAATATCAGGTCTGGTTTGAGTTAGATAAAGCAATCCTCTAATCATGGATCTGTACCTTTTCTAATCAATCTTGGGTGAATCATAAATTTTCTCAACTTGTAGCCAGTTACCATAGGAGTACATACTGGTTTAGAGTCCTCCATCCCAAACTTCTTCAATAGTTCTCTCACATACTTAGACTAAGATATGAAGATTCCTTTATCTGATTGACTAATTTATAGACCCAAAAAGAAATTCATTTCACCAAACATGGACATTTCAAATTCACTTTTCATCTCACCGGCAAACTTTATACACATACCTTCATTTCCTCCAAAGATAATGTCATCAACAAAGACTTCAACAATCAAGATCTGATTATCATTGATTTTGAAATACAGATTGCTATCTGCAGTACCTTTACTAAATCCTAATTGCAATAAATACATGTCTAACTTTGCATACTAGGCTCTAGGAGCTTGTTTGAGTACATATAATGCTTTCTTCAATTGGAATCCCTCTAGTTGCTCAATGTATACTTTCTCTTCTAACTCACCATTCAGGAATGCAGACTTCACATCCATCTGATATACCTTAAAATATTTGTGAGCTGCAAATGCCAGAAACATTCTGATTGCTTCTGTATACACCTAAAAATGACATGATTCATCCTAAATAAATATTCTAAATATTTATTCCATTCTTCTATCAATTAAATAAATATTTCTAATTTATTTAATCGATTCACTGTTCCATAATTAAATAAATTCAATTTATTTAATTAAAATTCTTCTAAATGTCCTACACAATTAAATAATCATAAATTATTTAATTAATCCAAATTCCTCTATCCTAAGTTCTAAATTCCAAAAATACACCTCACCTTTCCACCTCACCTTGTCCACCTCATCAGGTTGCACATGTAATTAAATATATTTAATATTTAATTACCTATTTTTCTCTCACCCACATGGCCTATTTCTTCTCAAATCAGAAGTTAGTTAACTAATCAATCAAATCTGTTAACTAATTAGTCATTTGAGTTCACTAGTCAATCTATTCTGTTGACTCCTCAATCAACTGAGTTCACTGGTCAATCAATTCAGTCAATCCCATAATCCACTCTTCTAACTGATCAATCAAGTCTATTAACTAATCAGTCAATGGAGTTAACTCTCCAATCAATTTTGTCAAATCCCCTCTTTCATGATGGAGTTGGGACACTTGTCACATTTCTACTGGTTGCACATTCCTCAACCATCCTCAGCCATTGATCTTCATATCTCCTCTCAACCGTTGATTCCCATTCTTCCAAGTCTATAAATGAAGCTTCATCCCTCCACTCTAATCATCCAGGCTTTTGACATCGTTACTCTGCAGAAATATCACCAGTGTGCCTTTGGTACCCTTTTACCATCTACAAGCTTGAGATCATATACTTGCCTTGGAGCTCATCTTCATTGCATATCACAATAGCCATTTACCATCAACTTCCTCGAACACAGCTTAAAAGAGTGCACTCTCTGAGGGCTCACTTCATCTGCAAAAGGACGGTTGTAATAGGCAAACAACAGAAGCATCGATTTCAGGGAAGGTTTGCTTTGTGTTATTCATTGCTATTTTCATTTAATCTTTCTTGTTATCTCCTATTCTGTTGATGTTTGGGTCTTACATAATTCATTTAATTGATCTGCATTTTACCCTTACATTTTTGGCGCCCACCGTTCAATTTTATGTTTTTTACAAATTTTTGTAGTAAAAATTTGTGTTTCTCTAAACCCCATTGTTGAGTTTTTCAAGGATCTATCAAAAGGTGACCTCCTGGGCTGAAACTGACATCACCAACGTGCTCAGAAGGGTCAAAAACCTTAGAATCACCTGTTAATTCACAAAAATCAGAGACTGAAAAAAATCTCTGTGATTTTTTTGAGGGTGCATCCTTTTATCCAACAGTCCAAAGGGTGCTTCCGTAGGGTACATCGCTTTATCCAGCAGTTCGAAGGGTGCTTCCATGTCCTTTTATCCAACTGTCTGAAGAGTTTTTTTTGCAGGGTGCATCCTTTTATCCAGCGGTCCAAAGGGTGCTTCCGCAGGGTGCATCGCTTTATCCATTGGTCCAAAGGGTGCTTCTGCAAGGTGCATCGCTTTATCCAGTGATCCGAAGGGTGCTCCCGCATCCTTTTATCCAACTGTCCTAATAGCTTTTTCGTAGGGTGCATCCTTTTATCCAGCGGTCCGAAGGATGCTCCCACAAGGTGCATCGTTTTATCCAACGGTCCGAAGGGTGCTTCTGCATCCTTTTATCCAGCGGTCTGAAGAGTGCTTCCGCATCCTTTTATCCAGCGGTCTGAAGGGTGCTTCCATAGGGTGCATTGTTTTATCCAACAATCCTCCATCCTGCCTTCTACATGCCATAAGGGTGGTATCTTTTTCTTCTTGCCATAACAGGAGCATACGAACTCGTAATCGCACAAATAAACACTCGTTGGAAAGGTAATTCCGTGAACTTCACAATAGAGTAGGTTTGATCAAGTGATTTTATCATTTTGTCAGCTATTTTGATAGTCAAAGTTTAGTTATCTTTCTAAGCTTAAATCTAGCATTTTTTCTTGCAAACTAATGATTTATCTGTGCAGCTTGACTTAAACACTTGTTAAAGAAAGGAGAAAAGAAACTTCTGATATATCTTCTACAGGGTTGAGAGCTAGATAGTTTTATTTTCCTTAACACACACCTCATAGATTAACTAGGGGAAAAGTAAAACAACTTGCATACAATTCTCATCTAGTTCTAATTAGGAAGGAGTAACTCATTGTTCATGCAACTTGCATACAACTTTCATCTAGTACTAATTAGGAAGGAGTAACCCATTGTTCATGCAACTTGCATATAATTCTCATCTAGTTCTAATTAGGAAGGAGTAACTCATTGTTCATGCAACTTGCATACAACTTTCATCTAGTACTAATTAGGAAGGAGCAACCCATTGTTCATGCAACTTGCATACAATTCTCATCTAGTTCTAATTAGGAAGGAGTAACTCATTGTTCATGCAACTTGCATACAATTTTCATCTAGTTCTAATTCAAAAGGAGTAACCCATTGTTCATGCAACTTGCATACAATTTTAATCCAACTCTAATTAGAAAAGTAACAACATGCATGCCAATCTCACATAGTTTCTAATTAGGAGGGTGATAACTGAATTATTGCAATCTTGGTTTCATTGATCATTGCTAAATGGCTATCTCTTTCAGTTAAGAATATTGCTATCTTGCAAAGGAAAGAATCATTGCTATCTCCTAATCACTTCAAAGTTAACAACTGTGTGAGTGCACAAGTAGAGTAGCCCATTTAGTTTTTCTAATTTTAACTAGGTTGGATTAACTAGTGTATTATGTGCTTTCGAATGACAATAGGCTTATGCTCTCCCATTTTCTGGGTGATCAGAGTGCCAGACTTGTCATTCTATTTGTTTAACCTTTAGGAGGGGCTTGCCCTTGGATGCACGCTTGTCCAAGTGGGAATGACCCTAAGTGGTAACAGGCTAAAGCCAAGCCCTACCAAGCCACTTAAAATAAATTGTGCTTGAGGTGAAAACCTCCTGCAACGAGTGCTGCTGTGTTACACTGACGGCCAACCTCCCCCAAAACCCTCTAAGGCGTAACCCTTTGAGACTGGGAGACTCCATAATGGAGAGTAGTGCCGTCGCATGTGTAACCACTCGAACGGTTGCCCTCATTAAACACCTCTTGTTCTAGTGGCCAAAATCCCTTGTAATCCATTTCTAACCTAGGATTTTGTACTTAGTTTTTTTAGTCCAAATAGAGTCAACAAAATCTCAAAAAAAAAATTAAAAAAAAAAAAACCATAAAAATATCTTTGTGTTTGCTGTGTCTTCTTGCCATAATTGAGAAAAATCAGATTAAAAGACTGACTTGCAACCAAGAAACCAAACAACATTGAAAAATGTGTCAAAAACTTTGCAAAATCATTCGAAGAAACTAGAGTTGCGCATTTATCCTCTGCTAGAATTGTGCATTTACCTCGACTTGCTATGCATTTACCTTCTGAAATTGTGCCTCTGAAGCTGCGTATCCAAAACAGTAGGCTTTTTCGGCCTTCTGCCAATTTCTGTCAAGATGACAAACCAATTAGATGCCTTTGCTCAAAAAGTCCAATATCTTCAATTGCAAATAAACTCAGGTCCCTCGCCCCAAGAGTGTATAGCAATTTCTCAACAAATCCAAGTCTTACAACAAGAAATGGCAATCTTGAAAGCTGAACGTGTCAGCACTAGCTACGCCTCACCCCGAACTCATACATCTGTTTCCCGTCTTAATGATGCTCATGATAAGGCAAGCACCACCTTAAGTTGGAAATCCTATACCACCCCATCTACTAGTCCTCCTTCGGCACCTTCTAAGACACATATCCCAAAGCATACCAGTTCTACACCAACACCACCCTCTAGTTCCTCAAACACTAAATGGATGACCCAAAAAGAATCAGATGAGTGGTGGGAAAGAGTTTTTCCAAATTTATACAACTAGAGAAAAGCTAGAGAGAAAGCTAAATCCCATCATTCACCTATCCATACACCTACCAATGATGTGATCCAAGGGCTACTGGCAGAGAGTCAACCATGTCCCCAAATTCCAGTCCTTGACCTTACCAAAAATCCTTCATGTCATTCGCAACCCCTTGAGCTTATTGAAGAACCTCCTACCATAAACCAAAGTCAAGGTCCATCAAACATCTATATTGTCAACCAAGAAGCTATCCAAGAGCTATCCACTTCCATTCAAGCAACCCAAGAGGTATGTCAAGAGTCTAATCCTAAGAATGAGGAAACATTAATCCCTAGTCTAAGTCAAGATTAAATCACTTTCTTGCAACCTATCCATAACATGTATCTTTTCCATGATCAAGATGATATCCATAATAATGAACCTCTCCATGAGCCAATTGATCCTATCCATCTCCCAACACCTATACATGAGAAGGAAATCCAATTCCATCCCATGCATAACCTTTATTTGTTCCATGATCAAGATATTCCCTATGAAGATGTCCTTGAGCAACTTGATCCCATACCCATTCATGCGCAAGAAGCCTCCATTTCTTCTATCCCTCTTCCATCTAATCCCATCCATGATCCAACAACTTTCGCTTCCTCTGATGAGACACTTGCCTCCCAAGGGCACATGAATGATCAACCTAATAACTTAGATCCTAAAGAGCATAATGATGATCAAGATTCTAGTGATCCTTCACCATCCATTATTGACCAAGCTGCAAATCCATTATCCTACATCCTTGGTCCCACTACCTTCATGCATGAACATTCTTTCTTAGAACACCAACAACCATTATCCTCTATCTCGTCTTCTCCATCCAATAAAGAACTTGTGTCTAGTGTTCCACCTACACATAATCCTGTTATCCGCCGCATACTCCAGAATATGAACTATCAAGGTAAAGGCTTAGGCCTTCATGAACAAGGTATTTTGGAACCTATCTATGTCAATGTTCCTCCACCTTCATACGGCCTTGGATACATACCCCAAGGTGAGCAATCTCACGATGTTGGTACTTCCTCCACTCCTCCCAAGTCTACCACTTTCCATCGCAAACCCTATCATATCCCCAAAACATATGTCACCATTCCACCTCCATCATCCTACATTTGTCAAAAGCATGTGACCATACACCTTCCACCATCCAATCTACCTCCGCTACTTCCAACTCCTAATAGCCTTTCGTGCATCCTACCTCCACTTCTTCCAACACCTTACCCATCCATCTATAAATCCTCTAAATATCCCAATCATGGCCAACAAATGCACATGTTGTCTAAACAACGAGCTTCCACCAACCTCACTTCCGCCATCCCCAGGGGATTCAAAAGCACAAATCTGGATGCCCCTACCTATAAAGTCAAAAATCCTAAGCATCCTCATGACCTAGGATACAAAAGCCAAGAATTAAAGAATTATCTATATCAAAAGCTGCATACACCCACACACCTCAATGCCAAATTGAAAAAAGTGTGGGTCCCCAAGCAACAAATAATTATCTCAGAAGCTGAACAAATGCTGCATACACCCAAACCCATACCTCCACAGGTACTATCTAAAAATAAAATGGTTTGGGTGTCTAAGCAAAAATCCCTCAAGTTACATGAGGCATCCACCTCTCAAGAATTCCAACCATTCACTTTCTCCAATTCCATCCAAAAGTATCAAATCCTTCCATCCCACATGACAAACAAAAATCAAAACAATGCAAAGTCTATGTGGGTCCCTAAAGGCCTATATCATTCATCCACCAAGAAAAACTCTCCATTGCTTCCTACACCACCTTCCCATCATCAGCTTCAATGTTTATCACAGTATGTGCAACCGTTGGTCATGATTCCCTTCCATTCCACAACATTTTCATATTCCTCCATCTCCCCTTCCTTCCACTATTATCCTACATATCTTCCTCATCCTATTCCTATGGTCCATGCTTTTGCATAAACCTTCCCTCCATATTCTGCATCATAATCCACTATCTACCTACGGCATATCACTTTCATGTGATCCCCTACCAACATCTGTGAGAACACTTGACATTGTCCATGCGACAACATCCATCTAGTGGGACTGTCACCTTTCACGGAACTAGATCCTTGAGTCTCTCCCTTCCATATCCGCATTTTCCTACCCAAATGTTTCAAAAAAAAAAAAAGGAAAAAAAGAAAAAAGCAAAGAAAATTCCTTTCATCCAATGGTGAAAACTTGGCAAACAAGCGCCTTGGATAAGTACCATGATGAAAACCTGGCAAACAAGCGTCATGTGTAAGTTGATCTTCTATGTCTCCTACATTTGGGGGCACCTTGTCTCATCAGCATATCACTTTTCTCCTACCAGTTTCCTTTCATACCATTTCCTATCATATCCTCTATCCATTGCATAACTATACTGTCCCATCCATCCATCTAATCTTCCTTTCCTCTATTCTTTGGTCTTGATAAAGATTGGGGGCACAATGTTGACAAATGTTTTAGATGTATCTTGGCATACCTTACCCCTCCAAACCATGCAAATCATTCGTTACCCTCTCATCCTCCTATCGTCATTAGCATTGTCATGAAAAATCCTAGGTACTCTACCTACAATGGGGCATGCTATTCTTATGCAACATAGTCCTTGGAGATCACATCCTTGTTCCTTCTATCCACTATTGCCCATCCTCATACCTACCCATTCCATTCTTTATCACCTATACATCTACCTATCCGTGGTGTTTCCTTGTCATCGGTATCATCTGTTCCATATCATGTCTTGCCTAATCCATATCTGATCCATGTCTGTTCCATTTCATGTCTTGTTTGATCCATATCTATTCCATATCGTCTCATCTAATCCATATCTTAGGTCCATGGTCCAAGTCCGTGAACTACATTGCCTCTGCGTCGTCACGTAGGCAAGGCCATTATTCTAATGCGCCCCCGAGGCTTCCATTTCTCCCATGGTCCCATTCATCCCCTTTCTTGTCTTCATTCTTGTCATCTTTCTTCTAGTCCATCCATGGTCCATTAGGGTTTACCCTGAACTACGTTGCCTCTGTGTCGTCACGTAGGCAAGGCCATTTAGCAATGAGCCCCCGAGGCACTAGGTCAGTCCCTTAAGGTCCGTCTCCCCAATAAGGATTGTGCAATCTTCTCACCAAACAAGCAAATGCAAGCAAAACCCATGCTTCAAGTAGAAATCTTAACTATGAGCATCTTAACATATCTAAAGCAAAGCAAATACCCAAGGTCTTCTAACTGATTCTATCTAAATTATGGCAAGAAAAGAACATCTAAATGCAAGAATGTTTTGTGGATTGGAACCATGGTTAAGTTACAGAGTCTTGATTTTTGTTATCATGTCTTTCTATGCTACTCAAGGATGCCAAAAGCTAGAGACGCTATGATGGGGGCATGATTACTTTTTTTATTTGCTATTTGTGGATTAAACTTTAGTAATGTGAAGCCTTGTCTAAGGACATGATCGGCAAAAGATCATCGAGGACATCAAAGGTATAACATGAACGGGGGCAATCCTTGTTTGTTGAAATGCAAGAAATACTCAGGTCATCTAGATTCAATTTTGACTAGATGCTTGTATTAACTTGTTAAATCACAATCCATGTAAGCGGTACTTAGGTCATCTCGGTTCAATTATACCTCGATGCTTGTATTCACTTACAACATTTCAGAAAATGTACCAAAAACACAATGCCCAATGATGAAATAAAGCACTCCAATAGCAAAGCATCCATCCTATATCCATTTATACATCCATACCATACCCCATGCAATAAAGATCCAACAATGCAGAGTATCAATGTTTACAAAAGCTTGCGAGTCCTTCTATCGAGTCTTTCTTCTATCAATCAGATTTCTATCTATCATCAGATCTTTCATCCTTGTCCAGTCAGTCTGCGCAATGATCCAAATGCAGGTCCATCCTTAATCCATATCAATCATGTCAAGTCAATCTTGCACAAATGATCCAATCACAATCAGTGGTCTTGATCCTTGTCTGGTCGTAAACCAACTTGATCAGTTAATCAATCAATTGTCTTATATAGGATGTTGCATTGTCAAAATCAGACCAATACACGCGTCTTACATGACATGCTTCATTTCCTGGAACCAGACACTATCCTTCATGTTGCTCTAGGGATCCATCATTCCCCGCCATGACAGCACGCCTGCCGTGTTGGTCTAGGGATACATCGTTCCCCGCCATGACAACATTGTTGTATATCATTATCAGTATATCGTTGGTTTACCGCTTGACAGGGGCAATACCTTGTTTGTTCTTGTGTCATTTGTGCATACTTACTTGCCTGCTTGTGTGTGTCATCATTCCATCTTGCATCGTGTATCATTCGACTCTTTCTTCAACCGATTTCTTCATTCTAACCTAGCTTCCCTTCGTCTTCATGAGATTGTTCGTCTCACGCCTTTTGCCTCCTCCTCATCCAATCTCTCGAGGGGGCACCCTATCATCAATCTTGTACTAGGGGCAAACTGGGGCATGTATCACTGTCAAACTATCGATTTCTTTGAAGCAACGCTGTAAACTGCATTGCATTAAAGAGGGGCAAAATGTATATGCCTAAAAATGACATGATTCATCCTAAATAAATATTCTAAATATTTATTCCATTCTTCTATCAATTAAATAAATATTTCTAATTTATTTAATCGATTCACTGTTCCATAATTAAATAAATTCAATTTATTTAATTAAAATTCTTCTAAATGTCCTACACAATTAAATAATCATAAATTATTTAATTAATCCAAATTCCTCTATCCTAAGTTCTAAATTCAAAAAATACACCTCACCTTTCCACCTCACCTTGTCCACCTCATCAGGTTGCACATGTAATTAAATATATTTAATATTTAATTACCTATTTTTCTCTCACCCACATGGCCTATTTCTTCTCAAATCAGAAGTTAGTTAACTAATCAATCAAATCTGTTAACTAATTAGTCATTTGAGTTCACTGGTCAATCTATTCTATTGACTCCTCAATCAACCGAGTTCACTGGTCAATCAATTCAGTCAATCCCATAATCCACTCTTATAACTGATCAATCAAGTTTGTTAACTGATCAGTCAATGGAGTTAACACTCCAATCAATTTTGTCAAATCCCCTCTTTCATGATGGAGCTGGGACACTTGTCACATTTCTACTGGTTGCACATTCCTCAACCATCCTCAGCCATTGATCTTCATATCTCCTCTCAACCGTTGATTCCCATTCTTCCAAGTCTATAAATGAAGCTTCATCCCTCCACTCTAATCATCCAATCTTTTGACATCGTTACTCTGCAGAAATATCACCAGCGCGCCTTTGGCACCCTTTTACCATCCACAAGCTTGAGATCATATACTTGCCTTGGAGCTCATCTTCATTGCATATCACAACAGCCATTTACCATTGACTTCCTCGAACACAGCTTAAAAGAATGCACTCTCTAAGGGCTCACTTCATCTGCAAAAGGACGGTTGTAATAGGCAAACAACAAAAGCATCGATTTCAGGGAAGGTTTGCTTTGTGTTATTCATTGCTATTTTCATTTAATCTTTCTTGTTATCTCCTATGCTGTTGATGTTTGGGTCTTACATAATTCATTTGATTGATCTGCATTTTACCCTTATAGCTTCAATCCGAGCTACTGGGGAAAAAGTTTCTTCAAAATCTGTCCCTTCAATTTGAGAATATCCTTTGCACACAAGTCTTTCTTTTTTCCTTACATCTTCTCCATTTTCATTCAGCTTGTTCCTGAAGACCCATTTAATTCCAATAATATTTTTGTTGGCAGGTCTAAGAACTAGTTCCCAAGTTTCATTCTTCTCTATCTGCAATAGTTCTTCCTCCATTGGCCTTACCCAATTTTCATCATTATAGGCTTGATTCACAGTTTTTGGTTCAACTGTGGAGAGAAAATAGTAGTTTACTTGTTTTTTAGTGGCTTTTCTCCTTTTCAGTACACCTTTACTTTTATCTTCAATAATTTGGTCTTTAGAGTGATTAATTCTACATACCTGGAGGTTTTAGCAACACTTTCCAGAGCCTCTTCTTCTTCATCTTGACTATCTTCTTGTTCAACTTTATCTTCATAAGTTGTAGTAGCATGTTCATCTGATTTATAGCCATTCTAATCTGATGTTATTCCTCTATCTTCATCCACCTTCACATTTGCACTTTCAACAATCTTTTTCAATCTTTTATTGTAACACCGGTAAGACTTACTTTTTGTAGAGTACCTAAGGAAAATTCCTTCATCACATCTTGCATCAAATTTTCCTAGATCTTCATCTCTTCTGATATAGCATTTGCTTCCAAAGACTTTGAAATATCTTACTTTAGGAATTCTTCCATACCATAGTTCATAGAGAGTTTTAGTACCATTACCTTTCACTTGAACCCTATTCTAAATGTAGACAATAGTGTGTATAGCTTCTTTCCAAAAGACTTTTGGCAGACCTCCTTCCTTCATCATTGTCCTAGTGGTGCCCCCCATTTTTTGAACATGAAAAATTTTAAACTTTTGTGTCATCTGAAGTCATTATTAGTATTGGTCTGTCATGAAATAGTTTATGTTGTCTCAGAGTAATAACTTCTTGGCCATGGTTGTATGCCAAATGGTGACCTTGGTATGTTTTCATTCAAGGGGATGTGCACTCATGATTTTCAAGAGACAGTGCTTCTAGTTTACTTTATTTCCATAAAGAGCAGAAGTAAGGAATAGTGCATAAAGGTGTTAAAGCAAGCTACATGCTACTAGATGTAGATATAAATGGAAGGCTATGGAACTTCAAGTTTTTGAGATTGTATGAACATGAATTTAATCCATATAGTTAGGAGCACTCAAGCATATGTTTTGAAAGCACTTCTAGGTCATCCTTGGGTTGCATCTACTTTGCAATATTGGTATCAGAGGTGTACTAAATAGTTGTTGTCATTTGCAATGGAAGAACAAATATGCCTATTAGAGTTGGTGCATGAGTTGATGAGCATACAACTTGGTGTTTTCTTCGCATCGGTCTGTCAGTTTCTAAAGACTTATACTAATAGTTGGAAGTATATGTAGAAGAATGAAGGTTCCCTTCATGATTACTGGAATAGTTATTAGATGATTTATTGGGTAAAGCAATGGTCTAAGTGGTCCAGTTACTGCAGAGGAAAAACACCAAAACCAAATATGATCAACACAAACATATGGATGATTGGGACATTCAGTCAAGCTCATGGGTATTGGCATTAGAGAGTTTTGTCCTTTGTTGTGCTTGAGATGTGAGATGTGATTGTTTATTGTGATGTGATGAGGAGTATGAAAAGACTATTAATGGATATAGTGATGATGAGGATATCAGCTGGAAGGCTCAGATAATAGCAACCAAGTGTTTATTTGCAGTGACGACATCTTATCTAGGAATGCTATCGAAGCTGCATGAAGAGGCTTACCCAAGGCTGATCGAGCCATCATATGGAGAACTATCATGTTACTGAAACAATTAGAGGCCAAGAGGTAGATAGACCTCATGTTCAGCTTCTTCGCGAGGATAATTCTGGTCAGAACGTTGATGGAAGTGTTCTTAGTGTGTTACTATAAGGTCTTGCTGGCATCTTTTTGCCCATCAAAACTAGGAGTCTTTGTTGATATTATCATTGGAAGTTTCTCACGTATGTGAAATGCAAAAAATATTGACAAGTATGCATGAAAGATTCGTGACTTTGGCTTTTTGCAATCCACATTCATACATATCACCGAACTTTCTAGCATGATGAAGGGGGTAAATCACAAAACACACAACAGAAATTGCACATAGAAAATAGAATGATCTTTTATTGATATGGGCAAAACATTACATTACAAAAGCTCAAATACAATCAG
The DNA here is from genome assembly GCA_027924645.1 of Cunninghamia lanceolata. NCBI lineage: Eukaryota > Viridiplantae > Streptophyta > Pinopsida > Cupressales > Cupressaceae > Cunninghamia > Cunninghamia lanceolata. The sequence continues at coordinate 1,486,960 of BSBN01000030.1, forward strand.
AGGATGAATCCTCTACAGGTTGCATCACATTACAGCTTCCTATCTCCAGACTCTAGAATCATCTGCCTTATGTAAACCCCAAATCAGCTAGGGTTTCTATTTTCCCACCTATTCTTGACTCTACACTTTTCCCCTTTAACTCTACTACTGCCCAGGGTTCCCAAAATAGTCATAAATAACACTTTTTGGCAGCCTCTAGCTAAATTTTGAAATTTACAACTCCCTCCAAAAGTAGGTCAACTTTCGGGAAGCATAACTTTTGATCCAGGTGTCTGATTGATGAACCATTTTAAGAGCTGGAAAGCTCGCAATGTGAACTATCACACTAGAAATTTGTAATTGGATTTCCATCAACTTTTTGGGACATTATGGGATGTTTTAGTGCCTCATATCTCATTTCAAAAAATTTTAGGGGCTTTTCAGAAAACAAAAATTTTAATATCTTTTAGCTCACAAATGATCTTTGCCTGATTCCCTTGCCAAAGGTCTTAGATTTCCATTATGAAGATTTTTGCAAGTTTTCACTTCAATCCGTGCCCAAATGTAAACTTTCCTAAAATGGTAGGTAAACTTTCCAAAACTGACAGTTTGCTATTTTTAGCAGTTTTGGAAAAAATGAAAGTCCTACATCATTATTCAAGAGATTATGGAACCATAAATACTAATTATGGAAAGAAATTAAAAAAATGTAATGATTTTGAATCAAATTCTTTTTGGGTGATACAAGATTGCCCTTACACCACTGGATGCTCCTGCATCAGACACCTAGGGTAATTTGAGAAGTGACCCTGTCACATCTTAGGTGTTTGTTTGAGGAAAACCCAAATGGTCAACCTCTACCTTAGACAACCCAGATATTCTTCATATTCCCTGTTCTGAGTACTTCTTCCCACATGGCTATCCAAGATCTCTTCTATCTCCTCTGTTGAAGTAGATGTTGGAATACTCCACTATTCTTCTGTTGGTCCATCCTCTATTCCACCTTCATGATATTCTGATAAATCAGCAATGTTGAAAATAGGGGAAATATTGATCCCACTCGGTAGCTCTACCTCATATGCATTTCCTAAATCATGCTTCTTTCAGATTCTGCATGGTCCAAATTTCTTCATTTTCATCTTATTGTATGTTCCAATTAGGAACCTTTCTTTTCTCAAGTGAACCATGACTTCATCTCCTTCTTGGAACTCCTTATATCTCCTCTTTTGATCTACCTTTGCCTTGTACTGAATATTCATCTTATTAATGTGCTTTCTCACCTCTTCATGCAAATTCTTCATGTGTTCTACAAAGTCTTCGATTTCGGTACTTGTCTTTTCTCCTTTGTCCAACTTCTTTAACTCATAAGTATTTCTTGGGCTATTGCTATATACAATCTGGAATGGTGACTTACCAGCACTCCTATTGACAAAATTGTTGTACGTAAATTTTGCCTGTGGTAAAATCAAATCCCATCCCTTGGGCTTATCTCCTACTAAGCATCGTAGCAGGTTACCCAAACTCCTATTCACCACTTCAATCTATCCATCAGTCTGTGGATGGTGTGTAGAACTAAACTTCAAATCTATTTTCAAATTCTTCCACAATGTCCACTAGAAATAACCAACAAACTTGGTATCTTGATATGAAATTATGCTCTTTGGTAGACCATGTAATCTCACCACCTCCCTGAAAAATAATTCAGCAATATGAATAGCATCATTAGTCTTCTTGCAAGGAATGAAATGTGCCATCTTTGAGAATCTATCCACCACCACAAAAATGGAATCATGCCCTCTCTATGTCCTTGGTAAACTAAGAACAAAATCCATACTAATATCATCCCATGGCTTCTTGGGTACAGGTAGTGGCTGATACAACCCCATATTCTGACTTGTTCCTTTTGCCATCTGACACACTCGGCAACTCTGTACAAATTTCCTCACATCCTGCTGCAACTGTGGCCAATAATAATTTTAACTGACAATAGTAATGGTCTTATCTCAACCAAAGTGTCTAGCCAATCCTCCACTATGCTTCTCCTTAATCAAGTTCTCTCTCATGGAAGTCCTCGGAATGCACAACTGGCTTCCTTTAAACAACATGCCATCTTGGATTATGAAATCCAACCAATTTTTCTTGTCCAAAGTAACAGTCTCTAGACAAGCTTGCCAAGCATCTACAAAATCTAGATCTTCAGGATACAAATTTTTGAGTTCATCAAACCCAACAACCTCTATCTTCATTTCTGTCAACAAATTTTGCCTTCTGCTCAAGGCATCTACAACTCTGTTGGACTTCCCACTCATGTGCTTCAAAACAAAAGTATAACTCTACAAAAACTCAACCCATTTTAAGTGCCTCTGGTTCAACTTTCCTTGACTATTAAGATACTACAAAGCCTGATGATCATTATATAAAACAAACTCTTTTGGCAACAAATAATGTCTCCATTTCTTCAAAGCTTGAATTATAGCATAAAATTCTTGAACATAAATAGAATACTTTTTCTTGGTATTATTAAGCTTCTCACTAAAATAGGCAATGGGCTTACCTTCTTGACTCAAAACAACTCCTATAGCACTGCTACTAGCATCACAATCTACTTGAAATACCTTATTGAAATCTGGAAGTGCCAAAATAGGTTTCTCTGTAACTTTCTGCTTCAATGTGTCAAAACTTTTGTCTACTTCTTTAGTCCATCTAAACTCTTTTCTATCCCCTCTCATTGTCTCGGTCAAGGGTGCACAAATGCTACTAAAATTTTAGATAAACTTTCTGTAAAAACTTACCAAACCATGAAACATCGTACCTTTGTTTCACTCCATGGCGTAACCCATTTAATGATAGCCCTTACTTTTTCTAGGTCCATCTTAAGACCTTCCTCTGAGACAACAAATCCCAGGTATACCATCTCCTTTCTTTAGATTAATTAGCAACTTCTCCTCCCTCAACTTCTCTAAAACTCTTTTGATATGCATCAAATGCTCATCCCAAGTCTTACTGAAAATCAAAATATCATCTAAATAAACAATAACAAAACTTCCCAAAAATTCTTTTAGTACCTCGTTCATGAGCCACATGAATGTGCTCAATGCATTGGTTAGCCCAAATGGCATGACTAACCACTCATAAAAACCTTCCTTTGTGTTGAAGGTTGTCTTCCACTCGTCTCCTTCTCTGATACGGATCTGGTGATACCCACTCTTTAGGTCAATCTTCGTGAAGTACTTGGCTCTACTCAAACAATCCATTATGTCATCCATTCTGGGTAATGGAAATTTGTACTTGATCATGATCTTATTGATGGCCCAAGAATCTATACACATTCTCCACTCTCCATCTTTCTTTGGTGCTAGTACTGTAGGTATCGCACATGGACTTAGGCTCTCTCTTATCAATCCCTTCCTCAACAACTCCTGAACTTGTCTGTTCAACTCTTCACTCTCTGCTGGAGTCATTCTATGGGCTGCCTTATTTGGAAAACTAGCTCCTGGTATCAAATCCATTTGGTGACTTATCTTCCTCACTAGTGGTAAACCTTCTAGTACATTATCAGAGATAATGTCCTAAAATTCTCCCAACATATCTAAAACTTCTGCTAGTACATCTTCACATTTCTCTTGACTAATCTTAAGAGTCAATCCAAAGCAATGATGCTCATGCTTCATACCCTCTAAAAATTTCCTACCATCTACCAAGCAAATTATGGCAGCACTACATACCTTTTCTTCCACCTCCTTCAAGGGATTCAACTAATGGTGAACTCCATCCTTTGTTAGGGAATATGTGTTTGCACGGCCATCATGGACATCGCTCCTATCATACTACCATGGCCTCCCCAATAACATATGACATGCATCCATCGGTATGATATCACACAGCACCTCATCATGGTAGTCCCCAATCTTGAACATCACTAAACACTTCTCATTGACCAAAGCTCTGTGGTCCTTCTGCAACCATGCAATCCGATATGGGTGTGGATACTTTCTGCTTGTCAACTTCAACTTGTCAACCATCTCCTCTAAAACAAGATTGTCAGTACTCCCACTGTCAATAATAATATCACAACACTTACCTTCACATTTGCACCTTGTGTGGAATAAACTCTTCCTTTGATTAGGTTCTTTCTCCTCATTCAACAAAGTTCTTTTGAAAACTAGGGTTTCTCCCCTTTCAGCATCTTCAAAATGCTTAGACTGCACATCTTCATCTACATGTGCAACTCGTGCATTACCTTTAGATCTTCTATTTGTCCTTCCTTGATGTTTTAGACACTCGTATGCTCGATGCCATTCTTCTCCACATTGGAAACAGGTTCCTCTAAAACCTCCTCTTCCAGGTCCTTGCCTAGGTCGGCCTCTTCCTCTTTGCTCACCATTATTTTGGTCACGAGGGCGGTAGGGATTATCCCCTCTCTGATTTCAACTGGTGCTAGCCTCTTCATTTTTCTTTTGATCTTCATTATGGCCTCCATAGGGTCTTCCACCAGTCCTTCCGCTTTGACCTCTTCCCCTTTGCTTGTTATCGAATCTTTTATTCAGCTTCTCTTCCACCTTTAGGGAAAACTGGTATGCATCTTCTATGGTGGTCATTCTGACCAGTCTCAGCTCCTCTTGAATACTTGGCCTCAAACCATCAATGTAATGGGCTACCTTCTCCTTATTGGCCTCTACATGGCCTGTCCTGATAGTAATCTTATAAAACTCTTCTGTATACTCCTTGACAGACTTGTTTCCTTGCCTCAATCCTTGCAACTTCTTTAGCAACTCCATCTCATAGTCCACAGGAATGAATTGCTTCTTTAGTTTCTCCACCATCTGATCCCATTTGGTAATCTTTCCTTTTCCTCTTCTATTTCTCTCCAACTGGACCTCCTTCCACCAAATACTAGCATGGCCCTTCAGATTTGTCTTTGTAAACTTGACTCGATCTGGGTCCTCCACATCTTCATACTTAAAATACTCCTCCATGTCATTGACCCAATCAATAAGCAGTTCTAGATTCAAATCTCTAGAATAGGTAGAAACTTCGATCCTGGGCCTCTTTCTGATCTTTGAAATGACCCTCAACAACCTAAATTCTGCAGGATCTCCTACAACTTCTTGTTCTTCCTCGAATAGCTCTTCTTCAGCTTCATCCTTACTTTCTTCTCTTGTTCTTAGAGCAAACCCTCTTCGCAGCTCCTCTTGCAGTGCATTGATTTGCCTTTGCAGGGCTCTAAAACCCTCTTCCATCAAAGCATTCCTCCCAATATGATTTCTTTGTGGAGGCATCTTGATCTTTGCAGCAAACCCACAACCTCATGGTCGGCGATCTGTCTACACACTCAGGAACCCTTGCTCTGATACCACTTGATGAAGGGGGTAAATCACAAAACACATAAAAACAAAAATTGCACATAGAAAATAGAATGGTCCTTTATTAATATGGGAAAAACATTACATTACAGAAGCTCAAATACAATCAGAGGATGAATCCTCTACAGGCTGCATCACATTACAACTTCCTATCTCTAGACTCTGGAATCATCTACCTTCTGTAAACCCCAAATCAGCTAGGGTTTCTATTTTCCTGCCTATTCTTGACTCTACACTTTTCCCCCTTAACTCTACTACTACCCAGGGTTCCCAAAATAGTCATAAATAGCACTTTTTGGTGGCCTCCACATAAATTTTGAAATTTACAACTCCCTCCAAAAGTAGGTCAACTTCTGGGAAGCATAACTTTTGATCTGGGTGTCTGATTGACAAACTGTTTTAAGTGCTGGAAAGCTCACAATGTGAAATATCACACCATAAATTTGTAAATAGATTTCCATCAACTTTTTGGGACATTATGGGATGTTTTAGTGCCTCATATCTCATTTCAAAAAATTTTAGGGGCTTTTCAGAAAACAAAAACTTTAATATCTTTTAGCTCACAAATGATATTTTCCTGATTCCTTTGCCAAAGATCTTATATTTCTATTATGAAGCTTTCTGCAAGTTTTCACTTAAATCCATGCCCAAATACAAACTTTCCTAAAATGGCAGGTAAACTTTCCAAAATTGTTAGTTTGCTATTTTTAGCAGTTTTGGAAAAACTGAAAGTCCTACATCATTATTCAAGAGATTATGGAACCAAAAATACTAATTATGGAAAGAAATGAAAACAACTATAATGAATTTGAATCAACTTCTTTTCGGGTGATGCAAGATTGCCCTTACACCACTAGATGCTCCTGCATCACAGCTATGATATCTTACTAGGGTGGCGGCCTTTCTATCCATGGATATGTGCAAATGGATTTGTTGAAGTGGCTTCAAAAGTTCATGTGAATGAAATGGTGGCAAGATTGGCACAAAAAGGATCTGTTGAAAAGGTATGTAGTTTTAAAGCAAATGCTATCGATGGGCATAAGTCTGATTTCCATAGTCCTTGCCAGCTACCTCCAACTCATGCCAAAATTGAATAGCATAATGATAGTAGAACTTTTATGAGTTATTATAGTTGGAAAGCTCTAGATACAAATGTTTAAGATGTATGAAGTGACCAAAATAAAATAAAAAGCTACATTGTTGTCTTATCTCATGGTCATGACTCGCAAAAATATTGGAAGCTTCTAAGTTGGTGCACTTGAAAATATAACTCCAAACACCACGTTTGTGTCGACATGCCCTCAGCAATAGATAAAAGCAAATTTTATCAGAATTTATAGCTGGAAATACTTGGTGGCATGAATACAACTAGCAGAGTGTAATGATCATGATAGATATATGTAGAATGATTTCTAGTGGATGCATTTAGTACATGCAAATTTAAATTCCATAATCTTCGCCAGCTTCGTCCACCTAGCTATCTTTTATGCCAAATTTGGAACGTGAATCTTTTGTGGAAAACGTAGGATTTTTGCCAGCTATTATAGTTGGAAATGCTGCTGAAGACATGCATGCAAAACGTAGCAGAAGACTAGGCCGTGGTCTAGCAAAGAAACATTATTTTATTGTGCTCAATGATTGCATGATATACATAGAAGGGATTTGTTAGAACAAAGTTTTCAAGAAAATATTAGTGGATAGACACACATGCAAAGTGTGGCCACAACCTTGTCAAAATAGGAAACAACATCTTATGAATGAAAGCGGGAATTGCACAACGGATTCAAAAAGGCTAGCCACTTTCAAGAAAATTGCATTCGATTTCATAGTTAAAAAAATAGGAGTTAATATTCATGCAAAACATATTTGTTGAGGCCATTTTTTACAGACTTCATCATGTTGAAAGAAGAGTGTCTAAAGGAAGACTTTTGTTAGATGTCATCATTGGAAATATTCTTGTTTCCACGCATATAAATGTGAGACTACAAAGAAGCACCACAACGCGACTGTGATAAGAAGTGTTATCTCTTTGTAAAGATGATGATGGGTTAGTTGTTTTTTGGGCACGATCGGTGGTAATCTAGAAATGCTGATGATAGGGGTCCTCCATTGCCTCCATTGCCAGGAACTCACCAACAAAGGAAATTTCATGATTCCATCTCTGGGGGTTCTAAGTTTAAACAAGGAGCCCGACGCCTAGAAGAGCTTGTAACTGACTTAAAGCTTTTCAAAAATGAAGAAACTCTATCAATGAAATGTCCTCAATTTCAACAACTGTCGAGATTGTATGATATAGTAGATCTATGGATGGAGATGTTCATTTTGATGATCGATCTTTCTAGTGCTGTATACTCAAAAAGTCAAGAGTAGACCCGAATGAAGGCTTGATTAGAATTGGTATTGCATGGGATTCCATCTCCATTTATCATTAAAGATAAGGATGTAAAGTGTTTAGAGGAAATGATTCATCAATGAATAGTCACCCAATGGCTAAAATTACTTCATTCAATATTGATTCAGAAACCAAAGGAAAGATTGGTTATGGAAGAAAAGGTAGTCATCCATTTTGTGGTATAGTTACTTAGTGACAAAGAGAAGCCACAATTTTAACCTTCTTGTCTAGGAAAAGCAGGATGTTGCTTTCATTGCATAGACAACTGTACTGAAAATTGTTAGCTAAAAATGAATCTGTTCTCAAGAATTAGAGGCTGGAAGTGGGAAACTAGTCCATGCCATGTAACTTTTATTTGCCTTGCCAAGAACTAATCATAATAGATGCCATGCAAGTGCAGTCCCATTCCTCGAGACCATTTTATGCTGATGGAGATTATTGCTTTCTCTTCATAGGTGTCTGATGTTTTAAGAAAGTGAACCTATCTATTTGAAGGGATAAAATTGATGAACCTTTAGAAATATGAACCCAACTTGAAGACATATGAAGCATGGCTTCTTGTTTATGCATGGGAAGTAATTGAGTTGTGTAGTTAAATATATCTGTGGCCATTGTGATGTAGGGATCATTTCAAAGATGAAGTTGATATTGGATGTTAATAGTGAGTATATTCTTCCTGGAAGGTAAAATATGTTGGTTCGATATGGATTCTTCAATGATACCTTACCAAAATGCACTTACTGGAGGGACCCATTTCACTGTCCAAAGAATGGAATGCCAAAGGTCATCGATAGACTTTTCATTTTCTTGTATGTTATGTCATTTAATGTGGTTTTGTGGGAAAATGGCTTTTAATCTTCCAACCAAGGGAAAGTCTATAAAAACTAATTTTACTTTCTTTGAAGGATCTTTTCGATTGTTCTGTGTAATAGAGGAAAGGGGAATAATTCTATTTTCTATTAATTTGTGATCAGCTGTAATTCTCTTGACTCAGTTTATGTGCAGAGGAACTTATCAAAGACTTTAACCTTTTAGATTGAAGAAATGAAATATGTTTTCAGAACTATGTGTCTATGAATATTTTATTTGGTTGCAATTGTTCTTGTGTTAACTTCTAATCAATCTTCAATTTACCTCTGTTATGTATGATTGAATCTAAATTACCAGATACGTATCTTGCCTATGTTTGGTATGTGTTAAGGGGAATATGACTGTCTTTTATTTAATCTGATATTATCTGTGGGTGTGGGATAAATAGGCTTTGTATTGTTTATCTACATCCACTTCATTCCAAAGTAATTGTTCGCATCTATCTCATGGTTATGAATAGATGTTAGTTTATCTTTTCTGCTTTCTGGTGAAAAGTATACCCCTTGTTTTCATTCATTACATATCTTAGGAGGGAGTTGTACCTCTAAAATTTAGAGGAAGGTTGTCAATCCAATGGTGACTTCTCCAACTGTTGGTGCTATTAGTCCTTCCTAGGTATTTTGAGTCATTTTTTGTAGTTATTTGTGAAGGACAAATCTGTTAACCAACACCTAGCAGCCTCCTGAATAGTCCTATTCTTTCTTTCCACAACTCCATTCTGTTGGGGAGTTCTAGGTGTAGACAGTTGTCTCTTAATCCCTTGCTCTTCACAGAAAATGTTGAACTCATTTGAAGTGAATTTGCCTCCTCTGTCAGACCTCAAACACTTGATTTTCAATTCTAACTCATTCTCAACCATTGCCTTGAAGGATTTGAACTTTTCTAGGGCTTTAGATTTGTCTCTTAAGAAAGTAACCCAAGTCATTCTAGAGTAATCATCAATAAGCAACATGAAGTACTTGTCACATTGTAGACTTCTTACCCTAGTAGGACCACATAGGCATGTATGCACTAGATCCAACAGACTGGTAGAAAATTGCTCTTTTCTCTTGAAACTTGTCCTAGTCTACTTCCCAAACTAACATTCTTTGCAGATGGTATTGGTGGGTTTAACAAGATTTGGTAGATCTCTCATAGTCTGACTTGAACTCATCTTTACCAGACTGTTAAAGTTCATATGACACATCCTTCTGTGCCACAGCCAACTCTCATCTACTTAAGCCAATAAATAGTAATCACTAGTTCCTCTTAATTGATAAATGTTACCTCTAGTCTTTTTACCGGTAGCAATTACAGTTCCGGAGCTTTCCATGATATTGTACCCATTGTCATTGAATCTCATATCATAACCTTTGTCACACATCTGACCAACACTCAAAATATTATGCTTCAAACCCTTCACATACAGGACATTATCAGTATTATGCTTACCATCAAATGAGATAGATCCTTTTCCACAAATCTTACCGACTGCATTGTCTCCAGACCTAACCAATCCTCCATCATATTTTTCCAAACTCACAAACTTACCTTTGTCACTGGTCATATGATGTGAGCATCCACTATCAATAATCCATTCATCCTTATCTTTCTCAACCTAAATTGCCAAAGCACTTTCTTCTACTGGTTTCTCTTCCTTCACATAGCTAGCATGATTAGTAGACATAGGTTCTTCCTTGATAGTAATAAACAAACATTCATTTTGCACTAGTACTAGCATCATCAGATTCATCATCAGTCACACCTTCATCATCAAAATCTCTAACATAGTATCATTTATTTGGAGCTCTAGGCCTATTCTCAAATCTTTTTCTATTCCTTTCAATTCTTTTAGCACATCTAGAAGCATAATGACCTACTTTGCAACAAGAAAAACATTTGAAAGGTAATTTGCCTTTAAACTTACCGGAACCTCTTTTCAATTTGTCAACAAAATTATCTTCAAGTTCATCAAAATCATCAGGTTCCACCTTATATTTCTCATCTCTGGAGATCTTTTCTGAAGTAGTGGCTTTGAAGGCAGTCTCAACTTTTGGTAATGCATCACCAAACTCTTTCATCTCAAATGATGTAAGCTTTCCAAGTAATTGATCTTTGTCAATAGATTTTATGGTCATTACTTCTTCAATTGTAGCTACCTTGTGACTGTAGGACTTTGGTAGTGATTTGAGAATTTTCATCACAACTTCCTTATCAGTGAGAGTTCCTCCCATACCTTTTATTCCAGTGACAAGTTCATCAACTCTTTGCATAAAGGCTATTATGTTTTCATCTTCACTCATCTTCAAACCCTCATATTTTACTTTTAGGCTTTATATCTTGGCTTCTCTTACAGAATCATCTCCTTCATATAGATTTTTCAGCTTCTCCCATACCTCATTTGTAGATTCAAGATCCACAACTTTTGTCAACACTATGTCACTTAAGGAACTTAACAGGGAATCCTTAGCTTTGACATCCAAATCATATTCTTTGATATCATCTTTAGTTGTCAAACCATCTTTAGGCATGATAGATTATGACTATGTAGCTATCCATACTTTATAACCAAGACAGAGGGGATGGATTTTCATTCGTACCTTCTGTTGGTGTTTTTTTTCAGATTGGATGCTTCCTAGTTATCCCTACAAGGTAGCCATCATTGATCAATAGGATTTTTGAGCCAAGGGCCAATAGTACAGGAGATAGACTCTACAAATATCTTCTCTTCTTCTTTAGGCTCTACAGAACCAAGGGGGGTATTCCCTATTCAACATCTATAAAAATATGCATGTGAACTTACTAGGATGTTGATACAAAGAAGATAAATCCTCTCTTATGCAGACCAAAACTGTAAAAATAAGTGCAAAGGGGCTAGCTTTGGGCTATGCTCAGTTGTGAGATAGAGAATTTTGATCCTAAAACTACTTTTAATATCCTAATGGTTTATATTTGAAGTGTGAATTATAATTTTGTATTTGGATGCAAGACTGGGACCTTGGGTTGTAACAATACTAGACTGGTGCCTATCTCAGGGCTCGAAGTCAATAGACATACACATGTGAATGACTGCCATAAACTTGAATCAATAACTAGGTTTCAAGGAGATTTTTTAGTGTCTGCCTTACAGATACTTCCCAAAACTGAGTATTTAGTCATTCATACTTAATAATATCCCTGTTGTAGCATACCTTTCCCAATGCTTAACCTAAAACATTAAATTTGTTCCTTGAACAAAGGTAAGAGATTAAACATTCAACATAGAAAATTCATGTCCCTAAATCCCAAATAACCCTTAGTTATTTAGATTCAAAAGAAAAGATGCCTACAACTTGGAGACAAATAACCAAATACATGCAACACAACATTTCTCATATGAAAACAACATGAAACCAATAAAATTATGCATAAAACATTCTACATATGATTCATAAACTCATAAGACACCAAAATAGAGCCACCAGCAAAGTTGTGTCTTCTTACTCCACCAAATTTTTTGTCCAGTTTTCCACCTCCACCAAATGAGTAACACAGTTCTGATATACCCAAAATGTGTATTCAACAATCAAGTACAATGGTCAAAATCAAAATTATGCCTAATGCAGTGCACCATCAAAAAGGTGCCCAAAACATTGAATGTGGCCAAGAGAAATAGAGGAAAGAGTGGTTGGAATTGAGATATACACCACCGCCTAGAGATTTTTTCATCGAACATGGTAGCTGGCCCGTCAATCAAGACCCATACCTCAATGATCTTGCCATAAATGGCCAACCTACCTGTGGGATGCAGCAACTGCATGCTTTGAAGCTCTTTCTACCTAAAACGCAATGGCAAATACAAGGAAATCCCTCCTATGAATTTTTTTGAATTAGGGCCGTCGATTCCCCCTTATCACTAAGATCTGTGGCTCCAAATCGCTTTGAAAAGTCCATCGGCCAATAGAATCATGACATGCAGGCGGCTTTTCCCATTGCTGACTTTTCCATCTATTCTGCCATTTTCACCCTTTGTATATGTAAAAGCATATAAATACAACCACCTGCGGCACATTCAAATCATTGCATATGCAATCGCACATACATACAATAGCGCTTGGACACATGGTAGCCCCTGATTGGTTCTCCATTGTTGTGTAGCTACATCTTCATCGGTGAGCCAATGTATCTTTTCTTTTGCATATGTGGTGTATATGCAATTGTATAAACATACAATCACCAACATATAAGGGGGACCCCAAATCCTTATTAAACAATTTGAAATTTCAATCAGGTCCAGCTTGCATCTTTCCTTTGTATATTACCTTGTACATTGCATATAAATACAACATGGATTCCAACATACTTATCAATCAGATTGAAATGACCTTTGAAATTTGGCTTGTATATTCCTCATTGTATATCACATATATAATGCACCTAACATACAAACTGCAGACCCCAAAATAATGTGAAACAAATTGCAATTTCAATTAGGTCCGGCTTGCATGTAACTCCTTGTACATTTCCTTGTATATCGCACATACAATGCACAATATACAACCCGCAGACCTCAACCATTTATCCATCACAACAAATTCTCCTTTCATGTCTGGGCCTTGTATGTTTTACCTTTGCATATTGGCCTTGTATGTTCGATTGCATGTGCAAACATACAATTGCCTATTCATGTAACTAATGGGCTTGAGGCTTTGTATCCCTTCTTTGTACATTGACTTTGCATATTTCCTTTGTATGTTGCCGCCAATGTAAATTTGCTTTGTATATCTAATATACATTTCACCTTGCATCTTTTCCTTGTGTGTCGCCAATTGATCTTTCCATGCATGTTGCGAATGTATGTGCCCTTTGCATGTTTTCCATTGTATATTGACATTGCATATTGCGAATGTATATTCAAACATACAAACAAAACATACATTCAATCCTTTACATACAAGCAGGGAATATTCTAGGAATCTGCGATGGAATATTCAATGCACATACAACTCGATATGCATACAAAGATGCATACAACTGTGAACCCCATCGCTTGGTTTTTTGACTTAGATGTATCCCTGTATCCTCATCGGCCCATCGGAGACACCTTGAACTTGGCTGCTGATAGGCAAGGTCTCAGCAACACACACTTTGTATCATCTATCTAGTATATGCATCAGCCATCGGCAGGACGTTAGACTTGGCTGCCGATAGGCAAGGTCTCGTCGACGATACTTTGGATCTTCATCGGCACGTCAGAGAAAGCATGAAAAGAGCTGCTGATGATCACTGTCTTCACAATATGACATTAGCGATAGGAAAAGGAGGTAACAAGGCAAAAGGGGGCTGGTTATTCAACGAGCTAAAAGGCTTAGGTTACAACTTAAACAACCGGGAACCTGCTATAGGAGGTCAACACAAAATTAAAAGATAAAGCACAAGACCTTAGGACTTAGAATTTTTAGGGTTTGAATGAAAAGGCCTGCATATGTTTCAGCTTGAAACTCTAACCCTTAGTGGGCACCACCACCTTCCAAAGAGCATAATTTATCCCATCAAATTGTGGAGCTTCCCTTTTATAAGACATCTTGGATATTTCTCAAGCTATTAGGCCTTCTTCTAAGGAATGTTGCTCTGATACCAATTATTGGATTGTACCAGACAACTAAGAGGGGGGGTGAATCAGCTGTCCTAAAACTTTTAACCAACTATGAACACCAACTTATTAATTTAATATATTCTAATATAACCATGAAAGCATAAAATGAGAAGCTCAACACAATAACATAATCAACACATAAGACATCAGATTTTTACATGGAAAACCCTAAAAGGGAAAAACCATGGTGGGTCTTAGCCCATAGAAATATATAAGTTATATCAATACCGAAAAATAGGCTCACTGCCAAAGAGTGGCTCACTATCAAAATGGTGAACTAATTAATTAGCATCTACTCCATGCCTAGATTCAGTTCCTTTGAAGCACAATAAAACTTCTCTGCTCTGCTCTTTCACACCTTCGCACTTATCTTGCCATATTTGCACATTCATTCATCTTTTCACAATTTATTACAAGTCTTTATACAAGTCATAAACCTTGGAATGTACATCAAGGTCGGCAATACATTCATCAACCATTGGAACAATCTCCAAGGTCAGCATTACAAACATACATAGAATAGGTCTAGACCTAATACAAAATCAACTAAGGAAAATATGTAAAGATGTATGTGGATCACATTGCTCCTTAGCTAGAACTCAAATGCAATCTTCCACGTCACGTCACACCTCTACAATCTTCAATGCTTCTCAGTAATTATTGAAATCAACCAAGTCAGCCAAGACTGGTGATCACATTAGGTCTTCTAAGAGCATTCTTCAACCATGATCCAAATTTCTCTCCACGGACTAATCTGAAGGTAGGAACATGATCAAGAGACATCCACAAGCACATTATAATCATCAGAAACATCCGTACAATACCCAAACACATTACCCATTAGATTCTTCAAACTGGAGCATAAGAACAACACTGTCAACCACTGTCATAAAGAAAAGATAGCTTGTAGACTGCCAAATCATGAACCATTGAAGTTAAAGGTACTTAACATTAGCTCAAACTTATCTCTAGAACCGCAGATCAAAATACTTCAATGCAGAAGAATGCAGAGGAATGTGAAGCATAACACTTTGTCCTGTCATTTCCAAACATACAAAAAAAGCTATTTTCACTCTGGTGAATATAACTCACTCAATTCTTTATGCCAAACACTCAATCTCAGAACATAGCATCTTTAGATGGAATTCTAAATAAGTTCCAATCTGTAGACACAAATATGCATTCTTAAGAAAATGTGGAGTATTCTTCTAGACTATTTTCTATATGCAATACATTGTTTCCACTGCAACTCATTATTTCTACCAAAGAGGCTAATTTTCTCAATATCCTCAAGATCAAGGTTGCTTAGATAAGTAAACACAAAGCATCTTACTCATTACAAATAGACAACAAGATAGGATCATAGTTGACACCAATGACAACACCATTTAGGCACATACTTGCAATAGTCCCACCTCAAATGGTATGCCCAAATCCACATGTGTTTGACTTGACCATCCATGTCACATTACAAGTAGGATGACATGTCACAATTCCACCTTATAATAAATGATAAAACATGATGTGCAAGTAAATATAAATTAGGCAATAAATAAATACACAATTAAAATATCAATGCTAGGAAATTGCAAAGGTTGAGACACCTTAATTCCCAACATTCTCCCACTTGTCGAACACCTTGCAAGAGCCAATAGAAAGACAAGATTTAACTACTAGAGGCCAAGAGGTCCATAGACTGCAAACACCATCTGAACTTATTTGTGCCCACAGGTTTAGTCAATGCATCTACAACATTCTTAAAAGTGTCAGCCTTCTCCAACATCACCTTCCCAGTCTACCATATCTCAAACAAAATGAAACTAAACATCAACGTGCTTTGTTTTGGCATGGAAAGAGGATTCTTTGCTAAGCAAATTGCACTCTAACTATCACAATAGATTGTAATCTATCCTACATCAAAACCAATGTCTGAACACAACCTCTTAAGCCAAATGGCTTCCTTACAAGCATGAGTTGCTACCATGTACTCTACTTCTGTCGTGGACAAAGAAACCATAGGTTGTCACTTACTCATCCAAATAATAGCTCCACAAAACATAGTAAACACATAGGCACTAGTGGATCTCCTACTGTTAATGTCATATGCCCAATCAAAATCCACAAATCCATGAATACTCACAGAATGTTGAGGTCCTGTAGGATAACCATGATAACATAGGGAATACTCAGAAGTACCCCACAAATATCTGAACACTCTCTTCACTGCATCCCAATGTACCCATCTAGGATTAGCCATAAACTGACTAAGGACTCCCACTACTTGGGCAATGTTTGGTCTTGTATAGACCATAGCATACATCAAGCTGCCAACTGCACTAGCATAAGGTACTTTTCTCATATCCTTCATCTCAGAAGGAGACTTTGGACATTCATCAACAGATAACTTTGTCCCCGTCATAACAGGAACAGTCAATGGTCTGCAATCCACCATACTGAATCTCTCCAACACAGTGTTAACATACTTACTCTGGCCTAACTAATTTTTTCTATTTGCTCTATCTCTTCTAATCTCCATCCCCAGAATGTACTTGGCTACCCCTAAATTTTTCATTTCAAACTATGTTGACAACTGAGACTTCAAATCAAAAATCAAACCTTTACCATTCCTGATTAGTAACATATCATCAACATATAATGCTATAATGAGAATGTGATCATTGTCAACTTTGAAATAAACACAACGATCTGATTTCAATCTCATAAATCCAATACTTGACACAAAGGCATCAAACTTTTGGTACCACATCCTAGGAGACTGTTTCAAACCATACAAAGACTTCTTTAACTTGCAAACCAGATTTTCTTTACCTTTAAAACCAGATTTTATTTACCTTTTCACCATGTAGTGCTCTAGCTGTGACATGTAGATTTCTTCCTCCAAGTCACCATGAAGGAAAGTTGTCTTCGCATCCATTTGTTCCACTTCTAAGTCATAAGTTGCTGCAAGAGATAATAGGAACCAAATAGATGTCAAATTTGCAACGGGAGAGAAAATCTCACCATAATCAATTCCCTCCACCTGAGAATACCCCTTTGCAACCAATCTGGCCTTATATTTCTCAACACTGCCATCTACACCAAATTTCTTCTTGAACACCCATTTGCATCCAACAAGTTTCTATCCATCAGGCAAAGGCACCAAGTCCCATGTTTTATTCTTTTCCAAAGAAACCATCTCATCCTCCATGGCCTCCTTCCAAGAACCTGCATCTTTCATGCTCAGCCTCTCTAACAGTTCTAGGCTCATCAGTGTTAGAAATCAAAGCAAAAACATAACTAGAATCAAGCAATGAATAACCAAACCTCTCAGCTTGCTTTCTATTTCATGTGAACCTCCTCAAGAGCTAAGGTTGAGGTTCTTCTTCCTCTTCTAAACTTTCAGAGCTACTAGAGCTCTCCTCATCATCAGGTCCAATAGGATCTTTCAATTTAGTCTTCTTAGGGGTAATAGGAAATTGAACCACATCCTCTTTATTTTCTTTTTCTTCTAGTTGTAAAACAACAGAAGAAGGTGCTACCTCTTTGAAGATAACACTTTTGCTATACAAGACTTTTTTAGCCACATAATCCCAACGCTTGTACCCTTTCACACCGACACCATAGCCAATGAAGATGTTTCAATTAAGGCTTCTTACTAGACCACACCTCCATGGGTGTCTTATCAACAAGCACTAAAGTAGGAGACATGTTAACTAGGTAGCAAATAGTGGCTACAACTTTAGCCCAAAACATTTATTCAATGCTAGCACCACTAAGCATACTCCGAGCCCTCTCCATCAATGTTTTGTTCATCCTCTCTGTAACTCTATTTTGTTGCAGGGTGTAAGGAGTTGTCTTATGCCTTTCAATCCCATGTTCTTTACAGAACTTGTTGAACTCTACCAAACAAAACTCACCACCATTATTAGTTCTCAAACACTTAATCTTTTTACCAGTTTGATTCTCAACAAAAGCTTTCAACTCTTTGAAATGACTAAAGACTTCAGATTTTCTTCTGAGAAAATAAATCCATGTCCTTCTACTATAATCATCTATGAATGATACAAAATATAATGATTTAGAAATTGAAGGAACATTCACAGGACCAAACACATCAGAATGAATTAGATCCAACACACCAAAAGACTTATGAGAAGTCAAGTAAAACTTAACATAGTTTTGCTTTCCATATATACAATGTTCATAAAATTCAAACTCATGATTACAATCATTTAACTCCTCGACGAGGTTTTTAATTTTTTAAGGCTCTAAGACCCTTCTCACCAATGTGGCCAAGTCTCTCATGCCACAACATTGCCTTCTTAGTAGGAAGTTTCATTTCCAAAGCATTGGCACCCTTAGGTACCCAAAATGCACTACCATTAGTAGTTGAAGCAACACATTTCTTCGTTGTTGGTTCCAATGGTGAGGATGAAGTGACTGAAGCTCTTTTATTTGAATAAGTAGAACTATTGCACTAAGTTGTGCATGCATCCAGCTAAAACAGAGTACCTCTCTGAGTACCCTTAGCAAGCACCATAGATCCTCTTGTCATCTTGCATCCTCCATTCAAGAAGCAAACTGCACACCTGCATCATTTAATTTACTTACAGAGAGAAGGTTTCATGCTAAGCCAGGGATGTGCATAACCCCATTGATCCCCTTCACTCAACCATCAAGGAATTAGATCAGGACACTTCCACAGCCAACTATTTTCAGGTGAGAGTCATCACCCAAGTGCACCTTCCCACCATCACAATATTCATACTTTGTGAACCAACCTCGATGTGAGGTCATTAGAAGGAAGCACTAGAATCAATCAGCCACACATCATTTGATGGATGGGTGGCCAAGGCAGCAATAAAAGCATCACCATCATCATGAGATTTGTCAGAATTTGAATTAGAGGTTTCTTCTTTTTCTTCTTCTCCTCTTTACGCACCTTTCGGAAGTGCCTAGATTTACTATAGTTCCAACACAGTGCCTTGGACTTTCTAGGAGATTTGGATCTCCCATGAGATTTGAATTTTCCCTTTCTCTTTGAGTCTACTACGAACTGCAAGAGCCTCCTTTGCCGATTTGAAAGATTTTCTCCACATCTCTTCAGGCAACAGTGAAGATACCACTTCATCCATCTTGAAGGTGGTAGTAGTGCTCCCAATGGCCATGAAAAGGTGGTCCCATGAGTCTAGAAAAGAACAAAGCAAGGTCATGCAATGATCCTCCTCCTCCATCTTTAACAAATGGAAGTCAACTATGCAACTAGCATGTTAAAGGCATTGAGATGATCTGTAATAGATCCTCCATCATCCATCCTCAGAGAATATAGCTTCTTCCATAGTAATAACTTGTTTACCATGGATTTAGCCTGATAAACATCACCAAGTTTCTTCCAAAGCTCCTTCACAATCTTCTCTTCATGAAAATTTAACAAGATAGAATCAACTAAATAGAGTCTCACAAGGCCCTTAGCTTTTCGATCTTTGAGATCTCAGTCTATCTAAGCCATTACTATTAGTTTTGTGTCAGATATATCTTCCCATAGATCTTTATCAACAAGCATGTCTTCCATTTTGAGTTTCCACAACTTGAAATTTCTGCCATTAAACTTTTCCAAATCTATCCTTTCAAATGTGCCTGCCATCTTCTTCCTACAACAAGATTATAGAATACTCTGCACAGACTCCCATTCAATTAAAGATCAGTACAAAAAACCCTACCCAACAACTAGGATCAAAGGTGATCAAGCTTTGATACCAACTGAAAGGAAGCAAGGTACGCGGAAATGCTTCCTACACCAAACTAATGAGGGAAGTAGAGTGCAAATTATTTTTAATCCTTACAATTGCAGCAATGTTAAACATATAACATAAAGATTATAGTAGAAACACAACACATAGAATAAGAGAGAGACACAAGATGTACATGGGGAAAACCTTATTAGGTGAAAAACCCCACTCTAAAACCTACACAATGTATTATCAAAATAATAACAGTTTACAATACACTTGCAATGCAAGTTCTTACAAGAGTCTTCAAATGTTGTTTTTGGAGTGCTTCCAGTAGCATAACAGTACTTGTACAAACACTATGCATCTACAACTCCAAAACTTTGCAATATATAGAGTTACAAGGTATAAACAGGAAGCTTCTAGAGGTAGATGTCCATCTTGGCCACATGGCCATTTCACACATCCCAAGGACACTTATCCAACATGTTTTTACCTCTCTTACAACTTTCATAACATGGCAGATTTGACTTCCCAAGATGGAGCGCTCCAAGGCTAAAAATAGACTATGACAGATGCTCTTACGCATCTTATAGCTATCATAAATCTTCCCAACATAACAACCTTAAATGTTGTAAGAGAATCTATCATACAAGACTAAATGTAGTAAATTCCTCTTACAATATGTCATAGCCCAACTTGGGCACCCAAAGATGCATTTCTCTCATACAAAGATACTCTCTGACACCTGTCCCCACTTGTCATAGGAATCTCTATACTTGGCTCTTACTTGTCATAGATTTTGACATACAGAATAACACGTCTGTCATACTACAAGATGCTCACACATGGCATATTAGTGCCATCTCAAATGGGACGCCCAAATCCACATGTGTTTGACTTGATCATCCATGTCACATTACAAATAGGATGACATGTCACAATGCCACCTTATACTAAATGATAAAACATGATTTGCAAGTAAATACAAATTAGGCAATAAATAAATACACAATTAAAATATCAATGCTAAGAAATTGCAAAGGTTGAGACACCTTAATTCCCAACAATATTCAACACATGTTCTCAAAAATCAAAGAGAAATAGATATGTGAAATGATTTTTGTAAAACCTTGGTGAGGGGTAAAATAGATCAAGGCTAGGCTCGAGTGGCCCTAGAAACATACTAAAGGAGTAGACACTAAAGCAAGTCAAAACACAATGTGAAATTGTGAGGGTATGCAATTATCTATGTTACATTTTTCCCCCACTTTAGCGGCCTAATGACACTAAGTGATAAGCTATGGTAAAGTATGAAAATGAAATATTGGAAGTAAATAAGCATGCAAAGGATACCTATTTTGTAGGAAAAGAGGGGGGTTGAATGATGGGATTGATTGGCTGGATCCTCCTTTCGCTACAAACATTCAAGGACATTTCAACTGAGTTGAATCACACCTTTTGCAAGAGGATTCACCTATAGGTTGGGTGTCACTTGGAAAGATGTGGAAATTTATAAATTATCAATTAATATGTTACTTTAATGCACAAGTATGCTCAAAACCCTAATTATGTAAAATCATTAACAAACTAATGAATTATGACAAATGCTTGCAGACCAAGACAGTAGATAGAGATTAGTTACTAAACCTTTTTTGAAGTTCATGATTTAGAATATTTGAGACTATGGTGTAAGGCACCCAAATCCAAGGTATAGTTTTCTTCAGGGGGTTTTGGACTCTTCACGAAACTAATGATCATTGTTCTATCTATTTCTTCTATGAAGATGCAGAGGACACTACCCTAGGCACCCTTGTCCAAGTCAGGATATTCTTTGGGATGTCAAAACTTCTTTAGATGTTCATTATCATTGTCACAAATATTTTTTTGTTTGCAACCTCAAAGGACACTGCCCTAGGTGCCCTTGTCCTAAAAGTGCACCAAACTACTTTTTTCTATTGAATCAGGAATCCTTATCTTTTGTAACCTTCCTCTACAACTCCACTCCATGAAATCCAATACCTGTAACCTAATCACAAGGAGTGTGGTTGGGGGTTGTGGTGTTTATGATCTTTCCTCAGTCAAGCCCTAGAAGGACATTCAAGTCTTTCGAACACCATTGTCAGATAAAGAGTGTGTATCCCTACAAGATAGAGGCAAAAACAAATTGATAAATGATTCAACACAAATAGATGTCACCTCAGAGGTGTAGCTCACATGTAGATGAAAATACTTCAACACATGAGAAGATGAAGTTAAATCTGCAATCACAAACACAATAACAATGATCTTCTCTGCAACAATGAATATCTTGAATGCTCTCAAATCATAAGTGCGTCAAAATTTTATAATCATCTTCTAGTTTACAAATGAAATCCTACACATGCTTATATATGCATTCCTACTACAAATTTCATAATTCAAACTTAAGATGTCGGCATGGGACCTATCTAATAGTCACACAACTGACATTCAAATTTGGGACCTGCCTAAAATAGGGCAGGAAAAGGGTGCAATCACCCATATCCTCAGGTCCTATTTTAGGGTAGGGCCAAATTCCACAATGTCCCTCAAGCCCCATTTGATATGGGTTTTAGGCCATTTTCTTCTGGGGGTTAAAATGAACATGTAAGATGCAAAACAAGGGAACCAAGAGCTAAACTTAGAAGGTAAAAGTCTTAGGGGATATTTTATGACATAACATTTAGCCCCCACTTTAATGTATGTATAAATGCAAGGCCCATACATGCATTAAAGTATGGTCAACAAACACAACAAACATGCCAGACACTTGGAGCCAATGCATACACAAAGATTAAGGAGCTATTTCTAGCCCCCAGTCTCAAGTAGACATTAGAGAAGACACATCATAGACATAACAAACACAATGAAGATAGTAGTAGGCATGCAAAACATGGAGACGACAATAACGGTCATGTAAGACATGGAGAATACAATATTGAAGACACGTAAACATGATAAATATAGTGAATGCGGTTATTATTTCATTTTCATTTTAATTTTCATATATGAATGTAAATGCAAGTACATGAAAAGTAAACACACAACCCAAAATGTAGGAGGGGCATTTTGCCACATGTCTTGAAACTACATATGGGACAATAAACATGCAATAAAAATCTTAGAGTGTAGGAGGGACTGATCGTCATACGTCTTGAAACTACACTTGAGAACAAGCATGCCATACAAATCCCAAAGCATAGGAGGGACTCACCACCACACATCTTGAAACTATGCTTAGGATCAAACACACCATACAAAACCCAAGTGTAGGGAGGGACTTGAGTAAATAAGGGGGAAAACACACGAAAGACACGAGTGTCGTATAGTATGCCAAAGACATACTATATGTCTTAAAAATAGAAAAAAGTGATGGAAGGAGCCTACTGCTAGATTCACCACCATCTCAAACACACTACAAGCACACCTGACGGTTGGGCATATGCCACAACAACCACCAAAGACACACTTAAGGGAGGATACACTAACCTCGCCTCTGCAAAGGACTTTGAAATAAAAAAGGATGTGCACTAGCTCAAGAGATACACCATCCCCACCTCCACATAGGGCTTTGAATAAAAAAGATATGCATGATATCCTGCCTCTGCATAGAGATTTTTGATTGTAAGATAGGATAAAGATGTGCACTCACACATAGATACAACATTCTACCTCTGTAGAGGGCTTACAAACATGATTAGTTAGTACCAAAATTATTAGATAGCTTACATTTATATGCCCCCAAATTAAGGTGGTTGATGTCATATATCAATATCAATCATGTTAAGGTAGAGAGAAAACACACAAGGGAACAAGAGCTTTCAAAAAGCCTGGTGCAGTCACAGTTAGGAGGGTCCACAAAGTGAACTATCCAAGCTGTACAGCTAGAGTAAACACAATGGAAACAACTCAAGCAAATGTAGATTTGGTCCTTCAGTATATCATAGAATTCAAATACAAGTTGACCAGAAACATGATGGCTTACAATTGGGCACACAGGCCTAATTACAGAATATGCACAAGATATAGCTTTGAATCTCCTTCGCACAAAATCTAAACTATGAACTAGAATTATCAACTATTGATTTCCTAGGGATCTATTAAATCATTATATATCATCTCCAATCCAAAAGATTCCTCTGCGTCAGCTAAGGAAGATCACAAAATCCAATGAAGAGCTATAATGTGTGTACACGGATAGGTCAGACCTATTTGAATAGAAAACCTCAGCAAGTGAATGAAATGATGTGTGGATCTTAGGGAAGGTCGGCCATGAACCAAACAACATTGAATGATGTGCCTTTGAACTTCACAAGTCATGAAATGCTCCATAGGTCTTCTCTTTTAGCTAATTTCTTGAGACTGTTAGGATGCTCTTTTCTGAGAAAGACACTCAATCTTTTTGATAGTGATATCTTTCTAGTACTTGATCTAAATTCTCTAAATTTTAGATATATTGTACCTGAAGGTGTTTAGATGCTAAGTCCAGTTCTGCAAGGTTCGAAATGTAATTGTGGTAGAATGAGGACCAAAATACAAAAATTGCTATGATTGAACTGCCTAAACTGAACTGGAAAATGAAACAAACTGAAATGCAAATGTTTTTGGTTGATGCAAGATTTCTCTTGAACCAGGGATGCTCCTACATCATACATCTAAGGTTATTAAAAAAGTGAGTCCCTCACTTTACTGGGGCTAGAGGAAAACCAAGACAGTCTACCTCAGCATGAGAAATCCAAGATGAATCTTCTTTCACTCTACCCTTCCACTTCACAAGGTATTCTTTGTACTGTCTTCCTCTGGTGTTGCGTCCATCTCTACTATCCAAAATGTCTTCAATATGCTTTGGTGCTTGTTGTGGTAACTACTTCTTCAAGTCTTTTTCAATGCTATCACTGAAGTCTGTTTCATGATACTGATATAGGTCTGCAATGTTGAAAATAGGTGATATACCCAATGTCTCTGGTAACTCTACTTCATATGCATTTCCTAAATCAAACTTCCTGAGTATCCTACAAGGTCCAAACTTCTTCATCTTCAACTTGTTATATGTCCCAACTGGAAATCTTTCTTTTCTCAAGTACACCATCACTTCATCTCCAATTGCAAATTCCTTGTGTCTTCTCTTCTCATCTGCTTTCTCCTTATACTTGCTATTCATATCCTCCAAATGCTTATTCACCTGATTATGCACTATTACCATATGTTCTACAAATTCTTCTTCTTTTGCACTCCTCTTATCTTCCAAATTGATATATCTCAATTCTACTACTCCTCTAGGGAACACTCCGGTAACAATCTCAAAAGGTGTTCTTCTTGTACTCCTATTCACTAACTTATTGTATGCAAACTTTGCTTGTGAAAGAATCAAATCCCAATTTCCTGCCTTCTCTCCAACCAAACATCTCAACAAGTTTCCCAATTTCCTATTCACTACCTCTGTATGTCCATCAGTCTATGCATGAAATGTTGAACTAAACTTCAAATTTGTCCTCATCTTCTTCCAAAGTGTCTTCAAAAAGTATCCAAGAAATCTTGTGTCTCTATCTAAAATATGCTCTTTGGTAATCCATGCAATCTCACAATCTCCATGAAAAATAGGTTAGCTACATGCACTACATTAGTTATCTTCTTATGAGGTATGAAATGTACCATCTTTGAAAATCTATCCACCACTACAAATATTGAATCATTCCCATTTGTGTCTTCAACAATCCCATTACAAAATCCATACATATATCTTCCCAAGGTCTCTCTGGTACTGTCAAAGGTTTATACAATCGAGCATTTTGACTACTCCCTTTTGCAACTTGACAAACTCTACAACTTTTCACAAATTTCCTAACATCCTTATGTATTTGAGGCCAAAAGTAATTTTCACTCACCAAATCTATTGTCTTATCAATGCCAAAATGTCTTACCAATCCACCACTGTGTTTATCCTTGATCAAATTATCTCTCATTGAACTTCTAGGTATGCATAACTGATTTCCTATCAACATATCTTCCTAAATGAAATAATCCAACCACTTACTCCTATTTGTCACCACAAGTTACTTACATGCTCTCCAAGGTTTTGCAAAATCAAGATCTTCCTCATACATGTTCTTCAACTCATCAAATCCCAACACTTCAACTCTAATTTCTGTCAACAAGTTCCTTCTCCTACTCAATGCATCTGCAACTTTGTTTGATTTTCCACTCCTATGCTTCAATACAAAGGTATAACTCTGCATGAATTCTACCCACCTCATATGTCTATGATTCAAATTTCCTTGACTATTCAAATATTGCAAAGCTTGATGATCTGTATACAACACGTACTCCTTAGGAAACAAGTAATGTCTCCACTTCTTCAAGGCTTGAATTATGGCATAGAACTCTTGATCATAAACTGAATATCTTCTCCTTGCATCATTCAACTTCTCACTAAAATATTCTACAGTTCTACCTTTTTGACTTAACACTGCTCCAATTACATTCCCACTTGCATCACAATCCACTTAAAATACCTTATTGAAATCTGATAATGCCAAAACTAGCTGCTCTGTCAATTTCTGCTTCAACAATTTAAAACTTTTGTCCACTCTTGATGTCCATTTGAAATATTTTCTATCACCTCTCATTGTCTCTATCATAGGGTTACAAACTGAACTAAATTTTTTTATGAACTTTCAGTAGAAACTAGCCAATCCATGAAATGATCTGACTTCTCCAATTCTCTCTAGTGTAGTCCATTCAACAATTTCTCTTACCTTCTCAAGGTCCATCTTCAATCCTTCCATAGAAATCATAAATCCCAAGTATACTAGTTCTTCCTTCATGAAACTACACTTCTTAATGTTTATCAACAATTTCTCCTCTCTCAACCTCTACAAAACTTATCTAAGGTGTTGTCAATATTCTTCTTTTGTCTTACTAAAAATTAGAATGTCATCCAAATATACAATAACAAATTTACCCAATAATTTCTTCAGAACTTCATTCATCAACCTCATGAAAGTACTTAGTGCATTTGTCAATCCAAAGGGAATCACTAACCATTCATACAATCCTCCATTTGTCTTAAAAGTAGTCTTCCATTCATCTCCTTCTCTGATTCTGATCTAATGGTATCCACTCTTCAAATCTATCTTTGTGAAATATTTTGCTCCACTCAAACAATCCATAATATCATCCATCTTAGGTAAAGGAAACCTATACTTAACTATGATCTTGTTTATTGCTCTAGAATTTGTACACATTCTCCATTCTCCATCTTTCTTAGGTGCTAACACTACAAGTACTACACAAGGACTCAAACTTTCTATGATCAAACCTTTCCTCAACAACTCTTGTATATATCTATTCAATTATTCATTCTCTACTGGTGTCATCATGTGTGTTGCTTTGTTAAGCAAACTAGCTCCCAGTATTAGATCCATGTGATGACTAATACTCCTGATCAGTGGCAATCCTTTAGGTACATTGTTCACTCACCAGTACCTTATGATCATCCTGTATCCAAGCTATCTGATAGGGCTTAGGGTGTTTCAATATTTCTAACTTCAACTTAGTCACCATCTCCTCTGAAACTAGGTTATCAAAACTACCACTATCAATTACAACTTTACAACATTTACCTCCTAATTTGCATCTGGTTCTGAACAAGCTTTTCCTCTGTGGTGGTTCCTCATTTGTCTCTTCTTGAAATAGTGCTCTCCTCATGACAAGGGATTCTCCTTTCTCAGGTTTACCAACTGAACTTGTTGATCCAGCAAGTTCTTCTACATAGGCTACTCTTCCACTATTCTACGTTCTCTTGCTTCTACTCCCCTGATTACATTCAAATTCTCTATGTCCTTCACCTCCACACTTAAAATAGGTTCCTCTAAATGTTCTCCTATCAGTTTCTCTTCCTTTCTCTTATGTATCCTTCACTCCGGTATGCATTAGGATTTCCTCTGTGGTAGAAATTTATGTCATCCCTCTAGTATGCATTATTATCTCTATCATCCTTCTTGAATGTGTTTTTTGATCTGTTCTATTCTGTAAATGATCTCTCTCCTCCAAAAAATGTTCTACCTCTCTAAAATTTACCTCCTCTACCTCTCTGTCTTTGATCATGCCTCTTGTTCAACTTCTCTTCAACTTTCAGGGCAAACTGATATGCTTGCTCCAAGGTTGTCATCCTCACCAAACTCAACTCTTCTTGAATGTTCAATCTTAGTCCATTGATGTATCAAGCCACTTTCTCTTTGCTTGCTTCACTATGTCCTTTCCTTATGATTATCTTATGAAATTCTTTAGTATACTCCACAGATTTCTCCTTTTGTCTTAGGTTTTGCATTCTCTTCAATAGCTCCAACTCATAGTCAGCAGATAAAAACTAATTCTTCAATTTTGTCACCATCCTATCCCATTTTGTAATCTTTTCTTTCCCTCTCTTGTTTCTATCCAATTGAACTTTTTTCCACCATATAGCAACAAGCCTTTTCTAAAAGGAAGCTAGGTGTGCAGAAATCACTTCCTACACTAATCTAATGAGGAGAGATGAGTACAAATTCATTTTAATCTTTATAGTTACAATAATGTTAACCCACTAATAGAGATATTGCAGTAAACACATACACAAGAATGTAAGACAGAAGAAGAGAGACAATTTATATGTGGGGAAAACCCTTACGGGTGAAAAACGCCACTCCAAAGCATAGCTCAAATGTATTCCGTAAACAATTAAGGTTACAATACAGTCACGGAGCCAATGCTCTTGTAGGAGTCTTTGACACTCATATCTGGAGATAATCTGGCAGCATAATAGTACATGTCAATCACATAATACATCTCCTCTCCAAAGCACATGTTTATAAAGAAAATACAAGGCAAAAATGGCTCTATCTTGGGATGGGTGTCCAACATGGCCTCATGGCCCAAAACCCATGCCTATGGACACTTGTCCAACATTGTAAGATGTTCCTAACACTTGTCAAGTCACCCCATCCCAAAGAGGTTGCATATTTCCAATTTGGGTAATGACAGATGCTCTTACGACTCTTACACCCATCATAGAATCCGTCATACTAACATATCTTACAGCTATAAGAGAATCTATCATAAACAGGCTATAAATAGTATATTCTCTTACAACATGTCATAACCCTCCTTGGGGCATCCAAAGATGCCTTTTTCAAAGATGCTTCTCAACATGTCTTCACCTATCATAGAATCTTCCATTTCTGACTCTTACATGTCATAGATTTGTCATAGGAATATGTCATAACCGTTTCGGTCAATATTACCTTACACACTATACAAGATGTTCACACATGGAAAGATATTCCTACCACTAAGTGGGATGCCTATCTCCTCATGTGAGGACAAATTTACATTTGGTCATCTTCCATGTAGGATGACACATCACCGTGACAACTTCCACAAGATGACAACATAGGATTTGCATCCTAATTACACAATAGACAATAAATAAATAAATACAATGAAATAATACAAGGAATTACCAAGGTTGAGACACCTTAATTCCCAACATTGTCCCACTTGTCGAACACCTTGTAAGAGCCAATGGAATTAAAAGGATTTAATTGCTATAGGCCGAGAGGCCCATAGACTCCGAACACCATCTGAACTTCTCTGTGCCCACTGGTTTCGTCAATGCATCCACAACATTCTTCAAAGTGTATACCTTCTCCAAATTCACCTTCCCATCCTCTACCATGTCTTGCATGAAGTGAAACTGTACATCAATATGCTTTGTTCTGGCATGGAAAGTCAGATTCTTTTCTAGGCAAATCACACTCTGACTGTCACAACAAATCGTAATCTATCCTACATCAACACCAATATCTGAACACAATCTCTTAAGCCAAATGGTTTCCTTGCAAGCATGAGTTGCTACCATATACTTAGCTTCTGTCATGGACAAAGCAACCACAGGTTGTCACTTAGTCATCCAAATAATTGCACCACCAAACATTGTGAACACATATGCAATAGTGGATCTCCTATTTTCAATGTCACCTACCTAATCAGAGTCCACAAATCCACATATACAAATAGAATGCGGAGCTCCTATAACATTACCATGATAACATATGGAATACTCAGAAGTACTCCTCAAATATCTGAACACTCACTTAACTACATCCCAATGTACCCATCCAGGATTAGCCATAAATTGACTAAGGACTCCTACTGCTTAGGCAATGTCTGGTCTTATGCAGACCATAGCATACATCAAACTACCAACAATACTAGGATAAGGTACTCTGCTCATGTCCTCCACCTCACTAGGAGATTTTGGACAATCATTAATAGACAACTTTGTCCCCAAAGAAATAGGAACACACAATGGTCTACAATCTGCCATGCTGAACCTATCCAACACAGTCTTCACATACTTACTCTGGCTTAACCTGAGTTTTCTATTAGCTTTGTCTCTTCTGATTGCCATTCCCAGAATGTACCTAGCTGCCCCTAGATTTTTCATCTCAAACTATGCTGACAACTAAAACTTCAAATTAGAAATCATATTCTTACCATTCCAATTAACAACATATCGTCAACATACAATGCAATAATGAGAATGCGATCATTGTCAAACTTGTAATATACACAATGATCTGATTTCAATCTTAGATATCAAATTGACAACACAAAGGCATCAAACTTCAAGTACCACATCCTAGGAGACTGCTTCAAACCATACAAAGACTTTTTCAACTTGCAAACCAAATTTTCTTTACCTTTCTCTATGTAATGCTCTGGCTGTGACATGTAAATTTTTTCCTCCAAATCACCATGAAGGAATGTTGTCTTCACATCCATCTGCTCCACCTCTAAGTCATAATTTTCTACAAGAGATAACAAGAATCAAATAGATGTTAGCTTTGTACAGGAGAGAAAATTTCACCATAATCAATTCCCTCCACTTGTGAATACCTGTTTGCAACTAGTTTGGCCTTGTACTTTTCAACACTGTCATCTGCACCGAATTTCTTCTTGAACACCCATTTGCATCCAACAAGTTTTCATCCTTTAGGCAAAGGCATCAAGTCCCATGTTTTATTCTTTTCCAAAGAAGCCATCTCATCTTCCATGGCCTCCTTCTAGGAACCTGCATCTTTCATGCCCATAGCCTCTGTCATAGTTCTAGGCTCATCAGTGTTAGTAAGCAAGGGAAAAGCACAACTAGAATCAAGTAATGAATAACCAAACCTATCAGGTTGCTTCCTTATTCATGTAGACCTCCTCAATGGCTGAGGTTGAGGTTCTACTTCTTCTTCTGAACTTTTAGAGCTGCTAGAACTTTCCTCATCATCAGATCTCACAAGGTCTGTCGGTTCAGTCTTCTTAGGGGTAGAAGGAAACTGAACTACAACTTCTTTCTTTTGTGTCTGTTCTGGCTGTAAAAAAAGGAAGAAGGTGTTAGATCTCTAAAGATAACACTTCTGCTATACAACACTTTTTCAACCACAGGATCCCAAAGCTTGTATCCTTTCACACCGACACCAAAGCCAATGAAGATACACTAAACATCTTTGTTCTCCAATTTAGACCATTTCTCCCTAGGCACATGTGCATATGCCTCACAACCAAAAACATGAAGATGTCTAACCGAAGGCTTCTTACCAAACCACACTTCTATAGGTGTCTTACCAACAAGATCTGATGTAGGAGATCTGTTTACCAAATAGCAAGCAATGGCTACAGCTTCAACCCAAAACTTTTGTTCGAGGCTTGCTCCACTAAGCATACTCCTAGCCTTCTCCATCAATGTCTTGTTCATCCTCTCTGCAACTCCATTTTTCTACGAGGTGTATGGAGTTGTCTTATGTCATTCAAACCCTTGCTCTTCATAGAACTTATCGAACTCTATCAAATAAAACTCACCATCGTTATCAGTTCTCAAACACTTAATCTGTTTACTAGTCTAATTTTTAGCAAAGGCTTTAAACTCTTTAAACCAACTAAAGACTTTAGTCTTGCTTCTGATAAAATAAACCCATGTCCTTCTACTGTAATCATCTATAAAAGATACAAAATATATAGATTTGGAAATTGAAGGAACATTAACAGGACCAAACACATCAAAATGAATAAGATCCAATACACTAGAAGACTTGTGAGAACTAGAGTAAAACTAAACATGGTTTTGCTTTCCATATACACAATGTTCACAAAAGTCAAACTCAAGATTACTATCATTTAAACCCTCAATGAGGTTTTTATTTTTTAGGGTTCTAAGACCCTTCTCACCAATGTGGCCATATCTCAAATGCCATAACAGTCTTTTCAGCAGGAAGTTTAACTTCGAAAGCATGTGCACTACCATCAGAAAGTGTTACAACCAATTTCTTCACTGCTTATTTAGATGGTGGGGATGCAGTGACTGTAGCTCTTTTCTTTGAGTCAAAAGAACTATTAAACTATGAAGTGCATGCCTCCAGTTGAAATAGAGTACATCTCTGAGTACCCTTCGTAAGCACCATATATCCTCTAGTCATCTTGTATCCATCCTTCGAAAAGATAACCTGCACACCTGCATCATTCAACATACTTACATAGAGTAGGTTCCATGCTAGGCCTTGGATGTGCATAACCCCAATGATCCCCTTCACTCGTCCATCAGGGAATCAGATTGAGACTCTTCCATGACCAACAATCTTCAGATGAGAATCGTCACCCAGGTACACTCTTCCACCATTGAACTCTTCATACTTCATAAACCAACTTCGATGCAAGGTCATGTGGAATGATGCACCAGAATCTATCAACCACACATCATCAGATGCATGGGTGACCAGGGATGCAATGAAGGCATCACCATCATCTTGAGATTTGTCAGAATCTAAATCTGGGACATTCTTCTTCTTCTTTTTCTTTTCTTCCTTGCATTCCTTTCAGAAATGCCCAGTTTTGCCATAGTTCCAACAAAGAGCCTTAGACTTTCCAAGAGATTTGGATCTCCCACAGGCTTTAGATCTACCCTTCTCATCTTTCTTGTCCTTCTTTTTTCCTTTCTCCTTGGGTCTTCCACGAACCACAAGAGCCTCTTTGGCTACCTCAAAAGACTTTCTCAGCATCTCTTTAGATAACAATGAAGATACCACATCATCCATTTTGAATGTGGATGTGGTGCTCCTAATAGCCATCACAAGATGATCCCACGAGTCCGGCAAAGAACAAAGCAAGGTCATACAATGATCCTCCTCCATCTTCACACCAATGGATACCAATTGTGCAACTAATATGTTGAAAGCATTCAGGTGATCTGCAACCGATCCTCCATCCTCCATCCTTAGATAATACAACTTCTTTCTTAGAAAAAGTTTCTTCACCAGGGATTTGGCCTGATAAACATCACCCAACTTCTTCCAAAGATCTTTTGTGCTCTTCTCCTCATGGACACTTAACAGGACAAAATCAGCTAGACTCGGTCTTATGAGACCCTTAGCTTTCTGATCTTTGAGATCCTAATCAGCTTGTGCCACTGCGGTTGGTTTTACACTAGATATAGTTTTCCATAGGTCATGATCAACAAGCATGTCCTCCATCTTAAGTTTCCATAACTCAAAATTAGTGCCATTGAATTTCTCCACCTCTAATCTTTTGAATGTGCCTACCATCTCTTTCCTACAACAAGATTATAGAATGCTCTACACAAAGCTCCCACTCAACCTAAGATTATCTCAAAAAAACCCTACCCAACAACTAGGACCAAAGGTGATCAAGCTCTGATACCAACTGAAAGGAAGCTAGGTGTGCAGAAATTGCTTCCTACACTAATCTAATGAGGAGAGATGAGTGCAAATTCATTTTAATCTTTACAGTTACAACAATGTTAACCCACTAACAGAGATATTGTAGTAAACACATACATAAGAATGTAAGATAGAAGAAGAAAGACAAGATATACATGGGGAGAAACCTTACGGGTGAAAAAACCCACACTCTAAAACACATCTCAAATGTATTTTGTAAACAATAAAGGTTACAATATAGTCACAGAGCCAATGTTCTTGTAGGATTCTTTGACACTCATATCTAGAGACAATCTAGTAGCATAACGGTACCTATCAATCACATAATGCATCTCCTCTCTAAAGCACCTATTTATAAAGAAAATACAAGGCAAAAATGGCTCTATCTTGGGATGGGCGTCCAACATGGCCTCATGGCCCAAAACCCACACCTATGGACACTTGTCCAACATTTTAAGATGTTCCTGACACTTGTCAAGTCACCCCATCCCAAAGAGGTCTCCTATTTCCAATTTGGTTAATGATAAATGCTCTTACAACTCTTACACCCATCATAGAATCCATCATACTGACATATCTTACGGCTATAAGAGAATCTATCATAAATAGGCTATAAATAGCATATTCTCTTACAACATGTCATAATCCTCCTTGGGGCACCCAAAGATGCTTTTTTCAAAGATGCTTCTTGACACATGTCTTCACCTATCATAGAATCTTCCATTTTCAACTCTTACATGTCATAGATTTGTCATAGGAATATGTCATAACCATTTCGGTCAATATTCCCTTACACACTATACAAGATGCCAACACATGGCAAAATATTCCTACCTCTAAGTGGGATGCCTATCTCCTCATGTGAGGATAGATTTACATTTGGTCATCTTCCATGTAGGATAACACATCACCGTGCCAACTCCCACAAGATGACAACATAGGATTTGCATCCTAATTATATAATAGGCAATAAATAAATAAATACAATGAAATAATACAAGGAATTTCTAGGGTTGAGACACCTTAATTCCCAACACTTTCAACTTTGTATCTACAAATTTCACCTTCTCTAGATCTTCAACTTCTTCATACTCAAAGTATTCTTCCATGTCATTTATCCAGTCAATCAACTCTTCAGGGTTCAAATTGCCAGTGTAATTCAGTACATCAACTCTAGGTCTTTTTCCAATCTTTGAAATAGCTCGCAACATCTTGACTTGATTTGATTCTTCTTCCTCATCACCTCCTAGGGTTTCACCATTTTGATCAGTGGATTGAAATTCTTCTTCATCATCACTCTCAACATTAGGTCTAGGTGTCAATCATCTTTGTCTATCTTCCTCAATAGCATCCAATCAAATTCTCATTGTTTTCATCATTTCCATCATCTCATCCATTGTATTAGCCATTGTTTCAAAAATAGGAATTCTCCTCGGTGGCATTTTCCTAGGATCAAGTGCAAAATGCCTCAATTTCGGTGATCTGGCTACAAGGTGAAAAATGCCTCACAATCAGTGATCAGTTGCAACACAAGTAACCTACCTCAGATTCAGAGATCTCTCCATAGAAAGATCTTACAGAAATCCTTCGCCAACTTCGCTCAATTTTCTCCCAAAGATTCAAAATTTCACTCTGATACCACTTGGTACAGTCATGGTTAGGAGGGTCCACAAAGTGAACTATCTAGGCCATGCAGTTAGAGTAACACAACAAAAACAACTCAAGAAAATGGAAATTTAGTCCTTTAGTATATCATAGAATTCAAATACAAGTTGGCTAGCAACATGCAAGCTTACAATTGGGCACACATGCCTGATTACAGAATATGCACAAGATATAGCTTTGAAGATCCTTCGAACAAAATCTAAACTATGAACTAGAATTATCAACTACTTCTTTCCTAGGGATCTATTACATAATTATATATCATCTTCGGTCCAAAAGATTCCTTCGCGTTAGCTAAGGAAGATCACAGACTCCAATGAAGAGCTGTAACATGTGTACATAGATAGGTCAGACCTATTTGAATAGAACACCTCCACAAGTGAATGAAATGATGTGCGGATATTAGGGAAGGTCAGCCAAAAACAAATCAACATTGAATGATGTGTCTTTGAAATTTGCAAGTCATGAAATGCTCGACAAGTCTTCTCCTTTAGCTGATTGCTTAAGATGGTCAGGATGCTCTATTATGAGAAAAACAATCGATCTTCTGATAGTGATATCTTTCTGATACTTGATCCAAATGCTCTAAATTTTGGATATGTTGTGCCTGAAGGTGTCTAGATGCTAAGTCCAGCTCTGCAAGGTCTGAAATGTAACTGTGGTAGAATGCAGACCAAAATATACAATCTTCTACGACTGAACTATCTGAACTGAACTAGAAAATGAAACAAACTAAAATGTAAATGTTTTTGGTTGATGCAAGATTGCTCTTGAACTAGGGATTCTCCTGCATTAAAGCCCATGCCCCCAAAGGTGACATGTGCTTCACGATCATCAAATGTTCCCATAAACACACAATTTCCTGCAATGAAAGGGTGTTAGAAACCACATAATCACAATAAAAGCAATGCATGTAATCATTCACATAAAGAGATGAGGCTATACTACGGATTCGAAATCTAAGTACAACCGTGGGGCTATACCACAAAGATCTCATAACTAAGTGTAACCAAGGTGAGATTTAAAGATAAAAAAAGTGCACGGAGTAGATGTATTGTTATGGTTTGTTAACAAATATAAGACATCATCAAAATATCACACGGAGTGATTCTACTAGCTACACGTTGGATAATATATATCAACCCCATCATCATATATGGACTAGGTCCATTTTTTCTTTGTTTACTAAAGGGAAACATGGTCTGTATTAGTATTATTTGTTTTTTCTCATCCACCAGCTAGATAGAACTGCTAGGTAATCAATAAATCAAGAGGGGAGAACAAGTGCCATAGGTTCATCATGTAGGAAGGTGCCCCCAGGTCACCAACTGCGACGTTATGCCCCCAAGACACAACACAAAAAAATAAAATAGAGGAGAGGAGAAATATAGAAGAATGATGAAACAAATAGAAGAATTGCCAAAATAGAGGCAGTCTCCCAGTATCCTTGACCTTACAAGAGTATCAAGGGTCATCCGAGGAGGCCTAAACAACACATGACACATCATGGGGGAACACAACACATAAGAGGAGGTCATGTAAGCAAGCAAAGGTATGCTATGACAAAGCTGACCAACATGGTTATAAATACTTACTTGTTATCTCTAATCTTGATCTTTACATTTATTCTCAAATCTTTGTCCCTTGTTCTTCCTTCTCGCTGAATTTTGTTATCTGCATTGTCCTGAAGGTTTTCTCTTATAATATTCAAGGATGGTAGAGAAGGAGCCTCACATATTCCCATTTCAGTCAAGTTAGGTAATGAGGGAGCCAGGAAAATGCCCATTTCAACCAGTTTGTAAGGTGTTGGAATACCTTGGTTGTTAGAAATAGTATGTTGTTTTATGTTCTCCGAATTGTTAGCAGTTTCCAAGGTATGTAAGTCTTCGGGTAAGGGTGTGTGATCCATTTCTTTGTTTAAGATGTAGTTAAGAAGTGTTTCAAGATCAGTTGAAGAATTTTTAGTGTCAATAGGTTGAAGAAGTTGTTCACAAAGAGAGTCTAGATTATCTAATGCTTCATCCTACCAAGGGAGAGCATGAAGAGATGGCAAAGTACCGTTGATGAATGTCTCAATGATTTCTTCCTCTTGTGCCAAAATATCCTCATTAGGTGAGGTTATGTTGGGAGAAGACTTCAAATTATTAGATGAATCATCCAGAACTATGTTAGCCTCATATGTCTTATAAATTATGTCCATTATATCATCATGAAATGTAGGGAGAGAAGGAGGAATGTCTTCATCATTACCTTCTTCCTTAACTTTCATGGAGATGAAATTATTGAGATTTTCCAAGATCAAAGGGTAGATACCCATGAGATTGGTGAAACTTTCAAAATTAGATATGTAACATAGAATTTCATATGTAGAGCTCATGGAAATGTCAATATCATAGATGTGTGCTATTTGTTGTAGGACTTGAGGATACTTATTAGTGAATTTATAGAAATTGTCAACATCTATGATGTATGCGAATAAAGATTCCAAAGATGAATAAAAATATGCATCCATGATGAATGGATTGAGGAAATTGGGTTTTTAAATAGTAAAACACACAAATTTCACAACTAACCAAGTAAATAAGATTGAAATAATGCTACAGAACAAGACAAGTTAGACTGTTTCACACTAATGCACTTGTTTGAGGGAAATGGGTACTAAAAGATACACAGAGTTGACAATTAACATAGTGGATAGAGGAAAATGTACTACACAACAAGGCAATATGATTGATTTGTAAGTTTGTTTGAAGAAAGTGTATACAACCCTTAGTGTTGAAATACACAATGTGTAATTAAAAACATGCAAATTTTCAAGCAAGAGTGTGCAATGATGTAAAATATTCAAATGAACAATGAATGTATGTTGTAAAATGAATGAAATATCAGAAATGAAAGATGTTTAGAACATATGCAAGGAAGCAAATGCAAAACTATGCTTGTTTATGAACCTAAAATGCTTGATTTTTTTCACTTTTTTCAATGTAAATGTGCTAAAGATGCAAATGTAAATGTAAAAACTTACAATAAAGAAACACTATAGTCCAAAATCAGATTTGAAAGAGTTTTCAAAGGAGTAGTAAAATCTGAAACAAGATTTTAACCACAAACCCTAGCTTTTGCAAAGATTGGGTTAGATGAAAATGCAACTTTTAAGCAAAACCCTAGCAAAGTAGATATGTAAATGCAAGGCAAAAGATCTTGGAATGATGAATTGTTGTAACTTATCTCAGATCTGATGTAAATATCAGAAATATAAATGTTTTCAATGATATGCAAGGAAAATAGTGCAAACTATGCCTTAATGCAAGCCTAGGATGCTTTTTATCAAAATTTTCAATTTTTTTGTAAATTTTTAAAATGCAATAATATGAAAATTAAAAGAATGAATGGAAATATAAAGTACAACACTCAGAAAGGTGCAAAATTTAAATAAAACATGGGTTCACCAAAATGTTTTCTAGGAAAAGAGGGGAGTTGAATGATGGGATTGATTGGCTAGATCCTCCTTTCGCTATAAGCATTCAAGGACATTTCAACTAAGTTGAATCACACCTTTTGCGAGAGGATTCACCTATAGGTTTGGTGTCACTTGGAATGATGTGAAAATTCAAAAATTATCAATTAATATGTTACTTTAATGCACAAGTATGCTTAAAACCCTAATTATGTAAAATCATTAACAAACTAATGAATTACGACAAATGCTCGTAGACCAAGACAGTAGACAGAGATTAGTTACTGACTATTTTTTGAAGTTCATGATTTGGAATATTTAGGACTATGGTGTAAGGTGCCCAATTCCAAGGTACAGTTTTCTTCAAGGGGTTTTGGACTCTTCATGACATTGATGATCACTTTTTTATTTGTTTCTGTTGGCAAGAGACACTATATGGATTC
The DNA here is from genome assembly GCA_027924645.1 of Cunninghamia lanceolata. Lineage (NCBI taxonomy): Eukaryota > Viridiplantae > Streptophyta > Pinopsida > Cupressales > Cupressaceae > Cunninghamia > Cunninghamia lanceolata. Next base: position 1,526,250 of record BSBN01000030.1, read on the forward strand.
ATGGTTGTTGTCATTGATGGCAACAAAGGTCATCCCACATATCCGGAAGTCATGATGTGTCTCTACCGGAAGTCAGAATAAAGAATGTTGTGGTCCGGTGAACAAGAACAGAGCATGTGGCAAGGTCCGACAGATTGGTCCGGATCTCTCAGAGGAAGTGTCTTGGTGCAGTGCGGATTTGGGGAAGTCAAGAGGACTACCTTGAGTGGTATATTCCAAGGATTTAGCCTCCGGTGATGGACAAGGAAAAAGATATGAATAGTTGAGTACCGGATTCCTGAGAGACAGTGAAAACAGAGGAAGAACTGACTGACAGAGTATCAAACTACCTTCCGGATGTGTTACTATTGATGACAGAGGTTGTGAAGGCATGAATCATGTTTGGCCGACATGATTAATGATATCTACAAGTATATGCTTGATCCGCATTGCTTGGTGAGGAAGGATTCAGCCGACAGAACAAAAGTTTGTAAGAAACTAGACTGTTCCGGATGCCGACTAGAAAGGTGATGAAATTACTTGTGCGGATATATATAGAGGATGGATTTAGTTGTGAGTGGTGTGATGAAGAAAAGATATATGCGAATAAGTCCAGAACAGAGCAGAGGTAGCAAAAGGATCCGGTATGTGAAAGATAGCAGAATAAAGAACAGAGGAAAGATGAAGTGCAGCAGATCAGTGTACTGAGCCTAACCAGAACTGAACTCCAGCATATGCAGATGCTTCCAATCAGTTCAAGACTGTGATTCTTATCACTTTGTAGACAGTGTGTCTTCTTGTAGGCAGTGGGCCTCTTGTGAGTAGTGTGCTCGGGCAGTGAGCCCTAATTGGCAAGTGCCATTTTGTAATTTCCTATTCTTCTAACAGAGAATAATTTTGGGTTAATCACCCCGTGGTTTTCTCCATTAACAGGGTTTCCACGTCAAAAATACTGTGTCATGTGTTTCTTATTTCATGATTAATGTTTTTGTGTTTGATTCTATGCTGCATCAATTAAAAGGAAAGTTCAATAAGGGAAATAATTAGAATAACTGATTCACCCCCCCCTCTCAGTTATCAACAATTGGTATCAGAGCTAAGTTCCTCCAAATAGAGCCTAACAGCTTGAGGAAGATCTGGGATTTCAAATGGATGCATATGGTTTAAGGGAGCAACTCAAGACTACTCTTGAGGATCTTGAATAGTCAAATTCTGAAGTCAGTGAATTAAAGGAAAGACTCAAACAGGCTGATGAATTCATGAGAGAATTAAAAGACAAATTAAGTCTCTCTATGAAAAAGAGAAAGGAGCTGCTCCAACAGTTGGCAAGACAAAGTGAAGAAAGCAATACAAATGAAGAATTGACTGAGCAAACCAAGTTATGTGAAAAGTTATCAAAAGAAGTCATTATGTTAAGACATGAAATGGAATCAGGAACTATAAAGTTTACTCAAGAGATTGAAGAAAAAAGAAAGGCTGAAGACAATCTAAGACAATCTCTTAAAGAAAAATCAGAAGAATGCCACCAGATGGACAGGATTATCAGACATCTTGAATCTGATCTTGAAGATGCCAAAGATAATGAAGAAAAACTTGAGGATCAAATTGCCTCTCTCAAAAGAGACCTTCAAACAGCAAATGAATATAAAGAGAAATTCAAGATAAGTTCTGCTCAACTTGAAGTTCTTCTTGGAAGTCAAAAGAGGACAGATGACAAGTATGGTTTGGGATATGAGAAAGGAGAAAGCTCCGGATCCGGTCAGAAGAATCTTGGATCAGAAAATCCAAGGAGCAGGCCTAGAAGACCTCCGGTAAGACAGCCAAATGCTCAAAGATATCCATCCTTCAATGGATACTGCCACAGCTGCAACCACTTTGGTCACAAAGCTAATCAATGCAGAATAAGAATGAATCAGATTAATTCATCCTTCTCCGGACAGTGCTTCAACTGCAAAAGGTATGGACACAAATCCCATGAATGCAGAATTATGCAAGTAAACAAATCATTCAAAGGTAGATGCTTCACATGCAATAGAGTAGGTCATATGGCTAATCAATGCAGATCAAGAGGATATCAGTCAAATATGCAAAGAAATGTTATTTGCCAAATCTGCAATAGGTCCGGTCATAATTCTAAAGTCTGCAGAAACAAGTATCAGGACAAAAGAGGTCCGGTGTATAATCAGAATCAAGACAAGGGTAAACAAAAGATGAATACGGATGAAGTTAGGAATCAGATGAGCAAGATTTGGGTGAAGAAAAGTTCAGAGAATGTAGAGGTTGGATCCGCACCAGACTCTGGTGCTGATATTTCTTCCAGAAATTAAAAAGTGAGCTCAGGCTCAGGGGGAGACTCAAAGAAAATCCTGTTCCCCCAGCCAAACAAGTGGTGCCGAATGTGGCACAAGATGCGGATTAAAGGGTTTGCAGATATGAGTCTTGAGATGCTTCAGTCAAGTTTTCAGAGGTCCGCATGGAGTTATGGAGAAGCTGTGATCGATCAAATAAGACATGTTCAGGGAGATGCTCCGGTATGACAAAGGATTACAAAAGGGTCCGGAGAGATCCGGTAGTGCACTATCTTGTTCTGCGGATTGGACAGAATGTTTGGGATGTTCTTGTAATATGTTACCTCTATTTATTCATGATTGAAAGATCCGGATGATATTCACAGATCAGGACTAATCCGGGATACTCCAAGCTATCCAGACAAGGCGAACCAGAATAATGTAGGTGAAGCATTTATTGCAGACAGATATTAGGGTTCGCGGAGCAATATAAGGGATTTCTCAAAAGTCATTTGCTCATTCTGCACTCAAGAAGAAGTGAATAGTGGAGCTCTGCAACAGGATTCATCAAGCACACCAAGGATCTCCTGCCGAAGTCATTACATAAAGAAATCAATCCAATCACTCCGTGCAAGTCGAAGGCGCATAAGGTATTCTCCGTTTTTCATTACCTCACTGCAAATCTTTGAAGAATGGCTACTCCAAACATAGTTAAGATCTCTGATAGACCTCGCCCCTCATTCAAGAAACATCCCTACAAATCATTGGAGGTAGATCCACTAGGAGCCTTCTCTAGTGTTCCTCACGGAGTTTTACATACTCAAGACATTAGGGTTTACATACATGCAAGCATTGAGGAATTTGGGGAATTCAAATTAAGAGACCTCTATCACAAGCAACTGATAGACAATGCTTTTGAGCTTAAACCAGAGTATAAGGATATCCAGAAGAAACAGTTTGAGCAATTTATTCATTTCCCCTGCTTTGAAGAAGATGAATGGGTCCGGTATGTACTGAGCAGGATGCATGACAACTTTCTATGGCTGGATAGACCCTGCAAAATCACAAAAGAGGCAATTAGAGCAGTAACTGGTCTATACTCTTCCGGAGGGATACCTATCCTCAAATCTGTCAAGAACAACATTGTAACTGAGGCCACTGGATCAAAATTTGATAAGAGGGCAATGACCATTGAAGATATTTCGGATCCGGATATCAAATATGCATCCATGATAATAGGATACAAGATCTATCACTCCAGCAGGGAGAATTCTGTATCTGGAACTGCAGTATACACTGCCTATGAAATGCTAAGAAAGAATGCAGAATATGATCTCTGCGAACTACTGCTAAGCCAATTAATGGAAAATATACAGAAAATCAAGAAGGATAAGAAGAATTCCTTTAAGTATGGTACTCTTATTGTATGTCTATTCTTCTACTTCATGAATGAGCTACCCGGAATAAATGGATGGGTATGGCAGAATGACAAACCTGTTGCAGTCCAGATAAGAGACTATTTGCATGGACTTGGGGATGCAAAAGCGAGAAATACAGCTCTATGGGGATACTTCAAAAACTTTCAGAGCATGATGCAAGCAAGAGAGAGAATTCCCCAGTCTCTTGTTGAGAAATACAAGGACTCAGTGTGCTTTATGGTTGACACTGATCAGTGCCTAATGGAGGCAGTGGAGCCAAGGACTGTCTGGATCATGCCCATGGGGTATGAAGTGGATGAACAGATAGTGGAGCTGCATGTTCAACACATGCTAAGTCAACCCAAAGATCCTAAGGCAGAAAGGTTTGGAACCTTTGAGGAGCTGAGTGTAAAAATACATGTAGAACTCAGGGAACCTGAGATTAAAAGAAAGGTGAGAAAAGAAGTAGAGCACATTGCTCAAGGCCTAGGCATCTTAAAGGAGGCACTTGATGCTAGCCGGGAAAAGAGGAGGAAGGCTGAGGAAGAAGAGAAAAGTAAAGAAAGTGCTCCGGTTGAAGCTCCCACCCGGACCAGATCATCAAAGAGATCTGCACCTCCCACAACCAAAAGTTCAAAACCGGAAGTCCAGGCATCCGGTAAGAGATCCAAGACAAAAGCCACAAGGGCTTATGGAAGCCAAAAGGATGAAGAGGAAACAGAGTCAGATGAGGGAGTGAAAGAAATAAAGAAACAGAAGAAGAAAGGATCCGGTAAACCCTCCACAGGCCAAGACAAGGATGAAATGGCGGAGGCATCTGTTGAAAAGCCCACTCTGTCTCTAGAGAGTGTAATCAAGTCGGTCACGGTGGATGGAAACCTTCAACCAATGACTGAATCTTATGATGACTTCAGTGAGGCCAACCAAAAGACTCTGCAGGAAGCCACAGTCAAATATCTTAACATATATAATAAGGCTTTCATTGAAATCATATCTCTTATTCCTAAAAGCCTAGAAAAGGAATTGGAAGTAAGAAAGAATAATGCTCATGCTAAAGATCTTGAGATCCGGGAGAAGATAGCTATTCAGCTATATCCTCAAATTGATCCCAAGACAATGAACATTATCTTCAAGGACTACAAAGATGAGTTCAGAAGCAAAGCCAGGATGAATCAACTCATGCTTGGTGAGACTGACAAAGTGGCCCAAGAAATAGAAGAGATCCTCCGGAAGGCCTTCAAAAGGTTCAATCTTCCTGTTGTAGAGGACTTAGGTATAGAAACAGCTGAGGACTTGGGACCCTCTGCTCCAGAAGAAGTGACCCATGAACAAGCTAGCATCTCTCCTCCGGTTTCCCCTACAGTCTCCGGATCCAAAGAAGAAGAGCAATTACAGGAGAAGGAAGCAGTGGTGAAAGACAAAGAGGTTGACAGTTCCAAGACTGCAGAAGAAAAGAAACATTTGTCTCCGGCAAGAGACACTGCACAAACTGTTCAACAATTTTTGAGCAAAGAAACTTTAGAGATTGATGAACCGGAGCTCCTAAAAGGCCCATTCGACTTTGACTCTCTCTCTCCGGTACAAACAATGAAGATAGCTTCATTTGCAAATGCCAAGGCAAATGAAAAACTCCTAAAGTCTCATATGGAAGACTGTGAGTTGATAGAGGCTGCTTCCGGAGTACTTGTAAAGATTATGCCATCAATCCAGATAGATCCGACAGCCTCCACTTCCGGTAATCTAAAAACCTTAGTCAGCAGTGTTGATACACATTTTGATTCTCTAGAAAAATCAGCTGAAGAAAAGGTCCGGAAGGAATTTTTAGATAAAAGATTTTCAGAAATATTAGAATTAATCTCTAAAGATAGGAAGATTGTAAGCATTGGAATAAAGAGCTTAGAAAATGCTCTTAAGGATGGCGGTGACATCTACAAATTTTGCATATCCTGGCCAAAGGCAACAGCAGCAATTGACAAGAAAATAAAAGAGGAACAGGACAAGCTACAAAGCTTATCTCAAAGTTTTGATCCTCTCTCTTCCTCCATAATAAATCAAGAATGTCAGACTATTGCAGTCTTGAATGAAATAAAGAATCTTGAGAAGGAAAGGAAGAACATCACTAACCGGATGGGAGAACTTAGACGGATTATAATCCCTAAGTTGGAAACTATGCATGAGGCCATCAGTGATGCTCAGACCACCGCCCAAACAAAAGATCCGACAGATCTCAAGCAGGCAGAAGCTTTTGCATTTTTGTTGAGTGGTCACATTTCAATTTTGGACAGAATGAAGCAAAGTTGTGCTACAGAAATGATTCAATTGCAGACATCCTTTGCAGACATTCTTCAGTATATGTGAGTATATAAATAAGCGGCTATGTATAGAAAATTTTTGAAAATTTTGGTGTGCGGACCCCACCCTTTGCCATTGATGTCAAAGGGGGAGTGAGGAGCAGTGAAAAATGAGGAATCCAACTAAGGGGGAGTTCCAGAAATTGTATATAAAGACAGAGCATCAGCAAAGGGGGAGCATAGTGAAAACACTTAGTCATTTTTCACTAAGTGTTGCCATCAATTCCAAAGGGGGAGATTGTTGGCAAGAGACACTATATGGATTCATGGTTGTTGTCATTGATGGCAACAAAGGTCATCCCACATATCCGGAAGTCATGATGTGTCTCTACCGGAAGTCAGAATAAAGAATGTTGTGGTCCGGTGAACAAGAACAGAGCATGTGGCAAGGTCCGACAGATTGGTCCGGATCTCTCAGAGGAAGTGTCTTGGTGTAGTGCGGATTTGGGGAAGTCAAGAGGACTACCTTGAGTGGTATATTCCAAGGATTTAGCCTCCGGTGATGGACAAGGAAAAAGATATGAATAGTTGAGTACCGGATTCCTGAGAGACAGTGAAAACAGAGGAAGAACTGACTGACAGAGTATCAGACTACTTTCCGGATGTGTTACTATTGATGACAGAGGTTGTGAAGGCATGAATCATGTTTGGCCGACATGATTAATGATATCTACAAGTATATGCTTGATCCGCATTGCTTGGTGAGGAAGGATTCAGCCGACAGAACAAAAGTTTGTAAGAAACTAGACTGTTCCGGATGCCGACTAGAAAGGTGATGAAATTACTTGTGCGGATATATATAGAGGATGGATTTAGTTGTGAGTGGTGTGATGAAGAAAAGATATATGCGAATAAGTCCAGAACAGAGCAGAGGTAGCAAAAGGATCCGGTATGTGAAAGATAGCAGAATAAAGAACAGAGGAAAGATGAAGTGCAGCAGATCAGTGTACTGAGCCTAACCGGAACTGAACTCCAGCATATGCAGATGCTTCCAATCAGTTCAAGACTGTGATTCTTATCACTTTGTAGACAGTGTGTCTTCTTGTAGGCAGTGGGCCTCTTGTGAGCAGTGTGCTCGGGCAGTGAGCCCTAATTGGCAAGTGCCATTTTGTAATTTCCTATTCTTCTAACAGAGAATAATTTTGGGTTAATCACCCCGTGGTTTTCTCCCTTAACAGGGTTTCCATGTCAAAAATACTGTGTCATGTGTTTCTTATTTCATGATTAATGTTTTTGTGTTTGATTCTATGCTGCATCAATTAAAAGGAAAGTTCAATAAGGGAAATAATTAGAATAACTGATTCACCCCCCCTCTCAGTTATCAACAGTTTCTACTACGGAAGATGTGGAGGACACTGCTCTAGGTGCTCTTGCCAAATTAGGATATTCTTCAGGATATCTGAACTTCTTTAGATGCTCATTATCACTGTCACAAATATTTCTATGTTTGCAACCTCGGAGGACACTACCCTAGGTTCCCTTGTCCTGAAAGTGCACCAAACTACTTTTTTCTACCGAATCCAGAATCCTTATCTTCTGTAACCTTCCTCTACAACTCCACTCTACAAAATCTGATCCTTGTAACCTGCAATCACAAGGATTGTGGTTGGGGGTTGTGGTGTTTAGGAGCTTGCCTCAGTTAAGCCCGAAAGAACATTCAAGTCTTCCAAACACTGTTGTTAGATAAAGAGTGTGTATCCTGGCGAGATAGAGGCAAAAAAAATTGATAAATGATTCAAACACAAATAGATGTCACCTCAGAGGTGTAGCTCATATGTAGATGAAAATCCTTCAACACATGAGAAGATGAAGCTAAATCTGCAATTACAAACACAATAACAATGCTCTGCTCTGCAACAATGAATATCTTAAATGCTCTCAAATCATAACTGCGCCAAAAGTTCATAATCATCTTCTAGTTTACAAATGAAACCCTACACATGCTTATATATGCATTCCCACTAAAAATTTTGTAATTCAAACTTAAGATGTCGGCATGGGACCTATCTAATGATCATATAACTGACATTCAAATTTGGGACCTACCTAAAATAAGGTAGGACAGGGGAGTGAGTGCCCATGTCCTCAGGTCCTATTTTAGGGTAGGGCCAAATACCAGAATGTCCCTTAGGCCCCATTTGACATGGGTTTCAGGCCATTTTCTTCTGGGAGTTAAAATGAACATGTAAGATGCAAAATAAGGGACCTAGGAGCTAAACTTAGAAGGTAAAAGTCCTAGGGGGGACATTTTACAACATAAAAATACCCAAAATGATACTATAGAGGCACCAAAAATTTTCTAGGTAGAAAGACAATGCCTCCAGACTAGCAATCTACAAAACCATATTGTTAGCTACTTCAATCTTGCAAAATCACTTTGTTAGAAACTAAATAACCCTGCAAGGTTGAAAGTGTGTTAGTTCATAAATTAGAGCTAAAATAGGAAAATTCTAAAAATACTAAGAGAATAATATGAGAAGTAGATTACTCAAAACAAAAATAAGGGTGGGCATATGCACCCCCATGTTTGTGCCTATAAGTGGAAAGGCAGAAATAGGGAAAGAAATCCACCACATTGAAATTTTTTGAAAAGGGTGATGAATACACCCTTTGTAGGGTTGTTTAAATAAATAACACTGGGGTAGGAGCATATGGAAAGAAAGAGGGAAGAAATGGGATTTCAATGTAACAAACAAAATAAAAATCAAAGTTCAGAGTCCCAAGTTGTGAAGGTTTTTGTGAAAGGGTGCTAAAAAAAAATTGAAATTTTTGAAAATTTGACTATAAGTAGTAAGAGTTTTTCAATTTTACTATTCATTTGAACTTACCTTATTTAGAAATTTTTGAGCTACTGAGTGACTTAGAGAACCATAATTCCATGTAGATGATCTTTCCGACCATCGAGGCTAGATGCCTTGAGGGAGCACATCAAGCGAGGAGTCACTATGTGTGAGGTGAGTAAATTTTTAAAATTTAAATGCTTATTTTCTCATTTTTTGTGCCAAATGGGGCCCATGCGGAGCACTGGCATCCCATTCGGGTGCTAAAGTCCATCAGGTGTGATAGCGTCTAAGGGTTCTAGTATCCTAACCTGTACTTAGAGAAAATTTATATTTTTAAGTTTAAATTTGGATAAATTATGTTGTGGAACTGATATAATTCTATTTTCGTGAATGCAATATGCTCCAACAATGCGGGAGGACACTAGTAGCTCAATCTTCACACTACTATGAGATCATCTGAGTGCACTAATCCCTCAACATATTGCATTACTAAGTATATTGGTTGTATACTAGGTATACATGATGCTAGAGATGTGATTCCATGATCGCACGCTAATGGAACTAATGGAGAGGTAGGATTTAGATGCCTCAATCCATTTTCTACTCAGGAGAGATGATTGTCACACTGGAGGATGTCTACATTGTTCTATAGTTACTATGAGGCTGCACAATTTTGATCATTGCCTCTATCCATTTTCTACTCAGGAGAGGTGATCGTCACACTAGAGGATGTCTACCATATTCTACAATTACTGGTACGAGGCTGCACAATTTTGATTGTTGAGAAGCGATCATTGACTTGTGTCTAGGAGGGATAGAGGTACATAATCAGTTAGATCATTCTTGGGGACTCCTCAAGGAACATCCACTTATGATGGTTGGAGTAGGGAGCGGGCATGATCCCATTAGTACATTACATGCTTATCACCACCATCACCCTATGCATAGCACCAAATGGGAAAAGTGCATAGCTTCATGGTGGCCTTATCCATACCATTAGGGTGATGGAGGAGCATCAGACAGTATTTGTGTGGGGTCAAAGCATGCTTTCCCACTTGTATCGTGATCTAGGCTTCTATGTACATTATTAGGGCCATAGTTTGATGACCTACACACTTCTTCAAGTGTGGACTTTTGGGCACATTAATTGCACTAGACTAGTGGGGGTACCCACGCCTATGCCTTGAGGAGACCATGGTATTTTAGAGATCCATTTTTCTATGGGTAGACATTTCATCATCTACAGAGCACCAACATTATCTAGAGGCTGTACTGAGGCATGCAGGCCTAGATAGGACAAACATGAAAACTTGCAGGTATGTAGAGGGACCAATTGTTAGTCGGTCACCTTGATCATATTATCATGTCATTCTATTACTAGCATGTGATGTGATAGTTTGGGTAGGTTCAAGGTATTCATGTAGCCATGCCGACATATGTGTGCTTGCATTGTAGAGTAGTGAGGCTAGGGGATCAGCCACATCCTACCAATGTCGATGTAGAGCTCAATAATCCAAATGATGAGGAGTGGGATGCAATTCCTACTTCCAATGATGAAATCATGGGGGTGACTCCAATGTTCACAGCATGGTGGGTCGCATCATAGATAACACCCATCTTCCCTCTTGATGCTTTAGCTATAGATCTACAACTACTCACAGAGCAAGGATAGGAGGAGGGGAGAGGAGAGGAGCCAATTAGCGAGGATGATGGGGAGGAGGAGGAAAAGGAGGAGCCCACACCAACATAGGTGGGGAGGAGGCAACAGAGAGATGAGAGTGGTGTCATGGCAAAGGAGAAGCCTAGAGCCCAACCTTGAGCAACACCCACACCACCATCAGCTAGTAGTGTACCCAATTAGAGGGATCAAGGAGAGTCAAGCAATGCAGTTGTTGTAAGGCCCTCTTCAATACCTGTGACAAGGATTGTTGAACACCCAAAATACTGAGGGGGGTGAATCAGTGTTCTATTAAACTTCTTACTTGTTGAACTAGTAATCCATTTACCGCATGTAAAGACAAAGCAAATTAAACATAGAAGAAACAACCACAATGCATCACACATGAACACCAAGATTTTTACGTGGAAAACCCAAAACTAGGAAAGACCACGGTGAGTGTTAGCTCACAATATATTATGTAGGAACAATACCGAATTACAAAAAGGATTACTGCCTTAGGGCTCATTGCCCAAAGAAAGGCTCACTACCAAAATAGGCTCACTGTCTAGAGAATGAAAGAAGGAAGAAGAATGGCTCACTGCCAAGTTGAATTGCTCATATTGCATCTACACATGCATGGTTACTGTAGACACCTAAAAATGTCTTAACCCTTCAACTGCCTATTGACATATTCACATCACTAACTATCCCTTCCAATTAATTAAATAAATTTATTTTATTTAATTAATTTATCCCTAATCATCTACCCTTAGCCATTTATCTATCCTTTGTGATCAATTAATTTATCTAATTTATCACTAAATCTTACAACACTATCCCTCATTAATTAAATAAATATTCTCAATATTTATTTAATTAATTTCTCATCTTCCTCAAATCCAATTAATTAGATAAATCATACTTATTTAATTAATCTACCCTACTAATCAACCTAAACCTAGCCTAGTTGATTAAATAGCAATTATTTAATTAGCTACCCTATCCTACATGACTCCTAGACCTAAATTATCAGAATACTAGAACTGCATGATCTAATCTTCAACTATGGACCAATGCCAACCAATACATTATCTCTTTGTCATGGTCTCCTGTATACTATCAACACTTAGCCAAAAAGACTAAGTCTTCTTCACCGGACCAAAACTTTTGTTCTAATCTTGTTCCTTTTCTTGTTTCCATCAATGAGAACACTCTCCAACATCAAGCTTAGCCAAGTTTTCCAACAACACTTGATGTGAAAAACTGTTACACTACTTCCCCTAACTTCATGCTTCTCTTCTTACTTTTCAAATGTTTTTCACATGCTTCATTTCTCCTCCCCCTTTGACATCAATGGAAAAGGTGTATGACACAAGGATATATACAAGTTTCTAAAATTCCAAAACTAATTTTCTACTTTCTACATATCTACAAGTTGAATCAAAATATCTTACTATTGTTTAGGGAGAACATCTTTGTAGATCTTCTTCAACTGTGCCACTTCTTCATCCCAACTAGCCTTAGCATCACTCAAAACTAGTATATGCCCATTAATCTGGGATACTAACTCTTCCGCTTTCTTCATGGTAGCAAGGGCCTTAGTGATTTGCCTTGTCTTATTTGCAGCTACTACTAGCTTGGTTAGGGATTCAATTTTAAAACTTGATATCTCCCGAAGCTAGCTCATTCTATGTTTTATGACCTCCCTCTGAGTTTGCAACTTGTGTATATTAGAATGAATAGTCTCAACTTGTGCCCTCTGATTCCCAATAGCATCTTTTATCGGGTCATAAGTTCTGGAGATCTTCATTATTTGAGTTTCCCATCCATTTATTTTCTCTTTTATTCCCTTAGTCTTATTAGGCCATGTAAGACAAAATTGATATAATTCACTAGCTTCTTTAATGCCCATTTAAGCATACTCTATACTTTTATGTAACAAAATTTTGTCTTGAGCAAATTTTTTAGTAAGCTCAACTAGTCTCTTATCATCAATCTCTGCCCTTACCTTCTTCTTTGCTACTTGTTTCAGGGACTCAAAGTGAGAATTGATTGATTCCATTAACCTTTTCATTTGTGTAGAAGGGGCCAATGATATGTCTCTCCTTATTATGGGCATTAATTTTTCAAAAATTGTTGATGTACCTTCTATTAGCTCATTGTCCTCCATATGAGATTTCAATATTTCTTCATGTGTAGTGGTTTGAAAAATTGTCCCATCTTAATTTCTGTAGTGGGGACGTAGAGGCAAGGTTGATAGGTTCTTACAGTAGCTCAAGAGTATTCAGAGTCTAAGCTTCCTTCTGTTTCTCCAAGAACTCTCTCAAGGAGTCAGCAGTGTCTATGTTCTCTTCAACTTGAGACACTTCAGCTTCTTGTCTTTCCAGAGGTTGATCTTGAATGTCTTCTTGTTCATTTCCTTCTAGTTCTAGAGTAGGATTATCCATTCTTTATTCATTTATCTCTTCTCTCTACTCTTTTTGTCTCTCAGGGATATTCTCTTCTGGAGATACCATTGCTTCTTCAGAGCTCTTCTCTTTCTCAGAATCTTTCATTTCTTCATCCTTTCCTAGATTTTTTGGAGGAGTGATTGTACATTGGTCCATGCTCTGCTCAATATTCACTTCTGGAGCAACATTATCAACATTTTGTTCTATGTTTGGTTCCTCTTCATCAGTGTCCATCACAGTTGAAATTTGTAGCTCATGGAGCACACTTAGTGTTATTTCCTCAGTTTCCTTCACCAAATATACAATGTCACTAGACATTAAAATGTTTACCCTTTTCTTTGTTCTAAATTTCTCATTAAGTATCTTAGTGGATTTGGTTCTTTGTTCAGGGGTGATGCTTGGATAGAGTTTTAACAGAACATATTCTTTTATTTCAACATCTTTTGCCATAGGTTCTTCTTTTCGTGTATTCATTATGCTAGCTAGACTGTCCGGAAGAACATCAATAATTTCAATCAAGGCTTTACTAAACATGACTAAATATTTTATCATAGCAGCCTCAATTATTGCCTTATCAATTTCAAAGCTTTCATCATACATGTTAACAATGGGCTTTAAATTCCCATGCTCAACCATTGCAGTAATAGTGGCTTCCAAGGACATAGTAGCTTCATCTGCTTTAGTCTCAGTCTTTTCCCTTTTCTTCTTGTCCTTAACCTTTTCTAAGGGCTTCTCCTTTTTTCCAGAGGTGGATTCATCTATTTTTTCCCTTTTTGTTCTGACTTCTTCAGTCTGTATCTCTTCTTCTTCTTCTTCACCTCTACCAAGGCTCACATACATTCTTTTGGTGGCCTTAGATTTCTTTCTTTTCTTCTTCTCAGGAACTTCTTTCCTAGCATCTACAGGCTTTACCTTTTCTTTCTCAACCTCAATAGAGGGCTCGGAGGTCTTAGAGGTAGCTGTTGTTGAGGGTGAGGCTTGTGTTCTTCTCCTAGAGCTAGATGTAGGTTTTTCTTTCTCATATTTCTCCTCTTTCTTATCTGAGGCCTTTAAATTTTGTCCTTCTGAAGCACTTGCAGCCTTGGATGCCTCAGACTTAGCTCTTGCCCTTTTTATTTCTTCATTTGTAAATCCTTTGCTTTTTGCAAATTCTTCTACATACTTCTTGTTTAAGGTGAAATTCGATGAAGAGGATTTGTTTGTGTTTAGAGTTGATTTTGTTAGTTTGTGTGAATCCTCCTTTCACCTCTAAACATTCAAGGACTTCAGCCGAGTAGGAATCTACTACAGGCCTTCAGTCACTTAGAATATAGGGGAAATTTTGAATTGTGTGATTTAGTTGTTCAACTAACCCCAATTATGCTCAAAACCCTAATTATGCAAATTCAGAAGCAAACAGACAAATCACGGAAAATGCTCGCACACAGAGATATCAAATGACAATCAAATGCATCCCAGATTTCGAAGCTCAGAAAACATAAAAGTCAAGGACTAATGAGTGGGTGCCCTAGTCCAGTGCCATAACTTTTGTCAAGATCTGGGAACCTTGTCTGCAACTTGTTCCTATTGTTCCAGAGATTCTTTAGTTGTGGGATCCAGAGGACTAATGAGTGGGCACCCGAGTCTAGGTCCCTATTTTCTTCTCTGATCTGTAATTCTAACAGTCTGCACTACTCTCTTACAACCCCACTTTTTTTTCTCTAGCAACCTGTAACCTACAATCACAGAAAAATGGGTTGGGGGTTGTGGTGTTTAGAGGCTTGCCTCAGTCAATCCCTGGAGAGACATTCAAGTCTTCTGAACACCATTGTCAAATAAAGAGTGCATATCCATGCGGGATAGAGGCAAAATCCAAATGATAAATGATTAAAAACACAATTAATATCACCTTGTAGTGAAGATCTCATGGAAGGAAGATGCTCTTCATGCCATGAGGAGATGGATGCCAAATATGCAAATACAAATACAATAACAACATAAATTCTACTCTGCAACACACAATGAATGCCTTGAATCACCTTAACATAAGCCACACGTTTGCAATATCCATCTAGTTTTTAAATGAATTCCCAAACATGCTTATATGCAACTACAAACATTCCCGCTAAGAATTTCGTAATTGAAACTTACCATGTCAGCATAGGACCTAAATAACAGTCATAAACTAACACTCCAAAATTGGTCCTAACCTAAAATAGGGCAGGCCTAGGGTGTGAGAGCCCAAGTCCTCCCCCTGTTTCAAGTAGGACTTATATAAAGTGCACCCCCTAGGTCCCATTTGCAATAAAACTTTAGGGTTTTCTCATCGAGATGTCAGATTAACATGAAAAATGCTCTAAATGCATAAATAGGACCAGAGAGCTAAACCTTGAGAGGTAAAAGCCCCCAAGGGGAAATGTTCTGACGTAACATTTAGCCCCCACTTTAATGTATGTATAAACACAAGGCCAATACATGCATTAAAGTGCGATCAACAAGCACAACAAACACGCCAAGCACAGAGAAGACACACCAATCATAGAGAAGACAGTAATACGCACACAAAACACGGAGAAGATAGTTACAGTCACGCAAAATATAGAGAAGGCATCATTGAAGACATAGTGAATACAGTGAATGCAGTAAAGACAGTGATGATTTTCTTTTTCTTTTTCTTTTCATATATATGAAATGCAGATGCAAGTACAAGGAAAGTAAACACACCACCCATAATGTTGGAGGGACTCATCACCACCAGTCTTTAAGACTGTATATAGGGCAACAGACATGTAAAACAAATCAAGCACGCCATACAAATCCTGAAGCATAGGAGGGACTCATCACCACCAGTCTTTAAGACTGTGCTTGGGAACAAACATGCAACACACACACACTTGGAAGACACAGAGAAAACACAGAAAACAAGCGATGGAGTTTTCCTATTTCTAGGTTCAACACCATCTCATGCATATTATAGGCACACACCGATGATTGGGGTTCACCACAACAATCACCAAAGACATGCTTAAGGGTTGAGTTAGTCATAGAACCGCTCCGCACCTCGCAATGAGGACTTTTTAAAAATGACAGGATGTGCACTCTCTTCAAGAAATACACCATCCCTACCTCACAATGAGGGCTTAAGATAGAAATGGGATGTGATATCCCCACCTCACGATGAGGGCTTAAATGATTGCAAACAAATCTCAAAGTGAAGGAGGGACTCATTGCCACCAGTCTTTAAGACTCCACCTGAGAACAAGCACATTGCTAACATCTACAACAGACAAGTTACCTTATATATGCCCCCACCTTAAGGTGGTTGATATCAGGTATCGATATCAAGCACGATAAGGTAGGAAGAAAACACACAAGGGAACATGAGCTCTCGCAAAGCCCATGCCCCCAGGAGGTGACATGTACTTTTACGATCGCCAAATGTTCCCACAAACACATTCCTGCAAGAAAAGTGGTAGTGTCCATATAATCATGATAAACAATAATGCATATGATCAACCACATAAAGAACTAAGGAATGCAAGATTCAAGATAGACACTGTGCATGGAGCAGCAATATTGTTATGTTTTGTAAGTGCGATAAGACATCATCAAGATCACACGACAAAGCACATGGAGTGATTCTACTAGCCAAGTGTCAGATAATATATATCAACCCCATCGTCATGTATGGACTTGGTCCATTTTTTGATTACTAACTAAAGGGACACTAGGTCTGCATCAATATAATTTATTTTTTGTCATCCGCCTGCTAGATAGAAACATTAGAGGAAGGGAAACAATAAATTGAGAGAGGAGAAACAAGTGTCTTAGGGACAGTCATGTAGGAGGGTGCCCCCAAGTCACCAACCACAATGCTATGTCCGTAAGACACAACACACAATAGTGAAAAATAGAGGAGAAGAAATATAGAAGAATGATGATATGAATAGAAGGTCACAATAGAGGTGATCTCCTGGTATCTTGGACCTTACAAGAGAATCAAGGGTCATCCCGGGAGACCTAAACAACACATAACACATCACGAGGGAAACACATCATGAGAGATAAAGGATTAGAAATACTTACCTAGTAGTACCATCGTACTAAATTTTAGAACTTGCAAACCTCTTGGAGAGGTACTCGATCAAGTTTTGTGCAAAGGTCGAGTGGTTCTTATGAGAGTCTTGCTTGTAATCAGAAAATCCATGTAATTCTTATTTCTCAAATCCTTGTGTAAGTGAGATCTTTTTTTGCTTGTGAGGAGGAGAACCACTATTATTTCCCACTGATGATAATCATCTTACTCTTTTCTAATTTTTAGCCAACCTTTGTTGTTGATTTCATCTACCATAGTGACAAGAATCATCTTGTACTATCTCACTCTTTTGCTTTGTTATAGTTGTTTATATTGGTTGTTCCATTTGTTTTTCTGATGCATTTTGGTTATCTCCTAATCCTTGTAAGGATAACAGAGGAGGAACCTCAACATAGATTCCTTTTCTGCGTGGATGAGGTGGGTTATCCAACTTTTCCTTATCCACTTCTATTATACCCACAATATTATAATATTCCAAATAATCCTTGTCGTCTACTTCCACTAAACTATGTTCCATCATATTGTTATCAGTATGCTTAGGGAAAGGATTAGTAAAGATTTGTAAATTTTGATTCAGTGAAGCAACTGACTTTTTCCATTGTCACTCATACCCGATACCTATATCACATTCGAGTTGATGAGGTCTTGTATTTCATGTTTAAGATGCATACATCATTTAGTATCATGTCCTTGTGTCCTATGAAAATGACAAAAGGCATTAGCATCGAAATAAGGTCCTTGAGGTTTGTTAGGATCCAAAGGATTAATTGGGAGAAGCTTCATAAGATTATTACTCACAGCTTGATTCATGATAGAATGGTAAGAGTCAGATATCGGAGTAAACTTTGTTTGTTGATACGGTGCCTTCTTCAGATTAGTGATAGCAAACACTTGAGAAAAGTTATTCAAATTCAGTCCATTAGTCTTGATGAAACTCCTATTGTTGTTCCTCTTAAAGTTGTTTTGTGATGGTCCACCCATGGATTGACCAACTTGAGCCGATGAGTTTTGGTTTTCATACTGACTAGACAAAAGTTGATAATCACAAAGGGCAGTGCATAAATGTTAAAAGGAGTTATACTTCATTAAGAGAATCTTATCACGGTTGTTAGGTTGTAGATTTGTGATAAACACCTTCTGAACATCCTCATCCTTCATCTGATATTAAATTTGCACATATAAAGCTTGATAATGACTAATAAACTTAGTCAACTTCTCTTTCGGACCTTGCTTGCAATGAACTAAATCAGTCAAAGAGACTTGAGGTCCAATATTTTCTTAACAATGTTGTAAAAATTGATCAACCAACTATGAAAAGGAGTGTATTGAATTTGGAGGTAAAGAGAAAAACCATTCTAAAGCAGTATCTTTGAGAGATCATGGGAAAAGTTTTGCTAACAAGTGCTCTTCAAAGTAGAAATCACTACACATAGCTGTGAATGCTGCCACATGAGTATTAGGATCACCTTTTCCACCATATTTTTCAAAGCAAGGAGTCACAAACCTCTCAGGCATAGGAGTTCTCAAAATTGCATAAGCTAGGGGATTACGGGAATGATAAGTTGGTATATTAGGTTGTGAAGAATTTTTCAAGTTTCTCACCTTTTCTTGTAAAGCAGTCATGCCTTGCAGAAGTTGGTTTAAGATGGCATCACTGGGAGGTGCGGTTTGCTGTGAGGAATTAGAACCGAAGTGAGGAGGTGGTTGAGCCTGAGTTGTGATAAGAAGAGGTTGTGAATAGTTCAATGGTGGTTGGACATAGTGATAGGTGGGAAGTGGTTGTGAATAGGTAATAGGTGGATGAGAATAAATGGAATGGATAGGTGGTTGAGAACAATTATTCATAGAAGAGGTCCCCTTAGAAACCAAATTCTAATAATTAAATCCCATGGCTTTGTAATTTTATGAATTCATTCCATTAGATACTCCAATACTAGTGGTAGCATTACTACAAGCATTTGCATTAGTTGTTAAAAATGTCGATGTAAATGTAGACACTCTAGTGGCTGGTATAGGTGCTGATAATTGTGTATGAGACAGCGACGATATGTTTTTTATACCATTCGCACATTCAATCACTGTCATGACATTATTGTGTACAATATGTATTAGACCTCAGATAACATCAATTCCATCTTGTCCTTCCTTTATCAATTCTCTTACATGGTGAATCACATGTATAGCTTCTTCCACTATTCTTTCAGTTTCAACGAATGCTTGAAAATCAACTAACTCCTTATCAAGTTTGTTTATTTGATGATTAGGTACATGTGTGACTACCTTAATAGTGTCATTGACATCATGAAATACTTTATCTTCCATAGTGGTTGTATGAGGTATAATATCTTGCAAAATTTGTGTCTCTCCTTTTGTAAAGAAGGTATTCAATGGATTTTCAGAGGTTTGAATATCATTTTCTTCAAGGGCAATAGATCCCATGAGTCTTCTACTTATTAAAGGAATGTTTCTATTAGGTCAGTGGTTCATAAGGCTCATTCAAGAGCATGCAACACACAATGAACAAACTAATAGAACAAACCCTAGGATTAGGATATGTTTAAGATCCAAAAATGTTTGATTTTTCAACTTTCTTCAATGCAACTCACTAGGATAAAAGGTGTTGTAAGGAAATTAATCAGGGGAAGAAAACAATATGTATGATATCAGTCCAATAAAGCAATAATATCCTTCACAACACACTTTTTATGCAAACCTAGGATGATGACAAGTCAACCTAGTGAAAAGACACTAAAATATGCAATTTTCACAAATTTTCAATGCAAAGACCCAATAAAAGGAGTGTTGCAAAGAATTTAAAGGAGGTAAAGAAGATTATATCAGTAATATAAGCCAACCAAAGCCATAAAATCTTTCACAACATGCTTGGAGTGCAAATCTAGGTCAAACCCTAGGGCAAATATAGCTAAAATATGCAATTTTTCACCAAATTTCAATGCAAAAGAGTATGACAAAGGGTGTTGTGAGGAAAATGATGATGGAAAGAAAATTATAACAGTAATAACAGCCACCTAATTCCAAAAAATCTGTCACAACATGCTTATAGTGTAACTCAAGGTCAAACCCTAGGGAAAATATAGACAAAATATGCAATTTTTCACCAAATTTATACTATAAGAGCCCAATAAAAAGGTGTTGTAAATTATTTGAGGAGGGGAAGCAGATATTAACCCTTATAATAGCCAATTAGTGCAGAAAAATCTTTTACAACATGCCTAGGATGCAAATCTAGAGAGATGATAAGGCCAAAATCTAGTGAAAAATCAAGGTTTTTGAACCTTAAGCATGAAATTTTGCAAGCAAACCACTATGATGCAACACTATAGTTATAAATAAATCCTAATGAGTGTTTTATAAGGGTAGTAAAATCTGAAACAAGATTTTGACTACAACCCCTAGCTAATGCAAAACTAGGTTATATGAAAAAATGCATAATTTCAATCAATTTTTATCAATTTAAGCATGAAAATGCAATCTAAATGAATGATGAATGAAAAATTTCTGTATTTTAAATCAGATATGATGATAATGACATAAATTTATTTAAATTAAATGCTAATTAATCTAAATTATTTGAAAATGCAAGCTAAAAATGCTATTTTTTTCAAATTTTTGCAAATTTTTCATTTTTTTTTATAATTTTTCAAATGTAATAAGATGAACAATGATATGAATGAATGAAATGAATGTAAATCTTAAGTACAACACTTAGAAAGGTGATAAATTCATTAAAAACATGGGTTCACTAAAATTTTTAAGGTGAAATTTCATGAAGAGGATTTGTTTGTGTTTAGGGTTGATTTTGTTAGTTTGTGTGAATCCTCCTTTCACCTCTAAACATTTAAGGACTTCAGCTGAGTAGGAAGTCTCCTACAGACCTTTAGTTTCTCAAAATATAGGGGAAAATTGGAATTGTGTGATTTAGTTATTCAATTAAACCCAATTATGTTTAAAACCCTAATTATGCAAATTCAGAAGCAAACAGACAAATCACAGAAAAATGCTCACACATAGAGATATCAAATGACAATCAAATGCATACCAAATTTTGAAACTTGGAAAATGGAAAAGTTAGGGACTAATGAGTGGGTGCCCTAGTCTAATGCCATAACTTTTGTCAGGGTCTGGGAACCTTGTATACAACATGTTCCTTTTGTTTCAAAGATTCTTTAGTTGCAGGATCTAGAGGACTAATGAGCGAGCGCTCGAGTCTAGGTCCCTATTTTCTTCTTTGATCTACAATTCTGACAGTCTACACTACTCTCCTACAACTCCACTTTTTCTACTCTTGCAACCTGTAACCTGTAATCATAGAAAAATGGGTTGGGGGTTATGGTGTTTAGAGGCTTGCCTCAGTCAAGCCCCAGAGAGACATTCAAGTCTTCTAAACACCGTTGTCAGATAAAGAGTGTGTATCCCTATGGGATATAGGCAAAATCCAAATGAAAAATGATGAAAAACACAATTGATATCACCTTGTAGTGAAGATCTCATGGAAGGAAGATGCTCTTCATGCCATGAGGAGATGGATGCCAAATCTACAAATACAAACACAATAACAACACAAATTCTACTCTGCAACACACAATGAATGCCTTGAATCACCTTAACATAAGCCAAAAGTTCACAATATCCATCTAGTTTTCAAATGAATGCCTAAACATGCTTATATATGCAACTACAAACATTCCTGCTAAGAATTTCATAATTAAAACTTACCGTGTCGGCATAGGACCTAAATAACGGTCATAAACCAACACTTCAAAATTGGTCCTAACCTAAAATAGGGTAGGACTAGGGCACGAGCACCCAAGTCCTCCCCCCTATTTCAGGTAGGACTTATGTCAAATGCAACTCCTAGGTCCCATTTGCCATGAAACTTTAGGGTTTTCTCATCGGGATGTCAGATTAACATGAAAAATGCTCTAAATGCATAAACAAGACTCAATTGCTAAACCTTAAGAGGGAAAAGCCCCAAAGGGACATTTTCTGATGTAACACTTCCTAACTTTCCTCTAAGTCTCAAGTTGCCTTTGTTCCAAGTGCACTTTAAGAGACTTCTCTTCATACGTTCCAAACCTTTCCTCATTTGGATCTTTTGGTTTGCTCAACATCAAATCAACCAAACCAGTTAGAACATATTTTGTAACCTCATATCCCATTGTTGGGACCCATACAGTTCTAGGTTCTACTGCCTCCATGAAGAATTTATCTTTGTCTGTCATGAATACAATCTCCATTACAACCTTTTCAGGGATCTTAGCTCTAGCCTACATTTTCTTTTGGAAATTTTTAAAGTAACCCCAAAATGCTACATTTTGTTTATTAACATCTCCTAAGCTCTATAGATGATTTCTAATTTGAACTGCTAATGGAGAATTATTTAACCACCCAATGTTGTCTATACCTGGTAATTCTCTCAGGAAGTAGAATAGAAGGCAGATGATCAGAGTACCATACTTGAAAGGGTACTTAGTGTCCTTTGTTCTTTTTAGATTTTCTAATAGTTGTTGCCAGAGCAACTCAAAAAGGTCATAGTCTATATTGTTCTTAACCATATCACATGTTGTGTATATGGCTATTGCAGAGACTAAGTTTTCCCTGTTGGATAAGTAGACCTTATAACCAATAACCATTGATGCAAATTATACTTTTATATCCACAATATCATTTACACTTAATCCCCTCTTATCAAATTTTGCACTTATTAACTGCATTATTGTATTATTCTTCATAGTTTTCAAGGCAAGGACCTTTCTAGTGGAGCACATGCCAGTTACTGCTTCAGTTGCATCTTTAGTGATCATGTGTGTCATGTCTAACCACATAAATTCATCATGAATTCTTCTTAGGGCATACTGGACCTAAGCATCTTCAGAAAATACTGGAAAATCAATCCACACATCTAACTTCTTCTCATGTAGGACATTGTATTCTTCCTTTAAATTAAAATTATCTCTGGTCAACTCATTCAAGTAAACTTGCCCTAGTTTCATATGATCATATTCTTCCATATTTGCATGAATGTATGCCCTAACATCTTTAGTGTGCATGACCCCAAACAGGACTTTAGAGAACGCATCATCTGGATTAGTTTTAGTTTATTTGAATGAGAGCTTCTTGAACTTAGGGTGAGGCCTCTCTGTTATCTCAACCAATTGAGGAGTATACATCTTTACATATTCAACACGGGGAATTTTCAAAGAGAGAGAACGGTAAATACTATTGAACACAAGGAATACTGAGAGGGGGTGAAGCAGTATTCTATAAAATCATTCTTTCACATGTTCTTTAATCCATTTACCAAATTCAATAACATGAAAGAAAAATAAACATAGGAAGAGAAGAGACAAAGTCATAACACATAGACACCAGGATTTTTACCTGGAAAACCAAAAAAAGGGAAAAACCATGAGTGTTAGCTCATAATATATTATAATATCAAAACCGGATTACAGAAAGGCTCACTGCCTAAGGACTCCCTATCTAAAGAAGTGCTCACTGCAATATGCTCGTTGACATAAACAAAAGAATATAGAGAAATGAGGCTTGCTACCAAGAAAGAACTATTACAAATGCATCTGTTGAATGCTGGAATACAGTTCCAATGCTAGCTCAAAATATAGATTCAAAGCTCTTCATCATGACCACTTTGTTTTTCTGCTCTGGTCACATATACTCTATTCTGTTGTCCTCTGCACTCTTACTACACTTTTTGCATCACAAAAATGGTATTAGGACACATTTATTAATTTAATAATCTATCACATCAATTAACATCAAAATCCATCCAGTATATATATCCGCAACAAGATCTAACTCAAAACTAAGTCGGCTTGTCAGAGTGAAACATGTACACAAAAAGTTATACTTTGTTGGCTTGAATTCCTTACACAAGAAGTTATGTAGATCAATGAAAACCTTCAAGAACCTTTATATAGGTGTGGGCCTATTATAGAACCACTTAGAATGATGATCCAAACAATATATCTTTGTCTCACAATGATTTAACATGAGTGTCAGCTTCATTCTTAAATATACACTTAAGCAAATCCACTATCATAACACAACTTCTAATGTAGATCATATGGGACTCTAAGATTCATATTAAACACTCATTATGCATCACCCAACATATCTTTAGAACAGTGAGTCATGATGTTCTTATGCAATAGAGTGTGGATCTCTAAACTATTGTCTAGATGTCACTATGGAATACTGTCAACCTGAATGCTGATACTTAGGAGCTTGTAGATGATCATCCGGTGAACCTCATGATCTACAAATATGGAATTGGATACTCCTATTATTGGTTTACAACACCTTCAAACTACACATCGAAACAAGTAATAGAAGAGAAATGTGGACTAGGATACTTAGGTGTTCTGCACTGTTCCTAATTGAACTTTGTTAATCCAGACTTAAGCAATTCAAAGTGTATCTTCTGGAGATTGCTAAGACATGATACTTGGAATATAACATCATCAGATAACTATGTACAACATACTAGAACCGCATACCAAAGTCTTCATCCATGCAGGAGTACCAATCAATTCTCTATCACTGACTCAATAAGCAACCAACACTTAGTCAATTTGACTAAGTTATTCTTACTGGACCAAAATGTTGTGTACAACTTGTCACAAGACTTGTTCTCAATCATGTCTAACTGTTGCCATCAATGACAACATCATATCTCAAGCAAATCAACAGTGTCTTTTGACCATGTTGCCAACAATCTCCCCCTTTGGCATTGATGGAAACACTTAGTGATAAAATGATCATACTGCCCCCCCTTACTATGTACACTCTATTTTTCTTCTTCACTTTAGTTATTTAGTCATTTTTCACTAGTTTTTCTTCTCCCCCTTTGACATCAATGGCAAAGGTGTGTGATACAAATGTATGTACAGGTTGCCAAAACTTCAAAATAGTTTATCTATTATCCACATATATACAAGACAATCTGAATTACCTTATGGTTTTGCTGGGAGGATGTCTGAGTATAGTTGCCTTAGCTGAGCTACATCTTGATCCCATCAAATTTTGACATCACTCAAAACTAAGATGTGTCCATTTATTTGGGAAACCATATCTTTTGCCTTCTTTGGAGTAGTAGGGACTTCAGTGATTTCCTTTGTTTTCTCTACAACAACTACTAATATCGCTAATGATGCAATTTTAAAGCTCACTATCTCCCTGAGTTGGCCCATTCTGTGTTTGATAGTCTCTTTTTGATTTTGCAATTTATGAATAGTAGAGTGAACTACTTCTATTTCAGTTTGTTGAGTCCCAAAGGCATCCTTTACTAGATCATAGCTCTTAGATATCCTCATGATCTTATCTTCCAACTCATTTATTTTCTCCTTTATATCCTTTGTTGTATCGGCCAAGAGAGACAATGCTGGTATATTTCACTTGCTTCTTTAATTGTCGTTTGTGCATACTCTATACTTTTATCTAACAAAACTTTATCTTGTGAGGCTTTATTCTTTAACTCTACTAGCCTTTTGGCATCATTCTTTGCCCTTACTTTCTTTTCTGCAGCCTTTTCAAAGGATTCAAAATGTGAACTTACAGAGTTTAATAGCATTTTGAATTTTTTAGTTGGGACTAAAGATGTGTCCTTCTACAGTCCAGGCATCAACTTTTCTAAAACACTAGATGCCTCACTAATAAGCTCACTGTCCTGAATATGAGACCTCAAGATTTCTTCCTGAGCCTTGGCTTGAACAATTGACACTAATTTAAATTTATGTAGAGGTGACATGGAGGCTAAGTTGATTGGCCCTTGTAGCAACTCAGGTGAATCCAAAATCTGAGCTTCTTACTGCCTCTCCAAAAATTCTTTGAATGAATCAATAGGATCTTGTGTGATTGCAGTAGTGTCTCTTGCCATATCATGAGACAATTCTTCTTATTTGGTCTGCTCTAGAGGTGCTTGGTCCATGGGTTCTTTCCCATTGGTTTTGAGTTCTGGTGTAGGGTGAGCCTTAGCTTGTTCCTGATTCTAATCTCCCCTATCAACAATTTCATTTTGTTTTGAAGGGGCTTCAGTATTTTCAGGGGCTTTTTCCTCTTCTTGCTCCTTCATCTCTTCATCTTTCCTTGGGCTTACTGGAGGAGTTCTCTCTATTTGATTTATGTCCTAATCTAAGCTAACTTCCAGAGGAGAGGTATCATCACCAACATATGATTCTTCCTTGTCATGAATTGTTGGGATATTGAGCTCTCTTAAGACGTTGAGAGTTAATTTTTCTATTTCCTCTACCACTTTCTCTATGTCTCTAGACATCAAATTATTTGTCCTTGTTTTTATGTCAAACTTTCTTCCAAGTATCTTGGTCACTTTTGTTTTCTCCTCAATAGTTATATCCAAACATAGTTCTATGAATGTATGATCTCTTAATTCTAACTCCTTAGTCATTGTTGCTTCCTTTCTGGCAGATACAATACTAGCCAAGCTATCAGGTAGATTAGTGATTACCTCAAGGAGGGATTTATTAAACATCTCCAAAAATTTGACTACTGTAGTTTCAATGATGTTTTTGTCTGCATCATTATACTCATCATATAGTTGTGCTATTGGCTTAAGATTTCCATGAGCTTCCATAGCATTCAAGGTATCCTCCAAGGTTATTGTGGCCTTTGCTTTCTTGGACTATGTTTGCCTTGGATTTTTCTTGATTTTGCCCTTACCGGAGGGCTTCTCCTATTTATTCCTAGAGACTTCACTAGCCTTAGTCTTCATTTTCTTTACTTCTTGTTATGTCAGAAAAATACACCCTTGGGGGATTTTTCCTTTAAGGTTTAGCTCCTGAGTCTTTAGATTGCATTTAGAGCATCTTGCATGATAACTCAGACTCTCGATAAGAAAACCCTTGGGTCTTGTGATAAATAGGACCTAGGGGGTGCTAATTTAATGATGCTAGAACAAAGACAGGGGGGTGGAAAAGGGCACTAGCACCCTAGTCCAACCCTATTTTGGGTCTGCCCTAAATTCAAATGTCAGGTTTGTGACCATTATTTGGTTTCCAGGCTGACATCATAAGTTTTAATTACAAAATTCTTGGCGGAAATCTTATTAGTTGCATATATAAACATGTTTAGGTTATCATTTGTAAACTAGATAGAAATTAGATAGACATTGTGATTCATGAGCTTATGTTAAAGTGATCAAGGCATTCATTGTGTTACAGAGCATAGCATTGTTATTGTGTTTGTTTTTGCAGGTTGGATTCCATCTCCTCCTCATGGCATTGAAGAGAATCTTCCTTCCATGAGAGCTTCATCATCAAGGTGACATCTATTGTGTTTTATCATCATTATCATTTGGATTTTTTGCCTCTATCCCACAAGGATACGTACTCTCTCTCTAACAATGATGTTTGGAAGACTTGAATATCTCTCTGAGACTTGAATGAGGAAGCTCTCTAAACACCACAACCCCCTCCCACACTCCTTGTGATTACAGGTTACACATTATGAAAGTGGAAGAAGTGGAGTTGCAAGGAGCAGGAGGACACTGTGGAGGTTTCAGATCCCAAAGGAGGAGCCTACTTGGACTAGGGTGCCATTAACCTTGTCCAATGCATCTAAAGCCACAAAAATAGACTAGATAGTGATAATCAAGGTTTACAAAGCTTTCGACATCTAGCGGAAGATCCCTCAGTGGACTAGGGCACCATCAACATTGTCCCCCGCATTCACATTGCCAGAAACTGAAGATACAACAGAAATCAGTGTCAGAAGGAGATCGGGATTCCACAGAAAAAGTAGCACATTGGACTTGGGTGCCATCACCATTGTCCCTGACATTTTTGTTCTTTGGACTGCGAAAAATAGTGAGTTAAGGTTCTCTGCCCTTTGTCTAATTCCAGTAGCATTTGTCGTAATTCACAGATTTACTTACTGTTTTGCTTAAATTAGGGTTTTAAGAGCATAACAGCATTAATTACAACATTGTGTGATAATTTCTAAATTTCCCATTAGAAAACCAAGTGGAAACCCAATCTGATAGATGACTCTCCTCTCAATAGGAGAAGCACTCAATTGAAAAGTCCTTGGAATATTTAGTGGAAAGGAGGATCCAAACTAAAACCCCCATACAAATAACAACCCCGTCACTCCTCTTTTCCAAATTAAACATTTTGGTGAACCCGTGTTGTTGAACTTTTTGGCACGTTTCTAAGTTTTGTTACATATATTTACATTCATTCTATTGCATTTGAAAAAGTACAAACAAATTGAAAAAAATTGAAAATTTTGAAAAAATTGGCACGTTAGACTTGCATTTTTGTAAAATTTGAATTAATTGGCATCTAATTTCAATTAATTTCTATTATTTTCATTATATCTGATAAAAAATACAAAAATTCATCATTTACAATTAATTTGCATTGCATTTGCATGCTTGATTTGTTAGAAATTGCTTGAAATTGTGCATTTTTCATGAAAACCTAGTTTGCATGAGCTAGGGTTGTAGTCAAAATCTTGTTTCAGATTTTACTGCCTTGTTAAAACACTCATTAGGTCTGATTTCTAATTGTAGTGTTGCATCATAGTGGCCTCCTTGCGAAATTTCATGTCTAGGGCTTGAAAACTTGCATTTTTCACTAGATTTGGTCTTATTGTCTTGTTAGATTTACACTCCAGGCATGTTGTAAGGGATTTTTCTACACTAATTGGCTGTTATTAGGGTAATTATCTACTTCCCCTTCTCAATTTCCTTACAACACCCTTTATTTTGGGCTTTTGCATTAAAATTTTGTGAAAATTTACGTATTTTTGCTATTTTTGCACTAGGGTTTGATCTAGAGTGGCACTATAGGCATGTTGTAACAGATTTTTTGGCATTAGATGGCTGTTATTACTGTTATAAGTTGCTTCCCATCATCATTTTCCTTACAACACCCGTTTCCCTACTCTTTTGCATTGAGATTTGGTGAAAAATCACATATTTTAGCCTATTTTCACTAGGTTTTGGCTTATCAACTCTCTAGAATTGCTTCAAAAGCATGTTGTGAAAGATATTTTTGCATTAGGGGACTATTTTTAGACATATCATGTGTTGTCCCTCTTAAAAATATTTACAACACCTCTTCTTTCATTCATTTGCATTGAGAAACGTTGAAAAATCAAGCATTTAAGGCCATTTTTGCACTCATGGATTCTCCTAAGGGATCATCTTTGGAAGATTTATTTGAGTAGATTATGAATTATGATAATTTTTGCAAATTATCTGGTAAATATCCTCAATTCTTGCATCAAAAAGCATACATCTATGGCATTGACATGAACAAAAGCACTAACTGTGATATCCTTCGAACAATAGCCTATTTTGACAGCTTTCTTGCTACTGTGGATGTTTTTCATTCGATCATGGAGAATCTTACTAATTTTATCGCTGAAAACAATTATGGGGAAAGTAGTGGTGAAAACATTGTTCCCTCTCTCCCTTTGTTTCATGATGACATAATGTAAATCCTTTCTGAGACCTATGAGAATGATACAGCAATGGGTGATTCATCGAACAAAGAGACTTGTCCCAACATAACCCCACTTAGTGAGGATATCTTGGCATTTGTCCATACTACTTGTAGACACCCAAAATTGACTCATTATCATTAACATTCAAATATTGCATTATCACACATCTGCATTTGTCTAACACATTTGAGCAATATCCCTAACACATATATTTCTTCTATTAATTAAATAAATTTATATTTATTTAATTAATTCATTAGCTATTTCTTCTAATCTATAATTAAACAATCTTTAATTATTTAATTATCTTCATTCTATCTATTTTTAATTAAATAAATCTTATTTTTTTAATTAAAGATTTTTTTCATAAGCCGACTTTCCAATTAATTAAATAAATTGTATTTATTTAATTAATTTATCTTATCATTTATCTCATGAGCCGACATGTGTACCCCTTTCATTTAAAAAAGATAAGTGGTACTACATCCTTTTATTTAATATCTTTCAAATTTAGTACTTTTTATGTACACAAGCACACATGAGCCCTATCTTCCCTCCACTTGTCATCTACACATTCACCTATGTCTATCCTTCAATCTTAGCCATTCACATAGACACCAAATCTCCACCGTTAATTAATTTTGGTTGAGTTCTATATAAACACCCTCTCATTCCATGCTACATGGATTCAACATTCATAGTGTCTACATTATCATCTTGAGCATACTAATCATTTGAGTATTCATAGCATCCATTGAGCTTTTATCATTATCATCCATCATGGCAGCTTTTATCTTCATAATTATTCATTGTTGAAGAAGCAATCCACATCTTAAACAAGGAACCACACAATCTAGGTGATATTGTGCTTGAATTGCATTATTTTTTATTTCATTTATATTAGATTCTTTGATGATGGTAGGGTTAGGTTTTCATGGCTATGCTTGATCTTATTAACCTGATTGTTTACCTATCACATTTTGGCACGTCTGGTGGGACCCACGTCCTTGATTAACTTTACTATTTGAAGTTGTTTTTATTAAGATCAGATTCTTCAAGTGCTTACAGCAAGTTTCTGTCGCTTTTGAGCAAAAAATCATTGTTGTCTGTATACCCGCGTCACTTCTACACTAAAATCTGCCACCTTTAGCCATTCATGGATCACTTATACAAGGACAGTGATCACTTTTTGTTTATTTTGCATCATTTTTAGACTAATAGGGGTCACCTTTGCATTTAACCTAATCAGTTTTGATCTTACAGTGGCCACTTTTAGATAATTGAATCACTTTTTGCAGAATTAGGGCTTTTGTTGCGTATTGTCTCTTTTGCAGATCCAGGTCACTTTTGAGCCTTAACCAGTGACCTCATGCTTTTTTGTATCACTTCTAAACTTCAACAATCTACATCTAGTATTTTCAAAATCAATTTGATCTGCAGTAGTTTGCCTTTGACAGGATGGAGATCACTTTTGATACACAATGAATCGCCTCTAGTAAACTGTGTCACTTTCAGTCTGTATAATTTGTAGTTTATTTTCTTGGCTACTAATTGGGTATTTGTGCAGCATCTTATTGATTTGTCCAAAAAAAAGGAGATTATCAAACTACTAACATATCTGTTGCAGCTCTGGTCGGTCCAAGACTTGTGGTTTTTCACTAAAATAGGAACATTTGGGCTTGGTGCTTAAAATGAATCATTGCTTGCTTCGTGCTTGATTTATCTTTTTTGATTGTTTGCATGTGATTGATTGTAACCCAAATTTAATAACAAAAGTATCCTCTCCCCTTTCCTATCAAATGGATCTTGGGTGTATGAGAACTTGTTATTATCTTTAGAGGGCTTGCCTTCCCGGTGTGAGAAGGGATACAAACCAAATGATAACGGGCTAAAGCCAAGTCCTTCTGAGCCGCTATATAAGAAAAGTGTTTGTGTCGAAAGCCACAAACAATGGGTGTTGTTGCATTATACCGATAGCCAACCTCCCCCAAAACCCTTCAAGGTGTAACCCTTGAAGGCTGAGAGTCTCCACAATGGAGAATAGCGCTACTGCATGTATAACCAGTCGAATGGATGCCCTTATTAGCAACTTTGTGTAGTAGCCAAAAACCCTCTATTTGTTGATGCAAAAGGTGGGACCTTTGAAGCGGCCCTGATTCACGTGGTTCTTAGAAGAGATAGCAGGGACAATCCTAAGGTTTGGTGAGGGATAGGCCTTTAAGGAAACCAAGATCTTGGTATGCATGAGAAGTGTGTGTCATGGAGGGGAGCCGGTGCTACCAAGATCCTGAAGCTATCTGATTTGAATAAGCACAGCCAGGGGATTCAACAAATACAATCTTTTCCTAGCCTAGGTTGTACAAGTTTGTGATTGTTGTGAGTGTGAGTGACTACAATTACTATTTTCTTGTCAAAAATCACAAATCAAACATTTTTCCTGACAGACACAGTCACTTTTAAGCCTAAACTACCTACATACAGATAGTAGAATCACTTTTAAACAATAGTTAGCCACTTTTTGCCTGAACTGAACCACTTTTGAGTAACAGCTAATCACTTTTTGCATAAATAGAGTCGCATCTAAACAATAGTCAATCACCTCTTATCTAAATCAGCTCACATCTAAACAACAGTCAGTCGCCTCTTATCTAAATCAGGTCACCTTTAAACAATAGTCTTTTGCCTTTAGCATAGCCTCAATCACTTTCAATCAGCAGTAAATCACTTTTGAACCAACAGTTATCACCTCTGAACAATTATATCACCTCTGGTCAACACTGTAACCTGCTTCAGAAGCTAAACCAGTTTGCATTTGAGCTATTACCAATTGCCTTTATCATTCTCTAAGTTGCATATGAGCTAGCACTTGTCACCTATGGTCTAATACTAGAAAATCTTAGTGACTCAGTCGAATTAGCCACAAATCTAGCTTGCTCAGCTTCAGCATTAGCTTTCAAACCTATCTCTAATCATTAGTAGATACTTGGACTTTGTCTCCTATTTTGAGCTTACTAATCAATCGCATTTCATCATCTTTTCATCTTTTTGAGATCCCAAACCAGCAAACCAAACATCAAATCAATCATTTTGATCCATCAACAAAACATCAGCAACATAGAAACCTTTAACAAACAACTTTTCCCTTGAGTGTGTGAGCTATTCTCTAGGGAAAACTAGCCAACAACACATCAACCAAAGCAAACCAACCAACAACAAATCAGCAACCAAGCAAACCAACAAAGCAACCAATCAACCAACCAACCAATAAGCAAACCATCATCTTTTAGGTTTCAAAACTTTGACAAGATAAACTTCAAGTTTTCAACATCAACATCATGCCTCAAACTAGGAGTCAATATAGAGCTGAAATGGAAGCCAAATTGTAAGCTGAGATGTAACAACTTAGATTGACACCTTTTAAGGACGCAACTCAATTCACGACTGGTATGCCTCCTCATATGTTTATGCCTCATGGGTATAGCATTGGAGAGTCATCTAAACAACTAGTGCAAACTCAAACATCTTTCAAGACTTTTGAAGAACAATCCCAAGAAGACTTATCAGAATTTCAGGACACCCATGTGTGGGATCAAGTTGAGCGACTTGTTCTATCTGAGCCTAATCACTACTTCTTGCAACTTGCTTGCATGGGCGCTAAATTACCAAGAGATTTTGACATATCCGCTATTAGAGAACATGATCCAAACACTTTCGCTATTATTGCAAAGGGCCCTTCCACTATAGTCACTCCATCCTCCACCATATCACAAGCTCTATCTTCCACCACATCTCTTTCATTGCCTATCATTACTTCATTTGATCTACCATGCTCAAAGCACACTTTAGAACCTTTGATCATACCAACCAATGTGCTCCCTCTCATGTCACAAAATCTAAACATTCCACCTTTCCATGTTCCTCAACATATACCTCCTCCTACCATGACCGTTTCCATGCCTCAAGTAACACAAGTTGTCCATGTGGCCCAAGCGCAAACGCTCCAAACATCACAAGCTATCCCCATATCCCATAGTGTGAAAGCCTCCCAAACTATACCAACAACACCAATAGTCCAAGCCTCATGACCATCACAACCTACCATATCCCATATGAATACCATATCTCATATACCAACTGCTAATACGCTTTACACCATCTCTACTAATACATCCACTATACCATATAATCCCAATGTTAGTCTTATTGACATGAGTGACCCTCCTATCATTTCTCAAGCCAATCCTAACTCTATAGTCACTTATGTTTAGTAGCTTACATCCATTCCGTCACATTCTTCCAATCCTTCACACACCATCAATCCATCTTATGCTACCCAAGGCTTGCCTATTATCACCCAACACATGACACATACCAATCCCCATGTTTAAAATACAAACCCAAGTGTCCATCCTTCTTTTGCATCTACCAATCCTTCCATCACTTACCATGTCACAAATCCAACTCCAACTTCCCAACCATCCACTAGTGTCAATCCATCTTCCACTTTGTATGTGATGCAAAATCTTGGTGCCCATTTGTCCCAATACACTCAACCACTGCTTGTGCCTCAAGGATAGCAATCCTCAAATACATATGTGTCATATCCCAATCCTTTGACATACATTGTGAGTATGCAACCTCAACAAATGATCATGGTTTCATATATCCCCCAACAGCAACCTCAATATACACCATACCATGTTTCACCTCCTTTTCAATAACAACAATTATCTTTAGCGGATGTTCAACAAATGATTAACCAAGCGGTAGGACAAGGCAAGAAGACATTTTCTTTAGACAACATATGCGTTTATCCATTTGACAAGTCTCTTCATATGATACCTTTTCCACCACACTTTGAAATTCCATAATTTGACAAGTACAAAGGAAAAGGAAATCTGGAAGACCATCTTAGAGCATTCTTTGTGGCATGTCTTGATGTTGCTTATGATGATACATATCTTTTGAGACTATTTCCTCGAAGCTTAACAGGATAAGCTCTTGAATGGTTCTCTCATTTACCTTCAGGAATTAAGTCTTTTTAGGAGTTAGCCAATAAGTTTTGATCACACTTTGCTTTTAACATTGACCATGAAATAAACATGAATGACCTTGTCAACAATAAACAACGCAATGGTGAAGCCTTTTCTTCATTTACTTAATGATGGCATAATATGGCTAGCAAACTATCATGGGAAATACCTGAGAAGCAATGAATCGATATCTTTGTTCAAAATCTTCATCTCGAGCTGTCATTCCAACTACAATTGCAAAGTGCTAGCACTTTTGATGAACTTGTTTCCAAAGGAACCATCATTGAATGAGCTTTAATTGCTAAAGGAACTATCAAGATCTTTCGCGATAACAAAGACTATCCTCAAAACTCTAACGATAAGTGTCACTTTTGGAACAAGAATAAGAATATTGTCAATGATGGTGTTGTAGATGCAAAGAACATCCAAACTATGAAAGCTCCCACCAACATCTAAGCTGCTTCTACAACAACACAACCCTTTCAATGAATGCGACAATGCCAAAATTCCAATCCGCATCGACAATTTACACCATTAGCAGAACCCATGGAAGTTATCTTTTGAAATCTTCTCCAAGCGGGCGATATTATCTTACCAAATGCACCATCCAATGGTGAACCACTCTTTAAAGCTCCTTGGTACAAAGAAAATGAGTATTGTGATTTCCATAGAGTTAAAGGACACAAAACGAATGGTTGTATGTGCTTAAAACATGTCATCCAAGATTGCATCGATCAAGGTTTAATCAAAGTTACACCTTCAACAACTCAACCTACACAACAATCAACATCGAACTATGATCTAGAGACTTTCAAGAATCCACTTCCATCTCATGTCAAAACAAGTAATCCTCATGCTGGAAATGCCATTCAATATACCTATGAATCATCTACCATTGGCCGCATTGACCATGCTCACATTTCTACCATTACTATCCAAGGTAAAGCACCTGATTGCGCTGTAACCACTCGCAGAGGTCGAGTCACTATTCAAGGAGCGCCTATCCATCCTCCTCGACCATTCCCTAACTATAATATCTTGGATCACCTTGGCAAAACAACCGCACACATATCCATTCTTGAGTTACTCTGCATATCCCCTGCTCACAAAGCTATCCTTGACAAAGCTCTACAAGAATCTTCAGTGCCCAGCGATATTGATATCTCACAATTCCAATCTATGGTCGCTAGCATTGCAGCCCCTTGTCATTTAACCTTTTCTAACAAAGATCTTTAGCCCTCCATCCATCATTTACACAATGAAGCCCTCCACATTGAAGTGTTTGTTAAACAACGCCATATCAAACAAATCTTGGTAGATGGTGGAGCTGGTCTTAATATATGTTCTTTGAAATTGATAAAACAACTAAGATATTCTGAGAAAGATGTTGACACCTCCAAGGTTATTACTATCAGAGCATATGATGATGCCAAGAGAGATACTGAAGGAATTATCTTCTTGCCTATCCAAGTTGGGTCGATCACCCCAAAAACCCATTGTTAGGTCCTTGACATCGACCTTCCTTATAACATCATCCTTGGTCATCCATGCATACATGCCCTTAAGGCGGTTCCTTCCACATACCACCAATGTCTTAAATTCCCACACAATAGTGTTGAAGTTACTATCCAAGCTGATCCCAATCCATTTGAATTTTGTCGTGCTTTCCAAGATAAATATCAGAGCCTGAAATGCATTCCTATCAACATCGAGGCATATCCATCTGACCTACTCAAGCCATCATCTAGCAAAACCCCTTCCAATCTCCGTATCAAGTACACTAAACATGGCCCTGGTGAATACACACTGCAAGAATCTTGTTGTGTAGGCACCCTTCCAATATCCCCTAAATCCTATGGTAAACCTTCCACATCCAAACCAACTTCAGCCCCCGCTGTCATCAAAGCTCCACCTACCGTATTCCTTAAAGGTGGATTCCTGGATGATGAAGATATTGATGATATAGACTCTTGGATATTCTTTGATGAAAATGACCAAGTCCAACTAGAAGTAGAGAGATACAACAATGGGTTCCACATCATAAAGAACATGGGCTATAAAGGACATGGTGGATTGGGATCACAGGAACAAGGACCTCTTGAACCCATTATTGTCTCTAAGAAGTTTAATAAGCAAGGCCTTGGTTATCAGCCGGAGGTACCGTGACTCAAAGACATTAAGTGTATTTATGATACTGATGTTGGACCTTCCTCGGAAGGAGAGACTTCTAATTCTGATACCATCAATGACTCCCCCTTTCATATTCCCAACCTTTTCCAAGAACACTCCATCTTCATGATCTCCTCAGCCTCCTCTATCCATAACAATTCCTCCATCAACCTTTCACTCATATATCCTGAACTCGTCGATTGGGACCAATAGGGGGTACCAATATTAGATACATTTGAAAATGATGAAGCTATTGTAGAATTCATGGGCTTGCGACAAGGCATTCCAATGGGTGATCACAAAGTAGGCTTCATGATGGACTTACCTAAACTAGCATATTTTGGCAGAAGTATCAAATCCTTCAGTCGTAAAAGTGAAATAAACAAAATCAAACAAAATAGGTCACTAGGTGAAAACCTAAAGGCACCTCTTGATCGTGAAAAAGTAAAAATAAAGGATGTATTCGAAGGTGAAAACCTCTCCGAGGCGCTTGAGGATGGGGGATTTGATCTTCCTATTGCCACTGATTATCATGAGAAATCAATAGTGCTAGTTGAACAATCACAAGACATGAAATTGGGTACAGAGCAGAATCCAAAGATCACTTTTTTGGCAGCATCACTATCAGAGCAAGAAAGAAGAAACTTCACAACATTTTTTCCGAGAAGAGATATAAATTTTGCATGGACTTATGTTGACATGCTGGGTCTAGATCCGTCACTTGTGGTACATCATCTAGCAGTATCTCCTAATGCAAAACTTGTCAAACAAAAATTGTGCAAAATGCATCTACATGTAGCTTTATTGGTCAAAATAGAGATTCGGAAACTGTTAGAAGTAAAGTTCATAGAGCCTATTGATTATCCAGAATGGGTTTCAAATTTGGTACCTATAGAAAAACCTGATGGATGAGTTCATTGTTGCACAGACTTTAGAGATCTTAATAAAGCATGTCCTAAGGATGACTTTCCATTACCAAGCATAGACAACATTGTAGATCTTACAGCCAGACATGAAATGCTATCTTTGATGGATGGATTTTTAGGGTATAATCAAATCAGAATAGCAGAGGAAGATCAAGACAAAACATCTTTTATTTGTCCATGGGGCACATATTGCTGGGTGGCAATGCCTTTTGGTCTCAAGAACGCTGGAGCTACTTACCAATGAGCCGTGATAGTTATCTTTCATGACCTTTTTCATACTATCATGGAAGACTATGTTGATGACATCCTGGGAAAATCTAAGACAAGAGAAGGACATCTACAGGTATTAGCACAAATCTTTGATCGATTAGAAAAGTATCAAGTCAGACTGAACCCAAAGAAATGTGTATTTGGTGTAACATCTGGAAAACTATTGGGATACATTGTGTCTCGACGAGGGATAGAAGTGGACCTACCTAAAGTAAAAGCTATCATGGAAATGCCTTCACCAACAAATCTCAAGCAGATTCACAATTTACAAGGTAGGTTACAGTCTATCTGCAGATTTATCTCAAAACTAGCAGATAAATGTCATCCTTTTCAGCATCTTCTACGTAAGGGTGAACCTTTTAAGTGGGATGAAAAGTGTCAACAAGCTTTTGATAAAATAAAGGAATATCTAGCAACACCTCCTATGTTAGTACCTCCTGTGCTCAGTCGCCCATTATTGCTCTACATATCATCAACAACAGCAGCATTGGGTGCCCTTCTAGCTCAACATGATGATTCAGGAAAAGAACAAGCCATCTATTACATCAACAAGACTCTTGTGGGATATGAACTCAATTATTCATCTATGGAAAAAGCATGTTTAGCATTA
This sequence comes from Cunninghamia lanceolata, assembly GCA_027924645.1. Classification (NCBI taxonomy): domain Eukaryota; kingdom Viridiplantae; phylum Streptophyta; class Pinopsida; order Cupressales; family Cupressaceae; genus Cunninghamia; species Cunninghamia lanceolata. The sequence goes on from BSBN01000030.1 coordinate 1,564,769, forward strand.
GTGTTTGCTTCCCAAAAGTTGCGACACTATATGCTCAACCAAACAACCAAGCTCATATCAAATGTTGATCCACTCAAATATCTTCTATCTAAAGCAATTCTCACGGGAAGATTAGCAAAATGGGTCATGATCTTAAGTGAATTCAACATACAATATGTGGATTGAAAAGCCATTAAAGGACAAGTCATCGTTGATCAATTAGTTGCAACACCCATCACAGATATCCATCCAATATATCCAGAATTCCTTGATGAAGGATTGTTCAATTTAACTTCTCCAACACGATGGCAGCTATATTTTGATGGATCATATACACAACATGGATTAGGAGTAGGCATCTTATTTGTTACTCCTCAAGGAGATTGCATACCCAAGTCATATAGAATTGCATTTCCATGTACCAATAACATAGCAGAGTATGAAGCTTTAATCACAAGATTGTGCATGGTAGTATAATGGGCTATCAAATAGTTACAAGTCTTTGGTGATTCTCAGCTAGTTATCAAACAGGTCTTAGATGAATATCAAACAAAAGATGAGAAGCTTCTTCCATACAAGCTAATGGTTGATGATTTTAAAAATTACTTTGACAATATCACTTTTGAACAAATCCCAAGACTACATAATAGAGTAGCAGATGCCATGGCTATGATTGGGTCTCTTCTAGACATACCATCTAATACACATATATGTGAGCTTTTTGTCGAATAGCTTTTGATTCCAACATTTGGAGTTCCATAGTCTGAGCTTATATGTGACATTGTTGGTCCCAATTCGATGTGGTATGAGGATTTTTACGAGTATCTCCGTAATCAAACTTTTCTACTTCAACTATCTAACAACCAATGCAAAACCTTTATCCGTCGAGCCTCTCGTTATACTATCTTAGGAGACACCCTCTATCGTTGGAGTCTTAGGTGTCTTGATTCTGAGGAAGCAAAAGTGGCATTACGTGATGTACATGAAGGTGTCTGCAGATCACATTTTGCTGGCCTTGGCCTTGTTAAGAAACTTCTATGAGCAGGATACTATTGGCCAACCATGGAAAATGATGCATAGCAATTTGCAAAGAGATGTCTACAAAGTGGGTGGAAGCCATACCAATGACATATATCACCGGGAAGCAAATATCTAAGTTTATTCTACACTATATCATTTGCCGTTATGGAGTTCCTCAAGCTATTGTCACAGATAATGGTCGTCCCTTCAAAAATCAAGAGGTCAGAGATCTTTGCAACAAGTTTCATATCCAACATCAATTCTCTACTCCGTACTATCCTCAGAGCAATGACCAAGCTGAAGCTTCTAATAAAACAATTATCAAAATTCTTAAAAAGACAGTCAATGAAGCTAGTTGGGATTGGCATCTACAACTCCATCCTACATTATGGGCCTATAGAACAAGTATCAAAACTCCCATTAGAGCTACACCTTATGCTCTTGTGTATGGCACTGAAGCTATTTTACCTATTGAGGTTGAGATCCCCTCAATGCGAGTATCCTTACAACATACCATCTCAGAGGAAGAGTATCGAGTATCCAGACTCCATGATCTTGAGCTTCTAGACGAACAATGTCTTACAACACTCAACCATCTCCAAGTATATCAAAATCATCTATACCATAGCTACAACAAAAAAATTAGAGAACGCTGATTTCAAGTTGGAGATCTTGTCCTTAAAGAAAATCAAAAGAATCAGCAACACCGTAAGAAATAGGGCAAGTTTGAACCAAATTGGCTTGGTCCTTTCATCATCACAACCATTTATGGATCAGGTGCATACACTCTCTCAACACCTGAAGGCATTCCCTTGGATGAACCAGTCAACAACGTTCATCTCAAGAAGTTTTATCCTTAAATCTCAGCTATCCCCCCAAAAAAAAAATCTATTCAACAGTGAAAACCACATTGTGGCACTTTGGATAATAAAAAAATTATAGTCTAAGATAAATAATCCATCCTCTAGTGAAAACCTGGTAAACAGGCGCCTTGGATAAGTACCATAGTGAAAACCTGGCAAACAGGCGCTATGTGTAGTGACCAACTTCCATCATCTGCTTGGTTTGTTTGATCATCACTCATTCCTACCATATCTCGCCATCCTATCCTACATAGTCCATATCATAATCCACATATTATCGCAATAAACAGCCTTTCCATCTTCACCTCCATCAATGCTAGCTATCATACTTGAGACATTGTTGTGATAACTATATCTTTTGGTACCTTAGCATCTTGATTGCATGCCTTCTCCATCATCGCTCCTTCATAATAAACCTCATCCCGCACTGGGGGCATTTTGTTGATTCTTATTTGGAAGTGGATACCACTATCTCTAGCTCATAACACATCAAATACTTTAGCTTATAACACAACAAACTTTCAACTTTAACCATAGCACTCATCCAACAACAAATGTGGTAAAACATTTTGTAATCAGGCTTCATATCTTTCCAATCAATTCGCGTTCATCTAACATCCAACAATCGCAAGACACCACCAATGCAAACATTCAAGCAATCACATCAGTCTTTCAACATCACCTCATCAGTGTAATAATCAAGAACTACATCTAGCTCTATCATTAAAGCCTTGATCCCATGGATATAGGGTATGTAGGCAATCTAAGATGTGAAGGAAGCACTTTGATTCAGGCTAAGACGATAGCCCCTTCTTTTCATCATCCATCTTTCATCTTTCTTCTAATCATCCTCCAAATCTTTCATCTCATATTCTTCTATCTTTCATCACTTACATCATCAATAAAACCCAGAACTACATATTCATCATGTCTCATCTTCATCGTAAATGTACTTTGATCTCGTGGATATAGGGTATGTAGGCAGTCTGGAATACGAAGGAAGTTTTCAGTACTCAATCATAGATGATCCTCCCCATCTTCTTCATCTTCTCTCATCTCCCATCTTCTTCTCTTTGATCAGCTCAAGCAGGAAGCAAACTATGTGTATACTGAAAGCTCAAGCACTTTAACCAATCAAGAATGAGCCAAAAGCTATTTGTTCGCATGCCTTAAGTGAACATTTGCTATTGCAGTTTATCAACATCTTTAGCCTTCAACAGGATGTAGCTTTCCTCTTAACAAGGTGCCAGCTTAAATCCATCTAAGAGTACCTAAATTTGGCAAGAGAATGTGATGATAGTATCTTTTGTTTTATCTTTTGATTTATCTTTTGTTCCTTTTCTATGCCTAATCAAGACTGCCTTAATCTATCTATATCTTGGTATGTTGAGATGAAGTAAGGAATGGGGCATGGTCATATTGCTTTCATATATCATGTTTGTGGGATGATCTTATTCTCTTCCTATGCGTATTGGTATCTTGTACATGTTGGGATTAGCATCTTACATATCAATATCTCTAGCATCTGAGAAGCTAAACAGTCTCTTATGCACTTGAGACTATTCTATGTCAAGGCTAGCTCCATACATATAACCAGCAAGCTATCACTATGTATAGTGGAGATAAGCTCAAACCATTGCTTGTAGTGTCAAAGTCCATCTCACAACACTAGTTGTTATTCATATCTTGTGCATGTTGGCTCAACATCTTGACCTCATGTGTTCAGACAAGATTGTAGCATGCTAGTTGCACATTGGATATCTCGACACCTTGGTCTTCTATACCCTGGTGCATAACATCTACATGCTATATCAAACATAAGGATTGCATTTCTTTTTCATTTTTGAGCAATTACTTAAAAAGTTGCCCATCACATCATCTATTCATTCTATTATTCGCCTATATAGCTCTCAACCAAGATCAATCCTTTCCATTGTCTTCCATCCACATCTCATATCCTGCAAAACAAGTGTGTTAGACATGCCTACGTTCCATCATATATCATCTCATTACCATCTATATATATGCATAAGTCCATTCATATCATTACCATTTACATATTTGCATTATCATACCATTTCCATTCGTATCATTTGCGTAAACACCCATACATAATCCATGAAAAATAAAATACAACATGCATAACAATCATAATACCAAAAGTGCATCCATTACATCATCATGTAGATAAACAATACTCCATCATATATATATATATATAAGTTTCTACATATACAAGCTAAGCCATAAAGAATGTATGTACAATTGGCTCTGGGCTTCATCATGATACAATATACACAACGTAGCCTTAGTGACTACTGGCAGCTCCCTCGCCCTGACCACCACCACTGGGTCCTATACCTAGCCCTCTATCTCTTGGTGGCCCCATCACTGAGGCTACTGATCGAGATCCACCTGACCTTCATGAACCTGAAGCCCCTAACCTGCTCTTGAAGCCAAGCTGTCTCTGCTCTGTTGGCACAGCCCCATAGTATAAGCCTCTATAGTACTCAGCCTCACCCTGTACTCTCCACAGCTCTGCCTGTACCTATGTCAATTGTGTAGCCAAGTACATCATAGCCCCATCTATCCCTAGTGCAGCCACGGCTCTATCTCTCTCACTAGTCATCCCTTGTAGTTGTTGCACAGCCATATCTCTCTCTGCTCACAAACCATCCCTCTCCGCTCTCATAACCTACACCTACTGTACCACCATATCTCACTCTATCCTCATCATCTGCTCACTCTGTCTCATAGCATCTCTCTCTCCCGTCACCCTAGCAAGTGTACCATCATCCTGTCCATCCCCATCTTGTGCTCTCAACTGTAAGCCTAGTATGTCTGTGCCTGAGCTCTAGCATGTCGTAAGATGATCACTGCCTGATGTCTATCTATCTCCACCCTCCTCAATCTCATATGAGCTTGCTGCCTCCATCTCCTCTCCTCTCTAATCTGCCTCCACAGCTGTTGAATCCCAACATCATCGCCCACCAATATCTACCCCTGAGGCTGTGCAAGTATCTGAGGCTGTCCTGGCATCTGTATCCCTCACACTGCTGGTACAATAGCCTACGCTAGTGGAGCCCATCGTTGTTTCCTCCTAACTGGTCTCTCCATACCTATCTCCCCAATCTCTCCAACCCTCGTCAGCTGATTCGGTCTAGCTATCACCCAGTAAGCATCATAGTCTGGTAGCATCCCTGGATCTGTAGGACCATGTCCCCACTACCATACAACTGGTTGTAGCCCATCAGTCTCTACCAAAACCATCTCAACTACAACTTCTGGCCCCCAATCAAAAACCTCTTGTCTAGTCCTCCCAAAAATGGCATCACCAACTGGTACTACCTATGGCAACCTGAACTGTCTCAAAACCCTCTCTGGCAAATAGTGCTCTATAATGTATATGCTACATCCAAATATATATCTCGCTTCCTAGCATAGACAAGCTCCGTATCCTCCTCATCCCATATCTCACATCCCAGCCATGGCCTCCATACAAAGCTATCCACCTCATTCAATCTCCTCCGCCAGTATACCACTCCTTGATGTTGTCGGTATGTCAGAGCTCCTCTATACATCCTAGCATATGGCTCCTCTGCAGCTCTAGCCACCCATCCCTCTGGTCTCATCACTGGGATATGCTCATAAGCCCATACATGCAAAACTGTAACTCCTGCTGACATACTCACTCCAAACATATACACACAATCATGCAGGTAATGATAGAGCTGTTCCAACACACACTCCACCCATGCATATCTCATCCCATAGGAGAACATCCCCTCCATCACTATCCCCCATTCTACTGGAAAGCCTCTCGCTTGCCTATCTCCCACTAGCCATCTGATGATAGCCACTACAACTCATTGCAACCTGTCACATAGCTCTTCCATCCTCATCACTAGAATCTCTGAGCCCTCTACTCCAATATCTGGTGTCTCAAATAATCTCCTGAATGTAGCTGGACCCAAATCAGGATCATAATCAACTCGGTCCCCATCTATAGGAATCCATAGGATCTGAAACACATCCTCCAGTGTGATCGTAGCCTCTCCTGTTAGCAACAAGAAGAACTATGCTCTCTCATCCATTGCTCCACCATCGCCTTCATCAGTTCTCAATGTGCCTGCACTGGCTCCAATCTCGACACATGATCTAATCTGAGGATCTCTAACACTAACCGCTCCTCTACATCTAGTAATCACACCAATCGCAAATCCCTAGGATGTGGCTCTCGTGATAACAAAGGTGGCAGTATGTCCTGCATCCTTCCATTCATCATATTAGTCCTTTGTGCTACCTAAATGCTATACAAAGTTGACCATTTATTGCTTTTCTAGTTTCTATCTACCATAAGCGGTTCAGTTTTCCATATGCACCTATCTATTGATCAGAAGCGACCTCTTTTACCATATGTGTTTCTATCTTGTTCATAAGCAATCTATTCTACATATGCGCTCACTGTTGGACTATATGTGAGATAAACTCCACATGCACCTATCTTTAGCTTATAAGCAAGCCATATCTCATAAGGGAGCACTTCTGATTTCTAAGAGAGCTAAATTTCTATATGCGCTTACTGTTTGACCATAAGCAACTTATTCCTATCTATATGAGCATTTTGCTTATCCTATTGCTTAGCCAACTAAAAGTGACCTAGTTTTTCTAAAAGTGACCAAGCCATGCCTATAAGCAATCTCAACTACCATAAGCAACCTATCTTCCTATGCACGCAACCTGAACTGCCTAACCTACGACTTAGTCGCTTTTAGTGAAGTGTGTGCACTTATGATGCTTCTAGCCTATCAAAATCATGCTTTTAGCAACATTTTTGATACATATCGATACATCTGATCCCTCTGGTCACCCCTATGTCCTCACTCACTTTGCACGATGATCTCTGCGTGGAATCACCATCCTGATAGCTCTCCAACTCTCATCGCACACCACCTCTAAGGAGCTCTAGATCTCTATAGTTTTATGAGCACAACTGAGCACAAATAATCCTATTTACCATTGAGGAACCTCCTTATAGCCCTATCCAAACCCTAATTCTTCTATACCAAAGCCTATTTTCATCTGTATCATCCCATTTTCACCCACCCAACCCCCGTTTTCCTCATGTCAAGCTTGTTTCTAGCCTTTCATCTATTGTGAGCTAATCCAACCCTTCCTAGTTAGCCTGGCTTACCTCTTGAGGGGGCATCACCTGCCAGTTACACTAGGGCATAACCTTGTTTATCAAGCAAAATATCGTATCTTCTTTGACACAACTCTCTATCGAACATTGTATCAAAGAGGGGCAAAATGTAGACACCCAAAATTGACTCATTATCATTAACATTCAAATATCACATTATCACACATCTACATTTGTCTAACACATTTGAGCAATATCCCTAACACATATATTTCTTCTATTAATTAAATAAATTTATATTTATTTAATTAATTCATTAGCTATTTCTTCTAAGCTATAATTAAACAATCTTTAATTATTTAATTATCTTCATTCTATCTATTTTTAATTAAATAAATCTTATTTATTTAATTAAAGATTCCTTTCATAAGCCGACTTTCCAAATAATTAAATAAATTGTATTTATTTAATTAATTTATCTTATCATTTATCTCATGTGCCGACATGTGTGCCCCTTTCATTTAAAAAAGATAAGTGGTACTACATCCTTTTATTTAATATCTTTCACATGTAGTACTTTTTATGTACACAAGCACACATGAGACCTATCTTCCCTCCACTTGTCATCTACACATTCACCTATGTCTATCCTTTAATCTTAGCCATTCACATAGCCACAGAATCTCCACCGTTGATTAATTTTGGTTGAGTTCTATATAAACACCCTCTCATTCCATACTACATGGATCCAACATTCATAGCATCTACATTATCATCTTGAGAATATTGAGCATTTGAGCATTCATAGCATCCATTGATCTTTTATCATTATCATCAATCATGGCAGCTTTTATCTTCATAATTGTTCATTGTTGAAGAAGCAATCCACATCATAAACAAGGAATCACACAATCTAGGTGATATTGTGCTTGAATTGCATTACTTTTTATTTCATTTAGATTAGATTCTTTGATGATGGTAGGGTTAGGTTTTTATGGCTATGCTTGATCTTATTAAATTGATTTTTTACCTATCACACTACTTTGCCATCCCTTCCTTCTCTCCCTAACCAGGATGATGCTTTGGATGATGCAGATTCTCTTTGTGACCATTTGCTTCAACCTATTGAAAAGTTAGCACCTGATGTCCAAGAACTTCTCAATTACATCTTAAACAAAGAAATGGATCATGCATCTTTACTTGAACCTTCACATACCTTGGAAAACAATGAAATTTTACCTGATATTGAAGAACAAACTATCCCTTAAACACAAGGTATTCCAACACTCTATATACGAGCTAATAAAGAAAATGGAAACATCCCCTCTCAACCATCATTAAGGGGTACCTTTCCTACAAGGTTACCCTCACAAACTCATGAACATATAGAAGAGAGATGAAGTGATCAAGCCTTAACCATTAAGATAAAGATCAAGATCCGTGATGACCACTAGCCCAGTTGTCTCTGCAGGTAAGTATCTCTAACCCTTTATCTCTCGTGATGTGCTTCCCCCGTGATATGTGTTGTTAGGCATCCTAGGATGACCCTTGATTCTCTTGTAAGGTCAAGGATACTAGGAGACTGCCTCTGTTTTGACCTTCTTCTATTTGTATCATCATTCTTCTATATTTCCTCTCCTCTAATTTCATTTTTGTGTGTTGTGTCTTACGGACATAGCGTTGTGGTTGGTGACTTGGGGGCACCCTCCTACATGACTATCCCTAATGCACTTGTTCTCCTCTCTGATTTATTGTTTACCTTCCTCTAGTGTTTCCACCTAGCTAGCGGATGATGAAAAACATATTATACTGATGTGGACCTAGTGTCCCTTTCACGAGTAATCAAAAAATGGACCTAGTCCATACATGACGATAGGGTTGTAACATATTATCCGATGCTTGGCTAGTGGAATCACTACATGTGATTTCTCTATCTTGATGTTGATGTTGATGTTGTCTTATCTTGCTAACAACACATTAACAATACTACTGCTTTGTGCAGCTTGTTTATCATGAATATCCTATTTGTTTATGCATTGTTGTTTATCATGATTATTTGGACACTAACACTTTTCTTGCAGGGATGTGTTTGTGGGAACATTTAGTGATCGTAAAGTACATGTCACCTCTGGGGGGCATGGGCCTTGCAAAAGCTCGTGTTCCCTTGTGTGTTTTCTTCCTACCTTAACGTGCTTGACATCGGTACGCAATATCAACCACTTTAAGGTGGGGGCATATATAAGGTAAGCTATCTGCTTTAGATGATAATAAAGCATGTTTGAACAATATGAAAATCAATCACAATCATTTAACCCCTCTATGGAGGAGGGATATTGAGCATATCATTTTACCTTAAGCCCTCATCACGAGGCAAGGATGGTGTATTTCTCAGAGAGATTGCATTATTCTATCATTTTCAAAAGTCCTCATCGTGAGGCGAGGAGTGGTTCTGTGACTAACTCAACCCTTAAGCGTGTTTTTGGTGGTTTTTTTGGCAAAGCCCAATCATCAGTGTGTGTCTGTAATGTGCCTAAGATGGTGATGAACCTAGCAATAGTTTCACTCCATCGCTTGTCTGTCATGTTTTCTCTGTGTCTTCCATGTGTGTGTATGGCATGTTTGTTCTCAAAGTGCAAGACTGGTGGCGGTGAGCTCCTCTACACTTTGGGATTTGTTTGGCATGTTTGTTCTCAAGGTGCAAGATTGGTGGTGATGAGCTCCTCTACACCTTGGGATTTTGTTTGGAGTGTCTATTCTCAAAAAGTGCAAGACCGGTGGTGAACAACTCCTCTACACTTTTTGGGATTTGTTTGTTTACTTTCCTTGTACTTGCATTTTGCATTTCATATGGGAAAATCAAAAAGAAAATAATCACTACATTCATTGTATTCTTTGTGCTCTGCATGTCTTCAATGTTGTATTATCTATGTTTTGCATGCTTGTTATTGTCTTCAATGTGTTTGGCGTGTCTTCTTCATGCCTGGCATGTTTGTTGTGTTTGTTGACCTTACTTTGATGCATATATTGGCCTTGCATTTATCATTAAAGTGGGGGCTAAATGTTATGTCAGAAAAATGCACCCTTGGGGGCTTTTTCCTTTAAGGTTTAGCTCCTGAGTCTTTAGATTACATTTAGAGCATCTTGCATGATAATTCAGACTCCCGATGAGAAAACCCTTGGGTCTTGTGATAAATAGGACCTAGGAGGTGCTAATTTAATAATGCCAAAACAAAAACAGGGGGGTGGATAAGGGCGCTAGTGCCCTAGTCCAGCCCTATTTTGGGTCTACCCTAAATTCAAATGTCAGGTTTGTGACCGTTATTTGGTTTCCAAGCCGACATCATAAGTTTTAATTACAAAATTCTTGGCAGGAATCTTAGTAGTTGCATATATAAACATGTTTAGGTTATCATTTGCAAACTAGATCTAAATTAGATGGACATTGTGATTCATGAGCTTATGTTAAATTGATTAAGGCATTCATTGTGTTGCAGAGCATAGCATTGTTATTGTGTTTGTTTTTGCAATTTGGATTCCATCTCCTCCTCATGGCATTGAAGAGCATCTTCCTTCCATTAGAGCTTCATCATCAAGGTGACATCTATTGTGTTTTATCATCATTATCATTTGGATTTTTGCCTCTATCCCACAAGGATACGTACTCTCTCTAACAACGGTGTTCGGAAGACTTGAATGTCTCTCCAGGGCTTGACTGAGGCAAGCCTGTAAACACCACAACCCCCTCCCACACTCCTTGTGATTACAGGTTACAGGTTGTGAAAGAGAAAGAAGTGGAGTTGCAGGGAGTAGGAGGACATTATGCAGGTTTTAGATCCCAAAGGAGGAGTCTTCTTGGACTAGGGTACCATCAACCTTGTCCTCCCCATCTGAAGCCATAGAAACAAACTAGACAGTGATAGTTAGGGTTTGTAGAGCTTCCAACATCCGGTAGAAGATCCCTCAGTGGACTAGGGTGCCATCAACATTGTCCCCTGAAAGGAAAGCATAGGTGCAGAATATAGCTTCCCTAATGTCAATTCAAAGGGGATAATGTAGATAGGTAACATTTAATTCAAATACAAAGATGAACACATAAAAAAATATAGAATAAACATACAAGATAATAGAGAACAACACCAGATGTATGTGGGAAAACCCTTTCAAGTAAAAAACCCACCACCACAAGAGAGATAATCTTTATTTACAGTAAGCTTAGAAAGGTTACAATAAATATCCCAGCCTTCTTGTCAGGTATCGATTCTCAAATCATGCACATAGTTCACTTCCTCTGTACATCTACAGAATGAACAATTTGATTGAATCTCATCATCAATTCCAGATGACCTCACCAAATTTGTATATATCACAGTCTTCAAAAGCAAAACCATTTTGAACTTATGCCCTAACTGTTCGTTCCAACTAACCTAGCATCGCTATCTTCCAATAGTTGCATCACTATTTGTATTCATGTGAGACCTTTAGTCCCACATCACCAGTTTGAGTTTGATATCCTAGTTTACATACACAAACACTCAGTAAGACTATTGTCAGCAATTTTGTTGCTGACAATGCGAGTCTAAGTCTCATCAAAATACCCCAAGCCATCGGAAACCACTCCACCATCCATACCAATGGTTCCTTGTCCCACCGATGCCCAGGCCTTCATCCTTCATCAAAGTAACAGAAGACCATCAAAGTACCTACCACAGGCTCAGTCGATGGCCAACCTTATGCCGATAGACATATCACATCAATATGACACATATCAATCAGAGAAGCAACACCAATCCAAACTGATAGAGCATTTTTACTTGATAGCTAGCCCTTCGTCGGTGAAACCTTACAGGTCATCCAAAGACTCCTCACTCCCACTAATACAAAAAGTCTACCCGATAGCTCACTACCATCGGTGTAGCAGAACATATCACATATCGGTTGAACCTGTTGAGCCATTGAACCTGACGAGCAAAGTTCAAGCCTTCATCAGAGTAACCAATGCACATCAGAGAAGAAACCCAAGACCATGCCGATAGTGAAAGTCAGCCAATGGGCAAACCACCATTGGTGAGAGCAAAGCAATCAGTGTAGCATTAACAGAGTATGTCAAAGCTCTAGTGTGGCTGATGACCAAGCAACTATTAGAGAGACACTATCCATCAGTAGAACAAGTCAAGAGTTCGCTGATAGTTCAAACCTTGCCAATGAATGATGAACGATGAACATGTACTTGCTATGAACAAAACCAATGAATGAATGAGGTTCCAAGAAGTAACTTGAGACATTAGGTCTCTTCAATCTCCCACTTGTCGAAGAGATTACTGCTATCTCTTAATCCTCATATGATTATTGAGAATTATGGGCCCGAAGACCCATTTCATCTGAACACCATTTGAACTTGGTCGTGCTCACTAGTTTAATCAAGGCATCTGCAACATTATCCAAAGTATCAACCTTTTCTAGCTTTACCTTTTTGTCTTCCACCATATCATGAACAAAGTGATATTAGACATCAATATATTTTGTCCTAGCGTGAAAAGTACGATTTTTTGCCAAACAGATAGTACTTTGACTATCACAATGAATTTGTATCTACCCTGCATCAAAACTGACATCAGAACACAACCTCTTCAACCAAACAACTTCTTGGCATGCACGAGTAGCTACCATGTACTCTGCCTCTATTGTGGACAAAGTGACTACAGCCTACCACTTGCTCATCCAACTTATACACCACCATTTAACGTGAATACATATCCACTGGTGGATCTTCTACTGTCAATGTCCCCTGCCCAATCAGAATCAACATATCCTTGTATGCTAATAGATTTATGAGATCCAACTAAGTTTCCATGATAGCAAATAGCATAGTCAGAAGTTCCCTTCAAATACCTCATAATTCTCTTCACAATATCCCAATGTGATCTGCCTGGATTTGCCATAAATTAGCTCAAAACTCCCACTACCTAGCCAATGTCTGGTCTTGTACAGACCATTGCGTACATTAAATTGCCAACAACACTTACATAAGGCACTTTTTTCATGTCATCAATTTCATTCAAATATTTTGGACAATCTTCAACAGATAGTTTCATTCCCTGCAAAACTGGAACAACTAACTATTTGCAATCAGACATTAAATTTATTAAGAACATTGGTAATATACTTGCTCTGGCTGAGCCAAACCTTTCTACTAGATCTGTCCCTTTTGATTTTCATTCCTAGAATGTACTTCGCTGCCCCTAGATTCTTCATTTCAAATTTCAAGGACAACTGAGATTTTAAATCTGAGATCATCCCCTTACCATTGCCAATGAATAACATGTCATCCACATACAGTGCAATTATAAGAATCTGATCACCATCAGTTTTATAATAGACACAATGATTAGATTTATATCTCACAAATCCCCAAGATAAAACATACATATCAAATTTCTGATACCACATTCTGGGAGATTGCTTCAAGCCATAAAGAGACTTTTTTAAGTTTACATACTAGATGTTCTTTACCTTTTACCACAAAATGCTTTGGCTAGGACATATAAATTTCTTCTTCAAGGTCCCCATGAAGAAATGTTGTCGTCATATCCATCTACTCAATTTCAAAGTCATACGCTGCTGCAAGTGACAACAGAAATCTAATGGATGTCAGCTTAGCTACAGGAGAAAAGATTTCTCCATAATCTATACCTTCCTTTTGAGAATACCCCTTTACAACAAGTCTTGCCTTATACTTTTCAATACTACCATCTAGACCATATTTCTTTTTAAATACCCACTTACAGCCCACAAGTTTTCTACCTTCAGGCAAGGGCACTAGATCCCAGGTTCCATTTTTCTCCAACGATGACATTTTGTTATCCATGGCTTCCAACCAAGAATCTAAATCAAGTAAACTAATAGCTTCTTTCATAGTCCTAGGTTCATCAGTATCAGTAAGCAAAGCATAGGCACAACTTGAATCAAGTACTAAAAATCCATACCTATCTGGTTGTCTTCCTTCACATGTAGACCTCCTCAATGGCTAAGGTGCAGGTTCAGGTTCTTGCTCTAGATCTGAATCTTTGGAGCTACTCAAACTCACTTCTGAATCATCTACACTTGGTGCTTGTTGTTCCTCTATTACAGGGGTTAGAGGAATATTAACAACACTCTTTTCTTTCTTCTCTTTTGTCTTCTCTAGCTAAGGATCAATAACCAAAGGTTTCAACTCTCTAAAAATTACATTCCTATTGTAAATTACTTTTTTAGTTTCAGGATTCCAAATCTTGTACCCTTTAACACCGACTCCATAGCCAATAAAGATACATTTGACTACCTTGTAATCTAGCTTAGATCTTTTTACCTCAAGAATATGAGCATATGCCTCACAGCCAAAGACACAAAGATGTCTTAGAGAGGGCTTCTTTCTAGACCATACTTCCATAGGCGTCTTATCAACCAATGCCGAAGTAGGAGAATGATTCAGCAAGTAACAATCTATAGCAACTGCCTCAGCCTAGAACCTTTGTTCAAGACCAGCATAACTCAACATACTTCTTGCTTTCTCCATTAATGATCGATTCAACCTTTCAGCAACTCCATTTTGTTGTGGAGTATAAGGTGTAGTCTTATGCCTTTTTATTCCATGATCAATACAATATTTATCAAAATCTTCATTGTAATATTCACCACCGTTATCCGTTCTCAAACATTTTATTTTTCTACCAGTCTGATTTTCCACAAGATTTTTAAATTCTTTAAACCGACTGAACACTTCTGATTTATTTTTCAAAAAATATACAAATGCCCTACTTGAATAATCATCAATAAATAATACGTAGTATCTTGATTTAGACAAAGAAGGAACATCAATTGGACCAAAAAATTAGAATGTACATAGTCCAGAACACCAGAAGATTTATGAGAACTAGAGTAAAAAGAAACATAGTTCTGTTTTCCATATATGCAATGTTCGCAGAAATCAAACTCCAGATTACAATCAATTAGCCCATCTACCAGGTTTTTAAACCTTTTTCACCTATGTGACCAAGTCTATGATGCCAGAGCATTGTCTTCTCTACAGGAAGTTTAACTTCCATAGATTTTGCATCATGTGTTACAATAGTAGCTTTTTTAGATTTTACAGAGACATTATTACAGCACACTGGTTTAGCATCTAACATATACAAAGTTCCAATGCATTCACCCTTTGCCAGTACAATAGAACCTCTAGTCATCTTACAGCCACCATTCACAAAAGTAACTTGCACTCCAACATCATTAAGCTTACTAACAGAAAGTAAATTTTGAGCCAGACCTGGTATGTGTAATACTCCATTCATTCCCTTTATTCTGCCATCTGAGAACTAGATTCTGACTCTTCCTCAGCCAACAATTTTCAGTGTCGAATCACTTGCCAGGAACACCTTCCCACTAGCATACGGTTCATACTTAGTGAACCATTCTTTGTGAGATGTCATATGAAAAGATGCTCCTGAATCCACCCGCCATACATCTTTAGATGCAGGCATTGCCAAGGCAGCAATGAAGGCATCAGCATCACTCTGAGAAGAATCAGTGTCAGAGAAGTTCTTCTTCTTCTTCTTTTTCTCCTCTTTGTAGTCTTTTCAGATGTGTCCTTTCTGCCCACAATTCTAGCACTTCACCTTGGACTTTTTGCCAGGAGATTTTGATCTCCCCTCTGATTTGGACTTAGACTTCTTGTCTTTCTTCTTGCCTCTTTCCTTTGATCTACCTTGAATGGACAGGGCCTATTTGGCCATCTCAGAAGATTTCCTCCTCATCTCTTTAGATAACAGTGAGGCAACAACTTCTTCAATTTTAAACATGGTTGTTGTACTTCCAATAGCCATCACAAGATGATCCCATGAGTTAGGTAAGGAACACAATAGAAGCATACAGCGGTCCTCCTCTTCTATTTTTACACCTACAGGATTCAATTGTGTAACAATCATATTAAATGAGTTCAGATGGTCTGCTACAGATGCTCCTTCATCCATCTTCAGAGAGTACAACTTCTTTTTGAGGAAAAGTTTATTCACCAAGGACTTGCCCTAATAAATATCTCCCAATTTCTTCCACAAAGCATTTGCAGTCTTCTCCTCATGGACATTCAATAGAATAGAATCCACTAAACATAATCTTATCAGTCATCTGGCTTTCCTATCTGCTAGGTCCCGGTCTTCTTGCTTCATGCCTGGAGGTTTAGTCCCAGACACAGCAACCCAAAGATCTTTGTTGACTAGCAAATCTTCAACCTTAAGCTTCCACAACTCAAAGTTTGTGCCATTAAACTTTTCAATGTCTACTCTTCCTGATGCACTTGCCATCTAATTTAACAAAATAGACCTCTATAGAACTCCCACTCACAGAACTAACACAAAAACCCAACCTACAAACAAGGATAACACAACTAGCCAATCTCTGATACCATTTGAAAGGAAAGACAGGTGCGGAATACAGCTTCCCTAATGTCAATTCAAAGGGGATAATGAAGACAGGTAACGTTTAATTCAAATACAAAGATGAACACACCAGAAAATACAGAATAAACATACAAGATAATAGAGAACAACACCAAATGTACGTGGGAAAACCATTTTGGGTAAAAAACTCACCACCATAAGAGAGACAATCTTTATTTATAGTAAGCTTAGAAAGGTTACAATAAAGATCCCAGCCTTCTCGCTCAGGTATCGATTCTCAAATCATACACATAGTTCACTTCCTCTGTACATCTATAGAATGAACAATTTGATCGAATCTCATCATCAACTCCAGATGACCTCACCAAATCTATACATATCATAGTCTTCAAGAGCAAAACCGTTTTGAACTTCTGCCCTAATTGTTTGTCCCAACTAACCCATCATCACTATCTTCCAACTGTCGCATAACTATTCATATTCATGTGAGACCTTTAGTCCCACATTCACCAATTTGAGTTTGATATCCCAATTTACATACATGAACACTCAGTAAGACTATCATCGACAATTTTGTTGCTGACGATGCCAGTCTAAGTCTCATCGGAATAGCCCAAGCCATCGGAAACCACTCCACCATCCACACCGATGGTTTCTTGTCCCACTGATGCCCAAGCCTTCATCCTTCATCAGAGTAATAGAAGACCATTGGAGTACCTACCAGAGGCATAGCTGATGGCCAACCTTATGCCGATAGACATATCACATTGCTATGACACATATCAATCAGAGAAGCAACACCAATCCAAATCGATAGAGCATGTCAACCCAATAGCTAGCCCTTCGTCGATGAAACCTTGCAGATCACCCAAAGACTCCTCACTCCCACCGATACAAAAAGTCTACCCGATAGCTCACTACCATTGGTGTAGCAGAACATATCACATATTAGTTGAACCTGTTGAACCATTGAACCTGATGAGCAAAGTTCAAGCCTTCATCAGAGTAACCAATGCACATCGAAGAAGAAACCCAAGACCATGCCGATCGTGAAATTTAGCCGATGGGCAAACCACCATCAGTGAGAGTAAAGCAATCAGTGTAGCATTAACAAGGTCTTCCAAAGCTCCAGTGTGGCTGATGACCAAGCAACTATCGAAGAGACACAATCCATTGATAGAACAAGTCAAGAGTTTGTCGACAATTCAAACCTTGCCGATGAACGATGAACAATGAACATGTACTTGCTATGAACAAAACCAATGAATGAATGAGGTTCCAAGTAGTAACTTGAGACATTAGGTCTCTTCATCCCCTGCATTCACATTGCCATAAACTAAAGATACAATAGAAATCAATGTCGGAAGGAGATCGAGATTCCATAGAAAAAGCAGCACATTGGACTTGGGCACCATCACCATTGTCCCTTACATTTCTGTTCTCTAAACTACAAAAAATAATGAGTTAAGGTTCTCTTCCCTTTGTCTAATTCTAGTAGTATTTGTCATAATTCATGGATTTACTTACTGTTTTTCTTAAATTAGGGTTTTAAGAGCATAAGAGCATTAATTAGCAACATTGTATGATAGCTTCTGAATTTCCCAGCAGAAAACCAAGTGGCAACCCAATCTGATAGATGACTCTCCTCTCGATAGGAGAAGCACTCAGTTGAAAAGCCCTTGGAATGTTTAGTGGAAAGGAGGATCCAAACTAAAACCCCCATACAAATAACAACCTCATCACTCCTCTTTTCCATATTAAACACTTCTTCATCTGATTCAGTTTCCTCTTCATCTCATCCAATACTCACATACATCCTTTTACCCTTGGTTTTCTTTCTTTTATGCATTTTAGTAGTGGATTTCTTTGTGGAGGCTTCCATACTCACTAAAGGAGTGGAACCGAAGGACTTGGATGTAGTTTTAGTAGAGGTTGAACCTCTTATTGTTCTCTTAGGTACTACAGGCTTCTCTAATTCCTTCTCAAGCTCTTCTAGAGCCTTCTCCGATTTATCTTGCTTCTTTTCTTCAATTTCCCTTGCAACTTCTGCTTTGGTTCTTGCTTCAAAAATTTATTTTTTAGTGAAGCCCTTGCTTTGGGCATATTCCTCTGCCATTTTTCTTGCCTTCTTAACAGTTTCAAGTTTTCTCAATTCAACATGAACTTTGACTAAGATTTCTTCATAGGCTCCAAATCTTTCTTTAGTGGTGTCCCTAGGTTTACTCAACATGAGGTCACCTGAGCCAATTAACACTTCCTCCATTACTTCATACCCCAAAGGAGGCACCCATACTGTCCTTGGCTCTACAGCTACCATCATACACTGATATTTATTCACAATAAAGCATATATCATCTTTATATTTCTCAACTATTGATCTAGGTATTCTTGCCCTAGATTGCATGGCCTTCTAAAATTTTTTTAAGTAGCCCAACAGGACTTCATTTTGTGCACTATGACTACCTAAACTATTCAAATGATTTCTAATTTGAATAGCAATAGGATTTTTCTTAAACCAGATCAAATTTTTCATTCTGGGTAGCTCTTTCATGAAATAGAAGAATAGGTAGATAATTAATGTACCATATTTGAAGGGATATTTATACTCTTTGGTTTTCTTTAGATTTTCCATAACCCGTTGCCAAAGCAACTCATAGAGATCGTAGTCAACATTCTTCTTGACCATATCATATGCAATGTGGATGGCAGTACCAGAGACAGAGTTTTCTTGGTTAGTGAAATATATCTTGTATCTGACCACCATAGATGCAAACCTCACTGCATGATCTTCAATAGAGTTTACTATCAGTGCCCTTTTGTCAAATTGAGCACCAATTTCCTCCATTACCATGCTATGCAAAGTGGTAATTCCTTCGGTTGCAAGCCTTTTAACCTTTATTTACTAAAACCTAATTGCCTTAAATGCCAATTTCCAAAAAGTTGTCAAACACTTCACTATCAACCATAGTCGATCAAGTTTACACCACATTAGACCTTTTTCTACCCGTAACTTCTTCAAAAGATTCATCAAATGGCTCTTTAACTCATATCCTCATGTTGGATCTCAGCACCAACTTTCTGGCTAGAGGATCAAGATTTTCAATGAAAGCTCCCCCTGAGCCAGAACTCCCAATTTACTTCCCGAAGGAAGTATCTGCACCAAAGGCTATTGCGGATCCATCCTTGACCTCATTCACATCCTTCTTAATCCATATTTTTCTCATTTCCTTCTTTTTTTTCGGGATCAACCTTGCTCTTTCCTTTATCTTCCCTATGCTCTGTTTTCCTCTTTATGTAGGATTATTTCTTTTAACATTCTTGTTTTTACAAAATTTTGCAATGTGTCCAAGTTTATTACAATTGTAGCAAATATCATTCCTTTGTCCTTGGTTCCTTCCATAGGTTGGATTAATTCTTGATCTACATTGGTTAGCCATATGCCCAAATCTATTGCATGTAAATAATTTTCCATTGAAAGATTGAGTATTCCTTCCATTGTTAAAATTATTCCTTATCTGACTTCTACATTCATTTTCTCTATGACCAATTCTTTTGCAATTGAAACACTAACTGGAGAATGATGGGACATTTTGATTTATTTTGCTTCTATACTAAGTATCCTTATGACCAAACTTATTGCAATTAAAACAATAGCCATTGAAAGATGGGTACCTTTAAGCATTTGGTTGCCTAACCAGAGGTCTTCTAGGTCTGTTTCTCTGATTCTGGACCTATTTACCTTTGTCTCTCTTCATCTCACTATTACCTTATCCTAATTTAGAGCTTTCTCCTCTTTCAAAACCCAAACCTTGCTTATCATCTAGACTTTTCTGACTGTCAATCAACTCATCAAGCTTTGCATAGATTATTTTGAACTTTTCTTTGTAACTATTACCTATTTCCAAATCATGTTTTAGAAGCACAACATCTTTTGCCAACTTTTCGCATTCCTCATATTTGCCTTTCACAACTTGATTTAGATGCTCCTCAACCTTTTCTTTTTCTTCAATTAGTATAGATAAACTATTTAGGGTTTTATTTGTTGCTTTCAATTCTTCACTTAGCTCTTTGCTCCTGTCTTTAGATTTCTTGACTTGCTCCCTTAGCTTTAAGATGCATTCATTAGCTTCCTTGACATCTCCTTCAAATCCTAGATATCTGCTTCATACTTATCAAGATCTTCAAGAACAACATTCAGTTCTTCATTGTTGACATATATGCAATCATCAATTGTAACACTACATGGATGAATTGCTTCTGGGGGAGTAGGATATCTTTTGGTTGCCATGTGTTCACTTTCATAGATCTTCCTCAAGTTGTTAGGCTTCTTCCAAGGAACTTGGCTCTAATACTAATTTTTGAACACAAGGAATACTGAGAGGGGGAGTGAATCAGTATTCTATAAAACCATTCTTTCACATGTTATTTAATCCATTTACCAAATTCAATAACATGAAAGCAAAATAAATATAGGAAGAGCAGCCACAAAGTCATAACACATAGACACCAGGATTTTTATGTGGAAAACTCAAAAAAGGGAAAAACCACGATGAGTGTTAGCTCACAATATATTATAATATCAAAACTAGATTACATAAAGGCTCACTGCCTTAGGGCTGACTGCCCAAGGACTCACTGTCCAAATAAGTGCTCACTACCATAAAGAAAAGATGATAGAGAAAGGGTGGCTCACTGCCAAGAAAGAACTGTTACAAATGCATTTGCTAAATGCTAGAATATATTTGAATGCTAGCCCAAAATACAGATTCAAATCTCTTCATCATGACCACTCTATTTTTATGCTATGATCACATATACTCTATTCTGCTGTCCTCTGTTGGGAATTAAGGTGTCTCAACCTTGGTAATTCCTTGCATTATTTATGTTTGTATTTATTAATTCATTACCTATGTTGTAAATAATTGTAAATTCTATATTGTCATATTGTGGGATGTGGCACGGTGATGTGTCATCCTACATGGAAGATGACAACTTGTAATTTTGTCCTCACATGAGGAGATAGGCATCCAACTTTGTCGTAGGAGCATTTTGCCATGTGTCAGCATCTTGGATGTTGTGTAATGGAATATTGACAGAAACGGTTATGATGGATTCCTATGACAAAATCTATGACATGTAAGAGTAAAAAATAGAAGCTTGTAAGACAAGGGAAGACATGTGTCATGAAGCATCTTTGAAAAAGGCATATTTGGGTGCCCCAAGGTGGACTATAACATGTAAGAGAATATGCTATTTATAGCCTGTGTATGATAGATTCTCTTACAGCTGTAAGTTGTAACCGCTATGACAGATTCTATGACGGTCGTAAGTGTCGTAAGAGCATCTGTCATAGCCCATTTTGGAAATAGGTGACCTCTTTGGGATGGGAACTGTGGAAAAGTGTCAGGTACATTCTACAATGTTGACCAAGTGTCCTTAGGCATGGGTTTTGGTCCATGAGGCCATGTTGGACGCCCATTCCAAGTTTGGACCAATATTGCCTTGTATATGCTATATAAACATGTGCTTGGAGGAGTTGTATTACAGGTTTACAGGTACGGTTATGCTACCGGATTGACTCCAGACATGAGTGTCAAAGACCATTAAAGCTTGTATTGCAAGTTTATTGTAAACAACTTTCAGATTTGTTAATACATTGTGCAGGTTTCTGAGTGTGGCATTTTTCACTTGATAAGGGTTCTCCCCACCACAAATCTTTATCTCTCTTCTTCTATCTTCTTTCTGATTCATGTGTATTGCTGCAATATCTCTGTTAGATGTTCTATGTTGTTGTAGTTATAAGGATTAATTTGAATTTGCATAGTCCTCTCCTCATTAGATTAGTGTAGGAAGCGTTTTCCGCACACCTAGCTTCCTTTCAATTGGTTTTAGAGCTTGATCACCTTTGGTCCTAGTTGTTGGGTAGGGGTTTTTTGGGCTAATCTTAGGTTGAGTGGGAGACTATGCAAAGTATTCTAAATTCTATTGCAATAAGGAGATGGCAAGCACATCTGGAAGATTTGAAGTGGAAAAATTTAATGGCACTAATTTCAAGCTGTGGAAGCTCAAGATGGAAGACATGCTTGTTGACCGAGACCTTTGGCAAAGTGTTAATGGAACTAAACTAGCTGCAATGTCACAATATGATTGGGATCTCAAAGATCAGAAAGCTAAGGTTCTCATAAGACTTAGTCCTGTTGATTCTGTCTTGTTAAATGTCCACGAGGAGAAAACTACAACCTTACTTTGGAAGAAGTTGGGAGATGTGTATCAATCCAAATCCCTGGTTAATAAACTTTTTCTAAGAAAGAAGTCATATTCTCTTCGAATGGAGGACAAAGGATCTGTTGCTAAACATATGAATGCTTTTAACATGCTGGTTGTACAATTGACATCTATTGGTGTGAAAATGGAGGAGGAGGATCGGTGTATGACCCTACTTTGTTCTTTGCTGGACTCATGGGATCACCTTATCATGGCTATTGGAAGCACCACATCCACATTCAAAATGGATGAAGTGGCTTCTTCACTATTATCTGAAGAGATGCGAAGAAAGTCTTCTGATGCAGCCAACGAGGCTCTTGCAGTTCGTGGAAGACCCAAGGAGAAAGGAAAAAAGAAGGACAAGAAAGCTGAGAAGGGTAGATCCAAATCCCGTGGGAGATCCAAATATCCTAGAAAGTCCAAGGCTATCTATTGGAACTATGGTAAATCTGGGCATTTCTGAAAGGAATGAAAAGAAGAAAAGAAAAAGAAGAAGAAGACCCCAGATTTAGATTCTGACAAATCACAAGATGATGGTGATGCTTTCATCACAGCCTTGGCAACCCATGCATCTAATGATGTGTGGCTGATTAACTCTAGTGCATCATTCCACATGACCTTGCATTGAGATTGGTTTACTAAGTATGAGGAGTTCGATGGTGGAAAGGTGTACTTGGGTGACGACTCTCATCTGAAGATTGTTGGTCATGGAAGACTCTCTATTTGATTCCCTAATGGTTGAGTGAAGGGGATATCTAGGGTTATGCATATCCCAGGCTTAGTATAGAACCTTCTTTCTGTAAGTAGTTTGAATGATGCAGGTGTGTAGGTTGTCTTTTCAAAAGAAGGATGCAAGATGACTAAAGGAACTATGGTGCTTGCTAAGGGTACTAGGAGAGGTACTCTGTTTCAGCTGGAGGCATGTATTTCACAATGCAATAGTTCTTCTAATTCAAGGAAGAGGGCAACAGTCACTTCATCCCCACCATCTGAACAAGTAGTTAAGAGATCTGTTGTTTCTAGTTCTGATGTTTGTAATCATGCCTTGGAAGTTAAACTTCCTTCTGAAAAGCTAATGTTATGGCATAAGAGATTTGGCCACATTGGTGAGAAGGGTCTGCGTACCCTGAAAAATAAAAACCTCATTGAGGGGTTAGATGATTGTAATCTTGAGTTTGACTTTTGCAAACATTGCATATATGGGAAACAAAACCGTGTTTAGTTTTATTCAAGTTCTCACAAGGCTTCTGGTGTGTTGGACCTTGTTCATTCTGATGTATTTGGTCCTATTAATGTTCCTTCGTTATCAAAATATGTATATTTTGTATCTTTCATAGATGACTACAGTAGAAGGACATGGATTTATTTTCTCAGAAGTAAATCTGAAGTCTATAGTAAGTTTAAGGAGTTTAAGGCCTTTTCTAAAAATTAGAAGGGTAAAAAGATTAAGTGTTTGAGAACTGACAACGGTGATGAGTTATGTTCTATAAAATTCAATAAATATTGCAAGGAACTTGGGATTGAGAGACAAAAGACAACTCCATACACCCCACAGAAAAATAGATTTGCAGAGAGGATGACCAGGACACTGATGGAGAAGGCTAGGAGTGTGCTTAGTGGAGCTAGCCTAGAACAAAAAATTTGGGCTGAAGCTATTACCACTGCTTGCTATCTTGTAAATAGATCTCCTACATCAGCTCTTGTTGGAAAGACACCCATGGAGGTGTGGTCTAGTAGAAAGCCTTCAATAAGGCATCTTCATGTTTTTGGTTGTGAGGCATATGCACATGTACCTAGGAAGAAGTGGTCAAAATTGGAGAACAAGGCTATTAAGTGTATCTTCATTGGCTATGGTGTCGGTGGAAAGGATACAAGCTTTGGGACCCTGTGGCTAAAAAAGTGTTGTATAGCAGAAGTGTCATCTTCAGAGAGCTTACACCTTCTTCCACTATTTTACAACTAGAAGAAAAAGAAAAGAAAGAGGATATTGTTCAGTTTCCTACTACCCCTAAGAAGACTGAATAGAAAGATAATGTTGGACCTAATGATGAGAAGAGCTCTAGCAGCTCTGAAAGCTCATATGAAGAAGCTAAACCTCAACCTCAGCTCTTGAGGAGGTCTACACGAATAAGAAAGCAACCTAAAAGGTTTGGTTTTACATTGCTTGATTCTAGTTGTGCTTTTGCTTTGCTTACTAATAATGATGAACCTAGAACTATATCAGAGGCTATGGACATGAAAGATGCAGGGTCCTAGAAGGAGGTCATGGAGGATGAAATGGCTTCTTTGGAAAAGAATCAAACTTGGGACTTGGTGCCTTTGCCTCCTGGACAGAAACCTGTTGGATGCAAATGGGTGTTCAAGAAGAAATTTGGTGTAGATGGCAGTGTTGAGAAGTATAAGGCCAGATTGGTTGCGAAGGGGTATTCACAAGTGGAGGGTATAGATTATGGTGAGATCTTCTCTCCCATTGCAAAGCTGACATCCATTCGATTCATGTTGTCTCTTGCAGCAATTTATGACTTAGAGGTAGAACAGATGGATGTGAAAACAACTTTCCTTCATGGTGATTTGGAGGAAAAAATTTACATGTCATAGCTAGAGCATTACATGGTGAAAGGTAAAGAAAATTTGGTTTGCAAACTTAAGAATTCTTTGTATGGTTTGAAGTAATCCCCTAGGAGATGGTACTTGAAGTTTGATGCCTTTGTGTTGTCAATTGGATTTGTGAGATCAAAATCAGATCACTTGTGTATTATAAGTTTGATGGTGAACGTATTCTCATTGTTGCATTGTATGTTGATGATATGTTGCTCATTGGGAAGGGTAAGAATATGATTTCTGATTTTAAATCTCAGTTGTCAGCACAGTTTGAAATGAAAGATTTAGGGGCAGTCAGGGACATTCTAGGAATGGAAATTAGAAGAGATAGAACCAACAAAAAACTTTGGTTAAGCTAGAGTAAGTATGTGAAGACCATGTTGGACAAGTTCAGCATGGCAGATTGTAGACCATTGTGTGTTCCCATTTCTTTGGGGACAAAGTTATCTGTTGAGGATTGTCCAAAATCTCTTAGTGAGGTGGAGGACATGAGCAGAGTACCTTATGCTAGTGTTGTTGGTAGTTTGATGTATGCTATGGTCTGCACAAGACCAGACATTGCCCAAGCAGTGGGAGTCCTTAGTCGATTTATGTCTAATCCTAGATGGGTTCGTTGGGATGCAGTTAAGTGAGTGTTCAGATATTTGAGGGGTACTTTCAAGTATTCCATATGCTATCATGGTAATGTTACAAGACCTCTGCATTCTATTGATATTCATGGGTTTGTGGATTCAGATTAGGCAGGTAACATTGACAACAGGAGATCCACTAGTGCTTATGTGTTTACACTATTTGGTGGTGCTATTAGTTGGATGAGTAAGTGACAACCTGTGGTTTCTTTGTCCATGACACAAGCTGAGTATATGGTAGCAACTCATGCTTGTAAGGAAGCCATTTGGCTTAAGAGATTGCGTTCAAATATTGGTGTTGATGCAGGTGAGATCACGATCAGTTGTGACAGTCAGAGTGCAATTTGCCTTGTGAAGAATGTACCTTTCCATGCTAGAACAAAGCACATTGATGTTTAGCTTCACTTCATGTGAGACATGGTTGAGCATGGAAAGGTAAATTTGGAGAAGGTAGATACTTTGAAGAATGTTGCAGATGCATTGACAAAACCAGTGGGCACAGAGAAGTTTAGATAGTGTTTGGAGTCTATGGGCCTCTCAGCCTATAGCAGTTAAATCATGTTATTCTATTAGCTCTTACAAGGTATTCAACAAGTGGGAGAATGTTAGGAATTAACGTGTCTCAACCTTTGTAATTCCTTGCATTATTTATGTTTGTATTTATTAATTCATTGCCTATGTTGTCAATAATTGTAAATTCTATATTGTCATATTATGGGATGTGGTACGGTGATGTGTCATCCTACATGGAAGATGACAACTTGTAATTTTGTCCTCACATGAGGAGATAGGCATCCCACTTTGTAGTGGGAGCATTTTTCCATGTGTCGGCATCTTGGATGTTGTGTAAAGGAATATTGACCGAAACAGTTATGACGGATTCCTATGACAAAATCTATGACATGTAAGAGTCAGAAATAGAAGCTTGTAAGATAGGTGAAGACATGTGTGATGAAGCATCTTTGAAAAAGGCATATTTGGGCACCCCAAGGTGGACTATGACATGTTGTAAGAGAATATGTTATTTATAGCTTGTGTATGACATATTCTCTTATAGCTGTAAGTTGTAACCGCTATGACAGATTCTATGACAGTCATAAGTGTCATAAGACCATTTGTCATAGCCCATTTTGGAAATAGGTGACCTCTTTGTGATGGGAGCTATGGACAAGTTTTAAGAATATTCTACAATGTTGACCAAGTGTCCTTAGGTGTGGGTTTTGGGCCATGAGGCCATGTTGGACGCCCATTCCAAGTTTGGACCAATATTGCCTTGTATATGCTATATAAATAGGTGCTTGGAGGAGGAGTTGTATTACAGGTTTACAGGTGTTGTTATGCTACCAGATTGAATCCAGACATGAGTGTCAAAGACCATTGAAGCTTGCATTACAAGTGTATTGTAAACAACTTTCAGATTTGTTAATACATTGTGCAGGTTTCTGAGTGTGGGGTTTTTCACCCGATAAGGGTTTTCCCCACTGTAAATCTTTGTCTCTCTTCCTCTCTCTTCTTTCTAGTTCATGTGTATTGCTACAATATCTCTGTTAAATGTTCTATGTTGATGTAGTTGTAAGGATTAATTTGAATTTGCATAGTCCTCTCCTCATTAGATTAGTGTAGGAAGTATTTTTTGCACAGCTAGCTTCCTTTCATCCTCTACACTCTTACTACACTTTTTGCATCACAAAAATGGTATTAGATCGCACATATATGAATTCAATAATCCATCACATCAACTAACATCAAAATCCATCAAGTATATATATTTGTAACAAGATCTAACTCAAAACTGAGTCAGCTTGTCAGAGTGAAACATGTACACAAAAAGTTATACTCTGTCAGCTTGAATTCCTTACACAAGAAGTTATGCGGATCAATAAAAATCTTCAATAGCCTTTATATAGGTGTGGGCCTATTATAAAACCACTTAGAATGATGATCCAAACAATATATTTTTTTCGCACAATGATTTAATATGAGTGTCGGCTTCATTCTTAAATATACACTTAACCAAATCCACTGTCATAACACAACTTCTAATACAGACCATATGGGACTCTAAGATTCATATCAAACACTCAATATGCATCACCCAACATATCTTCAGAACCACGATTCATGATGTTCTTATACGGTAGAGTGTGGATCTTTAAATTGTTGTCTCTGTCACTATGGAATACTATCAACCTGAATGTCGATACTTAGGAGCTTGTAGATGATCATCCGGTGAACCTCATGATCTATAAATCTGGAATTGGATACTCCTATTATGTGTTTACAACACCTTCAAACCACACATTAAAACAACTAATAGCAGAGAAATACGAACTAGGATACTTAGGTGTTCTGCATTGTTCTTGATTGAACTTTGTTAATCCAGACTTAAGCAATTCAAAGTGTATCTTCCAGAGATTGCTAAGACATGATACTTGGAATATAACATCATCAGATAACTATGTTCAACATACCAGAACCACATACCAAAGTCTTCATCTGCAGAGGAGTACCAATCAATTCTCTGTCACTGACTCAATAAGCTGCCAACACTTAGTCAATTTGACTAAGTTATTCTTTATGAACCAAAATGTTGTATACAACTTGTCTTGAGACTTGTTCTCAATCATGTTTGACTATTTGCATCAATGACAACATCATATCTCAAGAAAATCAGTGGCATATCTTGACCATGTTTCCAACAAATACCTTTTATTTCTACTAGGGTTTCTTCATGAGATGCTTGAATTCACCTTAGCTTTCTTCTCAGATCTCTTTGGTCGCTTGAGAGTTTGAATGTAAAGTGATTTTTCTTTTAAATGAATTCCTTATATCCTCTTTTCATCAAGATTCAATCATCATAAATACTCATCTTAAAAAGTTGTCAAATGCTTACTCTACCACCCACAGTCAATCTAAATTGCTCTGCAATCCATTGCATTAGATCCTTTTCTAATGGAATCTTCTTCAAAAGATCTATCATTCAGTCTTACAAATCATATCTTTATGTTGGATATCAGCACCATACTTCTGGCTGGTGGAATAGGATTTTACATTTAAGCTCCCCCTGAGCTAAAGCTCCCAATTTACTTTCCAGAGGAAGTATCTGCACCAAAATTTGGTGTGGACCCATTCTTGATCTTTGTCAAATCTGTCTTGTGTACCGATTTCTTCATCTCTTCCTGATTCACCTTCTTCATATTCTTGCTTCTGCAGAAATTTGCAATATGTCAAGGCCTGTTGCAGTTGTGAGGTTAAAAAAATTAAAATGAAGATAAAATACCAAATAGAATGCATAAAAATGACTAGTTATACCTTCAATATGAAATCCAAACACCTTGCTAAGGTGGAGAGCCTTGCACCCTTAGGTTCTTGCTTTACCCATGATTCCTATTTGAAATACTCTCAAAACTAATATGCAAATCACTAGAATCCTATCTCACAATGATAGAGGATGGAGAGATTTTGGCATGATAACAATACTCAAATTGTGGATGTTGAAATGGCTTGGAAGAGGCTCTATTTATAGGCTTTTTGGAGAGGAATTTGATCCGAGGGTTGAGATTCATTTGAGAGATCAATGGATGAGGATGAATGTGAGGTGGAGGGCTTAGATTCAATCATAGGAAATGGAGGGATGAGAATAAAGATGAATTTTAAATTTATCTTCGGAAGAGAAGTGAATTAAATGCGGTTGGGTTAGATGGATTAGATGTGAATTAAAAAATCACATGGGGAAGAGAGGAGGATTAGAAACGAATTAAAAAATTATTTTGGGAAGAGCTCCAATTAATGGGTTATGAAATGTGTAAGAGGCGTAAGAGATTACTAATGAGGTTTATGACAAGTGTGTATAAAAAATTATTTTGTGTGGTATAAATATCAATTTTTTTATTTGTGGGATGTGGGGAGGAGTGTTAAACAACGTTTGACCATTTTAATTGAGGTGATTAGCCTAATTAAAATGGCTATAGTAAATTAGTGGATTGGCTAATTAGGGGTTAGGATTAATTAAACAATGTTTAATTTAATTAATCCTAGGTCTAGGGTCATGTAGGTTAGACTAGGTAATTAAATAATAAGTATTTAATTAAC
Organism: Cunninghamia lanceolata; assembly: GCA_027924645.1. NCBI lineage: Eukaryota > Viridiplantae > Streptophyta > Pinopsida > Cupressales > Cupressaceae > Cunninghamia > Cunninghamia lanceolata. The sequence goes on from BSBN01000030.1 coordinate 1,594,788, forward strand.
TAGGGTATGGATAAGCTGATTAGTAGGTTGAATTAATTAAATAAACATAATTTATTTAATTAATTAATTGTAAGCGTAGTTGGGGATATTAGTGATGTCGGAGATTGGTTAAGTGGTGAAGACATTTTTAGGTGTCTACATTTGCCCCTCTTTGATGTGGCATCATGACCTAGCAGGGAAATGACATCAAGTCAAAGAAAAATGCCCTAGCTGTCGAGAAGGAATGAAATAGATAATGGATGCCCCTTCAAGAGGTCAGGTGAAAAAATTAAAAAAAATTGGGTGAGCTCTTGAAAGGAAGAAACGGGGGTGAAAAATGGATAGAGGATGGAAAAACAGGTTGATAGGAAGAAAAACGAGTGAAAAAGGTTATGATCTGCACCCTGGGGAGGAAAAAGTGTGTTGGAGGATGACATGGATTTCTATAAATAGAAAAAAGTGGGCCCTAAAGTGCCACATTTGCACTCATTGAGCCACTTGGATGAAAGCGAAGGAGATGATGGCAAACCCTAGCCCACTCTTCCTACACTTTGAGCACTTATTTGAGTGAGTCCGTTCTTACGGGAGATTAGTAGAGGTTGGTGACCAAGTAGGCTGACCACCCTAGCTTTGTCTTTTTTTGTTTATTGCATTTATTGCTTTTAGGAATTGGGTTTTAGGGTTTGGCACCTGTTGACCTATTTTTTCCTCTAGCCGGAGTCATATAATTCAAGTAGCATCAATCAGTATGCATATCCCAATGTAAGCTATATTTGAGATCGTAAGGTCTGAACCCAAATCTCAAGGTCTAGATCTTGCCTGAAGAAGCTTACCATGTGAAAGAGCTTGCAAAAATAGGCAAGTTTGCTTTTTACATCACCCTAAAATTCACTAAAATAAGGAAGTTATGTATGGTCATGATCTAGTTAAAACCTCATCTTCTAGATGGGGTGATGTTTTGAACATCGAGTGATATTCTGAACATCGGGTGATATTTTAAACATCGGGTGATATTCTGAACATCGAGTGATATTCCAAACATTGGGTGATATTCCAAATATCACCTCGATATTTGTAATATCACCCTTCCTCCAAATATCACCTCGATATTTGTAATATCACCCTTCGTCCAAATATCACCCTGATATTTGTAATATCACCCTTCGTCCAAATATCACCCTGATATTTGTAATATCATCCTTCCTCCAAATATCACCCCGATATTTGTAATATCACCCTTCCTCCAAATATCACCCCGATATTTGTAATATCACCCTTTCTCCAAATATCACCTTGATATTTGTAATATCACTGTTATCACCTAGATTTGCACCCTTTGCTGTAGTTGTGAAACTTTAGCAATATGGAGTAACATGGGAATGATCTCGAAGTGTGGGACCTTGCGACATGAGATCAGACCTCTGGAGAAGGCCGGCTTCCTCTTTCTAAGCCTAGTGCTCAAAGAAATTCATCTAAACCTAGTGCTAATGCTTGCAGAGAAAAGGGTTAGAAGGAATGCTGAAATGAAATGCTAAAATGAACTAAGTGATACACCAGATTTAAATGTGTTTGGCTGCAATTGAATAGACACAGTAATAATCTCACAGCTGGAAAGGCTTAGACAGACTCATATTAATTCTAGAGAGGTCTAGGAGAATAGACACAGTGCTAAAAAAATAACAGAGAGGTAAAAGTACCAGTTGATATTGATTATAGAGGTCAAGTAGCCATTACAAAGAATAGCCCAGAAGAACAACCAACAACCATATACATCCATTTTTCATGTATATATAACATTTTTATTTGGCCTCAGTCGGTTACAAAATTCGCCCATGGGCGCCGTCAGAAAATATCTACCTGAAGGGATGTCCACCTGCAGAAGTTATGGCGTCAAATATCTGGTAATGGACAGATAGTAGATATTTTTGGTCTTTAATGCCAGCAGCTTCATCATCAATCTGCTCTCATAAATGCAACAAATATCTGCATTTGCATATCTAATTTGGTCGCTGAAACATCTAGCTGTCAAAGTATACAAATCTAGATCTAAAATTTGAAAAGTGACAAAAACCCCTGAAAAGCCCGCCAGATGAAAGAGGGGATAAAAATATGCATCTTTGCCTCTTCCAGCATGTCAAAATTTGGCAAAATGGAGGAGATACAGGCGGTCAAAGTTTTGGTCAACCGCCTGTATATATCGCTTGAATTTACTACCTGAATCGGCTCCTGAAACTGTCTCTGCAACTCCTTTGTATTTACATGGCACCTTATATATTGGGCTTTGAAATGTCCTTGTATTTTTTAAATTTGAATATGCATACAATTGCCTTTGTATGTGCGGGCCCCATCATTTGTATGCTAACTTTGTATCCTGCCCTTATATATCGCAACATACAAGCAAACATACAAGCAGAAAAATACATGTAAAGCACTTGTGCCTTGGCGGACCCCATCTCTTGTACATTTGGCCTTGTATGTGCTAACATACAAGCTGCAGATTTTAAAATGACAATTAGTTGCATCTGATTGTCCTGTCAGATTCGGCTTGTATCACCCTTCCTTGTATATCTCTTTGTATGTGCAAATATGCAAAGCACTTATACATACAAGTCAGACTTGACGCCTCAATATGCCAGAATTTGATCTTCGATTCAAGTCTACCTTGTTTGTATACTTTGTATCTTTCACTTGTATATGTGAATATACAATTGCTCACATACATACAAGTCGCAGACCTCAAAATTTTATGAAACAAGTTAAAAATGCAATCGGGTCCGACTTGTATGTAAACCTTTGTATATCCCGATTGTATGTGCAAATATACAATCGCATATACAAGCCATTGTAGGAACCTGTCAATATACATTACACTGTTCATTTACCTTTACATGTTTGACTTTGCATACTTGTATGTTTGATCCTTTGTATTTCACATACAAAGCAAAAATATACAAGCCACTATTCATGCTCACTTGTATCTTAGGCGAAAGTCCCTTGTATATTACGACGATGTATCTTCTAACATACACTCGACCTTTTATGTGCATGGGCCCCACCTCTTGCACATTCAGCCTTGTATATTTCTTTGTATGTTTCGCTTGTATGTGCAAATATACAACGCGAATATACAATACCTTTTCTATATGCATCGATATACATTCCACTGTAGCTAATGCATATCAGTCGGCCCTGTATGTTTTCATTTGTATATTGGGTTGTATGTGCAAATATACAAGGCTGATATACATACATCCTGATATATAATTGGAGAATATTCCTAGAATCTGTGATAGATTCCCTCAATGTATATGCAACTTCTCCTTGTATATTTTTGTACATTGCCGATATACAAGCAAAAAACTTGTATATAGCCTTTGCATATTCCTTTGTATGTACAAAGGTGAATGTTTATACAAGTATGCATACAAATACAAGTTATAAAATATGAGAAATCTGAGTGATAGAAAATACTTGAGGCCAAAAGATTTCTGGGTTTTCCTAGGTTTTTTGTAGGGAATCTTTAAGCAAGAGCTTGGGATTTTTTAACAAGGCATGCATGAGTACTTGGAAGATTTAAGCTTTGTATGGACATTTCTTAAAGAATTTTCAAGGAAAATGCAAGGTGAACTGTTGGGCTCTGGGCAGAGGAAAAATAGGTCAACATTTTTGGCGACCTCTATGGGGTGTTATCCTGCTAAACATAAGATCAGTGGTCTTAAATATCCATTGGGCATGGGGTCATGTCTAAATCATGCTGGAAAATTGGAACCTACCTGCAAAACACAAAAAGGGGAAAAGACCTGCATTCTCGTAATGACAATGCAGCCTATGCAAAAGCACTTAGGGAAAGGGAAAACTAAAACAGAAATGAAACCTACTCTAATCCTAAACTAACCAGTCAGACATGACTTTAAACAAAGCCATTAACTAGTTCTTGAAAGTAACTGCCCTTCCTTAACAATTTACAATATTTCTCATTCACGTGGGTAGTTAAATAGAGATGAGGGGGAAATAGGCATATAATAAATTGATAAAACACCCCCCACAAAAAGGAGATAAACTCACCTATCCACCTGGATGAATTGCTGATGTTGCTAACTTGTGGTGAATAAATGGGCTGATCCCAGTCACCTTGATGCTCAACTTCATGCTTAGAGGTAAGCATGACAAGTGGTAACTCCTCTTTATGTGTCTCTAGCTGGGCAAGATGTCTAATTGGGCATGCCCTTGAAGTGACATGTAAATCATGTTTGATCTCATGATCCTGCTCTGATTCTTTCTCTTCTTGCTCTTCATTTGGCATGATGGTGTCCTCCATTTGACTCTCATGTTGCTGTTGTGTGTGAAATAGCTAGCTTGGGACCTCATGGTTTTCTCCTTCTTCCTTCAAAGAAAACAAGAAGGCTTATATAATGTAATCATGGCTGCATTCTTCCTCTTGCTGATCTGAATACTCTAGCTCATGTGATTCAACTACAAATATGGATGCCTCCACCTTATGAACCAAATGTTCCTGATTTTCTGATTTAGGCTCAGAAAATGAGCCTTGCATATGTTTAAAAGAGAAAACTTCCCCTCCAAGAAGCTGATATCCTTGCTGGATAATAAAGAACAAATCTTCAATTTTCTCTTGTCCATGTTCAGTCTCCTCATTATTTTCAATAAATCCTGGAAGTTCCCCAAGCATATCAGCATAATCAGCCCTTAGATCATCCAGCACAAGGCAACATGCTTGGCCTTCCTTATGGTTTAGAAACTCACTGTCACGCTCAGCCTCAACCTGCAGTAATTTGCCATTATTTTCAGCGTTCTCTTGTTGCTGCAAATCCACAACTAGCTGCACATACTCTTCATCTTCAACATAATCAGGTAGCTCATGAAGTAGGGCAACATCATCCATTTCTGAAGTGACATTAACAATACTCACAGGTGTAACAGGTTCAAACAATTCTATCTTTGTGAGTGTAGGAACAAACTTCTCCTCTTTAGTTTTATTTTCTTGAATTTCTTGGAAGGGAGAGAGTTCTAAACAAGTTTGTTCCTGGGGAGTGATAATCTGAGTTTGCACAGGAATAGGGACTTATGAAGGGATAAAAGTGTTGAAACCTAGAAACTTGTAGAATCTAGGGTGCTCTGTAGGCTGAACATGTGCAGAAGAAAGCAACGGGTTAAAATTTGGCATTGTAAACACATGCTCTTTTAACTTAGCAATCTCATCATAACCGTCCATGCTAGGCCCATCTGATAAGGAGATTTGAAAAGGCTGGAAATAGGAGATACGGGGTTGAATTTGTGCCGGAACGGACTCTTGTGGAGGTTGAGGGCCTCTAAAACTTGGGATTTGAAAACTGGGAAGTGGTTTTGGAGGCATAGATGGATTATCCTGCCTAAAGCCTAGAATTTGAAGTTTTGGGGCTTCCTAAGTAGCAGGCTAAGTAGGTGTCATCCTTATAGCAAGGTTTTCTTGAAAAACCTCCTCTTGTGCTTCTCGTTGCTAGTCGCATGTTAACATTTCTATAAATTCATCAGCCTCCCTACTTAGATTTAGAGACAGCTTCTTGAGACCATACATGCTTATAATGCTGAGATCATAAAATTGTTGAGGCCGACTATACCCTGCTACTCTTTTGGCCTTATCTAAATTTCTGTCAAGCTTTAGAAAACCTTCCATGAGTTCATTGAAAGCATTGATATTCTCAGGGGCAACATTAGGGGTAGGGGGAAGGTAAGCATCATGAGGATACTGATATTCTGTAGCGATAGGGCTGTATGGCATAAAATAAGAGGCATTTAGGGCCTGGTATTGTTGATACGGGGGCCAATAGCCTGTATATGGATTAGGGGTAGGGGAACAGCCATGATTACCATAAAATTCTGACATTTTATAGCATCTTAATGCTGGATAATAATGAAAATGTTAGAATAAGAGAAAAATAGGTCTGTAATAAAAAAGAAACTGGACCCATACCAAAAAGAGTTGCTAGGTGATTGAAATGCTTCTAAAAGCTAAATAGACTAGGAAAATCACTAAAATCCTGACCTTTGATAAAAAATTTTAGGTACTTGGGCTACTGAAAACAGCTGATTCGTTTAGTAGAGTCGCCATGGTTTTGTTTGTATTGCCTCCAAAGGCTGGTAATGCTAGGAGAAACACCAAATCTCTTAGTATCTTGATGAGAAGTTCATCAAACTAGTCCCACCGAGCGTGCCAGAAACTATTATCACCCAAATTTGTACCCTTTGCTACAGTTGTGAAACTTTAGTGATCTAGAGTAACATGGGAATGATCTCGAAGTGTGGGACCTTGTGACGTGAGATTAGACCTCCGGAGAAGGCCGGATTCCTCTTTCTAAGCCTAGTTCTCAGAGAAATTCATCTAAACCTAGTGCTAATGCTTGCAAAGAAAAGAGTTAGAAGGAATGCTGAAATGAAATGCTGAAATGAACTAAGCGATACACCAGATTTAAATGTGTTTGTCTGCAACTGAATAGACACAATAATAATCTCACAACTGGAAAGGCTTACACAGACTCATATTAATTCTAGAGAGGTCTAGGAGAATAGACATAGTGCTAAAAAAATAACAGAGAGCCAAAAGTACCAGTTGATATTGATTATAGAGGCCAAGTAACCATTACAAAGAATAGCCCAAAAGAACAACCAACAACCATATACATCCGTTTTTCATGTATATATAACATTTTTATTTGGCCTCAGTCGGTTACAAAATTTGCCCATGGGTGCTGTCAGAAAATATCTAACTGAAGGGACGTCCACTTGCAGAAGTTATGGCGTCAAATATCTGGTAATGGGCAGATAGTAGATATTTCTGGTCTTTAATGCTAGCAACTTCATCATCAATCTACACTCATAAATGCAACAAATATCTACATTTGCATATCTAATTTGGTCGCCGAAACATCCAGCCATCAAAGCATACAAATCTAGATCTGAAATTTAAAAAATGACAAAAATCCCTAAAAAGCCCGCCAGATGAAAGAGGGGATAAAAATATGCATCTTTGCCTCTTGCGGCATGTCAAAATTCGGCAAAATGGAGGAGATACAAGCGGTCAAAGTTTTCATCAACCGCTTGTATATATCACTTTGTATCTATGTATATATCGCTTGAATTTGCCACCTGAATTGGCTTCTGAAACTCTTTGCAACTCCTTTGTATATGCATGGCACCTTGTATATTGGGCTTTGAAATGTCCTTGTATTTTTCAAATTTGAATATGCATACAATTTCCTTTGTATGTGCGGGCCCCATCATTTGTATGCTAACTTTGTATCCTGCCCTTGTATATCGCAACATACAAGCAAACATACAAGCAGAAAAATACATGCAAAGCACTTGTGCCTTGGCGGACCCCATCTCTTGTACATTTGGCCTTGTATGTGCTAACATACAAGCTACAAATTTCAAAATGACCATTAGCTACATCTGATTGTCCTGTCAGATCCAGCTTGTATCACCCTTCCTTGTATATCTCTTTGTATGTGCAAATATGCAAAGCACTTATACATACAAGTCAGACCTGACGCCTGAATATGCCAGAATTTGATCTTTGATTCAAGTCCGCCTTGTTTGTATACTTTGTATCTTTCACTTGTATATGTGAATATACAATTGCTCACATACATACAAGCCACGGACCTCAAAATTTTATGAAACAAGTTAAAAATGCAATCGGGTCCGGTTTGTATGTAAACCTTTGTATATCCCGATTGTATGTGCAAATATAAAATCGCATATACAAGCCACTATAGCAACTTGTCAATATACATTACACTGTTCATTTACCTTTGCATCTTTGACTTTGCATATTTGTATGTTTGATCCTTTGTATATCAGCTTTGTATGTGAAAACATACAAAGCGAAAACATACAAGCCACTATTCATGCTCACTTGTATCTTAGGTGAAAGTCCCTTGTATATTTCAATGATGTGTCTTCTAACATACAGTCGGCCTTGTATGTGCGTGGGCCCCACCTCTTGCACATTCGGCCTTGTATATTTCTTTGTATGTTTCGCTTGTATGTGCAAATATACAACGCGAAATATATATTCCCTTTTGTATATGCGCCGATATACATTCCACTGTAGCTGATGCATATCAGTCAACCTTGTATGTTTTCATTTGTATATTGGGTTGTATGTGCAAATATACAAGGCTGATATACATACATCCTGATATACAATTGGAGAATATTCTTGGAATATGCGATAGATTCCCTCAATGTATATGCATCTTCTCCTTGTATATTTTTGTACATTGCCGATATACGAGCAAAAAACTTGTATATAGCCTTTGCATATTCCTTTGGATGTACAAAGGCAAATTTTTATACAAGTATAAATACAAATACAAGTTATAAAATATGAGAAATCCCAGCGATAGAAAATACTTGAGGCCAAAAGATTTTTGGGTTTTCCTGGGTTTTTTGTAGGGAATCTTTAAGCAAGAGCTTGGGATTTTTTAACAAGGCATGCATGAGTACTTGGAAGATTTAAGATTTGTATGGACATTTCTTAAAGAATTTTCAAGGAAAATGCAAGGTGAACTGTTGGGCTCTAGGTAGAGGAAAAATAGGTCAACAATCACCCTTCCACCAAATATCACCCAGATATTTGTAATATCACCCTTCATCCAAATATCACCCTGATATTTGTAATATCACCCTTCCTCCAAATATCACCCTGATATCCAAAGATCCCCCAAGCATCCATGATGTTGACATCACCATTATATCCCTCATAGGGAGGAGTATACAAGGGCTGATTCAAAAGAAAGGGGCCCGCGTTGTATGCAGGTCTAGGTGCATATTCAGGGGGCGTTCTCAAAGAGGAGTTTAAGCGCCAAAAGTGGAGGTACATGATCCAGATTTGAATATTTAGCTGAAGGGACATTTCAGCAACCATTTTGGGGCAGATGCAGATATTTCTCGCATTCATTGCTACATAAAGAGGAAGTAGCTCGCATTGATGATCAGAAAATATCTCTCCACTGCCTTGTTTTAGATGCTGCATATAGTCATGGTTGAGGATAGACATGCAAACTGCTGGCATTTAATACCAAAATATCTTCCACCATTTCAGAGGAGCAGATTGATGATGCAGCAGCTGGCATTGAAGACTAAAAATATCTTCCATCTGCACCAATTCCAGATATTTGACACCATTACTTCGGTAGCTGGGACGTCCCTTCAGAGATATTTTTGGTGGCAGCTCTCTGAGAAAATTTTTTAACTAACTTAGGTTAGGTTGAAATGCTTTATAAGCTAAGGCTTATGATGTAAATAAGATTGGAAATTTTTTGGCATAGAAGTTCTTTCTATTTCCAAATAGAGTTTTCATATACTGTAACCTTGCCTTTCAATGGATATATGCAAGCTATTTTACCTCCTTTGCTGATTTTCCAATTCTGTGTGAATCTACATGAGGTTGTCTGTGAACATTCTAATCCTCTCAACCCTATTGCTCCTTACCTCTACTAGAATCATCTAATCTGTGTATGTTTACTTCTTGTATCTGATTAAATTGTGTAATTTCTCAGTGTTGTGGAAGTCTCTTTTAATCTGTCTGGTGCATCACCCTTTGTTTTCAAGTTTTTTTGTTCCATCTTCATTTTAAAGCTTTTCCTTCTCCCTTTTCCCCTTAAATTTTAGTAGTTTGGGTGATAATCATGCAAGGAAGCTGGCCTTCTCTAGAGGTCTGATCTCATTTAGCAAAGTCCCACACTTAGAGATCATTCCCATGTTATTCTAGATTGCTAAAGTTTCACAACTGCAAGCAAGGGTGCAAATCTGGGTGATACAGTCAACTCCACCCAATTTCAGACCAGTTGCCTCTATAGTCCCTATAGCAACTCAAGAAAATCTACCCCCAGCTGTTCATATGGCAAGAAATCAGCCATTCGTGACTTTTGATGGGGGTAGCCCTTTAAACCTAATAGTACATGATGTTATACCCATGGTAGCTTTGAAGAGTTTGCCCTATTTTACAGGGGAAAATCAAACTACGCCTATTGAGCACATTAGAGACATAGCATCTCTGTGTGGTGTACATCACGTCATTTAGGAGAATGTAGCCATCAGGTTGCTGGCTGCCTCATTCAAAGGGAAGGCATTGCAATGGTTCAGGAGCCTACCAGTACAGACTATAGGAACCTGGGATGATCTAGGAGAGAAATTGAACAAACAGTTCCAAGATAAATTAGATAATCTATCATTGGTTGAACAGATAACCACTATAAAGGGAGCTCCTCAGGAACAAATGATGGATTTTAACTTTAGATTCCAGAAGACATGGGACAGAATCCTTGCCATGGTAAGACCTCCAGCTGAATATGCTTTTCTATATTTTTTGAAAGCCATGAATAGTGATATTTTAGTGATGATACAATCATTAGGAGGTACTAGCTTACCTGATGCGTATGAAATTACCATTAGAGTAGAGAATAGCCTGATTCAGGCTAGAAAAATAGTACCTAGACCACCAGTGCCTATCTTTTTTGAGATTCAGACTTCAATGCCATTGCCAATCCCATATTTTGCCCCTGTACCCACAGTAGTAGCATTACCAAGCACTGCCAATTTTGAACCTGCTGCCCCTAGTTCATCTCAAGAGTTGAAAGAGATAAAAAATAGTCAACAAAAGATAGAGAGTATCCTTCAAACTTTTGGCAATGAGCTACTAAACATAACGAAGCAGCAATCCCAGAGCAGGTAGCCTTATCAGCAATCTAGTCAAGGGAAAAATCAAACATATCAAGGGCAAAATTAGCCTTACCAAGCTAATAGGCCACCTTATCAAAGAAACTACCAAAGTGCTAGGCAAAATGTGAATCAAAGGCCTTTTTAGCCTTTTAATCCAGCACCTATTAATATAGTAAGGGACCTTGTCCCTACTCAGAACAATCTTGCAGCTGATTATGAATGGTATTTTCCATGTAATCTGCCACACAATCAAGCAGCCTACTTGAATGGGGTGATAAATCAGGCTTTAATGGTGTAAAATGTTGCAGCCACACAACCAAATACACCTCATGATGGGGCTATGCAACAACAGGAGCAGCCTCAGAGTGATTCTACTTTCATGAACTGGTAGGAAGGTGAATTATGTGGCATAAACAACAATAACACCTCAGTAGAAACAAATACAAGGGCCAAGAAGAGGGGTTATGAGATTGAGCAAGCTGTAAATAAAGAGAAAGGACATGATGGTGCTTCTACATCCCATGTTCCTCACATTTTACAAAGAAACACTTCAGCAATAGCAAGGGAAATGCCTCATTTGCAGGCTGATATTGTTTCTACAAAATCAAATTAGGAGGTAAGTGCCATTCCACCCTTCAATATTATTGAAAACATGAAGAAGATGAATGTGACAATGTCCATGTGGGATTCCCTAGCTATCCCTGACCAAAAGAAGATGTTGCAGTCTGCCTTATCTGATTTGAAAGTATCTAATGATACAACTATTGACCCAAATCAGGTTGTCCTTACCAATTCATCCATGGATAATAGCAAATAGTGCAACAAAAGTGCTAAACCACTCCCATTTTATGTATCATTGATAATTGGAGACAAATTAGTTCATAATTGCATGGTAGATAGTGGAGCAAGCAGTTCTGTGATGCCTAAGTAGATTGCAGATCAATTAGGACTCAAATACCAACGCCTTGAGAAGGGTGTACTCCAATTAGATGGCACAACTATTAATACTGTAGGTGTGATCAAAGACTTAGGTCTCACTCTGCATACCTATCCCAATGTTTCCATTTCATAGGAGGTGTTCATCATAGATTTACCTCCCTATTTTGCCATGTGCTTATCAAGAGAATTTACAGCCAAGATAGGAGTATATTTATTCTCAGACTAGTCCCACATGTTTTTCAGGACTAGATATGGCACCAAAGTAACTTTAAAATCTGAGTTGCTTTCAAATCATCACATAGAGCCTTACACACCAAGTGTTGTTAATGTAAATTGCATTATCTCTGATAATCTTGAATTAGTTGCTGCTCAAGAACTACAAGCTAAGAGTATACTAGAAGTGCTATTGAGGGAGTGGGCCTCAAAAAATGTTATAGATGACCCTAAGGTACACATCCAAGAAACTAGTATGGGGGTTTACATACTACATAAGCATGAAACAGCAATACCAAATCTTGTGAAGGATGCAGAACAACAGATAGAGCAGCAAAATGGGGTGTGGAAAATGTATTTTGATGGCTCAAGGAGCAAGAATGGATCTGGAGGTGGTGTAATGCTGGTGTCACCACAAGGTGAAAAATATTATTCTTCTTTTCATTTTGCCTTTGCATGTACAAATAACACTGCTGAATATGAAGGATTAATTCAAGGTTTGCAGTGGGCAAGAAAGAGGAAAATAGGCTATTTGCAGGTCTATGGTGACAGTGAACTCATTATGAATCAGGTAAGAGGACTGCATCTTACAAAAAATGATGTTCTGAAATGCTACAAACACAGGTTGTGGGACATGATTGAAGAACTTGATGCTTTCAATCTGACCTCTATTCCAAGGAATTAGAACTATCATGCTGATAGGTTGGCTGCAATTGGGGCTCAGTTTGACATCCCCAATGATATTCAAAGGGAGAAGGTACAACCTCATGTAAAAATAGTTGATAGGCCCTCTATCCTTGATAACAACATTCATTGGCAAGTTTTTGAAAGTGATGAGCAGATCCTACATTTCTTGTTAGAAGAAGATGAATTTTCTGTGATGAATCAGGATAAGCTCAAACACCAATATGGTAGTGATCAAATTGTTCAGTTGAGAACAAACAAGCTGCCCAAGGGATTGGTAACCTTGGAATCTATTTTTTGCACAGATGATCAGCTTAAGAAAAGCAAGACTAGCATGCAGGTTAAAGAAGAGCATTATGAGGAGTTAGAAATTTTCAAAGTTAAGCTTCTCAAAATCGGTAAAATCTGCTCAGCGGAGGACAGAAGAGCTTTTATTGCTCTCTGTCAAGAGTTTGAAGATGTGTTTGCTTGGGATTATTTAGACCTGAAGGGATTTGACCCTTAGATTGCCCAACACACTATAGAGTTAGAACTAGGTATTAAACCTATGAGGCAAAAACAAAGACCTCTAAACCCGAAGTTGGAGCCTCTAATGATTGAGTTGACCAAACTGATTGAGGGGAAAATCATTTTTCTAATCAAGCATACTTCTTGGGTATCCAACCTTGTCCCTGTGAGGAAGAAGAATGGAGAGATCAGGCTATGTGTTGACTTCAGGGACCTTAACAGAGCCTCCCTAAAAGACCACTACCCACTTCCCTCAATGGAGCAGATTCTACAAGTAGTGGCTATCTCTAAAAGATTCTCCTTGCTTGATGGATATTCTGGCTATAATCAAGTGTTAGTCAAGGAGGAGGATCAGTTTAAAACTACTTTTACTACCAAATGGGGCACCATGGCCTACAAAAGGATGCCTTTTGATCTCTCAAATGCTGGCTTAACTTTTCAGAGAGCCATGGATATGGCTTTTAAGGGTTTGCTATATAAACTGGTGCTAGTGTACCTTGATGACATAACGGTCTTTTTCAAGAATGCATCTGAGCATTTATCCCACTTGAGGCAAGTTTTTGAGAGATGCAAAGAATTTGGAATATCCCTTAATCCAAGCAAATGCATTTTTGTTGTGCATGAAGGCAAACTGTTAGGGCACGTCGTGTCAAAGGAGGGCATTACCATTGATGCTGAAAGAGTAAGGGCCATTTTGGAGCTACCCTTACCCAGTCATAAGAAGGGACTTCAAAGCTTTATTGGCAGAATTAATTTTCTGCAAAGATTCATCCCTGATATTGCAAATCTTTTGAAGCCTTTGACATCCATGTTAAAGAAGAGTATAGTTTTTAGTTGGACAAAAGAGGCCAAACTCAGCTTTGAGTCTATAAAAGAAGCATTGTTAGCTGTGCCAACTCTGGTGAATCCTAACTTTTCCAAAGACTTCATATTGTATGCTTATGGTGGCTTGGATACCATCTCCGCGATCCTGATACAGCAACAGAGTGGCATCTTTGAACAGCCAATCGCTTTCTTTAGCTAGGAGCTAGAGGAGTATGAGTAGAGGTATAGCTTTGTTGAGAAGCACGTCCTTGCAGTGATAAGGAGCCTCAAGAAATTTTGGCATCTTGTTTCTAATAACAAGATATATTTGATGGTGGCTCACCCTAGCATGAAGGAGTTCCTTTAAGCAAAGATGTTAATGAGAAAAGGGCTGGTTGGATCACCAAGATCATGGAATATGACGTGGAGATCAAGATAACCAAGCTGGTTAGAGGCAGAGGACTTAGCGAACAGCTTGCTACCAGTTCTGAGAATGAAATAGACAAGCAAGATGATGTGCTCCTGACCATTGGGGATGCACCTCAAGATAATGCAGCAGTAGTCAGCACAAGTTGGGTTAATAACATGACTCAATTTTTGCAAATTGGTAAATGTCCAGCAGGTCTAGATAGAACCAAAAGAAGATATTATAGACTGCAGTCTATTCCATATGTTTTAATAAATGGCATCCTTTTCAGAAAAGATTTCAATGGTGTATTGTTAAGGTGCATTGATAAAGGTTTGACTGACAAGGTGCTACATGAATTTCATGATGGAACAGCAGGGGGTCATTTTGTGCCAAGGACTACTGCTTGGAAAGTAATGAGAGATGGATATTACTGGCCCAACTTATTTAAGGATGCCCATGCATGGTCTAGAAAATGTGTAAAATGTGCCATTTTTGTAGGGAAAGAAAGGTTGCCAGCCTTACCTCTTCAGCCAATTCAAGTAGAGCAGCCCTTCATGAGATGGGGTATTGACTTCATAGGTCCCATTAACCCACCATCAAGTGTAGACCATAGGTGGATACTTACAACTACAGACTATTTCACAAGGTGGACTGAAGCAGTGGCTCTGAGGGAATCCAATGAAAATGTTGTCTTGAATTTTTATCATGACTTGATATCAAGGTTTGGAGTGCCTGAGTCAATCATCTCTAACAATGCTTTAGCCTTTGTTGGCCTAAAGATAACTGACTGGGATGTTAAGAATGGGATCTATTTGAATACTTCATCAAATTATTACCCACAGGGTAATGGTTTGGTAGAATCTACAAATAAAAATCTCATAAGGATTATTAAAAGATCAATGGAGGACAACCAAAGGACCTAGCCCACTAATTTGAAATATGCCTTATGGGAAGATAGAATAACTCTTAAGAGGTCCATTGGAAACTCTCCATATATGTTAGTCTATGGGAAGGAGGCAAGATTCCCTGTCTCTATGGAGCTGCCAGCACTAGACATTATGAATTAGCTGGAGATGTTTAAAGAGGAAGACCCCATGGATGTCAGATATGCTCAGCTTATGGATCTTGAAGAAATCAGAGACAAGGCTATGAAAACTATGTAGTATCATCAGCTTTAGACCAAAAGAAGTTTTGATTAGAAGGCCACTCCCAGAATCTTTAATGAGGGTGATATGGTGCTCAAATGGGATGAATTGAGGAGCAGGCCAGGAAAACACTCCAAGTTTGACAACATGTGGAAGGGCCCATTTCTCATCACTGAATGCAAGGAGCATAATGCATTTCAGTTATCAAATATGGATGGACAAAATTTGCCTATCCCAGTTAATGGGATACACCTGAAGAGGTATTTTGAGGTATGAGTGCTTTGTAAATTAGTAGATTAGGTCTCTATGTTTTAAATAACTGCTACTGCACCTTAGTTTAGATCCCTTTTGCTTTCCCTAAGTGCTATTTGGCACAGGTGGAAGGGGGGTTGCTTTTAACACTTCTATCTTGGGTTGGTCTCCCAATGTTCTTCACTATAGCGCTGAGTTGCTAAAGTCAGAAATATCTATATATTTCTAGTCTTTGTATGACTCCATGCCCAATGGATGCTCAAGGCCACTAATCTAATTGTTTAGTAGGCAAACATCCCATATAAGTCGCCAAATTGTTGACCTATTTTTTCCTCTACCTGGAGTCAAATAATTCAAGCAGCATCAGTCAGTATGCATATCCCCAATGTAAGCTATATTTGAGATCTTGAGGTTTGAATGCAAATCTCAAGGTCCAGACCTTGCCTGAAGAAGCTTACCATGTGAAAGAGCTTGCAAAAATAGGCAAGTTTGCTTTTTACATCACCCTAAAATTCTCTAAAATAAGGAAGTTATGTATGGTCATGATCTGGTCAAAACCTAATCTTCCAGATGGGGTGATGTTTTGAACATCAAACATCGGGTGATATTCTAAACATCGGGTGATATTCTGAAAATTAGGTGATATTTTGAACATCGGGTGATATTTCAAATCACCCCGATATTTGTAATATCACCCTTCCTCCAAATATCACCCTGATATTTGTAATATCACCCTTCATCCAAATATCACCCCAATATTTGTAATATCACCCTTCGTCCAAATATCACCCTGATATTTGTAATATCACCCTTCGTCCAAATTATCACCCTGATATTTGTAATATCACGCTTCATCCAAATATCACCCCGATATTTGTAATATCACCCTTCCTCCAAATATCACCCCGATATTTGTAATATCACCCTTCCTCCAAATATCACCCCGATATTTGTAATATCACCCTTCGTCCAAATATCACCCTAATATTTGTAATATCACCCTTCCTCCAAATATCACCCCAATATTTGTAATATCACCCTTTCTCCAAATATCACCCTGATATTTGTAATATCACCCTTCCTCCAAATATCACCTCGATATTTGTAATATCACCCTTCATCCAAATATCACCCCGATATTTGTAATATCACCCTTCGTCCAAATATTACCCCAATATTTGTAATATCACCCTTCGTCCAAATATCACCCCGATATTTGTAATATCACCCTTCCTCCAAATATCACCCCGATATTTGTAATATCACCCTTCCTCCAAATATCACCCCGATATTTGTAATATCACCTCGATATCCAAAGATCCCCCAAGCGTCCATGATGGTGACATCACCATCATATCCCTCATAGGGAGGAGTATACAAGGGCCGATTCAAAAGGAAGGGGCCTGCGTTGTATGCAAATCTAGGTGCATATTCAGGGGGCATTCTCAAAGAGGAGTTTAAGTGCCAAAAGCGGAGGTACATGATCCGGATTTGAATATTTGGCTAAAGGGATGTTTCAGTGACCATTTTGGGGTAGATGCAGATATCTATGGCATTCATTGCTGCACAAAGAGGAAGTAGCTCGCATTGATGATCAGAAAATATCTCTCCACCGCCTTGTTTCAGACGCTGCATACAGTCATGGTTAAGGATAGACACGCAAACTGCTCGCATTTAATACCAAAATATCTTCCACCATTTCAGAGGAGCAGATTGATGATGCAATAGCTAGCATTGAAGACTGAAAATATCTTCCATCTACACCAATTCCAGATATTTGACACCATTACTTTGGCAGCTAGGACGTCCCTTCAGAGATATTTTTGGTGGCAGCTCTCTGAGAAAATTTTTTAACTAACTTAGGTTAGGTTGAAATGCTTTATAAGCTAAGGCTTATGATGTAAATAAGATTGGAAATTTTTTGGCATAGAAGTTCTTTCTATTTCTAAACAGAGTTTTTATATACTGTAACCTTGCCTTTCATTGGATATATGCAAGCTATTTTACCTCCTTTGCTGATTTTCCAATTCTGTGTGAATCTACATGAGGTTGTCTGTGAACATTCTAATCCTCTCAACCCTATTGCTCCTTACCTCTACTAGAATCATCTAATCTGTGTATGTTTACTTGCTGTATCTGATTAAATTGTGTAATTTCTCAGTATTGTGGAAGTCTCTTTTAATCTGTCTGGTGCATCACCCTTTGTTTTCAAGCTTTTTTCTTTCATCTTCATTTTAAAGCTTTTCCTTCTCCCTTTTCCCCTCAAAGTTTAGTAGTTTAGGTGATAATCAGGCAAGGAAGCCTGCCTTCTCTGGAGGTCTGATCTCATTTAGCAAAGTCCCACACTTAGAGATCATTCCCATGTTATTCTAGATTGCTGAAGTTTCACAACTGCAAGCAAGGGTGCAAATTTGGGTGATAACAGTGCCATCGAGAGATTGATTGGTGCAAAATGGGCTCGGATTGGTGCCATTGTCTGCAATGGCACCATCCACATAGAGGAACATGGGGGAATTGGTGCCAAAGTTAAAAATTTTGGTACAATCAAGCGGATTGGCGCTATGTTGATGCTAGGGTTTCAGGTGCACTTTGGCACGAAAAGGAGATTTCATGGCACCATCGTACTAATTGGCACCTCCATATGGAGCCATCGTGTTGATGAGCACCATTTGGTGTAGTGGCCTCATTCCATAGAATGGCACCAAAATCGTGTTAAGCTTCAGGGGTGCATTGTAGTGGCATGAAATGAATGGGAAGTGGTGTCACTCTCTATAATGGCGCCCTTTTGAGAGGGAGTGGCACCATTCTCTAGAATGGCACCATTTTGGGAAATGGTAGCACCATCCTAATAATTGGTGCAATGGCGAAGAGGATTGGCACTAATAGAAATTTAGCTTCAAAAAGAGGGAAAATCAATGTTGAATAGCTGATTTGGAAGAAAATGTAAGTTTTGAACTAACATTTTGGTGGATGCAAGTGACTATATCATTCATCATGGGATCATGGGAGCAATGTGTCCCCACCGTGATGTAGTTATTAGATGGCTCGATTAGTGAGATTGGGGTTGCTGACAGTATCAGACATGCCTGTCTTGCGATCACATAGGGTGTTGATTACAGCTATTGTGGAGCGGTTTCAGCCTGAGACATGTTCATTTCTCTTTTCGACAGAGGAGATTACCATCACTCTTGAGGATGTTTATCATATCCTCAAGCTACCAATTCACGGAGCTCAAGTGGTATATCATATGAGGAGGGGATGGGTAGCCTTAGGTAGAGCATTTGCCCCAGGCTAGCCAGAGTTGTTAGAGGATAGATGAGAGATGAGTTATGACGAGACTTTGGCAGGGGGTGTAGATCATTTTACCCTATTTCTTTGTGCATTGATTGGAGGTGTGGTGATGTTGGATTGGTAGGGTCGAGGCTTTCCAGTGGGGTGGGGGAGATGATTGAGGGGATGGTGCGAGATGAGATGATTTATGCATGGGAGCCATGCATCTTGGCATAGTTGCATCATGAGATGCATACTATGGTCTATCACTATGATTCAGCATTATCAGCTAGGATCACACTACTGCATGTGTGGGCATTCAAGCACATTGTGATTACAAGGCCACGGGGAGGATACTATCAATGACAGTTTGAGGCATATGTGTTTTGTACCTGCAACTCGTCGAGTATTCTCATGTTGGATAGTTGCATTACTGGTGGTAGGTGCTTGATGATCTGATTCATGTTACATGGCAGCTATATATTGGAGTAGAGTTGTGGTCAGATGATGATATACATATGCCTTATACCTTCTAGCCATGGTATTTGATGGGTCAGGGTGATCACACCATCAACATGTATCTTCCTACATGGGTTATGTGTCAGTTTGGCTTGTGGTAGGATATTCCTTAGGGGATGGCAGTATTTGTGCAGACATTGTGAGATGTGAGATGGCCACCGGCCATAGCGCTGCAAGTGGGGATAGGTGATTTTGCAGCATTATAGCCCTAGCAGTGGGATTGGAGGAGCACAATGGTAGATGCAAGGACTACACCTACGTATGATCAATGGTGGTTGACATGGCGGCCGACCCCTATGACGGATCTGACCGAGGAGCCTGATATGACTGTGGAGGTGGAGGAGGAGGGAGATATAGTTGAGGAGATAGTGGTGGAGGAGATGGAGGTGGATGATGATGATCCTATTGGGGTGTTAGAGGCAGCAGCATATGAGCAGGTAGTAGCTGTAAAAGGGCGATGCAGAGGGAGAGGAAGACGGCAGGTGATACCACCACTATCAGTGCAGCAGTAGGGACAACAGTAGGCACAACAATAGGTAGCACCTTAGGTACAGGTTCCTACATAGCAGGGGCAGGGGGTAGCAAGTAGTGAGGCCTAGGCAGAGGGATCCACATTAGTAGCAGTAGATACTTATACAGTAGGTACATATAGGGCAAGTGTAGGGATAGCAAGCACCTAGATAGCAAGGTCTCAGGCAGAGATCACCCGCATAGCGGGTGCCAGGAGGGGATAGAGGACTGATGCCATCCCCGCGAGCACCCCTACAACAATAGGGATCAAGGGCCACCTCAGCACAATAGACAGTTGATTTATAGGTGAGGGAGAGGACTTACCAGTAGGATATTCCAGAGACTACCATGACATTTCCTGGGATTGGCAGGGCAGAGGCTGGTAGCTCAAGGATAGGGCTAGAGCCAACTCTGAGAGGACATTCATCATGTAGGTGCACTCACGCAGATGATGAGGAGGAGGTGGGGACTCTCTGGGGTTAGTTGGTGATCCTAGAGGATACAATACAGAGGCAGAAGCAGGAGCTTGTGTATCTTCGTGGGGTAGCTATGTTGTTAGATGAATCAGATGGGCAGGTTAGCGTGCTTTAGGTGCAATTGACATAGGCACAGGCTTAGGCAGCACAAGCACAGGCATAGGCTTAGGCAGCATAGGCACAGGCACAGGTAGCTGCCTTGACAGGTGAGCAGGATTCAAAGAGAGCCTTGTGGTAGGCTGCAGAGGCTAGGGCTCAACAGGTAGAGGCTCAAATGGTGAATCCACAGGGGGTGGAGGCTGGTACTGGCATGGGTCTAGTTTTTACTTAGTTTTAGTCTCAGATCACACAGCTATAGGGATAGATGCAGTAGGCATAGGGTTAGCTCTTTGAGGAGGGTAGATGGGCTGAGTACTACTATGGAGCATATTATTCCATAGTACCTGAGGGTCAGTGCATGCCTAGTTATAGCTAGCATAGTGGATCCAGGATGTCAGGGTCCCATAGATCCAGGTGGTCTATCTAGTCAATTCAGTAGCCTATGGCACCTCCACCAGCAGCTACAGTAGCCACCCATACAATAGTAGTAGCAGCCACAGCCAGGGTCACCCACAGAGTCAGGCAAGGGATCATCAGCCTAGGGTTGATGTGCATTGATGTATTTTGAGCCCTTAGAGGCTAATTTTGTATCATGAATTGTATGATTTTTTAGCGATGTACATTATTTTGTGGTGATGTATGATGATGACATATGATGATATTTTGATGATATGTGATGATTCATGATGTTGATGTTTATGATGCTTATGGTTTATGCGATGGATGCACTTATGATGGATGATGATGTAGAGTATGATGTGATGCTTTTATGTGATGATTTGTGTATTTGATGATGATGCAGATTATGATGTGATGTTTTTATGTGATGGTTTTATGTATTATATGCTCATGTGATAGATGATTTTATTTATGTGGCATTATGTGATGAAATGATCAATGATTACACTGATCATACTTGTCGGGATGCATTATGCGATGAAATGATCGATGATTACATTGATGGTACTTGTCGGGATGTCTCCCTTATGTCGTCCATATAGCAACCTCTTATTAGTGGTGTAATTCAGATATTAATGGTTGTAAGGATTTTTTGATGTTTATGATAGCTATTATGATTCTTTTGACCTATGGATGGATGTCTTGTTTATGATATCATGATCTATGCAGGTGGTACTTATGGTTTTATTATGATACACTATGGTGTGATGTTTTATGTTGTGGATTAGATGGATATGGATGTTTTTATGTTGTGATATGGATCATGATGATATATATGTTATGCTTATGATGGTGATGGATCATGTATTGTGATGTGATGATTTATGTTTTGCTTATGCTATTTATGTGTCATGATGTGATAATGATGATGCATGTTATGATTATGGATTATGATGCAGATTATGATGTGGATTAAAATGGATGTGGAATGTAAATAAATTCTTAGATTAATAAACATTTATTATGGATGCAAAATGAAATGGAAATATATGCTCAAATTAATAAACATATATTGTGTATTCAAAATGAAATGAAATGGTAATGTAATGGATACACAAATTACACTTGTGTGTGAGTTTGATTTGTGTAATAATGAAATCATCGTGGTTAACTTTTGAAGGCATCTCACATGCATGTAATATAATCACTGCCCAATGTGTAGTACTTTAATTGTTTTGTTATTTAGGAGAGTCTCCATGGTGATCATGAAATGATGATGTAATGAGTTTATGCAATGAGTTCAATGGTTAATGAAATGAACAATTCACGATACATGCTATGTTCTTTTTAAACTCTGGGTGATGGGGCTAGGTGGCGAGGAATATGTTAGGGAGGGATATGATTATGGGTTGGGAGGAAAAGGGGATGTTGAGGATGGTTTAGGGATTGCCAGATTATTAGACAACACATCACTAGAGGGGGTTTGGTTTAGATGTGTTAGGTTGGTTGAATGGGTTAAGAGGGAAGTAAGAGGGGGGAATGTTGGTTAGGTGGGGGGTTAGAATGGATGGATGCGGGGGTATTAAAATTCTAAGCCCAGATAACATGGTTGAATGGGTGGTGAAAGATGATATAAGCTAGGTTTAATACTTTCATTAGACTATTGAGAGCATTTCTAGATTTATTATAGCAAAGAAGGATACTTTTCATGAAGGTATGAGAGGACCTAGGTGATGACATTTATCCCACACTTGCATGGACTAGACTCACAAACAATAGGTTGATTTCATGCATGCCCAAGGTAGTATAACCTTACCTAGCTGAGGAAAGGGAACTCATAAGATAAGTTCTCATAGTACATAGAAGGTATGAATACCTGTATATGTAAATGGAATGCACTATGCTAGAACTGACCCTAGCTTCAAGATATGAATACTATTCTCGAAGCAATGAAATCAACCCACAAGCACAGCATACAGAAATGATGACCATGTTTGTTCTAGGTGTTGCCTACCACCTACCATGATATAATGAGATCAAGGTAGCTTTGGAAATGACCTAGAATGAGACAAGTAGATAAAAAATCAAGAATCAAAAAGACCAACCGAAAACGCACAAATAGCCATTGTATTCTCTTGCCAAGATATGTGTTGATAGGATGATGGATTCTACCCAGTGTAGGAATGATATATCCTAGGACGTGAATCATTTAGGTTTTGTTGGATAGATTCTGGAAGGTGGGCAAAAGGATAAGCAGGCCATGTGTGATGGTTACAGTTGGTATGTTGATTGATGATTTTTGCGTAAGATGTGATGTTTTGGGCGTATGCTTAGTGTGTGTATCATTTGTTGAATCTAGCAAGCTCAGTAAATAGGGACCATCCAAATAGGTTGGATGGGTTCATCTTATGTTCCTGAGTACTGGATACTTCCTTCGTATCCTAGACTGCCTACATACCCTGTGTCCACAGGATCAAGGCACTTTCAAGATGCGAGTGAGATGAATATGTAGTTTTGGTAAGACTTGATGATGTGGGAATGGTTCAGGATGGATGTAATGACATTGAAGATGATGTGCGCGATGATGATGTGAGTGTTTTTGTATTTTTGTATTTTTCTAATGTTTTTGGATTTTCTAGATTTTGTAATGTTTTTAGATTTTCTGGATTTTCTATTATTTTTGGATTTTGGTTGTACAGAAAGAAGCTTACAAGGATCCTCGTTCCATAGATTAGCTTTGGGTGGGATGATGTGGGGTGGGTGATTGATGTTTCAAAATTCCAAGCCATGGGATGTGTGCAATGTGGAGTGTTGTGATGGAAAGAGGACTTATTAGATGGTCGAACCAGCCACTACATATGGAACCTAAGACAGGTTTTCACCATGGTACTTATCCAAGGCGTCACTGAAGTGATTTTCACCATTGGACGGCTTTATTACACTTGGGTTTTTTTCCTTGATTTTTTGATTTTTTTGTATTTTTGCTTTGGGATACTTGATGGGCTATGCATAGAACCTCTTCAAATGTAGAATGTTCATGGGTTCATCCTGAGGCTGCCCCTTAGGTGTTGCAAGTTGATATGCCCCTGATCCATAGCTAGCTGTGATAACATAGGGTCCCAACCAATTGGGCTGAAATTTTCCCTTTTTGTTGCGCTCCTGCAAATTTTTCTAATTTTCCATGAGGACAAGGTCGCCTACTTCAAATTTGCAGTTCTTGATATGTTTGTTATAGCTTCTTCATAGGTGATTTTGGTATGCCTACAGATGTTTGAGTGCATCCAGGTGTTTCTCATCCAATAGTTCTAACTCATGTAGCCTTGCAACTCGATACTCTTCATCAGTGATTATATTCTGTAATGAAACCCTTAGTGATGGGAGCTCGACCTCAATAGGTAAGATGGCTTCGAAACCAAATACTAGGGAATATGGGGTGGCTCCTGTAGGTTTGTGGATGCTTGTATGGTAGGCCCATAGGGCAGGATTGAGTTGAAGGTGCCAATCACAACCAGCTTCATTAACCATCTTCTTCAAAATGCATAGGATGGTTTTGTTAGAAGCTTTAGCTTGACTATTACCTTAAGGGTAATAAGGTGTGGAGAACTGGTGTTGGATCTGGAATTTCTCACACAAAGTGCAGACTTCTTGGTTCTTAAACGGTATCATGTTGTTTGTGATGATGGAATGGGGGATGCCATATTGGCATATTATGTAATGAAGAATAAATTTGGATATTTGGATGCCTGTGGTGAAAGTGAGTGGAATTGCTTCAACCCACTTGGTAAAGTATTCGGTAGTGGGGATAATGAACTTATGACCATTGGATGATGGGGGTAAATCTTACCTACAAGGTCGAGTCCCCATTGTGAAAAAGGCCATGGAATTCTTATTGGTTGGAGCTCTTGTGATGGTGCATGGATGAAGTCCCCATTTTGCTGACATGGCAAGCATTTCTTCACAAACCTGTAAGCGTCTCGCTCCATGGTCGACTAGTACTAACCTGTCCTCAATATATTCTTGGCTAGGGTAGGTCCACTCAAGTGTGCCCCACAAATACCTTCATGTACCTCTTGTAAGGCCACTTTAGCCTCCCTAGAGTCAAGACATCATAATAGTGTACCATCAAGACTCCTTTTGTAGATGGTGTCTCCTATAAGAGTGAAGCGGGAGGCTTAGCGGATGAAGCTTTTTTGTTGTGAGGATGATAGGTTGGGTGGTATTATGTTGTCATGAAGGTACATGTACGTCTCTTGATACCAAGGAGATAGGGAACCAACAATGTCACACACCAGTTATGATTGTGGAACATCATAAGTTGGTATAGGGAGTTCTTCGATTAGGAACTCACATTTCTTGCTATCTTTCTTCATGTCCACCAAGGATCCTATCATGGCCATGGCATCTACTACTTTGTTACTCAACCTTGGGATTTGTTCAAAATGGATGTCATAAAAGTAACCTTTAAAGTCATCCACCATTCTTTTATAGGGGAAGACCTTATCATCCTTAGTCTTGTATTCATTGTTTACTTGTCGAATGACCAGTTGGGAATCTCGATAAACCATTAACTTCTAAATCCTCCACTAAATCACCATGCAGAGTCTTGTGATGAGCACCTCATATTCTGCTACATTGTTTGTACATGGAAATGTGATCTTGTATAATTTGGGAATGGTGTCTCCTTGAGGGGTATCAAACAAAATGCCTGCCCCCGAGCCTCGATGTGTATAAGATCCATCAAAATACATCTTCCTGATTCTGCTGTTGGTGTGACCATCAATATAGACTCATCAGGAAACTCTGCAAGTATGGGTTGCTCTGTTGGGATTGGTGCCTCAACTAATTGATCAGCAATAACATGTCCTTTAATGGCTTTCCTCTCTATGTATTCAATATCAAACTCACTTAGGATCATTTCCCACTTAGCCATTCTTCCTGTAAGGGCGGCTCTAGTTAGCAGATATTTCAGTGGATCGATCTTGGCAATGAGCTTAGTCTTGTGATTAAGCATGTAGTGTCTCGACTTTTGTGAGGTGAAGATGATAGCTAGGCATGATTGTTCAATTGGAGTATAATTTATCTCATAGGACACCAAGGTACAACTGATATAATATATGGCTCTTTCTTTTCCTTGTTCATCATGTTGTGCCAATAGGGCCCCTATAGTTGTTTCCATTGTTAAAATATACAAGAGGAGGGGTTCTCCTTGTTTTAGTGGCATAAGGACAGGTGGGTTAGCAAGGTACTTCTTCAACTTGTCAAAAGCATTTTAACACTAATTGTCCCACACAAAGGTTGTGTTCTTGTGGAGGAGATGCTGAAATAGCTAGCATTTATCGGCAAGTTGTGCTATAAACCATCAGATAGATTGAAGCTTTCCTTGTAGACTTCACAAATGCTTAAGTGTCTTCAGAGGAGGCATCTCTGTTATAGGTTTGACTTTGGCAGGATCTACTTTGATTCCTCTTCTTGACACTATGTATCCTAAGAGTTT
This sequence comes from Cunninghamia lanceolata, assembly GCA_027924645.1. Classification (NCBI taxonomy): domain Eukaryota; kingdom Viridiplantae; phylum Streptophyta; class Pinopsida; order Cupressales; family Cupressaceae; genus Cunninghamia; species Cunninghamia lanceolata. Next base: position 1,621,209 of record BSBN01000030.1, read on the forward strand.
CCTGGAAGTGACACCAAAGACATATTTCTTCGGATTCAGCCACACATTGTACTGTTCCAACCTATCAAAGATCTTGGCTAACATGTTTAAGTGCTCCTCTCTGGTTTTAGATTTTCCCAGTAGATCATCTACATAGTCTTCCATTATGTGGTGGAAGAGGTCATGGAAGATGACCATCATTACCTATTGATATGTTGCACCCACATTCTTTAGGCCAAAAGGCATCACAACCCAATAGTATATCCCCCATGGGCATATGAAGGATGTTTTATGTTGATCTTCCTCTACAATCCTAATTTGAGTGTATCCTGAGAAACCATCCATTAGAGTCAACATCTCATGACCTGATGTGAGATCCACTATGATATCGATGTTGACTAGTGGAAAATCATCTTTAGGGCAAGCTTTGTTAAGATCTCTAAAATATGTGCAGTACTGGATGCCCTAGGTGACTTTGGTGACAAGTACAATGTTAGATACCCACTCAAGGTAATCTATTGGATGGATAAACCCCACAACTAGGAGTTTTTTGAGCTCTACCTTGACTAGGAGCGCAATTTGAGGATTCATCTTCCTTAACTTTTGTTTCACTGGTTTCACATTAGGATGTACCGCAAGGTGATGAACAACCAAGGCAGGATCCAGTCTAGGCATGTCGGCATAGGTCCATGTGAAATTACAGTTTCTTTTCTTAAAGAAGGCTAGGAAGTTCTCCTACTCTTTTGTTGTAAGGGATTCTACTCTAAATGTGATTTTTGGTGCTTCTTTCATTCCAAGGTTCATTTCCTATGACAATTCCACTAGGATAGGTGAGCTATCTGGATATACTTCATCTATTTCAGGAAGGCCCATGCTCTCATCTCCTAGCGCCTCATGGAGGTTTTCACTAGGTGATGCATCCTTTATTTTAATTTTTTCTTCACCTAAAAGTGCCACAGAGTGGTTTTCACTAGGGGGTGTTGTTTTTATTCTTATGTTTTTGCAACTAAGAGCATGGGTGGTTTCTCTGAAGTAGGTGGATGTGTCAAGTTTCAGGATATATCCAGCTCTATGGTCTCCAAGGGGGAAGTGATCTCTGACCCCCATCATTTCTGCTATTGCCTCATGATTCTCTGCCACATCAAGGACGGGGGGTCCTTGTTGATCCCAATTTATAAGCTGGGGGTAAACAAGAGGTAGGTCACGGGGGTCGAATGGAGTGGTGGTTAAGGTATAGATAGTGTATACGGAGGTTTCAAAGAATTTGGCTAAATCACTAAAGGAGTCTTGATGGTCTACTTCATTGATGTTATCGACCGTAGGGGAAACCTTGGCAACCTCACCCAAGATACATTCACCATTAATAAGGATAGATTCTTGTTTCCCATACCCTAATCCATGAAGACACGGGTTTCTCATTGCTTGAATCGGCTCCACAATCCCTTGCTCATGAAGACCTATACTGCCTTGTCCTTTATAGCCCATATACTTAACAATCTCAAGACCCTTGCCATAGATTTCAGCCAAGATGGTAGGGGCTTCTTGTTCTACTTCTTTGTCTCTATATAGCCATGAGGATATGTCTTCAAGAATATCCTAATCAAAGAGATGTTTCTTCATGAAGGTGGGTGATGGTTTGCACTTAATAACTACTGTGGAGACTTCTTCTCCCCTAGGAGCACCAAATGTCTTAGGAGTGGGCAATGATCCTACACGAAAGGCACCATGTAAGTCATACTTGCCGCACCCCATGTCGCCTAGCTTGATCTTGACCTTAGGTGGTGGGGATGTTTGGGATGTAGTGGCAATGTTGGAAGGATCAATATATGAGGTGGATGATGTAGGATTGGTTTAGGAGGCAAGCTTCTTAATGGCTTCATTGTATGGGAAGAAGGTGAGATCATGTCCTTCCAAGAAAATGTAATATTGGAGAGGACGGGGATTAGTATAGATAGTAACTTATGTACCGTTGTGAGGGAATTTTAAGCATTGGTGAAATGTCAAAGGAACGTCTTGCATGGCATGGATCCATGGTTGGCCAAGGAGAATGTTGTAAGGAAGGTCAAGATCAAGCACCTGACAATATTTTCTACCCCACTTGGATAGGGAGTTTGATGGTGCCTTCAAATAGTCTCTCAATATCATCATACCCCTTGATGGTTATACATTCACTAGTGTCCACAACCATATTGGAGTATCCCAAATGTTTTAACAATTTTAGAGTGCACATGGTTAGGCTAGAGCCACCATCTATTAAGACTCTTTTTATGATATGCTTGTGGATGCAAACTTTGATATACAAGGCATCATTGTGTGGGTCGTTGGAGGGTGGGAAGATCCTTTTCAAAGAAGGTAAGATGGTGGGGTGAAGTGATATGTCCCACCATGGCTTGGAATTGATCAACATTTGGGTTGGTGGGGACTTGGGTCTCCATCAAATCTTTGTCGAGGATTTCTTTGTGGATGGGAGATGTACGAAGAAATTCAAGGATGGAGATATGTGCAGGGGTTTTACCTAGATGATCTAGGAGGTTGTATTTGTGAATGGATGGTGGGTTGGTAGATGTAGATGTGGATGGTTGATCACTGGTGGGTGCCCCACAAATGGAGACATGGCCACGGTGAGTAGTGACGATGCAATCAGGTGTTTTTGCTTGAATGGTGATGGTGTTGATGTGGTTAGAAGATACTTCTATTCGACCCACAACGGAGTCAAAAGAAGTAGGAGGTGGTACAATGTTGTAAGCTTGGTTGGATGACGATGCTTTTCCTTTATTGTGGTCAGGTAGAGGATCCTTGTAAGCTCCTAGATTGGCATTCGGTGATTGTTTTGGTGGTTCATCAAGGGTTTTGTCACCCCTATCTATCTTGAATATTATGCTTTAGCTTCATTAAGTTTGACAATTTGTGACCTTTCATGCGATGATACTCACAAAAGAGATTTTCATCAAACCAGGCAAGCTTGAATTGATCTTCACTGTAAGGTCGAATAGGCGGTAGCATGATCATGTCTTCCTTTACAAGTTTATTCAAGACATCTTCAATGGGTTCCCCTAAAGGTGTGAATTTCCTCTTGGGATTATTATTTTGCTTGGGTGGTCCTTTGGGGACATTGACATTGTTTGCAATGGATGTTTTTTGTGGTGCTTAATTTGTACATGTTGAACACCCTTCACATCAGTGATGTTGTTTTTGAAGGTGTTTTTATTCTTTCCCCAAAAGCAAGGTTTATCATTTGATTGCGTGTTGTTGTTTGTGTTTGGGGTGTTGTTGTTAACCTTGTTATTGTTGTTGTTGTTGTTGTTGTCATAGGTATAAATTTTTATGGAGCCCTTGGCAATGAGGGCTCTTTCAATGGTAGTTCCCTTGTCAATAACCTTTCAAAGGTCAATGCATGTTGTATTTGCAAATGAAAACCCATTTCTTGACTAAGGTTAGCCACAAACATGGTGACTAGTTGTTTTTCGAGGATAGGCCAAGGGAGTTTACTTGCCAAGCCTCTCCATCTTTGCAAAAAAGCACCGAAGGATTCTCTGTTCTTTTGTTTGGTATTGCAAAGATCCATCATTGATATTTTGTGTTCAAAATTATAGGAGAAATGGTTTACAAACTTCTCTGAGAGCTCATGGAAGGTCCTAATGCTGGGAGGGAGGTGTGCAAATCATTTGGTGGCTTGTCCACTGAGGCTTCGAGGAAAGAGTCTCATCGAATAAGTATCATCATATGAGACTTCTAGGAAAGTGATATAGAACTCCCTAAGGTGTTCCCTAAATTCTCCCTTTCCTTTGTATTTGTTAAATTTGGGCATTTGAATTTTTTTGGGAAAGGGGGGCATGTATAATGTCCTATCAAATGGGTAAGGGCAAATATCCTCAAAAGAATATTGCTTTCATTTGTTTCTTTGTTGCATGTTGTCCACCTTTTGGATTAATGTTTGCACAACACTTGTTAAATCTTCTATTGGGGGTGGTTGTGGAATGTATGTTTGTTGATTTTGGATGAGTTGTTGGAGGTGAGGTGGAATTTGGTTTTGTGGGATGAGGTTTTGATTTTGGTTTAGTTGAGTGAGGTATTGTTGATAAGCATGAAGTTGTTGTAGAACGTGGGGTGGTATTTGATTTTGATTAGGGTTTGGTTGTGATGTTTGGGTGGATGAGATAATGGGTGCGTGGGAAATAAGAGGAATTGCATATGTGTAATTAAATGATGTATTATTGATGAGAACATTGGAAGTGTTGTGAGGTTGCCTAGAGAATAGTTGGTTCATAAAGGCTATGGTGTTGGGGTTAAGTGGAGGCACGTTTGTGGAAGCACTTGCATGCACAAGATTGTTGGGCATATTGAGAGTGATTTGTGGGAGAGATGTTAAATTTGATGTGGTGGTAGAGGTAACAATGGGGTTATTGACGGTGGAAGTGGTTGTGGCCGAGACATTAGGTGTAGCGGATGTATTTGTGGGATTTCTGGGAATTGTAGATGTAGTGATGTTCGAGGCTTGAGATGTATTAGGGATGGTATGGGATGTAGAAGGCTGTGATGAGTTCGTGGGGTTGTTAGAGGTGGATGCATTATGAGGTATGCTAGCACCAGTCTTGAGGAGGAACTCAAGATATCTATTGGGGTCCAATCTTGGGACTCTATCAAGTATATCCATAGAGTTGGAATCTTGTGTGAAATCTAAGACATCTTGGTCAACATTGTTGGTGTTAGATGGGGGTGTGGGTGATTGGAAGGGCAAGGGATTTAACATTGCGTTGGCATCATATGAGGGGACTTGATGGACTATAGGAATGTTGTTTGGATAGGTTTGGGGCATTCATATGCCGAAGTTATTTCCAATGTGGGTCATCTCTTGATTCTTCTTGGATTGTGATCTTGTTATGGGCATGCAATGGTGTGGATTTGATTGGGGGTGGATGGAGGTCAAGACCTTAGAGAATTGATTTGATTTATTGGACCCAAGGATATGTGGTGATGAAGGGGAACAAAGATGTAGGTTCAAGAGAATATAATCCCTAAAATCTAAATCCAAGGATAGATGAGGTTATGGTATGATTTTGTTTATAGGTTTTGACCTTTAGGAAATGAATATCAAAAAAGGTGGCAACCTAAAAGGGTGATAAATGTCAAGGATATTGATTTTCAAAAATTTTGGACCAAATGGGTGAAAGATGGAATGGATTGGAAAGATATTTAGTGAGAAAGATTTAGGGATGGGTTGGATGATGTCTCTATTAGATTTAAGACAGACAACTAAGAGGGGGGGTGAATCAATTGTCTAAAACTTTCTTCCAATTAATCACTTAAATTCTTTTCTTAATCTAGTAGCATAATAATAAATCAATCATGGAAATGTAATGCAACAATTCAAGAGTAGAAACACACTAACACAAATGACACCAAGATTTTGACGTGGAAAACCCAGTTAAGGGAAAAACCATGGGGTGACTAACCCAAGATTATATTCTCTATTAGAAGAATAGAAAGAACAAAATGGCACATGCCAATTAGGGCTCACTGCCTGAGCACACTGCTCACAAGAGGCCCACTACCTACAGGAGACACATTGTCTACAGAATAATAAGTATTACATACTTGAACTGAAGAATAACATCTTCACCATGCTTGAGTCAGTTCCATTTAAGCCCAATACTTCTATTCTACCTTTCATTTTCTGCCTCTCTACCACACTCTCATCTCCACAAGATCCAACTGAAATGACTTTATAACTCCTTATTTATAGAAGACGTCAACTTAGGAATTATCATCCAAGTTGGCATACATTACAGAGCACATACATAAATACAACATGACTTATTACAAAAAGACTTCACACGGATCAACGCATTGTCGGCCACACATATCTGAGACTTCAATATTTCTTTAGGAACATGCCATTCTTCTTAGAACATCTTCAAGATCATCTGTAGGATGTGTAACTCATCCGGTCAACCAGACTTAGGAAGAACACCATCATCCGAAAGTAATTCTTCAATACTGACCACCAACATGAACTTGGACACAATACAAAGATCTCCACAAGCTTTCCTAAATGACCAAGAACATCCACAGTACTTTTGTTTACTAAAATCATTCTCTCCTTCAATTGAAACCTCAAGAACATAGTTTGTCATCACTGTCATATTGGAATAGATGCTTGCGGACCTCCAGACCACGAACTAATTTGGTTGTCAATTCACATTGACTTCCTAAACACTCCACCAAATCCACAGAACAAGATATTGCGATTCCGGATCTCACTGGACCTATCTGAGTCACTCTGTCACCTCTGAACACCTGCCAAAACTAGTTTTACTCAAGAGGGCATAACTTCTTCAGATCTTCATGTGGACCTTTGAAATCCTTACTAGATCATCTCAAGACACATATCTACAAACCCTTTGAGGTGCATCCTCTTATCTTCATCTTATCTGGGATCTTTACCTTACTATCTTCACTATTCTTATATGTTCCTTATTAGGACTAATTTTCTCAGTATCCTCAGCACACAACTCATCTAATCCTTGTCATCAATGCAATAGGAGTATGTTGACATCAATGACAACACTGGTTAGGCCCATACTTGCAACAATCTCCCCCTTTGTCATTGATGGCAACATATGATGTGAAAAACTATTTTAACCATCAAGACAAGAACAACTCCCCCTATCAACAACAACCACTCACATGTCTTCTCTTTCTTTACTGCTCGCCCTTTGATCAGCAACCACTTGTTTTTCACATGTCTTCTCTCCCCCTTTGGCATCAATGGCAAAGGGCACATACTTGCATTACTTCATAATCATACAAGCTGCTCCTCTTGAGTAACAACTTCCCAAACATCAATTCAGACCACAAGATGTGACTTTGAGATCCACCGGACTGATGCACAATAGTGCACCTTAATTCAAAACCGGAGGGGTAATAACCCCTAACTTCTCCCTGAGATACTCAAAAGAGTCCTTAGGTAGAGGTTTAGTAAAAATATCTGCAATCTGATCCTTGAAAGGCACAAAATCCAATCTAACTTCATTGTTGTTCAATTTCTCTCTCAATAAGTGAAACTTGATGGATATGTGTTTAGTCTTTGAATGCAACACCAAATTCTTTGATATGTTTATTGCACTTGAATTATCACAGAAGATTATGATAGGTTCCTCATACTCCACTCTGATGTCCCTTAGCATTTGCTTCATCCACAATACTTGAGTGCAACTACCTCCTGCTGCAATATACTCTGCTTCTACAATGGACAGAGATATTGCCTCTTATTTCTTGCTCAGCCAAGAAACCAATCTCTTCCCCAAAAAGAATTCTCCACCACTGGTACTCTTCTGGTCATCCACGTCTCCTGCCCAATCCGCATCTATATATGCATGAAGAGAGAAATCATGATCTCTAGGATACCACAAACCATACTCAACTGTCTCTTTTAGATATCTAAAAAACATCTTGATTGCCATGACATGAGATTTTCTAGGATCAGCTTGGAATCTAGCAACAAGACCAACAACATTCATAATGTCAGGTCTAGTTTGAGTGAGATACAATAGTCCTCCAATCATTGACCTGTACTTTTTCTGATCAGTCTTAGGAGAGTCATCATCTTTTCTCAATTTACATCCGGTTGCCATGGGAGTATTCATTGGTTTTGAGTCTTCCATCCCAAATTTCTTCAACAATTCTTTCACATATTTGGTCTGAGAAATGAAGATTCCTTTCTTTGTTTGAGTGATTTGCAGACCCAAAAATAAATTCATTTCCCCAAACATGGACATCACAAATTCACTTTTTATTTGATTTGCAAAGGTTTTGCACATACTATCTCTTCCTCCAAAAATGATATCATCAACAAACACTTCAACAATCAAGATATTTTCATGATCAATTTTGAAATACAAATTACTGTCAACAATACCTTTGTTGAAACCAATCTTCAAAATATGCTTATCTAATCTTTCATACTAGGCTCTTGGGGCTTGCTTGAGTCCATACAGTGCTTTCTTCAATTTGTAGACCATATCACCATCATCAGACAATTGAAATCCATCTAGTTGCTCAATGTAAACTTCTTCTTCCAAGTCACCATTTAGGAAGGAAGACTTGACATCCATTTGATATACTTTGAAATCCTTGAAGGTAGCAAAAGCAAGAAATAATCTGACTGCTTCAATTCTTGCCACCGGAGCAAAAGTTTCTTCAAAATCAACTCCTACTTGGGAGTAACCTTTGCAGACCAATCTGGCTTTGTTTCTGCCTATTTCACCATCTTCATTTAGTTTATTTTGGAAGACCCATTTGGTTCTGTTGGTGCCTGCATGAGCAGTCAGTTTTCAAGCATATAAACATGCAGGCACCTTCCCAAAAAATCCAAAATGTTCTAAGTGTTGGACCTCCTCAGCATTTTTCAGCTGCAACATCATATTTTCTTTGGAGGAGGTCATCATCATCATGTTTCCAGTTATCGCCGTGTTGCTTGCGAGGGTCAGCATATTTTTTGTCAGCATGATCTTTCGCTGGGGTGATATTCTAACATCGGGTGATCTTGGTTAAGATCATCCTGATGATGTTGCTGTAAACTTCTAAGTGTGACCCGATATTCATCGTGGTCATCATATTTTGAACGTCAGGATGATCTTAGTCAATATCATCCTGATGTTGTTGTATCACTTCATGTTCGTTGTTTTATCACCCTGATGATGCTGACGTCATTCTTATGTCAGGGTGTTATCTATTTCTCTGCCTATCTGCATCATGATATTTCTGAAGGAGGGGGTGATATTTTCATATTTGAATATCACCCGGATGTATGTTTGTTCCAGCATCATGATGATGCTGATATCAGGGAGATATCCGCCTGTCGGCTTCATGCATTATCCAGTGGGGGGTGATCATTCCAAATATCTGTCATATTCATATATCACCCCGATCTTATAGCGGAGCTACAGTGCAGCATGATATTTGTGCATCAGGATGATATTTCCAAATATCCGGTTATCTTCCGAATATCATCCTGATGCCGACATGTGGTGATGACATCATCAAGGTCTAGGGGGGGTCATATTTCTAACACTGATCATCTTGTGGAGATCCCCCGATATTTGCAAACATGATGATGATGTCATCCGGATATGAGGAGGTGCGCAGTAGGCAGATATGCTGATGACGTCAGCAGGATATGACGGTGATGTCATCAGGATTTTTCATCGGCCAGACTTTTGATATTGGTTAAGCAGGAGGATCTTCCTCCGATGCATCAGGTTGTGCCGATGAAGGCGATTATCATGCAGGTTATATTGCGATGATGATGCTGACGTCAGGGTGATATTTCAAGCAACAGGATATCATGCTGCTGGAGGATGATGATGAAGTCTTATACTAGTGTCGTCAGGAGCAAAAGCACCGACATCATATATGCTCATGACCTAGTATATAAAGTGTTAAAGAGGTCACCGCGGGGTGCATGTGGGATAATTGATATCCTGCATATTTTGAAATATCATGACGATGTATCTTGGCGGGAAATGGTTGCAACACACAGTTTTCTGCATTTCCCAAGGCCACGGGTTGGTGCGCCATTAATGGCGATTGTTGCAGAGGTATGGGCGATGGTGTGGACGGATCTAGTACCCGATTGAAGATGTGGATCCCTAGGCGGCGGCGCAAGGCTCGAGATTTCTTCCTGTCTCCTCTCCCACCTGCTGCATTGAATATTTGAGTGCCAATCTGATGATACTATGTATCTGGCAGGTTTTTTTTGGTCAACCATGTAATTAAGGCTGAGCACCTCCTTGCTGTATATAGCAGGTTGTGTTGCTCATTTGAAGGTTGTTGAAAGTTGAACATTTTGGCTCTGTAATAAGATACAACTGGTTTTGGTTGCTCTGTGCAGCAAAACTTGTGAGTTTATGTATCTCCTGTTGTACGATTTGGCATGAATCCACTGATTTCATGGTTAATCTTATATGAATAATGCTGTGTTTGCATGTGTTATGCTGATTCTGTCTCCAGTTTTGCATGTATCTTTCTTACTGCAATAGGGATGCCATAAGTATAGACAGCTTAACACTCTTTATTGGGAGATATCTGTAAGGCAGATATCATGTGTATCCCCCTGAAATCCAGTTTTAGCTATTCATGCTGATCATTCACAGGTGTATGTCTACCGACTCCAAGCCCTGGATAGGCACCAATCTAGCTCTGTGTTGAGGTTATACACCATGTCCAAGTTTGCATCCAAAATCCATTTTAAACCATCTCATCCTTCCACCTGTTAGTTGTAGGAGTAGGATTAGGAACCCCCCTGCATGCTCTCATACCCAACCAGACATCATGTCCAAGAATGTTGCCAACCTTGTGATCTATCATACAGATCTTGGTCCATACATGAGAGTATTCTGCCTGTTGTTGTCAAGTTAAAGCTTTCTATCTTTGAGCTAGTCAAGGTTACATCTTGAGTTATAGGGATACCCCCCTTGGTGCGGCAAAACCAGAAGTGAAGGGGAGGCAGCTCACGCAACCTCCTATATTTAGTTGGCTGAATCTGCCTGTGCATTAGAAGTGGCAAACCCTAATGCTGATTCAGAAGAAAAACCAACAAAAATGGTGACTCCGCTGGGGATGTTGATGTAAAGTGATATCCTGCAGTCTCTGGTGAAGTTTTGCTCTGCTGGTGGAATGAACCTGGAAAAGTAGCTTTCAGCTACTGTAAATTTTGTCCTCTCTGAAGAGGTGGTGACTCTGCAAAAGATCTAAATGCACATGAAAGATGGATGTATGTGATGTGACAAAAATGTGTTGTTCATATTTCAGCATCTGTATAAGAAAAGGTATCTTGTTCCTTCCCCTTTATATTTGTTGTTTTACTGCATAGGTTAGATGCCAGGGGAGGTTATAGGTCTTAGGCAGACAAAGGATGTCTAAGAGTAAGTTTTTTATGAATCCAAGTATGAATTATCCCATACTCAGTGGTGAAATGTTGGAGAGAAGAATAGAAGAGATAAGAAATAGGTTGATATTCTTAGAGGCTGAGCAGGCCCAGTTAAAAAATAGTAACCCTGTTGTGTCTGCTAGTCAGAAGGCTAAACCTCTTCTCAGCCCTTTTGATCCTTTGTATGACCAACTGGATTTGTCATGGGTTGATTATAAAGTAGAAACTATGCCTGCTAGGATATACTGTCAGATGCCTAGATTTAGTGGTCACAGTGTGTGTGATGGGAATGCACATATCCAAAATTTTCAGAGTTTCATGGGAAAACATTCATTTAGAGATGAGGATATGTGGATGAGGTTTTTTGTTAGGTCCTTTGATGCAAAAGCAAAAGACTGATATTTGAGCTTTTCAAAAGGATCCTTTGCCTGTTGGGATGAGCTTGCTGACTGTTTTAAAGAGGAATTTGCAAGAGAACCTGCTGATCTTGTTGCAGAATTGTTGAACATCAGAAAACAAGATGAAGAGTCGTGTGTTGATTTCAGTCATAGGTTTGCAGTAGCCCTTTCACATGTCCCAGAAGTCTTCAGACCTGATATTTCAGCCTGTGTTGGCATATTATTTGAAGCTTTTGAGGAGGGCTTTAGTGCAATACTGAGGGATTTCAAGGTGACAAGTATGCAGATGGCATACAGGTTCATAGAAAAGATAGAAAAAATCAGAAATGTGCACCTGCTGAAACCCCTGTCCCCAGGCCTTGGTGTGAATAATCGTTGTGAAGCTGCAAATGACCAAATAATTAAGGCATCATGTGAAGATGAAAAGATGAATGTTGAGGATGCCAGTGAAAGGACTAATGAGGATTCCCATTGCAATGATGAGGCATCTGACCATGAAAACAACAATGAGGTTGTGGACAGCAATGAGCAATTTTTGGAATGGACCTGTGGAGATAATTGTGAGTATTGTGCTCAAGATAGAGAAGAAATAAGCATACAGGCTGATACTCCTCCATAGAGGGAATCCATTGGTGATGAAGATGCATGCTCTGCTGCCCATGAACAAATGGCATACTATGATGAAACTGATGCACCTGGGTCGCCCATCTATGACACATATGGTGATGAGGATCTATCTGAGTATGGTGAGGATCTTGACACTATTTTTGACTTGGATTCTATTTCTCATCATGATGAAAGAGGAACCGACATACATCAGGTAAGTGATTGTAAAAATGTGCCTGATTTGAAAGAGGTGCCGGAGCCTGATCTTTTCCAGCTTGGTGCTACTGTTGGTTGTGTACATGATGTGCACAATTGTGAATTTGAAAGCTTTTCTTTTGATATGCCAGCATATACAATGAGCTCTGATCTTCCTAGCTGTGTGGTGGACTTTGAGTGTTTTCAGTTTTCAGTCCAGCTAGGAGATCATTTTACAATGCATACTGTTGATGCTAATACAAATGATAACATGTGTTATATTCCCTTTGAGTATGCATTGCCTGATACATTCTGCATCCACTTGTTGCCGGATGCTAAGGGTTATCTGCACAGGGATGACAGTGACAAGCTAAATCAGAGGGATGAATGTGCAGATGACCAGGTTTGTTTGGGGTCAGATCATGGCAGTATCTCCAAGCTTGACCCAGTGTATGCAGATGAAAACAAAGTGTTTGACAAAGGGAGATACATGTTTTTCTTTTCTTGGTGGCCTTAGGCCATCAAGTGTGTTTGGTGATGCAGATCATGGTAACTTCATGACTCTGTGCCCAATGGATAAGGGACTGGTCTGCATCCCAGAGATCTGGGGTTCTCGCTGCAGTCTTGCACCTGCACGTCCCCAGACAGAGCCACTATTGGTGCCTGCATGAGCAGTCAGTTTTCAAGCATATAAACATTCAGGCACCTTCCCAAAAAATCCAAAATGTTCTAAGTGTTGGACCTCCTCAGCATTTTTCAGCTGCAGCATCATATTTTCTTTGGAGGAGGTCATCATCATCATGTTTCCAGTTATCGCCGTGTTGCTTGCGAGGGTCAGCATATTTTTTGTCAGCATGATCTTTCGCTGGGGTGATATTCTAACATCGGGTGATCTTGGTTAAGATCATCCTGATGATGTTGTTGTAAAGTTCTAGGTGTGACCCAATATTCATCGTGGTCATCATATTTTGAACGTCAGGATGATCTTAGTCAATATCATCCTGATGTTGTTGTATCACTTCATGTTCGTTGTTTTATCACCCTAATGATGCTGACGTCATTCTTATGTTAGGGTGATATCTATTTCTCTGCCTATCTGCATCATGATATTTCTGAAGGAGGGGGTGATATTTTCATATTTGAATATCACCCGGATGTATGTTTGTTCCAGCATCATGATGATGCTGATATCAGGGAGATATCCGCCTGTCGGCTTCATGCATTATCCAGTGGGGGGTGATCATTCCAAATATCTATCATATTCATATATCACCCCGATCTTATAGCGGAGCTACAGTGCAGCATGATATTTGTGCATCAGGATGATATTTCCAAATATCCGGTTATCTTCCGAATATCATCCTGATGCCGACATGTGGTGATGACATCATCAAGGTCCGGGGGGGTCATATTTCTAACACTGATCATCTTCTGGAGATCCCCCGATATTTGCAAACATGATGATGATGTCATCCGGATATGAGGAGGTGCGCAGTAGGCAGATATGCTGATGACGTCAGCAGGATATGATGGTGACGTCATCAGGATTTTTCATCGGCCAGACTTTTAATATTGGTTAAGCAGGAGGATCTTCCTCCGATGCATCAGGTTGTGCCGATGAAGGCGATTATCATGCAGGTTATATTGCGATGATGATGCTAACGTCAGGGTGATATTTCAAGCAACAGGATATCATGCTGCTGGAGGATGATGATGAAGTCTTATACTAGTGTCGTCAGGAGCAAAAGGACCGACATCATATATGCTCATGAACTAGTATATAAAGTGTTAAAGAGGTCACCGCGGGGTGCATGTGGGATAATTGATATCCTGCATATTTTGAAATATCATGACGATGTATCTTGGCGGGAAATGGTTGCGACGCATAGTTTTCTGCATTTCCCAAGGCCGCGGGTTGGTGCGCCATTAATGGCGATTGTTGCAGAGGTATGGGCGATGGTGTGGATGGATCTAGTACCTGATTGAAGATGTGGATCCCTAGGCGGCGGCGCAAGGCTCGAGATTTCTTCCTGTCTCCTCTCCCACCTGCTGCATTGAATGTTTGAGCGCCAATCTGATGATACTGTGTATCTGGCAGGTTTTTTTTGGTCAACCATGTAATTAAGGCTGAGCACCTCCTTGCTGTATATAGCAGGTTGTGTTGCTCATTTGAAGGTTGTTGAAAGTTGAACATTTTGGCTCTGTAATAAGATACAACTGGTTTTGGTTGCTCTGTGCAGTAAAACTTGTGAGTTTATGTATCTCCTATTGTACGATTTGGCATGAATCCACTGATTTCATGGTTAATCTTATATGAATAATGTTGTGTTTGCATGTGTTATGCTGATTCTGTCTCCAGTTTTGCATGTATCTTTCTTACTGCAATAGGGATGCCATAAGTATAGACAGCTTAACACTCTTTATTGGGAGATATCTGTAAGGCAGATATCATGTGTATCCCCCTGAAATCCAGTTTTAGCTATTCATGCTGATCATTCACAGGTGTATGTCTACCGACTCCAAGCCCTGGATAGGCACCAATCTAGCTCTGTGTTGAGGTTATACACCATGTCCAGGTTTGCATCCAAAATCTATTTTAAACCATCTCATCCTTCCACCTGTTAGTTGTAGGAGTAGGATTAGGAACCCCCCTGCATGCTCTCATACCCAACCAGACATCATGTCCAAGAATGTTGCCAACCTTGTGATCTATCATACAGATCTTGGTCCATACATGAGAGTATTCTGCCTATTGTTGTCAAGTTAAATCTTTCTATCTTTGAGCTAGTCAAGGTTACATCTTGAGTTATAGGGATACCCCCCTTGGTGTGGCAGAACCAGAAGTGAAGGGGAGGCAGCTCACGCAACCTCCTGTATTTAGTTGGCTGAATCTGCCTGTGCATTAGAAGTGGCAAACCCTAATGCTGATTCAGAAGAAAAACCAATAGGTTCCAATCACATTCTTGTTTTTAGGTCTGGGAACAAGATCCCAAGTGTGATTTTTCTCAATTTACATCAGCTCTTCCTCCATTGCTTTAGTCCAGTTTTCATCATTGCAAGCTTCATTCACTGTTTAAGGTTCAATCTTTGAAATCAAACAATACTCTTCTGAATCTTGAGCAATCCTTCTTATTTTTTGTACACCTTTTATTTTATCACCTATGATCTAATCTTCGAAGTTATTTAGTCTTACATACCTAGGAACTTTGGGAGTTTCTTGCACTTCTAATTCTTGAACAGGTTCATTCAAACTTATCTCTTCTTCCTGATTTACCAGATTAGACTGAATCTAAATTTTAGAGGGAGCTTGGACTTCTTGAACAAAAATATCATTTTGATCATATTCATCATATTCATAAAACCTTGAGGGCTTTTCAACACCTTCATCAACCTTCACATTTGTACTTTCAACAATCTTCCTTAATCTCTTGTTATAACACCGGTATGCTTTGCTTTGAGTAGAATAACCCAAGAATATTCCTTCATCACTTCTAGCATCAAATTATCCTAGATCTTCATCTCTTTTAATGTAACATTTGCTACCAAAGACTCTAAAATACCTCACAGTGGGAGTGATGCCAAACCAAAGTTCATAGGGAGTCTTACCGGTATTGCTTCTAATTTGTACTCGATTGAGAGTATAGACTGTGGTGCTTACAGCTTCTCTCCAATAGATCTGAGGAACATTTGCTTCCATCATCTATTGGATTTAGGGCACACAACTGAGAGGGGGGGTGAATCAGTTGTGCAAAAACTTGCTTCTACTTCAAGCACTTGATTCTTCTTTGTTAGTTAATAGCATATAAATTAACCATTCATGAAAGCAGAAAGCATAAACACCGGAGTAGATAAACATCAACACATTAGACACCAAGATTTTTGACGTGGAAAACCTGGTTAAGGGAAAAACCATGGGGTGATTAACCCAAGGATTATTCTCTGTTAGAAGAATAAGAAAAACAAATGGCACATGCCAGTCAGGGCTCACTACCCGAGCACACTACTCACAAAGAGGCACACTGCCTACAAATGAGACACACTGTCTACAAGATCATAAGTATCACAACCTTAAGAGAATGACATCTTCACCATGTCTGGATCAATTCCATTTAAGCTCAAAATACACCTGCTCTGCCCTTTCACTTTTTCACTATATCACACTCATCCGCTTCAACACCCACTTTGAAATGAACTCACAAACCTTTATTTATACAAGACATCAACTTAGGAACAATCATCTAAGTCAGAAATCAACCATAAGAACATTCATAGGATGAATAACACATCTGGTCGGCCACCATAAGAACATTCGCAAGATGAACAACTCATCCGGTCGGCTAGTTTGAACAAGAACTTCATCCGGAAGAATGTCTTCAATTCTGGGCTCTACCATCAATGCGGACCAACAACACAACCTCAACATGATCCAAGAACCTTCACATGCTTGCCTGAATGACCAGGTACATCTGCACTTCCTCTACTCACAAGAATCTCTTCTCTTCCTCATCTGGAACTTCAAGAACACAGTCTACCACCACTGTCATACTGAAACATGTGCTTCTGGACCTCCAAATCATGAACAAATCGAGATGAAACATCACAAGGACATCCCAAATACTCCATCCAATCCGTAAGATAGGATAATACACTTCCAGATCCCACTGGACCTCTTTGTAGCACTATGTCACTCCTAAGCACTTCCCGGAACCGGTTCTACTTGATCAATCACAACTTCTTCAAATCTGCATGCGGACCTTTGAAAACTTAACTGGATCATCTCAAGACTCATATCTACAAACCCTTTAATCTGCATCCTTTGGTCATCAACTTATGAGTACTTTTGCCTTCTTCTCATCACTATTCTTTACTATTCCTATTTGAGACTAATTTTCTCAATATCCTCAACTCATAGTTCATCCAACCCTTCTTGTCAATGCAATATGAATATGTTGACATCAATGACAACACTGATTAACCTCATACTTGCAACAATCTCCCCCTTTGTCATTGATGGCAACATATGATGTGAAAAACCATCAAGACAAGATCTTCTCCTTTCTGTCACAGCTCCCCCTATCAGCAACCACTCTTCACATGTCTTTTCTTCCTTTACTACTCCCTCTTTGATCATCAACCACTTGTTTTTCACATGTCTTCTCTCCCCCTTTGACATCAGTGGAAAAAGGGCTCATACTTGCAATTCTAACACATTAGAATCATACCAGCTGCTCCCCCTTAGTAGCAACTCCCCATCATCAATCCGGATCATAAGCTATGACTGTAATATCCACTGGACTGATGCACATTAGTGCATCCTAGTTCATCACCGGAGGGGCCATGACCCCTAACTTCTCCCGGAGATACTCAAAAGAGCTCTTGGGAAGAGGTTTAGTAAAAATATCTACAATCTGATCCTTGGAGGGTACATACTCCAATCTGACTTCATACTTGTTCACTTGCTCTCTCAAAAAGTGAAACTTGATAGATATGTGCTTGGTCTTAGAATGCAACACCGGATTCTTAGAAATATTTATTGCACTTGAATTATCATAGAAAATGGTGATAGGCTCCTCATATTCTACTTTAATGTCTCTTAACATCTGCTTCATCCATAAGATTTGAGTGCAACTACCTACTGCTGCAATGTATTCTGCTTCAGTTGTAGATAGAGATATTGCCTCTTGTTTCTTGCTTAGCCAAGAAACCAATCTTTTTCCCAAAAAGTATGCTCCTCCACTTGTACTCTTCCGGTCATCCACATCTCCTACCCAATCTGCATCTGTATATGCATGAAGAGAGAAATCATGATCTCTGGGATACCATAGACCATACTCAACTGTCCCCTTTAGATATCTAAAAATCCTCTTGATTGCCATAACATGAGATTCTCTAAGATCAACTTGAAATCTTGCCACAAGACCAACAACCTACATTATATTTGGTCTAGTCTGAGTGAGATACAATAGTCCTCCAATCATTGATCTAAACTTGGTCTGATCTGTCTTGGGAGAGTCATCATCTTTGCTCAACTTACATCTGGTTGCCATAGGAGTGTTCATTGGCTTTGAATCTTCCATTCTGAATTTCCTCAATAATTCTTTTGCATATTTGGTCTGAGAGATAAAGATGCTTTTCTTTGTCTGAGTAATTTGCAGACCCAAGAAGAAATTCATTTTACCAAGCATTGACATTTCAAATTCACTTTTCATTTGATTTGCAAAAGTTTTACACATACTGTCTTTTCCTCCAAAGATGATATCATCAACAAATACTTCAAAAATCAAGATGTTTTCCTTATCTATTTGGAAATATAGATTACTGTCAGTAGCACCTTTGTTGAAGCCAATCTGCACAAGATGTTTATCCAACCTTTCATACCATGCTCTTGGGGCTTGCTTTAATCCATACAGTGCTTTCTTCAACTTGCAGACCATATCATCATTATCAAACAATTGAAATCCATCCGGTTGTTCAATGTAAACTTCTTCTTCCAGATCACCATTTAGGAAGGTAGACTTGACATCCATCTGATATACCTTGAAGTCTTTGAAGGCAGCAAATGCAAGAAATAATCTGACTGCTTCAATTCTTGCCACCAGAGCAAAGGTTTCTTCAAAATCAATTCCTTCTATTTGAGAGTAGCCTTTGCAAACCAATCTAGCTTTGTTTCTAATTACTTCACCAACTTCATTTAGTTTGTTCCGGAAGACCCATTTGGTTCCAATCACATTCTTGTTTCTAGGTCTGGGAACAAGATCCCAAGTATGATTTTTCTCAATTTGCATCAATTCTTCCTCCATTGCTTTGGTCCAGTTTTCATCATTGCAAGCTTCATTAATTGTCTTAGGTTCAATCTCTAAAATCAGATAGTATTCATTTGAATATTGAGCAATTCTTCTCCTTGTTTGTACCCCTTTATTTTTGTCACCTATGATCTAATCTTCAGAATGATTTAGAGTTACATACCTTGGAACTTTGGGAGTTTCTTGCACTACTAATTCTTGATCAAGCTCCTTTAGACAAACTTCTTCTTCTTGATTTACCGGATCAGTCTGGATCTAAATTTCAGAGGAGGATGGAGCTCCTTGCACCAGAGAATCATTCTGATCATCTTCATCACATTCATAGAATCCTGAAGGCTTCTCAATTCCTTCATCAACCTTCACATTTGTACTTTCTATCATCTTTCTCGATCTCTTATTGTAACACCGGTATGCTTTGCTTTGAGTGGAGTAACCCAAGAAAATTCCTTCATCACTTCTAGCATCAAACTTTCCTAAATCTTCATCTCTTTTGATGTAACACTTGCTACCAAATACTCTGAAATATCTCACAGTGGGAGTTATGCCAAACCAAAGTTCATAAGGAGTCTTACCGGTATTACTTCTGATTTGAACTCAATTAAGGGTATAGACTGCAATGCTGACAGCTTCTCTCCAAAACATCTGAGGAACACTTGCTTACATCATCATTGTCCTGGCTGCTTCTTGGATGGTCCAGTTCTTTCTCTCAACTACTCCATTCTGCTGTGGAGTCCTAGGAGCAGACAATTGTCTCTTTATACCATGCTTCTCACAAAATTCTATGAATTCACCAGATGTGAATTCGCCACCTCTATCAGACCTCAGACATTTTAGCTTCAATCCGGTTTGATTCTCTACCATAGCTTTGAAGATTTTAAACTTCTCAAGGGCTTCTGATTTCTCTTTTAGGAAGGTAACCCACATCATCTGGGAATGATCATCAATCAGTAACATGAAATATCTATCACCTTGCATACTCTTGATTCTTGTCGGACCACATAGATCAGTATGGACTAATTCCAATAATCCGGTAGTGGACTGATCTTTGCTTTTGAAAGAGACTCTGCTCTATTTACCTAGCTGACACTCTTTGCACAAGCTATTTGTAGGTTTCACCAATTTAGGAAGATTTCTTACAGCCTGAGTATTGCTTATCTTGATGATGTTATCAAAATTCACATGACACATCCTTCTATGCCATAACCAACTCTGATCAACTTGAACAAATAGACAACTTTTATTAGAACCAACTAGATGGAAGATATTACCTTTTGTTTGAGTACCAGATGCAATCTTAGTTTCAGAGCTTCCAAAGATCCTGCACCTTCCATTCTTGAACCGGAGATCATAGCCTTTGTCCACCAACTGACCAACACTGAGAAGATTGTGCTTCAATCCTTCAACATATAGAACATTACCGGTTTTGCTCTTTCCATCAAAAGAAATAGTTCCCCTACCTCTGATTCTGCCAGCAGAATTATCACCAAACTTTACCATTCCTCCTTCATACCTTTCCAAATCTAAGAACTTGTTCTTGTCACCTGTCATATGGTGAGAACATCCACTGTCAATAACCCAATCATCCTTTTCTTCAACTTGGGCAGCCAAAGCTCTTTCAACAACCTTATGATTGGCAGATTCAGAGGATATTGAGTCTTCTTCCTTGATGGCAATAAACACCCATTCATTTCTGGATTTGCTTCCTATTTCTGATTCATCATCTGCTACTCCTTCATTATCATCTTCTTCATGAGCATAATAGCAGTGCTTTTGAAACCTTGATCTGTTAGCATTTGACCTTGCAGATCTTTTCAGGCATCTTGAAGCAAAATGACCAATCTTATTGCAGTTGAAGCACTTAAAGGGTAGTTTTCCTTCATACTTACCGGATCCTCTTGGTAGTCTCTTTGCAATGAGGGCTTCAAGTTGAGCTGTTTCTACTTCTTCCTCTTCCGTGTCTTTCCTTGCTTGATCATACCATGACAACTTTCTTGAAGAGTTCTCTCCCGGATCAAATCTTTGGTTGCCTTTCACATAGGCATTGGCTTTGAATGCAAATTCAATCTTGGGTTGATCATCTCCAAACTCAGTCATTTCAAATGCAGCCAGTTTGCCCACCAATTGCTCTCTTGTGACAGTTGTATGGGCTCTGAATTCATCAATGGTAGCAACCTTGATTTTGTAGGTAGCAGGAAGGGATCTAAGAATTTTGCAAACAATTTCATTTTCATCTAGAACTCCACCAGCATTCCTGATTCCACACACCAGCTTGTTTACTCTTGGCATAAAGGTAGTGATATTTTCATCATCTCTCATCTTCAATCTTTCAAACTTCCCTTTCAGACTTTGCAACCTTGCACTCTTGACAAACTCATCTCCTTCATACAGAAGTTCCAGTTTAGTCCAGATCTCATATGCAGTTGGTAGGTCAATAACATTTGAGAGATCTAAGTCATTCAATGCACTTAGAAGAGCTTCTTTGGTCCACAAATTATTTTCAGCCTCTGTGATTTCATTCAGAGTTCTCGGACCACCCTGTGGAGGTACATATGATTTTGTGACCATGGTCAAGTATGCTTTTCCCATACACTCCAAGTGACATTTCATGCGACCTTTCCAAAGAGTGAAGTTGGTTCCATCAAACTTAGGACTATCCTTCTTGTATGACAACATCCTGGATCTCCTCAAGCTGTTAATCTCCTTTCAGAGGAACTTGGCTCTGATACCAATTGTTGGATTTAGGGCACACAACTGAGAGGGGGGGTGAATCAGTTGTGCAAAAACTTGATTCTACTTCAAACACTTGATTCTTCTTTGTTAGTTAATAGCATATAAATTAACCATTCATGAAAGCAGAAAGCATAAACACTGGAGCAGATAAACATCAACACATTAGACACCAAGATTTTTGACTTGGAAAATCTGGTTAAGGGAAAAACCATGGGGTGATTAACCCAAGGATTATTCTCTGTTAGAAGAATAAGAAAAACAAATGGCACATGCCAGTCAGGGCTCACTACCTGAGCACACTGCTCACAAAGAGGCACACTGCCTACAAATAAGACACACTGTCTACAAGATCATAAGTATCACAACCTTGAACTGGAGAATGACATCTTCACCATGTCTGGATCAATTCCATTTAAGCTTGAAACACACCTGCTCTGCCCTTTCACTTTTTCGCTATATCACACTCATCCGCTTCAACACCCACTTTGAAATGAACTCACAAACCTTTTTTTATACAAGACATTGACTTAGGAACAATCATCTAAGTCAGAAATCAACCATAAGAACATTCGCAGGATGAATAACACATCCGGTCGGCCACCATAAGAACATTTGCAAGATGAACAACTCATCCGGTCGGCTAGTTTGAACAAGAACTTCATCCAGAAGAATGTCTTCAATTCTAGGCTCTACCATCAATGCAGACCAACAACACAACCTCAACATGATCCAAGAACCTTCACATGCTTGCTTGAATGACCGGGTACATCCACGCTTCCTCTACTCACAGGAATCTCTTCTCTTCCTCATCTAGAACTTCAAGAACACAGTCTACCGCCACTGTCATACTGAAACATGTGCTTGTGGATCTCCAAATCATGAACAAATTGAGATGACACATCACAAGGACATCCCAAATACTCCATCCAATCCGCAAGATAGGATAATGCACTTCTAGATCCCACCGGACCTCTTTGTAGCACTCTGTCACTCCAGAGCACTTCCCAGAACCGGTTCTACTTGATCAATCACAACTTCTTCAAATCTACATGCGGACCTCTGAAAACTTAATTGGATCATCTCAAGACTCATATCTACAAACTTTTTAATTTGCATCCTTTGGCCATCAACTTATGAGTACTTTTGCCTTCTTCTCATCACTGTTCTTTACTGTTCCTATTTGAGACTAATTTTCTCAATATCCTCAGCTCACAATTCATCCAACCCTTCTTGTCAATGAAATATGAATATGTTGACATCAATGACAACACTGATTAACCTCATACTTGCAACATCATCATAGTTCTAGATGCTTCTTGGATGGTCTGGTTCTTTCTCTCTACTACTCTATTCTATTGTGGAGCCCTAGGAGCAGACAACTGTCTCTTTATTCCATGTTTCTCACAGAATTCTATGAACTCACCAGATGTGAATTCTCCACCTCTATCAGACCTCAGACATTTTAATTTTAATCCAGTTTCATTCTCTACCATAGCCTTGAATATTTTGAATTTCTCAAGAGCTTCTAATTTTTATTTCAGAAAAGTCACCCACATCATCCGGGAATGATCATCTATTAATAACATGAAGTATCTATCACCTTGCACACTCCTGATTCTTGTCAGACCACATAGATCAGTGTGAACTAAGTCCAATAATCTGGTAGAAGATTGTTCCTTGCTTTTGAATGAGATTTTTCTTTGTTTACCTAACTGACATTCTTTGCATAAACTATTGGTAGGTTTTACCAATCTTGGAAGATCTCTTACAGCCTGAGTGTTGCTTATCTTGATGATATTATCAAAATTCACATGACACATTCTCCTATGCCCCAACCAACTCTGATCAATTTGAACAAATAGACAACTTTTACCAGTACCAACTAAGTGGAAGATATTACCTTTTGTTTGAGTACTAGATGCAATCTATGTTCTGGAACTTTCAAAGATCTTGCATTTTCCATTCTTCAATTGGAGATCATAACCTTTGTCCACCAGTTGTCCAACACTAAGAAGATTGTGCTTCAGGCCTTCAACATACAGTACATTACTGGTTTTCTCTTTCCATCAAAAGAGATAGTTCCTCTACCTCTGATTCTACCAGCAGACCTATCACCAAATTTTACCACTCCTCCTTCATACCTTTCCAAATCTATGAACTTAGTTTTGTCACCTATCATATGGTGAGAGCATCCACTATCAATGACCCAATTATCCTTTTTTCAACTTGGGCAGCCAGATCTCTTTCTACAATTTTATGATTAGCATATTTAGAGGGCATTGGATCTTCTTCCTTGATGGCAATAAACACCTAGTCACTTCCAGATTTGTTTCCTATTTCTGATTCATCATCTGTTACTCCTTCATCATCATCATCTTCATGAACATAGTAACATTTCTTTTGGAAACTTGATCTATTAGAATTTCGCCTTGAAAATCTTTCCAAACACCTTGAGGCAAAATTACCAATCTTGTTGCAGTTGAAACACTTAAAAGGCAATTTCCCTTCATACTTACTGAATCCTCTTGGTAGTCTTTTTGTAATAAGGGCTTCAAGTTGAGCAGCTTCTGATTCATCTTCTTCCAGATCTTTTCTTGCTTTCTCATACCATGATAGTTTCTTTGAAGAGTTCTCTCCCAAATCAAACTTTTGTTTTCCTTTAATAGAGGCACTAGCTTTGAATGCAGATTCAGTCTTGGGGGGCATCTCCAAACTTAGTCAATTCAAATGCAGCCAATTTACCAACCAATTGACCTCTTGTGATACCTGAAATAGATCTGAATTCTTCAATAGCAATAACCTTGTACTTGTAAGAATTAGGAAGGGATCTAAGAACTTTACCAAGAATCTCATCTTCATCCAAGACTCCACCAGCACATCTAATGCCACAAACAAGCTCATTTACTCTTGGCATAAATGTAGTGATATTTTCATCTTCTCTCATCTTCAGATTTTTGAATTTTCCTTTCAGACTCTGTAGCTTGGCACATTTAACATACTTGTCTCCTTCATGCAGAAGTTCCAGTTTTTCCCAAATCTTGAAAGCAGTTTGTAGGTCAACCACATTTGTTAGCTCTGAATTAGACAAGGCACTTAGAAGAGCTTCTTTAGTTTGTAGATTATTTTCAACATCTCTAATTTCATCTACGGTTCTTGGACCATTATGTGGAGGAGAATACTTCTTTGAAGCCATGATCCAATATTGCATTCCCATACATTGCAAGTGACATTCCATGCGAATTTCCCAAAGAGTGAAATTGGTTCCATCAAACCTCGGACTATCCTTCTTGTAGGACGACATCCTGGATCTCCTCAAGCAGTTCTGATACCAATTGTTAGATTTAAGACAGACAACCGAGAGTGGGGGTGAATCAGTTGTCTAAAACTTTCTTCCAATTAATCACTTAAATTATTTTCTTAATCCAACAACATAATAATAAATCAATCATGGAAATGTAATGCAACAATTCAAGAGTAGAAACACACTAACACAAATGACACCAAGATTTTGATGTGGAAAACCCGATTAAGGGAAAAACCACGGGGTGACTAACCCAAGATTGTATTCTCTATTAGAAGAATAGAAAGAACAAAATGGCACATGCCAATTAGGGTTCACTGCCTGAGCACACTGCTCACAAGAGGCCCACTGCCTACAGGAGACACATTGTCTACAGAATAATAAGTATTACATACTTGAACTGAAGAATAGCATCTTCACCATGCTTGAGTCAATTCCATTTAAGCCCAATACTTTTGTTCTGCCTTTCACTTTCCGCCTCTCTACCACACTCTCATCTCCACAAGATCCAACTGAAATGAATTTACAACTCCTTATTTATACAATACATCGACTTAGGAATTATCATCCAAGTTGGCATACATTACAGAGCACATACATAAATACAACATGACTTATTACAAAAAGACTTCACACGGATCAACACACTGTCGGCCACATAGATCTGAGACTTCAATATTTCTTTAGGAATATGCCATTCTTCATAGAACATCTTCAAGATCATCCGTAGGATGTGTAACTCATCCGGTCGGCCAGACTTAGGAAGAAGACCATCATCCAGAAGTAATTCTTCAATTACGAGCTCAATCTTCAATGCGGACCACCAACATGAACTTAGACACAATCCAAAGATCTCCACAAGCTTTCCTAAATCACCAAGAACATCCACACTACTTCTGTTTACTGAAATCATTCTCTCCTTCAACCTAGAAGCTCAAGAACACAATCTGTCATCACTGTCATATTGGAATAGATGCTTGCGGACCTCCAGACCACAAACCAATTGGGTTCTCAATTCACATTGACTTCCTAAACACTCCACCAAATCCACAGAACAAGATATTGCATTTCCAGATCTCACCGGACCTATCTGAGTCACTCTATCACCTCTGAACACCTGCCAAAACCAGTTTTACTTAAGAGGGAATAAATTCTTCAGATCTTCATACAAACCTCTAAAATCCTTACTAGATCATCTCAAGACACATATATGCAAACCCTTTGAGGTGCATCCTCTTATCTTCATCTTATCTGGGATCTTTACCTTACTGTCTTCACTGTTCTTCTCTGTTCTTGATTAGGACTAATTTTCTCAATATCCTCAGCACATAGCTCATCTAATCCTTATCATCAATGCAACAAGAGTATGTTGACATCAATGACAACACAGGTTAGGCCCATACTTGCAACAGTCTCAACTAAGGAAAACCTTAGGTGATTTAGATGTTTTGGAGGATAGATTTTTATGATGTTTAGAAGGATGCTTAAATCAACAAGTGAACTTAAATAGGTCTAGATTTTTGGATGTTGTAAGGTAGATGTTTCTTCTTACTCAAGGTAGACTTATGAACTTAAGAAAAAAGGGATGATTATTCTACTTGAAGGTAGACTAATGACCAACAAGAAAAATAGGATGTGAAAGGATAAAATCTAGATTCAATTTTTAGCTCAAAGGTTGATTTGGGATATGGTTGATTGAATTTTTGATTATGGGATTTTTTTGGATATTTTGGATTTTGGATAGATGAGTGAAATTGGGATGGAGTTGTTGGATGATGGATTAAGTTCCAAAAGTAAAAATCAAATGGATAAGATCATGAAAGGGGATGGATTATGGCTGGGTACAATAGCTTGATGTATGAAGAAGGGTCCAATAGTGAAAATGATTATTCTCTAAGGCCCAAATGGGAATGTGGATGAAAATTTTGAGTCAAAATGGTTATGGGGATGTTTTCTTGATGGATTTTGGGCAAGGTGGTTGTGTATTATGGATGTGTAGATTCCAAAGGTCCCAAAATGGTTTTCTAGGCACATGTGCAAGCTATTTTAAAAATAGCACCAAAACTCAAAGGATAAGGTGCCACAATAGTGAGTAATGGCACCAGAGGTCTAGAAAATGGCGTTGCAACTATCACAGGGGATATTTAGGCACAAAATAGAGGGTACTTGGCACCAAAGCAAGGCAGTGAATGGCATATTTTTGGTAAAAAATGGGATTTTGAGTCAAATTTTGGACTTTTGAAGGTCAAATGATCGTGATTTTTGGAAAAAAGTCAAATGTTTCAATGATGGTTCAATGACTTAGGAATTTTTGGATAATGTCAATGATGTTTTTCTTGGTAAGCATGCAAACACTTCAAACAATCTAGAACACAATGGCCAAAGTTTTTGTTGTGAAAATGTGAAAATTTATCAAGCACTTGTAAAACCTAAGGTGAGCAAAGGACAATATTTGTTGGATTCCCACTTAGATTTATCTAGCTGCACTTACTTAGAGTGGGTAGCTTAGAAGTTTGGTGGCACTGGCTCCCCCTTACACGACACACACTTCTCGGGCACACCAAACTTCAAATTTCTAAAGACCCGAAGATCTCAAGAAATTTTCTATCTCTACTTTGAACTGCGAGAACGTGGGACGGCTTCAGAGGTCCGACCTCCTATGCTAACAAATAGAAGTTTTTTGGCTGCTAAAACAAAGGTTCATAGTGGGAGAACATTTGGGGGATTGACACATTATGAACATCTAGTAAACCACTTAAGGTTTTAAATAGCTCTACTAGGAGTTTCATATACACAAGGTACAACTTCCATTCAAGCTAACATTGTATGGTAAGTGCTTATACTAATTTGGACTTGGCTTTTGCCTTATCCTATTTTATATAGTAGACCAAATGAAAGTACTATTTGGGGTTGCCAATGAGTTCTCCTTGCAGATGTGTCTCAGGAGTAGACCCCTCCTAAAAAGAAAAAAGAGAGTAAAACCATTTCTCTTCACCCAAGATCCTTTTGAAGGCGAGGGGAGAGGATACTTTGATTCTATCCCTTGGGTAACACAAATGTGCAAGCGCACAAGACACATCAAACAAAGATTCTATGTTCTTTTTAAAGCCCAAAATGAAATGTGCCTATGATTGTTTGCAAACAAGGTTAATTTTATGCACCAAATCTAAATGTTTTCTAGGCTAAGCAAGCAATGTTCTTTTTAGTGCACCAAAATGAAGTGTTTCTAGGCTAATAAAACCCTACAAACAATGTTAGTAGTCTGATTTTAATGTCTTGGACAAACGTTTTTGACCTATAGAAAACATTCAACACCCTGCATAGATTCCAATGTCAGCACAAAAAATAACACCAAAACAGAATATAAAGGTGCCACAAAACAATAAAATGGTGCTACAAAAGCCCTAAATGGTGCTACAGATAGAGAAACCACTATTTTCTAACTATTAGAGTATGGCACTACAGAGTACACAAATGGTGCTACAATAACAAAATGTGCTATAGATTTTAGAAATGGTGCCACATAGATCGAGAGATAACTACTGTTGATTATTATAGATAGATGATGCCATAGAAAATAAGAATGGTGCTACAAAAGACCGAAATGGCACCAAATTGTTGTTTTTACCTTTGTTTGTCTTGTTTGTTGGACCAGATAGTGTCAAACTAGACACAGATAGTGCCAAAACGACACAATGCTTCAAAAGGGGCTACAAAAGGAATGGTTAATAGTAAATATGGATTCAAAGTGTTATAAGAAGGATTATTGTTCCTTTTAGACACCCCCCCATTAGTTCAAAACACCCAAGAAAGTGTTAGTCCAAATAAAATGAGTGAGGGAGAAACACAAAAGTTATGCTACAAATTTTGGCATTATCTCCCCCTCTTTCATTGACTTTACTGTGAAAACAGAGAGCCAGTTATCTAAAAAAACACTTAAAACATTCAAAAAGCCACTAAAAATCTAAACCATGAAACAAGTGTTAGTCAAGGTGTCATGTAGAAAAGGTACCAGAATAGTCATAAATGGTGCCACAGGATGCAGAAATGGTGCTGATGCACGAGGAAATAGCGCCAAACATAGAGTATTTAGTGTCGGGCCTGCAAAAACATGTCTTAAAACACCAAAAACTCACTCAAAATGTTGGTTTGGACCTTGTGGGTCCCACCGAGTGTGCCAAATGAGGTTAAAGAAATCAAAATGAAGATAAAATACCAAATAGAATGCATAAAAATGACTAGTTATACCTTCAATATGAAATCCAAACTCCTTGTTAAGGTGGAGAGCCTTACAGCCTTAGGCTCTTTCTTTACCCATTATTCCTACGTGAAATATTCTCAAAACTTATATGTAAATCACTAGAATCCTAGCTCACAATGATAGAGGATGGAGAGATTTTGGCATGATAACAATACTCAAATTGTGGATGTTGAAATCGTTGAAGAGGCTCTATTTATATTCTTTTTGGAGAGGAATTTGATCCAAGTGTTGAGATTCATTTGAGAGAACAATGGATGAGGATTAATGTGAGGTGGAGGGCTTAGATTCAATCATGGGAAATGGAGGGATGAGAATAAAGATGAATTTTTAATTCATCTTGGGAAGAGAAGTGAATTAAATGAGGTTGGGTGAGATGGATTAGATGTGAATTAAAAATTCACATGGGGAAGAGAGGAGGATTAGAAATGAATTAAAAATTCATTTTGGGAAGAGCTCCAATTAATGGGTTATGACATGTGTAAGGGGTGTAAGAGATTATTAATGAGATTATGAAATGTTTTATGTGGTATAAATATCAATTTTTTATTTGGGGGATGTGGGGAGGAGTGTTAAACAAGGTTTGACCATTTTAATTAAGGTGATTATCCTGATTAAAATTGTTGTAGTAAATTAGTGGATGGGCTAATTAGGGGTTAGGATTAATTAAATAATGTTTAATTTAATTAATCATAGGTCTAGGGTCATGTAGGTTAGACTAGGTAATTAAATAATAAGTATTTAATCAACTAGGGTAGGGATAAGTTGATTAGTAGGTTGAATTAATTAAATAAATATAATTTATTTAATTAATCAAGTTTAATGAAAGGAGTGAATTAATCAAATAAATATTTGCACATTTATTTAATTAATTAGGCTAATGTTAGTAAAGGGGGAACTATTGAATTAATTTAATTAATTCAATTTAA
Organism: Cunninghamia lanceolata; assembly: GCA_027924645.1. Classification (NCBI taxonomy): domain Eukaryota; kingdom Viridiplantae; phylum Streptophyta; class Pinopsida; order Cupressales; family Cupressaceae; genus Cunninghamia; species Cunninghamia lanceolata. The sequence goes on from BSBN01000030.1 coordinate 1,651,338, forward strand.
AGGGGAAAATGATGGTGTTGGAATGAATAATTAATTAATTGGAAGGGTAATTGGGGATATTATTGATGTCGGAGGTTGGTTAAGTGGTGAAGACATTTTTAGGTGTCTACAAGTTGATACAACAATTCTTTGTCCATTGTTCCTTTCATTCATCCTTGATCTGCATTGGTTAGCCTTGTGTCCAAATCTATTGCATGAAAAACAATTGCCATTGAAAGATTGAGTGTTCCTTCCATTATTGTAATTGATCCTTATCTAACTTCTGCATTCACTAGCTCTATGACCAAATCTCTTGCATATAAAGCAATTACCTTTGAAAGTTTGAGAATTTCTTCCATTGTTGAACCCATGTTCCTTATCTGACTTCTGCATTCATTATCTTTGTGACCTACTTTATTGCAAGTGGAACACTGACCAGAGAATGATGGAACATTTTGATTCACTTTGCTCCTACATTGAGTAGCCTTATGACCAAACTTATTGCATGTATTACATTAACCATTGAAATAAGGGTACCATTGAGGATTTGGTTACCTAACCGGTGGTCTTCTAGGTTTGTTCCTTTGATTCTGGATCTGTTTTCCTTTGTCCTTCTTGATCTCAGCACTCTTTTCTTGACCAATTTTAGAACTTTCACATTTCTCAAGTCCCAAGCCTTCTTTATCATCAAGACTCTTCTGACTTGCAAGCATTCTATCAAGTTGGGTAGCACTCACTCTGAATTTGTCTTCTTAAATCCATGTCTATTTCAAATCAGCTTTTAGATCCACAACTTCTTGTTGAAGCTTTGTGCAGTCTTCAGTTTTACTTTTCACCAACTGATTTAGGTCTTCTTTTGCTTTTGCTCTTTTTACAACTTCCACTTTCATATTATTTAAGGTGTCATTTGTATATATCAATTGTTCACTAACCTCCTTATACTTTTCTTTAAATTTCTTGACTTTCTCCCTCAATTTTTTGATGCACTCATCTGCTTCCTTGACATTATCTTTCAGATCCCTGTTTTCTAATTCAACATTTTCAAGATCCTCAAGGGAAATCTTGAGTTCTTCGTTGACAAGCATGCATTCTTCTTCTTTAGTTTCAATTGAATCAATTTCTTCAAGAGGAGTAGGACATTTTTTACCTGCCATGTGTTTAGTCTCCAAGATCTTCCTCAAGTTGTTAGACTTTTTCCAAGGAATCAGGCTCTGATACAAATTGTTGAACACCCAAAATACTGAGAGGAGGGGTGAATCATTATTCTATTAAACTTCTTACTTGTTAAACTAGTAATCCATTTATCGCATGCAAAGACAAAGCAAATTAAACATAGAAGAAACAACCATAATGCATCACACATGAACACCAAGATTTTTACATGGAAAACCCTAAACTGGGAAAAACCATTGTGAGTGTTAGCTCACAATATATTATGTAGGAACATTACCGAATTATAAGAAGGCTCACTATGCAGAGCTCACTTCCCAAAGAAATGCTCACTACAAGAAAGGCTCACTGCCAAAACAAGCTCACTACCTAAAGAATGAAAGAAGGAAGAAGAATGGCTCACTTCCAAACTACTCAGATTGCATTTACACATGCATGGTTATAGCTCCAATGAAGCTTAGAAACATTGTCTCAAAACTCTTCATCTTGATTTCTCTCTTTCACTACTCTGCTTTTACATTAAGCAAAATCTCTCTTCTTCTGCTCTTGTCACCTGTCATGTACTTCACATTCACATTCAAAATACAACCCCCAAACACTGAATTAAATCCCATATATATATATATATATATGCAACGCTCAGAATCTTCATATCAGGTTGGCCTAATAAGGTGTAGCATGTAGTCATGCCTTATGTACTCTATCAGCCAAATTCATTCACCAAAATTCATAGTGGACCCAAACAACATTTGAAATACCTTCTCATATGCCGGCCTCAACTCATCTACCACTTAGAATTAAGTTCTAAACAATAGAACTTACCGCATACAAATTAAACTTGTCATGTCGGCCTTAAACAAAGACTATCACTGGTTCACTTAATCTGTCAAACTACATCTCTTACTGCGGAAAAAGGACTTGCTCAAAATCATATCAAACACTCCTTAGACATCATAGATCATACCTTCATAACTGCAAAGCAAAATATCTTCTTGCGGCAAAATGTGGACCCCAAGAACACATGACATGTCATAGTCAAACACTGTCAAATAATGTAGCGATACTCAGTAGCTTATAACTATCTTTCCGGTGGACTTCAGAACCTACAACTCTAGATTTAGATACTTCATACAAGTGTTTACAATACCTCAAAATTGCAAAACAAGATATGCAACACCGGAGGGATTTGGACCAATTCAACTAAGTGTTTTTCTTTGAATATCACTATCTTTTGCTCTATCAAACTTAGGTTGTTTGGAGATATGCTTCTAGTACTTATCAAGACCTAAAATCTTGGATATAATATCTCCTAAGGACTACAAACAACATACCAGAACTGCATGATCTAATCTTCAACTATGAACCAATGCCATCCAATACATTGTCTCTTTGTCGTTGTCTCCTATATACTATCAACACTTAGCCAAAAAGACTAAGTCCTCTTCACTGGACCAAACATTTTGTTCTAATCTTGTTCCTTTTCTTGTTTCCATCAATGAAAACACTCTCCAACATCATGCTCAACCAAGTTTGCCAACAAGGATAGCTATGGAATCTATTAGCACACCTAGCACTACTCCAACTAGGCAGGTAGCTCCTTTAGATCTAGACTGGCAAGTTGGTAATCTAGGTGAGAATTTTATTTTTACATTGTGATTTGAGTAAAATACTAGATGTTTATTTGATTTTGATTTGATATGATGAGAGATATAACTATATCTTTGTTTGAATTTTATAGTGCACACATGGGAGTGGCTCAACTTTATAGGTTGTCATCACAAACATGGTGCCCATTGTCTAGCTTGAGTGGGTTGTATGGACCAATTATAGGCCCCAATAGACTACCAAGTGACATGTAGATATTTTTGAGCATGTGGCACAACTAAGAGCTGCATATGAGGAGGGTCAGGTCCATTTGGACTGAGCTACTATCGAGGTCATTTCTATCATTACGAAGTGGGACCAGGCGGTTTCCCAGGACAACACTCATGGAAGAGTGGGATCAGGTCATTACAAGAGTTGAGAGTGTAAAGAGTGTACGTGACACTCTTCAGATCTAGTTAGATTGTGTGAGGATAGACCTATAGAGGATTTATATGGCACCATCTACCAATTTAGATCACCCAAGGGTATAAGGCCTGATGGTTGAGGTAAATAGATTGTGAGCTAAGGTGATTTAGCTACAGCAAAGTGAGTTGTGTCTCATAGCCAAGGCAATAAATCTGAGAGGCACATTGAGGGGCCTTCAAAAATGGAGTAGATATTGCACCCATTCACGGTCTATGGCCTCCCATTAGGATGCTTTTGTGTAGCATCCACCACCAGGACCAGAGGGATCAAGCAACTACGCACCCTAGGAGTGATGTAGATTTTTGTATATTGTATTTTTGACACACCACATTTTGACATAATGGTAATTTTGTATATGATGTATCGAGAAACTAATTATATATATATATGAGATTTTGGGATTTTGTTTAAGATATTTGTGTTGTAAAATTTTGTATGTTTTGTCTATGTGATTGAAATTGTTTAATTAAATGCTATTCAAATCTAATTAGACAACTTAATAAATATGTTTAAATAAATGTTAAATTATCTAATGAAATAATTAATAAAAAAATTTACCCAATTAAATACAATAAATATCTAATTGGTAAAATTGTGATGGAATCTATTTTATTAATACTATAATAGATCTAATTAAATAATTGAAAAGTGATTAATTAATTGTTTGCAGAATTAAAGAATTGACATGGTAAAGAGAATGAGGTAAATTTCATTAAAAATGAAAGTTACTACTAACATTCAAGATAGCATTAATTGTATCAAGAATAGAAACAATAGCATATACAAAGATGCAAAGTACTATAAAATACTAAACAAACAAATGCATTGTGTTTTAAAGAAGAAAATTGTATATTCAAGAAATACACAATTTTGAAAATAAATCATAACATTGACTAATTGAGTTGATGATAGAATGGCATAAGATAATAAAGAATAAATTTGCTATTCAAATGTCACATAAAGAAAAAATCTAAGCATAGAAACAATGCAAATGCATAGCAATAATGGGCTCTTTGAGAGGATTATCATCCATCATGGAGAGACCATATGCACAGAATCTATACACAGAGGTGACAATGTAAGGGCCCAACCAATTCAAATTAAATTTTTATTTAGCACCTAGAGGGGTGTTCACATTATGCTAGTTTTTGTACAACACCAAGTCACCCTCTTTGAAGGATCGATGTATAAATATCTGAATGTAACTATGATTCAAAGTCTTTTGATAGGCTTGAAGATGTTTGAGAGCATTGATATGCTATTCATTGAGCATTTCAATTTGTAGAAGATGTTGATCACAATAATTGGTATCATCAATGAGGCCTCAGAGGGAAACTCACAAAGAAGGAATTTCCAACTCTAGAGGCATAATAGCATTTGTGCCATAGATGAGATTGTATGAACTAGTTCCTATGGTTGTACAAATACTCATGAGTTAGGCCCATAATGTGTAAGAAAGCTTAGTGTGCCAATCTTTAACATGTTCATTAACAGTTTTGCAAAGAATTTGTTTAATGGTTTTATTGGAAGCTTCTGCTTGGCCATTAGATTGTGGATAGTTTCACATAGAGAAGCATTGTTGAATGTGGAATTTTTTGAGGAACTGCTTTACATTCTTGTTCTTGAATGAAGTGTCATTATTAGAAAGAAAAGTGGAAGGAAGTCCAAAATGAGAAATGATCTTATCAAGAAGAAAATGAAAGATAACTTCAGCAGTCATGAATAGAAGTGGGACAAATTTGACTCATTTCATGAAGTAATAAGTGTAATGTCGTAAATTGTGCTCACCCATAATTTCATCCTATGTTTGGTACTCACTTTGGTGTCCATGCCCTAGTGTGTTTATAGGATCATTTCCAACATTAGCCTTACCCTCAATCCACGAGAGATGCCTTACATTGCTTTGACCCTTTATGCTAATCATATCCAAAAACTCTAAAAGTTCCTAAATCCTAGATTTATCCCTAAGGAATTAGACATTTTAAGAACTATATTTGATAGGACTCTAGTGCTAAGTGCGAACATTTGTGCCATGCACAGATGTCTTCATAGCCTCTATCAGTCCTACAATCATTTTTAGAATTTGTCTTTTCACTTGCGCGATTCACTGAGATTTTCTAAGTCCTTATCTGTGCCCAGACAACTCTTATTCTTGATTTTTCATCCCCGCATTCTTTATTTAAACAAGTTAGTTTTCCATTGCAAAGCATTAATCCTTTTCCATAGTGAAGCTTTGACAAAATCGATACTGATTTACTTTCATGACAAAACTCTATTAAGATTTGGGAACCAACAAATATTGATTAGTTTTACTAAGATCTCACTATATTTTTCCATCAAAGTGTGGTGAACTCCATAGGATCTTGATTGGAACCGCTACCTACTAAGTGGCTTTCATCTTTTATTATGAGGTGACAAAGTTATGGTTGATCCTCGCCTTCGCTTTTCGCTCCCTGTGATCTATTTGGTATCATGCTCATCTTTGTGGGTTGATTTAACATCACCATTTTATCTCTTACATGTAGAGATTGTTATGAAAGGTTGCTCTAAGTTGCTAAGTAGGTTTTGGTATATTATTGTTTATTTCATTTACTACTTTGTCAATGTTCGCTACAATCTTAGACACACTTAATATTTAGAACACACACTATTTTATTTATCTATTGATCTGGATATCATTGAGGTGGAAACAGCAAAATGGGGTTTGACTAAGGCAAGCCCCTATATAGCCCACCCCCTTTTCCTCTGTCTCTGTGTTTCTAGGTCTAATCAAGAAGTCTAACGACCCAAAAGACAAATGAAAAAGTAGGCACAAGGACATAGAACTAAGATCTACACCATACTGTGTCGTACAAACTATAGCACAATGCGCAAATGTCTATGCCATGCACTATCGTCCTTGGAAGTGGGCTCCATCTTCTGGTGCCAAGTTCTCTATAATTTTACCTTTATGTTTCTATATTTCATTTCTAAAAATATTTTATATATCTATGTATTTTTCTAGTTTTCCTTGATTTAGATACCTATCTTATCACTCAATTGCAACAAAGGGACATAACCCAGACCATTTTGCCCTTCCTGAATGAGTAGAGGCAAACTATATGTCTTTGTTGGCTAGTGTCCTAGTGTTCAATAGAGATTTGCTTTGATTATGAGTAGATTAGTTAAAGGCATTTTTCTATTAAACATTTTGGTGAACTCGGCATCTTTCTTCTTGCACATTCTGATAGCTTATTTTCATTCTTAGTTTGGAAGTGAGTAAGTTTTTAATTATGTTAGATTTCTTTTTCCAAACCTTTAGCACTTATGACGAACCATATAGCCATGATGATTTTGACATGTTAGATGAAGTTATTGATGAATTCATCTCTGTTGAATCTTCCGCTACAGTTCTTAAAACATCTTTCTTCAAGAAGTTGATAAACACGATTTATATTTTCAGTTCCCAACAAGAACCTGAGAAACCAAAAATCTGTGTTCATCTCTCATCTGAAACACAAAAATAGTCTAAACTAGTAATCATTGTTTGCGGTGCTCAAAACCCACTTCAACCTCTTGATTACTTCACAAATGTCACAAGATCAATTACCTCAAATGTGTCACAACCACCTCATTATCATGTGGTTGCTCACATATACAACACTAGACTTAACAAGAAAAGTAAACAATCTTCTTTTGTTCTTGCTTCGCTTCCGGTTTCTCTTGGTTCCCAAATTAGCAGACATCAAACTCTAAAGATTTGCCACTTCTTATGCTCAAGTTTAATGGAAGATTTGGCCAACAAAGACAAGAGATTGTTTGCACTTGTCTCTCCTTCACTTTAGGTTCTATCGCACCTAAGGGGGTATCCCTCATTCACAACAAAAGATTTATCCATGACTCACTCAGGCAAAATGCTCTCAAATATGCACCAAGATTTATATGATAAACCCTAGACTAGAAACATTCTTGGATTATCCCAATGGTTGAATCTGAGAACATGCAACTAAAACCCTAGATCCTACTCCTAAAATCTAAAAGATTACTAATGATGTTATGATTTTGTTTTGTGCTTGGATGAAAGACTTGGGCTTTGACTTATAAACTCAATACAAACTCTGATCGGTGCTTATCTCAGGGCAATGGAGTTAAATAGATGTATATGTGTGAAAGATTCTCATAAACTAAACATAATATTCAAGTTTCAAGGGGCTCAGTTAGTATCTACCTTACAGACACCACCCAAGAAAGAGTATCCAGTTAGTTCTCTACATACATACATCCCTACTGTAATACATTCTTCCCCATATTTAACCCAGAACATTTAATCTATTCCTTGAATAGAAGTAGAAGATTAAGCATGCAATATAGTAAACCTATATTTTAGAACCTTAAATAACCCTTAGTTATCTGATTCAGAAGAAGAGATGCATACAACTATGGAGACAATTAACTAAATACGTGCATTTAGCATTTTTCATATACATCAACATGAAACTGAATAATATTTATGCAGAAATACTTTCAACACATAACTCATAGACTTGCAAAGCAAGAAATGAAGCAACCCAACAAAACCTATATTTTATTTGCTCCTCAAAACTTCCAAACTCTTCCAGCCACCAAAATGAGAGCCCAACAGTTTTTTTATAGCCTCAAACATGCTACCCTAAAATTAACTCATTCTAGAGATAGGTGAGATATTTTCACATTACAATTTTCCCTCCAAAATGCATTGGGAATAAAATATTCTATATTAAAAAGAGGAGAGGAATAAATGAATAGAATATATTTTAATATTCCCCTTTTAATTTTACATTTTTCAATTTTCCAATTTTTTGCACGGCAGTAGCTAAAAAATCCTCATTCCTCTGTACTGATGCAACATGAACTCTAAAATCTTCTTCTTCAGCTCTACAATTTTATTCAACCTCTGAGGAACATTGCAGCAGTGTTCAACTGAAATTTTTGCCCAAATCAAATTTTCTAGGTCATTTTTTGCCAATACTGAGCGTTTTTCACTCTTCTGGCACTCTACAATCCTTGTAAACAGCCTAAAAACCTTCGCCAATGCATGAGGAATGGTTGTAGGAAGATTTTGCAGCCTGGAACAACAATTTTGGGCCAAAAAATGCCTTCAAAAAAGTGTCCAAAGCCTAAAAACGTGATATGCATCTCAAAACTTCAACAAAATTCATCCAAAGCAGCCAAAAAAATAGAGATACCTAACTTTAACCTAAGAAAAGAGAAAGGGGCTAAAAAGGCCCTGCGATGGGCATTTCGCACGATCGTAGGGGGCTAAAGTTGCATGGTAGAGAGATGTGCGATGGTGTGAAATGCCCATCACACCCTCTTTTTTTCTTTTATAAACCTTTTCAAATGTTTAATTAAACCTTTTCTTAATATTTGACTTTATGTCCTCACGTTCAAACCTTTTTTAAAATGGCCCTTTAATATTTAATTTTTATATTTGCATTTTTAAAACTTTGATACTTAGGCCATTTTAATTTCCTCCTCCAGGCATATGGTGCTTTTCCATTACAGGCAAATGGGATGTAGGATGGTAGTAAAAATTTGCGAAAGAGCTTTATTAATTATTTCAAGCAAACCCATCTCCTCGGAATTCACTTCGCCGACCAAATTCAGGGACCTGCTTTGTAAACTAACTCGTCGGATGAGTTTGCTACAACTGAGATGCATTAAAATAATGCATTATATGGTCTCCAATTTTGATGAAATTGGAACTGGAGACGTTTGAGACCAAATCGAGAACTGGGTCACCCTCAAAATCATGAAATTTGCAACTTCCCAGAATACCAAATCTAGCCCGGTCGCAATCAAAAAATAATTAAATACCCCATCGAAACTCATCCTGGGAGCACAAAACTAAGCAAGCGTGTTACCATATGCACCAAGAAACTTCTTGCCAAATGGATTTGTAATATGAATTCTGAACTAAAAAATTTTAATCGCCGAAGGTGGCCTTTGGGGTAGATTGAGCAGCCTGTCAACCTAGCCTTTGTTGACACCTCGAAAGAATATTGGCACATCAAATTTGCAAAATTTGAGGGTGCCACCAGTGGCTCTTGCTCGGGGATGCATGCCTCTTGTAGGCATTACGAGATTCTAGTCATCTCCGGGATGTAGACCAAGTGCCTACTCCATTGGGCTGCAGAGTCAATGCTCCATCTTGCATTAAAAATCACACCTTTAATTTTTATTTGGTGGCCTCGGGCCACCAAAATGGAGAACCAGTACTTTCCTCTATCAAACACTTGATTCTAATTTGACTGACCCAGACACAATCTGAAAACATGACTAAAATCTGTCTAATCACATGCGTAGTCACTGACATCTCTAACCATTTCTCTGAGCATGTCACTATCAATGCAACCTCTGTCACTCTGCACCTTAAAATCAGGCATATCACCACACACTAACTCTTCACCATCAAGTAATGTATGTATGTCATATTCATCAAACAATGCATTCTTATATGGCATATGACATTTCTCATCATCTATGTCACTTTTATGCATTATAAGATGATCTCTTAGCTGAATTGAAAACTGAAAACACTCATAGTCCCTCATATAGCTAGGATCATTAGGTCTCATTTCATCATAAGTTTGCATATCAAAAAGGAAACTATCATATTCATTTATGTGCACCTCATGCAAACAACCTTCAATTGCACCAAATAGGAAGGGTTCATACTGATGCAGGAGCATCCCTGGTTTAAAAGCAATCTTGCATCAACCAAAAATATTTGCATTCTAGTTTGTTTGCAGTTTGTTTCTTTTCATTTTCCCAGTTTAGTTCAGGCAATTCAATTAGACGCAGTTTCAACTTGTGGTCCAATTTTGGCATTTCACATCTTACGGATCTAGACTTAGCATCTTCATTCATTCATCTACATCATATCAAGAATTTAGAGCATTTGGATCAGTTACTGGAAAGATATCACTATTAGAAGATCAACTATTTTTCTCAGAACAGAGTAGCCTAACAGTCTCAGACAGATCAGCTGAAGGAGAAGGCTTACGAATCATTCCTTGACTTGCAGATCTCAATGACACATCATTCAATGTCCTTTGGTTCATGGCTGACCTTCCCCAAGGGTCTGCACATTTGTTCCATTCATTTGAGGAAGTGTTCTATGCATTTATGTCTGACCTATCTATGAACACGTTACAGCTCTTCATTGGAGTTTGTGACCTTCCTTGGCTGACGCAGAGGAATCTATTGATCTGAAAATGATATATATTAATATAATAGATCCTTAGGAAAGCAGTTATTCACATAAGAAAGATCTAATAGTTTAGATTTATGCGATGGAGCTTCAAAGCTTTATCTTGCGCATGTATGTAATTAGGCATGTGAGCCCTAATTGTAAGCCCGCATGTTGCCGGCCAGATTGTATTTGAATTCTATGATATACTAAATGACTGAATCTGCATGTGTTCCATTTCTTGAGTTATTTTTTTGTGTTTACTCTTGCTTCACAATCTGGACAGTTCATTCTGTGAACCCTCCTACCGTGACTACACCACATACTCTAACACCTCTCTGAACTGGATATTGTTATGCTAATAAGAGCATACATATAAGAATTTTAACTCAACTACTCCATAATACCCTTCAATATCTTGGAAATGGCATTCATCTATATCATGGACATTCCACAAATCAGTAAATCTATCTAAATTAACTTCAAAATCTTTCCTCATGTCTATGTATACATTTTCACAAGAAGGCTTAGACAAGTCTAAATATTCTCCATCATAATGGTCACCAAATGAGTTGCTCAGAACTTGACCATCTCTGCAATAAACTTCATGATATATGTTGATCTCTCTTTCATCAGTATAAAGTTTGGAATCCTCATCAACAATAATGCTTTGATTTTCATCATACTCAACCATGTCCTCATCATCATATGTGTCATCAACTTGGAAAAGGCCTAATCCAAGCGTCTCAAATTCATTATAGTATGCTATTGGTTCATGGATAGCTAAACATGCATCTTTATTGCCACATACACCAATGAATCCCTTGTGTGAAGGAGTGCCAACTTATGTGTCATGAACAAAATTATAATTAATAAAAGAACAATCATGCTCAACACTACTACTTGTTTCAATCTCTGATTGCTCTTCATCATCTTCCTGTGTCTGAATATAAAAAGGAAATGATTCAAACAGGGACCTATTCTTTTGTTTACTTATTTCTTCTTTATCCTAGGCACAATACTCACAAACTCATTCCAACAAATACTCATTTCTGCCCATAACCTCATCACTGTTTTTAGAACCAGATACCTCAACCTTGAATTGGGAGTCATCATTGATCCTCTCATTGGCATCCTTTACTGGTGAACAATCCAATTGAGTATTGTCATTAGCATTATGTTCAAACATAGCAGCATTATGTTCAAACACAACATTCTCAACTTCTATCTTCTCATTTACATATTTGTCTTCAAATGATGCCACAATCACTTGGTCATTTGCAACCACATAGCTGCTATTTATACCAATTCTTGTGGATAGCGAACCGTGTATGTGCTTATTCCTCATTTTCTCTGCATTATCTAAAAACTTGTATGCCAGATGCATATCTGTTATCTTGAATTCTCTCACCAATGTACAAGAGCCTTCCTCAAAGGCCTCAAAGTACATAATAATGTAGGTTGGAGTATCAGGTCTGAAGTCTTCAGGGATTTGTGAAAGGGCAACTACAAGTCTATGATTGAAATCAATACTGGACTCTTCATCATGTCTTCTAATTTGTTTTAACCTTGCAACAAGATCTGTTGGCAAGAGACACTGTGTGGCTTCAGAAGTGTTGTCATGCAACAAAGTCTATTCTACACATCCCCAGTACATAATATGCCTATACCGGAAGTCAAAGTGAAGATTGTTTTGGTCCAGTGGACAAGAAAATAGTATGCAACGTGGTCTGAGAATCAGGTCCAAATTTCTCAAATGGTGTAACTCAATAAGTTGCAGAAAAAGATAAAGCATGAAAAAGCTATGAGCTTTTGAGTGATGGGTTCTAGTCAGACAGAGCAGACAGAGGAAGAACTGACCAACAGAGTACCAGACTTCAATCTGGATGTATGAAAGGTGTTGATCAAGCAATTTATGGCATTATACATTATTGTCTGACATGATTAATGACTTCTATGTCTACGTTTTTGATGCACATCATCAACAAGCAAGGATTCAGCGGACAAAACAGAAACTTGCAAATATTCCAAGTGTTCTTGTTGCCGACTATGAAGTTGTTGGAAATCCTTGATGCAGATATATATATACTCAATAGATTCAAGCTTGTGGAATTTTGTGTGTGTGGATAAGTGGAAGAAAATATAGGGAGAAGTGTGAAACAATGATTTGAATCCAGAATATGACTAAAAATTCATATTGAGCAGAGGAAGAATGAAATGTGCCAAATCAGTATACAGTGCCTAATCGGAACTGATTTCTTGCATGTATGGATGTTCATCAGTTCAAACGCCTTGGTATCATCTATAAGTGTTTGTAGATAGTGAGTCTCTTGTAGGCAGTGAGCCTCTTGTGAGCAGTGTGTTCGGGCAATGATCCCTAATTGGCAAGTTTCATTTTGTACTCTTTTATTCTTTTAACAGAGAATACAATCTTGGGTTAGTCACCCCATGATTTTTCCCTTAACAGGGTTTCCATGTAAAAATCCATGTGTTGTGTGTTAATATCACTTCTATTCTTATGGTTGCTTATGCTTTCATGTTTTGATATATCATTGAATGTTGAGATAAGAAATAATTAAGGATAACTGATTCACCCCCCCTCTCAGTTATCTGCCTTGTTTCCAACAATTGGTATCAGAGGTTAGTTCCTCTGAACAAGCCTAACATCTTGACAAAGATCTGGGAATCTCAATGGATGTATATGGTATGAAAGAACAACTTTAGTCTGCCCTAGATGATCTTGAACAATCCCACTCTGAGGTCAATAATTTGAGAGAAAGACTTAAGGAAGTTGATGATTTCATCAATGAGATGAAAGAAAAACTTAGTATTTATGTGAAAAAGAGAAAGGAACTACTCCAGAAATTAGCAAATCAGAATGAAGCCAATAATACTGATGAGGATCTAAATGAGAAAACTAAGCTATGTGAGAAGTTGTCAAAAGAAGTCATTATGATAAGACATGAAATGGAATCAGGGGTTATGAAATTCACCCAAGAAATTGAAGAGAAGAGAAAGACTAAAGATAACCTAAAACAATCCCTCAAGGAGAAAACAGAGGACTACCACAAAATAGACAGAATAATTAGGCATCTTGAATCTGATCTTGAAGAAGCCAAAGACAATGAAGAACAACTTGAGATCTAGATAAACACTCTTAAACAAGATCTTCAATCTGCAAATGAATACAAAGAAAAATTTAAGATAAGCTCAGCCCAACTTGAAGTTGTTCTTGCAAATCAAAAGAGAGTAGATGACAAGTGTGGCTTGGGGTATGAGAAAGGTGAAAGCTCTGGATCTGGACAAAGGAACTTTGGACCAGGAAGTCAAAGAAACAAGCCTAGAAGACCTCTGATAAGGCAACCAAATGCCCAAAGATATCCATCTTTCAATGGAAATTGTTTCAATTGCAACAAATTCGGTCATAAAGCAACTCAGTGCAGGACCAGAATGAATCAGAACAATTCATCCTTCTCTGGTCAATGTTTTAGTTGCAAAAGGTATGGTCACAAATCTCATGAATTTAGAAATATGCAAATGAACAATTCTTTCAATGGTAGATGCTTTACATGCAATAGAATGGGGCATATGGCTAATCAGTGTAGATCAAAAGGATATCAACCAAATAGGCAAAGAAATGTTGTGTGTTACAATTGCAATAAATCCAGTCATATAGCCAGATTCTGCAGAAGCAGAAATCATGATGAAAGAGGTCCGATCAAACATGATCAAAAACAAGATAAAGGCAAAGGTAAAGTAAATATGGATGAAGTTCAAAAGGAGATGAGCACGATTTGGGTAAAGAAGAGTACAATGAATATTGGAGATGGATCTGCACTGGAATCCGGTGCTGATAATCCTTCCAGAAACTAAAAAGTGAGCTCTAGCTCAAGGGGAGCTACAAAGAAAATCTTTTTCCCCCAGCCAACCGGTAAGTGCCTAAATTCAGCACATTGAGTGAACATCTGATGTTGCAGATTAAAGGTTTCCTATAAAATCCCCAAAGAACTTTCAGTCAGAATGTGAGAGATCCGCATGAAGTTTCACAAGGTTTATGACCACTTGAGTAGATCCGGTTCCGGCAACCATCCAGTATTAACAAAGCAATACAAATTGATCCGATATGATCTAAAAATACAATACTCAGATCTACAAATCCAGAGGAAAGTCTTTAAAACACCTGGGTGTTATCAACACACTAAGGTACTAGTTTGAAGATCCGCAAGACGATTCATGAAAAGCTCACTTAAGAAGTAGGGTGATCGGATGACTTAAAAGTTTGTGCATTTATTACAAAAGGAAATTAGGTTTTGTGCAAGGATAAAAAGGTCTTTTCACTCATTCTTTACACACTTGCACTCATGAATAAGAAAGAAGAGCTTTGAGAAGAGATCCTATAGTTTACTCAAGTTCAAGATGAAGATTGAATTCAAACAAAAAATCACTCCGACATCTACTTCAAACCTTAAGGCATGAAAAGGTACTTCTCTTCTACAAATTCTCTTTGAATTTCTTTGCTAGAATGGCTACTCCAATGGTTGTTAATATCTTTGAAAGGACAAGACCAAATTCAAGAAACACCCTTACAAGTCACTAGAAGTTGATCCCTTGGGTGTGTTTTCCAGTATTCCGCACGATGTCTTGCATGTAGAAGATATTAGGGTTTATATCCATGCAAACATCAAAGATTTTGGAGACACAAAATTGACCGACATCTATCAAAAATAGTTAATAGATGAAAATTTTGAACTCAAACCTGAATTCAAGACCGTAAGGGACAAACACTTCGAACATTGCATACATTTTTTGTCTTTTGCAGAAGACGATTGGGTCCGATATGTTCTAAGTAGGATGCATGATAATTTTATGTAGCTAATGAGGCCTTTCAAGATAACCAAAGATATCATCAAGGCTGTGACTAGATTGCATTCAATTGGTGGGTTACCCGCACTCAAACCTATAAAGAACCAAACAGTAACTGAAGCCACCAAATTAAAATTTGATAAAAGAGAAATGACTATAGATGACATCACGGATCTAGATGTCAAGTTTGCTTCAATGATAATTGGCTACAAAATCTACCACTCAAGTAGGGAAAATTATGTGTCTGGTACAACAATCTATGTTGCTTATCAAATGCTGAAGGAAGATGCAGATTATGATCTATGTGAGCTTCTACTGAGTCAATTTATGGAAAACTTGTAGAAGATCAAGAAAGATAAGAAAAACTCTTTCAAATATGGTAGTCTAATATTGTGTCTATTTTTCTACTATATGAATGAGCTGCCTGGATCAAAGGGTTGGGTCTGGCAAAATGATAAACCTATTGCAATTCAAATCAGAGATTACATGTATGGACTTGGTGATGCTCAAGCCCAAAACTTAGCTCTGTTGGGTTACTTCAAGAATTTCCAAAGCATAATGCATGCCAGAGAGAGAATACCACAGTCAATAGTTGATAAATACAAAGACACAGTCTGCTTTATGGTTGACACTAATCAATGCCTAATGGAGGTAGTTGAGCCAAGAACTGTGTGAATAATGCCCATGGGATATGAGGTCGATGAAAATATTTTGGAGGTACATGTTCAACACTTGCTGAGCCAACCTAAGACACTGAAGCAGAAAGGTTTGGCACCTTTAAAGAGATAAGCATAAAAATACATATTGAATTAAGGCAACCTAAGATAAAGAGAAAAGTAAGAAAGGAAGTTAAAGAATTTGCCAAAAGATTTGGCATATCAAAGGAGGCAGTAAATGCTATTGGTTTTACAACAGACAACTAAGAGGGGGGGTGAATTAGTTGTCACAAAACTTTCTTTTCTTTAAACACTTAAATCCTTCTTGTATTTCAATAGCATAATAATAATTTAATCCTAGAAGCACAATGGAATAATTCAAGAGCAGAAACACATTAACACATATGACACCAAGATTTTAACATGGAAAACCCAGTTCAGGGAAAAACCATGGGGTGACTAACCCAAGATTGTATTCTTTGTTAAAAGAATAAGAAGAACAAGATGGCACTTGCTAATTAGGGCTCACTACCCGAGCACACTACTCACAAGAGGCCCACTACCTATAGGAGACACACTGTCTACAGTATAATAATATAAATATTACATACTTAAACTAGAAATTAGCATCTTCACCATGCTTGAGATAGTTCCATTTAAGCTCAAAACTTCTGCTCTGCTTTTCGCTCTTCTCCTCTCTATCACTCTCTCATCTTCACCAAGGATACTTTGAAATGACTTCACAAATCTTATTTATACAAGACATCAACTTTGGGATAAACATCCAAGTCGGCACAACACATACTTCATTTTATTACAGAGCAATTACACAAATACAACTTGACTTATTACAAAACTTCATGCGTATCACCACACTGTCGACCACACATATCTGGGACTTCAATCTTCTTTGAGGATCATGCCATGCTTCGCAGAACATCTTCAAGATCATCTGCAAGATGTGTAAAACATCCAGTCGGTCATGATTAGGGAGAACACCATCACCTGAGAGTAAATCTTCAATTATGAGCTCAATCTTCAATGCGGACTACCAACACAAACTGGACATAGTCTAGAGACTCCCACAAACTTGCATGAATCACCAAGAGCATCCACACCACTTCTGCTTACTGAAATCATTCACATCTTCATCTAGAATCTCAAGAACATAGTTTGTCATCACTGTCACACTAGAGTAAATGCTTGCGGACCTCAAGATCACGAACCAATTGAGTTGTCAATTCACATTAGCTTCCTAAACATTCCACCAAATCTACAAAATAAGATATTGCATTTCTAGATCTCACCAGACCTATTTGTGTCACTCTATCACCTTTGAATAGCTACCAGAACTAGTTTTACTCATATGGCCATAACTTCTTCATGCGGACCTCTCAAATCTTGACTGGATCATCTTTAGACACATATCTACAAATCCTTTGATATGCATTCTCTGATCTTCATTTAGCTAGGATCTTCACTTCATAGAGCTTCACTATTCTTCTATGCTTCTAATAGGACTAATTTTCTCAATATCCTCGGCACACAGCTCATCCAATCCTTGACATCAATGCAACAGGAGTATGTTGACATCAATGACAACACCGGTTAGGCCATACTTGCAACAATCCCCCCCTTTGTCATTGATGGAAACATATGATGTGAAAAGCTATTTTAACCATCAAGACAAGAACTTCTCCTCACTAACTAACATAGCTCCCCCTATCAATAGCAATCATTCATATGTCTTCTCTTTCTTTATTGCTCCCCCTTTGATCAGCAACTATTTTTGTTTTTCACATGTCTTCTCTCCCCCTTTGACATCAATGGCAAAGGGCACATACTTGCATCAATCAGAATCATACAGACTGCTCCCCCTTAGTAGCAGCTTCCTATCATCAATCTGGGGCACAAGATATGACTGTGAGATCCACTAGACTAATGCTCATCAGTGCATCTTAATTCAGAACTGGAGGGGTGGTAACCCCTAACTTCTCCCTAAGATACTTAAAAGAGTCTTTATGTAGAGGTTTAGTAAAAATATCTACAATCTAATCCTTAAAGGGCACAAACTCCAATCTAATTCCATTCTTGTTCACCTGCTCTCTCAAAATGTGAAATTTGATGGATATATGTTTTGTCTTTGAATGCAACACTAGATTTTTTGATATATTTATTGCACTTGAGTTATCACAAAAGATTGTGATAGGTTCCTCATACTCCACTCTGATGTCTCTTAGCCTTTGCTTCATCCACAATACTTGAGTGCAACTACCTACTCCTACAATATATTCAGCTTCTACAGTGGACAGAGATATTGCCTCTTCTTTCTTGCTCAGCCAAGAAACTAATCTTTTCCCCAAAAAGAATGCACCACCACTGGTACTCTTCCGGTCATCCACATCTCCTACCCAATCTGCATCTGTATATGCATGAAGAGAGAAATCATGATCCCTAGGATACCATAAACCATACTCAGTTGTTCCCTTTAGATATCTGAGAATTCTCTTGATTGCCATGACATGAGATTCTCTAGGATCAGCTTAGAATCTAGCAACAAGACCAATAGCATTCATAATGTCAGGTCTAGTTTGAGTAAGATACAGTAGTCCTCCAATCATTGACCTGTACTTTTTCTGATCAGCCTTAGGAGATTCATCATCTTTGCTTAGTTTACATCCAGTTGCCATGGGAGTATTCATTGGTTTTGAATCTTCCATCCCAAATTTCTTCAACAATTCTTTCACATATTTGGTCTGAGATATGAATATTCCTTTCTTTATTTGAGTGATTTGTAGACCCAAGAAGAAATTCATTTCCCCAAACATAGACATCTCAAATTCACTTTTCATTTGATTTTCAAAAGTCTTGCACATACTATCTCTTCCTCCAAAAATGATATCATCAACAAATACTTCAATAATCAAGATATTTTCATGATCAATCTTGAAGTATAAGTTACTATTAGCAGTACCTTTGTTGAAACCAATCTTCAAAAGATGTTTATCCAGTCTTTCATACCAGGCCCTTGGGGCTTGTTTGAGTCCATATAGTGCTTTCTTCAACTTGTAGACCATATCACCATGACCAGACAATTGAAATCCATCCGGTTGCTCAATGTATACTTCTTCTTCCAAGTCACCATTCAGGAAGGCAGATTTGACATCCATCTGATATACTTTGAAATCCTTGAAGGTAGCAAAAGTAAGAAATAATCTGATTGCTTCAATTCTTGCCACCAGAGTAAAAGTTTCTTCAAAATCAACTCCTTCTACTTGAGAATAACCCTTGCAGACCAATCTGGGTTTGTTTCTGACTACTTCACCATCTTCATTCAATTTATTCCAGAAGACCCATTTGGTTCCAATCACATTTTTGTTTCTAGGCCTGGGAACAAGATCCCAAGTGTGATTTTTCTCAATCTGCATCAACTCTTCCTCCATTGCTTTGGCCCAGCTTTCATCATTACATGCTTCACTTACTATTTTTGGTTCAATCTTTGAAATTAGACAATGCTTTTCTAAATCTTGAGCAATCTTTCTTCTTGTTTGAACACCTTTGCTTCTATCACCTATGATCTAGTCTTCAGAATGATTCAGTCTTATATACCTAGGAGTTTTGGGAATTTCTTGCACTTCTATTTCTTGGACAAGTTCATTCAAACTTATCTCTTCTTCCTGTATTTCAGGAGTCTCTGGATCTAAATTTCAGAAGGGGTTTGAACTTCTTGAACCAAAACATCATTCTGATCATCTTCTTCATATTCATAAAACCTTGAGGGTTTTTCAATGCCTTCATCAACTTTCACATTTGTACTTTCTATAATCTTTCTCAATCTCTTGTTATAACACCGGTGTGCTTTGCTCTGAGTAGAATAACCCAAGAATATTCCTTCATCACTTCTAGCATCAAATTTTCCAAGGTCTTCATCTCTTTTAATGTAACATTTGCTACCAAAGACTTTGAAATACTTCACAGTAGGAGTGATGCCAAACCAAAGTTCATAAGGGGTCTTACCAGTATTGCTTCTGATTTGTACTTGATTAAGAGTATAGATAGCAGTGCTTACAGCTTCTCTCCAGTAGATCTGAGGGACATTTTCTTCCATCATCATGGTTCTAGATGCTTCCTAGATGGTTCGGTTCTTTCTCTCCATTACTCCATTCTGTTGTGGGGTCCTTGGAGTAGATAACTGTCTTTTTATCCCATGTTTCTCACAGAATTCTATGAACTCTCCGGATGTGAATTCTCCACCTCTATCAGACCTAAGACATTTTATGTTTAACTTAGTTTCATTCTCTACTATAGCCTTGAATATTTTGAATTTCTCAAGAGCCTCAGATTTCTCTTTCAGGAAAGTCACCCACATCATCTGGGAATGGTCATCAAGTAGTAACATGAAATATCTATCACCTTGCAAACTCCTAATTCTTTTCGATCCACATAGATCAATATGTACTAAGTCCAATAATCTAGTAGAAGATTGTTCCTTACTTTTGAATGTGACTCTACTCTGCTTACCCAAATGACATTCTTTGCACAAACTATTAGTAGGTTTCACCAGTCTTGGAAGATCTCTTACAGGCTGAGTGTTGCTTATCTTGATGATATTATCAAAATTTACATGACACATTCTCCTATGCCACAACCAACTATGATCAATTTGAATAAATAAACAACTTTTGCCAGTACCAACCAAGTGGAAGATGTTACCTCTTGTTTGAGTACCGGATGCAACCTCTATTCTAGAACTTTCAAAGATCTTACATTTTTCATTTTTTAATCAAAGATCATAGCCTTTGTCCACCAACTGTCCAACACTAAGAAGATTGTGCTTCAAGCCTTCAACATATAGTACATCACTGGTTTTATTCTTTCCATCAAAAGAAATAGTTCCTCTGCCTTTGATTCTGCCAGCAGAATTATCACCAAATTTTACAACTCCTCCTTCATATCTTTCCAGATCTATGAACTTAATTTTGTCACCAGTCATATGGTGGGAGCATCCACTGTCAATGGCCCATTCATCCTTTTCTTCAACTTGAGCAGCCAGAGCTCTTTCTACCTGTTTATGATATATAGATTCAGTGGGCATTGGATCTTCTTCCTTGATGGAAATAAACACCCAATCACTTCCGGATTTGTTTCCTATCTCTGATTCATCATCTGTTAGTCCATCATCATCATCTTCATGAACATAGTAACATTTCTTTTGGAATTTTGATCTATTTGGATCTGTCATTGAAAATCTTTTCAGACACCTTGAAGCAAAATGACCAATCTTGTTGTAGTTGAAACATTTGAAGGGCAATTTTCCTTCATACTTACCAGATCCTCTTGGCAGTCTTTTTGCAATAAGGGCTTCAAGTTGAGCAGCTTCTACCTCATCTTCTTCCATATATTTTCTTTCTTTTTTATACCATGACAGTTTCTTTGAGGAGTTCTCTCCTGGATCATACCTTTGTTTACCATTTACAGAGGTACTAGCTTTGAATGCAGATTCAGTCTTGGGGGGTGCATCTCCAATCTCAGCCAATTCAAATGCAGCCAATTTTCCAACCAATTGATCTCTTGTGATATTTGATAAAGATATGAATTCTTCAATAGAAGCAACCTTGTGTTTGTAAGCAGGAGGTAGGGATCTGAGAACTTTGGAAACAATCTCATCTTCATCCAAGATTCCACCAGCACAACTAATGCCACAAATAAGCTCATTTACTTTTGGCATAAATGTAGTGATATTCTCATCTTCATTCATCTTCAGGTTTTCAAATTTTCCTTTCAGACTCTGTAGCTTGGCACATTTAACATATTTGTCTCCTTCATGCAGAAGTTCCATCTTTACCCAAATCTCATATCTGGTTTTTAAATCCATAAAATTTGTCAGCTCTGAATCAGATAAGGCACTTAGTAAGGCTTCTTTAGCTCGAAGATTGTCTTCAGCATCTCTGATTTCATCTACATTTGTTGGACCATTCTTTGGAGGAACATAATTCTTTGAAGTTATGGTCCAATATTGCATTCCCATACATTGTGACATTCCATGCAGATTTTCTAAAGAGTGTAATTAGTTCCATCAAACCTCAGACTATCCTTCTTGTAGGAAGACATCTTGGATCTCCTCAAGCGATTTAGCTCCTTTTAGAGGAACCTTGCTCTGATACCAATTGTTGGTTTTACGACAAACAACTGAGAGGGGGAGTGAATCAGTTGTCACAAAACTTTCTTTTCTTTAAACACTTAAATCATTCTTGTATTTCAACAGCATAATAATAATTCAATCATGGAAGCACAATGGAATAATTCAAGAGCAGAAACACATTAACACATATGAAACCAAGATTTTAACGTGGAAAACCCGGTTAAGGGAAAAACCACGGGGTGACTAACCCAAGATTGTATTCTCTATTAAAAGAATAAGAAGAACAAAATGGCACTTGCCAATTAGGGCCCACTTCTTGATCATACTGCTCACAAGAGGCCCACTGCCTATAGGAGATGCACTATCTACAGAATAATAATATAAATATTACATACTTGAACTGGAAATTAGCATCTTCACCATGCTTGAGATAGTTCCATTTAAGCTCAACACTTCTGCTCTACTTTTTGCTCTTCTCCTCTTTACCACTCTCTCATCTTCACCAAGGATACTTTGAAATGACTTCACAAATCTTATTTATACAAGACATCAACTTTGGGATAAACATCCAAG
Organism: Cunninghamia lanceolata; assembly: GCA_027924645.1. Lineage (NCBI taxonomy): Eukaryota > Viridiplantae > Streptophyta > Pinopsida > Cupressales > Cupressaceae > Cunninghamia > Cunninghamia lanceolata. The sequence continues at coordinate 1,674,001 of BSBN01000030.1, forward strand.
TTGGCACAACACATACTTTATTTTATTACAGAGCAATTACACTAATACAACTCGACTTATTACAAAACTTCATGTGTATCACCACACTGTCGGCCACACATATCTGGGACTTCAATATTCTTTGAGGATCATGCCATGCTTCACAGAACATCTTCAAGATCATCCGCAAGATGTGTAAAACATCCGGTCGGTCATGATTAGGGAGAACACCATCACCCGAGAGTAAATCTTCAATTACAAGCTCAATCTTCAATGCAGACTGCCAACACGAACTGGACACAGTCTAGAGACTCCCACAAACTTGCATGAATCACCAAGAGCATCCACACCACTTGTACTTACTGAAATCATTTGCATCTTCATCCAGAACCTCAAGAACACAATCCGTCATCACTGTCACATTAGAGTAAATCCTTGTGGACCTCTAAACCACGAACCAATTGAGTTGTCAATTCACATTAGCTTCCTAACATTCCACCAAATCTACAGAATAATATATTGCATTTCTAAATCTCACCAGACCTATTTGTGTCACTCTGTCACATCCGAATAGTTGCCAAAACTAGTTTTACTCATATGGCCATAACTTCTTCAAATCTTCATGCGGACCTCTCAAATCTTGACTAGATCATCTTTAGACACATATCTACAAATCCTTTGATATGCATTCTCTGATCTTCATCTAGCTGGGATCTTCACTTCATAGAGCTTCACTATTCTTCTATGTTTCTGATAGGACTAATTTTCTCAATATCATCAGCACACAACTCATCCAATCCTTGACATCAATGCAACAGGAGTATGTTGACATCAATGACAACACCGGTTAGGCCCATACATGCAACAGATGCAAATAGAGAGAAAATAGAGAAGGCAAAAAAGGAAAGACAAGAAGCAAAAAAAGAAAACATTCTGGTGCAAGCCTCCTCCCATACTAGATCTTCCAAGAGTTCTGCTCCTGTCACCCCTAAAAGCTCAAAGACTACCAAACCGAAAGTCAAGCCATCCAGGAAAGGAGAAAAGAGAATGAAGACCAAAGCCACAAGGACATATATGAGCCAAAAGGATGATGAAGAGATAGAATCAGATGAGGAAATCAGGAAAATGAAGAAGAAAAGAACGTCCAAGAAGTCATCTGATAGCAAAAATGAGGAAGAGAAAACAAAGGAATTTGTTGAAAAACCCACTCTATCAATTGAAGACATCATCAAAGCTATCACTGTAGATGGAAACCTATAGCTGGTGATAGAATTTTATGATGAATACAATGATGGAGATAAGAGAATTCTTGAAGAGGCAACTGTCAGGTATTTGAACTTCTACAACAAAGCCTTCATTGAAATAATTTCACTAATTCCTAAAAGCCTAGAAGTACTAGAGCTGAGAAAAGAGAATGCCAAGGCAAAAGACTTGGAGATCTAGGAGCAGATAGTGATACAACTATGTCCTTCTATCACTCCAAAGAAAATAAACATCTTTTTTAAGGATAGTAAATATGAGTTCCGGAGCAAGGCAAGAATGAATAAGCTCATGCTTGGAGAAACTGATCAAATAGTAAATGAAACAAAAGAAATTCTTTGGAATGCCTTGAAGAGATTTAATCTTCCTATTGTAGAGGAAACAGATGAAGGGCCTTCTACCATGGATGTTGAAGGATTAAAGGTAATCAATCAAGAATTCTCTAACAAGGATGTCGAGGGATTAAAGAAAATAGATGAAGAGAAATCTAAGGACTTAGACTCCTCTGTTCTGGAAGAGGAAGTTCACAAAGCAGTAAACTCTGGTAATGACACTCCTCTGGATCCCACAATTGCTAAGACAAATCTTCCAGGCACTAAAGAAGAAGGAGAAGGAAGAAGAAAAGAGAAGGAGAATCAAGAGAAAGAGGATAGGGTAAAAGAAGAAGAACAAGAAGAAAAGGTTGGTGATGACTTATCCAAACCAGTCAGTCTTGATATCTCTAAAGGAAAGAAGTATGAATCACCAGCAAGAGACACTACAGAGACAATACAGAATTTCCTAGACAAAGAAATGATGGAGCTGGATGAACCTGAGTTGATTTAAGGGCCACTAAATTTGGACTCTCTCTCTCTCCAGTTCAGATAATGAAAATAGCATCTTTTGCTCAGGCCAAAGCAAAAGAGAAACTTCTAAAATCACACATGGAGGATAGTGAACTATTGAATATTGCATCCAGTGTACTAGAGAAGATCATGCCTACATATCAAAAGGATGCATCTGCCTCTCCATCTGGTAACTTGAAAATTTTGGTTAATTCTGTCAATTCTCACTTTGAATCTCTAGAAAAATCAGCAGAAACTAAGGTCCAGAAAGAGTTCTTTGAAAAAAGGTTTAGTGAGGTGCAAGGACTAATTAACAATGATAGAAGAACCTTAGGCATTGAAATAAAGAGAATTGAAAACACTCTTAAGGATGCAGGAAATATATATAAATTTTGTTTATCTTGGCCTAAAGTTTCAGAGGACATTGAGAAGAAGATGAAAGAACAAGAAGAAAAGTTGTTAATCCTATCCCAGAATTTTGATCCTCTCACCATCTCTCTGGTAAATCAAGAATGTCAAGCAGTTGTTATCATAAATGAGATAAAGAAACTAGTTAAGGAGAAGAGGAATCTGATGGATAGAATGGGTGAACTTAGGGGAATAATCCTCCCTAAGTTAGAGGTATTGCATGATGCTTTAACAAATGCTCAAAGTACAGCTCGGACCAGTAATCCAACAAATTTGAAGAGGGCAGAAGCATATGCATTTTTGCTAAGTGGACACATCTCCATTTTGGATAGAATGAAGAGGAGTTGGGCCACAGAGATTGTACAGTTGAAGACAACCTTTGCATATATACTTAAGTATATGTAAGTATAACATATGATTTATACGGCCATGTATATAATAGTTTTTGCATAATTTTGGTATGCGGATTCCACCCTTTGCCATTGATGTCAAAGGGGGAGTGAAGAGTAGTAAAAAATGAGGAATCCTACAAAGGGGGAGCTCCAGTAAAGCAGTGTAAAGAAACAGAGCACAAGCAAAGGGGGAGTTACTGCCACACTTAGCCATTTTTCACTAAGTGTTGCCATCAATGCTAAAGGGGGAGATTGTTGGCAAGAGACACTATGTGGCTTCAGAAGTGTTGTCATTGATGGAAACAAAGTCTATTCTACACATCCGTAGTACATAATATGCCTATACCGGAAGTTACAATGAAGATTGTTTTGGTCTGGTGGACAAGAACAGAGTATGCAACATGGTCTGATAATCAGGTTCAGATCTCTCAGATGGTGTAACTCAGTAAGTTGCGGACTTGGACAAGTCAAGAAGGGTATCATGACTATTGTATTCTAGAGATTTAGCCTCCGGTGATAAAGCATGAAAAAGATATGAGCTTCTGAATGATGGGTTCCAGTCAGACAGAGCAGACAAAGGAAGAACTGATCGACAAAGTACCAGACTTCAATCCAAATGCATGAAAGGTGTTGATCAAGCAATTTATGGCATTTTACATTATTGGCCGACATGATTAATGATTGCTATGTCTAAGTTTTTGATGTGCATCATCAACCAAGCAAGGATTCAGCTGACAGAACAAAAACTTGCAAATATTCCAAGTGTTCTTGTTGCTGACTATGAAGTTGTTGGAAATCCTTGATGTGGATATATATGCTCGATAGATTCAAGCTTGTGGAATTTTGTGCGTGTGGATAAGTGGAAGAAAATATAGGAAGAAGTGTGAAACAAAGATCTGAATTTGAAATACGACTGAAAAGTGATATTGAGCAGAGGAATAATGAAATGTGTCAGATCAGTATACAGTGCCTAACTGGAACTGAATTCTTGCATGTATGGATGAGGTTCATCAGTTCAAATACCTTGGTATCATCTATAAGCATTTGTAGATAGTGAGTCTCTTATAGACAGTGAGCCTCTTATGAGCAGTGTGCTCGAGCAATGAGCTCTAATTGGCAAGTGCCATTTTGTACTCTTTTATTCTTTTAATAGAGAATACAATCTTGGGTTAGTCACCCCGTGGTTTTTCCCTTAATGGGGTTTCCACATAAAAATCCTTGTGTTGTGTGTTAATTTCACTTCTGTTCTTATGGTTGCTTATGCTTTCATGTTTTGATATATCATTGAAAATTGAGATAAGAAAAAATTAAGGATAACTGATTCACCGCCCCCCCTCTCAATTATCTGCCTTGTTTCCAACAAGATCAGTAGGTTCTTTTTCCAATTCCTTTTTAAAACTATCCACAAGTTCATCCCAGCAAGCAAAGGATTTCTCAGGGAATCTCAAATACCAATCTCTAGCTCTTGTACCAAGGGATCTAACAAAAAACCTCATCCACATGTCCTCATCTCCAAATGAATGTTTCTCCATGAAGTTGTGAAAGTTTTGGATGTGTACTCCCCTCACACACACTGTGTCCACTAAATCTGGGCATCTAATTGTAAATCTGAGCTGGCATGCTTTCAACTTCATAGTCAATCCATGACATGTCTAATTGGTCATACAAAGGATCAAAAGAGTTGACAAGAGGTTTAGCAATTTGGATGGTAGACATAACATGGTTATTATTTAATTGAGCCTACTGAGCTTCTAAGGATATTAACCTTTTCTTCATCTCTTCAATTTTTTTACACAACATTGCTCTGCCCTCTTGGCTCAACATGGGTGTATACATATTTGGATTCATGTAATTTTCACTTTCAGATGTTTTATGTCCGCCTAAGTCCTCAAGCTTCCCTTTAACCTATGCTGAAGCTTCTAGTAGCATGGCTCTTTTGTTTTGGTAGTGCACAGATACTTGCAAACTTGGACTTACATTGCATGCATGATTGTAACCATAACTAGATGAAGCATTACTAGGATAATTTCTTGTATGGTAATACCCAAGGTTCGGAGCACAAGTAGACACAGATGAGGGAAAATCCCTAGGGTACATAAAATCATTCTAGCCAGCCATAGGTAATGAATTCTAGAATATTGGACAGATTATTGAAGTGCAACAATGTTGGCATTCAACTTGCACAATAGAACAACAAATAGAAGTGGGAAGAAACTATGTACCTTTTCACATCCAGCTATTGTAACTTTGAACAGAATACTTTTAGATCACAATAATATACATCAGCCCTTCATGTGTATTGAAATTTTTAGCAGTCGCCACCTCTTCAAAGAGGACAAAAGCTTTCAAGCCGAAGATATTCAAAGCTGCAAATTATTTTTTTAAGTTACCTCCAACAAAGGATTGATATGCAAGCAACATGAGACTCCTTACAGCCTTTCTTTCATTCTGGGTTCTTCTCAACAGTAGAGCCACCTGAAAACTCTTCAAGGTATGCTGCAACCAAACTTGTCCAGGTCTAAAACCTTCTTAAAATCTAAAACAAATATCCAGGCTCCTCAATTTTCTAGACTCTCTTCATGGATATGGCATTGTTCTCCAGCAGAGTCACCAGTTTTGTTGGTTCCCAAATTAGCAAACATCAAACTCTAAAGATTTGCCACTTCTTATGCTCAAGTTTAATGGAAATTTGGCCAACAAAGACAAGAGATTGTTTGCACTTGTCTCCCCTTCACTTCAAGTTCTCCCACACCTAGGGGGTATCCCTCATTCACAACAAAAGATTTATCCTTGACTCACTCAGGCAGAATGCTCTCAAATATGCACCAAAATTTATATGATAAACCCTAGACTGGTAACATTCTTGGATTATCCCACTGGTTGAATCTAAGAACATGCAACTAAAACCCTAGATCCTACTCCTAAAATCTAAAAGATTACTAATGATGTTCTGATTTTGTTTTGTGCTTGGATGAAAGACTTGGGATTTGACTTATAAACTCAATACAAACTCTGGCTGGAGCTTATCTTAGGGCAATGGAGTCAAATAGACGTATATGTGTGAAATATTCTCATAAACTAAACATAATATTCAAGTTTCAAGGGGCTCAGTTAGTAGCTACCTTACAGACACCACCCAAAAAGAGTATTCAGTTAACTCTACTTACATACATCCCTACTGCAATACATTCTTCCCCATACTTAACCCAGAACTTTAATCTATTCCTTGAATAGAAGTAGAAGATTAAGCATGCAATATAGTAAACTTATATTCTAGAACCTTAAATAATCCTTAGTTATCTGATTTAGAAGAAGAGATGCATACAACCACGGAGACAATTAACTAAATACATGCATTTAGCATTTTTCATATACATTAATATGAAACTAAATAATAATTATGCAGAAATACCTTCAACACATAACTCATAGACTTGTAGAGCAAGAAATGAAGCAACCCAGCAAAACCTATATTTTATTTGCTCCTCAAAACTTCCAAAACCTTCCATCCACCAAAATGAGAGCCCAACAGTTTTTTTATAGGCTCAAACATGTTGCCTTAAAATTAACTCATTCTGGAGGTAGGTGAGATATTTTCACATTACAAGTTTCCCTTCAAAATGCATTAGGAATAAAATATTCTATATTAAAAGAGGAGAGGAATAAATGAATAAAATATATTTTAATATTCCCCTTTTAATTTTACATTTTTCAATTTTCCAATTTTTTGCACAGCAGCAGCTGAAAATTCCTCATTCCTCTGCACTGATGCAACATGAATTCTGAGATCTCCTTCTTCAGCTCTACAATTCCATTCAACCTCTGAGGAACATTGCATCAATGTTTAATTGAAATTTTTGCCCAAATCAAACTTTCTGGGTCATTTTTTGCCAATACTAGGCGTTTTTCACTCTTTTGGCACTCTGAAATTCTTGCAAACAGCTTAAAAATCTTCATTAATGCATGAGGAATGGTCGTAGGAAGATTTTGCATCCTGGAACAACAATTTTGGGCCAAAAAACACCTTCAAAAAAGTGCCTAAAGCCTAAAAACATGATCTGCACCTCAAAACTTCAAGGAAATTCGTCCAAAGCAGCCAAAAAAGTAGAGGAGATATCTAACTTTAACCTACAAAAGAGAGAAGGGGGCTGAAAAGGCCCTACAATGGGCATTTCGCACCATCGCAAGGGGCTAAAGTTGCACAGCAGATAGGTGTGTGATGGTGTGAAATGCCCATCGCACCCTCTTTTTTTCTTTTATAAACCTTTTCAAAGGTTTAATTAAATCTTTTCTCTATATTTGACTTTATCTCCTCACGTTCAAACCTTTTTTAAAATGCCCCTTTAATATTTAATTTTTATACTTGCATTTTTAAAACTTTGATACTTAGGCCATTTTAATTTCCTCTTCCAAACGTATGGTGCTTTTCCACTATGGGCAAACGGGATGTCAGATGGTTGCAAAAATTTGTACAGGAGCATTATTAATTATTTTAAGAAAACCCATCTCCTCGGAATCCACTTCGCCAACCAAATTCAGGGACCTACTTTGTAAACTAGCCCACCAGATGAGTTTGCTACAACTGGGATGCATTAAAATAATGCATTATATGGTCTCTAATTTTGATGAAATTGGAACTAGAGACATTTTAGACCAAATTGAGAACTGGGTCACTTTCAAAATCATGAAATTTGCAACTTCCCGAAATGCCAAATCTAGCTCGGTCGCAGTCAAAAAATAATTAAATACCCCATCGAAACTCATCCCGAGAGCATGAAACTGAGCAAGCATGTTACCATATGCACCAAGAAACTTCCTGCCAACTAGATTTGTAATATGACTTCTGAGTTAAAAATTTTTAATTGTCGAAGGTGGCCTCTGGGGTAGATTGAGCAGCCTATCGACCTAGCCTTTGTCGACACCTCGAAAAAATATTGGCACATCAAATTTGCAAAATTTGAGGGTACCACCAATTTCTACACCTCTTCTTTCTTTATCTCCCTGCATTCCCTAAAACACAAGAAGAGAGTATGATTTAGTAGAGCATCTTCACACTACTCCTGTGAAAATCTCTCTAGGAGTTGGTTTAAATGTCACCTGCATACCATAGGATGCCCCAGGAGGCTCTATAGAAGGTAGTAGTTCCACCTTTCATCCAGCCAAATGATGTAGCAGATTGGTTAGATTGTATGGATATGACTACTTCAGACATTGTCTTTCAACAACATGAATTACCTTCAATAGAGGTTCAACATCAAAATGATCCTTTTTTAATCATTGTGGTCATCAACAATTGTGGAGTAAAACGTACACTTATCGACAATGGATCAGGAATCAACATTTGTGGGATAGATCTATTACATAAAATTGATATAGATACGTCTTATATTTCACCTAACACTCTCTCAATCCATGGCTTTGATAATGTTGGCAGACAGACTCTTGGCACAATCACGTTACCGATTGCAGTGGGGCATGTAGTTCTACCTATAGTTTTGCATGTTATGTTTGGGGCTCTTTCCTACAACCTTCTTCTTGGTGGACCATGGATTCATGCCATAGGCATAGTTCTGTCTACCCTACATGGTTTGATAAAATTTGTTCATAACAATAAAGCTTATATAGTCAAGGTTTATCCGAATCTAGAATCTTGTCAACGTGTGGATTATGGGAATCAACCTGCTATATCTAAAAAAATGCAAAACTTAATCCCATCTTCAACAAGAGTTGATCTACAATCCTCCACTATTGTTAACAGTGCCTGTAAGGAAAGTGATTCATCTCCAAATGAATATCTAGGTGACTATTGGAGCTCATTGGATTTTACTCCTTCCTTCGTTGGACTTTACTCCTTCCTTTGTTGGAGAGTATAAAGTCCCACCATCTAAACCTAATATTCCCAAAATAGCTTCTACTTCTTCTTCTTGTTCAAAACCTATTTCTTCTAAGAAATTAGAACCTTCTATTCCTTCTTCTTCAATAGATACATTTGATTATATGTATAACATTGACTACACCACTAATGGTGATCTGCCACCTTTCATAGAAATAGAATCATGTTATGGCTGTGAGTTTCACATTTTATCTTGAATTGGGTATAGAGGTAACGGATGTGATCGAAAGGAATGGGGCATCAAAGTCCCTTTGGAAGCTAATCCAAACAATTACTCCAAAGGCCTCTGATACTATCCTTCCTAGCCCTCTCATACCTCTCGTCACCCCTCTTTAAATGTTAACATGATAACTTCTTCCCCACCTTCTTCATCTCTTTATTTGGTCTATCCTAAGATGATTAAACCTAGTTCTAATTCTAATACTTTTTCCCTTGACTCTTTCTCAACAAATGAGGATTTAGCCAAATTCTTAGGTGTATATCACCACATGCCCAAATTGTTGAAATGCACAAGACAACTAAGAGGGGGGGTGAATCAGTTGTCACCAAAACTTAATTTCTTATAGACATCAACACATCAATCAATTAATCCCTATTATTATGATTTAACCATGAAAGCATGAAATTAGAAACTTAACCACAATCACACATGAGACACCAATTTTTTTATGTGGAAAACCCTATAAGTGAAAAACCATGGTGATTGTTAGCTCACAAAATAATATGTTATAGCAATACCAAAAATCAAAGGCTCACTGCCTTAGGGCTCACTACCTAAAATGCTCACTAAAAAAGTTTAGGTTCACTGCCAAGATTAGCTCACTGTCAAGGGGTGTCTCACTACCAAAGGTTTGTGAACTGATTTGATAGCATCTACTCCATGCTTGAGTTTAGTTCCATTGAAGCACAATACAACTCCTCTGCTCTACTCTTCTTACACTTCTTCACTTAACTTTGCATTTTCACCCAAGGACACATTTTTCATGTCAACTTCATTACATGCTTTTATACAATTCATCAACCTTGGAATGTACATCAAGGTCAGCATTACATTCATCAACCATTGGAGCAATCTCCAAGGTCGGCATTACAAACATACATAGAAATAGGTCTGGACCTAAACAAAATTAGCTAAGGAAAATATGTGTGTGGAACACGTTATGCCTTAGTTGGGACTCAAGTGCAACCTTTCATGCTACAACACACTTCCACAGTCTTCAATGCATCTCCGTAAGTAGTGAAAACAACCAGGTCGGCCAAGACTTGGAGTTAACACTAAGTCTTTAGGAATAGTCTTCATCCACGATCTAAATTACTCTTTGCAAAACAATCAGAAGGTAGGAGCATGATCAAGAAACATCGACAAGCACATTGTAATCACTAGGAACATCCACACAACTTCTAACCCCTTTGTCAAGAAGATTCTTCAAATTGGAGCACTTAAACAACAATGTCAACCATTGTCATAAAGAAAAGATCGCTTACGGACCACCAAATCATGAACTATTTGAGTTGAAGGCACATAACATCATCCCAGACTTAACTCTTAGAACCACGGACCATAATACTTCAATGCAGAGGAATGAGGAGAAAAATACTTTCTCCCTATCACCACTAAATGCACAGAAAAATAGTTTTTACTCTGGTGAATAGAACTCTCTCAAATCTTCATACCGAAGGCTCAAACTTGGAATATAGTATCTAAATACTTCCCTTTAAATAACTTCCAAACCACAGATAAAGATATTCAATCTATAGGATATGTGGAGGAAAACACTGAACTGTTCATCAGTAAACTAAGATACTCTGTAACACACTGTTTCCATTAGGAGGGCAAATTTTCTCAAAAGCACTTGGAAACTCAATATCAAAAACATATTCTCATGATCTTCATTACTTATGCAAAGCAATATTCATCACAAGCAAGTAACAAAATAAGAGCACAGTTGACACCAATGACAACACAGATATGTTGACATCAATGACAACACTAGTTAGGCACATACTTATAACAATCTCCCCCTCTGTCATTGATGGCAACATATGATGTGAAAAACTGTAAAGACCATCAAGAGAAGATTCTGCACTAATTACTTTCTCCCCTTTCTCTTTATACATCTGCATTCTTTCTCCCCTTAAGTTTTCACATGATTTATCTCCTCCTTTGACATCAATGGCAAAGGGCACATACTTGCACTCTGTTGCTCTGATCAAACTGAAATTGCTCTTTCATTAACACTGTAACACTTACTACTCTTTGTTAGGAACACATATCAATAACATCTAGCTACTCCCCTAGAAAGGTAGCCTTTAAAATATCAATCTAGATCAAAGAATGAGGCTTTGGGCACCACTAGACTGATGCATTCCTATGCATCTTAGTTTAGAGCAGGAGGGGTAATAACCCCTAAATTTTCTCTGAGATACTCAAAAGTATCCTTAGGCAAAGGCTTAGTGAAAATATCTGCAATTTGATCCTTTGTAGACACATATTCCATCTTTACTTCATTTTCTGTCACTTTTTCTTTCAGAAAGTGATACCTTATAAATATATGCTTTGTTCGTAAGTGCATCACTAGATTCTTTGAAATGTTTATAGCACTTGTGTTGTCACAAAAGATTGCAATTGGATCTTCATACACGACTCTTATGTCCTTTAATGTCTTCTTCATCCATAACACTTGAGTACAACATGTTGCTACAATATACTCAGCTTCTGCAGTAGACAAAGAGATTGAATCTTGCTTCTTGCTCAACCATAAAATCAATCTATTACCCAAGAAGAAAACACCACCACTTGTACTTTTTCTATCATCAACATCTCTGGCCCAATCTACATCTGTATAAGCACTGAGAGTAAACTCATTATCCTTTGGATACCATAAGCCATGATCTAATGTGCCTTTTAAATACCTCAAGATTCTCTCAACTGCCAGCACATGTGACTCTCTAGGATCTTCTTGAAATCTTGCCACAAGACAAACTACATGCATTATATCAGGTTTGGTTTGTGTTAGATAAAGTAATCCTCTGATCATGGATCTATACCTTTTTTTATCAGTCTTAGGTGATTCATCTATCTTGCTTAATTTGCAGCCAGTCACCATGGGAGTACATATCGGCTTAGAGTCATCCATTCCAAATTTCTTCAACAACTCTTTCACATACTTAGACTGAGAAATGAAGATTCCTTTATCTAATTGAGTAATTTCCAGACCCAAAAAGAAATTCATTTCACCAAACATAGACATATCAAACTCATTTTGCATTTCCCCTGCAAATTTCATGCACATACCTTCATTGCCTCCAAATATAATGTCATCAACGAATACTATAACAATCAGGATTTGATTATCATTGATTTTGAATAGAGATTATTGTCTATAGTGCCTTTATTGAACCATAATTGCAACAAATACTTGTCTAACCTTGCATACCAGGCTCTAGGGGCTTGCTTCAATCCATACAAGGCCTTGTTTAATCTGCACACCATGTCATCTTAGTCTGTTAACTTAAATCCTTCTGGTTGTTCAATGTAGACCTCTTTTTCCAACTCACCATTCAAGAATGTAGACTTAACATCCATCTGATACACTATGAAATATTTGGATGCTACAAATGCCAAAAACATTCTAATTACTTAAATTCTTGCCATAGGAGCATAGGTCTCTTCAAAATCTATCCCTTCAACTTGAGAATATCCTTTGCATACCAATCTTGCCTTGTTCTTTACTACTTCTCCAATCTCATTCATCTTGTTTCTGAAAACCCATTTGGTGTCAATCACATTTTTGTCAGCAGGTCTAGGAACTAGTTCCTAAGTTTGATTCTTCTCTATCTACATCAGCTCTTCTTCCATAGCTTTTACCCAATTTTCATCATTGCATGCTTCACTAACATTTTTCAGTTCAATCTTAGAAAGAAAATACTAGTTCACCTATTCTTTTGCAGTTCTTTTCCTTATTAGTACCCTTTTGCTTTTGTCACGTATAATTTGATCTTCAAAATGATTAATCCTTACATACCTGGCAGTCTTAACTACACTTTCTAGAGCCTTTTCTTCTCCATCTTGACTATTCTCTTGTTCAACTTTCTTTTCATTTGTTGTGGTAACGGGTTCATTTGATTCATAGCCATTCAGATCTGATATTCTTTCCTTGTCTTCATCCACCCTTACATTAGCACTCTCAACAATCTTTTTCATCCTTTTGTTGTAGCACCAATAGGCCTTACTCTTGGTAGAGTATCTAAGAAAGATTCTTTCATCACTCCTAGCATCAAACTTGCCTAGTTCCTCTTCTCTTCTAATATAACATTTGCTTCCAAAAACTTTGAAATATTTCATTGTAGGACTCTTCCATACCACAATTCATGAGTTTTAGTATTGTTACCTTTGACTTGAACTCTATTTTGTATGTGCATAGCAATATGTATAGCTTCTTTCCAATACACTTCTGGTAGCTCAGCCTCCTTCATCATAGTCCTGGCAATGTCTTGAACTGTCATGTTTTTCCTTTCAACAACTCCATTTTGCTAAGGAGTCCTTGGTGTAGACAATTGTCTTTTTATCTCTTGTTCTTTACATAAAATATTGAATTCATTTGATGTGAACTCACCTCCTCTATCAGACCTGAAGCACTTGATTTTCGGGTCTATCTCATTCTCAACCATTATCTTGAAGGATTTGAACTTTTCTAGGGCTTCTGATTTATCTTTTAGAAAAGTGGCCCAAGTCATTCTAGAATAATCATCAATAAGCAACATAATGTACCTATCTCCTTGTAGACTTCTTATCCTTGTAGGACCACATAAATCTGTGTGCACTAGATCCAGCAATCTGGCAGAAAATTATTCTTTGCTTTTGAAATTTGTTCTTGTCTGCTTTCCCAATTGACATTCCTTACAAACAATATTAGCAAGCTTTACAAGCTTAGGCAAATCTCTCATAGCCTCTACTGAACTTATCTTCACCAAGTTGTCAAAATTTATATGACACATCCTTCTATGCCACAACCAACTGTCATCTGTTTGAGCCAACAAATAGTAATCACTAGTTCCTCTTAATTAATAAATATAACCTCTGGTCTTCTTACGAATAGCAATCACTGTTCCGAATCTTTCCATGATCTTGCATCCATTATCCTTGAATCTCATATCATAACCTTTGTCACACATCTAACCAACACTTAAAATATTATGCTTTAAAACCTTCACATATAGGACATCATCAGTCTTATGCTTTCCATCAAAAGAAATAGATCTTTTTCCACAAATCTTACCAGCTACATTATCTCCAAACCTAACCAGTCCTCCATCATACTTTTCTAGACTTACAAACTTATTTTTGTCACCGATCATGTGATGTGAGAATCCACTATCAATAATCCATTCATCCTTATCTTTCTCCACCTAAATAGACAAAGCACTTTCTTCCACTGGTTTTTCTTCCTTCACACAACTAGCAAGATTAGTAGATACAGATTATTCATTAATAGCAATGAACAAGCATTCATTTGCACTAGTACTAGCATCATCAGACTCATCATCGGTACCTCTTTGCATTTTATCCACAAAGTTGGCTTCAATCTCCTCAATGTCATCATCAGGTTCCACAGCATACTTCTCAGCTCTTGAAGTCTTCTCTAAAGTACTAGCTTTGAAAGCAGTTTCTATTTTAGGTAGGGCATCACCAAACTCTCTCATCTCAAAGGTTGTAAGTTTTTCAATCAACTAATCTTTTGAAACATCTTTCACAGTCATGATTTCTTCAATTGCAGATACTTTGTGACTATAGGATTTAGGCAATGACCTAAGAATCTTCAACACAACCTCTTTATCATCAATAGTTCCTCCAAGACCTTTTATTCATGTTAGGAACCCATGTTTAACCCTTCTCTTTACTTTGTTAGTATATTAATTTTGGACGCATATGCTTTGTAAGTCATCCTGTGAGTATATTGTATTATCCCACATTTATGGGAAGTAATAGTTGTTTAGATTAGACGTAGTATATAAGTATGTGTTGAGGTCAATGAAGGCATCCATGAATTTATTATATTGAGCTTGCTCAAAGGAGGTTGCCCCCTCGAAGTGGCCTGCAATCAATAAATTCCTTCTGTATTTCTATTATTTCTATTATTTTGTGCATTTTGCATTATATTGTTGTAGGAGGTTCCTCTCATCTGGTATCAGAGTGCTTTCTTGGGCTTGCTGGGTGGAATTTCTGCCGAATTTTATTCCGCAGTGGCCTCCAGGTGCTGTTATTATTGCAGTAGTTCTTTTTTGCATCTATATTGTTCATTTCAATTGTAGGTTTAGATCAAGGAATATCCCTATCCGCTTAACTGTGGGAAGTGCCTAGGCATAGTCCTAAAACTCAGGAGTACCATAGGAACCTTGAAGTAGCTGGCCCATTGAGAGGACTTGCTAGTGAAAAGAGAAATGGCCCCTGCCTGATTGACTAGTTCCCATCCGTGAGGTAAACCAAGAGCTGTCATTTGTGGCAAAGTAGTTATCATTTTTACCTGAGCCATGGAGTGAGGGGTACTGCCCCAATACGCAAGCCATTAGATAGCATTGGTGGCTGAGTGATTCCCCTGAACCTTTAGGAAGCCAAACATACTTGGGGCCCATATCTATTGACCACTGGCAAATTGTAGATTGAATCTGTCCATAGCATTTGCAGATTGTTTCCAAAAAAAATTCCATTTTTTTGCCATATCTTCCTTGCTTTAGCTCCATTTCTTCTCAAAATTCACTAGAACCCCTGGAATTTCATTCTGCATATTTCCTTCCTTGAGGACCCTATCCCAAATTCCACTTATCGAAGCCAAAAATCCCACATTTGTCTCTTTTTAGGGTTTGCCATAACTTCTTCAATTCTCACCCAATAGCTTTCAAATTTTACCATAGTGTTCATTTCATCTTTCTTCTCCTTTGTCCCTCTTGGACAAATTTTCCCATTCCTTCACCCTGCTTCTGAAATCCCCATTTTTTGTTTCCCTTTCCCTCAGAAAGTGTCCAAAACCTAGTCAAACCCCAATTGCCCATCAAAGTTTTTCCCAAATCCAAATTTTCCTTTACTAAAAAAGTTTTCATTTTTGTTTTTCTACCCATTCCCAAAAAAAAATCTCCTAGTTATGGTTGTCATCCGCGTAGGAGAAAAAAACATGGAGGATGAACTTGCAGCCCTCAAGAGCAAACTCCAAGATCTGGATGAAAAAATTCTCAGCCTCAATCTTCAATATTCTGCCATGAACAATAGACGACAACCAGAGTCTTCTGCAGACACGGGGTTTTCTTCTTCTAGCAATTTTCATGGGCCGAAACTTGATTTTCCTCACTTCAATGGTGATGATCCAACTTGATGGATATACCAGGCAGAACAATATTTTAGTTTGCATAATATTTTTGATGTCAACAAAGTCCCACTTGCATCCTTTCATTTGGAACATGAAGCCCTTCAATGGTTCCGTTGGTACATCAAGGCTCATGAAGAGCCAAAATGGATAGATTTTTACAAACTTATTTTTCAACGATTTGGCCCTAGTGCTTTTGATGACTTCATAGGAGCACTCACTAAACTGTGCCAAACAAGCACTATGAGAGAATATCAAATAAAATTTCAAAAACTGACCAATCACACAGAGGGATTATCTGATGAATTCTTCAGGAGTTGTTTTGTCAATGGTCTGAAGGATGCAATTCGCTCTGAGGTTAAAATGTTTCATCCTAGCATAATGATGGAAGCCCTAGGGTTGGCTAAGTTGGTAGAGGACAAGATCATAGCTCAACAGTGATCCAAATCCAATTTTGTTCCTTTTAGAAATATGGCTTCCCAATGACCTCAAATAACGGCAGCTCCTAGAACAACTCCTATCAAGCATTTGACTGAAGCAAAGATGCGGGCACGTAGAGAAAATGGGTTTTGTTATAATTGTGATGAGAAATTCACTCAGGGACATAGATGTGTTGAGAAAAAGCTCTATCTCTTGGATGTGGATTCTCCACCTAAAAGTGAAGTTTACGCAGATGCTCAGGATACAGTGGATGACCAGGTTGACACTCAGCAGTCGCTTGTTGACCCTGTTTCTCAGGAAGACCACCTAGAGATCTCTCTCCATGCTTTAGCAAGAGTCACCACCCCACAAACCATGTAGGTCAAGGGTTACTTCAAGAAGCTCCCTCTTACAATACTTATTGATTCTGGTAGCACTCATAACATCATTGACCCTCAGATCGCCAAACAGGCTGATTGTTTTGTCCATCCTTGCTCCATCTTTGAAGGCATAATTGCCAATCGGGGCACATTACCTTACAAAGAGAAGCATCACAATGTTTATATCTCTATGGGAGATTATAACCTACACTCTAACATGTTTGCCTTGCCCTTAGGCAGATGTGATGTGGTTTTGGGTGCCCAATGGTTACACACACTTGGGCCCATCTTATGGGATTTTGCTAAACTTTGGATGCAGTTTTTAGACAATGGGCAAAAACACACATTGAAGGGCTTACAACTGGGGTCTCTCAGCATCATAAGTTCACATTTCATGGAAAAGCTTCTTAAGAAGAATTCACATGGTGTCATCACTTAGCTCCATTCCATTCAGATGCACCCATCAGCGGTCTCCACTACTCCTTCGGATCTACAATGAATATTGGATAGGTATGCATGTGTCTTTACCCAACTGGTGGGATTTCCACCTTCACAACCAGAGGACCACCATATTCAACTCCTTCCTGGAAGCATTCCTCCCAACATCAGGCCCTACCGCTACCCATTTCACCAAAAGACAAAGATTGAGATGCTCATTTGAGACTTACTGAAGCAAGGTATTATTCACCTTAGTACCAGTTCTTTTTCTTCACCAATCCTTCTTGTCTGAAAAAAAGTGGGTCATGGCATCTCTGCATTGACTTCTGAGCACTTAATCACATCACAATCAAGGATAAGTTTCTGATTCTTGTTGTTGATGAGCTTCTTGATGAGCTTCATGGTGCTCATTTTTTCTCCAAGTTGGATCTTCATTCTGGGTAACACCAAATTCAGGTTCATGAGGATGATATCCCTAAAATGGCTTTCTGCATGCATGATGGCCACTATGAGTTTTTGGTCATGCTCTTTGGCCTCACTAATGCTCCTTCAACATTCTAGGCATTGATGAATAAAATATTATGGCCCTACCTACAGAAATTCATTCTAGTCTTCTTTGATGATATCCTCATCTATAGTAAAACATGGGCTGAGCATCTCCAACATCTGGATCTCATACTACAACTTCTCTCTAATCATCATCTCTGTGCAAAATAGTCTAAATGTGTTTTTGGCCAAGAGGAAGTGGAGTATCTCGGGCATATTGTTTCAGCCCAAGGGGTTCGAGTGGATCCTACAAAAATAGATGCCATGAAAAATTGGCCACATTCTCAAACACTCAAGAGCCTTTGTAGTTTTTTGGGGCTGACTGGCTATTATCACAAGTTTGTCAAGGATTACGGGAAGATTACAGCTCCATTAACAACTATGTTAAAAAAGGATGCTTTTATCTGGACACATGTCGCTGAGTGTGCATTTGAAATTTTGAAACAAGCTATGTGTACTACACCTATTCTAGCTATGCCAAATTTTTCCAAGACCTTCACCATTGAGAGTGATGCTTGTGGCAATGGAATTGGTGATGTTCTCCTTCAAGAAGAACATCCCATTGCGTTCACCAACAAAGCCCTTTCTAGTAAGAATTTAGTACTCTCTACATATGAGAAGGAAATGATGGCTATTTTGCATGTAGTACAGAAGTGGTGGCCATACCTACTAGGGAATCATTTTTGCATCAAGGCTGATCACCAGAGTCTAGAATATTTCCTAGAACAACGGGTCTCCTCCCTAGCACAACAGAAATGAGTCAGCAAACTCATGGGTTAAGACTATGAGATCACTTACAAGAAGGGTAAGGACAATATTGTGGCAGATGCTCTTTCTCGCACATTTGATGACCAAGCTTCCCTTTCAACTATTTCTATGCTTGTTCCAAATTGGTTGGAATCTGTCCAGCAGGGCTATGTCAATGACTCTTCATTATCACAAATTATTCAACAGTTGGCCAATAACCCTTCTGCTATACTGCATTACTCTTGGGATGGTGCTTCTCTGCGATACAAGGGTCACTTGGTGCTTTCCTAGAGCACACATCTTCAGCAAACTATCTTCTATGAACTCCATGCTTCTTCATCGACAGGACACTCTAGGTTCCTCAAAACTTATGAGTGGGCATGGTGTAACTTCTTTTGGAAGGGAATGAAAAGGGCAATTCAACAGATGGTGGCTGAATGTGATACCTGCCAATGCAATAAGGGTGAAACAACTCTCCTTCCTAGATTTCTCGAACCCTTGCTCATCCCTACATGGATTTGGACAGATATTTCTATGGATTTCATTGGGGGGTTCCCTAAATCTAGAGGGAAGACAGTGATCTTGGCTTTGGTTGATCACCTCTCCAAATATAGTCATTTTTATGCCCTCAGCCATCCCTATACCACCTCCTCATTCACACAAATTTTCATGGACCAGATCTTCCATCTTCATGGCATCCCTTCTTCCATTGTCTAAGATCGTGATGCAACTTTCACCAATCATTTTTGGACAGAATTTTTTCAACACACTGGCACCAAACTAAAGATGAGTTCTGAGTATCACCCACAAACAGATGGTCAGACTGAAATTATCAACAAATGTCTGGAAACTTATCTTTGTTGCTTCACTTCAGAACAAAAGCATCAATGGGCAAAGTGGCTTCCTCTCGCTGAATGGTGGTACAATATCTCCTACCACACTGCATCTTAAATGACTCCATATGAAGTAGTCTATGGTCAGGCACCACCAATACTCCATCCATACACCCCCAACAGTTCACCAATTCAGGCAATCGACACGGTTCTCCAAACCCAGGATTAGATTCTTTGCATCTTGCAGGACAATCTTCACATGGCAAGAAATCAAATGAAACAAGTTGATCAGCACCAGTGTGAGCACACTTTTCAAGTAGGTGATATGGTTTTTCTTCATCTACAACCATAGAAGGAATCATCCCTGAAACTCAAAGGGCATCATAAGCTAGCTCCAAAGTTCTATGGGTCATATAAGGTTCTTCAGAAGATTGGGTCAGTTGCTTATAAATTGGAGCTTCCTCCTTCCCGCGTTCATCTAGTATTTCATGTCTCTTGTCTAAAGAAAGTTCTTGCACCAACATCAGAGCACAAACTATTTTACCAGAACTGGATAACGAAGGATCCATCATTTTGGAGCCAGAGGCAATCCTCGATGGGCACACTCGTCAGCTTCGCTCCCAATGCATCATAGAGGTATTAATTCAATGGCATGGAATGCAACCAAAGGATGCTACATGGGAACCACTCCTTCAGATTCAGCAACAATTTCCACATCTTAAGCTTTGAGGACAAATCTTTTCTAAGAAGGAGGGGATGTTAGGAACCTATGTTTAACCCTTCTCTTTACTATGTTAGTATATTACTTTTGGATGCATATGCTTTGTAAGTCATCCCGTGAGTATATTGTATTATCCCACATTCATGGGAAGTAATAATTGTTTAGATTAGACTTAATATATAAGTACGTGTTGAGGCCAATGAAGGCATCCATGAGTTTATTGTATAGAGTTTGCTCAAAGGAGGTTGCCATCTCGAAGTGGCTTGCAATCAATAAATTCCTTCTATGTTTCTGCTATTTCTGTTATTTTGTACATTTTGCTTTATATTGTTGTACGAGGTTCCTCTCAATTCCATTGACAGTTTCATCAACCTTTTGTAAATAGATTGTTATGTTCTCATCTTCACTCATTTTCAAACCTTCATACTTAGCTTTCAGGTTCTACAATTTGGTGCCTTTTACATAATCATCTCCTTCATATAAATTCTTCAACTTTTCCTAGAGTTCATGAGCTTTTTCCAGATCCATGAATTTTACTAACTTAGTGTTGGACAAGGCACTTAAAAGAGCATCTCTAGCTTTTCCATTTAACTCATATTGTTTGATTTCATCATCACTTGATGGACCATTCTGAGGAATAGTATACTTTGTTTATGTCATCTTCCAAACAACATAACCAAAACAAATGAGATGGTTTTTCATTTGTACCTTCCAAAGAGCATAATCTATTCCATCAAACTGTGAGGCATCCTTCTTGTGTGACATCTTGGATAGATTCCTCAAGTTGTTAGACTTTCTTCTGAGGAATCTTGCTCTAATACCAATTGTTGAAATGCACAAGACAACTAAGAGGGGGTGAATCAATTGTCACCAAAACTTAATTTCTTATAGACTTCAACACATCAATCAATTAATCCCTGTTATTATGATTTAACCATCAAAGCATGAAATTAAAAACTTAACCACAATCACACATGAGACACTAGATTTTTTACGTGGAAAACCCTATAAGGGAAAAACCACAACAATACTAAAAATTAGACGCTCACTGCCAGGATTGGCTCACTGCCAAGGGGTGGCACACTACCAAGGGGTGGCTCATTGCCAAAGGTTTGTGAACTAATTTGATAGCATCTACTCCATGCCTAAGTTCAGTTCCATTGAAGCACAATACAACTCCTTTTCTCTACTCTTCTTACACTTCTTCACTTATCTTCACATTTTCACCCAAGGACACATTTTTCACAACTTCATTACATGCTTTTATACAATTCATCAACCTTGGAATGTACATCAAGTTCGGCATTACATTCATCAACCATTGGAGCAATCTCTGAGGTCGACATTACAAACATACACAGAAATAGGTATGGACCTAAACAAACTTAGCTCCTAGAAAAGATGTATGCATAACACATTATGCCTTAGCTAGGACTCAAGTGCAATCTTCCACTCTACAGCACGCTTCCACAATCTTCAATGTATCTCCACAAGTAGTGACAACAACCAAGTCGGCCAAGACTTGGAGTTAACACTAACTCTTTAGGAATAGTCTTCATCCATGATCCAAATTACTATTTGCAGACCAATTAGAAGGTAGGAGCATGATTAGGAGACATCCACAAGCACATTGTAATCACCAGGAATATCCACACAACCTCTAACCACTTTGTCAAGAAGATTCTTCAAATTAGAGCACTTAAACAACACTATCAGCCACTATCAAAGAAAAGATCGCTTGCGGACTACCAAATCACAAACCATTTGAGTTGAAGGCACATAACATCATCCTAGACTTAACTCTTAGAAATCTAGACCATAATACTTCAATGCGGAGGAATGCGGAGAAAAATACTTTCTCGCTATCACCATTGAATGCACAAAAAAAGAGTTTTGACTCTGGTGAACAAAACTTTCTCAAATCTTCATACCGGAGGCTCAAACTTGGAATATAGAATTTAAAGACTTCCCTTTAAATAACTTCCAAACTGTAGAAAAAGATATTCAATCTACAGGATATACAGAGCAAAACACTGAACTTGTTGCAAGTATGGCCCTAATTGGTGTTGTCATTGATGTCAACATACTTCCGTTGCATTAATGATAAGGATTAGATGAACTGTGTGTTGAGGATATTGAGAAAATTAGTCCTAATCAGGAACAGAGAAGAACAGTCAAGACAGTGAGGTAAAGATCCCAGTTAAGATAAAAATTAGAGGATACGCTTCAAAGGGTTTGTAGATATGTGTCTTGAGATAATCCAATAAAGATTTTAGAGGTCCACATGAAGATCTGAAGAAATTACGGCCACTTCAGTAAAGCTAGTTCTGGCAGGTGTTTAGATCTGACAGAGTGATACAAATAGGTCTGGTGAGATCCGGAAATGAAATATCCTGTTCTGTAGATTTGGTGGAGTATTTAGGAAGTCCATGTGAAGTGTCAACTCAATTGGCTCATGATCTAGAGATCCACAAGCATCTATTCCACTATGACAGTGATGACAGACTGTGTTCTTGAGGTTCCAGGTGAAGAAGAGAATGATTTTAGTAGACAGTAGTAGTGTGGATGTCCTTGGTGATTCAGGCAAGCTTGTGGAGGTCTTTGGATTGTATCCAATTCGTGTTGATGGTCTACATTGAAGATTGAGCTTGTAATTAAAGATTTACTTCCAGATGATGATGTTCCCCTTAAGTCTAACCGACTGGATGAGTTACACATCCTGTGGATGATCTAGAAGGTGTCCTGTGAAGAATGGTGTGTTCCCAAAGAAAGATTGAAGTCTCAAATCTGTGTAGCTAATAGTGTGTTGATCCGCATGAAGTCTTTTTGTAATAAGTCATGTTGTATTTATGTACTTGCTCTGTTATGTATGTCAACTTGGATGATAATTCCTAAGTCGATGTCTTGTATAAATAGGGAGTTGTAAAGTCATTTCAAAGGGTGTCTTGTGGAGATGAGAGTGTAGTAGAGAGGAGCAGAGTGAAAACCAAAGTAGAAGTATTGAGCTTAAATGGAACTGATTCAAGCATGGTGAAGATGCTATTCTCCAGTTCAAGTATGTAACATTTATTGTTTTGTAGACAATGTGTCTCCTGTAGGTAGTGAGCCTCTTGTGAGCAGTATGCTCAGGTAGTGAGCCCTAATTAGCATGTGCCATTTTGTTCTTTCTATTCTTCTAACAGAGAATACAATCTTGGGTTAATCACCTGTGGTTTTTCCCTTAACTAGGTTTTCCACATCAAATTCTTGGTGTCTTGTGTGTTAATGTGTTTCAACTCTTGATTTAATACATTATGTTTCCATGATTGATTTATTATTATGCTGCTAAATTACAAAGTGGATTTAAGTGTTTAATTGGAAGAAAGTTTTAGACAACTGATTCACCCCCCCTCTTAGTTGTCTGCCCGAAATCTAACAATTGGTATTAGAGCTAAGTTCCTCTAAAAGATCTTAACCACTTGAGGAGATCCAGGATGTCGTCCTACAAGAAGGATAGTCCAAAGTTTGATGGAACTAATTTTACTCTTTGGAAAAGTTGCATGCAATGTCACTTGCAATGTATGGGAATACAGTATTGGACCATGGCCTCAAAGAAGTATACTCCTCCACAAAATGGTCTGAAATATGTAGATGAAATCACAGATGATGAAAACAATCTGCAGACTAAAGAAGCTCTTCTAAGTGCCTTATCTGATTCAGAGCTGACAAATATTGTTGACCTACAAACTGCTTTTGAGATTTGGGAAAAATTGAAACTTCTGCATGAAGGAGACAAGTATGTTAAATGTGCCAAGCTACAGAGTCTGAAAGGAAAATTCAAAAATCTGAAGATGAGAGAAGATGAAAATATCACCACTTTTATGCCAAGAGTAAATGAGCTTGTTTGTGGCATTAGATGTGTTGGTGGAGTCTTGGATGAAGATGAGATTGTTGGCAAAGTTCTCAGATCCCTTCCTGCTTCTTACAAATACAAGGTTGTTGCCATTGAAGAATTAAAATCCTATTCAAGTATCACAAGAGATCAATTGGTTGGAAAATTGGCTGCATTTGAATTGACTAAGTTTGGAGATGCCCCCCAAGACTGAATCTGTATTCAAAGCTAGTGCCTCTGTAAAAGGAAAACAAAGGTTTGATCCGGGAGAGAACTCTTCAAGGAAACTATCATCATATGAAAAAGCAAGAAAAGACCTGGAAGAAGATGAAGCAGAAGCTACTCAACTTGAAGCCCTTTTTGCAAAAAGGCTTCCAAGAGGATCTGGGAAGTATGAAGGGAAATTGCCTTATAAATGTTTTAACTACAATAATATTGGTCATTTTGCCTCAAGGTGTCCGGAAAGATTTTCAACGCCAAATCCTAACAGATCAAGGTTCCAGAAGAATTGTTACTATGTTTATGAAGATGATGATAATGAAGGAGTAACAGATGATGAATCAGAGATAGGAAACAAATCTGGAAGTGACTGGGTGTTTATTGCCATCAAGGAATGATGCAAAGCGCACGACCGAAACTGGTGGAACCAATCTAAAATGCGGCTGTGACTGTGGTTGAGTCACTATATCTCTACTTTGATATTTTATTGTGTCAAATGCTGTCGACACACATTGCAGGTTGTTGAACCCACAACCTCCATTGAACCCCTGAATCCTGATCTGCTGAACTGCTGAACTATCAGCTCGTTGAACCTTCAAGCCTTGGTGAGCCATCGAACCGTTGAACCAGTGCCCGTCATTGAACTCGCCGGGCTCGTTGAACCATTGAACCGTTGAACCAATTCAATGGGTGGTTCAACAATCGTTATTACTCTTTACCACCTTCATCGTTCCGCTAGACTTCCAACCAACACGCGATTGAACCATTGAACCCTTTGAAAAGTTGAACCGGTTCAAAGGTTCGACCAAAAGGTTTTCTCCACCAAACTTATCATGCCGATCACTTAGCTTCGAACACCGTTGAAGTAGTGAACTCTCAAGCTTACAAAATTGGTTCAAACAAAAGACTTTGGCCTGATTTAAGTCATTGGTGGAGCTGATACTCTTCGCCCGATGGTGAACTTCACATCGACGCTACACACTGCTTCTGCTAAATTAGCGAACCATTAAACCATTAAAATGGTTCAATCACAGGAACTTAACACTTCAATATTCACTAGTGGAGTCTACTAAAACCCTCGTGATTTCGTAGAACTACTTCTCCCACAAACAAACAAACTTTTACACTTCGTCAGCCTAGCACATGTATATGCTAGGGTTCATTCCAGCATGTTGTCGATCGATCCGGTAAATACAAAACTCACACAAACAGAAAATGCAAAAACAAAATCTAATCTAATATGTATGGTCATTCCACCGATTATAGAGTAATCAACCAGTGGAATGGAAAAACCCCATATCGACTGTAAATCAGAAATTGACTACACAGATGCAATTCAAATGTGAAATAGGATCTTCTTTATTTCTCTGAGGATGGATACAAATGTCTGTTTTCACAGTACCACTCACAATCAATGCTCTGTCTAATTTCTCCTTTCTGATCTCTCTCTCTATCTATATCCCTAATCGATCAGAACTTAAGCTATTTAACAACCCATAGAGAGTAGTACTGACAGGATTCCCAGTGGCTGGGAGACATAACTAACTAACAAACTAACAACCTTGCCATTTATAGATTGACAAGTGTCCAAAAGACAGAAACAACCCAAAAATAGCATGCATTGGTCAAATAGACCTTATTAGATAGTAAATGCATAACAACCTATTAAGACTTTAGGCTTCTAATTAACTTGATGAAGGGGTGCCCCTGCACCAAGGAAGAAGATCCAATGCCCTCTAAATCTGTCAATCATAAAATTGTAGAAAGAGCTCTGGCTGCCCAAGTTGAAGGAAAGGATGATTGGGTCATTGACAGTGGATGCTCTCACCATATGATAGGTGACAAAAATAAATTCATAGATTTGGAAAGATATGAAGGAGGAGTGGTAAAATTTGGTGATAATTCTTCTGGCAGAATCAAGGGTAGAGGAACTATTTCTTTTGATGGAAAGAACAAAACTAGTAATGTACTATATGTTCAAGGCCTAAAGCACAATCTTCTCAGTGTTGGACAGTTGGTGGATAAAGGTTATGATCTCTGATTCAAAAATGGAAAATGCAAGATCTTTGAAAGTTTTAGAACAGAGATTGCATTTGGTACTCAAACTAAAGGTAACATCTTCCACTTGGTTGGTACTGGTAAAAGTTGCTTATTTGTTCAAATTGATTAGAGTTGGTTGTGGCATAGGAGAATGTGTCATGTGAATTTTGATAATATCATCAAGATAAGCAACACTTAGGTTGTAAGAGATCTTCCAAGATTGGTAAAGCCTACCAATAGTTTGTGCAAGGAATGTCAGTTGGGTAAACAAAGTAGAGTCTCATTCAAAAGCAAGGAACAATCTTCTACCACATTATTGGACTTAGTTCATACTGATCTATGTGGTCCGACAAGAATCAGGAGTGTGCAAAGTGATAGACACTTCATGTTATTAATTGATGACCATTCTCGGATGATGTGGGTGACTTTTTCAAAAGAGAAATTAGAAGATCTTAAGAAATTCAAAATATTCAAAGCTATGGTAGAGAATGAAACCAGATTAAAATTAAAATGTCTGAGGTCTGATAGAGGTGGAGACAGGTGGAGAATTCACATCTGATGAGTTCATAGAATTCTGTGAGAAACATGGAATAAAAAGATAGTTGTCTGCTCCTAAGACTCCACAGCAGAATGGAGTAGTGGAGAGAAAGAACTGGACCATCCAAGAAGCATCTAGAACCATGATGATGGAAGCAAATGTTCCTCAGATCTATTGGAGAGAAGCGGTAAGCACTGCAGTCTATACTCTCAATCGAGTACAAATCAGAAGCAATACCAGTAAGACTCCTTATGAGCTTTGGTTTGGCATCACTCCCACTGTGAGGTATTTCAAAGTCTTTGGTAGCAAATGTTACATTAAAAGAGATGAAGATCTAAGAAAATTTGATGCTAGAAGTGATGAAAGAATATTCTTGGGTTATTCTACTCAAAGCAAAGCATACCAGTGTTATAACAAGAGATTAAGGAAGATTGTTGAAAGTACAAATGTGAAGGTTGATGAAAGTGTTGAAAAACCCTCAATGTTTTATGAATATGATTAAGATGATCAAAACGATGTTTTTGTTCAAGAAGTCTAAGCTCCCTCTGAAATTTAGATTCAGACTGATTTGGTAAATCAGGAAGAAGACATAAGTTTGAATGAACCTGTTCAAGAATCAAAAGTGCAAATAACTCCCAAAGTTCCCAGGTATGTAAGACTGAATCACTCTGAAGATCAGATCATAGGTGATAAAAGAAAAGGTGTCCAAACAAGAAGAAGGATTGCTCAAGATTCAGAAAAGTATTGTCTGATTTCAACTATTGAACCTAAGATAGTGAATGAAGTTTGCAATGATGAAAACTGGACTAAAGCAATGGAGGAAGAGATGATACAAATTGAGAAAAATCATACTTGGGATCTTGTTCCCAGACCTAAAAACAAGAATGTGATTGGAACCAAATGGGTCTTCTAGAACAAACTGAATGAAGATGGTGAAGTGGTCAGAAACAAAGCCAGATTGGTCTACAAGGGTTACTCCCAAGAAGGAGTTGATTTTGAAGAAACTTTTGCTCCAGTGGCAAGAATTGAAGCAGTCAAATTATTTCTTGTTTTGTTGCCTTTGAGGATTTCAAAGTATATCAGATGGATGTCAAATCTTCCTTCCTAAATGGTGACTTGGAAGAAGAAGTATACATTGAGCAACTGGATGGATTTCAATTTTCTGATCATGGTGATATGGTCTGCAAATTGAAGAAAGCATTGTATGGACTCAAGCAAGCCCCAAGAGCCTGGTATGAGAGATTGGATAAGCACCTTTTAAAGATTGGTTTCAACAAAGGTACTGCTGACAGTAATTTGTATTTCAAAATTAATCATGAAAATATCTTGATTGTTGAAGTGTTTGTTGATGATATCATTTTTGGAGGAAGAGATAGTATGTACAAAACCTTTGAAAATCAAATGAAAAGTGAATTTGAGATGTCCATGTTTGGGGAAATGAATTTCTTCTTGGGTCTGCAAATCACTCAAACAAAGAAAGGAATCTTCATTTCTCAGACCAAATATGTGAAAGAATTGTTGAAGAAATTTGGGATGGAAGACTCAAAACCAATGAATACTCCCATGGCAACCAGATGTAAATTGATCAAAGATGATGACTCTCCTAAGGCTGATCAAAAAAAGTACAGGTTAATGATTGGAGGATTATTGTATCTCACTCAAACTAGACCTGACATTATGAATGTTGTTGGTCTTGTTTCTAGATTCCAAGTTGATCCTAGAGAATCTCATGTCATGGAAATCAAAAGAATTTTTAGATATCTGAAAGGGACAGTTGAGTATGGGTTGTGGTATCCTAGAGATCATAATTTCTCTCTTCATGTATATACGGATGCAGATCAGACAGGAGATGTGGATGACTGGAAGAGTACCAGTGGTGGAGCATTATTTTTGGGGAAGAGATTGGTTTCTTGGCTAAGCAAGAAACAAGAGGCAATATCTCTGTCCACTGCAGAAGTAGAATATATTGCAGCAGTAGGTAGTGGCACTCAAGTATTGTGGATGAAGCAAATGCTAAGAGACATCAGGGTGGAGTATGAGGAACCTATCACAATCTTCTATGATAACTCAAGTGCAATAAACATATCAAAGAATCTGGTGTTGCATTCAAAGACTAAACATATATCCATCTAGTTTCACTTTTTGAGAGAGCAAGTGAACAAGAATGAAGTCAGATTGGAGTTTGTGCCTTCCAAGGATTAGATTGTAAATATTTTTACTAAACCTCTACCTAAGGACTCTTTTGAGTATCTCAGGGAGAAGTTAGGGGTTATTACCCCTCCAGTTCTAAATTAAGGTGGACTGATGTGCATCAGTTCGGTGGATCTCACAGTCATATCTTGTGGTCTGGATTGATGATGGAAAGCTGCTACTCAGGGGGAGCAGCTAACATGATTCTGAAGTAATGCAAGTATGTGCCCTTTGCCATTGATGTCAAAGGGGGAGAGAAGACATGTGAAAAAAAGTATTTTCTGATCAAAGGGGGAGCAGGAAAGGAAGAGAAGACATGTGAATGGTTGTTGTTGATAGGGGGAGTTGTGACAGTAAGGAGAAGCTCTTGTTTTGATGGTCAAAATAGTTTTTCACATCATATGTTGCCATCAATGACAAAGGGGCAGATTGTTGCAAGTATGGGCCTAACCGGTGTTGCCATTGATGTCAACATACTTCTGTTGCATTAATGATAAGGATTAGATGAATTGTGTGTTGAGGATATTGAGAAAATTAGTCCTAATCAGGAATAGAGAAGAACAATGAAGACAGTGAGGTAAAGATCCCAGTTAAGATAAAAATCAAAGGATGTGCTTCAAAGGGTTTGTAGATATGTGTCCTGAGATAATCTAGTAAAGATTTCAAAGGTCCACATGAAGATCTGAAGAAATTATGGCCACTTCAGTAAAACCGGTTCTCGTAGGTGTTCAAAGGTGACAAAGTGATACAGATAGGTCCGATGAGATCCAGAAATGAAATATCATATTCTACGGATTTGGTGGAGTATTTAGGAAGTCTATGTGAAGTGTCAACTCAATTGGATCATGATCTGGAGGTTTGTAAGCATCTATTTCAATATGATAGTGATGACAAACTATGTTCTTGAGGTTCTGGATGAAGGAGAGAATGATTTCAGTAGACAGTAGTAGTGTGGATGTTCTTGGTGATTCAGGCAAGCTTGTGGAGGTCTTTGGATTGTATCCAGTTTGTGTTGATGGTCCGCATTGAAGATTGAGCTTGTATTTAAAGATTTACTTCTAGATGATGATGTTCCCCTTAAGTCTAGCTGACCAGATGAGTTACACATCATGCGGATGATTTGGAAGGTGTCCTGTGAAGAATGGCATGTTCCCAAAGAAAGATTGAAGTCTCAGATCTGTGTAGCCGACAGTGTGTTGATCTGTGTGAAGTCTTTTTGTAATAAGTCATGTTGTATTTATGTACTTGCTCTGTTATGTATGCCGACTTGGATGATAATTCCTAAGTCGATGTCTTGTATAAATAAGGAGTTGTAAAGTCATTTCAAAGGGTGTCTTGTGGAGATGAGAGTGTGGTAGAGAGGAGCAGAGTGAAAAGCAAAGAAGAAGTTTTGAGCTTAAATGGAACTGATTAAAGCATGGTGAAGATGATATTCTCCAATTCAAGTATGTAACACTTATTATTTTGTAGACAGTGTGTCTCATGTAGGTAGTGAGCCTCTTGTGAGTAGTGTGCTCGGGTAGTGAGCCCTAATGGGCATGTGCCATTTTGTTCTTTCTATTCTTCTAATAGAGAATACAATCTTGGGTTAATCACCTCGTGTTTTTTCCCTTAACCGGGTTTTCCACGTCAAAATCTTGGTGTCTTGTGTGTTAATGTGTTTCAACTTTGGATTTAATACATTATGTTTCCACGATTGATTTATTATTATGCTTCTGAATTACAAAGTGGATTTAAGTGTTTAATTGGAAGAAAGTTTTACACAACTGATTCAACCCCCCCTCTCAATTGTCTACCCAAAATCTAACAGAACTGTTCATCAGCAAACCAAGATACTCTGTAACACATTGTTTCCGCTAGGAGGGAAAATTTTCTCAAAAGCACTTGGAAACTCAATATCAAAAACATATTCTCATGATCTTCAAGACTTATGCAAAGAAATATTCATCACAAGCAAGTAACAAAATAAGAGCACAGTTGACACCAATGACAACACAGATATGTTGGCATCAATGACAACTCTAGTTAGGCACATACTTGCAACACAAATATCATCACGATTGAGGTTTTCCCTATTGTTTAAATGCTCAAGCATACTTTGGAGGATCCTCTTATTCATCAGATAAGATTTAAACACCTCATGACACACCTCAAGAATCCACTCATCCACCGGATATCCCAGACCGTAGAACTCTCCTAGTTGGAGACACTGTCAATGTCTCGATGGATCAAGCCAATAAAGAAAAAGCCATTTAGATAGGAAAGTGTTTAGATCTTGAATAACAACAATATCACTCATTTCTTCTACACAAATTTCCCAAAATCCTCACCTGGTAATATGAGGACATGCCTGGTATTGAATCACAGATTGTGATAACAATATCGTGCTATATACCAATGCCTAGTCAGCCAAGCAAAATATCCAAAAGATGAATCCCAAGGTAGCGTTAATGGTCAAAACTAAGATAGAGAAGATTTTACAAGATGGATTTATCCTCCTAGTTGACTATTTACCTTAGATGTTGAATATCATAGTTATCGCTAAACTTGACTATCGTATTCAAATTTGCATTGACTTTCATGATCTCAATAAGGCATCCTTGAAGGATGATTTCCCCTTCTAAACATTGACATGATAGTAGATTCTACTGCTAGCCATGCCTTACTTTCCTTCATGGATGGCTTCTCTAGTTACAACCAAATCATCATAAACCCCCAGGATAAGTACAAGACCAATTTTACATCACCTTGGGGTATTTTCTATTGGGTTTTCATGCCTTCTGGTTTAAACAACATTGGTATGACTTACCAATGGGCTATGACCCTCGTCTTTCATGATTTTATTCACATCCTAAAGAACTATGCTAATAATATTTTGGCCAAATCAATTTTACACCAAGATCGTGTCAAAATCCTATGTCGCATTTTTGAGCGTATTGTCTCTACATGACATGTACTTGAACCCCCGCAAATGTGTCTTTGATGTCGATAATAGCAAATTATTGGGGTTTATTGTATCACATCGTGGTATGTAATGGTGAGCATTGGCTCCTTTGTACCCCTCAAATATTCTCCTACCAATTATTAGTTCATCATTCACACTCTATCTTCACCAGCTATAGTTGATAGCTCTTCTGATATTTCTTTTTGTTACAATATAAATCTAAAAGAATGGTACTCCTATATATTCAATTATTTGCATGATAGTACCTTCCCGAATACCTCATCCAAAAATGCTTGAGCTCATATTCATAAACTCATTGTAGGATATATCATACTTTCTAACGTTCTTTATCATTGAGGTTACAACGGCCTCCTTCTTAGTTGTTTAAATAAAGTAGAGATCCTTGTTGCCCTTGAAGAGGCCCATTCAAATGCCTGCGGGGGGCATTTTGGTGGAAGATCTTTGGTTCAAAAGCTTCTTTGCATGGGTTTCTATTGGCAAAGGATGGAACAAGATTCCTTGGCCTCTATTAAAAAGTGCCCTTAATGCGAACCACATAATAATTTGATCTACGTTCCTTCCTAGGAACTTCGTGCCTAGGTATCCCTTGGCCATTTTCTATATGGGGTTTAGATCTCATTAGAAAAATTTCTCCTCCTTCTTCTCAAGGTCACACTTTCATCATCATAGCTACATATTATATGAAATGGGTCAAAGTTATTCCACTTTGATCCACAACTACCAAAGTAATATGTCACTTCCTCCTCGATAACATTATTTCTTGATTTGGGATTCCTTATTCATTGGTTTTTTATAATGGATCCTCATTTAAGAGCAAAGAAGTGAAGAAGTTCCTAGAGAAATTTCATATTCAACATTGCTTCTCTGCGTTGTATTATCCATAGTCAAATTGCCAAGGAGAAGCTTCTAATAAAACCATTGAAAAAACTCTTCAGAAAACGGTCAACAAGCATGGAAAAGATTGTCATACTCAACTCTCCTATGCATTATGGGCCTATCACATGAGTATTTGTATGGCTATGGGTACTACTTCATACAATCTCATGTACAATGCCAATGCAATCATGCCTTTGGAGTTGAAAATTCCTTCACTATAGATTTCCCTCAATGCCCTCATCGACGACAACATTTACAAGGAACAAAGACTTCAATAACTTGAAATGATCAATGAACAATGTATCCACACTCTTGAACATCTCCAATCTTATCAAAATAACCTCACACACAACTACAATGAACATGTCATCCATCACTCGTTCGAAGTAGGTGACCTAGTCCTCTATGAGAATCAACACAATGTTAATGCTCCTCTATGTGTGAAAGGAAAATTTAGTCTGAACTAGGACCCTATATCATAATTGAATTATATGGATCAAGAGTGTATCGACTCTCTACAACAGATGGTAAGCCTCTCAAAGAGCCCATCAATAAATTGATATGCATGAAATGATAAGCTTGGATGTCGACCTTGCTACTCCTGTTACACTTTGTCAGCTTTGCTTGAAAGGTTTTCTCGAAAATGAATTGATATGCATATATATATAATTTTATTCCTCTCATTTGAACTAGAAGATGATTATATGAAAAGATTAAGGCTTCAAATGATATTCAAGTGATGAAAGCTCTATCGTGAAGATTATACAGATTTATGTGATGCTCTATATTCCATATTTATAACATTTATTGTAGGTTCTAAGAGAAGCTACTTCCTTCATCTTCATCCTTGTGGCAATCTTGAGTCATTCCACTAAGGTTTGTGTTGTGGTAAAGGTACTTTTTTACAACATTTATTTATTATTTGTTTTGCCTCTATCTTGTAAGGACACGCGCTCTCTCATCATCATCTTGGCTGTTGTGGTTGTGGAAACACCGTTCATGGGGTTTGACTAAGGAGAGCCCCTAAAACGGCCCAAACCTTTTCCCCTCTTGTGTATGTGTAGATTATGGAAGATCAAGATAGGTATAGTTGATCCAGATGTAGATTTATGAATACAGACCTTGACTCTCAAAAACCACCTTTGAAGGGCCTATTTAATCCTAGGACACCTATACCTAGGTGAAATAGTCCTCCCAGATCTACCCTAATTTTTGGTAGTGACTTCTGACAAATCTACACTGCTCATTTCAACCCCTGTTTTATCAGTTTCCAATTTTGTATGGTATGGTATCTCTATTTTGGCATATTTCTTTGTAGAAACCCTAGATCTAGCATATCTCATCTCAATCTTTCTGATTAGGACAAAGGAACAGAACCCCCGTAGTTTGGCTCTCCTTCTAAGATTGTAGCCAAGATCGGTTTGTGTTCCAATGTTTGATCTAAAGGATTGACTTAGTTAATACATGATTTATTAGGCTATATCTATTTTTCATCAAATAGTAGGATGAAGGATCTCCAAGGACTATGTTGCAAAGGAAAAACATGTCATACTCTATAAATTCCTTTCAAGATGCTAAACTCAAGAAATATAGTGTACTACATAAGTCATAACAATACGCTTGGGAGATTTGTTTCAAAAGAATTCACTATGTCAAGAGTTTTCCAAAGCATGTTTCAAAATCGTGCACCAGTCAAGTTATCAAGATCAAAGTCAAATAGGGAGGATGAGTGGGAATGATGGCAAGGCTATATGGATATGATGGATTAGGCTAATATGAGGAGGATAGGATGGGATAGATGAGACAACTTGCCTCCAAGTGTAGGGTACATAGACAACCAATTTACACATAATGCCCATGAATGGGTTTTCATCATGGTACTTATCCAAGGTGCCATAAAATACTTTTTACCTTTGGACGAATGATTTTCTCTTTACTTTTTTTTGTATTTTTCCTCTTTTTTTTATTTTTTTAAATTTTTTTCTCATTTTTTTATAATTACTAATTGGATGGCATTGATAGCTAGATATTTATAGGGTCTTCACATGTCTCTTCCCATCTAATATAATCCATGTAGATGCTCTCATCAAAACATGACAATAGTGACCTACCTGGAGTAACTACTTTATTAGGATTAAAGTGCTCTTGTATAACCTATTGTTGTTTGTGTGGTCTTCATCAGTAACGGAGTTGGCCTTATTTGAATGTTTACATCTTGATAGGGTACCATCATATCCCTTATGATAAAGTGTTGCTGCTACAATGCGACAGACTTGGGATGTGGAGTTCTTGGATTTAAGGTGTGATTTTGGATTTGGATGAATGATGTTGGATGTGGAATTAGGTGATTGAGACTCATAAGATTTAGGTGAATGGAATGGTGATTTAGATTGGGTTGTAGAATTCTTGACTCATCATACTTGGGATGGTGGATTATGAAGTTTGGATTTTAGATTAGAATGGTGATTAGGACCAACATTCTTATACAAGTTGGAAGGCAGTGGACGCATATTATATGCAACATTCTTTCAATGTGACTCCATGTTTTGAGTGATTGTTGGATTAGGATACTTAGGACCAACATTTTTATAAAATATAGAAGGTGGTGGACACCTATTATATACAACATTCTTTCTATATGGCTCCATATTTTGAGTGATTGCTAGATTAGGATATTTTTCTTCACTTAATTTGATTGATCCACTTTGCTTTGGGACCCATATTGATTTCACATATATTCCTTAATTTTTGGATGGATTAACCTTTGATGCTTGATTTGTATCTTTTTCTTTGTATACCTTACAAGTTTGTTGGTCTTAATTGATGGGCTGAGAATGTGGAGGATAAAGTTTGATGATAGAGCTAGTTGAGGTGGAAGAATTGTTGGTAGCAAGCTTGTTATAGGGGCTATGAATGGTCCCTATCTCAATGATTTCATTGGATAAAGTTGCCTCAATGATCATTGAAGTGTCACTAACACCATTAGATTGTTTGGATAATTGATTTACAATGTCTTGACCATGACTGATGTGGATTGGGATAGGTTCTAAGATCCCCTTCTCGTGAAGGGCCAATCCTTTTCCTTAATAATACATTATTTTACATATCATTTTTACAATAGGATACTAGTGTTTTTTGAAACATAATGCTAGCCATTGATGTACTTTTGAGAACTATTAGAACTTGCTATTGTAAAGGATGGAATTTGGATAGTTGAGTTTTTGGTAGTTTTGCATATGTATCCTCCTTTCACCCTTTCATTCAAGGACCTAGGGTCGAGTTGCAATGTACTATCATACCCTAGGTAACTATGAAATGTATGGAAATTTGGATTTGTATGATTTAATTTTCAATAATGCACAATTATTCTCAATTATACATCAAAACCCTAATTATGCAAATACGGAAGCAACTAGATGAATATCAGAAAATGTTGCTACAAAAAGATGCGAAATGACAGATAATTGTGCACCTATTTTCGGGGTTCAGAAGTGGAACAGTCGGGGACTAATGAGTGGGCACCCAAGTCCAATGCCTAGGTTTTTGTTGGGATCTGGAAGCTCAGTCTGCAACCTATTCTTGCTATCACAAAGATTTTCCCATCACAGAATCTGAAGGACTAAAGAGCGGGTGCCCAAGTCCAGGGTGTTGTTTTCAACTCTGATCTATAAATTTGACACTTTGTAGTACCCTCCTACAACTCCACTTTTCCTGTATCTTCAACTTGTAACCTGCAATCATAAAAACTTTGGAAGGGGGTTGTGGTGTTTAGAGGCTTTCCTCAATCAAGCCCTAGAGAGACATTCAAGTCTTCCAAACACCATTGTCAGATAGAGAGTGCATGCCCTTGAGGGGCAGAGGCAAAACCAAATGATAAATGCTCAAAACATAAATGATGTCACCTTGTAGTGAAGATCTCATGGGAGGAAGAAGCTCTTCACGCCATGAGGAGATGGATGCTCAAATCTACAAATACAAACACATAAATAACACAATATCTACTCTTGCAACACAATGAAAGCCTTGAATTACTTCTACACAAGCTCATAAATCAAAATGTCCATAGAGTTTACAAATGAATGCCTAAACATGCTTTTATATGCAACTACAAACACTCCCTCCAAGAATTTTGTAATTCAAACTTACTGTGTCGGCATAGGACCCAAATAACGGTCACAAGCTGACACTCAAAATTTAGGACTGACCCAAAATAGGGAAGGACTAGGCACGGGCACCCAAGTCCTCCCTCTCTATTTTGGTTAGGGTTAGGTTCAAGGGATCCCCCTAGGTCCCATTTGTCATGAAACTTAGGGCTTATTTCATCGGGATGTCAAAATATGATGCAAGATGTCCTAAATGTAGATAAAAGACCTGGGAACTAAGCCTTATGAGGGAAAAGCCCCCAAGGGGACATTTTCTGACATTACATTTAGCTTCCACTTTAATGTATGTATAAATACAACGCCAATGCATGCATTAAAGTATGGTCAACAAACACAACAAACACGCCAAGCACGGAGAAGATACAATAGAGACATTGAAGACAATGATAGGCATGCAAAACATGGAGAAGACAGTTACAGTCATGCAAAACACGGCGAAGACAGCAGATGCATAGAAGACAATTAATGCATGGAAGACATGAATGATTTCTTTTCTTTTTCTCTTTCTCATATATATGAAATGTAGATGCAAGTACAGGAAAGTAAACACACCACCCATAATGCAGGAAACACTCATCATGTTGGTCTTTAAACTGCATATGGGGCAACACACATGCAAGACACACCAAACCTCCCATAATGTAGAAAGTACTCATCGCACTAGTCTTTAAACTGCATATGGGGCAACAGACATGCCAAAAAAAGCAAGCATGCCAAACACACACACTTTGAAGACATGGAAAAAACATGGTAAACAATTGATGGAGTGTTCCTATTTCTAGGTTCATCACCATCTCAGGCACATTATAGGCACACACCGACGATTGGGCTTCACCACAAAAATCACTGAAGACACGCTTAAGGGTTGAGTTAGTCACAGAACCACTCCCCACCTCCGGATGAGGACTTTTGAAAATGACAGGATGGGCACTCTCTGCAAGAGATACACCACCCCTGCCTCCATAGAGGGCTTAAGATGATTGATTGATTGATTGCAAACAAACTTAGAGCACAGGAAGTACTCATCGCACTAGTCTTTAAACTACACCTGAGGACAAGCACATTACTAACATCTACAACAGACAGCTTACCTTATATATGCCCCCACCTTAAGGTGGTTGATATCACGCATTGATATCAAGCACGTTAAGGTAGGAAGAAAACACACAAGGGAACACAGACTTTCACAAAGCCCATGCCCTCCAGAGGTGACATGTACTTTACGATCGCTGAATGTTCCCACAAACACATCCCTGCAAGAAACATGTTAGTGTCAAAATAATCATGATAAGAAAAAACATCAATGCATATGATTAATAACACAAAGAGCCAAGGTTATACTACAAATTCAGAGATCGAGGATAACCATGGGGCTATATCATGAAAATCTCACAACCAAGTGTCACCAAGGTGAGATTCAAAGACAAACTAAGTGCACGGAGCAACAATATTTTTAAGGTTTGTAAGTGAGATAAAATATCATCAAAATCACTATGCAGAAAGCACGGAGTGCTTCTACTAGCCAAGTGTCGGATAAAATATTCAACCCCATCATCATATTACGAACTAAGTCCAATTTTTTATTTCTCGCTAAAGGGACGCTAGGTCTACATCAATGTAAATGTTTTTCGTTATATGCCCATTAGATAGAAACACTAGAGGAAGGGAAACAATAAATCAGAGAGGAGAAACAAGTTCCTTAGGGATAATCATGTAGGAGGGTGCCCCCAAGTCACCAACCGCAACGCTATTTCCGTAAGACACAACACACAACAATGAAATTAGAGAGAGGAAATATAGAAGAATGATGATACAAATAGAAGAAGGTCACAACAGAGGTGGTCTCCTGGTATCCCGGACCTTACAAGAGAATCAGGGGTCATCCCAGGAGACCTAAACAACACATAACACATCATGGGCGAAGCACATCATGAGAGAGATAAAGGGTTAGAGATACTTACTTGTAAGGATTCCTAGGCTAGCGGTCATCAAGTAAATCATTGTCATCCTCCCACTCCTAAATTTTAGAGGAAAGTGGGACATAAGGTACCATAGCCCAATTCTTGTCTTTATCTTTAGATTGTTCATTGTTAGGATCATCTTTGTTTGGTTCAATGTTTCGATCAATTTTTATTTGTTGAGATGCAAGGTTTATGGCATAATCTTGTCTTCTTCTCCTTCTTTCTCTTGCTTTTCTATTTCTTTTTCTCTTACCACTTATCTCTTGTAAGATAGGGCTTTGTTCTTTCATGGGTTTTTTCATTTTAGAAGAGCAAGCACCAAGATCAAATCTCATTTGTCTAGATGGAATGTTTTGTTGTCGACATTTACCTCCCGATCCTTGTAAGGATGGCAGGGGAGGAACATCAACATAGGGACCTTGTCCTTTCAGTCTAGGGTTCTCTTCAAATGCGGGTTGCTTGTCTTTTGTTATTTCTTGTATAGAGGGACCGGCCATTGGATATAATAGTTTTGATTTATAATTTCTATAGCTCAAAAAGTTAATGTCTGTTTGTGGCTCTAGTTTCTTTTCAAATTTATCCCAAAAGTAATCTAGTGTACAATGTTTTCTTGAAACCAATAGTTTATACTTATTGTGAGGGAAAGTAATTACATGTTCGTCAAAAGGAAATTTTAGAAAATTATGAATTGTTGAAGGGACAACTTTCATAGCCTTTAACCAAGGGTGTCCCAATTTAAAGTGAAAGAGGTCAGAAATGGGGACAACATCAAACCATTGTTCTACATGTTTCTCAAATAAAGTAACCAACAATGACATCTTCCCAGAAGTGATTATAAAGGTTCCCTTATGTGTTTTAATCATCATATCTGAAGGGTCATAAGATCTTTGCATTAATTGATGTGTAAAGAGGAACTCTTCCATGGAGAAATTATTCATGAAATTAGGATCAATAAGTGTTCCATCCACAGGGTTTCCCATTATTTTCACAGTGATGTAAAGAGGTCCTTTAGTATCTCCAATTGTTCTATCATTAGGTGTAAACATAATTTCAGGTTCAAGGACCTTTCTCTTCATGTAAGGCCTAGGAGGGAACCTATTTTTGTTGTTGTGATTAGAGGCCATGTGTATATTCTCAAATTAATGCAAGATCGGTTTTTTAAAATTTTTCCAAAAGTATGCCAAAGACAAGTGCAAAACTATATGCAAAAATGACCTAAAATGCTTGATTTTTTGTACTTTTTCAATGTAAATATATGAAAGCAAAGGTGTTGTAAGGAAATTGATCAAGGGAAGAAAATTATATGTCTGATATCAGTCCAATGCAGTAATGATTTCCTTCACAACACACTCTTGATGCAAATCTAAGATGATGATAGGCCAAAACCTAGTGAAAATACACTAAAATATGTGATTTTTTCACCAAATCTCAATGCAAAAGAGCATGACAAAGGGTGTTGTGAGTAAATGATGATGGAAATAAAATTATATTAGTAATAAGAGCCACATAATTCCAAAATATCTATCACAACATGTTTATAGTGCCACTCAAGGTCAAACCCTAGTGAAAATATAGCAAAAATAGGCAATTTTTCACAATTTTTCAATTCCAAGACCTAGCAAAAGGGGTGATGTAATGAATTTTATGAGGTGAAGAAAATAATATCAATTACATCAGTCACCTACAACCATAAAATCTTTTACAACACACTTGGAGTGCAATCTAGGTCAAACCCTAGGGCAAATATAGCAAAAATGTGCAATTTTTCGCCAAATTTTCAATACAAGAGCTCGATAAAAAGGTGTTGTGAAGATTTTTAGGAGGGGAAGCAGATAATTACTCTAATAACAGTAAATTAGTGAAAAAATACTCTTCACAACATGCCTATGGTGCAAAATTAGAGAGTTAATAAGGCCAAATTTAGTGAAAATCAAGGTTTTTCAAGCCCTAGATGTGAGATCTTAATATAAAATGCTATATGAATGTCTTGTAGTCTGATTTATGATGAAAATTAGGTCCACTCAGATCTGAAAATTATTTTCACACCTTACCATGCAAAATGCAAGTGCAAATCTAAGGAAAAATGAATGAAAATGCTAGTTTTTTGTTGAAATTTTCTATGTAAAAATGCAAACTTTTGAGGTCTAAATGCAAATTTACACTAAAATGCAACACTACAGCCAAATGAAATTTTGAATGAGTGTCTAAGATCAGCAGAAAAATTTGAAACAAGATTTTGCCTACAAACCCTAGTTTTTGGAATTACTAGGTTATATGAAAAATGTAAAATTTCCAACAAAACCCTAGCAATTTTATGATAAAAATGCAATGCAAACTATTTAATTTTTGTAACTTTCTGCAATTTAGCTCAAATCTAATGCAAAAATTAGAAATTTGATGAAATTCAAATTAATTAATGCAACATGCAAACCCTAAAATGCCATTTTTTTTCCAATTTTTCAATTTTTTTGTAAGATTTCCAATGCAATAATATGAATGAATGAAATCACTGCAAATTTGAAGCAAAGCACTCAGAAAGGTACAAACAAGTCCAACAACCTGAGTTCATCAAAATGTAAAGGGTGGGATTTGGATAGTCAATTTTTTGGTAGTTTTGCGTATGTATCCTCCTTTCACCCTTTCATTCAAGGACCTAGGGTTGAGTTGCAATGTACTATCATACCCTAGGTCACTATGAGATGTAGGGAAATTTGATTTGAATGATTTGATTTTCAATTATGCTCAATTATACATCAAAACCCTAATTATGCAAATATGGAAGTAAACAGATGAATATCAAAAAATGTTGCTATAGAAAGATGCAAAATGATAGATAACTATGCACCTGTTTTCAAGGTTTAGAAGCGAAACAGTCAGGGACTAATTGGTGCAGAAGCTCCCAGTTTAGTCATCTTTTTTGGCTATTTTCCTAGTTTGTCATCATATTTTTCTTTTTTTCCCTAAGGATTTGGAAGCCATTCTCATGTTTGTAATAAGGACTTAGTCCATTTTGATTGACAAGTCCATTAGAGTGTTAGTTAAGGTCTATTTTCTAGGTATTCTCCTTTAGAAACTTAGTGTTTTTGAAGAAAAAGCAATTTCCAACATTTCACTACCTTTCATGGGTAGTTGTATGATTGGAAGAGAAGAGGAAAGGTTCCAAACACCTTCTATAAAATAAATTTTGTTTAAACATGTCGACAAGAATGAGAAGAGGAGCTTTTTGGATTGAAAAAATAGTGATTTTCTGTGTTCTACAAGAAACAATCATTTTGTACAGCCTAGTACGGACAGTAAGGGGTCCAAGGCCTAGAAAATATGTTTGCATGTTGAATCACCTTTCTTTTGCATATAGTTAGAGCTCTTGACATTTATGTAGGAGGAAGAACCAATCCATTTTGCAAGAACTATTTTGAAACCCTCTAAACTAGGGTTTGTGTCCAAAATGGTGAATTTTTCCTCTATCCTCTGAAAGTTATCACCCATTTTTAGAAGGATGGAGGAAGCTAGGCTAGGTTTTATGTTTTTCATTGTTTTGCAAGTTGAAGGCTCCTCTTCAAAGCGTTTGGTATGACTCTAACTAGTCAAAATCAGTGACTAGTTAGCATGAAGTAGTGGACAGCATTGTAAATGCAGAGAACAGTAAAAAGGGAAGCTCAAATAGATGGTGGTTCTGATATTTTGTGGTGAAGACAGGCCTGTATGACTACTTGGTGGATCATGTACAGGCTAGTTTGATACACTTCCTTCATACAACCTCCCAAATTAGGCCTCTTCACTAAAAAAAGACAGTCTATTGTTTTAAATGCCAATAGTACAGTACGGTCTGCATGTTGGTGGAGGAGTACATACTCAATGTGGGTATTTGACTATGCATTTAGAGTTGATGGTCATTTGGGGTTATGAGTAATTAGTGTTGGGTTAACCATTCCCTTAGGCTACAAGGTTTGAGCCTTCTTGAAACACTGTCATAGGATAGTCATGCTGCAACTTACTGTCCTCTACCCTTGCAAGTGTAACACTTAGTTTTTTGGTCAGTGACCTGGTGTTAGTCATGTTCTAGACAAGCATATGTTGATGGTAGTGTAAAGATCCTGATTGGTAGAGTAGATTGGTAGTAGGTTGTGAGTTTTTGAAGGTAGATTGTGCATATAGGTTGGGTTGAGCAGTGACTCCCCAAGTGAGAGTTAAATAGCCTGTGTAGTGGACACTAGGGTGTGGTCCTAGGCTAGGCCAATCTCCAGAGTAGTCTTGTGTGGGATGATATCACATTTCCTTTATAAACTCTTGAAGGAAGATTTGGAATCTAGGTTATTTGTGTGAACATCATCAACCTCTACCTATACCTCTGCATCACTAATGAACGGGCACCCAAGTCCAATGCCTAGATTTTTGTTGGGATCTGGAAGCTCATTTTGCAACCTGTTCCTTCTGTCACAGAGATTTTCCCATCATGGAATCTAGAGGACTAAAGAGAGAGAACCCAAGTCCAAGGTGTTGTTTTCAACTCTGATCTGCAAATCTGACACTCTGTAGTACCCTCCTACAACTCCACTTTTCTTGTATCTTCAACCTATAACCTTCAATCACAAAAAATTTGGTAGGGGGTTGAGGTGTTTAGAGGCTTGCCTTAGTCAAGCCCCGGAGAGACATTCAAGTCTTTTGAACATCGTTGTCAGATAGAGAGTGCATGCCCTTAAGGAGCAGAGGCAAAACCAAATGATAAATGCTCAAAACATAAATGATGTCACCTTGTAGTGAAGATCTCATGGGAGGAAGAAGCTCTTCATGCCATGAGGAGATGGATGCTCAAATCTACAAATACAAACACATAAACAACACAATATCTTCTCTTGCAACACAATGAAAGCCTTGAATTACTTCTACACAAGTTCATGAATCAAAATGTCCATCTAGTTTACAAATGAATGCCTAAACATGCTTTTATATGCAACTACAAACACTCCTACCAAGAATTTCATAATTCAAACTTACTGTGTCGGCATAGGACCCAAATAATGGTCAAAAGCTAACACTCAAAATTTGGGACTGGCCCAAAATAGGGTAGGACTAGGGCACAGGTGCCCAAGTCCTCCCTCCCTATTTTGGTCAGGGTTAGGTTCAAGGGATCCCCCTAGGTCCCATTTGTCATGAAACTTAGGGCTCATTTCATCAAGATGTCAAAATGGTGCAGTCACAGTAGGAGGGTTCATAGAGTGAACTGTCCAGACCATGCGACAAGAGTAAACACAATAGAAAAAACTCAAGAAATAAAGCAAACGTAGATTCAGTCATTCAGTATATCATAGAATTTAAATAAAGTTCAGTCGGCAACATGCAAGCTTACAATTAGGGCTCACAGGCCTAATTACATACATACGCAAGATAAAGCTTTGAAGCTCCTTCACACAAAATCTAAACTATAGAATATGAATCAATTGCTAGCTACTTTCCTAAGGATCTATTACATCTTTATATATCATTTCTATACCAATAGATTCCTCCGCATCAGCCACAAGAGGTTTGGAATCTTGACGAAGAGGTGTAACGTGTGTTCTTGGATAGGTCAGACCTATTG
The DNA here is from genome assembly GCA_027924645.1 of Cunninghamia lanceolata. NCBI lineage: Eukaryota > Viridiplantae > Streptophyta > Pinopsida > Cupressales > Cupressaceae > Cunninghamia > Cunninghamia lanceolata. The sequence continues at coordinate 1,718,601 of BSBN01000030.1, forward strand.
GCTTGAAAATCCTTCTCCAACGGATACAATGAAGTGTGGATCTATGAGGAAGGTTGGCCACAAACCAAGGAACATTGTGGAATGCATCATTAGGATCCACAAGTCAGCCAATGCTCAAAAATCTTCTCCTTCAGCTAATTATCAGGAACTGTTAGGATGCTCTGCACTAAGAAAATAGAGGATCTTCTAGTAGCGATAACTTTCTGGTAACTGATCCAAATGGTCTAAATTCTTGATATGATGTAGATGAATGAATGTAGATGCTAAGTCCAAATCTGCAAGATGTGAAATGCCAAAACTGGACCACAAGCTAAAACTACTTCTGACTAAACTTAAAAATGAAAGAACTGAAATGCAAAGAAACTGAAATGCAAATGTTTTTTTTGATGCAAGATTACTCTTGAACCAGGGATGCTCCTGCATCACAAAATATGATGTAAGATGTCCTAAATGTGGATAAAAGACCTGCGAGCTAAACCTTATGAGGGAAAAGCCCCCAAGGGGACATTTTCCAACGTTACAACTATTATCCCATCTATGATAAATCTTGATTCAATTAAGGTGGATGATCCTAGTGTACACTTGTTATTGTGTGCACTTTTGTTCCCTGATCATTGATTGTGTTTGTTGTGTCTTGATCATTTGAATGCTCAATGTGATCCATTATGATTTTCTTTTCCTCATGCTTGATGTGATTAAGATATTGATTTCCACTATTCTCATTAGGATTATGTGTGATATGATCAATATCATTTACTTGATTGTCTATGTGTTCATGGGGAACAAGTGTCTCATCATAGGAAGTGGATTTTGTTTGATGATGATTAGGATTAATATGGATTTCTTGTTCATATCTATAGGATCTTTATCATAGATAATATCTTGATCATAGAGAGGATTAGCATGGATAGTTTGATATTGATTATGGATAGGATGAGTTGGGATGTTATGATTTTGATTTGGTGATGGGCAAGGTTGACCATGCTTTTGGACAAGCTCTTGACATATCCTTAATTGCTTCTTGGACAAGAGGGATATACATTGTTTGGCTTTGATATCCCCTTTAGTAATTAGCTCATGGATATACTCCCTGATTGCTACATATTAACTGGTGAGAGGCCTTTGATGCTGATGTGTTTTATGGATCTTGTGGATGTTAGGCCTTATGGATTGACTTAGTTTTCTTTACCACATAGGTTGGCTTGCAAAGATAGTAACTCTAGGGGGGTCTTGATTAGGCTTGAAAGGTTTTGAATTGACAATGTTTTTGCATGATGGTACTTGATGGATAAGCATGGTACTAGGAGACTCTTATTCATGTTTAATAGGTTTGGGATTGATAATATCATTTTATGATGGCACTTGATCTTGGATGGGCATGTTGCTAGGCTTTTGATTGCATGGTGATGTTTTCTTTTGGAGGGTATTATGTGACTTTTGGATAGGCTTGGTAATATGGGCTCAATGACTTCATGCTTTCTAGGTATATGGTTATCCTTTACTAAGAGTTCTTAGATAGAATCCTTCATGGGTTTCTTGGATGGGGTTGGATTAGGTTGATAAGTGGATGGTTGATAGGATTGAGGATAGTATTGGTTTTGATAGGAGGGGTTAGATGGTTGATAGAATTGTGGATAGTATGGGTTTGGATAGGTGCGGTTATATGGTTGATAAGATTGGTGATGGGAATGATAGGATTGGTGGTTAAATGGCAAAGGCTATGAGGATGAAGGATTAACATAGAATGTCGAGGTTAGAGGATAGGATTGAAAAGGCTATGAGGATGGAGGATTTGAATAAGATGTGGAGTCTAGAGTTGTGTTTCCCTTGTCAAAAGTAGCATAAGGATGAGGATGACTTGTGGACATTTTGTAATGCCCACTTGGGAAATTAACAATTAATAACAATATTTTACTAAAATACTCAAAAATAATGAAAATATAATATGATTACAAGAGAAAATTTCCTTATTATAAATAATCAACAACCAAAAATTCATTGTAAATAAATTACAAGATACGAATTCTTCATATTCAAATATACACATTTAAAATAAATGTCTTAAGATCATCCTTTCACAAGTGGAAAATACTTTCTCAGCTCCAGTATCCTTCACAGTTATCAGATCTAAATCTGCACACTAAATGTAAACATTAGTTCTGCATAGTCGCTAAATACACAAAACAAATATCAATAGCATAAAATGACAAGCCTAAGGCCCCAAGGGGTTGACCTAATGTCTCAGGAGCTCCTGATGGCCTTGCCTATGTACGCATAGTACAGAGACTTCGTAGTTCAAGACAACTTGAACTTGCATATACAAAACATACAATATCCACAGATGTGTTTACGTACCCAGAGCATAAAAAAACATGCACTATATATCATTTCAGAAAAATGAATCTTACCAAGCATTAAGATAGTTATATTTCTAAGTAACTTCCTCAAAGATTTAGTTTAGTCATCTTTCCAATTCTTTATTCAAATCAATACAAGAATACGGTACATGCAATAAAATACAATCTCATTGTAAGTACATGCAACTTGTTCCTCTATGCATCATACAATGACATTCGTAACATTTGAGGGAAAAAATTCAATTATCATGCATTGATCACTTAGTCAACAACAAACTTAAATACACATAATCATCTCATTATATTCTTAAGGATAGAAAGAGATTAGGGTTTACCCTTTTCATTCTCATAAAATTTCACAATACGTTATTGTTTCCTTTCAATCCGGATATACGTTTATTATTAGGTTTAACTAATCATGCAAGCAAAAGCTAATCTTAGATTAAGAAAGCTATTACCTATTTTATCATTAAAGTACAATCAATACAATTTCACTCATTTGGAAGACAAATAGATATCCTAAAATGATGTCATCCACGATGACCAATCATCTAAAGCACATTAATTCAAATGAAAGGTCTCATTTATACGATACAAATAGCTAATCCTTGAACCAATTTATAATCCAAATACATGATTATACTCCATATTAGAAAAAGAACATATTCATGAATATATATATATATACAACAGAGAAGGAACTTACACATTTGTGTTGTTCTAAACTATGACACTCCTCTTCTAAAAATATGATTCATGACTCAAACTTTGAACCTAATTAATACATTAAATAAGAAAGAAATCAGATTGATTCAAGAATTATTTATTTCAAAAAGAATATATAAAAAAATATCACCATAAGTCAATAAAAATTAATTGACAATAATTGCCTATTTTACATACGAAGCTTTGAATAAGGATGGAGTATTTCCTACTAAAATCTGACATATCTTATAACTTAATCTTAGCCTACTTAGTTAAATTACAAGAATTTAGATGATAGAAATATATAATTATTTAATGTAGATTATAGTATACTATAAAGGCATAAAACAAACAATCCATGTTAATACTATATAGCCTTTAAATGCATGCTCAGAGATCTTATTTTAACCTTGTTGTCAACACAGTAGCCTCTACACTCTCGTGAGAAAATAATAGGAAATTTCAACAATAGGATGCAAATGCTAATCATCCACTAAGGTTAAAGTATCCAAAGCAAAAATTAACTATCATTTTAAAATGACAATTAAAGTAAATTTCTCTTTCATGGATACCAACAGAAATAAACATTCTATGTATGCCTTCATATCATCTATAACAAAAAAATGAATTTCATTGGCAAAATTTTCTGAGAACAACAATAAATAGAGGCATTTTTATGTGACAAACAAAAGTAAATTTCTTTTATGAGCAGATTAAATAGGACAACAATTGTGAGACATCGAGTCACTTTTGAGGGCTTGGAATACGGTTATTATGATGCTTATCTTTTCATTGATAGACTAAACAACAAGGTAAATAAAGTTTCTCTAACCTATGGTGATGAGGGATATGGATAAAGATAATCAAAACCACATGGACAACTGGTAAGGATAATCAACACACAGTGTGCACTTCGGGGTTGTCCCTCGAGGAAGGGAGAAAGATATGACATATAGTTTATGCCGACCCTTAAGAAATCAAAAGTGAATTGATGATTTTTTTTTGCAAAAAAGTAGTTTGAACATACAACTGACAGACGAGAGTCTGAGAGATAGTATCAAAATTTACATCATAGGGCCCTTAAAATGGCCAAATAAAAATTACATAACAAGGCCCTAAATGGCCAGATAAAACATGGAAAAAGAGAAAAACCAAAAAAGTAATTAATCTTCAAAACAAAAAACCCCAAAGGGCAATCATCGAAAGCAAAACATGAAAGAAACTACCACCAGCCACCACCAACAGACTGCCTGAAAGCCACAACAAAGAATCCCACCAAGCACAACCACCCCAACACAACCGTCCACAGCCAAAGCAAAAAAACCACCAACTAGCCACCGTAGGAGACCACCAAAACACAGCCGGCAAAAACTATAATTAAATAACCCAGCGTTTCGTTATGCCACCGGGCTTGCCTCAGGGAAAGAGTCTAGTTCCATAAGATCACCAAGGAAGCCAACCTCAACCAGATTTCCATCATCATTGAGGTCCTCAAATGCCTCTCTCGGGATACACGAGCTATGTCAATTGCCACTATCCTAATATAGCGTATTCCAGTGAAGACATCCATGATGTGTTTCACATCTCTGGAAGGAAATATAAACAGGTAGGCCGCAAGTTCCTGTTTGAGTAGCTCACTAGAGAGGGAGAGAAGAGACCTTTGTAGTGCCCTGAATATCGCTTGATGGGGGACCGAACGCCTCAATGTTTGTCTCTCAAATAGACCTCCTATACGTGCCTCCCCGTTATCCATTTGATATCCATTGATAGCCATAGACCACCGAGCAACTGTATACAATTGTCTGAGAACAGCTTGTTGATAACTGAGAGGGGGGGTGAATCAGTTATCCTAATTATTTCCCTTATTGAACTTTCTTTTTAATTGATGCAACATTGAATCAAACACAAAAACATTATCATGAAATAAGAAACACATGACACAGTATTTTTGACGTGGAAACCCTGTTAAGGGAGAAAACCACGGGGTGATTAACCCAAAATTATTCTCTGTTAGAAGAATAGGAAATTACAAAATGGCACTTGCCAATTAGGGCTCACTGCCCGAGCACACTGCTCACAAGAGGCCCACTGCCTACAATAAGACACACTGTCTACAAAGTGATAAAAATCACAGTCTTGAACTGATTGGAAGCATCTGCATATGCTGGAGTTCAGTTCCGGTTAGGCTTAGTACACTGATCTGCTGCACTTCATCTTTTCTCTATTCTTTATTCTGCTATCCTTTCACATTCCGGATCTGTCTTGGTACTTCTGCTCTGTTCTGCACTTCTTCGCATATATCACAACATCATACACACTTCACAACTAAATCCATCCTCTATATATATATCCGCACAAGTAATTTCATCATCTTTCTAGTCGGCATCTGGAACAATCTAGTTTCTTACAAACTCTGTTCTGTCGGCTGAATCCTTCAATGCGGATCAAGCATATACTTGTAGATATCATTAATCATGTCGGCCAAACATGATTCATGCCTTCACAATCTTTATCATCAACAGTAACACATCTGGAAAGTAGTCTGATACTCTGTCAGTCAGTTCTTCCTCTATTTTCACTGTCTCTCAGGAATCCGAAACTCAACTATTCATATCTTTTTCCTTGTCCATCACCGGAGGCTAAATCCTTGGAATATACCACTCAAGGTAGTCCTCTTGACTTCCCCAAATCCGCACTGTACCAAGACACTTCCTCTGAGAGATCCGGACCAATCTGTCGGACCTTGCCACATGCTCTGTTCTTGTTCATCGGACCACAACAATCTTTATTCTGACTTCCGGTAGAGACACATCATGACTTGCGGATATGTGGGATGACCTTTGTTGCCATCAATGACAACAACCATGAATCCATATAGTGTCTCTTGCCAACAATCTCCCCCTTTGGCATTGATGGCAACACTTAGTGAAAAATGACTAAGTGTTTACACTATGCTCCCCCTTTGCTGATGCTCTGTCTTTATATACAATTTCTGGAACTCCCCCTTAATTGGATTCCTCATTTTTCACTGCTCCTCACTCCCCCTTTGACATCAATGGCAAAGGGTAGGGTCCGCACATCAAAATTTTCAAAAATTTTCTATACACAGCCGCATATTTACATACTCACATATACTGAAGAATGTCTGCAAAGGATGTCTGCAATTGGATCATTTCTGTAGCCCAACTTTGCTTCATTCTATCCAAAATTGAAATGTGACCACTCAACAAAAATGCAAAAGCTTCTGCCCGCTTGAGATCTGTCGGATCATTTGTTTGGGCGGTGGTCTGAGCATCACTGATAGCCTCATGCATAGTTTCCAACTTAGGGATTATAATCCGTCTAAGTTCTCCCATCCGGTTAGTGATGTTCTTCCTTTCCTTCTCAAGATTCTTTATTTCATTCAAGACTGCAATAGTCTGATATTCTTGATTTATTATGGAGGAAGAGAGAGGATCAAAACTTTGAGATAAGCTTTGTAGCTTGTCCTGTTCCTCTTTTATTTTCTTATCAATTGCTGCTGTTGCCTTTGACCAGGATATACAAAATTTGTAAATGTCACCGCCATCCTTAAGAGCATTCTCTAAGCTCTTTATTCCAATACTCACAATCTTCTTATCTTTAGAGATTAATTCTAATACTTCTGAAAATCTTTTATCCAAAAATTCCTTCCAGACCTTTTCTTCAGCAGATTTTTCTAGAGATTTAAAATGTGTACTAACACTGCTGACTAAGGTTTTGAGATTACCGGAAGAGGAGGCTGTGGGATCCTTTTGAAAGGATGGCATGATCTTTTCTAGCACTCCAGATGCTACCTCCATAAGTTCACAGTCTTCCATGTGAGATTTCAGCAGCTTCTCTTTGACTTTCTCATTTGCAAATGAGGCTATTTTCATTGTTTGCACCGGTGACAAAGAGTCAAAATCTAAGGGTCCTTTTAGCAGGTCCGGTTCATCAATTTCTATAGTGGCTTTGCTCAAAAATTGTTGAACAGTTTGTACAGTGTCTCTTGCCGGAGACGGATGTTTCTTTTCTTCTGCAGTCTTGGAACTGTCAACCTCTTTGTCTTCCACCCCTGCTTCCTTCTCCTGTAATTTCTCTTCTTCTTTGGATCCGGAGACTGTAGGGGAAACCGGAGGAGAGATGCTTGTCTGTTCAGGGCCCACTTCTTCCGGAACAGATGATTCCAAATCCGCAGCTGTTTCTGCACCTAAGTCCTCTACAACAGGAAGATTGAACCTTTTGAAGGCCTTCCGGAGGATCTCTTCTATCTCTTGGGCCACTTTGTCAGTCTCACCAAGCATGAGTTGATTCATCCTGGCTTTACTTCTGAACTCATCTTTGCAGTCCTTGAAGATTATGTTCATTGTCTTGGGATCAATTTGAGGATATAGCTGAATAGCTATCTGCTCCCGGATCTCAAGATCTTTTGCATGAGCATTGTTCTTTCTTACTTCTAATTCCTTTTCTAGGCTTTTAGGAATAAGAGATATGATCTCAATGAAAGCCTTATTGTATATGTTCAGATATTTGACTGTGGCTTCCTGCAGAGTCTTTTGGTCAGCCTCACTGAAGTCATCATAAGATTCAGTCATTGGTTGAAGGTTTCCATCCACCGTGACCGACTTGATTACATTCTCTAGAGACAGAGTGGGCTTTTCAACAGATACCTCTGCCATTTCATCCTTGTCTTGTCCTGTGGAGGGTTTACCGGATCCTTTCTTCTTCTGCTTCTTTATTTCTTTTACTCCCTCATCTGACTCTGTTTCCTCTTCATCCTTTTGGCTTTCATAAGCCCTTGTGGCTTTTGTCTTGGATCTTTTACCGGATGCCTGGACTTCCAGTTTTGAACTTTTGGTTGAGGGAGGTGCAGATCTTTTTGATGATCTGGTCTGGGTGGGAGTTTCAACCGGAACACTTTCTTTACTCTTCTCTTCTTCCTCAGCCTTCCTCCTCTTTTCCCGGCTGGCATCAAGTGCCTCTTTTGAGATGCCTAGGCCTTGAGCAATATGCTCAACTTCTTTTCTTACCTTCCTCTTTATCTCCGGTTCCCTGAGTTCTACATGTATCTTTACACTCAGTTCCTCAAAGGTTCCAAACCTTTCTGCCTTAGGATCTTTGGGCTGGCTTAGCATGTGTTGAACATGCAGCTCTACTATCTGTTCATCCACTTCATACCCCATGGGCATGATCCAAACAGTCCTTGGCTCCACTGCCTCCATTAGACACTGATCTGTTTCTACCATGAAGCATACTGTGTCTTTGTACTTTTCAACAAGGGATTGGGGTATTCTTTCTCTTGCATGCATCATGCTTTGGAAGTTCTTGAAGTATCCCCATAGAGCTGTATTTCTTGCTTTGGCATCCCCAAGTCCATGCAAATAGTCTCTGATTTGGATGGCAACCGGTCTGTCATTCTGCCATACCCATCCACTGGATCCGGGAAGCTCATTCATGTGGTAAAAGAAGAGACAAAGGATCAGATTGCCATACTTGAAGGAGTTTTTCTTGTCCTTCTTGATCTTCTGCAGATTTTCAAAGAGTTGGTTCACAAGAAGCTCACACAAGTCATAGTCTGCATTCTCCTTTAACATTTGATAAGCTGTGTAGATTGCAGTTCCCAGTACTGAATTTTCCCTACTGGAATGATAGATTTTGTAACCAATTATCATAGCTGCAAATTTGACATCCGGTTCAGTGATGTCATCAACTGTCATAGCTCTCTTGTCAAACTTGGATCCGGTTGCATCACTAACTGTCTGATTTTTGACAGACTTGAGAACAGGTAATCCACCGGATGAGTGCAGACCGGTTACAGCCCTAATTGCATCTTTGGTGATCTTGAAGGGCTGGTTCAACCATAGGAAATTGTCATGTACTCTACTTAGTACATACCGGACCCATTCATCTTCTTCAAAACAGGGGAAATGAATGCACTGTGCAAAGTGTTTGTCCCGGATGGCTTTGTACTGAGGTTTGATCTCAAAGGAGTCATCTATCAATTGTTTGTGATAGATATCCATCAGCTTTGATTCTCCAAAGTCTTCAAGATTCGCATGGATGTAAACCCTAATATCTTCCGTATGCAATACACCATGAGGAACACTAGAGAAGGCTCCTAGTGGATCTACCTCCAATGATTTGTAAGGATGTTTCTTGAATGTGGGGCGAGGTCTATCAGAGATCTTAACTATATTTGGAGTAGCCATTCTTCAAAGATTTGCAGTGAGATAATGAAAAACGGAGAATACCTTATGCGCCTTCGGTTTGCACGGAGTGGTGGGATTGATTTCTTTATGCAATGACTTCGGCAGGAGATCTTTGGTGTGCTTGATGAATCTTGTTGCAGAGCTCCACTTTTTGCTTCTTCTTGAGTGCAGAATGAGCAAATGATTTTTGAGAAATCCCTTATATTGCTCCGTAAACCCTAATATCTGTTTGCAATAAGTGCTTCACCTATATTATTCCGGTTTGCCTTGTCCGGATAGCTTGGAGTATCCCGGATCAGTCCTGATCTGTGAACATCATCCAGATCTTTCAATCATGAATAAATTGAGGTGACACATTACAAGAACATTCCAAAGACTCTGTCCAATCCGCAGAATAAGATAGTGCACTTCCGGATCTCTCCGGACCTGTTTGTAATCCTCTGTCATACCGGAGCATCTCCCGGAACAGGTCTTACTTGATCGATTACAGCTTCTTCATAACTCCATGCGGACCTCTGAAAACTTATCTGGATCATCTCAGGACTTATATATTTAAACCCTTTACTCCGCATCTTGTGCCACATCCGGCACCACTTGATTGGCTGGGGGAACAGGATTTTCTTTGAGTCTCCCCCTGAGCCAGAGCTCACTTTTTAATTTCCGGAAGAAATATCAGCACCAGAGTCTGGTGCGGATCCAACCTCTACATTCTCTGAACTTTTCTTCACCCAAATCTTGCTCATCTGATTCCTAACTTCATCCGCATTCATCTTTTGTTTACCCTTGTCTTGATTCTGATTATACACCGGACCTCTTTTGTCCTAATTCTTGCTTCTGCAGACTTTAGCATTATGACCGGACCTATTACAGATTTGGCAAATAACATTTCTTTGCATATTTGACTGATATCCTCTTGATCTGCATTGATTAGCCATATGACCTACTCTATTGCATGTAAAGCATCTACCTTTGAATGATTTGTTTACTTGCATATTTCTGCATTCATGGGATTTGTGTCCATACCTTTTGCAGTTGAAGCACTGTCCGGAGAAGGATGAATTAATCTGATTAATTCTCTTTCTGCACTGATTAGCTTTGTGACCAAAATGGTTGCAGCTGTGGCAGTATCCATTGAAAGATGGATATCTTTGGGCATTGGGCTGTCTTACCGAAGGTCTTCTAGGCCTGCTCCTTGGATTTTCTGATCCAAAATTCTTTTGACCGGATCCGGAGTTTTCTCCTTTCTCATATCCCAAACCATACTTGTCATCTGTCCTCTTTTGACTTCCAAGAAGAACTTCAAGTTGAGCAGAACTTATCTTGAATTTCTCTTTATATTCATTTGCTGTTTGAAGGTCTCTTTTGAGAGAGGCAATTTGATCCTCAAGTTTTTCTTCATTATCTTTGGCATCTTCAAGATCAGATTCAAGATGTCTGATAATCCTGTCCATCTGGTGGCATTCTTCTGATTTTTCTTTGAGAGATTGTCTTAGATTGTCTTCAGCCTTTCTTTTTTCTTCAATCTCTTGAGTAAACTTTATAGTTCCTGATTCCATTTCATGTCTTAACATAATGACTTCTTTTGATAACTTTTCACATAACTTGGTTTGCTCAGTCAATTCTTCATTTGTATTGCTTTCATCACTTTGTCTTGCCAATTGTTGGAGCAGCTCCTTTCTCTTTTTCATAGAGAGACTTAATTTGTCTTTTAATTCTCTCATGAATTCATCAGCCTGTTTGAGTCTTTCCTTTAATTCATTGACTTCAGAATTTGACTGTTCAAGATCCTCAAGGGCAGTCTTGAGTTGCTCTCTTAAACCATATGCATCCATTTGAACTCCCAGATCTTCCTCAAGCTGTTAGGCTCTATTAGGAGGAACTTAGCTCTGATACCAATTGTTGATAACTGAGAGGGGGGGTGAATCAGTTATCCTAATTATTTCCCTTATTGAACTTTCTTTTTAATTGATGCAACATTGAATCAAACACAAAAACATTATCATGAAATAAGAAACACATGACACAGTATTTTTGACGTGGAAACCCTGTTAAGGGAGAAAACCACGGGGTGATTAATCCAAAATTATTCTCTGTTAGAAGAATAGGAAATTACAAAATGGCACTTGCCAATTAGGGCTCACTGCCCGAGCACACTGCTCACAAGAGGCCCACTGCCTACAATAAGACACACTGTCTACAAAGTGATAAAAATCACAGTCTTGAACTGATTGGAAGCATCTGCATATGCTGGAGTTCAGTTCCGGTTAGGCTTAGTACACTGATCTGCTGCACTTCATCTTTTCTCTATTCTTTATTCTGCTATCCTTTCACATTCCGGATCTGTCTTGGTACTTCTGCTCTGTTCTGCACTTCTTCGCATATATCACAACATCATACACACTTCACAACTAAATCCATCCTCTATATATATATCCGCACAAGTAATTTCATCATCTTTCTAGTCGGCATCCGGAACAGTCTAGTTTCTTACAAACTCTGTTCTGTCGGCTGAATCCTTCAATGCGGATCAAGCATATACTTGTAGATATCATTAATCATGTCGGCCAAACATGATTCATGCCTTCACAATCTTTATCATCAACAGTAACACATCCGGAAAGTAGTCTGATACTCTGTCAGTCAGTTCTTCCTCTATTTTCACTGTCTCTCAGGAATCCGAAACTCAACTATTCATATCTTTTTCCTTGTCCATCACCGGAGGCTAAATCCTTGGAATATACCACTTAAGGTAGTCCTCTTGACTTCCCCAAATCCGCACTGTACCAAGACACTTCCTCTGAGAGATCCGGACCAATCTGTCGGACCTTGCCACATGCTCTGTTCTTGTTCACCGGACCACAACAATCTTTATTCTGACTTCCGGTAGAGACACATCATGACTTATGGATATGTGGGATGACCTTTGTTGCCATCAATGACAACAACCATGAATCCATATAGTGTCTCTTGCCAACACAGCTCGCACGCCACCTTTTGAACATATTCCTTATCTTGTACTAGGTCCATTAAGTTTGAAAGAACATGGTAGATGACATCAGAATAGCTTAGCACTCTCCCCTCATATCCCTTAACCCATCTTAAACCAGGAACTAAACAGACTGCAAAGTGTATCAGTGGACCTTCTCGTGCAATAATGGCCAAAAAGTCTGCCACTTCCACCATCCCATGAATCTCTGGTTCATCTTCTAGAGGAGGGAAGAAAAGTTTGAGATTTAGTCTTGTTTCTACCATAGCCTCAATTTGCAGAAGAAGTAGGAAAGCAACCCATCGAGAAACACAAAGGAGGGGAGCCAAAGAAACACCCTGGCCAAAGCACACTATTAAGAAAAAACAAACCTTGGCATTGAAAGAGAACAATGTCCTAAAAAATGTCCTATCCCAAGGCAGATACAAGAGGACGTGTTTCAAAGACTCCTTCAATCTGGGCAGCCAGCTCAAAGACATCATCCAAGCCATGAGTCGTATGTGTGGGAGGGGCGGTGACGTCAGAATGGCGGCTGACTGAAAAGGAAAAAATATCAAACCTGTACTAAGATTACCATGCCATAAATGGTGAATAAGTATTCGTGTAGGCCATTAGTAAGCGATCATCCTATAAGGATATTGGAGTAGATATTAATCAATCAACTGATGCCACCCAGCCTAGAAGAAGAAAACTATCCTCCGCTCCCCATACGGCAATAATAAATGACTGTCCAATCAAGGATAACCATTGTGGGGGGCTGATCATTCTGTGAATATAGACACTTTAAGAAGAGAAAAAGGAAAGTATCGAGGCTGAACCCCCATGGACTGCCACGTGGAGTCTCATTAACAACTATCATGTTAAGACATGCAGAACATGGATAAAAAATGGGATGATAATGAGGAGCCAAAAAAGTTGAACTTGTAGGATATCATGTTCATTGAGTTCCAGCTACCGCAACACATGCTCGCTGATACATGCTCACTGATAAAGTTTGTGTCAATGGACAAGGCAAGGATACATGCTCACCGAGTTCCAGCTGCCACAACACAATTTCATGTTTACACAGAAATTTTCACATGAAACAATGAAGGCAAGGAATTATATAATACCCAAGTGATGCATCTAAACACAATGCCAAATATCAAGAACCCAAACCTGCAAATAAGGTTCCTATATCCACTTTTATAACAGAGTTATGTTTTTACATGGAAGATCTATTGAGGTATTGTCATTGTCAATTTGTGAGCTTATCGGATTCCCAAGCACGTAAGCCAAGTAGTGGTAAGTTCAAATGGCAGGACCCATCAAAACCATGTTTGGATTTTGAGCACTTATTAGAGAATAAGTTCAACAAGAATGAGTTAAATCCACTCTTTCATAAACAACACATGGCTACAAACTGAAAGTTCAAAATATAATTTGGATGTCAGTGTTTGCATATCTTGTCGACTCATCAGCTTGAGTTTATTGTGAAAATATACCATAAATCAAGATTATGCCACCAACAACATTTTCCAGACACAATATTAGCATGTAGAAAGGCATATTTGATTATTCTACTTTCCTGACCAACAATATGATACATAATGTGCAAGAATCATATAGTGCATGCATATTTAAACAACCAATTTCAATGCAATTTTAAAGATAAAATTTAAAGCTTTCTAACTTCTAATTTGATAGAAAAAAGAATAGAATGTACAGGCTTAGGTTCAATAACTTCACGCCATTAACATAAGGATACCATAATCCCAGCATAACTGTAGTAGAGAATCTCAAAATCTTTATGCAAGAACATAAGCACGTAACATACCTAGATTTATTTTCCCATAAGAAATACCTTGTGTATTGTGATAAGAATGCACTCCAAGGAAACTTGTCCACTCCTTAGCCATAACCCCCCCCAACTCAAGCATTTCTTCATCTTTTAAAACTGTACAACATAACCTTTCGTTTTCCCTAAGAAAGTGATTAATAACTCTTCCTCTTCAACTCCTGACACGCATTTTCCCACAAACTAATTTTAGCTCCACTAAATTAAAAAAAATCAATCTCATTTCTTGTATAAAGTATATAAATACAGAATAACAATCTAAATAATTATTTTGATTTAAAAAAATATAAATAATTAATTATTATAATTAAATAATTTTCAGATATACCTTACACATTTGATTTTAGTTCATGGTGTAGCTAGTATGAGCATGTTCCTGGTTTAAGGGATCCTAATGGTTATAGGAATTCATGAATCTATGATTGAAGCTATGGGAGAATTTTCTCATGATGATGGCATTTAGATAGGCATTTTCATGTTAAAATGTAGACAAATCATAAGGTTCACTAGGATATTCTTCTTGATCTATAAGACTCTCATCATCATCATTGTCAATTTGAGGAGCTCCTTTGATTGTGATTGTGGGTTGTGCATGATCTCTACACAAATCATAAGGTTCACTAGGATATTTTTCTTGATCTACAAGATTCTCATCATCATCATTGTCAATTTGAGGACCTCCCTCGATTGTGATTATGGATTATGCATGGGCTTCATGAAAGGCGGTAGGTAGAGGGGTTTTAGCTTGCATAATGAAGTTTTCAAACTAGGGGTCCATGATGGAGATGATATGGATGACAGGATGCTTGGATTACAAAATACTCATCTCTTCATATTTTTACACAAGATTTTCAAGTTTATGAAAGTCAAAATGTGTTTGGATAAAAAAGGGAATTCACGGGTTTTGACAAGAAAACACTTAAAGCATGTGAGAAAGCCTATTTTTATTCAAGTGGGAGTATCAATCTCTGTGGGCCCATAAATATACTATCTACCAAGCTACAGATAGATAAGGAATGCATAGTCATGTACCACCTATACACCCCTTACCATGGAGACCAAGGCCCTTGATGCAAGAGCATCATCTAAAATGCATGTTTATCAGGTCATGTGACCAAATTTTGTTTTTATGGACTAATTGATGTTGAGAGTCCTAAATTTGTGTGTTAGAGTCTTCGAAGGCCCATTGGGATCATGTCCAATGGTTTTGGATGTTTGTACAAGCCTAAAATTCAAATTTTGCATTTTCCCTCCAAAATGCCAATTTTAATTTCTAGGGAGGTTTTGGCTAGTTTGATAGTTGGGGTTTGTTCCTTGGCCTTATAATTAGGGTCATTGGGTCAAATAAGGTCTTTTTAGACCATGTCAAGTCATTTTATCATGTTTTGCTATCCTAGGCTAAGTATTAGGGTTGTATTTTCATGTTTTAAAGCAATTTTTGGCCCTTTTAATGGGACAGTCATATAAAAGGCCTTTGTAACTATCTTGGGGACATTATGCATGAAGGAAATGAAGAAATAAGAGGCTAGAGGTAGTTAGACATGAAGTTTTGATGAAAAATACCCTATTTTGTGCATTTTTGAGTGTTTTTGCAAGTGTAAAAAGGGCTTGTACGGCCTTGTACGAATGAGTACGGGTATGAAACTTGTATGAGTGGAAAGAGTAAGTCATTTTAGGTATTTTTTATTTTTATCAGATGTGAAGAAAAGATTTTTTGAGTGGTCTAATAGACCAATCTTCCTAGCAGCCCTTTTTAGAAACTAGGGTTTCCCAAAATACAAAAAAAAACATTTCTTCAAATCCGTACGGTAGAAAAATCTATTTTTTGGTGTGAACCTCTATTTTATGGGTCTCTAAATGATTTCAAGGTTTTAGGTTTTGATTCAATGGTTTGTGTGAGATATGAAGGACTGTTCCTTCTAAAAACCTACTAAAACTGACCTAGAAACCTAGAATAGCTAGGGTTTAGTGCAAATTTGACTTTTTTTGAATCTTTTATGAGAAGTGTGGGTTTTTCAAGGCCCCATAGGACTTACTAAGTTTTGTGGAATCCATTTATGTCATCAAGAATGAGTTTGGTTATATTAAGTACCCATTAGGTCTCATTTGAGGGTTTAAGGGTTAGAATACAAGATTGCAAATAGGGTAGGTTTTGTGATTCCTCTTGAAGAGTCATAGAGAATCTTGTTATAGGTGGTTGTAGGGAATTATTTCCATCCTCTGCATCATTTTGGGTATCAAATCCTAGAAAGATCTGGTAGTGAAAGTTGTCCAAGTTAACAAGATTTTGTATGAGGTTGTGTGTGAAGGTATTGGGGTACCAAAAGACTAGGCCAGAGGAAAAGAAAGAAGCCTAAGGTGAGGTATCATGAAGACAAGAAGATGCAATGGAAAGATAAGAAAGAAAGCCTCCAAAGGAAGGACAAGATGAAAGACAACAGGATAAGCCAAGTTGCAAAGTTTGATAGAGAAATGGCAGAGTTGAAAAGAAGTATTAAGCTTGTAGTGTACCAACATCTTGAGGAAGAATACCAAGGAAATGTTGGGTATTGGCCAATGAGAAAGAAGATGAAGTGGCCTATAAAGGTGATTGTTCAAAAAAGAAGAAAGCAAAGGATAGTTGTCTTGGAAGGTGAAGGTGAACAAAGTTTGGATAGAAAAGAGTTGCTAAATGAGAAAGAAAGGAAACAAGTTGCAGCAAAGGTACATTGTGAGGTACTTAAAGATGCTTTGTGGTGACAAGTTTTTGAGATAGAACAAGAGTGGAAGGCAAAGATTTCTAATGAAGGTATGCATACAAGTAGGACAGCGAAGGATGATATAAGAAAACAAGCACAGGGAGCTAGTGAAGAAGTAAATTGCCCTTATGGTTCTTATCTAATGCATGTTGATGATAATGTTTGTATAGGTGTAGACCAAGGAGAGAATGAAGAGGATGAAGAAATGGACAGTAGTAATGAAGCATATGAAAGAGAAATAGAATTTTGGAGTCTTGCAGTTGAGAAGAAGATCATCAAGAGGAGGTACAAAAAGCAAGCACGAAACAAAAGCGTGAAGACCAAGAAACATGGAGCAGATCAAGCCAAGCATGAAGAGGATCAAGAGGAGGTCAGAGAATAGTTAATCATGTAGAACAATTAGAAGAATATAAAGAAAATCAAACCATCATTTGAGATGGAACTCAAATTTCTTTTCCCTGGGGAGTATGATGCAGGAGCATTATCTAAAATGCATGTTTATCAGGTCATGTGACCAAATTTTGTTTTTATGGACTAATTGATGTTGAGAGTCCTAAATTTTTGTGTTAGAGTCTTAGAAGGCCCATTGGGATCATGTCCAATGGTTTTGGATGTTTGTACAGGCCTAGAATTCAAATTTTGCATTTTCCCTCCAAAATGCTAATTTTAATTTCTAGGTAGGTTTTGGCTAGTTAGAGAGTTGGGGTTTGTTCCTTAGCCTTATAATTAGGGTCATTGGGTCAAATAAGGTCTTGTTAGACCATGTCAAGTCATTTATCATGTTTTGCTATCCTAGGCTAAGTATTAGGGTTGTATTTTCATGTTTTAAGGCAATTTTTGGCTCTTTTAATGGGACAGTCATATAAAAGGCCTTTGTAACTGTCTTGGGGACATTATGCACAAATAAAATGAAGAAATAAGAGGTTGGAGGCAGTTAGACATGAAGTTTTGATGAAAAATACCTTGTTTTGTGCATTTTTGAGTATTTTTGCAAGTGTAAGAATGGTTTGTACGACCTTGTATAGATGAGTATGGGTATGAAACTTGTATGAGTGGAAAGAGAAAGTCATTGTAGGTATTTTTAATTTTTATTAGATGTGAAGAAAAGATTGTTTGAGTGGTCTAATAGACCAATCTTCCTAGCAGCCCTGTTCAGAAACTAGGGTTTTCCAAAATACAAAAAAAATCATTTCTTAATATCCGTACAGTGGAAAAATCTAATTTTTGGTGTGAACCTCTATTTTATGGATCTCTAAATGATTGCAAGGTTTCAGGTCCTAGAAGTAAATGGTTTTTGTGAGATATGAAGGACCATTCCTTCTAAAAACTTGCTAAAACTGACTTAGAAACCTAGAACAACTAGGGTTTAGTGCAAATTTGACTTTTTTTGAATCTTTTATGAGAAGTGTGGTTTTTTCAAGGCCCCATAGGACCTGATAAGTGTTGTGGAATCCATTTAAGCCATCAAGAATGAGTTTGGTTATATTAAGTACCCATTAAGTCTCATTTGAGGATTTAACGGCTAAAAGACAAGATTGCAAATAAGGTAGGTTTTGTGATTCCTCTTGAAGAGTCATAAAGAATCTTGTTGCAAGTGGTTGTAGGGAATTCTTTCCATCCTCTGCATCAGCCCTCCCCATAGTGAGCTTTATCTCTACAAACTTTGAAGTACAACGTGAGTAACTTCTTGGGGCTAACTTCTTATCGATGCACCATGAAAAAGGATGGTCAAAAGGTCTTATCTAGGCTATATAGGCAACTATGGGATGTCCTTGTTATACACTAGGTATGTGAGGCCAAATTTCATGAACTAGTGTGTTGTCTAAGGCATGTGATTGCTCACTTTACCGAGTCATCTAGGCTCAACGTGGGCCAAAAATGATAACTCCACTTTTGAGGTACAACTTTTACTCTCCTCCCTTTATATACCCCACTAGAACACATGGTTCAGGTCAACCTCTAAGGTGATGAAATCCTTAGGAAAACCTACTAAAAGGAAATAATCTTAGGTGTTTTTGATCCCTAAGATCATCTTGCAGCGTAAGGGAGAGCATACGCACACTAAATCCCTTGGGGTTGAACACAAAGAGATAGAACAAACTTAATCTTTTGATATCCAAGATCACTTAAAAGTGTGAGGAGAGAGCATCCATTTAAATTTTATCACAAACATCACATACAAGATAAATTTCCTTTAAAAAATAAGTGTGTGACTAATCTAGTGATAAAATATGATCTTTGAAAAGTGATGTTACACACAATACATTAGTAGTTTGATAATTTTATCTTTGACATGTGAGGATAGCTACAATCAAAGCATTAGTACCAAAAAGAAAAGCCCTGCAAAATTAAAAAATAATAATCTCACACAAAAAATAGCTTGCACCAGCAAATTCTTTGTGATTTTTTGAGCAATTTCAAAAACATTTGCTAAAAAAGGCTTCCGTATACAAAAGTTATGCATGTTCAAAGATTCAATACAAGGTAGGTATTTCAAATGATTATACCTAATTTTTCTAGAAAACCCTAATAAAAAGACCTAATCCACAATGAAGAGGGTGGAACTAGCTTTCTGATGCCTATAAAAACGTAAAAATTTGACATCCCAAGCAAAAGTTATGTCATTTTGAAAAAAGGCCTATTTTACATGAAAAGAACAAAGAAGGGGGGGCTAGGACTAGTGGTTAGTTAACCACTAGCAGTTAAGTTTAATCATGGTCATACATGGTGTGGTTAAAGACATACAAATGGCTTGCTTTGGTGGTTAACGTGGTAGTCACATTTTATGAACCATTAGTTATTCGATTAACACTAGTGGGTAGTGGTTGAGGGTGAGGGTGATGGCGGTTAAGGTTTAGATTGGTGTAGAGGATGCAGAATTGAATTTTTTTATGTTTTATATTTTAAAGTTTTGAAATGTTTTTAAAAGGTTTTTAACCGCTATTTTATATTAAACGGTCGGTTTTGGTTGTCAATCAAGGCCTGGCGGCAGGGTCCTGTGGAGCCCTAACCCTACTATTGTAGGGCTGGCAAGGTATGGGGTACCTTGCAGGCCCACCTTTTAATAAAATTTAAACCCACTTTCCTTTGTTTTTGTTTTCTTTTTTTATTTTTAAAGTTGTTTTTTGTTTTTTTAATTTTGATTTCATATTTTTTTTTAGATTTTAATTTATGCAGAAATTTAGAACTCAAAACATAAAACAAATTTAATTGAAATGCTTCCTATTCCAAACTCGTGAACCTCAAATAGAGCAGATGATAGAGTGCAAATAACAAAATTCAAACATGAACAAAGTTACCCAAAACAAACTATATGATGAGTGGATTTGCTCCATGATTTGAAATATGATTGCTCAAGGATTTGTGCAAGATTTGTATAGCATGTACCTACAAAAAGATAACTATGATAGATATTCAAAAAGGTCAGGCATCCAGAGGTTCAAGCATCCAGCATCTAGATTCCATGCTAAATCTTGAACATATGAGAGAAATTTATAGATGTCTAGTAGAGGATATGAATGGTCAAGATTTGATAGTGAATGAACGATGGAGATTGAATGAGGAGTGGAGAATCTTCCTTGGCTAAGAATAGTTAGGAGTGATGAAGGTTATGATGCCATTTTAGTGCGATCTAAAATGGGTGAGGGCAATTAGTTGTTTTATTTTTTAATTTTGACTAATTGGCTGTGGATGAGTTAAAAATAGAGAGGAATCTTAGAGGGAGTTATGACAGAATGTGAGTGGATAATTAGATTTATTAATTTGGAGAAAAAGTGAAAACTAGATTTATTTATCTCTTTTAGAATAAATGGAATTAGTATTAGCCTAATTAACTAAATAATATGAATTATTTAATTAATTAGTGGTGGTGATGACAAAGGGGAAATTAGTAAGATAATGAAGAAATTTTGACATGATATGAAACATTAGGTGTTACGTAATTAGCGTAATTAAATACATATAATTTATTTAATTAATTTGGCAATGAAAGAAATGTTAAAGGATAACTAGAGAATGTGGTTAGGATACACTTAGGAAAGTGTCAAAAGTGATGTTAGGTGTGTCATTAGAATGTGTGTAATACCCACCCTAGTTTGTGCCTAGTGTGATTTTTTATTCATGTGTTATATGTTGTTCTAAGTGTTTATTAGTGTATTATGTGATTTTTATGCTTTGATGCATTACACTGACTTTTCGATGGGGTCTATGGTGCCATCAAGGGGTTAAAGTCCACTACAACACACTGTTACTGTCGGAGGGGCTAATTTTCTCAATATCCTCAACATTGGGATTACTTACATAAGTAAATACAAAGCATCTCACTCCATACAAGAAAGAAACAAAGTAAGAGCGCAGTTGACACCAATGACAACATAGATATGTTGACATCAATGACAACACTTATTATGCACATACTTGCAATAGTATGCCATATGTTTCTATGTATACTCTAGATAGAGTGAGATGATGCTAGTGGGTTTGTCATGATCACCTTCTCCATAGCTTAGGGGTTGCCTAGAGTTGCATAGACAGGTATTGCGCTCGACAATGGCAATATGGTTGGGAGGTGAGCAAACATTTTCCCATTAGTCATTCATGATGATCTTCAAGTGCTGGACAGTTCCCTTATCTTCTTGCAGATTGTATAACAAGTGCTTCTGGATTTGACTGTGATCAAGAATTTTTCTCTCAACGTTTCGGATCACACTCCATGATCCATCATCAGGAGAAAGAGAGCAAGAGAGGAGACATAAAATGATAAACTGTAGACCCAGTCTAAATAAAAAGAGAGGGAGAGAGACATATGGCTCAGAAATCAAGAGATTTCAAGAGGAGGAAGAAAACAACACAGTAAGGTATAAAAAGAAAGAACAAAATTGAGTCAAAGCTCAACCAAAGGAAAAATAAATGGATAAATAATTAAGAATAAAATAAAATAAAATAAAAATGACAAAGGAAATTATAAATACACGGGATAAAATCATTTTTACAAAACAATAATGTGTATATATATATATATATATCAATATCAAAAATAATACATGAATATAGGAATAGGAACTACACCCAATACATGTATATAATATTATAAAGTAAAATTAGACAAATTACACAAACATAATTATCTAATAAATGTAGTATAATAATATATATTATGTAATATATATAAGAACCCAAACCCAATCCTAGAAAGAGAATAAATATGTATTGTTAATATATAAAAGAGGGGCTGGGAAAGGGACCCAAAGATGACACAAAAGAGCCATGCAAAGAGACAAGGCAAATAGAAGAAAGATAGGCAAAGGCAAGAGCAACCCTACCACAAGCACGGAAGAAAAACAAACAAGAACACCTAACAAAGAGGGGCCAAAAGAGGGTGGGAATGCAAGATGAAGGAGGGGGCAAAATGGAATGGGTTAGGGACAGAGTCAAGTTGGGAAAGCTATGGCTGGGGAAGAGCTAAAAATGAGGTCCCGAAAGGTGAAAAAGGGGGGGAATGCAAGATAAGGAGGGGTAAAAATGGAATGGGTTGGGGACAAAGGCAAGTTGGGAAAGCTATGGCCGGGGAAGAGCTAAAAAGGAGGTCTCGAAAGGTGAAAAAAGAGGAGGGTTTCAAGAGCCAAGGGAGGAGATAGGGAAGACAGGATAGAAAGGCAGTGAGGTGATCAGCTTAGATGAGGGAAGGGGAAGACACAGGGAAGTACAAGGGCAGGAGGGAAAAGAGGGGGGAATGATACTAGGGCTCAAGCACAAGAGGTTTGAGGGGGACACTACAACTAGAAAGCACCACAAGAGAAGCCCAAACAAGCGATACGCGGGGGCAACTACCGAAGCAAAAACTGAATAACAAGAATTTTTTTATTATTTTACATATGTAGGTAGTGAATGTGATTGGGTTCCTTTATATGTTTATATATATCTACAATCTAATATATGAGCATATAAAGGAACCTAATCATATAAAGTGGCTCAATGTGTAAAATAGTCAAATAAGTAAATATATATAAGAGCCCAATCAAAAAAACAAAAAATATAGGAAAAAGATAATATTTAGAATATAATATCTATACAAGAGCACAAACACATAAATCTAATAAGTGGGAAATAAAGAGATTATCAAATTATCAATGTAAGATCATCCTCACATGTAACAAGAACAAGAGAGAGAAACATCAAAGAGGAAATAAGGGAGCAACGAAAAAATGCAAAGAAGGTGAAAGGATAGACACGAAAGGGTGATGACGACACAACCAATAGCCAAGACCAAGGCCAAAATGGGACAACCAAAAACATGGCAAAGCGAGAGGTGGGAGTTGGATCAAAGGGGGGGCCAAGGGGTTTGAGACGAGGGTACAATGGGAACATTTATATGAAAAATTCCTAGGATAAGGCCGATAAGAAGGAACCGGGGGGGAGAGACACAATAGTGGGTACCCCATGCCATAAAAACTAGAGTACCAAACCTCACAAGGTAGGGGGAAAATGTCCACCGAGAAGTACACCAAGGTGTATGAGGGAGGCAGATGGGACGGAGAAAGGAAAGTGAAGGGGCGCTCAAAGGGGAGCAAGTTAAAGAAAGAGGCAAGAAGACCAAATGAAGGGAGGAGGGAGAAAAGGGAGACTGGAAAGGGAAGGTCAGGATCAAGAGGTTTGAAGAGGATGGTTTTTGAGACGGGTTAGGAGGGGTTGCCAAGAAAAACTTAGGCCCAATCCCTCATCTTGATTGAGGTTAGAAGGGTACATGCCAATTTCTATGGTCTCTTTGAGTTTCCTTTTGAAGTTGTCTTCCTTAACCAGAATTTGGGTGTCTTCTAAGCAAATGTGGTATTTGGTTTTAGAGGAGTGTTCTACAAGCACTGATTTATGAGTTCATTCATGCCTGATGTCAGTGCTATGCTCTTTAAGCCTAGTGTTAAAAGAGTGACCAGTCTCCCCAATGTAGGTGTGCCAGATGAACAAACAACCTTGTAGACACCAAAGTAAAGGAAGGGATCTATAGGGTCTTTGGGAGACGGGATGTAGCATCTAAGAGTAGAGATGGGTTTAAAGGTGCATTGAAGGCCCTTTTTTTGAAGGATTTTAGAAATTTTGTTGGAGATGCCTTCAATGTAGGGGATGGAGGCCAAAGGGGGGGTTTGGATTGAGAGACTTTAGGGTTGGAGAAGAAGCAAAATTTGGCTTGTTTGAAGGCTCTGGAAATGAGTTTGCTTTTGAACCCATTTAATTTGAAGACATTGGAGAGGTGGGCAAGTTCAAGATCTAAGTTGTCCTCATCGCAAATGTGCAAGGCTCTCGTAGCCAAAGTTTTTGGGACTCCAACTTTTTGGGCTGGGTGGTGATGAGAAGAGGCGTGAAGGTAAAGATCAGTATGGGTAGATTTCTTGTAGACTTTCTAGCCTAAGGTTCCATCAGGTTTTTTTAAGAGTAGAATATCTAGAAAAGGGAGTTGGTTGTTGGTCTCCAACTCTTTGGTGAAAGAGATGCTTGGGGATACACTGTTAAGGTGTAAGTGGAAGGCTTCAAGACTCTCATGACCATGTGGCCAACAAATGTTGGTATCGTTAACATAGCGTTTCCACCACTTTGGTTTGAGGGGGAAAGAGTTAAGGGCTAATTCTTCAAAGTGTTCCATGTAAAGGTTAGCCACAATGGGGGAGAGAGGGGATCCCATGGCCACTCCATCAACTTGTTCATAGACTACTCCTTGGAAGGTGAAGAAGGTCGATCTAAGGCATAACTCAACCAAGGAGGCGATTTCATCATTAGTCTTATGTTTAATTAAATCAATAGATTCGGGGATAGGAACCTTAGTGAAAGGAGAAACCATGTCAAAGCTAACCAAGAGGTCATTATCATCAAACGTTTTGTCTTTAATGAACTCAACAAAATGGGAAGAGTTTTTTATGTGAGAGTTGGAATGGCCGACAAGGGGGGCTAAGAGCTTGGCAAGGTAGCCAGCAAGCTTGTAGGTGGGGGAGTCAATTGTATCAACAATGGGTCGAAGTGGGATGCCAATCTTGTGAATCTTAGGAACACCATAAATGCGAGGGGTGACTTCTTTGGTCGGGACGAGTCTCTTTTTGGTGACATCATCAAAGGAAGATCCAGAGAGGGCTCTTTTAACTTTGTTTAAAATTTGGGAGACCAGGTTACGGGGAAGGATTTTGTAACTATCCTTGTCGGAAAGCAAGACTCTCATCTTGGATATGTAGTCATGTTTATCCATGATGACTGTAGCATTGCCTTTGTCTGCCTTGACAATAATGAGGTCTGAGTTGCTTGTTAAGTTCTTGAAAGCTTGGAGCTCATTTTTGGGAAAGTTACACTTGGGTGGTTTGGCATGCCGAAGGGCAATGGTACAGTCTTGTCTAATTTCCTCTGCACAATCCTTCGGAAGAGTTTGAATCGCATGTTCAATATCAATAAGAAAGTCCGTGAGAGGAATGGAGCAGGGAGTGATTGCAAAGCCAAGACCTCTTTTTAAAAAATTGAAAGCTAGTGGGTCTAAAGGCACGGTGGATAGGTTAAGAACTAATTTATTTTCCCAGTCTTGTAAGCAATTACAAGTGTGGTGAGGTCTCGGAAGGGTTGAAAATGAGGAAGAAGACTATTTGGAGGGAAAAAAAGATTCACCCATTGAGATGCCACATGTCAAGGGTTGGTACAAAGTGGAATAGAGTGAGGAAGTGGAGCACGCAACATGCGAGGATGACAAGACAGGTTGAACGCGAGGGTGTAAGTTGGTAAGTTTAGTACTCAGCGGAGAAGACAGTGAAGAGTTAGGAAGATTTGACGTGGCTGACAAAGGGTGGTTGGAGGAAGGCTGGGAAGGGGCACGAGTGGCTCGAGGAGGGTAAGAGTAAGCTGGCGAGATCACGTAGCCATTAATGAAAGAGTTGTCCAAGAAAAAACTTTCAACAATCAGTTGGGAGGAGTTCATACCTGGAAACAAGTGAAGGCGACCATTGGAGAGGAGCCATTGCCAGTGTATGTCATTGATGGGGTCGCTGGATTCATGCTATAGATCCACCGTGAGCTGAGAGGACCTTGTGGTGGGGGAGTTGTTGGAATGTTGCTTGGGTAACTTTCCTATTCAGTGGGATGGATTGACCAGAGATGCTGGGGATTGGCCTAGGTGGAAGGTCGATGAGAACAAAGGGTGGGGAACCATGGCTCGGTTCATTTGATACATAGAACCTTCTCAGGATGGCAAGGAAACTGACAGATGTGATTCGGCTTTGCAACCATCAGATGATAATTGGGATAACCCATCAGGATAAAAGACTTTCTTATCAATATCGAACATACGATTCAAACTCTTCCGAAGGATTGTGCAGAGGAAATCAGACAAGACTGTGCCATTGCCCTTCGGCATGCCAAACCACCCAAGTGTAACTTTCCCAAAAATGAGCTCCAGGCTTTCAAGAATTTAACGAGCAACTTAGACCTCATTATTGTCAAGGCAGACAAAGGTAATGCTACAGTCATCATGGATAAACATGACTACATATCCAAGATGAGAGTCTTGCTTTCCGACAAGGATAGTTACAAAATCCTTCCCCGTAACCTGATCTCCCAAATTTTAAACAAAGTTAAAAGAACCCTCTCCAGATCTTCCTTTGATGATGTCACCAAAAAGAGACTCGTCCCAACCAAAGAAGTCACCCCTCGCATTTATGGTGTTCCTAAGATTCACAAGATTGGCATCCCACTTCGACCCATTGTTGATACAATTGACTCCCCCACCTACAAGCTTGCTGCCTACCTTGCCAAGCTCTTAGCCCCACTTGTCAGCCATTCCAACTCTCACATAAAAAACTCCTCCCATTTCATTAAGTTCATTAAAGACAAAACATTTGATGATAATGACCTCTTGGTTAGCTTTGATGTGGTTTCTCTTTTCACTAAGGTTCCTATCCCTGACTCCATTGATTTAATTAAACATAAGACTAATGATGAAATTGCCTCCTTGGTTGAGTTATGCCTTAGATCGACCTTCTTCACCTTCCAAGGAGTAGTCTATGAACAAGTTGATGGAGTGGCTATGGGATCCCCTCTCTCCGCCATTGTGGCTAACCTTTACATGGAACACTTTGAAGAATTAGCACTTAACTCTTTCCCCCTCAAACCAAAGTGGTGGAAATGCTATGTTGACTATACCAACATTTGTTGGCCACATGGTCGTGAGAGTCTTGAAGCCTTCCACTTACACCTTAACAGTGTATCCCCAAGCATCTCTTTCACCAAAGAGTTGGAGACCAACAACCAACTCCCTTTTCTAGATATTCTACTCTTAAAAAAACCTGATGGAACCTTAGGCTGGAAAGTCTACAGGAAAGCTACCCATACTGATCTTTACCTTCACGCCTCTTCTCATCACCACCCAGCCCAAAAAGTTGGAGTCCTAAAAACTTTGGATACGAGAGACCTTAGCATTTGTGATGAGGACAACTTAGATCTTGAAGTTGCCCACCTCTCCAATGTCTTCAAATTAAATGGGTTCAAAAGCAAACTCATTTCTAGAGCCTTCAAACAAGCCAAATCTCACTTCTTCTCCAACCCTAAAGTCTCTCAATCCAAACCCCCCTCTTTGGCCTCCATCCCCTACATTGAAGGCATCTCCAACAAAATTTCTAAAATCCATCAAAAAAAGGGCCTATAATGCACCTTTAAACCCATCTCTACTCTTAGATGCTACATTCCATCTCCCAAAGACCCTATAGATCCCTTCCTTTACTCTGGTGTCTACAAGGTTGTTTGTTCATGTGGCACCCCCTACATTGGGGAGACTGGTCACTCTTTTAACACCAGGCTTAAAGAGCATAGCACCGACATCAGGCATGAATGAACTCATAAATCAGTGCTTGCAAAACACTCCTCTAAAACTAAACACCACATTTGCTTAGAAGACACCCAAATTCTGGTTAAGGAAGACAACTTCTTCAAAAGGAAACTCAAAGAGACTATAGAAATTGGCATGCACCCTTCTAACCTCAATCGAGATGAGGGATTGGGCCTAAGTTTTTCTTGGCAACCCCTCCTAACCCGTCTCAAAAACCATCCTCTTCAAACCTCTTGATCCTAACCTTCCCTTTCCGGTCTCCCTTTTCTCCCCCCTTCTCCCTCCTCCCTTCGTTCGGTCTTCTTGCCTCTTTCTTTAACTTACTCCCCTTTGAGCACCCCTTCACCTTTTCCTTTCTCCGTCCCATCTGCCTCCCTCATACACCTTGGTGTACTTCTCGGTGGACATTTTCCCCCCTACCTTGTGAGGTTTGGTACACTGGTTTTTATGGCCCGGGGTACCCACTATTGTGTCTCTCCCCCCAGTTCCTTCTTATCGGCCTTATCCTAGAAATTTTTCATATAAATGTTCCTATCATACCCTCGTCTCAAACCCCTTGGCCCCCCCTTTGATCCAACTCCCACCTCTCTCTTTGTAGTGTTTTTGGTTATCCCGTTTTGGCCTTGGTCCTAGCTATTGGTTGTGTCATCCTCGCCCTTTCGTGTCTATCCTTTCACCTCCTTTGTGTTTTTCATTGCTCCCTTATTTCCTCTTTGACGTTTCTCTCTCTTGTTCTTGTTACATGTGAGGATGATCTTACATTTATAATTTGATAATCTCTTTATTTCCCACTTATTAGATTTATGTGTTTGTGCTCTTGTATAGATATTATATTCTAAATATTATCTTTTTCCTATATTTTTTGTTTTTTTGATTGGGCTCTTATATATATTTACTTATTTAACTATTTTACACATTGAGCCACTTTATATGATTAGGTTCCTTTATATGCTCATATATTAGATTGTAGATATATATAAGCATATAAAGGAACCCAATCACATTCACTACCTACATATGTAAAATAACAAAAAAATTCTTGTTATTTGGTTTTTGCTTCGGTAGTTGCCCCCCGCGTATTGCTTGTTTGGGCTTCTCTTGTGGTGCTCTCTAGTTGTAGTGTCCCCCTCAAACCTCTTATGCTCAAGCCCTAGTATCATTCCCCCCCTCTTTTCCCTTCTACCCTCATACTTCCCCGTGTCTTCCCCTTCCCTTATCTAAGCTGATCACCTCGCCGCCTTTCTATCCTGTCTTCCCTACCTCCTCCCTTGGCTCTTGAAACCCTCCTCTTTTTTCACCTTTCAGGACCTCCTTTTTAGCTCTTCCCTGGCCATAGCTTTCCCAACTTGCCTCTGTCCCTAACCCATTCCATTTTTGCCCGTCCTTATCTTGCATTCCCCCCTTTTTTCACCTTTTGGGACCTCGTTTTTAGCTCTTCCCCGGCCATAGCTTTCCTAACTTGACTCTGTCCCTAACCCATTCCATTTTTGCCCCTCCTTCATCTTGCATTCCCACCCTCTTTTGGCCCCTCTTTGTTAGGTGTTCTTGTTTGTTTTTGTTTCGTGCTTGTGGTAGGGTTACTCTCGCCTTTGCCTATCTTTCTTCTATTTGCCTTGTCTCTTTGCATGTCTCTTTTGTGTCATCTTTGGGTCCCTTTCCCGGCCCCTCTTTTATATATTAATGATACATATTTATTCTCTTTCTAGGCTTGGGTTTGGGTTCTTATTTATATTACATAATATATATTATTATACTACATTTATTAGATAATTATGTTTGTGTAATTTGTCTAATTTTACTTTATAATATTATATACATGTATTGGGTGTAGTTCCTATTCCTATATTCATGTATTGTTTTTGATATTGATATATATATATATATACATTATTGTTTTGTAAAAATGATTTTATCTCATGTATTTATAATTTCCTTAGTCATTTTTATTTTATTTTATTTTATTCTTAATTATTTATCCATTTATTTTTCCTTTGGTTGAGCTTTGACTCAATTTTGTTCTTTCTTTTTGTACCTTACTGTGTTGTTGTTTTCTTCCTCCTCTTGAAATCTCTTGATTTCTGAGCCATATGTCTCTCTCCCTCTCTTTTTATTTAGACTGGGTCTACAGTTTATCATTTTATATCTCCTCTCTTTCTCTCTTTCTCCTGATGATGGATCATGGAGTGTGATCCGAAAAGTTGAGAGAAAAATTCTTGATCACGGTCAAATCCAGAAGCACTTGTTATACAACTATGGACTATGGAAATTTAATGAATTCTATTCTTGCAGGTTGATTATTTTGTGCTTCGTGTCTTGTTGCACCTTGGAGAACATGTTGGTTTTTGGGTGGTTTATGTATTTGTATATTAGCATTATTGATTATTGTAACTTTTGTAATGTAGGTCTTTTGAGACCCTTGTAATAAGATGTAATTAATCCTATGAGTTGATTTATGATGTTGGCTATGATTCATCTATGTTTAGGATGAAGCCCTTCATATTGTAATTATTAGTTATTGTCTTGTATTTTTTCACACCTCAGTTTGTGAGGATGGCATGTTTTGATAGATTTTACATGTTAGAATCTATCTATGTTAGAATGTTTAGACTCATTTATTTGATCTTGTATTTGATGTTTATGGATATGCTTGTGTTGGATTGTATTCATCCCACATAGGTGGTGAGGATCCTACCTTTGCTTTTAGTGTGTCGACGTTGGTGTGGAACATGCGTAGCCTTTTGTATCACTTTTGTCATTTTTGGCGTGTGGACTTTTTGGTTCATCACCTTAATGTTTTTGGTTAAAATGAATCATCTTTGATATTTATTAATATTTTTAGGCCCCGTAGGTGTTTTGGTTGAATTCTGAGCACTAGTGTCCCAGGATGACATTGTTAGGTGCTAGTGTCCCTTGAAGTGACTTTCTCCTTTGGCCTCAGTACTCTGTTAGAATGTCTTGTTTTGCCTATTCAACCCTTTTGTGAATTTTGTTCTGGTAAGGTGCTCGTTTGACCACCTGAGTGTATCTATGGTGTCATTTCCATGATGTGATATGCACTCTTGGATTATTCCCTCTTTTTCTTTGGGAAGCATGCCTTTGCATGAGTTTGACCAGTGACCATTCCAGTTGGTTAAGGAATCGTACCTCCTAGTTGGACCATCCTGATGAGTCGGATCTAACTCATTTATTTCTTTATATTTCCTGTTCTAAAAGACTTTGCCAAAACATTATGGCATATATATATAAGTATATTTGTCTTTTGGATGGATTATGCACATGTATAGTATTCATTTCCTCTTGATGAAATCTCTTGGATTATTTACTTGAATTACATTTTCAAAATGCATATCTTATGAATTTGTTGTATAAGTGGTGTATGTTTGCATAAGGATTACAGCAGTGAGACTCCCAGTGGTCTCCAGATCCCTTTGGAGCCCTTTTTCCTGTGAAGAGCCTAAACTTTGAATGCCTCTAGATGTCATTACCCTCCAAAAGAGCAATCCTCCCCTCAATTTGATGATTATTACAAGCTGATCCTAGGACTCCTTAAGAATTCCAGCAACTCAAACATGACCCATACATCAATTAAATCAACTGTTATGATCTAAGTTCCCACGTCACTTCATTTTAGTGACTAACTGAAATAGTTGTTAATTGGCGTCAGTTCCAACTGAAGTCACTATCACCAAGCGTCGCACCATTCCAGGAAATCATTTCGTCCGCCAAAAGCCAAATTGATACAAATCTCTGATCTGTAGTAACCCGCAATGGAATCATTAATGTAATAAATAAGCAACTAGCTCTAATCCCAGATTGCTGCAGTTAGGATCGTTGATAGTTATTTCCTTTCAATAAATCTTGACTGTACAAATAGGAGCAAGTCATCTCTATAAGTTAGTTCCAATTTTTCATAGTCAAGTTGTTAGTTAGACTGTATCTTCAGTTGGAGGAAAACTCCTTATTTTTAGTTTTGTATCCATGTCCATTTCTAGACTTTGATTAAATGCAAATGAAGGGGGAATTCTTTTGAAAGGTAGTTCAAGTTCAAGAGGATCATCTCCAGCTGGGAAGTAGGGCCCGCTTCCCCAAACTAGAAGAGATCTCTCAGTATTTTATTTTCATGCAATTTTGTTGTGTTTCTATTTAGTAATGTTATCTTTACATGTTGATCTTGTGATATGTCTTTTCTTTTCTTTATGATTGTTTAGCTAATTCTCACCTGTAGTTTTGTCTTCTAAATTCTAAAAATACCAAAATTAGAATTGTTTTTTCAACAGCACTGTTATATTCAAAGTGTCTCATTGTTGTAGTTTAACAATGGATGCAATTACTTTGAAGTTTTGTTTTAGCAGTTAAGATAGTTTCTTTCTATCAATTTAACTAGTTTCTTTTCAAGCAAGTGTATTTATTTTTCCAGCAATTTGGATAGCTTCCTTTCAAGCAAGTGTGTTTATTTCCAAGCAATCAAAATACTTTCTTTCTAAGGATGTGTGTTTCCCTTCAAGCAAATAGGTAGTTTCTGTATACGCCTAAAAATGACACGATTCATCCTAAATAAATATTCTAAATATTTATTCCCTTCTTCTATTAATTAAATAAATATTCTAAATTTATTTAATTGATTCACTATTCCATAATTAAATAAAATCTATTTATTTAATTAAAATTCTTCTAAGTGTCCTACATAATTAAATAATCATAAATTATTTAATTAAGCCAAATTCCTCTATCCTAAGTTCTAAATTCTAAAAATCCACATCACTTTTACACCTCACCTTTTCCACCTCACCTTGTCCACCTCATTGGGTTGCACATGTAATTAAATATATTTAATATTTAATTACCTTATTTTTCCTCACCCACATGGCCTATTTCTTCTCAAATCAGAGGTTAGTTAACTAATCAATCAAAAGTGTTAACTAACCTGTCAATTTAGTCAAATCCTCAATCAATTCAGTCAGTTCCACAATTTATTCTTCTAATTGATCAATCAAGTCTGTTAACAAACCAGTCAATGGAGTTAACTCTCCAATCAGTTTTGTCACATCCCCCCTTTCATGATGGAGCTGGGACACTTGTCACATTTCCACTGGTTGCACATTCCTCAACCATCCTCAGCCGTTGATCTTCATATCTTCTCTCAACCGTTGATTCCCATCCTTCCAAGTCTATAAATGAAGCTTCATCCCTCCATTCTAATCATCCAGGCTTTTGACATCGTTACTCTGCAGAAATATCACCAGCGCGCCTTTGGCACCCTTTTGTCATCTACAAGCTTCAGATCACATACTTGCATTGGAGCTCATCTTCATTGCATATCACCATAGCCATTCACCGTCGACTTCCTACAAACAGCTAAATAGATTGCACTCTCTGAGGGCTCATCTCATCTGCAAAAGGATGATCTGTGATAGGCGAACAACAGAAGTTTTGAAACGGGAGAGGTTTGCACTGTGTTTGTTCATTGCTTCGTTTATTGAATCCTTCTTGTTTCACTATTCTGTTGATGTTTGGGTCTTGTTTAATTCATTTGATTGATCACCATTTTACCCTTACTATATTCTTCCAAGTCTATAAATGAAGCTTCATCCCTCCATTCTAAGTTTAGCATGTCATTCTTGTGTCGATAAAGTACATTTGGACTTCACAAAAAAAAACAAAGCATATAGGAACATATCATATCATTCGTAGGACTAGTCAGGCACATGCTTAGGTTCGTAGAATACACCATCCAATGCATTAGGTCACCAACACATTTGCATCACATCACATCTTAAAACACAGATAATCACATCAAACTCATAACACATATGCATACATCTGTCAGTCTCCGTCAGCATATATCTCTGCAATAAGGGCATGGGAAACGTCTCCCTCGACTGCAGAGTCTCTCGAATATCCTCATGCAAGCAAGCAAGGCAAAGCGTCAATCTCAAGCGACATATACCATACTCAACATACCTACTGAACTATATCAACTAAACTTAGAATGGAGGGATGAAGCTTCATTTATAGACTTGGAAGAATGGGAATCAACGGATGAGAGAAGATATGAAGATCAACGGCTGAGGATGGTTGAGGAATGTGCAACCAGTGGAAATGTGACAAGTGTCCCAGCTCCATCATGAAAGGGGGGATGTGACAAAACTGATTGGAGAGTTAACTCCATTGACTGGTTTGTTAACAGACTTGATTGATCAGTTAGAAGAATAAATTGTGGAACTAACTGAATTGATTAAGGATTTGACTCAATTGACAGGTTAGTTAACACTTTTGATTGATTAGTTAACTAACCTCTGATTTGAGAAGAAATAGGCCATGTGGGTGAGGAAAAATAAGGTAATTAAATATTAAATATATTTAATTACATGTGCAACCCGATGAGGTGGACAAGGTGAGGTGGAAAAGGTGAGGTGTAAAGGTGATGTGGATTTTTAGAATTTAGAACTTAGGATAGAGGAATTTGGCTTAATTAAATAATTTATGATTATTTAATTGTGTAGGACACTTAGAAGAATTTTAATTAAATAAATAGATTTTATTTAATTATGGAATAGTGAATCGATTAAATAAATTTAGAATATTTATTTAATTAATAGAAGAAGGGAATAAATATTTAGAATATTTATTTAGGATGAATCGTGTCATTTTTAGGCGTATACATTTTGCCCCTCTTTGATGCAATGCAGTTTACAGCGTTGCCTCAAAGAATTTGATAGTCCGAATGATGATACATGCCCCAGTTTGCCCCTGGTACAAGTTTAATGACAATAGGATGCCCCTTCGGGAGATTGGACGGGAAAAGGACGAAAGATTCAGAGATGGACAATCTCACGAAGACGAAGGGGTTAGGATAGGTTGGAGGAAAAGGGACGTGGTCAGGGATGCGGGAAGAAAACAGGAAGAAAAACGAGCACGGGAAGTAGTCACAATCATCACCTAGCCAGAATTAGGGTTTGGAGGCTATAAATAGGAGCTGGGTCCACAAGAATAGTCATTTGTACACTTGTTTGCTCTGGATTGGATTGAGAGAGCCTAGAGCAACTTGGAGCAGCATGGCAGCCAGAGCGGTAGACATTCCACACGAGGAGCACCGATTCGAGCGAGTTCGTCGATTCGGGCGGCCAGCAGAGGCAGGACCCCCGGTATGTATTTCAAAAAAATTCTCCTAGGGTCGATTTAGGATGTCATAAATGCACTTAGAAAATAGGACAAATGCATGCGCTGAAATTCAGAACGGTGCATATGTCTCGCGAAGCACGCATTTGTCGTTGCACGGCGCATATGCCGGTTTCGGCGGCAAATACATGAAAGCTGCGCATCTATGCACTGTAGCGGCGCATTTGTAAATTGGCGGCACATGTGTATTTAAGCCGCGCATAGGTTGAAAGTAGCGACGCATTTGTGAATGTCGCACATATGTCGATTTTAGTGGCGCTTTCATAATATGGCAGCGCATATGCCTAATTTTGCGGTGCATCTGTCGGACCTGCGCATATGTGCACTGTGGCGGCGCATTTGTGTGAGGCGGCGCATATGCTAATTTTAGCGGCGCATATACTAAAAAATAGCGCTTTTACCACCTATAGTGGCACATTTGCTGTGGATAGCAAAGGACTTAGCCAAATTGACTCGATTAGCATCCTGTTTGACGCGGTAATCGATGAGCTATCTCTGAGATTGCAAAAATCTAGTCAAGAGATGTAGTGTGCTGTTTTGATCAATTTGAAATGCTAAGTTTAGTTGATATAGTTCAGTAGGTATGTTGAGTATGGTATATGTCGCTTGAGATTGACGCTTTACCTTGCTTGCTTGCAGGAGGATATTCGGGAGACTCTGCAGTCGAGGGAGACGTTTCCCATGCCCTTATTGCAGAGATATATGCTGACGGAGACTGACAGAGTGGCGCTTGGTGCCATGGGATTGGATTATGTATGCTTCATGCCTGAGGTGCGAGCGAACCGTGGACTGCTGATAGCTGCCGTGGAGAGATTCCACAATGAGGATGGGACCTTCCACTTTCTGATGGGAGAGATGACAGTGACCTTGGAGGACGTCTACCGGATACTGCACTTGCCTGTGGTAGGCGAGTTAGTAGAGTATGATGCACAGTGGGACGTGGGACTCGCCGAGTGCCAGCGGGTGTTTGATGATCCCAAGCTAGCTGGATAGGTTATCCCATGGCAGGATGTATACGACTACTATGACTACTTCCCTGGGATTGTGGTTGGACTGATCGGGGGCGTTGTATGCCTGGACAGGAGATCGCATGGGTTCCCCATTGGATGGGGCAGGATCATGGAGCGGATGCTGACTGAGGGCACCTGATATGCGTGGGGAGTCTGCGTACTGGCCCACTTATACCATGACATGCATCAGGTGGTGTACCACCGCAGCACGAGTCTATCGGCTGGGGTGTTGCTGTTACAGTTCTGGCTGTGGGAGCACATAGCGGTGACTAGGCCGATATGTGTCTTCGCGAGGCAGCGAGGAGAGCCATACAGTTATGGCTACGCCGGAGTGATTTCCCAGCACAAGCTGGGGAAGCTAGAGTACTGGAGACACACCCTGGACAGAGTGGATGTGGTCGTCTGGTGACCATATCTGGATTGTGAGCCATGGGACGATGAGGGAGATGAGCTGTCATACTGCTTTCAGACCAGGTGGCTGATAGGCCAGACACGGCACATCTTGGAGAGATAGATGGTGGGCAGGGTGCTGAGACAGTTTGGGCGGAGACAGGGTATGCCACAGGGGCAGGCTATGTTCGCACAGACGCATGCAGAGAGGGTCTGATGGGGGCTGATGGATTCGTACGAGGAGGCTCTAGCAAAGATCCAGCAGACACCGTATGTGGCATGGGATATGAGGAGAGAGATAGCAGATGCGGGGGTGACACAGGAGTATGAGGATTGGATCACTGCACATCCTTTCCCGAGATATTCAGGACCCGACATGCTGGTGCCTCGTATTGACGAGGTGGACTCAGAGGAGGAGGGAGAGGCTGGCCCAAGGCGGAGGGGAGGTAGAGGAGGACGAGGACGATGGGGTGGTAGGGCTGGAGAGAGGCCGATATAGCGGAGGAGGATAGTTCAGGTTGAGCAGGCAGTGCCAGGGCAGGTAGAGGCACAGCAGCAGATACCTCAGCAGGCACAGATGCCACCACCCCAACAGGTACCACAGCAGCAGGTGCCATAGCAGTAGGTGCCCTAGCCACAGGGGCCAGGACAGGTAGAGGCAACACAGGGGCCAGTACAGGGAGAGGCTCATGAGAGGACCATAGCCGGCCTGAGGGGACAGGTGCGAGAGCTGCAGGCACAGCTGAGGAGGGTAGAGCGGAGGCAAGAGACAAATGCAGCGGTGATCGTTGGGTTGACTCGCAAGAGAGACATGGCAGACGCACGGGTACAGATTATCCGTGTAGAGTGGGACACTGCTGTGGCTGCTATGGGGACAGATGCAGCAAGTTCATTTTTGGTTGGGCAGGTACAGCAGGCACAAGCACAGGTTGGCCAGTTGCAGACGCAGTTGGCACAGGCACAGACAGATCTAGCCAGAGCACAGTCCCAGGCGCAGTATTACCGAGGGTTATACCATGGTGCCGTGGCATCGAGCTAGAGGGCAGGGAGCTTCAGGAGTCAGTCTGGGGCGACTCATAGAGCAGGTCCATCACGGTCAAGGGCCTCTGTGATGGGTCCTCAGCAGTTAGGAGCTGGCAGTGGTGGCCCACAGCAGCAGGGATAGACACAGACTAGATTTTGTATATTTTGGGACATGTATCACCATCCTTTTAGATGCATATTGTATATGACACTTTTATTCCAGAGATAGATGACGATTTTGTACATTTGGACCTCTTTTATATGATAGTATATATGATGATGCAGCTTTGTGTATTTATTGCATGTGCTATGCGATGAAGATTTACTTCTATTGTATGATGTGATGTATGTGCATAGTTAGATGGTCTATCTGATGCTATATGAGATGCTTTATGATATGCTGCTATATGATGTCTATGTGATTTAATGTTTTCAAATGAATGCAAAATGTAGTATGATTTCTATGTTAGAGGCAACTGTGTTATGGGACATCCATATGATCTAATGCAAATGTATGTATATGTGTTATGATTTTTATGTGATAATGCAACTGTGTTATGGGACATCTATACGATCTAATGCAAATGTATGTATATGTGTGATTATTTCTATGTGATGGTGCAACTGTGTTATGGGATGTCTATATGATCTAATGCAAATGTATGCATATGTGTTATGAGTTTGATGTGATTATCTGTGTTTTAAGATGTGATGTGATGCAAATGTGTTGGTGACCTAATGCATTGGATGGTGTATTCTACGAACCTAAGCATGTGCCTGACTAGTCCTACGAATGATATGATATGCTCCTATATGCTTTGTTTTTTTTTGTGAAGTCTAAATGTACTTTATCGACACAAGAATGACATGATAGATAGATAGAAGAATGGTTGTGATAAGATGACTTAGAAACTTTACTTGATATCGTTACTCTGCGTAGTTTGGATAATGAGGATTGCATGGATGTGTACATGGATATAGGATGGATGCTTTGCTTTTAGAGTGCTTTATTTCATCATTGGGCAGTTTGTTTTTGGTACATTTTCTGAAATGTTGTAAGTGAATACAAGCATCGAGGTATAATTGAACCGAGATGACCTGAGTACCGCTGACATGGATTATGATTTAGCAAGTTAATACAAGCATCTAGTCAAAATTGAATCTAGATGACCTGAGTACTTCTTGCATTTCAACAAACAAGGATTGCCCCCATTCATGTTATACCTTTGATGTCCTCGATGATCTTTTGCCGATCATGTCCTTAGACAAGGCTTCACATTACTAAAGTTTAATCCACAAAAAGCAAACAAAGAAAGTAATCATGCCCCCATCATAACATCTCTAGCTTTTGGCATCCTTGAGTAGCATAGGAGGGTATGATAGCAAAAATCAGGACTCGAACTGTTAACCATGTTTCTGATCTACAAAGCATATTTACATTGATATGTGTTTAGCTCTTGCCTTAATTTGCATAAAATCGTTTAGAAGACCTTGGGTATTTGCTTTGCGTTGGATAGGTTAAGATGTTCATAGTCAAGATTTCTACTTGAGGCGCGGGTTCTACTTGCATTTGCTTGCTTGGTGAAAAGATTGCTCAATCCTTATTGGGGAGACGGACCCTAAGGGACTGACCTAGTGCCTCGGGGGCTCATTGCTAAATGGCCTTGCCTGTGTGACGACGTAGAGGCAACATAGTTCAGGGTAAACCCTAATGGACCATGGATGGACTAGAAGAAGGATGACAAGAATGAAGACAAGAAAGGAGATGAATGGGACCACGGGAGAAGTGGAAGCCTCGGGGGTGCATCAGAATAATGGCCTTGCCTACGTGACGGTGCAGAGGCAACATAGTTCACGGACTTGGACCATGGGCACTGACAAGAGACACTATACTAGGCTCACATTGAGGAGACGGTATGGGACAAAACCTTGGTTGACAAGGCCACAAGGTGAGTATCAAGCCATGATAGGTAACGGTCAAGTGTTTTTTGTGAGGTAGATATGGGTCGAATGGAAAATGAGCGAAGGAAGAATGGACTCAAGGTGATTGGATTCTCAAAGATGGAGAAGGTGGTTTATCACAAGTAACACCTGTTTACCAGGTTTTCATCACTTGCTTTTATTTGCACGAGGAGCTAGAAAGTAACATGACGCCTATTTGCCAGGTTTTCATCACAATACTTATCCAAGGCGCCTGTTTGCCAGGTTTTCACCAAAGGATGATTTTTTTTGTATGCTTTCTATTTTTTTTCTAATTTTTTTTGTATTTTTTGATTTTTTTTACTTTATTGTGCCCCCTTGCATTGGGGTTCTCCTAAGTATAGAACTGGCGAAGGTGCATGCTGTTGATTGGATCATCAAACAACTCACCCTCTGATGTGGCCAACTGATATGCCCCTGATCCGTAAGCAGCTACAATCACATAGGGTCCAAGCCAGTTAGGCTCGAACTTACCTTTCTTTTCTCTGTCCTGCTGATTGTGAGGGTTCTCTTTTAGAATGAGGTCCCCAACCTTGAAGCATCTTGGTCAAACCTTGTGGTTGTAGCTTCTTGACATCATCTGTTGATAGGCTTTGAGATGGTCAAAAGCTTTCTGGCGCCTTTCCTCTAGCAGCTTGAGTTCTTGTAGCCTGGAGACTCTGTATTCTTCATCTGATATGAGACCTTTCAATGACACCCCGAGGGATGGGAGTTCATCCTCAATGGGAAGGATGGCTTCAGAACCATAGACAAGGGCGTAGGGTGTAGCACCTGTGGGAGTGCGTATACTAGTTCTGTAGGCCCACAGAGTGGGATTGAGTTGGACGTGCCAATCACGACCAGCTTCATTGACAGTCTTCTTTACGATTTTCTGAATGGTTTTATTTGATGCCTCAGCTTGGCCGTTACCTTAGGGATAGTATGGAGTGGAGAAACGATGTTGGATTTTGAAACGCTCACAAAGTTCCTGGACATCCTGATTTTTGAATGGTCTCCCATTATTCGTTATGATGGATGAAGGGATGCCATATCGGCAGATAATGTAATTCAGAATGAACGAGGAAATTTGCTTTCCTGTGACGATGGTTAGGGGAACGGCTTCAATCCACTTGGTGAAGTACTCAGTGGCGGTTATGATAAATTTATGGCCGTTGGAAGAAGGTGGATGAATCTTTCCCACAAGGTCAAGTCCCCACTGGCAAAAGGGCCAGGGTGTCGTTAGAGGTCTCAACTCCTGAGCAGGTGCATGAATCAGGTTCCCGTGTATCTAGCACTGTTTGCACTTTTTGACAAACCGATATGAATCCATTTCCATATTGGGCCAGTAATAACCCAAACGCATGAGTTTCTTAGCTAAGGAGGGACCGCTGGAGTGTGTTCCGCAGATCCCTTCATGTATGTCTCACAAGGCCATTATGGATTCTTCTTGTTCTAGACAACGGAGTAAAGTACCATCCAGACCACGTCGGTAAAGGGTATTAGCTATGATGGTGTAACAGGAGGCTTGTCGAATGAAAGTTCACTTTTGGTTGGAAGAGAGGTCCAGTGGAAGAATATTGTCCTTGAGGTAAGTGTAGGTCTTACCGTACCAAGGTGAATCAAATCCTACTAGGAGGCAAATGGAATGGGTTTCGAGGAGATCATAAGCCGGTTGCCGAATGGTTTCTACTAAGAATTCATACTGTGACTCGTATTCAGGTATTTCAAGAAAAGAGGCTATGGTAGCCATTGCATCTGTTGCTTTGTTCTTGATCCTGGGTATTTGTTCAAAGGAGATGGTCCCAAAGTGTTCTTTGAGGTCGTCGACCATCCGTTTGTACGGGATGAGCTTCTCATCTTTGGTTTGATATTCATCGTTGACCTAATTTATGATAAGCTGAGAATCACCGTAGACACATAGTGCTTGGATTTTCCACTCAGTGGCCATCTTGAGACCAATTACCAAGGCTTCATATTCCGCTATATTGTTAGTGCATGGAAATAACAACCTGTAGGACTTTGGAATTGTGTTGCCTTGGGGAGTGATAAACAGGATACCTGCCCCCGATCCGTGGTTGGTGTAAGACCCGTCGAAGTAGAGTTTCCAAGGAGATGTTGACAGAGTGAATAAAGACTCATCGGGAAACTCAAACTGCATTGGTGAAGTGTCCTGTAATGGTGCCTCAGCCAGTTGGTCAGCTATGATTTGCCCTTTGATGGCTTTTCTGTCCACATATTCTATATCATATTCACTAAGAAGCATAACCCACTTTGCTAGTCGACCTGTGAGAGCTGCTTTGCTGAGAAGATACTTTAGTGGGTCAATTTTGGCAATGAGTTTGACAGGATGTGCCAACATGTAGTGTCAGAGTTTTTGTGAAGCAAAAACCACCGCAAGGCATGATTGTTCTACCTATGAGTATTGTAACTCATAGCCCACTAAGGTTCGACTAATGTAGTATACAGCTCTTTCCTTGTTCTCATAGTCTTGCTGCGCTAGGAGAGCCCCAAGAGCAGTAGGTGTAGCAGATATGTAGAGAATCAAAGGTTTTCCTTGGATCGGAGGCATGAGTATAGGAGGGTTCATAAGGTACTCCTTTAGCTTGTTGAATGCCTCTTCGCACCGCTCATCCCATTTAAATGGAATATTCTTATGTAGGAGGTGGCTGAAAGGTTGGCACTTGTCCGCCAACTGTGAGATGAACCTTCGGATGGCCTGCAGCTTGCCCTGTAAGGATCTCAACTATGTTAGAGTCTTGGGCGGTGGCATGTCCATTATTGCTTTGACCTTGGCCGGGTCGACTTCTATCCCATTTGCTGACACGATGAAGCCTAGCAGCTTGCCCGATGTTACCCCAAACACACACTTCTTCGGGTTCAGTTTGACTTGGAATTGATCCAACCGTTGGAAGACTTTCTCTAGGATATCCAGGTGTGAGTCTCTCGTGAGAGATTTTGCTAAGATATCGTCAACATAATCCTCCATGGTCACATGCATCATGTCATGGAATATGGTTGTCATGGCCCGCTGATACGTAGCACCTGCATTTTTCAGCCCAAAGGGCATGACATTCCAGCAAAAGGTACCCCATGGGCAAGTGAAAGCTGTTTTGTGCTGATCCTCTGGTGCTATTTTGATCTGGTTATACCCTGAGAATCCATCCATGAGTGACAGCATTGTATGTCCTACCGTAAGGTTGACTATGATGTCGATGTTAGGCAACAGAAAGTCATCCTTGCGGCATGCTTTGTTTAAGTCTCTAAAATCATTGCATAGTCAAACCCTGCCATTTGGTTTAGACACTGGCACAATATTAGATATCCATTCATGGTAATCTATGGCTCTGATGAACCCTACATCCAGCAATTTCTTGAGTTCTTCCTTGACCAAAAGGGCTATATGAGGGTGCATCTTTCTCAGTTTCTGCTTTACGGGCTTCACCCCTAGATCCAATGGCAAATGATGCAGAATCAGGTTCGGGTCTAGACCTGGCATGTTGGCATATGGCCAAGCAAAGCTACCTCTCTTCTTCTTAAAGAATGGTACAAACCTGGTTTTCTCAGGTGGTGTGAGAGCTTTTGCGAAGTGGATAATCTTGGGTTGCTCTTCGGTTCCAATATTCACTGGCTCTGTTGGCTCCACCACAATTTGTGACCTTTCTTGGTACATATCACTAGGGAGGGTGTCAAGCATTCCATCGTCAGGTGCCACAGTTGGGTTTTCACCTTCGGATACGTCCTTTATTTTTACTATTTTATGATCTGACACTGCCACATGGTGGTTTTCACCGTCATATCCATTTTTGATTTTGATATTTTTGTGACTAGAAGGCTTGGCACCCTCCCCGAAGTAAGCCACAGTATTGAGTTCAATAGCAAAACCAGATTTATGATCTCCTTTTGGTAAGTGATCCCTAAGTTCCATATAGTCAATGTAAGCATCATCATTCTGGAACATATCTAATTGAGGGGTTCCTTGTAGATCCCAGTCAATAAGCTCAGGGTGTAAGAGGGGAAGGGAGTCGGATGAGAGATCTGATTCATTAATGATGTGAATGGAAATGTTATGGGCATTGGCGGGGGTAGTGTTCTGGGTGGTACTTTCTTCCAAGTTGTTTATCGCAATGGAATCGAAACTTTCCTCGAAAGCCATAATCTCAGGGAGGGGCAAATCAGACTCCAGTGGTCTGTCCCATTGCATCTGTCCCTCATGGTAGGGGCTGAGAGTTTGGATGGTGTCAATCTCCTTATCATCGTAGGAGTGCTCTGTTAGCTCGTCCCACTCATACTCATTTTAATCATCTGAATCTGTGTCCCTATCCACTTGGAGTGTTTGAATTGTCTCCACAAGGCAGACATTTTCTTTGGCTTTACCTTTGCCTTTGTACCCTAGGCCAGTTGTGTTTCTAGCCAAAGAGGATGAAGAAGGTTGTATAGGTTCAACGATTCCTTCTTTTCTGAGGCCTATGGGGCCTTGTCCTTCGTATCCCATCCTATGCAAAATGGTTTCACCCCATCCATAGAGTTCTGTAGGGAGTTTAGGCGGTTCTTGGGGTGTGTTTTCCTCTTTAGCATAAAGCCATTGCAGGAGATCTCGCTCCTCTGTCTCATCAGATAAGGTCCCCCATTTTACAAAGGGATTTGCGAGAGTTATAGGAGGAGCAAATGGCTTTGGAAAATGCCTAGGTTGATGCTTGGGTTTGCCAAAGGAGCGAGGAGACAAAGGCATGGTGGCAAGGTTGAGGCTGTGCTCAATGGAGTACTCCCCCACGCCATTTTCTTTTATGGTAAGTTTCAGTGGTTTAGGCCTCGAGGAGGAAGCTTCGGCGGTATGGTCTTGTTGTGGAGTAGGGGAAATGTAGGCCCTGTTGTTGGGAATGACGCATTCAGATTTTGCTTGGAAAGAATTGCAATGTTGGTAGGGGTCAGGGTCGCCTTGTATGGTGACCTGCTTGCCATCGTGTAGGAACTTAATACATTGATGATAGGTGGAGGGGACAGCCTTCATGGCGTGGATCCATGGTCTCCCTAGTAGAATATTGTAAGCAAGCTCCCGATCAAGGACTTGGCACACCACATCTTTGATTACCGGTCCCACTTGAATGGGTAGGACAACCGTGCCCTTTGTGGTTCTTTCCTCCTCATCATAGGCTTTGATAGTAATTTTCCAT
Organism: Cunninghamia lanceolata; assembly: GCA_027924645.1. NCBI lineage: Eukaryota > Viridiplantae > Streptophyta > Pinopsida > Cupressales > Cupressaceae > Cunninghamia > Cunninghamia lanceolata. Next base: position 1,763,008 of record BSBN01000030.1, read on the forward strand.
CTTGGATCAACTGCCTGTTCGGAGAACCCCAGTGCAAGGACTAGCTTCAAAGTACAAATATTTAAACCGGCACCCCCATCAATGAGAACCCTCTTGATGCGGTGCTTGTGCACGAATGCGACAATGTGTAGAGGAGTGTTGTCGGGTTGAGATATGGAAAGGTCATCTTGCTCCGTAAACAAGATGGAAGTGGAGGATGTCAAATTACCCACCATGGTTTGAAACTTTTCTTGGGCTAGGTTAGTGGGGACAGTAGTTTCCACTAAGGCTTTCTCAAGAATCTCCTTATGAGAAGGAGATAGACGCAAGAGCTCCAATATAGAAATGTGAGCTAGAGTTTTTTGCAATTGGTCGATGACATTATATGGGCAGGAGTTGGATGGAGATGGTGACGACCTTGGAGGGGTGGTATTGATCGTGACCTTACCACTGCGGGTAATTATACTACAACTAGTTCTATTAGGTCCTGGTTGTTGGTTGGGGGAGATGACATTGATCTGCGGAATGTGCTCAGAAATGCAGTTAATGCAGTTGATGTGATGGTTTTGATGACTTTTAACTAGGGTGGATTAATCAGTGTATTCTGTGCTGGAGCGGTTTTGCAGGATAGGTGCAGGTTTAGTTCCATGTAGTTGCATCTAATTAGTTCATATTTCATTTTCAAAGGGAAAGTAAAAATTAATGTTCATTCAAATCTTCATCTAGTTCTAATTAGGGAGGAAGTAACTGGATTTATTTCTTGCTTGCATTGCAAACACCTTCCAAGTTATTGCTATCTAAAGATTAAAATTGAACTCATCAATGATCTTGAAGTTAAAATGAACCATTGCTATATCGTGAGACCTAAATTTCAAAGTTAACAATCTCGTGCTACACGGTTTAAGAATTGAACTCACTACTGCTTTCTGAAGTTAAAATGAACCATTGCTATATCATGAGACCTGAATTTCAAAGTTAACAATCTCGTGCTACGCGGTTTAAAAATTGAACTCACCACTACTTTTTGGGATTTAAAACTGAACCACTGCTATATTGCTGAATCACTTCAAAGTTCTGTTTGAGTAGATTAGCCCATTTAGTTTTTCACTTTTAACTAGGGTGGATTAATCAGTGTATTCTATGCTTGCGAATGACAATAGACTTATGCTCTCCCCTCTTCTGGGTGATCAGAGTGCCAGACTTGTCATTCTATCTGTTTAACCTTTAGGAGGGGCCTGCCCTTGGATGCACGCTTGTCCAAGTGGGAACGACCCTGAGTGGTAACAGGCTAACGCCAAGCCCTACCAAGCCACTTAAAATAAATTGTGCTTGAGGTGAAAACTTCCTACAACAAGTGCTGTTATGTTACATTGACGGCCAACCTCCCCCAAAACCCTCTCAGGCGCAACCCTGTGAGGCTGGGAGACTCCATAACGGAGAGTAGCGCCGCCGCACGTGTAACCACTTGAACGGTTGCCCGAATTAACTACCTCTTGTCTTAGTGGCCCAAATCCCTTATAATCCATTTCTCGCCTAGGATTTTGTGCTTGCTTTTGTCCAAAATAGAGTCAAAAAAATTACAAAAACAATGAAAAACTACAAACTATTCTTTGTGCTTGCTATGTTTTCTTGCTATTAAATTCATAATATCAAATCAGGAAGACCTTTTCTAGCCAAAAAATACCAAAAATAGAAGAAAAACTAAAAATTTTGCAAAAACTTCAGAGCTGCGCATTTACACATTTCTGCTACGCATATACATAGACTTGTTGCGCTTTTGTAGCAACTTACTGCGCATATACCTTTTTGCTGCGCATATATGCACTGTTGCTGCGCATATATAATTCACCAGACTGGCGCATTTACTGCGACTTGCTGCGCATTTGTCCATTTCTGTTGCGCATCTGTTTTTGCGCATATGCGACAGTGAGCACTTGCCCTATTTTTGAGGAGAGATTTTCACCTGATCAGAGCACCCATTTCAGCCTAGTTTCACTTTCAGAGATCAGAGTCAACCTTGCAGTCAATCTCCATCTGTTTCACCCAACTCTTTCTCTCTCGTCCATTGTCTCCCTCACTTTCTGTCCAAATCACTCTTGTCCCAAAGTCAGCCTATCCCATATCGATTCGGCATAAGTTCTTCGTTTCATTAGTGAATTCACGTAAGCCTAGTAGGTCACAGTACCTTTTCTAGTAGTCTTGTTGAACGACTAAGCCCTACACAGTAAGACTGGTATCGACTACCCTTGCTAGTGGCTAGAGTCTTGTGTCAACCGTCTTACTTGAAGTCATTGAGCGAGAGAATCATTGGTCCAAGTCTTATCCTAGGTATCCCATTCATAATAGTCTCGGTCGGCACCTTGCCAAAATTTCTAATCCTGGTCCACTTCATCCCACCCCGCATTGCATGGTTCTTACTCGATCCCAGTACAACAGACAAATCAAAATGGCCGACTCATCTGATCACCTTCTCCCACCACGTGATGGTGAAGAAGAGATTTCTCATGAAGAATTAGTGGCGCACATGCAAGATAGAAAATTCCAACGCGTCATAGAGAAGATGATCCTTGAAGACCCCCATAAGTATTTCCATCATCTTGCTATTCTCAGAATCAAACTCCCCGCAGACTTTGACATTAGCTCCATCATGGAAAATGTAAACAATGATCATGAGAGGGGCACAAATGACACAATCCCACATGTGCATGAGAGAGGTACAAATGACACGGTTCCCCATACAAATGAGAGAGGAAAGCAACCCGTAGATCCAACTACTCCTATGGCAGACGTGAGACAACAAATCAAAAGTCTAAAGCTCGAGATATCCAACCTTAAGACCGGTACAAGTTCTAAGAACTACTCTTTGGAAGATATAGCACCATACCCCTTCGACAGAAATTTGATCATGAAACCATTCCCCTATCAGTTTGGAGTTCCAAAATTTGACAAGTATAAAGGAAAAGGGGACCCTAGAGATCATATTAGGGAATTCACTGCAGCATGTTTAGAAGTAGCTCACAACGAGACCTACTTAATGAGACTATTCCCGCGATCTTTAGGTGGTCAAGCTATGGAGTGGTTCTCGCGTCTCCTACCAGGAATCAAAACTTTTGATGAACTTGTCAATAAATTTATAACGCACTTCTCTTACAACATAGAACATGAGGTATCTATGCTAGATCTATGCAACACCAAGCAGAAGAGTGGTGAGTCATTCGCCGCCTTCCTACAATGATGGAGACAGCTAGCTAGTAAGTGTTCTTACGATATGCCTAAGAAGCAGCTATTGGAAATGTTTGTCCACAATCTAAACACTGATCTTAGCTATCAGATTTAGATACAATGCCCTACCTCATTCGCCAAAGTTATTGAAATGGGCCTCTTCATTGAAAAAGCTATGATCACTAAAGGAACTCTCAAGCTCTACAAGGACACACCTCCTTCTAATTACACAACAGATAAGTCAAAGTTTTGGACCAAGAACAAGAATGTGGTCAACGATGGAGTAGTGGACGCCAAGGCGGCAACCCCTAAGCAACAACCCATATTCACTCTTAAGGGAGAGGCAAATACCGGTGCACTCAACAAGCCACCCCCTCGGGAACCTAGACCTTGGTTCAATTCAAATCCAAGGAGAAAATTCATGCGGTTGGGGGAATCTCAAGAGTCCGCCCTCAGGAAGTTGTTGGCTAACAATGAAATTTCTCTACCGCCAACAAGTGACTATGAGCCTATCGTCAAACCTCCCTATTGGAAGGACACAGATTATTGTGAGTATCATCGAGGAAGGGGGCACACGACTAACAATTGCATCTGCCTCAATAATGTCATACAGGATATACTGGATCAGAATTAGGGAGGAACACAACAGCACACCTCCAATGAATCTCATGTGGCCTACAGGGATCCTCTTCTGAACCACAATTAGCCATATAACAACAATCGCCACAATGGCCACAACAACAACAATGGTCACAACGGCAACAACTCTAATGGCAATCCCAATAACGACAACAGTCACAACAGGCCAAACCAGAATAGCGGGTCGAGTAATGCTAATTCGAGTACACCATTAACTGCATTTCTGAGCACATTCCGCAGATCAATGTCACATCCCCCCTTTCATGATGGAGTCACATTTCCACTGGTTGCACATTCCTCAACCATCCTCAGCCGTTGATCTTCATATCTTCTCTCAACCGTTGATTCCCATTCTTCCAAGTCTATAAATGAAGCTTCATCCCTCCATTCTAATCATCCAGGCTTTCGACATCGTTACTCTGCAAAAATATCACCAGCGCGCCTTTGGCACCCTTTTGTCATCTACAAGCTTGAGATCACATACTTGCATTGGAGCTCATCTTCATTGCATATCACCATAGCCATTCACCGTCGACTTCCTACAAACAGCTAAAAAGATTGCACTCTCTGAGGGCTCATCTCATCTGCAAAAGGACGATCTGTGATAGGTGAACAACAGAAGTTTTGAAATGGGAGAGGTTTGCACTGTGTTTGTTCATTGCTTCGTTTATTGAATCCTTCTTGTTTCACTATTCTGTTGATGTTTGGGTCTTGTTTAATTCATTTGATTGATCACCATTTTACCCTTACAGTTTCCATTCCTTGCATGTGTGTTTATTTCCACAAGTTGAGTAAACTAGACTTTGTCCACCAACCATCCATCCACTTGATTCAAATTCCACTCCAAAAACCCCCCACATTAAGAGTCTTATCACAGATCACTCCAAACACCTTCAGATTGATAATTAAATGATGATGAATTAACAAACACTACTATGACCTCATAACATCCTGTGGGTGAGTGTTAACCTTATGTTTGGGATGTCTTGTGTAGTCATGGAATAGACTAAGGTGGATGTCACCCTCATCCTACTCCATGTGTTCACAAGGGAGCAAGGTTGCAGATGTGTATCTGATCCTCATCATGGAGTGAGCTCCACCTCTCGCTTGGTCATCATGGTGAGTTGTCACACGATGGGTGAAGTCTTCCGCTTGTGCCACCTTGCATTGTGCAATAGTGATGTTGTTTTAGGTGTTTTTGTGCTTGTTGTGACACCTTGTGTGTACGTAAATGCAATGCGACATGTAAATGTTGCACTTTCAAACATGAAAAATTTGTTGGTTCAGTGTTTGTTCAGCTAATGCTTTGGGTGAAAACCTAAGGCATTACACTTGGTATCAAAGCTCATGTTGCAGCATTAGGAGCTCTGGGGTGTGTTATGCTTAGCTTGTTTGAGCATGTGTGAGATCCTCATGTATTTACGTTATGTAAGTAGCATATGCTTTCTTTCGATATGTCTTCCTTATATGAGTGTGTTTGCGTGACCTTTGTAGGGTCATGGTCGTGCTTGTGTGACCACTTTTGATAGTGGAGTTATGGGAACCTTTGTGTGAAAGGAAATACCATGTTCTTGAGTGTGATTGAACCTGGTTTACTCTTTTAAGAGTTATACATTTGTATGTGAAAGAGATGATGTTTTGATCATGTTGGGACAGGAAAATTTAAAATTTTCTTGTATACTTACTCATCCATATTGGAACCAAATCAGAAAACATTATGCCCAAAAGTCATGATGATAACTGGTGTATTCCATTAAAATCACAAGATTTCACCACAAGTGAGTGTATCACTCGCTAAATTACACTAGAATGAAGGGCTTCAATTCCTAAGTTTCGATAAGACATCCCCTTTTTTCATACCGATCCATGTTCTACGAGGAACTTGTTGAAATAGCTATCAGCATAAGAATAAGCATTGGCAAGAAGATTTCAAGAATCACCGATGGAAAAAGTGGCACCGATGACCTTTCATCGGGGAGAAAATGTATGGTCACACCGATCGGCATAAGGAAACACTATTGGGTAGTATTTTACAAACCCTCCCGATAGTATAAGTCATGCCGATGGTGAAGTCGGTAGGACTCTCACCGAGCATCCAGTGGAACTAAGAGAATTAACGGTCATTGGCAGGAGATGAACATCAAATTGAAAGATTGATGAGTCTCTGATAGTCTAAAGTCTTAGCGATTAAAGAAACATATTTCAGCATAGCTCACACCGATATGTGTAAAGAATAAGGACCATCGGCGAAGCTGAACAAGTCAAAACGAAGTTTATATGTCTTGCCGAACCAATGGTCACAGCGATAAAGATGTTGGTGACACATCATGAAGATATATCCGATGAAGAGTGTAAAGGAAGGCTATCAAGAAAACAACCACAATCAAGTAACTTGAAATAAGTTATCCCGGTGGTTTATCTTATCCTGACGACAACGATGACCATGTTCATCGACAAGACTCTAACATATCAAGGAAGAACATTATTCTTATAACAATGAAGAAAGTCATGCCGATAAGCAACCATGCCCATTTCCACATCAGGTAAAGCTTGGAGATATCTTGCCGATACGAAGTCACAAATGAAATATAAAGTCAAGGAGACAATTGAAGGGTTACAGTGATTGATCTATGAACAAACATTCGTGCCATAAGAAGATATTAAAATCACCTAGACTTTATGAAAATCATGCCGATGAAAGAAGTTATGACAATGTGACATTTCACAACGATCAAGAAAATTAAATTTCTCGAACAATTAATTGTAGACAGCAAAGAAATCCTCTAAGATAACATTCGAAATCATTACAATTAAACTTGACAGAATTGTTTAAGAAAAGCCTATAGGCAGAGACTTGAAGCAAAAAATAGGGGAATTTGATCAGACCCACCGATATCAGGTACATACATACAAACTTCTGTGCTATAGCCTGTAATTTGAATTTTCTATCAAGGATTGTAAATGGAGACCCCGAAGAAAGGAAAGGGTAGAAAATCACAAGGCGATACAAGTAAACCTAAAAAATAGAAAATCAACAAAACCCCTAAAGAGAAAATAAAAGATAGAAAACTGAACCAAGACTTGATTGATCAACTACCAGGGTCAACTCCCAAAGCCCGAAGGTCTGCGCAACTTAGGGCGGAAGTGGAGTAGCTAGAGGACAAGTGTAAATACCTTGGGAACATTTGGACTCCAATTAGAGGATATGAGCTTTTCAAATTCCATTATAACAAAAGAATTAGGAATTCTTCAGTGTCAAACCCATGGCATTTGAATTTGGGTAAATTAGTTGTTCCTGATGTGTTTCTGAATGTTGAACTCCTCCAACTTCTTGTTAAGCATTATAACCCCAGTCTCAAGGCTATATGCAACCCACAAGGGGAGCCTATTATACATTTGTCAAAGAATGCCATCTGTGAAGTTTTTGACCTGGATAATTTATGTACTGTCCCCATTCTTTATGAGGATCTGGAAAAGGAATACTGGAGAATGGATACTACTTACAATGGGTGGAGGTTGTCTATTCACAGGCCCAGGTCAGAGGGAGAATTGATGCCTCTCAGTGAGGATGATGGCCCTCCTTTTCATGTATCAATATTTGAACCCTACATACAATACACCTATTACTCTGTGGACCAGGTCCTAGGATCAGAGGTCCTTGACTTTATGACAATTCCTCTTATGGTCATAGCTACTAACATTCAGTGCCACAATGCCAAGCAGTTTGATTATGCTGCTTATATTTGTAATAGAATTGACTCTAGTCTGGTTGTAATAAGGAACAATGCCCCATCATTTGCCTTTGAACATTACTCACTTCTCATGCACATGGTGCTCTATTATAGCTAAGAAGTGGGGTTATGGCCAAATGAGTTCAAGGTTGTTCTAGTAAACTAGAAGGGGCAAAAGTCACCTGTATAGATTTGGATCAGAATATGGGATAGAAGATATGCCCATTCAAGTTATGTGTAATTTAAGGAATACTGTGTCAAAGTGTTATATAGATATTTCAGTCATCCCTGTGAGTATTCAATTTCAAATGAAATAAAGAGGTTCCTTAGACCAAAAGATTTTGGTGGTCCTCCTACTGTTACTCACAACTGGGGAGACTGGTACTATTTCAAGGATTAGAGTGTATGGTTTTGAGGACACTCCCTTTATCTTACCTAAGACTGTCTGATGTAGAGCGGGTGCACAGTGGAAACACACACACTCAAAATGTCAATCCTATCAATATCGGCGAGAGATCATCAAATGTCTCTCCGAACTCCTCATTGGTGACATAACATCCTATAGGTATCCACTTACAAACTCTAACTGATGTACTGCCCTTACACTAATGTCTTTGGCTTGCATATACATTTGTTGACCTCCTATCCCAAGTAGTCTATTGTATCTCAATCCACTTTGACTACTACAGCCGGTCCTCTTTTGTATCCATATGAAATGTATATTTTCATTGTATCTTCACCACATAAAACAGCGATAAATAATTGTAGTATACACACAAACTAATACTCGCATACAATAGCGATATACTCACAAACTATCTATGACATACAATGGATGTATATACAGAAAATGTATCTTTTCAGACAATTTTGACAGACACAAGAATTCATACAGAATATGCTTTAGCGATATACACAGGCAACGGACCCTTACATGCAGTTGCAGGATACACACAGAATATGCTTAGGTACATTAGCGATATACACACTATTTGTATATTCGACTAACAATCATAACTTAACCCAAAAAGACTTTTATACAGACCATTCTTCACAGCATATACATGGAGGTTGCTCGCATGCAAATGCGATATATTCACAGACTGTCCCCGACATACAATTGACGGATATACATAAAAGGCATATTTGCATTTTCCGCCGATAAATTCCTCTATAACAGATTTTGCAATTCCTATTCTGCCATGTCCATTGAATAAAAAGAGAAAACAAACAGAAAACTAATATACACAATCCATTCCACTGATTTCACAAAAATCCACCAGTGGAATGGATTTATCCGTGCATCACGGCAAAAGAGGAACTAAATTAAATACGACAACACTTCTATACAGATAATACACATGACAATTCAATATACAGGGGATTTCCCAAAATCCAGACTTTATAACACACTTGACAGAATTACTACTTCTTCATTCTAACTTTTCTGAACATATACTAATTACAGAGATTTCTACAATTTGATAATTCTGAAGGTCAAAGAATTCTCTACTCCTCGACCACTTTCCCTGTTTTGTTACGGACCCCCCTCTCCTCTGTTTTTGGGATTTTGCTTAAACCAAGATTATAACAAAAAGCCCTAGTTAATCACAAGGCACCTGTTTTGCATAAGACACCAAAAAACCTCCTAATAGGACACCTTGGTTTAATCCTTTTCATAACCCGATGTCTAATGATGTCTAAATTCTCATGGTGGGGTCATGTTTACAAACATGAAATGTTAACACAATTACTATAGATAACCAAAAAATGTATATAACATATTAAAACCTTATTCTTCTCCCTCTTATGCATATTTATCTTGTTGAAGGGGAGGTCCTGCACCATACTCCCTGGGAGAAGAGATCTCAAGCCCCTTTGAGATCAGAGTTTGAAAATCTGCACCAAATTTTGTAATCTGATCTTCAGTCATCCAGATTGCCTCTGAAATAGGTTGTCCATGCCAAGCTACCAAGTACTCCATGTACTCTTTGTCCCTTGTCTTCTTTTTCACTCTTGAGTCTAATATCTTCTTCAATTTTGGTGGATCATGCTTAGGAATAACATCATCTACTGCATCCTGCAATGGTTCTTGTTCTATATCTGTATTTGTCTTGTATGGATTCAAATCACATACATTAAAAATGGGTGACAATCCAAGATCAGGAGGAAGTTGGATCTCATAAGCATTCTGCCCACATTTCTTCAAAATCTGACATGGTCCAATCTTCCTCTACATTAGCTTGGTATATTGACCTTTTGGGAGCCTATCCTTCTTCAGATTAACCCATACCAAATCTCCAACAACAAATTGCACATCCCTCTTTTTCTTGTCAGCATATGTTTTGTATTTCAATGTAGTTTGTTGAAGCTGGTTCTTGACTTGATCATGCACTTCTTTGATAACTGATGCAAAAGCTTCTCCATCTGCACTAATAGGCTCTCCTATAGGCAGATCTCTCAACTCCAAAATACCTCTTGGATGAATACCATATACTACCTGAAAAGGTGACTTCCCTGTACTCCTATTGATGGTGTCATTATAGGAGAATTCTGCTTGTGGTAGGATATTATCCCACTTCTCTCCATGCTGCCTTGTTAAACACCTTAACAAATTTCCCAATGAACAATTAACAACTTCAGTGTACCCATCTGTTTGAGGATGGTAGGCTGATGAGAAGGATAAATTGGTTCCAAGCTTCTTCCAAAGAGTCCTCGAAAAATGGCCAATAAATTTTACATCTCTGTCTGAGACTATGCTCAATGGCAATCCATGGATCCTCACTATTTCCTTGAAAAATAGGTCTGCAACATATGAAGCATCACAAGTGGTTTTGCATGGCAAGAAATCCACATTTTACTAAATCTGTCTACTACCACAAAAACACTATCATATCCTTTCCTTGTCCTAGGCAAACCTAGTACAAAATCCATGCTTATGCTCTCCCATGGCCTAGAAGGAATGGGTAGTGGCTGATATAAACCTGCATTTGTGGATCTCTCTTTTGCTTTCTGACATGTCAAACATGCTTCCACAAATCTTCTCACATCTGATTGTAGCTTGAGCCAATAGTAATGCCTCTTCATAAGATCAAGAGTTTTATCCAGACCAAAATGTCCTGCCATGGCCCCACAATGTTTCTCCTTAATGATATTCAGTCTCATAGAACACCATGGAATACATAACTGTCCCCCCTTAAAAAATAATCCATCTTGGATCAGAAATTCAGAGAACTCAACATGATACTTGTCACCAAAAGAAGTACATACCTTGTAGATCTCTCCAAAGTCTTCATCATTGTCATACATTGTCTTCAAAGAATCAATCCCAACACTCTCCAATTAGATCTGATTTATGGTTAGGACCCTCCTACTCAAAGCATCTGCTACTTTGTTCTTGACCCCTTTCTTGTGCTTGAGTGTGAAGGTGAAAGCTTGCAAAGTTTCCACCCACTTCATGTGCCTATGGTTCAGCTTCTCTTGACTATTTATGAAACTAAGGGCCTGATTATCTGTGAAAACTATGAATTCTTTTGGCATCAAGTAATGCCTCCATTTCTTGAGTGACTGTACTAGAGCATACATCTCCAAATCATATGATGAGTACCTTTTCTTTGCATCATTTAGTTTCTCACTAAAAATTGCAATAGGCCTACCTTCTTGACTGAGTACGGCTCCAATTGCCATTGTGGCTGGCATCACATTCTACTTGAAAAATCTTGCTGAAGTCAGGAAGTGCAAAAACTAGTTGCTCTGCCACTTTCCTCTTCAATGTTTCAAAGGAATCATCTGCCTCCTTTGTCCAAATGAATTTGCACTTCTGTCCTCCTTTTATGGTGTCAAGCATGGGTGCACAAAAATGACTAAACCCTTTTATAAACTTCCTATAGAAGGTTGCTAACCCATGGAAACTTCTAACATCATTCAAGGTTTTAGGCAGTGGCCAAGACAATATGGCACTTACCTTCTCTTGATCCATTTTCAGTTTGTTATGTGAGATAACAAATCCCAAGTAGATGATCTCTTCCTGCATAAATAGACACTTTGCTAAATTGATCATTAGCTGCTCTTCGTATAACCTTTTGAGAACCAAGTCTATATGGGTGAGGTGCTCTTCCCTCATATTACTAAAAATCAGGATGTCCTCTAGATATACTATGACAAATTTTCCTATGAATTCCCTCAAGACCTCATTCATCAATCTCATAAAGGTACTAGGGGCGTTGGAAAAACCAAAAGGCGTGACCTTCCACTCATCTAACCCCTCATTGGTCTTAAATGTAGTTTTCCATTCATCACCAGGTCTAATCCTAATCTGATGATAACCACTCTTTAAATCTATTTTGGTGAAGTATTTAGCACCTGCTAAACAATCAAGTAAATCTTCTATCCTATGAATTGGAAACCTATACCTGATTGTTATCTTGTTGATAGCCCTTGAATCATTACAAAGCCTCCAAGTGCCTTCCTTCTTTGGTGCTAGTACAACCGGTACTGCACATGGACTTAAACTTTTGCCAATTAGGCCTGTTTCCAACAATTCCTCAATCTACCTTGCTACCTCTGTATTCTACTCTAGGGTAAGCTTGTACGCTACTTTGTTTGGAAGTGTAGATCCTGGGATCAAATCTATACAATGGTTGATGTCCCTAATAGGTGGTAGGGAACTTGGCATTCCATCAGAGATAATGCCTTTGTACTTATCCAATAGCTCTTGGACAGCTAGATCTATGAACCTTTGCCTCTTCTCTCCCTTGACTTCTTGTTGTTGTTCCTTGTTCACCTTTAGGCATGGAATCAGAGCATATGCATCTGTTCCTTCTTCTACTATACCTTTCATGAATTGTTTGCCTTCTACCATCATCACCTTAACTTCTTTTCCTTTTGATTCCACCTCATTCTCCATTAATGGTAGTAATTCTATCACCTTACCACTCTTGGTGATTGAATAAGTGTTTCTGACCCCATCATGGTATGCTTTCAAGTCATACTACCATGGTCTTCCAAATAGGAGATAGCAAGCATCCATCTTGGCAATATCAAACAATAACCTATCCTTGTATGGGCCAATTTGAAATTCTACCCAAGCCTGGTCTTCTACAACTGTTTGCTGACCTTGGTTGAGCCATGAGACCTTGTATGGGCAAGGATGTGGCAATCTTCTAAGCTTAAGCTTTTCTACCATTTCAAAAGACACAAAATTTTTAGTGGATCCAGAGTCAATTAGTACTTTACATACCTTTCCTCCTGCCTTGCAAGTAGTTCTAAAGAGAGACTTCCTTTATGGGGGTTCTTTGTTAGGCACCTTCATGGTGGTCATTTCTCTTCTAATCATCAAAGATTCTCCTCTCTCAGGATATCCATAACTGTCAGGAGCATTCACACTGTGATTAGTGCTTGAGCTTGCTACACTTTGACAGTTAGATTCTTGGATCAGATTGATCCTCTTTTCTCCTATTGAACTTGTTTCCTTTGCTGGACACCTACTGGCTATGTGGCCTTCTTGATTGCAGTTGTAACATCTGATAGGCCCTCTGCCCTGAGATCTTCCTCTAAATGGTGGTCTTCTGCCCCTAAAATTTCCCCTTTGATTATAACTTCCCCTTTGATGTTGAATGATGTCTCCCTTGATGTTCTCTTGATTGGATTCACCTTGGTATCCAAATTCCCTGCCTCTTAAAGGACTTCTTCCTCCTCTTTGATGTCTCCCTCTACCTCTATTGTTCTGCTCATGCCTTCTCTTTAATTTTTCTTCCACTTTGAGTGCCAATTGGTAGCATTTCTAAATTCTATCTAGATTAAGCAGATTTAGGTCTTCTTGGATGTTAAACCTCAATCCATTGAGGTACCTTGCTACCTTCTCTTCCTCACCCTCTTTTACCTTTGTTTTTACACATAGTTTCATGAACTCTTCTGTGTATGAACTGACATCTAATTCCTTCTGCTTCAAATTTTGTTTCCTCTTATGTAGTTGGATGTTGTAATCCAATGGGACATAGGCCTCCTTCACTAAAGCCATCATTCCCTTCCATGTTGCAACTCTGTTCTTTCCCTCTTTCACCTTGTCATCTTGGATGAAATTCCACCAAGTCAGTGTAGCCCCTTTCATTTTGGACTGAGCCATCTTCACTCTTTGGTGGTCTAGTATTTCCTCGGTCTCAAAGAAATTATTCAAGGAGTCTATCCACTCCATCACCGAATCAGGTTCCATTTTTCCTACAAACACTGGTAGGTCTATTTTCATATCCATGGTCCTTCTTTCCATGGACTTGAGGGCATTGAGTAAGGGTCTCTGGTCTGTAGCAACCTCTATCTCTTCCTGCTTAGGGACCTCCTCTTCATCCCTGTGTTCTTGCTTACTAGAATCATCTTCCCCTTTCTCTACTATGTCCCTCAACTTCTCTAGTTCTTCTTTCAATGCCTGTTTCTGAGCTCGATCTACTCTACTTTCTGCCATGTGCTTTCTTACTAAGGCCGTCAACTCAATGTTGGTCATCTTTGTTGGGTACGTTTCTAACCCTTCTCCTTCTAACATTTTGTCTTCTTCTTCTACCCAAAGAACACTCCTCGGCTCTGATACCACTATGACGCAAAGCGGGTGCACAGCGGAAACACACACACTCAAAATGTCAATCCTATCAATATCGGCAAGAGATCATCAAATGTCTCTCTGAACTCCTCATTGGCGACATAACATCCTATCAGCAGCCACTTACAGACTCTAACCAATGTGCTGCCCTTACATCGATGTCTTTGCCTTGCATATACATTTGTTAACCTCCTATCGCAGGTAGTCTATTGTATCTCAACCTGCATTGACCGCTACAGTCGGTCCTCTTTTGTATCCATATGAAATGTATATTTTCATTGTATCTTCACCACATACAACAGCGATAAACAATTGCAATATACACACAAACTGATACTCACATACAATAGCGATATACTCACAAACTGTCTATGACATACAATGGACGTATATACAGAAAATGTATCTTTTCAGATAATTTTGACAGACACAAGAATTCACACAGAATATGCTTTGGCGATATACACAGGCGACAGACCCTTACATGCAGTTGCAGGATACACATAGAATATGCTTAGGTACATTAGCAATATACACACTATTTGTATATTTGACTAACAATCATAACTTAACCTGAAAAGACTTTTATACAGACCATTCTTCACAGCATATACATGGAAGGTTGCTCTCATGCAAATGCGATATATTCACAGACTGTCCTCGACATACAATTGACAAATATACATAAAAGGCATATTTGCATTTTCTGCCAATAACTTCCTCTATAACGGATTCCATGATTCCTATTCTGCCATGTCCATTAAACAAAAAAAGAAAACAAATAGAAAACTAATATACACAATCCATTCCACTGATTTCATAGAAATCCACCAGTGGAATGGATTTATCCGTGCATCGTGGTAAGAGGAACTAAATTAAATACGACAACACTTCTATACAGATAACACATAGGACAATTCAATATATAGGGGATTTCCCAAAATCTAGACTTTGTAACACACTTGACAGAATTACTACTTCTTCATTCCAACTTTTCTGAACATATACTAATTACAAAGATTTCTACAATTTGATAATTCTGAAGGTCGAAGAATTCTCTACTCCTCGACCACTTTCCCTGTTTTGTTATGGACCCCCCTCTCCTCTATTTTTGGGATTTTGCTTAAACCAAGATTATAACAAAAAGCCATAATTAATCACAAGGCACCTATTTTGCATAAGACAGCAAAACACCTCCTAATACGACACCTTGGTTTAATCCTTTTCATAACCTGATGTCTAATGATGTCTAAATTCTCATGTTGGGGTCATGTTTACAAACATGAAATGTTAACACAATTACTACAAATAACCAAAAAATGTATATAACATATTAAAACCTTATTCTTCTCCCTCTTATGCATATTTATCTTGTTGAAGGGGCGCTCCTGCACCACTGTCGCTGACAGAATTGCCTACCTAGAAATAGTTAGGCAAATGCATTGTTCTAATGTGATGCATCTAAGCTCCCATGACAAACAGTCTTTTATGCCTAGTACTTTGTGTTTTGGAGATTTCACTATGGTTTCCAAGGAAGGTTATAATCTCATTTTGGATAAACTAATGCACTATAATATGAGGTATGCTGAGATAAGAAAAGGATTTGACCCTGAGGGTTTTATTGACCTTGTTCGGAGGAAGCAAAACCTTAATGGGTACACACATGTCCCTTATCCACATGATGATGTCATCAGAAATTTGGAAGAGGCTGAGGTGGAATTGGTGGTTGAACAATACAACAGGGACTTTGATGAGAAAAGGAAGCAGCTGGTAGAAATTAAGGTGTTATCCTCTGGTGATGAAGAGCCTACAGGGCAAGAGGAACCACAGCAACAAACAATAAAAATGTCCAAAAGAAAAATGAAACAATATCAGTCTCCCATCATAGCACATGATGAGGAGGGGTCTGTTGATGAAGACCCAAGACAAATAGCATATGATTCTTTTATTTCTAATGATAAATTTATTCATTCAAAAGAATTAAAATCATTTTTATATAAATGCAAGGGGAAAGAAATCAAAGAGTCAGTTGATGATGTCTCTACCAACAATGAAAGACAATTACTTGATATGTTGAAAGAAATAGTGGATAATGAATTGCAAGACATGACCCCTTGTAAGGGTAGACAGCTACTCAAGGAAGCAGGGCTAATGATCTTTCCTGGCCTTGATTTGAATTCTGCTCTAGTATTTGATAGTTTTCTAAATAATACAGATGATAGATACAAGCTCACTCCAGAATGTGTCAATGAAGTATATATGGGCACCAAATATAATAATGATGAAAATTCACTGATGATATGGGCCCTGTATGCTCCCCACAAAAAGATAGTCATCATAGACACTGAGAAAACTTTTGGCCATGTCATGACTTTGAGGGTAGGGGAGACTGACCCCTTGATCACTGCAGACATTAGAATTAATGTTGCAAGGCTAAATGAGGCATAGGCTCAGATGTTAATTAAGGAAAGAGATGCATACAAGCTGAGTGTGAGAGATTGACAAAAGAGAATGATTATTTGAAAGATGCTGTCAAGAGCACCTTTGGGGGATCAGTAAAGAGACTAACCCAGGGTGAAAGCTCACAAGGTGTCCAATCACTATCCATAGATCAAGTAGCCCAAATCGAGATGGATACACTTATCATAGTACTCCAGAATAGGCATACCAATATGATACATTGGCTGAACCAATTTTGGGATAATTATTCTCAAAATTATAAGGCGGTCCAAGAGCATGAAAGGCTTGAAAAAAGGCTGCAGGAGAAATTAAGTGAGACACAGGATAAAGATACTTCTGACATTGTAGGTGCCTCCAATGCAAAAGAGTTGATCGAGCAACATCAAAAGTATTATGACCAACACAAGACTGATGCCAAAGAATGTGCTGAAGCTTCAAAAGCAGGAGTGCCCACATTGTTCAAAAGCAATACAGAATTAAAGAGCAAAGAAGAGTGGAGCAGAGAATGTCAAGCAATATTACATGAAGCTTTAGAAGCTCTTAAGGACAAAGACTCTGCATCCGGGGAAGCTTGCAATCATTTGGAGAGGATGGTTACGATGGATGTGATCACAAGGAACGCCATTGAATTCACTCATTCACATTGTAGCCAGGAGTACTTAGACCATATTGCTCAGTTATACTTGTGGTTGAATAGGGCCTAAGCATTGTTGTTTTATGGTTGTTATGTTAATTTTGTTAATTCCCAAAAAGCTTCTTGAAGAGTTATGTCTCTTCACAAGTATTTCTATATAAGTTCAAACATTTGATGCTGAATGATCATCAGCAGTAGAATATAATAGATAGAGTTTACAATATTTCTCAAAGACCATGTTGCAAGTTTATTATTGAAGAAGTAAATTGAAGTTCTCCAATTCTGTGGTCCTATTCTGGCATCAATTGTTTGTTAAGATTATTCAATTGTGTGGTTGTCTCCATTTCAGTATTTCCTTGTTATTCAAATTAATATATCAAGTATATAGTTAATTTGTCAATGCACATTTGTTGTATCTATGTGATTGAATAAATTGGTTTCCATTAGAGGAATTAAAATCCTTCTAATCAATCACAGTAACCTAGAAGTGTTAGTTTGGATTACTAAGAAGAACCATATAATTAGGATTGCCATTCTGTCTCCAAGTTAATATTATCTGTTATTATTGCATATTTCATTCAATTGGTTCCTTCAAGAATGGATTAAATTACCTTTTGGTGAATTATAAGATATCTGATTATATTGGTTGGATTATTAAGAAGAGTTTGTCAGTCATTTCCTTGCACGTTTATACAAGTTATAAACTAAAGTATTGTGCCAAACAGTTAGAGTTACTGCCAACTATAAGCCACTAGTCTTAGTCTTCCATTTGACTCTATTTATCCAACAAGGCACTGGTCTCATTTCAAGTCATCACTTAAAACCCTTTTATTAGTTAAGCACAGTCATAGAATTCACCTTGTTATTGCTTATACAATTTCTACCAACCATTCATTAGATATAGAATTCATTAGCAAGCTTTCATCTATCCTACACCATTTGCCACTGTAGGTAGATCCATTTAATTAGTCAATACATTTACATTTAGTCTGCTTTAATTCCCAAGGTTCACCCGCCTAGGTGTAGCAGGACCTAAAGTGCAAGGAATCATCAAACCCTAAAGGTTGATTCTATCGCATTAGTTCAAAAACATTGTGAATCTAAGCATAGAGCCTGGCATTCTCTTAGGATTAGCAACCTGCATTTTTGAGACCTAACAGATCATATGCATGATATGTGAAGAATATTGTTGTGGTAATGCTAGTTTAAATGAACCTTACATTGTGCACCTTGTTGTGTATATGTTTCTTGTGAGATTAGAATGCCCTTGTAATTCTTTTCATATTTGTTTATTAAATGCCTTTGTATGGTGATTGGAAATGCTTGTCTGAAATGCATATTGCATTGTCTTCTTGAGAGCATGTCCCTATGTGTGGATTAATTATTTGGTTGTAAGAAAGATATTGTTGCATTGCATTGCTAGAATAGATCATTTAGGTAATGACTTATGTCCCCAAATTGCATTCTTCCCTAGGATTCATGTGGGAACCTGGGTGTAATTATTGCATTGCATTATTTGAAGAGTTAAAGAGAAAAGGGGTTGTGAAAAGGGTAATTTTCATAGTCATTGTGATGTTTGAGGTGTTAGAATCATGAGTGAAGTAGAAAACCCTGCATCTTGTGTTTCTAAGTTGTGTTTCCCCTATTGTAATGTGTGCATTTAGTATACTTGTCATCATGTTATGGAGAAATTTAGCATCATGTGAATGAAACGTTGGATAAGTGCTTGACCCCCAACCTAATTATCCCTCATGTTTTGATTTGTGTTGTATGTGAATGTTGCATTAATGCATTATACATATTCTTGGTGAATCTTTGTTTGGTGAGAAATGTTAATCGCTCTTGTTGTGAGATTGATGTGTTTAGAAATCTTGGTTTGTGAACCTAATTTTTGTCCTAGCTTAATCTTGGTTAATAGATGTTTGCTAGTGTGTGACTTTGTGTGTCATTGCATGGTTATTGTGATTCCCTTGAATGGGATGCAACTTTTGTTGTTGGACATCTTGAGTGATGTTTGTTTGGTTAAGTAGAAATGATCTCATGTTTTGACATGATTGTAGTCTTAGAAGACTTGTTTTCTTAGCATGATTGAATGTGTTCTCTTGCCTTGGATTTTGGAATCTAGGTGTAGTATAGCATTGTACTCCCTCTCTTGTGACTAGAATTAGTCACATAGTTCATGTAATGTGGAACTTTTGAATTTTGATACTTTATTTATTTGAATTTTGTGAATTCACTAAATGTTGTAAGGGCCAGCATTGAATTTTTATTCTTGTTTATGAATAAGTATAGCCATCAAAGTTTGATATTTATTTATCTTTATGGTCATGTTTGATTTAATGTTAAAATTGAGCTCATTTTATTCCTTATTGTTGGAATTGACTTTTCTTCCACTTTGGTATTTTATTTATTTATTTACTATTGGTGGCTATGCTTGAATGTTTTAAACTTTTGGTCATGTATCATGTTATATGTTCTCTGTCATGTCCATGATGGGCCTCTAATGGATTTTATAAGGGAGTAGAATGCAGAGAATATACTAGTTCTTGGTGTGCATGTTACTAGAACTATGGTAGATTGAATTCCTTGGTTTGTTGTTAGATGCAAGTGAATATTGTGTGAAATTTTTAGAAAGTTTTGAAATGGTTTTGTGTTGATATGGATCACTTGATGTGAATTGAATTCTTGTATGAGCTTAAATGTTGATTCTTGACTATGTCTATGTGAATGAGATATGTAGAGAACTCATTTGGATTGAATCTCACTTTTATTAATTGAATTTGGTTGAATGTTGACTTAGTCCACCAACTATGGTTGTTCTTGCTTGTCTCGTTCCTATTAGTCTTGGATGTGATGCCATGCTCCTAGTGTTTCGGCATTAGTGGAGTTTATGATGTTGTCTCCTTTTGATGTGAGTTCCATAACTACACTTATGTTTTGGCATAGTGTAGGGTATGATGGAGCCTTAGTTAGTGCATGAGCACATATTATTTTAATATTTATGTATTATAGTTGTCTTCTTGCTCTTGTTGAGTTGCCAACTATGAGAATTTGGTTTTTTCAGGAGTTTCTCCTAAGTGTTTTGGAGGTTTCTTAGTGTAATGATGGAAGGGATGCAACTCTTGTATGAAGAGGTTTCTATCCTATGTATTCCATTTTATGGATACTTGGTGTTTAGGCCACGAGGAATCCTTGTGTTTGCTAGTCGATCATGAATTCATGATCGTGTTGTGTTGTTTGACCATTTTGGTCTGGCTTAGTTAAGAGTTGAAGTGGTGTTGTGAGTAGTCTTGCACCTTGTTGGTGTGTTGTGAATGCATTAGATGTTCTCCTAGTGAGTAATGGGTTGCTAATCCTTGCTTGATGGAAGTGCATATGTTGTTAGAGGATGTGGTTTAGATTCTTCCCTCTGAGAACCTACTCGGTTGATCCTAGTTTTGGTGGTGTAGAGCTAGAGTGTTAGAGAAACCCTCTCTTTTAGGAGTGGAACATGAGGAAGTACCTCATGTAGGGAAACCATGTCTAGACTTGAGGCATGCTTTTGGTTGGGATGAAGGTGCGGTAGTGGTGCCTATAAGATTTTTGAGTTAGCTTTCCCTAATCCTTGAGTTCTTTTGTTGCAGGTAGTGCCTAAGGAAGGACTATTGAGAGAGTAATATTTTGTCTACAATTCTCCTTGAGAGTGGATATGGTATCCTTGTGATTTTCCTTAGACTTAGTTGAGAGCTTGAGAGGTTATCCCAGCATAGTTGTGGCCCTGAGTTTTACGAACTTGACTTGCTTGCGATTTGTTGGACCTTTTGGCTAGAGCCTCTTCTCATCGTGGTGGCAGTTGGAGGATGGAGTGGTGTAGTCTCAGAGGAGATTGCATGCATAATTGTTGGTTTTGACCTAGTTGGTGCACCTTTTGGAGACTTGTTTCGTTGTTTCAAGACCTTGACCTAGTGATGGTTAGGAGGATTGATCTTTTGAGATTTGTTGTGTTTGTAAAGGATTGTGTATTGAGGGTACTTCATTCTTGTGTTTTTAGGCTTCTAGGAGTAAGCCTAATGTAGTCATAGTTAGAGGGTTCACAGAATGAACTGTCCAAACCATGCAGCTAGAGTAAACACAATGGAAACAACACAATTATAGAATGCAATGGAAGATTCATATAGTCAGTTATATCAAAGAATTACAATGCTCATAGGCTGGCAACATGCAGGCTATGATCAAAGGGCTCATTGGCCTGATTTCCAGCTATAATGGATATGAAAGATATGGCATTAAAGTGCCTTTCTGGAACAAAATATCTTATCTAAACTATCATAATTGATAACTTTTACTAATTGACTTCCTAATTCATCAAATAGATGTATATATATCATCATTAAACTCATAGAATCCTCCGTGTTGGCCATAAGAAGTTACAAACTCCAATGAGAAGATGTAACATGTAGAAACAAGTAGGTCGGCCTACAACATCTGGTAATGCTCCGTAATTGCATGAAACTTGGTATGGACCTCAAGGAAGATCTATCTAATCCTTATGTGTCGTGTATGATGTTTCATTTGGATCTACAAGTCACAGAAGTGCTCCGCAAACCTTCTCCTTCAACTAACTGTCTTAATGCTTAGTTCTGTGAAAACTGATGATCTTCTAAGGGAAAAAACTTTCAGGAAACAAATCCAAATCACTTGAAATTTGAATATGATGTAGATGACACTATGTAGATGCTAAGTCCTTCTCCACATGCTCTAATATGACGATACGTAAAATGCAGTGCAAAATGTTGAAACTACAGATGACTGAACTAAACTAAAAATGAAAGAAAAGAAAGAATGCAAATATTTTTGGTTGATGCAAGATTGCTCTGTGACCTAGGATGCTCCTGCATCAGACACCTGTGGTTGTTGAAAAAGTGAGTCTCTCACTTTGTTGGGGCTAGAGGAAAACCAAGGCAGTCCACCTCAGCCTAAGAAATCCATGTTGAGTCCTCTTTCGGTCTACCTTTCCACTTTACCAAATATTATTTATACTGCTCGCCTCTAGTGCTACATCCAACTCTGTTATCCAAGATGTCCTCTATCTGCTCTAGTGGTTGTTGTGGTAATTGATTCTTCAATCCTTCTTCAAAGTTGTCACTTGATTCTCCCTCATGATACTGATATAGGTCTGCAATGTTGAATATATGTGATATACCAAATGTCTTCAATAGCTCTACTTCATATGAATTCCCTGAATCAAACTTCTTAAGGATATTACAAGGTCCAAACTTCTTCATCTTTAGCTTGTTGTATGTCCCCACTAGAAATCTCTCATTTCTTAGATATACCATAACTTCATCACCAACTAAAAATTCTTTGTTCTCCTCTTATCACCAGCTTTCTCCTTGTACTTACTATTAATCTCCTCCAAATGCTTCTTGACTTAATTATGTAGTGTCTCCATGTATCATACAAATTATTTTGCCTCTGCACTTCTCTTGTTCTCCATACTGATGTCTCTTAACTTTGTAACTCCTCTAGGTTGTACTTTTGTCACAATCTCAAATGGCATCTTTCCTATGCTCCTATTCACTAAATTATTGCATGCAAATTATACTTGTGGTAGAATCAAATCCCAATTCCCTGCTTTGTCTCCTACTAAACATCTCAATAGGTTTCCCAAACTCCTATTTATCACGTATGTTTGTCCATCTATCTATGGATGAAATGTTGAATTAAACTTTAGGTCTATCTTCATCTTCTTCCACAATGTTCTCCAAAAGTATCTGTTGTGATGTTCACAACACGCCCCATTATGCTCCTTAGCAAAATAGGGACCCTTGTTGTTGCTTTGCTTTTTGCTTCTGCTTGTGTTGTTTTGCTTGGTGGTAAAGGGAAAAGAGAGTCAAATTTGCAAACTTTGTTAAAAATATAAAAAAATGCATTTTTAGTACCCTTGCATGATATGGTTGGATTCCTTGTGAAAAATGAGCTAGGGTTGCTTTTTGAACCATCTTAAAATTTGCCATATTTTGCAAGTTATGATCATTTTGGTAAAATGTACATTCAAGTTTGTCTATCGCTTGGCATATACAAAGTCCTTTGTATGTGCAAAGTTATATTTTTTATGCTTGGTCGCTTTTGTACATTCGGGCTTGTATATTCTAACATACAAGCAAAATATACATTGCAGAATATACATAGCGGACCCGAAATTATTATCAAAAACTCAAAGGTCGTTGTATATTCGGGCTTGTATATTTTCATATACAAGCGGAATATGCAAGCAAATATACATAGCACTGTTTGACATACAATGAACTGTTCACATGCAAGTGTGAAGGATACAAGCAAAATATGCAATGCTGGACCCGAAATCTTATTAAACAAAGTTTTTTCAATGTATATGCGGTCTTGTATATCGCGATATACAAGACTATATACATTGCGCAATATACATGCCGGAATTAAAAGGGAAATCAAATGGAGTTTTTTGCATGTATATTGGCGATGTACATTGGTTTTAAAAGGGAGAAGGACTTGGCTGAAATGCGAAGGAGGGAAAGGATATCGGCGAAACTCTTGCCGATAAAGGAACATCGGCTAAGGTGTGGCCATCGGCGTAGGAAGTTTGGAGTTCACCGATGGCGAACAATGAATGGGTCGTCGGCAGGAGTCAGGCTGACGAAAGCACATCGATGAAACAAGAACCATCGGCAGAGGAAGTTTGTGAGTCGCCGATGGGCGATCTCACACTGATGGCAATCAACGAAAGGGGACATCGGTAGGAGTCACGCTGATGTAAGGACATCGGTAAGAAGAGAGTGGTCGGCGGAAAGAATATAGAGTTTGCCGATGGTGAAACTCTCGCTGATAAGGAAGAAATACAGGCCGAAGGACTATATCGGCATAACTCTCGCCGATGGAGGAAAACAAAGGAATAAACAAAGGAAAGAGGCCATCGGCCCAACTGCGAGCATCGGCCAATATATTTTTTGGCACGCTGATGGCGATTGTCATGCCGATGGGTGGGAAGGAACAAGGTGGTGGAATTTTTAAACAATATTTTTGGTGCCCGTAACATTTTTCGGTCAGCGATAGTTGACCCGATGATTTTTGAGCAGTCTATATGCGTTTTGAACGCGTTTTGGGAGTTTTTTTGGACCTAATCTCCACATTTTTTACAGTGTCACCTGGATTTAAATAGTATTTTAATTTCTTGCTGTTCATTTGATAAACTTGATACTTATTGCTTTTCTTGTCTTGCAGGCTTGCAGTTGAGGAAGCAGCTGGAACTCGATCACAGTGACATCATGGAGGAAGAAAATCTGATCTCAGGAGTAGGAAGCTAAAGATGAAGTGCGAGGAAGTCAAGGCCATTCAAGTGAAGGACAAAGTTACAGCTGAGAACATTATTACAGCAGATAAACAGAAGTTATTGCTGAGATGCCAGAGCTTCTCAGAAGGGGCAATATTTCGCCCAGATTTGACACTGCTCAGAGATATTTTGGAGGACTAGTTCATCTGTATTTATTGCTATAACCAGGGGTAGTTAGGTTTTTTTGCTGTAGTGAGGACAACCAGAAAGTCTATATATTGTGCCTCTCTACACTGTAATACTTTACAACAGGGATTTTAGGAAAACACAGGGATTTTTAGGAAAACACAGGGATTTTTAGGAAAACACAGCAAGTTAGCTTAGTTTAGATTAGAAGTAGAAGAAGGAGGTCACCTGTTGTCTGCAGTAAGGTGTGCATGGAATGTCTGGCTTCCTTACTGTATCTGTAAAGCTTGTAAGTTTTCTGTAGTATGATCAATGAAACTAAGAGTCATTCCTACATTGTAAATCATGTATGACTATTTGTTTCTAATACAATAGAATTTGGAGTTCTGCATCTATCTTCTGAGTGTTCTCCTGCTCTTCTTTGTGTTTTGAAATATTTTCTTTGAGAGCTTGCAATTTTAAATGTATGTTTGTGAAAATGCTCAGAACTTGCATTTAAGGTTTTTACTGTGGATTTGATCAAATTACTGTAGTATTTACATAGTGCATAACAGAACAATTAGATCCTTCGGTAGAGTAAATGAGGAGTAGATTAGATCTATCTAACTTTTCCCAACCCATCTGAAATATTTAGCTATAAACGTAGAAATCTAAAGGAAGTTGTCTCGAATTTGAAGAAGCATGCATAACAGAGTTAAAAGTAGACAGTTTTCATAAATGTATAAAGGAGAAAGCTGCAATAATTCAAGAAAACCATTTAGAATTTGTAGCACAGTAACACTTGTATGCAAATGAACAAAATACTTGTTGAAATCTATGATCTTTTTGCATATTCTTAGTCCAGTAAACCACCAAACAACCCTAAACTACGTAAGGCCCCTTGAACATTACAGCTTCACATTGACCAACTGAACTTGACCAACCGAACCATTGTAGACTTGGGATTAGTTGAATCTCAAATGATTCCTTCTTATCTTTCAAGTATAGTTTCAGTTCATTATATGTGAATTTTAACTTATTGTTATGATTGCATCAAAACAATCATCAACAGTTTTTTGGCACTAGAAGGAGGGCTAGAAGGCTGTATATTGCAATCATCAACAGTTTTTTGGTGCTAGAAGGAGGGCCTTCCTAAGTTAGGTTTCATTTCAAACTGGCTAATAACAGTAATAGAGTGACTAGGTCTAGATCCAGTTCAGGAGATATATTTGTACAACTACCTGATACAAGGCGAAGTAAAAACCCTTTAATTTGGAATCCAAAAATATCGCAAGCAGGAAGTTCATCTAGAACACCCCCTGGGTCACCTTTTAACATCCGTAGTATTGTGAGTCCTGACAGATCACTGTTCAGATCTTTAAATCTTGGTTCAGGCACTCCTAGAGGTCTCAATCCTCTTGTAAATCCTAATCCACCCATCAATCCAGGTATTCCTACAAGTTCAAGTCAAACTCAAACACCTGCAATGGCTTATTTCGATGTCAATTCTCCCATACTCTTCAATGATTATCATGAGATGCCCAAAAATCCAGAAAAGATATGTCCCAAATACCAGTTGCATCAGGACCCCGAAGATCATATTAGAATATTTAAGGAAGCATGTTTTAGAGCTAGGTTAGAGCACGAGGATGTGGTGTGTAGATTGTTTCCCTACACCTTTAATGAACAAGCCTCTAGCTGGTATGTAAACTTACCCAACGGTTACATTTCTTCCTGGCCACTTATGGAGGAAGCATTTCTGTCAAGATTTAGGGGACCCATTGACCCTTGCGCATTGTATCATAAATTGGCTGCTATAAAACGAGGTGAGGGAGAGCTAATTGATAATTTCAACGACAGGTTTCAAAAGGCCTATTCTAGGATAATAGCCCCTTATACCGTAGATGATGATCCCTTGTTGGCTATGTACTATGCTGCCTTGGATCCTTTAACTGCCATGTTTGTCAAAAGAAAACCTGACATAGATTCAATATCCAAAGCTTATAAAGAGGCAACCTCAGTGAACCAAGAGATGGGGCATACAACTTATAGTCCATTTGGCAATGGAGGAAATTTTGGGGTGCAGAATCAGGCACAACCATGGAATGGAGTCCCTATGCAGCACGCTCCACTATTAAATCTGGTTCCTTCTTACACACCTGTGTATAATCCTACCCCGATCCAAGCTATAACTCCTTACATAGCTAGTACTTCCAATAACAGTCAAAATAATGGTCAGCCTTTCTTCCAACTTCCTAGGGATATAACTGTGGCAAAAGCACAAGGGGATAGGGAAGAAATCAAAGAGATTACTGCACATTTGAAAAGGTTAACAACTGAAGTGACACAACTAAGAAATGAGAACCTCTATGGAAAAGGCAACCAAAACTACAATCAACATCAAAATCACAACCAAGGCCAAAATCAGAACTATAGTTTCAATCAAAATTAGCAGTACAATCAGAACCAAAACTTTAATCAGCATCAAGGCCCCAGTCAGGGGCAACCAATGCAAAATAGAGGGCCAGTAATAGATAATAGGACTTAGGGCAATAATAACAGAAATCAGAATCAACCTAGGCCACCCAAGACATGGAACACTGGGCCCAACAACGGTACTCTGGCTTCTCCTTTTGAGAATGTAGATAATCATGATGCAAAACAAACGACTAGCATACAAATGGCCAGTACAGCACCCAAAAATTGGTGCAGGTTTCACAATACCAATACCCATGCTGAGCACGACTATCCACAGTTCCACTTGGCAACTAGCATTTTCAACATAGATGTGCAGCCTCCTACCTCTGAATTTCTCATTCCTAAAGGTAATGAGGTAGTACCCTCAGGATATGACATAGCATTAGTCTTAGAAACGTTTACCTTTGCAACTGCAGAAGAGAAAGAGGATGAATTGCTAGAGGATGAACCATACTGTTGTGAAAGTCTTTATCCTAAATCAGCCTTTGTGTTAAATGCTTTTCAGTTTCCCTTTGAATCTGAAAATGAGATTTAAATGAAACAGAAGAGGTGCAGGCCTTTCAACAGACAAATAAAAGCCACACCTACAATTTGAGGAACAACCCTAGGCCGGGAGGACCTTTTACCACTTCCACTCCTCCGAATAACATCAATACCCCCCCAGATCAGAATGCTAGCAACAATCCTGCCATACTTAAAGCTAGTCAGCACACAAATAATGGAACAGCAGTACAAAAGGATCAAACAAGTGAAACCAAAGCAATAGAGACAACAAGATTAATGAGTTACTTGTCAGAGGAAATAAAGAAAATTAAGGTCAGTATACCTCTAAATGAATTATTGAAGACCCCAGGGATTAGAAATGCTTTTATAAAATCCCTAGATACATCCATAAAAAAACGAGGTGTCTGCTGATATAACTGTTCCTAATAGTGATTCATCACCTAAAGAGAAAGGTAAGAAAGTCGAGCATCCTTCCAATACAAATGTAGTAATACATGCGGATAAGAGGGATACTCCCCCTTTCTTGTTAACCGTTAGGTTGAGTGGGAAGAATATACACAATTGCATGGTAGATTCTGGTGCTTCAGCCAACGTAATGCCCTTAGGAATATGTAAAACTCTCGGGCTGACTCCCACCAAATCTGCCAAGGTTGTCACACAATTAGATAAGACTGAGGTTAGCGTGATAGGAGAACTCATGAACATTCAAATGCAATTAGCTTCAGACCCTAGGGTAAGCCAAATCATTGACATTCAAATAGTGGATATACCCGTAAATTATGGAATGTTGCTGAGTAGGGATTGGTCCAAAACATTAAACGGATATATGGCTACTGACTTTTCACACATGTGGTTACCTTGGAGAGGCATCCCAAACTAGATCAGAATAGAGGCAGAGCCCAGAATGAAACATATGATAACAGAGTATAATCAAACTAATGAAATATTATATACTGTTGTTGAACCGGGTGTCTATAGAATTACCAACAATGGGATGCAGGTTGAAGAGATTATGATGTTAAACATTAGAAAAAAGTGTGTCAGCAATAGAATGGCACTATTCATTGAGTCTGATGGAAATTCTTCAGATGAAGAAAACAATGCAATAGACAAATTTGGTCATGCCATTAGACAAGAGGTGGAAGAGTGCGTTAAACACAATTTCCTGGTCCAATGTAAGTTATATAAAAACAGGTGTAGAGTCCATGATAGGCAACATTCTGAGGAGAGTTGTGAAATATGCAAAGACATCATTGAATATGAATACAAAAAATGCATAGGGAGGGTAGAGTCACAAGAGGAAAATGAGAATCCTGATCCAACACAGAAATATGTTCAGGATAATATAGATGCCTTGATTCCAGATTTAGGAAAAGAAATAGAGGACAAGGGTAGTTATCTTTCTAAGTTGCAAACTAAAAACACACATATGCAAGTTAACCAAACAGAAAAACCCATGAATAAACAAGACAACACCCCACAGGCAATAAAAAGGACGAAGTATACCAAGGTAAAAGATCAGGAAAGTAAAGATGGCATGTGGACGTTAAAATGTGATGGGTCCAAATCAAAACAGGGCGCAAGTGCAGGTATTGAACTCATAGATCCTCAAGGTAAATCACATTTGGCAGCATATAGATTACAATTTTCCTGCACTAACAATATTGCTAAATATGAGGCCCTAATTTTAGGACTTGTCATGGCCATCAAGAAGAGGGTAAAAACCATCAGAGTATTTTCAGACTCTGAATTAGTAGTCAGACAAGTGAGGAAACTATATGCCTGTAATTATAAGAAAATGATTAGTTACAGACATAAAGTATGGGGTTTAATGGATTCGTTTGATGCTTTTAACATAGAGCACATCCCTAGAGAGCTGAACCACAGGCCGGATGCGCTAGCAGTTGCTGCTAGTACATTAGAACCATTGACACTGTCAGGATTGAGATGATTTGTTGTTGAGCTAGTTAACGTGCCCAGTATACCAGACAATGTTACGCACTTTAAGCTATTTGGAGAGGATCAGCAAATTATTGATTTTCTGACTTGTAATGAGGCATTTGAGGCCCAAATCATTGATGAACAAGAAAGGCCTGAAGTAACATGGGACGAAGAGGATATGATCAACTTAAAGAGCAACTTCTTACCAAAAGGAGTAATTGAATTAGAACACATCTTTGACTTCGATGGAGTAATGAGACAGAAAGACTTGCCCAAAACAGAAGGGGGTAAGTGTGATTTACATAACTTAGGGACCGAGCTAAATCTACAGAATATACTAATTGGGAAAGCTTGCTCTGAGAAAATTAGAAAAGAAGTTCTGGACGTTCTGAAAGAATATAAACATGTCATAGCATGGACTTATGAAGACTTGAAAACATTTGATGAGTCCATCATAACTCACGTAATACCTTTAAGAAAAGAAGTCAAACCATTTAGGCAGAAACAGAGGCCTGTAAATGCCATTCTAGAGCCTTTAATCTTTGAGGAAGTTAAAAAATTACTGTCTGCTAGAATAGTTTTCCCAGTCAGACATTCTGTCTGGGTAGCTAACTTAGTACCAATGAGGAAGAAAAATGGAGACATCAGGTTATGCGTAGACTTTAGAAACTTAAACAAGGCATCTGAAAAGGATAATTATCCTTTGCCCCCAATAGACGAAGTACCGCAAGCAGTAAATGGCGCAAAGATGATCTCTTTTTTAGATGGTTTTTTAGGTTATAACCAGGTCTTAATTGATAGAGAAGATAGACTAAAAACCACCTTCACTTGCAAATGGGGAAATTATGAGTATAGAAGAATGCCTTTTGGTCTGATCAATGCAGGTGCCACCTTTCAGAGGGCCATGGACGTTGCATTCCGTGGATTATCAGGTAAGTGCATTATTGTGTATATGGATGATTTAACTGTGTATTCCAAGGATGCATCCACCCATGCTGAAGACCTTAGAAAAGTACTCAAGCGATGTGAAAGGTATGGGATTTCCCTTAATCCTAAGAAATGTATATTTGGCGTAACTGAAGGTAAATTATTAGGCCATGTCATTTCTGAAAATGGAATTTCAATTGATTTGGATAGAATAGAATCCATAAAAAATTTGCAAATACCAAACAGTAGGAAAGAGTTGAAATCATTTTTTGGTAAAATTAACTTTGTTCGGAAGTTTATAACAGGTTTTGCAGAGATCGTGCAGCCGTTAAATGCCATGTTGAAGAAAGATGCAAAGATGGAATGGATGCCAGTGGCCAGAGCTGCATTTAAAGATATCAAGGAGGCAATTTCTGATGCCCCTATATTGGCAAGTCCAGACTACACAAGCCCATTTTACATCTACTCCTTTGCATCTTCTCATTCTGTCGCAGCTGCCTTGACACAGAAAGGTGAAAATAATGAAGAGAGGCCCATAGCATTTATGAGCGCGCCTCTGAAGGATGCACAGCTGAGATATCTAGATACCGAAAGACAGGCATTCGCATTAGTAAAGGTTGTGAAAAAATTTATACACTACATTCTGCGCAGCTAGATCAAAGCCATAGTACCAGACGCAGCAGTAAAAATGTTGCTGATGCAAAACGAGCCTGGAGAAAAAAGAGCCAAGTGGATCACCACACTGCAAGAATTTGACATGGAAATCATTCCCATGAAGCTGGTCAGAGGGCAGGCATTGGTGCAGACAATAGCAAACATGGATCTAAATTTGATAAAACAACAGTATGTATTGAATTCCCAAAGCGCATCAGGCTGGTACGATGATTTAAGCACCTTCCTGATAGCTAGAAAGTACCCAAACAGGATGAAGGCTTCTCAGAGGAGAGCTTTGAAGATTAAGGCACAAAATTATATGGTGCAAGGAGGTCTTCTATTCAGGAAGAACCATGATGGAATTTATCTGAGATGCATAAACAGAACTGAAGCTGATAGAGTGTTGACAGAACTACATGACAAGTACGGAACCGGCCATGGTTCCCATTTAGCTACAACACACAAAATACTGAGGGCGGGCTATTACTGGCCCACTATGTTCAAAGACACTAAGAGTCACATCAGAAGTTGCCACACCTGTCAGACTGCAGCAGACAAAGGGAGAAATCCAGCCAATCCACTACAACTTGTGATTGAATCCAGACCGTTTGCACAGTGGGGCTTGGATTTTATTGGAGTCATCAATCCCCCATCTTCTGCAGGACACAAATTTATACTGACGGTAACAGACTATTGTACAAGGTGGACTGAGGCCACCTGCTGCAAATTTTCCACAACTGAGGTAGTTATCAAGTTCCTTGAAGAAAACATCATCACCAGGTTTGGAACTCCCTATTCATTGGTATGTGATAATGGCCCTGCCTTCTCTTCTTTAAAGTTTTCTAAATGGGCATTTGAATATGGGATTATTTTAAGGTTTTCTTCAAATTATTACCCTCAAGGTAATGGACTGGCTAAATCAACAAACAAAATTTTATTAGACATAATCAAGAGGTTAATTGCCAAAAGTCCTAGAGAGTGGAATACCCTGTTAAGATATGCATTATGGGTAGACAGGACCAAGTTTAAAACAGCTTTAGGTAGCACACCTTATCATTTAGTTTATGGGACTGATCCCATACTTCCAGTAAATCTGAGAATACCAACCTGGAAGTTTGCCAATGAGTATCTAGGCTTTGATAACCATAGGGAAGCCAGAATATTGCAAATGTTACAACTAGAGGAGAAAAGAGGTCAAGCCATCGAGAAGTTTGCCAAACACCAAGTGGTTGTTAAGAGGTGGTTTGACAAAAGGGCAAGAGTCAAAACATTTAGGATATCAGATTTAGTGTTGTGCTGGGACAAAGCACATGAAAAGAAAGGAGGCCATGGAAAATTTGATAAATTATGGTTGGGTCCATTACAAGTCTCAGAAATAATAGGAGATAACACCTTTAGACTTAAGACCTTAACTAGAGAAGATGTGCCATTACCAGTTAATGGCCAACATTTGAAACACTACTTCCAGGCTTGAGGTAAAAGGGCAGTCCTTTTTTTTTTTCTGAATGTAAAGTGCTGTAAGTAATGTACGGTTCTTCTTTTGCTATTTTCTTTTTGGGTTGGCTGTTTGTATAGTTGTCATCTGTTTGTTTCTGCTTTCTGTTTCTTCCTGTTTGTACAGTTTTTCTTTTTGTTGTGTTGTTTCTACAGCCTGTTTGTTTGGTTTGTTTGTTGTCTCCTCAGCAGGGATCTTTATTTTACTTTAGAGTATTAAGGAGCAAACTAGAAACCATTCAAAACAGTATAAAATTTAGGATATTCAAGTTAATCATTTGCAATCTACACATAACTTGTTACTGTCATGAATGTAGAGAGTTGTTTATCTTCTGAAGTTTTGTATTCAATAAATGTGATTGAGAATTCGAAGCAAGTTTCTCATGATGAACACCTAAAATCCTTGGGTTTGTTGAACTTACCAGTGTAGATATTAGGTGAAAAATCAGAGGTTACCCTTGCTACCATTACAATTCTCAGCTTAATTTCAGCAAGTGTCCACTCCTTGCATCATGAAGTTACAAATTGTTATATCTTATGAAGTCTTTCAAAATGAGAAAATAAAAAAAATAAATAAATAAATAAATAAAGCGGATTATACTGAAAATCTAGATTAAGCCATCTGAGTAACTCTACCGGGGCTATAGACGCTCGCTAGCAGTGGAGCTCTACTTAGGAGAATTGTAACGATAACCTTGCCGAGGCTATGGACGCTCGCTGGCAGCAAGGCTCTATCTGGTCGGCTATGAGGGAATATCCTCACCTACGTAGGCTAATGTCAGTCACTAGTTTGTTCAACCAATTTTCAAGATGAGGATAATTAATCACATGCACACAACTAAACTGAAAGTGGAAATTCATGCACCCTTATTGAATACTTTAAGTCTCAAGCTGAATAGTAATTTGCAGGAAAGATAGTCAGAAGTTATGGATTCATTTCATCTAGTTTTCTTGAACACTTTGAATTCAATTGTTTTGTTTTGGTTGCTAGTTGTTGTGATGTTCACAACACGCCCCATTATGCTCCTTAGCAAAATAGGGACCCCTGTTGTTGCTTTGCTTTTTGCTTCTGCTTGTGTTGTTTTGCTTGGTGGTAAAGGGAAAAGAGACTCAAATTTGCAAACTTTGTTAAAAATATGAAAAAATGCATTTTCAGTACCCTTGCATGATATGGTTGGATTCCTTGTGAAAAATGAGCCAGGGTTGCTTTTTGAACCATCTTAAAATTCGCCATATTTTGCAAGTTATGATCATTTTGGTAAAATGTAGATTCAGGTTTGTCTATCGCTTGGCATATACAAAGTCCTTTGTATGTGCAAAGTTATATTTTTTATGCTTGGTCGCTTTTGTACATTCGGGCTTGTATATTCTAACATACAAGCAAAATATACATTGCAGAATATACATAGCGGACCCGAAATTATTATCAAAAATTCAAAGGTCGTTGTATATTCGAGCTTGTATATTTTCATATACAAGCGGAATATGCAAGCAGATATACATAGCACTGTTCGACATACAATGCACTGTTCACATGCAAGTGCAAAGGATACAAGCAAAATATGCAACGCCGGACCCGAAATCTTATTAAACAAAGTTTTTTCAATGTATATGCGGTCTTGTATATCGCGATATACAAGACTATATACATTGCGCAATATACATGCCGGAATTAAAAGGGAAATCAAATGGAGTTTTTTGCATGTATATTGGCGATGTACATTGGTTTTAAAAGGGAGAAGGACTTGGCCGAAATGCGAAGGAGGGAAAGGATATCGGCGAAACTCTTGCCGATAAAGGAACATCGGCTAAGGTGTGGCCATCGGCGTAGGAAGTTTGGAGTTCGCCGATGGGCGATCTCTCACCGATGGTGAACAATGAAGGGGTCGTCGGCAGGAGTCAGGCCGACGAAAGCACATCGATGAAACAAGAACCATTGGCAGAGGAAGTTTGTGAGTCGCCGATGGGCGATCTCACGCCGATGGCAATCAACGAAAGGGGACATCGGTAGGAGTCACGCCGATGTAAGGACATCGGTAAGAAGAGAGTGGTCGGCGGAAAGAATATAGAGTTCGCCGATGGCGAAACTCTCGCCAATAAGGAAGAAATACAGGCTGAAGGACTATATCGGCATAACTCTTGCCGATGGAGGAAAACAAAGGAATAAACAAAGGAAAGAGGCCATCGGCCCAACTGCGAGCATCGGCCAATATATTTTTTGGCACGCCAATGGCGATTGTCACACCGATGGGTGGGAAGGAACAAGGCGGTGGAATTTTTAAACAATATTTTTGGTGCCCATAACATTTTTCGGTCAGCGATAGTTGACCCGATGATTTTTGAGTAGTCTGTATGCGTTTTGAACGCGTTTTGAGAGTTTTTTTGGACCTGATCTCCACATTTTTTACAGTGTCACCCAGATTTAAACAGTATTTTAATTTCTTGCTATTCATTTGATAAACTTGATACTTATTGCTTGTCTTGTCTTGCAGGCTTGCAGTTGAGGAAGCAGCTGGAACTCGATCACAGTGACATCATGGAGGAAGAAAATCCAATCTCAGGAGCAGGAAGCTAAAGATGAAGTGCGAGGAAGTCAAGGCCATTCAAGTGAAGGACAAAGTTACAGCTGAGAACATTATTACAGCAGATAAACAGAAGTTATTGCTGAGCTGCCAGAGCTTCTCAAAAGGGGCAATATTTCGCCCAGATTTGACACTGCTTAGAGATATTTTGGAGGACTGGTTCATCTGTATTTATTGCTATAACCAGGGGTAGTTAGGTTTTTTTACTGTAGTGAGGACAACCAGAAAGTCTATATATTGTGCCTCTCTACACTGTAATACTTTACAACAGGGATTTTAGGAAAACACAGGGATTTTTAGGAAAACACAGGGATTTTTAGGAAAACACAGCAAGTTAGCTTAGTTTAGATGAGAAGTAGAAGAAGGAGGTCACCTGTTGTCTGCAGTAAGGTGTGCGTGGAATGTCTGGCTTCCTTACTGTATCTGTAAAGCTTGTAAGTTTTCTGTAGTATGATCAATGAAACTAAGAGTCATTCCTACATTGTAAATCATGTATGACTATTTGTTTCTAATACAATAGAATCTGGAGTTCTGCATCTATCTTCTGAGTGTTCTCCTGCTCTTCTTTGTGTTTTGAAATATTTTCTTTGAGAGCTTGCAATTTTAAATGTATGTTTGTGAAAATGCTCAGAACTTGCATTTAAGGTTTTTACTATGGATTTGATCAAATTACTGTAGTATTTACATAGTGCATAACAGAACAATTAGATCCTTCGATAGAGTAAATGAGGAGTAGATTAGATCTATCTAACTTTTCCCAACCCATCTGAAATATTTAGCTGTAAATGTAGAAATCTAAAGGAAGTTGTCTTGAATTTGAAGAAGCATGCATAACAGAGTTAAAAGTAGACAGTTTTCATAAATGTATAAAGGAGAAAGCTGCAATAATTCAAGAAAACCATTTAGAATTTGCAGCACAGTAACACTTGTATGCAAAT
The DNA here is from genome assembly GCA_027924645.1 of Cunninghamia lanceolata. Classification (NCBI taxonomy): domain Eukaryota; kingdom Viridiplantae; phylum Streptophyta; class Pinopsida; order Cupressales; family Cupressaceae; genus Cunninghamia; species Cunninghamia lanceolata. The sequence goes on from BSBN01000030.1 coordinate 1,799,230, forward strand.
GAACAAAATACTTGTTGAAATCTATGATCTTTTTGCATATTCTTAGTCCAGTAAACCACCAAACAACCCTAAACTACGTAAGGCCCCTTGAACATTACAGCTTCACATTGACCAACTGAACTTGACCAACCGAACCATTGTAGACTTGGGATTAGTTGAATCTCAAATGATTCCTTCTTATCTTTCAAGTATAGTTTCAGTTCATTATATGTGAATTTTAACTTATTGTTATGATCGCATCAAAACAATCATCAACAGTTTTTTGGCGCTAGAAGGAGGGCTAGAAGGCTGTATATTGCAATCATCAACAGTATCCAATGAATTGTAAAGCTTGATGATCAGTGTACAACACAAATTCCTTTGGCAACAAGTAATGTCTTCACTTCTTCAAATCTTGAATTATGGCATAGAACTCTTGATCATAAACAAAATATATTTTCCTTGCGTCATTCAATATCTCACTAAAATATGCTACTGGTCTCCCTTCTTGACTTAACACTACTCCTATTGCATTTCCACTGGCATCACAATCTACTTGAAATACTTTGTTAAAATCTAGTAATGCTAACACTAGTTGCTCTATCACTTTCTCCTTAAATAATTCAAAACTCTTATCTTCTCCAGATGTCCACTTAAAATCCTTTTTGTCACCCCTCATTGTCTCTACAATAGGTGTGCATACTGAACTAAAATTTCTGATGAACTTATGGTAGAAACTTGCTAATCCATGAAATGATTGTACGTCTCCAATGTTCACAAGTGTTGGCCACTCAACAATTACTCTTTCTCATGGTCCATCTTCAAAACTTCCATAGAAATCACAAATCCCAAATATATATCAGTAATTTCTCTTCTCTTAACCTCTGCAATACTTGTCTAATATGCCACAAATGTTCCTCCTTTGTCTTACTAAAAATCAAAATATCATCTAAGTATACAATAACAAACTTACTCAAGAATTTCTTTAGAACCTCATTCACCAACCTCATGAAAGTATTCAATGCATTAGTCAATCCAAAAGGCATCACTAACTATTCATACAATCCTTAATTTATCTTGAATGTAGTCTTCCACTCATCTCCTCCTCTGATCCTGATCTGATGGTATCCACTCTTCAAGTCTATCTTTGTGAAATACTTTGCTCCACTCAAATAGTCCATGATGTCATCCATCCTTGGCAATGGAAATATATACTTAACAGTTATCTTATTGATTGCTCTAGAGTCGGCACACATCCTCCATTCTCCATCTTTCTTCAATACTAGTAATGCAAAGTACAGCACATGGGCTCAAACTTTCTCTGATCAATCCTTTCCTCAACAACTCCTGTATTTGTCTATTCAGCTCCGCATTCTCTATTGGTGTCATATAGTGTGCTACTTTGTTAGGCAAACTAGCTCTAGGTATAAGATCCATATGATGATTGATACTCTAGATTGGTGGCAATCCTTCAGATACATTATCTAATATGATATCTTCATACTCTGTCAACAATTCAGTTATCTCTTCTAACAGTGGTTCTTCTTCTTTTTCGGTAATAGTCTCTGCACTTAGGGTTCCGTACTTCTTAGGATTCAAAGCAAAACACATATTCTCATGTCTCAATCCATCCAAAAATTTCCTTCCATCAACCAAATAGATTCTAGCATTCCCACATACTTTACTTTTCTCTTCTTCTTCTTCCAAAGTTATCAAGATATGCTTCTTCCCATTTGATGTTATAGTATAAGTATTCTTTCTCCCATCATGTATAGCCTTTCTATCATACTGCCATGGTCTACCCAACAATATATGACATACATCCATTGGCATAATATCAAACAATACTTCATCATTATAAGATCCTATATGAAATTTCACCAAACATTTCTCACTCACCAGTACCTTGTGGTCATCTATAATCCTTTCTATCTTGTAGGGATTAGGGTGTTTCAATCTCTCTAGGTTCATCTTATTCATCATCTCTTCTAAAACCAAATTATTAGTACTACCACTATCAATGATCACTTTGCAACATTTACCTCCTGATTTACATCTGGTCTAGAACAAACTTTTCCTTTGTGGTGGTTCCTCAGTTGTCTCTACTTGAAATAAGGATATCCTCATGACTAATGATTCTCCTTTCTCTGGTTTTCTAACTAAACTAGGTGATCCAATAGGTTCTTCCTTCACATAAGTTGGTCTTGCACTGTTCTCTGTCCTCTTGCTTTTACTTCCTTGATGACATTGAAATGCTTTGTGTCCTTCACCTCCACACTTGAAACAAGTTCCTCTGAATGATCTCTTGTCAAACCCTTTTTCATTTCTCCTATACCCTTCATTGTGATAAGAATTATGATTCCCTCTATAGTAGAAATTTCTATTATCTCTCTGGTATGAATTGTTAACTCTGTCTTCTTTCTTATATGGGCTACTTTTCTTGTTCTACTCCACATAAGATCTTTCTCCTCCATAATATGTTCTACTCTTTGAATTTTACCTCCTATAGCTTTCTATCTTTTCTCATGATTCTTATTCAACTTGTCTTCAACTTTGAATGCAAATTGGTATGCTTCTTCTATTGTTTTCATTCTTACCAAACACAGTTCTTCTTGAATATTCATCCTCAATCCATTTATGTATCTTACTACTTTCTCCTTTCTTGTGTCACTATGTCCAATCCTTATGATCATCTTATGAAATTCTTTAGTATACTCCTTCACAAACTTCTCCTTTTATCTTGGGTTTTGCAATCTCTTCAACAATTCCAACTCATAGGCAGCAGGTATGAACTGATTCTTTAGTTTTGTCACCATCCTATCCCATTTTATGATCTTTTCTTTTCCTCTCATATTTCTATCCAATTGAACTTTTTTCCACCAACTAACAGCATGTCCTTTCAGCTTAGTTTTTGTAAATCTTACTCTCTCCAGATCTTCAATTTCTTCATATTCAAAGTATTCCTCCAAGTCATTTATCCAATCAATCAATTCCTCTAGATTCAAATTCCCAGTATAGTTTAGTACTTTGACTCTAGGACTCTTACCAATTTTTGAAATAGCTTTCAACATCTTCACCTGATCTAATTCTTCTTCTTCTAGGGCTTCTTCATTTTGGTTGGCTGATTGAAATTCTTCATCATCACTTTCAGCATCATGTCTAGGGTTTAGTCCTCTTCTTCTATATGCTTCTACAACATCTAATCTAACTTTCATTGTCCTCATCATCTCAATCATTTCTTCCATTCCTCCAGCAACATTAGCCATAGCAAGCATCTCCTCGGTGGCATCTCTTCCTAGGATCTGATGCAACTACCTCAATTCGGTGATCTGGCTACAAGGTAGCAACTACCTCACAATCGGTGCTCTGTTGACAAACACAAGTAGACTACCTTAGGTTGGTGATCTGTTCACAAAAATATCCTATGGAATGTCTTCACTTCGCAAAGGATTCAAAAATTCACTCTGATACCACTTGATCAATCATGGTTGAAGGGTTCACAGAATAACTGTCCAAACCATGCAACCAAAGTAAACACAATGGAAACAACACAATTATAGAATGCAATGGAAGATTCTGTAAAGCCTCTCACATAAATGTAAAAGCCACAAAACCATCTCAAAAGTAAATGAAGTAAATAATCCACTTAAATACAACATCACAATAAATAAAGGTACATGATGTAATTAATCTGCTTAATTACAATATAAAAGATAAAAAGGTGTAATTAATCTGCTTAATTACCATATCACAATTGAAAAGATAATCTCATAAATGAATCAAAATGTTATTGAATCTTACAAAATCACATACTCAATCCAAGTTAAAGCACTATAAAATAATATACGAAATCCATGGGCATTCATGCCATAATACATCCAATTTCATTTACAATAGTCATGAATAATAAGAATCAATAAATCAATACGCTCATCAGACGTACGAACCAAGTGGTCCACAACCTGTGAGCTAAGAGATGGGAACAAGGCCCAGGTGCTTTTCCACCCAACCATGAATTAATTACACTTCCCTGGATCCCTTCATGAAATGAAGGAAACCCAGCCTTGCACAAAATGTCTAGCTACCTAGAACAACTCACAGGTGGGAACTCTCGATGCAACCTGATGCCTTAATGTGCAATTCTAAATAATGAAAAGTAGATTGTCTTGCAACAAGATGTGGCAGAGATATATATAAATAAGTTTTCTAGACAAAATAAACATATTTTTCAATGTCAGTTTGATTAGATCTAATCCTTTAAAATAGTAACCTAGTTCAATTCCTAAAAAGAGGAAAAGCCATCTCTGATATTCCACATTCAACACCCTTGCCCAGAAAGCAACCCAATAACATTCCTAGATAAAAATCTACTTCTTTTCCCAAGAAACAAGTAAAATAAATAAATAAAATAGAACAATCAATATTCTCATATAATTCCTTCCAAAATCCCTTTCCCAAAACAACATTTGTACAAATACACTTTCCACAAGCAAAGGGAATAAACATCATTCATTCATTATTGCCAAAAATAAATATAGTGTCTATAAATCTGATTATAACCTTAACTACAATTTGTTGTCATAAAGGTTCAATGATTTTATGTGTAACTCGTTCTAATATAATCTTGGTTTATGATTTATCAGTTCATAGAATTTGATACAAAAGATCAAGACAGGTTTCAGCATTCAAATAACCATAAATGATAATCTATAATTAACTATCTCTGTTTTAAAATATATTAACTATTTTAAGTATTTTAAACAAGCTACAGATACCAATAAATCAAGCTACAGGAGCTTTAATTCAACTAGAGGCATTAAGCATATGTCTGCTACAGTGACTATGCAGATCCGACAACAAATATATAGAAAAAGACAGCTATAGGATCTATAAAGAATGGTTGATAAATACTCTACTACAGGACTAATTTAAATGGCTACATGAATAACTACATGTTGCTACAGGATCTATTTCATTCAACAAGTTCATGGATAGCGACCCAACTATAGGAAAAGTCATCCATTCTGCTAACGAAACATGCCAACGCAAGGATAATGGATAGAGGTTAAGGTAGATTTATACAGATAAGGAAAGTTTGTCCCAAAAATAAAATTAGAGCATTAAGTGATGGCGATAGGAATTAAATCACATCAACCATAGGTAAGGTAAAGCAACTCGCAAACTCATATTTTCCAGACTAAGCACTAGCAGGTCAACAGCATAAAGAGGGTAATTGATTTCTATTCAAAACTGGGGAAGATAATGTGATAAACGCCTATGTTTAAGGTTGAAACAAGCTGGTGACAAAAAAGAATCAATGCAAGTCAAGCATAAAGAAGAGGCTAACTCCTACCAAACAAGATAAAATCTATCATTTTGACAGTCAACAAAAATGTGATTTCAATGCAATTGATTTCAGGAAGAAAAACCTGGAGATAACATTGGTCAAAGGATGAAGTTGTACCTAATGTTGTTGCCTCTCCTTCCTCCTAACGCAGCCTACAGATCTCTTCTCCTTTGTTGCTGTCGCTCCTCCAAACACAACAAAATCTCATTTTTCTACCTCCTTTTTTGCTCAGAGTAATGGTGGTCCCCCCTCACTTCTGCCCTTTATTTTTATTAAAAAAACTCCCAAAAATTGGCATTCCAAAATAGGTTTTTTGCTTTCTTTTTGATAATTAGAGTTTGATTTTTAGTTTGCATGATAATTTGGCTTCCAGAAAGCCTTCAAAATAAAATAGATTAAACTTAATTTCCTTCATGTCACTTGCATGACAGCATAACAGTAATTAAATCTCTTTCATTAGTTTTCTAATTATAATAATGTTATTAATACAATTTATTTATTTTCAAAATAAAATAGTCACTTAATTTAAACAAGAAGTATTAACAATAATATTAAAATAATATAAATGTGCATATCTATTGCATTTAAATACAACTAATTTTAGATATTGTTATTCAACAATAATATTTATAAGATTAGAAAAACACTTATATATTTTTATTATTTAAATAATTTAAACACACTATTTATTTAAATATCGTAAAATAAACTATTAAAAATAAACCATTTCAAATCCAATCAAAAGAACCTTTAATATTTATAATTAAATCATGCACTCGAAAAGGACTTACTATCGCAATTAAAACCAAATATTTATCTAAGTATCTAACCATCCATCATATTTATCATCCACACAATGATGCGTAAAATAAGCCATTCAAAATGCAACATGAAGCTACGTGAGTGTGTGATTGCATCAGAGTTAACCATCCCATCAGTTCTTGCCAAGTGGCTAGAACATCTCTACCTCAACCATGTTCTCCTCTTCGATGAGTACCTGCACTCATTCACACTCAACTCGACGTCAATAGGTTAGTGCCTCAAAACATTGCCAAAGCAACATTATAATCTCATCGATAATATCTAATATTTAAATCAATTTTCCAATTTTCACCAATATGACTTCGTGATAATTACCTTCACACATAAAATTAATTAAAGTAAAACAATCGTGGTAAATGTTCACTAATCTTGAATTATTATATAGTCCATAAAAACAAGAGTGATAGATTCATATAGTCAGTTATATCAAAGAATTACAATGTTCATAGTTCGACAACATGCGGGCTACAATCAAAGGGCTCACTATCCTGATTTCTAGTTACAATAGATATGAAATATATGGCATTGAAGTACCTTTCTGGAACACAATATCTTATCTAAACTATCATAATTTCTAAATTTTGCTAACTAAATTCCTAATACATCTAAGAGATGTATATATATCATCCTCAAGCTCATAGAATCCTCTGCGTCAGCCACAAGAAGTTACAAACTCCAATGAGAAGATGTAACATGTAGAAACAAGTAGGTCGGCCTACAACATCTAGTAATGCTCCGCAATTGCATGAAACTTGGTGCGGACCTCAAGGAAGGTCTATCTAATCCTTATGTGTTGCGTATGATGTTTCATTTGGCTCTGCAAGTCACATAAGTGCTCCACAAACCTTCTGCTTCAACTGATTGTCTTAATGCTATATTCTATGAAAACTGATGATCTTCTAAGGGTGATAACTTTCAGGAAACAAATCCAAATCACTTGAAATTTAAATATGATGTAGATGACACTATGTAGATGCTAAGTCCTTCTCCACATGCTCTAATATGATGATGCGAAAAATGCGGTGCAAAATGTTGAAACTGCAAATGACTGAACTGAACTAAAAATGAAAAAAAAAAAAAAAAGAATGCAAATATTTTTGGTTGATGCAAGATTACCCTACAACCTGGGATCAACCCTAATTCTAGTGGGGGAGGATGTAATGTTCACCCTAGTTTGTGCCTGGTGGGCTTTCTGATTCATGTGTTATATGTTGTTTTAAGTGTTTATCAATGTATCAGCAACCTGGCATCAATCCTAATGCTAGTGGGGAGGATGTAATGTCCACCCTAGTTTGTGCCTAGTGTAATTTTTGATTCATGTGTTATATGTTGTTCTAAGTGTTTATCAGTGTATTATGTGATTATTATACTTTGATGCATTACACCAAACTTGCCAATGAGGTCTATGGTGCCATCAAGGGCTTCTGAGGGTGTATTCTGCATGACCATCGAGGTGTTTCCAATGGGGTTTTGCTTTGTTATTTGGTTTCCAACTATGCATTATGGGATGCATGTGTTGTGATTGTGCATATTAGATTATTCAGTGCTTCAACTTCACTATTTTCACTATACTTATTATAATTGTGATTGTCATATTATTATCGCATTATGAAATGTTTTCGTTTATGCATCATGTTCCCGGATCATGCTAGTCATAGATGATTATTGTGGATGTGATTATTTTATATCATGTGTGATTATACCATGTTGGAGTGGATTATGTTGCTTCAACTATTATATGTGGAGCAAGTACGTCTGATGGTTGACTTGAGTGTGCAAGTAATTACAAGTGTTAACTAATGTGGGAAATGTGGAGAAGTTTGACATGGGATGCTAAGCCATCTAACCCTTATCCTTTTGTTGTGGAAACCCGTAATGTGTGCTTGAAGTCAACTGTATTTTAAAAGATCTCAAAAAATGTGTTTTCTGTGTTTTCAGATTATTTTAATGATTAATTATCTTAGAAAAAATATATATTGCATTATATTATGATAGAGGAATAAATTTAAATGATTTTGAATTATTTCTAAAATTTAATATTTTCCATCAAAAAGGAGAATTGCATTAAATTGGAAAATGAAATTCCTAATATGGCATGTTTGGACTTTTCGGAATGAGATTGAGTTAAAAGGAACTTACCTATTTGGAATAGTTGCAATTAGTTCATTAGCTAATTTTCTATTACTAAATGTGTTTCCTGAAAGGTATTTGGAAGTTGAAATTTTGTTAAATCAATTTTAATGTTCCGAGGTATTTTATTAAATTATTTAGGTTAGTAAAATGAAATGAATTAGACATATTTTTAAATGGTGTGTTAAATTAATATATTTTATTTCATTATTGATTAAAAAATGATTATAAGTGAATATATATTTATTTTAAATTAGGGCTTTTGGGTGTTAAAAGGCAAAAAGGAGTTATTTTATTTCATTCTTTTTCCTTTCCATTTACTCTTGTTGAAATACACCAAACAACTGAGAAGGGGGGTGAATCAGTTGTCACAAAAACTTAGCTTCATATGAACATCAAACCATCAACAACTTAATTGCTTATAATCAGATTTAACCATGAAAGCATGAAATCATAAACTTAATCACAAACACACATCCAACATAGAAGACACCAGATTTTTTACGTGGAAAACCTTAAATGGGAAAAACCACGGTGGGTGTTAGCCCACAAAAATATATGAGTTATAACAATACCAAAAAATAGAGGCTCACTGCCCAAATTGCTCACTACAAAGAACATCTCACTGCCAAAGGGTGGCTTACTACCAAAGGGGTGAACTGATTAAGTAGAAACTACTCCATGCCAAGATTCAGTTCCATTGAAGTACAATATAACTTCTCTACTCTGCTCTTTCACACCTTCACACTTATCTCTTCATATTTGCACTCACACACTTTTTTGCAACTCTATTACATGCTTTTATACAATTCATCAACCATTGGAACATTCTCCAAGGTCGGCATTTCAAAACATACACAGAAATAGGTCTAGACCTATTACAAAATTTAGTTAAGGAAAGATGTATAGAAGTATGATGAACATACCATGCCTTAGCTAGGACTCAAATGCAATCCTCCACGCCACAACATGCTTCTAAAATCTTCAATGCATCTCTGCAAATAGTGAAAACAACAAAGTCGGCCAAGACTGGAGTTAACACTAGGTTTTCTAAGAACATTCTTCTTTCATGATCCACACTTCTCTTTACAGACCAATCCAAAGGTAGGAACATGATCAGGAGACATCCACAAGCACATTGTAATCACCAAGAACAATCGCACGATCTCTAGTCACTCTGTCAAGAAGATCCTTCAAACCAGAGCACAAGAACAACACTGTCATCTATTGTCATAAAGAAAGGATAGCTTGCAAACCACCAAATCATGAACCATTAGAGTTGAAATAAATTAACATCATCTCAGATTTATCTCTAGAACTACAGATCAAAATACTTCAATGCAGAGGAATGCAGAGCATAACACTATCTCTCTATCTTTGCCAAACATACAGAAAAAGTTGTTTTCACTCTGGTGAACATAACTCACTCAATTCTTCATACAAGAGGCTCAAACTTGGAACATAGCATCTTCAGATGGACTTCTAAATAGCTTCCAATCCATAGACAAAGATATTCATTCTATAGAAAATACAGAGCATTCATCTGGATTGTTCTTTTGTATGCAATACATTGTTTCCACTGCAACTCACTATTTCTACCAGAGAAACTAATTTTCTCAATATCCTCAACATCAAGATTACTTACATAAGTAAATACAAAGCATCTTACTCATTACAAGAAAACAACAAGATAGGAGCATAGTTGACACCAATGACAACATAGATATGTTGACATCAATGACAACACCGATTAGGTACATACTTGCAACAATCTCCCGCTTTGTCATTGATGGCAACATATGATGTGAAAAACTGTAAAGACCATCAATACACAATTCTCCCCCTTTCTCTTTACACATCTACACTTCTTTTCTGCTCTTGATTTTTTCACATGATTTCTCCCCCCCTTTGACATCAATGGCAAAGGGCACATACTTGCACTCTGTTGCTCTGATCAAATTTGAACTTCTGCAAACAACTCTTTTATCATCATTTAGCTACTCCCCCTGAGAGGTAGCTCTCAGAACACCAATCCAGATCAAAGAATCAATCTTTGGGCACCACTAGACTGATGCATTCCTTTGCATCTTAGTTCAGAGATGGAGGGGTAATGACCCCTAATTTTTCCCTGAGATACTCAAAAGTATCCTTATGCAGAGGCTTAGTAAAGATATCTGCAATCTGATCCTTTGTGGGCACATATTCCAACTTAACTTCATTCTCTATCACCTTTTCCCTCAAAAAGTGATACCTTATATATATGCTTTGTTCTTGAGTGCATCACTGGATTCTTAGAAATATTTATAGCACTTGTATTGTCACACAAGATTGCAACTAGATCTTCATAAACAACTCTTATATCCTTCAAAGTCTGCTTCATCCATAACACTTGATTACAACAACATGCTGCTGCAATATACTCTACTTCTACAATTAACAATGAGATTGAATCTTGTTTCTTACTCAGCCATGAAACCAATCTATTTCCCAAGAAGAAAGCACCTCCACTTGTACTTTTTTGTCATCAACATCTCCTGCCCAATCAGCATCTGTATAAGCACTGAGAGTAAAATCATTATCCTTTGGATACCATAAGCCATGATCTGGAGTGCCTTTTAAATACATCAGGATTCACTTTACTGCCATCACATGTGATTCTCTCTAATTAGCTTGAAATCTTGCAACAAGACAAACTACATGCATAATATCAGGTCTAGTTTAAGTTAGATAAAGTAATCCGCCAATCATGGATCTATACTTTTTCCGATCTATCTTGGGTGATTCATCAGTTTTGCTCAATTTGTACCAATCACCATGGGAGTACATACCAATTTAGAGTCTTCCATCCCAAACTTATTTAACAACTCTTTTACATACTTAGACTGAGATATAAAGATTCCTTTATCTGATTGATTGATTTGCAGACCCACAAAGAAATTCATCTCACCAAACATAGACATCTCAAACTCTTTATGCATTTCACCAGCAAATTTCATACACATACCTTCATTTCCACCAAAAATGATATCATCAACAAAGACTTCAACAATCAAAATTTGATCACCATTAATCTTGAAATAAAGATTACTAACAACAGTGCCTTTACTGAATCCTAACTACAATAAGTACTTATCCAACCTTGCATACCATGCCCTGGGAGCTTGCTTGAGTCCATATATAATGTTTTCTTAAACCTGCATACCACATCACCTTGATTTGATAGTTGGAATCCTTCTAGTTGCTCAATGTACACTTCCTCTTCTAACTCCCCATTCAGGAATGCAAACTTTACATCCATCTGATACACTTTGAAATCTTTGTGAGCTACAAATGCTAGAAACATTCTGATTGCTTCAATCTGAGCTACTAGAGCAAAAGTCTCTTCAAAATCTATCTCTTCAATTTGAGAATATCCTTTGCACACAAGCCTTGCTTTATTTCTTACAACTTCTCCATTTTCATTCAGCTTATTCCTGAAGACACTGTTGAACTACACCAAACAACTGAGAGGGTGGGGTGAATCAGTTGTCCTAAAACTTTTAACCAATTTCAATCATCAACTCATCAATCACGTATATTCAGATATAACCATGAAAGCATAAAATGAGAATCTCAACACAAAAGTATAATCAACATAGGAGACACCAAATTTTTACGTGGAAAACCCTAAAAGGGAAAACCACGGTGGGTGTTAGCCCAAAGAAATATATAAGTTATATCAATACCAAAAATTAGAGGCTCACTACCTACAGGGCTCACTGCAAAGAAAGGCTCGTTGCCTATGGATGGCTCACTGCCAAAGGGTGGCTCACTACCAAAAGAAGGCTCACTGCCAAAAGGTTGAACTTAGACAACACCATCTACTTCATGCCAAGGTTCAGTTCCATTGAAGTGCAAACACCTCTACTCTGCTCTGCTACTTTACTTCACTTTATCTTCTCATCTTTGCACTTGGATACCTTTTCATGACTTGATTACAAGTATTTATACACTACATCAACCTTGGAATGATCATCAAGGTCAACATTACAATCATCAACCATTGGAACAATCTTCAAGGTCAGCATTACAAACATACATAAAATAGGTCTGGACCTAATACAAATTTAGCTAAGGAAAAGATGTAAGAATGTGTGCAGATCATGCCACGCCTTAGCAGGGACTCAAACACAATCTTCCATGCTACAACACACTATCACAATCTTCGATGCATCTTCACAAGTGATGAATTCAACCAGGTCAGCTAAAATTGATGTTAACACAAGTATTCTCAAGAACACGCTTCATGCACAATCTAAATTACACCTTCCTAACCAATCCGAATGTAGGAGCATGATCAGGAGACATCCACAATCACACTATAATCTCTAGGAACAACTGCACGATCTCTAACAACTCTATCAACAAGATTCTTCAAACTGGAGCACAAGAACAACACTGCCAGCCACTGTCATGAGTAAAAGATAGCTTGCGGACCACCAAATCATGAACCATTTCACTTGAGGGTATTTAACATCATCACAGAATTACTTCCAGAACTGCAATCAAAATACTTCGATGTGGAGAAAAATATTTTCTCCCTGTCACCACCAAACACACAGAAAAAGTTATTTTCACTCTGGTGAACATATCTCACTCAATTCTTCATATCAGAGGCTCAAACTCATAATATACCATCTTCAGACATGCTTCTAAATAACTTCTAATCCACAAGTAAAGATACTCATTCTACAAAAAATGTGGAGTATTCTTCTAGACTATTCTTCTACATGTAATGCACTGTTTCTAGTGCAACACATTGTTATCACCGGAAGGGCTAATTTTCTCAATATACTGAACAAAGTAAGAGCACAGTTGACACCAATGACAACATAGATATGTTGACATAAATGACAACACCGACTAGGCATATACTTGCAACAATCTCCCCCTTTGTCATTGATGGCAACATGTGATGTGAAAAACTGAAAAGACCACCAAGACAAGATTCTCCCCCTTTCTCTTTACACATCTGCATTCTTTTTCCCCTCAAGTTTTTGACATGATTTCTCTCCCCCTTTGACATCAATGGCAAAGGGCACATACTTGCATGTTGCTTCTCTAATCCATTTACTTTACCAGAAACATTTAGCTACTCCCTCTGAGAGGTAGCCTTTAGAACATCAATCTAGATCAAGGAATGAAATTTTGAGCTCCATCGGATTGATGCATTCATATGCATCTTAGTTCAGGGCAGGAGGGGTGATGACCTCTAACTTCTCTCTAAGATACTCAAAAGTATCTTTAGGAAGAGGCTTAGTGAAAATGTCTGCAATCTAATCCTTTGTGGACACATATTCCAACTTTACTTCATTCTCTGTCACCTTCTCTCTCAAAAAGTGATACCTTATTGATATGTGCTTTGTTCTTGAGTGCATCACTGGATTCTTTGAAATGTTTATGGCACTTGTATTGTCACAAAATATTGCAATTGGATCTTCATACACAACTCTTATACCCTTCAAAGTCTGCTTCATCCATAATACTTGAGTGCAACAACATGTTGTTGCAATATACTATGCTTCTGTAGTTGAAAAAGAGATTGAATCTTGTTTCTTGCGCAGCCATGAGACCAATCTATTACCTAAGAAGAAGGCACCTCCACTTGTGCTCTTTCTATCATCAACATCTCTAACCCAATCTGCATCTATATAAGTACTGAGAGTGAAATCATTATCCTGTAGATACCATAAGCCATAATCTAGAGTACCTTTCAAATACCTCAGGATTCTCCTAACTGCCATCACATGTGATTCTCTTGGATCAGCTTGAAACCTTGCAACAAGACAAACTGCATGCATAATATCAAGTCCGGTTTGAGTTAGATAAAGCAATCTCCAATCATGGATTTGTATTTTTTCTGATCAACCTTAGGTGATTCATCATTTTTGCTCAACTTGCAACCAGTCACCATGGGAGTACATGCCGATTTAGAGTCTTCCATCCCAAACTTCTTCAACAACTCTTTCACATACTTAGACTGAGATATGAAGATTCCTTTATCTGATTGATTAACTTGTAGACCCATAAAGAAATTTATTTCACCAAACATGGACATTTCAAATTCACTTTTCATCTCACCAGCAAACTTTATGCACATGCCTTCATTTCCTCCAAAGATAATGTCATTAACAAAGACCTCAACAATTAAGATCTGATCATCATTGATTTTGAAATATAGATTGCTATCTATAGTACCTTTACTAAATCCCAATTGCAATAAATATCTGTCTAACCTTGCATACCAGGCTCTAGGAGCTTGTTTAAGTCCACACAATTCTTTCTTCAACCTGCATACCATATCACTTTGATTTAAAAATTGGAATCCCTCTGGTTGCTCAATGTATACTTCCTCTTCTAATTTGCCATTCAGGAAGGTAGATTTCACATCCGTCTGATATACCTTAAAATCTTTGTGAGCTACAAACTCTAGAAACATTTTGATTGCTTCAATCTGAACTACTGGGGCAAAGGTTTCTTCAAAATCTATCCCTTCAATTTGAGAATATCCTTTGCATACAAGTCTTGCTTTATTCCTTACAACTTCTCCATTTTTATTCATCTTGTTCCTGAAGACCCATTTAGTTCCAATAACATTTTTGTTAGCAGGTCTAGGGACTAACTCCCAAGTTTCATTCTTCTCTATCTGCAGTAGTTCTTCCTCCATTGCCTTTACCCAATTTTCATTATTGCATGCTTCATTCACATTTTTTGGTTCAATCTTTGAAAGCAAATAGTAATTGATCTGCAGTTCTTCTTCTTGTTAGCACACCTTTGTTCTTGTCACCTATAATCTGATCTTTAAAATGATTGATCCTTACATACCTGGGAGTCTTGACAACACTTTCTGGAGCCTCTTCTTCATCTTGACTATCTGCTTGCTCATCTTTCTCTTCAATTTCTATAGTCACAGGTTCATCTGGTTCATAACAAATCAGGTCTAATATTCTTTCTTTGCCTTCATCTACCTTCACATTTGCACTTTCAACAATCTTTTTGAGCCTTTTGTTGTAGCACTGGTAAGCCTTACTCTTAGTAGAGTATCCAAGAAAGATTCCTTCATCACATCTTTCATCAAACTTTCCTAGATCTTCATCTCTCCTAATATAACATTTTCTTCCAAAGACTTTGAAATATTTTACTGTAGGAATTCTTCCATACCACAATTCATAGGGAGTTTTAGTACCATTACCTTTCACTTGAACTTGGTTTTAAATGTAGACAGCAGTGTGAATAGCCTCTTTCCAAAAGACTTCCAGCAGACCTTCTTCCTTCTGAACTGTCATGTTCTTCCTTTCCACAACTCCATTCTGCTAAGGAGTCCTAGGTGTAAACAATTGTCTCTTTATCCCATTCTCTTCACAAAAATTGTTAAATTCATTTGATGTGAACTCACCTCCTCTTTCAGATCTCAAACATTTGATCTTCAAATCTATTTCATTCTCAACCATTGCCTTGAAAGTATTGAACTTCTCTAAGGCTTCTGATTTATCTCTTAGAAAAGTAACCCAAGTCATTCTAGAATAATCATCAATAAGCAACATGAAGTACATGTCACCTTGTAGACTTATCACCCTTGTAGGACCACAGAGATCTGTATGCACTAGATCCAGCAAACAGGTAAAAAATTGTTCTTTTCTCTTGAAACTTGTCCTTATCTGCTTTCCCAACTGACATTCCTTACAAATTGAGTTGGAAGGTTTCACAAGTTTTGGTAAATCTCTCATAGCCTAACTTGAGCTAATCTTTACCAGACTATCAAAGTTTATATGACACATCCTTCTATGCCATAGCCAACTTTCATCTGCCTGAGCCAATAAACAATAATCATTAGTTCCTCTCAATTGATAGATGTTACCTCTTATCTTCTTACCAGTAGTAATCACAGTTTTGGAACTTTCCATGATCTTGCACCCATTATCTTTGAATCTCAAATCATATCCTTTGTCACACATCTGACCAACACTCAAAAGATTATGCTTCAAACCCTTCACATACAGAACATTGTCAGTATTATGCTTTCCATCAAATGAAATGGATCCTTTTCCACAAATCTTAGTAGCTGCATTATCTTCAAACCTAACTAGTCCTCCATCATACTTTTCCAAACTTACAAACTTACTTTTGTCACTAGTCATGTGATGTGAGCATCCACTTTCAATAATCCATTCATCCTTATCTTTCTCAACCTAGACAGCCAAAGCACTTTCTTCCACTGGTTTTTCTTCCTTCACATAGCTAGCAAAATTAGTAGACACTAGATCTTCCTTAATAGCAATAAATAGACATTCATTTACACTAGTATCAACATCATTAGTCACACCTTCATCATCAAAATCTTTGACATAGTAGCATTTATTTGGAACTCTAGGTATGCTCTCATATCATTTCTTATTTCTTTCAATTCTTTCAAGACATCTAGAAGCATAATGACCTACCTTACCACAAGAGAAACATTTGAAAGGTAATTTACCTTTGAACTTACCATAACCTATTTGCATCCTATCAATAAAGTTAGCTTCAATTTCATCAAAGTCATCATCCACTTTATATTTCTCAGCTCTGGAAATCTTTTCTGAAGTACTGGCTTGGAAAGCTGATTCAACTTTTGGAAGAGCATCACCAAATTCTCTCATCTCAAAGGTTGTAATCTTTCCAAGTAACTGATCTCTTTCAATAGTTTTCACAGTCATAAATTCTTCAATAGCAGCCACCTTGTGACTATAGAATTTTGGTAGTGATCTAAGAATTTTCATCACAACTTCCTTATCAGTGAGAGTTTCTCTCATGCCTTTTATTCCAATGACAAGTTCAACAACTCTTTACATAAATGTTGTTATGTTTTCATCTTCATTCATCTTTAAACCCTCACATTTTACTTTCAGGCTCTGTAGCTTAGCTTCTCTTACAGAATCATCTCCTTCATACAAATTTTTTAGCTTCTCTCATACCTCATTTGCAGATTCAAGGTCCACAACTTTTTCCAACACTGAGTCACTTAAGGAACTTAACAAAGCATCCTTTTCTTTGACATCCAGCTCATATTCTTTAATATCATCTTCAGTTGTCAAACCACCTTCAGGCATGACAAATTGTGATTGTGTAGCTAGCCATACTTTATAACCAAGACAGAAGAGATGGCTTTTCATTCGTACCTTCCAAAGAGCATAATTTGTTCCATTAAACTGTGGAGCTTCCTTATTATAAGACATCCTAGATCTTCCTCAAGCTGTTAGACTTTCTTTAGAGGAATTTGGCTCTGATACCAATTGTTGAACTGCACTGAACAACTGAGAGGGGGGTGAATTAGTTATCCTAAAACTTTTAATCAATTTCAATCATCAACTCATCAATCACTTATATTCAGATATAACCATGAAAGCATAAAATGAGAAGCTCAACACAAAAGCATAATCAACATAAGAGACACCAAATTTTTACATGGAAAACCCTAAAAGGGAAAAACCACGGTGGGTGTTATCCCACAGAAATATATAAGTTATATCAATACCAAAAATTAGAGGCTCACTACCTACAGGGCTCACTACCCAAATTGCTCATTGCAAAAAAAGGCTCACTGCCTATGGATGGCTCACTACCAAAAGGGTTGAACTAAGATAATAGCATCTACTTCATGCCAAGGTTTAGTTCCACTAAAGTGCAAACACCTATGCTCTGCTCTACTACTTTACTTCACTTTATCTTCACATCTTTGCAATTGGACACCTTTTCACTACTCAATTACAAGCATTTATACACTACATCAACCTTGGAATGATCATCAAGGTCGGCATTACAATCATCAACCATTGGAACAATCTTTAAGGTCAGCATTACAAACATACATAAAATAGGTCTAGACCTTAATACAAATTTAGCTAAGGAAAAGATGTAAGAATGTGTACATATCACATCACGCCTTAGCTGGGACTCAAACACAATCTTCCATGCTACAACATGCTATCACAATCTTCGATACATCTTCGCAAGTGATGAATTCAACCAGATCGGCCATGACTGATGTTCACACAAGTATTCTCAAGAACACGCTTCATGCACAATCTGAATTACACCTTGTGGACCAATCTAAATGTAGGAGCATGATCAAGAGACATCCACAAGAACATTATAATCTCCAAGAACAACCGCACGATCTCTAAAAACTCTATCAACAAGATTCTTCAAACTGGAGCACAAGAACAACACTGCCAGCCATTGTCATGAGAAAAAGATAGCTTGCAAACCACCAAATCATGAACCATTTCACTTGAAGGTATTTAACATCATCACAGACTTACTTCCAGAACCGCAGACCAAAATACTTCAATGCGGAGGAATGCAAAGAAAAACACTTTCTCCCTGTCACCACCAAACACACAGAAAAAGTTGTTTTCACTCTGATGAACATATCTCACTCAATTCTTCATACTAGAGGCTCAAACTCAGAATATACCATCTTCAGACAGGCTTCTAAATAACTTCCAATCTGCAGGTAAAGATACTCATTCTACAAAAAATGCAGAGCATTCTTCTGGATTGTTCTTCTGCATGTAATGCACTGTTTCTACTGCAACACATTGTTATCACCGGAGGGGCTAATTTTCTTAATATCCTCAACAAAGTAAGAGCACAGTTGACACTAATGATAACACAGATATGTTGACATCAATGACAACACCGATTAGGAACATACTTGCAACAGACCAATTTGATTCCAATAACATTTTTGTCAACAGGTCTAGGAACTAGTTCCCAAGTTTCATTCTTTTCTATCTATATTATTTCTTCTTCCATTGCCTTAACCCAATTTTCATCATTGCGGGCTTCATTCACAGTTTTTGGTTCAACTGTAGAGAGCAGACAGTAATTCACTTGTTCTTTTGCAGCTCTTTTCCTTGTTAGTACTCCTTTCTCTTTGTCTCTAATAATTTAATCTTCAGAGTGATTGATTCTTGCATACCTGGGAGTTTTAGCAATTTTTGGAGCCTTTTCTTCTTCACTTTGATTGTCTTCTTGTTCAACTTTTTCTTCATGAGTTATATCAGCAGGTTCATCTGACTCATAGCCACTCTAAACTAATATTTTTTTTATGCCCACATTTCACATGCGTTCACAACACACAAACACGCATGTTATGTCCACACATGACATGTAGTCATGATATGTCATATCAAAAAAATTTCCCTATCTACTCCATAAGCTTCCCTTGCACGCGCAAGCGTGCTCGTTAAGCATGTTTAAGTTGTCCAATTGATTGTCGATACGGAATATTCTTTTCACATGTGCATGTCATTATTGTTTACTATGTTTGGTGTCAGTTTAAATTTGGCAATGTTTTAGGTTTTCTTCGGTGGGTGATTGGTGTTTAAAAGAATTAATAGTTTTCTTGTTCGCTTGGATACGTCTTTCCCCGTTTTCTCTTATACAGGTTTCTTTGTGGTAATTAATCTCAAAACGTTAACTAGATAACTTCCTTAAATATAATTTTCTTTACAAATGAACAATGTGTCAAAAATATTATATGATTTCCAATTATTACCTTTAATATCGTTTATTAATGAATTATGTATATATATTTTTAAAAATATATATATATATATATATATAATTATATAAATCTAGAAATCTCTTTTCAAAAATAAGGAATGGTCTTTTATAAAAATGTATTTAATTCGATTTAGTGATATGTTTTACCATTGAAATTAAATTTCCTTTCCAGTAAATTGAAAACACCATACTTAAATAAAAGTATATATATATATAGTGCATATACAATTATGCATAAATATATACATTTATTAAATTAACAACTTTATTTTTTTTCTAGTGGAAATCCCACTTTAAAATTTTAATGAGTATTTTGTATAAAACCAACTCAACATATTCCCATGTTATAAGGATAAAGTATATATATATATATATATCCATTATTATATATAATTTTCACCTAGTGCTAACCCATGCACTTCAATATATATATATACAAATATTAATTTGTTTTGGTAATGGAAGTTCCACTTACCTCTTATTAGCATTTTAAAATAGCAAACCAACTTATTGGAAGAGGGTTAAATAACCCTAACTTCAAAAGAGAGAGAGAGTAGTGTTTGAGTTTATGTTGTAGGTATGGAAGGTAGGCAGCAGCGGATGGAGGCAGCCGTGGGGAGAGGCGGTGGCCGCAGTGGTGGCGGCGGAGGCAGTAGGAGGAGGGAACGGTGGTAGCCATACTGGCGGGGCCGAAGGCTGTTGGAGGGGGGAAACGATGGTGGCCACGGCGTTCAAGGGACTGGGATGTGGGGAGGGGCAGAGCCCCACCCACATCCCACTTAGTGGGGTGTGGGGAGGGGCAGAGCCCCACTCACATCCCACTTAGTGGGGTGTGGGTGGGGCTCCGCCCCTCCCCACACCCATAGTAACAACATTCGATGGGGGTTTAACCCCCTACCATTTCATATGTTGCGCTTTCTTCACTGTGTAAAAACCCAGATCCTCATTATTTCGCATTTCACTTTTAATTTGAATATTCATTATTATTGATAATGATATATATATATATACTTCATTTTCACAATTATACTCAGTTGACAACTATTTTAAATATATATATATATACTTGTATATATATAAACATTCACAAATGTATAATATTTTCACTTCCTCTGTTTCATTTTTAAATGAACTAATAACAATGAATAAGTAAATAAATAAGTGAATATATATATATATTTATCACAGTTTTCTCAAACCCCTTATAAAGTAGATAAAAGTAAATACAGATAACAACTTTTTCAATTAAGTTAAAAGTAAATGAATATATTAAAATGTATACACAAATTCATTTAATCATATTGTCTCATAGTAAAAATTCCTTCCATACTAATTTCGGCATTTAAATTTATTTTTTTAATAACAATTAATCAAATGAACAAAGGAAGGGCACTTAAACAATCAACTTGTAAATTATCAAGTAAATTTTCTTTTTTTTTCATCTACTTGTAAAATTCAGAAGTAAATACATAACAATAGACCTTTTCTTTTCAATAACCCTTCATAAGCAAACTTAACTTTTATTTTTTCTTTGAATTAATTTCTATTACAACCTTTACTCCAGACTTAATTTCTATTTGTTTTACAAGGTGGATATGCAACTTTCCAAATTACACTTAATTACACTTTCTCACAAAGTATTACAAAGGATAACTTGAAAACAAATGATCTCACTCACTCACATTTACACAACTTACATTGGATAATCAAGATCATTTACTATAAAACTTCCACATCTCACATACAAACTAAGAGAGTTATTTACTTACACTCCCAACTCATAAATGATGCAATTGTGAAGAACAATTATAATTACAACAATTGACATAATAAGGGAGGATTAACACTCCACTCCCAAGGTAACAATTCTTACATCATTTTCAAAAGAGAAGTTCTCTCAACATCTTTACATAGTGAAAACTTCTAGAGACCAAGCTCTTAATGCAACAGGAAGGTAAACAGATCCTTTAACAAGGTAACACATCTTCAATCACTTTCACATTGCTTCAACATTTACCTGCAAGAATACAAGGGAGACCACAAGAACCATCTAGCTCTCCTCCCTACCTTTGACCCGCAAGAGGGTCACCCTCGAGCTAGGGAGACCATCTTCATACCAAGGTAGAACACACAAGACAACACTTCACAACATAGAGTACAATAACCAAGCAATTAATACACAAAACCCCATGGTTTACTCACATTACAATGAACCAGCTTAGGTGAGTTCAGGAGGGTAGGGAAGTAGACAACTCTAACCCCCAGGTGTCATTTTTTTATATTATACCACAAGGTAACACAAGGCCTCAAGCCAACAAGTATTTCTTTCTCCACAAGGCCTCAAGCCTTCAATATACACTTCTCCACAAGGCCTCAAGCCTTCCAATAAACCCAATCACCAGGGATATCCCAATAGGCACACATGGCCAAAAGCCCTCTAGGCTATAAATGAATCCAACATGCTCACAAGGCATGGGAAATAACAAGAACCATATGACACCTGGGGAGGGTCACACCTCCCCTTCCCTATACTAGATGAGCATTTCCTTCCTACTAGAAGGAGCTCTTTCCACACCCAAAACAAATAACCCAAAACTAACAAACAAAATCAAAGAAGGCTAAATTCAAAGCTCATTCATCAATCAGAGACAACATACATTTCAAACAACATTTGCATAGAGAGTAGAATTGTATCACCAACCTTCCAAAGCCCAATTATGGAATGAGAGTTGATGTAGAGCTCCTCTTCCCACCTTCTTCTCCAAAAATCCTTTCTTCTCACAAAAATCCAACCCCCTCACTCTCCTTCTCCTCCTACTTTTAAAACTAATTCCTCTATTTTCCTAATTTCCCAAGTGGGAATAAACAACTCAACCCCCCACTCCTCCATTAACCTAGTGGTCATAAAACAATGTACCCCCACTCAATAGGTTCCCCATTAAAGCCCACATGTAGGAATAAAATAAAACAAGTAAACTTAAAATAAGAGAAAGAGTGGGTGACACAACACCCTCATTAAGGGAACCCCACCAAAAAGAGGCACATGGAGACAAGCACTCCATCATCAGGGAATCATGGAGTGGCTCTATGACTTGGAAGTGGGCATGAGTGTGGATTCCACTCATCCCATGTCCCCCATGCTTCCAAATTCGTCACTTTACTTCACCCTGAAGTTGAAGTGACCATAGGGAAGTTAACCCAGGGTTATCCTAGTCAAAAAGGTCCCTAGACCCATAGGGTATAACCTAGGGTTGTTTTAAACCTAGTTAGGACTTCCAGAGTCAAATAAAATACAAAATAAAGGGTCTATAAGAATTACAATTTAAACAAGATTAAAAACATCATGACTTACAATACTTATCATAATAAAAGTAAATCAAAAGTAACCCTTATTCCCAAGACCTCATGCAACATTAACACATTACAACATTACAACATTTTCCAAGCACGAGGTTGATCTTAGTTCCTCATTGAACTAGATCAGCTCACAAGGGATACAACATAGGTATGAGATGGTCTCCTGTAATAGTGGTTTTGTTAGAAATACCTGCACACTCAAACTCGAAGTCAATATCACATATAGATATCATAGCCAAAGCAAAACTAAATACATGCATCTTAAACATTCAACTATAGCATCATATTGAGTTTCCATATCCATACATCATTTTCTTCAAAACAATATCTAACTTATCATTGCACAAATATTTCCTTAAAATCAATTTGGTTCAATAAGCAAGATTCCAGAACAAAAGTCTCTCAACATATAAATAATAATAAAAATCACTGCAAATAGTCTCATGAATAGTAGTGTAAAAAGTATGCCTCACATTTTTCCTTTGCCTTCATCCACTTTCACATTTGCACTCCCCACAATCTTCTTCAACCTTTTGTTGTAGCACCAGTAGGCCTTACTCTTGGTAGAGTATCCGAGGAAGATTCCTTCATCACATCTTGCATCAAATTTCCCTAGGTCTTCATCTCTTCTGATATAGCATTTGCTTCGAAAGACTTTGAAGTATCTTACTGTTGGAATTCTTCCATACCACAATTCATAGGGGGTTTTAGTGCCATTACCTTTTACTTGAACTCTATTTTGAATGTAGACAGTAGTATGTATAGCTTCTTTCCAGAAGACTTCTGGCAGGCCTCTTTCCTTCATCATTATTCTAGCAGCTTCTTGAACTGTCATGTTCTTCCTTTCCACAACTCCATTTTGTTGAGAGGTTCTAGTTGCAGACTACTATCTTTTTAATCCTTGCTCTTCACAGAAAATGTTGAATTCATTTGATGTGAACTCACCTCCTCTATCAGACCTCAAGCATTTGATTTTTAGTTCTATTTCATTTTCAACCATTACTTTGAAGGATTTGAACTTCTCTAGGGCTTCTGATTTATCTCTTAGAAAAGTAACCCAAGTCATTATAGAATAATCATCAATAAGCAACATGAAGTACATGTCACCTTGCAGATTTCTTATCCTTGTAGGACCACATAGATCTGTATGAACTAGATCAAGCAAACCGGCAGAAAATTGCTCTTTAATCTTGAAACTTGTTCTCGTTTGCTTCCCCAACTGACATTCCTTACAAATAATATTGGAGGGTTTCACAAGTTTTGGTAGATCTCTTGCAGTCTAACCTGAACTTATCTTTACTAGATTATCAAAATTTATATGACACAACCTTCTATGCCACAACCAGATTTCATCTGCTTGGGCTAATAAATAGTAATCATTAGTTCCTCTTAATTGATAGATGTTACCTCTAGTCTTCTTACTAGTAGAAATCACAAGTCCAGAGCTTTCCATTATCTTGCATCCATTGTCTTTGAATCTCTGATCATAACCTTTGTCACACATCTAACCAACACTCAAAAGATTATGCTTTAAACCCTTCACATAGAGAACATTGTCACTGTTATGCTTTCCATCAAATGAAATAGATCATTTTCCAAAAATCTTACTAGTTGCATTGTCTCCAAACCTAACTAGTCCTCCATCATATTTTCCAAACTTAAAAACTTACTTTTGTCACCGGTCATGTGATGTGAGCATCCACTACCAATAATCCATTCATCCTTATGTTTCTCAACCTGAATAGCCAAAGCACTTTATTCCACTAGTTTTTCTTCCTTCACACAACTAGTAGGATTAGTAGACATAGGTTCTTATTTAATAGCAATAAATAGGAATTCAGTTGCACTAGTACTAGCATCATTAGATTTATCATCAGTCACACCTTCATCATCAAAATCTCTAACATAGTAGCATTTCTTTGGAGCTCTAGGCTTGTTCTCAAATCTTTTTCTATTCCTTTCAATTCTTTCAGGACATCTGGAAGCATAATGACCTATTTTACCAAATAAGAAACATTTGAAAGGTAATTTTCCTTTGAACTTACCAGAACCTCTTTACAGTCTGTCAACAAATTTGGTTTCAATTTCATCAATCTCATCATCAGGTTCTACCTTGTACTTTTCTACTCTGGAGATCATTTATGACGTACTGGATTTGAAAGTAGTTTCTATTTTTGGCAGAGCATCACCAAACTTTCTCATTTCAAAAGCAGCAATCTTACCAAGCAACTGATCCTTATTAATCTTTTTCATGGTCGTTATTTCTTCAATTGCACCTACCTTGTGTGCATAGGATTTAGGTAATGACCTAAGAATTTTCATCACAACTTCAGTTTCATCAACAGTTCCTCCCATACCTTTGATTCCAGTAACAAGTTCATCAACATTTTGTATGAAGGATGTTATGTTTTCATCTTCTCCCATTTTAAGACCTTCATATTTAGCTTTCAGTCCCTGCAATTTGGCACTCTTTACAGAATCATCTCCTTCATATAGATTACTCATCTTATCCTAGACTTCTTTAGCCTACTCATAATCCATTACCTTTATTAAATCAGAGTCAGTCAATGCACTCAATAGAGCATCTCTAGCTTTTATATTTACCTCATATTCTTTGACTTCATCTTCAGTCGTCAGACCATTCTCTAGCATGGTATATTCAGTCTATGTCACTTTCCATACTTTATAACCAATGCAAAGCAGATGGCTTTTCATGTGAATCTTCCAAGTTGCATAATTTGTCTTATCAAACTGCGTAGCCTCCTTCTTGTAAGACATCCTAGATCTACCTCTAGTTGTTAAGCTTACCACCAAGGAATCTTGCTCTGATACCAATTGTTGAAATGCACCGGACAACTAAAAGGGGGATGAAATAGTTGTCACAAAAACTTAGCTTCATATGAACATCAAACCATCAACAACTTAATTGCTTATAATCAGATTTAACCATGAAAGCATGAAACCATAAACTTAATCACAAACACACATCCAACACAGTAGACACCAGATTTTTTACGTGGCAAACCCTAAATGGGAAAAAACACGGTGGGTGTTAGCCCACAGAAATATGAGTTATAACAATACCGAAAAATAGAGGCTCACTACCTACATGGCTCACTACCCAAATTGCTCACTACAAAGAACGGCTCACTGCCAAAGGGTGGCTCACTGCCAAGGGGTGGCTCACTGCCGAAGGGGTCAACTGATTAAGTAGCATCTACTCCATGCTAGGATTTAGTTCATTGAAGCACAATATAAGTTCTCTTCTTTGCTCTTTCACACCTTCACACTTATATCTTCATATTCACACTCACACACTTTTTCACAACTCTATTACATGCTTTTATCCAATTCATCAACCTTAGAATGTACATCAAGGTCAGCATTACATTCATCAATCATTGGAACATTCTCCAAGGTCAGCATTACAAAACATACACAGAAATAGGTCTAGACCTATTACAAAATTTAGCTAAGGAAATATGTAGAGAAGTATGATGAACACGCCAAGCCTTAGCTAGGACTCAAATGCAATCCTCCACACCACAACACACTTCTACAATCTTCAATGCATCTCTACAAATAGTGAAAACAACAAAGTCAACCAAGACTGGAGTTAATGCTAGGTTTTCTAAGAACATTCTTCTTTCATGATCCACACTTCTCTTTGCAGACCAATCCAAAGGTAGGAACATGATCAAGAGACATCCACAAGCACATTGTAATCACCAGGAACAACCGTACGATATCTAAGCACTCTGTCAAGAAGATCCTTCAAACCGGAGCACAAGAACAACAATGTCAGCTACTGTCATAAAGAAAGGATAACTTGTGGACCACCAAATCACAAACCATTAGAGTTGAAAGCACTTGACATCATCTCAGACTTATCTCTAGAACCGCAGATCAAAATACTTCAATGCAGAGGAATGTGGAGCATAACACTTTCTCCCTGTCTTTGCCAAACAAATAGAAAAATTTGTTTTCACTCTGGTGAACATAACTCACTCAATTCTTCATATTGGAGGCTCAAACTTAGAACATAGCATCTTCAGATGGATTTCTAAATAACTTCCAATCCACAGAAAAATATATTCATTTTACAGAAAATGCGGAGCATTCTTCTGGATTGTTCTTCTATATGCAATACAATGTTTCCACTGCAACTCACTGTTTCTACCGGAGAAGCTAATTTTCTCAATATCCTCAACATCAAGATTACTTACATAGGTAAATACAAAGAATCATACTCATTACAAGAAAACAACAAGATAGGAGCACAACTGACACTAATGACAACACAGATATGTTGACATCAATGACAACACCAATTAGGCACATACTTGCAACAGCTCTCTCCTCTCAAACCCACTCTTGTTGGAAAGAAGGATTTTCTCCATGAATGAAAGAAAGGTTGAATTGCTTGGATTGCTTTGAAGTGGAGTGGATTTGAATTGTGGATGCTTGTGTGAGATCAAAGATTTCTTTCAAAACCCTTCTCCTCCTTGGATTGCTTGTAGGAAAGGTATGATTCTTGAATCTTTCCTTTGTTTTAAATTTGTATGCTTTCTTCATTTCCATGCCACATTTAGTGGATTGCTATGGCATCTTGATTATGCAAGAAAACTTAGATATGAATTTATGGTTGTTTGATGTATGTTTGCTTTGTGTTCTTGGTTGGAAACATGAAAAAATAGACAGAGTTATGGCAAATTTTACCTAGGATTACCCACCTTGTTTTTATTGCATATTTGGAATGTTGTGCATATATTCTACAATGGGTAGCTATCAAATTTCTATTTGAGTTTGAAACATGGGAGTTAAAAAATTGCTCAAGGTAGCCAAGCTTGCAACAATGGTGAATTTGGGTTTTTATGGTTCTTCCATACACATAGAAAAAAAATGAAATTTCAATTTTAAATCTTTCCTTTATTAATTTTAATGTGGGATGAATTGCCTCCAATGGAAATGATATTTTCCATCTTTTTAGAAAATGTTTTGTTTTTTGTCAAATTAAGATTTTGTTACCTCGTAAATCATGCCAAGCCCAATTGGCTAAATTGGAGCATTGGGTGTTTAGGAAGAGGTCTAGGGGTAGGGAAAGGAGTGGCTTCCATTGTGCACCATGGCCCAAAGAGGTCGTTGGAATTAATGAATGGAATTTTTTAATCAAGAATAACATTTAAACACATGGGTAATTAAATGTAATAAATAGATCATCTACACCAAACTACATGTCTTGGTGAAGTGTCCGGCTTGCTTGGGTTTGGGTGTAAAGAGAAATCTTTGGTGTAGTGTCTGGTTGCTATGAGGAGGTTATGCCCTCATGTTTTTCCATGAGGTGAGTATTGCCCACGTATAACACTACTTGTCCTGACTACCTATATCTCTCTTCCTTCTTCCACCATCGAGGTTTCGCTCGGTGTGTGATGTTTACCATGTGATTGCATGTGCATTGTGATACCCGATTCATGATTGTATGTGCCTATGATGGACTATGATTTATGCCTTGTTGGTATGCTTTGAAGGTTTGATTATTCCCCTTATGCTTGAATGTTGTGATGTCATTCTATTATGCTTTGGCAAGTGTGCCACATGTTACTTGAATGCAATTGCATAGTAGTTATACCATGTGTTGTTTATATGCATTGTATTGGCAGTTGTGTCATGTGTTGTGTGCATTGATTGGTGTGTATGCCATGTTGGTAAGAGACACTGCTCTGGTATTGACTTCTATGTTTTCATTGATGGCAACAAGGCTCAGAGAACCTATCTCCATGATAGGAAGAGATATCTCCAGAAGAACATGTTGAATTCCAGGTTTGGGTGACAGAAAATGGCTAACTATGGAAAGTATTCTAAGTGCAAGACAGTAAGTCAACTAGTATGCCTCCGTAATTGAAGACTCACAGATGCGGTTCAGGTATGATGTTAGTTGGTGTTGTGAATGGGAAAATGGGAATTGATCAATAAAGATAATAATAACCCAATACATCAATGGAAATATAAAAATAACAGGAATAAACAAATGAAGTATAAAAACCACAAAACCTGTTACCCTGCGGCTTCCATTGCTCGCCTATTCTTTCTTGATCTTGAATGATGAAAATGGGCCCTCAGGGAGCTTGCTTCCTTGCTTCGATTCCTCAAGATGACAAGTAGAAATGGCTAGAATGATTCCTGCATTATGATGGTATGAAGAAGAGAATTGAGAAGAAGAAGAAGATTCCCAAGAGGGATTTGGGCATAGTAAGGATGTCAGAAGAAGTCTCTCTAATTGCTTAGAAGAGGGTTCTATTTATAGATTTTCTAAAAATAGAATGGAGGGTGAAGATCAACTGATGAGATTAATGGCTCTCATTTTTTGTGAATCTTTAATTCATAATGGATGAATTAAAAATTTAGAGTGGAGGATAGTGGATGAATTAAAAATTCAGAGTGGAGGATAGTGAGTTATGACAATTGAATTAAGAATTCATAGTGGAGGATAATGGGGAATTCAATTGGTGGAGGATAATGGGGAACAATTGAATTGAAAATTCAATTGGTGGAGAATAGTGGGGAACAATTGAATTAAAAATTCAATTGGTGGAGAATAGTGGGGAACATTGAATTAAATATTCAATTTTAGACAATAGTGGATATTAACTAATTAAATATTAAGAATATTTAATTATATGTGCAACATGGTGAGGTGGAAGAGACGAGGTGGAAAGATGAGGTGGATTGATGAGGTGGATTTTGTGAGGTGGATTTAGGATTTGAGACATTAGAAGAATTTAGGGATTTTAATTAAATAAAATGATTTTATTTAATTGTAGGATAATGAACCAATCAAATAAGCTTATAATATTTATTTAATTGACAGAAGAAAATAAGAATTAAGATAATTCGACCCGAGCCAATTTTAGGTGTCTACATTTTGCCCCTTTTTGAAGCAATGTGTTTTATCACATTCTTTCAAAGAATAAGAATAGTCTGATAATGATACATGCCCCAGTTTGCCCCTGGTATAGGTTATGATGATAGGATGCCCCCTCGAGAGATTGGACGGGGAGAAGGCGGCAGGCGTGAGATGGACAATCTCACGATAAGATATGTTGACAGGAGATGAAATGGTTGAATGCAGAAGAAATGGATGAATGATATGGAATGCAAGATAAAAATGATAACACACACAAGCAAGCAAGTATGCACAAATGATACAGGAACAACCAAGGTATTGCCCCTGTCGAGCGGTAAACCAATGATATGGATCAATGATGTCTGGTTTCAGGAAGGAGATATGTCCTATAAGACTCCGAGTCTGGTTTCGACAATATAGCATCCTGTCTAAGACATTTGATATGATAGTGTTGTCATGGCGGGGAATGATGTATCCCTAGAGCAACATGAAGGATAGTGTATGATTTCAGGAAATGAAACATGTTGTGTAAGACGCATGTGTTGGTCTAATTTTGACAATGCAACATCATGTCTAAGATAATTGATTGATTAACGAATTGAGTTGGTTTACGACCGGACAAGGATCAAGACCACTGATTGTGATTGGATCATTTGACAAGATTGATTTGACTTGATTGACATGGATTAAAGATACACTTGCAATTGGATACGGTATGGATATGGAGATGGATATTTGTCACCTTGATATAGCAAGTATTTTGAAGCGCTTTCATCATTGGGCTTTATTATGTTGTAAGAAAATACAAGCATCTAGGTATAATTAAACTGAGATGACCTAAGTATCGCTTACATGGATTTTTGATTTAGCAAGTCAATACAAGCATCTAGCCAAAATTGAATCTAGATGACCTGAGTACTTCTTGCATTTTTCAACAGACAAGGATTACCCCTTTTCATGTTTAAATCTCAGAGTCCTCGATGATCTTTTACCGATCATGTCGTTAGACAGAAATCGTCACATTACTAAAGTTTAATCCACAAGTAGCAGACAAAGAAAATAATCATGCCCCCATCATAGCATCTCTAGCTTTTGGCATCCTCGAGTAGCATAGAAAGGCATGATAGCATAAATCAAGACTTTGTAAGTTAATCTAACCAATCACAAAACATTCTTGCATTAGATGTGTCTTTTTTTTTCTTGCCATAATTGATATGAGATTTAGCTTGAGTGTTTCAGTATGGTGTGCTGCTTTGTTTTTGGACAAGTTAATGTTTTGCGTCATGATTTTTATTTTTTGGGAAGCATGCTTTGTTGCTCTTGTTTGTCTAGAAGAAGGTATCACAATCCTTATTGGTGGGACGGACCCTAAGGGACTGACCTAATGCCTCGGGGGCTCATTGATAAATGGCCTTGCCTACGTGACGGCGCAGAGGCAGCGTAGTTCAGGGTAAACCCTAACGAAAAGTGTTGAGAAGATAACAGCCTTATCGTAGGAGCGATGTGTCCGTTAAAGGGGGTTATCTACGGAAAATGAGAAAAGATTGAAGCGTTGTAATGATAATTGTTGGTGGGATTTTGTGGATATTTTGATATCTTGATTTTTGTTGTGATGGTTTTGGATTTTTTGATTTGGGGATGTTTCTGATTTTGTGATGTTTTTGGATTTTTTGATTTTGCGATGTTTTTTGGATTTTTGGATGTTTGGAAAGAGTATGATTTATTATGATGGTGTCATTGGATTTTGCTTGGATAGCCTTTGCACTAGATACCAATAACAAGGGAACACCAAGTCTAGAGGTGAAGGTGATGGGGTTGGATAGGGGAAAACAAGGATGTGATCTCCAAGGACTATGTCGCATAAGTATAACATGCCCCATTGCAAGTAGAGTACGTAAGATTTTTCATGGCAATGCTAATGACGAGAGGAGGATGAGCGGACAATGAATGATTGGCATGGTTTGGATGGATAAGGTAGGTCAAGAGCCATTCAAAACATTTGTCAGCATTGTGCCCCCAATCTTTATCAAGACCAAAGAATAGAGGAGGGAAGTTTGGATGGATGGACAGGACAGGATAGGTATGTAATGGATAGAGGATAGGATAGGAAATGATATGAAAGGAAACTGGTAGGAGAAGAGTGATATGCCGATGAGACAAGGTGCCCCCCAAGTGTGAGTGACATAAAAGATTAGCTCTACACATGATGCATGTTTTCTAAGTTTTTATCATGGTACTTATCCAAGATGCCTGTTTGCCAGATTTTCACCATTGGATGAAGGTATTTTTCTATACATTTTTTTTCCCTTTTTTTATTTTTTTTGAATATTTAGATAGGAGAAGGTGGATATTGGAAAGACTCAAGTACATAGTTCCTTGAAAGGTGGGAGTCCCACTAGATAGATACTGTCGAATAGACAATGTCAAGTGTTCTCACAGATGTTGGTAGGGGATCGTATGAAAGTGATATGGCGTAGGTAGATAGTGGATTATGATGCAGAATATGGAGGGAAGGCTTATGCAAAAGCATGGACCATAGGCATAGGATGAGGAAGATGTGTAGGATAGTAGTGGAAGGGAGGGGAAATGGAGTTATACAGAAGTGTTGTGGAATGGAATGGAATCATGACCAATGGTTGTACATACCGTGGTAAACATTGAAGCTGGTGATGGGCAAGTAGTGTAGGAAGCAATGGAGTTTTTTGTGTGGTGGATGAATAATTTAAGAATTTATGGACCCACATAGACTTAGTAGTTTTCTGATTTTTGTTTTCCATGTGAGATGGAATAATGTGATACTTTGGGATGGAATGGGAGAAAGTGGATGGTTGAGATTCTTGAGAGGTGGATGCCTCATGTATCTTTAGGGATTTTTGCTTAGGTACCCAAACCATTTTGTTTTTAGATAGTACCTGTGAAGGTATGGGTTTGGGTGTATGCAACTTTTGTGCAGTTTTTGGAGGAAGCATTTGTTGCTTGGGGACCCACACCTTTTTCAATTTGGCATTGAGGTGTATGGGTGCATGCAGCTTTTGATATGGATAATTCTTTGATTCTTGGCTTTGATATCCTAGATCATGAGGACACTTAGGATTGTTGGCTTTATAGTGAGAGGCATCCACATATTTGTCATTGAATCCTCGTGGGATGGTAGAAGTGAGGTTGGTAATAGCTCCTTGTTTAGACAATATGTGCATTTGTCAGCCATGAGTGGGATATTTAGAGGATTTATAGAGGGATGGATAAGGTGTTGGAAGAAGGGGTGGTAAAAGGCATGGAGGGGTGTGAGGATTTGGAAGTAGCGAAGGTAGATTGGATGGTGGAAGGTGTATGGTCACATGCTTTTGGAATGTGTATGATAAGGGAGGTGGGATGGCGACATATGTTTTGTGGATATGATAGGGTTTGTGGTGGAAAGTGGTAGACTTAGGAGGAGTGGAGGAAGTACTAACATCTTGAGTTTGTGCACCTTGGGGTATGTATCCAAGGCTGTATGAAGGTGGAGGCATGTTGACATGGATAGGTTCCAAAATACCTTGTTCATGAAGGCCTAAGCCTTTACCTTAATAGTTCATATGCTGGAGTATATGGTGGACAATGGGATTATGTGTAGGTGGAACACTAGACCCAAGTTCTTTATTGGATGGAGCAGGCGAGATAGTGGATAATGGTTGCTGGTGTTCTAAGAAAGAACATTCATGCATGAAGGTAGTAAGACCAAGGATATATGGTGGAGGATTTGTAGTTTGGTCAATAATGGATGGTGAAGGATCATTACTGGTTTGATCTTCTACGCTTGCTTGGGAGGCAAGTGTCTCATCAAGGGAAGTGGAGGTTTGCTCATTATGGATAGGGCTAGATGACAGGTGACTAGGAGTAATTTGGATATCTTGCTCATGGATGGATATAGGATTATGGATAGGATCAAGGTGCTCATGGATAGCTTCTTCATAGCAATCAACTTGATCATGGAAAAGGTATATATTATGGATAGGTTGAATTTGGATAGCGTGCTTGTGAATGGTTGTTGGGAGATGGATAGGATCAAGTGGCTCATGGAGAGATTCATCATTATGGCTATCATCTTGATCATGGAAAAGATACATATTATGGATGGGTTGCATAAAAGTGATTTGATCTTGAGTTGGACTAGGGTTTAATGTTTCCACATGCTTAGGATTAAACCTTTGACATACCTTTTGGGTTGCTTGAATGGAAGTGGAAGGAGTTTGGATGGGCTCGTGGTCAACAACATGAGGGGGTGACGGACCTTGACTCTGGTGCATGGTAGAAGGCTCATTGAGAAGCTTAAGGGGTTGCGGATGACATAAAGGGGTTGTAGGATTTCACCTATTTGGAGACTCTTTGGGAAGGTCAGGAATTGGTGTTTGACATGGAGGTAGTTTATTCCTAGCTAGTAGCCAGTGGATCACATCCTTCGTAGTTGAATGGGTAGCTGAATGAGGTAATGGATGAATGGATTTTGCTGTCTTTCTAGCTTTTCTTTTGCTGTATAAATCTAGCAAATATTGTTCCCAAAACTCCTCTGATTCTTTTTTGGTGTGCCATTTAAAATTTAAGAAACTAGATGTCGGTGTGTGAGGAGATGATTTGCGCTGTGTAGGGACAACTTGTTTGGACTTCATAGTTTGTTGGAGCCTAGTTAGTACCATGGAATACACTAGGACAAAAGGACTGCTAAGATTTGGCTTGTGATTTGGAAAAGACAAACTCTGATGCACAATTTACTGGACCAAAGGCACTATACTGTTTGACCAGAGTCGTAGGACTGGGCAACCAAAAGCGTGCTACTGTAATACCAAAGGCGATGGACTGAGCTACCAAAGGCGAGATATTGTTGTGCCAAAGGTGAGCTATGGTTACCAAAAGCGAGCTACTATTATACCAAGGGTGCTGAAGTAGTTTAGCCAGAGGCGAGGTACTGTTATACCAAAGGCAAGCTACTGTTATACCAAAGGTAAGCTGTTGTTCTACCAGCGGCGCTGAAGTAGTGTCTGATGTTTTAAAAATACAAAATTTGACAGATCTAGTTTGTTTCTGATTGGATTTGTTTGTGGCAATAGAAAACACAGCAAACAAAGTCGGCAAAGATGGACTGACACAACAAATAGTGTATGTTCGAGGCTCACAAACAAGCCCAATGTTTCCACAGATATGAGACAATTTGCAAACAACTATCAAGCACTTTTTTATCCCTAAAGACAAGGTTGCATTGCAGTAGAGCAGCTCACAGCTTAATACTTCGTTGATAAAAATATCATTCCATAAAGGTGTCAGATATTTTGTATCTTTGCGAGAGACGATAGGTAGAGATATCTCACCCTCCCCTTGGAAAGCTCAAGTAGATCACAAGAGCTTTATGGCCAAGGGAATACTATCTCTTCTCAAGGGAGCCAATGGTGAGTATCTTAAGGGCTTAAATCGATTCCCCTTGCACTGATGATTACCGCAATGTTCGGAGGTAGGTCAGGTAGTCTCTATCTAGAATGGTTCGTAGTAACTTTGAGGGACCAATGTCTTACGAGCAATGTGACAAGATACTAAAAGTTTTAACCAATCCTACTAAGAGTATCAAATACTTCGCTTAATGTGAAAATCGTTTCCACAAGGAGCTAGTACACCTATGTTCAGTTTGGCATCACAAGGTAAGGCTGACGTCGATTAGGACTTGGCTTTCGCCTTATCCCTCTTATATAGCGGTTCAAAGGAAAACTCCGCTTAGGGTCGTCTCTTTTGGATGAAGTGCAATCCAAAAGCAAGCCCCTCTAAAGGATGTACAAAAATGTAAGACAAGCACGTCAAACAAAAGTTCAATTGTCTCATTATAAGAAAAATAAGGTGCAACTAAACTAGGCACACACACGTTTGTAGTTGTCAATTGTCTCTTATGAAATTGAAGTATTTGACATTCATGTCCATTGTCCCTTAGAAAATTGAGGTGTTTTCACATACATGTCCCTTGTCCCTTAGAAAATTGAGGTGTTTTCACATACATGTCCATTGTCCCTTAAGAAAAGCAGTGTGTTTCTAAGACTTAGATTGCCGAAATGATTTGTTCAATTATCCTTTAAGAAGGCAATATGTTTCTAAGACTTAGTGCAATAAAGCAAAATGTCTTCAATGATCGTCTTGCATAAATATGTTAGAAAACCTATTTGTTCTGTGTGAGTGATAAGAAGCTGCAACAAGGCAGTTAGTTCCACAAAAACTCACAAGTCAGCAAAAGGGAAACAAATTGACCAAACGCGTTGTGCAAGTAGGTTTGATTTTGATTGCAAAAAAAATATTGGTAAAAGGTATCGTCACCTGAAAATGTTTTCACCACTGCAAAGGTCGATGCGTCAGCTTTCCGGAAAGTCCAAATTTGTGCAATTTTGATGTCGTATGTGAAAGTTGTGAAAATTTGAAAAAAAAACCTATTTTACTATGTGGGAAAAAAAAATTAACTCCCCCCTTCTTTTGATTTTTGATTTTTTTTTATCTTTTCTTTTTTTTTTTTTTTTTTTTTTTTTAATTTTGTTAAATTTGTAAAAAAAAAAATTGTTTTAATATTGTTGTTTTTTTTTTATTGAATTATTAATTTTTTTGTTAATGTTTAAGTTTTTCTAATACATGAGCTAAGTAAGAAAATAAAAATAAAATAATTATTTGTTGAATGTTCTATTTTTAAGTTATTGATTAATTTTTTTGTGTAATTTTTTAAGTTGTTAGCAAAGTAAAAATAAAAATAAAAATAAAATAAAAAAACAAATTATTATTTTTTGAATTTTTTATTTTGTGTTTTTTTTTTTTTTTTGGTGGTTTTTTTTTTTTTTTTTTAAGTGTGAGAAGTGTGTTTTTGTTTTTGGGTTTGTGGGTTATGATGTGTGTGGAGGGCGGGTGGCGTGGTGGTTGGGTGGCGGTGGTGGGCGGCGGTGAGCAGGGATCGGGTGGCGCCGCGAGGGATGGAGGCGGACCTGCTGAGGTGGCTGTCGGGGGGAGCGCAGGAGGCGCGAGGGGAGCAGCGCGTGGGAGGAGCGGCGGACGGGAGAGGGCGCACGGGGGCAGAGCGGAGGTGGCTGTCGGGGGGAGCGCATGAGGGTGGGCGAGCGGGCAGCGGCGGAAGTGCAGGGGTGCGGGGACGGAGCAGAGGTGGCTGTCAGGGGGAGCGCAGGAGGGTGGGCGAGCGGGCAGCGGCAGAAGTGCAGGGGCGCGGGGGAGAGGTGGGCGGCGACGGAGCAGGGAGGCGGGGGTTCTGGTCGGGCGGCGGAGGGGAGGTGGGGACGCAGGAAGGAGGGCGTGGGGAGGCCGCAGGGAGGGGAGGTGGGGGGATCAGAGCAGGGAGGCAGGAAGGTAGTGGCGGGGGGGTAAGGGGTTTGCAGGGGGCTGAGGGGGGATGGGGGGTTCAGGGAGGGCTGCGGGGGGTGGGGAGAGGGGGGTGGGTGGGAACGGGGGTAGGTTTTGGGGGGGTCGGGGTTTGTTTTTTTGAATGTTGTTTTTTTTTTTATATTATTATTATTTTTATTTTTATTTTTTTTATTGTTTATGTTTTATTTTTATGTTTTTTGTTTTTAGTTTGTTTGTAATTTTTTTTTTTTTATATTAACTTTTTTTTAAAAAGAAAGTATGTTGATTTTTGTTTTTTGTTTTTTTTTTTTAATTTTATAATTATATAATACAAAAGCTTTTTAAAGAATTTTTTTTTTTTTTTAATTTTTTTTTAATAAAATGAAAATCTTAACATGAAAAACACATACCCCAATGTTGTTTTGTTTTTTTTTTTTTGTTTGAAAATGAAAATGTTAAAATAGAATCACAAAGAAAACCTAAGGCAAAAAAAATTTCTTTTTTTCAATTTTTTTGTTTTTGTTTTTGATTATTTTTTTTATATTTTTTGTTTTTTTTAACAAATACTTTGAAAATTAAAAAAAAAATTCAAAAATTTTCAACAATTTTCAAATGACAATAACGAGGGAAATGATAGGTGATTTCTCACCTCCGAAGCCTCCTGGACTCAATGGTGAGCTCGATTTATGTGTAGGAGGCCACTTGTGAGAGTTGATTCCCAAATTTTCTTTGAAACACCTATATCTGCAACAAAAACTCGAGACAAACACTCACACACAAGATGAGTTAGATCACCGGGCGTACCAAAATGTGAATGGAAAAATGGGAATTGATCAATAAAGATAATAATAACCCAATACATCAATGGAAATATGAAAATAACAGGAATAAACAAATGAAGTATAAAAACCACAAAACCTGTTACCCTACGGCTTCCATTGCTCACCTATTCTTTCTTGATCTTGAATGATGAAAATGGGCCCTCAGGGAGCTTGCTTCCTTGCTTCGATTCCTCAAAATGACAAGTAGAAATGGCTAGAATGATTCCTGCATTACGATGGTATGAAGAAGAGAATTGAGAAGAAGAAGAAGATTCCCAAGAGGGATTTGGGCATAGTAAGGATGCCAGAAGAAGTCTCTCTAATTGTTTAGAAGAGGGTTCTATTTATAGATTTTCTTAAAATAGAATGGAGGGTGAGGATCAACTGATGAGATCAATGGCTCTCATTTTTTGTGAATCTTTAATTCATAATGGATGAATTAAAAATTCAGAGTGGAGGATAGTGGATGAATTAAAAATT
Organism: Cunninghamia lanceolata; assembly: GCA_027924645.1. NCBI lineage: Eukaryota > Viridiplantae > Streptophyta > Pinopsida > Cupressales > Cupressaceae > Cunninghamia > Cunninghamia lanceolata. Next base: position 1,838,003 of record BSBN01000030.1, read on the forward strand.
CAGAGTGGAGGATAGTGAGTTATGACAATTGAATTAAGAATTCATAGTGGAGGATAATGGGGAACAATTGAATTGAAATTCAATTGGTGGAGAATAGTGGGGAACAATTGAATTGAAAATTCAATTGGTGGAGAATAGTGGGAACATTGAATTAAATATTCAATTTTGGACAATAGTGGATATTAGCTAATTAAATATTAAGAATATTTAATTATATGTGCAACATGGTGAGGTGGAAAGATAAGGTGGATTGATGAGGTAGATTTTGTGAGGTGGATTTAGAATTTGAAACATTAGAAGAATTTAGGGATTTTAATTAAATAAAATAATTTTATTTAATTGTATGATAATGAATCAATCAAATAAACTTATAATATTTATTTAATTGACAAAAGAAAATAAGAATTAAGATAATTCGACCCGAGCCAATTTTAGGTGTCTACAGGTGTTTGATAGTGTTATGCCTTAGAGATTAAGTCCTGAACCTCTTCGGAAGTCATCTTGAAGAAATGTCTAAGTCTGGGTAAGCAAAGGTATAGCAGGAACAGTGAACAGGGTCGAGTGCAGTGGTCCGCATTCCCCCGCAGATAAGTATTTTGTTATGTAGTTGTAAGGTTTTGTAAACACTTGTATGAAGTGTTTTATTCTAGAGTTATGGGATCTAAAGTCCACCAGAAGGTTAGCTACAAGATGCTAAGTATCGGCATAATGTTTGACAGAGTTTGATAGAGATAGAGTCTGAGTTCTGATGATCCGCATTTCTCTGCAAGATGATATAATGCCTTGCGGTTATAAGGGTAAGATTGGGAATGTGTAAAGAGTCCTTGATATGATTTGGAATGTGTTTTGAGATCCTCAGTAGAAGTTGCAAGCCAGCAGATGAACCTGTTAAGTATGCTTTTGAGGAACAGGTCGACTGGTGAGATAAATCATGATGTAGAGAAAAGATAGTGTGTGAAAGATCTATGTAAGTAATTGAATGATTAGAGACGACCTATATGAACATGTTTGGGGGAAGTTTTGGGTCCGTGCGACCCATAGTGCATTGGATTGAGCGACAAGGTACATCTTTCTATGTACACATTTCACTACTTGAATGTTGACCTGATTATGGATTAAATCATGATGCGGATATATATAAGATCAATAATATTCGGTTGAGTGTGTGGATGTGTGAGTAGTGTGGGTGGGTGATGCGAGCATGCGAATAGAAGAGTAGAATTAGAAGAAAGCAGTGATGAAGACTTGGGATTCAGAATTCAGTTGCTAAAAGACTGCACCCTCGCATAGTAACAGATGTTTAAGTAGTATTCAGTTATCATGTGTGATTTGGTTGGAAGCAAGTTTTTGTCATCAAGGAAGTAAGCCAGCAGTTAGCCTCCAATAGGGTTTAACAACCCTCATTGTAGTCTTGCTAGGTTTAGGGTTGAGGTAGTGAGCCTGCTAAATCTAGTTGTACTTCATCACAATAAGCCAGCATGTTCCAGGCCCGTGGAGTGACCAAGCCTGAACATCACTTTTGTAAAGATTGCAATATATATATGAGAGTTAATCGTCTCCATGGTTTTTCCTGTTTTGAGTTTTTCACATAAAATCTTGGTGTTATGTGTCATGATATTGTGGATGCTATTTAGTTGTATATTTTGTTGCTGTTGGATTATTCTTTTGATATTGTTAAAAGTAAAAGTGCAAGAAAAGATTTCTAGAACACTAATTCACCCCCCTTCTCAGTGTTCCTAACAATCAACAATTGGTATCAGAGCCACGTTCCTTGGAAAAAGTTTAACAGCTTAAGGAAGATCTGGAATAGTATGATTCTGGCAGCAAGAAGGTATGGAAATTATGAGAGGTACAACCAACTAGAAGCAGCTCTTATGGATCTTGAAAATTCTAAAGCAGAGGTTAGAGATCTGAAGGAAAATCTGAAACAAGTTGATGAATGCATCTTAAAGCTGAAGGAGCAAGTCAAGAAGTTCAAAGACAAATACAAAGAAGTCAGTGACCAATTGGCATCAACAAATGAAGCCCTATATGATTTGGAAGCAGAAGTTTCAGAAAGAACAAAAGCAGAAGATGATCTAAATTTGATTGTGAAGAACAGATTAGAAGATTGTGTTAAACTTGAAAAAGAAATTATAAGTTTAAAAACAAATCTGGAAAAGGCCAAAAGTTTTAAAGAAAAATTCAAAATAAGTACTACAAAGCTTGATGAAATGATTGCTAGCCAGAGGAATGTTGATGACAAACATGGTTTAGGATTTAAAAAAGGAGAAAGTTCAAACTCCGGGCAAATGAACAATGAGTCAAGGCAAAACAAAGGATACCAGTTCAGAAGTCAAAGAAGAATGCAATAAGTTTGGTCATAAGGCTACTCAGTCTAGAATTAGAATAAATCAAAAGACTCCATTATTCTCTAGTCAGTGTTTCAATTGTAAGAAAATTGGTCATAGAGTTGTGGTATGCATAAGTAAAGTAAGTCAAAATTCTATTAGGTGCAATGCATGCTATAAAATGGGACACAGATCAAATGAATGCAGAAGTTTGGTAAGAACTAATTTTTAAAATATCAGGAATAGTCAATCATTCAATAGAAAGTGTTTTGCATGCAATAGATTTGGACACATGGCTAATCAATGCAGATCAAATTCAATCAATGGAAGGAATCAAGGTCCAAAGAATGTGGTATGTTTCAACTGCAACAAATCTGGACATATTGCAAGGTTTTTTAGAAGTAGGAATATGAAGAAAAATCATTATTCTGAAGAAAAGAAAACAGAGCAAAGAAATGATAAAGGAAAAGAGAAGGTTAATCTGGTTGAAACCAAGAAAGAAATGAACAAGGTATGGATCAAGAAAGAAGTAATTGAAGTCAAGGATCAATCTGCACCAGTATCCGGTGTAGATACTTCCTCTGAGAAGTAAATTGAGAGCTTTGGCTCAGGTGGAGCAGTATTGAAAATCCAATCTCCCCAGCCAGATAATTGGAGCTAGAATCGAGCAATGAGGCATGTGGTGAAATCCAACAAGTAAAGTCTGTTGAAAGAAAAACTAGGAGAAAGAGGGTCAATGTGGCATTTTGCGGAGCAATTCTAATTGACTATGTCCGTCACAAATAAGTCAAGTAGCTTTTTAAAAATAGCATTTATGACAATCAGGTCAAGTGCAAAGAATAAAAGGCAAGTCTTTTGGTCTCAAATTCACCTTGCATTCAAAGTTTTTCAGACACCAGAGAGAGATTGAAGCAGGAATTCAAGGCGCAACAAAGATTCGAGCTCGGATCGATTCTAGTGAAGGAAACCCAATCTTAGCATCTCAAGGTATTTACCACAGAAACCCTCATTATAAATCTATTGAATCTTTGCTATGGCAACTCCTCAAATTGTAGACATTACCGAATGCCCTCGACCCAAATTAAAGAAACATCCTCATTAAGCAACTAAAGTTGATCAAATGGGTGCATTCTCAAGTATTCCACACGGAGTTTTATATGTTGAAGACGTTAGGGCATACATTCATGTTACCCTAGAGGAACTCAGAGGAACCTATTTCATAGATCTATTTCAAAATCACTTGAGTAATTATCAGTTTAACCTAAAGGGAGAGCACATGATTCTGAAAAAAAAAAAAATTCATCCAATACATTGAGTACCCAACATTTGCTAAAATTGAATGGGTGCATTACGTGCTACGCAGAATCCATGATGAATTTATGTGGCTGGGAAAGGAGCAACCCTTCAAGATAACAAAAGATGCAATCCAAGCAGTGACCGGATTAAATTCTACTAGAGGTATGCTACTGCTAAAGGCAGTCAAAAATCAAACAGTCACAGAAGCTATCGGAGCACAATTTGATAAAAGGGGAATGACAATAAAAAATATCATCGATCCCACTATGAAATTTGCTTCAATGGTCATAGGGTACAAGATCTATTTCTCCAGTAGAGAAAACTCTATCTCAGGTATGGCAATTTACACTGCATATCAGATGATCAAAGAAAATGTTGATTATGACTTGTGCGAACTGTTGAGGGTTCAGCTAATGGATAATCTAAAGAAAATCAAAGAAAGTAAGAGTTATCCCTTCAAATTTAGTACGCTCATTATGTGCTTGTTCTTTTACTTTTTGAATGAATTTCCTAATCACAAGGGTTTAATCTAGTTAAGAAATCAACCAATAGCTGCTCAAATAAGACAATGTCTTAGCAACTTAGGTGGTCAAAATGAACAAAGAGTAGCCCTATGGGGATTCTTCAAAAACTTTCAGAGCATGATGCAGTCTATGAAAAGAATTCCCAATGGAATCGTTGAGAAATACAAAGACAGTATCTGTTTTATGGTTACCAAGGACCAATGTCTGATGGAGGTTGTCGAGCCTAGAACAGTCTAGATCATGCCCATGGGGTATGAAGTAAATGGTAATACTGGACAACTATGCCAAACATATGTTGAGTAAACCTAAGGATACAAAAGAAGAAAGATTTGATACATATGAAGAAATATCTATGAAACTGTATGTTGAACACAGGAAACCTGAATCTTCCATAAAAGTGAGGAAAGAAGTAGAAGAGATTGCTGCAAGATATGGCATTACCAAGGTACAACTAAAAGAGGCAAGGGAAAAGGGAGAGAAAGCAGCAGAAGAGAAGAAAAAGGATGAGCCAGTATAGATTCCGGAGGAATTTCAATTAAAGCAGAACAAACCAGAAAGGACTTAGAGGACCACTAGAAGCTCTACCACTCCATCTGGTGCTACATCATCATCAAACCTGGGGAAATCTTCAAAGGAGTCCACTACCAAACAAATGAAGAGGCAAAAAGTGAAAGGAAAAAAGGTTATATGTTAGTATTGGTGAAAAGGATGAAGAAGAGACTGGGTAAGATGAAGAAGTCAAGAAGATGAAATTTGAGGCTGTTAAAGCCTCCAGAAGCAGCAAAGGAAAATTCTTTGAAGAAGAGAAGTCCAGCAAGAGATAGAAAATACTCCCAACACTTGCAAATATAGTAAAAGTTGTCACTTTAGATGGGAATCTAAAACCCATGATTAAGCACTTTGATGAATATGGTAAATAAAATAAAAGGAGTTTGGAGGAAGCCACTATTAAATATCTCAACACTTTCAGCAAAGCCCTCATTGAGATCATCTCTATTCTCCCAGAAAGTCTAGAAAATATTTTGAGCATTAGAAAGGAGAATGCCAGGGCTAAAGCTATTGAGCTAAGAAAACATGTGTTGACTAGACTATATCTGGAAATCACTGCAGAGGAAGAAAATATAATCTTCAAGGAGACCAAGGATCAATTTAGAACTAAAACAAGGATGAATTTGTTAATGATAGGTGAAATTGACAAAGTAGTGAAAGAAATAGAAGAGATTATCTTGAAAGCCCTGAAGCAACACAATCTTCTGTTGGTTTAGGTCCGGACAATTGAGAGGGGGGGTGAATCAGTTGTCACACATTTTCAGTCCTTTTTCCTTTTAATCAATTTAATGATATAAACATTTCAGCACCAATCAATCACATGTGAATAGAAAACATAAATAACACATTTGACACCAGGATTTTGACGTGGAAATTCGGTTAAGGGAAAAACCACGGTGGGGATTAACCCACAAATATTAATACCCTGTTAAAAGTATTTTTACAAATGGGAATACACATGCATTTAGGCTCACTGCCCAGAGCTCACTACTCAAGTAGAAGGCTCACTACCTATGGAAACATTACAAGAGAATAACAGAGATTTGAATTGATTAATAGCATCTACTTATGCAAGAATTTCAGTTCGGTTAAGTGCAAAAACTGATCTTACACATTTCATCTTTGCTCTTCTCTTCTTATTGTTCTTCCTTCATTCGCACTTTAGATTTCCTCTCTTCACACATTCACCTTGTTCAAACAAACTTCACACACTAAATCATCCAATTTCATCAGCTATATATATCCACAATATGATCTACAATCATTCTACCAGTCAGCTTCAACAACACTTAGAACTTTTATGAATGCTTTGCTCTGTCGGCTAGATCTATGCATAGCTTAAGGTGCAGACTAAAACTTGCTCTTGAAAATCATTACTCATGTTGGCCACTGTCATTGATCATTATCATTTGTCCAAAAAACAACTTCCATACATTCGGAATCAAGATCTTCTTCAAGGTCGTCTTGTTCTTCTTCTGTCTACTCTGACAAACTAGAACCTGATACACAGAGGCTAATATCTTTTGAATCCTTCATCACCAGAGGACAAAAATCTAGATTTATACTATCATGATAATGTACATGACTCTCCTAGATCGGCAGCTAATCATGACTTCCCACCGGAGAGATCCAGACCAAAATACCAGACCCTATTGCTACTCTGTTCCTAACTGTCCAGACTTAGACAAATTCTAAATCTAACTTCCAGTAAGCACAACTTGTGTTACACAGATGATTGGGATGATCTTAGTTGCCATCAATGACAACATATATCATGCCTAGCAGTGTCTCTTGCCAACAATCTCCCCCTTTGGCATTGATGGCAACACTTAGTGAAAAATGACTAAGGGTCTAGTGCAACTCCCCCTTTGTCTATACACTCGTGTACTTCACTTATTTCGGTGCTCCCCCTTTTTTGAATACCTCATTTTTAACTGACTTTCACTCCCCCTTTGACATCAATGGAAAGGGGTGGGGTCCGCAAGCTAAAACTCTCCAAAAATTCTGTATATACTGTCGCATATGTACAAATAATCATTAGGTCTTATTTACATGAACTTGAGAACGTCTGCAAAACTATTTTTTATTTGCTCAAGTTCAAAGGCCCAAGTACTCTTCATTCCATCCAAAATAGATATGTGCCCACTCAACAAAAATGCATATGCTTTTATTTTTGCCAGATCCAGAGGATCACTTGTCTAAACTGTATTCAAGGCTTCGGATAAGACATTATGCATAGATTCCAACTTGGGGGCAATCAATCCCCAGAGTTCACACATCCTCTTCACAGTATTACCTTTCTCTTTTTCAAGTCCCTTTATTTCATCTGTCAAGCTAATAACCTGACATTCCTGACTTATAGGAGAGGCAGTTAGAGGATCAAAATTTTGAAATAGAATTGATATTTTATGTTCTTGTTCCTTTATCTTCTTTTTAATATCCTCATTGACTTTAGACCATGATAGGCAAAACTTGTATATATCTTCTCCATCACTTAAGGCATTCTGAATGTTCTTTATGCTAATGCCTAGTATCAACCTATCACTCCTTATCAGATTCTTAACTTGACTGAATTTCTTATTCAAAAACTCTTTCTGAACTTTTGCCTCTGCAGACTTTTCAAAAGACTCAAAGTGTGAGTTTACTAAACTTACAAGATTTTTTAGATGTCCAGAGGGGGAATCATTTTGATTCTTCTAATAGGTTGGCATTAATTTCTCCAAAATTTTTGTTGCAAGTCCCAATAGCTCATTGTCCTCCATGTGGGATTTTAACATCTTTTCTCTATCCTTTACTTGGGTGAATGATGTTATTTTCATCAATTGAATTGGAGAGAGAGCATCTGGATTGGCTAGGCCTTTGAGTATCTTGGGCTCATCAAGTTCAATCATTTCTTTTTCAAGAAGACTTTTTACTACATCTGTAGTGTCTCTTGCAACCATTTTAGAATAATCCTTTTGTTCTCCTGATTTCTCAGTATCTGCTTTAGGTGTTTCAACATTTGCACCATCTTCTTCTACCTTGTCCTTCTTTCCTTTTTCTTCCTCTTTCTTTGTTTTACTCTTCTCTGTGTTTTCTTCAGAGGGACTCTTTTCTGTTTGCTTACCACTTGCTACCTGATCTGGAGGGTTCTATGTGGTAGTAATATCCTCTTCTTTTCCAAAGTGATCAGATGGAGAGGTTACCCTTGCATCAACTATTATGTCTACCATCTCTATGTCCTCTAGATTGACTTGTTCCTCTCCCTGAACTTCTCCAATTTTTAGATTTGATGAGTCAAATCCAATATTAGTCTCTTCATAGATTAACTCCAGAGGATCTAAGTTAACAATTTGGTCATCAATTCTCTAGTTAATCTCTTCATCTTGAGCTTCCAATTCTGGAACTAGAGAATTGTCTTCTTCAACTTGTTTCTCTGAAATAATAAAGTACTTGTTCTTGTCTACGACCTTTCTCAAAATTTCCTCTGTTTCTTTTGCAATTTCCTCAGTTTCACCAAGCATAAGTTTGTTCATCTGGACTTTACTTCTGAATTTATCTTTGACTTCCCTAAGGATTTTGTCTACTTCTTTTCTAGTCATCACAGGCCACAAAGTGGAGAGAACATACTCGCTGAGTTCCATTCCTTTATCCTTAGCTGCTTCTTTCCTCATTTCTAGGACTTTCCTTAAGCTTTTAGGGAGTTCTTGTAAAATTTCCAATAGAGATCTATTAAATTTATTCAAATATGTGATGATGGCATCTTCCAAGATTTTCTTATTTGCTTGATCAAAATTATCATAGTAAACTTTGATAGGCTTTAAATTTCCATGAACAATGATTGTCTTTACAATTTCATCAATAGTCATAGCGACCTTACCAGTGACTGACTTTTTACTGTCCTTGTTGCTTTCAGAAGGCTGATCTTCAGAAGTCTTCAAAGTCCTGGCTTTCTTGGATCTTATTTCTTTCACTTCTTCATCTGTCTCTGTCTCTTCATCATCTTTTGTGCTCTTGAGGGTTCTTGTGGCCTTGGTTTTCTTTCTTTTTTCTCCATCATTAGATGGAGTGGGTTCAGACTTTTTAGTGGAAGTGGACTTGAGTTTCTCAGCAAGAGTTGCAAAACTCCTTGTCTTCCTTGAGGAAGCTTGGTGGGATTTTCAGAGCGACTGGTGGGATTTCCAGAGTGACTGTCGGCTCACTTTCTTCTTTTTCTTTTGTATTTTGCTCATTGCTTTTCCTCATCTTTTCAATTCTTTCTCTGTTCTACTTTACTACCTCCTTGGTTAGGCCAATGCTCTTAGCATACCTTTTGACTTGTCTCTGCACTTTCCTTTTGGTCTCAGGCTGTCTGAGTTCCACATGCAATTTTAGACTTAGTTCCTTGTATGTTCCAAACCTTTCCACAGAGATATCTTTAGGTGTGTTTAAAAGATGTTGAGCATACATATCCAAAACTCTTTCATCCACCTCATAACCCATTGGCATTATCCAAACTGTCCTTGGTTCTATAGCTGCCATCAAGCACTTGTCTATGTCAACCATGAAACATGTCATTTTCATACTTCTCCACAATTATTTTAGGGATTCTCTCCCTTGCTTGCATTAAACTCTAGAAGTTTTTGAAGTAGCCCCAAATGGCAGTCCTTTGGGCTTGGGAGTCACCAAGGCTAAGAAGGTGGTCTCTTATTTTCCATGCTACTGGTCTGTCAGTTGTCCAATGCACACCTTGAATTCTTGGTATTTCATTCATAAAATAGAAAAATAAGCATATAATCAAGGAACCATATTTGAAGGAATTTTTCTTATCTTTCTTTATCTTGCTCAAATTCTCAATCAATTGATTTCGTAGTACTTCAGAAAGATCATAATCAGTATTTTCTTTCAACATTTGATAGGCTTCATATATTGCAGTTCCGGAGACAGACTTTTCTCTACTGGAGTGGTAAATTTTGTACCTAATCACCATGGAGGTGAATTTGACATCTGGTTCTATAATATCATTGATATTCATTCCCCTTCTATCAAACTTGGCACCTGTAGCATCAGTCATTGTCTAGTTTTTCACGGCTTTCAGCAAGGGCAATCCACTGGTTGAATTTAATCCAGTTACAATCTTGATGACATCCTTTGTGATCTTGAATGGTTTCAATAACCATATGAATTCATCATGTATTCGGCTTAAATATATCAAACCCATTCATTTTCATCAAATGCCAGAAACCTAATGACTTGCAAAAAAGTTTGCTTTCTAGGGCCTTGTATTCTGGTTTCAATTTGTGGCTATCATCCGTTAAGTAGTTGTTAAGCAAATCCAAGAGTTTTAGGTCTCCAAATTCATCTATGTTACAGTGGATGTATGCCCTAATATCCTCAATATGTAGTACACCATGTGGAACCTCAAAGAATGCGCCCAACGGTTCAACTTCAACTGATTTGTGTGGATGCTTCTTGAATATTGGTCAAGGCCTTTCAATTATATCAACAACTAGAGGAGTAGCCATATGCAGAAATTAAGAACTCAAAAAAAATTGCAAGAAATAGGAAATACCTTGTTACGCAGATTAGGGTTTTTGCTTGGGAATCTTTTTCTCACCTCCAAATCTTGAGAATTCTCAGCTTTGAGCTCATCCACTTATTTCTTCTTGTTTTCTCTAAATGCAAAGTGTTTCAAATGAGGAATGAATGACCCTTTTAAGCTTTGTATCACCTAATTTTCCTTTGTAATAAATGTTCTGCCCTAGCACATCTAGTTGCTCTATTTTTGAACAGTCTCTCATGTATCACTCCTAATTTGCCATAATCACTTCCTTTCTTCCAGAAATTCTTCCAAATGTTTTGAGTAAATTCAAGGTACCTTTTTTCATTGTGCCAGAACCAGGCACTCAACTACTAGCTGGGGGATTTTTTATTTTTGATGCAACTCCCCCTGAGCCAGAGTTCCTAATTTAATTGCCTGAAGAATTATCTGCACCGGATTCCGGTGTGGACCCATCACTCTGGTTCATATTTGATTTCTTCACCCATGTCTCACTTGTTTCATTTTGGATCTCATTCTCTTCAATTTTTCTTTTTCCCTTATCTTGTCTCTGCTCATCTGGTTTTCTATTTACCGGACCTCTTCCTTCATTGGTCCTGCCTCTGTAGAATCTTGCAAAATGACTGGATCAGTTACAATGGAAGCACACAATATTTCTTTGCCCATTTGATTGATTTCCTCTTGATCTATACTGATTTTCCATATGTCCAAATCTATTGCATGCAAAACATTTGCCATTGAAAGATTTTCTATTTCCTCTATCATTCATTATCATACCTCTACATTCATTGGATTTATGACCATACTTCTTACAATTAAAGCATTTATGGGAGAAGAATGGATTATTTTGATTTATTCTACTTCTGCATTGAGTGGCTTTGTGACCAAATTTATTGCACGTGAAATAGTTTCTGTTGAAAGATGGATACCTTTGAGCTTTAGGCTATCTTATCAAAGGTTTTCTAGGTCTGTTTCTCTCATTCCTTGGTTGAAAGTTTCTTTTTCCAGATCTGGAGCTTTCACCTTTTTCATATCAAAGACCATGCTTGTCTTCAACTCATTTCTGACCCTCAAGTATTGCTTCAAGTTTGGATGAACTTATCTTGAACTTCTCCTTATATTCATTTGCAACTTCTAGATCATGTCTAAGAATGACAATTTGTCTTTCAAGATCTCTTTCATTGTCTTTGCTTTCCTATAGATAAGATTTTAGATGACCAGCAATACTATCCAATTTGTAACATTCATCAGTTCTTTCTTTTAAAGTTTGATTTAAATCTTCTTCAGTCTTCTTCCTTTGCTCAATTTCTTTGGTAAACCTCATTACCCCAGATTCCATCTTAACTTTTAGAACAACAGCTTCTTTTGACAGCTTATCACACTCCTTTATTTTTTCTTCCAAGGTTTCATTCATGTTATTTTCTTCAAAAACATTAGATAATTGTAGAAGTAGCTCCTTGTTCCTTCCTAAGATTTCTTTAATTTGTCTTTTAATATTTCAATGGTGTCATCAGCATCCTTGATTTCATTTTTCAAATTATAGATTTCTGCTTTGGACTGATCAAGATCTTTTAGAGCCAACTGAAGTTGATCCTTGAGTGAACCCATTGAAAAACTTTTTTGAAGATCTTACCTTAAGCTATTAAGCTTCTTTTAAGGAACCTTTCTCTGATACCAATTGTTGGTTTAGGTCCGGACGACTGAGAGGGGGGGTGAATCAATTGTCACACATTTTTAGTCTTTTTTCCTTTTAATCAATTTAATGATATAAACATTTCAGCATCAATCAATAACATGTGAACAGAAAACATAAATAACATATTTGACACCAAGATTTTGATGTGGAAACTCAATTAAGGGAAAAACCATGGTGGGGGTTATGCCACAAATATTAATACCCTGTTAAAAGTATTTTTACAAATGGGAATGCACATGTGTTCGGGCTCACTACCCAGAGCTCACTACTCAAGTAGAAGGTTCACTACCTATGGAAACATTACAAGAGAATAACAGAGATTTGAACTGATTAATAGCATCTACTTATGCAAGAATTTCAGTTCTGGTTAAGTGCAAAAATTGATCTTACACATTTCATCTTTGCTCTACTCTTCTTACTGTTCTGCCTCCATTCACACTTTGGATTTCTATTCTTCACACATTCACCTTGTTCACACACACTTCACACACTAAATCATCCAATTTCATCAAATATATATATCCGCAATATGATCTACAATCATTCTACCAATTGGCTTCAACAACACTTAGAACTTTTATGAATGCTCTGCTCTGTTAGCTAGATCTATGCATAGCTTAAGGTGCAGACTAAAACTTGCTCTTGAAAATCATTACTCATGTCGGCCACTCTCACTGATCATTATGATTTGTCCAACAAACTATTGATAACTGAGAGGGGGGGTGAATCAGTTATCCTAATTATTTCTTCTTTCTGAACTTCCTTATTAATCAATGCAGCATTAATTCAAACAAGCAAACATAACCATGAAATAGAGAAACACATGACAATATTTTTGATGTGGAAACCCTGTTAAGGGAGAAAACCACAGGGTGATTAACCTAAAGATTATTCTCTGCTAGAAGAATAAGGAAAAACACAATGGCACTTGCCAATTAGGGCTCACTGCCCGAGCACACTGCTCACAAGAGGCACACTGCCTACAAGAGACTCACTCTCTACAAAAGGAATGTAATCAAATACTTGAACTAATGTAGGAGCATCTACATATGCTGGAGTTCAGTTCCGGTTAGGCTCAATACACTGATTTGCTGCACTTCATCTTTCTTCTTCTCTTATGCTGCTCTCTTTACATACCAGATCTTCCTTACTGCTTTTGCTCTGCACTTCTGCTTTTATTCACACATTATTTACTCACACAACAAGTTTTCACAACTAAATCCATCGTGCATATATATCTGTACAAGTGATTTCATCACCTTTCAAGTCGGCACCCGAAATAGTCAATCTTTTCACAAACTCTGATCTGTCGGCTGAATCATTACACACCAAGTAATGTGGATCAAGCATATACTTGTAAAAGTCATCAATCATGTCAGCCAAACATAACTTATGCCTTAAGAACCTTTTCCACCATCCGTAACACATCCAGAAAATAGTCTGATGTTCTGTCAGTCAGTTCTTCCTCTGTTCACACTGTCACTCAGGAACCCAGTACTCAAGTATTCATATCTTTTACCTCATCTATCACTGGAGGCTAAATCCTTGGAATCTATCACTCAAGGTAGTCTTATTGACTTCCCCAAATCCGTACTTCACCAAGATACTTCCTCTGAGAGATCCGGACTTATCTGTCGGACCTTGCCACATGCTCTGTTCTTGTTTACCGAACCACAACAATCTTCACTCTGACTTCCGGTAGAGACACACCATGTCTTGCGGATGTGTGGGATGAACTTTGTTGCCATCAATGACAACAATCATGAATCCATATAGTGTCTCTTGCCAACAATCTCCCCCTTTGGCATTGATGGCAACACTTAGTGAAAAATGACTAAGTGTTTACACTATGCTCCCCCTTGGCTGATGCTCTATTTTTATATACATTTTCTGGAGCTCCCCCTTAGTTGGATTCCTCATTTTTCACTGCTCCTCACTTCCCCTTTGACATCAATGGCAAAGGGTAGGGTCCACATAGCAAAATTTTCAAAATTTTAACTATACTTAGCCGCTTATTACATACTCACATAAACTGAAGAATGTCTGCAAAAGATGTCTGCAATTGGACGAGTGTTGCAGCCCAACTCTGTTTCATCCTGTCCAAAATTGAGATGTGACCACTCAACAGGAACGTAAAAGCTTCTGCCCTCTTAAAATCTGTCAGATCATTGGTCTGGGCGGTAGTCTGAGCATCACTTATGGCCTCATGCATGGCCTCTAACTTAGGGATAATAATCCTCCTAAGTTCACTCATCCGGCTAATTATGTTCTTCCTTTCCTTCTCAAAATTCTTTATTGCATTTGTGATTGCAATAGTCTGACACTCTTGATTTACTATGGAGGAAGAAAAACTTTGAGACAAACTTAGTAGTTTATCCTCTTGCTCTTTTATTTTCTTTTATCCAGGAGATACAAAATTTGTATACTTCACCGCCATCTTTAAGAGCATTTTCTAAGCTCTTTATCCCAATATTCATGTTTCTCCTATCATTAATGATCAAACCCTATACCTCAAAGAACTTTTTATCCAAAAACTCCTTCCGGACCTTTTCTTCAGCTGACTTTTCTAGAGAATCAAAATGTGTACTAACACTGCTGACTAGGGTTTTGAGATTACCGGAAGAGGAGGCTGTGGGATCCTTCTGAAAAGATGGCATGATCTTTTCCAGCACTCTGGATGCTACCTCCATAAGCTCACAGTCTTCCATGTGAGATTTCAATAGTTTCTCTTTGACCTTCTCATTTGCAAATGAGGCTATTTTCATTGTTTGCATCGGTGACAGAGAGTCAAAATCTAATGGTCCTTTTAATAGGTCTGGTTCATCAATTTCTATAGTTGCTTTTGTCAAAAAGTCCTTGACTAATTCTGCAATGTCTCTTGCCAGAGATAGATTTTTCTTTATTTCTGCATTCTTAGGGCTATTTCTTGGAGCTTTCTCTCCTTCTACAACTTTAGTACTGTCATCTTCTTTTTCCTTCACCTCTACTTCTTTCTCCTATAATCTTTCTTCTCCTTTAGATCCAGAGACTGTAGGGGAAACCAGAGGAGAAATGTTAGTCTATTTAGGGCCCACCTCTTTTGTCATTTTCTCAGTAGTTTCTTCTGCAACATTTGTGGTCAAGGGGTTAGTACCCAAGTCCTCTATAGTAGGAAGATTAAATCTTTTGAAGGCCTTCCGGAGGATCTCTTCTATGTCCTTGGCTACCTTGTCAGTCTCACCAAGCATAAGTTGATTCATCCTTGCTTTGCTTCTGAACTCATCCTTACAATCTTTGAATACCATATTCATTGTCTTGGGGTCAATTGAAGGATATCGCTGAATTGCTATTTGTTCCCAGATTTCTAGATCTTTAGCTTGGGCAGTATTCTTTCTTGTTTCTAGTTCCTTCTCCAAGCTTTTAGGGATCAGAGATATAATTTCAATAAATGCTTTGTTGTAGATATTTAGGTACCTGACTGTGGCATCTTGCAATATCTTCTGATCTGCTTCACCATAATCATCATAGAACTCAACCATTGGCTGAAGATTTTCATCCACTGTGACTGATTTGATTATGTTGTCAATGTGAAGAGTGGGTTTTTCAACATATTCCTCTGTCTTTTCTTCTTCCTTCTGTCTGGTAGAGGGTTGACCAGATGTTTTCTTCTTTTTCTTCATTTTCCTGATTTCTTCATCAGATTCAATCTCCTCTTCATCCCTTTGACTGGCATAAGCTCTAGTAGCTTTTGTCTTTGTTCTCTTCTCTCCTTTGCCAGATGATTGTGCTTCCAGTTCTGATGTCCTTGAGCCTTTGGCAGAGGTAGGTGCAAATATCTTTGATGATCTGGTCCAGGTGGAAGGTTTTGTCGGAGCACTTTCCTCATTTTTCTTTCTGCCTTCTTCTCTTCCTCGGCCCTTTCCATCTTTTTCCTATGGGCATCAAGTGCCTCCTTTGAGATGCCAAGGCCTTCGGCAACATGTTCTACTTCTTTTCTCACTTTCCTTTTGATCTTTGGTTCTCTGAGTTCCACATGAATCTTTACACTTAGTTCCTCAAAGGTTCCAAACCTTTCTGCCTTTGGATCCTTTGGCTGACTTAGCATGTGTTGAACATGCAGCTCCACAATTTGTTCATCAACTTCATACCCCATGGGCGTGATCCATACAGTTCTTGGTTCTACTACCTCCATTAGGCATTGATCAGTCTCTACCATAAAACATATTGTGTCTTTGTATTTCTCAACAAGAGACTGGGGAATCCTTTCTCTTGCATGCATCATGTTCTGAAAGTTCTTGAAATATCCCCACATGGCTGTATTTCTTGCTTTAGCATCCCCAAGCCCATGCAAATAGTCTTTGATCTGAATTGCAACTGGTCTGTCATTCTGCCATACCCAACCATTGGATCCGGGAAGCTCATTCATGTAAAAAAAATAGGCAGAGTAACAAGTCGCCATACTTGAAGGAGTTCTTCTTATCCTTCTTAATCTTTTGCAAATTTTCCAAAAGTTGGCTTAGAAGAAGCTCACACAAATCATAGTCATCATTTTCTTTCAGCATTTGATAGGCTGTGTAAACTGCAGTTCCCGATACTGAATTTTCCCTACTGGAGTGATAAATCTTGTAACCAATTATTATGGAAGCAAATTTGACATCCGGTTCAGTGATGTCTTCAATTGTCATAGCTCTCTTGTCAAATTTTGATCTGGTTGCATCACTTACTGTTTGATTCTTGACAGACTTGAGAACAGGTATTCCACCGAATGAGTGCAGACCGGTTACTGCCCTAATTGCATCTTTGGTGATCTTAAATGGTTTAAACCATAGGAAATTGTCATGCACTCTACTCAATACATACCGGACCCATTCATCTTCTTCAAAACAAGGGAAATGAATGCGCTGTGCAAAATGCTTATCCTGGATGGCTTTATACTGAGGTTTAATCTCAAAAGAATCATCTAACAACTATTTGTGATAGATATCTACTAACTTTAATTGCCCAAATTCTTCAATACTCGCATGTATGTAAACCCTAATATCTTCGGTGTGCAAAACGCCATGCAGAGCACTGGA
This sequence comes from Cunninghamia lanceolata, assembly GCA_027924645.1. Classification (NCBI taxonomy): domain Eukaryota; kingdom Viridiplantae; phylum Streptophyta; class Pinopsida; order Cupressales; family Cupressaceae; genus Cunninghamia; species Cunninghamia lanceolata. Next base: position 1,854,970 of record BSBN01000030.1, read on the forward strand.
AAATGCTCCTAGGGGATCTACTTCCAAGGATTTGTAAGGATGTTTCTTAAATGTAGGGTGAGGTCTATCAAAAATCTTTACTATATTCAGAGTAGCCATCATCAAACAATCTTACTGAAGGATATCAAGAACAAAGAATACCTTTTATGCAGTTTAGGGCACACGATGAAATCTAGATTGAGCTGTATGAAGAATCGTCTTGTTCTTTTGGGAGAAGTTGTTTGCAAAGCTCCTTTTCTCTCTTCTTCTTGAATGCATAATGAACAAGTGATTAATGAGAAAACCCTTATATTGCTCTGCAAACCCTAATGTCAGGTTTCAATAAATGCTCGACCTAAGTTATTCCGGTTGGCCTTATTCGGATGACTTGAAGAACCGGATCAGTCCTGATCTTTAAACATCATGCAGATCTTCCAAATCTTAACCATAGTTTGTTTGATTGTTTCCCTTATGAACCCTTCAATCCGCAACTCTTCTTGTGCCAATTCCGGCACCAATTGACTGGCTGGAGGAACAAGGTTTTCTTTGTGTCTCCCCCTGAGCCAGAGCTCACTTTTTAATTTTTGGAAGGAATATCAGCACCAGAGTCTGGTGCGGATCCAACCTCTACATTCTCTGTACTTTTCTTCACCCAAATCTTGCTCATCTCACTTTTAACTTCATCCGCATTCACTTTTTGTTTACCCTTATCTTGATTCTGATTATGATATACCGGACCTCTTTTGTCCTGATTCTTGCTTCTGTAGAATTTTGCACTATGACCGGATCTATTACAGATTTGGAAAACAACATTTCTTTGCATATTTGACTGATATCCTCTTGATCTGCATTGATTAGCCATATGACCTATTCTATTGCATGCAAAGCATCTACCATTGAATGTTTTGTTCATTTGCATATTTCTGCATTCATGAGATTTGTGACCATACTTTTTGCAGTTGAAGCACTGTCCGGAGAAGGATGAATTATTCTGATTCATTCTTTTTCTGCACTGATTAGCTTTGTGACCAAAGTGATTACAGCTGTGGCAATATCCATTGAAGGATGGATATCTTTAAGCATTAGGTTGTCTTACCGGAGGTCTTCTAGGTCTGTTCCTTAGAATTTCTGATCCAAAATTCTTCTGACCAGATCCGGAGCTTTCTCCTTTCTCATATCCCAAACCACACTTGTCATCTACCTTCTTTTGACTTCCAAGAAGAACTTCAAGTTGAGCAGAACTTATCTTGAACTTCTCTTTATATTCATTTGTTGTTTGAAGATCCCTTTTGAGAGAGACAATTTGATCCTCAAGTTTTTCTTCATTATCTTTAGCATCTTCAAGATCAGATTCAAGATGTCTGATAATTCTATCCATCTGGTGGCAATCTTCTGATTTCTCTTTGAGAGATTGTCTTAGATTATCTTCAGTTTTTCTTTTCTCTTCAACTTCTTGGGTAAACTTCATGACTCCTGATTCCATTTCATGTCTTAGCATAATGATTTCTTTTGATAACTTTTCACATAACTTGGTTTTCTCAGTCAGCTCTTCATTTGCATCATTTGCTTCACCTTGTCTTGCCAATTGCTGAAGTAGCTCCTTTCTCTTTTTCATAGAGAGACTTAATTTGTCTTTTAGTTCTCTCATGAAATCATCAGCCTGTTTGAGTATTTCCTTTAATTCATTGACTTCAGAGTTTGACTGTTCAAGATCCTCAAGGGCAGTCTTGAGTTGCTCCCTTAAACCATATGCATCCATTTGGATTCCCAAATCTTCCTCGAGTTGTTAGACTCTGTTAGGAGGAACTTAGCTCTGATACCAATTGTTGACAACTGAGAGGGGGGGTGAATCAGTTATCCTAATTATTTCTTCTTTTTGAACTTCCTTATTAATCAATGCAACATTAATTCAAATAAGCAAACATAACCATGAAATGGAGAAACACATGACACAATATTTTTGACGTGGAAACCCTGTTAAGGGAGAAAACCATGGGGTGATTAACCCAAAGATTATTCTCTGTTAGAAGAATAAGGAAAAACATAATGGCACTTGCCAATTAGGGCTCACTGCCTAAGCACACTGCCTACAAGAGACTAACTATCTACAAAAGGAATGTAATACAATACTTGAACTGATATAGGAGCATCTACATATGCTAGAGTTTAGTTTCGGTTAGGCTCAGTACACTGCTCTGCTGCACTTCATCTTTCTTCTTCTCTTATGTTGCTCTCTTTACATACTGGATCTTCCTTACTTCTTCTGCTCTGCACTTCTGCTTTTATTCGCACATTATTTACTCACACAACAACTTTTCACAACTAAATCCATCGTGCATATATATCCGCACAAGTGATTTCATCACCTTTCAAGTCGGCACCCAGAATAGTCAATCTTTTCACAAACTCTAATCTGTCGGTTGAATCCTTGCACACCAAGTAATGTGGATCAAGCATATACTTGTAAAAGTCATCAATCATGTCGGCCAAACATAACTTATGCCTTAAGAACCTTTTCCACCATCAGTAACACATCTGGAAAATAGTCTGATGTTCTATCAGTTAGTTCTTCCTCTATTCACACTGTCACTCAGGAACCCGGTACTCAAGTATTCATATCTTTTACCTCATCTATCACCAGAGGCTAAATCCTTGGAATCTATCACTCAAGGTAGTCCTCTTCACTTCCCCAAATCTGCACTTCACCAAGATACTTCCTCTGAGAGATCCGGACTTGTCTGTCGGACCTTGTCACATGCTCTGTTCTTGTTTACCAGACCACAACAATCTTCACTCTGACTTCTGGTAGAGACACACCGTGTCTTGCGGATGTGTGGGATGAACTTTGTTGCCATCAATGACAACAATCATGAATCTATATAGTGTCTCTTGCCAACACAAACAACTTCCATACATCCAGAATCAAGATCTTTTTCAAGGTCGGCCTATTCTTCTTTTGTCTGCTCTGACAAACTAGAACCTGGTACATAGAGGCTAATATCTTTTGAATCCTTCATCACCGGAGGACAAAAATCTAGATTTAGACTATCTTGATAATGTACATGACTCTCCTAGATCTGCAGCTAATCATGACTTCCCACCGGAGAGATCCGGACCAAAATACTGCACCCTGTTGCTGCTCTGTAACTGTCCAGACTTAGACAAATTCTGAATCTGACTTCTGGTAAGCACAAATTGTGTTATGCAGATGATTGGGATGATTTTAGTTGCCATCAATGACAAGATATATCATGCCTAGCAATGTCTCTTGCCAACATCTTCCCACTACAAGTGTTGATGAAGAAACTGATGTTCTTGTCAATTCATCTACTCTAGAAATAAATTTGGGTCAAGAAACTGATACAGATGGTAGAATGTTTGAGGAGGAAGAGGAGCCCATAGTTGACTCTCAAGTGAGAACTTCTCTGGCATAATAGACTAAGGATAATACTGACAAAGGAGAAACTGAGGAAGAACTGGTAAATCTTCCACTTGAACAAGTAGAGGTAACCAATAAGAATATGGAATTAGATGATCTAGAACAAAATTAGAAAGAAGAGGTGCCTACTATATCAAGAGACACTGTTGCATCAGAGAAAGAAGTTCTAGAGAAAGAGAAACAAGATGTGGATGAACCGGATTGTCTACATAGCCCAATAAATCTAGATACACTGTCTCCGACACAAAAGTTTAAGTGGATTTCAATTTTTCAGGCAAAGGCTCAAGAAGAGATGTTAAAATCACACATTGAGGATAGTGAACTGATTGATGAAGCATCAAGAATCTTAGAAAAGCTACTACCCACCTTCAAAAGGGATTTATCCATGCCCTCATCAAGTCATCTGAAGGGGCTAATAAATTCAGTAAGTAAACAATTTGAATCTTTTGAGAAATTTGCATAAACAAAGGTAAGGCAAGAATTTGATGAGAAAAGATTAGAAGAATTGAAAATAATGATAGCAAAGGACAAAATAATATTAGACAATACAATAGCCAGCATTCAAAAAGTTGTGAAAGATGCTGGAGATATGTACAAGTTCTATTTGTCCTGGCCTAAAACTGCTCAAAAGATTGAAGAAAAGATCAAAGATTTGGAACAAAAATTGTTGTATATCTCTGAGAAATTTGATCTAGAAGCAGAGTCAGTCATAAGGACAAAAATAGAAGTCATTAATATTCACAATGAATTGACTGACTTAACAAATCAAAAGTACCAAATAAAAAGTAGGATGGGACAAATCAGAAGGTTAGTTTATCCAAAGCTAGACTCAATGACAAATCTTATTACAGAGGCCAAGTTAGCTGTCCAAGCGGACACAACTTTTGATCTTAAAAAGGCAAAAGCCTTAGTTTTTCTTCTCAGTGGTCAAATTCATATTCTAGAAAATGCAAAGAAAAGCTAGGATGCTGAGTGGACACTGATCAAAAACATATTTAATGATGTTCTTAAACACATGTAATATTAAAATGAAGATTGCACTTATAAATATACGGCAGAATATATTAATTTTTGAAATTTTGACAAACTTTTGGCTCTGGATCACACCCTTTGCCATTGATGTCAAAGGGGGAGAAGTAGATCAGTGAAAAATGGATAATCGTCTTAGGGGAAGCAAGAAAATAAAGTGTATAGAATAAGGGGGAGTAGTTAAGCATTTTTCACTAAGTGTTGCCATCAATGCCAAAGGGGGAGATTGTTGGCAAGAGACACTGCTCTAGTATTGACTTGTATGTTGTCATTGATGGAAACAAGGCTCAGAGAACCTATCTCCATGACAGGAAGAGATATCTGTGGAAGAACATGTTGGATTCCAGGTCCAGGTGACAGAAAATGGCTAAGTATGGAAAGTATTCTGAGTGGAAGATAGTAAGTCAACTAGTATGCCTTCGCAATTGAAGACTCGTAGATGCAGTTCATGTATGATGTAAGTTGGTGTTTGATAGTGTTATGCCTCAAAGAGTAAGTCTTGATCCTCTCCGGAAGTCATCTTGAAGAAATGTCTAAGTCTGGGTAAGCAAAGGTATAGCAGTAACAGTGAACAGGGTCTAGTGCAGTGGTCCGCATTCCCCCACAGATAAGTATTTTGTTATGTGGTTGTAAGGTGTTGTAAACACTTGTATGAAGTATCTTATTCCAGAGTTATGAGATCTAAAGTCCACCAGAAGGTTAGCTACAAGCTACTAAGTATCGGCATAATGTTTGACAGAGTTTGACAGAGACAGAGTCTAAGTTCTGATGATTTGCATTTCTCCACAAGATGATATAATGCCTTGCAGTTCTAAGGGAAAGATTGGGAATGTGTAAAGAGTCCTTGATATGATTTGGAAGGTGTTTTGAGATCCTCAATAGAAGTTGCAAGCCAACAGATGAACCTGTTAAGTATGCTTTTGAGGAACAGACCGACTGGTGAGATAAATCATGATGCAGAGAAAAGATAGTGTGTGAAAGATCTATGTAAGTAATTGAATGATTAGAGCTGACCTATATGAACACATTTGGGAGAAGTTTTGGGTCCGTGTGACCCATAGTGCATTGGATTGAGCGATAAGGTACATCTTTCTATGTACACGTTTCACTTCTTGAATGTTAACCTGATTATGGATTAAATCATGATACGGATATATACAAGACCAATAATCTTCAATTGAGTGTGTGGATGTGTGAGTAGTGTGTGTGGGTGATGTGAGCATGTGAATAGAAGAGCAGAATTAGAAGAGAAGCAGTGATGAAGACTTGGGATTCAGAATTCACTTGCTAAAAGACGACACCCTGGCATAGTGACAGATGCTTAAGCAATATTCATTTATCATGTGTGATTTGGTTGGAAGCAAGCTTTTGTCATCAAGGTAGTAAGATGGAACTGAGCCTCCAATAGGGTTTAATAGCCCTCATTATACTCTTGCTAGGTTTAGGGTTGAGGCAGTGAGCCTGCTAAATCTAGTTGTACTTCATGGCAGTAAGCCAGCATGTTCTAGGCTCGTGGAGTGACCAAGCCTGAACATCACTTTTGTAAAGATTGCAATATATATATATGAGAGTTAATCCTCTCTGTGGTTTTTCCCATTTTGGGTTTTCCACATGAGAGGAACCTCCTGCAACAATATAATGAAGAATGCCTGAAATAATAGAAATAGCAGAACACAGAAGGAATTTATTGATCGCAGGCCACTTCGAGGGGGAAACCTCCTTTGAGCAAGCTCAATACAATAAACTCATGGATGCCTTCATTGGCCTCAACACGTACTTATATACTAAGTCTAATCTAAACAACTATTACTTCCCATGAATGTGGGATAATACAATATACTCACGGGATGACTTACAAAGCATATGCGTCCAAATGTAATATACTAACAAAGTAAAGAGAAGGGTTAAACACGGGTTCCTAACATCCCCTCCCTCTTAGAAAAGCTTTGTCCTCAAAGCGTAAGATGTGGAAATTGTTGTTGAATCTAAAGGAGTGGTTCCCCTATAGCATTCTCTAGGTGCATTCCATGCCACTGAATTAATACATCTGTGATGGATCGGGAGCAAAGAAGATGAGTGCGTGTGTCAAGGATTACCTCTCGCTCCAAAAGGATGGATCCTTCATTATTCAGTTGTGGTAAAATAGTTTGTGCTCTGTCGTTGGCACCAAGAAATTTCTTTAGACAAGAGACATGAAATATTGGATGAACGTGGGAAGGAGCCAGCTTATGATCCCCAATTAGATTTTAGGTGCGGAGAACAGTGTCGACTGCCTGAACTTGTGAACTGCTGGGGGAGTATGGAAGGAGCACTGGCAGTGCCTGACCATTGATTGCTTCATATGGAGTCATGTTAAAGGTAGTGTGGTAGGAGGTATTGTACCACCATTCAATGAAAGGGAGCTACTTTGCCCACTAATGTTGTTGTTCTGAGGTATCACATGTAGCCACAATATGTTGAATTGCCCTATTCATTCCCTTCCAAAAGAAGTGATGCCATGCCCACTCATAAGTTTTGAGGAACCCAGAGTGCCCTACCGATGGAGAAACATAGAGTTCATAGAAGATAGCTTGCGGGATAGATTCCAACCAATTTGGAATAGACATAGAAATAGCTAAAAGAGAAGCTTGGTCATCACATGTGCGAGAAAGAGAATCTGCCACAATATTGTCCTTACCCTTCTTGTAAGTGATCTCATAGTCATAACCCATGAGTTTTCTGATTCATTTTTGTTGTGCTGGGGAGAAGACCCATTGTTCTAGGAAATATTTTAGGCTCTGGTGAGCCACCCTAATGCAAAAATGATTCCCTAATAGGTATGGCCACCACTTTTGTACTACATGCAAAATAGCCATCATTCGTTGTAGAGTCGAAGGAGTAGTGAAGACCATGGATGGTTGCATCTGAATGGAGTGAAGCTAAGCGATGACACCATGTGAATTCTTCTAAAGAAGCTTTTCCAGGTGATGTGAAATTATGATGCTGAGAGACCCCAGTTGTAAGCCCTTCAATGTGTGTTTGTGCCCATTGTCTGAAAACTGCATCCAAAGTTCAGCAAAATCCCATAAGATGGGTCCAAGTGTGCATAACCATTGGGCACCCAAAACCACATCACATCCACCTAAGGGCAAGACAAACATGTCAGAGTGCAGGTTATAATCTCCAATAGAGATATGCACACTGTGACACTTCCCTTTGCAAGGTAATGTGCCCCCATTTACAATCATGACTTCAAAGTTTGAGCAAGGATGAACAAAACAATCCACCTGTTTGGCTATTCGAGGGTCAATGAAGTTATGAGTACTACCGGAATCAATGAGTATTGTAAGAGGGAGCTTCTTGAAGTAACCCTTGACCCGCATAGTTTGTGGGGTGGTGACTCCTACTATGGCATGGAGAGAGATCTCTGGGTGGTCTTCCTAAGAAGTAGGGTCAACAGGCGACTACTGAGTTTCAACCTGATCAGCTACTGTATCCTGAACATCTGCATAAACTTCAGTTTCAGGTAGAGAATCCACATCCAAGAGATAGAGCTTTTTCTCAACACATCTATGTCCCTGAGTGAATTTGTCATTACAATTATAACAAAGCCCTTTTTCTCTACGTGCCTGCATCTCTGCTTCAGTCAAATGTTGGATAGGAGTTGTTCTAGGATCTAGCATTATTTGAGGGCATTGGGGATCCATATTTCTGAATGGAACAAAATTGGATTTGGAGCATTGTTGAGTTGTGATCTTGCCCTCCACCAACTTAGCCAACCCTAAGGCTTCCATCATTGTGCTTGGACAAAACATTTTAACCTCAGAGTGAATTGCATCCTTCAAACCACTGACAAAACAACTCCTGAAGAATTCATCAGACAATCCCTCTGTGTTATTGGACAATTTTTTAAATTCTGTCTAATATTCTCTCACAATGCCTATTTGGTACAATTTTGTGAGTGCTCCTGTGAAGTCATCAAAAGCACTAGGGCCAAATCGTTGCAAAATGAGTTTGCAAAAATCTGTCTATTTTGGCTCTTCGTGAGCTTTGATGTACCAACGGAACCATTGAAGGGCTTCATGTTCCAAATGAAAGGAGGCAAGTGGGACTTTGTTGACATCAAAAGTATTATGCAGACTGAAATATTATTCTGCCCGATATATCCATCTAGTTGGATCATCACCATTGAAGTGAGGAAAATCAAGCTTCGGTCCACGAAAATTGCCAAAAGAAGAAAACTCTATATCTGCAGAAGACTCTGGCTACCGTGTATTGTTCATGGCTGTGTTAGGAAAGTAAAAATTTAAAATTTTTACTATCTTCTCTCTCCACCATATTTGAATAGACCCTAAAAAATATCCCAAAAAACCATAGTAAAAATCTAATGTATCTCACAGGATGTCTATAGATGAGCAGTGCTAAAATACTTAAAGGTCAATCTATCAGCAAGATGTCGTATTGCTTACACCGATACATGAAGAATCATTTGAAAATAACCATCGGTGTGAGAATAGAGATCGAAAAGAGATTTATAGAATTCACCGATGGAATAAGTAATACCGATGACCTTTCATCGGCAAGAGAACCAAGTAGTCATACCAATTGGTATGACCGATAATCATTGAAGGATCCTTCAAAAGCTACCCCGACGGTATATATCATACCGATGAAGTATTTCGGCAAGGGTTTCACCGAACATCCTGCGGGGGCAATGAAGCAAATAGCCATCGGCAAGAAATGAATTATCGGGACGAGAAACAAATAAGTCTCTGATACTCAATATCTTGGCGAAAAGAGAGCTTTCGGTAAGACTCACAGCGATACAGATATCTATCGGGATGACTCAACATATCGGGACAAAGGAATTATGTCTTGCCAATTTACAAGTCACGGCGATCAAAAGGTGTCGATGACACTTTAATAGACTCTATCTGATAAGGAATACGAAATGACCATCGGGGAGATGATTGGGATCGAGTTATCTTTTAAAAGCTATCCCGATAGTATATCTCATTTCGATGGGGATAAATTCATACCTGTTGATGAGAAGTTTTACTTATAGCGGTAAGACATTAACAGAGTCATTCCGATCCAAAGTAAAAATGACTATCGGTAAGACAACAAAGCTCGGGGAAACATAAATATGTTATCCCGATAGTATTGATCACCCCGATAAACAAATTACTATCGGTGAGACTCTTACCGATAGTTATATTGGTAAGACTCATTATGTCGGAGGGAAATCTAAATCACACGGCGATGAAACAGGTCCTGCCGATGGTCACGCCGATTGATTGTTTACGCCATAAAAAGCATTAGGATCGCCCAGACATTTTAAAAGTCACGCCGATAAGAGGAGTTATGGCGATGTGACACTTCACAGCGATGAACATTGAATTGATCAGACAATTAAATACAAACGGCTATGAAATCTTTTACGATCATTGTAATTGCAAGGTCATTTGAGAAGAGAATACAGAGGAACTCTTAAAGCAAAAGCAGAGGATTTCGACTACAGCCACCGAACGACAGGTACATACATACAAACCATTGTGTAGCCTGTGTTTAAATTCTCTGCCAAAGTCTTAAATATGGAGACTCCGGGAAAGGGAAAAGGAAGAAAATCACAAGGGGAAACCAGTAGGTCTAAAAAATAGAAAACTGAACAAACCCCTGAGGAAAAGATAAAACACAGAAAACTCAACCAGGACTTAATTGACCAATTGCCTGGGTCAACTCCCAAGGCCAAAAGGTCTGCTCAACTCAGGGTAGAGGTTGAGAAATTAGAAGATAAACATAAGCGCCTGGGAGATATCTGGACCCCAATCAGGGGATATGAGCTTTTTAGATTCCATTATAATAGAAGGTTTAGGAATGCTCCTGTGTCAAACCCATGGCACTTGAATTTGGGAAAACTAGTTGTGCCTAATGTATTCCTGAATGTGGAACTCCTCCAACCGCTTGCCAAACATTATAATTCAAGCCTGAGAGCCCTCTACAACTCACAAGGAGAACCAATTGTGCATTTGTCAAAAAATGCTATTTGTGAGGTGTTTGATCTAGATGATTTATGCACTGTCCCTATTATTTATGAAGATCTGGAGAAAGAATATAGGAGAATGGATACAACTTACAATGGATGGAGGTTGCCCATTCATAGGCCCAGGGTTGAAGGAGAAGTGATGCCCTTAACTGAAAATGATGGTCCTCCTTTTCATGTAGCCATATTTAAACCATATATACAGTATACTTATTATTCTGTGGGCCAAGTCCTTGGTTAAGAAGTCCCCGAGTTCATGACTATCCCTCTAATGGTCATAGCCTGTGACATTCAGTGTCACAATGCGAGGTAGTTTGATTATGCTTCCTATATTGCTAATAGAATGGATTCTGGCTTATCTGCAATAAAAAACAGTGCCCCAGCATGCTCTTTTGAGCATTACTCAATGCTTATGCATATGGTGTTGTATTTCGGCCAGGAAGTAGGGTTATGGCCAAGTGAGTTTAAAGTTGTTACTGCAGATAAGAAAGGGGAAAAGATACCCATACAAATGTGGACCAGAATATGGGATAGTAGATATGCCCACTCCAGCTATACCCAATTTGAAGAACACTGTGTAAAAGTTTTGTACAGGTATTTTAATCACCCCTCTGAATATTCAATTTCTACTGAAATAAAAAGATTCCTTAGGCCAAAAGATTTTGGTGGCCCCCTACTGTCACTCATAATTGGGGAGACTGGTATTGCTTTGAGGATGCAACTATGATTAGGGTTTATGGTTTTGAGGATACTCCATTCATATTGCCCAAGACTGTCCCTGACAGGCTTGCATACTTAGAAATAATCAGGCAAATGCATTGCTCAAATGTAATGCATCTGAGTTCACATGATAAACAATCATTTATGCCCAGCACTTTATGTTTTGGAGATTTTACTGTGGTTTCAAAAGAAGGTTATAGTCTCATTTTGGACAAATTAACACACTATAATATGAGGAGTGCTGAGGCTAGGAAAGGGTTTGACCCTTAAGGTTTTATTGACTCTGCACGCAGAAAACAAAATCTTAGTGGATACATGCACATACATTATCCACATGACGATGTTATTAGAAACTTAGAAGAGGCTGAAGTTGAGTTGGTGATAGAAAAATATAACAGGGATTTGAGTGAAAAGAAAAAGCAACTAGCAGAGATTGAAGTTGTACCCTCTGAGAATGAAGAAATGGCAGATCGAGAACAGTCACAGGACAAAACAGCAAAAATGTCCAAGAGGAAAATGCTACAATATCAGCCTCCTGTTGTGCTACATGATGAGGAGGGGACTGCTGATGAGGATCCACGCCAAACATCTTATGATTCTTTCATCTCTAATGATAAATTTATTTAGTCAAAAGAATTTAAGTCATTCTTTTATAAATACAAAGGGAAAGAGATCAGAGAGTCAGTAGATGATGTTTCTGCTGATAATGAAACACAATTATTAGATATGCTGAAGGTAACAGTAGATAAAGAAATGCAGGACATGACACCTAGCAGGGGTAGACAATTGCTTAAGGATGCAGGCGTTATGATTTTTCCTGGCCTTGATTTAAATTCTACTTTAGTTTTTGATAGTTTCTTGAATAGCTCAAATGATAAATATAAACTTACTCCAGAAGGAGTTAATGAAGTATATATGGGAACAAGATACAACAATGATGAAAATTCCTTAATGATATGGGCGTTATATCCTCCCCATCAGAAAACGGCCATCATAGATACTGAAAAGACTTTTGGCCATGTCATGACTTTGAAAGCAGGGGAAACTGACCCTCTAATTACTGTAGACATTGGTATCAATGTTGCAAAATTGAACAAGGCACAAGCTCAAATGTTGATCAAAGAGAGAGATGCATACAGATTGAGCTATGAAAGATTGACAAAAGAAAATGATTACTTGAAGGATGTTGTTAAGAGTACTTTTGGTCAATCCACAAAAAGAATAACTCAAGGTGAGAGCTCACAAAGCATTCAAGCATTATCCCCTGACCAGGCAACACAAATTCAGATAGATGCATTTGTTACAATACTGCAGAGCAGGTATGCAAACATGGTGCGGTGGTTAAACCAATTTTGGGATAATTACTCAGAAAATCACAAAGCAGTTAAAGAACATGAAAGACTTGAAAAGAGAATATAGGATAAATTGATTGAGATACAAAACAGAAGTGTTACTGATAGTACAGATATCTCTAATGCAGGAGCATTGCTTAAACAGCACCAAAAATACTATGACAAACTTAAAGCTGATGCTAAGGAAGGTACCGATGCTTCAAATGTAGGAGTGCCTGTGTTATTTAAAGACAATGGAGAGGTAAAGAGCAAAGAAGAATGGATTGTTGATTGTCAAATCATATTACATGAGGCCACAGGAGCTCTCAAAGACAAAATTTCTGCATCTGGAGAAGCTTGCAGACACCTAGAAAGAATGGTCACACTTGATATGATTACCAGAGATGCTATTGACCTTACTGATCCTCACCGTGATCAAGAGTATTTAGATCACTTGGCTAAAGTTTATTTATGGCTGAATAGAGCCTAATCATGATTATGTAATAGTTGTTAATGTTTGTTAAGTTTCCAAAAGACTTATTGAAGAGTTGTCTCTTCATAGAAACATCTATATAGGTTCAAACAATTGGTGCTGAAAGATCATCCGCAGTAGAATATATCCATATACATAAGATACAATGTTTCGAAATGACTATGTTGCATATTTTATTTGAAGAAGAAGTTTGAAGTTCTCTGATTCAGTGGTTTTACTTTAGGTATCAGTTGTTTGTTAAAATTATTCAATTGTGTGGCTGTCTCCATTTCTGCATTTCCTTGTTATTCAGATTAATGTATCGAGTATATATTTAATTTGTCAGTACACATTTGTTGTATCTATGTGGTTAAATAGGTTGGCGTCCATTTGAGGAATTAAATCCTTTTGATTTAGTCACAGTAGCCTAGAAGTATTAAGTTTGGATTACTAAGTAGGGCCATATAATTAGGATTGCCATTCTGTCTCCAAAACAATATTATCTATTAATCTTGCTCATTCATTTCATTTGGTTCCTTCAAGTAAGGATTAAAATACCTTCTAGTGAATTATAAGATATCTGATTATATTGGTTGGATTATCAAGAAGAGTTTGTCGGAAACCACTAGTCCTGGTCCTTCAATTGACTCTGTTACCCAACAAGGCACTAGTCTTATTTAACTCATTATTTAAATCCTTTTACCTTGATATTGCTTATACAATTTCTACCAATCACTTATTAGACATTAGACATAGAATCAGTTAGCAAGCTTTTCATCTATCCTGCATCCTATGCCATTGTAGATAGATTTAATTAGTCCACACATTCACATTCAGACTGTTTTAATTTTCCAAGGTTTACCCGCCTAGGTGTAACAGGACCTAAACCGTAGGAAATCATCAAACCTTGAAGGTTGATTTCGTCAAGTTAGTTCAAAAACGTTGCAAATCTAAACATAGAGCTTGGCATCCTCTTAGGATTAGCAACCTGCATTTTTGAGACCTAGCAAATTGGCGACTCTACTGGGGAACTTAGTAAAAGACCTTAGAAATTAATCCTTTCTTCCATAGAGTCATTCCAGAAAATTTAATTTGGTAACTCTGCTGGTGATAAGAACTCTATAGATAAAATATAAACTTTTCCTATTTTAGGTGGCGACTCTAGTTACAATTATAACAAAGAATTCAATATCAAATGGATGGTAGGAGATCAAAGATGGAAGGTAAAAAATTGCAGTCATCTCCACCACTTAGAAACATTTCCAAAAGAAATGGAAATTTAAATTATTCTCACCAAGATAACAATCTGGATATCCAAGAGAATGATTCAGAGCAAAATATCTCAATTCACAACAAATTCACACCTCTGCATGATTCAAATGAGAACCTTAGTGGAGCAACTGATGATATTTTGGCAAGGTACAGACCCACTCCTCAAGAATAGCGTGATTATGATGCAAAGATCATGAGGGAGATTGATCAAAATCAAGCTGAAAATGACTTCAAGATGTCATTACATCAGGGAGAAGAGATGGGATATGAATTTTCAAACCAAGGAATGATTGATAATCTAGAACATTAGGAAATAAATAACAATGCAGAGAATTTAAAAGACATGAGTGAAGAGCAACAGGAAATACTCATGCTCCAGAAAGAACTTGAAAGGTACAAGATACAGGAAGAGAGAGTTGTTGCAGCAAGAAATTCAACAGAGGAAAAGTAAAGCCAAAACAGCTCCCCCAAAATATGTACCTCCACATAGAGGAAACATTTCATGAAATACACAGCAAAATACAGGTGGTGTTCAAAACTCACATGCATCCGGAAGTCATCAGAATACTATTCCCCAAAACCCTAGACCTCCTCCTATATGTAATGCATCTCAACATATGGCAAATGCTTACCCACCCCCTGGTCAACAATATTATAGACCACAAAATAATTACACAAATCCCCACATGAACCAACATCAACAATATGCATATCATCAACCACCAGGTGGATATAATTACTATCCCAATCCACCGCCTTTGAACTTCCCACCTCAAAACCTTGCAAATATATGTAGTCAATTTGACTTAACTGGATATCAGTTGTATCCATATCCTATCGATAGTACTTGGAGAAATATGGTTCCCAAGTTTACTGGAAACAATGCAATATCTGCGGAAGATCATATCAGAAGTTTTAATGCTTTTGTACAGGATATTGGTATGGATTGGGAAGACATTAGAATGAGGTTATTCATGATGTCCCTCACTGAAGATGCCAGAGATTGGTTTAACAGCTTGCCTGATGCCTCAATCAATTCAATAACTGACTTCCATAACCAATTTAAGGATCAGTATGGCAACCAATATGCTCTTGAGTTTGCATTACATGAATTGATAAGTATACAGAAGTATCAAAATGAGTCAGTATTTGATTTCAACTTGAAATTTTACAAGTTACATAATAAGGTACCACATGGAGCCAAGTTATCTAATCCAGCAGCACTGAGTATCTATATGAAAGCATTTGACCCCAAAATAGGGTACGAGCTTAGAAACAGGTGTCCTACAACCTTGGCCGAGGCATAGAAAGTGGCCCTAACTATTGAAAACAATAAGAAGGTTGCAGGAATGGTCAGTAAAAGGGATAATCATAGAAATCCTCAGAATCCAAATGTTCAACAGACTAAACCAGAGGGTCAGCATAGGCCTGAAAGACCTAGGTTGCATGATATGCCCTACAATACAAATTGGAAGGATGGAAGACCCATCGATAACAGTAGAAAGCAACCATATGGAAAGGATACTCCTGATCCCCTGAAAAGAAACATGGCACATATGGCAGAAAATAAACCTTGGTGTTTTGTGTGTAATTTACCACATTTACCTGAATACTGTGAGGTAGCTAAATCAATACAGCAAGAGGAAATGCTATATAGCTATAATAGAGTAATCACACCATAAATATGATGCAAGATACACCATGTGTGGTCACAGAAGATTACTCCTCTTCAGAAGAAGAAGGATATGAGTATGATGTAGGGAACCAAAGGCATCATATCAACTTGGGAGAACAAGAGGTATTCTCAGACCAGGACAATAGTTGTGAGCAACCTATTTGTTATAACAACCAGTCATATGGTCAATGGAGAAAGCCTACTGAGGATGAAAGAGAAGCTCTCACAGTGGCTGCAATGGCTCAAGCTTGAAACACTTACAACTTAAGGAATAGAACAACAAATGTTGGGCAAGGAACTCCTAGGAGTGTATTTATAAAAGACCAGAATAACAAAAGGAATAATACAAAATCACTATCCAAAGAACCAGAAAAGGGGGATAAAAGTAAAATGAAAGAAAATCAAGAAAAGGAGAACACAAAAATAGAAAAGAATGACCAGACCATGGCTCATTCTTTTGACATTGCTCATGCAGTGTCTCAGGTGAAAATATCAGTTCCACTCTTAGAGATGATGAAAATAGATAAATATAGGAGTACAGTTGTCAAGATGATTTCTGATACACCAAATCCGAAACATAAAGGGTTTGAAAAAACAACAAATAATGTGCATCAAGAAAATTTCAAAATGCCTGAGGTATACCTTGGTGACACACTTACAAAAAATCCCTCACAGGTAGATCCATTCTATACTACACTAGTAATCAAGAATAGGATAGTCAGGAATTGCATGATTGATTCAGGTGCTGCCATGAATATCATGCCTATAGCAGTTATGATAGAATTGGGAATGTGGGTTGATACTACATATGGCCAGTGTTATGCAATGGATAACAGATCCATTCCAGTAGTTGGTATTATGAAGAATGTAGAGATAGAACTTGCCTCACACCCTGAAGCAACTTATAACATTGATATTACTGTGGTTGATATCCCACCGTATTATGGAATGCTTCTATCAAGGCAATGGGCTGCAATGGCAGGAGGCAATGTTCAGTTAGATTTATCATATGCCACCATACCAGTGGGTGGCAAGGAAATCAAGCTGTGCAGAGAGCCAAGGTATGACAATATTATAGAAAGAATGGATCGACATCAGATAAATTTCTTTTGTGATACAGATTTAGGAGTTTTCAAAGTTGGAGAAACTACACCAGAATTGCATAACACTGATCCAATACACGCTGAATCTATGAGAGAAGAGAATGATCTGTGGAGAATGTATTTTGATGGTGCATGCAGCAAAATAGGAAATGGGGCTGGAGTAATTTTCATTTCACCAGGAGGTAAAACTTTCAAATACTCTTTCCTATTGACATTTGAATGCACAAATAATGTAGCTGAGTATGAAGCCTTGCTCATTGGCCTAAACATAGCCATTAAACACAAAATAAGAAAGTTAGTTGTCTATGGTGACTCTGAATTGGTCATCTCCCAAGTAAGAGAAAAATACTTATCAAAAAATAAAAGATTAAGACAGTACAGAAATGCAGTTTGGGATGATATTGAATTGTTTGATGCATTTTCAATCAACTGGGTTGATAGGTCTAAAAACATTATGGCAGACTTTTTAGCCAACATAGCATTAAAGAGAGATGATGTCACACTAGGAGGGATTACGGAAGTTGAATTTAAAACTAGACCTACTATCCCTGATAATATACAGAACTGGCAAGTGTTTGATAGCGATGCTGATATAATCAATTTCTTACATTGTGCTGACTATTATGAAAATCAAGAAATTGATTTTAATGCATTTGTAGAGGAACATGATGGGAAGGAAACCCTTTTTGGCCAGGAGGTGGTTCAGTTGAAAATGAACAAGATACCCAAGGGACTTATTGCATTAGAAAAAGCATTTGATGGCCACGACAGATATTAAAAGAAAGACACACCAGTGATACCTAATGACCTTGAAGAAATCAATTTAGGGACACAAACAACCCCAAAGAATGTCTATATTGGAAGAAATCTTGACCAAAAAATTAGGAGCAGACTCATCAACCTGCTCAGAAAGTACAGGCATGTGTTTGCTTGGTCATATGATGATTTAAAGGCATATAGAGAGGATTTATTTCAACATGAGATACCACTGAAGCCAGATGCCAAACCATTCAGACAAAAATAGAGGCCGATCAATCCTACATTGGCCCCTAAGATGCTAGAGGAACTTACAAAGTTAAGGGATGGAGCTATAATCAAAACTATTAGACATTCTTCCTGGGTTTCAAATTTAGTACCTGTCAGGAAAAAGAATGGTGACATTAGACTGTGTGTGGATTTCAGAAACTTGAATAAATCTTCTCTCAAAGATAATTATCCTCTCCCTAATATGGAGGCAATATTGCAGAAAGTCACTGGATGTGAATTGTTATCAATGATGGATGGTTTCTCCGGTTACAATCAGGTAAAAGTCAAGGAGTCAGAACAATTTAAGACTGCATTCACCACTCCGTGGGGAACATATGTGTACTTGAGAATGCCATTCGGATTAACTAATGCTGGAGCAACATTCCAAAGAGCAATGGATGTGGCTTTTGCTGAATTGATCAATAAGATTATGATAGTATATCAAGATGACTTGACAGCATATTCAAAAAGGGCTGAAGATCATTGCACACACTTAGAACAAATATTTATCAAAGCCCTAGAATATGGGATATCATTGAACCCTAAAAAATGCCATTTTGCAGTAACAGCAGGAAAGTTGCTTGGCCATATAGTCTCGAAGGAAGGAGTTAAAATAGATCCTGACAGGGTAAAAGCAATCGATCAAGTCCCTATTCCAAAAAATGTAAAAGCTATACAATCATTTTTTGGTCAGATAAATATTGTCAGAAGATTTATACCAAATTTTGCAGAAATTGTTTGTCCTATATCAAAAATGCTAAAGAAGAACTCAGAAATGAAGTGGACAACAGAAACAATAGAAGCATTTGCTAATATTAAGAGGGCAATCAAGCAAGCCCTAGTTTTAGTATCCCCTGACTTTAGTAAATCATTCCAACTATTTTCATTTGCTTCCTATCATACAGTTGCAGTAGTGTTATTACAGAAAAACAATGATGGATATGAACAGCCTATCTCTTTCTTCAGCAAGTCCCTTCAGAGTGCAGAGTTAAAGTATGACATTATTGAAAAACAAGCATATGCATTGGTAAAAGCAGTAAAAAATTTTAGACCATATTTGGTGGGGGCTAAAATCACAGCATATGTTCCTAATGCTGCAGTGAAGGATGTATTGGTCCAAACTAAAGTCACTGGTAGGCGATGTAGGTGGATCAATAGGATTCAGGAATTCAATATTGAAATCCAAATCACTAAATTGGTGAGGGGACAGGGTCTTGCCAAATTGATGGCTGAAAGTAATCTTGAAGCCTCTCAGATATGTAATGTTGATGCAAGTACCAGTATTGAACATTCTACATGGTATACTGATATAATATATTATCTAAAACATATGAAGTGTCCTGAAGGGTATGATGATAACAAAAGGAGGACACTCAAACTACAAGCTTCAAAATATGTACTCATCGGTGGGGATCTTTATTGGAAAAACAGAGATGGGGTTCTACTATTATGCTTGGATGAATACCAATCAAAACATATTATGAAAGAGTTGCATGAAGGCATGTGCGGAGGTCATTTCTCAGCAAAGACTACAGCCCACAAAATCCTGAGGGCAGGATACTATTGGCCTAAAGTTTTTAATGATTCATACCATTACACTAGAAAGTGTGAAGCATGCCAAAAGTTCTCAGGGAAATTAAAGTATCAGGGAGCACTGCCCTTAAAACCTATGCAGGTTGAGGCTCAATTTTATCAGTGGGGTATTGATTTTATAGGTGAAATCTCAGAGAAATCAAGTGGGGGGCACAAATGGATTTTAGTGGCTACTGATTACTTTACAAAATGGGTAGAAGCGATCCCAACTAAACAGGCAACAAGTAAGGTTGTGATTAACTTTCTAATGGAGAATATTATATGTAGATTTGGTACTCCAGTAAGATTGATTATAGATAATGGGATGTGTTTTAGATCTGATGAATTCAAAGGATTTTGTAGTACACATGGTATTACTGTTTCTTATGCTGCTCCCTACCATCCACAGGCCAATGGACAAGCAGAATCAAATAACAAGAGCCTCTTGAAAATCATAAAAAGAATGTTGGATAGAAACAAGAAGGCTTG
The DNA here is from genome assembly GCA_027924645.1 of Cunninghamia lanceolata. NCBI lineage: Eukaryota > Viridiplantae > Streptophyta > Pinopsida > Cupressales > Cupressaceae > Cunninghamia > Cunninghamia lanceolata. The sequence continues at coordinate 1,875,099 of BSBN01000030.1, forward strand.
GGATTCAAAATTAAGAATGGCAGTATGGGCTAATAGGATTACTGTAAAAAGAGCAATTGGTAGATCTCCTTATGAGTTGGTGTATGGAACACAAGCAAGATTACCATTGGAAAATCTTATACCAGTATACAAATTCATTCTCCAAGAAGATTTGAATATTCCTGAACCAATGGAGGAAAGGTTGGAACAACTGGCAGAGCTTGATGAAACAAGAAGAATAGCTCAGATGCAAAATGTTAAATTACAATCACAAGTAAAATATCTCTTTGAAAAGAAGGCCAAAGACAGAAAGTTTGAAATAAATGATCCGGTACTGATGTGGAATGCAAGGTGTCAGGACAAAGGAAAACATGGAAAATTTGAAGCCCTGTGGTTGGGTCCTTTCGTTATCACTGGAAAGGGAGGTGATGACTCTTACTACGTACAGAATATGTCAGGAGAAGAACAGGAATTGCCTGTACATGGGCAATACTTGAAGTAGTTCTTTTCAAAAACATGTACAAAGAGAATTGAGCGTTGCCAGTGCATGGACAACCCTCAAGTAATTCTCAAAATATTTTATTCCATGCATAGTAGTCTAGGAATCATTCCCATTCCCCATCGTTTGTTACTTTCCTTTTCCCATCTTCATAAAAACATCACCCCAAAATAAATAAAATATGTGGTCTACTTCCCTAAAAGATCTGGATCTTTGTCATACTCACAGGGAGTATACATCCCAGACAGAGCCACTATTAGGACAGTAAAAATTTAAAATTTTTACTATCTTCTCTCTCCACCATATTTGAATAAACCCTAAAAAATATCCCAAAAAACCATAGTAAAAATCTAATGTATCTCACAGGATGTCTATAGATGAGCAGTGATAAAATACTTAAAGGTCAATCTATCGGCAAGATGTCGTATTGCTTACACCGATACATGAAGAATCATTTGAAAATAACCATCGGTGTGAGAATAGAGATCGGAAAGAGATTTATAGAATTCACCGATGGAATAAGTAATACCAATGACCTTTCATCGGCAAGAGAACCAAGTAGTCATACCGATCGGTATGACCGATAATCATCGGAGGATCCTTCAAAAGATACCCCGACGGTATATATCATACCGATGAAGTATTTCGGCAAGAGTTTCACCGAACATCCTGCGGGGGCAATGAATCAAATAGCCATCGGCAAGAAATGAATTATCAGGACGAGCAACAAATAAGTCTCCGATACTCAATGTCTTGGCGAAAAGAGAGCTTTTGGTAAGACTCACAGCGATACAGATATCTATCGGGATGACTCAACATATCGGGACAAAGGAATTATGTCTTGCCGATTTACAAGTCACGGCGATCAAAAGGTGTCGGTGACACTTTAATAGACTCTATCCGATAAGGAATACGAAATGACCATCGGGGAGATGATTGGGATCGAGTTATCTTTTAAAAGCTATCCTGATAGTATATCTCATTCCGATGGGGATAAATTCATACCTGTTGATGAGAAGTTTTACTTATAGTGGCAAGACATTAACAGACTCATTCCGATCCAAAGTAAAAATGACTATCGATAAGACAACAAAGCTCGGGGAAACATAAATATGTTATCCCAATAGTATTGATCACCCCAATAAACAAATTACTATCGGTGAGACTCTTACCGATAGTTATATCGGTAAGACTCATTATGTCAGAGGGAAATCTAAATCACACGGCGATCAAACAGGTCCTGCCGATGGTCACGCCGATTGATTGTTCGCGCCATAAAAAGCATTAGGATCGCCCAGACATTTTAAAAATCACGCCGATAAGAGGAGTTATGGCGATGTGACACTTCACAGCGATGAACATTGAATTGATCAGACAATTAAATACAAACGGCTACGAAATCTTTTACGATCATTGTAATTGCAAGGTCATTTGAGAAGAGAATATAGAGGAACTCTTAAAGCAAAAGCAGAGGATTTTGACTACAGCCACCGAACGACAGGTACATACATACAAACCATTGTGTAGCCTGTGTTTAAATTCTCTGCCAAAGTCTTAAATATGGAGACTCCGGGAAAGGGAAAAGGAAGAAAATCACAAGGGGAAACCAGTAGGTCTAAAAAATAGAAAACTAAACAAACCCCTGAGGAAAAGATAAAAGACAAAAAACTCAACCAGGACTTAATTGACCAATTGCCTGGGTCAACTCCCAAGGCCAGAAGGTCTGCTCAACTTAGGGTAGAGGTTGAGAAATTAGAAGATAAACATAAGCGCCTGGGAGATATCTGGACCCCAATCAGGGGATATGAGCTTTTTAGATTCCATTATAATAGAAGGTTTAGGAATGCTCCTGTGTCAAACCCATGGCACTTGAATTTGGGAAAACTGGTTGTGCCTAATGTATTCCTGAATGTGGAACTCCTCCAACTACTTGCCAAACATTATAATTCAAGCCTAAGAGCCCTCTGCAACCCACAGGGAGAACCAATTGTGCATTTGTCAAAAAATGCTATTTGTGAGGTGTTTGATCTAGATGATTTATGCACTGTCCCTATTATTTATGAAGATCTGAAGAAAGAATATTGGAGAATGGATACAACTTACAATGGATGGAGGTTACCCATTCATAGGCCCAAGGTTGAAGGAGAAGTGATGCCCTTAACTGAAAATGATGGTCCTCCCTTTCATGTAGCCATATTTAAACCATATATACAGTATACTTATTATTCTGTGGGCTAAGTCCTTGGTTCAGAAGTCCCTGAGTTCATGACTATCCCTCTAATGGTCATAGCCTCTGACATTCAGTGTCACAATGCGAGGCAGTTTGATTATGCTTCCTATATTGCTAATAGAATGGATTCTAGCTTATCTCCAATAAAAAATAGTGCCCCAGCATGCTCTTTTGAGCATTACTCAATGCTTATGCATATGGTGTTGTATTTCAGCCAGGAAGTAGGGTTATGGCCAAGTGAGCTTAAAGTTGTTACTGCAGATAAGAAAGGGGAAAAGATACCCATACAAATGTGGACCAGAATATGGGATAGTAGATATGCCCACTCCAACTATACCCAATTTGAAGAACACTGTGTAAAAGTTTTGTACGGGTATTTTAATCACCCCTCTGAATATTCAATTTCTACTAAAATAAAAAGATTCCTCAGGCCAAAAGATTTTGGTGGCCCCCCTACTGTCACTCATAATTGGGGAGACTAGTATTGCTTTGAGGATGCAACTATGATCATGGTTTATGGTTTTGAGGATACTCCATTCATATTGCCCAAGACTGTCCCTAACAGGCTTGCATACTTAGAAATAATCAGGCAAATGCATTGCTCAAATGTAATGCATCTAAGTTCACATGATAAACAATCATTTATGCCCAGCACTTTATGTTTTGGAGATTTTACTCTGGTTTCAAAAGAAGGTTACAGTCTCATTTTGGACAAATTAACACACTATAATATGAGGAGTGCTGAGGCCAGGAAAGGGTTTGACCCTGAAGGTTTTATTGACTCTGCACGCACAAAACAAAATCTCAGTGGATACATGCACATACATTATCCACATGACGATGTTATTAGAAACTTAGAAGAGGTTGAAGTTGAGTTGGTGATAGAAAAATATAACAGGGATTTGAGTGAAAAGAAAAAGCAACTAGCAGAGATTGAAGTTGTACCCTCTAAGAATGAAGAAATGGCAGATCGAGAACAGCCATAGGACAAAACAACAAAAATGTCCAAGAGGAAAATGCTACAATATCATCCTCCTATTGTGCTACATGATGAGGAGGGGACTGCTGATGAGGATCCACGCCAAACAGCTTATGATTCTTTCATTTCTGATGATAAATTTATTCAGTCAAAAGAATTTAAGTCATTCTTGTATAAATACAAAGGGAAAGAGATCAGAGAGTCAGTAGATGATGTTTCTGCTGATAATGAAACACAATTATTAGATATGCTGAAGGTAACAGTAGATAAAGAAATGCAAGACATGACACCTAGCAGGGGTAGACAATTGCTTAAGGATGCAGGTGTTATGATTTTTCCTGGCCTTGATTTAAATTCTACTTTAGTTTTTGACAGTTTCTTGAATAGCTCAAATGATAAATATAAACTTACTTCAGAAGGAGTTAATGAAGTATATATGGGAACAAGATACAACAATGATGAAAATTCCTTAATGATATGGGTGTTATATCCTCCCCATGAGAAAACGGCCATCATAGATACTGAAAAGACTTTTGGCCATGTCATGACTTTGAAAGCAGGGGAAACTGACCCTCTGATTACTGCAGAAATTGGTATCAATGTTGCAAAATTGAACAAGGCACAAGCTCAAATGTTGATCAAAGAGAGAGATGCATACAGATTGAGCTATGAAAGATTGACAAAAGAAAATGATTACTTGAAGGATGCTGTTAAGAGTACTTTTGGTCAATCCACAAAAAGAATAACTCAAGGTGAGAGCTCACAAAGCATTCAAGCATTATCCCCTGACCAGGAAACACAAATTCAGATAGATGCATTTTTTACAATACTGTAGAGCAGGTATGCAAACATGGTGCGGTGGTTAAACCAGTTTTGGGATAATTACTCAGAAAATCACAAAGCAATTAAAGAACATGAAAGACTTGAAAAGAGAATACAGGATAAATTGATTGAGATACAAAATAGAAGTGCTACTGATACTACAGATATCTCTGATGCAGGAGCATTGCTTAAACAGCACCAAAAATACTATGACAAACTTAAAGCTGATGCTAAGGAAGGTACTGATGCTTCAAATGCAGGAGTGCTCGTGTTATTTAAAGACAATGGAGAGGTAAAGAGCAAAGAAGAATGGATTGTTGATTGTCAAATCATATTACACGAGGCCACAGGAGCTCTCAAAGACAAAATTTTTGCATCTGGAGAAGCTTGCAGACACCTAGAATGAATGGTCACACTTGATATGATTACCAGAGATGCTATTGACCTTATTGATTCTCACCGTGATCAGGAGTATTTAGATCACTTGGCTAAAGTTTATTTATGGCTGAATAGAGCCTAATCATGATTATGTAATAGTTGTTAATGTTTGTTAAGTTTCCAAAAGACTTATTGAAGAGTTATGTCTCTTCATAGAAACATCTATATAGGTTCAAACAATTGGTGCTGAAAGATCATCAGCAGTAGAATATATCCATATACATAAGATACAATGTTTCGAAATGACTATGTTGCATATTTTATTTGAAGAAGAAGTTTGAAGTTCTCTGATTCAGTGGTTTTACTTTGGGTATCAGTTGTTTGTTAAAATTATTCAATTGTGTGGCTATCTCCATTTCTGCATTTCCTTGTTATTCAGATTAATGTATCAAGTATATATTTAATCTGTCAGTACACATTTGTTGTATCTGTGTGATTAAATAGGTTGGCGTCCATTTGAGGAATTAAACCCTTCTGATTTAGTCACAGCAGCCTGGAAGTATTAAGTTTGGATTACTAAGTAGGGCCATATAATTAGGATTGCCATTCTGTCTCCAAAACAATATTATCTATTAATCTTGCTCATTCATTTCATTTGGTTCCTTCAAGTAAGAATTAAAATACCTTCTGGTGAATTATAAGATATCTGATTATATTGGTTGGATTATCAAGAAGAGTTTGTTAGTCATTTCCTTGCACGTTTATACAAGTTATAAACTAAAACTGTGCCAAACAATTAGAATTATTACCATTAGGAAACCACTAGTCCTGGTCCTTCAATTGACTCTGTTACCCAACAAGGCACTAGTCTTATTTAACTCATTATTTAAATCCTTTTACCTTGATATTGTTTATACAATTTCTACCAATCACTTATTAGACATTAGACATAGAATCAGTTAGCAAGCTTTTCATCTATCCTACATCCGATGCCATTATAGATAGATTTAATTAGTCCACACATTCACATTCAAACTGTTTTAATTTTCCAAGGTTTACCCGCCTAGGTGTAACAGGACCTAAAGCGTAGGAAATCATCAAACCTTGAAGGTTGATTTCATCAAGTTAGTTCAAAAATGTTGCAAATCTAAACATAGAGCTTGGCATCCTCTTAGGATTAGCAACCTACATTTTTGAGACCTAAAAGGCTGAATGTTGAAGATTGAGCCCGAGATTTTTTTCATCCAGATCTTGGAGTTTGGTCTTGATGGCTGCAAGTTCCTCCTCCATGTTTTTTGCTCCTGCGCGGGTGACAACAATAAATAACCAGGATTTTTTTTTTTTGGAATGGGTAGAAAAACAAAAATAGAAATGTTTTTAGTAAAGGAAAATTTGGATTTGGGAAAAGCTCTGATAGGTAATTGGGGTTTGACTAGGTTTTGGACACTTTCTGAGGGATAGGGAAGCAGAAAATGGGGATTTCAAAAGCAAGGTGAAAGAATGGGAAAATTTATCCAAGAGGGACAAAGGAGCAGAAATAGGAAATGAACACTATGGCAAAATTTGAAGGCGATTGGGTGAGAGTCAAAGAAGTTATGGCAAACCCTAAAAATAGACAACTGTGGGATTTCTGGCTTTGATAAGTGCAATTTGGGATATGGTCCTCAAGCAAGGAAATATGCAGAATGGAATTTTAGGGTTCCAGTGAATTTTCAAGGGAAACGGAGCTAAAGCAAAGAAGCTATGGCAAAAAAATAGAAATTCTTTTTTTTTGGAAATGATCTGCAATGGGATCTGCAAACGGCTCTAGACAGATTCAATCAGTGATTTGTCAACTGGTAATAGGTATGGACCCCAAGTATGTTTAGTTTCCTAAGGGTTCAGGGGATTCACTCGGATACCAATGTTGTCTAACGGCTTGTGTATTGGGGCAGTACCCCTCACTCCATGACTCAGGTAAAACTGATAACCGCTTTGCCACAAACGACAGCTCTTGATTTACCTCATGGATGGGAACTAGTCAATCAGGTAGGGGCCATTGCCCTTTTCACTGGCAGGTCCTCTCAATGGGCTAGCTACTTCGAGGTTCCTGTGGTACTCCTCACAATGATTTTTAGGGCTATGCCCAAGCACTTCCCACAGTTAAGTGGATAGGGATTATTCCCTGATCCAAACCTACAATTGAAATGAACAATATAGATGCAAAGAAAAAAGATCTACTGCAATAATCACAGCACTTGGAGGCCACTACGAAAAAAAAATTGGTAAAAATTCCACCCAGCGAGCCCAAGAAAGCGCTCTGATACCAGATGAGAGGAACCTCCTACAACAATATAATGAAGAATGCACGAAATAAAAGAAATAGCTGAACACAGAAGGAATTTATTGATCATAGGCCACTTCGAGGGGGCAACCTCCTTTGAGCAAGCTTAATACAATAAACTCACGAATGCCTTCATTGGCCTCAAGACATACTTATATACTAAGTCTAATATAAACAACTATTACTTCTCATGAATGTGGGATAATACAATATACTCACAGGACAACTTACAAAGCATATGCGTCCAAATATAATATACTAACAAAGTAAAGAGAAGGGTTAAACACAGGTTCCTAACACCATGTAAAATCTTGGTGTTGTGTCATGATCTTGTGGATGTTGTTCAATTGTATAGTTTTCTTCTGTTGGATTATTCTTTTGATATTGTTAAAAGTAAAAGTGCAAGAAAAGATTTATAGAACACTGATTCACCCCCCCCCCTCTTAGTGTTCCTAACAATCAACATGCCATATGTTGTTATGTATACCCTAGATTGAGTGAGATGATGCTAGTGGGTTTGCCATGATCACCTTCTCCTTAGCTTGGGGGTTGCCTAGACTTGCGTAGACAACTATTGTGCTTGATGATGGCAATATGGTTGGGAGGCGAGCAACATTTCCCCATTGGTCCTTCATGATGATGTTTAGGTGTTGGACGATTCCCATATCTTCTTGCAAGTCCATTATGTCGTGATTTGTGTCTTGTTGCACCTTAGAGAGTGTGTTGGTTTTGGTTGGTTTATGCACTTGTATATTATCATTATTGATTATTGTAACATTTGTAATGTAGGCATTTTGAGACCCTTGTAATAAGATTTAATTAATGCTATGAGTTGATTTATGATATTGGCTATGATTCATCTATGTTTAGGATGAAGCCCTTTGAATATTGTAATTATTGGATATCATCTTGTATTTTTCCATGCCTCAATTTGTGAGGACATTGGCATGTTTTGATAGATTTTACATGTTAGAATATAGCTATGTTAGCATGTTTAGAATCATTTATTTGATGTTGTATTTGCTGTTTATGGATATGTTTAAGTTGGATCAGATTCATCCCATATAGGTGGTGAGGATCCTACCTTTGCTTTTGGTGTGTGTCGACATTGGTGTCAAACACACGTAGCCTTTTGTATTGCTTTTGTACTTTTTGGCATGTGGACATTTTTGGTTCATCACCTTAATTTTTTGGTTAAAATGAATCTTCTTTGATGTTGATTAATTTTTTTAGGCCCCATAGGTGTTTTGGTTGAATTCTGAGCGCTAGTGTCCTGGGACGACAGTGCTAGGTGCTAGTGTCCATGGCAGTGACTTTCTCCTTTGTCCTCAGTACTCTACCAGGATGTCATGTTTTGCTTGTTCAACCCTTTTGTGAATTTTTTTGTCGTAAAGTGCGCATTTGACCACCTAAGTGTATCTATGGTGTCATTTCCATTATGTGATATGCACTCTTGGATTTTTCCCTCTTTTGCTTTAGGAAGGATGCCTTTGCACGAGTTCGACTAGTGACCATTCCAGTTGGTTGAGGAATTGTACCTCCTAGTTGGACCATCCCACGGGTGAGCGTTACCCTTGTGTTTGGGATGTCTTGTGTAGTCATGGAATGGACTAAGGTGGATGTCACCCTCGTCCTACTCCATGTGTTCACGAGGGAGCAAGGTCATGGACGTGTATCCAATCCTCATCATGGAGTGAGCTCCACCTCTCGCTTGGTCATTGTGGTGAGTTGTCACATGATGGGTGAAGTCGTCTACTTGTGCCACCTTGCATTGTACAATGGAAATTTTGTTTTAGTTATTGTTGTGATTGTTGCGACATCTTGTGTGTGCATGAGTGCAATACATGTAAATGTCGCACTTGAAAACGTGAAAAGTTTGTTGGTTCGGTGTTTGTTTAGCTAATGCTTTGGGCGAAAACCTAGGGCATTACAATGTGTCAATTTTAAGTGTCTACAGAGCTTAAGAATGACTTATTTATATGGTTCTTAGTGTGTAAGAAATTAGTTGTTAGGATTATTTATCTATTGCTAACAATCTTTTTCTAGTTTATGGGGGAAAGTAATCTTTTGTTCACCTTTTTTATTGTTGTTTTGCTAAGGTCAAGCTTGGGGTTGTTTTGTACCTTTATGGGTTAAATGGTTGGGTGTCAAAGAGATTTTTTAGTGGGATATTTTTTTGGCTCTATTGAAAACTCAGATGTTGCTCCCTCTAAATTGATTCATAAGATCTGGTTGGTTTTGTCCATGGAGATTCTTTGGTTTATTTGGATTAGCGGGATAAGCATATCTTTCAAGGTGAATGCAAGAATGTTGTTGTCTTCTTAAAAGAAGTCACGGTCTTTCTCATTTTACAAGTTTGTGAACAAGTGAATAGGTCTAAAGAGGAGATTCAGTAGCTTGCTGAAGGTCATTCGAAGTCCAAGACCAAAGTTAAGGCTAAAATCAATGGTGGTAATAGTGCTCAAGGAGCTAGTGTTCATGATGGTGGTGGTGATTCAAAGGGTGACAAACTCACTTTTTAAAAGGACTATGATATTTTAAAGCTTGGTAATTTTGATGATATTACTTTGTCTACCTTTTTTCTAAGTGGTGGATTAGAAAATGTATGAGGAACATGTTGTGCCTTGCACACATGCCCCATTTTGCCAAATGGAGGCCCCCTCTTTTTATTTGGCTTAGAGTATCAACCTTTGTTACTCATGATGATGAGAAGGTGAAATTGTGCTTAAAATACAGGATTTGCTTCAAATTTCAGTTTTTGCATGTTTTGAGTCATTTAATGTCTTTCATGATTGCTTTGGAAGTGTCTTGAGTGGTCTTGTGTTTAATAAATAGCCATTTGTTTCCCATTGCACTAAAATTGGGTGTTACTGCACTTTGCTCTAAAATCCTATGTCACAGGGTGTTGCCCTTGAAATTACTATTGCAGGATGTGTCATGTTGAAATTCCTAGTTTCCAGGTCTTACAGTTGCAAAATCATGCCAAATTCCACAAGATTTCACTAAGGGGTTCACATACTTTCATTCTGACACATAGTCCTGAAGCCCCAATTTGGCTAGTCTGAAACCCTGAAAACCCTAAAAAATGGCTAAGTCTGAAATTTGGTGGAACCTCAAATTCTAGAATCTGCATATGAAATCCTATGGATTTGGAACCCATCTCAAACATCCTGAAAGTATATTTAAAAATATTTAAAGTATAAGAAATTCATTTCTTAAATTTCTTATACTTAAATATATTTTTAAATATACTTTCACCCTAACCAATTTAAAATCTGGCACTAAAAATGACCCCAACTGTAACAAGTGCCAAAAACAGCCTCTACCGACCTTAGCGCTAAAAACAGCGTCTACCAACCTTTGCGCTAAAAACTCACTTCGCAGACTTGCGCTAAAATGGCCTTCCACCGACTTAAGTCACGCAAGTCGGTCAGTGCTAAAACCCGTGCTAGTCGGTTGCATTGAAAATCCCCGTTGACTAAGCCTTTTATGTTTTGCACTAAAAATTGACCTTACCGACTTGTGTTACAATCCACCCCGACCGACCTTATGAGATACTATTAGTCAGTCTGAGCCCAAACTCGTGCAAGTCGGTGGCACCCAAAAGTAGCGCAAAAGCATTTTGCGCTAAGAATGAACCTCTCCGACTTGCGCTAGAATTGCATTGCACCGACTTTTAGTCAATAGACCCCAAAACCTACGCTTTTTGACATTTTGGCCTAGAAATTGAGTTTTTCAAGGAGTACCTTGGATTTTCTTGATGGATTTGAATTCCATAACTAGTTGTCACATCATGATGAACATTTTACCAAGTGTGGATTTTTGGCACATTTTATGACAATTAATGCCACTGCACATGAAAAGTCTGTGACCCCCAAAAATCTCACTTTTTACAGAAAAGGCTAGAAAAATATGAAATTAAAGTCTGTAAATGGATCCTGATGACTGCAAAAACTTCTTAGATCAATATATTGGCCAAATGGGTACTTGAAAATGGTAAAAATTGTAGAAAAATATGCAGAAATCACTGGATTTAAGAGGATGTTCATAGAGAAAGTGACATTGACAATGGGTTGTTTTTTACTGATCCATGACTGCAAATGGACATGTTTTGATCCAAATTGATGGAAAATGACTTTTTTATGATGAAATTGATGCTTGGTCTTGTTTATTGTAAGTCTAAGAGCACAAAGGAGCTTGTTGGAGCTAATTGGAGCCGTCTTGGAAGGATGAACACACAGAGGTACCTTGTTGATCCAGAGATGCAGAATCAACATTGTATCAACCAAATTATTGTTGCACATGCAAAAGGAAGTCAGTATAATGTCCAAGATGATAAAGATGAGTCTCGGGAGCTGAAATACATAGAAGATCATGCCAAATCACTGTTGTTCCTATAGATCCAGTCCAATGTCTAAGTGATCTAGTCCGAGGGTCATAACTCCTAGTTATTTTATCAGAATTTAAACTTCTTAGACTCATTGGAAAGATAAACTAATTATCTAGTTTGAGCTGCCCAAAGTTTCAAGCCCCCATTCCATTCCGAAGGCCTCCTAAAATGCAATTTACTACAATGTAGAAAATACCAAAAATTATATTTTCGATATTCTCCTAAAAATACCACTCAAATGACCCTGGACTGGATCACCAAGACATGCATACATCTATCCCAGCAGTCCAGTCATTAAGAATCAGTCCAGCAAGCATCTAGTTGCATATACCTTCACCAAAATACTCCTTTTCATCCAGTCAGCACTTGGAATCCTATGAATCCACATCAGCTCAAGTTTTCAAACATCATGTGACTCTATTTTGGCTTTATTAGGCCTTGAAAATTGACTTTTCATCATGTACAACCAAATGGGTATCCATTTTGTCTAGATTCAATGTATTTGCAAGTTGTATTTTATCTTTTTCCTACAGGACAAATGCAAATCCAAAAATGTAACTAACTGATGTATCTCATTAAATGCCACGTAATCTGGACCATTGGTGTCGAGTTAATCTCGACTGTCCATTGAAAAACTCGATATGGTGCCTTGTCTATAAAAGGACCATCATTCTCTCATTGTAACAAGTAAGATTTGATAATGAATTATTGAGACTCTGCCAAAATACAGTCAATACAAAGTAAGTTTTGCAGGTTGCTGGGAATTTGTGATTATGTGTTGTCTTATTTTGGTCTTCATGGTTCATGTCAATCTGAAATTAGTCGATATTCAATTGCACTTGTGATTAATTCTTCATATATTTGATGGATTTCATGTCCATACCATTAATGGTTTGCTGATTGTATGTCATTGTGCATGGTTAGTCTAGGCATAGTTGATGAGATAAGTTCAATTGTATGATTTCATTGAGTTGCGCCAAGGATTGGGTGTTTGATGAACCCTCTACAATTTGAAAATCATTACATCTCCCTAGAGGATTGCACATTCTCTACAACATTGTGTACTGCCTGGTTAAGCAGAGATTTGTTTATTGTTTGGAATCTGTTTATCTAGTTATTGATCATTTCTGCAATTGTCTATAGGATCTTCTATCCCTTCTCTCTCTCCCTTTTCCTTTTGCATTTTCTTTACATAAAGTTTGTTAGGTTAGGTTATAAGTAGCATCTACATTACAAATCTGCTGAAAGTATCCTAGGGTTTCTGCACTTGCATTGCTGCTATCTTTTTATAAACCCTACATTTTATGTAAAACCCCTTGTTGGCATAGCTAGACATACCACTGAGTCATTCCAAGCAAGCTAAGACCTAGCTGTATTATCCTTAGGGCAGTCCTATCTTGGATAGGATACCTTTTTCAAGAGAGGTGTGAAACTAGCGATCACACCTGCGTTGTGTGCTAAAACCACCATCAATAGAAATGGCGCTAGAAGGAGGGTTGGACAAAGTTTATGCAGGTTTTCAGTTTACTGGTTCACTGCACATGCTGAAATGACATGAATGTACAAGAAATTCTTATCCAATGGACACACAGAAGGGTTTCATTCATGAAATCCCTTCATTCTTCAGAGGACCATCCCAGTTGTCATATCATGAAGAGAACTTCCAAGTTGATATCCCACTTTTCAAAGAAATGTTAGATAGGTAGATAAGAGCAAAGTATCCTCCATTTACATTGCTTGATTTTAGTTCACCTCAAGTCTGCATTGTACATCCCAGAGAGTTGCATGACAAAATAGATTTTTTGACCTTCCTCCAAAGGTTGGATCTGCATTTGAAAGGATTGCTCCCGATCTTTGAGATTTACAAGCCTGAAGTGGGATATAGGCATAACAGACATATTCATATTCAGAGCAAGACTTTGCAGGGAGTTACAAAATAGATGGATGTATATGCATGTGATCATGTCTCAGTTTAGAACACTCAAAGAGTTGAGGTTGCAGAGGCTATAAATCCACCATTCAAAATTGATCATAGTCAAAAGAACAGCCTGTATGCTGGAAAAATTGAAGTTCCCCAAGTAGTTCATCAGAGTACATATCCAGATGAGAATCGTAGGTAATGCATGTGGTCTGCAGGTTACCCAACTAATGAAGATGAGATCCCTGCCTGGATAAAGCTTGGTTTTCAACCACTGGATCCAGACTATTCAGTCATAGAATATGTTGTCCCAGCATGGCAAAAATCTGATTTTCAGTCACAAGACAACGAACAGGGCAGCATACAGGGTCACATTTCTGCTACTAAGGGGGTGGATAAGATAGATTATAAATCAGATTTGATAAACAGTCATGTTGAAGATGAAGATCAACAATCAAATACTTCCCAGATAACAAATTATGAACATGAATTTGCTACAGCAGAGATGTAGAACTGCAGTTCGTTTCAGACTATTGATAATTCTTAGTTGGAACAACAGTTAAATCAGTTTGAACAACAAGAACAAGAAGAAATCGGTCCTCCAAATGAAAGAAAGTCATGGAAAGCAATGCAGAAAGAGCTAAAATCAAATTATTTGGTGAAACAAGATGAAGTTCTTGACTGTATCAGCCTAGTATACCATCATGATCAGCCACACCAAGCTGATGCAGTTGTTCCAACAGAGTTTTCAGCTAAGTCAAATGAAAAAAATCAAGAAAATGTATCACTTCAAGACAGCCTTGACATCAAGAATCAAGTTATGCATGAAGGAGACCTTGTTGTTGCTGCAGACAATGGATATGCAGTCCAAACAGGAAGGTTGTTGATTGATACAGAAGAAGTTTTCTCAAAACATGTGACTGATTTTGATGGGGACAATTCAAGTTTATCATATGTTCATCAAGCTGATCCTATTCATACTTGCATAAAAGATCTCCACATGGTTGATGTTGGCCTAGTAATGATAGATGAGAGCAACAGTATGCAATCCAAGAATGAAAATTAGCATTCATGCAAAATGATGGCTTGGAGGTTTTTTCATGTCAATCACTTGATCACATCATTGAGCTAGTGTCAACAATGAGTAAGGATATGCTGTTGCATGGGAATTCACCACACATATCAGATTTTACTTTAGCCAATTCATGTAGAGTTCATCCAAATGATCCACATTCTGAAGAAGGTTGTCCAGACTTCCTGTTTGCTTGGGAGATTGCTGCAGCATTCAATGATCTAGAGGTATTTGATGCACACAATATGACCCAACATGAACTCAGACCTCCTGAAGGTGCACAAGTTAGTGGTACAATGCAGCAAGGTGATGAACTTACATCTCTAACTGATGGAACTGTAAATCAGGTTGTATCTTCCCTCTTCTCACTTGGTTTTGAAAGTTATCAATTTGATTATGGTGATTTGGGTAAGACAACTTGCATATGGATTGATCATGGCCCTAATGAATTGCCCCAATTGTTGATCTTATGTGACTGGCACCTTGAACATGAGCCTAGTCTTCCCATACCCTATTGTTCAGAGTACAAAGATAAGCTTGCTAGACTTAGGACATTGACCTGTACCTTGTTACTTCTACATGTCCTAAGCAATAAATCACGGGGAAATGTAAAAACCTGTTGTCCAAGATCTTTGTACCTAGTCTTGCTTGTTATAGTTGGGTTTTTGTTAAAAGTAATATGTTGTTTTAGATTAGTTGTTGCTTTCTGTTTTCTATTTACTTTTGGTTAGAGTAGTTTTCTTTTCTTAGGTTAGTTGCTTTGCTTTTGCTTTCTACGCCTACTTTGTTGGGGATCTTTGTTTCTAGAATGTGGTGGCAGTTATGCGGACCAGCAGATGCTTCCTTGTTGGGAAAATAATCTGCAATCTTTCTTTGAGAAGCCAAAGTTCCGCTTAGGTCTTGTTGTGGGTTCCGCTATGATATCGGGGAGTATGATGTATGTTCATTGGAAAGGAGCCATTAGTCGGTGCACCTGAAGTATTTTCTCACCATATATCTCTCACACTTTAAACAATCCTGAGGTAGCTAAGTGTGTCTAGGTGATCTTGTGTTAAGTGAAAAAGTTTAGATTCCTATTTTACCACCCACACCAGTACTATGGATCCAGATGAGAGTGGCAAGTAGTACTAAGTACTGTTGGCCTACTAGGTAAAAATAAAATGTGTTTTTCAACACCAAACCCATTACAAAGTATCAATATAAAGATTATTATTTGAATACTCTCACATGAAGACTATTATTTGAAGATTATTAGCATCAGAGATCATCAAAGGCATTATCAAGAAAGATATCACTACAGAAGGATTACTACTTGAAGGTTCATCATATCTTAGCATTAGAGCATTCTCTTGGTGGTAGAATGATCCCAACTTCATAGCTTACCACAAAGGATCTTGGGTGAACTTAGTTTCCAAAGGATGGGAATGAATGCAATTGCACACACTCAGGTTTTCAGGATATGGATGGTTGCACTGGTTAGTCATCTTTGATTCTTTGATAAGGTATCATGCTTTCTCGTCTAACATGTGGGAAACATAGAGATTCTATGTTTGAACTGAAAGTTTATCATTGAAATTCTCTAGAGCATTTTCCAGAAGAGTCGCCATTTGTTGTGCCTTGCACACACGCCCCATTTTGCCAAATGGAGGCCCCCTCTTTTTCTTTGGCTTAGAGTCTCAACCTTTGTTATTTATGATGATGAGAAGGTGAAATTGTGCTTAGAATGCAGGATTTGCTTCAAATTTTAGTTTTTGCATGTTTGGAGTCATTTGATGTCTTTCATGATTGATTTGGAAGTGTCTTGAGTGGTCTTGTGCTTAAGAATTGGCCATTTGTTTCTCGTTGTGCTGAAATTGGGTGTTAGTGCACTTTGGTCTAAAATCCTATGTCACGGGATGTTGCCCTTGAAATTGCTATTGCAGGATGTGTCATGTTGAAATTCCTAGTTTCCAGGTCTTATAGTTGCAAAATCATGCCAAATTCCACAAGATTTCACTAAGGGTTTCACATACTTTCATTCTGACACATAGTCCTGGAGCCCCGATTTGGCTAGTCTGAAACCCTTAAAATCCTGAAAAATGGCTAAGTCTGAAATTTGGTGGAACCTCAAATTCTAGAATCTGCATATGAAATCGTATGGATCTGGAACCCATCTCAAACATCCTGAAAGTATATTTAAAAATATTTAAAGTATAAGAAATTCATTTTTATACTTAAATATATTTTTAAATATACTTTCACCCTGGCCAATTTAAAATATGGCGCTAAAAATGACCCCAACTGCAAAAAGCACCAAAAACAGCCTCTACCGACCTTTGCGCTAAAAATCCACTTCATAGACTTGCGCTAAAATGGCCTTCCACCGACTTAAGTCGCGCAGGTCGATCGGTACTAAAACCCACGCTAGTCGGTTGCATTGAAAATCCCCGCCGACTAAGCCTTTTATGTTTTGCACTAAAAATCGACCTTACCGACTTGCGCTACAATCCACCCTGACCGACCTTATGAGATGCTATTAGTCGGTCTAAGCCCAAACTCGCGTAAGTCGATGGCACCCAAAAGTAGCGTAAAAACATTTTGCGTTAAGAATGAACCTCTCTGACCTACGCTAGAATTGCATTGCACCAACTTTTAATCGGTAGACCCCAAAACCCGCGCTTTTTGAAATTTTGGCCTAGAAATTAAGTCTTTCAAGGAGCGCCTTGGATTTTCTTGATGGATTTCAATTGCATAACTAGTTGTCACATCATGATTTACATTTTACCAAGTTTGTGTGGATTTTTGGCACATTTTACGACAATTAATGCCACTACACATGAAAAGTTTGTGACCCCCAAAAATTCTACTTTTTACAGAAAAGGCTAGAAATACATGAAATTAAAATCTGCAAATGTATCCTAATGACTGCAAAAACTTCCTAGATCCATATATTGGCCAAATGGGTACTTGAAAATGGTAAAAAATATGGAAAATCATGCAGAAATCACTAGATTTAAGAGGTTGTTCATAGAGAAAGTGACATTGACAATGGGTTGGTTTTGACTGATCCATGACTGCAAATGGACATGTTTTGATCTAAATTGATGGAAAAAGACTTGTTTATGATGAAATTGATATGTGGTCTTGTTTATTGTAGGTCTAAGAGCACAAAGGAGCTTGTTGAAGCTAATTGAAGCCGTCTTGGAAGGATGAACACACAGAGATACCTTGTTGATCTAGAGATGCAGAATCGACATTCTATCAACCAAATTGCTGCTGCACATACAAAAGGAAGTCAGTATAATGTCCAAGATGATAAATATGAGTCTCAGGAGCTGAAAGACATAGAAGATCATGTCAAATCACTGTTGTTCCTCCAGATCCAGTCCAATGTCTAAGTGATCCAATCTGGGGGTCATAACTCCTAGCTATTTTATCAAAATTCAAACTTCTTGGACTCGTTGGAAAGATAAACTAATTATCTAGTTTGAGTTGCCCTAAGTTTCGAGCCCCCATTCTGCTCTAAAGGCCTCTAAAAATGCAATTTACTACGATGTAGAAAATACCAAAAATTATATTTTTGATATTTTCCCAAAAATACCACTCAAATGACCCTGGACTGGATCACCAAGACATGCATACATCTGTCCCAGCAGTCCAGTCATCAAGAATCAGTCCAGCAAGCATCTAGTTGCATATACCTTCACCAAAATACTTCTTTTCATCCAGTCAACACTTGGAATCCCGTGAATCCACATCAGCGCAAGTTTTCAAGCATCATGTGACTCTATTTTGGCTTTATTAGGCCTTGAAAATTGACTTTTCATCATGTACAACCAAATGGGTATCCATTTTGTCCAGATTCCATGTATTTGTAAGTTGTATTTTGTCTTTTTCCTACAGGACAAATGCAAATCTGAAAATGTAACTAACTGATGTATCTCATTAAATGCCATGTAATCTGGACCATTGGTGTCGAGTTAATCTCCACCGTCCATTGAAAAACTCGGTATGGTGCCTTATCTATAAAAGGACCATCATTCTTTCATTGTAACAAGTAAGATTTGATAATGAATTGCTGAGACTACCAAAATATAGTCAATACAAAGCAAGTTTTGCAGGTTGCTGGGAATTTGTGATTATGTGTTGTCTTATTTTGGTCTTCATAGTTCATGTCAATCTAAAATTAGTTGATATTCAGTTGCACTTGTGATTAATTCTTCAGATATTTGATGGATTTCATGTCCATACCATTAATGGCTTGTTGATTGTATGTCATTGTGCATGGTTAGTCTGGGCATAGTTGATGAGATAATTTCAATTGTATGATTTCATTGAGCTGCGCCAAGGATTGGGTGTTTGATGAACCCTATACAATTTGAAAATCATTACATCTCCCTAGAAGATTACACATTCTCTACGGCATTGTGTGTTGCCTGGTTAAGTAGAGATTTGTTTATTGTTTGGAATCTGTCTATCTGGTTATTGATCTTTTCTGCAATTATCTATAAGATCTTCTATCCCTTCTCTCTCTCCCTTTTCCTTTTACATTTTATTTACATAAAGTTTGTTAGGTTAGGTTATAAGCAGTGTCTACATTACAAATCTGCTAAAGTATCCTAGGGTTCCTGCACTTGCATTGCTACTATCTTTTCATAAACCCTGCATTTTATGTAAGACCCCTTGTTGGCACAGCTAAACATACTACTGAGTCATTCCAAGCAAGCTAAGACCTAGCTGTATTATCCTTAGGGCAGTTCTATCTTGGATAGGATACCTTTTTCAAGAGAGGTGAAACCAGCGATCACACCTGTGTTTTTGTGTGCTAAAACCACCATCAATAGAACACTATTCAGGACTTGGCTAAAAAAATTATTGAGATTAGTGAAGCTAATAATGAAAGGGCTATAAAATCAAAGAAATGCATAAATTTGATCTTCTATCCAATTTTATCACAGCAACATGGAATCCTTTTGTAGTATTGGGACTATGTAATGCAATCAAGGTCAAAGGGTCCAATATAGAACTTTTAGATCTAAACCTTATTATATCACAACAGAAATAGGTAGAAAACCATATGATGGAACAACTAAATGTCATTTATTAAATTTGCATAAGAGTTGAATTACATGTTTAGGCATTAGCCTTTAACTATAAATTAGATCTTATAATCTCACTTAATGTACTTCTTTCCTATTCACTTTCTTTGTTAGCTTCTATTTATGCAACCCCTTCTTCCTCTAATATTTGTTATAAAGATCGGTCTTTTATCTTTGTCCCGCTTCTTCACTATCTTTTACTCTATTTTGTCTACTTTTTTATTAGTTCTTAAATCATATCAAACTTTCTTATATACAAAAGGTGTTGAATGAAGTGCGGCAAGTGGTAACATGATACATTCTCATAGATTAATGTGATAAGGATCCTCAGACCCAGAATTAAATGTTTTTCCCATTGACCAACCTTGGACGTCAGTGCATCATCTAGGTGTAGTGTGTAGGTTCACTAGTAATGTTCAATATCATCATTTCCAATACACTTTGATCTAGGAGTCTCCAAATTTAATGTGATTCCATATCTGACCCCTCTTTGGACCTATGATGAAGTAGGTGTACATGTCTTAGATACTTGCCACATCATTCAAACACATCACCGTTATACAATAAATAAACTGGTATAGGTTCCAACTAACTCTTTGGATGGGATACATACATGTGGTGATTACAAACACATTAAAATAGAATGGAACATTCTAAATACATGGTGCAATTTGTGATTCCAACTTCAACCAATGATAATCAATTGTGGTGCCTTGTGGTGTCACTAATGGCTTGATAGTATCTGTAGTTGTATATATGAAGTCTTAACTTTGCAAAACATAAGTGTGGTGACATGTGGTGCCACCAAATTTACTCACACTACTAGAATTACTCTAAAAAATTAGTAAAGTACCTACAAAACAAACAAACATTAAAATATTTTTAGTTGATGTAGGATTGCTCTTACACCCCAAATGCTCTTGCATCACTATGTTAAGGGGGTTCTTAGCTATGGATAATCTTTCTATTATAATATCATTGTTGAAGGATTCAGTATAAACTGTGATTATATTTTTGTTTAGTTTTTGGTGATTGCACTCTTGTTATGGGGTTGTGATGATGTATGTTGCTTTAGTCATATGTAGCCTTGTTTAAGATGTTAAAAGACTTTGTAATCTTGATTTTATTGATGCTCGTTGAGCTATATTTCTACACTTTATCAATATAAAAAATTGGCATGCTCCTTCACATAGGTGTATATACTTGAAAAGAGTACACACATTAGTTCAGGAGATCCTTCTTAAAGAGTGACATCATTTTATCAATGCAATAGCTATGAGACTTCCACATAGTTATTTTCATATGCATAACTACATTCCCAAGGATCATATACATATCAAATTGGAAACTTACATTATACAAATATAATTTGTTATTAGAACTCATTCAAGAAGCTCTAATTTATAGATTTGCTCTAATCACAAGGTTCTAATCCATACATAAGATTCTCAAATCCTCGCAACCATATATAACAACTACACATGCAATCAATCAAACCGAAAAGTATAATTGCAAGCACAAATTTTAGTTAGACCTTCATAACTCACTCAAGATTAACACTAACTTCACAACACGTACAATTCTATGCAATAGGACTATCTTTAGTTTTCATGTTTACAATTCTATACAAGTTGTTTATAGGGTCTCCTAACATAGTTTTTGGTATTTTCCTTGATTGTAATGTTGGAGTGATCAAATACAGTTCACAAGAATGTTAACATTTTCAATATGTATACACATCATTGTCACTAAGTGACTTGCATATGTTGGTACAAAGATTTGTAAGAAATTTTTAAGTAACTACCCAATAAGAATTCTAAAAAATACAGTTTTTCAATACATTAAAATGTTAGAAAAAAATTATAAGCTCTACAAGAATTATAGCATTCATCTTGAAACCAATCATCCCAACTAGTTTTATTCATAGCCCTAAGTATCGTGAACAGTTGGCACTCTACGATCACCTTGAGGTGTATTTATTTATAGTTTCACCCATGTAAGAAAATTTAAAATTCTCAATCAAGCTTGCTTCAAACAAGGTAATAGCATATTGTTACTCATCTACATTGCAATCTAATTTCTCTGGAGGATGTTTGACAAGGATGGTTATGGTCCTATGGTTGAGGCATGTTTATCAAAGCATTTCCAACTATAATATCTAACAAAAATCCCCATTCCATTATGCTTTGATAAATGTCCATACCCTATTCCAAAGTTCTCGTTTTAGCACGGGCACAAAGGATGCTAGCAAAAGTTGTGAAATTTGGCTTTACACCTGCCAATTGCATTTGCTTGGGTTTTTAAAGCCTTTTCAACAAAAGCTTCCTATGTGCATATCCTGCAATCATGGCATTCCATGAGAACATTTATTTGAGACATTTTGTCAAACTCATGTGTGTCCAAGGGGTTGAGCTTAATTGGTTAAAATGTTGGGTTCGCATAGTGGAGACCCAAGTTCTAATCCCCATAGGGACATCTAATGTGGAATTCTAAGTTGTGACTCTTGGTCTTCCATAGTTGGCTTCTAATGTGGATGTGGTTTCTAAATAAAGTGGATTTCAAGTAGTGACTCTTAGTCTTTCATAGGTGCTTTCTAGTGAATTTGCTCCTAAGGAGTTTGTATTGGTCTCATGTTGATGCTCGTATGAGCAGAATATTTGTAAACGATATGTAATTTAAAAAAAACTCATGTGCCTTGTCTATGCTTCCACATTTTGCATATATGTCTACCAAGGCAATTGCAACTACAACATCTAGCAAAATTCTCATATCCTTTATGCTTTGATGGATGATAAAAATTGAATCAAGTAATGGCATATTAAAATTTTCAATCAATATTGTTATTCATCTACATGAAAATCAAATTTGTCTACAGTAGTTTATGACAAGGATGGTCCTAGTCCTATGGTTGAGCCATATGATTACATATACAAATTCAATCACAACATATCCTACTATCTTTAGGGTAACGAATGCAACCATGTCGATCACAACATTTGCAAAAGATTCAAACTAAGTATAGAAAGGTTGTAATTTTGAACCCTAGGTAGGGCTCATGTGCAAAATAATTAAAATATAAGCAGTCCAATAACAAGTGAGCAAATGGGTTGTGCTCAAAAAACCCTTATGCATAAAATAAACATGGTCACTTTCTAATAACTTATTTTAAAGGTAATTTGAATGTGTTTGGTAAAGTTTAAAAATTGATGCCAATGTTAAAAAGTTAAAAGCCACGAGAAAATACAGAGTTCAATGGAGAGCCCAAATGCCAACTAAAATAATCAAAGCTTCCTGTACACTGAAAAATAAACACACAAAAGGCATCATTGCTTGAACTTTTCCATCCTCAACAACTCTTTGTTCTTCCATTTTTTCTTTCTCTAGTTTTTCATGTGGAGTCCTATATACAAAAGAATGCCCATCTTTAACAAATGCATCCATTGTATTACTAAAAAATGTGACCATGGTAGGTTCGGGATCCCCTGCTTGCCTTCCTCCATGTAAAAGTCAACACCTCTACTCTGTTCCCAAACCCCCCTATTGTGGTTTGTGGATAGGGGTTATTGATAATGAAGATTTTTACAATCATCGTGGTATTATTGGTAGATTTAACAACTCGTGGCTCTCTTCCTAACTTGAACAAATGGGTTTCAAATTCATGGCCGCCTCTTGTTGAGGGCAAGATCGAGCTTTATCCTTGTGCTCGGGGCTTCTTGATTGCAACCTTTGACTCTATGAATGATAGGGATTTGGTGTTGGAAGGCAGGATATGGTTGTGGGGTGAGCACTCCCTCTCACTCAAGCCATGGTCCTCTTCATTCAACCCCCTTTCCAAACCTCTCCATATCAGGTCAACCTAGGTTAGGCTTCCCAATCTTCCTCTCCAATTCTAGGAAGAATCTTGTTATGAGGCCATTAGTAATGCCAGAGGTATTTTTTTGAAGGTGGACTCTACAACTATTACCATGGGTCTCACCACGTAAGCCCACAATCTGGTAGACATTGATTTCCCCAAGGCTCTTCATGGGGAAATTGTTCTAATTGTGAGGGATAGACCTTGGTCTCAATTGATTGATTATGAGGGTCTCCCCTTCCACTACAAACGATGTTTTTCCATTGGTCACCTAGCTTCTAATTGTTCTCGTTCTCACCGCAAGGCTAGCGTAACTTCGTGGTGGCAAGATGCCCACTTAGACCACTTGATTGTTATTGGTTCTGACTCTCAAGATGGAAGTTCTCTTTTGGTTGACATGTCTTCTCAGGATGATAGGTCTTCTCCTCCCATCCCCCAAGCGGCAAGTCTTGTTCGTGAGGGGGCTTCCACAATGGTTAGCGCAGTTCTGGCATTTTCCTTGACTCCTATGAGACCTCTTCTTCAAACCTATCATGGGTTGCTTCCTTCGTGGTACCCTCCCCCCCATGATGCACCATGGTGGGTTTCTTGCTCCTGACATGTCATTGGCTTTATTGTGGCATGCGACTTCTTCTGTCAACCTATCTCCCTCTTAGCAAGAGTTGTCTTAGGTGGACGCGACGGTTGAGGACTCCCCTCTCCTCTCGCCTCATTCGAAGGATTTTGATAATGATGTAACATGGATGATTGTCCAAAGACAAAAGAGAGATCTTCCCAAATATGTCACTGAATCCCATTCTTGGATTAGGGGTGTGTGAATTGAGAGGTTAGGGTCCAACGTTGTGTGGGTGTTGACCTTTTAGTGTTTTGCTTGGTTGTGTTTCTATTTTGGCAGCAAGGTTGTTGTGTTGCTCTACAATTGTATTCTTCAGCTAACCGTCTGGTTTGCTATTTGTGTTCAGTTGTATTGTATATTAAGGTTCTTCTCTTTTAGAACCATCTTTTCTCTTCTTGTGTGGCATTGTTTGTAAAGATTGGTTCTCTTCACCCCCTTTTACCATAATTAAAAACTTTCAAGATATGAGAGGATAAATTTCATGTGACATGTATTGTCCAATGAACATTTACCCAAGTCCTCTTTTGCATGATGACACGGTCACCAAAGAACACTTCTTCAAGACAAATAATAATAAATTTTTATCCCATTTCTTAGTCTTGCATGGAATTTAACTCTTAGTGGTAGTTGTTGCAAGTATGGGTTTAACCAGTGTTGTCATTGATGTCAACATACTCATGTTGCATTAATGAAAAGGATTGGATGAGTTGTGTACTGAGGATATTGAGAAAATTAGTCTCAATCAAGAACAGTGAAGAACAGTGGTGACAACAAGGTAAAAGTCCAAGATAGGTTGAGGATCAGAGGATGCAGTTTAAAGGGTTTGTAGATATAAGTCTTGAGATTCTCCAATCAAGTTTTCAGAGGTCCACATGAAGATCTAAAGAAGTTATGGTCGCTCAAGTAGAACCGGCTCTGGCAGGTGTCCAAAGGTGACAAAGTGACACAGATAGGTCCAGTGAGGTCCGGTAATGCATTATCCCATTCTACGGATTTGAGGAAGTGTTGGGGAAGTCTGTGTGGTGTGTCAACTCATTTGGTTGGTGGTTTGAAGGTCTGCAAATATCTATTCCTTTGTGACAGTAATGCCAGACTGTGTTCTTGAGGTTCCAGATGAAGGAGAGAAGGATTTCAGTAAGTAGAGGAAGTGCAGATGTTCTTGGTGTTTCAGGCAAGTTTGTGGAGGTCCTTGGATCGTGCTCAGTTCGTGTGTATGGTCTGCATTAGAATTGGGGTCCCGAAAATGAAGAATAACTTCTGGATGATGGTGTTCTTTCTGTGACTGGCTGACCGGATGAATTATACATCTTGCGGGTGTCTTTGTGGATGTTTTCTGGCTTAGATGTTTGTTCCTAAGTTGATGTCATGTATAAATAAGGGATTGTGAAGTCATTTCAGGGACGGACTTGTGGAGATGAGTGTGTGGTAGCGAGGAAAAGAGTGAAAGGCAGAGCAGAAGGTTTGGGCTTAAATGGAACTGACTCAAGCATGGTGAAGATGCTATTTACCAGTTCAAGTATGTGATACTTACTCTTTTGTAGACAGTGTGTCTCTTGTAGGCAGTGAGCCTCTTGTGAGCAGTGAGCTCGGGCAGTGAGCCCTAATTGGCATGTGCCATTTTGTTCTTTCTATTCTTCTAACAGAGAATATTATCTTGGGTTAGTCACCCCGTGGTTTTTCCCTTAACTAGGTTTTCCACATCAAAAATCTTGGTGTTATGTGTGTTAATGTGTATCTGCTCTTAACTTGTTGCATTATGCTTTCATGATCGATTTACTATTATGCTTGTGTGGAGTTAAGTATTTGATTTGGAAGAAAGTTTTGGACAACTGATTCACCCCCCCTCTCAGTTGTCTACCCTAAGTCTAACAATTGGTATCAGAGCTAAGTTCCTCTAAAAGGAGCTTAACCGCTTGAGGAGATCAAGGATGTCGTCCTACAAGAAGGATAGTCCGAAGTTTGATGGAACTAACTTTGCTCTTTGGAAAGGTCGCATGAAATGTCACTTGCAGTGTATGGGATTTGCATACTGGTCCATGGTTACAAAAGCTTATGTACCTCCACAGGGTGGTCCGACAACCCTAAATGAAATCACAGATGCTGAAAACAATCTGCGGACCAAAGAGGCTCTTTTAAGCGCATTATCTTACTCAGAACTCTCAAATGTTATTGATCTACCAACTACCTTTGAGATTTGGAATAAACTAGAACTTTTGCATGAAGGAGACCAGTATGTTAAATGTGCAAGGTTACAAAGTCTAAAAGGAAAATTTGAAAAACTGAAAATGAGAGATGATGAAAATATTACCTCTTTTATGCCAAGAGTGAATGAGCTGGTTTATGGAATTAGAAATGCAGGTGGAATCCTGAGTGAAGAAGAGATCGTTGGCAAAGTTCTCAGATCCCTTCCTGCCTCTTATAAAATCAAGGCTTTTGCAATCGAAGAATTCAGAGCTCACACAACAGTCACAAGAGATCAATTGGTTGGTAAGTTGGTTGCTTTTCAAATGGCCGAGTTTGGAGATGATCCTCCAAAGACTGAATCTGCATTCAAAGCCAATGCCTCTGTAAAAGGGAAACAAAGGTTTGATCTGAGAGAAAACTCTTCAAGGAACCTATCATGGTATGAAAAAGCAAGAAAAGACTTGGAAGAAGAAGAAGCTAAAGCTACTCATCTTGAAGCTCTTATTGCAAAACGACTGCCAAGAGGATCCGGTAAGTATGAAGGGAAATTACCTTTTAAGTGTTTTAACTGCAATAAAATTGGTCATTTTGCCTCAAGATGTCCGGAAAGATTTTCAAGACCAAATCCTAACAGACCAAGGTTTTAAAAGAATTATTACTATGTTCATGAAGAAGATGATAATGAAGGAGTAACAGATGATGAATCAGAGACAGGAAACAAATCCAGTAATGAATGGGTGTTTATTGCCATCAAAGAAGAGGAACCAATATCCTCTGTATCTGTCAATCATAAAGTTGAAGAAAAAGCTCTGGCTGTCCAAGTTGAAGCAAAGGATGATTGGATCATTGACAGTGGATGCTCTCACCATATGACAGATGACAAGAATAAGTTCTTAAATTTGGAAAAGTATGAAGGAGGAATTGTAAAGTTTGGAGATAATTTTGCTGGCAGAATCAAAAGTAGAGGAACTATTTCTCTTGATGGAAAGAACAAAACAGGTAATGCACTATATGTTGAAGGATTAAAGCACAATCTTCTCAGTGTTGGACAGCTGGTGGACAAAGGCTATGATCTCAGATTCAGGAATAGAAAATGCAAGATCTTTGAAAGTTCCAGAACAGAGATTGCATCCGGTACTCAAACTAAAGGTAATATCTTCCACTTGGTTGGTACTGGTAAAAGTTGCTTATTTGCTCAAATTGATCAGAGTTGGTTATGGCATAAGAGGATGTGTCGTGAATTTTGATAATATCATCAAGATAAGCAATACTCAGGCCGTAAGAGATCTTCCAAAATTAGTGAAATCTACTAATAGCTTATGCAAAGAATGTTAGTTGGGCAAACTGAGCAGAGTCACATTCAAAAATAAGGAATTGTCTTCTACCGGACTGTTGGACTTAGTTCATACTGATCTTTGTGGTCCGACAAGAGTTAGGAGTATCCAAAGTGATAGATACTTCATGTTGCTAATTGATGACCATTCCTGGATGATATGGGTAACCTTTCTGAAAGAAAAATCAGAAGCACTTGAGAAATTCAAAATATTCAAGGCCATGGTGGAGAATGAAACCGGATTAAAATTGAAATGTCTGAGGTCTGATAGAGGTGGAGAATTCACATCTGGTGAGTTCATAGACTTCTGTGAGAAACATGGAATAAAGAGACAGTTGTCTGCCCCTAGAACTCCACAGCAGAATGGAGTAGTTGAGAGTAAGAACCGGACCATCCAGGAAGCATCCAGGACCATGATGATGGAAGCAAATGTTCCTCAGATCTATTGGAAAGAAGCTGTCAGCACTGCAGTCTACACTCAATCGAGTTCAAATTAGAAACAATACCGGTAAGACTCCTTATGAACTCTGGTTTGGTATTACTCCCACTGTGAGATACTTCAGAGTTTTTGGTAGCAGATGTTACATTAAAAGGGATGAAGATCTAGGAAAGTTTGATGCTAGAAGTGATGAAGGAATATTCTTGGGTTACTTTACTCAAAGCAAAGCATACCAGTGTTACAACAAGAGACTGAGAAAGATTGTAGAAAGTGTAAATGTGAAGGTTAATGAAGTAATTGAAAAACCCTCAAGAATTCATGAGTATGATGAAGATGATCAGAATGGTGTTCAGATTCAAAGTACCTAAGCCTCTTCTGAGAAACAAAGTCAAGTTGATCCGATAAGACAGGAAGAAGAGATAAGTCTTAATGAGACTGATCAAGAGTTAGAGGTGCAAGAAACTCCCAAAGTTCCAAGGTATGTAACTCTAAACCACTCTGAAGATCGGATCATAGGTGATGAAAGCAAAGGAGTGCAAACAAGGAGGAAAATTGCTCAAAATTCAGATGAGTATTGTCTAATTTCAAAGATTGAACCTAAGACAGTAAATGAAGCCTGCAATGATGAAAACTGGACTAAGGCAATGGAGGAAGAACTAATGCAAATTGAGAAGAATCACACTTGGGATCTTGTTCCTAGACCTAGAAATAAAAATGTGATTGGAACCAAATGGGTCTTCCGGAACAAATTGAATGAAGCCAGTGAAGTGATCAGAAATAAGGCCAGATTAGTTTGCAAAGGTTACTCTCAAATAGAAGGAGTTGATTTTGAAGAAACTTTTGCTCCGATGGCAAGAATTGAAGCAGTCAGATTATTTCTTGCATTTGCTGCATTCAAAGATTTCAAAGTGTATCAGATGGATGTCAAGTCTGCCTTCCTGAATGGTGATTTAGAAGAAGAAGTATACATTGAACAACCGAATGGATTTCAATCATCTAAGCATGGTGATATGGTCTGCAAGTTGAAGAAGGCACTGTATGGTCTAAAGCAAGCCCCAAGAGCATGGTATGAAAGATTGGACAAACACCTCTTGAAGATTGGCTTCAACAAAGGTACTACTGACAGTAACTTATATTTCAAAATTGATCATGAAAACATTTTGATTGTTGAAGTATTTGTTGATGATATCATCTTTGGAGGAAGAGACAGTATGTGTAAAACCTTTGCAAATCAAATGAAAAGTGAGTTTGAGATGTCAATGTTTGGTGAAATGAATTTTTTCTTGGGTCTGCAAATTACTCAAACAAAGAAAGGAATATTTATTTCCCAGACAAAATATGTGAAAGAATTGATGAGGAAATTTGGAATGGAAGATTCAAAGCCAATGCATACTCCCATGGCAACCGGATGTAAGTTGAGCAAAGATGATGACTCTCCTAAGGTAGACCAAACAAAGTACAGATCAATGATTGGAAGATTACTATATCTCACTCAAACTAGACCAGATATAATGCAGGTTGTTGGTCTTGTTGCAAGATTCCAAGCTGATCCCAGAGAATCTCATGTCATGGCAATCAAAAGGATTTTTAGGTATCTAAAAGGAACAATTGAGTATGGTCTGTGGTATCCTAGAGATCATGATTTCTCTCTTCATGCATATACAGATGCAGATTGGGCAGGAGATGTGGATGACCAGAAGAGTACAGTGGTGGAGCATTCTTTTTGGGAAAAAGATTGGTTTCTTGGCTAAACAAGAAACAAGAGGCAATATCTCTGTCTACAACTGAAGCAGAATACATTGCAGTAGTAGGTAGTTGCACTCAAGTCTTATGGATGAAGCAGATGCTAAGAGATATTAAAGTAGAATATGAGGAGCCTATCACAATTTTCTGTGATAATTCAAGTGCAATAAATATTTCTAAGAATCCGATGTTGCATTCTAAGACTAAGCATATATCTATCAAGTTTCACTTTCTGAGAGAGCAAATGAACAAGAATGAAGTCAGATTGGAGTATGTGCCCTCCAAGGATCAGATTGCAAATATCTTTACTAAACCTCTTCCCAAGGACTCTTTTGAGTATCTCAGGGAGAAGTTAGGGGTTATTGCCCCTCCAGTGATGAACTAGGATGCACTGATGTGCATCAGTCCGGTGGATATCACAGTCATATCTTGTGATCCGGATTGATTATGAGGAGCTACTACTCAGGGGGAGCAGCAGGTATGATTCTGAAGTTGCAAGTATGAGCCCTTTGCCATTGATGTCAAAGGGGGAGAGAAAACATGTGAAAAGCAAGTGGTTGATGATCAAAGGAGGAGCAGTACATGAAGAGAAGACATGTGAATAGTTGTTGCTGATAGGGGGAGTTGTGACAGTAAGGAGGAGTTCTTATCTTGATGGTTTTTCACATCATATGTTGCCATCAATGACAAAGGGGGAGATTGTTGCAAGTATGGGTTTAACCAGTTGATGTCAACATACTCATGTTGCATTAATGAGAAGGATTGGATGAGCTGTGTGCTGAGGATATTGAGAAAATTAGTCTCAATCAGGAATAGTGAAGAACAGTTATGACAACAAGGTAAAAGTCCAAGATAGGTTGAGGATCAGAGGATGCGGTTTAAAGGGTTTGTAGATATAAGTCTTGAGATTCTCCAGTCAAGTTTTCAGAGGTCCGCATGAAGATCTGAAGAAGATATGGTCGCTCAAGTAGAACCGGCTCCGGCAGGTGTCCAAAGGTGACAGAGTGACACAGATAGGTCCGGTGAGGTCCGGTAATGCATTATCCCATTCTGCGGATTTGAGGAAGTGTTGGGGAAGTCTGTGTGGTGTGTCAACTCATTTGGTTTGTGGTTTGAAGGTCCGCAAGTATCTATTCCTTTGTGACAGTAATGCTAGACTGTGTTCTTGAAGTTCCGGATGAAGGAGAGAAGGATTTCAGTAAGTAGAGGAAGCGCGGATGTTCTTGGTGTTTCAGGCAAGTTTGTGGAGGTCCTTGGATCGTGCTCAGTTCGTGTGTATGGTCCGCATTAGAATTGGGGTCCCAGAAATGAAGAATAACTTCTGGATGATGGTGTTCTTTCTGTGACTGGCCGACCGAATGAATTATACATCTTGCGGGTGTCTTTGTGGATGTTTGCCGACTTAGATGTTTGTTCCTAAGTTGATGTCATGTATAAATAAGGGATTGCGAAGTCATTTCAGGGACGGACTTGTGGAGATGAGTGTGTGGTAGTGAGGAAAAGAGCGAAAGGCAGAGCAGAAGGTTTGGGCTTAAATGGAACTGACTCAAGCATGGTGAAGATGCTATTTACTAGTTCAAGTATGTGATACTTACTCTTTTGTAGACAGTGAGCCTCTTGTAGGCAGTGAGCCTCTTGTGAGCAGTGAGCCCTAATTGGCATGTGCCATTTTGTTCTTTCTATTCTTCTAACAGAGAATATTATCTTGGGTTAATCACCCCGTGGTTTTTCCCTTAATCGGGTTTTTTACGTCAAAAATCTTGGTGTTATGTGTGTTAATGTATATCTGCTCTTAACTTGTTGCATTATGCTTTCATGATCGATTTACTATTATGCTTGTGTGGAGTTAAGTATTTGATTTGGAAGAAAGTTTTGGACAATTGATTCACCCCCCCTCTCAGTTGTCTACCCTAAGTCTAACAGTAGTTTCTTCATTAAAGAGATGGTTACTTCTTCAAGGATTGGTAGAGTACGTGTTAATCTAAATTATTAGATATTGATGCCCACAACTAGATGTTACATAATAAAGAGATTGTATAAAATTTTATTGCCTAATCTTTGATCAAGTTTAAGTATTTTGACCTTGGGTTATATTGAAAGATAATGCTTAGAAGATTTTATTCACGAAACTAAAAATTGATTGGACATTAAAATATATTAAATGACATGAGTACATATGTCGGTCTATAATTGTACCATTAATCATGTCTCATCCGAGTCTTGTATTTACTACTTGACACCCATTTGTGGAGTAGCGCATATCCTTGGGAATACACTTAAAAATTCAATTCAATTGCAACATTGGTATACTACCTTCGATGAACCCACTATCCCCACATAGGTTAACATGATAATTGATAGTGATCATAGCATCCTAAACTATTGATCTTATGGTCACCCAAAAAAGTTCCACAATTCATAATTCCATCCGCATCCTTGTTGATCTATTAGGATTAGGTTGACCTAGTTGAAGTGATCCTAGTAGGTATTGCAGGTATCTATAGCTCTATTAGTATCAATAATGTTCTACTATCATCAATGGATTATTATCGACTTGATCTTAGTCTGTGAGTGATCCACCCTTGATAATCTCAAGAATAGTCAAAATTTTGGGTTGTGACATTAAGAAGGTTGGTTTATTGGTAATAAAAATATTGTTTAACATCAAAATTAATGTTAATGGTGTTAAAGTGGATGCACTATTTGATTCTTGTTCACAAACTAACTTGAGTGCTCAATTTTTTGTTGATAAAATTGGCCTAAAAACTTATCAATACCCTCAACCATATGATTTGGGTTGGATCAAAGAAGGTGCTCATATGACAGTATGCAATTGAAAATGAAGTTTTTAGTTGATTCCAAGCTTGTTGATGAAGTAGTGAGAGATATTGGTCCTCTGGGTATTTGTGTTGTTCTTGGCATCACATAAATGTATGAATGTATAAAGTGGTATATTATCAAAGGGCAAACAAGTACTACCTCATGTTGTTTGTTTATAAAAAGAAAGAGTGACCTAAAGAGGTATTGAATCTTCATGGGGAAGATGAGTGACGACACAAAAGCCATTCCTTTGCAAAAAACCAATGTTGAACAAGTTCCTCCATGTCCAAGCACTTTATCATTATATCACATGAACAATTGGAGACAAAGGTGTTTCAAGTTTTATTTAATCCTTTTTTTGCAATGTAGCACAAGGTGGAAGTTGAGGGATTCATTCTCCCTCACTTTTTGAGTCCCTATAGCCTTTAGGGACCAGGGGCCTCCATTTTGGGGAGGCGTGATTTGAAAAGGATCTGGTTTCACTACATGGGAAAATAAGGACTTGTCTTGCAGATCTAAACATTGGTCTTTGATGGCATTAAACATAAATGTATTTACATATTAGGATTCCTCTCAAAAAATTATGCAAGTTCAAAAAAAGGTATGTCATTTCAAGTTTGTATGCAAAAGCTATGGCTTCTAGAAGGACTATCCAAAGTGACAATTATGAATTCACATGTTCTTTTATTTATTTCACTGGGTTGTTTGCATTTTGCTAGGGTATTTTTATATTTATCACTCTGTTGAAAGACACGATATTTCCATGCTTGTTTTTGACATCTCATGACGTTTCAATTTTCAACTCTCTTCATTTAATTCATTGATTTGACTTACAGTGGTTTCCTTAGGCCTTGCAACTCTCTATATAATACATTGTAACCCCAAATTGGGCATCAAGGAGAGCAATTGGTTGATTTAGAATAGCATTTTATGCAAGTTTACGAGTTCCTTGTGTCTGTTGCAAGTTGTGGAGCATGGTTGTGAGATTCTTGAGAGGTTGTTGAGGTTTGTGGAGCAATATATCAATTAGTTCATATAGTTGTTAAAGCCCAATGCCCAAGAGGCTTGGACCAAGTTGTATGCCATCTTTTAGTGATTCTAAGTGAGATTGAGCTCATATTTTGCTGGAGTTTTCACTCAAAGTGGGTTTCTACAAGGTATATTAGTGTTACTCTCTCATGGTGTTCATTTTCTCTCTACTTTCGTGTAAATTTCTTGTTTATTCTTGCAAGTTGATTATTGTCTATTGTTTATTCTCATTTAATTTTGCATGTTCATGATTTCTGTATGGTCTAACCATAGAAATTTACGAATCACATTTGTACCAATATTTGTATGAATCCTAATAATATAACTTACAATTTATTCCTAATTTTGACTTTCCTGGCATTTACACTATAACAATAATACACAGACTACTCAATACACTACAATATTTCTTCTAACTTACTATCACAATGTGCTTCTAATAGATAGTCCCTAATGCCTAGTTGGCCCATTACAAATGGAATAACCAATGGTCGAACATTAGGACCTTTCTACTCGAGGGCCCCATCCCATCCAAGATACAAGACAAGAAGCAAAGGGAGAGCACAACATACATGGCCCAAGAAAAAGGGCCAAAATAAATGATGATAGGATGCCACACTCACTTCTATAGCATAATAAATACCCAAAGAAGATCTTCCCAAAGACATGCCTTAATAAGTAGATCATTTTTAGTATATATTTATTTTTGGGGAACTTAGAGAAACCCTAACCTTAATCCATCTGGACACAAGTTAATTACTTGTCACACCCATCTTTACACAATAAGAGATTCCCTATACCAGATATGCTATCCGTAAATCAGATGCCCAAATCCCAAATCCTAATTGTTGATCAAAGATGTCAGTTGTAAACAACCCAATTAATGAAGGCCTTATAACTATTTTCAGTAAGCTAGATAAATCCAAACCCCAACCCATCAACATGAAATTACAATTGATTAGCTCAAATGTGAAAAAGAAAATCCTATAGTTAGACTAGCTTCTACAATTTTCACATATTTTGCCTAAGATATCTTGATGATGGATCACAAAGTGTAAACTAAAACGTTCATGTAAAAATTGCTACACAGTACACTATAAGGTTGAAAACCCCACTTAAATGGACTGAAAATCTAATGCTACTTAATATACTATAGTCGTCAATTTTGAAGGTCTTGTCCATATAGAAAATCCCCTCATCATAAGCCACATTATTTGTTTATAATTATGTTTATAAAGCTTGGATTCCTAAGTAGTAAGGGAATGACAACAAGAAACTATAGAACTCCATTGTGAGAGTGCACAGCCTAAGAGAAAGGTTTAACCGTTTAGGCAATCCAAAGGAAGAACTCATAGGTTTAGAACTTGGGATTAAAATGCATGCTACAAGAAAGATGATGTTTCAAAGACATCTCTTCATAGATATGGGCAGTATAGAGAATGTAAAAGCTTGCCAACAAATTACACACATCATTATTGAAAATAGATTTGCTAGCATATAATTACAAATATTCCAAACAAATGTGACTTCACACTGAAGTTTCTATGTAACACAAATCAATGCGGAAAACAACTGTACAATTATTTAATTAAAACAAGGCCACTTGATCTTCTGAAAGAAGGTGGGTAACGAGAAGTAAAGAGGCATCATCCAGAACTGGGCTAAGTGATGTTTACTACTTATCCAAATCTAGGACTTGAATCTCAACGGGTCCAAAGATGCTCTTTCTATTTGCTCAAAGACCATCATCCACCGCCTTGAATGTACTAGCATCTTTAGATCATATGCAGAGTGTCCAATCTTTTAGCAATCAAACGCCTTCATGAGCAACAAGAATAAATCCTTCCTCTTTCTGCAGGTCTATCTTTCAAAAGCATACCAGAACGTAGAGTAGGTTGTGCTTTGGGTAACCTTCGTGCTACACAGCCAAAAAGGAAAAATCAATATCTAATGCTCAAAAATTATGAACAAGAAGACAGTAAACAATAAGAGTTGATAACCCAATTGCAGAAGACAAAAGTAATTAAGTTCAAATATGAAACCTGTGTGAGAATGTATAACCAATAATAAATCAAAATACTAAAAATTCAATCTGCAATATTCTCTGGGTCATATTGTGTAGGTTGATTACTTTCTGACGTTTTGGGTCTCCCTACTAAACCCAGCCTTAGGAAAAGGATTAAAGCCAAGGACTTCAAAATCAAATAGAAGAATAAAAATATCAAATATATAGGTCATTTTGAACACCCACTTGCCATTTTAAAAATGTTTTTAAAAAAGTTCTAGAGGGAAATCAAAGCATCAAAATAAGGAACAAAGAACACGTCAAGTCAGTATATATCAATAGTTGCCAGATCTAGCAAAAGATGCAAGAAAATATAAAGTCTAAGTGACTAAAAACAAAGACATACCAATCTCATAGAATAATTCATTTACATTCTGTGCAGTCTTCGCTGAGGTTTCCATGAAAAACATCCCATTTTCTTGGGCATATACTTGACCCTCCTGCATTGTAAGTACAACATTTGTTAATTTGGATTCACTCAACTAGCAAAAATGTTTTAATAGTACACGTTGCGTTCAACCAGTAA
Source organism: Cunninghamia lanceolata (assembly GCA_027924645.1). Classification (NCBI taxonomy): domain Eukaryota; kingdom Viridiplantae; phylum Streptophyta; class Pinopsida; order Cupressales; family Cupressaceae; genus Cunninghamia; species Cunninghamia lanceolata. The sequence goes on from BSBN01000030.1 coordinate 1,911,375, forward strand.
ACACGTGGCATGCATAAATGACCTAAGTGAACAAATCCGAGAGAAACTGCTATTGCAAATCCAACAGAAAATAATACTACCAGATTGACTCTTAAAAAGTGGCAATAGGATCATGTCATAACATTTACATGCACTTTCAAGCAACAAGCAGATTAAAACTAGTGTAATATAATGATTTACAAATTTTTTTTAAAAAATTGTCACCACAGTAAAAAAAAAAAAAATCATGTAGTAACAAAAACAGCGCTTTGCAAAGTTTTTAAGCTCCCTAATTTCCATGAGAACTAAACATGTTGGAAAGTTGCATGAAAAGATTTCAATGGTTTTACTTATCCTTATTTTATATTTAATCTAATATAAATAATATTATAATAATATCGATAGGACTGGGATAATTACTACATACACAAGCCAAAATATGTATATTTTGATTAATGCAAATTACAAGAGAGCAGTGAGATATTTTCAATAAATGCTCCACTTAATAATATTCACTTAATTCATATGACAGATCTCTACAGCTCTGTACAAATTGACTTAACAATATCATCTCTATGTCAGAAGTGGCGAGAGGAAACATTTTTCTTCATTTGTATTCTGGAATACAGCTAGAACAGATTCAGCAAAGAAGCACATAAGTATTCAACTTAAGTATCACAAGAAATCAAACTTGAACCAGTCCAACATCAATTCAAATAGCTTCATTTACAAAAACAATGAAAGTTGTTATTATTGGTTATAAAATAATGACTCCACATGGAAATTAGAAGTAAAGAGCAGCCGTCAATCCTAGATAATAAGTTGTGACTGCTCTTGTCTCTGATTGCTATTACTAACAACCAAAAGGTGATAGCTCACAATAACAACTTATCCAATATCCACAAATAGTAGCGTCAGGCATCGAGAGCATTAATGCAAGTAACAAGAGACCAGTGAGATATTTTACATTAATACCCCACTTAACAATATTCACTCAAGTCATATGACAGATCGCTATGGCTCTATACAATTGACTTAACAATATCAACTATTATGTCAGACGTGGCAAGAGGAAACATTTTTCTTAACTTGTACTCTGGCATGCAGCAAGAACATATTCAGAAAAACAGCACATAAGTATTCAACTTAAAGCATTGGGAGAAATCAAACTTGAGCCATCCAAATCAATTCAAATGCTAACAAGCTTCATTTATAGAAAGAATTAACAGTTGTTATCTCGTATGAAATTATAACTCCACCCAGAAATAAGAAGTGAAGAGCACATGTCTATCCCAGGTAATAAGTTTTGTACTTATCTTGATGCTATAACTACTAATGGCTCAAGGGTGATATCTCCCAATATAACAATTTATCCAATATCTACGAATAATGTTAGATATCGGGAGGATTACAAATACCTCTTGCTCCACTTTTCTCTTTGCTATTAGATCACCCTTATTTCCTACCAAAGCCATCACCAAGTTCGGGTTACCTGCAGTAACATTGCTCTCCAGACTCAAAATCATAGCTACCAAATAAATGCCTTATGAATAAAAACCTAAATTGTAAACTATATAGTAATTGCAAAGAAGATTTCAAAAAAGAAGACTGAAAATTATTAACTTAAAGCCAATATCAGCAATAAAACAGCTTGAATTCAATTTCCTTGACTAAGCATATCTTAGGATCCAAAAGTAGAAGACATCAAGCATCCTTAAACAAGCTTCTCACATGCAATAATTCTAGCTAATCTCACACTTCTCTGCCTTACACATATTGCAGACAACTTCCCTAAGCAGAAGTCGCTACCAAACTAATTAAGCAATAAATACACATTGTAGACAACTTGCCAAAAACAGCAATGGCTTATGAACTCCCTAAGAAATATGAACACACTTACCTTGTCTTTGAAGTTCCTGCACCCATTTCTTCGCTCGAGCAAACGAATCCTACAATTCAAGAAGCTTTGATAAGAACTCTACAAAATTATTAAATATTAGCTTTTCTGATTAGTTAAACTTTTCTCCCAACAAACAGAACCTCTATGTTCTTATGATTTAAATTTTTCATACAATATTGAGGGTAACAAACCTCCTTAGACAACAAATCTTTCCATCTGGATCTAAATTTGCATTATTATGATAGTACGCATTTGCAAAACAACATGAAATACTGACATCAATGATCTAGTAATATCCTCTCACAACCACCCATCCTATATACCATAAACAACCTAAAGCTAAAAACATCAACTCTGAATAAATTTATTGCGTGACTTTTCTTTTAATTTTCTCGTTAATAGAACAAAAGCTATCAGATAAACCGATGTCAAAGGTTATTGATGAGCATCATGATTCATTTCACCAACAATGTTAAAAAATTGTATCTCTATCTCACGGGAAGAGAACATGTTTGATATCTAGGAAAGAGATCTTCTCAGAAAGAATAAATCTTTAATTGATTTAATCAAATTAAATATTGAGTTATGAATGAGAAAACAGATACATCTAAGGCACATTCTAATAGATTTTTGTAGTTAGAGAAAATAAACTTGATTTTAATAAAGATGAATCTGCTGAACAATTATAACTCAAAAAAACCCAAATTAAATTGCTATTGTCGAATTCAATAGATTTGGCTTGACAACTTGGCATTTGGATTAGTATGGAAATTTAGGATGTCAAGAAATATATTCAATGAACAAACTGCGTGAAGGTAGAAAACTTGTTAGCTACATGACAGCAGCTATTTCTGGTGTGCTCTTCATCATACCATACATTTCAACATATCCATGCTCATGCTATGAGTTACTATTGTTAAGATTCTCAGAAAAACTTGGTGTGCTCTTCATCATACCATACATTTCAACATATCCATGCTCATGCTATGAGTTACTATTGTTAAGATTCTCAGAAAATTTTCTTGATCTCTTAAGAAGCTTTCCTCAAAAGCTTTTAATCTTAAATGCTAACCACATACAAATCTTCAGGTTTCTTCCAACCCTCATTCCACTTTAACTGGTGCACTTTATGTCTCTCGAATTCTGCTTTTGTAACTTTATGATATGATTCTATTTCTAAATAAATATTTAGATAAGAGAAGCATGTATTTTATAGGCTAAAATTATTACAAAGACATTTAATGTTTTTGACGATCTACACCCTTTTAATTTATTTCTATCTACCCTTTGTTGGAATAATAACACTAACCCACTTGCATATGGATTTGACTTATTTATAACTATATTACTATAGTTGACATACTAACTATAATGTATATCTGCATCATTACATCCCTATGAGAGGGATTTGTCCCAGATTCTACATGAGATGAGGGAAATTCTCCCTAAATGCTGACTTGGAGAACCATTTGGCCTACATCGGAAAAGTACCTTTGTCATTGATAAGGTAAGATGGATTTTCCAATTGCAATTGCTGTGAATTTAAACATTGAGAAGAGTATCTCCAGCCAATAGTGTTGAATATCAAGAATTGTAGCCTCGAGTTCAGTTATGGGAGTTTCATCCTCCAAATGAGATAGCTTGTACAACCTGAGCTTGCTCACATTGACAACATCTTGAATGCCACACTAAGCTGGAAGATGTAGATTCTAGACAGTAGACATATCATTTCAAAAAAAACTAATTAGTATAAAAACAAGAGGTGGACACAGAAATCCGTGAAGAACGAAATCAGGGACAGAAAAGTAGCTTAATACACAGGATTTGAATCTGGAGATCAGAAAGTTGAAAAACTACTAAAATCTGTGAAGAGCTACCATTGATAGCGGCATACAGTCAAATATAGAAGTTATATATATCAGCTGAATAATGATAAGATTTGTTTCTATGAGGCCTAGCATAATTAAAAAAACATACATCGTAGAAAACTTTGTGGTTAAAACTGAAACTAGACCACTCAGATTTGATACCAAAAAGGGAGCCATCAGAACAAGCTTTAGGTGCAGGGGTCTTTAATTGATATTTTTACTGTTCGAAAACAAAATGGGGGCCTCATGAGCTGCAGTTGTTCTTTGGACATCAAGTTTTTAGAATCAGCAGACAAGTAGTCAGTAGTTTGGGGCAGAGCACTGCAAGAGCCAGCAAACTGAACAGCTTCGCATTTGGTGTGCCTTTGAATTCGAGCACTTTCCTGTATGGCTTCATGAATGAGCTTTTTGATAGGACCATACATCAAGACTTTCTCCAACATGTGTGTTGTGACCAAATCACACATCGCCCCATTGCAAATGGGGACCCCCTTTTTTTTGAGCTTCAATGCTTTGCTTGAGTTTTGGATGATGTCTTAGGATTATGTCATGATGAATCACTAGTGTGTGAGTCCCTAACATTACTAAATTGTCGAGTTTTTTGACAAGAATAGCACTGCAACATAGGCAAGTAGTGACTTCAAGATTCTAAACATTGAAAATAACTAAGTTTGTAAAAGCATGACCAAAACTTCCCACATGAATGATGAAATGTCGACCTTCAAAATGCTTTAGACACTAAAATTTTGCAAGAAGGAACCATCATAAGCCTAGGCGCATCTTATCACCTAAGCAAACCTAGATGAGCGCCTAAGGTGAGAACTTGGAGACAGGGCGCATTTTACCACTTGTAACAACCCAAATTTGCGCCTTGGGTAAGAGGAGGTTTAAAATTGCAAAGAAATGAGCGCTTGGGAGAGTTAACTTTCCCAGGGACATCCTCCAACTATTTCGAGGTCCAAAATACACTTCCAAACTAAGGCGCATTTTCCTATCTATTCATTCCAATTTTAGCGCCTTGGGAGCATTGTGTCTGTAAGCTTGAGGATGAGCGCCTAACATTGAAGGGGTAGTCATCAATCACTTTGAGGAAGTATGAATGTCAAGACATCTTCTTAAGCCTTCACGATGACTTGGATGCATAAAAATGAAGTGAACACCCATTAGAAGGTCAAGGCGCAATTTCACACTCAGAACATCAGGGATATGCGCCTAGACAAACAAGGGCATGAAATTGTTAAGTTTGTTCATCTCTTGAAGCAAGAGGGTCTTCCAACATCAATACATCAGTTTGAAGTCATTAAATTGAGCATAACACATGATGGATTTAGGTGCGCATTTGCACTTAAACCTCATTTCAGCGCCTAAGGAAATAGCATGTTTAGATCCATAAATTTGGGGACTATTGAGTTGGCTAGGTCTTCATGAGCACACACAAATGACTTATATCCATCAGTGATGAGGTAAATGCCTATTTGAACTAAGGCGCGATTTTCAACCTGTAAAACCTTATACATGCGCCTAGCTATAATGGAGTTCAAAGACACCAAAATGGCGCCTAACAATGAAGAAATACCTCAATAGACTTAGGCACACTTTCATGCATCCACATACTATCTTTAGCGCCTAGAGGACATGAGGTTTGGAGGTAAATTGTTGGAAGCTTTGAGAGGGCGCACTTTTTCCACTTTTCCACCTTGAATTTGTGCCTTGAGAAGAACCCTTGAATTTGCACCATTAAAGGTGCGCCTTGGAAGAAAGACATGAAACGACCTTTTGGAGTGGGCACTTAGAAGATGGAAGTCATTTTAAGACATGATTGATCATTTCGAATTACAAAATAGCAAGTATGAAGTCATTCAAGACAAGGCGTTGATCCAAGACTATATGACCCTCCAATTGCGCCTTGATTGGGAGAGGCATTGGAGCAGCAAAATTTTGGTTGTATTGAAACAAGAGCTCCCTTATATGTTTTGTGTTAGATTGAAGTCTTTGAGAAGATTAGGCGCTGATTTCACCCCGGGAGATCATAAGGTGCGCCCAAGTAATAAAGAAGTTCATTAAGACTCAAATCAGCGCCTAGACATGAAGTAATCTCTGGGAAGTTTTAACAAGAGTTTGAAAACGTTAGAATACCAAAAAAACTAGACAAGTGTGTTTGGCGCACATTTCATCTCCTTCTAACCAAAATGAGCGCCTTAGGGAGAAATTACCTGATTTTGCATCATCAAATAGGCGCCTAGTAAAAGGAGAGTTTTTCAAACATTTGAACATGAGTTTAAAGACATCAGATGACACTTAAGTATGAAGGCGCACTTTAGCTTCTGAAGACACCTCAATAAGCGCCCAGGAGGAAATTGCATCAATTTACATCACAAGATGAACGCTTGAGAGATATGATCATTCCAAGTTATTCCCATTATTTGAGATTACATATATGGCAAGTATAAAGTTATCTAGGCTTAGGCGCACTTTTGCTCCTGTATAACCTTATATGTGTGCCTAGATTGAAGAAAGATTATTTACATGTTTTAAGTGACTTCTTTATGTTATAAAGTGATTGACATTGTTCCTTTGTCTACGTTGCAGGAGTCATCTGAAGGAGCCCGGATCTTTGGAGTCACCTTCATGTAAGGAGTGAAGTAAAGATTGAAGATAGCTACACCAAGAGGTCACTTCAAGTCTAACATGCAAGTACTCTTCATCAATTACATCTAGAGAAGACTTTCATCCATCCATCAAGCTACAAGTTCTTTCAAACTTCAAGTATATGAGAAGTCTCCTACTCATGTTATCAATGGAGCATCATCATCTACTCTATATCATGAAGTAAGCATCATCATCATCCACACTACTCTCTATAAAGAAGCATCAAAGAAGATCAACGTACATCCTGCAAGAAGAAAGAAGTATATATGTTGTGACCTAATCACACATCGCCCCATTGCAAATGGGGACCCCCTTTTTTTGAGCTCTGATGCTTTGCATTAAGTTTTGATGATGTCTAAGGTTTATTGCATGATGAAGTCAGTGGTTTGTTCAAGTTCTTTGTCGAGTTTCTAATTCAGGAGTCATTTGCTTTCGTTCTGAGACCAATCCTGATGTATGTTTGAGATCCTGAAAATGACTAAGTCTGGTATCCTAATATCCTGAAAATCCGGAAAATTGACTAAGTCTGAAATCTGGTGGATCCTCCAAATTCTAGATTCTGCATGTTACATCCAGTGGATTCGAGACCAATCTCAAACATCCTGAAAGGTATATTGAAAAATATTTAAAGAATCTTCCAACTTATACTTAAATATATTTTTCAATATACCTAACCCTGAAGGACACTGAAAAATGGCCAAGTACTCTAGAGGATTCAAAATTCCCATCCAGTGTGCCAAGGAAGAGGGTAGCGCAAAATCTTGGTCCACTGTGCCACTTTCAACCGGAGAACAAAATGATGATCCCTTGCGCCTCAACCAATGAGCCAACTTGAGGGAGTCAACTTGCAAGTTTCATGAATTCATTTCTAGAGGATGCAAAATCTCCAACCAATGCGACAGAAGCAATGCGCCATTCTAAGTAGAGGTATTGGTTGAAGTTTTGAGCGTTTTTGAAGAGGATTCAAGATCCACAACTCTTGCGCCTTAACCAATGCGCCCTTCTCAAAAGTGAAAATGATGATTTAAAACAAATTTCAGGAAGAAAACAAGATCCTCAACTAACGCGCCTTAGCCAATGCGCCAATTTGGGTGAGTTTTATTGAAGTTTTTGACAAGTTTAGCGGATCCCAAGTTGCCATCTCATGCGCTTGATATCATGTGCCATCATTAAAAGGTGATTTTACTTGAGTTTTTGGCATCTTTAGGAAGGAATTAAAACCCTCAACCAAAGCGACCTATCTAGAGCGCCATTTTGGAGAAGGGGAAGACAAGTTTTGAAAATCATTTGAAGAGGATTCAGAATCCTCAACTAGTGTGCCACTTCTATTGCGCCACCTTGGTGTAAATCAAGAGGATTTGAAATACTTAACTATTGCGCCATGATGATGGATTTATGTTAAGTGAAAGGAATGATTTTAAGGAAGATCGAGATGATGATGCAATGCACCTCAACTAGTGCGCCTAGGATAGGAAGCTTGTTAAGTAAAGCAAATTCAACTCAACTCCAAAATCCTCATCTATTCCACCAACATCAAGAGGATTTGAAATCGCCATCAAGTGCGCCCAAAACAAGGAGGATCCAAAACCTCCATCCAATGCGCCAAGACATAAAGGGGATTCAAATTTCACATTTGCTGTGCTATTAAGAAGGAGAGTTTAAAATGTTGATCTGCTGCGACAGAACTGATGCGCCATTATTAAGGAAGGCTTACTTCAACTTTTAGTGAATGTTAAAGGGAGATCGGAATTCACATCTAGTGCACTCAAGTTGGAGAAGTTTCTTTTGGATGTTCAAATGCAAACATTTCAAGTGGATATCAAGATCATGATCCAATGCACATGAAGAGGTTGCTGATTATGACTTTTAGAACACTTTTCAAATCTGCTGCACCATCTTTTACTGAAATCAGACTTAAATTGAGCCACTTTGGATTGAGACTAAAAGTGAAATTGGCATCCAATGCCTCATCTATATATGATACTTAACTTAAAATTATGATTGCATCAACTAATTTGGCATCTAATGCACTTAAGATTGGAAAGGTTAGAAATTGATTTCTAATGACTATTTTGTGTTGTAAGATCAAGGAATTGATATTGCTTCCTTATTTGTGTTGTAGGAGCTAAGAAGTCATCCTAGGAGCTAAGTGATTAGAGTCACCTTCAAGCGAGGGATGATGCTAAGAGGAGGTCGCTGCGAGGAAACATCATGTAGCTGCTCCAAAGGAACCTTTCATCATCATCATGTTGGAACTCTTCATCAATGGCATCATGTTAAGATCATCAAGTTGGAACACTTCATCATCTACATTGTTTGAAGACATCTATCCATCAAGCTTCAAGACTCTTCAATCTTCAAGTCCAAGAGAGATCATCTACTCTATATCATGAATCCAGTATCATCATCATCTACATTACTCTCTCCGAGAAGATGCATTTACAAGAAGATCATTATGTATCCTACAAGAAGAAGAAAGTATACAGAGTTAGTCAAATGAAGCAACATCATACACATCCAATTTACATGAAGATGAACAAGGCAAGATCAACCAAGATACATCCCGAACATACAAGATCAAGGCAATTACATCGAAGACATCATACAGAGGATACAATTGGGAATATGCCCACAAAACAAATTGAATTAACAGTTGAAATCCATAAATATGCTGAGGTGGCACCTACGTGGCATGTACATCCTCATCAAGCCAATCACAAGTCACCACATCATTCAACAAGCAAGAAGACAGAGAGGACGTCCATGTGGAAGATGCTCTAAAAATTTCATCTTATCCTTATCTTCTTAGGAAACGTGCCTTCATTGCCTCTCTCATGTACTAAAAATAGCAATTTGTTGTAACTACCTGTTGAGATGGCATGATCCTGGCCCTTGGCTATCTAGATTGATCTAAGCCTTTCATTGTAGTCCTGGAGCTCTATATAAAGGCCTTGTTGCCTCATTTGTAAATTCATTAGAGAGTAGATCAGAAGTAGATTAGATAGTAGTCAATAGGCAAGTAGAGTAGAGTAGAGTAGAAGAGACTCTCGAAATTCTCTGAGAGGACTTTAAGTTGTAAATATTTTTCAAGATTAATTCAAAGGACATTGGAGTTCGCTTGGTGTTTAAGTGTTCTCTTGTGGAATGACATGGTTTCTCGTATCTTGATGAAGTGGAGAGATGTTTCTAAGTAGATTAGAAGCTCTTTAATGTATGCATGTGTTGGATATTTGATCAACTCCTAGCTCATGCTTTTAACATTCATCGCCGATGAAGTGTTGTGTAAAGCTAGTCTGACCCTTATCATTTGCTTAAGTTCGATTGTGGATGCTTGTTTGAGCTGCGCCGTCCAATGGGTGCTTATATAAGCCTTCATGATTTGAAAACCATTCGTTTACCTTAGGAGATTGCACCAACTCCATGTAGTTGTAGGCATCCTTGGCGAAGTGGAGTTAGGTTTATCAAGGAGTTTGTCTATTCACACATCATCATTTACTTCATTGACCTTAGATTAACCTTTCTGAACCCTTATCTTTTGCTTTTCTTTATTATTGATACATCATCCACACTGAAACGAGGAATAAGCTAAATGAAGTATGAAGAGGTCTACGTAAGTCCCTTTGTGATTATCAGCACGATCATGTGTAATCACTGAGTTCATCCATTGCAATCATAAGAAAAGGAACCTTGGAGTTACTTCACTGGATCACATAGTTCAGCTTGTGAAGAGCTTTATTCAAGAGAGAGTTGGATACTCAATATTTTACTCTATTGTTGACTTGTCTAAAAACAATCATCAACAATACAGAGTTAAGCAAATGAGCAACATGTATCATACATATCCTACTTACAAAGAACAAGGCAAGATCAACAAAGGTACATCCCAAACATACAAATTCAGAGCGATCACATTCGAAGACATCACACAGATGATGCAATTTGGGAATATGCCCAAAAGCAAATTGAATTAACTGTTGGAATCCATAAGAGTTGCTGAGGTGGCACCTACGTGGCATATACATATTATTCATCAATCACAGTTCGCCACATCATTCAACAATCAAGAAGCCAAAGAGGACGCCCATGTGGAAGATGCTCTGAAGATTCCATTTCATCCTTATCTTCTTGGAAAATGTGCCTTCATTGCCTCTCTTATGTACTAAAAATAGCAAGTTGTTGTAACTAATTGCTGAGATGGCATAATCTAGGCCCTTGGCTACTTGAATTGATCTAGGCCATTCATTGTAATTTTGGGACTCTATATAAAAGCCTTGCTGCCTCATTTGTAAAGAATAATAATAATAGGCAGTAGGCAAGTAGAGTAGTAGAGTAGAATAGAAGAGACTCTCGAAGTTCTCTGAGAGTACTTGAAGTTGTAAATATTTCTCAAGATTAATGCAAAGACATTGGAGCTTGTTTGGTGTTAAGTGTTGTCTTGTGGAATAACATGGTTTTCTGTATCTTGATGAAGTGGAGAAATGTTTCTAAGTAGATTAGAAGTAGATTAGAGCTCATTGATGTAATGTATGTTGGTATTGAATATTTGATCAACTCTTAGCTCATACTTTTAACATTCATCGTTGGTGAAATGTTGTGTAAAACTAGTCTGAGCTTCATCATAATTTGCTTAAGTTCGATTGTGGATGCTTGTTTGAGCTGCGCCGTTTAATGGGTGCTTGTATAAGCTTTCATGATTTGAAAACCTTTCGCTATCCTTAGGAGATTGCATCAACTCCATGTAGTTGTAGACACCCTTGGCGAAGTGGAGTTAGGTTGTGTTGATGATGTTTTCTTGACAACAACAACATTAGAATAAAACACCAAGTGCTCTATCCTCTCTTGAACAAAGCGTCTCGAATGCTGAACCATGTGATCAAACAAGAACACTCCAAGGTTCCTTGTACGTGATTTGCGATGGATAGCCTCAGTGGTATGATGTGATAATGTTGTTTACACAAAGGGACTTATGCAGAATTTATTCATCACTCCATTCAAATATGTACTCTTTCTTTGTGAAATGGAACTACTTCTAATCAACTATGAAAAGAAAATGAAAAAGGAGAAGGGGTTAAGAAGGCTATTCTAAGGACAATGACGTGATGAACGATGCTATGGTAGACAAATTCCCTTAGAAACCAAATTTCACTTCGCCATGACAAGCAACAACTACATGAAATAGGTGCGATCTCCAAAGGATAAACCAAGGATTTTCATATTGTTGACACACTCCAAAGTACCCACAACTGGCACAACTTGAAGGAGCATCAACAATCGAACTATTTGCAAGATGTGGTTCAGGCTAACTTTACATGATGACTTACCATCGACAAGCCATCAAAAGTATGAACCAATGGAAATTTATCAAATATCATTGCATATATTCATAACTCCAATGACCTCTATCTACTTTATCATCTAAGCTACTTGGAACCACGTCTCAACCATCTTGGAGAATAAGAAACCATGCGAACATTCCTTGATCGTACAAGATCACCATGCGAACAACAACAATGAGCTTGTATTGATTTAGGAAGTGTTTTGTTTACAACAATCTCATATATCTCTTCAATGACTTCGAAGAGCTCTTTCTACTCTACTCCTATTGTCATAGTGTCTACTCCTACTCTATCTTCCTCTAATGATTCCTTCTATGTATCTCTACAAATGAGAGAAGTGAGCTTTATATAGAGCTCAAGAATTACATGAAGGGCCAAGATTGATTTAGCAATCAATGGTCGAGATTGAGACATCAAGGCAGTTTGTTACAAAATTTGTCATTTTTAGAACATGAAAGAGGCAATGAAGGCACGTTTCCCAATGTGATAAGCATCTTTGGAGCATCTTTATGGTGGGCCCTCTTGAATGAATGACATGGCAGAATGCGATTGGCTTGATGATGTGTACGTGCCACCTCAGCATCTTCAAACGAACTAGTCTGGTTCACCTCATGTTCACTTTACTTAGAATATTTTCTTCTTGTTGTCTTGATGTAACTCATGGATCGCTTTGATGATCATGCTCATCTCTCATCTTGTGATGTTGTTGCAGGACTCTGGACTCTTAAAGTGTTGAGGTGGAAGATGTCTTGTGTGTGACTTCTTGTAGTAGACTGGCATATGATGGATGCACATGAAATAGACAACTCTGGATGATGAACTCCTTCAAGATGTGCATGGTGAAGTGACAACTTTCCACTGATCCTCGCCTTGTACGGATAATGCTCTTGATGATGAACTACGCTTGTAACCTTGATCATCTTAGACTAGCTCCCCTCCGCATGGCGTTGATGTCTTCCTCATCCAGACATACTAAGCCTTGATGTAGGAGCTCCTTCGTGTGGTGAAGCAACGTTCCTCCACCTTCAAAACTTATGTATGAGCTCTCACCATTCACCTCCTTGCACCCTCCATCACCTACAAAAAGAAACATATCAAATTAAGACTTGATATAAAGGATTTTCAATAACAAATTACATTTATCTTATGCATGTGGGATCAAAAAAAGCATTTCAAAACATAACCTTTCGCATGAAATCGATACATAAGTGCCTAGGCAGGTTTAGAGGGGGTGTCTAGAGAGAGTCTTCTGATGATGACATTGTCCATCACTGCCTTGTGAGGCCGCCCAGGCTGGGCGGGTTTAGAGGTGATAGGCGGAGAGTGTGTTGTGGACAAGACCTTGTCCGGATGAAGGGCTCAAGGCCGCCTAGCATGGGCGGGTTTGAGAGTTGTGTGTGGATTTTCATGACTTAGGCATTTTTTTTGGCTTTACTTTGATAATTTAAGACCTCTTCACTTGTTTCAATGATGACTTGACCTCCTTGAATGAGATGGACAACCTTGGGAAGAAGGGCGAACTTGAAGAGAGTGCATGGAGAGTGTGTTGTGGAGGAGGTGATGTTGTCCAAGTGAAATGCTCAAGACCGCCTAGCATGGGCGGCTTGGTAGGTAGGGTGTGGACTTTAACCTTATTTGATGTTCATTCCTTCCATTTGATAACTCCTTTCTATAAACTTCAAGACTTAGTAAAATTTTGAGATGTTTGTAAAGTTGAAAGACACATCATGGATGTTAGGTGATGATGTCCATCTATCTTGGTGGAATCCGCCTAGGAAGGGAGGCTTTGGAGTGCTAGTAAGGATTTTGCCATGTGAACACTCTCTATCTTAACCTTAGCACTCTTCCTCCATTTGCATGACTTAGTGATTTTTCAAACTTACTTCTCCTAAAATGACCCTGCATGGATGTGAAGCACCATGGTGAGTTGGAGGAATCAGGATGGAGTAATTGCAATGCTTAGACATCAAACTCCAGACTCACCTCTCTAGGCCGCCCAGGTAGGGCAAGTTTGAGAGTAGGCCTTGGACTTTTGACACTTAGAAACTTTTCACTTGATTATCTCATCCTCCTGGTGTCATCTTGATCATTCTCATCAAACAAATTTGCAACTTATGTTGTTCTTGATCCTGAGCGGCTTTGAGGACAGTGTATGGAGAATTTCATGTGGGACATGACATAGTCCATGAGCACCTCTTAAGGCCGCCCAGGTTGGGCGGGTTTGAAGGTGACCCATGGAATTTGACTTAAAATGCATTTAACTCCTTCAAACTTACAAACTTTCATTGGAATTTCATCATCTTCTTGTGCTTTATGCTAGAAAACCTTATAAACTTAGCCACTTTTCTCCTTGGGCGGGTTTGAAAATGTTGTCTGGAGAGTGTCACCTGGTGGAGACATCATCCATAAACACCCTGTGAAGCTGCCCAAGCTGGGCGGGTTGGGATACCACCCTTGGATTTTGTCTTGAACTCACTCAAAATCTCTTCTAAACTTTGAAAATTCTCTCCCTAAGGCGGATTTGGAGGCAGTGTATGGAGAAAATGCATGATCACAACCTTGAATCCAAGACCCCAGGCCAAGGCCGCCTAGGTAGGGCGGGTTTAGAAGGTGTGCTTGGAATGCAAGTCTTGTCGCCATATCGGAAATGTCTTGAATGGAAGTATATTGAAAATATGTTTAAGTCATTATACTTAAAATATTTATCAATATACTTCCAAGATGTTTGAGATGGGTCTCGGATCCATAGGATTTAACATGCAAATTCTAGATTTTGGAGGATCCACCAGATTTCAGACTTAGCCAATTTTCAGGATTTCAGGACATCAGGCTTAGTGATCTTTTATCATTCTTTCCAATTAATTCATCCTTGTTGGGAGGAGTTTAAGTAATGCTTGGTTTGGAGATGACGCATGGAATGTTGCTTGTAATCTACTTAACTTCCCTCCAGCTTGCAAACCTTGCTTGAAATTCATCATTTCTCAGTGCCTTGTGCTTGAAAACCTTCTAGACTTAACCATTTTCTCCTAGGGCGGATTTGAGGGTTCTGTCTGGACAAATGCATGTGCAGGACGCTGAGTCCATGACCTCATGCCAAGGCCGCCCAGTCTGGGTGGGTTTGGAGGTGAGGCATGGAAGTTTCATCAAAATCTTAGTTTTAGACTCCATCGTTACTCCCTAACTCCCTTCAATCAGCAAAAGCTCGTGAAAATATCCTAACTTTCCCTGGGCGGGTTTGAGGGTGTTGTCTGGACAAGCTCTCCTAATGGTGAAGACACTGTCCAAGAGGACCTTGTGAGGCCGCCCAGTCTAGGCGGGTTTGGACATGGAGTGAGGAATTTCTTGCCTTAGTCAAATTTTGGATTTCCTGAATGGAAGTATATTGAAAATATGTTTACGTATAAGTCAGATATTATACTTTAAATATTTATCAATATACTTCCAAGATGTTTGAGATAGGTCCTGGATCCATAGGATTTAGCATGCAGATTCTAGATTTTTGAGGATCCACTAGATTTCAGACTTAGTCATTTTTTCAGGATTTTCAAGATATCAGACTTAGTCATTTTCAGGGTCTCAGTGACATGCATCAAGATGAAGGCATATAGACCTCTTGGCAAGAAACTGTCGAGACATGGGTACACAACACTATCAAAATCCTACAAGCTCAGAGGAAAACTAAACCTAAAGCAAAACGAAGCGAGAAAGCAAGAAAAAAAAGGGGGTCCCCATTTGCAATGGAGCAATGTGTGATTACATCACAACAGGTTGATTAAGGAGTTTGTCTATTCATGCATCATCTTTGCTTCATTGACCTTAGATTAGTTTCTCTAAACCCTTATCTTTTTCCTTTTCTTTATCATTGAGGCATTGTACATATGTTATCCACACTGAAAGGAGAAATAAGCTGAATGAAGTACAAAGTCTACGTAAGTCCCTTTGTGATTATCAGCAAGATCACATGTATTCACTGAGTCTATCGACTGCAATCACGAATAAGGAACCTTGAAGTTGTCTCATTGGATCACATAGCTTAGCCTTTGAGAGACTTTATTCAAGAAGGAATAGGATACTTAGTGTTTTATTCTATTGTTGAGTTGTCTAAAAACAATCATCAACAATGTGCAGTAGGTTTTGATGATAATCATTTGACATTGACAACTGAATAACACAATGGATTTCGCTTGTGATGTTGATTACCATAAAGCCTTTGTTGATCCAAGTAAATCCAAACACAATCACCAACAAATGAGGCACTCGATACTCGTTATGAAGTGCCTTGATTTGGCTTGAGTTTGTTGTAGACTGCCCTGAATATTTGTGTGAAGTTGGCAAGATTTTAGACAAGCAAAGAAGATTTGTCTTGCTCCTTTTGTTGGTGGGAAACCATAAGAAACTTCAAAAGGAATATTTAACACTAAGACACTAGATAGAAAAGCAGCATTTTTTTCCCAAGTAATTGAATTTCATTTATACTCTTGGTTTGTCAAGTCAATCATGATTCCAAGTAATGCTACTATGATATTTGAAGATATTTTTATATGAGATGCAATATAATGAGTGTTTTCTTAAAATTCGCTATTTTTCATTTTTTAAATTTGTTCAGATTTGCCAAGTTCTGGCACCAAATCCAAGTCCAAGTCAAAAATTGTCTTGCCGAGTTTTTGCCGAGTCCAAGTCTCAACAGTACGTTTTAAATCTGTTAGTCATATGAAATACAAATTATCTTGTCATAAAGGTCATAACAAAGTTGAAGGAATCATATTATTAAGGCATAATGAGATACAAGGATTCTTGTCATACGAGTTACAAAGAACACAATGGGAGTTCCCAAACATCTTAGATGTCATGGAAGTTGTCAAGAATATCATCATAGTAAAGGAGATCCAAGCATCCACTAGAAGAAAAAAGTTACAAAAAACACCTTAAGCCTTAAAGAAAAGAGATGTCTTCGACGTCTTGGAATGGTCATGTGTGGATTAGTCAAGGAAGACTAGTCCTTGGCCAAGTGCAATGTGCATTCTTCTTAAAAAATATTTTTTTTCTATGTAATTTTTTTTTCCTATGTATTGTTCAGGAATAATTTGAATTTTGAATACAATAAACTGTGAATCCTTGATTTAGTGGTTTCTCAATACTTTGGTTTGTTTTCAAAAATATTGTGGATTCCTGAAATTTGCCAACCTTAATCATCAGAACAGATAAAACAGATATCAAAATTTTCAATTTCCCCCATTGTCTTTTTCATGTATTATGTGTTACAAGATTTTGGACCACAATGGCACACACCAAGAATGTCTAGCTAAAGCTACCAACATTATTTACAATGTATTTTGCTACGCATGGAAGTAGCCCATTTTTGTTGATTAAGGCAACCGTGGAGATATATCAAAGCTATGATCTACTAAGTCCTTTTACAGTCACTGAGGAAATGCAGGGACATGAAAAGGGCATGCCTAGAAATATCCCAAACCTTAAGAACTATGTTTGAATAGGCAAAAAGCTCAGAAAGCAGGGGAAGGGGAAGGGCACAAGGGAACAGGGATGAGGGAGTAAGGGCTGGAGACCTGTCCTCATGGAAGATTGGATCAAAGCCAAATGTGTCTATCCAAAACTTATGTGCAGCAAATAGCAACCTGCACTAAGATATAGGCCACAAGAGCAATTTCACCAAATCTTCTTGGTAGATCTCAAAATATAAGGCTTCTGCAATGTCAAGGAAACTGGAAACAATAAATTACATATCATGTAGAAGAAAATCAGCCTTCCTCTAGATCATGTTGAAGTTTTATTGCAGAAAACAAAAGTCAAATTACATATCATGTAGAAGAAAATCAGCCTTCCTGTAGATCATGTTGCAGTTTTATTGCAAAAAACAAAAGTCTCAAGATTCCAGTTTCCTTGACATTGCAGAAGCCTTATATTTTGAGATCTACCAAGAAGATTTGGTGAAATTTCTCTTGTGGGCTATATCTTAGTGCAGGTTGCTATTTGCTGCACATAAGTTTTGGATAGACACATCTTCCATGAGGACAGATTTCCAGCCCTTACTCCCTCATCCCTGTCTCCTTGTGCCCTTCCCCTTCCCCTTCCCCCACCTTTCTGAGCTCTTTTCCTATTCAAACGTAGTTCTTAAGGTTTGGGATATTTCTAGGCATCCCCTTTTCATGTCCCTGCATTTCCCCAGTGCCTCTAAAATAAATTGCATATCATGTAGAAGAAAATCAGCCTTCCTGTAGATCATGTTGCAGTTTTGTTGCAGAAAACAAAACTCTCAAGATTTTCAGACAAATGGATGCTACAGTAGGAGACAACAAAGAATTTTAATAAGTTATAGGGAGGTGCATGGATTTGGCCTAGAAAGGAATGTTTCTTAAATTAGGTTGTTGGAAGAACCACAAATATCCTACGAACACTGAAAAGTACATTGATGATATGGGCTCCACAGGTAAGCATGAATTTGTATTAAACTAAGAGATTGGGATTAATTTGCAGCAAAGTTCATAAATTTTTCAAGCAAAGAATGCATGGCATTTTATCGTCAATGATTGTAAACACCAGAAAAGTAGCAAGAAAAAAGATTTAAGGGTCACTGGGTCTAGTTCATCCAATTTCTTAAAATTATGTTCAAAGTCAGAACCCACCATTCCTGACTTTAATAAATTTGTTTCTAACTTTATTACCTTTTTTAATCACATGAATAAAGAAATAAGCTAGATACCAAGTGAAAATACTCAAGAATTATCCTAGTTGCTCAAAGAAATGTATTTTAAATATGTTTGGCATGTCTTGAAGTCCAGTTTATATTTTATATTAACTAAAGATTTTGGCAGAATATAAATAGGCACATACTTGCTATAAGACCTTTAGAAGACGAATATATCCAATGACAAAAATCTAATTGAAATATACCTCATAAATGTCAGATTTCAAATTTTCAAGTTGATTAGTGAACTTACAAGTTCCCAAAAAAGAGTACAAGGTGAATAAGTTTTTTTTATGGTATCAGTGACAATGGCTTGCAAAGCACAGGTATGTTTGAATAGTGACAGTTTCTAAAAATATACAACGAAGCAGCTAGTTACCTGTTCATCCCCACTGTGTTCAAAGCATAGAAGCAAATATCGTTCTCAGGAATTTCTCAGCATCCCAAAAGATAAAGATATTTTCAATTTCTCGGGATATTGTTAGAAGAAAACCAGGAAAATGCCGGGAACCCAAAAAGTGCAGTAAAATTAAAAAAAATAAGAGAGAAATAACTGATTATTTTTACATTTAAAGCCATCCTAATGAGAGTGAAAGTAAACAAGAGTGTACACAATGAATTTTGCAATATGGATTTTTCTCATTAATTTTGAGATCACTGATTACAGATGACTGTAATATAGATCTCTTTAACAATGTTAATATATAACTCTGCCAGAATGATAATGAACCCTTAATGCATTATAATGCAACCAGGGTAAATACAACTTGTTAATCCTACCATTCTCCTTAACTAGCAAGTTGAATAGAACAATCTATACACAAAATGGTAACGACAGTTGACAACAACAGTCTCCCTAACCTCTTCAAATACCTCTAAGTTTACAGCAGTCGCAACAATCATGCCTAGCATTTCAGGACAGCAATGTCCTGTCTTAACAATGTTTCATATTAATCATTTTGATCAGCAATATTTCCTATAATGTTGACAGCAGTATCGATGCCCATATTAATTGATCACAGTACTATTAAGAATGCTACCGAACACCATACTGATCAAGAATGTACATGTCACAATAATGACAGAATGCTACCGATCAGTGATCACAAGAAGATTACTAATCACAAAAGGATAGTTATCTCAAAAGACAATAATGATGACCATAGCAGCTAAAATCTTTTGGGGAAAAAATCAAAAAACCGAAAGATTAAGATTTTTTCAAAAAAATCGGGATTTAATTGGGAAAAATTTGGATTTTAAAAAAATGTAAAAAAAGTCTGCGGTGGGGAAAGGTAGCCATTGTCAAGAGAAAGGCCCAAAGTACAACTCCTCCCATCATTGTTGACACTTCGGAGGAGGAGAATGCTCCTCAAAGTGGAAGGAACAGGTTATTGTGGAGGAACCACAAGACTTTGTTGGTGTTTCGAGCCCTCGAAAGGATGCCAGTCCTATGACCCAAGGCTAGGAGAAGTCACTGGTGGTCGACCTACAGCATAAGATTTCTTCACTTTGGGAGGAATCTACTTTCCACAAGAACATTCTCAACTGGAGTATGAATTCTAGGGGGTCGCAGGTGAGCTAGGAGGAGAGGGGGCAACAGATGCTTGGTGGGGGCCCCAATTCACACAATTTAAAAGTTAAAACAAGAAATTAAACTGCTGAGGAAGGAGTTAATAGGTGTGAAGGCAAAATCTAAGAAGGTGGAGAGGGTCCTAGCCTCTTAATAGCAGCTTGAGTAAGATCATCAAGTTGAGCATCACCATCGTGAACAATTGTGTCAACAACATCCAAAGGTTCCAAGATAGTCTAGGAAAGAAGAGATTGGTGGTAGGGGCAGAAGCTGGAGGCCAAGTAAGTGAACCAAGAGCCAAGTCAAATAGGATGATGTGGACCCCATGGATGTTAGTGCTCTGAACAACCACCTATTAGGGATTGCATGCAGAAGATATCAATTAAATGCAAATAAAGATTAAATAGAGAAATGAAAATATACAGAAATAATAACAGCGAGAGACAATTTTTAACGTGGTTCACCCAAACTCGGGCTACATCCACCAACAGAGAGTCTAATATTATTATCCAGTAAATCAAACCGATTACAACCAGCAATCCTTACAACTCGATACCGCTGCAAAATGCTACAATACATCAACGAAAACCCTAACCCTTAGCCACTTTTATCAAACCTTATGTCGGTTACAAAATAGAGTTTTTTATGTCGACCAATAGAAAAATAACTCCCCACGCCTTTATAAAATAATAAAAAACCGTTTACGCTACCTCGAGCCCCCGCCGGGGCGCTACCCCTCAACCTGCCCTGTATCGCGACAAGGAGCATGCCAGGGGCACTGCCCCTGGACCCCGCAAGGGGCGCTGCCCCTAGACCCATCTTAGGGGCGCTGCCCCCAAACCCCCGCAAGAGGCGCTACCCCTTGACCTCGTTAAATAATTTGGGGGGAAACCGCGCCGATAAAAGTGGGGTAAATTTAACCTCCGAGTCTGATTAGGATCCATATAACAACAATCTCCCACTTGGAGACTGATCATAACACCGCTAACACTGTAGCTCCCACTGGAAATAAGCACCATGGACTCTGCTGTTCTGATTTTTTGTTGTTTTTCAGTCTTGAAGACCAACCGAAGCTGAAGAGGAGCTCAGCTTCTCCCTTGTTACTGTCTTTGTAAACATATCCGCTGGATTTTCATTTGTATGGATCTTTTCCAGCCACAACTGTCCATCATCCAACATTGACCGAATGAAGTGATACCTCAAATGTATGTGTTTGGTCTTTGAATGCAAGGAAAAAAAATTTGCAAGATGTATGGCACTCTGGTTGTCCATAAACAAATAACTATTAGCCTGTTGTTTGCCCAATTCTTCCATGAAAGATTACAGCCATATCATCTCCTTGTTTGCCTCTGTTGCAGCTACATACTCTGCCTCCGTGGTGGATAAAGCAACCACCTTTTGCAACTGTGAGATCCAAGTCACTACTGTCCCACCTACAGTAAAGACATAACCTGTAGTACTCCGACTGGTATCAATATCTCCTGCCAAATCTAAGTCTACATAACCTGCTAAATCAGTATTAGAACCCCCAAAACATAAGTAATTATTGGATGTACCTCTCAAATATCTGAGAATCCATTTTACCACATTCCAATGCTCCAATCCGGGATGACTCATATACCTGCTTACGACTCCTACAGCATGTGCAATATCTAGTCTCGTGCATACCATGGCATACACTAAACTTCCTACAGCTGAAGCATATGGTACCTTAGACATTTTTTCTTCCTCCTCTTGTGTCTTAGGACACGTCTCCTTAGTCAATTTCAAATGACTAGGCAAAGGTGTGCTGACAGCTTTTGCATTCTCCATATGGAATCTCTGCAACACCTTTTCAACATAATTAGCCTGAGATAGAGTCAATTTTTTGTTCTTCCTATCTCTGCAAATTTTCATATCAAGGATTTGTTTTGCTGCCCCCAAATCCTTCATAGCAAATGATTGTGCTAACTGTTGTTTTAACTCTCTTATGCGATCCATGTTAGACCCTGCTACAAGCATGTCATCAACATATAAACATAAAATAATGTAGCTGTCATTATCCAACCTCTTAAAATAAACACAATGGTCAGAATTACACCGGCTGTAGCCTTGCTTAGCCATAAAACTATCAAATTTCAAATACCATTGCCGAGGTGCTTGTTTCAAACCATACAAACTCGGCTATTCCATATATATCTCCTCCAAATCACCATGGAGAAAGGTAGTTTTCACATCTAGTTGTTCCAAATGCAAATCTTCAGCAACCACAATACTTAAAACAATACAAATAGAAGTCATCTTAACAACCAAAGAAAAAATCTCATCAAAATCAATACATTTTTTCTGTGCAAATCCTTTTACAACTAACCTAGCTTTAAATCTTTTCTTATCTCCATATTCGTCTTTCATCCTATAAACCCATTTGTTTGGTAAAGCCTTTTTACCTGCAGGCAACTTACATAATTCTCAAGTCTGATTTTTCAGCAAGGAGTCCAATTCTTCTTTCATTGCAAGCTCCCACTGAACCTTTGTATCCACCTGCATAGCTTCATCATACCCTTCATGTTCACCAACATCTGTTAACAAAATAGAATACAAAGAGTGAGAAAACCTTTCATGAGGTCTACTTAGCCTTGTTGACCGTCTAACATTCACTGGAGTTTGTGGTATTTATTGTTACTGTTGCGGAGTATGAGGAACCAATGGAACATCATTATCTGGAGTATCATCCAGCACCACATAATCATTTTCTTTCTTCTCATGCTGCTGCAACTAATCTTTGTACAACACCTTCTCATTGAATACAACATCCCTGCTTCTCACAATTTTCAGATTTTCAACATCCCAAAGCCTATAACCAAATTCATCAATACCATATTCAACGAAGATACATTTTTTTTATTTTGCATCCAGTTTGGTTCTATTTTCATAATCTACATGTGCAAATGCTTCACATCCAAAGGTTTTGAGAAAAAAATAACTCACCTTCTTACACGTCCATGCTTCCTCTGGAATGCCACAGCCCAAAGAAACTGAAGGACCTCTATTAATTAAATATACAGCGGTATTGACAACCTCTGCCCACATGTTTAAAGGCAGCCCAGCATGTAATCTCACGGTCCTTGCACGCTCCATTATTGTCCTATTCATGCACTCAGCCACTCCATTCTCTTGTGGAGTCCCTGGAACCGTTTTTTGCCTATGAATTCCATTAAAGGAACAATAATCCTTAAATTCTTTGCTACAATACTCACCACCATTATCAGATCTAAGACATTTTATTCTTTTACCCGTCTCATTCTCTACCAAGCTTCTCCATTTCTTAAATGTTTCAAATATATCAGATTTCTGCCTAAGGAAATAAATCCAAACCTTCCTAGTTGCATCATCTATGAATGTAACATAATATCGAAAGCTACCGAGAGAAGATACCTGAGTTGGTCCCCATACATCTGTATGCACAAACTCCAACTTTTCATCTTTCTTTTACTTCCCATCCTTGAGAAAACTGACTCTCTTTTGTTTGTCATACACAACTTTCACAGAAATCCATATAATACATTTCAGACCTGGTAAAACTTTCTTAGAATGAAGTACCTTCATACCTTTTTCACTCATATGCCCAAGTCTGTTATGCCACAGTGTTGTCTCAGAACCTGCAGCAACTGTTTCAGTCTCTTCCTGCGAACCTGCAACAACTATTCCTGAACCTGTTTGTTTTTTCTCTGTAACAGCTAAAGTAGAAGGAACAGTATGACTTGTATAAAGATATAAGATGCCTACTTTCACACCTTTTGCTACTATTAAGACACCTCTTGAAACCTTCCAATTTTTATCACTGAAAGTAACTATGCAACCTTCATCAGCTAGCTGCCCTGCTAAAATTAAATTCCTACTCAGCGTTGGAACGTGCCTTACCTCTTGTAGTAGTCAATAATTCTCATTCTGCAACTTAATCTTGATTCTTCCCCTTCCAACAATCTGACAGGGTTCGTTATCTCCCAAATAAACCAGCCCAAAATCCCCTTAGACATAATCAAGAAAATAACTTCTATGGGGCGTACCATGAAATGAGGCCCCTGAATCTAAAACCCATGAATCATCAGCATTATCTAGGGAAAGAATCAAAGTATCATCTTCAAATTTATTTCTTACCACATTTGCCTCCTTATTGCCTTCTTGTTTGTCTCCTTTATTCTTCCAAGACCAGCAATCTTTCTTCAGATGACCTGGTTTCCCACAGTACTAGCAATCCTTCTGTCCTCTGGATTGGGATCTCGTCCTTTGGTTTTTCTCGTGACTTCCCACGACCTCCAGAACCTTTTTCTCTCTCCTTTGATCTGCCCCTGCTTTTTGCATTCAAAACACTACCTGATGTAGACCCTCCTGAGCTTTTTTGTCGCATTTCCTCGCTAAGGATAACACTAACATCATCAAATTTCAAAATATTTGAACCAAAGACAAAGTTACTTACAGCCATTACCAAGCTATTCCAGCTTTCTGGCAAAGAACATAATATCAAGAGAGCCCTCACCTCTTCATCAAAACTTACTTTTACAGAAGTTAACTGACTGATAATCGTATTAAACTCATTTAAATGATCTGTCACAGATCCACCTTCAATCATTTTCAGATTAAACAAATGCTTCATGAGAAATACCTAATTTGAGGCTAAGAATTTTTCATACAATTGAGCTAAAGCTTTCATCAGACCATTTGTTGTCTTCGCTTCTATTATATTGAATGCCACAGATGCTGCCAGGCACAACCAAATGGTTCCCAGTGCCTTTCTGTCCAGAAGATTCCAATACTCATCAATCATTGCTGCCGGTTTCTTGGCTATTCCTTCCAACGGCCTCCATATATCCTTCTGATAGAGATAATTCTCCATCTGCATCTTCCATAACTGATAGTTCTACCCATTGAATTTATCTACCTTCAATTTACCCTCGTCCGCCATTACTCCCACTCAACCGTGAGACTCCCACTCAACCATGAGACCTTCCTACAGACGATAATCGAACACAACCCGCTCTGATACCACTTGTTAGGGATTGCATGCAGAAGATATCAATTAAATGCAAATAAAGATTAAACAAAGGAATGAAAATACACAGAAATAATAACAGCTAGAGACAATTTTTAACGTGGTTCACCCAAACTCGGGCTACATCCACCAACAGAGAGTCCAATATTATTATCCAGTAAATCAAACCGATTACAACCAGTAATCGTTGCAACTCGATACCGCTGCAAAATGCTACAATACATCAACAAAAACCCTAACCCTTAGCCACTTTTATCAAGCCTTATGTCGGTTACAAAATAGGGTTTTTTATGTCAGCCAATAGAAAAATAACTCCCGACGCCTTTATAAAATAATAAAAAACCGTTTATGCTGCCCCCGAGCCCCTGCGGGGGCGCTGCCCCTCAACCCCGCCCTATATCGCGACAGGGAACGCACCAGGGGCGCTGCCCCCAAACCCCCGCAAGGGGCGCTACCCCTTGACCCCGTTAAATAATTTGGGGAGAAACTGCGCCGATAAAAATGGGGTAAATTTAACCTCCAAGTCTGATTAGGCTCCATATAACAACAATCTCCCACTTGGAGACTGATCATAACACCGCTGACCCTGTAGCTCCCACTGGAAATAAGCACCCTAGACTCTGTTGCTCTAATTTTTTATTTTTTTCAGTCTTGAAGACCAACCGAAGCTGAAGAGGAGCTCAGCTTCTCCCTTGTTACTATCTTTGTAAACATATCCGCTGGATTTTCATTTGTATGGATCTTTTCCAGCCATTACTGTCCATCATCCAACATTGACCAAATGAAGTGATACCTCAAATGTATGTGTTTGGTTTTTGAATGCAAGACAGAATTTTTTGCAAGATGTATGGCACTCTGGGTGTCCGTAAACAAATAATTGTTAGCCTGTTGTTTGCCCAATTCTTCCATGAAAGATTGCAGCCATATCATCTCCTTGTTTGCCTCTATTGCAGCAATATACTCTGCCTCCGTGGTGGATAAAGCAACCACCTTTTGCAACTGTGAGATCCAACTCACTACTGTCCCACCTACAGTAAAGACATAACCTGTAGTACTCCGACTGGTATCAATATCTCCTGCCAAATCTAAGTCTACATAACCTGCTAAATCAGTATTAGAACCCCCAAAACATAAGTAATTATTGGATGTACCTCTCAAATATCTGAGAATCCATTTTACCACATTCCAATGCTCCAATCCGGGATGACTCATATACCTGCTTACGACTCCTACAGCATGTGCAATATCTAGTCTCGTGCATACCATGGCATACACTAAACTTCCTACAGCTAAAGCATATGGTACCTTAGACATTTTTTCTTCCTCCTCTTGTGTCTTAGGACACGTCTCCTTAGTCAATTTCAAATGACTAGGCAAAGGTGTGCTGACAGCTTTTGCATTCTCCATATGGAATCTCTGCAACACCTTTTCAACATAATTAGCCTGAGATAGAGTCAATTTTTTGTTCTTCCTATCTCTGCAAATTTTCATATCAAGGATTTGTTTTGCTGCCCCCAAATCCTTCATAGCAAATGATTGTGCTAACTGTTGTTTTAACTCTCTTATGCGATCCATGTTAGACCCTGCTACAAGCATGTCATCAACATATAAACATAAAATAATGTAGCTGTCATAATCCAACCTCTTAAAATAAACACAATGGTCAGAATTACACCAGCTGTATTTTTCATGACTTAGGCATTTTTGGCTTTATTTTGATAATCTAAAGACCCTTTTCACTTGTTTCATTGATGATTTGACCTCTTTGAATGAGATGGGCAGCCTGGAGAGGAAGGGCGGATTTGAAGGAAGTGTATGGAGTGTTTGATGTCAATGATGTGAAAGAGTCTGTGTGAGGTAGCCAAGGCCGCCCAGTCTGGGCAAGTTTGGATGTGAGGCATGGAATTTTCATCAAAATCTTAGTTTTAGACTCCATCATCACTTCCTAACTCCCTTCAATCGGCAAAAACTCGTGAAAATATCCTAACTTTCCCTGGGTGGGTTTAGAGGTGAGGCATGGATTCTTCTTTGAAATGCACCCAAGCTCTTTCAAATGCATGAACTCTCCTTGTAATTTCATCATCTCTAAGCACTTGGAGCTCAAAACACTACAAACTTGACAACTTATTCCTAGGGCGGGTTAGAGAGTGATGTCTGGAGAGTGTTACCTGGTGGAGACATCATCCATAAACACCCTGTGAAGCCGCCCAGGCTGGGCGGGTTGGTATACCACCCTTGGATTTTGTCTTGAACTCACTCAAAATCTTAAATTTCCTTGTAGTTCTCTATCTTTTGTCTTTTAAACTTTGAAAATTCTCTCCCTAAGGGGGATTTAGAGGTTCTATATGTGCAGGGCATCGAATCCATGAGCTCATGCCAAGGTTGCCCAGGCTAGGCGGGTTTAGACATGGAGTGAGGAATTTCTTGCCTTAGTCAAATTTTGGATTTTCCTGAATGGAAGTATATTGAAAATATGTTTAAGTAATTTTTTATACTTTAAATATTTATCAATATACTTCCAGGATGTTTGAGATAGGTCCTGGATCCATTGGATTTAGCATGCAAATTCTAGATTTCTGAGGATCCACCAGATTTCAGACTTAGTCATTTTTTCAAGATTTTCAGGATATCAGACTAAATCATTTTCAAGGTCTCAATGACATGCATCAAGATGAAGGCATATAGACCTCTTGGCAAGAAACTGTTGAGACTTGGATACACAACACTATCAAAATCCTACAAGCTCAGAGGAAAACTAAACCTAAAGCAAAACAAGGACAGAAAGCAAGAAAAAAAAAAAAGAGGGGATCCCCATTTGCAATGGGGCGATGTGTGATTACATCACAACATGCCTTTATACTTATCTTGCTGGTTAATTGGTTAACTGTATTTCTGTTGATTGCATCATGCACAGCTGAAGTTTTGAGTTGATATTTCTTGGTTATAAGCTTGCCTTTCTCAGATTTCAATGAAATGGATAATGAATTTGGTATAGCACACTGGTTTAGTTTATTGCATTTAACAAAGCCTATAGACTCTTGTATATTTGTGTTTTTAGTGAGACATGGTAGTGGAAAATGAGAGATGATAAGAAACAGTTATGGTACTTGCAGTCATGGTCATTGTTTGCTAGCAAGAACATAGACTGTTAACCTAGAATCAACTTCTGCAATTATGTTTTCCTACTCAAATTTCACACAGAGATTTGTTTGTCTAAAGTTTAAAGTTAGACCATCTGATTAAAACCCTATTGCTCAAATTTGTGGGTCGCATGTCGCGTCAGTAAAAAAAGGGGTATAAAAAACATGTGAATACCTAAAACGCGTTTGGGGACGATTTAATCCCAATTTAATCTGATTGAAACACATTTGAACCTGAAAAAAGGGGTCAAAACTCGTTGACCATGATTTTTTTAAGGAAAAAATCACCGCCACTGGCAATCCCCAATTAATCACAATTTTTTGACATTTTCAACTTCTATGATGATGACAACAATCTGAATTGGTACGACACTATTTACAGCTGATATGTAACAATGAAAATTCCAAACGATTACCTCAATAATACAACTATTTTACAAATGAAATAATGACAACAATATCCATTGATAAGTAGAAATGACAGCAAGTCAACAACAGCACAAACATCTGTGATGCAATAACAATGACAAGTCAAAGAATAGCATAATCATTTGACAGTTTTGTGTAGTAATGGCTATGCTCACAAATCATAAATAATGACAGCAGTGTTCACTGTTGTCAAAAGCAACAATAATAATCACTAATCACAATAATGACAGTTATGTTCCCTATTCACAAGGTTTTCAAACCCAACTATACCACGTGTATTCACAACTGTAGATAACTACATTCATTTTTAAATAATGACACCAATAATTGTAAATTTGTAATGTCTCTTTTTGCTCCCAAGCAAATAAAATAATTAATTAAATAAATAAACATAGTTGCCAGGAGACTAGTACCGGTACTGGTATGGGAGACTGGTACCGGTACCGGTACGTCATTTTTTGAAAAAAAGGAGACGGGGGTACTCGGAGACGCCAATTATATATATATATATATAGATAACTAATAATATTAAGATATATAATATTAATAAATGTTATATATATTACATAAATAAATATATTAATATATTGATATATATTAATAAATAAATATATTAATAATTTAATATTAACACATATATATAATATAATCATAATGTTAATTTTAAATTTTAACACATTATATAACAAATTAATAACTAATATTTATTATTTATAAAATTTTAATATATATATATATATATGTTCAAATTTAAAATGTGAAATATTATATATAAAATATTAATTATAAATAATAAAATGTGAAATATTATTTATGTAATATTAATTATATTTATAAATAATAAATAATAAATATTAAATATTAATTATTAATTTAATAATTAGTATGCTTTCATATGTGAGCATTATAGTGCTCGGAATTGTCTCACACGGTAAAAGAAAATCACGCTCGAAAATTTTCTGAACTCATCGGTTGATCCTATCACATATTCCTTGAACCTCCTATCGGCGTATTCCTATACAGTTAAAAAAATAGTCGAAGCCCTAAAATTAAAAAATTGTCTCATTAAAAAAACGAAACTGTAAACAGGCATCGTGAAATGGCTTCCTTCGTCACGAAATGCCGTCCTCCCGTCGCATTTTTGGATGAAATGTCTTCTTTGCCTTGGCCCTTGCCAAACGTCTTCTCTGCGTCGCATTTTTGGATGAAAATGCAAAAAAAACAAAGGAAGTTTCCGTTTTTGAGGTGCGATCAACAGGAGACGGGCAGGAGACTTCCAGGAGACGTTAGGTGGCGTCTCCTCCTGTGAGGGACGTCTCTGCATGAGACTCCGGGACGGGAGACACGTCCCCGACCTGGAGACGCATCCCAGGGGTTGGGAGACGCATCTCCTTGCAACACTGTAAATAAATAAGTTGTCTTAAATTATTTTAAAAAGCAACTTATATTTATTTAATTATTTTATTTAAAAAGTAACTTTAGTCAAAAATAAAAATAAAAATAAAAGTTACTTTGTGGAAAAATAATAAAAGCTCAATGTCGGCCAAAAAAGGAGAATTTTGGAAGAAAAGAAATATTTTAAAAAGGGGCTGGGAGGAAGGGTTGAGCATGCAATTGATTATTTCTGATTTGATGTTTTCCATTGTGGAAAGACTTTGAACAGTTGGTTCAAGGGTTAGAGGTGAATTCAATTCAGAGTTCACAATTGAGCATAACAATTTGTGCCATTTCGATTTATGTAGTGTTTGGAATTGTTTGTGGAGATTTGTGAAAGGAATTGTTGCAGGTTTGTGTGTTGATTCAGGTGGATTCATTCCAGAATTCACAATTGCACTTCATTGATCAGCTGGAGTTTCAAAGATTCATCTATTACAAGTTTTTGATGCATTTTGGTGATGGGAGATATATTTGCAAATTTGTGAGATTGTTTCAATACAAATTTGGGAATTACACTCAGTTTTGAAGGAGTTTGTATTGCAGATCTGATACATTTATGAATTGATGATGAAATCATTGAGGTTTATAAATCGATTAGGATAGGGTTTATACCCTTTGTTCCAGCACCACATTTGGAGGAGATTTTTATTGTTATTGGAGATCAATCTTTCCCTAAGATAGCCGCAGCCATACCTCATAAGCACAGCTCCCTACAGGCCAGCGAATCATATTTATATGGAGCGCATTGTGATTAAGGAGAGTCGAGGGTTTGTTGAGGCGTAAACCAAGCAAGGTTCACATGCTTCCTTTTACACCATCGCGGTCATAAACTCTAGCCATATCATTACTTTGAATCAGCGAATAAGGAGACGTGGTTTAAGGACTTAGATCTGATTGACTTGCAGGCCACCCAGCGGAGTATCAACAATCATATATAAATGTTTGTATGGATGCATTGAAAGTATTACAGCCGCTGATAAGTTTAAATTGGTATGTAATCTGAAGTCTTGCATAATTCTGAGCATAAACAGCAACTATCATCTTTCAAATCTTTAATTTGAACAGCTATTTCTATATACAAATCTGAGTTGCAAATTCTGAGTTTAATTCTGAGTTGTATTTCATTAAATAAAGGCAGATTGGAGTTATTATATTGTATGCCAAATGTTTGATGTAATGTCTTGTCATTAGAAGTGGTATTTTGGCATTATTTTATGCATATCTATCTGCTGTTCCAAATAAACAAATTCAGAAACAAACCAAACAGCTTTCATGCCAAGTGTTTGACAAATGTCAAAGCAATAGAAAGCAGTAAATTCAGAGCAGATTTGGTTAGGGATCTTACATTGCTGTTGTCCCTTGGCAACAAATCTAACTGCTATTCAATAATGGCAGCTGGAAATCTTAACAGCCACTTACAGTCTTACACCATTCAAGGTGTATAACCCATTTATAAAAGTTCTAGAGTAGAATGATCAAAAAATTGCAGTCTGATGCTTATATAGAAAAAAAAAACTAATTTACTGTGATATTAGCAGTGATATATTGCCAATAATTTCACAATATATTTGTTAAAATTTCAGTCAAAGTTGCACTCAAAGATATTTTGAAAAACTCACAATATTTTCATGAAAGTGTAGGGAACCCTGCTGAGAAAAGATATATTGGAATATATCGCAATATTTTGAAGATATCTGCTTGTATGGTTCAAAGAACTATAGTATCTTAGATTCTTAAGTAATATCAGATGCATTTTTCCTGTTAGGAGTAAATCTTACAGATTTTGACCACCATAAATCCTAGACACGTATGTCTAAGGTGGATTATCAAAAAAAAGAAAATGATGTGTGATTTGGAGACCTCCAAAAAGACATGGATCATTGCTACTTTCAAAAGACATGCCAAGAAGTTGGTAGTCTATGAGGGAATAATTGGATGTTAATTTCACATATTGTTAAAGGTAGACTGTTGGAAAGTTACCAACACACCAGATCCCATGGTTACCTAAGATTTATAGCATACACTTTAGGGGTACATGAATGGATCTATATAAGGTAATAGAAACATAGTGTGAAATGAGACAAACAGAGATTTTGTAACATAGATCCAATATTATGTACCCATAGAAGCAGCTTTTACATTCCTTCAAAAAGATTCTTTTATGTTGATCTGATTTTTCACATGCAATCTGCATCTAATTTTCAATTTCTCAGTCACTAAAATTATGACAATAGGTCTCCATTCTGTTGTTAACAAAATGTTGATAAATATAAGGGTTTAAGGCTCCTCTACTTGAACAAATTATATGTTCACACTATGAAAGCCCGTTATTTTTTATTTTGCTTGCCCAGGTCATATTATTTGTATAAGATCCTTGAGTTCCCTATCTGGTTCCTAGTTTATCTCAAAAAGTTCCACACCGTCACCCAACTAAACCTCCCACTGCAGTTCAATCTGTACATTTTATTTCATCATTTCTGCACCCTAAAAGTCACTGTATCCTTCAGTCCTGTGTCCTCACTTCTTCATACAGGAGATTCCACACCCTCACTCAAGCATATTCCCATTGCCATTCAAGATTTGTATTTTATTTCATCATCTAAAGTTCTTCTCTCTAAAACTGACTATATTCTCCTGCTCTATATCTCACACTTTTTCACACACTTATAAAATTGCAAGAAGCACTTTCATTAAGAAAGGAGGACATCCAGTTCCATTGGGTGAAGCACCCAAGTATTGGCAGCCCTCCCTTCTTAGCAAGGAAATCCTTCTTTACATGGATAATTGATTATGGGCCACAACTGCTAGTCACAATCTCTTATTCAGCTCTTACCACTTCAACCCAGCATCCTACTTATAGTAGCTTCCCTATGTGAGCAAGTACCACACAACACATGCTTCACCAAAATCTAAATGAATGAATAGAAATGCAAGCCATAGACACAAATATCTTAGCCAGATGACTTCATAATTCAACATTTCCCATCAGGGCTAGAAATCGGGGACAACTTCCTCCAGCCAGATAGTACATGATAGGTGTTATTGTTTATATTAGTGAGCCCAAGATTGTAATATGAGTTACAATTTCTAGTTAGCATCTAATATTAAGTCAGTTTTAGTAATTACAGCACCTTAGCATTTAATGCTAGTTCATTTGTCCTCCAGCTTTGTAACAGTGAGGTTTCATTTAGATTCCTTTCAGTTATAACAGCCGGCAGTTAATTGAGAAAGGTCCTTCCTCTACAGAAAGGGCTTCATACAATCATACAGAATTAGAGTTAACAAAATTCATAGTGGAGCAAGTCATGTGTTCATCCTGAGAAAGCATGCTATTTCCTATCTTGCTCACATGGGGCACATCAAGCAAGAATGTCTACAAAATACTTCAATTGACCATCTACAATCTAGTAATAAGTGCAAATATTCCTAAAAAGGATAATACAAGGGCCATGGACATTAAAATAAAAGATAGTTGAATTCAAGCGCTACTTCCAAGCATCTTAAGCGTCAAATTTACACAGGATATTCATAAAAAGAACCCCATTGCAATGCTATGAATGTGGGGATTAAAAAAAGGACTGGCTGGCAATAAAAGAATGTCTACAAAATACTTCAATAGACCATATACAATCTAGTAATAAGTGCAGACATTCCCGAAAAGGATAATATGGTGGTCATGAACATAAACACAAAAGATAGTTGAATTCATTCGCTACTTCCAAGTATGTTAAGCATCAAATGGACACATGATATTCAAAAAATGAACCTCATTGCAATGCCACAAATGCTATGAGTGTGGGGATTAAAAAAAGGATTGCCTGGGAATAGAAAGAACCAGAGTTAAATTTTGAGACAAATTTCACAAGAGTCTCAAATTTTTTGAGTCGAATTAAATATGTAACCACTAGAAGCATTTACAGGGATCTACCATTCCAAAAATTGCAAAAGAATAAACATTTTTGCATAAACAGCCTACAACTTATCATCTGCCAACCAATTGGCTGCAGGATTACAGAAGAGGCATAAAATTTGCTAGTAACAAAAGAAAATGCTACTAGTAGGATTCTATGTGAACAAATTAAGGAAAACCGAATCAGAAACCGGAATCATGGAGACAAATGGACACAATAAAAACTCAAAGACAAACCTCACAAAAACTAGACTTATAGAACTAGAAACTTTGAATGAATTGCAGAGAATGTCATAGGACATTCAATGGAGAACACAAAAATGGATGTCAATCATATTCTTGATGAGTTAATGAGGTATTCAGCAAAGACATTCCAATTGAAGGTTCATAGCAAAGACATTCCAATTGAAGGTTCATAGCAGAGTGAATCGTATGTTCACACTGTGAAAGCATACTCTTTTCTATCTCGCTCACTTGAACCATCAATCATCAATGTATATGTAATACTATGATCTACAAGTGAATGTAAATGTGCCTAGAAAGGAATATACTAGGTGAAGTGAGTGTTGTGTGGTATGTGCTCACATAGAGAACCTACCACAAGTAGGATGCTTGGTCCAGGTTGTGACATCTGAATTGGAGATTCTGACTTCAGCAGTTATGATCCATATGTAATTATCCATTAGAGAAGGATTGCTGTGCAAAGAAGGAAAGGCTGCCAAATTGCCAATGCTTGTGTGCTTGATCCAATGGACACGAGATATTCATGAAAGACATCTCATGCAATGCCAAAATTGCTGAGTGCAGGTATCTCATAAAAATATTGCCCCAGAATTATAAAGAACTGATATAAAAGTTTGAAACAGATATTAAAAAAATTCAATTTTCAAGGAATTAATTATGTAACCACTGAAAGCATTAACTGAAATCTGTACTATTCCAGAGCTAGAAAAACAATATTCATCAAAGCATAAAAAGCGCACAACTTATCATCCACCAACCAGTAGACAGGCAGAAGCCAGAAAAGGGAATTGGTGAAGCCCTAATACAAGAAAGAATGGAGCTGCAGGATTACCAAAGAGGCATATTACTTTCTTCTGGTAAAGGAAACTAGCAGTAAGAGGATACTATGTGAAAAAATCAAGGAAATTTAATTGGAAATCAAAACCAAGAGGAAAGTTGACCACTGAAATGCTCCTACGTGAATCTCAATGAAACTAAACTCAATGAACTAGACACTGTGAAGTAAAGAGGATTCCCTGCAAAAATATTGAGAGCATTCAATGGAGAACACAAACATGCATATCGATCACATTACCCATAACATATTCCCATTCCAATTATAGAATCATAGGAATATCCATGAAAAAATCATATTTTAAAAAATATAACTGCAAATTTAAATGTATGCAATGGTTTCTTACAGAGTTTGTGATGTCATATACAATTATAGCTGCTGCAGCACCACGGTAATACATGGGAGCAAGGCTATGGTATCTCTCCTGTCCTGCAGTGTCCCATATCTCAAACTTCACCGTGGTCTCATTGACAGCTAATGTCTGAGAGAAAAATGCAGCCCCTATTGTGGATTCCTGAAATGGTAATCAGAAAAACATGTCATCGTATTACCTCAAATAAACCCAGAAGACTGCAAAACAGAAAGAAATGGGAAAGCTTGTGAATTTAGGGTGAAACCTGGTAGTCAAAAAACTGCCCTTTGACAAATCGCAGAACCAGACTGGATTTTCCAGTCCCCATATCGCCCAAAAGCACCTGACATACCCAATTCACATAATGATTAATATGAAAATATTGTCCATTAAAACTTATCATGATTACCAGTCCATGCATACCCAATCAGGCAACCAGACGTACGACTTGTAACTCTGTCAAAGCTCATTTTGTTTTGTCAAAACTCATTTTGTTTATTCATTTTACTCTGGCAGCTCAATACCCAAGCAGATCATTAGTTTGGGTTTAAAAAATCAGATTAATTAGTGTTATTGATGATTTTTTTTTAATCAACTGTGGGAAAAGTTTTACAGCTTATGATATAAGCTTGACCGATCTTTTGCAGATTTTCACGGGTGTGCAGTGGCAAAGGAAGAGAAAGGCTCGGGTAGAGAGAGATAATCTCATGCCACCAAAGGCTACCGAATCTCATGTCACCAATGGCTAATACAAGTAGATATTTTGAGGATGAAGAAAGGAAAAAGGGTAAGGTAGGAGCCACTTTGTGTTTTTCATGACATGATATCACAATCCATGGATTTTGGCCATATACTCAATTTCTGGAACATTTAATACGAAGCAAATATTTTCTTCTCTGTTGCCAGAATTCAATGAAATTAAGATGTTTTCTATATTCGTTACCATAAACTTCTTTATATTTAAACAAATCCATGCCTAATGGTAATCTTACAGTGGCTAATACACCTAAGACTTATACTACCCAATCACTCGGGCTAGGTACCGTTCTTAGAAGCTTGTCTGCTGATGATCTCAATCCTCATAGCGTCATCACGCACCCCTATAAGCCAATTATGCGCTACGTGTTTGAGTCATTCATCAAAGAGTGATATTCGTGGTTTAACAATCTTAAGGATTTATTCATACATACAATTCCCCCTTGATTAGTACAACAGGTCATAGTACTAAATCTATCATATGCAGAAGACACAAAGCCATCAAAGAGAGAAATACATATACAAGATATGATCTTAGGGAATCAGAAATGGGTATATGATACAAATTCAGGATTTTTCGATTTAAATTTTGAAATTAATAATGTTTAACTAGCCTACTTATTCAAGACAAAAAAAGCCATGAAAGCCAGAAAGGAATGAATTTAGGACATTGCTATAATGGGTACGACGGCATTCAGGATTTCTGACCTAGAAATTTTAAAAAGAAATGTTTGTAACTCACCAGCTTGGCCTGAATATTATTGGTGCCTGTTGTAGCCATGGACCCTCCTCTATTTTGGGCTTCTGAATTGCCAAGATCTTTACACAAACAAATTCAATTTTTCCACTTATCTATTGAAAATTGGAGATGAATACATACACCAGAATTTTTCCACCCTTTGCTTGCCGTGCAATGAAAGCTCTTGAATGCCTGAAATTGGATGTAGCTAGTGGACTTTTTCATATTTATAGTTCCAACTTTTACCGGTTGATGTCACCTTAGACAAATTTAGTGTTTTAGAATCAAGACGGAGCTTTTAATTTAACTCAGAGTCGCCGAAATTGACTCGAGTTTTCCCCCCTGGTATGAATGGTAGGGGATTTGAATGGTAGGTGACTCACGCAGACTTAAAAAAAATTTAGGTTTGCACAAGGTAATACTAGCCTAAGGCGCATTATGCTAAAGTTAGAATAATAAAAAGAAGTTTCTTTCGCTAGGATTAATCCGGAATGTTTATGCTTGAAGGAGAGACGTTTTTGATACTTTTTCCATTCCCCAAAAAAAAAAAATTGTCTTCCAATTTGCTTCTATAACTTTTTAATATTTAAAATTTGTTTGAAGAGTTTGGATTCACTTTGACTTGGTTAGCCTTTATAGAATGATTAGTATAAAATGGTATATTTATGTGTAAAAGTTAGCAAGTTACATAAGTATTGATTCCAACTTCCTCCAATTTAAAAACTTTTAGCTTTCTTATATTCTCCACCTTAGATGAAATTATAGCACGAAATCGACTCTGCACTTTTATATTTTAATTTAAAATGGTCATGTGATATCCTTTTCCAACTACTCATTGCATGTAAATTTGGGCATGAAATATTTCAAATTGTACTCTAGGGTATTGTATAAAAGGTCAAACCCTAATTTATTTTAAGTTCGTCAAAGAGAGACAAATCGAAGATCCGTCAAGAGATCTAAGTACACTTTTGCATTATTAAAAGAGCATCAGCATTACATCAACATCTACATACATAGTGACAAATAGGCATGTTGCATGGTTGCTTTCTGTCTCCAATCATTGTTCACGAGTCATTGAATTAGTCTACCTAGGGGCTTGATTGGGGAGAACATATCAATTTCCTCAAAGGTGTTTGTAAACATTGTCAATACCTTATTACAATTCCACATACCCAGAGGTGCTACAATTTTTCCACAAATCAAATAGATTTTGGTTCATTATCTGTCAAAACATTATAAAACCAAATCTAATATCAAAGTATCGTTTTTTATCACAAAGCCACAATTTACAATCTAACTCCACCAAACTGCATGTAAATCTAAGTAACCCTAACCCTTCTTTGTCATTTTGAAAACTCTACTTGTTTGATTTTAATTTATTATCCCAACTCATAATTTTAATCTATTAATTACATTCACTTGCTCCATTAAATTTAATAGTCCTAGAAATTCAAAAATAACATTTTATTTCTTTTCATTTTGGTGAACCCAATAGAATTTACGCTTTCTTATATTTTTTTGTCTTAGTGTGTCTTTCAAATTTTTAATTTATTTTCTAGATCTAAGAGTTTTTTATTTTCTTATATGTATATCAATACTCTTCCCTTGTGATTATCTTTTGTCATCCTTCAGGGTTTTTTATTATGTTTAGCCAAAGTCTCATTGATATCATCATTTCTCTTTAAGAAAAAGTTGTCTTCTCGATCCTGATATGGCCTCTCATTTAGTTGATTATAATACTCTTAGGGGTTCTACAAATCTTAATGCCCTTAAAAAAATGTTATGCTCCTACGAATATTAATGTTAATCATCATAAGGAGGATTATGATCATGACATGGATGTTGATAAGCAAGAATTATTTGTCATGAAGTAATCATTTTTTAATATCTTGCTAAGGCTACTTCTCCTACATAGTTGACCAACTTCCTTCATCATTTGTTGATAGGTGTACACCATTTGGCCTAGAGATTATTCAAATTCTTGGTACTAGAACCAATCCTTCAACTTATTTACATCATGCATCTTCCCTACCCACATCTTAGACTAAGCCTTCTTCTAGTGGTGTCATCAACATAACATGCTTCCTCCCACATCCTCTTTTCAACTCACTCCTTTACAAAGCATCATTTGGACCACAAAGTGATAATTTATAGTCTAACACCACCAAGTCACACCTAGAGCTAAATAAAACTAACCCTTCTTTGTCATTTTGAAAAGTGTGTGTTGACAAGAAAGTGCAAACCAAAGATCTGAGCTATTTCTATGTCAGTGCCATTGTTGATATTCAAATCTACACTTTCATGCATCTCTCTACCAACATGGGAAATTCCATGAATGTGGTGTTAAAAATGAAGGTAAACAACTATCAATGAAAATCTTATTACAATTGTAATATAGATATTTAACTGTGCAGATCCAAAATGGAGATAGTTTGAAATCAACACAAAGAAATAATAGAACAGAAGATCAAACACATAACATGGTGTTTATGTGGAGAAACTCTTTCACGAAAAAATCTCCACACAAGAAGAGATGCACCAATCTATATTAACTTCAATAGAGTTTACAATACAACACTATCAATCTCATTGTTAGTCTTCAATCCAGCAATGCCTTCTACTCAACTCATACGCGGTCGTAATACAATATCCTCGTAAAGGGATTGCCTTCTAGGACAAGAAAATCTAACATAACCTCTACCGTCAGATATGTGACCTAATGATGAACAACCCAAATTTACAATTGTAATATATATATAAAATGTGGCTTCCAGGGGCATTGCCCCTAGACCCCATAGGGAGGGTACCCCCCTGCACCCCCGGATAACCATCATCCGTCAAGTACAAGATCAAACATGTGGCTGAAACAGGATCACTACTTGGTGAATACTTCATCCCTTATGAATGATTTACAAACAATATTAGGAGTAATTAAATACATAGGATTTACAAGGATGATGGCACCTTAATCCTAACATGTGGGACATGGTTCTTAAAATAACTTCCAGATTGTGAAGCTGACTCTTCATATGATGTATTAGGGAATTTTAAGTAATAAATTGTGGTGAAAAGAGAGAAGAAAAGCATAAG
This sequence comes from Cunninghamia lanceolata, assembly GCA_027924645.1. Taxonomy (NCBI): domain Eukaryota; kingdom Viridiplantae; phylum Streptophyta; class Pinopsida; order Cupressales; family Cupressaceae; genus Cunninghamia; species Cunninghamia lanceolata. Next base: position 1,951,343 of record BSBN01000030.1, read on the forward strand.
TAGAAATCCCAGATTAATAAGCAAGTGATAAGAAAGTGAACTTAAAACTATTATTTAATTGAGCACATATTATGTATTACCTAAAACATATTTCTTCAAACAAATGATAAAGGGCATGTATCATGATTATCTTTTGTTTAATGACTACGAAGATGGTGAATACAAAATCAAGGCCTGAAACAATTCTAAAACAAACAGAACCAATATGAAAGGAACCACACAATGGCACAACAAGGCAGAAGTTCTTATACATGAATATCTAAACTTATGCAATCTCATGAAAGGCCAAGAGTGCAAAGTCACCTTTTGTATCAATTTATAGAATATAATATTAGAGTAAAATCACTACCTACCTTGAAGGCTTGAAAGATAAAGGGTATGATTCTTTTATCACTAGTTATGTTTTGGCCAAAAGATCCTATTACAAGGCACAATACATGAATATTTATAGCTCAAAAAGAGTGCCAATCCATTAAAATTTGAAAAATGCATGATAGAAAATAGCTTAGTTTGAACAAAATGGCGCTCATAACACTAATTCTAAATGAAGAAACCAACATGCACTCACTTCTTAGCACTTAGCTAATCCTTGCCCTCTGATGAGTATCTCTATGAATTGCATCTAACAAATCTGAAGGCTTTTTCTTTATTGTGCACGATTGGTCCCCAGCCAATGGCACAATAGCAAACACATGTTAGTCTTATTATTTATTTAGAGAGCACCATAATGACACATATCCCTTTTATGTACTTTATCCACTCCTCTTTGTGGTGGGCCATGCAATTGATGAGTTGTGTAGATCCAACCAATGGCACAATGCCTTGGAGCTGTCAAACTGTCAACTCTTTAAAGATGCATGTATTGTTGACCTCCAAAATGGTCAATGGTGCGTAGTGAGGAATTCAAAACACTACCTTTTAATTAAAACAAAAATAGGACCACTTCATAATCCATCATGTTGGCCTTTGACTAATGGTGCAATTATTACAACCTGCTACACTAACACATTTTGGAGAAACTGAGAGGAACCTCCTGCAACAATATAATGAAAAATGCATGAAATAATAGAAATAGCAGAAACACGGAAGGAATTTATAGATTGCAGGCCACTTCGAGGGGGCAACCTCCTTTGAGCAAGCTCAATACAATAAATTTGTGGATGCCTTCATTGGCCTCAACACGTACTTATATACTAAGTCTAATCTAAACAACTATTACTTCCCATGAATGTGGGATAATACAATATACTCACGGGATGACTTACAAAGCATACATGCCTCCAAAAGTAATATACTAACAAAGTAAAGAGAAGGGTTAAACACGGGTTCTTAACATCCCCTCCCTCTTAGAAAAGCTTTGTCCTCAAAGCTTAAGATGTGGAAATTGTTGTTGAATCTGAAGGAGTGGTTCCCATGTAGCATCCTCTGGTTGCATTCCGTGTCACTGAATCAATACCTCTATGATGGATCGGGAACGAAGCTAACGAGTGTGCCTGTCGAGGATTGCCTCCAACTCCAAAATATTGGATCCTTTGTTATCTAGTTCTGGTAAAATAGTTTGTGCTCTGATGTTGGTGCCAAGAACTTTCTTTAGACAAGAGACATGAAATACTAGATGAACACGGGAAGGAGGAAGCTCCAATTTATAAACAACTAACCCAATCTTCTGAAGAACATTATACGACCCATAGAACTTTGGAGCCAGCTTATGATGCCCTTTGATTTTCAGGGATAATTACTTGTATGGTTGTAGACGAAGAAGAACCATATCACCTATTTGAAAAGTGCGCTCAGAACGGTGCTGATCAGCTTGTTGTTTCATTCAATTTCTTACCATGTGAAGAATGTCTTGCAAGATGTGAAGAATCTAATCCTGGATTCAGAGAACCATGTCAACTGCCTAAACTGGTGAACTGTTGGGGGTGTATGGAAGGAGCACTAACGACGCCTGACCATAGACTGCTTCATATGGAGTCATTTTAGATGTAGTGTGGTAGGAGGTATTGTACCACCATTCAGTGAGAGGAAGCCACTTTGTCCACTGATGCTGTTGTTCTGAGGTTAAGTAATGAAGATAAGTTTCCAAATATTTGTTGATAATTTCAGTCTGACCATCTGTTTGTGGGTGATACCCAGAACTCATCTTCAGTTTGGTGCCAGTGTGTCGAAATAATTATGTCCAAAAATGATTGGTGAAAGTTGCATCACGATCTGAGACAATGGAAGAAGGGATGCCATGAAGACGGAAGATCTGATCCATGAAAATTTGTGCGACTGAGGAGGTGGTATAAGGATGGCTAAGGGCACAAAAATGACTATATTTGGAGAGGTGATCAACCACAACCAAGATCACTATCTTCCTGCCAGATTTAGGGAGCTCCTCAATTAAATCCATAGAAATATATGTCCAATTCCATGTAGGGATGGGCAAGGGTTCGATCAATCAAGGAAGGAGAGTCGTTTCACCCTTGTTGCGTTGGTAGGTATCACATTCAGCCACCATATCTTGAATTGTCCTTTTCACTCCCTTCCAAAAGAAGTTACGCCATGCCCGCTCATAAGTTTTGAGGAACCCAGAGTGCCCTGCCGATGGAGAAGCATGGAGTTCATAGAAGACAGCCTGCTGAAGATCTGTGCTCTGGGGAAGCACCAGGTGACCCTTGTATCGCAGAGAAGCACCATCCCAAGAGTAATGTGGTACAGCAGAAGGGTTATTGGCCAACTGTTGAATGATTTGAGATAATGAAGAGTCATTGACATAGCCCTGCTGGACAAATTCCAACCAATTTGGAATAGGCATAGATATAGCTAAAAGAGAAGCTTGGTCATCAAATGTGCAAGAAAGAGCATCCACCACAATATTGTCCTTACCCTTCTTGTAAGTGATCTCATAGTCATAACCCATGAGTTTGCTGACCCATTTTTGTTGTGCTGGGGAGGAGACTCGTTGTTCCAAGAAATATTTTAGACTCTGGTGATCATTCTTGATGCAAAAATGATTCCCTAGTGGGTATGGCCGCCACTTCTGTACTGCATGTAAAATAGCCATCATTTCCTTCTCATATGTAGAGAGTACTAAATTCTTGCCAGAAAGGGCTTTACTGGTGAACGCAATGGGATGTTCATCTTGAAGGAGAATAGCACCAAGTCCATTGCCGCAAGCATCACTCTCAATAGTGAAGGTCTTAAAAAAATTAGCATAGCTAGAACAGGTGTAGTACACATAGCTTGTTTTAGTTTTTCAAATGCACACTGAGCAGCATGTGTCCAGGTAAAAGCATCTTTTTTTAACATAGCTATTAATGAGCTGCAATCTTCCTGTAATCCTTAACAAACTTGCAATAGTAGCCAGTCAACCCCAAAACACCACGGAGGCTCTTGAGTGTCTGAGGATGCGGCCAATTTTTCATGGCGTCTATTTTTGCAGGATCTACTCGAACCCCTTGGGCTGAAACAATATGCCCGAGATACTCCACTTCCTCCTGGCCAAAAACACATTTAGATTGTTTTGCACAGAGATGATGATTAGAGAGAAGTTGCAGTACGAGATACAGATATTGGAGATGCTCAGACATGAATTTCCGCATGTAGGGCCAAAATATTTTATTCATCAATGATTGGAATGTTGAAGGAGCATTAGTGAGGCCAAAGGGCATGACCAAAAACTCAGTGGCTATCATGTGTGCGGAAAGTTGTTTTAGGGATATCATCCTCACGAACTTGAATTTGGTGATACCCAGAACAAAGATCCAACTTGGAGAAAAAATGAGCACCATGAAGCTCATCAACAACAGGAATTGGAAACTTATCCTTGATTGTGATGTGATTAAGTGCTCGGAAGTCAATGTAAAGGCCCCATGAACCATTTTTTTTCCGGACAAGAAGAACTAGTGAAGAAAAGGAAAAGGCACTAGTATTAGGGCGAATAATGCCTTGCTTTAGTAAGTCTCGAACGAGCACCTCAATCTCTATCTTTTGGTGAAATGGGTAGCGGTAGGGCCTGATGTTGGGAGGAACGCTTCCAAGAAGGAGCTGAATATAGTGGTCCTCTAGTCATGAAGGTGGCAATCCCACTGGCTCGGCAAAGACACATGCATACCTATCCAAAATTCGTTGTAAATCAAAAGGAGTAGTGGAGACAGTTGATGGTTTCATCTGAATGGAATGGAGCTGAACGATGACAACATGTGAGTTCTTCTTAAGAAATTTTTCCATGTGATGTGAACTTATGATGTTGAGAGACCCCAATTGTAAGCCCTTCAGTGTGTGTTTTTGCCCATTGTTTGAAAACTGCATCCAAAGTTCAACAAAATCCCATAAGATGGGTCCAAGTGTGTGTAACCCTTGGGTGCCCAAAACCACATCACATCTGCCTAAGGGCAAGGTAAACATGTCGGAGCGCAGGTTATAATCGCCAATTGAGATACACACATTGCGACACTTCCCTTTGCAAGGTAATGTGCCCCCATTGGCAATCATGACTTCAAAGCTGGAGCAAGGATGGACAAAACACTCAGCCTGTTTGGCGATACGAGGGTCAATGAAGTTATGAGTGTTACCAGAATCAATGAGTATTATAAGAGGGAACTTCTTGAAGTAACCCTTGACCCACATGGTTTGTGGGGTGGTGACTCCCGCTAAGGCATGGAGAGAGATCTCTAGGTGGTCTTCCTACGAAGCAAGGTCAACAAGCGGCTGCTGAATTTCGACCTGATCATCTACTGTATCCTGAGCATCTACATAAACTTCAGTTTCAGGCAAAGAATCCACATCCAAGAGATAGAGCTTTTGCTCAACACATCTATGTCCCCGAGTGAATTTCTCATCACAATTATAACAAAGCCCTTTTTTCCCTACGTGCCTGCATCTCTGCTTTAGTCAAATGCTTGATAGGAGTTGTTCTAGGAGCTGGCGTTATTTGAGGTCTTTGGGGAACTGTATTTCTGAATGGAATAAAATTAGATTTGGATTGTTGTTAGGCTGTGATCTTGTCCTCCACCAACTTAGCCAACCCTAGGGCTTCCATCATTGTGCTTAGAGGGAACATTTTAACCTCAGAGCGAATTGCATCCTTCAAACCACTGACAAAACAACTCTTGAAGAATTCATCAGACAATCCCTCTATGTGATTGGCCAATTTTTCAAATTTTGTCTGATATTCTCTCACACTGCCTGTTTGGCAAAGTTTAGTGAGTGCTCCTGTGAAGTCATCAAAAGCACTAGGGCCAAATCGTTGCAAAATGAGTTTGCAAAAATCTGTCCATTTTGGCTCTTCATGAGTCTTGATGTACCAATGGAACCATTGAAGGGCTTCATGTTCCAAATGAAAGGATGCAAGTGGGACTTTGTTAACATCAAAAGTATTATACAGATTGAAATATTGTTCAGCTCGGTATATCCATCCAGTCGGATCATCACCATTGAAGCGAGGAAAATCAAGCTTCGACCCACGAAAATTACTGGAAGAAGAGAACCCAGTGTTTGCAGAAGACTCTGGTTGCCATCTATTGTTCATGGCTAAATGCTGAAGATTGAGGCCGAAAAAATTTTCATCCAAATCCTGGAGTTTGGTCTTGAGGGCTGCAAGTTCATGCTCCATGTTTTTTGCTCCTGTGCGGGTGACAACCATAACTAGGAGATTTTTTTTGGGGGGAATGGGTAGAAAAACAAAAATGAAAACTTTTTTAGTAAAGGAAAATTTGGATTTGGGAAAAACTCTAATGGGTAATTGGGATTTGATTAGGTTTTGGACACTTTCTGAGGGAAAGGGAAGCAGAAAATGGGGATTTCAGAAGCGGGGTGAAAGAATGGGAAAATTTGTCCAAGAGAGAAAAAGGAGCAGAAATATGAAACGAACACTATGGTAAAATTTGAAGGGTATTGGGTGGGAATTGAAGAAGTTATGGCAAACCCTAAAAATAGACAAATGTGGGATTTCTGGCTTTGATAAGTAGAATTTGGGATAGGGTCCCCAATGAAGGAAATATGCAGACTGAAATTTCAGGGGTTCTAGTGAATTTTGAGAGGAAACGGAGCTAGAGCAAGGAAGATATTGTGATTTTTTTTTTGGAAACGATCTGGGAACTGCTCTGGACAGATTCAATCTGTGATTTTCTAGTTGTCAATAGATATGGGTCCCAAGTATGGTCGGCTTTATAAAGGTTCAAGGTAGTCACTTGGCCACCAATGTTGTCTAACGGCTTGCGTATTGGAGTAGTACCCCTCACTCCACGGCTCAGGTAAAACTAATAACCGCTTTGCCACAAACGACAACTCTTAGTTTACCTCACAGATGGGAACTAGTCAATCAGGTAGGGGCTGTTGCTCTTTTCGCTGGCAAGTCCTCTCAATAGGCCAGCTACTTAGGGGTTCCTGTGGTACTCCTCACAATGAGTTTTGCCCAAGCACTTCCCAAAGTTAAGCAGATAGGGATATTCCCTGATCTGAACCTATAATTGAAATGAACAATACAGATGCAAAAAAAGAAAGAACTACTGCAATAATCATAGCACCTAGAGGCCACTGCAGAAAAAACATTTGGTAGAAATTCCACCCAATGAACCCAAGAAAGCGCTCTGATACCAGATGAGAGGAACCTCCAACAATATAATAAAAAATGCATGAAATAACAGAAAATAGCAGAAACACAGAAGGAATTATTGATTGCAGGCCACTTCAAGGGGGCAACCTCCTTTAAGCAAGCTCAATACAATAAATTCGTGGATGCTTTCATTGGCCTCAACACGTACTTATGTACTAAGTATAATCTAAACAACTATTACTTCCCATGAATGTGGAATAATACAATATACTCACGGGATGACTTACAAAGCATATGCGTCCAAAAGTAATATACTAACAAAGTAAAGAGAAGGGTTAAACACGAGTTCCTAATATCCCCTCCCTCTTAGAAAAGCTTTGTCCTCAAAGCTTAAGATTTGGAAATTGTTGCTGAATCTGAAGGAGTGGTTCCCATCTAGCATCCTCTGGTTGCATTCTGTGCCACTGAATTAATACCTCTATGATGGATCGGGAGCGAAGCTGACGAGTGCGTCTGTCGAGGATTACCTCCAGCTCCAAAATGATGGATCCTTCATTATCCATTTCTGGTAAAATAGTTTGTGCTCTGATGTTGGTGCCAAGAACTTTCTTTAGATAAGAGACATGAAATACCGGATGAATGCGGGAAGGAGGAAGCTCCAATTTATAAACAACTGACCCAATCTTCTGAAGAACCTTATACGACCCATAGAACTTTGGAGCCAGCTTATGACACCCTTTGAGTTTCAGGGATGATTGCTTATATGGTTGTAGACGAAGAAAAACCATATCACCTACTTGAAAAGTGCGCTCAGAACGGTGCTGATCAGCTTGTTGTTTCATTCGATTTCTTGCCATGTGAAGATTGTCTTGCAAGATGCAAAGAATCTAATCCTGGGTTTGGAGAACCATGTCGACTACCTGAACTTGTGAACTATTGGGGGTGTATGGAAGGAGCATTGGCGGCGCTTGACCATAGACTGCTTCATATGGAGTCATTTTAGATGTAATGTGGTAGGAGGTATTGTACCACCATTCAGCGAGAGGAAGCCACTTTGCCCACTGATCCTGTTGTTTTGAGGTGAAGCAACGAAGATAAGTTTCCAAACATTTGATGATAATTTTAGTTTGACCATCTGTTTGTGGGTGAAACCCAGAACTCATCTTCAGTTTGGTGCCAGTGTGTTGAGATAATTCTGTCCAGAAATGACTGTGAAAGTTGCATCACGATATGAGACAATGGAAGAAGGGATGCCATGAACACGGGAGATCTGGTCCATGAAAATTTGTGCAACTGAGGAGGCGGTATAGGGATAGCTGAGGGCACAAAAATGACTATATTTGGAGAGGCGATAACCACAAACAAGATCACTGTCTTCCTGCCAAATTTAGGGAGCCCCTCAATGAAATCCATAGAAATATCTATCCAAATCCGTGTAGGGATAGGCAAGGGTTCGAGCAATCTAGGAAGGAGAGTCGTTTCACCCTTGTTGTGTTGGCAAGTATCACATTTAGCCACCATCTATTGAATTGCCCTTTTCATTCCCTTCCAAAATAAGTTACGTTTTGCCCATTCATAAGTTTTGAGGAACCTAAAGTGCCATGCCGATGGAGAAGCATGGAGTTCATAGAAGACAGCCTGCTGAAGATATGTGCTCTGGGGAAGCACTAGGCAACCCTTGTATCACAGAGAAGCACCATCCCAAGCGTAATGCGGTACAACAGAAGGGTTATTGGCCAATCGTTGAATGATTTGAGATAATGAAGAGATATTGACATAGCCCTGCGGGACAAATTCCAACCAATTTGGAACAGGCATAGAAATAGCTGAAAGAGAAGCTTGGTCATGAAATGTGCAAGAAAGATCATCCACCACAATATTGTCCTTACCATTCTTGTAAGTGATCTCATAGTCATAACCCATGAGTTTGTTGACCCATTTCTATTGTGCTGGGGAGGAGACTCGTTGTTCCAAGAAATATTTTAGACTCTGGTGATCAGTCTTGATGCAAAAATGATTCCCTAGTAGGTATGGCCACCACTTCTGTACTGCATGCAAAATAGCCATCATTTCCTTCTCATATGTAGAGAGTACTAAATTCTTGCCAGAAAGGGATTTGATGGTGAATGCAATGGGATGTTCATCTTGAAGGAGAACAACACCAAGTCCATTGCCGCAAGCATCACTCTCAATAGTGAAGGTCTTGAAAAAATATGGCATAGCTAGAACAAATGTAGTACACATAGCTTGTTTTAATTTTTCAAATGCACACTGAGCAACATGTGTCTAGGTAAAAGCATCCTTTTTTAACATAGCTATTAATGGAGCTTCAATCTTCTCATAATCCTTGACAAACTTATGATAGTAGCCAATCAGCACCAAAAAATAATGGAGGCTCTTGAGCATCTGAGGATGCGGCCAATTTTTCATGGTGTCTATTTTTGCAGGATCTACTCAAACCCCTTGGGATGAAACAGTATGCCCAAAATACTCCACTTCCTCCTAGCCAAAAACACATTTAGACTGTTTTGCACAGAGATGATGATTAGAGAGAAGTTGCAGTACAAGATCCAGATGTTGGAGATGCTTAGCCCATGTTTTACTATAGATGAGGATATCATCGAAGAAGACCAGAATGAATTTCCATAGGTAGGACTAGAATATTTTATTCATAAAATGCCTAGAATGTTGAAGGAGCATTAGTGAGGCCAAATGGCATGACCAAAAACTCAGTGGCTATCATGCGTGCAGAAAGTTGTTTTAGGGATATCATCCTCATGAACCTGAATTTGGTGATACCCAGAACAAAGATCCAACTTGGAGAAAAAATGAGCGCCATGAAGCTCATCAACAACAGGAATTGGAAACTTATCCTTGATTGTGATGTGATTAAGTGCTCACAAGCCAATGCAGAGGTGCCATGAACCATCTTTTTTCTGAACAAGAAGATCTGGTGAAGAAAAGGAACTGGTACTAGGGCGAATAATACCTTGCTTTAGTAACTCTCGAATGAGCATCTCAATCTCTGTCTTTTGGTGAAATGGGTAGCGGTAGGGCATGATGTTGGGAGGAACGCTTCCAGGAAGGAGCTGAATACAGTGGTCCCTAGTCATGAAGGTGGCAATCCCACTAGCTCGACAAAGACACATGCATACCTATCCAAAATTCGTTGTAGATTAGGAGTAGTGGAGACCGCTAATGGTTGCATCTGAATGGGATGGAGCTGAGCAATTACACCATGTGAATTCTTCTTAAGAAGTTTTTCCATGCGATGTGAACTTATGATGCTGAGAGACCCCGGTTGTAAGCCCTTCAATATGTGTTTTTGCCCATTGTCTAAAAACTGCATCCAAAGTTCAACAAAATCCCATAAGGTGGGTCCAAGTGTGCGTAACCATTGGGTGCCCAAAACCACATCACATCCACCTAAGGGCAAGGCAAACATGTCAGAGTGCAGGTTATAATCACCAATTGAGATATGCACATTGCGACACTTCCCTTTGCAAGGTAATGTGCCCCCATTGGCAATCATGACTTCAAAGTTGGAGCAAGGATGGACAAAACAATCAGCCTATTTGGTGATCCGAGGGTCAATGAAGTTATGAGTGTTACCAGAATCAATGAGTATTGTAAGAGGGAGCTTCTTGAAGTAACCCTTGACCTGCATGGTTTGGGGGGTGGTGACTCCTGCTAAGGCATGGAGAGAGATCTTTGGGTGGTCTTCTTGAGAAGCAGGGTCAACAAGCGGCTGCTGAATTTTGACCTGATCATCTACTATATCCTGAGCATCCGCATAAACTTTAGTTTCAGGCGGAGAATTCACATCCAAGAGATAGAGCTTTTTCTCAACACATCTATGTCCCCGAGTGAATTTCTCATCACAATTATAACAAAGCCCTTTTTTCCCTACGTGCCTGCATCTCTACTTCAGTCAAATGCTTGATAGGAACTGTTCTAGGAGCTGGGGTTATTTGAGGTCTTTGGGGAACCATATTTCTGAATGGAAAAAAATTGGATTTGGATCGTTGTTGGGCTATGATCTTGTCCTCCGCCAACTTAGCCAACTGTAGGGCTTCCATCATTGTCCTGGGACTGAACATTTTAACCTCAGAGTGAATTGCATCCTTTAGACCGCTCACAAAACAACTCTTGAAGAATTCATCAGACAATCCCTCTGTGTGATTAGCCAGTTTTTCAAATTTAATTTGATATTCTCTCATAGTGCCTGTTTGGCGAAGTTTAGTGAGTGCTCCTATGAAGTCATGAAAAGCACTAGGGCTAAATTGTTGCAAAGTGAGTTTGCAAAAATCTGTCCATTTTGGCTCTTCATGAGCCTTGATGTACCAATGGAACCATTGAAGGGCTTCATGTTCCAAATGAAAGGATGCAAGTGGGACTTTGTTGACATCAAAAGTAGTATGTAGACTGAAATATTGTTCAGCCTGGTATATCCATCCAGTCGGATCATCAGCATTGAAGCGAGGAAAATCAAGCTTCGGCCCACGAAAATTGATGGAAGAAGAGAACCCAGTGTCTGCAGAAGACTCTAGTTGCTGTCTATTGTTCATGGCCGAATGCTGAAGATTGAGGCCGAGAATTTTTTCATCTAGATCCTAGAGTTTGGTCTTGAGGGCTGCAAGTTCATCTTCCATGTTTTTTGCTCCTGTGCGGGTGACAACCATAACTAGGAGATTTTTTTTTTGGGGGAATGGGTAGAAAAACAAAAACAAAAACTTTTTAGTAAAGGAAAATTTGGATTTGGGAAAAACTCTGATGGGTAATTGGTGTTTGACTAGGTTTTGGACACTTTCTGAGGGAAAGGGAAGTAGAAAATGGGGATTTCAGAAGCGGGTGAAAGAATGGGAAAATTTGTCCAAGAGGGACAAAGGAGTAGAAATATGAAATGAACAATTTGGTAAAATTTGAAGGCTACTAGGTGGGAATAGAAGTTATGGAAAACCCTAAAAATAGACAAATGTGAGATTTCTGGCTTCGATAAGTGGAATTTGGGATAGCGTCCTCAAGGAAGGAAACATGCAGAATGACATTTCAGGGGTTCCATTAAATTTTGAGAGGAAATAGAGCTAAAGCAATGAAGATATGGTGAAAAAATAGTGTTTTTTTAGAAATGATCTGGCAAAAGCAAGGAAGATATGGTGAAAAAATATATTTTTTTAAACGATCTAGGAATTGCTCTTGATGGATTTAATCTGCGATTTGTTGGTTGTCAATTGATATGGGCCCCAAGTATGGTCAGCTTCCTAAAGATTCATGGGAGTCACTCGGCCACCAATGTTGTCTAACGGCTTGCGTATTGGGGCAGTACCCCTCACTCCATGACTCAGGTAAAACTGATAACTGCTTTGCCACAAACAACAGCTCTTGGTTTACCTCATAGATGGGAGCTAGTCAATCAGGTAGGGGTCGTTGCCCTTTTCGCTGTCAGGTCCTCTCAATGGTCCAGCTACTCTGGGGTTCTTGCGGTATTCCTCACAATGAGTTTTAGGGCTATATGCCCAGACACTTCCCACAGTTAAGCGGATAGGGATATTCCCTGATCTAAACCTGTAATTGGAATGAACAATACAGATGCAAAAAAAGAAAGAACTATTGCAATAATCACAGCGCCTAGAAGCCACTGCAGAAATTTTTTTGGGTAGAAATTCCACCCAGCGAGCCCAAGAAAGTGCTCTAATACCAGATGAGAGGAATCTCCTGTAACCACATAATAAAAAATGCACGAAATAATAGAAATAGCAGAAACACAAAAGGAATTTATTGATCGCATGCCACTTCGAGGGGGCAACCTCCTTTGAGAAAGCTCAATACAATAAATTCATTGATGCCTTCATTGGCCTCAACACGTACTTATATACTAAGTCTAATCTAAACAACTATTACTTCCCATGAATGTGGGATAATACAATATACTCACGGGATGACCTACAAAGCATATGCGTCCAAAAGTAATATACTAACAAAGCAAAGAGAAGGGGTAAACACGGGTTCCTAACAGAAACATCATGAAGCACATAGTTCTTTCTTTGAAGGGTAATGGAACCTAGGACCCACCTTCTTGCTAGCTTAGAAATTTATAGCTAATGGTGCAAGATTTCCAAGTTGTCAGATTGACAACTCTTTAAATATGTGTGCACCATTGGATCTTTCACAATATGATCAACAGTTCCGTGATCATCACTAACTTTTACCTTTTTGTTCTACCGAATTGGGGCTTGCTTATGGTAGCATGCTCATGATTGACCAATGGGGCAACATTTCCAAGTTGTCAGACTAAGAACTCTTGGAGTATTGTGCACATCATTAGATCTTATCAAAATGATCAATGATTCTACAATTGCCAACTATTTTTCTCTCTCACTTTTCCAAACTAGGACCCATCTATGTCGATGTGTACATTTCTCACCAATGGTGTAATAGGAAGGGGTGTCAGAACTAACAACCTCTAAAATGTGCACCCTCTATTGGATCCTAAACATGATCAATGGTTCAGATTTTTTTGCACCCAAACAAGAAAACCTACGAGGCATTTGAAAATCATGCAAAACATAGGCTCGAATGAAAAAGAAGCCAAAGAAGTTTTGTCTTCTTTTCTCTTGATGAAGAATTGTGCCAAAGAAATAAAAAGGAAATGAATGCAAAACATTAGAATTGACCCATCGAGGCAAATGGAGAGCAAAGGTCTATAGTTCTGGAGACTCACCAGGATTCCTTAGATTTGAGGAAAAACCCAAAACTTATCAAAACTTTAAAAATTCAAAATTTTGTACTTAATCAAAAGAGTACTCACATCTTTTCAAGGGTAGCCTACAATGGCTCCCATTCCATATCAGTCAAGCACTCCTTCCACTTGAAAGCCTAAAAGGCCTTATCCAATTCAATCATATATCGATGAGAGATACCTTTGAGCTTTTTTACAATAGCTTTTGCTTAGAATTCTAGCTGCACAAGCAAAGGACCACTTCAATTTCCTCAATGCTCAACATATGTGTCCAACCCCCAAAAGATGTCTAATCTACCTATTTGTTTATGAGCATTGCCTTGAATTCTTCTTCCTATAATACAACATCATTTGGCAGGAATGGGGAAGGTAAACCTTGTTGAATCAATGAGGTTATATGTTTCTGCATCCCTTTCACAACTTGCTCTAAAGTGGCTAACTGAGCTCTACACTTTAGAGCAACCTTGTTTCTACTCAATACCTCATTTACCTTTACTATTATTGCCCTTCTATTTTATACATCGATTTCTGTTATCTTTTCATTTGCTAAGTCATTAAGCTTGTCTACGAGAGCTTGAGCTTGAGGGACTTTTAGAGTGAGAGAAATGATTGTCCCATCCACCTTAGCCTTCACCTCTGCACTCAAATCCTATGCAGAGGTGATAAATCTTAACGTTGAACTCAATTCTCCCATCGTTTCTATTATTTTTCCTAATAAGATGAATATAATTTATGTATAAAAGGCGTAACATCTAGTGATTGCTTGGCTAGTTGGAGCTCTACATGTAGTTGTTGGATTATTTGTGTTTGTTGAATGTTGGTATCTCTCAACTCTATTAACTATTTATGTAGCTCGATGGCTTCATCTATTCTCCCCCTGAGACTCCTTGAGATTTTCAAGTTACTGCTTGTGACCCTCCAGTGTCAACTTGACCTGATCCATCTCAGATTGTGTTGCATTATACTTTGTTTGTTCTACTTGTAACCTCTCCCTAGGGGCCATGGCCTACAATTCTTTATTCAAGCTCTAGATCTGATTGTCTTGAGCTTTCACCTGTGACCTCAATTGGTTGATGATGTATTTTATTCTATTGATCTCTACATCCTTCTTCTCTAGCTTGTGGCTCAATTTGAAGAAGTCAATCATGACCAACTTTTATGTTTCTTTCATAAGCTCTACCCAGTCTTCCATCTGAGCCTCAAATAGGTCCATCCGAACTACACGTACAAAGTAGTCATCTAGTTGCATCAAACCTTGTAGCTTGTTCATGTTTGGTGTCATAAGTGCAATCATTTGTGATTGTTAAGCAGGGTCATATAGTGACCGAACATGAGTCCAAGTTAGCTCTTTGTTCTTCTCCTACCTCCAACTAGTCACTCTGGCCTCATAGGCCTATTGAATTGTGTTCATCTATTAGTGGAGGTCAGATGGGGAGTGGATGAATCTACCAACAAATGGGGAACCTTAAGGAAGGGCATATGAAATGGTGACAATTTGTTGGGCTAGCGCAAGTAATGCTCTAGGAGGGAGTGGTGATTCCACCATGAATGTGTGCTAACCTCATTTCGACACCACCAAATTTAAACTTTTTGTATCAAAATGACAAGCGTCGTCATGCATTGAACTCCTTTGTTAAGTCACTTTTAGTCGCAAAAAGAATAGTGCCGGATGCTTTTCATGCCAGTTGTCATACTTGTCCATCTTTGAAATGTCATGTTTAACCTGGTTCATGTCAATTCCTTACATTAAACCTAGTACAAGTATGCCAATTTAGAAGAAAAGTCCATCATTTCAACTGGAACCATCAGAGCAGTTATGTAGTTTATCAAAATTTATAGAAATAATTAAATCTTGAAATCCATGAGAGATGGTACAAAATCCTTTTATAAGGGTGTTTGTGACTTCATTTTGCCAAATATTACAAGTTTCTAGATCAGAATTCCTTACGGTTTAGGAGATATTAAACTTTCAATTTTCCATCGGCAGTTTGTGGAAACAATTAAATTAGGAGTTTCATGGGGGTTGGAGAAAAATGGTCTACCAGGGGGTTTCTTGACATCATTATTGATGACGTGGCAAGTCTTCAAGAGAAAAATTCATTCTAGGAAAAGTTATGCATAGATCTTCATTCACCATGTTCGCAAATTTGTTGGGCATTTTTCGAAACAGGTCATGGATTTAATAATTTGTCAAAATCTTAATATTTTACTCATGTGGCACCTCTCTAGTTCAAAAAATCAAATTTCAGAAGCCATGGTAGTGGTTGGATTTTAAAATATTTTAAAATTTCACATTGTTGGAGTACTTTATGGTTCTTAGAACCCTTAGTATTCATGCCATTATCCTTTATTGACATTTTAAAATCCAAAAATTCTATTAAAATCTTCAAAATTCACTTTAGTTCCTAACCTACCCAGAACGCCTGAAATTTTACCCTTTGCTAAGTTCCTAACCTACTAGGAACTCCTGATAGTTCTCGATGACCCCCAAACCCCCAAAATGTTCCCAATACCCTCTAAAGTCTTGATGAGTTCCTAAACCCCTCAAAACCCTTGACATTACTCTAATGGTAATTTTAAACCATGTGTTTGAAGGTTTTTGGGTGAATGGGAACTATTCAAAAGTTCCCTTGGTACCGAGAACCTCTAAAAGCCCAGACACTCTTCATATTCTCACCTAAATAGTTCCCAAATACCTCAATACCTCTGAATCCTCCCCTGCAGTCACCATGGATGGAGATATGGAAGCATAGACAAGGCACAAGAAATGTTTCACATAATGCCTCTGAGAACAGGTCTGTTGAAACACCATTTTTACAAGCGATACACCCAGAAATGGAAGCATAGGCAAAGAACATGAACTGTTTGACAGATTGCCTTGATGATTTTAGGGCCCCCATGGTTGAAGGGCATTCACAAATTGAACCGTTGACAAGCTTTAGAAACTTTAAAGCAAATGTTATCTATAGGTATATATCGAAAAGTCCAACACCTTTATCTAGGTAATACAGAGCAATGTGAGTGGAATTTTGGGTCGAGCTTGGCAATAATGAGGAAATACTCAGGAGGAATTAGAGTAATGTTGATTTAGTTGATATCGTAGTTGAGGGTGTATGCACAAAGTTGTGGGACCAAAAAGTCGCCACTTTGGCTTTTTGGTCATGTTTAAGAAAAAATGCAACCGTGTTATAACGTGCTTGCGTTTTATGTCATATAAAGTAAAAAAAGCAAAAATAGAATACCCACAAGCATTCTTCATGTTTGCAAGCAAAAACTAGTCACAACAGCATGAGTGCATTGGAGGAAGTAGAAATCAAGCAAAGGAGAAGTGTAATCAACGTTTTCACCATGCCACCTCGCCAATCCCGCTCCCAAAGATGTTGTGAAGGAAATGTAGAGGGTGTAGCAGCCAAAGAAGGTAGGGTTTGATTGATTTTTGTGAATTTGAAAAGAAATTTTTACTTTTTCAATGTTTGATTTTTTTTATGTTGAATTTACAGTCAATGAGGCACCACAGAACACTAATCCAATAGAGGAGGCTGAAAACAATCCCCAAAACCCTCAAAACCCCCCACCTTCATGTCCTCACAATGAAAGAGACACAAAAAAACTATTTAGGGCAAATTGAAAAAAATAAAAAACATCTTCAAACCTTAATTGAATCTTTAAATAGTCCAAGTGCAAGAACCGATCGTAGGAGAATGCTTGCCAAGTCATTAGAGGTGATTGTTTCTCACGTTGAATCGGTGACAAACCAAATCACCGAATGGAATGACTATAGGGAGAGGTGTCAACAATACTGTGCTGACAAATTGTCTTACAAACAAGTGAAAGACCAAAAAATTACAAAATTTGCATTATGTTCACAATTTATCAATCCTAAAATTGGCCAAACAATAGAAGAGACTTGCAAACTCTTCTCGATTCATTGGTGTAGGAACGAAGATATATCCCAAAACTTTTGGGATAGATGGTACATGGTATTTGACGAGTGTCCGTGTAACAACAATGAGGTGCCACAATATTTCTTGAGGAAACTCTATTGTGAGTTCATCCTCAAGAAGATTCCTAATTATTTTGACATTTGAGAGTTCCAGGGCAAAGGTGGTGGCTCTGCTCAAGATAGAGAGGGGGCACAATGAGACCAAAACTGCATACCTAGACCCCTGATGAGGCCAGCATGTGGGTCACTCCCTTCGACTTTGAAGGAGAGTGTTGAGGTGGAGACACTGCATAGTTCTCTCACACGGTCTCTAGCATAGCACGATGATGATCTCACTCAAGCCGATGAGGGTGAGAGTAGCAGGCATCATTTATCCCCACATCTTTGTAGTTCATGTGGGAACTTGTGCGATTATGGGACGCAAGACTCATGATATGACTCTCAGTACGATGCTACGATGCAGGGGCAACAACTAGTGATGGACACATCCATATTGAATGATCTTGTTCTCTCAGATGATGTCTTATAGCATATGTTTGGTATTGACTCCCAGGTAATTCTTTACAAGGTTCATCTTGATTTAATATATTCATATTTGAAATTTTTAATTAATTTTATATGACTAAATTAGGCACTGATCAGTTTCAAAACTCTTTACACAAATTTAATTCACATCTTCTATACTTCAAGCTTTTATTAGGAATTAGAAAGCAAGCTATGCAATTTTCTCACACCTGCGTGCCATAGTGAGTAAAATTGCCTCAATTAGAATCCATATATATTTCCAAATCTGCCTTATTGATTAGGTATACCTGCCTAGGTCTGGCAGTGCCAAAAGAGTAGGTGGTTTTTGTTGTGTAAACCTTATTTTGTTGACCAAAAATGTATCAAGGGATTGGCACCCTCTTGTGTTCTAAAAACCTGCATTTTTAAGAACCAACAAATTGGCGACTCCGCTGGGGAAACCTTTTAAGAAATCCGGTTGAAGATCGTCTTATCACATAGTCAATGAAATTTTGAATTCGAATAGCAATTGGCAACTCTGCTGGCAAGGACTCGGAAAGACATAATCATTTTCCTACTAATGAAAAGTAGGTGGTGACTCTGAAAAGATTTTAATATTATCCAACAATGAATGGAAGAAGATCTCTATTCCAAGAGAAAAGGTGGATAGACAAGCATGGATCTCCTTATGAAAAAAGAACCTCAAAAGGAAAATGAATGGGAGGAATGGATGGAAGAAAATTAGGAGGGGTTTGTTGATCACACTGTCATTAATTTTGATAATATGACTAACCAAGAGATTGAATTGTATCTAGAATGGCAAAGACAACAGCTCAGGAGACAATAGTTGATACAAGAAAGCCAAGAACTGGATAAACAATTAGCACAATTAACCATCCAGGCATCAAAATCACCAAAATATGTCCCCCCACATAAACAAGGTGGAAATACTAATTCACATGGGTCATCTCAAAACACAGCTGCTCCAGGAACTTCAAGAGTATCTCATAATGCATGTAGAAAACCTACCCAACATAATATGTCATCACAATGGCCCCAACCTATATATACCGAAAACATTCCCCAACAATATCCACCACCAGGACAATGGTATGCCCCACAATATCAACGATATGTGCCACCTCAAAATGTACACCCTCATCAATACCTCCCACAAAGTGTTTACCATCAGGCTCCATATGAAACAAATTTTGCCACAACCCACCCACCTTAATACATGAATCAACAGTTTGAGGAGGAAGAGGATGACTATTTCCAACAAACAAAACAAATTCACGATGAGGAGGAAGTGCACATATCTGAAAATGATTTTCAAATTTTTTCAAACCCATTGTATGATGAAGAGATAGAAAAAGATCAGATGACATTTTACCAAGGTGTGCCGAAACACAAATTTCATGTGTATTCAAACCCATTCTATGAAGAGGATGAAATACTTTTAGACGGTCAAGAAAGTGCATATGTTGGTAATACTGATGATGAGTACATAAATGAAGGGAAATCAAATGATGAAATAAGCACATTTGAGTATTGTGATGATGATGAAAAAAATAATGAGCATTCTCATTTTTCAAATCGGCTAGGAGGTCAATTCACAATACATGATAGTAAGAAGAATAATGGAAAATGTTGCATTAAAGGGGGGTACTCTTCATGTAGCAAAAATGCATTACATAGAGATGAGACTGTTCAGATTACGCCTGACTTTCAGGTGCACAATGATGAGAAATATACCAGCAACATTGAGCATGGAAAATTGATCAAAGATATGAATGCATTCAATCTAATAAATTTTAAAAATATTGGCAGATTAGCTTCACCACAACGTGACGAGAATCAGATTTTTGACAGAGGAAAATATATGTTTTTCTTTTTATGGTGTGGTTTTTCAAACCATATCATTTTAGGGCAAAAAGTAACATTTGGACTCTATTGCCCAATGGGGTAGGCACTGGTCTACTCCCCAGAGATCTGGAATCTTGCTATGCCCACAGGGAGCATACATCCCCAAACAGAGCCACTATTGGGACCTAAAATTTCTTACCAATTTTTGAATAAATTTCAGGATCCCATGATGAAAAAATCAATTCCAGTACTCAGAAATGCACCTACACAATATGCTCAAGTGGCCTACTTTGAAGCATTATAATTCGGAGCCTACTCATTTTCATACAAAACCAATTTATAGGCACGCTTACCTATCATATGTGAACACACATGTCTGATCACAGCTTCCTATGACAAGATTTGACTAAGTTTTGAGGAGTCAAGTTGAGAGGTTCTGGTAAAATTTGCTACCTGCACAATGTGAAATCAGCTTGAGAAGCTAACTTTGGAGGATAATATCTAGCAGCTGAATGATGATCCTGACAAACCGATTGGTGTTCCTGATTCACCTTATGAAAATCTACTTCTATGTCTAGTTTCAAGGCTCCAGCACATCGTTTGCTATTTTTTCAAAATGAAAAGCAAATGCACGTAGCCCTGATTTCACAGTTTTCACCTCCAAAGGTCAACTTTGGCACCAAATATTGGATGAAGAAAGGTGATTGGCAAAAAATCCCCTTGCACACTCTCTAATGAAACCTAAATGAACTAAATCCTCCAATTGCAGCTTCCCAAGAAGAGATTTGATTGTTTTTCAAAATTACAAGTTGGTGAGCCCTAATAAGGTTTTTCATAGGTGCAGTTGTAGAAAAAGCCAAGTAGGCTACTTTGAACAATTATATCTTGCACCTCGAGATGCATCTTTCCAAACTGTTGGTTGCACTAAATTCTTGGGTTGAAAATTTACATCCTTGTGCGTTTTCATGGCTCCAGGAAATAGTTTGACAACTTTTCCAAGCCCATTCTGAAAGCTACTTGACCAGTTTGATCACTGTGTAAAAATACCAGAGAGGATTTTTGATGACAACCCATTCCAACGTTTCACTCCAGAAACATATTGGTGTGATGCCATGTCATTCAAGGTGGGAACTTGTTACAAAATGAATTTTTTTTAGTTGGGCCCACAGGGGGACCCGACTTGTGTCACACAAATGTTGTTGAAGGCAAGGCTAATAATATAGTCCAAAAATAATTCTCTCAGTCCAATTCTTTTCTTATAGTAAATAAAATGGATCAACAAAGATAGGGAAGGGTTTTCAACTGTTTTCAAACATTGGCAAGAAGTCCAGAGACATTCTTAAAAAGGATTACATATTTGATCACAAGTTCAGTGTCACCACCAATACATCAAATGGATTGGCATTTACATCTACTGGCACCCATAAAGGGTCACGTTTTCTTGGAGATGTGAAAGCAGAGCTGAAAAGTGATAATATTAAGCATAAATTAAAGTGGATCCAAACTCCAAGATATTTTCAACAGTGACAGTTGATGAACCAACTCCAGGTGTGAAGCCAATTCTCAGCTTTAGTGTTCCCGATCAGAGATCTGGCAAGGTTGAGCTCCAATATTTGTATCCTCATGCAAAGATTAATACAAGCATTGGGTTGACAGCAACTCCTATAGCAAATTTTGCAGGAGTCATTGGAAATGGGAACTTTGTTGTGGGAGGCGAGATTGCCTTTGACACTGCATCACGAAACCTCATTAAATATGATGCAAGATTGAGTTTTTTGAAGCTTGATTTTGTCACTTCTTTCACCTTAACTGAAAAATCTGATACCTTGAAGGCATCTTACATGCATACTGTGAGTCCTTTAACAAAGACTACTATTGGAGCGGAGATATCACATAGTTTTTCAAAGAATGAGAATTCATTTACCATAGGAGTGCAGCATGCTTTGGACCCACTGACGATAGTTAAGACACACCTTAATAACTATGGAAAGGTAGCTGGACTTATTTAGCACGAATGGTTTCCTAAATCTTTTATTACACTTTCTAGAGAGGTTGACGCCAAAGCCCTTGATAGCAGTGCAAAGATGGGGTGTTCTGTAGTCTTCAAGCCTTGAAAGAAACTGTCATGGATCATAAATGTTCAATTAAGACTTGAGCAGTAAGCTATGTCAAATTTTGATTGAATTATTTTCCCTCTAAGAATAAAGTTGAGGAAGATGCTCTTGAAAATAGATTTTGTCAAATATGCCAGGTTGAAACGAATCAAGATGTTTTAGATTGTCAGCAATTGATTCTACAGTAGTCAGGCCATTAACCAAGTCATTATTTTTTTATATTTCACACCATTTCCATTGCTTCAGTATATTGAAGTTCTTTGGAATTCAGATATCTGCCGCTTGGTGTGTTACGAGAGAAGCAGAAAAAATGAGCCTATTAACATTGTTGACTTGTCCCTTATAAAAATGTGAGGATTGACCCCACTAAAACTATCAATTGCCACCACGGTACATACGCGTGTGTGTTCGATACCATTAAACTGGGAAGATTAAAAATAATCAAGATAAGAGAGACTGGTGGACTTATAAACCCTAAAAGCTATCTCTTCATAAGTGTTGTGAATTAGATGAGCTCCTCAATTTTGAAGATTTATCTTCCACTAAAGAAATCAAAATAAAAGACTATGACAAAGTTGAGAAATATCCAAGGTCTAGAACATTTGACATCATTGGAGATTTTGACAGCCAAGACCAACATTTTTCTGCCTTCCTAATGTGATATTAGCTATGGTAAAAGCCTTTTGTTAGACAAGTCCAAATTTGATCTGCAGTTACAACTTCTAGCTCTACAGATTCTTCAAGAACACTATAGTATCACATCTCAAATTTTGCATAGGTGGTATTTGTTAGACAGACCGCGTTGCACAAGATCCTTCAAATGAGAAGACTCACTTTCTAATTTTATCAGAAAGCATAAAAAATCTAGGGTTATCTGAAGTGGCAACAAATAAACTTGAATCTTTAGAGAAAGTGTGTGATATTAGAGTGGTTCCATATTAGCTAGTGCTTGGATACACGTACTAGACAACTGATCATATTCTAAAGGAAATCTTACCCCCCGGAATGGAAGTTCCTTCTTAATTTGGAACTATAGGACATATTGCTCATTTGAATATAAGCGAAAATCCGCTTCCATATAAAGATGTTATTGCAAAAGTAATTTTCAATAAAAACCAGCCATAGATCAAAACTATTGTCAATAAGATCAGAACCACTTGTAAGGAGTTTCGTGTGCCTTCCTTTAAAATTTTGGTGGGTGAAGGAAATTTGATCACATAGGCTAAGCAATACGGAGCCACATTCTAGATGAATTATGGCCTATTATAGTAGAACTTAGGACTAGAGCATGAACACAAACCACTGGTAACACAATTTTAGCCTAAACAGATCATCTATGACATGTTTGCCAATGTAGGGCCCCTTTGCCATCCCTGCAACACAAAAAGGTTGAGGATGCAAGGGATTTTATACAAAAAAGACTCGATTCAACAAGATTAGATGTATGAATCTATAGTGTAGGACATAGAATATGGAAACTGATGCGGATGGGCTGGAGAATACGAAGAAGAAGGATCCATGAAAGGAACCCTTGTTTGTTGACGAGAGGCAAAGAGGATGAGGAATCACCCTTGCAGTATATGAAGTTGTCTTTAAATGAAAAATTAGAAGCATAAACAAGGAACGTGAACCGTTTGACAAGAATCCTCAAAGATATATCGTCCAATATAATTCAATGATTGTTAGATATGCGCGACATGGATTTGATCTCATGAAGCGCAATACGCACAAGATATACAATTTGGATTTGAACAAAAGGCTTCAGAAACTTTAGGCAGATATTTAATTTGCAACTTTTGCCAACATCTTCTATACCAGTGCCGAAACATGAGCATTGGAACAAATAAAGGAACATAGATTGAAAACTCTATAGAAACCCTAAGAAACCATGCAACACTATTCATCGGCAAAACAAATAAAGTCAGAATGAAAATTTTAAATCATGTCGATCTTAGGAGTCATGCCGATGGATATACTTTCGGGGAGAAAAACTTATATTCTCACCAATAAGTCAAGATAACAGTTGCATCGGTGAAACAAGTGTGATCGGAATGAGTTCTCAAGATCTCTCTGATTGTATGAGTTACTCCAATAAGGAGGAATAAAATATCGATGGGAGAGTGTGGTATCTACAGGACTAAAATAGAGTCTCCCTGATATGCCAATATTAAAAGGGAGATTGCTGTAAATATTAATATGACAGACCTTCCGATGGGTGACAAAGGAAATATTATAGATTGTATCAAAAGAAGTTTGCAGAATCAAAGTGAATATTTTTACAAATCAAATAGTTCTTTGAAACCATATCAATATGAAGTAAAAAATTATTAAAATAATCACGGCATAAGTATTGTCTTGGGACACACATTTTACCCATGATGTGAAATATTTTCACCACATATGATAGAAGGCAGATAATTACTTTGCCCAAGGAGAGATTCTTAAAACATTTTCATTCTAAGGAATTAACCAAGTAGGTAATTATCTTACCTAAAAGAATATTTTGCATATTGAGATGGTAAAATACTTTCACGGAGGAAATTAAAGGACAACCTAAAACTTTGAAATAGGTGATTATTTTTACTTAAAGAGTATTTTACACCAGGTGAAAGTACAAATGAAGTTGCTAGCAAAAGGGAAATTACTATTATAATTACTTTAACGAAGTAGAAGATCAAAGAGATTAGTCTATTAAAATTGAAGAGCTGCACCATACAGATATAAAGGGTCGTAACCCTAAAATACAAAAATATATATATAATCAATCATGGAGAAGCAATGAAGGAAGAATCATGAGTAGTAGTAGGTTAGAAAATCATGACCAGTAGAAGACAGATTTCATCCATCCACCCATCCATTCCATATCAGAAAATGTTATAATACATATATAATGGAGTAGAAAATTCTTAAATGTTGATCTATTTTAGTGTTCACTTGTTGTGTTGATATTCATGCTTATATGCTACTATGCTGTCTCCAGAGTAGTTTTCTCATGTTATTTTGAATTATCATATTAAGGATATATTTAATTTATCTGGTCACATTTGATGATTCAGTGTGTCCAATTGATTGGTTTCTATAAGAAGTTGATTTAATTCCTTCCAAGTTGTTAAGTTCATTGGTCTCTGCCAAGAGTTAAAACCCTTTCAATGAAACAATTTTGTTCAGGTTTCCTTCTTGCCAGAATTAAAACTTCCTTTTAGTTGTTCATAGTAATATGGGAGAATATCACTGGGATTATTAAGAAGAGTATAGTAACTTACAGGCCTGCACGTTTGCATAAGGTGTAAACATTTCATGTGCCCAACAAGATAGAGTTAAGCTGCTAAATAGACCTGCCTAACATATACATCTGTTTCCATTAACCCATCCACTGACTCCAATAGCCCAATAGATTAGGCACTGATCAGTTTCAGAACTCTTTACACAAATTTAATTCACATCTTCTATACTTCAAGCTTTTATTAGGAATTAGAAAGCAAGCTATGCAATTTTCTCACACCTGCGTGCCATAGTGAGTAAAATTGCCTCAATTAGAATCCATATATATTTCCAAATCTACCTTATTGATTAGGTATACCCGCCTAGGTTTGGCAGTGCCAAAAGAGTAGGGGTTTTTTGTTATATAAACCCTGTTTTGTTGACCAAAAATGTATCAAGGGATTGGCACCCTCTTATGGTCTAAAAACATGCGTTTTTGAGAACCAACAGGTAGGAAAGGACCAGAGAGTATCTGCAGGCAGAGAGAACTGTGGGGATCCAAATGAGATACCCCAACCGAAAGCCCTTTTCCTTCAAAGCTCAATTCTGAAGGATTAAAAGCTCTAAAGCTATGAAGGACAAATATAATGAAAGTATCAAGATTTGTTTTGAAAATTTCAAAGTTAATGGGACACAATTAATAGATAGGGCATGGAGTGCATGTGAGGAGCGATATACTCCCCTACCTATGTATCTCAAGCGAAGGGAGATGATTTCTCTAACTAATATCAGATGTTCTTATAGAAGAGCAGAGGCATTAACAAAAATATTACAGCAGCTCAAGACCAAGTGGATAGGGATGCGATACAGACCTCCATTACTCCTTCAGCCACCCCCTACAGTTTTGGTCACTACAAAGCAAGATACTAGGGACTTTCATGCATGGCAGATGAGGATTCGATTACACAAAGGTTTTTTGAAACACCCTAGTCATTTGGATGAAGAGGCAGAAGACATGTATGATCTTAGCTCAAAATTAGATAAATTAAATAGGAAGAGGGATGCAGAGAGGCAGAGGGTTCATCAGAGAGTAGGGGGACTTGCTTAGGCATAGGAAGGGGAGGGTGATGAGGTATAAACAACCTCATTTTTATAACAAACCATATAACCCTTTTTGTCCTAACCAATCGCCTTAGCCATGCCAATTTGTTTATTTTTAGAAGCAATATTTATCTATTTTTGATAAAATGATGTATAAATCTTTATTTTCAAAATGATTGAAATTAGCCATTAATGTTGACTTAATTGTTGTAGAGCTTGTGTAATTATGTAGGGTTACATGTATTGCCTAATAGAAGGAGTGGACTTCAAAGTGGTTGGAGTCAGAGCGCCAGAATTCTAGGGCGCCAAAAATTTAGGCATACATTGTAGACTTTGTTAAAGTAATTCTGTTATTTTCTGTTGAACATAATTAAGACTTTATGGATCCACTCAAAGCCTTTACTGTGTTTTAATAAAAAGATATCCAGTTAGTTGTAGTTCTGTTTTCCTTTAAAAGACTTTTTCAATGGCATTTACTCGCCATCTGAAAATTAGGATTTTGTAGTAGTGTAGTATATATATGTAGTTGCTCAAAATAAGGATATGTTGTTATGATATATTTTGAGTACTATTCAGCTATGTTTACTGTACTATGTTCTTTGATACTTTCATGAAATGAATGAATATCTCTAGTCTTGTTCTAAGTAATTTGTTCTAAGTAATGGAAGTATTATGAATGGAAGTTGCTGTGGAGTTATTAAAGTACTAAATGTGATTTGAACCGATAGTAGGAACGCCCAAGAGATGGCCACTTGAGGGATTATAGAGTAGATAAGTATTTTTATTTGTTAATATTGTCATTTCTGTTCTGTGCATGTTATGTTTAGATAAATGTTACTTTGTGCTTAGCTCTGTTATGTGTTCCTACAGGTTGTGGTTTTAAGTTAATCATCTTTGAGTTCTGTTTACTTGAAATTTCTGGAGCATCCACTCTCTTCATTAAACTGTTGTTAGCTATTGATTAAAAGATGTTAGGTGTACTTTCAATTAGTAGTTAGTTGTCTTTGTTTTGAATTCATAGTTAAACTGCAAAGTGTTTATTTTTAGATGGTTTACATGTTTTCTAGAGTAGGAATTCAAATGCTTTCTATCTTAAGGATTTCATGCTTTCTAGTTTAAATTCTATTTCAAAGCTTTTCAAAAATTCAGAAAAACTTACTAGGAGAGGTGGCCAAAAATATATCCCCTCTTGCATACAGCCTTGGACACTACCCGGTCAACATAATTGACATATTTTTAACTAAAGTGTTAGGACCTTACGACAACCTATCACTTGCTGACTCGACCTCCTCTCATAACCCACCACCGGATGGCTAACAGAGACAGGATGAAGAATCTGACATTGGAATTTCATTGTGCAAATTACATACATTAATTTTGACTTATAATATATTAATCTATTGGGCTATTGGAGTTAGTGGATGGGTTAATGGAAACAGATGTATATGATAGGCATGTCTATTTACCAGCTTAACTCTATCTTGTTGGGCACATGAAATGTTTGCACCTTATGCAAACGTGCAGGCCTGTAAGTTACTATACTCTTCTTAATAATCCTAGTGATATTCTCCCATATTACTGTGAACAACTGAAAGGAAGTTTTAATTCTGGCAAGAAGGAAACCTGAACAAAATTGTTTCGTTGAAAGGGTTTTAACTCCTGGTAGAGACCAATGAACTTAACAACTTGGAAGGAATTAAATCAACTTCTTATAGAAACTAATCAATTGGAACACACTGAATCAACAAATGTGACAAGATAAATTAAATATATCCTTGATATGATAATTTAAATAACATGAGAAAACTACTTTGGAGACAGCACAGTAGCATATAAGCATGAATATCAACACAACAAGTGAACACTGAAATAGATCACCATTTAAGAATTTTATGCTCCATTATATATGTATTATAACATTTTCTGATATGGAATGGATGGGCGGATGGATGCAATCTATCTTCTACTGGTGATGATTTTCTAACCTACTACTACTCATGATTCTTCCTTCATTGCTTCTCCATGATTGATTATATATATATTTTTGTATTTTAGGGTTACGACCCTTTGTATTTGTATGGTGCAGCTCTTCAGTTTTAATAGATTAATCTCTTTGATCTTCTACTTAGTTAAAGTAATTATAATAGTAATTTCCCTTTTGCTAGCAACTTCATTTGTACTTTCACCTGGTGTAAAATACTCTTTAAGTAAAAATAATCACCTATTGCAAAGTTTTACGTTGTCCTTTAATTTCCTTTGTGAAAGTATTTTACCATCTCAATGTGCAAAATATTCTTTTAGGTAAGATAATTACCTACTCGGTTAATTCCTTAGAAATATTTTCCTCAAAATGAAAATGTTTTAAGAATCTCTCCTTGGGCAAAGTAATTATCCACCTTATAGCATCTTTGGTGAAAATATTTCACATCATGGGTACAATGTGTGTCCCAAGACAATACTTATGCCATGATTATTTTAATAATTTTTTACTTCATATTAATATGGTTTCACAGAACTCTTATTGGATTTGTAAAAATATCCACTCTGATTCTGCAAACTTCTTCTGATACAATCTATAATATTTCCTTTGTCACCCATTGGAAGGTCTGTCATATTAATATTTACAACAATATCCCTTTTAATATCGGCATATCGGGGAGACTCTATTTTAGTCATGTAGATACCATACTCTCTCATAGATATTTTATTCCTCCTTATCGGAGTAACTCATACAATCAAAGAGATCTTGAGAACTCATTTCGATCACACTTGTTTCACCGATGCAACCGTTATCCTGACTTATCGGTGAGAATATAAGTTTTTCTCCCCGAAAGTATATCTATCGGCATGACTCCTAAGATCAGCATAATTTAAAATTTTCATTCTGACTTTATTTGTTTTGTTGATGAATAGTGTTGCATGATTTCTTAGGGTTTCTGTAGAGTTTTCAATATGTGTTCCTTTATTTGTTCCGATGCTCATGTTTCGGCACTGGTATAGAAGATGTTGGCAAAAGTTGTAGATTAAATATCTACCTAAAGTTTCTGAAGCCTTTTGTTCAAATCCAAACTGTATATCTTTCACGTATTGCGCTTCATGAGATCAAATCCATGCCATGCGTATCTAACAATCATTGAATTATATGAGACGATATATCTTTGAGGATTCTTGTCAAACGGTTCATGTTTCTTGTTTATGCTTCTGATTTTTCATTTAAAGACAACTTCATATACTGCAAGGGTGATTCCTCCTTCTCTTTGCCTCCCATCAATAAATAGGGGTTCCTTTGATGGATCCTTCTTCTTTGTATTCTCTAGCCCATCCTCATCAGTTTCTATATTCTATGTCCCACACCATAGATTCATACATCTAATCTTGTTGAATCGAGTCTTTTTTGTATAAAATCCCTTGCATCCTCAACCTTTTTGTGCTGCAGGGATGGCAAAGGGGCCCTACATCGGCAAACATGTCACAGATGATTTGTTTAGGCTAAAACTATGTTACCAATGGTTTGTGTTCATGCTCTAGTCCTGAGTTCCAGTATAGCAGGCCATAATTCATCAGGAATGTGGCTCTGTATTGCTTAGCGTATGCGATCAAATTTCCTTCACCCGCCAAAATTTTAAAGGAAGGCACACAAAACTCCTTACAAGTGGTCTTGATCTTGTTGACAACAATTTTGATCTATGGCTGGTTTTTATTGAAAATTACTTTTGCAATAACATCTTTATATGGAAGTAGATTTTCGCTTATATTCAAATGAGCAATATGTCCTATAGTTCTAAATGAAGGAAGTTCCATTCCGGGGGGTAAGATTTCCTTTAGAATATGATTAGTTGTCTAGTACGTGTATCCAAGCACTAGCTAATATGGAACCACTCTAATATCACACACTTTCTCCAAAGATTCAAGTTTGTTTGTTGCCACTTCAGATAACCCTAGATTTTTTATGCTTTCTGATAAAATTAGAAAGTGAGTCTTCTCATTTGAAGGATCTTGTGCAATGCGGTCTATCGAACAAATACATATGCAAAATTTGAGATGTGATACTACAGTGTTCTTGAAGAATCTGTAGAACCAGAAGTTGTAACTACAGATCAAATTTGGACCTGTCTAACAAAAGGCTTTTACCATAGCTGATATCACATCAAGAAGGTAGAAAAATGTTGGTCTTGGCTGTCAAAATCTCCAATGATGTCAAATGTTCTAGACCTTGGATATTTCTCAACTTTGTCATAGCCTTTTATTTTGATTTCTTTAGTGGAAGATAAATCTTCAAAACTCAGGAGCTCATCTAATTCACAACACTTATGAAGCGATAGCTTTTAGGTTTTATAAGTCCACCAGTCCCTCTTATCTTGATTATTTTTAATCTTCCCAGTTTAATGGTATGAACACACATACATATGTACCGTGGTGGCAACTAATAGTTTAAGTGGGGTCAATCCTCACATTTTCATAAGGGATAAGTCAACAATGTTAATAGGCTCATTTTTTCTACTTCTCCCGTAACACACCAAGCGGTGGATATCTAAATTCCAAAGAACTTTAATATACTGAAGCAATGGAAATGGTGTGAAATATAAAACAATAATGACTTGGTTAATGGCCTGACTACTATAGAATCAATTGCTGACAATCTAAAACATCTTGATTCGTTTCAACTTGGCATATTTGACAAAATCCATTTTCAAGAGCATCTTCCTCAACTTTATTCTTAGAGGGAAAATAATTCAATCAAAATTTGACACAGCCTACTACTCAAGTCTTAATCGAACATTTACGATCCATGACAGTTTCTTTCAAGGCTTGAAGATTACAGAACACCCCATCTTTGCACTACTATCAAGGGCTTTGGCATCAACCTCTTTAGAACGTGTAATAAAAGATTTTGGAAACTATTCGTGCTAAATAAGTCCAGTTGCCTTTCCATAGTTATTAAGGCATGTCTTAACTGTCATTAGTGGGTCCAAAGCATGTTGCACTTCTATGGTAAATGAATTCTCGTTCTTTGAAAAACTATGTGATATCTCCGCTCCAATAGTAATCTTTGTTAAAGGACTCACAGTATGCATGTAAGATGCCTTCAAGGTATCACATTTGTCAGTTAAGGTGAAAGAAGTGACAAA
Source organism: Cunninghamia lanceolata (assembly GCA_027924645.1). NCBI lineage: Eukaryota > Viridiplantae > Streptophyta > Pinopsida > Cupressales > Cupressaceae > Cunninghamia > Cunninghamia lanceolata. The sequence goes on from BSBN01000030.1 coordinate 1,982,481, forward strand.
ATTAGGCTTCAAAAAACTCAAGCCTGCATCATAGTTAATGAGGTTTCATGATGCAGTGTCAAAGGCAATCTCACCTCCCACACAAAGTTCCCATTTCCAATGACTCCTGTGAAATTTGCTATAGGAGTTGTTGTCAACCCAATGCTTGTATTAATCCCTGCATGAGGATGCAGATATTGGAACTCAACCTTTCTAGATCTCTGATCGGGAACACTAAAGCTGAGAATTGGCTTCACACCTGGAGCTGGTTCATCAACTATCACTGTTGAAAATATCTTGGAGTTTGGATCCACTTTAATTTCAGCTATAATATTATCGCTTTTCAGCTTTGCTTTCACATCTCCAAGAAAATGTGCCCCTTTCTACGTGCCAGTAGATGTAAATGCCAATCCTTTCGATGTATTGGTGGTGACCCTGAACTTGTGATCAAAGCTGTAATCCTTGTTAAGAATGTCTCTGGACTTCTTGCCAATGTTTGAAAACAGTCCAAAACCCTTCCCTATCTTTGTTGATCCATTTTATTTACTATAAGAAAAGAATTGGACTGAGAGTATTGTTTCTGGACTATATTATTAGCCTTGCCTTCAACAACATTTGTGTGACACAAGTCAGGTCCCCCTGCGGGCCCGACTACTTTTTTTTTTGTTTTGTAACAAGTTCCCACCTCGAATGACCTGGCATCACACCAATATGTTTCTAGAGTGAAAAGTTGGAATGGGTTGTCATCAAAAATCCTCTCTGGTATTTTTACACAGTGATCAAACTGGTCAAGTAGCTTTCAGAATGGGCTTGGAAAAGTGGTCAAACTATTTCCTGGAGCCATGAAAACGCACAAGGGTGTAAATTTTCAACCCAAGAATTTAGTGCAACCGACGTTTCAGAAAGATGCATCTCGAGGTGCAAGATATAATTGTTCAAAGTAGCCTACTTGGCTTTTTCTGCAACTGCACCTATGAAAAACCTTATTAGGGCTCACCAACTTGAAATTTTGAAAAACCATCAAATCTCTTCATGGGAAGCTGCAATTGGAGGATTTAGTTCATTTAGGTTTCATGAGAGAGTGTACAAGAGGATTTTCCACCAGTCACCTTTCTTTGTCAAATATTTGGTGCCAAAGTTGACCTCTCTGGAGGTGAAAACTGTGAAATCAGGGCTAAGTGCATTTGCTTTTCATTTTGAAAAAATAGCAAACGATGTGTTGGAGCCTTGAAATCGGACATAGAAGTAGATTTTCATAATGTGAATCAGGAACACCAATCGGTTTGTCAGGAACATCATTCAGCTGCTAGATATTAGCCTCCAAAGTTGGCTTCTTAGGCTGATTTCACATTGTGTAGGTAACAAATTTTACCAGAACCTTTCAACTTGACTCCTCAAAACTTAGTCAAATCTTGTCATAGGAAGTTGTGATCAGACATGTGCATTCACATATGATAGGTAAGCATGCTTGCAAAGTGATTTTGCATGCAAATGAGTAGGCTCCGAATTATAATGCTTCAAAGTAGGCCACTTGAGCATATTGTGCAGGTGCATTTCTGAGTACTGGAATTGATTTTTTCATCATGGGATCCTGAAATTTCTGCAAAAATTGGTAAGAAATTTCAGGTCCCAACACTACCAATGGATTTGATTTTGCATATTAGACATGAAGGATCTGAGCTGTACCTCCCCAACAAAAAGGTTAATGAAGAAATCACTGTATTTTTCCAAAAATAGATTATGTATGAAAAATTCACACATCAAATTTTGCTGAACAGGGGGTGCCTCTTTGAATGCTTCTAGGAATTGTTTATCATCTGGGTCATGGGATAAATTGCAGGAAATCCTCAAAAGTTTCCATCTTAACAACTGTTCATTGAGGAATATGGAATATAACCTGGATGGCTTCCTACAGGCTAATAACAACTCTCCAATCTATTATGCATCAGTTTTAGCTTGGTAGAGTTTGTCATAGGATTCTTTCAATAATACCATTTCCTTCTTAAGTTTGGCATTTTCTGCCCCTGCTTGCCTGAGGAAATAGCACATTTCCATCCATTTGGCCAGCATGGGAGGAATGTGAACTTGAAACCATTCCATTTTAGTCAGTTTAGTTTGTACTTCTTTGGATTCCATAGTTGGCTTAATATTGACTTCCTGCAATTCCTGCTCTAGCTCTACAGTTTTACTAAGAGCTGAATTAAGTTCTAGTTCTTGTTTCTCCTATTTCTCTATAAATGATCTAAGGAATTGCTCCAGATTGATAGTCAAATTTTTAATTTGTTCATCTTTTTTCTGATAAACTAATTAAATGTCCCTTATCTTTTTCCTCAATCTGCTTCATTTCTTACTGCAATTCCTCAATGATTTTACCCTTTTGTTCGAATTGAGTTCCTAGGGCTCTAATTTTTTGATCTTTCTGCTGCACAAGTTTTGCCTGTATATCTATTTCTTGCTGCTATTTGGATATTTTTTGTTCATTTTGTTGGAGTTCATTTTCCAACTGTGCTATTTCCTCCCTTAATCCTTCTAATTCCACTTTTAAGGAATCACATTTTTCACTTTATGTATAATTGGCAGGAGGGGAAATAGAAGTTTCTGTGTAATTAGCAAAAGAGGAAACAAAAGTTTCTGAATCATTGGCAAGAGGGGGAACAAAAGTTTCTGAATCATTGGCAAGATGGGGAACAAAAGTTTCTGAATCATTAACAAGCGGGGGAACTATGTCAATTCTGTGCACTTCTGGCGGTTGTTGAGGAGAAAATGTTTCCACAAGCTCATTTTCTTGAGCCTCTTCTTCTTCAACAAGGACATAATTTGGGACTTGTTCCTTTATTTCTTCTTGATACTTTTCAAGTGGATCACCCTCTTCCTCATGTGCAAGGACATCATTCCTTTCCAAGGTTTGACATGCACTTGACTGGGCTGGGTTCTCACTTGGCTGCCTATTTTGTCTTTTCTTCTTAGGTACATGTGGTTGGTCACAAGTTGCAACACAATTGAAATCAAGAGCCAATCTTTTACTTCTTCTCAAAGGGGGAGGTCTCTGCAATTTCATTTTAGGCCTCTTTTCTTTCTTATTTGGCCAACTATTTTCATCCTTGGAGTCCACTAAATCCACATTTTTCTTGCTTTTTAAGGGTCTTTGACACACTATATGGCTTGGGTTGTGCTTTGGGGTTTGGAGGGTTTGACAAATTTTCTGGTGATTCACCGATGGGAGCTTCCGTGGCATTTTATGGCACAGGGGAGGGTTCTCTTAGGTTCTACACCGCCAGACCAGATGACTCTCCCTCCTCAAAATGTTCAGAGGGTGTAGGGTTTTTTAATTTCCTAAGAAATTTCTGCCATTTCTCGTTTGTTTTTCTCTTCTTAAGGATTTGGTGCTTGTAAATCAAATAAATAAGGCCGTGGTGTTTTGTCACGTCTTATTTTTATGAACAATATTATTATTCCAAATTAGTGAACATTTACCATGATTGTTTTACTTCAGTAAAGTTACACATGTGTAAAGGTAATTATCATGTTTAGATATATTTACATAAATTAGAAAGTTGATTTAAATATTAAATATTATTGGTATGATTATGATGTTTTGCTTTGGCTATATTAAATGTTCTAGCCACTTGGCAAGAACTAATGGAAGGGTTACCCTGATGCAATCACACACACCATGTAGTTGCATATGCATTATTAAATGGCTTTGATTGCATTAATGAGTGATTTCTAATTGTTTCAAATGCATGATGTGATTATTTTGACTTAATATCTTTTTAGAAATATATTTGTATTATGAGTAATTAAATAAATAATAAAATATTGTTATTATGGATGTTTGGAAGATGATGTCTTTAAAATAAATAAATAGATTAAATTATTTAGAAGTTGTGCAAATTGTAATGCATTTCTCTTTGTGATTATTTAAATAGTTGTGTTTAAAATAAAATAGTTTAATATTATTATAAATAGCAATATTATAATTAGAAAAAGAATGAAGGAATTAAGATATAACCTTCTGTCATTCATGCGTCAGTAATCTGAAAAAGATAATATTTTATTGTAAAATAGCATTATTTCCTTAAATTGCATTGGGCAATGAAGCATGCAAACAAAAATTGAACTCCAGTTCGAAACCTAAATTTTGGATCATTGAAAATATAGACTTTAGTTCCAAAACCTAAAAGAGGGTCACCAAAAATTAAATTGGGGGTTTTTTTCTTTTGAAAAAAAAAGAAAAAGGTGTTTTAAAAGCCAGTCAGGAACATCGATCGAAAAATAGCGATAACTTTCTCATATCAAAACAAAATTTGAAACCAAAAAATGTTCCAGAAATCTTGAGAAGAGAAGAACAAAACCCAGAAATCCTTTCAAGAAATTCATAGTTTTGGTTAAGTGTTTTTACAAAGGAATATGACATGTTCGGATGGGGCAGCGAAGGGAGCAAAACGTGAGCAACCAAGGCAGAATCGTCATCTTCTTTCAGGAATAAACTCCGGGTATTTTTCTTATGCTTACATTGATTAATAGACTATTAAATGACTGATAAAATGATTCAACTCGTATATCTTCTCTGTATGATGGCTGAGATCAAACTTAGACAAAATTGTAGGTTCCTGTAGCATGATCGTATTACTATATTTTATTATCATGCTGGGCGGAATGAGAGAAAAACTAAGTAAGTCAACCTCCTTTGTGTTAGTTAAATCGAACCTCTAGAATAGAGCTTGATGTTGTTCTGGTAAACTTATATTATGACTGTATTTTATTGCATGCTGGTAAAAGATCATGACTGTATTTTAATTTCATGTTAGCTGAAATGAACATTAGTTTACATAAATCGATCCTCTGTGTAAAGACATGACTGTAGTTTATGTGTTTTCCCCAGATCTAGACTTTTAATCTAGTTAAAAAATTATGAAAACTTTATATTGCTGTTAGTAAATGACTGGTAATTATGATATATCTATTTTCCTTCTCTGTATGCTGCCTGAATCAGCAACAGAAAGGTAGGAAATTGACCTTTGTTCTGATTGAACAGTAGATCTCTGAATTTTAGATCAAAATATAAACTTCCTGTAGCTTCTATGCAAATGATTATTGTTGTTGTCAAATTCCTTAGTTCAAACTGGAAAACCCTTGTCTTGTTGTAGCTAAAAAGAATGGTAATGAAATTATTTAACTGATAATCAACACATCGACAAAGTCTGAGGCCATAGTTTAATAAGACTTATTTACTTAGAATGTTGTTATTAAGTTATTTTTGATCTCATTTTCACTATTTCTCTTCCTGAAGCACCGTATAATGATTGTAGCAAGTATGATGAAAACACAATACCGAAGATATTAGACGACCATTTAATTATGTTGAATGATTATACCTATTATCATTATGACTAAAACGCTGAATATAACTTATTTTTTCATTCCGTTTTGAGCCATTATCTTGAATGATATATGTCTATTTTCATAACTTTGTTATTAATCACTTTACCAATCTGCAACAATTCCTGTCGTAGTTTCGACAGGAGGACTATAATCTTTAAGTTGAAGTTCATGTTGCAATTTAGACAGTACAAATATTTTTAATTGAAACTTAGAAAATAACTAGATAGGTCGTGTCACTAAAATGACAGTAAGGTAGAAACTATAATTTAAATAACTTCTTTTGAATGAATTAAAAGATTTGAAACTATATACTTTTTTTAAAACTTTGAATGCAATTGTATGCAAAAGTTAGATTATTGGTTGTTGAAAGTGAATGTTTTTTTTCTTATTTGATACCTTGGAAAAGGGATGGGTTTTGATTTATTATAAAACTTGATTTGTGATTCTTAATTTATTTCATTTCTTGCTTCATGGGAAAAGAAGTAGATTTTCATAGGAATGTATTGGGTTGCTTTCTAGTCTTGGATGCCAATGTAGATATATTAGAGATGGCTTTTTCCTCTTTTTGAGAATTGACCAGCCTACTTGAAATGATTAGATCTAATTGGAATGCCATTGAAAAAGATGTTTATTTTGTCTAGCAAAACTTATATATATATATCTGCCACATCCTATTATGAATCAATTTACTTTTCATTATTAGAATTGCACTTTTATACATTAGGCTTGCATTGGGTATTCCCTCCTGCAGTTGTTACCGGGTAGCTAGACATTTCGTCCAGGGTTGGGTTTCCTTCATTTTATGAAGGGATTTGGGGAAGTGTAATACTTCATGGTTGGGTGGAAAAGCACCTGAGCCATGTTATCGTCTCTCAGTTTGCAGGTGGTGGACCACTTGGTTCGTGTAGCTGGAGAGTGTTGATTTGTTATTCATTGATGTACTTGTTATTGTACCTTTTGGATGTATTAAGGCATGTTGCCAAAGGATTTTTGTATTTTGATTCATAGTGCTTATTACTTGGATTTGGCATGTGAATTTGTAAGATTTAAAGACTTATTTGATTTATATCGATGAGATTTTCTTTGTGAAGATTTATTGACTCTATTGATTCTTCTTGATGAAGTTATTGTTTATGATTAAATATTGTAATTAAGCGGATTATATACATCATTTTACTTTTGTTTCTTGTGATGTTGTATTTAAGTGAATTATTACTTCATTTTACTTTTGTGATGGATTTGAGGGATTTTACATGTTTCAATGGCCCTGACCCAATTTTAAACCTCTCAATCATATGGACAAGGGAGTCACTAAGGAAAGCGGGAAGGTTAACCCTTAATTCAGGGTTTTTAGCACCATGGCGCAGGTGAATGAGCAAATGGAAAGGAGGACCAACTACAGTAGCACATTGTCCTTCACATGTGAAATACTTGATTATCCAGGCTACCGCCGTTCTCCACGGATTTGCAATAGACATTCTTTGGAACCCCTTGTTTTGTCCTTGGGTATTTACAACTAGTAATGGTTGAGGTTCCCCTTCCCTTATGAAAAGTTCTATCAGTTTTTGATAAGAAATGTTCATAGTTTCTGATAGATTTAACCCCTCATTTTTAATGCTAGATAAACTAGAAATAGTTTGGGGACTCACCTTAAATTTCTTCCCGTGTACAATCATCTGTCCATTTGAGAAGTTCTCGACAAACTCTTGAAATACCTGTGAATTATGCCCCTCAAACTTTTTCATAAATTCTAACCATCCCACCATCTGAAATAATATTGAGTGCCAATAACTTATTTGCGGAAGTTGGCTTGGATTTGTGCTTTGCTCCTCCCATTCTACCCTTTGTTGGCAACTTTGCTAAGTGTCTACTGAATTTCGTGGTACACTAAGATGAAAACTGTTTCAGACAATTGTTATGCAATTTAAGCAAAACTCAATCTTTATGGCCACTTGCAGTCTAATAATGCTTGATAAGACAAATTAATTCACGTCATTCATCTACTTTGTTTCTAATCATTACCTTGCATGGAATGGGATGAGTGAGTCACCACCTCTTCCAGTGAAGGTACAGTTTGCACAATTTACTAAATTTGGAAAGGATGGGGAACGTGCCAATTCATTTAATTTTATTCACAATAATTTACCTACTTAAGACAAAATATGTACGTAATTTACATTTCGTCATCGATTTGAAAGTCGCCTCATGTATGCTGACGTAATGCATCATGGGTGGCAGTGTAATTAAATTCATATGGGATGGTAAAGATGGTAATGGATTTATTATGAATGAAGATGGGATGGCTAATAAGTGTTCTAATTATATGATGATAGGTAGTCACAATAATTTTTATTTATTACGATAAGAGATGGCAGTATAGGGCGTGAATTTCAGAAGTGGAAGGAAAAAATTAGTGATGATCATGGGTATGTTGTTGGGATTGTTGAAGCATTTGCAAAGAAAGGGAAATCATAAAATTCCAGAGCATCGTTGAAATATGCAGTTGGAATAAAGATTGAAGTTTCGAAGTATCACTGAAAGATGCGCCAGAATGTAGGAACAAAGTTTCAGAGCATTGCTGAAAGATGCAGCCAGAATGAAGGAACAAAGCTCCGGAGCATCAATGAAAGATGTAGCTAGAATGAAGGAACAAAGTTTTGGAGCATTGTTGAAAGATGCAGCCAGAATGAAGGAACAAAATTTTAGAGCATCACTGAAAGATGTGCCGAAATACAGGAACAAAGTTCCAGAGCATCGCTGAAAGATGCAGTCAGAATGTAGGAATAAAGTTCTGAAGCATCGTTGAAAGATGCAGCTAGAATGAAGGAACAAAAATTTAGAGCATCGCTAAAAGATGCACCGGAATACAGGAACAAATTCTAGAGCATCGCTGAAAGATGCGCCAGAATATAGGAACAACAAAGGAATGAATTCTGGAGCATCGTTGTAAGATGCAGCTGGAATGCAGGAACAAAGTTCTGGAGCATCGCTGAAAGATGTAGCTGAAATACAGGAACAAAGTTTCGGAGCATCACTGAGAGATGTAGCCAGAATGCAAGAACAAAGTTCTGGAGCATTGCTGAAAGATGTGCCAGAATGTGGTTCTCAAACAAAGATGAAGTCCTGCAAAACAATAATGAATTTTAGACAAGTTTGAAGATGAAAACACAATAAGAATGCTTTGAATTAAGTCATGAGTACATACTTTCATCACCACCATTATATATATTTATTTGCATTTAATTGATATCTTCTGCATGCAATTTCTAACACTGTTAACAAAGAAGAATTTACGCGAATGGTAGAAATGCAAGGAGAAACCCAATGTATTGACTCTGCTATGACAGAGCCAGTACAATTTTGAGTGTATTATTATACACTCAAAATTGTATATTGACTCTGCTATGACAGAGCTAGTACAATTTTGAGTGTATTATTATACACTCAAAATTGTACTGGCTCTGTCATAGCAGAGTCAATACATTAGGTTTCTCCTTGCATTTCTACCATTCGCGTAAATTCTTCTTTGTTAACAGTGTTAGGAATTGCATGCAGAAGATATCAATTAAATTTTTGAGTGTATATATATATATACACACTCAAAATTGTACTGGATTTGTCATAGCAGAGTCAATACATTGGGTTTCTCCTTGCATTTCTACCATTCGCGTAAATTCTTCTTTGTTAACAGTGTTAGGAATTGCATGTAGAAGATATCAATTAAATGCAAATAAAGATTAAACAGAGGAATGAAAAATACACAGAAATAATAACAGCGAGAGACAATTTTTAACGTGGTTCACCCAAACTCGGGCTACATCCACCAATAGAGAGTCCAATATTATTATCTAGCAATCAAACCGATTACAACTAGCAATCCTTGCAACTCAATACCACTGCAAATGCTACAATACAATATCAACGGAAACCCTAACCCTTAGCCATTTTTATCAAGACTTATGTCGGTTACAAAATAGGGTTTTTTTTGTGTTAGCCAATAGAAAAAATAACTCCCAACGCCTTTATAAAATAATAAAAGTCATTTGAGATTTTGGGGGCGCTACCCCCGAACCCCCGCAGGGGCGTTGCCCCTCAACCCCGCCCTATATCGCGACAGGGAGCGCGCCAGGGGCGCTGCCCCTGGACCCCGCAAGGGGCACTGCCCTTGACCCTGTCTTGGGGGTGCTGTCCCCAAACCCCTGTTAAATAATTTGGGGGGAAACCACGCCGATAAAAATGGTGAAAATTTAACCTCTGAGTCTGATTAGGCTCCATATAATGACAACCTCCCACTTGGAGACTGATCAGACTCCACACCATATCAAATAGGTTTATGGTAGATTCGTAATCGATGACCGTTGACTAAGAGAGTTCGAGTGTCACCATCTATGGGTTTAAGCTGCACTGCTCTGTTTGGAAAACTTCAAAAATTTCATATGGACCCTGCCACTGAGTTCTAAGTTTACCTTTCTAATCTTTGTATCTGGACTCAAATAACAATGCTTAATCCCCATTATGGAACTCTCTTTCTTTCATATGTTTAATCATGCCAGGCCTTTCGTTGTTATTGAACTAACTCAGTCTGGTGAATAGCTTCCAGTCGGAGTTCATCTAATTCACTGAGCTGCAGGACTCTTTCAACTTGGGCTCAATCAAGGTTGAGGCCTACCTCCATTGTTGTTCTAAGCATTTTAAGTTCAAATTTAATGGGTAAGAGAGGTTTCTTCCCAAAGACTAACTCGTAAGGAGTAAGACCAGTAGTTGATTTATAGGTTGTATTGTAGGCCCAAACGGCTTTAGGTAATTTTCTGGCCTAGTCTCTTCTTCCTGATGAAACAGTTTTTGTCAAAATGTTTTCAAGCTCCCAGTTAGTGACTTCTACTTGACCATTTGCTTGGGGGTGATAAGCCAAACACTTTTTATGGTTTACCTGGAAATGATCAGTAAAGGCTAGTAAAACTTTGGACATAAACTAGGGTCCTTGATCTGTGACAATTGATCTAGGGGCTCCAAATATGAGAAAAATCTTGTTATACAGGAAGTCAGCATCTTGTTCTTCCCTAGCAACTCTTAGGGCTTGGACTTCCACTCACTTAGTCAGATAATCAATACAGACCAAAATGTATTCTTTACTATGTGAAGGAGGATCTATGGGACCGATAAAATCTAATCCCCACCTTTCAAATGGTTCAAAAATTACCTGGGATTGTAGAGGCATCTCATTGAATGATGTGGGTCATCCTACCCATTGGCATTCATCATAGCAGTGAACATAGTTTTTCACGTCTTTATACATAGAGGGCCAGTAATATCGTGCACCTAAGATTTTATGGGACATTCTCTTGGTGGAGTAATGACCTCCAGAGGGATCATCATGGCAGGCTTTGAGGATGTTGTATGTTTCATCTGATCTGACACAACGTCATAAAACCAGATTAGGGCCACATAGAAATAGCATCCCATTAATCCATTTGAACTGAGCACTTTCTTCTCAAATGAGGCGTTTCTTTTGTTTTGACGTAAAGTTTGGTGGTAATTCGGAAGTAGCAAGATAGTTAGTGATGTTTGCAAACCAGAGGATTTTAATGGAGATGGCACATAAATTTTCATCTGGGAATTCATCTTGTACAGTAGCACAATCTCCATTGTCTTTTTTGATCCGGGATAAGAAATCCGCGACTATGTTGAACTTCCCAGGTTTGTCAATGATGGTCACATTGAATTCTTGGAGAAGCAATAACCACTTGATTATTCTTGCATTTACTACAGGTTTGTTCATTAGGTACTTGATAGCTGAATGGTCTATGAACACAGTTACTTTGTACCTTGTGATGTAATGTCAAAATTTATTGATTGCATGCACCATAGCTAAGAATTCTTTCTCCGTAGTGGTATAGTTCCATTCAGTGGGAGTCAAATTCTTACTAATGAAATAGATGGCATATTTTCCTCCATTCTCATCTTCCTGACCTAAAACTGCTCTAATAGCATCATTGGAAGCATCTACATAAATATGGAAAGGAACGTTCCAATTAGGTCCTTGTAGGACAGGAGCAGAGATGAGTTTCTCCTTAATGATCTCGAATATGTTTGGCATTCTACTGTCTAGATAAAATCTATATCCTTTTGGAGAAGGGAGAACATGGGTGCTGCAGTCTTGAGAAATTTTCTATGAATCTTCGGTAGTATCCAACATGTCCTAAGAAACTTTTGGCATCAGTTTGGTTCTTTGGAGTCTCTAGTTGTTGTATCACTTCGATTTTCTTAGGATCCACTTTTATCCCTTTAGTTGAGATGTGGTGTCCCAACATTATCCCTTGTTCTACCATTATTAAACATTTTTCATGGCTCAAGGATAGCTGATGGTCCTCACATCGCTTCAATAACTTGTCCAAATTTTTAAGAGCTTCATCAAAAGTTGAACCATACATCGTGAAGTCATCCATATAGACTTCCACATAGTCATTTACTAGCTCAGCAAATATGGCCAGAATAGCTCTATGAAATGTAGTAGGAGCGTTGCATAGCCCGAAGGGAAGGACGCAATATGCGTATGTTCCCCAGGGACAAGTAAAAGTTGTTTTGTCCTGATCTTCTATTGCTACTTGTATTTGGTTATATCCATTGAATCCATCCAAGAATGAGAAATACTTCCTTCCAGCTAAATTATCCAAGACCTGGTCTATGAAAGGTAAAGGGAAGTAATCTCTATAGGTAGCTTTGTTGAGCTCTCTATAATCAACGCACACTCTCCACTTCCCATTTTTCTTTGGAACAACTACCAAAGGTGAAACCCATTTGTTGTCAGAGATGGGATAGATGAATCCTACTTGCAGGAGTTTCTCAATCTCTGTTTTAACAATATCTTTGAGAGAAGGGTTGAGTCTTCATTGTGGTTGATGAACATGTCTAACATCTTCAGTATAGATGTTATGGGTACAAACACTTGGGTGTATTCCTCTCATGTCTGTATAATCTTAAGCAAAATCTTTGGATCTATTTACCAAAACATCAAATAATTTGAGTTCATCTGACTCTGTCCACCAGCTATTGATATTTAAAGTTTTTCCTAGTAGTAACATGATAGTTTTGGTTCTGGGGTAGTTGGAGGTGACAGTATGAACTTCTCTCGTTAAGGTGTTGAGAGGACAACTATGCGGTATAGTTCTGTGGAGTCTGGCAATATCTGCAAAGAAGTGATATGTTTTCAGAATGATATTAGCCAAAGGACACGATAATGCTATGAAGTTGGCGTAATCATGTTCAATGTCATCAATGTGGATCAGATGTCCTAAAATCTCATCCACTTCTAGAATTTCATCACTCGACTCTACGGTAAGATCTTACATGTTGTTTTCCAGTTCATCTTCCAACTCTTCACCATGTTGTTTAATGACTACCATAGCAAGTGAGGCTAGATTCTCTTGTTTCTCAGAACCATCTAGTTCATCAACCCAAACTTGGTTATGCTCAGCAGGTTGAGCGGGGGGGGGGGGGGGGGTACAGGAATAAGTGTTTTCTATTGGGACCATATGAAATGGTCATTCCTTCTATTCTGCAGTCAATCTTAGTTGCAACTGTAGCTAACCACACTCTGCCCAATATTATCAGATAACTATACTTGGGTGTGAGGGACTGAATTATTTGGAAATCCACTGGGTATTCCCAATTGTCAACCTTGACAGACATTTTCTAGGACACCCTTGGGAATAACTATGGATTGATTTTCCATTTGCAATATGGTAGTTGTGGGACACAAATTAGTGAGTCCTAGTTTTTCCATAACATCCACTGTCATGACGTTAATGGCTGCTCCCAAGTCCATGAGTGCATTAGGTATTGCCACCCCGTTGATTGTCACTGTTATGAGTGGAGTGCCTGGGTCACCATATTTTGGGGTTGAGGTTTCGCCAGCCAGAAGGTCAACTAGGTATCCATTGATATGCACAGTATTAATCTGTTTCAGTTTCCTTCCTAGTGTTTTTATGCACAACTCAATTAGTTGGTTTAGTTCAAGAATTTATTTAATCACCTGTAACAAGGGAATCTCAATATGGAGTCACTTAATTTCTTGTATTAAAGCAGTTTCAGGAGGCAAGGTTATTTCTGGAGGGTCATTCAAAGGAGTTGCTTTGAGGCACTTGGGAAAATGTGCTTGAGGTTTCATTTTTAATGTAGAATTCTTCTTCGAAAGATCTATTGAATGTTGGCCAACTTCTTCAGGAGCTAACTCAGAAGTTTTGGATGAGGATTGTTGAAGAATCTTATCTTGGTTATTTGTTGGGTTTTTATCTAAAGGTTTGGAAGGTGTCTCTATTTCTTCAGCAGATTTTGCATTTGGTTCGTTAAGGATTTCAACTATGGTAGGCTGCTGGAGTGTTTTTCCTGACCTCCACTGTAGGTTTCCACAATAGATAGTGTTAACTCCAGCCATGTTTTCTTGTTTCATGGAATACACTAGTGTGGTTTGACGATTATTATTTGGATTAGAGACAGGTTGCGCTAGAAGTTGTGGTTGGTTAACCTACTTGTTTTGTTGAAGGTTTTGGGGGGTTGGCAAAAGGTTCTGATGTGGATTAGGCAACCTCCTTGGTCCAAGATAGAACTGGTTTGGAGTCTGATTCCATTGAGGTGCAGGGTTTTGAGGATACCATTATTGTTGAGTCTGGTTTGGCCATTAAGGGTTTCCCCAGGACTAATTTGCCCATTCAAGTGGTCCCCAAGGGTAAGGTCCCCAATTAGTTGGTGCTTGAGTTCAAGGTGTTGTCCATTGACTATTGTTCCAATTATTTGGATGATGCCAGGAGGGATTTGAATTCTAGTCATAGGAGAAATTCCCTCCAGGTCTTTGACCCACAAAATTGATCTCCTCCTCAGTGTGAGATGACCTTTTCTTGGAATTTTTGATTGCATTCAGGATCTCGCATTGATTAGTGGCATGACTCTTTTCACAAATTTGGCAATTGTCAGCTTTGTCGAAAGGACATTCTCTTAATAGATGTTTGTTCCAACACCTAGGGCAGTAGATAGATAAGGTTTCAGGAGTACGTGTTTTGGCCTGTATTCCATCCAGAGTGGTGTTTAACTGAACAAGAATGTCAATTTTCAAATTTCCTATTTCCTCGCATAGTTTACCTATTTCATTTGAACCTCTCAAAAGACTAGATTTACAGATACCTCCTCGAGTACAGGAGAAATTTTGGCATAACTCAGCAATATCACTGAGTTCAAGTTGGGACACATCTCCTTTTCCCATTAAATCTAGACTTCTCCTAGCATCCTCATCAAGTCCTTTGAGAAATATGGTCTTTAGAATTTTTGGGCTTATGGCTTCTTCACCACATCGTTTGGTTAGGAAGATGAACATATCAAGGTAATCTTCTAGGCTCTCATCTTCTTTTTTTCTTAGTTTGAACAATTCCTCTTTCCTATCACTCACTCTGAAGTAACTTTGATATCTGTCTAAAAAGACGATTTCCATGTCATCCCACGTGGTTATTGACCCTGAAACTAATCCCATGAACCAATGCATTGCAACGTCTCTTAGAGTGGAGGGGAAAATTTAAGTTTTTGGTTATCATTTTTGTAGTTGTAAGTTTGACACAGGACTTTGAACTCAAAGAGGAACTGGTCAGGATCTTCAGAGGATAATCCTCTGAAAGTTAGTAAAATAGATGGTGAAATGTTCTTCATGGGTGCATCATCATCTTTATTGAGAGAAATAGGATGGGTAAATGTCCGTGCTACTCTTCTTGGGTTATCACCATCTCCTTAGTTTGCTCTCCCATCTCCTTGGTTTACTCTCTGTCCATGTAAAGGGTCATTATTGTTATTATCAGCCATGTTGTTAAAAGGAATGTTCTCCTCCTCAAAGATTGGGTTTGTTGGCTGAATGATATCCTCTTCAGATGTCTGGTTTGATTGTTGAAGTTTTGGGATATTTTGGGAGGTTTCAAGTTGATCCTGCTTGATCAATTCGTAACTAAGTTCTTCAGTTGAGATGTCTACCTCCCTATTTATGGTTGGAACTGCTATTGGGGGGTTCTTGGTATGAATCTTCCATGCAGACCTCGTTTCCTGACCATGTAGAAAAAGAAGTCTGACAACTATTTTTTTCTAAAAGAGCTATCCAAGTAGTCTCCTATTAACACTTAGACAAGAATCTTCCCCGTCAACGGCACCAAAAAGCGACAGGCTGTCGTAAGGTCCTAACACTTTAGTTAAAAATATGGCAATTATGTCGATCAGGTAGTGTCCAAGGCTGTATGCAATAGGGGATATATTTTTGGCCACCTCTCTTAGTAAGTTTTTCTAAATTTTTGAAAAGCTTCTAAATAGAATTTAAACTAGAAAGCATGAAATCCTTAAGCTAGAAAGCATTTGAATTCCTACTCTAGAAAACACGTAAACCATCTAAAAATAAACACTTTGCAGTTTAACTATGAATTCAAAACAAAGACAACTAACTACTAACTGAAAGTACACCTAACATCTTTTAATCAATAGCTAACAACTATTTTATGAACAGAGTGGATGCTCTAGAAATTTCAAGTAAACAGAACTCAAAGATGATTAACTTAAAACCACAACCTACATGAACACATAACAAAGCTAAGCACAAAGTAAGATTTATCTAGACATAACATGCACAGAACAAAAATGACAATATTAACAAATAAAAATACTTATATACTCTATAATCCCTCAAGTGGCCAGCTCTTGGGTGTTCCTACTATCAGTTCAAATCACATTCAGTACTTTAATAACTCCACAACAACTTCCATTCATAATACTTCCATTACTTAGAACAGATTACTCAGAACAAGACTGGCGATATTCATTCATTTCATAAAAGTATCAAAGAACATAGTACAGTGAACATAGCTAAATAGTACTCAGAATATATCATAACAACATATTCTTATTTTGAGCAACTACATATATATACTGCACTACTACAAAATCCTAATTTTCAGATGGCGGGTAAATGCCATTGAAAAAGTCTTTTAAAGGAAAACAAAACTACAACTAACTGGATGTCTTTTAATTAAAACATAGTAAAGGCTCTGAGTGGAGCCATAAAGTCTTAAGTATGTTCAACAAAAAATAACAGAATTACTTTAACAAAGTCTACGATGTATGCCTAAATTTTCGGTGCCCTAGAATTCTGGTGCTCTGACTCCAATCGCTTTGAAGTCCACTCCTTCCATTAGGCAATACATGTAACCCTGCATAATTACACAAGCTCTACAACAATTAAATCAACATTAGTAGCTAATTTCAATCAATTTGAAAATAAAGATTTATACATCATTTTATCAAAAATAGATAAGCATTGCTTCTACAAATAAACAAATTAGCATGGCTAAGGTGATTGGTTAGGACAAAAAGGGTTATATGGTTTGTTATAAAAATGAGGTTATTTATACCTCATTAGTAGGTATGTAATTTATCACATGATCATAAATATAGTATATATATCAATGGTAATCTTATTTAATGAAAATTTGATAATTTCAACAGGGAGCTTCACCAGCATCTCCATGATTTCCTTTGTCCCATAGACGCAGAACCACTTTTACGGAGGTAAATTTAATCATTTGTAATCATTATGCATTTAAATAATGTTATATATCTATTTTGGTCAAATAACCTTGAACTCTATTTTCAGATGTTGAATATGGAGACTCCTCATCTTCATGAGTCAGCAAAGGCGGGCATTGTTGCAGTTGTGTTGTCTTCAAATCCTTTGACTGAGGTATGAGCCAGTAAGATGTAAATGTCATTTTGTATTTCTTGTTTTATCTCATTTCATTTGATGTACATAACTGATATTTATGTTTAGTCAATTTTGCTTCTTGATGCTTCTCATAGGAGGTCACAACTCCAACCCATCCAGCTACAGGCAAAGAGAGAGAAAAGATGATCGAGATGGATCATCAACTAGCAGTAAGTGATCAATTACATATGTGATGTTATATATTTCATGTTTTCTATATTAATGTGCATATTATTTGATTGTATTAATAGGTTGAGTTGCAAAAATCTCTGTTGAGGAGGTCTAGTTGAGACGAGAGATGATGAGTCACTGATTGGCTCTCCATCTTCACAGCCAAGCAAGGGCCACAAATTATTTCATAGCAGTTCATAGGAAACTAGATTTTGGGATATTTTTTTGTATGCCTAGATGGATTTGTATACATACTTTTGTATGTTACCGATGTATATCTTTGTATATGCTTGTATGGATTTGTTTGTACATGCCTATATGGCTTTATATATAGACTAGATGTTATGTTCATGACATTATGTATATGATAGTTTACATTAAATATTTAATATGATGATCAATTATCGTTATAGGAATTTAGTTTTACACATGCCAATTGCATTTGCTTGAGAGTTTATAAATCATTTTCAAATAATCCATTTTGTGCATATCTTGCAAGCATTGCATTCCATGAGACTGTGTATTTCTTTGAGGCATCATGTCAAACAGCTCACGTGCCTTGTCTATGCTTCCACACTTTGCATACATGTCTACAAGGGCAGCTGTAAATACAACATGTGACAAAATTCCTATATCCTTTATGCTTTGATGGTTGTCCACACCCTATTCCCTAGATCCCATTTTGGCATAGGCAAGGAGGATATTGGATAAGGTTGTGTAGTTTGGTTTTAGACATGCCAATTGCATTTGGTTGAAAGTTTATTTTGTGCATTTGATTGAAAGTTTTTAAAGCCTTATGAAAAATCCATTTTGTCCATATCTTGTAATCATTGCATTCCATGAGACAACATATTTCTTTAAGGCATCATGTCAAATAGTTCACGTGCCTTGTATATGCTTCCACACTTTGCATACATGTCTTGTAGGGTAGTTGCAACTACAACATTTGACAAAATTCCTATATCCTTTATGCTTTGATGGATGTTCGTACCATGTTCCAAAGATACCATTTTGGCATAGGCAAGGAAATGTTGGCTAAGGTTTTGGAATTTGGCTCTACACCCACCAATTGCATTTGCTTGAAAGTTTCTAAAGCCTTATCAAAAAATCCATTTTGTTCATATCTTTCAATCATTGCATGAGACACCATTTCTTTGAGGCATCATGCCAAACAGTTCATGTGCCTTGTCTATACTTCCACACTTTGCATACATGTCTCTGAGGGTAGTTGCAACTACAACATCTAACAAAATCACCATATATTTTATCCTTTGATGGATGTCCATACCATGTTCCAAAGATCCCATTTTGGCATAGGCAAGGAGGATACTGGCTAAGGTTGTGGAATTTGGCTTTACACTCGCCAAGTGTATTTTCTTGAAATTTTATAAAGCCTTATCAAAAAAATCCATTTTTTGCATATCTTGTAATCATTGCATTCTATGAGATGGAATTTCATTGAGGCGTCATGTCAAATAGTTCACATACCTTGTCTATGCTTCCACACTTCACATACATGTCTACTAGGGCAATTGCAACTACAAGATTTGATAAAATTCCCATATCCTTTATGCTTTGATGGATGTCCATACCATGTTCCAAAGATCCCATTTTGGCATATGAAGGGAGGATGTTGGCTAAGGTTGTGGAATTTGGCTTTACACCTCTCAATTGCATTTGATTGAAAGTTTCTAAAGCCTTATTAACAAATCGATTTTGTGCATATCTTGCATAATTATTGGATTCCATGAGATGGCATCTCTTTGAGGTGTTTTGTCAAATAATTCATGTGCCTTGTCTATGCTTCCACACTTTGCATACATGTCTACTAGGGTAGTTTCAACTACAACACATCTGACAAAATTCCTATATCCTTTATGCTTTGATGGATGTCCATACCATGATCCAAAGATCCTATTTTGGCATGGGTAGGGAGGATGTTGGCTAAGGTTATGGAATTTGGCTTTACACCTACCAATTGTATTTTCTTGAAAGTTTCTAAAGCCTTATGAATAAATTCATTTTGTGCATATCTTGCAATTATTGCATTGGACATGAAATAACATCTCTTTGAGGTGTTCTATCAAATAGTTCATGTGCCTTGTCTATGCTTTCACACTTTGCATACATGTCTACTAGGGTAGTTGCAACTACAATAGATATGACAAAATTCCCATATCCTTTATGCTTTGATGGATATCCATACCATGTTCCAAAGATCCCATTTTGGCATAGGTAGGGAGGATGTTGGTTAAGGTTGTGGAATTTGGATTTACACCTGCCAATTGCATTTGCTTGAAAGTTTCTAAGTCCTTATCAACAAATCCATTTTGTGCATATCTTGCAATTATTGCATTCCATGAGATGGCATCTCTTTGAGGTGTTATGTCAAACAATTCACATGCCTTGTCTATGCTTCGACACTTTACATTATGAATATTGAAGCTAACTTTTATTTGGCTAACAAATAAATATATTGTGAACCTATTTGCAACAACTTATGATATGGTTTTCATATAATTAGTTTTTGTATATAAATTATTAGTTAAATTTTACACTTTTATGTTAAGAAAAATATGGATTATGAAACATACAATAAAACATATTTGTTAAGAGAATGATGGGTACAAGGAAAGGTGCATCCAATCATAGGATTTGTCATTTAGGCCTTTATAATTTTTTTTTAGATGAATCTAACAATTCATAGTTTGAATCATATAAGGAAATATAATTTGTTTATGCTAAATTATTAGATTGATGCTAAGTGTTAGTTAACATATTTGTTGTACTCTTGTTTTTGTATACATCTCATAACAATCATGATATTGAAACTACTAGATTTGATATGATAATCATAGATAATTTCTCATCTTACATGTTAGACATATCCTCATTTCACCTTCTATATGTTTGACATCATTTTCCTATCTTCATCTCACCTTAGATATATGTTTGACATTATATGTTTAGTTAGGGAGAGACTTAGAGAGAGACCAAGAGGGAGATGATATGTTTGACATTATATCATCATTTCACCTTCTATAGGTCTAGCATACCCTCATTTCACCATTTATATGGGTTACAAAAAGAGCAGAATGAGGAAGAGGGGAAGAGAGTGAGACATAGGGAGAAAGACATATCTGGAATGATTTGTATATCCTCATTTCACATTCTATATGGTTTATGGATGCTTTGCATATCCTTATTTCACCTTTCTACGTTTGCTTTACACTTGTCAATTGCATTTGCTTGAAAGTTTTGAAAGCCTTATCAAAAAATCCATTTTGTGCATATATCTTGCAATCATTGCATTCCACAAGACAACATTTCTTTAAGGTGTCATGCCAAACTATTCACATGCCTTGTCTATGCTTCCACACTTTACATACATGTCTAAAAGGGTAGCTGCAAATACAACATGTGAAAAAATTCCTATATCCTTTATGCTTTGATGGTTGTCTATACCATGTTCCAAAGATCCCATTTTGGCATAGGCAAGGAGGATGGTGGATAAGGTTGTAGAATTTGGATTTGCATCCACCAATTGCATTCCATGAGACAACATTTCTTTGAGGCATCATGTCAAAGAGTTCACTTGCCTTGTTGACGCGGGAGCATATGCTCAAAACCAATCAAGTGACTTTAGGAGATGGCAAGGAGGACATTTTCATGTTTCCAAGTGGTCTTGCATGTCAAGACATCCATTTAAGTCATTTAGATAAGGGTTTCCCATTTTCCTGCCAAAATGGACTATTTGAAAATTGTGATGATTCCATGAGGTGTAATATATGTGAACAGACCTAATCCAATGAATTAGACCCCTTGAAGCAACTTATTTTATATTTTATAGCAAACTGAGTACTCTTGGCCATTGAGGGGGTAGTTTTAGTAAATTTTGATTTTCTCCCAATTCCACCATATGCAGGTATATACAGAGCTACAAGAAATATTTCAAAGGTTGGTCACACGTGTAAGTGCCATTTTGAATAAGCCATATTCTATTTGGCCTAAAGAGACCCTGTTTTAGTGTATTTTTGAGAATTCTTGTGTTGGGTGAGTGATTTCTGCAAGGGAAGTGTTTAGACATGTTATATATGCCTATTTACACCTTCCCTATCAATCTCAGGGTTTAAATCCATGTGCAAGTCTCTGTTATTACATTACAGTCCCTAAAATAGGCCTAATTTGACTGTAACAACCTAATTTTGTCCTATTCTGCACAAAACAACCTTATATCATTTTCACATATATTTTACAATGACCAAAAGGGTATCCAAATCAAGTCTTAGATCTCCATTATCAGGTGTATGAAGGAAGTTATGACAGGAAAGGTCTTTGAGAAGGGCTACAAACTCCTAGGCCACTTACAAGGCAAGGTGCTATGAGTGACATTTTGCATTCCACAGCTCGTGGGGTTGAACCGACAGTGCCAACACATCATGGTGGGTGGGTAAATTCTAGGGGAGGTCTCGTTTGGTGCGCTAAGTGTCGCAGTCATTCAGGGCAGCAGGCTACCGATAAAGTACTTAAGATCCCTAAGAGCAAAAAACTTCAAAACTTTAATGGAGTAGTTCTCAGAATTTGTGGTAGCTAGGAATGTTTTGTTTAGACCTAGAGGTGAACATGGGGTCCATCCACAATAACCTCTTTCAGTTTTGGTCAACTCCAATCCATTTGATTGTGTCGAAATCAAATGCATTCTTGCAAAATGCTTCAGTTTCATGCAGTGGAAAGGTGCTAGGAGTGACATTTTACATTCCATAGCTTGTGGGGCCAAATCGACAATGTCAACATGTCGGGGTGGGCAGGTAAATACAAGGGGAGGTCTCATTTGATGAGCCAAGTGTCGTAGTCGTTCAGGGCAACATGCTACCGACAAAGTCACTTAAGATCCCTAAGAGCAAAAGACTACCAAACTTGGATGGAGCATTTCTCAAAATTCACAGTAGTTGGGAATGTTCTGTTTGGACCTATAGGTGCATGTGGAGTTTGTCCACAATAACCTCTCTCAGTTTTGGTCAAATCCAAACCGTTTGACCATGCCGAAATCAAATGCATTCTTACAAAATGCTTCAGTTTCATGTAATGGAAAGGTGCTAGGAGTGACATTTTGCATTCCATAGCTCGTGGGCCTGAACCAACAATGCCAATGCATCGGGGTGGGCGGTTAAATGCCAACGGAGGTCTTGTTTGGTGCACCAAGTGTCGTAGTCATTCAAGGCAGCATGCTACTGGCAAAGTCACTTAAGATCCCTAAGAGCAAAAAACTTCCAAACTTTGATAGAGCAGTTCTCAGAATTCGTGGTAGCTGGGAATGTTTTATTTGGATCTATAGGTGCATGTGGGGTCTATCCACAATAACCTCTCTCAGTTTTGGTCAACTCCAAACCATTTGACCGTGTCAAAATCAAATGCATTCTTGCAAAATGCTTTAGTTTCATGCAGTGAAAAGGTGCTAGGAGTAAAATTTTGCATTCCATAGCTCATGGGGCCGAACCAACAGCACCAATGCGTTGGGGTAGGTAGGTAAATTCTAGGGGAGGTCTCATTTTGTGTGCCAAATGTCACAGTCATTTGGGGCAGCAAGCTATCGGCAAAGTCACTTAAGATCCTAAGAGCAAAAAAATACCAAACTTTGACGGAGCAAATCTTGAAAGTTGTGGCAGCTGGGAATGATTTGTTTGGACCTACAGGTGCATGCGGGGTTCATCCACAATAACCTCTCTCAGTTTTGGTCAACTTCAATATGTTTGATCGTGTTGAAATCAAGTGCAGTCTTGTAAAATGCTTCAATATCATGCAACACAACCTTGCCAAGTGCCATATTTTTTGTTCTGCTCATTGTGGGGCTGAACCAACTATGCAAACACATTGGGGTGGGTGGGTAAATGCTAGGGGAGGTCTTGTTTTGTGCACCAAGTGTCTCAGTCATTCTGGGCTGTAAGCTATTAGCAAAGTGGAAAGGTACTAGGAGTGAAATTTTACATTCCACAGGTCATGGGGCTGAACTAATTGTGCCAAAACATCAGGGTGGGTGGGTAAATGCTAGAGGAGGTCTCGTTTTGTGTGCCAAGTGTCTCAATCGTTCGCACTGCAGGCTACCGGTAAAGTAGAAAGGTGCTAGGAGTAATATTTTGCATTCCATAGCTCATGGGGCCAAACTGACAGCACCAACGTGTCGGGGTGGGTGGGTAAATGCTAGGGGAGGTCTCATTTCATGTGCCAAGTGTCCTAGTCATTTGGGGTAGTAGGCTACCGACAAAGTCATTTAAGATCCCTAAGAGCAGACAACTGCCAAACTTTGACGGAGCAGTTCTTGGAATTCGTGGTAGATGGGAATGTTCTGTTTGGACCTACAGGTGCATGTGGGGTCCATCCACAATAATCTCTCTCAGTTTTGGTCAACTCCAATCCATTTGACTGTGCTGCAATCAAATGCATTCTTGCAAAATGCTTTAGTTTCATGCAGTGAAAAAGTGCTAGGAGTGACATTTTGCATTCCACAACTCGTGGGGCTAAACTAACAGTGCCAGCACATCGGGGTGGGTGAGTAAATGCTAGGGGAGGTCTCATTTCATGCGCTAAGTGTCCCAGTCATTTGGGGCAGCAGGCTACTAGCAAAGTCACTTAAGATCCCTAAGAGTAAAAAATTGGGCCAAACTTTGACAGAGCAGTTCTCAAAATTTGTGATAGCTAAGAATGTTTTGTTCAGACCTACAGGTGCACATGGGGTTCATCCACAATAACCAATCTCAATTTTGGTCAACTCCAAACCATTTGACCATGTCGAAATCATATGCATTCTTGTAAAATGCTTCAGTTTCATGTAGTACAACCTTGCCAAGTGCCATATTTTTCATTCTGCTCATCATGGGACCGAACTGACCATGCCAATGCATCAGGGTGGGCGGGTAAAGGCTAGGGGATGTCTTATTTTGTGTGCCAAGTGTCCCAATCATTTCAAGTTGTAAGATACCGACAAAGTAACTTTGCCGATATCTTACAACCCATAATGATTGGGACACTTGGCACACGTAACGAGTCACCTTTGCTGGTAGCTTACAGCTCAGAATGACTAGAACACTTGGCATGCAAAACTAAACATCCCCTAGCATTTAACCATCCACCTTGATTTGTTGGCATAATCAGTTCAGACCCACGAACTATTGAATACAAAATTTCACTCCTAACACCTTTCCACTTTGTTGATAGCTTGTAGTGCGGAATGACTAAGATACTTGGTGTTGACACTCATTTTGACCAGGGGTTGATTTGTCATGATCAGGAGGTTTCTTCATTTGAAGCCTTTATCTTCTTGCCCATTTTTTCTAAGTGTTGGACCTCCTCAGCATTTTTCAACTGCAGCATCATGTTTTCCTGAGGAGGAGGTCATCATCATCATCTTGTCTTCGATGGTCTGCATCATCACGTTCTTCGTCGACTGGGTTTTTCATCGTCATCATCATATTCAGTCATCGGGTGATGTTTGGTTTTTATCATGATGATGTTGCTTATTCTTTGAATTGCTCGACCTAACTTGTTTTTCCTAAGGGTCGTGTTCATCATCATCATATTTCCAGTTATCATCCTGCTGCTTGTGGAGGTCATCATATTTTCTGCCTTCATGATATTTCGCCGGGGTGATATTTTTATCATCAGGTGATCTTGGTTAACATCATCCTGATGATGTTGTTGAAGAGTTGTAATTGCGACCCGATATTCACTAGGGTCATCATATTTTGGAACGTCAGGATGATCTTAGTCAATATCATCCTGATGATGTTGTATCACTTCTTGTTCTTTGTTTCTCATCCTGATGATGCTGACGTCATCCGTATATCAGGGTGATATTTTTCTTTCTGCCTATCTGCATCATGATATTCGCGAAGGAGGGGGTGATATTTTCATATCACCCGGATATATGTTTGTTCGAACATCATGATGATGTTGATATCAAGGAGATATCCGCCTGCTGGTTTCGCGTGTTATCTATTGAGGGTGATCTTTTCAAGTAGCATCATCATATTCAGTTTTCACCCCGATCTTATAGAGGAGCTACAGTGCAACCTGATATTTGAACGTCAGGAGGATATTTCCAAATATCCGGTTGTCTTCCGAATATCATGATGATGTAAATATGATGATGACGTCATCAAGGTCCGCGGGGGTCATATTTCTAACAACTGATCATCTTGAAGAGACCTCCTGATATTTGCAAACATGATGATGACGTCGTCCGGATGTGAGGAGGTGCGCAGTAGGCGGATATGATGATGACGTCAGCAGGATATGATGATGACGTCATCAGGATGTTCATCGGCCAGACTTTTGTTATAAGCTCAGCAGGAGGATGTTCCTCCGGAGGATCAGGTTGTGCCGATTATCATGAAGGTTATATTTCAAATATCATGATGACGTCAGGGTGATTTTTCGAACAACAGGATATCATGCTGCTGGAAGATGATGATGATGAGGTTATATACTAATGTCGTCAGGAGCAAAAGCACCGACATGATATATGCTCATGACCTAGTATATAAAGTGTTATTGAGGTCATCGCGGGGTGCATGTGGGATATTGTTATCCTGCATTTTCAAATATCATGATGATGAATCTCGGCGGGAAATGCATGCGATAGTCTGTATGATGTTCATCCCGAGGCCGCGGGTTGGTGCGCCATTAATGGCGAAGGTTGCAGAGGTATGGGCGATGGCGTGGGTCGATCTTGTACCCAACTGGAGGTGTCAATCAGCGGGCAGGAGCGCAGGGCTCGAGAAATCTTCCTGTCTCCTCCCCTACCTGCTGCATTCAAGTTTGGGCGCCAATCTGGTTGTGTTTGAGCGCCATTTTCATGATACTATGTATCTGGCGAAATTTTGGTCAACATTGTAATTAATTGCTGAGCACCTACCTGGCTGTTATAAGCAGGTTGTGTTGTTCATTTGTGGTTGTTGAAAGTTGATGATTTTGGCTCTGTAATGCATGACAAGCTGATCTGGTTGCTCTGTACAGCTTACCTGTGAGTTTATGTATCTCTTGTTGTTTGTTTTTGGCATGAACCCACTGATTTCATGATTAAACTTATATGAGAAATGCTGTTTGGCATGTGCTGTGTTAATTATGTCTCCAGTATTGCATGTATCCTTCTTCTGAATCTGGATGTTTGGTAATGTTTAGATTCTAGAGCATAGAATTCCTGTGTTGAATGTCTGATCTTTTAACTTCTATTCAAGGGGTAGATTAAACTGTTTTCAGGTTGAACATTGGGAGGGATATACTGCAGTAGGGATACCATAAGTAGAGATAACCTAACACTTTGTATTGGGAGATGCCTGTAAGGCAGGTATCACATAGATCCCCTTGAAATCCAGTTTTAGTTGTTTATGCTGAACATTCACAGGTGTATGTCTATTGACTCCAGGCCCTGGATAGGCACCAATCATGCTTTGCTTTGTGTTATAACCATATCCAGCTTTGCATCCACACTTAAACTCCAAAGCAAAATCTAAAACCAACATTAGGACATTAGAGTTAGTTTAGGATCCTCAGTCCTCTGTCTACAACTGCAAATAGGCCCAGAGCTAGCCCCTTTGCCCTTATCTTTCAGTTTTGGTCTACATACAGGAGGACTCATCTGCTTTCTGTCAACATCCCAGCCTTGCATGCATATCCTTATGGATGTTGAGTAGGGAATACCCCCCTAGGTCTTGCAGAGCCTGAAGAAGAAGAGGAGATAAAATATAGAGTCTATCTCCTATACTGTTGACCCCCTGGCCCAGAGCTCCTGTTGATCACTGATGGCTACCTTGTAGGGATATCTGGGAATAAGCATCCAGTCTGGGAAAAAGTCAACAGAAATTGGTGACTCTGCTGGGGAATGAGAAGTAAAAGACTATCTAATCATCTCCAGTGATATATATGTGACCCATCTGAGTCAGCAATAGTAATCTACTCCACTGGGGAATCTTGTGAAAGAACCCTGGTTTTCAGAAGAAAACAGTTCCTAGCAATAGGTGGCGACTCCGAAGTAATCTCCCAACCGGTCAAAGTAAACTTATATGCAGGGGAGAAGGTCCCAACAAAATCCTCTATTTGAAGAGTTACCATTAACAAAAAGAATGATGTATAGAAGAAAGGGAACTGTCTCAGCTAGTCATGAGAGCTCCCCCAGAAAAAGTGATGAGGTACAAGATAACCCTAGGCCATCAGGACAGCATGCTCCTTATTTTTCAAGTGCAGAAGCTGATATCCAAGGTGCATATGAGAGGCAACAGGGTGGTAGTATGAGAATGAGGTCAGAGGTGTTCCAAGAACGCCCTTTTCTAGACCCAAGTGAGAGGTTTGAAGAGGCAGAGTCCCTAAGGGATGATGAGGATGATGACCAGAATGGCATGAGACCATCTACCTCCAGACCTAAGGATGAACAGCTAGCTGAAGAAATCAAAAGCCTAAGAGCAGAACTAGAATACCTACAAGCCATGAAAATCAGAGATGATATACAGCAGAAAGTGCAAGCCTTGAGAACTGCCCAGAGTAATTCAGTTCCTACTCTAGAGAATGCAAATATGCAAAGACATCAGCAAAGATATGAAGTGCATCATCAGCATCATGATGATAGACAAAATGTGAATGATGCTAGGATACCACTGAACAATGCAGGAAACCAAAATGCAAATAGAAATGTTAATGTTAATCAGCCAAACAGACAGCCTATGCAGCTAGATAGATTCAGGCAGCTGGTGTTTGATGGTATTCCTGGGTATCCTAACCCTATTGATAAGCATCTGAGGCTGCAAGTGCCTAAGTTTTCAGGAAACAATACAGTGTCAGGAGAAGATCATCTAAAGGCCTTCCAAAATGTCATGGACAATTTTGAGGTTGAGCATGAGGATGTTTTCATGAAGTCATTCATGCAATCCTTAATAGATGAGGCAAGAGAATGGTACAGGAATCTGCCTGACCGGAGTATATCATCATGGGATGATTTTAAGAGGATGTTCAAGGAGCAATATGGTGATAAAACTGACCCTAGCTTCTTTGTAAATGAGTTCACCAGCATCACCAAAGGGTCAAATGAACAGGTTGCAGACTTTAATGCAAGATTTACTAAAGTGTTGAACAAATTGCCACATCATATGAGGCCAAATGAACCAATGTGCATAATTTTGTACATCAATGCCTTTGATGCAAAGACTGCATATGGACTGAGAGATAAAGGTCCTGCCACTCTCAGGGATGCTTTCAGGATTGCAGTAAATATTGAAAACAATAGGAAAGCATCAGGCAAGACAAATAGAAGGGATGATGTAAAAATTCTGCAGAATCCAAATAAGCCTCAGAACACTCAAGGTAGTACATCTGCTCCTGAAGATAAGATAGACAAACTGGCAAATGTTGTTAAGGACCTGAGCTATAGATTAGCTAGAAGTGAAAAAGGGATGGGTCCTGATAGGCAAGTCTATCAAAGACAGGAAAAGAGGCCATCATTACATGATATGCCTTATAACACCAATTGGCATGATGGTAAGCCTGTATATCCACGTAACAACACAAGTCAGAGGGCTCAACATGCCAAGGAAACTCCTGATCCCCTGAAGAAAACTATAAATATTGCTGATGATGCTCCGTGGTGTATAATCTGTCAGATGCCACATTCACAGTCACAGTGCATGATTGCCCAATCTTTGTATGATAATGCTACATCTTGTAATGAGTGCAATGAGCCACATCATGTGCAGGATGATGATGTTAACATGATGTCTATAGGCAACGGATATACTCTTTATGATGCTGATGAGAAGACAGATGATCAGGTTCAGGCCTGCCAACAGTCCCCATATGATGAAGATCATGAGGATAATTATGTGTATGCTCAGAACTCACACAATTTTCTGAGTAACCTACAATGACCTTCTGATGAGGAGATTAGAGCCTTCACAGCTGCAGCAGTTGCTCAGGTCAAGAGCAACTACAATCTCAGAGGTAAAAATCAGGTTGGCAGCCCACATCAGCCAGAAGATATTTCTGCAGGTCAGCAGATGCATGGTCATAAAGGAACTGAACCACAAAAAAGGCAGTGGGTAAATAACAAGCAGAACTTTAGATACAGAACAGGTCATGATTTCCAAGGACCAGAAAACAAAACCCCTCAGGCTGAAGATCAAAGTAGAGGTTCCCAAGACAGGAATGATGATCAGGGAACTATGAGAATGAAAGCTAAGTCAGCTCAGGATAAAAGCAAGATTGTGGAGCAAGCTACAACTGCTGTACAAAACTGTGCTCCATTTGATATAGCCCAGATCCTCACTCAGGTAAAGGTCTCTGTTCCACTTATGGAACTCATGAAAGTGGAAGAGATCAAGAATAGAACAATATCCCTAATCTCAGGGGTACCTTTTCAAGTTAAGCAAAATGATCAGACCCAGGGTGAGAAACAGGTCATGTGCAATGAAGAAGATGAGACTCCTGAAGTCTATTTAGGAATGACCATGACAAAGTGTCCTTCACAGGTGGAACCATTTTATGTTTCCCTGGTTATAAATGGTAAAATAATTAGAAATTGTATGCTTGACTCTGGAGCATCCACAAATGTCATGCCTTTGGCTATCATGCAACAAACTGGATTAAAAATTGACAAGGCATGTGGGAAGTGTTATGCTATGGATGCCAGAGAGGTACCAGTTATTGGAATCATGAAGGATGTGGATTTCAAACTGGCAGCATTTCCTGAAAAGAAATATAAGATGAATATAACAGTGGTTGACATCAAGCCACAGTATGGTATGTTGCTGTCAAGAAGATGGGCAGCACTAATTGGTGGAAGTATGCAGCTGGACCTATCATATGCCATGATTCCAATGAATGGCAGGGATGTCAAGCTAATTAGAGAGCAAAGATCATCAGAGACAGTGGAAGACCAAGAAGCAAATGAACAGGTGTGCTTTGTAGACACTGACTGTGATAACTTCAAGGTTGTCTCAGATGATGCAGAAGACAAAAAGAAAAATGCCTGTGTTGGAGAGCTAGATCAGCAAGGGTTATGGACCATGTTTTTTGATGGAGCTTGTGCAAAAGAAGGCTCTGGAGCTGGAGTTGTCTTCCTGTCTCCAACTGGTAAGCTCCTCAAATCCTCTTTCTTGCTGAGGTTTGATTGCACAAATAATATTGCAGAATATGAGGCTTTACTTTTAGGCCTGAATATTGCTCTCAAACATGGAATTAAGATGTTAAGAGTATTTGGAGACTCTGAGCTGATTGTATCCCAAATCAGAAATAAGTATGCTGCAAAGAATAAAAGACTGAAACAATACAAGCATGCTGTTTGGGATACTATTGAGTTATTTGATGCATTTTCAATTGGCTGGGTAGAAAGGTCAAAAAATGTTATGGCTGATTTCTTAGCCAATGTTGCAATAAGGCCAGATGACATCACTCTGTCAGGTGTCACAGATATAGAAGTTAAAATTAGGCCTGCCATACCAGAAAACATATGCAGTTGGCAAGTTTTTAATGATGATAGGGATTTGCTGAAATTTTTGCACTGCATAGATGAGTATGAGAACCAACAGATTGATTTCCAAGCTTTTGTAGAAACTGTAGATGGAAAAGAGACTCTTGTAGGGAAGGAGATCATCCAGTTGAAGACTAACAAGATCCCTAGAGGGTTAGTGGCTTTGGAAAGAGCCTTTGACAGTAGAGACAAAATGGTCACAAAGACATCCCCCACAAATAAGGAGGATTTAGAAGAAATAAATTTGGGGACATCTCAGGCCCCTCAGAAGGTATATATTGGCAAACAGCTCAAACCACACATAAGAAGTATGCTGATTGCATTGCTAAAAAGGTATAAACATGTTTTTGCTTGGTCATATGAGGACCTAAAAGCTTATAGAGAAGACTTATTCCAGCATGAGATCCCACTGAAGCCTGAAGCTAAGCCATTTAGACAGAGGCAAAGGCCTATAAATCCTACCTTAGCTCCCAAGATGCAGGAAGAACTCAAAAGGCTCAGGGATGCTGGAATAATTGTGCCCATCAGACACTCAACTTGGGTGTCTAACCTCGTCCCAGTCAGGAAAAAGAATGGTGATATTAGGCTTTGTGTGGATTTCAGGAACTTGAATGTATCCTCTTTGAAGGATAACTATCCACTGCCTAATATGGAAGCTATGTTGCAGAGAGTGACTGGTTGTGAACTCCTATCCATGATGGATGGATTTTCAGGATATAATCAGGTAAAGGTAAAGGAATCAGAACAGTATAAGACTGCCTTTACCACTCCATGGGGAACATATGTGTATGTTAGAATGCCATTTGGACTAACAAATGCAGGTGCTACATTTCAAAGAGCAATGGATGTTGCTTTTGCAGGGCTGATTGATTCAATCCTGGCAGTATATCAGGATGACCTGATTGCCTACTCAAAGAAAGAAGAGCAGCATTGTATGCATCTGGAGCAGATCTTCATAAGAGCACTAGAATATGGTATTTCTTTAAACCCAAAGAAGTGTGCCTTTGGAGTAGTTGAAGGAAAACTTCTGGGACATATTGTTTCCAAGGATGGAGTCAGGATAGATCCAGAGAGAGTGGCAGCCATTGACAGGATCCAAATGCCAAAAACTGTGAAAGGAGTTCAGTCCTTCTTTGGACAGGTAAACTTTGTCAGAAGATTTGTTCCCAACTTTGTAGAGATCACAAGGAACATTTCCAAGATGATGAAGAAGGATGCAACTGTCAACTGGGAAAGGGAAGCAACAGAATCATTTCAGAATATCAAAGAGGCAATAAAGATGGCTCCTGTTCTTAAATCTCCTGATTTTTTTAGGCCATTCCAGGTGTTCTCATTTGCTTCCTTTCATACTGTAGCTGCATGTTTGTTACAGAAAAATGAAGATGGTTTTGAACAGCCCATTGCTTTCTTCAGTATGTCCCTGCAGGCCTCTGAATTGAAGTATGATATTATGGAAAAGCAGGCATATGCACTTGTTAGAGCCATTAAAAGTTTCAGACCATACTTGGTAGGGTCACATATAATTTCATATGTACCTCATGCTGCAGTCAAAGACATATTCACTCAGCAGGAGGTGACTGGAAGAAGGTGCAGATGGATAAACAAACTGCAGGAATTCAACATAGACATACAAGTTACTAAGTTGATAAGGGGACAAGGACTAGCCAAGATGATGGCACAGTCAAACTTGGAAGCATGCCAAGTTAATGCAGTCCAAGATGAGAATGTAAGTGCATCAGGATCTGAATGGTACAAGGATATTGTCTATTATTTGCAAAATCTGAATTGTCCCTCCCATTTCAGTGACAATCAAAAGAGGACTCTGAAGCTACATGCAATCAGGTATGTCATTGTTCAAGGTGAGCTGTACTGGAAAAATCCTGATGGTGTGCTGCTGAGATGTGTGGATAAGAATATGGCTAACAATATTTTGATTGACATGCATAAAGGATTGTGTGGTGGCCATTATACTGCCCAAACAACAGCTCATAAAATTCTCAGGGCAGGATATTGGTGGCCCACTCTCTTTTCAGATGCACAGAGGTTAGTAAGAAAATGTGACCCTTGCCAGAGATTCTCAGGAAAGCTGAAATATCATGGTGCTTTACCCCTCAGAACTGCACCTGTGGATGCTCCATTCCAGCAATGGGGGATTGACTTCATAGGGGAGATTGCAGACAAATCAAGTGGGGGACACAGTTGGATTTTGGTGGCAACTGACTACTTTACCAAACGGATTGAGGCCATTCCAACTAAAAGAGCTACAAGTAAGGTGGTGACAGACTTCATACTAGGGAACATCATCATCAGGTTTGGAGTACCATCTAAAATAATCACTGATAATGCTATGTGCTTCAGATCAGGTGAGTTTGTTGATTTTTGCAACAGGTATGGGATAAGCCTGTCATATACATCACCATATCACCCACAAGGAAATGGTCAAGCAGAATCAAGCAATAGGAGCATCATGAAAATTGTCAAGAGGATACTGGACAAGAACAAGAGAGCTTGGGACTCAAAGTTGAATTTAGCAGTATGGGCTGACAGAGTGACTGTGAAAAGGGCTATTGGGAAGTCACCTTTTGAGCTAGTATATGGTGCATCAGCTAGACTGCCCATAAACAATCTCCTACCAATTTACAGGTTCATCCAGGAAAATGATGAGGACATTGAAGATCCCATGACAGAAAGGGTGAATCAGCTGGTTGCATTGGATGAAGACAGAAGGAGAGCCCACCAGATCAATCTCAAAAGACAACAAGGGATGAAATATCAGTTTGACAGGAGAACTACAAAAAGGAAGTTTCAAGTTAATGATCTGGTGCTTATTTGGAATGCTAAAGATCAGGAAAAGGGTAAACATGGCAAATTTCAGCCCTTATGGATGGGCCCATATCAGGTTTGCAATACTCATGGGGAGGATTCTTATTTCCTCCAGGCCCTAGATGGTGAAATTCTGGAATTGCCTGTGCATGGCCAATTCCTTAAGTTCTATTTTACATGAATATCTGGTTGCTGTGCACATTTGTAAAATATGTATGTAGTGTAAATGCCTTGTACAGCTCGCGTTTTTTGGCTTTTTGTCAGGTCTGCCCGGAGATCTGGTTCTCGCTGCAGGTTTTCACCTGCACGTCCCCATTCGGAGCCACTGTTGACACTCATTTTGACCAGGGGTTGATTTGTCATGATCAGGAGGTTTCTTCATTTGAAGCCTTTATCTTCTTGCCCATTTTTTCTAAGTGTTGGACCTCCTCAGCATTTTTCAACTGCAGCATCATGTTTTCCTGAGGAGGAGGTCATCATCATCATCTTGTCTTCGATGGTCTGCATCATCACGTTCTTCGTCGACTGGGTTTTTCATCGTCATCATCATATTCAGTCATCGGGTGATGTTTGGTTTTTATCATGATGATGTTGCTTATTCTTTGAATTGCTCGACCTAACTTGTTTTTCCTAAGGGTCGTGTTCATCATCATCATATTTCCAGTTATCATCCTGCTGCTTGTGGAGGTCATCATATTTTCTGCCTTCATGATATTTCGCCGGGGTGATATTTTTATCATCGGGTGATCTTGGTTAACATCATCCTGATGATGTTGTTGAAGAGTTGTAATTGCGACCCGATATTCACTAGGGTCATCATATTTTGGAACGTCAGGATGATCTTAGTCAATATCATCCTGATGATGTTGTATCACTTCTTGTTCTTTGTTTCTCATCCTGATGATGCTGACGTCATCCGTATATCAGGGTGATATTTTTCTTTCTGCCTATCTGCATCATGATATTCGCGAAGGAGGGGGTGATATTTTCATATCACCCGGATATATGTTTGTTCGAACATCATGATGATGTTGATATCAAGGAGATATCCGCCTGCTGGTTTCGCGTGTTATCTATTGAGGGTGATCTTTTCAAGCAGCATCATCATATTCAGTTTTCGCCCCGATCTTATAGAGGAGCTACAGTGCAACCTGATATTTGAACGTCAGGAGGATATTTCCAAATATCCGGTTGTCTTCCGAATATCATGATGATGTAAATATGATGATGACGTCATCAAGGTCCGCGGGGGTCATATTTCTAACAACTGATCATCTTGAAGAGACCTCCTGATATTTGCAAACATGATGATGACGTCGTCCGGATGTGAGGAGGTGCGCAGTAGGCGGATATGATGATGACGTCAGCAGGATATGATGATGACGTCATCAGGATGTTCATCGGCCAGACTTTTGTTATAAGCTCAGCAGGAGGATGTTCCTCCGGAGGATCAGGTTGTGCCGATTATCATGAAGGTTATATTTCAAATATCATGATGACGTCAGGGTGATTTTTCGAACAACAGGATATCATGCTGCTGGAAGATGATGATGATGAGGTTATATACTAATGTCGTCAGGAGCAAAAGCACCGACATGATATATGCTCATGACCTAGTATATAAAGTGTTATTGAGGTCATCGCGGGGTGCATGTGGGATATTGTTATCCTGCATTTTCAAATATCATGATGATGAATCTCGGCGGGAAATGCATGCGATAGTCTGTATGATGTTCATCCCGAGGCCGCGGGTTGGTGCGCCATTAATGGCGAAGGTTGCAGAGGTATGGGCGATGGCGTGGGTCGATCTTGTACCCGACTGGAGGT
Source organism: Cunninghamia lanceolata (assembly GCA_027924645.1). Taxonomy (NCBI): domain Eukaryota; kingdom Viridiplantae; phylum Streptophyta; class Pinopsida; order Cupressales; family Cupressaceae; genus Cunninghamia; species Cunninghamia lanceolata. The sequence continues at coordinate 2,017,955 of BSBN01000030.1, forward strand.
GTCAATCAGCGGGCAGGAGCGCAGGGCTCGAGAAATCTTCCTGTCTCCTCCCCTACCTGCTGCATTCAAGTTTGGGCGCCAATCTGGTTGTGTTTGAGCGCCATTTTCATGATACTATGTATCTGGCGAAATTTTGGTCAACATTGTAATTAATTGCTGAGCACCTACCTGGCTGTTATAAGCAGGTTGTGTTGTTCATTTGTGGTTGTTGAAAGTTGATGATTTTGGCTCTGTAATGCATGACAAGCTGATCTGGTTGCTCTGTACAGCTTACCTGTGAGTTTATGTATCTCTTGTTGTTTGTTTTTGGCATGAACCCACTGATTTCATGATTAAACTTATATGAGAAATGCTGTTTGGCATGTGCTGTGTTAATTATGTCTCCAGTATTGCATGTATCCTTCTTCTGAATCTGGATGTTTGGTAATGTTTAGATTCTAGAGCATAGAATTCCTGTGTTGAATGTCTGATCTTTTAACTTCTATTCAAGGGGTAGATTAAACTGTTTTCAGGTTGAACATTGGGAGGGATATACTGCAGTAGGGATACCATAAGTAGAGATAACCTAACACTTTGTATTGGGAGATGCCTGTAAGGCAGGTATCACATAGATCCCCTTGAAATCCAGTTTTAGTTGTTTATGCTGAACATTCACAGGTGTATGTCTATTGACTCCAGGCCCTGGATAGGCACCAATCATGCTTTGCTTTGTGTTATAACCATATCCAGCTTTGCATCCACACTTAAACTCCAAAGCAAAATCTAAAACCAACATTAGGACATTAGAGTTAGTTTAGGATCCTCAGTCCTCTGTCTACAACTGCAAATAGGCCCAGAGCTAGCCCCTTTGCCCTTATCTTTCAGTTTTGGTCTACATACAGGAGGACTCATCTGCTTTCTGTCAACATCCCAGCCTTGCATGCATATCCTTATGGATGTTGAGTAGGGAATACCCCCCTAGGTCTTGCAGAGCCTGAAGAAGAAGAGGAGATAAAATATAGAGTCTATCTCCTATACTGTTGACCCCCTGGCCCAGAGCTCCTGTTGATCACTGATGGCTACCTTGTAGGGATATCTGGGAATAAGCATCCAGTCTGGGAAAAAGTCAACACTTGGCATACGGAAAGAGACCTCCCCTAGCATTTAACCACCCACCTCGACGTGTTGGTGTAGTTGGTTTAGCCCCACGACCTGTGGAATGCAAAATTTCACTCCTAGCACCTTTCCACTTTGCAAGTAGCTTGCATTCCAGAATGAATGAGACACTTGGTGCACGGAATGAGACCTCCACTAACATTTACCCACCCACCTTGGTGTGTTAGTGCAGTCGGTTCAGCCCCACAACCTATGGAATGCAAGATTTCATGTCTAGCACCTTTCCACTTTGCCGGTAGCTTACAGCCCGAAATGACTGAGACAATTGGTGCATGAAACGAAACCTCCCCTAGCATTTACCTGCCCACATCGATGTGTTGGCATGGTCGGTTCAACCCCACGACCTGTGGAATGTAAAAATTTACTCCTAGCACCTTTCGACTTTGTTGGTATCTTGCAACCCGGAGTGACTGAGAGACTTGGTGCATGAAACGAGACCTCCCCTAGCATTTACCCGCCCACCCCAACACATTGGTGCTATCGATTCAGCCCCACAATTTGTTGAATGCAAAATGTCACTCCCAACACCTTTCCACTGCATGAAACTTAAGCATTTTGCAAGAATGTATTAGATTTTGGTACGGTCAAATGGTTTGGAGTTGACCAAAACTGAGAGAGGTTATTGTGGACGAACCCCACATGCACGTGTAGGTCTAAACAAAACATTCCCATCTACCACAAATTCTAAGAGTTGTTTCGTCAAAGTTTGGCAGTTTTTTGCTCTTAGGGATCTTAAGTGACTTTGTCAGTAGCCTACTACCCTAAACGACTGGGCCACTTGGCACCCCAAATGAGACCTCCCTTAGTATTTACCCACCCACCCCGATGCGTTGGCATTGTCAGTTTGGCCCTATGAGCTGTGGAATGCAAAATGTCACTCCTAGCACGTTTCCACTGTATGAAATTGAAGCATTTTGTAAGAATGCATTTGATTTCAGCAGAGTCAAACATATTGGAGTTGACCAAAATTAAGAGAGATTATTGTGGATGGACCCCATGTGCATCTAGAGGTCCAAACAGAACATTCTCAACTGCCATGAATTCTGAGAACTGCTCTGTCAAAGTTTGGTAGTTTTTTGCTCTTAGGGATCTTAAGTGACTTTGTCGGCAGCCTAACGAAAAATATGGCTCCTAGCAAGGTTGTGTTTTATGAAACTGAAGCATTTTGCAAGAATGCATTTGATTTAGGCACAGTCAAATGGTTTGGAGTTGATAAAAACTAAGATTGGTTATTGTGGACGAACACCACATGTACCTATAGGTCTAAACAAAACATTCCCAGCTGCCATGAATTCTGAGAACTGCTCCATCAAAGTTTGGTAGTTTTTTGCTCTTAGGGATCTTAAGTGACTTTGCTAGTAGCCTGCTGCCCTGAACAACTGGGACACTTGGCGCATGAAACGAGACCTCCCCTAGCATTTAAATGCCCACCCCAAAGCATTGGTGCTATTGGTTTAGCCCCACGAGCTATGGAATGCAAAATGCCACTTCTAGCACATTTCCACTGCATGAAACTAAAGCATTTTGCAAGAATGCATTTGACTTTGACACGGTCAAATGGATTGGAGTTGACCAAAACTGAGAGATGTTATTGTTAATGGACCCCACGTGCACCTACAGGTCTAAATGGAACATTCCCATCTACCATGAATTCTAAGAACTGCTCCATCAACGTTTGGCAGTTTTTTGCTCTTAGGGATCTAAGTGACTTTGCCAGTAGCCTGCTGTCCCGAATGATTGTGACACTTGGTGCACCAAACAAGACCTCCCCTAACATTTACCTACCCACCTTGATGTGTTGCCATTGTCAGTTTGGCCCCACGAGCCATGGAATGCAAAATGTCACTCTTAACACCTTTCCACTACATGAAACTGAAGCATTTTGGAACAATACGTTTCTTGCCACCATAGGCAAATGAAATTGATTTTAAAAAAATGTGGTAGGTTTTTTTAGGTGGACCTGACATCCACCTGTACATGCAAAGAAGATGTTCCTAGGTGTCATAGTTTGATGGAACAACTGGTCCAAAGTTTGACACCTTTTTTGTCTTAGGCTCTTCGGAGACTGTCTCTGTCCAACATAGTCGATAACTACCAGAAGGCATCACCACCAAAAAGACATCTCCCCTAGCATTTACCCACCCACCCAAATGCATTGGTGCCATCCTTTTGGCCCCAGGAGATGCCAAATGTAAAAATTCAGTCCCAATACCTTCCTAATAGATGAAAATTTAGTACTATAAAGGTGTTCTCACTTGATCCAATATGTTGTAGGGCATCAATTAAGGATTCCCTTACCACTGCTATCAATTGTTAGCACTAAATGTGAAGAAACAAATGAGGGTTTCTCATTAAAACTCATATTAACATCATTAAAACTCATAGTAACATCATTAAAACTCATTAAAAATCATTATGAAATAATAACTAAAGGCCATATCATCATGAAATAGTCATGAAAACCTACCTTACTTCCTTCCAAAGGCAACTTCATAAGGATTATGCCTACCTTCATCATACTCATATCCTGCATCCAAATTACCTAAAATAAGTACACCAATGAACTCTATAATGAAACGAAGCTAATCAACCAGGACCAAGGGGCACATATAAGAAGGTAAGATAGTTGTTAAAAATATAGAAGGTGAAATGAGGATAGCAATGAAAAATAACATACCTTTCTATCATTCTACTGATTCAATCTAATGAACCGTCCGGTTCTAGTCTACTCTTTATTATGTCGAGTATTGCCTCGTGGTCAGACTCATGAACCTTCCACAAGGTCCTGTTCAATGATCTACCCCCATATTTGATCAAATGAGCGTTTGATGCCACAACAAGGTTAGAATAATGAAGAATCTTCCTATGTGTGTTAAAATCCTCAAACAACCACACATCAGACTTATTCACTGGGTACCTTCTAAGCCATGTTCCAATAACAACCATTGATCTTGTAAGATACTTGATGTTTTCTCCATCTATAACAGGAGCATTTAATTTCTTTTTTGCTTCAACACAATGACAAATAATAATCTGTTCCTTCTTCGTTATCTTCAGCTACAATAACTGCATAAACATGCCCTACATTGATATGTGTATTCAGTTCAATGAATATAGACAATAATAAAAAAAACTACAAAATAAGATGAAATATTAAATTTTAATACTAATAATACCTGGTTGAAGTAGATCTGAAACATGGTCAAAGTCAACTGATGATTCAATTTGTGTGAGTTGTAGTGCTATCAGGAGTCGATATGTGTCAACCGAGCTTAGGCTTCTTGTAGACCATTCATCGACCCAATCCTTTGACTCACAATCATTGCAATCTTGATATATACATGAAGAACAAAAGCATACCATCCATCGCATATGAATACTCCATGAACTTACATTAGAGCTTCTAAAAGAGTGTAGCTCACTCGATCCTGTGAATGTACAACAATCCTCATATTTTGCAATGTTAGTATCATCAACCAACCAAAAATATCTACAAACTGTAGAATTACCTTCATTACCTGGACCCATTGTAGTGTTACACCATTCGACAATATATCTCACATTTGTCAACTTTGCATTGTCTTTGTACTTCAACTCTTCTCTTGCTAATGCTCATTGATACATGTTCTTGCACCATCATGCTCCCCCTTTCCATGCTCGGCCTCACAAAAATTCCACATATGTCAAGAACACCATTCATCCTATGCATCTTGCTCAACCAATAGAACATCCACAAGTTCTTGAATTGTGATGGACAATTATATAACCATATGATATGTTAATCAAATGATATGCTCCTAGCCAAATCACGGTAGAACATCTGAAAGCAGCCTTGCATGAATTTTGTAGAATATGTGGGATCATCACTAATATAAAAATGATACTCCCTCAAGATCTTCGTATCATCCTCTATACTGTCATCTGCATGAATGAATGCTATATGCACAGCTATAGCAACCTGCGTAGAGTTGTAATACTGCGATTGCACCTCATTATGTGGCTATAGTGTGTAGTTCTCTGCAAAGTCAACAACCAAAATGATGGTACCAAGTGGAAACATGTCCTTGCATAACTTGAATTGCAAGTCCATCCATCAAGCTCTATGGGTATGCCTTGCATGCTCGTAAACTATATTCTCTCAGAAAATAGAGATAAATTGATATGCTGGTATCTTTTCAATGACCAATTCACACCTTTTTGCTTCTTTACCATCTTTTAGACTATATGCCACTATCTTATATTTTCCAAAACTTACTAGTTCATTCCCAATTGCATGTGTGTTCTCCATATGTTCACAAATTGGCAAATACTACAACCCACCACAATGGTCACACGTGCCATCCAAACATAATTTCTTGTAGAATAATTGGCCATCCACTCTTTGACATAAGATGTTCGATATGAAATCTCTTAAAGCTCTAGGTGGACACTTTATATTACAATCCCACAAAACATTGTTAGTATGCAAATATACACACATATATCTATAAACATCATAATGATTAGAAAACTCAATATGTACTCTACAACAACAAGTTTTGTGTGTGTGATTTATTTTGACATAAAAAGGTTTTAGCATTTCAAAATACCTTTGACTAATTTTGATTTGAGGATACATCTCTTGAAATTTCTTGAGAAACTGTGTTTGAGTCACATCCAAAAAATGCTTTGGATGTGGTTCATGATTTCGACAGCCAATTCTCCTTCTTACAACATCTCTTGCATTAGGAGATACCCTTGCATTATTTTTCCAAAATTCTTCAATGAGGGATCTCAAGGCTTCAACAACAACTTTATCTTTTCATGTGAGTGTCCTAGAGAATGCCCACAATTCATTGGTATTTGGATCCTCAACTCTTTCACGTCTTCCAACGGCTCTTATTAGAGTTTTTCTACTTATTTTCAATGCTTGACTTGTCTTTCTAATGAGGTGAGGTTTCTTTGTTTGTTGGCTTACTATTGTTGATGTAATGACACGTCATGTGACATTACTATCATTAGTGCATGAGTTGGAACCCACACTCTTATATGCGCTCATTAGATTCTTTACAATTGATTTTTCACTTGAAGCATCCGATGTTCTTAGACCAAGAATCTTCTAATGGGCCTGAATTTTAGATTTCTCATCAATTCAACAAATAGTTGACATCTTCCGGTTTCATGTAACTTCTCAAAGAATGATTTCCATATCTTATTGGCATATCTTTGGCAAGTGCACTTGGGAATCTTATCCTGCATGGGCTTCAAAATATTCTCATCGATATCAATTAGAAACATAGGGTTTCTATGCAAAATTCTAGGAGACATTTTCAATGGTAAAGTTGACACAATATTAGGAATTTATTCAATATTTACTTGAGATGGGATAGATGACATACATTCAATTAGAGATGGAAAAGATGAAAAACCTTGAAGTTGAGATGGAGAATGTGGTGTACCTTCAACAAGTGACATGTGAATGATGGCGTGCCTCCAATTTGAAAAGAGAATGATGGCATACCTTCAACTTGACTTGTGTAAGATGGAGTGCCTCCAACTTTGAGATTCAATTTCTTGTTGAACAAAGGTTTTGCATTCATTCCCTTTGTGCTGCCAATTCCATCTCTCTCTTAGCTTGATTAGATGATTCACGTTCCTCTTCAATTGGCAATGGTGGCATGTCTTCTTCTATGGTTGACAATTTCCTAATTTCGCGAAGTCGCCTCATTCTTTCTCTTTTCCTCTTATTCCCAGCTTCACGCTCTTCTGGTGTTAGAGTCTTTTCTCATTTCCTCAACATGATGATGATTTATACATATGCATCATGAATAAGACATGTATAAATTAGTCCATCTTGGTGCAATAGAGTAAAGTAATCTCATACACAAATCTCAAAATATAATCATATAATTAAAGTGAATAACTGATTATAAATCTAAAAATTTAAAGTTTCCTAGGGTGGTAGGCACAATCTCTAGGTTAATTTCACATTTTCTTAACATATCTTCTCAAACACGCTTTCTTAACCTCCCATGGATACACCTACTCAAGACAAGATACAATAAGTCACTAGCACTAAGGAGAGTTATGAAAAGCACATTGTGATGGACCAACCATTCCAAATGGAGACTCACAAGGTAAAACTAGACCTGCCAGCAGGTTAGGACAACCCAAATTCTTATACTGTAGGTGGTAAATTAGTTAGAGTAGCTCATGAAGATAAGTACATGTAAAGTCATCTCAAATCAGCAATCTTTTGTCAATCGAGATCATGGGAGTAATGATCACAAATGTAATGAAGAAAAAAAAATGGATTTCATGACAAGGAACACAATGATGGTGTTAGAAGCATAATGAATAATCAGCATGATGATTGTTATGACAAATAAGCTAAGTATATTACCGTTATAAGGACTGAAAGTGTTGAATTATCACAATCAATGAATACAAATCAGTCAATTGGCAGTAAAGAAGACACTAGTATGATGGCACACCTAGTCCCAATGATGAGTATAAGTTGACCATGGTGCAATCTTCAAAAGTTAGGAGAATATCCTTGGTTTGACTAGCAATGATGTGATAATTGGTCTAAGTGGTAAGACACTAATCAAGACTCCTTGCCATATGTTTGAAATGTTAAGAGACAAAATACTAACAGTAGAGACTAGCTTTATGATGCAAGACTTGAAGAAAATCATGGTGAACACAAAGAGCATCAATTATAGTTTGAATTAGCTATTTGTTGTACCCAATCAAAATTTTTTCTTCATTAAGGCATTTTGAAACAAGTCTAGAAAATTTTTCGTCAAAAAGTCAAAAAAAGCAAAATTTCTAAAAATAGAAATTTGTATTTTCAAAAATTTTTAAAAATAGACGTTGAGTTAGGTTTTTTGGGTTTCTTGAGATATGAATGTTGGCAAAACTTTCTAAAAATAGAATCTCCAACTCAGGTGTTGCGCTAGATTCTCATTGGTCGATTTTGCTTCATGATCGACATGGTTCAAACAGAATCTTCAAACAACCAAGTTTTCTCTACTGGGTCATTTCTACTTTTTTAGAAGGCAAAGCATGAGCTTAGAAATCATCAACAGAGGAAATTTCACCTACCAAAGCCAATCGACAAGTTTTTAATGTTGTTCTAACGACGCAGAACCGACGAACAGTCGTCGACTCGACGATGCACACAAAACGATGCAAGATGGATCCAAGGTGCAATGAAATGTTGGAAAATCATAAATTTGACTAAGTCTAGTGAAACCAGGCACCCCAGGTGGCTTGGGGTGCCCAAACTCTCCTGTGTTAGTTTTTTTTTCACGTTTTTCAAGAAACGTAAAAAATGCTTCCGTCAACTCTTTCCTACATGGTCAAACTTGGTCAAACTTAGTCAAAAGGCCCATAAAAGAAAGAGATTCATCTCAGATATGCTCAGGCTATCCAATCTACCCTCATCCTGATGCTTGTCCCTGGAATCCTGAAATTGACTAAGTCTGATGTCCTGAAGCCCTAAAAAATTGACTAAGTCTGAAATCTGGTGGATCCTCAAAAATCTAGAATCTGCATGTCAAATCCCATGGATCTGAGACCTATCTCAAACATCCTGAAAGTATATTTCAAAATATTTAAAGTATAGGAAATTCAATAACTAAGCATATACTTAAATATATTTTGAAATATACGTCAGGCAGGAGCTTTGAATTTTGGCAAAATTCAAGATTTGCGACAGAAATTGAAAATTTTCAAATTTTTTCTAAGGCATGGAAAGATAAGCGCCCTTGGAGGCTAGGGGAGCCCAAACTCTCTAGAGTTAGTTTATTTTTGAAGTTTTTCTTGAAAAACATGAATCTCCTCCCATTAGCCTGGTCTGATTCAGAGTTGGTCAGTTTTACACGTTTCTCAAGGTAGACAGAGAGTACAATCAGCTCAGTTTTCATCAGGCCTACATATCTGCTAGATCATCATACTTAGTTTCATCCCAGTTGACAGAAATTGACAGCCAAACAGGGGTCCTGTGAAACTGGCATGCGCACGTAAACCAACAAAATTGAAGAAGTTGAAAACATTGAAAAAATGGCTAAGTGTTGGGAAACCAGGCACCCCAGGTGACTTGGGGCACCCAACTTGAGTAGTGTTAGAATATTTTCATGTTCACAGTGTTTTCTGACATGTTTTGTTACCAATCTTCACCCGTTGGTAGTTTTCAGGCGGTCAAACTTGGTCAAACGATGCTAGATCGTCAGTCGGAGGCAGGGGATGGAATCTCAGTTGATCAATCTCCAAAATGTTAGGATCAGTTAGCTTTTTCAGTCAACAGTGACATTTTTCCTCCTTGTTGAAGTTAGAGACATGCCATATTTAAGTCAAAACGAGTGTTGAAGTGTCGAAAACGAAGGAAAATTGACTAGCACTTCTTTCAACTCGCGTGTTTGATGACATCATCAAAAGAAGATATTTTTCGTCATCTTGCACATGAAACCACAGGCAGTTACAAAATAGGGATTCTTCCTATTCGAAGACATCCACTTGGATTTATGCTTTAAAAATTGCTTTCTTCATGGATGAGGGTGAAGTTTTATTCTCACACAAATAAAGTTGCTTTTTCGCCCTAAGGATTTATAAAGACAAGCTTTTGGCTTCTTTATTTCATTATCTTTTGTAGGTTGCATCCACAGGAAAGATTTTATTTTCTTTCAATGAAGATTCAAAGATCCAAACCAAGTGCTTTTTCAGCATTCTTCATAGTTTCGGGTTGAGGAAGAAGAGAGGCTTGCTTTTTCAGGGTCCTTATTTCAAGGGGGTCATTTTTTAGAAATCCGACCAGAGCTTTTTCAGTTTTCGTTGAGATGGGTCCATCCAGATTATTATCCTCTTGAAGATTGGAGTTTTGCTTTTTTTTGGGAAAACTTCTTTTTTCCTGCTTTTTTGAGAAAATCTCTAGTTTTTCAAAATCCAACAATCTGGGTTGCTTCGAAACAGAATTGCCTACAAAACTCATATGCCATTTTTTTCCTCTCATAATCTATTTTTTAGAAGAAATCAACAAAAGAATATCAATGGATGACATCACCAAAAAGCAAGAATGTTGATGAGGATGCATTTCAAAAGAAAGCAGCTTTAAATCAGATGCTTTTTGTTTTAAAGCATTTGCTTTCATCTTAAGCTCACCCATTCTATATTTAGAAAGAAATCACTTTGTGATAGTTGGAATCTTCTTTTCTTTAAAGCAAATTGCTTTAAAGCATTTGTTTATTGTATCTTTTTCTTAGAATAGTAATAAAGCTTGCGAGTTGGCAAGTTAGGGTTAATCAAGGAGATTTTAGGGTTCCCCACTCCTTTGATTTTAGTATAAATAAGGGCATCCTTGCCCATTGTATGTAATGGTAGTTGTGATAGCAAATTTGCTGTGCCTATTCTAGCCTACAAATCTTGATATTCCAAGTGTCTATTCACTTTGTGTTCATTATTCTCCAATGTTTGATCGCTTGCTGTATGCCTGCCTTTTGCTGCAACATTGTTGTCCTGGAGTTGTGCAAACTTTATGATATGGAATAGAAGTCTCATGCCTATTTTGCTCTGATATTCTATCTCGATTCATCAAGTTATCGTCGTCAAATGTGTAGCTTTTTGTAGCTTTCATTTCAGATTTAATCATTAAAGTACTTTTAGTCTTGTGGTGTAAACTTGGAGGAAAACTGCTTAAGTTTTTGTGTTAACAATCATTCCTTGTTCACTTTCAATTTCCTTTGCTCTGAATTTACTCAGGATATTGAAAGCCTCATTAGTCTATGCTTAGTTGTAGTAAAAGTTCTAAAAAAGGAAAAAACCTCTTCTACAATGTTTAGAGTTTTATAACCTTGTGCTCGCAGTTGAGAATCAAAAAGAAGATAGGCGAAGTTTCATTTAATTATCTTTTCCGTGAACATCAACAAGAAAGGGAACTCCCCCTTCCAATAGGAGAGTAGTTTATCTGTGCATAGCTATTCGTTTCCAAATCACATTCCAGAGGTACGAATTGAAACACCAACAGTTTTCTGGTGCCCATCGTGGGGCACGAGGCATAAAACTTCAAGCAAGCTTAGGCTTATGTCACAGGAATGACTCTCTGGCATCCTTCTGCTCTAGTTCAACAACCAAATCTTACACCACCTGCTATTCAACCAAATCTTGTGCGAGTGGAAGGAGAGCAAACGGACATCATTAGTAGCTTAAGGAGTTTCATATTTGCACAAAATGAAAGTCCTGATCAGTGGAGAAACGCGGCTGCTATCCTTGATGAAGAAGAACACAAAGCGGATCTTGCAGCAGGAAGACCAGTACTACCACCTCCCGCATGGCAGTAGATAATCCTGGCTCACAGGGTTTATTCAAGAAAGGGAAAAGGCAGTGCTACGGATCCTTTATTTCAAGATCTTGATTCTGCAAAAGGTGGAGAAGCATCCAACATAGTTCAAGAAATTTAGATAGTTCCTAAAGTCAAGTAGGAAGAATTACAAGAAGAACCAGTAATCCAGCCTAGAGCAATGGGTGATGCAAATAACAACAATCACAATGATCCAAATCAAAGGCGACCACCACCATTGCCTTGGGGTAATAACATTGGACCTTTGGCCCTGCAAGCACGTCATGATTTACCAAAGGGGTCAAGGAAGCACTTTCCCCGGTTCCACGGTGATGGAACTCAACATCTTGATGAACACATTTCTGCATTCACAACGGCTTGTGCTATTTTGCATGTATCACATGAAGATGTTGCTGTGCGTCTCTTCGTTGAGACTCTCGTGGGAAGTGCTACCGACTGGTTCAATCATCTGGAACTAGGCATCATTACAAGTTGGGCAACTATGAGCAAGGTGTTCTTGGCATGGTTCAAGCCAGCCGAAGATGGTCACAGATTGTTCGCCCAACTCTCAAATTCAAAGATGGAAAACAATGAACCAATGAGGGAGTTTGTGGCAAGGTTTAATCACCTAGTTACACGCCTTTCTCATACTCTTAATCCATCTCTGCAAATTCTATTGAGGAGTTTCATTAATGCTCTTCCTTCTGAGATAGCCTTCTTTTTGAGATCGACTAATGAAACAGAATTATCCAATGCACAAGAAAATGCCATCAAGTTAGAGGATGACATGATTACCTTTGGCAAGATGAAAATGGATTCAATCAGGCCTCTTGTTCAGAGTTCTGCAGATCCACTGCTACATAAGGTAGCAAATGAAGTGACTATCATGAAGAGACAGTTGCCTACTCAGGGGCAACCTCTGCAACAACAATACCAACCACAACAATAGTACCAACCACAGCAACCATATCCGCCTACGAGGAACAATTTTCAGCCTTTTAATAATTACAGGCCCAGGTTGCCAGCACCACCACCAAGACAAGCAGTTGATGTTGCTCAAAATGCAGTGTTTTGTTCCTTTCATGAGACAGATGCACATATTGGAGCCACATGTCCTGAAAATTTAAGAATGAATCAAATCATGGGATATGCTGATGCTGCACCTATTTCAAACATTGTTCCTTCCCCAAGTGTGAATGTTGTCTTACCATAGATAGAAAACTTCGATGGTGACTCTTCTACGGGATACTTCTAGAGCAAACCTGTTATAATGAAGGAAGAACAAGACAATTTTCGTCAATATTCTCTTGCAGTGAATCATGAAAATCTCTCGACTCTTGTGTTCACACGTACTCAACATTTTAAAGCATAGAAGGAAGGAGAGGATAGATAAAGACCAAAAGAAAAGGAGAAGGAAGTGGCTTCCACTTCCAATGCTAAGCCACCATATGAAAATGTCCAGGGAGCTCAAAATTTGTCTTCAACAAATTTTGATATAGTGGATTCCATGATGAAGACAAAGGTGTAGATTTCTCAACTGGAGTATCTTCAGGACCATCCAGATCAACTAGATAGAATTGTTAAGTATGTCAAGAAAGAGACTGTCGTACAACCTACATTGCTTGAATCTTCCATTCCAGTAGGAGACAAGCCAAAGCCCTTCTATATCTCATTGTATATAGGAGGTTATAAGTTGAGCAATTGTATCATTGATTCAGGAGCCTCAGACAATGTCATGCCTTTGCAGGTGATGAACGCTTTGGGACTCTCATGCACCAAAACGCATGACAAGTGTTATTCGCTTGAGTCTAAGTCAGTGCCATTGGTTGGACAATTGAAGGATGCTCAAGTGCGGTTGGTGGCTTGCCCCGAAAAGAAAATAATGATGACTATCTTGGTAGCTAACATTCCAGCCAGTTATTGGATGCTGCTAAGTCGAAGCTTCTGCAAAAATCTCAGAGGAGAAATAAAATTGGATTGGTCATCTACGACCATTCCATTAAAGAAAGGTAATTTCAAATTGGAACCAGAAACCAAGTCACGGTTCACAGTGGTGAAATCTCAGGATCCTCAAGCACAAGTGTTATATCAAGAAACGGGTCCTGGTACATATGTTACACTGTCTGAGATAACCAAAAAGAATCAGGAGGTTGTTTATGTGGTTGACAAATCAGAGGAAGAATCTGAAGAAATGTACAACTTACAAACTTTCTTTGAGGAAGAAGAAGTGCAACAATCTCATCAAGAGCAAAGTAATCATGAATCAAATTGGTTTTTCTCATCTTTTGAAAGCTGGTTTGAAGAACCGGTGTCAGATACATCCAAAGAAGAGACCAAAGAAGCATTGCAATTAGAACAAGAGCAATATCTTCTTTATTTTGAGGAAGAAGTGGAGATTATCAATAGTTTTCTACATCACTTGGAGAGTGATTCTTCATTAGAGGATACTATAAATTTTCTTTTACAGTTTAGCCCGTCTTCATCTTTGTCTCAAGAAGTTTTCATACACACTAGTGAAGAGGACGATGTTGAATCTGTCTATGAACTTGTGCAAGAAAAAGACTTCATTGATACTATGCAACCAGTATGGAATGCAACATACGAAGAAGTCTATGGAGGAAGAGTTCATGGAATATTTAGTTTTGGTCACTAAAGAGGATGATATTGAAAAATTAGAAATTCTTGACAAATGTCTTGTAAGATATGCCGTGTGTGAGATCGATCAAGAAGAAGAAGAGGAAGCATATGACTTAGATGGATATGTCTTTGATTCCACTTACTTTACAAAAGAAGAAAGATACATGAATGCTGAAGATGAAGTGATGCTGGATATCCATATTGAAGAAGATTACTCTACAGAGGATGATGAGATTCCAGGTAATGAATGGGAAAGTGAGCTGTCAGGTGAAGATGTTCAAGAGTTTGAGCATTCAGATCTTGATAATTCATCAAACTTTGGAGAGTGGATGGATGAAAACACAACCAATGAAGAAGCCCCTGAAGCACTTGAAAAATGGGCAATGACAGTTGTGGATCCTATAAGCCAAGAATCAGTAATGAGAGTTGTGTATGAGCAGCTTGCACCTTTTCCAGAAGATGATGCATTGACTGAATACAGAGTTGCATGCGTGCAAGATATAAATGAAACTTATATTCAATATGTGGTGATGACCATTCCCACATATGTGCTTTGGCCATAAGACTTTCCTCTATATCTTCAGAAGGAAGTTCTGTATCTTCACCTATTGCAGAGGTTGCTTGCTTTAGAGGATGATGCTCCACCTGATCTCTGGCATATCAACCAGTTCCTCAGGAACTTCTCGTGGCCTGAACATGAATACCCTCCCGAATCATGGCTCTTTGAGGAGATGTTGCAGAGAAAGAAAAGTTTTGTGCTACCAAGACAATCATTGCAGCTAAAGAGAGATGGTTCTTACTTTTCTGAGTCGATTGATGGTTTTATGTGACAGTCCCAAAATCATCTCATCCTTGCTCAGGAAAAAGAGCGTGTGAAACACTTTTTGTTCTCGTAATGTGTTTCCCCTTTCTGTAATGTGATCGTGATGTCGTAATGTTTTTCCCTTTTTCGTAATGTGATAGTTGTGTACTTTGTGTGTTCTAGAAAGTTCCAACTTTTTAGGTGATTTTAGGAAGTCCAGTTTTAGGTGATGTAGGGAAAAGTCTTGTTCTAGGTGATTAGGAATGTGACTTGACTCTATTACCCAATGGATAAGGCACTAGTCCAAGCTTAAAAAGTCTAGAGATTCTTGGTTCTCCTATGCCGTAAGTATCCGCCATGGTCCCCAGCTAGAGCCAATTGTTGTACCCAATCAAATTTTTTGCTTCATTAAGGCATTTTGAAACAAGTCTATAAAATTTTTTGTCAAAAAGTCAAAAAAGCAAAATTTCTAAAAATAGACGTCAAGTTAGGTTTTTCGGGTTTCTTGAGATATGGATGCTGGCAAAACTTTCTAAAAATAGAAAGTTTCTAAAAATAGAATCTCCAACTCAGGTGTCACGCTCGATTCTCATTGGTCGATTTTGCTTCACGATCGACACGGTTCAGACAGAATCTTCAAACGACCAAGTTTTCTCTACTGGGTCATTTCTGCTTTTTTGGAAGGCGAAGCATGAGCTCAAAAATCATCAACAGAGGAAAGTTCACCTACCAGAGCTCATCGACAAGTTTTCAACACTGTTCCAATGACGTAGAACCAATGAACAGTCGTCGACTCGATGATGTACGCAAAACAATGCAAGATGGATCCAAGGTGGAATGAAATGTTGGAAAATCATAAATTTGACTAAGTCTGGTGAAACTAGGTGCCCCAGGTGGCTTGGGGCACCCAAACTCTCCTGTGTTAGTTTTTTTTCACATTTTTTGAGAAATGTCGAAAATGCTTCCGTCAGCTCTTTCCCGCTTGGTCAAAATTAGTCAAAAGGTCCATAAAAGCAAGAGATTCATCTCAGATATGCTTAGGCTATCCAGTCTACCCTCATCTTGATGCCTGTCCCTGGAATCGTAAAATTGACTGTCTGATGTCCTGAAGCCCTGAAAAATTGACTAAGTCTGAAATCTGGTGGATCCTCAAAAATCTAGAATCTGCATGTCAAATCCCATGCATCTGAGACCTCTCTCAAACATCCCAAAAGTATATTTCAAAATATTTAAAATATAGGAAATTTAATATCTAAACATATACTTTAAATATGTTTTGAAATATACGTCAGGTAGGACCTTCAAAGTTGAAAAAATTGAAAAAATGGCTAAGTGTTGGGAAACCAAGCGCCCCAGGTGACTTGGGGCACCCAACTTGAGCAGTGTTAGAATATTTTCATGTTCACAATGTTTTCTTACATGCTTTGTTACCAATCTTCACCCGTTGGCAGTTTTCGGGAGGTCAAACTTGGGCAAACGATGCCAGATCGTCAGTCGGAGGCAGGGGATGGAATCTGAGTTGATCAATCTCCAAAATGTCAGGATCAGTCAGCTTTTTCAGTCAATAATGACATTTTTCCGCCTTGTTGAAGTCAGAGACAGGCCATATTTAAGTCAAAACAAGTGTTGAAGTGTCAAAAACGAAGAAAAGTTGACAAGCACTTCTTTCAACTCGCGTGTTCGATGACATCATCAAAAGAAGATATTTTTTGTCATCTTGCACATGAAGCCATAGGCAGCTACAAAATAGGGATTCTTCCTATTTGAAGACATCCACTTGGATTTATGCTTTAAAAATTGCTTTCTTCATGGATAAGGGTGAAGTTTTATTCTCACACAAATAAAGCTACTTTTTTGCCCTAAGGATTTATAAAGACAAGCTTTTGGCTTCTTTATTTCATTATCTTTTACAGGTTGCATCCAGAGGAAAGATTTTATTTTTCTTTCAACGAAGATTCAAAGATCCAAACCAAGTGCTTTTTCAGCATTCTTCATAGTTTTGGGTTGAGGAAGAAGAGAGGCTTGCTTTTTTAGGGTCCTTGTTTCAAGGGGGTCATTTTTCAGAAATCTGACTAGAGCTTTTTCAATTTTTGTTGAGATGGGTCCATCCAGATTATTATCCTTTTGAAGATTGGAGTTTTTCTTTTTTTGGGGAAAACTACTTTTTTCCTGCTTTTTTGAGAAAATCTCTACTTTTTCAAAATCTGAAAATCTGGGTTGCTTCAAAATAGAATTGCCTACAAAACCCATGTGCCAGCTTTTTCCTCTTAGAATCTATTTTTTAGAAGAAATCAGCAAAAGAATATCAATGGATGACATCACCAAAAAGCAAGAATGTTGATGAGGATGCATTTCAAAAGAAAGCAACTTTAAATCAGATGCTTTTTGTTTTAAAGCATCTGCTTTCATCCTAAGCTCATCCATTCTATATTTAGAAAGAAATGACTTTGTGATAGTTGGAATCTTCTTTGCTTTAAAGCATTTGTTTATTGTATCTTTGTCTTAGAATAGTAATAAAGCTTGCGAGTTGGCAAGTTAGGGTTAATCAAGGAGATTTTAGGGTTCCCCACTCCTTTGATTTTAGTATAAATAAGGGCATCCTTGCCCATTGTATGTAATGGTAGTTGTGATAACAAATTTGCTGTGCCTATTGCAAATCTTGATATTCCAAGTGTTTGTTCACTTTGTGTTCATTGTTCTCCAGTGTTTGATCACTTGCTGTATGCCTGCCTTTTGCTGCAGCATTATTGTCCTAGAGTTGTGCAAACTTTATGATATTGAATAGAAGTCTCATGCCTATTTTGCTCTGATATTCTATCTCGATTCATCAAGTTATCGTCATCAAATGTGTAGCTTTTTGTAGCTTTCATTTTAGATTTAATCATTAAAGTACTTTTATTCTTGTGGTGTAAACCTGGAGGAAAACTGCTTAAGTTTTTGTGTTAACAATCATTCCTTGTTCACTTTCAATTTCCTTTGCTATGAATTTATTCAGGATATTGAAAGCGTCATTAGTCTATGCTTAGTTGTAGTAGAAGTTTTAAAAAAGGAAAAAACCTCTTCTGCAGCATTTAGAGTTTTATAACCTTGTGCTTGCAGCTGAGAATCAAAAAGAAGATAGGCAAAGTTTCATTTAATCATCTTTTCAGCAAACATCAGCAAGAAAGGGAACTCCCCCTTCCAATAGGAGAGCAGTTTATCTATGCATAGTTGTCTATTTCCAAATCGCATTCCAGAGGTGCGAATTGAAACGCCAACACTATTCAAGATAGCCAAGGGGTGAAATCATCAAGAAAGTAGTAATTTTAAGGCTAATTATGATGATAGAGTTATTTCTTATATTTTGATTGAGTTTTATGATGAAAAAAAGACTAAAATATAGAGTTTATTGCAACCTAACTAGTTTGATTTCTTGGAGAAACCTAGAGATGGCAGTCCAAAAAATTTAGAGGGTACTCAAACAACAAATAATTTATCTAGTATAGGCCTAATAAATGAAACTCAAACTAATTTTTTAGAGGTAAATGGCCAAGAGGATGATAGTGGCAATTCATTACTAAATGAGGACCAACTATATCAGATTTGTAGCATCAATTGATACCACTCAATTTTATGTTGATACTAGTTACATTAGAGAGAATGATGATAATACTTTGTTAGAGGGAGGTATCAATGACAGTTCAAATTGAGAGTACAAAAGAGTCTTGAATGTCATGATGTTTTTTCTCAAGGTCATGGTTCACTTCCACATTGACAAGAAGAAGAATCAGGGATGTGTACTTACATTTTTGACAATGTTTAAAATTCTTTAGGGTTAACTAATCAAGATACAACAAATTCATGTATATCATATTTTAATGATTCTAATTCTATTAATGCACATAATGATGACTTTTTTTAACTTAGATAGTTCCACTTTTAGTGATTGTGAGTGTTCTTATGAGAGTTTTATGGATGATCAATGGTGGGATGCTTTGTTAATGGATGTATTTTCTTGTGATTTTGTTAATGGTGTCTTTGATGCTTCATAAATCATCTAGTTAAATCTAAAATGTGTAAAAAGAGGCTAGTGACAACTTGATGAAACTGTGACAGTCTACGCTTTGATCATGACAATGACTTAGGGTAGCTTATACTGACTATGGAAGGATTCTTAGCTTTGTGAAAACCATGAACTTGCTATCCACTTTGATGGATTTAACATGCAATATCCATAGACCTCAATACCCCATGCTCTAGAATGGCTTAAAGAGAAGTAATATGTAAAAGTTACATGATCACCATAAGAACATCATATACAATAGTCTACCCTTGTTTATATCTCCAAAATATCTTCATGTTGTCTTCACTACTCACACCCTAGGTGCATGTTTTAACAATGTTTGAAATGGTGGGGAGGCTTATGTTGTATCCTTCACATGTCCAAATGATCCTTCCTGTTGCACCTAAAGGTTAGTCATAAACAATGGGAATAACATCATGACTTCAATTACTAACAATGACTGCCAAATACTCCATTTAGGATCCTTATGAAAGGTAGCATTCATACCAAACCTATTTGACAAGCTAGGATCTCAAAACCCAATCCCTTTTATTGTAATTGCTCTTGGAGTACATACAAATCACAAAAGGACTAAATGCATTATAATGCATGGAGGCTTCATGATTGTCCTAGTGAACCTCATCAATGCCTTGACTGTACCGAGATAGTAGGTCACATTATGACACATTTGGATCACAACTTGAGGTTCTATAATAGTCCCATATTCAAGATGACTATGCAATGACATGTATGGTTATCTTTTAGTTGACGACAATCTTCCCTACCATATGAATATCCTTTCAAGACCACCTAGATATGCTTATATAGTATCATGGGTATCTTTTTGCATGGATTTGAGATTAATTGACTTATCATTTAGTCTTGATTGCCACCTTTTGTATCAGTTGCTATCCTACCCATGGGTGAGAGGTCATAACTATTCCTAGTGTTGCATGATAGCTATTGCGATGTAATTTAACTTCTTTGGGCTGATATGATAGTTCTTCCAAGTGAGTATGCTCAAGTGACAATCCTTAGCTTGATTTCAGTATGATGATAATTCATTGACTAACATGATTTCCCTTAGTATCCTTCTAATTATTTAGGTTAGTGTTTGAATCAGGATAATAACATGTGATAATTTTCACTTTCTCATGATAATTTAACTTTCAAAATGATAATCCTCTCACTTCCCTCATGACTGTCCTATAACATGAGATTTCATGCTTTAACATAATCATAAAGTGAAGTAAACGAATACATTTAAAGATTTCGAGATTCTAGTTGGCCAATCCTCAAAAATTTGATCTTTTTGGTAAGTTCCTTCATATTCAATGTTGAATTCTATATTTAACTCTAATAGGATTAGTGAATTTTAAGATAAAAACAAACATATATCATCTAAATAGATTAAAATTAACATTGAAACAATATGAAACATGAAACTATTAGTTTAAATAATCAAATTCTGTCTAAAAACATGCAATTTAGTTCTTCTGTGTTGAAAAACCAAAAAAAGGTGGTGGATTAAGAAAAAAATGATTGACAAAATGTCATCTAGTTAAAAAAGCATTTTGTTGTCTGATTGTGCATGTAAAGTAGGGAATACCAGAGCACATGGGACTGAAACACGGATCCCACATGCTTTTTGTCCATTTTTTGGTTCACAAAAATGCGCTCGTGTTATAATGTGAGCATGTTTTGTCAAGCATGGAAAGTTTAAGTGCTTTCATGCATCAAAAGTCTTACATGTTGTCATGCATGGAAACTTATAAGTGTTTTAAGTGCATGGAAAGTGGGGAGGGAGGTACAAAGGTGAGAGAGAGAGAGAGATGGTTTTATTTCACCATAATGTGAGCACGTTATAACACGCTCACTTTATGCTTTGCTTTGGTAATTTCCAAGCCTTTGGCTTGCACTTGCCTTGGGCTTCCTAACCAAAGGCTTGGACTGTGTTTTGGACATCTAAAGACGTGTTTTTCCAAATTGTAACAAAAAATTACATAATTTGGAGCGTGCTCCCCATCAGGTTTGCACATGTTTCAATGACAAGTCAAAAAAATACCACCATAATTTTAAGATCTCTCTTAGCTTTCTAACCATATAATTTTTTTCATGTTTTGAGTATGTTAAGGATTTCATCTTTAATTTCTTTTGTTAGTGTATCCATTTTTTTGGTCAAAAACTAGTGTGTGGTATTTTTGACTTTTTTTAAAACCATTCATTGAAATTTCAAATAAATTACATTTTTAGAAACTAGACTCCATTCTACACGTATTAAAAAAAATGGATTTTCGATTAGTTTTCAAAAAAATTTGGTGGGAGCACGCTCAAATTTCTATTTTTCAGGATGTGTCCACTTTGAAAATTAGTAAAAAATTAATTATTCATGAAAAAATTATTAGAAAAATTAGGGATAAATTACATGATGTTAGCTAATTTCTCATCGAAGCAATTTTTGAAATACTAAAAAAAAGTTAACATTTTAGGGGGAGCACACCAGATGCTATGTTATGTTTTTAAAAAAAAACAAGACCAATTTGTGTGCTCCCCCTTTTTGAACCCCTTAATCTCAACCATTTTTGAAAAAAAATAGTAGTTTAGAAACTAGATTCGGAGTACTATGACTCTTGTTTTTGTTGTATCTTCAAATTTTGAGCGTAACTATCTTCAATTTCTCATCCAACATCAGTCTGTCCTGATTTCAGAAAAAAAGTGGCATCTTAAGACCCCCTCTTGGTCCCTCATCTTTGTGCACTTACCCTTGAATCCTTAAGGAAAGAACATTATTCCTCTTAGGCATGGTTATCCTTCTCAATTTGAATACTATAGACCAGCCAAAGAGGTTGAAGATGCTCTTGTTAAAGCTATTTGTACCCATAAATACAATGGCTATGCTCCTGGTGACGACCTCCTAGATTCTAGAAAGTTTGTTGGAGAATATCTTTCTCCTGGCCTTCCTTAAAAGCTAGCTGAAGATGATGATCACTTGATTGTGGGTTAAAGATAAGCTATCAAAGTCATTCTTGCAGTTTTGAGTCATAAATATGAAAATGTTCTCTTGCCAAGACCAGTATACCCTCTTTATGATGATTTATCGACTTACAATGATATTCCAGCCAGGCATTATAATTTAATTCTTGAAAGGGATTGAGAAATCAATTTAGACCGAGTTGAAGCAATAACTGACATCAACACTGTAGCAATTATTCTTATTAATCCTAATAATCTATGCGGTGTTGTTTTCAACCATGATCATCTAGTTAAGCTTGTAGAGATATAAAAATTTAGGCTTATTAATTATATTAGATGAAGCATATTCTCCCATGGTATTTGGTAATAAGCCATTTGTGCCTATGGGATTGTTCGCAACTGTTATTAGAGTGGTTACCCTTGGAAACATATAAAAACGATGGCTCTTGTTCCTAGATGGCGACTTGGGTGGATTGTAACTTGTGATCCTCATAGTATTCTAAAAGATACCTAGAGATTAACAATCCTTGTTGTTATAGGGTGCACTTCCAAACATCTTAAAGAATACACCACAAGAATTTTATGGGCAAACATTGCAAATGCCTACACAGGCAGTTGAAATATGTTACAATTGCTTGCAAAAACTCATTCCTCTCAGTTGCCAGTTTAAACCTCAGGGTTCTCAGTTTTTGATGGTTAAGATAAATATATCTGGTTTTGAAGACATAATCGATGATGTTGGGTTGTGCATAAAACTTATAAAGGAAGAATCTGTGATAATCTTGCCAAGGTCTTGCCTTGGTATGAAGCATTGGATGCGAATATGTTCTGCAGTTTTCCCTAGTTTGTTGGAAGAGGCATTTGATCGGATTAAATCCTTTTTCTAGTGACAGGCGAAGAGTACATAAAAGACTTTAATAAAATGACTACACAACAAGACACTATATAAGGATGATTGAAGTAGTCATGAGTACATGTCAACTGATACTAGAATTTTTCCTCAAGGTTTTAAGAGGATAATTTGGGCAGTTGATCTCACGGTTCAAGTCTTTTGAATTGAAGCTCTCAGAACTATTTTCTGGTTGAACAATTATGTAATTTAGGTGAACTTCGAAAAATGACTGCAAGCTAGTCAACCACTGTTAACAAATTACCATAAGGCAATGAACCCATGTAAGAGTTATGTACTTGATGAAATGAAAGAGTATAATGGTGAGAGGGATGAGGAAGAGACTACTTTAGTTTTACTGGACAAAACTGAACTCTTCCCCACCGTTATTAGAATAGAGAGAAGCAGATCAAGTACCAAAGATGTAAAATGGATGGGCCACTCCACTGGTAAAATATTATCTGGGGAACCCCTATATAAGAATGTTTATGTTGATGGAGATATTGATGTGGGAAAGTGCAGTTCTGGGGTATTCAAAAGATTAGAACCAACACTCTGAGCCTCTGCTCCCTATTCTTTTTCTTGAATACATGTATGAGAAATCTAATAGCACAAAAATGATCCATGGAAGGGTTCTTTAGAGAGGAAATGAAACTCTGCTAAGAAATGCAACTAATTTATGGGAAGTGTTCTTAACTAATCATTGTCTTCAAGTTGATGTTAATGATGTTGACATGGTAGATCTTAGATATAAAAATAAAGATGGCTTCTGCATGTGAAAACAATGTTGTTTGTAAAGGAAATCATTATCTACAACCAATACAAACCAAGTGTTCGACGAAATGCCTTGACAGGCATATGCTCATCAAATTCTGATAGACTCGGCATTTTATTTTAAAGTTATCATCCCAATGTTTGTAATGCAACTATTTTAAAGTGTGTTCTCAAGAGATAATAATGTTTTATAAATCCTTTAAACTCCCAAAGTGAAAAAGAAATAGTTATTAGTTAGTTATGGGCTGGGAATCTATAAAGGCAATGTTTTCAAATGTAAAGGGGTTCCATTTTTCTTTTGGTTCTTTTTCTATTTTTGAGTAGAACTGAGAGTAAATAGAGGGCTTGTGGATTCACGCTTTGTACAGAAAGGTTTTTGTAGTTGTGTAACTTCAAGGATATAATATAAGAAGTGTTTGATTCTTATGTTTTGAGTGTTTTCTATGTTATTATTACCTATTTTTTGTGTGTTGAATTAGTGAATATTTTGTGTCATTGTGCAAAACCATTGGTCATTTGTTGGAACATTTTTGAATGGTGAAATATGTTAGAAATCAAGGTGCAAACCACACAACAGAAATCTGATTCAAACCTTATTATCCTCTAAACAATGTAGAATCAATGGAGATTGCAACAGAAATCAAAACCCATTACGCAGAAATAACATGCACTAAGAACTGAACACATAACACAGTATGTAACGTGGAGAAAACATTTTCGAATAAAAAACTCCACCAAGAAAAGAGGCTCCAAGTTGTATTATCTTCAAATATGAGATTGCAATACATGCACTTCCTCTCTCCTTTTGTCTTCAATCTAGCACCGCCTATTACTCTCCAATTTGATAAAAATGTAGTACAAATATCCTAAAAAGGGGGATTGCCTTCTAGGGCAAGATAACTGACAAAATATTGACCATCAGATCTGTGACCTAATGGCGAACAATCCAGATTAAGAATGATAAAATATAAATAAAATGAGGTTTCGGGGGCGCTGCCCCAAACCCCCGCCAGGGCACGCGGCCCCCAGACCCCCTCGCTAGGGGATGATCTCCCCAGACCCCTCGTAGGGGTGAAACCCCCTACGACCCCCGTCACAAATGAATGAGCGTCGTGTACTGGATATAAAAATATGGCTAAAAAAAGATCATTTCTGGTGAAATCTTTCATCCCTTATGGGTGATTTACAAACAATATTAGGAGTAATTAATTACATAGGATTTACAAGGTTGACGGCACCTTAATCCTAGCAAAATATATGCAAAAAAATGTAGTTATAATCATAGTATCTTGATTTAAATATTGTTTATGCAAGCCTTTCTCTTCATATGTAGAGATTCATGTGTTGTTCTTCCATTTTTGTCACAAAATCATATACTTTGTTGTGAAACCTATCATATAAATCTTGGAACATAGTTTTTAATTTTAAGATGTGTTTTTTTAGTTTTAAATAAATTCATGAAATCCTAGTTGGTGTTTGACGAGACCATGATTTTTCTTCTTTTTATTGCTTTAACTACCTATTTCCCAAAGACATTTCCAGACTCATATATGTATTAATTATGTTTGTGTTTATCCCAAAGACACTGAAGCATGAAGATGATATATAATATGTTGTTAATTAATGATGTGTGGATGATTGATTGTTCATGTAATATGTTAGTATTTTATGTTGATTTTAGTAATAGTGATGCATAAATACTATGTGGTGTACTAACTCCTCATGCAACAAGAGCGTGGCTTCATATCATGAAGAACACTGGATAACCCACAGTTGAAGGAGATGTTGATATCCACAGAAGATGATACAGGTACTTACAACCAAAGGAAGAAGATCCCAAATTGACTGGGATGAGTCATCCATGACTCCATAACGTTTATCCTTCAATGAATGATGCAATCCTAAATGATGAAGGAATCTAAAATGTGTTCTTTGTTATGTTTTTAAGTCATTGATTATTCTTCCTAGAAATGAAGAGATAGAGTTGCAATAGGACTGTATTATCTGTGCCGCCATCATGTTAGTTAGTTTCCTATTTCTAGTTGCTCTATAATAAAGTCCTTTTCCTACGATGTGGGATGATGGACAGTAGCGGCATTTATTGTTTAGTAGCTTTTATTTATTTAGACAATGTTGATCTCGGTTAGCTAGATTAGATGAGATTAGATTTTGCTTCATACAGATTGAACAAAGATGTAGCATCAGATTTTGTTGTATTGTTGTTACCTTTGCATTCAATAAAGGAATATGTGTTTTGAGTTGTTAATAACTGCAAAGATTCAATAGAGATTTAGCTAGATCTTGTGGGATCATAGTCACTCAAGCCGGCCACTTGAGGTACTGTGTTTCTCCACCCTGTTCATATGTTCAGTTATAAATTGTATGTTCATATAAATGTGTGATTGATGTATGTTGTTGTAAGTAATGTAAAGTAGTTTAACTTTGGTAATTTCTGTTCTTAAGTCCATTGAGTCAAGGTGATCACCAATTGAACCAATTGATAGTTGCTCTCTTACATAGAAGCTACAAAGAATCATTTGATTACTGCTGTGTTAGATAAGTTCAGTTATTTTCCATTATTCCTATTTACTTAGAGTATTGCATTTACTTTATTTAGTTCCCTTACACAACCTCTAGGATAAAACTTAGGAATCCTTAACTGTACACACAGTATATGCATCATCCAAGAAGAATATGACTCCCTAGTTTGACAATGTAAATGTAGCATGTTATATAACCAATAGGTTGCTTGATATAGGGTCCGTTGGTCCATTGAGTAGTGTGCATGCCCTTTTTGCATCAATATATTGGTTAATAATGGAGCTCAACATTTTTGGTGCCGTTTCCAGGGATGGTTCTAAGGTTTAGAGTTTCTAAGTTCTTGTTGATTTATGTTTGTATTTGATTTATTAGGACATAATACTTTCTTTTTCAACATTTAGGATCACTTAGATATTCAATCTATCTCCAAAATATTCACTAACACAGTGTCTGAACAAAGCCATTAGGTCATACATTATATTATGTGGTGGCCAAGAGACCATAGAGGGAGGTTTCTTCCAACTAGTTCAATAGAAGGACACTTTGAATCATCCCTTGGTCTGGAGAACACTAAGGATTTTGAAGATATTGCAGATTGGAACCAAGAAATCATGGCAAATGAAGAAGTAGAAAACCCAATTGAACCAGTCACCTTTTCCTTTCCTATTACAAACCAGGAGAGAGCTGACACCTTGAAAAATATCTCTCCTTCAGCTCTACCAAACTTTCATGGGCTAATCACTGAAGACCTTGATATATTTCTCTTTGAGTTTGATGTACTCTATAGGAGTGATGATTACACTGTTGCAAGTATGGGCCTAACCAATGTTGTCATTGATGTCAACATACTCCTGTTGCATTAATGATAAGGATTGGATGAATTGTTTGCTGAGGATATTGAGAAAATTAGTCATATCAGGAACAAAGAAGAACAATGAAGATAGTAAGGTAAAGATCCAAGATAAGATGAAGATCAGAGGATGCGCTTCAAAGGTTTTGTAGATATGTGTCTTAAGATGATCCAGTAAAGATTTTAGAGGTCCGCATGAAGATATGAAGAAGTTATGGCCACTTAAGTAAAACCGGTTTTGACAGATGTTTAGAGGTGATAGAGTGATACAGATAGGTCCGGTGAGATCCGGAAATGCAATATCCTATTCTGTAGATTGGGTGGAGTGTTTAGGAAGTCCATGTGAAGTGACAACTCAATTGGTTCATGGTCTGAAGGTCTGCAAGTATCTATTCCATTATGACAGTGATGACAGACTGTGTTCTTGAGGTTTCGGATGAAGGAGATAAGGATTTCATAAGCAGATGTAGTGTGGATGTTCTTGGTGATTCAGGCAAGCTTGTGGAGGTCTTTGGATCATGTCTAGTTCGTGTTGGTGGTCCGCATTGGAGTTTGAGCTCACAATTGAAGAATAACTTCTAGATGATGATGTTCTTCCTAACTCTGGTCGACCAGATGAGTTACACATCCTGTAGATGATCTTGAAGATGTTATGTGAGGATTGGCATGTTCCTAAATGAAGATTGAAGTCTCAGATCTATGTGGCCGACAACGTGTTGATCCGTGTGAAGTCTTTTTGTAATTAGTCATGTTGTATTTATGTATTTTCTCTGTAATGTATGCTGACTTGGATTATTATCCCTAAGTTGATGTCTTGTATAAATAAGGAATTGTAAAGTCATTTCAAAGGTGTCTTGTGGAGATGAGAGTGTGGTAGCGAGGAGGAGAGCGAAAGGCAGAGCAGAAGTATTAGGCTTAATGGAACTGACTCAAGCATGGTGAAGATGCTATTCTTCAGTTCGAGTATGTAATACTTATTATTATGTAGACAGTGTGTCTCCTGTAGGCAGTGAGCCTCTTGTGAGCAGTGTGCTTGGGCAGTGAGCCCTAATTGGCATGTGCCATTTTATTCTTTCTATTCTTCTAACAAGGAATACAATCTTGGGTTAATCACCCCGTAGTTTTTCCCTTAACCATGTTTTCCACATCAAAATCTTGGTGTCTTGTGTGTTAATATGTTTCTGCTCTTGATTTAATGCATTATGTTTCATGATTGATTTATTATTATGCTGCTGAATTACAAAGTGGATTTAAGTGTTTAATTGCAAGAAAGTTTTGAACAACTGATTCACCCCCCCTCTCAATTGTCTGTCCTAAATCCAACAATTGGTATCAGAGCTAAGTTCCTCTAAAAGAGCTTAACTACTTGAGGAGATCCAGGATGTCATCCTACAAGAAGGATAGTCTGAGGTTTGATGGAACCAATTTTACTCTTTGAAAAAGTTGCATGTAATGTATGGGAATGCAGTATTGCACCATGGCTTCAAAGATGTATACTCCTCCACAGAATGGTCTGATAACCATAGATGAAATCATAGATGCTAAAAACAATATGCGGACTAAAGAAGCTCTTCTAAGTGCCTTGTCTGATTCAGAGCTGACAAATGTTGTTGACCTACAAACTGCTTTTGAGATTTGGGAAAAATTGGAACTTCTGCATGAAGGAGACAAGTATGTTAAATGTGCAAAGCTATAGAGTCTGAAAGGAAAATTTGAAAATCTGAAGATGAGAGAAGATGAAAATATCACTACTTTTATGCCAAAAGTAAATGAGCTTGTTTGTGGCATTAGATGTGCTGGTGGAGTCTTGGATGAAGATGAGATCGTTGGCAAAGTTCTCAGATCCCTTCTTAATTCTTACAAATACAAGGTTGCTGCTATTGAAGAATTCAAATCTTTTTCAGGTACCACAAGAGATCAATTGGTTGGTAAATTGGTTGCATTTGAATTGACCGAGTTTGGAGACGCCCCCCAAGAATGAATCTGCATTCAAAGCTAGTGCCTCTGTAAAAGGAAAACAAAGGTTTGATTTGGGAGAGAACTCTTCAAGGAAACTATCATGGTATGAAAAAGCAAGAAAAGACCTGGAAGAAGATGAAGCAAAAGTTGCTCAACTTGAAGCCCTTATTGCAAAAAGACTACCAAGAGGATCCAGTAAGTATGAGGGAAAATTGCCCTTTAAGTGTTTTAACTGCAATAAGATCAGTCATTTTGCCTCAAGGTGTCTGAAAAGATTTTCAAGGCCAAAACCTAACATATCAAGGTTCCAAAAGAATTGTTACTATGTTCATGAAGATGATGATAATGAAGGAGTAACAGATGATGAATCAGAGACAGGAAACAAATTCAGAAGTGATTGGGTGTTCATTGCCATCAAGGAAGAAGATCCAATGCCCTCTGAACCTGTCAATCATAAAATTGTAGAAAGAGCTCTAGATGCCCAAGTTGAAGAAAAGGATGATTGGGTCATTGACAGTGGATGCTCTCACCATATGACAGGTGACAAAAATAAGTTCATAGACTTAGAAAGGTATGAAGGAGGAGTGGTGAAGTTTGGTGATAATTCTGCTGGCATAATCAGAGGAAGAGGAACCATTTCTTTTGATGGAAAGAACAAAACCGGTAATGTACTATATGTTGAAGGTCTAAAGCACAATCTTCTTAGTGTTGGACAGTTGGTGGACAAAGGCTATGATCTCCAATTCAAGAATGGAAAATGCAAGATCTTTGAAAGTTCTAGAATAGAGATTGCATCCAGTACTCAAACAAAAGGTAATATCTTCCATTTAGTTGGTACTGGTAAAAGTTGTCTATTTATTCAAGTTGATCAGAGTTGGTTATGGCATAGGAGAATGTGTCATTTGAATTTTGATAATATCATCAAGATAAGCAACACTCAAGTTGTAAGAGATCTTCCAAAATTGGTGAAACCTACAAATAGTTTGTGTAAAGAATGTCAGTTGGGTAAACAAAGTAGAGTCTCATTCAAAAGAAAGGAACAATCTTCTACTAGATTATTGGACTTAGTTCATACTGATCTATGTGGTCTGACAAGAATCAGGAGTGTGCAAGGTGATAGATACTTCATGTTATTAATTGATGACCATTCCC
Source organism: Cunninghamia lanceolata (assembly GCA_027924645.1). Lineage (NCBI taxonomy): Eukaryota > Viridiplantae > Streptophyta > Pinopsida > Cupressales > Cupressaceae > Cunninghamia > Cunninghamia lanceolata. The sequence continues at coordinate 2,048,044 of BSBN01000030.1, forward strand.
AGATGATGTGGGTGACTTTTCTAAAAGAGAAATCAGAAGCTCTTGAGAAATTCAAAATATTCAAATCTATGGTAGAGAATGAAACCGGATTAAAATTAAAATGTCTAAGATCTGATAGAGGTGGAGAATTCACATCCGGTGAGTTCATAGAATTTTGTGAGAAACATGGAATAAAAAGATAGTTGTCTGCTCCTAGGACTCCACAACAGAATGGAGTAGTGGAGAAAAAGAACTAGACCATCCAGGAAGCATCTAGAACCATGATGATGGAAGAAAATGTTCCTCAGATCTATTGGAGAGAAGAGGTAAGCACTGCAGTCTATACTCTCAATCGAGTACAAATCAGAAGCAATACCGGTAAGACTCCTTATGAGCTTTGGTTTGGCATCACTCCCACTGTGAGGTATTTCAGAGTCTTTGGTAGCAAATGTTACATTAAAAGAGATGAAGATCTAAGAAATTTTGATGCTAGAAGTGATGAAGGAATATTCTTGGGTTATTCTACTCAAAGCAAAGCATACCGGTGTTATAACAAGAGATTAAGGAAGATTGTTGAAAGTACAAATGTGAAGGTTGATGAAGGTATTGAAAAACCCTCAAGGTTTTATGAATATGATGAAGATGATCAAAATGATGTTTTTGTTCAAGAAGTCCAAGCTCCCTCTGAAATTTAGATTTAGACTGATCTGGTAAATCAGGAAGAAGAGATAAGTTTGAATGAACCCGTTCCAGAATCAGAAGTGCAAGAAACTCCCAAAGTTCCCAGGTATGTAAGATTGAATCACTTTGAAGACCAGATCATAGGTGATAAAAGCAAAGGTGTGCAAACAAGAAGATGGATTGCTCAAAATTTAGAAGAGTATTGTCTGATTTCAAAGATTGAACCTAAGACAGTGAATGAAGCTTGCAATGATGAAAACTAGACTAAAGCAATGGAGGAAGAGCTAATGCAAGTTGAGAAAAATCACACTTGGGATCTTGTTCCCAGACCTAAAAACAAGAATGTGATTGGAACCAAATGGGTCTTCTAGAACAAACTAAATGAAGATGGTGAAGTAGTCAGAAACAAAGCTAGATTGGTCTGCAAGGGTTACTCCCAAGTAGAAGGAGTTGATTTTGAAGAAACTTTTGCTCTGGTGGCAAGAATTGAAGCAGTCAGATTATTTCTTGCTTTTGCTACCTTCAAGGATTTTAAAGTATATCAGATGGATGTCAAATCTGTTTTCCTGAATGGTGACTTGGAAGAAGAAGTATACATTGAGCAACCAAATGGATTTCCATTGTCTGATCATGGTGATATTGTCCGCAAGTTGAAGAAAGCACTGTATGGATTGAAGCAAGCCCCAAGAGCCTGGTATGAAAGATTGGATAAGCATCTTTTGAAGATTGGTTTCAACAAAGGTACTGCTGACAGTAATTTGTATTTCAAAATTGATCATGAAAATATCCTGATAGTTGAAGTGTTTGTTGATGATATCATTTTTGGAGGAAGTGATAGTATGTGCAAGACTTTTGCAAATCAAATGAAAAGTGAATTTGAGATGTCCATGTTTGGGGAAATAAATTTCTTCTTGGGTCTGTAAATCACTCAAACAAAGAAAGGAATCTTCATTTCTCAGACCAAATATGTGAAAGAATTATTGAAGAAATTTGGGATGGAACACTCAAAACCAATGAATACTCCCATGGCAACCATATGCAAATTAAGCAAAGATGATGACTCTCCTAAGGCTAATCAGAAAAAGTACAGGTCAATGATTGGAGGACTATTGTATCTCACTCACACTAGACTTGACATTATGAATGTTGTTGGTCTTGTTCCTAGATTCCAAGCTGATCCTAGAGAATCTCATGTCATGGCAATCAAGAGGATTTTTAGATATCTTAAAGGGACAGCTGAGTATGGTTTGTGGTATCCTAGAGATCATGATTTCTCTCTTCATGCATATACAGATGCAGATTGGGCAGGAGATGTGGATGACCAGAAGAGTACCAGTGGTGGAACATTCTTTTTGGGGAAGAGATTGGTTTCTTGACTAAGCAAGAAACAAGAGGCAATATCTCTGTCCACTACAGAAGCAGAATATATTGCAGCAACAGGTAGTTGCACTCAAGTATTGAGGATGAAGCAAATGCTAAAAGACATCAGGGTGGAGTATGAGGAACCTATCACAATCTTCTGTGATAATTCAAGTGTAATAAACATATCAAAGAATCCGGTGTTGCATTCAAAGACTAAACATATATCCATCAAGTTTCACTTTTTGAGAGAGCAAGTGAACAAGAATGAAGTCAGATTGGAGTTTGTGCCTTCTGATATCTTTACTAAACCTCTACCTAAGGACTCTTTTGAGTATCTCAGGGAGAAGTTAGGGGTTATTATCCCTCTAGTGATGAACTAAGATGCACTGATGTGCATTAGTCCAGTGGATATCACAGTCATATCTTGTGGTCTGGATTGATGATGGGGAGCTGCTACTCAGGGGGAGCAGTTGGTATGATTCTGAAGTGTTGGAGTTGCAAGTATGTGCCCTTTGCCATTGATGTCAAAGGGGGAGAGAAGACATGTGAAACACAAGTGGTTGCTAATCAAAGGGGGAGCAGGAAAGGAAGAGAAGACATGTGAATGGTTGTTGCTGATAGAGGGAGTTGTGACAGTGAGGAGAAGTTCTTGGTTTGATGGTTAAAACAGTTTTTCAGATCATATGTTGCCATCAATGACAAAGGGGGGGATTGTTGCAAGTATGGGCCTAACTGGTGTTGTCATTGATGCCAACATACTCCTGTTGCATTAATGATAAGGATTGGATAAACTGTTTGCTGAGGATATTGAGAAAATTAGTCATATCAGGAACAAAGAAGAATAGTGAAGATAGTAAGGTAAAGATCCAAGATAAGATGAAGATCAGAGGGTGCTCTTCAAAGGGTTTGTAGATATGTGTCTTAAGATGATCTAGTAAATATTTTAGAGGTTCACATGAAGACATGAAGAAGTTATGGCCACTCAAGTAAAACTGATTCTGACAGATGTTTAGAGGTGACAGAGTGATACAGATAGGTCCGGTGAGATCTAGAAATGCAATATCCTATTCTACGAATTTGGTGGAGTGTTTAGGAAGTCCATGTGAAGTGACAACTCAATTGGTTCATGTTTTGGAGGTCTGCAAGTATCTATTCCATTGTGACAGTGATGACAGACTGTGTTCTTGAGGTTCCAGATGAAGGAGATAAGGATTTCAGTAAGCAGATGTAGTGTGGATGTTCTTGGTGATTCAGGCAAGCTTGTGGAGGTCTTTGGATCGTGTCTAGTTCATGTTGGTGGTCCGCATTGGAGTTTGAGCTTGCAATTGAAGAATAACTTTTGGATGATGATGTTCTTCCTAACTCTGGCTGACTAGATGAGTTACACATCTTGCAGATGATCTTGAAGATGTTATGTGAGGATTGGCATGTTCCTAAATGAAGATAAAAGTCTCAAATCTATGTGGCCGACAGTGTGTTGATCCACATGAAGTCTTTTTGCAATTAGTCATGTTGTATTTATGTATTTTCTCTATAATGTATGCCAACTTGGATGATTATCCCTAAGTCGATGTCATATATAAATAAGGAATTGTAAAGTCATTTCAAAGGTGTCTTGTGGAGATGAGAGTGTGGTAGCCAGGAGGAGAATGAAAGGCAGAGCAAAAGTATTGGGCTTAAATGGAACTGACTCAAGCATGGTGAAGATGCTATTCTTCAGTTCGAGTATGTAATACTTATTATTCTGTAAACAGTGTGTCTCCTGCAGGCAGTGAGCCTCTTGTGAGCAGTGTGCTTGGGTAGTGAGCCCTAATTGGCATGTGCCATTTTGTTCTTTCTATTCTTCTAATAGATAATACAATCTTGGGTTAATCACCCCGTGGTTTTTTCCTTAACTAGGTTTTCCACGTCAAAATCTTTGTGTCTTGTGTGTTAATGTGTTTCTGCTCTTGATTTAATGCATTATGTTTCATGATTGATTTATTATTATGCTACCTAATTACAAAGTGGATTTAAGTGTTTAATTGCAAGAAAGTTTTGAACAACTGATTCACCCCCCCTCTCAATTGTCTATCCTAAATCCAACATACACTATAGATGTATACAGGGTCAATCTCTTCCCAAACACCCTCAAGGATGTTGCATTAAGATGGTTTATGGGTTTGGGTGAGAATTTTGTAACTACTTGGGCTATCATGAAGGAGAAGTTTTTGTAGAAATATCAAGACTATTATCATGGCAGAGACATGAAGGGGGATGACATCTTTAGGATGTCACAAAAATAAGATGAGCCCTTGGAAGATTATGTAGAGAGATTTTAGTTTTGCCTCAAGAAGTCAAGGTAGAATAGGCTTTCTCCAGAGTCACTCAAGCTAGTCTTCCTAAGAGGTGTGAGTGAAGAATGTATGGATGCATTTAATCTAATTGGAGCAGGAGATATCTCTCAACTAGGAATTGATGAAATTTGTTAAATCTATAGAAACTATTCACACTCTACTCTAAAGAAAAAAAGAGGTTTTAGAACCTTGACTTCGAGTAAATCATCCACTGGAGTCTCCAGAGTAGAGCTCAGCAATCTACTGTCCAACATGAAAGAGGATATCATAAGTCATTTAACAACACATCTGGACACTCTGCACATAAAGAAGAAACAAGAGGCATCAGAGGTAGCTTTGAGTGAGTACTGTCCACATTGTCGACAGAAGAAGTCTAATTGTCGATGCAAGGGACTTTCTAGTATTTATGAGGGTAAGAATGAGAAAGTAGATTTTAGAGCCATATAAGATGAAGAAGGTTAGGTGTTTTACATTGCACAACAAAGGCCATGGTAGAAAAGACAAGGTATGTGTCATGACTCCTTGACCAACTCCATGTCATTTGCACCACCTATCTCAAATCCTCATAACTAGAACAATGCACCTTGGTTTAACTGGCCATAGTAGCAATGGGCAACCATGCCACCTAATTGGACCTAGTAGTAGGCGGTATGGCCACATCAACCATCCCAATCCTCAAATTATAATCCACAATGGTAGGCCAATCAAAACCCATGGCCACAACATTGGCAGGGGAACGAAACTTGGCAAAATTCAAATGTGAACTACCCGCAGCCACAACAAACCTTGCCTCAACAACCTGCCCTTATTCCAAATATAGCCTCACCTACTCCTGCCCAGTATAGAGATACTCAATTGCCGACACAACTTACACCTAACCCTAACAACAAGCCTTCTCAACATGCCTATACTAATGAAGCCATCCAATACCCAAACTCTACGGTTGAAGTTAGTGATTTGCACCTATGCTCAGCAAAGATGCTTGTTGGACCATCATCACCACTTATCATAAAACTTCTTGATGAGGAACCACCCTTTGTCACTGACAACCATCTGAATAACTAGCAAAAGACTTTTGAGAAAATCTCTCTGCAAGAAGAAACCATTACCTGAAACCCTCCATTTCTAGAGAGTTTGAAAATGCACCCTCCACCAACTCCATTTGAACCTGATTTTGATTTCATGGGGCAACTAAAAGATGTTTGTGTTAAAATTCCCCTCATCCAAGCCATCAAGGATGTGCCCATATATACCAAAGCCATAAGGGATTTATGCCTTAAGAAACCAAGAAGGAAGAGAAAAGATCCTCAAACAGTCCATGTTATAGGACAACTTGTTGATATCATATTAGTTAACTTGGCTATTCCAAAATTTGCAGATCCTGGAAGCCTTGTGGTTGATGTAAACATCAATGGTACCCTTATCAAAAACACCTTGATTGACCTAGGTGCAGCCATCAATTTAATGACAAAAGAAACAATGAGTAACCTTCAGCTAGATAACCTCAGACCTACTCACATAGTACTCTAGCTGGTAGATAGGTCCATAGTCAAGCCACAAGGGGCTATTGAAGATCTTGTTAGCACATTGGATTCATGGGAATACCCTACAGACTTTATGGTCTTGCAGCCTAAGGCTAGCCTAAAAGGATATCCACTCATCCTAGGGAGACCCTGGTTGGCAACAACATATGCCTTCATAGGATATCAATCAGGAAATATGATAATTTGCAATGGGAATGTAACAAATAAGTTGGTCTTTTATCCACCTGCTCAACCTTTTGCTGATATGGAGCAATCTATTTGGCCAGACCTGGGGGATCCAGACCAATACTCTCTTCAGACATTAATGACAATTGAAAGAGGCCCACTATTGGCTATTCAGGATGAAGATGAAGTGCTTTCCAATGTCATACAAAACAATTATGGAACAAATATACAACAAGACCCATGTCTAATATGTATGGCCTACCCTCTTCATAATGTTCTACCTACAATCAATACTCCAACCTATGCTTCCTCTAGTAGAATGTTTCATCAGTTGCTACCTCATAGTTGTAGTCTCAACTTATCATGGTTGGATGTTACCTCTGTAATGCCTATGGCAGCACCAGTTGACATTACACTAGACAGAACACTTAACATCAACAGTGAATTGACATTTGTCAAGAAGACTGAACTGATTAAAATCCTACAAACTCATAAGACAACATTTGCATGGGACTATCATGATATGAAGGGAATTAACCCTAATCTTTGCATGCATAGGATATACATTAATGAAGGGTGCAGACTAGTTAGGTAGCATTAAAGAAAGATGAACCCTGCAGTAAGAAACATAGTGAAGAATGAATTGTAGAAACTAGTAGATGTAGGATTCATATACCCAATATCAGATAGCCAATGGGTGTCACCACTGGTAATAGTGCCAAAGAAAGGAGGTAAGTGGAGAGTTTGTGTAGACTACAGAGAATTAAACACTGCCACTAGGAAAGATCATTTCCCTCTTCCTTTCATTGACCAGGCCCTAGACTCCTTGGATGGTAAAAAAATATTTCTCTTTTCTTGATAGATTCAGTGGGTATAACCAAATCAAGATAGCCCCTGAAGACCAGGATAAGACTACATTCACATGCCCATGGGGGACATATGCCTATCCTATCCTTCCATTTGAACTCTATAATGCACCTGCCACATTTCAGAGAGTTGTTTTAAGCATCTTTAATGACCTTGCTCATGACTCGATGGAAGTTTACATGGATGATTTTACCACTTATCGAGAGTCTTATGAGGAGGCCTTGAAGAACCTTGAAAAATTATTGTAGAGATGTTAGGATCATAATCTATCCCGTAGTCATGAAAAATGTTTCATGATGATACAAGGAGTAGTGCTTGGTCATTTTATGTCTAAGGCAAGAATTCAAGTGGATCCACACAAAATTGAAATCATTTCAACCTTACATGTTCCTCAAAAATAGAAATATGTCAAAAGTTTTCTAGGTCATTGCAGGTATTATAGAAGATTTATAAAGGATTTCAATAAGATTGTTACCCCTTTGTTTGTCTTACTCTCTAAAGATGTAGATTTTCATTGGATAACTGACTATCAGATATCCTTTGACCATCTCAAAGAGTCATTAACAAAAACACCTGTATTTAGAGGACCTAATTGGGCAATACCTTTCCATATACATACAAATACTTATGATTTTGCAGTAGGAGCTGTGTTAGGACAGAAAGAAGGGAATGTGGAGTATGCAAATTATTACATCAATAAGAATCTTCAAGGTGCTGAACTTAACTATACTGTTAATGAGAATGAAATGTTAGCTGTTGTTTATGCAATTAATAAGTTCAGACATTATATCACTGGGTATCCTGTTTTCATTCACATTGAACATGCAACAATAAGATATCTTATGAATAAACTAGTGGTAAGTGACAGATTGGTTAGATGATTACTTCTCTTTCAGGAATTTGATATCACCATTGTAGAAAAACTAGGGAAGGCCAATGTTGTTGTTGATTTTCTCTCCAGGCTCCCTACTTGTAATGAGGACCCAGTCATTGATGATTCATTTCCAGATGAACACTTATTTGCACTGATTGCACAAACTCCTTGGTATGTAGATATAGCAAATTATCTAGTCACATGGAAAACACCTCCACACCTCTCACCCAGAGAGAGGTGCCACCTTATGGAGCACAACTTTCCCTATTCATGGATATTTGGTTATCTCTTCTATACAAGACCTGATCATATAATGAGAAGGTGCATTAGGGAAGATGAAGTGTATGACATTCTTAGAGCTTGCCGTGATGAACCATGTGGTGGACACTTTGCAGCCAAGAGGACAACAATCAAAATTTTGAATACTGGATATTATTGGCCAACATTGCATAAAGATACAACTCTCTACACAAGATGTGACCGTTGTCAAAGGATGGGTAGACCTACAAGAAGTGATGAATGCCTTTACAACCACAACTGGTGGTCACACCATTTGACAAATGGGGCATTGATTTTATTGGACCCATAGATCCACCTTCTAACCACAAGGAATATATACTTGTTTGTAGTGATTATCTTACAAAATGGGTGGAAGTGAAAGCCTTGATAGTAGCCAGAGATTGTAAAGTTGCTGCATTCCTCTATGAAGAAATATTTACAAGCTATGGGGTCCCAAGGGAAATAGTCACAGATTAAGGGCCACAATTTACATCTGCACTAATTGTTAGCCTTGTTCAGGAGTATGAAATTAGGCATAAATAGTCCACTCCCTATCATCCATAGTCAAATGGTCAAGTTGAGGTGACCAATAGAGAGCTTGAGGCAATATTGACAAAGACAATTGCAATGCATAAGAAAGATTGGGTAGCTAGACTCTTTGAAGTAGTTTGGGTATATAGAACTACATGGAAGACAACAACAAGGTACACACCTTATGAGTTAGTTTATGGAATGAAGGTTGTCCTTTCTATTGATTTTGAATATAAAACACTGAGAGCAACTGTCCAACTTGGTATGGACTTGTCAAATGCTAAAAAGGAAAGACTCCATCAGCTTAATGCATTGGAGGAATTAAGGATGGAAGTAGTTCATCACATTGAATTAGTTCAAAACCAGATAATCAAATGGCATGATCAATATATTAAAACCAAGGACTTTCAAGCTAGTGATTGGCACTCTCTATGACTCCAAGTATAAGGATCATAAGGGCAAATTGCAAACAAGATGGTTAGGCCCTTATGAGATCAAAGAAGTATTCCCAAATGGTGTAGTCCAATGAACTACAATTGACCAAGTTAGATTCTCATTGATGGTTAATGGGCATAGACTGAAATTGTATAAGAAGCCTTTAAGTAAAACTACAGTTCTCCAGTAATTAAAGGCAGATATGGATACTAAAGTTCCACAACCTCTTGCCTTAGATGAGATCTCTAGTCAGGTAGTAGCTGAAAACAATGTTCCATCACCAAATCTAGCTACCACATTGCATGAAGTTCTGCAGCCCTCTCCCTCTGGTCAGGATTTCAGCCAAGTATCAACTGATCATACTATTCCAGTAATAGGTTAGGGTGCAAGCTTGACTGAGGTTCCATAAGTAAGTTGAGTTCTACAAACTTTGTACATAAATAAAAACACACAACGCACACACATCACATAGCAATAGCAATAAAACAAGGTGATCTTCCAATCAAAAGTTCAGGCTCCATCATTTCAGTACCATTCCACACTAGAACTTTCCTTCGACATTCAACCACTTCACTAAAGGGACCTGTAGCCAAAGGCAACCTTTTGTTCAATGGGACCTGTTGCTGCACCCGTAACAAGGGTTTTTCATTCAATTGGGACCTATTTCAGCTACACCCATAGCTAATGCACATGGGACCTGTTCATTTCATGATCTTCTCGCATGCATGCAACCACTACTACCTGCAACACATTTTACACAACACCCACATGCCACCATCTTTTCGTTAGGTAGTACTTTCCTACTACGTGTCACACATCTACTGCATTCTGTCAACACACTTTATCACTATCACATCATTATGATTTGCTCCACCTCGTTCATCGAGTACATCAACTCAATCTGCCATGCAATCATATTTACATGCAATAATTCCAATTTTGGCATCACCTCAATGGTATTCATCTCATTCATTGCTTTAATTAACATTTAATGCTACTTATTTTGTGACTTTCTTTATTTGCACATAATTAATTTTCAATATTATATCACTTCAACATGCTTTGAAACATTTCCTCTGTACCAATTGCTAGTATTCTCATTTGAGGACAAATGAAATTTTAGTTGGGGGGATTCTAAATTATTTTACATACTTTACAAGCATTCAAACTTCAAATCAAATTTCAAACCCCTTGCTCCATAATTATCACCATCCACCGCATAACATTCAAGCTAAACAAATCAAGCAAATGGCAAAAGCAATTGGTAATAAGGTCCTGGTGAGTTGCATTGGGTATCAAATAGAGGATTGCAAACAAAGAATTGAGAATAGGGGGTTGTGTTTTTTCTTGAGATACCATAATGAGTGGTGACTCGATAAGACGAGAGCCTATTGTTCACTCAGTATTATTGGTTGACATGGAGTCCTTGCCTATTTTTTAACAAGTAGGATGGTTGCAATATTTTTTTAGGATAATAGTGTAATGAGGACATTACTCAACAATTTTCAAAGACATTCCATAATGAGGAAGCTATAGTGAGAGGTTTAAGGGTTGACGTGACTGTCACTGCTATAGTTGAGGTTACAGGGCTTCGAACAGCTAGAGAGGAATTTCATGTTAGAGCAGACACCATTTCTACAAGGGTTGAGTTCATACGACCAGGAGAAAGGTTAGAGTCAACATCTCAAGGTACCAAATGAATTTCCTTACCCTGGTTTTGGGCCTTAGTAGCTTCTTGGGTTATTAAGTACCTTACATGTGATGGAAGGCAACCTTTACTTTATACTATTCATTTTAAACTTTTGAGCCATCTACATCATGGAAGGATAGTGAATATCCTGAATTTTTTGTTTAATATGTTAAAATAGATGGCTGCTGAATACAAAAAGAAAAATTGTCAGTCCTCATTGTCCCATGATGGTTTGATTGTCCTATTAGTAAAAAGTAGTTTGTCTATCCATTACCCTGAATTTTCTTGGGAAAGATTTATGGAAGTTAATCATGTTAACGAGGGGCCGGTGAGAGTTGAACTATAGGTAGAAAAAGAGGCACAGGTAGAAAATTTATAAATGGGGGAAGAAGAGGAAGTGCCAACAACCTATTCTCACTCAGAAGCTTCTCCTACCCGTAGCTATGTGTCTATTGAGGAGTAGCCAACTTTGAACTCTGCTGAACCCATTGCACAACCTGCTAGTTCCCCTGCACCCATAGTCTCACCTATTTCAACCCCAGTTCCAGAACATGTATCCTCTCAGACTAAAATCCACAAAAAGAAAAAAAACTAAAATGAAAATTGCGGTCTGAAGCTACTAGCTCACTGCCCCCAGCATCTGAAACTACATGTGAAACCCCAACATCTAAAACTCCCTATGAAACCTCTTTTGTTCCAAAAGCCACCAATAAAAAGAAATCATCTTCTTCTAGAGTTAAGAACAAACAAGGTGTTGGTGCCTGATTTCACTGTCAGTTTCTGAGCAATTTTCATGCAGGCACCTTCCCTAAAAATCCAAAAAATGTTCTAAGTGTTGGACCTCCTCAGCATTTTTCAGCTGCAGCATCATATTTTCTTCGAGGAGGAGGTCATCATCATCATCATATTTCTGGTCATCACCCTGATGTTGCTTACGAGGGTCATCATATTTTCTGTCAGCATGATCTTTCGCTGGGGTGATATTCTAACATCGGGTGATCTTTGTTAAGATCATCCTGATGATGTTGCTGTAAAGTTCTAAGTGTGACCCGATATTCATTGTGGTCATCATATTTTGAACGTCAGGATGATCTTAGTCAATATCATCCTGATGTTGTTGTATCACTTCATGTTCGTTGTTTTATCATCCTGATGATGCTGACGTAATTCTTATGTCAGGGTGATATCTATTTCTCTGCCTATCTGCATCATGATATTTCCGAAGGAGGGGGTGATATTTTCATATTTGAATATCACCCGGATGTATGTTTGTTCCAGCATCATGATGATGCTGATATCAGGGAGATATCTGCCTGTCGGCTTCATGCATTATCCAGTGGGGGGTGATCATTTCAAATATCTGTCATATTCATATATCACCCCGATCTTATAGTGGAGCTACAGTGCAGCATGATATTTGTGCATCAGGATGATATTTCCAAATATCCGGTTATCTTCTGAATATCATCCTGATGCCGACATGTGGTGGTGATGTCATCAAGGTCCGGGGGGTCATATTTCTAACATTACTCATCTTATGAAGATCCCCCAATCTTGCGAATATGACGATGATGTCATCCAGATATGAGGAGGTGCACAGTAGGCAGATATGCTGATGACGTCATCAGGATATGACGGTGACGTCATCAGGATTTTTCATCGGCCAGAGATTTGGTATCGGCAAAGCAGGAGGATCTTCGTCCGATGGATCAGGTTGTGTCGATGAAGGCATTTATCATGTAGGTGATATTGCGATATGATGCTGACGTCAAGGTGATATTTCAAGCAACAGGATATCATGCTGCTGGAGGATGATGATGAAGTCTTATACTAGTGTCGTCAGGAGCAAAAGCACCGACATCATATATGCTCATGACCTAGTATATAAAGTGTTGAGGAGGTTGCTGCGGGGTGCATGTGGGATAATTCGACCCTGCATATTTTCAAATATCATGACGATGTATCTTGGCGGGAAACGGTTGCGACGCACAGTATTCTGCATTTCCCAAGGCCGCGGGTTGGTGCGCCATTAATGGTGATTGTTGCAGAGGTATGGGCGATGGTGTGGACGGATCTAGTACCTGATTGAAGATGTGGATCCCTAGGCGGTGGCGCAAGGCTCGAGATTTCTTCCTGTCTCCTCTCCCACCTGCTGCATTGAATGTTTGAGCACCAATCTGATGATACTGTGTATCTAGCGGGTTTTTTTGGTCAACTATGTAATTAAGGCTGAGCACCTCCTTGCTGTATATAGCAGGTTGTGTTGCTCATTTGAAGGTTGTTGAAAACTGGACATTTTGGCTCTGTAATAAGATACAACTGGTTTTGGTTGCTCTGTGCAGCAAAACTTGTGAGTTTATGTATCTCCTGTTGTACGATTTGGCATGAATCCACTGATTTCATGGTTAATCTTATATGAATAATGCTGTGTTTGCATGTGTTATGCTGATTCTGTCTCCAGTTTTGCATGTATCTTTCTTACTGCAATAGGGATGCCATAAGTATAGACAGCTTAACACTCTTTATTGGGAGATATTTGTAAGGCAGATATCATGTGTATCCCCCTGAAATCCAGTTTTAGCTATTCATGCTGATCATTCACAGGTGTATGTCTACCGACTCCAAGCCCTGGATAGGCACCAATCTAGCTCTGTGTTGAGGTTATGCACCATGTCCAGCTTTGCATCCAAAATTCAAACTAAACCATTTCATACTTCCACCTGTTAGTTGTAGGAGTAGGATTAGGAACCCCCTGCATGCTCTCATACTCAACCAGACATCATGTCCAAGAATGTTGCCAACCTTGTGATCTATCATACAGATCTTGGTCCATACATGAGAGTATTCTGCCTGTTGTTGTCAAGTTAAATCTTTCTATCTTTGAGCTAGTCAAGGTTACATCTTGAGTTATAGGGATACCCCCCTTGGTGTGGCAGAACCAGAAGTGAAGGGGAGGCAGCTCACGCAACCTCCTGTATTTAGTTGGCTGAATCTGCCTGTGCATTAGAAGTGGCAAACCCTAATGCTGATTCAGAAGAAAAACCAACACAAGGAACCCCTGCTCAATCATGTAGGCATTTAGGTCACCTGAAAGAAAAAGAACTTTCAAGGGAACCTGAGAAGAGGAATGTAGTTGATCTTGATACCGACTTCAAGAGGGAGCACATGTTTGTTGACAGAGGATAGAAAAATTTGGGTTATACACTTGTTCAGGAGTCTGATGCAGAGTCTAAGGAAAAAGATATATGGACAGGCAGAAAAAAGTCATAAGCCTCCCTTTGATACTAAAGAACTAGATTTCTCAATCCCTCGAGATGAACCTTAGGAAGAAGAGTTATTGTTAGACTCTAAAGACACATCAGAGTGTGAGAAAGATGAGTTACAGTTGGCAATGCAGAAAATTGCAGAGTTGGAGTAGAAACTGAAGGATTATCAATAGAAAGAAACTGGATTGAATGATAGGGTTAGAAATTTAGAGGAACAGTTACATGTTTTCCAGAAATAGGGATCAGGACTTGAACAATTGGCCCAATTGGCCATCATTGAGATAAATAGGAGAAACCAAGAGCCTGTGTAGTCAGAAGAGTAGTTTGTAGAACCTGCTCCAACTTTACCTTATTCTCAGTCACCTTACAATTGGGGAATGAAATAGATAAATCAATAAAGGAACAAGGTGAATTGAAGGAAAAACATAATAAGGAAATTGAGATGAAAAATGCAGAAATAAAGATGTTAAAGTTTAAGGTAGATAGAATGGTAGACATGACTGTTCAATTGATGAGATGTAGGCCACCTGCCAGGGTGTATGCCCTCTATTTGCAAGAACAATACCTGAGTTTCCAATTTAGCTAACTATACAGTGATGCCCCTGTCTCCTTACTTACACCTTCATTATTCCTAACAACTTACCAAAAAGCCACACCTGAAATGCAAAACCAACTTTGTGAATTCTACCTACATGAGCTTGCCATTCTTTATAAAACTCATTGGAATCCCCTAGTTGTAATTGGGGATGTGCAATTGAAGGCCTTAGCCTCATTTATCCAAAATGAGCATAGGAGGGGAGAGTTAATGTAGCTGTATAATGAGAGAGAGAAGTCACTTCCTCTCAAATTGAGGGCAGAATCTCCAAATCCTTGAAAAATAGTGGAGGAATGGATTAATTTAATTGACCATACAGAGGTAGAAACCAAACTATTAGAATGCAGAGCCATGGACTATCAAAAATTCAAGGAATTGGTAGATAATATTGGTAAGGAAACTATGGGTTTCTCACAAAGTAGATGGAAGGAATTGACACCAACACTACAAAGAAAGGAGCCTCACTCAGTCTTTAACCTCTCAGCAACAATCCACAAAGCACAGAGATATATAAGGTCAGCCAAGGAACATTGGATAACATGGTTACCACCGGTCTTCCATCCTCCTCTGCTACTTTATCCTATTCCACATTGGATGGGGTAGAGGACTAATTAGGCTGTAGAACAAGCCAGGTGGGATCGATTGGCATATCAGATGGGCTTTTACCTCAAACATGATAGAGGGGTAGATGAACCAATAGAGTACAAGGAGATAGCCCTCCAGTGCAATCTGAGACCTTGGTTGCTGGAGGACCAGCAACATGATTAGTTGGGGGGTGTGATGAGACCATGATTTGTCTTGTTTTTATTGCTTTAACTACCTATTTCTCAAAGACATTTCCAGACTCATATATGTATTAATTATGTCTATGTTTATCCCAAAGACACTGAAGTATGAAGATATATAATATGTTGTTAATTAATGATGTGTGGATAATTGATTGTTCATGTAATATGTTAGTATTTTATGTTGATTTTAGTAATAGTGATGCATAAATACTATGTGGTGTGCTAACTCCTCATGCAACAAGAGTGTGGCTTCATATCATGAAGAACACTGGACAACCTGTAGTCGAAGGAGATGCTAATATCCACAGAAGATGATATAGGTACTTGCAACTAAAGGAAGAAGATCCCGAATTGACTGGGATGAGTCATCCATGAATCCATAACATTTATCCTTCAACGAATGATGCAATCCTAAATGATGAAGGAATCTATAATGTGTTCTCTGTTCTATTTCTAAGTCATTGATTATTCTTCCTGGATAATGAAGAGATAGAGTTACAGTAGGTCTATATTATCTGTGCCACCATCATGTTAGTTAGTTTCCTATTTCTAGTTGCTTTGTAATAAAGTCCTTTTCCTATGATGTGGGATAATGGACAGTAGTGGCATTTATTGTTTAGTAGCTTTTATTTATTTAGACAATGTTGATCTCGATTAGCTAGATTAGATGAGATTAGATTTTGCTTCATACAGATTGAACAGAGATGTAGCATCAGATTTTGTTGTATTGTTGTTACCTTTGCATTCAATAAAGGAATATGTGTTTTGAGTTTTGTTAATGACTACAAAGATTCAATAGAGATTTAGCTAGATCTTGTGGGATCATAGTCACTTAAGCTGGCCACTTGAGGTACTGTGTTTCTCCACCCTATTCATATGTTCAGTTATAAATTGTATGTTCATATAAATGTGTGATTGATGTATGTTGTTGTAAGTAATGTAAAGTAGTTTAACTTTGGTAATTTCTGTTCTTAAGTCCATTGAGTCAAGGTGATCACCAATTGAACCAATTGATAGTTGCTCTCTTACATAGAAGCTACAAAGAATCATTTGATTATTGATGTGTTAGATAAGCTCAATTATTTTCCATTATTCCTATTTACTTAGAGTATTGAATTTACTTTATTTAGTTCCCTTACACAACCTCTGGGATAAAACTCAGGAATCCTTAACTGTACACATAGTACAAGCATCATCCAAGAAGAATATGATTCCCTAGTTTGACAATGTAAATGTAGCACATTATATTACCAATAGGTTGCTTGATATAGGATCTGTTGGTCTATTGAGTAGTGTGCATGCCCTTTCTGCATCAATATATTGGTTAATAATGGAGCTCGACAGTGGTCTTGTGTCTACCAATAGGGTTTTTGTAAGTCATTTTCTATCAGTTTCTTCCTTTTCACCTTTCAGTATTTCTGGTTAAAATACCACAAAATTGTTAGAAAACAATTATATAGTGAGAGGGGGGGTGAATCAATATATACCAAAACTTTATTCCAAATTAACTTTATCAATCAAATCTTCTTACTCCCTTAAACAAATGATAAAGCAAATTAAGCACAACACATGAGCACACAACCACAACACCAGATTTGCATGGAAAACCCTAGAAGGTAAAAACCATAGCGAGAAAGATGCTTTGATCTACTGTCCAAATCCAACCTCATAAATAAAAACAATATTACAATAGTATTTATGGGCTACAACCCAAAGGAAGTTGCAACTCCCTGAAATACAATACTACAACACTTATAGAACGAGGCTACAACCTTTGAACATTACCTTCAACTGATCTCACTAATTAGACACATCGTCAACATCCACACACTTCACTCTACCTCAAATCTTCACTTCCTCTACATAGAAGACACTGTTGTCTTCAACACATCTTCACATACACACTCACTCACTTTCACACTTACATAACCTCGCACCCTCTCACTCAATCACACAATCCAAAACAAACAAGTACTTTTATTTATACCTTCCACAAACAACAAAATCTTTCTCCTACGTCAGCCAAGATGAAACACATGTAAACATGAAATGTGCAATGACCACACCAAGTCAGCTTCTAAAAGATGTAGAAATACAATGTAGTTCAAGCCAAGTGATAGCCAAGACCTATTCTTCCTTAACACATTCTTCCAAGCTGACACACACTTCAAAACATTTGGAGGGATCATCAAAACACATGAAGTCAGCCCAGCACACACTTATCCATTCACAAAATAGCTTCAGTACTGGAGAGACCAATTAGTATCATGCAGATCATTTCACAAGCAACATGAGACTTCCACAAACCTTCTCAAACATTCCTTCCTTTGAAATATATGTTTTCTTTCTGGCACAAACATACAAATACAAAAACTGGCATCACTTATAAGTGCTAAACACACATTCATTGAAACACCAACTTGTGGTGCACTTCAACACTTGAAACCTAAAATGAACAATCATATTGAATATCTGAAGTCATCCTCTAAACATCAAAGCCAAAATATGAACTGCGGTGAAATGCGGTGACTTTTGCTTTCTCCTCCAGACAACCCTAATTAGCAATAAGATGTCTCTTTGCTCTGCTGACTTTGGAGGACCTCTGCAGTACACCTTATCATCTGAAACTTGGATATATCATTCTTCTCATATGTATCTGACAATTCTTCAAACCGCAACATCATAACTTCTAATGTGGAGAAATGCGAAGCATTTCTCTGGCCTCTCTAACTGTATCAACACAAGAGCACTGTCTTCACACTTCAAGCTCTAGAATCTTCCGTAATAAGTCTAAAAATAGGAACATGCAACCTTCACACTTGTCTCTGTCTAACTCCCAAGCTGCAAGATCATACCTTCAAATGTGAAGGAATGCAGAGAATTCTCTCGCGCTTCTTCAGTGCAACTTCTAGTGCCTTAGACTTCCTGAATCTTTCTTTCAATATTTAAGCAACACTTTTCATCAGGAAACACTAAATACAACATTCACCATACTAGAAACATCATACAACAATCACAACTCTTTTCATCAAAACAAGAATCCTCATGTCAGTACAACCTTTGTCAATGAACTTTAGAAGATAGGGTACAACTATGTACAGATGATATTGATCCAATCAGTATACATAGTACATGACATTCATCATCTTACCCTTTACTTCACAAATTCTCTGGTCCATCTCTATATTACTCCTTTGTCTTCTTCTTTGATCACCTCACCATATACTTATCGCTTTGCATCACTATCCTTTGGCGTCTCTGATCATCACTTCCACTTCCAACCTTCAACATTGTATCCATCACGTTGTTGACATCAATGACGACATATATGCAACAATATCCCCCTTTGGCATTGATGGAAATACTTGACCTAGTATGCAAATTTATCCCCCTTTGACATCGAGGACAAAGGGCCAGTGGTCTTCCTTTGAATTGATCTTCCTTTAGCTCCCCCTGTCTGATCAATCCTTGTCATCCTTCTAAGCTTCTTAACTACCTGCTCCCCCTGAGAGGTAGCCTCCATCAATCTAGGGATAAAGATATGTCTTGAACTACTCCCCCTGGATAGATGCACCATCTATGCATCTACTTAGAAGGAGGGGTAGTCATCCCTAACTTCTGTCTGAGATACTCAAATGTGTCCTTAGAAAGTGCCTTTGTAAAGATGTCTACAACTTGATCCTTTTTAGGCACATACTCCAATATGACTTCTTGATTTGCAACCTTCCCTCTCAAAAAGTGATACCTAATAAATATGTGTTTGGTTCTAGAATGCATCACTAGATTCTTTGAAATATTTATGGCACTTGTATTGTCACAAAGAATAGGAATGGGCTCATCATATTCTACCTTGATATCCTTCAATTAGTTCATCCACAGTACTTGAGTGTAGCAGGCTGCTACAACTATATACTCTACCTCTGTTGTTGATAAGGACATTGAATCCTGCTTCTTACTAATCCATGAGACCAACTTGTCTCCCAAAAAAAAACTCCTCCACTAGTACTTCTTTTATCATCAACATTGCCAACCCAATCTACATCCGTATAAGAACTCAGGGAAAATTCATCACCCTTTTGATACCACAACCCATGTTCTGGAGTGCTCTTCAAATATCTAAATATTCTCTTGACTGCCTTCACATGTGTTTCCTTAGGATCTGCTTGAAACCTTCCAACCAAACACACAACTTGCATGATGTCAGGCCTTGATGCTGTTAGGTAAAGTAGGCCCCCAACCATAGACCTATACAGAGTCTAATCAACTTTAGGTGACTCATCATCTTTACTCAAATGGCAACCAGTTTCCATAGGAGTACTCACTGGTTTGCAGTCTTCCATGCCAAACTTCTTTAACATCTCCTTGACATACTTTTCTTGAGAAATAAAGATGCCATCATTTGATTGAGTAATTTGGAGTCCAAGAAAGAATGATTGTAACATCCAAGTTCTAAAATCATAGTAAAATAAAAAAAATTACCATAAAGTAATTTAACAAGGTAAAAATGAGAGAGAAATTTTTTCTTTTATTCAACATATAATCAAGTAACTATAATTACAAGATTTCTCATTACAAAATACAATAAACCATCTTGTCTTTCTCAAGTACAATGTTTACAAAAAAAAATCAATTACAAATATCTGCATTAGATAATGTTTTACATAGTCTCAATAAATACAAGTCTCAAAGATATACTGCATCCGGAAATTTGACATCTTTATCACAAGCCTCAACATGTCTTCTGCTAGAGAGAGAGTATCTTTCCAGTGATTTACCTCCATCCACAGACCGGCGGTCTCCCAAACATCTTCCACATAGGAAGTGGCCCTACCCTTCACGAGGGATATAGACCAAAGGTGACCAGTGGTAATTTGCCTTTCCAAGTACATAGTGTTGTATCCTACACAACTCTATCAATCATACAACCCTAGATACCCTCTATCTAAGTATGATTTCTGATAGGTTGTACAATCCAGATATAGTGAACTGACAATGCATGCAGAGACATATGCATTACTATGGCCATAGTTTCAATATAAATTGTCATTCACAATGAATATTGTCATAATGTTCACCCACCCCAACTCGACTTGGATACTATCATATTCCTACAGTTCGACTTGGTCAACTACGTTTAACTTATGAAGTCCTGACAATTTTAATATTTTAGTCTTCCCAAACTAGACAAGTTTACCTTCACTGTCTATATTCCATAGACCTTATGGACTACCTTTCTTTACGAGGATTCTCATTGCATCATTGCAATACCCGAGATCTAAGACTTATCAACTCATAAGAATTTTAAATTGGTTAACAACGACTAAGATGGTTACCTTACCCAAGTTAAGCATCATAGTCTAGGAAACTATTTCCCTTCTTACAAGTAAGAATAATTATACATAGTTAGGGTACTTGTCCCTTCAATCACGATCTATAAAATGATCACAATGATTTAATATAACTAATTACCTTGTTTGGTCGAGTTAAGGTTTAACTAAAGAGTTTTATCTAACTCAAATCTAGTCTTTCTGACTTAAGTGGATTCACAAGACACTGTCATTGCTCCATAGACCTTATGCAATGACTATCTATTCTTGGGTATTTATTTGCATCTTTGCAACACTTGAGATTCATCACTTATCGACAAGTAATAGCTAAGAGAAGTTGTGACTAAAAAGGTATAATAAACTTTATGGTTGTCTAACCATTTAATAGTACCTCTTGCATGCTTGCAAAACCCGAGGCTTATGACTTATATCTCAAGTCAACTTGTATCCAGACAAATAGGTTCCTCTACCTATGGTTAGACATTATCGACTAATAACAAATCTCTTTTCAATAAGATAAATATAAACATTTATTATTTAGGGTTCTCGACCCTTTAATGTCTACCCCCATAAAATAGCTAAACGGATTATAATCGTAAAGGTGTCATCAATAATCTTTAACCCTTCTAGGTTAAACTAGGGTTTTATTTTACCCTTGAATAATCCATTATATCAAAATAATCCTATCTCATAAATTCAAGACTAAGGTTTATAAACAACCTTTGGTTTAACTTAACCAAGGTTAAGAATACTATGGTTTTGATCTATCCTATTCCATCATAATGAAATGACTAACATAAATTCCCATAAGATAATAATATAATACACAAAAAGGATTTACCCTAGGTATTGTTCAACTCCAAGGTCATTTCTAGGTTTCATAATTATTGACTAGAAAGAAGACTAATTCTTGTTGATCTGTCCACTAAGGACTTGCTCAATCTTAATCAACTAGATTAATCTTCCTTAAGAAAACTTAATTATAATAACCATAAGGTTTGTTGACTAAAGTTTGAAATAACTCGAAGGTTGTAAAAAGTCTTATACCAATTGCAATTAACATAAGTATTAAAATAACCAAAAGGCTAGGTTCTTATTCCCCTTATGCCATAGTATCGGGATATTGAGTATTCTAATGCTAGAAAGAATCTAAGTTTAAAGTAAATGTTGAACCTCTAGCTTATCAACATTAATCACATTATGCTACTCAAGATAATGTGAAATCTATGACACATATCGAGTATAAAAATCCTTGAGGTTCTTGTCACTTGGTTGAGGGTTTAACAATATAAAACATAGAAGAATATTCTTCTTCTAATGGCTAAGTAATACAGAGATAACTAGTTATCTACTTAACACAGTCATTCAGTAATATAGACTTTAATTTAACATAGTCTTAAACCAACTATCGGCATCCAACATGCACTCTAATATAGAAATAATACTAGAGAAGTTTTAGCTTATTCTAAGCCACCGGTTTGTACCATTTCTCAGAGATACGAACAGTTTAACAATCATTAAATAAAACAATTTATGTTTTCTGTGAGGACCGCCCTTTTTACTACTGTTGTTATGACTATTTACAGTACTGTTATTGTTACTTTCATATTTGTGGGATAGCAGTTCCCAGAATTTGTCAGACTATTTAACTTTATTATGTTTTCGGAAAAACTAATTGGGTGATGTTTGGATAAGTTTACTTTTCAGAAAAATGAATTAGGTGATGATGGAAAATTGTAATATGATTTTAATTATGTTAAATTGTACTAGGGCATGAGAATGCATGTTTTATTTAAGTTGCTTCGGCTATGATGAATTTATGTGGTTACTGATCTTGTAATTGAGTGTGCAGGGATTACTAATCGAACCACAGATTTCGGAGATCATTCCACACCTTGTTATTTGTTATTCCCTGTTAAGCCGATCTGGTTCCACGAGGAACCAAGATCTCTTTGTGTTTGATGTCATGATGTAATGTGGTCTTTCGTATGGTCGAGTGGGTTAGGTTACCCTCATGTAACATTATTTTTATAATTAGTGTTGTAAAGAGATTGAATTTGAAATTCCTTATTTTATTTAAATTATGAGGCCCTTTTCTTGTGCCTTACCTTGACCAGGGGTGTCTTGTATGGGTTAAAGTTGACCCTGGGTTATACCCCATGGGTCCAGGGGCCCATTTGGCATGGGTAACCCTTGAGTAACCTCCATCTAGTCAACTTAACCTTCCCCTGAAGTTAAGTGGCGAAAATTGGAGGTAGGAGGGGACATGATGGGTTGTACCAACACCCAACCCATCCCCTCTACATTCCCCTAGATAAGAGATGCCATCCATTAGTGAAGGTCACCTCTTCTTTAGTGAGATTCCCCCATGTACTCTGGGGACACCCATGTGAAGAAAGGAGAAAGAGGCATGGGTCACCTGTCTTGTTCCCATTTAACTCTTTTTTTTATTTCTCCCATGAGAAAGTGGAGTCACATGAGAGGAATAAGGAGTACCCTTGGGAATGGAGAGTGACATAAGCCACCAGGACAGAATAGTGGTTTTGGGGAAGGGTGAGGAGGTGACAAGTGTCACTTCCCCATTTCTCAAAATTAAAAGAAAGAGAATTTGGGTTATTTATTTTAAAATTTTGGGATGAGAGGGAGTTAGTTGAATTTTGGGAAAAACTTTCATTTTTGCCTTACCAAAAATAGAGAAGTTAGTTTGGAAGATAGAGAAGGGAGAGGGAGTTGGTGGCTAAGGTTGGAAGTGAACTCTGTGGACTCTGCAACAGCTTCATTCCAGGAGGGCTTTGCAAGGTTGGTCTGAATTTTACCTTTGTTTTTGTAGAACTGAAATGTGTATGAAATGTGTGTGAAATATGTGTTTAGATTTGTTTTCTGTGGGGTTCTTGTCGGGTTGTTTGACAGAGCGTCTCCCACTTGGGAGAAATGCTCATCAAGTTTGGGGTAGGGGAGGAGAGATCCTCCTCGGGTGCATACCTGTTTCCATCTTTTGGGATGTTGAAAGCCTTGAGGGCATGTATCTGTGACTGTATTTTTGACTTGAGAGTCCTATACAGATTACTTAAAAATTGTGATCACACTTGGTTGAGACCAAGAGAAATTTATATTGGTTCATTTATCTGTCAGGGTGACACTCTGGAGTCGAGTGTGTCCACTCTCCTGCCCCTTATGAAACTCACTGTAGTTGAGTTTCCGTATTGTGTAAATTACCCACGGGTGTATGTGTGCTTTGGGATTGTTGTTGTTTCTGTTGTGAAGTGGAGTGTTTGAGTATCCAGGTGTGAGTATGGTCTCCCTAGCTCGGGGGTGACCCACTTGCGGGTCTACGGTAGGGAGGAGAGCTAGATGAGTGGTGTTTTCTTCTTTGTTTGTCTTTGATACGCAGGTTTTCTCTTGGAGCTTCTGGTTGGCTATTTATGAAGAAATAGTTCATCTTCTTTGTCATGAGAATTAGGCCTAGTTCATTTCATAGAGGAGAGAACACCTCTCTGGTTATTGTTGTAAATTAATGTTATTCTGGGAGTGAAGAAAATCACCTCCCTGATCTTGTTATCATTGGACTTTTATTTGGTTGTCATAAGTTATCAGTTGTATACTGTTTGGGAGAAGAAAGTTCACATCTGGGAAGTTAAGTGGTGGTATTCATGATTGAGAAGCTGTAATATGAATGTGCTTAAATTTTAAGTTGATGTTTGCAACCTTTGTTCAATAGCAATTTTTGTGTTTCAAGTATTACTGAAAGGAAAAGTTCATTTTTGCAATCTAATCTGAGCTGTTTACATTTGAAAGTTTGGAATTGCTTAACTAGTTGAAATGCTAGTTTTTATAGTTCAATGTTAAAATGGAAAAGACAGTTTTAAATGTTTGAGTTATTCTCCATATTTAGTGGATTCTGTTAATTTAGAAGGATTAGAGGAAATCTAGCATGTTTATATATTCTGTTTGTAAATTTAAGAATTCTTAAATGTTTATGAAAATGGAAATATATACTTATAATAAGGGGATAGCTATTTACCATTTCTACCGATTAAGTGAAATTGGGATATATATATATATATTATGACATTATCTTTATAACAGGTTGATTTGGAGAAAATGAATTAAGTAGTGAATTTGAGAACTTTAGGAATTATATAACTACATATAAGAATATATATATATAAATATATTTATATATATATAGAGATATATATATATTTCACATTTTGAGTAATTTTCATTTTTATAGAATAATAGGGAAATTGAAAGTAATTATCATTTTTTTTATGAGTTTGAATGATATATATCAATATAAAAATAGATATATATATATATCTATATATATGAAATATATATATATATAAATATATTATCGTTGATTTATATATATATATATATATATATATATGAATATATATATATATATATATTATTGTTGATAGAAATCAACGAATAGCACCATATGAATGACTGTCAAAGTTTAAGCCGCGGGAGAAAACACAGTCGCGGTTTATAATGGGCGGTGGGGAGAAATCCCCACCGCAGGCCCTCACATGTACATGGAGGTGCGGAGTGGGGCGGAGCCCCACCCACACCCCACGTCGTGGGAATGTGGGTGGGGCTCCGCCCCACTCCACATCCCCCCTTCCCCTTATGCCTCCCGCGGCCTGCACAGGCCCGCCGCTCTGCGGCCACCGCCGACCCTGTCCGCCGCTCTGCGGCCACCGCCGACCCTGTCCGCCGCTCTGCGGCCACCGCCGAGCCTGCTTCTCTGTCACTGCGGCCACCGCTGCCCATGGCCGCCATCGGCTGTGGAATCTAAAGCAAATAAAATGTTAGGGCTTTGGCCCTAACATATGATTGGTTTATTTGGAAAATAAATACATTTTTATAGCTCTATATATAGGCATATATATATACTATATATGTCCATGTATATAGCTATATATATAATAAAATAATGATTATATATCTATCTATATATTTATATATAAATAGATATATACATAGAGATATATACATATATAGTGGTAAACCAATTTCGTCCTTTACATAGACATTAAAATATATATATATATATATTTTATATATATATATATATATAGATATATATATATATATATATATATATATATATATATATATATATATATATATATATATATATATATATATATATATATATATATATATATATATACATAGGAGTAAATCTATGAACCATGTTATTGGGCCCTCGTTTAAAATCGTTATAAACTATGTCTCATGGATATAGAGAAAAAAAAAAAAAAATTATAACAAATTATATTTTCACAGTAGATGTTATTAAGTGTTGAACACAACAACCAAAGAAGTGATATTACCATGATCAGGGTTTTATAAAGTGGAGAGCCTCCTACATCTATTTACAACGTTATACGAGTCACAATCAGTGTATTAATAGTCGTTAATAGTAATAGTAACAACAGTAATTATAAACAAGAGAAAATAAAATTATAATGTAAAAGAGAGTTAAGGAATATTCAGTGATACTCTGGAAAGAGTTTCTCGGAAGTTTCAACTATCAACGTAATATCAATCACCCGGAAAATGAAGAGGAAAATTACAGATCACCTTGCTCAAAAGAACACTGGAAATAAACTTAAGAAGCCACCACTGACAATCCATGTGGCCATTTTAATCTCAACTGTAGCAAACGACCTCATAAGTAAACCTGTAAGAGAGTCCGAAGAAGAAAAACTAACATTGGAAAACACAGAGGAGAAAATGCGCGACTTTTCCCACATAGGATAAGAGAACTAAGTTGACGGACCCTTCTGCTAAATCTGCTTAGGAACAAGTTTAATAAGTACATACGAAGAGGAGGAACCTAGATCGGGGAAGATTAGGAGACCGAGTCCAGCGAAATAGTAAACCAGCCTTTGTGACCTAGATCATCCTGAAATTAGGTTTAAGATCAACAATAGCTGCAGTGATAACCCTGATTGACGTAAATCATGAAGAAACGACAGGATGCACATAAAGAAAGCATAGAAAACGAAAGAGAGAGAGAGACCGAAATATAAACACACTAAATTAACAAAGAAATAGTTAAGGTAAGGGCGATAAAGATACAATCAAAATTAAGAACTTGTGAAAAGGGAAGAGAGAGCAACCAAACCGCCTTGTTGAAAATGCTAAGTCATAGGAGGAGTATGTTTCAGGAAACAAGAGAGGAGACAGACAACCGTGCCTGGCTGAAAAATGACTAAATAGGGAGATCACTAGCCTGTTTAGTCGGAACAAGGCGTCGTGGGAAGTTGTTACTCTATCAGCGAACCACGTGCGTAAATGAGTGCAGCGTAATTCCCACTAACGCCGTAAGGCATTATGCTACCGAAAATTGCCGAGGGTTTGATTTAAGAACTTTGGTAATCTCACTCTTGCAATGACGTTAGCAGCGTTGTATAGACCCTCTTGTTGATCTGTATGCTTCTGGTTGCATGCAATTGTACTTGTATTCCGCCGAAGAGTGTAGTGTTTCGCCATGAGAGAACATCGTCGAGCATGCGTACGCATGCAAAGGGGGTTTTTAGGACAGTGTGATAAAAGTTTTTCATATCTCGTGTCATAACCACATAACAGATGTGGCTATGACACGTGCGATGTGTGTTGAGACCACATGGAAAATGTGGGCATGACATTTTCTCTATTCCGAGTTATGCCACTTAAGACATCAATAGACTCTTCGAGAAAACCAAATACTCACATATCATTCTCTATTGATTAAACTACAACAGGAATGTAAATATACATATATCACAAGGTAATGACATGCTCAAGTCTATATGGCACAGATAGATATATACTTAACACATATAGCTTCGGCCTCTAAAGAATACATCATAATAAGCATTGATATAACAAGTATTCATCTTAGAATAGATGCAATATGTTGTTTACCATACTGGTAGATCTACAGTAATGATAAAGGTTATATAAAGAAATATATGACTACAAACACATCATAAAGAACCTGATAGATACTTGTACAAATGCTTGAGCTTCACTATCTCTGCTTCTATTCTCCAAAACTTCTATAGCTATCCACTGTCCATCCTCACACACTTCTTTCCTATTCTCTCTTATTCTTTTTCCCGTCAATTGAGCTATTCTAAGGTAACTTTGATGTTCTCTATCCTCCCTACTCACCGCCAACTCTCCCTTAAAGTGTCTCCCTTTAATGATAATCTTTTTGCAAAATAATATCTCACTCTATGATACTGCTAGTGACTTAACTCAGTCGTGGCTAAAAGTACTCAGCAAGATTCATAATGAGTTGCCCCACTTCCATTTTTCACTCTTATAGTTGCAAACTTTAATGAATGCATAACAGTCCGTAACGATTTAGTCTTAACTGACACCAAGTTTTAAGCAAAGTTCCCACATGTCGATGGGAGGATGGCTGCTCCATGGCTCGTCGGTTGTGGCAGTTAAAACCACAGTCCTCCTCATAAGGATGAGGCTGACACTTATTTAAAACATAACTGATCTCTTAATGATCAAAACATGTGGTTCGACCCACCTCTATCACTAATGAAGACTCTCCTAAAAATAAGCCTTCGGCTTCTATAACACCATCGACTCATTATGAGGTATTATCCTCATTCGATGCTAAGGCATTTACATATCTGATTACATCAAATATAATTCTCTTAACATTGCCTCTATATTAGATAGTTATGGTTTAATCAATAAAATAATAATATTTAAACAAGGATTACAGATAATGTGATTGGGTTGAGCTTGTCTCCCCATCACAATCCATCGACAATAATCACGCATTCTTAACTCGACGAAATCGTCTTAACGTTTAAGAATCGTTTATAATACGTCAAGATACTTAATAAAATAAGATAACCATTTTACGACAATTTATGTCGTAATATTTACGTTTAATGTAAATAACCATAGTTCATATTCAAATGACGTCGTTAATTCTACTAACAACCATAACGACTTTCTATGACTTACAAAGATTTGCAAGGTATCAACTACCTGTCGATTGGGTTTATTAGTAAATTGACAAGTTAAGGCTTACCTTTCACAACACATTGGTTCACACTTTTGTTACACATCATACTCATCTTTGGCAAATAGACCACTCGTAACTCGAGGTCTATATCTCTCTCCTCAAAAGATACTCTCTCTCTCTTTTCTCTGAGAGTCATTTGAAAACCTGTATTTCTATATCAAACTTATAACCAACAAATTATGATCAGTGTATCATTGTTCAAACAATAAATCAAATCTCATAATGCAAATATTAAATTGACAATAACATAATCATTTCCATGATTTCATAAATGATATTCAATATAATCCATGTCTTTCCTTGATCTTAATCTAAACATCAGAATAGATTTAATTATGTCCAAGTAAAAGTAAAAAGTAATAATAGGACAAAATTAGGGATGTAACAATGATAGCTCACCTAACATAGACATTTCAAATTCTTTCTACATTTCTTTTGCAAACTTCTTACACATCTCATCATAACCACAAAAGATTATATCATCAATGTACACAACAACAATTAGAATTATTTCACCTTCAATTTTGATGTAAAGATTACTATCTGCGGTACCTTTCTTGAAACCCTGGTGGAGTAAGTACTTATCCAACCTTGCGTACCAAGCCCTAGGGGCTTGTTTGAGACCATACAGAGCCTTCTTAAGTCTGCAGACCATGTTTGGGTCTTTTGATAACTAAAATACACCAGGCTACTCTATGTACACTTCTTCTTCTAAGTCACCATTCAGGAAGGTAGATTTGACATCCATCTGATATACCTTGAATCCCTTATGCACTATAAAAGCAAGAACCATTTCGATTGCTTCCATTCTTGCCATTGGAGCAAATGTCTCCTCATAGTCAACACCTTCAACTTGTGAATAACCTTTGCAAACTAGTCTTGCTTTGTTTCTGACCACTTCTCCATCTTCATTCAACTTGTTCTTGAATACCCATTTTGTACCTATCACATTCTTGTCTACAGGCCTTGGCACCAACTCCCAAGTCTGAATCATCTCTATCCAATTTAGTTCTTCTTCCATAGCTTATATCCATCCTTCATCCTTGCTAGCCTCATCAAAATTTTTAGGTTCTACGAGCTTGATAGTAAAGAAAAAATTACTTGTTCATTTTCCCTTGCAAATCTTCTTCTTGTCTGTACTCCTTCATTCTTGTCTCTAATGATCTGATTTCTAAATGATTTTTCTAAACATACTTGGCAGTCTTCTCTTGCATTTCTTCCTTTTCTTCAACTTTTTCTTCTTATTTTGTGCAGGTAAGTTCATCTAACCAATAATCTTCTTGCTCATCTGTGATTTTTTGTGACTCTTCATCCACTTTAACATTTTTACTCTCAACTATCTTCCTCAAACTTTTTTTGTAGCATTTGTAGGCTTTGCTCCTGGTTGAATATCCAAGAAAGATTTCCTCATCAGCTCTTGAGTCAAACTTTCCTAGACCTTCTTCATTTCTTTTGATGTAGCATTTACTTCCAAAAACTCTGAAATACTTGACTGATGCTGGTCTTCCATACCATAACTCATAAGGTGTTTTGGTACTATGCACTCTTAGTTGTCCTTTGTTAAGAATGTAAACAACAGTATGGATTGCCTCTTTCCAATATGTATCAAGAAACTTGGCTTCACTCAACATTGTTCTACCCATCTCCTGAACTATTCTATTCTTTCTTTCCACTACTCCATTTTGCTGAGGAGTTCTTGCAGAAGAATAATGCCTTTTTATTCCACGTTCTTCACAAAATTCCTCAAACTCACTTGAGAAGAACTCACCACCTCTATAAAACCTTAGACACTTGATTCTAGCATTCATTTAATTTTCAACCATGGACTTGAAAATATTAAACCTACTAAAAGCTTCTAATTTTTCTTTGAAGATGGTAACCCATGCCATTCTAGAGAAATCATCAATAAGAAACATGAAATACCTCTCACCTTGTAGACTCTTTATCGCAATGGGTCCACACAGATTGATATGAACCAGTTCTACTGCCCTTGAGATGAACACTCTTTGGACTTGAATCTTATAATTGTCTTCTTCCCCAGCTGACATTCCTTGCATAAGGTGCTTGCAGGCTTGATGATCTTTGGCATGTCTCTTACTGCTTGCATGGAGCTGATCTTCACAAGATTATCAAAGTTTATGTGCCCCATCCTTTTGTTCCACAACCAACATTCATTTGTTTGTCCTAGAATATAAGTCCATTCATTAATTACCTTTAGATTATACAAGTTGCCTTTTGTCTTAGATCATTCTTCCACCAATTTTCTAGACTTTTCCCTTTTGATTTCACATCCTTG
This sequence comes from Cunninghamia lanceolata, assembly GCA_027924645.1. Classification (NCBI taxonomy): domain Eukaryota; kingdom Viridiplantae; phylum Streptophyta; class Pinopsida; order Cupressales; family Cupressaceae; genus Cunninghamia; species Cunninghamia lanceolata. Next base: position 2,079,118 of record BSBN01000030.1, read on the forward strand.
ATCACGAAATGTGAGACTATATCCTTTGCTACACATTTGACTTACACTCAGAAGATTATGCTTGAGACCTTCTACATAAAGAACATCATGAGTCTAAGACTTTCCATCAATACTTATGGTACCTTTTCTAGTGATTTTTGTAGAAGAGTTATCTCCAAACCTGACCAGTCCACCATTCCACTTACCAAGATTGATGAATTTGCTCTTGTCACCTATTATATGAGTTTAGTCAAGACAATCTGTCTAGAGATACTAGTCAAGCAAGTCAAACTATAGGATGAGGTAGTTTCTAAGTCAAGTTAGAAGTGTGTGAACACACGACTATATTTATTGCAAACTTCTATTTATAGAAAAACTTTGGCCAAAGTGATGCATTTGTCTCTACATGCATTAGTTGGTTCACCATGTCTAGATTGTATAACCTATCAAAATGGTCATACTTAGCTAGAAGATTGTTTAGAGTTGTTTGGTCAATTGAGTTACGTAGGACACGACACTAGGACTCAGATGGCAACCTATTGGTTCCTTATGTCTATAATCTTCGTGAAGGGTAGGGCCACTTCCAGATGGAAGATGAGCGGGGGACCACCGGTCAGTGGTTGGAGGAAAAGCACTTGGATGATGCTCTCCCTCTATAGCAGAAGACTCGTCGAGACTTGTGAGAGAGATACCAAGATTCCAGATGTAGTATATGTCATGTTATGACTTATGATTGTTTAAATTATGTAAACTTATTCATATTGCCAAGTGCAGATTATTTGTAAATGCAAAGTGAAATGATTTCGCTATGATTTTATCTTTGAATATATTGTATTTTCAAGGTTGAAAAATATTTAGAAAAGATATGCATTTAATTCTATGTGATTATGCAAATGTTAAAAAAAAAATTCTCTCTTGGTTAAACATGTTCATTTACTTAGTAAATTTGGTGAGTAATTCCAAGTTGTACAAGACTTGGTTTGTTACATATGGTATCAAAGCTATTAGGTTCAAAACATGGACCTAGGAGCTTACTATGAGAAAACTTGTCAACATTCAGCAGATTGGCTAATGTTTGAAAATTGGTTTTATGCCAGAATGGTGTGGAGAAGAACCAAGAAAAATGCTAGGAAGTCTATTCCCCAGAACTTACCCAAGATAGTGGTTAAGAAAGAACCAACTAAGCAGGTAAAACTCCAAGAACATATTAACTATGTTGAGGGTGCATGGCTAGAGGACTCTAAAACTTTGGCTAACCCTCTTAAGCATATTCGACTAGAAAAGAAATGACACAACAAATTGGCTAAGAAACCTATTATTTCTACTTGTGTAGTTAAACCGAGTAAACCGTCTACTAGTCACGACATGCTATTTGGGTGTGGTCATGATGCCCCGGCCTTAGGAAAAGAGGTGTTGGAGGAGTATCTGCATGTACATCCACCCTCTAAGTTTGTTTTACTAGATTTTGATGGGGAAGAGGAACCTGAGGAATGTCCTTTAACCGACAGTGACATGTAGTCTTATTGTGTTATCTATCTAAGTAAGGAGGTATTTATACCTAGAATAAACTATCATTAAGATGAGATTGTTTTGCACAAATCTGAGTTTTGTGAATAGATTTATTGATGAATTTTAAATTAATGAGATGCATTATTTCTGAATTCTTATCTATAAATATGAATATCAGGTGTGCTATAGAGTATCATCATGGTTCGAACTCGAACACATCTTAAAGATAGTTAAGGAGAGTTGAATCCTTTTGAAAACCCAATGACTAAGCTAGATCAGATATTGACCATGTTGAATGAAACCAAGGTAAGGCTTGGAAACCTAGAACAGGAAGTTAGGGGCCAAGACATACCCAAAGGAGAAAAAGAGGACTCACATGTAGGGGATGATGATTATGCCCATGAACCTAGTTCTCATAGTGAATGAAGGGAGGATGTTGATAATATTAAGTCTCAAGAAGAAAGGAGAAATAGACTTGCCTTAGAGATGTCGAGAGACATGAAGAAAGTGAATCCACCCAAGTTCAATGGAACAATAAGTGGTGATGTTGCAAAAGCTTGGTTGATAGAGATGGAAACATATTTTGAGATCAAAAACTGCTTGAGATAACCAAGGTAGTATGGGGTGCCTATCAATTGGCAGGTGAAGCATCCACATGGTGGATGAACAAGAGAATGAAACTGGGGATAAGTTCTTTGAGCTTAACCTAGAATGAGTTTGTGGTCATATTTCGATAGAGGTGGTTACCACAGCTTTTCTTTAACCAAAAGCTAACAGATTTTTAGAATCTATGACAAGGAGAAATGTTAGTGGTTGAATATTGGGAAAAGTTCATCTTTCTCCTGAAGTATGTGCCACAATATCAGAAGGATGAAAGGTTCCAAATCAAAAAATTCATCATGGGTCTGAATGCCTAGATAGGTGGAGAAGTAGATGTGCATGGTCCTACCACTATGGACCATGTTTTTGAGAAGGCAATCAAACAAGAGAAAAAATTGAAGATAATTTTTGCATATCGCGAGAAGAATCACAAGAGGTTTAAGAAATCACAAGATTCTCAACCTTTCAAGAAAAGGAATGATAAATAGGATGTGAATAAGAAAAGTGACAAGGGCTTCAGAATAATAGGAATGGACCTAGAAATGAGAAGAAAAATAATTTCTGGAAGAATGATAATAATACAAGCAAACCTGCTAAAAAGTGAGGACCTTCTAGAGGATGTTTCTCTTGTGGTGGAGATCATTATGCAAATCAATGTCTAACCAAGAACCAAGGAGTTCAATAGCATAGTAACGCATTACCTACCCAGCAAGCAACTTTTCAATAGAGGATCCATGCGGCATTGGACAATCACTAGGTGAAGTACCAGATTACTCCCATAGAGATGACAGGTACTTTGTTCGGAGTTCCTATTTCTATTTTAATTGATATTGGAGTAGTTGAAAGTTTTATTTCTCCAAGAGTATTGAATAAATTTCCTAGAAGAGCCCAATATATGGATAAACCCTGGTCAGTTGAATATGCTAACTAGACTAAAGCTCAAGTAGAGCAATCCCTGTTTGAAGCCAAAATTGATCTTCCTAGTTTTTCAACTGAGGTGAATTTGTTTGTAGCCCCCTAGGTTTCTATGATGTTATCATAGGAATAAATTGGCTATGGAAACATAGGGCCAATGCTGACTATTTTGCAAAAATACTTGAGTGTCTAGACGATGTAGGAAACAAAGTCTATTTGCAAGGCACACAAAGAGAAGTCAAGATCAGACCAATCTTTGTTATGCAATTGAAGAGGGCTAGGCGAAAAAGATGCCAAATTTTTCTAGTCAAAATGGAATTAGTAGTAGAGGATCCTAGTAAATAAAAGATACCCTTGGAGAACTATCCTTTCCTTCAAGACTTTTAGGATGTCTTCCCAGATGAACTTTCAGGGTTACCTCCGAAGAGAGATTTTGTTTTTACTATTGATATAATACCTAGATCTGAGCTGATATCAAAGGCGCCATATTGTATGACTACTACGGAGTTGATGGAATTGAAACCCCAACTTTAGGAGTTGTTGGCTATAGGGTTGATTAGACCTAGTGTTTCACCTTGGAGAGCACCTGTGATCTTTGTCAAAAAGAATGATGGAACCTTGTGTCTGTGTATAGACTATCGTATGCTCAACAAAGCAATGATAAAGATTAAGTATCCTCTACCACGTATTGATGATCTTTTTGATTAGATGCGAGGTGCAATAATGCTCTCTAAGATCAATCTATGATCTGGATACCATCAGCTAAGAATAAAAGATGAAGATATTCATAAAACAACTTTCAAAACAAGGTATGGACATTATGAGTTCATAGTTTTACCATTTGGACTTACGAATGCCCCTACAACATTCATAAATTTGATGAACAATTTTTTTGGAGATTGCTTGGATAAATTTGTTCTAGTGTTTCTAGATGACATTCTTATATATTCTAAGAATGAGGAAGAACATTTGCAGCATTTGCGGTTAGTTCTGCAGTGACTGAGGGAACATAAGTTGTATGGGAAGATTTCTAAGTGTATGTTCTTTTAGAAAGATATACAATATCTGGGACATATAATATCAGCTAAAGGAATTTAAGCTAATCCCGCGAAGATCAAAGCTATACTTGAGTGGCCTGTGCCAAAGAATGTGCATGAAGTGTGCAGTTTTATGGGGTTAGCTAGATATTATAGGAAGTTTGTTTTTAACTTTTCTAAGATTGCAAACCCAATAACTTCGCTTCAAAGAAAAGGAAAGCATTTTGACTGCTCAGAAAAATGTCCGGAGGCATTTAATTAGTTAAAAGAGAGGTTGACAACTACACCAATATTGAAAGTTCCTGATCCAGAAAGTTAATTTGTTGGAATCACTGATGCCTCAGGAGAAGGTTTAGGAGGAGTGCTTATGCAGAATGGGAAAGCGATAGCCTATGAATCTAGAAATCTAAGAGCATATGAGTAGAATTATGCTCCTCATGACTTAGAGTTAGCAGCAGTTGTGCATGCTTTGCAAGTGTGGTGACACTATTTGCTAGGAAAGCCTTTTGAACTGAAGATGGACCATCAAGGTATTAAGTATATATTTTCCCAACCTCATATGAATGCTTGACAAAGAAGACGGTTGGAATTGATATTCGACTATGACTTTGAGATAAGTTATATCAAAGGTAAAGAGAGCTGAGTAGCAGATGCTCTGAGTTGACAGAGGCATATCTCATCGATTGTCTCTATCCAATCAAACTTCAAAGATTTAATGTTACAAAATTTTGCAAGTGATGAGTACTATGAGCAAGTTAAGCAAACTCTCATAGTAAATCCTCAAGACTCAATGTATGATGGGTTATATTTTGAACTAGGTGGGCTTTTAAGATACAGAGGAAGGATGTATGTTCCAAACTTTGTAGAATTAAGAAACCTTGTGTGGAAGGAAGTTCATTCCGCACCATATTCAAGTCACCTTGGAGTAACCAAACTCTTAGCTAATGTGAATCCTCTTTATTTCTAGAAAGGAATGAAGAATGACACTGCAAGTTTTGTAGCAAGTTGCCTAGAGTGCCAGAGAGTCAAGGTTGAGCATTGGCATCTAGCAAGACTTCTGTATCCGCATGATATTTCAGAGTAAAAGTGGTAGGTCATTAGTATGGACTTTGTGCAAGGTCTCCCAATGTCTCAAAATAGACATGATGCTATTTTAGTGGTGGTGGACAAGCTCACCAAGGTAGCTTATTTTATACCTAGGAATCTAACGGATGGATCACCAGTTTTAGCTTGCAAGTTTGTGCAAGAAGTGTTTAGATTACATGGAGTTCTTGAGAAAATTATCTCAAACAAAAATGCATGTATGACATCAAGATTTTGGCAAAATTTGTTCTCAATGCTAGGAACTCAACTCAATATAAGCTTGACTTATCACCCTGAGATAGATGGTCAGACTGAGAGGGTAAATCAAGTTCTAGAAGATTTGTTGTTGATGTATTGCATGGATTAGCAATACAAGTGGGAAGAATATCTACTACTTGTGGAGTTTGCATATAACAACTCCTATCATTCTACTATTAAGATGGCTCCATTTGAAGCATTATACGGAAAAAGATGCCAAACTCCTATAAACTGGGATAAGCTAGAAGATAAGATTAGTATTGGTCTAGAAATGTTATCATAAATGGAAGAACATATCAAGCTGATCATAAATAGATTGGCGGAAGCAAATGATAGATAGAAAACTTATGTTAATGCCTACCACACACCAAGGCAATTATCAATTGGAGAAAAAGTTCTTTTGAGGATCAAACTGTAGAAGAGTGCCATAAAGTTTGGAAAGTCTTCCAAACTAGCTCCTTGATATGTACGACCCTTCGAAGTTCTTGAAGTAATCAATCTGCTTGCCTACATAATCACTCTACCACTAGCTCTTTGTTGGGAATTAAGGTGTCTCAACCTTGGTAATTCCTTGCATTATTAATGTTTGTATTTATTATTTAATTGCCTATGTTGTAAATAATTGTAAATTCCATATTGTCATATTGTGGGATGTGGCATGGTGATGTGTAAATCCTACACGGAATATGACAACTTGTAATTTTGTCCTCACATGAGGAGATAGGCGTCCCACTTTGTGGTAGGAGCATTTTGCCATGTATCGACATCTTCCATGTTGTGTAAGTGAATCTTGACCAAAATGGTTATGATAGATTCCTATGATAGAATCTATGGCATGTAAGAGTCAGAAATAGAAGGTTGTAAGATAGGTGAAGACATGTGTCATGAAGCATCTTTGAAAAAGGCATATTTGGGCGCCACAAGGTGGACTATGACATGTTGTAAGAGAATATGCTATTTATAGCCTGTGTATGACAGATTCTCTTACAGTTGTAAGTTGTAACCGCTATGACAGATTCTATGACGGTCGTAAGTGTCATAAGAGCATCTGTCATAGCCCATTTTGGAAATAGGTGACCTCTTTGGGATGGGAGTTGTGGACAAGTGTCAGGCACATTCTACAATGTTGACCAAGTATCCTTAGGTGTGGGTTTTGGTCCATGAAGCCAAGTTGGACACCCATCCCAAGAAAAGGTCCAATATTGCCTTGTATTTTCTATATAAACAGGTGCTTGGAGGAGTAGAGGTATCATAGGTTTTACAGGTATTGTTATGTTGCTGGTTTGACTCTAGACATGAGTGTCGAAGACCATTGAAGCTTACTGTTGACATTTCTTCTGAATCAGCATTAGGGTTTGCCACTTCTAATGCACAGGCAGATTCAGGCCAACTGAATACAGGAGGTTGCGTGAGCTCCTCCCCTTCACTTCTGGTTCTGCCGCACTAAGGGGGGTATCCCTATAACTCAAGATGTAACCTTGACTAGCTCAAAGATAGAAAGATCTAACTTGACAACAACAGGCAGAATACTCTCATGTATGGACCAAGATCTGCATGATAGATCACAAGGCTGGCAACATTCTTGGACATGATGTCTGGTTGGGTATGAGAGCATGCAGGGGGTTCCTAATCCTACTCCTACAACTAACAGGTGGAAGTATGAAATGGTTTGATATGAATTTGGATGCAAAGCTGGACAAGGTGTATGACACAAGAACACAGCATGATTGGTGCCTATCCAGGGCTTGGAGTCGGTAGACATACACCTGTGAATGATCAGCATGAATAGCTAAAACCGGATTTCAGGGGGATACACATGATATCTGCCTTACAGATATCTCCCAATATAGAGTGTTGAGCTATCTCTACTTATGGCATCCCTACTGCAGTATACCCTTCCCAATGTTCAACCTGAAAACAGTTTAATCTGCCCCTTGAGCAGAGGTTAAAAGATCAGACATTCAACATAGGAATTCTATGCTCTAGAATCTAAACATCACACAAATATCCAGATCCAGAAGAAGAATACATGCAATACTGGAGACAGAATTAACACAACACATGCTAAGATAGCATTACTCATATAAGATCAACCATGAAACCAGTGGATTCATGCCAAGTCCTACAACAGGAGATACATAAACTCACAAGATCAAGCTGTACAGAGCAACCAGATCAGCTGGTTTTGGATTACAGAGCCAAAAATCCACAACTTTCAACAACCTTTCAAACGAGCAGGACCACCTGCTTATAACAGCCAGGTAGGTGCTCAGCAATTAATTACATGGTTGACCAAAATTTCGCCAGATACACAGTATCAGGAAAATGGCGCTCAAACACAACCAGATTGGCGCCCAAACTTGAATGCAGCAGGTAGGGGAGGAGACAGGAAGATTTCTCGAGCCCTGCGCCCCTGTCCGCTGATGTACACCCTCAGTCGGGTACAGGATCCATCCACGCCATCGCCCATACCTCTGCAACAATCGCCATTAATGGTGCACCAACCCGCGGCCTTGGGAAGAACATCATACAGACTATCGCAAGCATTTCCCGCCGAGATTCATCATCATGATGTTTGAAAATGTAGGATAACAATATCCCACATGCACCCCGCGATGACCTCAATAACACTTTATATACTAGGTCATGAGCATATATCATGTCGGTGCTTTCGCTCCTGACAACACTAGTATATAACCTCATCATCATCATCCTCCAGCAGCATGATATCCTGTTGTTCGAAATATCACCCTGACGTCATCATGATATTTGAAATATACCCTTCATGATAATCGGCACAACCTGATCCATCGGAGGAACATCCTCCTGCTGAGCTTATTCCAAAAGTCTGGCCGATGAACATCCTGATGACGTCATCATCATATCCTGCTGACGTCATCATCATATCTGCCTACTGTGCACCAACCCGCATATCCGGATGACGTCATCATCATGTTTGCAAATATCAGGAGGTCTCTTCAAGATGATCAGTGTTAGAAATATGACCCCCCCCGGACCTTGATGACGTCATCATCATATTAACATCATCATGATATTCGAAAGACAACCGGATATTTGGAAATATCCTCCTGATGCTCAAATATCAGGTTGCACTGTAGCTCCTCTATAAGATCGGGGTGATAACTGAATATGATGATGATGCTTGAAAAGATCACCCCCCGGAGATAATGCGCGAAGCCAGCAGGCGGATACCTCCTTGATATCAGCATCATCATGATGCTCGAGCAAACATATATCCGGGTGATATGAAAATATCACCCCTTCCTTCGGAATATCATGATGCAGATAGGCAGATAAAAAGATATCACCCTGATATAAGGATGACGTCAGCATCATCAGGATGTCAAAACAACGAACAAGAAGTGATACAACATCATCAGGATGATATTGACTAAGATCATCCTGACGTTCAAAATATGATGACCCTAGTGAATATCGGGTCGCACTTAGAACTCTTCGACAACATCATCAGGATGATATTAACCAAGATCACCCGATGATAAAATATCACCCCGGCGAAATATCATGAAGGCAGAAAATATGATGACCTCCGCAAGCAGCAGGATGATAACTGGAAATATGATGATGATGACGACCCTTAGGAAAAAACAAGTTAGGTCGAGCAACTCAAAGAATAACCCCTTCAGAATAACGGGGCAACATCATCATCATGTTTGGGCAAGGTGATAAATGCAAGATCACCGGATACTTCAAAAAATCACCCTCGCAAGCAGATCAGGGCGCACTGTAGCTCATCAGCATCATCAGGATAAAACCCAAACATCACCCGACAGCGAAATATGATGATGACGATGAGAAAACCGGTCGACGGAGAACATGATGATGCTGACCTTCATTGAAACAAACATGATGATGATGACCTCCTCCTCAAGAAAAAATGATGATGCAGCTGAAAAATGCTGAGGAGGTCCATCACTTAGAACATTTTTTGGATACTTAGGGAGAGTGCCTGAATGAAAATTGCTCAAAAAACTACCAGTCAATTCAGGCACTAACACTTACATTGCAAGTGTATTGTAAACATATTTCAGATTTGTTAACACATTGTGCAGGTTTCTGAGTGTGGGGTTTTTCACTCGATAAGGGTTTTCCCCACCATAAATCTTTGTCTCTCTTCTTCTGTCTTCTTTCTGGTTCATGTGTATTGCTGCAATATCTCATTTATGTGTTACATATTGCTGTAGTTGTAAGGATTAATTTGAATTTGCATAGCCCTCTCCTCATTAGATTAGTGTAGGAAGCGACTTCCGCACACCTAGATTTCTTTCAATTGGTATCCGAGCTTGATCACCTTTGGTCCTAGTTGTTGGGTAGGGTTTTTTTGAGCTGATCTTAAGTTGAGTGGGAGCATGTGTAGAGTATTCTGAATCTTATTACAGCAAGGAGATGGCAAGCACATCCAGAAGGATAGAGGTGGAGAAATTCAATGGCACAAATTTTGAGCTGTGGAAGCTCAAGATAGAAGACATGCTTGTCAACCAAGACCTATGGGAAACTATATCTGGTATAAAACCAACCGCAATGTCATAAGATGATTGGGATCTAAAGGATCGAAAGGCTAAGGGTCTCATAAGACTTAGTTTAGTTGATTCTGTCCTGTTGAATGTCCATGAGGAGAAGAGCACAAAAGACCTTTGGAAGAAGTTTGGAGATGTTTATCAGGCTAAATCCCTGGTGAACAAACTTTTCTTGAGAAAGAAGTTGTATTCTCTTCGAATGGAGAAAGGAGGATCCGTTGCTGAGCATATGAATGCCTTTAACATGCTCATTGCACAATTGACATCCGTTGGTGTGAAGATGGAGGAGGAGGATCGTTGTATGACCTTGCTTTGTTCTTTGCCAAACTCATGGGATCATCTTGTCATGGCTATTGGAAGCACCACATCCACATTCAAAATGGAAGAAGTGGTATCTTTGCTGTTATCCGAAGAGATGCGGAGAAAGTCTTCTGAGGCAGCCAAAGAGGCTCTTGCAGTTCGTGGAAGACCCAAGGAGAAAGGGAAAAAGAAGGACAAGAAAGATGAAAAGGGTAGATCCAAATCTCCTGGAAAGTCCAAGTATCTTTGTTGGAACTGTGGGAGAACTGGTCATTTCCAAAAGGAATGCAAGGAGGAGAAGAACAAGAAGAAGAAAGCTCCTGATTCAAGTTCTGACAAGTCACAAGAAGATGGTGATACTTTCATTGCAACCTTGGCAACCCATGCATTTAATGATGTGTGGTTGATTGACTTTGGTGCATCATTCCACATGACCTTGTATTGAGACTGGTTTACCAAGTATGAGGAGTTTGATGGTGGAAAGGTGTATCTGGGTGATGACTCTCATCTGAAGATTGTTGGTCAGGAAGAGTCTCTATCCGATTCCTTGATGGACGAGTGAAGGGGATCTCTGGGGTTATGCACATCCCAGGTTTAGTACGGAACCTACTTTCTGTAAGTATGTTGAATGATGTAGGTGTGCAGGTTGTTTTTCAAAAGAAGAATGCAAGATGACTAGAGGAGCTATGGTGCTTGCTAAGGGTACTAAGAGAGGTACTCTATTTCAGCTGGAGGCATGCATTGTACAATGCAATAGTTCTTCTGACTCAAAGAAGAGGGCAACAGTCACTTCATCCCCACCATCTGAATGAGCAGTGAAGAAATCTATTGTTTCTACTTCTAATGGTTGTAATCGTGCATTGGAAGTTAAACTTCCTGTTGAAAAGACAATGTTATGGCATAAGAGATTTGGCCACATTGGTGAGAAGGGTCTGCGTACCCTGAAAAATAAGAACCTCCTTGATTGGTTAGATGATTGTAATCTTGAGTTCAACTTTTGCAAACATTGCATTTATGGAAAACAAAACCGTGTTCAGTTTTACTTGAGTTCTCACAAGTCTTCTAGTTTATTGGACATTATTCATTTTAATGTGTTTGGTCCTATTAATGTTGCTTTGTTATCAAAGTCTATATATTTTGTATCTTTTATAGATGATTACAGTAGAAGGATATGGATTTATTTTCTCAGAAGCAAATCTAAAGTCTATAGCAAGTTTACGGAGTTTAAGGCCTTTGCTAAAAATTAGACTGGTAAAAAGATTAAATGTTTGAGAACTGACAATGGTGTTGAGTTCTGTTCTACAGAATTCGATAAATATTGCAAGGAATTTGGGATTGAAAGACAAAAGACAACTCCATACACCCCACAACAAATTGGAGTTGCAGAGAGGATGAACGGGACATTGATGGAGAAGGCTAGGAGTATGCTTAGTGGAGCTGGCCTAGAACAAAAGTTTTGGGCTGAAGCTGTTGCCACTACTTGCTATCTGGTAAATAGATCTCCTACATCAGCTCTTGTTGGAAAGACACCCATAGAGGTGTGGTCTGGTAGAAAGCCTTCAATAAGGCATCTTCGTGTTTTTGGTTGTGAGGCATATGCACATGTGCCTAGGGAGAAGCGGTCAAAATTAGAGAACAAGGCGGTTAAGTGTATCTTCATTGGCTATGGTGTCGGTGTGAAAGGATACAAGCTTTGGGATCCTGTGGCTGAAAAAGTGTTGTATAGCAGAAGTGTCATCTTCAGAGAGCTTACACCTTCTTCCACGATTTTATAGCTAGAAGAAAAAGAAAAGAAAGAGGATGTTGTTCAGTTTCCTGCTACCCCTAAGAAGACTGAACAGAAAGATAATGTTGGACTTGATGATGAGGAGAGCTCTGGCATCTCTGAAAGCTCAGATGAAGAAGCTGAACCTCAACCTTAGCCCTTGAGGAGGTCTACACGGATAAGAAAGCAACCTAAAAGGTTTGGTTTTACATTGCTTGATTTTAGTTGTGCTTATTCTTTACTCACTAACAGTGATGAACCTAGAACTGTACCAAAGGCTTTGGACATGAAAGATGCATGTTCTTGGAAGGAGGCCATGGAGGATGAAATGGCTTCTTTGGAAAAAAATCAAACTTGGGACTTGGTGCCTTTGCCTCCTAGATGGAAACCCATTGGATGCAAATGGGTGTTCAAGAAGAAAATTGGTACAGATGGCAGTGTTGAGAAGTATAAGGCCAGATTGGTTGCGACGGGGTATTCACAAGTGGAGGGTATAGATTATGGTGAGATCTTCTCTCCCGTTGCAAAGCTGACATCCATTCGATTCCCATTGTCTCTTGCAGCAGCTTATGACTTGGAGGTAGAACAGATGGATGTGAAGACAAATTTCCTTCATGGTGATTTGGAGGAAGAAATCTACATGTCACAGCCAGAGCATTACATGGTGAAAGGTAAAGAGAATTGGTTTGCAAATTAAAGAAGTCTATGTATGGTTTGAAGCAATCTCCTAGGAGGTGGTACTTGAAGTTTGATGCCTTTGTGTTGTCAATTAGATTTGTGAGATTGAAATCAGATCACTGTGTGTACTTTAAGTTTGATGGTGATCGTATTCTCATTGTTTCATTGTATGTTCATGATATGTTGCTCATTGGGAAGGGTAAGAATATGATTTCTAATTTCAAATCTTAGTTGTTAGTACAGTTTGAAATGAAAGATTTAGGGGCAACCAGGTACATTCTAGGAATGGAAATAAGAAGAGATAGAGCTAACAAAAAACTTTGGTTAAGCCAGAGTATGTGAAGACGATGTTGGATAGATTCAACATGGCAGATTGTAGATCATTGCATGTTCCTGTTTCTTTGGGGACAAAGTTATTTGTTGAGGATTGTCCAAAATCTCCTAGTGAGGTGGAGGACATGAACAGAGTACCCTATGCTAGTGTTGTTGGTAGTTTGATGTATGCTATGGTCTGCACAAGACTAGACATTGCCCAAGCAGTGGGAGTCCTTAGTCAATTTATGGCTAATCTTGGACGGGTTCATTGGGATGCAGTTAAGCGAGTGTTCAGATATTTGAGGGGTACTTCTGAGTATCCCACATGTTATCATGGTAATATTATAGGACCTCCACATTCTGTTGATATTCATGGATTTGTGGATTCAGATTGGGTAGGTGACATTGACAGCAGGAGATCCACTAGTGCTTATGTGTTTACACTATTTGGTGGTGCTATTAGTTGGATAAGTAAGTGACAACCTATGGTTGCTTTGTCCATGACAGAAGATGAGTATATGGTAGCAACTCATGCTTGTAAGGAAGCCATTTGGCTTAAGAGATTGTCTTTAGATATTGGTGTTGATGCAGGTCAGATCACGATTAGTTGTGACAGTCAGAATGCGATTTGCCTTGCGAAGAATCCAACTTTCCATGCCAGAACAAAGCATATTGATGTTCAGTTTCACTTCGTGCGAGACATGGTACAGGATGGGAAGGTAAATTTGGAGAAGGTAGATACCTCAAAGAATGTTGCAGATGTATTGACGAAGCTAGTGAGCACAAAGAAGTTCATATGGTGTTCGGATTCTATTGGCCTCTTGGCCTATAGAAGTTAAATCCTATTATTCTATTGGCCCTTACAAGGTGTTCAACAAGTGGGAGAATGTTGGGAATTAAGGTGTCTCAACCTTGGTAATTCCTTGCATTATTAATGTTTGTATTTATTATTTAATTGCCTATGTTGTAAATATTTGTAAATTCCATATTGTCATATTGTGGGATGTGGCACGGTGATGTGTCAATCCTACATGGAATATGACAACTTGTAGTTATGTCCTCACATGAGGAGATAGGCATCCCACTTTGTGGTAGGAGAATTTTTCCATGTGTCAGCATCTTCCATGTTGTGTAAGTGAATCTTGACTGAAACGGTTATGACAGATTCCTATGATAGAATATATGGCATGTAAGAGTCAGAAATAGAAGGTTGTAAGGCAGGTGAAGACATGTGTCATGAAGCATCTTTGAAAAATGCATATTTGGGCATCCCAAGGTGGACTATGACATGTTGTAAGAGAATATGCTATTTATAGCCTGTGTATGACAGATTCTCTTACAACTGTAAGTTGTAACCGCTATGACAGATTCTATGATGGTCGAAAGTGTCATAAGAGCATCTGTCATAGCCCATTTTAGAAATAGGTGACCTCTTTGGGATGGGAGCTATAAAAAAGTGTTAGGCACATTCTACAATGTTGACCAAGTGTCCTTAGGCGTGGGTTTTGGTCCATGAAGCCAAGTTGGACGCCCATCCCAAGAAAGGTCCAATATTGCCTTGTATTTTCTATATAAACAGGTGCTTGGAGGAGTAGAGGTATCACAGGTTTTATATGTACTGTTATGCTGCTAGTTTGACTCCAAACATGAGTGTTGAAGACCATTGAAACTTGCATTGCAAGTGTATTGTAAACATATTTCAGATTTGTTAATACATTGTGCAAGTTTCTGAGTGTGGGGTTTTTCACTTGATAAGGGTTTTCCTCACCGTAAATCTTTGTCTCTCTTCTTATTTCTAGTTCATGTGTATTGCTGCAATATCTCATTTATGTGTTACATATTGCTATAGTTGTAAGGATTAATTTGAATTTGCATAGACCTCTCCTCATTAGATTAGTGTAGGAAGCAATTTCTGCACACCTAGCTTCCTTTCACTCTTGCTAGGATGCACAATATTTTTCATGTTTCATATTTGAAAAAGTATATAATAGGTGCTAATCATATTCTTGATTGGAATGCTTTATAGGTATAGGACCCAGGAGTGGTCATGATTGAGCCTCTCAAGATGCTCGAAATTCACAAGCTCCGCTAGTGTAATAGAGAGGTTACTTAGTGCAAGGTCTAGTGGGATGTAATGTGCTGAACTAGGGTTTGAACATAATTTCTAAATTTGTAATGTTTCAATTTGTAATGTTTCAATTTAAAACCCTAGGACTGATTTTGATTGTTATTGCTGCACCTTATCAATATACTTCCTCAAGCTTGAAACATAGGCTAACATGTGCAAAAATTAATGGCAATTTAAGAAACATATATCTATAGTCTCCTCTACTATGAATTACACCATGATTTACACACTAGAATGATAGAAAAAGGATGATAAGCTCAATCAAACCTTGCTATTATTGAATTAGATTGTTCATTACATCAATTTCACGGTTCTATGACAGCCGAAGTACAAACATAGATTGCTATTACAAAATTAGAGATGTAACATACCAATTTTGTTGACAAAAGGCAATGCAAAAGGGGGCCAAACCCCTACAGCTCATATATGATATTAAGAATGTCTTCAAAGGATGATGAAATACTGATAATAGTGCCTTACAATGCTGCCACCTCCTCCTATTAATGACCGCTGCCTCTATAATGTGGGTCGCTATCTCTAGTGATGATCAATGAATGCAATTCGGCCCTAAGGTGATCCTCAAAACAGATCTAATGTAACTCATCCTTCCTTATGGTGGTGAATGTGATGTCAAGGATCAAATGTAGTCCAAACACAAGGCAAACTCCTCAAGCATGAAATTGTTATCTCTCACAATGAAATTATCACTATGAATAGGTGGCGACTAGGGTTATGGCTGCTCCAAAAATGCTGACACTGGCCTCATGCAAATTTGATGCAAACAACCTGTTTAATGCAATGGATCTAATATGGTTTTGTCTCCTAATGGTGCACACAAGTCTTGCAATGAAGTCTCCTACAATTCAACTCCCAACATGCAATATCAAGGATCATCAATTGTCTTCAAAATGTGATACTCCTAGCTGATGCAAAGTTCTTCAATCAATGAAACTCAAATCTGTAATGAATGATGTAGCATGTAAGCTCAAGGAATCTTCAAATCTTCAATGAAGTGCAAATGTGAACTCTGTATGAATCCACCTCGAAGATGTGAATGGGTTTTTGTCCAACACACCTCCTTCCACAAGGGTCTTCATCCTTGGAAAGACCTGCAATACAATTGCCAAGCAAAATGCCAAAGTTGCCAAAACGTTCATGATGATGAAATGAGCTCTATCAACCTTCTTTTATACCTGGATATTCTTTTTCCTCCAGTGAAGTCGACAGATTCAAATTAAAGATTTGAATTGTCTTTTCCCTTCATGTCGGCCAAAAGCCAATATTTTATTTATTTTCTTTTTTTCCAAAGTGGCCGCCCAAATTCAATTTATTATTATTTTATTTTATTTTCTCATTTCTCCAAGTTGAGCGCTCCACATGAAAATAGTAAAATATTATTTTTTTTCCTCCAATTTTGGGCGCTCCAATAGAAAAATAATATTTTATTTATTTCTCCCAATTTCAAGCGCTCTAATTAAATACAAATAAAATATTATTATTTGATTACTTCTTCCTCCAAGGTGGGTACTAGACATCAACTAAAATAAGATTATTTTATTTTCCAAAACCTCCAAGTGATTCGCCCAAGTCCAAAAACCATCATTTTATTATTTTTATCCTTTTGATAATTAATGTAAAAAAAAAATATTAATTCATTTTCCACTTTGCCAAAAATTGGCTGAGCCTTATAAAACAACTTTCCATTCTCCAAGCCTCTGAACAACGTTATCTTCTCCAAGCCATAGCTCAACCAAAATTATTCCCTTGCATGATGAATTAGCCTACGGGAATGAGGATAGGCTAACCCAAACTCTCGTTAGGTGATCACGCTGGAAATAGGGACATTACAGTCCTCCTTGGACCTGGGATTGCTTGTCCTCAAGCAATAGCAAATCTGGATGTTGCAGAATCTATTCTCCTTCCCATGTCGCATCCTCCAATGGAAAATCTTTCCATTTCACCAAATACTCATGGATCACCCTGTTCCTCAAATGTTGCTCCCTCATCTCCAAAAGGCTGTCAGGAACCAAAACCAATGTGCCCTCTCAATCAAGAGGTGGAAGATCAGAAGAAGAAACAACTTTCTGTCCAAGAGCCTTCTTGAGGCAAGATACATGAAATACATTGTGAATCCTGCTTTCTACCAGCAACTCAAGCTCATATGCTACTTTTCTAACTCTCCTCAGAATCTTGTAGGGACCATAGAACCTCGGCTTCAGTTTCTTTGCACTACTCTTCTTCAATGTTGACTGTCTGTATGGCTGAAAGTGCAAGAAGACCAAATCACCAAATTCAAAAGTCCTCTCAATACAGTGTCTATCTGCATACATCTTCTATTCATTTTGAGCCTGCTAAATATTATCCTTAAGTGCCTTAAGGATATCTTGACTATCCTGCATCAACTCCTTAGCTCTGGGAGCTCTATAAATTTCCAAGGCCAAGTCTAAAAATGATGGAGCTCATCATAACTGTACAAATCCCTAAAAGGTGACATGCCAATTGACATGTGATAGGTGGTATTGAAGTAATACTCACCCAAGTGCAACCACTTGATCCAAGCATGTTGTTACCTTGCAACATAGTTGCGAAGATATCCCTCAACCCATTTATTCACAATCTCTGTCTGTCCATCTATTTGAGGGTGATAGCTCATGCTTGATTCCAACATCTTTCCTACCAATGGGAATAACTCCTACCAAAATATGCTGAGAAACCTGTTGTCCCGATCACTGACAATGGTATTTGAAAGTCCATGCAACCTAAACACTTCTTTGAAGAATAGCTCTGTGACTTAAAGTACTAAATAATCTGATAGAATTGCAAAGAAATGTGCATACTTTGTCAACCTGTCAACCACAACATATATGCAATCCCAACCCTGGACCCTTAATAGACATGTGATGAAATCCATCGAAATAAATTCCCACCTTTGCTCTGGAATAGGCAATGGCTGAAGCAATCCTGCAGGGAAAGTACGCTCTGACTTGTTCTGTTGACAAGTCATACACTCCCTGACATGCTGCAAAACATCATCCTTGAGACCTTTCCATGAGAATATCTTTCACCTGCCTATAGGTCTTGAAGAAACTTGGATGCCCTGCAAGTGGAGCCTCATGAGTGGCCCTCAAATTCTTCTCCTTCAATTTTGACTTAGGAACCAAATAGATCCTATCCTTGTAGTAGATCACATCATTAATCACCTTATACCTATCATCCTAAATCTTACCATCCATGATCTCACAAGCAAAATTATTCTTGGAATACTCCACCAAAAGATGAGACTTCCAATCCACTAAAATTTCTGACATAGAACAAAGAGTTGGCCTCCTGCATAGAGCATTGGTAACCACATTGTTCTTTCCCTTAACATACTCAATACCAAAGTCATATTCTTGAATCTTACTCACCCATTTCTGCCGCCTCTCATTCAAATCTATCCATGATAGAAAATGCCTCAAGCTATTGTGGTCAGTCCTAACCACAAATTGGTTACTCACCAAGTATGTCTAAACTTTGCCAAAGCATGCATGATGGCAAGCATCTCCTTATCATAGGTGGAATAAAGTATTTCTACATCCCTCAACTTCCTACTCTCAAATTCAATGGAATGTCTATTCTGCATCAACACTGTACTAATGCCCTCGCCTGATGCATCACACTCTAACACAAAGGGCTACGTGAAATCTGGCAATGCCAACACTGGGCAAGAACTCATCTCCTTTTTGAGCTTATCAAAAGAAGCTTGAGACACATCTAACCATCTGAATGCTCCCTTCTTTGTGAGATCTATGAGAGGTGCTGTCAACTGTGAAAACCCCTTAACAAATCTCTTGTAGTAGTAACATAGCCAAAGAAACCCTCTCAAATCTGAAATGTTCCGTGGTAGTGGCCAATCCAAAATTGACTATATCTTCTCCTGGTGGACTCTGACTCCATCAAATCCAATCACATGCCCTAGGTAGATGATCTCTGTCATACCAAACTCACATTTGGATGCCTTAGCATACAATGACCGTGCCTCCATGATACTCAACGCTTCATCAAAGTGCTGCAGATGTTCCTCCCATGTCTTACTGTATATCAAAATGTCATCAAAGAACACCAACACAAACTTATGCAACTGCCTATGAAAGATGTGCTTCACGCATAATTGAAATGTAGCAGGTGTGTTGGTAAGACCAAATAGCATAACCAAAAACTCATAGTGTCCATAGTGGCATTTGAATGCTGTTTTATAAATATTCTCTTCACGGACACGAATCTAATGATACCCTGAATGAAGATCAATCTTAGAGAAGTACATGACCCCATGTAATTCATCAAGCAACTCATCGATCCTAGGAATAGGATACCTATTCTTAATTCTCTTCTTATTCATAGCTCTGTAATAAATGCACATCCTCATGGTGCCATCCTTCTTCACCAAGACAAGTGAAGATGCAAAAGGACTAGAACTAGGATGAATGTGTCCCATCTCAAGCAAATTCTTAATCATCTTTTCAATCTCTTCCTTGAAATGTCATGGATGATGATAAGGTGTAGTGATGACAGGCTTGGAACCCTCCCCTAACTCAATGACATGTTCAAATCCACGGCTTGGTGGTCCACCAGGAGGAATTTCTCCAAACACCATACTATGTTTATCAAGCATTGACTGTATATCCACATGATACTTCTAATTATCAGAAGAAGATTTGGATGATACAAAACACTGAGCTTCCCAAGAAACATCGTTATGCCTAAACAATGTTTCCATTCTCCTTGCTAACACAACCCTAGGTCCTCCATCTGAAAGTGCTCTCAATACAACTTTCTTCCCTTCGTGCATGAATTCAAGTTCCATCTTCTAGAAATCCTATACATATCTACCAAGTGATTGCAACCATTGAATTCCCAAAACAACATCAATCTCTCCTAATCCTACCACATAGAAATCATCAGTCAATGTGTAATCACCCATTCAAATACTGAGCTGAGAAAACTTCTTAGTGCAACTCATAGTAAAGCCATCTACAACTGTCACATTGAAACCCTCGAAATCCTTAGCTTGTAATCCTCTCTTCATTACTAAGCCCTCATCTATGAAGTTATAAGTGGCTCCATTGTCAACCAAACAAGTGGCCTTTTATCCCTTAACAACTCCTTTCAAATGAAAGGAATGATATTTTGGCACTCCTGAAATAGATGCAATGGTGACACATTCTATATATCATTTGCATTATTCATCTCAAGCTCCACCTGTGGTTGCTGCTCCTCATGATCTCTATCACTTTCCAGGATAGCATCTTCAATAGACTTACTCTCATGCTCATAAATGACCTCTTTGAGATGTACCTTGCCTTTTCCTAGGCATCTATGCCCAGGTTCCCATGGATCCTTACAATAAAAGAAAAGTTTCTTCCTCCTCATCTCATTCTTTGTTTCATTATCCATCCAAGGAGGTTGATACTTAGGTTGATTGAACCTTTTCTGATTTGAACTAGAGCCCTTAAAAATTTTCTTCTATGCCTAAAATGTGGGAGTAGTGTCAAGATCAAGCGCAAGTTTAATAGCATCATCAAGTATACTAGGCTTGTAAGCCTTCACCAATCCTTTCAACTTATCATTCAAATCTGCCATAAACAACATTACCACCCTTCTCTCTGTCATATCAGGAACCATTACTACAATCTTTTGGAACTTGTTGATGCAGGAATCCACTTTACCAATCTGTCTCAACTGTGCCAAATATTTGTAGTAAACTTCCACATCCTTCATGTCGAATCTAGTGATGAGTTTTTGTGTGAACTCATCATAATAAGTGATCACTACATGTCTTTGTGAGACAAGTCCATGATGCCACCAATCATATGCTATTCCTTCAAGATGCATAGTAGCAAGCTGTATGGCCTTTTGTTCATTCATGGGTTTGAGTGTGAGGAATGTGTTAAGTTTATGAACCGATGCTCTAGCACTTATCTTCCCGCTCCCATCAAAGTTAGGTATAGGTATCTTGTTTAGTGCCTCTTGGTATTCTTTATGTTACTTTGCTTTCCCTCTAGGTCTTTGCCCTACCTTTGATATTTTCCAGTCCCTCTTTTCACTTATATATTGATTGATGTTTATACGATCTTTGAACATGTTAGGAAGTGCATCATCCTCTACACATATGGTAGCCAAGTCCTCTGCAAAAGATAGTTCTCTTGAACATTCTCAACAACCTCTTCCTATTCTTCCTCACTAGGAGGAAATGTGGGTCGTAAGGGCCTATCCATTGAGGAAACGTGTGTTCTCCTGCCAGGTGTACCTACCACACTGCCTTCTCCTACATGTGCTCCATTATTGCTTACGTTACCAAGGGCTGGAGTCATTAACTGCATCATCTAATGTTGAGAAGCCATTATTTGTTCCAAATTCTTATTTGTTCATTGATGTTCCCTTAAAATACTCATCCATATCATTCCTTGGTGGACTTCCAACTCTTCTGTTTCTATCCATATTTTTTGCAGATGGATCAATCTCTTCTTGTTCTCTTTACTAACGATTCTTCTTCTATAGTGTTGATCATATGGAGTTTGCTTGCATGGAGAATGCATAACAACTAACTCTAGACTAGGTCAACCTTATGGCCATATAATATGCAAGATAAATTGAGTCAAATTGCAACCTAATGTAGGTGGATCTAACTTCGAATCTTATGTTCAATATGCTATAGGATAAGACTTAAGTTTCGGCTATCCCAAATACCCCCCAAGCTGGCAGGATCCAAGCTCTTATACCACTGCAATGTGTCAAACTAGGGTTTAAACAAAATTTATAAATTTGTAATGTTTCTATTTGAAACCCTAGGACTGATTCTGATTGTTATTGCTACACCTTATCAATTTACTTCCTCAAGATTGAAACATAGACTAACATGTGCAAAAATTAATGGAAAAAGAAACATATATCTGCAGTCTCCTCTACTTTGAATTACACCATGATTTACACACTAGAATGATAGCAAAAGGATGATAAGCTCAATTAGACCTTGTTGTTATGAAATTAGATTGTTCATTACATCAATTTCATGGCTCTATGATAGCTGAAGCACAAACATAGACTATTGTTACAAAATCAGAGATGTAACATACCAATTTTGTTGACAAAAGGCAATGTAAAAGGGGGCCAAACCTCTACAACTCAGATCTTATATTAAGAATGTCTTCATAGGATGATGAAATGTTGATAACAGTTCCTTACAATGCTGTCGCCTCCTCCTATTGCTGATCCCTGCCTCTACAATGTGGGTTGCTGTCTCTAGTGATGATCAATGAATACAATTTGGCCCTAAGGTGATCCTCAAAATAGATTTGATGTAACTCGTCCTTCCTTATGGTGGTGAATGTGATGTCAAGGCTCAAATATAGTCCAAACACAAGGAAAACACCTCAAGCATGAAATCCCTATCTCTCATAATGAAATGATCACTATGAATGGGTGACGACTATGGTTATGGCTGCTCCAAAAATGTTGACGCTGGCCTGATGCAAATCTGATGCAAACAACCTCCTTAATGCAATGGATCTAATCTGGTTTTGTCTCCCAATGGTGCGCACAAGTCTTGCAATGAAGTCTCCTACAATTTGGCTCCCAACATGCAATATCAAGGATCATCAATTGTCTTCAAAATGTGATACTCCTAGATGATGCAAAGTCCTTCAATAAATGAAACTCAAATTTACAATGAATGATGTAGCATGAAAGGTCAAGGAATCTTCAAATATCCAATGAAGCACAAATGTGAACTCTGTATGAATCCACCTCCAAGATGTGAATGGGTTTTCGTCCAATACACCTCCTTCCACAAGGGTTTTCATCCTTGGAAAGACCTGCAATACAATTGCCAAGAAAAATGCCAAAGTTGCCAAAACGTTCATGATGATGAAATGAGCTCCATTAACCTTCCTTTATACTTGGACCTTCTTTTTCCTCTAGTGAAGCCAACAAATTCAAATTAACGATTTGAATTATCTTTTCCCTCCATGTCGACCAAAAGCCAATATTTTATTTATTTTCTTTTTTCCAAAGTGGCCGCCCAAATTCAATTTATTATTATTTTATTTTATTTTCTCATTTCTCCAAGTTGAGTGCTCCACATGAAAACAATAAAATATTATTATTTTTCCTCCAATTTTGGACGCTCCAATAGGAAAATAATATTTTATTTATTTCACCAAATTTCGAGTGCTCTAATTATAAATAATAATAAAATATTAATATTTAATTACTTCTTCCTCTAAGGTGGACGCTAGACATCAAATAAAATAATATTATTTTATTTTCCAAAACCTCCAAGTGATTCGCCCAAGTCCAAAAACCATTATTTTATTATTTTTATCCTTTTGATAATTAATGTAAAAAAAATACATTAATTCATTTTTCACTTTGCCGAAAATTGGTCGAGCCTTATAAAACAACTTTCCATTCTCCAAGCCTCTAAGCAACGTTATCTTATCCAAGCCATAGCTCAACCACAATTATTCCCTTGCATGATGAATTAGCCTACAGGAATGAGGATAGGCTAACCCAAACTCTTGTTAGGTGATCATGCCAGAAATGGGGACATTACATGGGACCAGTATGCTGAGGATAGTGCCACGTGAGAAGATTACCATGAATTTTATCAGAGATTTCCTCATTTATTTTATAATATTTAAAGTTGAACAAAAACTTTATCTTATTATTTCATAATACACTAGATCATCAATGATGATGAATCTTATGGGGGGAGATATGTCACACCCCAAATTTTGACTATGTTTTACTTTTTTCTTGCACATAATTAGTAGTTAATTATGCATGAATTAATGATTTGACGTTATGTGAAAATGTAAGGATAAATCAATGATATCATGAGTTTATGTTTGTATGATTAGAATTTAGACATGTGATTATAAGATGTTATGATTATTTATTCATAAGGTTTATGGATTGACTAATAATGGACTAATCCTAGTTTGGTGATTGCAAGTTGTAACTAGGAAACATGTTTTCCACCATGAAGAAAGAGGGGGAGAGTATCATCATAGAGAAAAGAATAGACGTATGGATAGAACATATTGTTTACCATCTAAGTCTCATGCTTTCACAATTTAGTGAACCTTCGTTGAGTAAGGTAAGTTATGTTTGACCAATTGGTCTAAGTTTGGTTCTGACTCGACAAATTGTCAATTGTCAACTAGATCCATTAAGCTAAGGTTTTTGTTGAATACAAAGTTAGGATAGTATATGATCATTGACAAGGAAATGATCGATTGTAGTTAAACTATTTTATTATTGGTAATTTCTGATTAGAATTCTATTATGTTATTTTTTTTTTAATCTATTTTGACGTTTAAGCAATTTTGAGAGGGGGAGAATACCTCAACCCCATTCTCATATCTTGTCGAGTGTTAGAAACAATGTAAGTATACATTGTATACACTTATATTATGTTGTTTTATATCAATTTAATATGATCTATAAATTTAAACTCATACTATGTAGTTATTGAGATTTTTAGGGGAACGTGGTATAATTGCAAATTTAATGGAAACCACTACATGATCTTATGTGGATGCTCGACTCCTTTACTCCACATCAGTTTTAGAGAGTATGGAGGAGCAATCAATCAGTTTGGGAGTGGTATTAATGACCAGTTACTCCATCATTGTTTCTGCATGCCACTTAGAGTGAAATCATACATAAATGCAGGATGGATAACCACAGTGATGGAGAGAAATAAATCCTTTTAAAAGGATATGTTAAGGGGAAACAATGGATGCATGGTGGAAGTGCGTTGGGTATGTATGGATGTGACTCTAAGTGCATAGAGAAGTGGAGGACTGTGTTAGACACGGAGCTTTATACTTAGCAAGAATTCGCGGGGGTGAGAGTTTTGGTGACACACAGAGAGAAAGAGCTCTATTATCTTATAGAATCCACAGTGAAAGACTTTGGGAGAACAAAGAGTTTTGTTATCATAAAGAATCCATGGAGGGAGTGTGATTCAAACTTAGAGGAAGGCATAAGATAGCACGGGTAGCAGAGGTAGTAAGGAAGAAACTAGCTCAGGTCAAAAAACTGTCGACGCTTAAAGTAAGACTATCCCTTATAAACAATTATTTCCTTTACTAAACTGTGATGTAGTAAAGAATACAAAGATATACCAAGCAGTGATCTTTGGTCATTACAACTAAGTAAACAAAGATATGCAAAAAAATAGAGAAAATTATCTTGTCAAGCTATGAAACTACACTCAAAGTGCATGAGACAATAGAGTCCGAATTTATGATAGAGTAAATGTCTTTGAATATCAGTTTGAAGCCGTAGAATATAAACAATAGAATGCTATTGTTTACAACAAGAATACTATGAAGATAACCTTCTCATGCCTTTGTTCTATATCATCAAACCCATAGAGAACTTGTTGCTTTGTTAAACACAAGGTTATGGAAGAATGTTTTGATTAACATTGTGATTGAACTTTTTGAGAACTTTGATTTCAACTTAGGAGTTGTGATGAGTAAGATTGTAGAAAGTTTAGGTAGAGATAGATTTATATTTCACAATGTTTTATATGTATAAACTTTAATGTTTATTATCGAAAGATATGGTGATAGTTTTTCACTTTTATAGAATATATGATATTGATATCAATGAAAACACTTAAGTATAGAGATATAATATCACTATTGCATTAGACAAGTAATGATAAGCATTATCATGATAAACAAAGGATGTTAAACATGAGTTCATAACCTATCCTATATTGAGAGTCGATGGACTTAAGAAGACCAAGAGGTCAAAAATATCATATTATTATTGTAGACTCAAACCTATTTAGGTTGAAAGATTGACTTAGTCAAAAGATTAGTTATGATAATGATAGTATTCATTAAGATTTTATATGAATGAGGATATACCTCGTGTACTATGTTTATACATGTTATGAGAAAGGTGTTGCCCAAGTGGTCAAGAGGAGACTAGAGTTTATTGTTTTCATGTTATATTATTATAAATTCTTACCTATGGAAAACACGAGTATTTGATTTTTCAATGCGTTGGGATAGAGAAATTAAATCCCTAGATTTGACCCAAAAGGGCTAAGAAAACTTGAAAACTCTTAAATTGGTTTTAATGTTGAATTAATCTATTGTTTATTATGGTTGACAGTGAATAGTTGAGAAAACCATAGATCAAGACGAGTATAATTTAGGAAGAGTCTATGAAGCACTTATGATAAATAAATAATTTCTTGATAGAGTTAAAACTTGATATATTACACAAGATTGCTCAATCTTTGGGTCATTGAGTAGGATGACAGGAAGTCATAGACCCTAGTATTTGCAAGTATGCAAAGAGGGACTCTCTTAGAGGTTAAAATCACCTAAACCCATATATATTGCATTTATCCTAGATTAAGGATTAATTCTAAGTCAGATTGACTAGAATTTGAGTTTAGTCAAGACAATCTATGTCTAGAGATACTAGTCAAGAAAGTTAAACTATAGGATGAGGTAGTTTCCAAGTCGAATTATAAGTGTGTGAACACACGACTATATTTATTGCAAATGTCTATTTATAGAGAAACATTGGCCAAAGTGATGCATTTATCTCTGCATGCATTAGTTGGTTCACCATGTATAGATTGCGTAACCTATCAGAATGATCATACTTAGCTAGAAGATTGTCTAGAGTTGTATGGTCGATTGAGTTACATAGGACACAACACTAGGAATCAAATGGCAACATGTTGGTTCCTTATGTTTATACTCTTCATGAATGGTAGGGCCACTTCCAGATGGAAGATGAGCAGGGGACCGCCGATCTGTGGTTGGAGGAAAAGCACTCAGATAATGCTCTCCCTCTACAACAGAAAACTCACCGAGACTTGTGAGACATATACCAAGATTCCAAATGCAGTATACTTCATGTTATGACTTATGATTGTAAAATTATGTAAACTTATTCATATTGCTAAGTGTAGATTATTTTTAAATGCAAAGTAAAATGATTTCACTATGATTTCATCTTTGAATATATTGTATTTTCAAGGTTGAAAAATATTCAGAAAAGATATGCATTTAATTCTATGTGATTTTACAAATGTTAATTTTTTTCTCACTCTTGGTTAAACATGTTCATTTACTTTCTTAGTAAGTTTGGTGAGTGACTCCAAGTTGTAAGAGTTGGTTTGTTACAATATCAAAGAGGGTTAGCACGTGCAAAGTTGAGGGTTAGCACGAATGAAATTATGTGCAATCTTGAAGAATATAGAAAAACACGTTTGTGGTTGTTCAAAAGGCACTCCAAGCCTTTGGGTTGGAAATCCAAAGCAAATCCCAAGCCCAAGGCTTGGGATTCCCAAAGCAAAACATAATACGAGCACGTTATAACATGCTTGCGTTATATTTTGCTTTGCATTTTTCCTTTTCTGCAAAAGTTTGTGTTGTTTGTCATGTTTGAAATAACGCGAGCACGTTATGTTCCCCTTAAAATTTTTTAAGTTCAAGGCTATTAATCATGTATGTATGCCTATATGTATGTATGTCTGTATGTATGTATGCCTATATGTATTTATGTATCTATGTATGCCTATATGTATGTATGTATGTATCTATGTATGCCTATATGTATGTATGTATAGTGTCGAGGGCAGAGGAGGGTAGAGATGGGAGTGAGCCAGATAGGGGAGGAGAGGGGTGGATAAGGATTGAGTGATTAAGGTTTAAGGTTGAGGGTTGAGCGTTTAGGGATAGGATTTAGAGTTTAGGGATAAGGGATTAGAGTTTAGGACCTTGAGGGATTAGGGTTTAGGGTTGAGGCTTTAGGGATAGCGTTTAGGGTTAAGGGTCGAGGGATTAGGGTTAAGGTAGAGTTTTGAGGGTAGAGGGATTAGGGATAGGGTTTAGGGTTGAAATTTTACGGTTGAGGGATTAGGGTTTAAAGTATAGTTTAGTTCTTGTGGATATAGCCAGTAAACAATGGGAGATTATTTGCCTATTTCATAACAATATACCTCCCCTAATTGCGGGGTAGACAGCAAGAAACATAGATGTACCCCAATGCAAATCTTTTCTCATAATGATCATCCTTCTGATTTCAACTGTTAATTACTCACTATGGATGTACCATATGCAAAGCTTTTCTCATAGTGTGTACACCTATTGGCATAATGAACCCCAGATGGGCTAGAAAAACAAGCCATATAACATTACTAACATTAAAAAAGTTCATAGCCATTTTTCTGACATATTCTTGCAACTCAAATATCTTTAAGAGAAGAGTGTCAAAAATGATGGGTTTAACAACCTAACATAAGGCAAAGCAATTTTGTTGGGTTTAGGGATAGGGTTTAGGGTTTAGGGTTGAGGGATTATGGTTTAAGGTATAGTGTTGAGGGTTGAGGGTTTAGGGATAGGGTTTAGGGTTGAGGGATTAGGGTTTAGGGTTGACGGATTAGGGTTTAATGTTCAGAGTTGAGGGTTGAGGGTTTAGGGATAGGGTTGATGGTCAAGGGATTAGGGTTAAAGTAGAGTGTTGAGGGTAGAGGGATTAGGGATAGGGTTTAGGGTTGAAGGTTTAACAATTGAGGGTTGAGGCTTTAGGGCTGAGGGTTAATGGATTAGGGTTTAAAATATAGTGTTGAGCGTCGAGGGTTTATGGATAGGTTTTAGGGTTTAATTTTTAAGGGTTAAGGGTTGAGGGATAGGGTTTAGGGTTTAGGGATAAGGGATTAGGGTTTAAGGTATAGTGTTGAGGGTTGAGGGTTTAGGAATAGGGATAGCATTTAGGGTTTAGGGTGAGGGATTAGGGTTGAGGGTTGAGGGATTAGGTTTTAGGGTTGATGGATTAGGGTTTAAGGTATAGTGTTGAGGGTTGAGGGTTTAGGGATAGGGTTTAGGGTTGACAGATTAGGGTTTAGGGTTGATGGATTAGCGTTTAATGTCGAGGTTAGGGTTAGAGTGTCGAGGGTAGAGGGATTAGGGATAGGGTTTAGGGTTGAAGGTTTAAGGATTGAGGGTTGAGGCTTTAGGGTTTAAGGCTTAAGATATAGTGTCAAGTGTTGAGAGTGTAGGGATAGGGTTTAAGTTTTAAGGGTTAAGGGTTGACAGATAAGGATTAGGGTTTAAGGTATAGTGTTGAGGGTTGATGGTTTAGGGATAGGGTTTAGGTTTGAGGGATTAGGGTTTAGGGTTGATGAATTATGGTTTAATGTTGAGAGTTGAGGGTTGAGGGTTGAGGGTTGAGGTTGAGGGATAGGGTTAATGGTCAAGGGATTAGGGTTAAATAAGAGTGTCGAGGGTAGAGGGATTAGGGATAGGGTTTAGGGTTGAGACTTTAGGGATGAGGGTTAAGGGATTAGGGTTTAAGATATAGTGTCAAGTGTCGAGCGTGTAGGGATAGGTTTTAGGGTTCAAGTTTTAAGGGTTAAGGGTCGAGGGATCAGAGTTAAGGGTTGAGGGATTAGGGTTTGACGTTGAGGGTTGAGTACATTGAGGTTCGAGGGTTAAGGGTTTCAGGATAGGATTGAGGGTTAAAGTAGAGCGTCAAGGGTATAAGGATTAGGGATAGGGTTGGAGGGTTTAAGGATAAGGGATTAGGGTTTAAGGTATAGTATCAAGCCCATTGAGGGTCTAGGAATAGGGATAGCATTTAGGGTTTAGGGATGAGGGATTAGAGTTGAGGGATGATGGATTAGGGTTGAGGGTTGAGGGATTAGGGTTTAGGGATAAGGTTAAGGGTTGAGGGTTGAGGGATTAGGGTTTAAGGTATAGTGTTGAGGGTTTAGGGATAGGGTTTAGGGTTGATGGATTAGAGTGAAGGGTTGAGGGATTAGGATTTGATGTTGAGGGTTGAGGCTTTAGGGTTTAGGGTTTAGGGATAGGGTTGGGGTCAAGGGATCATAGTTAAGGGTTGAGGGATTAGGGTTTGACGTTGAGGGTTGAGGGTTGAGGTTCGAGGGTCAAGGGTTTAGGGATAGGGTTGAGGGTCGAGGGATTAGGGTTAAAGTAGAGTGTGGAGGGTATAAGGATTAGGGATAAGGGATTAGGGTTTAAGGTATAGTATCGAGTCTGTTGAGGGTTTAGAAATAGGGATAGCATTTAGGGTTTAGGGATGAGGGATTAGAGTTGAGGGATGATAGATTATGGTTGAGGGTTGAGGGATTAGGGTTTAAGGTATAGTGTTGAGGGTTTAGGGTTGATGGATTAGAGTGAAGGGTCGAGGGATTAGGATTTGACGTTGAGGGTTGAGGGTTGAGGCTTTAGGGTTTAGGGTTTAGGGATAGGGTTGAGGGTCGAGGGATCAGAGTTAAGGGTTGAGGGATTAGGGTTTGACGTTGAGGGTTGAGTTCTAAAGATAGGCAAATAGAGATTTTGTATTAAGGTTATTTAGATGTTGATGGGTTTAGACTTGAGCTAAAATGTGAGACTCTTAATCTAGCCTAAAGAGAGTTTCTGTCATCAAATGCAGATTTATGGGTTTGATTATATTAATTTGCTCTCCAGTTTTAGGGTGTGGATGTTTTGGAATCAATCAAGAAGTCTTCAGGAGACTTTGTGGAAGTGGTTTGGCAATCGCTTGACAGAACCCTTACTATTTATGCTTGGATAAGGATTTGTCACAAACTAGAACTTCTGCTTCCAAAGAAGATCTATCTTTCTTCCTCGATGGGCATTTTCTATCAAGAACTTGATTATGAGGGCTTGCCCCCTCATTGTTATGCCTATCATATGGTGGAGCATCTGGCAAGCTCTTGCAGAAAATAGGAAAAGTTCTTTGCCCCTTCATTGTTATGCCTATCATATGGTGGAGCATCTGGCAAGCTCTTGTAGAAAATAGGAAAAGTTCTCCCTCAAAAACCTTGTGGTCATTCAAGTCTGAAGGGGAAGGTTTGGAAAGAGAAATGGATCACCAAAGAGATGAAGAATTTCTTATTTCTCAGACACCATCAGTGGTTTTTCTCTGATGCAAAGGACCTACCAAGATGGAAAGCATTTAAAGATTATATGATCTCCAAAGGAAAATCTCCTAATTCTCCTAGAATGTCATCCTTCAGCAAGGCGGGACCAAGTGGCTTGGCTCTTCCAGTCATGGATCCTCTCGTATTTAAGAGGAATTGTAAGGCTTGGAAGTGTTAGTTGATGAAGCACAAGATGTGGTCATCCCTGCTTGTGTTAAGGAAGATGATGCACAGGATGTGATCAATCTATAGCAGGACAAAACGTGAGCGCATTATAACGCGCTCGCATTTTGTCCTGCTATAGAAATGGTAAAAAAGTGTTGACCGCCATGATCCAAGCCCACATGCTCTATTTTCATACTGATTCTGCGCATGCTCTGACAAAAAAGAAGTGCTTTCATTCTATTGGGAAGTTCACATGCACATTTGACACATTGTACCACCTTTGCATGATCTTTCCACCACCTTTTCTGCTTTGCCAACTTGAGGAGGAAATAACATAGTTTTCACACCAAGTTTGATATATATCTATTCAAGTTTCAATTTTTGTAGTGTTGCAATGTTAATTGTGATTCAATTTTAGGAATTTAACATTATAGATTGGTTAATAGTATTGTTGTTAGTAATTATATTTGAGTGTTATTCAATTTAACATTGAAAAGGATGCAAGTGGTGAAAAACTCAAATTGTTGAGGAGTTTGATGCAAGAAGAAAAAAACACTACATAATTGGCTACTCTCCATTTGAATCTTCATTTTTTAGGTGTGTCAAGTCTTTACATGCATGTTCTTTACATTTTCCTTAATTCAGATTGAATTACTTCATCATGCTTTATCATACATGTTTAAAATAGACACATTCCCAATCAAGAAAATAGCCTACAATCTCACATGATGCCATGTATATTTTCTACACTTGGGCTCTTTAATAATTATGTGTAATAAATAGACCTTAACATACCATGGTGTCAAACTATACAAGAATAAATCCTTACAACATAATAAAAATACAATCCCACTATTATCTTGTATTCATTTCTTAGGAAGTAATATTGGTCTCTTTATCATACTACAGACAAATTCTCCATCATGCCAATGAAACGATCAAGAATTAAACCAACACAGGAAGAGATAGAAGCTAAGAATGCAAAGAAAGTAGTGGCTATGAGGGAACTTCGTGAGAAGAGGAAATTGGACACGATAAATGAAGACATACCAATTGAAGAGGAACCACAACCATCACAAAGAGATATGGTATTGGTGGCACAAAGAGAATGAATGCAAAAACTTCATGCTACGAGAGATTTGAATACCATAGTTGGAGACACGTCCTCTACTGCAAGTCAACATGTAGGGACACCATCTACCACATCTCAAGTTGAGAGTACATCATCACTCACATGTGATGAAGGAGGTACACCATCGTTCCCACCTCAACCTCAAGGTATGTCATCTATTCCATCTTCGATCGAAGGTATGCCATCTAGCCCATCTCATTTAAATATTGATGAAATTCCTAATGTTGAGATGAATTTACCTAACTTAACACCACCTAGAATTTTGCATATAAAGCCAAAGTATTTGATTGATATTGATGAGAATATTTTGCAGCCAATGGAAGGTAAGATTCCAAAATGCACTTGTAGAAGATATGCTCATAAGATTTGGAGATTGTTCTTTGAAAAGTTAAATGGGACTGCAAGATGTCAACTATTCATTAAAATGATGCGAAGTATAAAGTATAGGTCCATCATGAAGATTCTTGGGTTGAGAACATCAGAGGATTTAAGTGAAAAATCTATTGTCAAGAATCTAATGAGTCTGTATGAGAGTGTGGGTAACACCTGATGCACAAAAGATAGTAATGCAACACGGCGTGTGATTACATCGACTATAGTAAGTAGTCAAATGAGGAAAGCTCATCTCATTAGAAAGACGAGTCAAGAATTGAGAATTAATAGGAAAACTTTATCAAGAGCCATTGGAAGATGCCCAAGAATTGAGGACACTAATGCCAATGAATTATGGGCATTCTTAGGGAGACTACCATGAAAAGATAAACCAATTGTTGAAGCATTGAGATCACTAATTGAAGACTTTTGGAAGAATTACACAAGGATATCTCTAAATCAAAGGGATGTGGTAAGAAGGAGAATCGGTAGTCAGAACTGTGAGCCACATCCAAAGCATTTTTTGGATGAGAAACACAATTTTATGGTAAATTTCTAGAGAAGTATCCTCAAATTAAAATTTGTCAAAGATATTTTGAAATGCTAAAACCTTTCTATGTCAAGATAAATCACACACGCACTACTTGTTGTTGTAGATTACATATTGAATTTTCTAACCATTTTGATGCTTATAGGTCTATATATTTAGATATGCATACTAACAATGTTTTGCAGGGTTGTGCCATATGTGCCCCACCAACATCTTCAAGAGACTTCATATCAAGAATTTTATGTGAAAGAGAGGAAGGTCAAATATTCTACAAGAAATTATGCTTGGATGGCACATGTCATCGTTGTGGTGGCTTGCAACATTTGCGAATATGTGAACATATGGAAAGAACACATGCAGTTGGAAATGAACTAGTAGAGTTTGGCAAGTATAAAACAGTGGCATAAAATACAAAAGATGGCAAAGAAGCAAAGAGGTGTGAATTGGTTATTGAAAAGATTCCAGTGTATCAGTTTATGCCTATATTTCATGACAGCATAGTGTATGAGTATGCAAGACATGCCCATAGAGCTCGATGGTTGGACTTGCAATTCAAGTTATGCAAGGACACATTTCCAGTTGGTAGCATTGTTTCAGTTGTTGACTTTGTAGATAATTACAGTCTACAGCCACAGCGTGAGGTACAATCATAATATTACAATTCCACACAAGTTTCTATATTTGTGCACATCGCATTGATTCATGCAAATGATAGTACAGAGGATGATAAAAAGATCATAAGGGAGTATAATTTCTATATTAGTGATGATCGTACGCATTCTACGAAGTTCGTGCAAGGTTGTTTTCAGGTGTTCTACAATGATTTGGCTAGAAGGGGCATATCGTTCAGTCAGCATATCATATGGTCGGATAACTGTGCGTCATAATTCAAGAACTCACAGAATTTCTATTAGTTGAGTAGGAGGCATAATTTTACAGGTATTCAACATATGTGGAACTTTTGTGAGGCCGGGCATGGAAAGGGGGAGCATGATGGTGTAGGAGCATGTATCAAAAGAACCATAGCACGAGAAGAGTTAAAGTATAAAGACAATGCAAAGTTGACAGATGCAAAACTGATTGTCGAGTGGTGTAATGCTTCCATGGGTCTAGGTAATGAAGGTAAGTCTTCAGTTCGTAGATTTTGTTGGTTGATAGATGATACTAACATTGCACCATATGAGGATTGTTGTACACTGACAGGATCAAATGAGATGCACTCTTTTAGAAGCTCAATTGCAGGTTCATGGAGTATCCATATGCGAAAGATGTCATGCTTTTGTTCTTCCTATACAATTCAAGTTTGGGATGAGTGCGAGTCAAAGGAGTGGGTTGATGAATGGTAGTTAAGTTATCTTAGCCCACTTGACACGTATCAACCCCCAATGGCACTGGAACTAATACAGATGGATTCATCAGTTGACTTTGACCACATATCAGATTTAGTTCAACTAGGTAATATAGGGTATGTATATGCATCTAATTTCATTTAGTTCAACCAGGTAATGTCATCTTACTTTGTAGTGTTTTTGTAATGTTGACTAATTTCATCTAATTTGCTACACATATCAATGTAGGGCATGTATATGCAGTTATTGCAGATGAAGATAATGAAGAGGGAAGAGATTATTACCTATGTCGTTATGTTGAGGCCAAAAAGAAATTGGAGGCCCCTGTTACAGATTGAGAAAATATCGAATACCCTACAGGCTCAGTGGTTATTACTGGAACATGGCTTAGAAGGTATCCACATAAGAGTGTTAATGTTTGGTTGTTTCAGGACTTTGACACGCATCAGAAGATTCTTCATTACTCGAACCTTGTCGTAGCATCTAATGTTCATTTGATAAATTATCTGGGTAGACCTTTGAACAAAATCTTGTGGAAGGTGCGTGAGTCTGACCATGAAGCAATACTTGACACAATAAAGAGTAGAGCAAACTTGGATGGTTCATTGGATTAATTTGTAAGTATTCACATTGATTTTGTAAATTCATGTTACATTGAGTCGTAAGTATGCACATTAATTTGTAAGGTTTGTCTTTTTTTAATTTCCTGTTGCATTTTTACACATACACATTTTTACATCATCATGTTATGCATTTTTGGTTTCCTGCTCCTGATGCGACCAAACTGACTATTCCAACGTGTCCAGATGGTTACATTTACGCTAGGCATGGTCCTGTTTTTCACCCAAACATGTCGAAACAGTCCGAGCTACATTGTACCGACAATATCGTTGAAGAGTCCAAAGTACAAAAAGACAGCAATCTTTGACAAGATGTTACTCAAAAATTGTGTCACTTAGAAACATTCTGTCTAAGGAAACGTGATCAGGTAGAGTGCCTCTATAATAACCTCTCTCATTTTTTTATATCTTTGAGACATTTTCCTGGGGTGAAAGGTTTTCTGCTGCCTTAAAAATCGTCAGAAGGAGGCGATGTAAAGTTGGAAAGGGGTGTAACTTTTGTCCTGTTCCTGATGCGACCAAACTGACTATTCCAACCCATCTAGATGGGTACATTTACGCTAGGCATGGTCTTTTTTTTCACCCAAACATGTCGAAATAGTCCGAGCTACATTGTACATACGATATCCTTAAAGAGTCAAAAGTGCAAAAAGGTAACAATCTTTGACAAGATGTTACTTGAAAACTGTGTCACTTAGAAACATTCTATCTAAGGCAACATGATCATGTAGAGTGCCTCTACAATAATATCTCTCAATTTTTTATATCTTTGAGACATTTGCTCGTGGTGAAAGGTTTTCTGTTGCCCCAAAAATCATTAGAAGGAGGCAGTGTAAAGTTCCAAAGGGGTGTAACTTTCATCCTGCTCTTGATGCGACTAAACTGATTGTTCCAACGCGTCTAGATGGGTACATTTATGCTAGGCATGGTCCTATTTTTCACCCAAACATGTCGAAACAGTCCGAGCTACATTGTACTGACGATATCCCTGAAGAGTCCAAAGTGCAAAAAGGTGGCAATCTTTGACAAGATGTTACTCAAAAACCATGTCACTTAGAAA
Organism: Cunninghamia lanceolata; assembly: GCA_027924645.1. Lineage (NCBI taxonomy): Eukaryota > Viridiplantae > Streptophyta > Pinopsida > Cupressales > Cupressaceae > Cunninghamia > Cunninghamia lanceolata. Next base: position 2,115,459 of record BSBN01000030.1, read on the forward strand.
TATTCTGTCTAAGGTAACGTGATCACATAGAGTGCCTCTACAATAACCTCTCTCAGTTTTTTATATCTCTGAGACATTTGCCCGTGGTGAAAGGTTTTTTGCTACCCCAAAAATCATCAGAAGGAGGCAGTGTAAAGTTGCAAAGGGGTGTAACTTTCATCCTGCTCCTGATGCGACCAAACTAACTATTCCAACGTGTCTAGATGGGTACATTTACACTAGGCATGGTCCTTTTTTTTACCCAAACATGACGAAACAGTCTGAGCTACATTGTACTGACGATATCCCTGAAGAGTCCAAAGTGCAAAAAGGTAGTAATTTTTGACGAGATGTTACTTAAAAACTGTGTCACTTAGAAACATTCTGTCTGAGGTAGCACAATTAGATAGAGTGCCTCTACAATAACCTCTCTCAATTTTTTATATCTCTAAGACATTTGCCCGTGGTGAAAGATTTTCTGCTGCCCCAAAAATTGTCAGAAGGAGGCAATGTAAAGTTGCAAAGGTGTGTAACTTTCATCCTACTCCTGATGCAACCAAAATGACTATTCCAACACATCTGGATGGGTACATTTACGCTAGGCATGGTCCTATTTTTCACCCAAACATGTCGAAACAGTCCGAGCTACATTGTACCGTCGATATCCCTGAAGAGTCCAAAGTGCAAAAAGGCAGCAATCTTTGACGAGATGTTACTCAAAAACTGTGTCACTTAGAAACATTCTGTCTGAGGCAACGCGATCACATAGAGTGCCTCTATAATAACCTCTCTCAGTTTTTTATATCTCTGAGGTGTTTGCCCGTGGTGAAAGGTTTTCTGCTGCCCCAAAAATCATCAGAAGGAGGCAGTGTAAAGTTGCAAAGCATTGTTAAGAAATCCTCAATACTCAAACACTCCAATGAACTGAAGCAACTTCTTCTTAGGCACAAATGTAAGGGTACACAAGGGGAAAATGGCACCTAGATGACTTAGTGCATTTCTATGACTTCATTCACATGTTTAAATGTTTGAGAAACTCTCCTTTACTAAGCGCTTGTCCTCATGTCAATGTTAAGCTTTATACCTCCTAGGCGCTCAATTAGGTGATGTCATTAGATACAACTTACCCTTAGGTGCCAATGTAGCTTCTTCAATCCATCACACTTCTAGGTGCTCACATTTGAGGTCTTGGACTTGTATCTTATTCCTAGGCGCAATTGGATGATCTTCCTAGATCTAGGCGCTCATGATGGTGGGAAATTACATGAAGGGGTGCCTAAGTCCTATTTGACTTTGTATTTGATATTTTATGACTCCAATTGACTAGGAATGGCTCAATTTCTAAAGTGCTAACTCAATAATGTAAGTTTAAGGTCTTTTCCTCCTAGGCGCCAATTAATGAGTTCACTAGATGCAATTTCTCCTAGACTTGAAGATTGTGAAAGAACTTGAAGCTTGGATGGATGTCTTTGAATGTTCAATGAAGAAGTGTTCCAACTTGAAAGGTCCTTTGAAGTGTAGATATTGATGATAACACTTTCCCTTATATGTGAAGTAGATGACTTCTCAAGGAGGCTTGAATGTATCAGAGGGACTTGAAATTGAATGGATGTCTTTGGAATGCTTGATGATGATGAGAAGTTCCTTTGGAGTGGCTACATACTGATCTTGAAGCGATGATTGATGAAGAATCTAGTTGATACTTGAAGATGAATGGAACTTGAAGTGATAGATGGAAGTCTTCGAACATGATGCAACTGGTGATGTCGTTGATGAAGAAGACTTGAAATATATCTTGTTGTGACCTCTTGGAGAAGCTACCTCTTGAAGTGGTGTTTCCTTGGCAGTGATTACTTCCATCTTAACTCTCTGGCATGAATGAATGTGAAAGGCTCCTTTGGAGCAGCTACATGATGACTCTAGGTGACTCCAAGCTCTTGCTCCTACGTTTTCCTTCAATCTTCCTACAATACAAACCAAGAAACACATCAATCCTCATGATAAACATTTTATAACACAAAGGAATCCTCTTTAAACATGGAATAATCTTACTACAAATCTAGGTGCATATATAGGTAAAAAGAAGAGCAAAGTGCGCCTAACACAAGTTGGTCCTTATTTATCACTTTAAATGATTTCAAACAATTGTAATGGCTTAAAGAGGTCAATCTCCCTTAAGAGATTCATTCAAAAGGTGTCTTTTAATGCAATTTCTCCCTTAGGCGCCATAATGGGTTTGTACCAATGGAGAGTGCGCCTAGATTTATATGTCTTTATACTTGCAATTTTGTAATTCTAAATGATGAGACATGTCTTAGAATGAATTCTATCTTTCAAGCGCTCACTCCAAAAGGTCATCTCATGTAATTTCACCCAAGGCGCTCATTAAGGTGTCCTCAGAGGCTAAAGTGCGCCTAACTCAATTACCTTTATCTTTATCATTTTTGTGCTTTCAACAATTGAAAATGACCTAGAGTGATCCTTTCTCTCAAGGCACTCACCTATTGATATGAAATCAAGTTATTTCCCTTAGGCACAATTTTAGGCTTGTATGGGTGAAAAGTGCGCCTTACATCCTTAGGTGGTTCTTTCTAATTCTCAATGATTTCAATCAAATGCCAAGTGTCTAAGGAAGCTTTTGTCTTAAGATGATTAAATTTTGAGGTTCAAATCCCTTCCTCAATCAAGGCACAATCTGAGGGTTGTATAGATGAAAGTTGACTTCAACTTGGGTGCTCATTTGAGTTGGGAGGAGCTAGAATTTGCGCCTAGATTAGAGATAGATATTTTGGCTTATTTGATGATGGTCTCAAGTCTCTCTACCAAGGCACATTTTGATGATGTTATTATTTAAACTCTTATGAAGACTATCTCATCCCTAAGCGCTCATCCTCATGATTTTCATGCACTTAGACTTCAAGGCACCAAAACTAGTAGGAAAATTCACAATGAGCGCCTTTGCTTTGGAAGAATTTCTTATTGATCATTAGGCACACTTTGGAGTTGATATGTACTTCCTTTACTTCTATGTACTCAATTCATCATAATTATTGTCAAAGACTTCTCCAAGTTGATTGATAACATGCTTCTTGATATTAAGATCCTTCATTCACTCCTCCTTAGATCTAGGCGCTCATGATGGTGGGAAATTACATGAAGGGTGCCTAAGGTTCAAGATAGGTTCTTTCCACTCATCTTAACTTTCAATCATTATAGTTAATCTCAAAAGACATCATCCAAAATGAGAAACCTCCAAGACTTGTCATTGTAAGTTGATTTCCTCCAACGCGCCAATACAAGGTTCTTTTGAAGGCAAAGGGCGCCTAAGCTTATGGGGCTCAATTTGATGTATTTATTGAAAGCTCAAGGTGAATTGATGCTTATTGAAAATGCCACTTAGTCCTTCATTTGCATTCTAGGTGCCATTTCCTATTGATTTATATACTCCTCCTCATGCTAAGGTGCCATAATGAAGTGGTTTACACAATAGGTGCGCTTCACTTACTAGAGGCTTGTTCTCCTTCCACCTTAGGCACACTTTTATGGTGGAACATGTGTCAATGGGTGCCTTGTCTTAAATGAATTCTCTCTCCAAGTTGGGTGCCCTTTTGAGGCTTTATGAGTTGCAAATTGCGCCTTAACCCTTCATGCTTGTTGCTCAATGTTTGAATGTTTAAGAAAGTCTCCTTTAGGTACTCATTTTAATGACTTTTTCTCAAGGCGCAATCATCCTAATGACTTGGATATTCATCCTAGTGTTTCAGGATATTAGGCTACCAGACTTAGTCATTTTCAGGATCTCAAACATAAAGAATAACATGATGATTCATTTTTTTGTATTGCATATAGTTGACATTGTATGCTACTCATAAAGAATATTAATATTTCTGTTCAACATGATGATTCATTTTTTTAAATACAACTTTAATCTTTTAGTTCCAAAATGAGGTTCAGGTGATACTTGAATAACAATAGCTAGCTTATTGGATCAACAAACATCCTATGTAATACAATTGGACTTTAAATATTTGAAGTAGCCATCTACAAATATCCATTCAAACGTAGCCATCTACAAATATTCATGTCTCCTTTCATCCATTTTGGTGCCCTTATGTAGATTTTTCAACTTGATTTGGCACCTTGTATGTGAAGGAAGATCTAAAGGCATGAAAGTGGATGTCATTTTGCAAGAGTTTGGATCATCAAAATTGAAAGAAATAAGTCTATTAAGCTTGGGCACCCTTGGTCTTCTTTTCATTCATTATGAGCACCTTAGGAGAATGGTATATAGGTCATCATCATGATTGGGCACCCTGGATCCAGAGTGTTGGAGAGATCATCAAATGGTGTCTAGAGGAAGTAGGATGAGTTATTAGTTTGGTCGCATCAGGAGGAGGACACCAAAAGTGCATAATATGATGATGTAAAAATGTGTATATGTGTAAAAATGCAGGAGGAAATAGAAAAAAGACAAACCTTACAAATTAATGTGCATACTTACAACTCAATGTAACATGACTTTACAAAATCAATGTGAATACTTACAAATTAATCCAATGAACCATCCGGGTCTGCTCTACTCTTTATTGTGTCAAGTATTGCTTCATGGTTAGACTCACGCACCTTCCATAAGATTTTGTTCAAAGGTCTACCCCGATACTTTATCAAATGAACATTGGATTCCATGACAAGGTTTGCATAATGAAGAATCTTTCGATGTGTGTCAAAGTCCTAAAACAACCAAATATTAACACTCTTATGTGGATACCTTCTAAGCCATGTTCCAGTAATAACCACTGAGCCTGTAGGGTATTCGATGTTTTTTCCATCTGTAATAGGGGCCTCCAATTTCTTTTTGGCCTCAACACAACGACATAAGTAATAATCTGTTCCCTCTTCATTATCTTCATCTGTAATAACTGCATATACGTGCCCTACATCGATATGTGTAGCAAATTAGATGAAATTAGTCAACATTACAAAAACACTACAAAGTAAGATGACATTACCTAGTTGAACTAGATGAAATTAGATCCATATACATGCCCTATATTACCTGGTTGAACTAAATCTGATATGTGGTCAAAGTCAACTGATGATTCCATCTGTGTTAGTTCCAGTGCCGTCGGGGGTTGATACGTGTCAAGTGGGCTAAGATAACTTAATTGCCATTCGTTGGTGCAGGAGCACCCGCACATGATCAGGATATAGGTCCGCATGATGACATACATGATCAGGATGTAGGATAGTTATCAACATGATGACAGGGCAGTAGGCTATTTTTAGTATGTTTGACTTTATCTTGTAATAAGGTCCACTGGACCGATGCTATGTATTATCTCAGCCTAGGAGTATGTGTAGGCAGTTAGAGATCGGGATAAGATCGTCTGAGTTGTCCTCTCTCCCAGCCGCTTGGAAGCTCCCAGCCGCTAGGAAGTGAAGTTGGTAGTACTCGAAGGATTTGTTATATATACCTTCGATCTGTTAGGGTTTACATACATCAAGTTCATATTGACAGTTCATTTTGATTTTGATAGGTGTTATGTTCAGGAGAGTAGTACTGGTGATATGCTGTACTGGTGATCAGTCCAGATATTGTGAAGTAGAATTGTAAAAGCAGGACATTTGAATCTCCATTGAATAAGATCTCATCTTTTGCAGTATTTGAGTTGATCAGTTGTATCTGTGTTGATTTCCTTTTCTGTTTGCAAGTAGATGGGTATTTTCAACCCTTCCACCGGTTGATTTTGCAAATCGGTGGAATGGTCCTGTATCATAGCTTAGGTTGCATTTGTGTTTTCTATTTATGCATTGCATTGTTCAGGAGATCAGTTAGGAGCATGCTGTGAATCAGCCTAGCATCCTCATGTGCTAGGTCTAGAAGATAAGTTGTTAGATTTGATTTGGAGGTGATCCGGCCCGGTCGCCATATTGTCTTTATGTACTTGTGCGGTTAAGAGTGTTTACATGTAGTGGACGGATACACAGGAGTCTGCATGAGCGTTTCCAGTCGGAGCAAGCCGCATCATCATCTACGAATGCATCGCCATCAGGATCGGGTCGTGAAGTTGTTGAAGATTGCATGTTGCAAGTGCATCATGATGTTTTGAGTTGGATATATACTCAGTGTATATATTGCAGTCAGGATCATCTCTCGGGGAAGTTCACCATCCGCATATCACTAACGGATGCGGGTGTGAAAGTTAAGTTTTTTTGGCTAAGTGTTGAAGAGTTCATCAGGAGGATGTGTGACGTCATCGTCATCAGGATATGATGTCATCGTCATCAGGATATTAAGAAATCCCTCAATGCGAGTTTATCCTATTGTCGCTAAGTGGTAAGGTATCGGCGAAGGCAGGAAGTTATATTAGCATCATCAGGAGGTTTCGAGGAACCGGATGAACAATATCATGATGCTGTTGCTTGTATCGTCGGGCAGTGGAACATCGAAGGCAAGTTGTTGAAGTGCAACGTCATCAGGATATTTGGAGCAACCAGATATTTGGATATCCTGCTGACGAAGGTGATATTGAATACCCTGATGATGCCGCTTGTATTTGGCACCCGATGAACAGTGCAACCGGAGGATGTTTGCGCCCGTTGATTATCATGATGATGATGATAGGCGACAACCGGAGGAGGTAAATAGTAGTCGACAGGAGGACATTTGCGATCATCTGAAATATGATGATGCTGTTGAAATATGATGATGCTGTTAGTGTCTTTAGGAAATATGATGCTGATGTTCAGCCGATAGAGAATTTTATCATGCTGTTTGTATTGTTGGCTACTCCTTCCTGTTAGGTTGCCTCCGTTGCGTCCCACTCTACATCATAGTGGTATCAGAACGAAGGTTAGGATCTTCTGGAAAAGATAAGCAGGATGTCAGACGAAGAAGGAACATCTGAGTTTCCAACAAAGATGACCAACGCTGAGTTGGCAGTTCTGGTGAAGAAACAGATTGCAGAAAGCAAGGCCGTGAAGGCTCAGAATCAGGAGTTGAAAGATGAGTTAGCAAAGTTGAGGAGCAGAGTAGGTTCTGGTAGAGAAGATGATAGGGAAGAAGAGGATATCCCTAATTGGAGCGAGGAGGTCGTTCCTGCAGACCAGAGACCGCTGTTGAACGCCCTCAAGGCCATGGAGAGGAGAACCATGGATGTGAAGCTGGATTTGCCAGTGTTTACAGGTAAGATGGACCCTGATTCAGTAATGGAATGGATAGACTGTCTGAACAATTTCTTTGTAACAGAGGAGATACCAGAACAGCAGAGAGTGAAGATAGCACAGTCAAAGATGAAAGAAGCTGCCTTGACATGGTGGAACTTTGTTCAGGATGATAGAGTGCAGGAGGGAAAACGTAGAGTTGCCACATGGAAGAAGATGATGGAATTGGTAAAGGAGGCTTATATTCCTTTGGATTACAGTATCCAGTTACACAAGAGGAAGCATAACCTGAAGCAGAAGGAGCTAGATGTCAGCTCATATACAGAAGAGTTCATGAAACTCTGTATGAAGACAAAGGTGAAAGAAAGTGAAGAGGAAAAGGTAGCCAGATACCTTAATGGATTGAGGTTTAATATTCAGGAAGATCTCAGTCTGCATAACCCAGATACAGTGCAGAAAAGCTTTCAGTTGGCATTGAAAGTGGAAGAAAAGCTGAAAAGAAAACAAGATCAGAACAACAGAGGAAGAGGAAGACAACAAAGAGGTGGAAGAAGTCCTTTCAGAGGCAGAGGACATGGACAGGGATATCAAGGAGAGTCCAGTCAGGACAATAGCAAGGGCAACAATAGTCAGGATCAGAGAGAGAATTTCAGTCAGCAAGGAAACTTCAGAGGCAGAAGACCTTACAGAGGAAGATCCCAGGGCAGAGGATCCATCAGGTGTTACAACTGTAACAAAGAAGGCCATATAGCCAGCAGATGTCCAGACAAGGCCACTAGCTCAGCAGGAGAAAGGAGGACAAATCTGGTCAATGAACCTGATAATCAAAGCAGGACAAGCTCTAATGATTTTCAGAGTGTGAATGGTCCTGAGAATTATGGATATCCAGAAAGTGGAGAGTCCCTGATGATGAGAAGAACAGTAACTACCATGAAGGTACCTGATAAAGAAGCCCCTCAGAGAAAGTCTCTTTTCAGAACCACTTGCAAAGCAGGAGGTAAGGCTTGTAAAGTTTTGATTGATTCTGGTTCTACTGAGAACTTTGTGTCTGAAGAGATGGTGGTGAAGCTGAAGCTTAAGAGATTGCCTCACCCATCTCCCTATAAAGTCTCATGGCTTACTCAAGGTCAGCAGACAACTATAGAAGAGCAGGCTTGGGTAGAGTTTCAGATTGGCGGATATAAGGATAAGTTGTTGTTTGATATCACCAAGATGGATGCTTGCAACCTTTTGTTTGGAAGACCATGGCAATATGATCTGAAGGCACAGCATGATGGTGTTAAAAACACCTATAAGATCACTAAAGATGGTAAAGATGTAACACTATTCCCATTGAAGGAGAAAGAGGAGAAGTCTAAAGGCAAAGAAGTGAAGGTCATGCTGATGGAAGGCAAACAGTTCATGAAAGAAGTAGCAGCAGAAGGTGCAGTTGCATATGCCCTAATCCCATGTCTGAGTGTGAATAAGAACCAACAGCAAGAAGCCAAGACAGAGAAGAAGCCAAGGTTGATAGACCCAGCTGTCCAAGAGTTATTGGATAAGTACAAAGGTGTTATCTCAGAGGGAATGCCAAGATCCCTACCACCTGTCAGAGATATCAGTCATTGCATAGACTTGATTCCAGGGTCTACACTTCCAAATAAAGCAGCTTATAAGCTTACCCCAGAACAGAATGCAGAAGTAGCCAGGCAGATTGAAGAATTGATGAATTCAGGTCTGATTGGAAAGAGTTTGAGCCCATGTGCAGTACCAGCTGTACTAGCACCTAAGAAGGAAGGCACTTGGAGACTTTGCACAGATTCCAGAGCCATCAACAAGATCACAATCAGGTATAGGTTTCCAATCCCCAGAATTGAGGATTTACTTGATTGTTTGGGAAATGCTAAGTACTTTACCAAAATAGATTTGAAGAGTGGGTACCATCAGATCAGGATTAGACCAGGTGATGAGTGGAAGACAGCATTCAAAACAAATGAAGGATTGTATGAATGGAAGGTTATGCCATTTGGTTTGTCTAATGCCCCTAGTACTTTCATGAGACTGATGAATGAGGTTCTGAAGGAATTCATTGGTAAGTTTGTCATAGTCTATTTAGATGACATTCTGATTTTCAGTAACACCAGAGAAGAACATCTCAGGCATATAGATCTGGTTCTCAAGAGGCTACATGAAGAGAAGCTGATGATAAACTTGGACAAGTGTCTGTTCATGAAACAGGAGATCACCTATTTAGGTTTTGTCATCTCACAAGGAAAGTTGCAGATGGATAAGGAGAAGGTGAGTGCCATATTGAATTGGCCAACTCCACAGACCATGAATGAAGTCAGGAGTTTCCATGGGTTAGCAACCTTCTACAGAAAGTTCATCAGAGGGTTCAGTCATATTTGTGCACCCATGTTGGATACCATCAAAGGAGGACAAAAGTACAGGTTTGTTTGGACTCAAGGAGCAGATGATTCCTTTGAGGCATTGAAGAGGAAGGTGGCACAGCAGCCAGTCCTTGCACTTCCAGATTTCAACAAGATCTTTCAGGTAGAGTGTGATGCCAGTCACATGGCCATTGGAGCAGTACTCAGTCAAGAGGATAGACCAATTGCATTTTTCAGTGAAAAACTCAATGATGCTAAGAAAAGGTATTCATCATATGATCTGGAAATGTATGCTTTAGTTCAGTCCCTAAAGAAATGGAGGCATTACCTGATGCCAAAGGAGTTCATAGTATTCACAGACAACCAGGCTTTGAGTTTCATCAACAGCCAGGAGAAGCTGAACCACAGACATATGAAGTGGGTAGAAACATTACAGGCTTTCACTTTTACCTTGAAGCATAAGAAAGGGGTCAAAAACAAAGTTGCAGATGCTTTGAGCAGGAGAGTTCTCACCGTCAATCAGATTCAGTTAGAGAGTGTTGGTATTGATTCACTCAAGACCATGTATGAGTCTGATGCTGATTTTGGAGAGATATATCAGGTCTGTACTTCTTTTGGGGAGAAATACCATGCTGAGTTCTCTGAATTCCTGATCCAGGATGGATTGCTGTTTAAGGGTGGACAGTTGTGTATCCCAAGGTGTTCTATGAGGTTGAATATAATCAAGGAGAAACATTGTGGAGCCATGGCAGGTCATTTTGGTCTAGACAAGACTCTTGATCTGGTCAGGAGGCATTATTTCTGGCCTAAGTTGCAGTCAGATGTCAGGAAATTTGTAGAAACCTGTGTAATTTGTCAGAAGGCTAAAGGCAGGTCAACTAATGCAGGGTTATATCAGCCCTTACCCATTCCTTCCAGACCGTGGGAAAGCATCAGTATGGATTTTGTTTTAGGTTTACCAAGGACCAGGAGAGGATTTGATAGTGTCTTTGTTGTAGTGGACAGGTTCAGTAAAATGGCACATTTCTTGCCATGCAAAACCACTGTAGATGCCTCATATATTGCAGATTTATTCTTCAGGGAGATTGTCAGAATTCATGGGTTGCCTTTGAGCATAGTTTCAGACAGAGATGTGAAGTTTGTGGGTCACTTTTGGAGAACCCTATGGAGGAAGCTGGGAACCAATTTATCTTTTTCCTCTGCATATCATCCTCAAACGGATGGACAAACTGAGGTTGTGAATCGTTCCTTGGGGAATCTACTTAGATGCTTGACAAAACAGCATGGAGAGAAGTGGGACAATATTCTGTCTCAAGCTGAGTTTTCATATAATGATACTGTCAACAGGAGCACAGGAAAATCGCCTTTTCAGGTAGTGTATGGAATGCATCCCAGAGGTATTTTAGAGTTGCGAGAGCTACCTACAGCAGATCCTGTTAGTGCCGATGGAGAAGCTTTTGCTGAAGCAATCAAAGAAGTTCATGATCAGGTTAAGACCCAACTCCAGCAAACCACTTTAAAGTATAAGGAGTATGCTGACAAGAAGAAGAAGGATGTTCAATTTGCTGTTGGAGATTTGGTTTGGGTTCACTTGAAGAAAGACAGGCTTCCTAAAGGGAAGTATACTAAGCTCATGCCAAAGAAAGTTGGACCATGTCAGATTTTGCAAAAGCATGGACAAAATGCTTATGAGATCCAACTACCACCTGATCTCGGTTTATCTCCTATCTTCAATGTATGTGACTTAACTCCATACAAGGCTAATCCAGATGTAGATCAGGATATCCTACAGGATACAGTTGCTGAAGACATTCCTCAACATGATCCTCCACAGATATAGCAGATTTTGGACACTAGAGTGGTCAAACAGACCAGGAACAAGCAGTACTTGGAGTACCTCGTCTCTTGGAAGGGACAGCCGACTTCTGAAGCAGTATGGATGACTGCAGAACAGATACAGAAACATGGTGCCGACCTTGATACTCTCATCTCAAGTGGACTTGAGATTTCTTCTTTTGGGGAGTATGGTGCAGGAGCACCCGCACATGATCAGGATATAGGTCCGCATGATGACATACATGATCAGGATGTAGGATAGTTATCAACATGATGACAGGGCAGTAGGCTATTTTTAGTATGTTTGACTTTATCTTGTAATAAGGTCCACTGGACCGATGCTATGTATTAGCTCAGCCTAGGAGTATGTGTAGGCAGTTAGAGATCGGGATAAGATCGTCTGAGTTGTCCTCTCTCCCAGCCGCTTGGAAGCTCCCAGCCGCTAGGAAGTGAAGTTGGTAGTACTCGAAGGATTTGTTATATATACCTTCGATCTGTTAGGGTTTACATACATCAAGTTCATATTGACAGTTCATTTTGATTTTGATAGGTGTTATGTTCAGGAGAGTAGTACTGGTGATATGCTGTACTGGTGATCAGTCCAGATATTGTGAAGTAGAATTGTAAAAGTAGGACATTTGAATCTCCATTGAATAAGATCTCATCTTTTGCAGTATTTGAGTTGATCAGTTGTATCTATGTTGATTTCCTTTTCTGTTTGCAAGTAGATGGGTATTTTCAACCCTTCCACCGGTTGATTCTGCAAATCGGTGGAATGGTCCTGTATCATAGCTTAGGTTGCATTTGTGTTTTCTGTTTATGCATTGCATTGTTCAGGAGATCAGTTAGGAGCATGCTGTGAATCAGCCTAGCATCCTCATGTGCTAGGTCTAGAAGATAAGTTGTTAGATTTGATTTGGAGGTGATCCGGCCCGGTCGCCATATTGTCTTTATGTACTTGTGCGGTTAAGAGTGTTTACATGCAGTGGACGGATACACAGGAGTCTGCATGAGCGTTTCCAGTCGGAGCAAGCCGCATCATCATCTGCGAATGCATCGCCATCAGGATCGGGTCGTGAAGTTGTTGAAGATTGCATGTTGCAAGTGCATCATGATGTTTTGAGTTGGATATATACTCAGTGTATATATCGCAGTCAGGATCATCTCTCGGGGAAGTTCACCATCCGCATATCACTAACGGATGCGGGTGTGAAAGTTAAGTTTTTTTGGCTAAGTGTTGAAGAGTTCATCAGGAGGATGTGTGACGTCATCGTCATCAGGATATGACGTCATCGTCATCAGGATATTAAGAAATCCCTCAATGCGAGTTTATCCTGTTGTCGCTAAGTGGTAAGGTATCGGCGAAGGCAGGAAGTTATATTAGCATCATCAGGAGGTTTCGAGGAACCGGATGAACAATATCATGATGCTGTTGCTTGTATCGTCGGGCAGTGGAACATCGAAGGCAAGTTGTTGAAGTGCAACATCATCAGGATATTTGGAGCAACCGGATATTTGGATATCCTACTGACGAAGGTGATATTGAATACCCTGATGATGCCGCTTGTATTTGGCACCCGATGAACAGTGCAACCGGAGGATGTTTGCGCCCGTTGATTATCATGATGATGATGATAGGCGACAACCGGAGGAGGTAAATAGTAGTCGACAGGAGGATATTTGCGATCATCCGAAATATGATGATGCTGTTAGTGTCTTTAGGAAATATGATGCTGATGTTCAGCCGATAGAGAATTTTATCATGCTGTTTGTATTGTTGGCTACTCCTTCCTGTTAGGTTGCCTCCGTTGCGTCCCACTCTGCATCATTCGTCAACCCACTCCTTTGACTCACACTCATCCCAGACTTGAATTGTACATGAAGAACAAAAGCATGACATCTTTTGCATATGGATACTCCATGAACCTACAATTGAGCTTCTGAAAGAGTGCATCTCATTTGATCCTATCAGTGTATAACAGTCCTCATATGGTGTAATGTTAGTATTATCTATCAACCAAAAAAATCTATGAACTAAAGACTTACCTTCATTACCTAGACCCATGGAAGCATTACACCACTCGACAATCAATTTTGCATCTGTCAACTTTGCATTGTCTTTATACTTTAACTCTTCTCGTGCTATGGCTCTTTTGATACATGCTCCTACACCATCATGCTCCCCCTTTCCATGCCCGGCCTCACAAAAGTTCCACATATGCTAAATACCTGTAAAATTATGCCTCCTATTCAGGTAATAGAAATTTTGCGAGTTCTTGAATTGTGACGAATAGTTATCCGACCATATGATATGCTGACTGAACGATATGCCCCTTCTAGCCAAATCATTGTAGAACACCTGAAAGCAACCTTGCATGAACTCCGTAGAATGTGTGAGATCATCACTAATATAGAAATTATACTCCCTTATGATCTTTCTATCATCCTATGTACTATCATTCGTATGAATGAATGCGATGTGCACAAATATAGAAACCTGTGTGGAGTTGTAATATTGTGATTACACCTCACGCTGTGGCTGTAGACTGTAGTTCTCTACAAAGTCGATGGCTGAAACAATGCTACCAACTGGAAATGTGTCCTTGCATAACTTGAATTGCAAGTCCAACCATCGAGCTCTATGGGCATGTCTTGCATACTCTTACACTATGCTGTCACGAAATATAGGCATAAACCGATACACTGGAATCTTTTCAATAACCAATTCACACCTCTTTGCTTCTTTACCATCTTTTGTATTGTATGCCACTATTTTATACTTGCCAAACTCTACTAGTTCATTTCCAACCACATGTGTTCTTTCCATATGTTCACATATTGGCAAATGTTGCAAGTCATTGCAATGATGACATGTGCCATCCAAGCATAATTTCTTGTAGAATATTTAACCTTCCTCTCTTTCACATAAAATTCTTGATATTAAGTCTCTTGAAGATGTTGGTGGGACACATATGGCACAACCTTGCAAATCATTGTTAGTATGCATATCTAAACATATAGACCTATAAGCATCAAAATGGTTAGAAAATTTAATATGTAATCTACAACAACAAGTAGTGCGTGTGTGATTTATCTTGACATAGAAAGGTTTTAGTATTTCAAAATATCTTTGACAAATTTTAATTTGAGGATACTTCTCTAGAAATTTACCATAAATTTGTGTTTGAGTATCATCTAAAAAATGCTTTGGATGTGTCTCACAGTTCTGACTACTGATTCTCCTTCTTACCACATCCCTTTGATTCAGAGATACCCTTGTGTAATTCTTCCTAAGAATGCCCATAATTCATTGGCATTAGTGTCCTTAATTCTTTGGCGTCTTCCAATGGCACTTGATAAAGTTTTCCTATTAATTCTCAATTCTTGACTCATCTTTCTAATGAGATGAGCTTTCCTCGTTTGACTACTTACTATAGTTGATGTAATCACATGCCATGTTGCATTACTATCTTTTGTACTTGAGGTGTTACCCACACTCTCATACACACTCATTAGATTCTTGACAATAGATTTTTCACTTGAAGCCTCTGATGTTCTCAACCCAAGAATCTTCATGATGGACCTATACTTTATACTTCGCATCATTTCAATGAATAGTTGACATCTTGTAGTCTCATTAAACTTTTCAAAGAACAATCTCCAAATCTTATGAGTATATCTTCTACAAGTGCATTTTGGAATCTTACCTTCCATTGGCTGCAAAATATTCTCATCAATATCAATCAAATACTTTGGCTTTCTATGCAAAATTCTAGGTGGTGTTAAGTTAGGTAAATTCATCTCAACATTAGTAATTTCATCAATATTTAAATGAGATGGGCTAGATGGCATACCTTCGATCGAAGATGGAATAGATGACATACCTTGAGGTTGAGGTGGGAATGATGGCGTACCTCCTTCATCACATGTGAGTGATGATGTACTCTCAACTTGAGATGTGGTAGATGGTATCCCTACATGTTGACTTGCGGTAGAGGACGTGTCTCCAACTATGGTATTCAAATCTCTCGTAGCACAAAGTTTTTGCATTCGTTCTCTTTGTGCCGCCAATATCATATCTCTTTGTGATAGTTGTGGTTCCTCTTCAATTGGTATGTCTTCATTTATCATGTCTAATTTCCTCTTCTCACGAAGTTCCCTCATAGTCACTGCTTTCTTTGCATTCTTAGCTTCTATCTCTTCCTATGTTGGTTTAATTCTTGATCGTTTCCTTGGCATGACAGAGAATTTGTCTGTAGCATGATAAGGAGACCAATATTACTTCCTAAGAAATGAATACAAGATAATAGTGGGATTGTATTTTTATTATGTTGTAAGGATTTATTCTTGTATAGTTTGACATCGTGGTATGTTAAGGTCTATTTATTACACATAATTATTAAAGAGCCCAAGTGTAGAAAATATACATGGCATCATGTGAGATTGTAGGTTGCTTTCTTGATTGGGAATGTGTCTATTTTAAACATGTATGATAAAGCATGATAAAGTAATTCAATCTGAATTAAGGAAAATGTAAAGAACATGCATGTAAAGACTTGACATACCTAAAAAATGAAGATTCGAATGGAGAGAGTAGCCCATTATGTAGTGTTTTTTTCTTCTTGCATCAAACTCCTCAACAATTTGAGTTTTTCATCACTTGCTTGCTTTTCAATGTTAAATTGAATAACACTCAAATATAATTACTAACAACAATACTATTAACCAATCTATAATGTTAAATTCCTAAAATTGAATCACAATTAACATTGCAACACTACAAAAATTGAAACTTGAATAGATATATATCAAACTTGGTGTGAAAACTATGTTATTTCCTCCTCAAGTTGGCAAAGCAGAAAAGGTGGTGGAAAGATCATGCATAGGTGGTACAATGTGTCAAATGTGCATGTGAACTTCCCAACAACATGAAAGCACTTCTTTTTTGTTGGAGCACACGCAGAATCAGTATGAAAATAGAGCATGTGGGCCTGGATCACGGGGGTCAACACTTTTTTACCATTTCTATAGCACACGCTTGTGTTTTGTCCTACTATAGATTGATCACATCCTGTGCATTTCTCTTTCCAAACCTTCCCCTTCAGATTTGAATGACCACAAGGTTTTTGAGGGAGAACTTTTCTTGTTTCCTACAAGAGCTTGCCAGATGCTCCGCCATATGATAGGCATAACAATGAAGGGGAAATCCCTCATAATCAAGTTCTTGATAGAAAATGCCCATCGAGGAAGAAAGACAGATCTTCTTTGGAAGCAGAAGTTCTAGTTTGTGACAAATCCTTATCCAAGCATAAATAGCAGGGGTTCTGTCAAGCGATTGCCAATCCACTTCCACAAAGTCTCCTGAAGACTTCCTGTTTGATTCCAAAACATCCCTTATCCCTATACCCTCCAACCCTATCCCTAATCATTATACCCTCCACACTCTACCTTAAACCCTAATCCCTCAACCCTCAACCCTATCCCTAAACCCTTGACCCTCGAACCTCAACCCTCAACCCTCAACGTCAAACCCTAATCCCTCAACCCTTAACTATGATCCCTTGACCCTAAACCCTAAACCCTAAAGCCTCAACCCTCAACCCTTAATGTCAAATCCTAATCCCTCGACCCTTCACTCTAATCCCTCAACCCTAAATCCTATCCCTAAACCCTCAACACCATACCTTAAATCCTAATCCCTCAACCCTCAACCCTAAACCTTATCCCTAAACCCTAATCACTCAACCGTCAACCCTAATCCATCATCCCTTAACTCTAATCCCTCATCCCTAAACCCTAAATGCTATCCCTATTCCTAAACCCTCAACAGACTCGATACTATACCTTAAAACCTAATCCCTTATCCCTAAACCCTCCAACCCTATCCCTAATCCTTATACCCTCCACACTATACTTTAACCCTAATCCCTTGACCCTCAACCCTACCCCTAAACCCTTGACCCTCGAACCTCAACTCTCAACCCTCAACGTCAAACCCTAATCCCTCAACCCTTAACTATGATCCCTCGACCCTCAACCCTATCCCTAAACCCTAAACCCTAAAGCCTCAACCCTCAACATCAAATCCTAATCCCTCAACCCTTCACTCTAATCCCTCAACCCTAAACCCTATCCTTAAACCCTCAACACTATACCTTAAACCCTAATCCCTCAACCCTAAACCCTAAACCTTATCCCTAAACCCTAATCCCTCAACCCTCAACCCTAATCCATCATCCCTTAACTCTAATCCCTCATCCCTAAACCCTAAATGCTATCCCTATTCCTAAACCCTCAACAGACTCGATACTATACCTTAAACCCTAATCCCTTATCCCTAAACCCTCCAACCCTATCCCTAATACTTATACCTTCCACACTCTACCTTAAACCCTAATCCCTCGACCCTCAACCCTATCCCTAAACCCTTGACCCTTGAACCTTAAATCTCAACCCTCAACGTCAAACCCTAATCCCTCAACCCTTAACTATGATCCCTTGACCCAAAACCCTATCCCTAAACCCTAAACCCTCAACCCTCAACGTCAAATCCTAATCCCTCAACCCTTCACTGTAATCCCTCAACCCTAAACCCTATCCCTAAACCCTCAACACTATACCTTAAATCCTAATCCCTCAACCCTTAACCCTAAACCTTATCCCTAAACCCTAATCCCTCAACCCTCAACCCTAATCCATCATCCCTCAACTCTAATCCCTCATCCCTAAACCCTAAATGCTATCCCTATTCCTAAACCCTCAATAGACTCGATACTATACCTTAAACCCTAATCCTTTATCCCTAAACCCTCTAACCCTATCCCTAATCCTTATACCCTCCACACTCTACTTTAACCCTAATCCCTTGACCCTCAACCCTATTCCTAAACACTTGACCCTCAAACCTCAACCCTCAACCCTCAACGTCAAACCCTAATCCCTCAACCCTTAACTCTGATCCCTCGACCCTCAACCCTATCCCTAAACCCTAAACCCTAAAGCTTCAACCCTCAACATCAAATCCTAATCCCTCAACCCTTCACTCTAATCCCTCAACCCTAAACCCTATCCCTAAAACCTCAACACTATACCTTAAACCCTAATCTCTCAACCCTCAACCCTAAACCTTATCCCTAAACCCTAAACCCTAATCTATCATCCCTCAACTCTAATCCCTCATCCCTAAACCCTAAATGCTATCCCTATTCCTAGACCCTCAATGGGCTCGATACTATACCTTAAACCCTAATCCATTATCCCTAAACCCTCCAACCCTATCCCTTAACCCTAATCCCTTGACCATCAACCCTATCCCGAAACCCTTAACCCTCAAACCTCAATGTACTCAACCCTCAACGTCAAACCCTAATCTCTCAACCCTTAACTCTGATCCCTCGACCCTTAACCCTTAAAACTTGAACCCTAAAACCTATCCCTACATGCTCGACACTTGACACTATATCTTAAACCCTAATCCCTTAACCCTAATCCCTAAAGCCTCAACCCTAAATCATTAAACCTTCAACCCTAAACCCTATCCCTAATCCCTCTACCCTCGACACTCTTATTTAACCCTAATCCCTTGACCATTAACCCTATCCCTTAACCTCAACCCTCCACCCTCCACCCTCAACTCTCAACATTAAACCCTAATTCATCAACCCTAAACCCTAATCCCTCAAACCTAAACCCTATCCCTAAACCATCAACCCTCAACAATATACATTAAACCCTAATCCCTATCCCTCAACCCTTAACCCTTAAAACTTAAACCCTATCCCTACACCCTCAACACTTGACACTATATCTTAAGCCTTAAACCCTCATCCATAAAGCCTCAACCCTAAACCCTATCCCTAATCCCTCTACCCTCGACACTGTAAGGGTAAGTGCAAGAAGATGGGGGGCCAAAAAGGGGTCTTAAGTGGCCACTTTTTTTCTGAAATCAAGAAATACTGGCCTTGGATGAGAAATTGAGCACATTTACACTCAAAATTTGGAGATGCAACAAAAACAATGTTCACAGTGCTCTGAGTCTACTTTCTAAACTACTATTTTTTTTAAAAAATGGCATAGATTAAGGGGTTCAAAAGAGGGAGCCACAAAAATTGTTGTTTCTGTCAAAAAAACATAACATAGCATGTTCTGTGGCTCCCTCAAAAGGTCAACTTTTTTTTGGTATTTTTAAAATTGCTTTAGTGAGAAATTAGCTAATAGCATGTAGTTTATGCCCAATTTTTCTGATAATTTTTTGATGAATATTTGATTTTTTACTAATTTTTAAAGTGGACACATCCTAAAAAATAGAATTTTGGCCATGCTACCCCTATAAATTTTGAAAACTAATTGAAAATCATTTTTTTCTTTTTTTAATATTTGTAGAATGGAGTCTAGTTTCTAAATATGTAATTTTTTTGAAATTTCAATGAATAGTTAATTTACAATGAAAAAAAGACCAAACAGTGGTTTTTGCGCAAAAATGGACACACAAACAAAAGAAATTAAAGATGAAAGGCTTAACATTTTTAAAATGTGAAAAAAATCACATTGTCAAATAGCTAAGAGAAAGCCTAACATTACCCAGGTGTTCGATTTGTTCGACCTTGAAACACGTGCAAATATGAGGGTTAGCACGAACGAAATTATGTGAAATCTTGAAGAATATGGAAAAACATGTCTGTGACTGTTCAAAAGGCAGTCCAAGCCTTTGGGTTGGAAATCCAAAGCAAATCCCAAGCCCAAGGCTTGGGATTCCCAAAGCAAAACATAACACGAGCGCGTTATAACGCGCTCGCGTTATGTTTTGCTTTGCATTTTTCTTTTTCTACAAAACTGTGTTGTTTAACGCGCTCGCGTTATGTTTTGCTTTGCATTTTTCTTTTTCTACAAAACTGTGTTGTTTGTCATGTTTGACATAACGTGTTATATTCCCCTTAAATTTTTTTATGTTTAAGGCTATTAATCATGTATGTATGTATGTGTGTATCTATGTATGCCTATATGTATGTATGTATCTATGTATGCCTATATGTATGTATGTATAGTGTCGAGGGTAGAGGAGGGTAGAGATGGGAGTGAGTCAGATAGGGGAGTAGAGGGGTGGATAAGGATTGAGTGATTAAGGTTTAAGGTTGAGGCTTGAGGCTTTAGGGATAGCGTTTAGGGTTAAGGATCGAGGGATTAAGTTTAAGGTAGAGTGTTGAGGGTAGATGGATTAGGGATAGGGTTTAGGGTTGAAAGTTTAGGGTTGAGGGATTAGGGTTTAAGGTATAGTTTAGTAGTTCTTGTGGATAGAACCAGTAAACAATGGGAGATTATTTGTCTGTTTCATAACAATATACCTTCCCTAAGTGCGGGGTGGACAACAAGAAACATAGATGTACCCCAATGCAAATCTTTTCTCATAATGATCATCCTTCTGATTTCAACTGTTAATTACTCACTGTGGATATACTATACTTAAAGCTTTTCTCATAGGGTTTAAGGTATAGTGTCAAGGGTTGAGGGTTTATTGATAATGTTTAGGGTTGAGGGTTGAGGGATTAGGTTTTAGGGTTGATGGATTAGGGTTTAAGGTATAGTGTTGAGGGTTGAGGGTTTAGGGATAGGGTTTAGGGTTGACGGATTAGGGTTTAGGGTTGACAGATTAGCGTTTAATGTCGAGGTTAGGGTTAGGGGTAAGTGCAAAAAGATGGGGGGCCAAAAAGTGGCCAAATTATTTTCTAAAAAAAATACAAAACGCGAGCGCATTATCACCTATTATAAATTAAAAAACTCATCTCATTTCATTTCATTTCTTTTTTCTCCACTATTCCTGCAGTCTGCAAACCCTAGGAAGCACGCTCGCGTTTTGGATTCCTTAATTCAACACAAAAATTTTATCAATTCATCGCCAAAATGCCACCACGACGTCGAGCACGCCAAAGGAGTAAGTTTATTTATCTTTTTGTTTGAATTTGCTTCTAAATAGGTAGGTTTGAGTGGTTTTTTTATGTATATTTGGTTAATTGTCAGGAAATGTTAATGCACCTCCTCCTCCTCAAAATCCACAAAATCCTATAGAACAACAACCTCTTCCATCCATTCCAAAACATGCCCCTGGAACATAAGAAAATATAATGGGGCAAATTAAAAACAACAAAAAAGAAATTGAAGATATAATTGCAAGGTTGAAAGATCCTTCCACTTCAACCTTGCATAGGTCCACGCTTGCTGAATCTCTTGAATCTATGTTAGCAAATGTAGATTCAATTAGCAAGCAAATAACTAGTTGGACATATAAGAGGAGAGAGTTTAGAGATTATTATGCAGACAAGCTATCATACCAAGATGTGAAAAAATTACAAATTATAAAATTAGACTTGTGTTCGATTTGCACAAACCCACAAACAAATCAACC
Source organism: Cunninghamia lanceolata (assembly GCA_027924645.1). Taxonomy (NCBI): domain Eukaryota; kingdom Viridiplantae; phylum Streptophyta; class Pinopsida; order Cupressales; family Cupressaceae; genus Cunninghamia; species Cunninghamia lanceolata. The sequence goes on from BSBN01000030.1 coordinate 2,137,206, forward strand.
TCCACCCATTACATGTAAGAGGTTCCCTATCTATTGGTGAAACAACCAAGCAATAAGGGACAATTTTGGGTAGAGGTGGTGGATGGTTTTTGACCATCCTCCATGCAATAATAATGAGGTCTCGCAATACTTTTTGAGGAAACTCTACTGCGAGTTTGTCCTCAATAAAGTGCCAAACTATTTTGATATGCGGGACTTCCAGGGTAGAGGTGGGGGGTTAGCACAAGATAGACCAGGGGCACGTCTTGACCCACAGTGGGTAGTGAGATGAGTAATCAACAGACTAGCCCATGAGCATGTTTCTATCCCTTCCATTGTGAAGGAGAGTGTTGAGGTCAATACACTTCAGTCCATTAGTGCCTTGACCCAGAGCATCATAGAGCAATCCAGTCCTATAGCACAGAGTGGGTTGGGAGATAGTGCAAGGAGTAGGGTCCCACCCCATGCTTGTTAGACTTGCGGATCAGCCTGTGGTTATGACCCCATGGATAGTCAGGACGCAGGTGCACAGGCTACATCTACAGTTGAGCAGATGGTGATGATAGACACCCTCCTGAGTGAGACTTTCGGCCTTAATACTCAGATAAATATTAGACAGTTTATTGAATTTAATTTATTAAATTTCATTATTGAAATGCAAGATTAACTAATTTAGTTTGATGATTTTAATAAAATTTCAGGGTCATAGCGTTGATGCAGTTTTCGGTGGTTCTCCACCTGCATATTACACTAGATCATCTACTGTTGGGGTATGTAACTAGTAAACAATTATAAATATTACATGTGAATAGCATCGTTATATGAATGATATTCTAATATCTAATTTTGGATGTTGGATAGGTTAATATTGGAGATTTCACGGCAACACCTGCCAGCGGTGGTGGATTTCAAAGCTTCATGGAGGTAATAAAATAAATAGTTTAATGAATGAATTGTACTTACTGGATTTTTGTATGTGACTTGTGTGCTTTATTGTGTGTACTTCCATGTTTAGATGAATGTGTGTGTATGTTAGGAGCCATGATTTGCATCACTATTATAGTTTTCGTAATTGAATAATGTTGTTTTATTTCCATATGATGCAGGTTGCGGAGACACCTCTCGATGTTCATAGGGCAATGGAGCATGGTGTGACCTCTGCGATTTATAGCTCCATGGCATTGACAGGGGTATGAGGCAGACTAGTAAATTTCAATTTACATTCATTGTTATAGTTGTCTATTTTTGAAAAATCAAAAGATTATTGATTTGAAGTTTAATGGTTTCTATAGGACATGACATCACCACGGCCTATTCCTGCTACTGAGGCAAGTGAGGAGACAGATTATATGGTAGCGGTAAGTGATTATTTTGTTAAATATTTCATTTTTTGTAACATGTAATTTCTATATATTAATGTCTATACTTTTTATTGTAACAGCTAAAGATGCAGGAAGAACTAAATAGGAGGAGCAGCCCTCAGGTTCGTAGTAGACCACCCACATGGGCGTCTCCATTCCCTAGAAGATCAAAGGCTGCCCGTGATCTATTCTCTTCACCAGTCAGAGGGGAATGACTTTTTATTGTGTTCCTTTGTTGTATGCCTATATGGCATTTGTGGACATATATTTTTTATTGTATATAGTTGACATTGTATGCCTATATGGCATTCTTGTAAGCCTATATGGCTATTTTGTATATATGTTATACTTATATCGACATATATTGATGTATGCCTATATGGATATTTGGTTAATACAAATCTTTTTTATTGATGGCGTCCATACTTGTAGTGTGTTATAATGAGTAGCATGATGATGCTTAGCAGTTGTAACACAAGTGGCCCATAATTCAACATCCATGGCATCTGACACACTTGAACAGATTTTCCTGTCTCCCTAAACCAAAACCTCACTGGCTACTCAAACCCTTGGTTTAAAACAACACTTTAAATACTCAGTGTGCATATAAAAAATCATCTCAAAAAAATCAAGCTGGGTGCCTGAAACCCTAAAGTTTCGAACCCTTGATCTCCAAACACTTAATTTAATGCACATAGAGAAACAAACTGAATGAATGTACAATGAAAAAATAAGTGTCCTTAGTCTTGCTATTTTTTAATATAATGAAATAAAGAACAAGGAAGATATTATCGCATAAATAAATACACAATCACATAAATAGATTTTTGTAAACGACATATTTCTATATGTAATTTCAATTTTGCAACTTGGGGATGGGCTATAGATGGTATTTCAATTCTGCAACTTGGGTATGGGCTATAGACGTTAAGACTAGCACTTGCACCCATAGGAGGTTCAAGGAATACGCCAATAGGAACAACCGACGAGTTTAGAAAATTTCCTGGCATGATTTTTTTACGACGTGAGACAATTCCGAGCACTATAATGCTCACATATAAAAGCCTATTGGCTAATTAGTGTGCAATATGGATTTTTCTATTTTACTTTAGTTTTTTGGGTGAGAAATGAGGGGCCCAAAATTTGGGTGTTCATGCACTTGAAATACAGTAAAAGAATATCTCGAAAATGTGAATTCCTTCCATCCATAAGAGCTTAAAATATGAGCCAATCATAATATTGATAAGTAGTTTGTTTAATATTATTTATTAAAAACTTGCATATAGCCGTAAAAAAATAATATTTGTATAACATAAAAAAAATGACTTGTGATTAATTTATTTTAGAAAGATTAATTATTAGATAAAGAGAATTGATTACAAAAAGTACTAATACTAAGTTATTAATTTAACAAGATCTAATGATGTGGAACAGGGTTTAAATTTGACAGTCTACCTTGCTTATCAAGAATTTTTAATATTCTTTTTAATGCAAGTCAAATTTTATATAAGAAATATAAAAAAATTACAAATGATTTTACAAATGATTTAATGTATTCATACCAAGGTATTTCAAATAAATTTAGATTACTATGGTAGACCTTTTGGGTGCCTAATATGGCCTATGCTCTACATAAGAGCACAAATGAGTTCCATAAGACTCTTGGACAAAGAAATTTTGGAGTGCCTATTCAACACTCTTCTTGAATCATTTGGATGAGTCACAAAAGGGGATGGAGTTTGTTATCCTGTCCACTGTGCTATAGCAACGAGGTAGTTGATTCAAGGATGAGTCACAAAAGGGGATGGAGTTTGTTATCTTGTCCACTGTGCTACAACAACGGGGTAGTTTGGCAATAACAAGAAATGGATTCATCACATTTGGATGGGATTGCATACAAATTGTAGCATATGGTCCAGGACATGGACTTATATGTTCAAATAGTTGATGAATGATATCCTTCAATACTAATAGCAAGATTTCTCTTCCCCTTACTTTGATGTGTTTAAAATTAAATAAACAGACTAGAGATAACCACTATATTGAGATAAACATAAATTACACAATGGAAGAAAATATATTTGTATGACCATGAGATTTCATATTAATTGTTTTTTCTACAGTTTCTAAAATAAATTACATGTATATTAATACAATCAAATATTTATTAGTACCTGCCTTCGCTGGTACTATTGTAATGAGTTCGCACTTATCTAGTTATTAATCTATTGATTGCAAACCAAACAAAAGCAAATTTGATTTAAATTTGTACATTTCCTATGTCAACATGATAAATTTTTAACAAAAAAATATTTAGAAATGATTTATCTATATTGTCATTAGCTGAAAAAAAATGACCTTTTCTCTGCGGATTGTCAGATTGTAGGATTGTCGGGAGAGTGCAACAAAAAACTATAAATGCGTAGAGAATTTTGGTTTGAGGGGAGCACGTGGCAAGTAAACAAATTATATTTTAGAGTTAAAAGTTATACAACTGTGAAATTTAAACCCTGATGTAATGATGTAAAGCATCTTCCTTAAATGTCTTATTTGTTACTTAGTCATTTTAAGATGTTTATTTTATTTTACTAAAAATAATATTTAATTGCAATAAGAAGTGAGTTTCTTTAACCAAGAAGTATTGATAAATAGTTTCTTAAGTATTTTTAATTAAATAATTTACACGTTTAAAAAATAAATGTGTAATGCAAACCAAAAAAAATAGAACAATCAATTAATTAAAACGTACAAAAATTAAAAATTAACAACAAAACTAGGTTATAAATATTTATAAGTGTACCCATTGCACTTTAATGTACGATTGCTAATAATAGTAAAAAGCAATATTCTTGTGATAGCCGCTACGTGGAAATAATTGCTATAGAGGCTCAAATAACTTTTGTATCGGATGGTGTACATGCACTCCAACTTCTCTGGAATGATTCTCCAACTTACGCTCTCCGCTTATTTGAGCTCGTCTACTGAACGCCGAAGATCTCCAAACATTCCTACTATTTCGATCTCTCCACTCACCACTTCAACAGCTTGAGCACGGGCATTCATGAAAATGGCGACAAAGTCGGCGAACAAAACGGAATTCTAACGGTTTCCACACAGATTTTACACTTGCCCAACAACATCCTCTTCATCCATCTTCAATGGCTTCACGAATTATTCTTTCGTATGCTGTCATTATTACTTTGGTTTGCGTGTGGATCCATGCGAATGCAGAGGAGGAGAGCTTTGTGCAGACGAAAGATGGGCATTTCAGTGTTGGTGGAAGGACAATGTATTTTAATGGATTCAATGCTTACTGGCTTATGTATGTAGCGGCTGAGCCATCTGAAAGGCACAAGGTTTCAGACGTGTTGCAACAGGCTGCAGACCATGGTCTTACTGTGGCTCGAACCTGGGCTTTCAATGATGGAGGATACAGAGCTCTGCAAATTTCCCCTGGCGTCTATGATGAGAAAGTATTTCAGGTAAATGTATTGTTTTGTTTGGCTGCAGGACTCTGTTTTTTCTTTTCATTTCATTTCGTTCTACAGCCTCACTTATGATATTAGTACCAATTTTAGGGTTTGGATTTTGTGGTGAATGAGGCGAGTTCACGCGGTATTAGAGTTGTGCTGAGTCTGGTTAATAATTATGGAGATTATGGAGGGAAGGCACAATATGTTCGGTGGGGAATTCAATCCGGAGGCCAAGAGGATGATTTCTTTACTAATCCTGTCGTCAAAGAATATTACAGGAACCACATAAAGGTATTGTTCATAGTATTACTTATTTGTTAGAAAAAAACGCTTTAAAAACGAAACAAAAGAAAAATAAAAACTCCTGTAAGCAATGTAAGCACTTGCAATCTATTTCAAGATTTGACATATATTGTGCAGGTTTTGGAGGGGTTTTTTCACATCGTGTTATGTTTTATGGTTATTCTGTTTTATGATTTCATATGGGTTTCTTGAAATCTTTGTAATAGTTGATTTGAAATTTGCATAACACTCCTCTCATATGTGTTTCTTGAAATCTCTGTAGTAGTTGATTTGAAATTTGCTCAACACTCCTCTCATATGCCTTTCTTGAAATCTCTATAATAGTTGATTTGAAAATTGCATAACACTCCTCTCATATGAGTTTCTTGAAATCTTTGTACTAGTTGATTTGAAATTTGCATAACATTTCTCTCATATGCGTTTCTTGAAATCTTTGTAATAGTTGATTTGAAATTTGCATAACACTGTTCTATGTTTTATGCTTATTCTGTTTATGCTATTTCATAAGCGTTTCTTGGAATCTTTGTAATAGTTGATTTGAAATTTGCATGACACTCTTCTATGTTTTATTATGCTTATTCTGTTTATACTCTTTCATAAACGTTTCTTGGAATCTCTTAATAGTTAAGCATTTCTTGAAATCTCTGTAATAGTTGATTTGAAATTTGCATAACACTACTCTCAAAATTAGCTAAGAAGCTTTTGTGCACTCCTTTGTTTGTATAGGAGGGCTGTAATTAGTGTGTGGGTGTGTTTTTTGCAGACTGTACTGACGAGGGTTAACAGCATTAGTGGAATAGCATACAGAGATGACCCAACAATTTTTGCATGGGAGCTCATAAACGAAGCCCGCTGCTTAACAGATCCTTCTGGGAAGACTCTCCTGGTAACTCATTCACTTCTTTTCAAAAAAAATTTTGGAGCCAAAGAGCTTAAAGAGCCCGTGAATGGTGATTAATGCAGATACTGTTTATGTAGACATTCAGATTCCACATGAATAACCAGTACACTGTGGTACCAGTGTTTATAGTGGGCTTTTTTCAGTGTCAGGGTCCTTGATATTCCATGTGAGTTTTGTACAATCATCAGGGTCCTTTGTATACCATGTGAATCTTGTACAATCATCTAATAGTTGCTGTGCAGAACCCATCATTAGGGTTAAGGAAGAAGACTCTGCTTAACTCCAATGATGTGTCCTGTAGAAAGACCTGAGATTTAAGACCATCATGATGAAGAATAGTACTAAAAACTAAATCCTTCAAATTTTTGAAATCACCTTAACATACGCAAATTCTTGTTTTCACAGCAACTAAATGTTTAACTGCATTCAACAAGTGTCATGCCTTTGTGTTATTCCTTACATTCAACCGTACTTTTAATATACAGCATGCACAATAATTAGTTTTGTTTTGCAGCCCGAGTTTTCATGTCACTTGCCATTAGGCAAGAGTTTTCCACAGTCCGTAAAATTTATTTTTTTCCTAGTTTGTTTTTGTTTTTATGAAAGAAACAAACAGTTAAATCCAAAGAAAATTTAATGATAGAAATTGTTTTTTAACCATACATGCATTTTGCATGATCCTCAACTGTTCAAAAACAGTAATGCTGAGATTTGAACCCGTGACCTATTAATGAACAACACAGAGACATAAATTTTTGACTGTTCGTCAGTTTTACACCTAGCAAATCCTGACGCGGTGTCTATTCATCTTTTAAATATTCTGCCCACTATTTTATCTATTCTCGTCAGCTTCTGGCACGTTCCCAAAAACAGTTTTGTTTTAGGCGTCTTTTTTCATCTCTCTCTAAGTAACTTAAAAAAGGCTTGTATATCATCGTTGAAATCCCATTTCTTTCTTTAAATTATAAAGGCAAAACAATTTTTTAACCATCTTTTAATATGTTATCATAGACTTAGCACATTGTCATCATAAATTAAATTTTCTTTTTCCAAAAATTAATGTATTTTGCTCATATTTAGATGCTAAAGGAACATTAGGTATAGCCCGTCTTTATTTTTTTAATATAAATATAAATATTTAGTAAAAGCCATTAAGATAATAGTTGTTTTGGAGTTATAATTTAAATAATCTTGAGAATTTAGAGAACAATATATTAGTAAATATAAATATTTAGTAAAAGTAATTAAGATAATAGTTATTTTGGAATTATAATCTAAATTATTTTGAGAATTTAGAGAGCAATATGTTAATAAAGAACATAGTGTAGTGTAAGTAGTAATTGGCAAAGCAAATGAGATAGCTTTATTAAAAAAAGAGTTCATACAAAATTAGCAAATTCTATTAAAAAGATGCATGCCTTCTATTTATTCCAATACTTTGAATTCAACCAATTTATAGACTTACAATGCAAAACTAAAAAAACTTACTAAAAATAGTAAATTAGGACTCCCATACTTGGTGATGACTTCTATCCTCCTAAACGTGGAAATGGATAATTGGATAAGGACAAATTTATTGCAAGATCAAAACAAGTACAATGGAGATTATTTAATTTGGGTATCTCAACTTGGTGGGATCATAACTCCTAGTCCGTTAAGCAAAAAATGAACTAGTTTGATGCCTTAAAAGGACTTGAATAGAACCACCTTTGACTCTCCATTTAGGCAACTATTAGAAGTTTCAGGGACCAATTTGACTTTGAAGACATCTAAAAATACAAATTTTGGAAATGTAGAAAATATCCTTGAATTATGTTTTTCAACATTTTTCAAATTCTACCTTGAAACTCAAGATGTCAATCAAATCAAATTATCATTGAACTTAAGCATTAAAATCCTTACTAGTCATAATAAGAACTATCCAATGCTACTAGAAGGTCACAAATTTGAATGCTTTGTGGATTTTATTCTAGATTCATAGAAGTTGTTTTTGAAAACGAAAAGTTTTGTATGGATGTTTGTGATCTATTATATAAATATTATGGGTTGTGAAAGCCTCAAATTTCAATAAAAATAGTGTTATAATATATTATATTATATGTAAATAAGTGAATTATAGTTCTTGTAGGTAAAGCAGTCAATTTTTTTTTGTAAGATGCCTCTCAAAAATGGGAAAATAGTATCTTGATCTACTCAAAGTCATCATGTAGTTAGATAGATCTTAGTAGTAGCTCTTGCAAATCAATCTAACAAGGGAAATACTTGTCAACTTTCTTTTTCTCTATGTTTGTCAATTAGAAGAGATTCAAGTAGTTTGTGCGAATTGCCTTACTCCTATGCTGATTTGGAGCCTCCCCAATTATTTAATACATCATATACATGGTGTTTTTGTTCTAATAGGATTATCTAGGCCATTTATAAGTGTTAGGTATGTCTTGAGACCACATGGAAGTTACCATGTATACATCAAAGCTCTCCTTCACCTTAATTTTGCTCACTAATTGTAGGGAAATTTCAATCATTGATCAAATGCAAGAAATCAACAAACATGATATATAACCCATGAAGCATAATTGCCTAAAAAATATCATTTCTAGTGTAAATGAAAATCCTCTAGGTGAATGGATTCCACATAAGCATTGTGGATGTTCTTATCAACAATATAGTCTTTGACAATAACTATCCAAGTTAGGGCTTGGATTTACAAGAAACCCAATTGCTAAGCCATCATCAATGGACCTAAATATTTGCACATTCCATGCATTTAGGCTATTGTGTGATCCTTAACATTAAAGTTATACAAAATTTTATGTAACAAGCTTTTAAAAATATTCATTTGTAAATTTTGTATCAATATTTTATCACAATTTATAATCTATTATCAAAACAAGAATGAATAATAAAAATTATATAAACTTTAATATTAGACCTATTAAAAGAAAAGAAAATAAATAATTAAATAATAAAAAATATAATAATAATAATAAATTAAATAACCAAGAGTATAATACATTCAACATACATAATTAAAATTTAATATTAGACCTATTAAAAGAAGATAAAATAAATAAATAAATAATCAAAAAGTATAATAATAATAAATTAAATAACCAAGAAGTATAATACATTTAACATACATAATTTAAAAAAAAAGACGTAATAAAATAAATATAAAGAGAGTAAAGTAGCATTCAAATGTTAAAGAGCAAAGGGTTAGAAAGGTCATGAGTAACGTAAATAAAAGGTAAAGGGGAAAGGAAATGTACATGTACTATAAAGAGGGAAAAAAAGCCCCTCTCAACTTCCTTTTGTAATAGTTCTCTTTTCTTACTAGATTTCTCATAGCTTCCAAACGGATGTGGTGTCTTTGAGTTGAGAGAATGTTCTACAGGGACAGATTTGCTGATGTGATTATATCTCATTTCTGCATTGTGCTCCTTAATCTTGGTGCTGATCAATTCAGCAATTTCAATAATGTAGGAGGTACCACAATAACATTGGATTTAATAGACACCAAAACTTTGGAGCAGATCACTTTGATTTTTTAGGCTACTTACTCACTTTTCTATGAGGTTTGAAATTAGTTTTGATGCTTTTTTCTTTAATTTTTTGAAATTTTATGGTTCATTAGGTCACAATTGGTTTGAATCTGCAATGAATCTTCACCCATACTTAGCCCCTACTATTTGCAGCTGAAACCACAAGGGTATTCGTCAGGTCACAGATGTTCACTATTTTCTCATCGTGAGACAATCTGATCTTATTATCGTCCAAGTAAGTTTCATCAAGTTCATTTTCATTTTCCTCTCCTCCTCCTGCAACAAACTTGTTGCCTCGAAAAGATCATCTTCTTTAGTCCTCTTTTGGTCTTTTAACCAAGAGATTTTCTAATGCAATTCCTCAATATATTTTTGAGCATAGTGGAGGTCATTCCCCTTCTCCTTCAATATAAGTTACATTAACGAAAGCTCAGACTTCAATTTCTGCTTTTCCAGCTGCAACCAGACTAGATTCTTTATGCCCTAGTGATGTCTTGATCTCTGCGAGATTTGAAATTTTCTTCTCTAGATGGTTCTCAAGAGACTATGTTGCTTGAAGGCCCTGTTGCAAATGGGCTTCGTCCCTTTGCAGCATTGCAGTCAACTTTTCCACAGCTTCTCTCCCACAGCACAAACCACATTGTAGCACATTATTTTCTTGCTCTGCAACCACAAGCTTTTCCCTTTCATTCTCAATCTCTAAATGGGCATCTCTAAACTTCTGCTGGTAATCAAGTATCGCATTTCTTTGTATAAACAACTCCTGTTGTTGCTCTTCAATTTGGGTTGGTTGGGCCAACATACTTTTGCGAGATTCTTCCAGCAATCTCTGAGAATGCAGAACTCTTTCACAGCGAAAAGGCTACCTCTTATTCTCTGCAAGTCTTCATCAGCAACTAATGCTATTCCTTGATATTTATAGACTTCATGGACAACTTTTTCATTTTGTACTGGGCAACTAGCCACGCTACCCACTGTTTCTCAATCATATTCACAACAAACTTTTTGTTTTCCTTCCTCTCTCTTACTCTAGGACGTCAACAGATCATTCTCCTGCTTTGTCAGTAGCAACTGCATCTCTTGATCGGCTTTTCTTAAAAGATAAATAGGTTTAGTGAATATAAATATATAAATATAAAAGTAAAAGCTAACTATTTATCACTTTTATATATAAATGAGTTGATTGGTGAAATGGCAAGCTTTTCTACAATAGGTCATGGGTTTGAAACATCTTCTTTTACCACACTGAAAATTGGAACCAAACCAACAAATTACTGATTTGAACCGGTTAATCCTTAGCAGAGCACTCTTGATCTCACTGGTATGAGAGGGTTAATTTCAGTTGAGCTTAAACAGTCGTAGGTGCTCACAGTATTGTTTGTGGTCCACACTAACACATCAACAAGGACTTACAAAGTATTTGCCAGTTACATTGGCAATTATGCTCCTCTAGAATGTTATATATTTAAATAACGTTTGAAGTGTCCAAGCCTCTCTTCAACATCTACTGAAATTTAGAAACTCAAGATTTTTGTGAATGACATGAAGTGGCCTGCTGCTATACTCTCACTCGAAATAATAAACAATATATGTAACATGACCAATGATCACAATAATGAACATACACATGTTTTCTATAATTAAATTTTGTAGTAGCTGTAATCTTAAATTTTGTCAATCACTTTACTTTGAGGTCAATCAAAGATTCAAATCCCTGTCCTGTATGGTTCTAAGGTCTAACCACTTAACTTAAAAAAGTTATTTGGTTTTAATTTTGTTGGATCAGGTGTTACTACATCAGGTTCAATGGTCAAATATTCAATAGCAATTTTATATCTCATTCACAACAAAAATGATAAATATTTGTCCTATTTTTATTGACCAAAATTAACCTTTGACTACTGAATTGGATGATGTTTAAGAACAACCATATGACACATGTATAAACACAGTTTCTTAGTCATTGGTTAACACTCACAGTTTTAACTTTGTTGGGTCACTACTTTTTTTTGGACCCCTTTTGCCTAGGTTGTTTTTCTAATTCTGTTGTCTAGAGACCACTTTTTTCTCTTATTGGTTAACAGCTCACATGTATGTGAACATGCTATCAAGATTACATCATCATTCAGCTTATTAAATTTTGACTTCTTTTCTGTCTCAAGATGGCCCCCATCAATTATGAAATGATTTATAAGATGTCCAACAACTAACATGAAACTAAAATATCTACTTTTCAGAGATGGATCGAGGAGATGGCTCAATATGTTAAATCCATTGATTCAAAGCATCTTTTGGAGATTGGGTTAGAAGGATTCTACGGTGATTCAACTCCTCGGAGGAAACAAGCGATCAATCCTTCTGGATACGAGTCAGGCACAGATTTTATACTCCACAACCAAGTCCAAGGAATTGATTTTGCAACAGTTCATTCATATCCAGGCATATGGTGAGGAAAATATTAGTCTGTAACTTTTTCTGTGGATGCTTATATTATACATTTTTATTAAGTAGTGGGCTATCAGAGTCCTTTCCAACAGATTATTTGATGTCTGTATGTTTTGTATTGCAGGCTTTATGGACTAGATGAGGAGACACAGCTTTCCTTCTTGCATAGATGGGTAAATAAGCACATTAAGGACGCTGGTACACGGCTCAAAAAGCCTGTTTTATTTTCAGAATTTGGCAAATCCTCAAGAGATCCTGGATATGACATCTCTCAGAGGAATAGATTGTTTGGAATCTTTTACAAAGCCATCTTCAAATCTGCGAGAAAAGGAGGATCAGCTGGTGGGGCACAGTTTTGGCAGTTATTTGCGATAGGAATGGAGGAGGATGATTTAGCAGATGGCTTTGAAATTATTCTTTACGATAATTCTTCAACCACAAATCTCATTAATTCACAATCTCGTAGACTTTTAAATTTCTCGATTTGAATATTTTTCAAACAACAAAAAACAGACTAAATCTCTGCCGTCAACTTTCTTTTTATTGCAACAACATTTAAAAGTTTATTTTACTCTCAAAACAATAAAAAACCTATTTTTTTAAAAGTCCACATATATTTGATGTTATTTAGATGTTAATGTTTGAGTTTTGTGGTCTTATAATAAAGCTTGACGAGTATTTATAATTTCTTCTGTGTCCACCTTTTGTTTGACTAGCATAGATATTCTAAATATAGTGCTGAACTACCCAGTATACTTTTTAATGGCCCCCACAACAGAGGAAGTCATTGACTTCAGTTGCATTTATTCCTATTAAGATATTTGTGTCATAAAACAATCAGTTTGAAATGCTTAATGGAGTATCAAATCAGCTTCAAATGTTCCTATGTCAATCAAGGATCAATTCTTTAATGGAAGGTGCATCCTCCAATTACGTTTTGAATAGAGTTTCACTCCTCATCACTCCTCATTAGGCCTAAATTTGATGTATTTAGAAATTTTTAAAAAAAATTGTGGAAGACTGTATTATATGAAAGGGAAGATCTTGTATAGACTATTAAAAAAAAAATAGAATTATAGTTAAATATATATCTAATTTATAATATGCATTTTTAAAATAAGATATGTCTTAATATTTGAAAGGCAACTTTGAATAGATAACTGCCAAAAAAAAATAGGGTCCATTTAATCAAAGCACAAAGCCCAAATTTCTAACAAATGAGTTTGTTGAATTCTAGTAGGAAAAAATTATAGTAGGTGACAAAAACATTATTTGTCATTCCAATAGGTGACAAAACATTATTTGCTAGTTGTAGTAGGTGGCAAAAATATTATTTGTTAGTTGTTGATGGCAAAAACATTATCTACCACAACAAATTCGAAGATCGAAGCAAAGATTGTCATAGTGAAGGTAGAACATGGAATGTGAAGGGTTTTATTATTTGTTCTTTCCTTTGCAATGTTTGGTCTTCTATTTTCAAAGTTGGAGAGGTTATAGGAAGGCATGTGAAGATGTTGAATGTGGTTAGACAAGTTAACTCTTTTGGGATCCTTAGTTTCATGATCGACTTGGTGAAAGAAAGTGTTAGAGTAGGGTTTTAAAGGTGTAGAGAGAGTTGTAGGTGTTAGGAGTTGGTGTTTTATCACCATATAGTTTTCAGCATGCCTTAGAGGCATTGTAACACCTATGTAAAATGGTTGTGATAGTGGAACAAGAAACAATGTTCACTCTTGCTAGAGCTTCCACCCATTGAAGGGCTTTTCTATGGTAGTATTGTATGTTGTACTTTTGTTGTGTGTGACTTTTGCATGCTTTACCACTACTATGAGTTTCTTCCATGCCTACTAATAAAAGTGAACATCTCAAGCTATAATAGATATCCATTAGAGGTATATTGTAATGTGTTTAAAGGAGATTTAGGAGAATTGACAAGGAAATATGTAAGTTGAGGACTATGTTGTGGAATATCCACCCTTGTTTAAAAATCACAAGGCCTCATAGTGAAATCAATAAGAAGGCATTACAAAGTAGAGATTTTAAATGAAGATAATACTAAGAACAAGCCATAGTTCATCATTTAAAGATACATGAGAAAATATTACAATTGGAGAAGGAAAACTTAAGATTTTATAATACCAATTCAAGGAGTGGTAAAAGATAAAGTTGTAAATGTTAAAAATGCATATCTTACTTTAACTTGCCCATCAGTCGAGAATGACAATAGATAGTTAGACCCTAACCCATGCAGATCATCTAGTTTCAAGGACCACCACTTGGTTGTGGAGGGGATACCAAGATCCATCCTTTGAGCAAGCAAGATCATTAACCTGGAACCATAGATAGTTAGACCCTAACCCATGCAAATAATCTAGTTTTAGGGACCACCACTTGAACAAATGAACCATCAGGGGTAGACCCCTTCTCCCTAACCTTGAAGGTAGCTCATGACCTACCCCCCTCCCCACTTTGGGATGGGAGGATCAATGAATTGAGCCTACTCCTTATGCAAGAGTAGATCCTACAGAGCCATACCCTACAACACTAGTAATAGTTCTAGTAGCTCCAAACCTAGACTCGACATTAGTAGTGTTAGAAATGTGAAACAAATGTATAACCCAATAAATTTTTAAGAAAGAATTCAAGCTATAAAACTATAAATGAATAAGACAAATCCATACTAGAGATTCTTTCTGAGAGATATACAAATGTCAAGATGATAGAATTGCATTCACAAAGAGAATCTATTGGAAAAATATTACCAAATACAAGCTAGGTAGTGAGTTTATATAGACCAGGGAGAGGGTGGAGGTGGAAAAACTAGCCAATAGGGAGTGCTAAACATAACAAATGTAACTCCCTTGTAGGATGGTGATACCTCAAACTACCCATTGACCTAATTAAACTTACTTAATTAACCTATGCAAACTCAATAAAAGTGTAGGAAAAACCTTAGGAAAAAGGAAATAAAAAGATACACTAACACCCTCCTAAGTGTAACTTAGGTGGGTGAAAAGATGGGTCCCAACAAATGAAGCCTAATGAAATACCCATGTACAAAGATTTCTCCTTGAAGAGAAGAAGCCCCTTCCAAATAGAGAGAGAACACCCCCAAGGGGGAGAGAGAGAGAGAGAGAGAGAGAGAGAGAGAGAGAGAGAGAGAGAGAGAGAGAGAGAGAGAGAGAGAGAGAGAGAGAGAGAGAGAGAGAGAGAGAGAGAGAGAGAGAGAGAGAGAGAGAGAGCCAAAAGTGGACCCCTGCCACACCCTAGAAAAGCTCACAAATGAAGGAACTTGCTCTCAGTGAAGGGTTTGGTGAAGATGTTTGTGATTTGCTCTGAAGTCGGATAAACTAAAGATCATTGATTTTCTCATGAATTAGTTCTTGAATGTAGTGCATATGGATCTCAATGTGTTTGGTTTTTTGGTGATGAATCGTATTGTGAGAGATTTGTATCACACTATTGTTATCAAAAAAGATGATTGTAGGCTTCCAAAAGGAAATGCCAAATTTAGTGAGAATGTTCTAAAGCTAGATGGCCTTAGTAGCAACATTAACTACTCCTTGATACTTAGCATCCATAGATGAAAGAGAAATTGTAGATTGCTTCTTTCTTGACCAAAAAACTAGACTAAAACCAAGTGAGAAGCAATACCCTGAAGTAGACTTGCAATCTTGAGAATCACTTGCCCAATCTGAATATGTGTCCCACCAAGTCAATATCCATGCCTACTGCATATTAAATCCCATAACTGTGAGTTGCCTACACATAGTGTAGAATCTACTTAGTTACTTTCTAGTGCAGCTCATGTGGCTCTTCCATGAACCTAAAGATTGATCCCATGACATATGAAATATTAGGTCTCGTGTGAGTCAAGCATTTGAGACTCCCAACTAATTGGTGATACAAAGTAGCATCCACCAATGGTGAAGAACAATAAGCCTCAAGTTTGAACCCTTATAGAAATGGAGTCAGTGTAGGGGTACAATCAGCCATGTGAGATCTAGAGAGCATATCAAGTGTGTAATTGGGCTAGTAATGAAGATACTAAAAGAATACTAAGTGATCTCAATCCCCAAGAAGTAGTGCAAAAATTCCAAGTCTAACATCAATAAATGATCATGAAGGTCATTTTTCACAACCTTAATAGTGGATGAGTGACTCCTTGTGATCAACAGGTCATATTCAACATAGAGAACAAGGAAGGTGAGAGTATCATCCTGATGTAGAATATAAATATTTAGATCAAAAGGGCATCAAATGAACCCAACTAATAGAAGGAATGATTCCATCTTGGCATACTAGGCCCAAGGGGCTTTTTTAGGCCATAGAGAGACTTTCAAAGATGAAAAACAAGTGAAGGATCTTGTATGAACCCCTGTGGTTGCTCCATGTAGATTTCCTCCTAAAGCTCGTCGTGAAGAAAAGCACTCTTCACATCCATCTAATGAACTTCCTAATAGTGGGCTATAGTAATAGTAAGGACAAGTTGTATGGATTTCATTTTGGCAATTGACACAAAAGTCTCAAAGTAGTTAATCTTAGGAAATTGGGAGAATCGTTATGCTTATCAACTGACCCATCTGTAACAAATTTTGTTTGACAGATCCACTTGCATCGAACAAGTTTCCTTCCCTTAGGAAGGGGGACTACCAAGTATGGTTCCTCTCCAAAGAACTAAACTCTTCCTGCATAGTTGTATCCCACTCGACTATGGATCAAAAGTTGAAGCGATGAAGAGATGTAGAGTCTACTAAAACTACGATCTTGTTCTTCTAGTGTTTGAAGGATCACCAACCCAGTCACCTACTAACTCTAATGTCTAACAAGCCCAAAGAGGTCCAATGGTTGGAGAATTAGGAGAAACTGGAGGAGAATTATCACCCTCAAAATGATTACTAGGAGAGGAGAAAGCTGAGTCCTCATCATCATCATCATTGCCATTTGAAGTGGAGGAAGAAGATTCTCATCAAGATCAAGTGGATTAAAATCTTCTAAAGAACTATCATCATGTTGTAGTGTCTCTGATGTGATGGTAGATGGAGAAGTGGAAGGAGAAGAACTAGAGGCATCCTCATCAAAACAAACACTCCCCTTGATGAACAACTCATGAGTGGTTGGGTGGAGAAGCCTATAGCCTTTGATACCATCTGGGTACCCAAAAAATATGCAAGGCTTGCTCTACGGTCCATTGCCTTGTATTTCTATGCTAGAATGTGGGCCCTTGTAGGAGAAACAAACACTCAAAAGTGATCTACTATGGGTTTCTGACCAGTCTAAGCTTGAAAAGGAATTACCCCCTTCACAACTCAGTGAGGAACTCAATTCTAGATATAACATGCACATTTGATGGCCTTCATCCAGTACTGAGGTGATAATGATTTGGAGTTAATCATACAATTGGTCATCTCTTTCAAGGATCTATTCTTGCATTTTGCAACACCATTCTAATGGGGACTATAGGGAACTATGTGCTGCAAGTCAATACCCTCAAAAGCATAAAATTGCTCAAATTGATGGTTCACATATTTCTTCCATTGTCTGTGCATAGAATCTTGATGGCCTTCCCTAATTGTTTCTCTACAAAATATTTGAAGTCTTGAAAAGACTCAAAGACCTCCAACTTTTGTTTGACAAAATATACCCAAGTGTATCTAGAAAGATCATCAATGAAAGTCAAGACATATCTAGCCTTGCTGAAAGATGGATGTGGAAATGGTCCTGCCAAGTCATTGTGTACTAACTCTAGAAGCTGTGTGGCCCTCCATGCTTTGCCTTTGTCATATTTCTCCTTAGGATTCTTACCAAGAATGCATCCTTGGAAAACTCCTTCATAAAATTGAATAGAAGACAACCCTAAAACCATGTCACGTTGACTGAGTTGCTGCAAGTAGTGATAATTCAAGTGGCCAAACCACTAATGCCTCTAATTTCTTGCCTCATCTAAGTGAGTGAGCAATGCAAGTGAAGGAGAATTAGTAACAAAATGAGAAAAGTGATATAGTCTACACTACTGATCAACTTTCCCCACAACAAATGTAGACCCATTGTGCAACTCATTGATTACCATTGTGTCTAGTGTGAACTCAACCTTCTTTCTAGAGCCAGTATGAGTGATTTGATAAATAAATAGGAGATTAGTTGACAAATATAGAATGTAGAGAACATCCTAAAATGTTCCTTCACCCACATTAGCAGACCCTCTCCCATGCACTTCAACAAGAGTATCATCACCCATTAATATAGATGGCATAGTACATGGATTCAAGGAGTCAAAACCATCATGTGATGAAGCCATGTGGTGTGAAGAACCTGTTGGTTCCCAAAATAACTGCAATCCAAAACTCTAAAACATTCCTAAATCACCTAGGCCAAGGATTGTTGTTAAGGTGATAGAAAGAGGTTTATCAACAAGTTAAGGGGGATTTTGGCCAACTACAGGAGTGGGTATACTCCTCTGCACTTCAGGCTCAAGTAGACCCAGGAAGGATATTCTTAAAGGCATAAAATAAGATACTAAGAATAAATACAACCATACCCAATGTACACTTGACCCCAAGAGTTGTCACTAGATCAAGACAAACTGGTTGCACAGGCCTCTATATTAAGCTGATTCAACTGTGCGAATGTACATGCACAGGAAAGATGGTTTTTTCTTTGAACCACAGGTGAATGGTTTGTTTGATTTTAAAGAGTGATTGGTCCCTCTCGAATATGGACGGTGCCTATTCCATCGGTCAACAGAGTCATAGAATGTAAGGAGGAATAGAAATACATAGTAAAGGATCAACAAAACTAGACATATATTCACATATATGACTTCAAATAGATCTTCATATAATGGACATACTTGATAATCCAAGAAAGAGCTACAATGATTCATGAGCAACAAAGAAATGGCAAATATAAATCCTTCTATTAACTTGGGTGCTGTCACACACCTCCAAATCCTAGTTACAATCGTGCCAACAAATGTGGCAAGGGAAAACATACAACTATGATTATACATTCTCCAAAATCATTAAAAAATCCCATGGAGACATACCAATGCATATAGATCTGCTTTACATATCCTTCCTATACTTTGTTGGATACATCCCTTCACTTGCAGACCAAATTGGCATGATTTGATGCCCTAAATTCCTCCTTAAGCGATTCCAAACCAGATAATTGGTTCAGCGACCAACCTTGAAAACATCTTTCTTTCAGGTATGTATAGAAATCAACTCTTGGGCATTGGAAAACTAGTCAACAAGTAACTGCTACTGCATTGAATGTGGTGCATGACCTCTGTTAGAAAACCAACAGAATTCCTGGGAGCCCATACGTCCTTGAGGTACTACAGAAGAAATTGGATACTGAAACAATGCACCTCCCATTAAATTTGGTACTTGATCATAAACGATAACCACTATTCCAACAACTACCCACTTAGCATTTATGGCAATCTGAGAAGTTGTTGGCACGTTTGAAAGAACAAGGCCAGGAAGTCGAGCTCTGACAAATTAGACTTCAAAACTCGGGCGTTCCACCTTGCAGATTACAGTATTTGAGAAGAGGAAGGAGGGAAGCCCCGACCCCACCTATGCATAGATATGAAGGCGTTGGGGGTCGGGCTTCGGGCCTTCACTTCTCTACCTTACGCCTTGAAGAAGAGGGAACAAGGAAACACTGAAGTCCACCCCTTACCTTAGAAAAATTTAGAACTTTTGTTGAGGGTCGGCCGTCGGGCCTTCCTCCTTCTGTCTTCCAAAAGGAAGAAGTTGGAAGGGAGGAAGCCCAAACTCTGACCTCCACCGAAACTACCACATGTCCTCTTTCCACTGTTCCACATTTTATCTTGCAGGCCCATCTATGGAATGACAGAATGCCTTAGGAAATTTTATCCATCAGGGGTCAGTCGTCAGGCCTTCCTCCTTCCGTCTTCCAAAAGGAAGAAGGCGGAAGCGAGGAAGCCCAAACTCTGACCTCCACCACACTTAGACGAATAACCTTGTCAGATTTTGGCCTTCGCCCCTTCACCTCAACACTAAAAAAGGATGAACTGCACAACCTCAAAGTTCAACGCTCCACAAAATTTCTCCATACTTAGAATAACTTTCCATTTCTTTGAGCGGACTTTGGCCCTTAGGCCTTTGTCCCTTCGCTTGTCATTAGGAAGACGGAATGGAGGAACTCTGACCTCCAAAACTCTACCAAACACTTAGAATATCAACACTTAGACAATTTTTGGGGCCAAAGGGGAAGCACGATGGAAGGAGGAAGCTCAAAACTCTGACCTCCGACAAAGGGAGAAAACACAAGGGAACACTTAGAAATTTTTTGACTTAGTCATTTTTGGGCTTTTCTCCTTGTACTTTCAAAAAGGCAAACACATGAAAACCTATGAAAGATGTCTCTGATTGGTTATCATCAATAGGTTCAACAATGGAGGTATAAAGTGGGATTTAGATGAAATTTGGGGCAAAATAGGGCATTTTAGAACTAGTAATTTTGGGCTCCAACACTGGCTCTGGTTGGGGACATGTGATAAACTTGGCACTGTGAGAATCCAGAATATCTTCAGGTAGACTAAAAACAAAACACACATAGGGACAACACAAAACATATTTACAAAACAACATACAATCAAAAGATCACTGTATCAAAATTTTGGGACACTGCAGGCCACCCCTGCAGAAAAACTAGATGAAGCTATTTGCCTCTGTCAAAGACAAGCCTATTGAAGTAGCTGATCTCCCTCAATCCTTTGTTGCACTGATCACCCAATATCAACAATAAAAACATTTTGCATGCATGCACATACAAAATATAGACATTCATATTATTATGCTGAAGATGGAAATTGTTTTCCCTAGGGCAAGGTAGCCATAGATAATATGATTCGTCATCATGCTGACTCACATAAAAGTACACACCTTCAAGTTTCATGTTAGCATGATGCATTTCTGGGTCTACATAAATATCAACATGGAGAAAATTATCAAGCTGATAATCATCTAGCTCAGGTGTGATTTCATGTTGGCTATGCCACATGACTATTCTAATTTTTGTGGCCCAGTTGCACTACATATGCTAATGAGCTCCTCCATGACTGAATCAAAGGCATGATTTAGAACTAAATTTGCACCATCAACATATAGATTAGAAATTTGAGGCACTTCAAGTGAAGACTCAAAATCTTCAAGTTGCATCTCTATTTTGTACTCCTTGACACACACTACTGTGTAAAATTCATTGCTAAGAAAATCACCAATGATTTTCTCTTCACCATGCAGATCAAAAACTTGACCCACACTAGAAAATCTAGCCTCAACGTTATCAGGCCCAGCCAATGAGCTCAAAAATATGCTCTCAACATGATCCACGTCAATAAGAGATAACTGCCCCAAACAAAGCTCTAGGAAATCATTTGTGACATAGTCTTCATAGTGGGAAACAATTACCTCAAAATCACTGGTATTTGTAGCATTGCCCTCATGATGTCCAGCTGAAGCATAATCCTCTTCATCCTCATACAAATAATTGCCAATGACCTCAGTATCATCATCAGGGACAAATAAGGGTAAAACATCAAACAAGAGACTAGCATCTTGTTCACCCTTAACAACATTTTGTATTCCCTCTCTGTCCACTTGCTGTCCATAGGCAGCCGTGTCATATTGCATACAACTCTCCACTTCCAAAGTTGACAGCTCAAATTCACCGAGCCCAAAATCATCTTCAAAAAGAGGATTATAAATGCACCAATGATAATCATGAATTGTATTACCCGACGGACCTGCATGCTCTTCATAAAGGGCATTATCCCTTATGCTCATCTCTCCATCATTATTTGCTTCATCAATGTATATATGCTCCATATGTTCAACTACAAGAGCTGAATCATTCAATTTCTGATTTGCATACATACCATCCAGGCGGTCTACAATACTACAAATAGAAGGGTCGTAACTTTCTTCACTAGATTAGAAGCCATCATTAATTTGTTCATTTTCATCCTCCATTGATGACTGATCCAATTGAATGTAGGTGCAATCACTATTATTTTCATCTGAACTGTTGTCATACACTACACCTTAACCTCTCTAACCAATGAGATGAATGATCGAATGTCAAGAATAACTTAACTTTAAACCTTCATCTCTATTGCAATTCTGTGCATGTTTGTTCATTTCCATAGCCTCTCTCTACTTTTATAATAGTTCTCTTTTTTCACTAGATTTCTCATGGCTTCCAAATGGATGTGGTGTTGTTTTGAGAGAATGTTAGATACAAGGACAGATTTGCTGATGTGATTATATCTGATTTCTACATTGTGTTCCTTAATCTTGGTGCTGATCGATTCAGTAATTTCAATAATGTAGGGGGTACCACAATAACATTTGATTTAATAGACACCAACACTTTGGAGTGGATCACTTTGATTTTTTAGGCTACTCACTTTTCTATGAGGTTTGAAATTAGTTTTGATGCTTTTTTCTTTAATTTCTTGAAATTTTATGGTTCATTAGGTCACAATTGGTTTGAATATGCAATGAATCTTCACCCATACTTAGCCCCTACTATTTGCAGCTGAAACCACAAGGGTATTTGTCAGGTCATAGATGTTCTTCACTATTTTCTCATCGTGAGACAATTTGAGTAAGTTTCATCACGTTCATTTTCATTTTCCTCGAAAAGATCATCTTCTTTAATAGTCCTATTTTGGTCTTTTAACCAGGAGATTTTCTATTGCAATTCCTCAATATATTTTTGAGCATAGTGGAGGTCATTCCTGTTCTCCCTCAATATAAGTTACATTAATGAAAGCTAAGACTTCAATTTCTGCTTTTCCAGCTGCAACCAGTTTAGATTCTTTATGCTCTAGTGATGTCTTGATCTGTGCGAGACCTAAGATTTTCTTCTCTAGTTGGTTCTCAATAAAGTATTTTACTATAAAGTTTTATACAGTCTTCAATGGCCCTTACTAATTTGTTTGCATCTGGATTCTGAGTTAAGATTAAGTAATTAACCTATATATATATATATGAAGCTTATTTTATAGAAAAAAACTTAGTTCTCAAGCTACACATTTATTTATTTTTTAATGAAGTTTGTTTTGGGGAAAAAAAAATTACTTTCCATAATAATTGTATTTATCTTTTTTAATGAAATTTGCTTGGAAAAAACAAAACTACTTTACATAATAATTAAACAACATTTTAAAAACTCACTAAAAATCACTTTCTTTACCAAATGCCAAAAATAGAATGGAAAATTATTGACCAAAGTTAAGGAAAAAGACAAACAAGCATATTTTGGCAATGGCAAGAAAAGGAAGGTCAAGCGTAGAAACGGCTATTCACTATGAAAACGGCGTTTTGCCCATCCAAAACAGAAACGAGGCCTTCCCATCGCGTTTCTAGTAACATAGCTTTATATAAACAACTTTGTTGTTGCTCTTCAATTTGGGTTGGTTGGGCCAACATACTTTTGCGAGATTCTTCTAGCAATCTCTGAGAATGCAGAACTCTTTCACAGCAAAAAGGCTACCTCTTATTCTCGGCAAGTCTTCATCAGCAACTAATGCTATTCCTTGATATTTATAGACTTCAGGGACAACTTTTTTATTTTCTATGGTAAGCTTTTCTACTTGAAGGTAAGGTCACGGGTTTGAAACATCTTCTTTTACCACTGAAAATTGGAACCAAACCAACAAATTGCTGATTTGAAACCTCTCCTTTTATCAGACCAATAATTGGAACCGGTTAATCCTTGAGCAGAGCACACTTGACATGACCAATGATCACAACAATGATCATACACATGCTTTCTATAATTAAATTTTGCAGTAGCTGCAGTCATAAAATTTGTCAATAACTATACTTTGAGGTCAATCAAAGATTCAAATCCTAGTCCTGCATGGTTCTAAGGTCTACCCACTTAACTCACTTAAAAAAGTTATTCAGTTTTAATTTTATTGGATCAGGTGCTACTGACTCTATACATGGGTTATTCTTTTATTTGGCCAGTGTTACTTTATTTAAACATTAGGTTTAATGGTCAAATACTCAATAACAATTTTACACTTCATCCACATCAAAAATGGTAAATATTTGTCCTATTTGTATTGACCAAAATTAACTTTTAACTACTCAACTGGATGATGTATGGGGTGCTACTTTATTTAAACATCAGGTTCAATGGTCAAATATTCAATAGCAATTTTACATCTTATCTACACCAAAAAAGGGTAAATATTTATCCTATTTTTATTGACCAAAATTAACTTTTGACTATTGAACTAGATGATATTTAAGAACAACCATGTGATACATCTATAAACACAGTTTTTTTATCATTGGTTAACACACACAATTATAACTTTGTTGGGTCACTATTTTTTTGGACCCCTTTTTGCCTCAGATGTTCTTCTGGTTCTGTTGTATATTGACCACTTTTTTCTCTTATTGGTTAACAGCTCACATATATGTGAACATACTATCAAGGTTACATCATCATTCAGCCTATTAAATTTTGACTTCTTTTCTGTCTCAAGATGGCCCCCATCAATTATGAAATGATTTATAAGATGTCCAACAACTACCATGAAACTAAAATATCTACTTTGCAGAGATGAATCGAGGAGATGGCTCAATATGTTAAATCCATTGATTCAAAGCATCTTTTGGAGATTGGGTTAGAAGGATTCTATGGTTATTCAACTCCTCGAAGGAAACAAGCGATCAATCCTTCTGGATTCGAGACAGGCACAGATTTTATACTCCACAACCAAGTACAAGGAATTGATTTTGCAACAGTTCATTCATATCCAGGCATATGGTGAGCAAAATATTAGTCTGTATCTTTTTCTGTGGATGCTTAATTATACATTTTTATGCTATCAGAGTCCTTTCAACAGATTATTTGATGTCTGTATATTCTGTATTTCAGGCTTTCAGGACTAGACGAGGAGACACAGCTTTCCTTCTTGCATAGATGGGTAAATAAGCACATTAAGGGCGCTGGTACACGGCTCAAAAAGCCTGTTTTATTTTCAGAATTTGGCAAATCCTCAAGAGATCCTGGATATGACATCTCTCAGAGGAATAGATTGTTTGGAATCTTTTACAAAGCCATCTTCAAATCTGCGAGAAAAGGAGGATCAGCTGGTGGGGCACAGTTTTGGCAGTTGTTTGCGATAGGAATGGAGGAGGATGATTTAGCAGATGGCTTCGAAATTATTCTTTACGATAATTCTTCAACCACAGATCTCATTAATTCACAATCTCGTAGACTCTTAAATTTCTCGATTTGATTAGTTTTCAAAGAACAAAACAGACTAATTCCTTGCCGTCAACTTTCTTTTTATTGCAACAATATTTAAAAGTTTATTTTACTCTCAAAACAATAAAAAACCTATTTTTTTTAAAGTCCACATATATTTGATATTAAGATGCTAATGTTTGAGTTTTGTGGTCTTATAATAAAGCTTGACGAGTATTTATAATCTCTTATGTGTCCACCTTTTGTTTGACTAGCATGGATATTCTAAATATAGTGCTGAACTACCCAGTATACTTTTTAATGGCACCCACAACAGAGGAAGCCATTGACTGAAGTTGAACTTCAGTTGCATTTATTCCTATTAAGAGATTTGTATATATCTCAATGTTTGTTGGGAAATGCACACTACTGCGTAGTATGGGCAGGGTCTAAATTTGATGGTTGTATGGTCGTATTTAGGTATTTTTGTTGTAAAATACAATTAAAATTTTAAAAAGATTGTTTCATATGAAAGGAGAGATTTTGGATAGACTGTCAAAATTTATATAAAATTGTGATGATATATATTTGGTTTATATATAATTTTACTTATACTAAAATATGTCATAATATTTTAAGGGCACCTTTGAATGGATAACCGTCATAAAAAAGGGTTGACCATCAAATCTTCCTACTTTTAGAGGGAATATGGATCAGTTTGAAATGCTTAATGGAGTATCAAATCAGCTTCAAATGTTCCCATGTCAATGGAGGATCAATTCTTTAATGGAGGTTCATCCTCAACGGACTTTCACTCCTCATCACTCCTCATCAGGCCTAAATTTGATGTATTTAGAGATTTTTAAAAGAATTTGTGGAAGATTGTATTATATGAAAGGGAAGATCTTGTATAGACTATTAAAATATATATAGAATTATAGTTAAATGTATATCTAATTTATAATATGCATTTTTAAAATAAGATATGTCTTAATATTTGAAAGGCAACCTTGAATAGATAACTGCCACAAAAAAAATAGGGTCCATTTAATCAAAGCACAAAGCCCAAATTTCTTACAAATGAGTGTTTGTTGAATTGTATGGTATTGTTGAGCATGGTGGGATGAAGTTATAAGTGTTAAATTTTAATTTAAACATTATTTGTCAATTGCAATAGGTGACAAAACATTATTTGCTAGTTGTAGTAGGAAAAAATTATAGTAGGTGACAAAAACATTATTTGTCATTCCAATAGGTGACAAAACATTATTTGCTAGTTGTAGTAGGTGGCAAAAACATTATTTGTTAGTTGTCGATGGAAAAAACATTATCTACCACAACAAATTCGTCACAACTACAGAAAAATCTCAAATGCCCCTTAAGAATCACACTTGTAGCAAAAGATTGAAGCAAAGTTTGTCATAGTGAAGCTAGAACATGGAATGTGAAGGGTTTTATTATTTGTTCTTTCCTTTGCAATGTTTGGTCTTCTATTTTCAAAGTTGAAGAGGATATAGGAAGGCATGTGAAGATGTTGAATGTGGTTAGACTAGTTAACTCTTTTGGGATCCTTAGTTTCATGTTCGACTTGGTGAAAGAAAGTGTTAGAGTAGGGTTTTAAAGGTGTAGAGAGAGTTGTAGGTGTCAGGAGTTGATGTTTTACCACCATATAGTTTTGAACATGCCTTAGAGGCATTGTAACATAGGCTGGGTAAGTGCAAGAAGTTGGGTCCACATAGAGGGGAAGTCGCGGGCAAAAAAAAAATCTTGATAGAAACGGGTACCCATTTTAAAAGAAACGGGTACTCGAGCCTAAATGGGTACTCGTTTCTTTAAACATATTTGAATTTGAAAAAAAAGTCTGTGCACTTTTTTTTCCCTTATTCCTAAAAGATTAGGCTTGGGAAAGGCATGCTAAGCCAACCCCTTGCCTTGGACCTGCAGGTTTTTTTCTAAGTACAGAACAAGAGAAAAGACTGAGTTTATCTATATGGCTGACGACATTTTTTTCTAAATTTTTTTACGAAATTAAAACCCATTACAGATGATAGTGTCTAGTTTTCAAATATGTAATTTTTTTTATTGGACTTGTTTTTCTATTTATTATTTAATTAGGTGTTTGTATTTTTTTAATAACTTTTAATTTTTAAATTTTTTTGAAAAAAAAATTATATGTCGTCAATCTAAGCATCATTCTTTACACAATGAAAAAAAAATTATTTTATGATTAGTTTTGCTCAAATTATGTTGGCCGTACACGAGGGTTTTTGAAAACAGCAATTAGGGCCAATAAAAAATTAATTAAAAAAAAATTATTTTGAAAAAAATTATAAAAAAATATCTTCATCAAACTTTACTGTTCTACACATCTTTCCCCAAAAGGGTTTAGAAAAATACTTTTATTTAGGTCAAATTATGTTGGCCGTACACGTGCATGGTATGGTAAAAAAAAAGTGACTTTTAAATAGTGGTTTTTAGAAATGCCTATTGAAAATTAATTTTTATCATCTGGGTATTAAAATAAATTACATATTTAGAAACTAGACTCTGAGTACTACATTTCATATTACTAACTTGTTTTAAGATTCAATCTTTAAGTGCCTCGAATGTTCAGTTCAAATGTGACAAATTCTAAAAATTAGGGAAAACACTTCCACTTTTTGGCCAGAAAGTGGACCCAACTTCTTGCACTGACGGACCTATGTAAAATGGTTGTGATAGTGGAACAAGAAACAATGTTCACTCTTGCTAGAGTTTCCACCCATTGAAGGATTTTTTTAGGGTAGTATTATGTGTTGTACTTTTGTTGTGTGTGACTTTTGCATGCTTTACCATTGCTATGAGTTTCTTCCATACCTAATAATAAAAGTGAACATCACAAGATATAATAGATATCCATTAGAGGTAGATTGTAATGTGTTTAAAGGAGATTTAGGAGAGTTGACAAGGAAATATGTAAGTTGAGGACTATGTTAATGAATATCCACCCTTGTTTAAAAATCACAAGGCCTTGTAGAGAAATCAATAAGAAGGCATTACAAAGTAGAGATTTTAAATGAAGATAATACTAAGAACAAGCCATAGTTCATCATTTAAAGATACATGAGAAAATAGTACAATTGGAGAAGGAAAACTTAAGATTTTATAATACCAATTCAAGGAGTGGTAAAAGATAAAGTTGTAAATGTTAAAAATGCATATCTTACTTTAACTTGTCTGCGAGAATGACAATCCCCCTTTGAGAAAGAAAGACAATCCCCCTTTGAGAAAGAAATATCATCAACTTGCAGCCATAGATAGTTAGACCCTAACCCATGCAGATCATCTAGTTTCAAGGACCACCACTTGGTTGTGGAGGGGATACCAAGATCCGTCCTTTGAGCAAGCAAGATCATCAACCTATAGCCATAGATAGTTAGACCCTAACCCATGCAAATCATCTAGTTTCAGGGACCACCACTTGAACGAATGAACCATCAGGGGTAGACCCCTTCTCCCCAACCTTGAAGCTAGCTCATAACCTCCCCCCCTCCCCACTTTGGGATGGGAGGATAAATGAATTGAGCCTACTCCTTATGCCAAGAGTAGATCCTACAAAGCCATACCCTACAACACTAGTAATAGTTCCAGTAGCTCCAGACCTAGACTTGGCATTTGTAGTATTAGAAATGTGAAACAGATGTATAACCCAATAAATTTTTAAGAAAGAATTCAAGCTATAAAACTATAAATGAATAACACAAATCCATACTAGAGATTCTTTCTGAGAGATATACAAATGTCAAGATGATAGAATTGCATTCACAAAGAAAATCTATTGGAAAAATATTACCAAATACAAGCTAGGTAGTGAGTTTATATTACCAAATACAAGCTAGGTAGTGATTTTATATTACCAAATACAAGCTAGGTAGTGAGTTTATATTACGAAATACAAGCTAGGTAGTGAGTTTATATAGACCAGGGAGAGGGTGGAGGTGGAAAAACTAGCCAATAGGGAGTGCTAAAAATAACAAATGTAACTCCCTTGTAGGATGGTGACACCTCAAACTACCCACTGACCTAATTAAACTCACTTTATTAACCTATGCAAACTCAATAAAAGTGTAGGAAAAACCTTAGGAAAAAGGAAATAAAAAGATACACTAACACCCTCCTAAGTGTAACTTAGGTGGGTGAAAAGATGGGTCCCAACAAATGAAGCCTAATGAAGTACCCAAGTACAAAGATTTCTCCTTAAAGAGAAGAATCTTCCTCCAAATAGAGAGAGAACACCCCCAGGAATAGAGAGAGAGAGAGAGAGAGAGAGAGAGAGAGAGAGAGAGAGAGAGACCCCTGAAAGTGGACACCTGCCACACCCCTAGAAAAGCTCGCAAATGAAGGAACTTGATCTCAGTGAAGGGTTTGGTGAAGATGTTTGTGATTTGCTCTGATGTCGGATAAACTAAAGATCATTGATCTTCTCATGAAC
Source organism: Cunninghamia lanceolata (assembly GCA_027924645.1). NCBI lineage: Eukaryota > Viridiplantae > Streptophyta > Pinopsida > Cupressales > Cupressaceae > Cunninghamia > Cunninghamia lanceolata. The sequence goes on from BSBN01000030.1 coordinate 2,166,923, forward strand.
CAGTTCTTGAATGTAGTGCATATGGATCTCAATGTATTTGGTTTGTTGGCGATGAATCAGATTGCGAGAGATTTGTATCACACTCTTGTTATCAAAAAAGATGATTGTAGGCTTCCTAAAGGAAATGCCAAATTTAGTGAGAATGTTCTAAAGCTAGATGGCCTTAGTAGCAACATTAACTACTCCTTGATACTTAGCATCTATAGATGAAAGAGAAATTGTAGATTGCTTCTTTCTTGACCAACAAACTAGACTAGAACCAAGTGAGAAGCAATACCCTAAAGTAGACTTGCAATCTTGAGAATCACCTGCCCAATCTGAATAAGTGTCCAACCAAGTCAATATCCATGCCTACTGCATATTAAATCCCATAACTGTGAGTTCTCTACACATAGTGCAGAATCTACTTAGCTACTTTCTAGTGCAGCTCATGTGGCTCTTGCATGAACCTAAAGATTGATCCCATGACATATGATAGATCAGGCCTCGTGTGAGTCAAGCATTTGAGACTCCCAACTAACTGGTGATACAAAGTAGCATCCACCAATGGTGAAGAACAATGAGCCTCAAGTTTCAACCCTTATAGAAATAGAGTTGGTGCAGGTGTACAGTTAGCCATGTGAGATCTAGAGAGCATATCAAGTGTGTAATTGGGCTATGTAATGAAGATACTAAAAGAATACTAAGTGATCTCAATCCCCAAGAAGTAGTGCAAAAAGTCCAAGTCTGACATGAAGAAATGATCATGAAGGTCATTTTTCAGAACCTTAATAGTGGATGAGTGACTCCTTGTGATCAATAGGTCAGATTCAACATAGAGAACAAGGAAGGTCAGAGTATCATCCTGATGTAGAATATAAACATTTAGATCAAAAGGGCATCGAGTGAACCCAACTGATAGAAGGAAGGATTCCATCTTGGCATACTAGGCCCAAGGGGCTTTTTTAGACCATAGAGATGTTAGGAATTAGTAGGTCTATTTAAACCAATTCCACATAACCCAATAGGAGAAACAAGATACTGAAACAACCATAATGCAAAAGATCAATGAACAAGCAACAAGGGAACACAGCATATACCTTGGGAGAACCCTTTGCAGGGAAAAACCCAGCCTCCAAAAGCATCCATACTTCATATATTATTTAGCAAATAAAGCAATACAAGAGTTACAATGAATACCCGTAAACCATCAAGCACCTCCAATGCAACCTCCATGTGTACAAGCATGAATCCACACATCACCTGCCATGCTTCACAATCTGCACTTACAGGAGATAGCTCAATACAATAACAACCTCTCACAAACCTCCAATCCACCTACAATGTAACAACCAACATTACCCAAACCACTAACCATGTGCTTGCTTTTATAGACCAAGCTCACACAAATACAACTTGTGGTATTGGATAAAACCATGTGCCCCAAAAACCATGGTAACACAAAACCATTAACTTATAAACCTACTTGACCCCACATTTGACTATTGGTACTAACTTCTCCCAATTAATCAAATAATACAAATAATAGTTAATTACTCTATGTGTCCCACACACATAAAATAACTAACCTAATGTTACAATACAACTTATACAAGTGGTAACTGAATAAAATAGTACAATATTATGCAAGGTGTACAACACTTATCACAACATTCTCCCACTTGTGGTATATATTGCATAAGGGTCAATACATGAAATAGATCATCATAGGCAAAACATGAAATCACATGAAACTCCAGAATGCTCTTGTGCTCCATCAATATACCTGCAACAAAGCAAAGTGACCACCATCTTAAGAAAGAACTCTTGTCATCCTCCAATGTGCCACCTATGGAAGAAAAGGAACATGCCAAGGTGAAGATGCATCAATCCATAGAACGCAAGCATGAAATCCAAGTGATAACATAAGGCTCCAAGCTGCTGTCAAAAGGTAAAAAACCCACATGACTGGAAATAGCACCCACAACATATGCTAATACATCCAACCATCCATATCTCATAGGTATCAACAACATCAACAAACTCATGCCAACAACATATCCAACCCATATACTGAAATAACAAGCTCTATGAATAAAACCTATCAATGAAGAACATATACATCCAAGAACTCCCACTGCATGGGTAATGTCAAATCTGAAAATAGATCCATGGCATACCAAGTCTATCAATCAACACTCAAACCAAGGTGTGGCTAATAAAAAATCCAATGTAGTATCAAGAACAATAAGAATGATCCACACATGCATGATAAATCACTGCATACTCTCTCACAACATGTCACCATAACTCTCCCAAAGTCCAACCATATCAACAGGACTCTAAGAGGTAGCCATAAGACAAAGAGAGAAAACCTGTAAATTATATTGTCCTTCTACAAACACCTCAAAATGCTAAGTTGTGTCAAGTATGATCTCCTCTACAACCCCAAATGAAAAGCCTCAACAACACCCAACCATTCAATCTCATAAGATCAAATGAACATATATAATATGTAACCAACATGGATGTAAGTCTCTCTAATAAAGGTAGATCAAAATCATAACCATTCCATAACCAGGAATAAGCCCAATCACATCTCCCAAACTCCTCATAATGAACATCATAAATCAAACCATATGAACAAGAAGATAGCCATGCTAACATCCCTCAAATGAACCCTCCAGAACCAATAACTGTAGCTTAAGATCCATATCTATGAGAAGATGAAACATAAAGTAAAACACATCTAAAAGGATGGGCAATACCTCATAGATGATAAACTGCCAAGTAGACCAAGAGTGGGGAATGAGAATGATCCTCCAGGATACACCAAGCCACATAGACTTTCTCTAAGAACAATCTCCTCTAGGTCCAAAATGAACTCACATCCATATCCAGGTGTAAGGCTCCTCGGTTTAACTACTGAAACCTCCAAAGAGTAACTGTCTCAACAAGTGTCTCTAATCACAAGAGAACTTCAGCCTCACCTATGTCTCCAAGTATCCATGAGCACCTGTAACTGACCAATACATGCCAAACTCCAAATGCAACATAGCACCATCATGAAGTAATCAATCAAATGATCAAAGTACTCAATACCAAGAGAATAAACAAGACCACTATCAATGCTCCTACTACACATCTGCATAATCAAGAAGCTCATCATGACATCATGAGCTAACCATCTCCTCCAAAGAGATCACATGCAACAAAGTGTACAATGATGCATACATCCTATCTCAAGAGAACCTGTATCATGTCAAAACTCTAAACCGGTATCAAGAATCAAGACACAATATCAACATCTCTAAATCAAGGATAAACATGTCATACTGACAAATCATAATCTGGCACCTCAACCAAAGACTCAAAGAAGTCCTCCATGGTAAACCAAGATGTCAACCATCTCCACTCTCATGAAGATAACCATCTCCTGTCACCTGAACTGAAAATGTCAAAGAACTCTCAAAACCAAGAGCTTCTCCATGACACCAACATCCACTGCAGAAGATCATCCATCACATATGATGAATCCAACATGATGCCAAAACTCCCACTGAATCGTGATATCGAGCTATCCATGACAACAAAATAACCATCTCCTAAATGAAGATTATCCATGGTCCCAACCAAACAAGGAATCCCACTATAACATCAACAGCTCCCAAAAGATCTAGTGAACCAAAATCTCCAAACAAGAAGATAAAATCATCACTGTCAAAAGCTAACATAGAACCATGTATCTAAGCTCTCCATGACATCGTGATAAACATGCTGTAAGTCCCAACAACTGACTATCCAGGCACTCTAATTATCAATCCTCTTTTCCCAAAGCAATCATACCAATGTACAAATGACCACAGACAAGGCCAACTGACAAAGTCTGCATAAACATTGAATCAATCTCATGGATATAGACAGTCCACATCCGAGTCATCCCACTGTAGCTAAGGGGTAGCTAATCCACATAACTACATAACTCGTAGATCCAAAACAAATGTCACATGAAAACTCATCATCACACTAGTAAACTGTAAAATGAGATATCAAAGAAGATAACCTGTAGACTCCAAGACTCAAACACCAAATCAACTCTAGATTTGATTTGCCAACAAGTCCACAAACGAGTAACCATAGTCAAAGAACTAATCAAGCATCTAGGAGATAAGAACAATCCCCTAAAACAACACCACAACACCACTTGTAATCATGAATCAAACATCATAGCCCATACCTGTTAATCGCATACATGATCATGTCGTGCCAATGCAAAAGTGTACATGCATATCCATGACACCATAATCATCGTCATTATTGTACCTGTACTCAACTCCCACTGAAACGAGACGCCAAGTCTCATACGAGTATCAATCATGTCCTCAAACCAGAAGACAACCTGCACCTATCTCCATCAAAGTAGTAACTCTGAAAACACCTGTAAACTTGTATCAGGAAGTACCAAATCTAAAAACCTACTATACCATGCTGATGGTCTCATAGCAACATGTACTCTCACAAGTTTGTGCCAACAAATCCATCTGAATGCACTCATAAACGCACTCTGAATCTTAGGCTCCTACAAGTGATCAAACAAGTACCAAACTCTCTCTGCACACCAAACTAAAAATCTACATGATCCAAACTATAGTACACTGTAAGAGCTCTCCAACGTCTATCTGAAATCTAAAATCCGATTCCGTATGCGAAAGTTATGAGCATAAAACTGTACCGGAGCAATGCAGGCTTCAAACACCAAATTCTGAAACTAACAAAAAAATCTGATCATAAAACCTATACCACTACATAGCTCTCGGAGAGAGCTTTCCGATGCCTATAAGAAGTCAAAAACTGATACCGTATGTGAAAGTTATGCCCCTCAGAAGAAAAGGCACTCCTAGGGCTAAAATTGGACCCCTGGTGGGCCCCTGTACCCTGATGACGTGGCATGATGTCATTGCTGATGTCATCGCTGCTGACTGGGCATGAGGTGGTGCTAACATGGCGCTAGGTTGGCATAATTTCATGTCTTCGACTGACGGATTTCAAATAGGTTTAAATTTCATTTTATGTCATTGGACCCAAACTCCATTTAACAAAGGGTTTTAATTTTTTAAAAGGTCCAAAAAATAATAATAATAAAAAGTTGTCATAAATTTCCCACTGTCCCACCCCTTTTTATAAAGGTTTTAATGAAAAATTTATTTTAAGCTAAACTCCCCACAACCGTAACCTTTTGAAAAGGTTTTTTTTTTTTATAAAATAGAAAACAAAGTTTAAATTTTTTCATCCCCCGCTGGGAGGGTTTCTCCCACTGGTGGTGGGATCTCCGTCGATGGGAAGGTGGGGTCCGGTAAGGGGCCATGCAATGTACACTACAACTGCAGGCATAGGGGGGTATGGGGGTCTGCGAACCCCTCCCCCCATTAATTTTTTTCATTTCAATCTTGCAATTTTTTTTTTATAACCTTCTATAGTTTATTTTTTAATCAAATTTTTTTTACAAACTATAGAACATGAACCAGTGCAGGAAGATTTTTTTTTCTTGCAGAGCGTACCTGCGACCGTACAGCGGTACTAGCGACCCAGGGGGAGCTTGAAATTTTGCATTTTGCTCCTGTAGTCGAAATAGGTCAAATTTTATATGAATCTTCGTCTCTCAGGCCTTTTGGACTCAATGGCGATGTCCGTTTTGACCCAGGAGGTCATTTGTGAAAATTCCTCCTCAAAACCCTCATGAAGCCAAACCTTAAAAACCCTCTTCAGCTATGATTTTTCAATCACCCAATCTGCAACATGCACATCAAATCACCAATACCCAGAACCCCTAATCTACAATACAACCTGTACAAAACCTTGTAGTGTCCCAAATACTTACATGCATTGCCATGGCTTCCACTTTGTACCTGATCTACACACACAAGGGTTATACATATCCAGGGAGCTCACACCTCCCTCAACCACAAACATGGCTCTGATACCAACTGTTAGGAATTTGCAGGTCCATTTAAACCAATTTCACATAACCCAATAGAAGAAACAAGATGTCGAAACAACCATAATGCAAAAGATCAATGAACAAGCAACAAGAGAACACAAGATATACCCTGGGAAAACCCTTTGCAGGGAAAAACCCAGCCTCCAAAAGCATCCATACTTCATATATTATTCAACAAAGAAAGCAATACAAGAGTTACAATGAATACCCCTGAACCATCAAGCACCTCTAATGCCACCTCCATGTGTACAAGCATGAATCCACACATCACCTCCCATGCTTCACAATCTGCACTTACAGGAGAGAGCTCAATACAATGACAACCTCTCACAAATCTCCAATCCACCTACAATGTAACAACCAACATTACCCAAACCACTAACCATGTGCTTGCTTTTATAGACCAAGCTCACACAAATACAACTTGTGGTATTGGATAAAACCATGTGCCCCAAAAAACCATGGTAACACAAAACCATTAACTTATAAACCTACTTGACCCCACATTTGACTATTGGTACTAACTTCTCCCAGTTAATCAAATAATACAAGTAATAGTTAATTACTCTATGTGTCCCACACACATAAAATAACTAACCCAATGTTACAATACAACTTATACAAGTGGTAACTAAATAAAATAGTACAATATTATGCAAGGTGTACAACACCTATCCTAACAAGAGAGACTTTCAAAGATGAAAAACAAGTGAAGGATCTTGAATGAACCCCTGTGGTTGCTCCATGTAGATTTCCTCCTGAAGCTCATTGTGAAGAAAAGCACTCTTCACATCCATCTAATGAACTTCCTAACAGTGGGCTATAGCAATAGTAAGGACAAGTTGGATGGAATTCATTTTGGCAATTGACACAAAAGTCGCAAAGTAGTTAATCTTAGGAAATTGGGAGAATCATTATGCTTATCAACCGACCCATCTGCAACAAATTTTATTTGACAGATCCACTTGCATCGAACAAGTTTCCTTGCCTTAGGAAGGGGGACTAAATCCCAAGTATGGTTCCTCTCCAAAGAACTAAACTCTTCTTGCACAGTAGCATCCCACTCGAGGACACTAGAAGCTTCCTGAAAAGACTATGGATCAAAAGTTGAAGCGATAAAGAGATGTGGAGTCTACTAAAACTATGATCTTGTTCTTCTAGTGTTTGAAGGATCACCAACCCAGTCACCTACTAAATCTAATTTCTGACAAGCCCAAAGAGGCCCAATGGTTGGAGAATCAGGAGAAACTGGAGGAGAATTATCACCCTCAAAATGATTACTAAGAGAGGAGGAAGTTGAGTCCTCATCATCATCATCATCGCCATTTGAAGTGGAGGAAGAAGATTCCTCATCAAGATCAAGTGGATTAAGATCCTCTAAAGAACTATCAGTGTGTTGTAGTATGTCTAATGTGATGGTAGATGGATAAGTGGAAGGAGAAGAACTAGAGGCATCCTCATCGAAACAAACACTCCCCTTGATGAACAACTCATGAGTGGTTGGGTGGAGAAGCCTATAGCCTTTGATACCATTTGGGTACCCAAAAAATATGCAAGACTTTCTCTATGGTCCATAGCCTTGCATTTCTCTGCTGGAATGTGGGCCCTTGTAGGAGAACCAAACACTCGAAAGTGCTTTACTATGGGTTTTTGACCAGTCCAAGCTTGAAAAGGAATTACCCACTTCACAGCTCAGTGAGGAACTCAGTTCTGGATATAACATGCACATTTGATGGCCTCCGTCTAGTACTGAGGTGATAATGATTTGGAGTGAATCATACAATTGGTCATCTCTTTCAAGGATCTATTCTTGCATTTTGCAACACCATTCTAATGAGGACTATAGGGAACTATGTGTTGCAAGTCAATACCCTCAAAAGCATAAAATTGCTCAAATTGATGGTTCACATATTTCCTCCATTGTCTGTGCACAGAATCTTGATGGCCTTCCCTGATTATTTCTCTAAAAAATATTTGAAGTCTTGAAAAGACTCAAAGACCTCCAACTTTTGTTTGACAAAATATACCCAAGTGTATCTAGAAAGATCATAAATGAAAGTCAAGATGTATATCTAGCCTTGCCGAAAGATGGATGTGGAAATGGCCCTACTAAGTCATTGTGTACTAACTCTAGAAGCTGTGTGGCCCTCCATTCTTTGCCTTTGTCATATTTCTCCTTAGGATGCTTACCAAGAATGCACCCTTGGAAAAATCCTTCATAAAATTGAATAGAAGACAACCCTAAAACCATGTCATATTGACTGAGTTGCTGCAAGTAGCGGTAGTTCAAGTGGCCAAACCACTAATGCCACAAATTTCTCACCTCATCTAAGTGAGTGAGCAAAGCAAGTGAAGGAGAATCAGTAACAAAATGAGAAAAGTGATATAGTCTACACTATTGATGAACTTTCCCCACAACAAATGTAGACCCACCATGCAACTCATTGATTACCATTGTGTCTAGTGTGAACTCAACCTTCTTTCTAGAGCTAGTGTGAGTGATCTGATAAATAAATAGGAGATTAGTTGACAAATATAGAATGTAGAGAACATCCTAAAATGTTCCTTCACCCACATTAGTGGACCCTCTCCCATGCACTTCAACAAGAGTATCATCACCCATTAATATAGATGGCATAGTACATGGACAAAAGCACAATAGTGTGTCACACTTTCGGCCAAATACATAGTTCCGAGCGGATAGTTTATGGGTGATAAGTTTACACCCGGTTTTGTTACGCTCGAAACCACGTTGCACCTATGTGGCAGCTACGTGGTTGTACGTTTTCGTACAGAACGTTATCGGGCGGTAAGTTTATGCCTGGTTAGGATTTAGGCAAAACCATAGAAAATAAAAATAAAAAAAAGGTGAAAATGTCATTTTTGCCCAGATTGATATAGTTTTGAAGTGTTCCACCTAGAGCTCACAACAGCCAGCAAGCCCACAGGCCTGTCGACTTCACTGCGCCACCTCTAGGTATGAGGATGCAACTTCCAACTGGTTAACTTACAATTGTCGACTGCAAAAATTGTTCTCACAGCGTATTTAATACAAAACCCCAATTCTACTATGACATGCCTAAGTATAAGTAAATCGTATAAAAAGTATATATCATCATAATCCTATATGAATTTTTACAGTTTGTTCAAAATCTCTCCTTTCATATGATACAGTCTTTTTAAAAATGATTACATACAATTGTACAAGGTCAGCACTTTTCATATGATACAGTCTTTTCTCCTTCCATATGATACAGTCTTTTTAAAAATGACTACATACATCTATACAAGGTCAGCGCTTTTCATATGATATAGTCTTTTCTCCTTCCATATGATACAGTCTTTTTAAAAATGACTGCATACATTTATACAAGGTTAGCGCTTAAATATGATAGAACTACATAGCTGTATTTAAGCATTTTTACTGTAAAATACAATTGAAATTTTAAAAAGACTATATCATATGAAAGGAGAGATTTTGGACAAACTGTCAAAATTCATATAGGATTAAATTTGTTAAAAGACTGTATCATTATGAAAGGAGAGATTTTGGACAAACTGTCAAAATTCATATACCTGATTAAATTTGTTAAAAGACTGTATCATTATTGAAGGAGAGATTTTGGACAAACTGTCAAATTTCATATACCTGATTAAATTTGTTAAAAGACTGTATCATTATGAAAGGAGAGATTTTGGACAAAATTTCAAAATTCATATACCTGATTAAATTTGTTAAAAGACTGTATCATTATGAAAGGAGAGATTTTGAACAAACTGTCAAAATCATATAGGATAATGGACCGTTGAGCCTTTTGAGCTTTTTGAGATAGAAACATTTGTTATAGTCCATCTCTTTGATGTGCTGTTGTTTAAGCTCCCCAACTCCTGATCTGCAATTTGAGTCTCTAAGTGCTTACTATAAGCCCATGCACCTTGTTCTATTTTAGCCATAGTCACAAACAATATTTTGGAATATAGACAAGCGAACCTGAAAGCTCTTGCACATACTTACTGATTAAATTTGTTAAAAGACTGTATCAAATTATGAAAGGAGAGATTTTGTACAAACTTTCAAAATTCATATACCTGATTAAATTTTTTAAAAGACTGTATCATTATGAAAGGAGAGATTTTGGACAAACTGTCAAAATCATATAGGATAATGGACCGTTGAGCCTTTCAAGTTTTTTGAGATAGAAACATTTGTTATAGTCCATCTCTTTGATGTGCTGTTGTTTAAGCTCCCCAACTCCTGATCTGCAATTGGAGTCTCTAAGTGCTTACTATAAGCCCATGCACCTTAATCTATTTTAGCCATAGTCACAAACAATATTTTGGAAGAGACAAGCGAACCTGAAAGATCTTGCACATAACCTGAATTTTCACATTAGTTCTTTGTTTATAGATAAATTATGATAATGGAGCCTTTATGCACTAAAGTATGGACTCTACAAAATCAACATTGAAGTAAGGAAAGGGTAGAAGGCTAAGAACTAAGATATTTGAAGTAGGATGAATTTCTTGAATATACATGTCTAGTTAGCCCATATATTGATCATCCAAAACTCCAAATTAGAGGCATACTTTTGTACCTTGTAAAGCAACCAATTTGGTTTAGATGCAATAAAATCAACTTTGACAAAGTAGGGGGACCAAATAATCCCAAGACCACATGAGGCCTAAACTAATTCTATGAACAAACCTTTCCACCTACACCTATTTTCTTCTACCCATAGCTTTCTTTTTTATTAGGGCTTCGATTTGGGATATTCTCAAATTCTCCATATTTTCCAAGTTATTGTCTTTCCCCATGATTTTCTCCTCTACCTAAAAAATAAACTCTTCCCCCGCCTATATAAGAATATCCTCAACCATTGAGTTTAGAAAACCAATATCAAGACTCCCAACCACCCCTTCATCACCAAGGACTTTATTAGGGGTGATGTTCTTAATAGCCACCTCTATGTAGGATTCCTTCCTTTCCAAGGATTGAAAATAAACAGTTGGCATCTATTGAACATCCTTGCTCTATCTTGATGTAAATGTGGATCTGAACTTGGCTATGTATTTGAAATATGTGCACATACTTGAAACCTGCTTGCCTTGGTGTATGTGACCCACAATAACTAATTTAGTATTTAAGAACACGTAGGTTGTTTCATATTTTATACTCCAAGTGTTGTGTCTTGATTTAATATAAATATTTAGATTGAATGTATTTAATTTTTTAATTTTAAATGTTTATATAGTTTTGTAACTAATTTAAATATGTAGATTGTTCATGTGTATTTAATTCTTAGATTTTAAATGTTTTTAGTTTTGTTAATTTAAATGTAAAAATTGAATGTATTTTCATTTTATAAATTAAATTATGGATGTTCAAATTTTTTAAAATGCAAAAATTTGCATACATGGCATCTGATAATGTGTCTCATCATAGTGATGCTCATACACATGATAGTGAGCATAATAGTGCTGATACACATAGTGTTAGGAGTGACTTATATGCTGCCACTCTTGATAGACTAAATAATGCTTTGACACATTTAGATCAGACGATCCATAGTACACCAAACCTTTCTAATAGAGATAGGTTGGTGGGGATTAGAGCAGAGTTTGCCCGTATGATTGACATAGTCAAATCATATAATCCCTATGATGATTTGAGTGTTGAGGATTTTTATGTGTCACTTTCTAGTACTGTTACTGGGACGGTAAAATGGCTAGCAGTTAATAGGGTCATTTCATTGGATATGGTGCATACTTTGTTTCCACATTATCAGGGAATGGATAGAGTTTAGGGCTATTTTGTCACCAGGTGTCCAGATGTTGTTGTTGCACCACTTATATATCCTAAGTGGTTAGCAACACATCATAGATGGCCACACAATGATGAGTTGCCCTTATATTTTTGCAAACAATTATATGATGCAGTTCATTTATGACTTGATGTTGATTTCACATCTATCCCTCGACATGCGGGACAGGGTTTTGGGAGGTTTTCAGAGAAATTCTGATGTCCTAATCAGGATCTGCCTATTGATAAGAGGGCATTAGTGGGTCCCAACATTTTGGTACTTCCCAAAAGGTTTCAAATCTAGGACGATCAGCTGAGGTGGCAGTTGCATCATCGAGACAACACATTTTTGAGAGTTTAGGTTTTGTTGCCAGTGGCGTTGACCACTTGGCATCAGATTGTGTTAGTAGATATATGTTGCGTCCACGCACCAACATAGGATCAGTTGATTCGACTTCCACCAGTTATGATCCTTACATACATGCTGACATAGTTTCACCACGTGATGTTGTACAGACTTCTGGAGAGGGTGCTCTACGCAGATTGCGTACATGTCTGGTGCAGGATCTATTTTCTGCATATCAGGTTCTCAGTTCAGAGTACGGGATCCCTCTCGAGTCTGTGTCCACATTTGTCAGTCAGCGTAGTGATCACCGAGCTACAAATATGACTGACATAATGCCTTCACAGTAGATTCCATCATAGCCTGATGCTGGTATTGTGCCACATTACACACCAGGATCATTCCATGGACTTTTATTTGAGGATAACATTGCGATGACCCTCAATTTATCTGACCTTAGTGGGATTGGGAGGGTCATCCATGGAGCTGCACAGGTTGCTAATGATGAGGTATACATTTTAAATTTTGTGTTTAATCTCTAGTGTAATTTATTTGTTAAATAAATAATATATATTTAAATTATAAAATTTAGTCTTGTGCATCCTACACGTGTTGACTCTTATTTAATCAATCTTACATTAGGGACCGATGAGAGTGGTGCTAGGACATGACACTGTGCAGCAGACAACGGATGTGGTTGAGGCTGGATGCGAGGTATTTAGTATTTAATTGTATTATAAAATTTGAACATGTACTTGAGATTCCATATTTTTTAATATATATAAATTTAATTTAATAGAGATATTTTTTGTGTTCAGGGATCTACACATCACTCAGATATTCATAGATGGATGGGATTAGATACACAGGGTTCAGGATAGGGCTCAAGATAGGGCTTGGGATGGGGATGAGTACAGGGCTCAACTCATCATTCTAGTCCTGGGTTGAGTGAGGCCTGTTCTGCCCATAGGAGGCACGAGTCATGATGTTGTGCAGTTAGATGTATTCATGTTCTTTGTTATGTTTGCCCGAACTCTCATGATGTTGTAGTTAGACTTGATGTTATATTGAGTATAGATGTTGTTGAGTTTACATGTTGCAGTTAGACTTTATGTTATTTCTTTATATATATGATATACATATATATGCACATTTAGATGTTTAGTTATATAGATTTGTATGAATGTTTTCCTTTGAATATACAAGTCTTAATTTGGATAAAATCAAGTTTTAACTTATAGCTTAAATGTGTATATATGTTTACTTGTAGATGCACATAAATTTATGTATACATGTGTATATATATTCACTTGCACATATATATACATATAGTTGAAACTTGCTATGTATGTATAAATTATATGTTAAATTAAAATTGCGTTTTATGGAAAAATATCAATTTGTTTTTGAAATGTTTCTTGTAGATGTGATGTTATTAATGATTGAGAAATGATGTCAACACCCTAGGCATTGATAGGAATAGTTTTTATAAAATATTTGGGAATGTATGGAAAAATAGATAAATTATGTTGTGTAATAACTTTTAAAAATGATGAATAATTTAATTTAATTTATATCTATTGAATCTTGTGAATTAAAATATAGTTTTTTACAATATTTGTATTTAAAATTAGTCTCTTATTGGATGTGTCCACTACATTGAATTTGATAGTTTTGTCACATGTTTTTATATGGCTAATAACATTTAAGAAAACTTTGAAAATATTCTTTTTTTTTGGTTTATAATGACTTCTAATATCATTGACAAGATTGTTCAAGTCTATATAACATGTACATAAACACCTATCTAGAGGACAATAGAAGGATTCATAGGTTCAAATCACTATATCATAGGTAAAGTGTAATATTGAAAGTATGTAATTGAAATTAAGTGGTGGTGAATAAAGTTAAATACTCTATAAATTGTGCATATATATGATGCTATATGAACTTAAGAATTCCATATAACTAATATTTACACATGAATTTGATTGTGCATGCAAATAATTCAAACTAGATGATGAGCTATACTTGTGTCCATTTGAATGTAAATGAAATCAAATCTATTCTTGAACTTAAGAATTCTAGATGGAACATTTATATGCAATTGGAAATTGATAAAATCTCACTATGCACATAATATATAAGTATCTAGATATTTTCCCATGACAACTATATATTAAAAAGTGATCAATCCACATAAATACCAAAGATCCCATTACATGTGGTCTCAAGCTATACATCATTATGAATATTCCAATGCACCAAGGTGAACAAGAAAGACCAATCCAAGAGAACCCATACAAGAACAATGCACAAAATGATACACGTAAGTAACATACCAAAGGTTATAGAAAATTATGGTTGCTACTCTAAATGAAAGAAACGAAATTACAACATGCCTATAGAAAATAAAGAAAACTAGAGAAATTACAACATGCCCTTGTATCTTTCTAGTTGTATGGCATTAGGCTTAGGAGGTGACATCATCTAAAAATAAATACAAAAGTACAAGTCAAAAGTAATCCAAAATAAAACAAAGAAAAATAAAACTTCATGGTACTCATACAATCCATTTCCTTTCTAAACCACAATTGATTTAGGTAGATTCTTCTTGATTGATTCTTCCCCATTTCCTTGGTCCAACTTATTAGATATCTTTGATCTAAGTATAGGATTGAATTTAGAGTTGAGAATGCCTTTTTCTCTTCTTCCTTTCATCTAGCATGGACTTGTTGGCAAGAGACACTATATGGATTCATGGTTGTTGTCATTGATGGCAACAAAGGTCATCCCACATATCCGCAAGTCATAATGTGTCTCTACCAGAAGTCAGAATAAAGATTGTTGTGGTCCAGTGAACAAGAACAGAGCATGTGGCAAGGTCCGACAGATTGATCCGGATCTCTCAGAGGAAGTGTCTTGGTGCAGTGCGGATTTGGGGAAGTCAAGAGGACTACCTTGAGTGGTATATTCCAAGGATTTAGCCTCCGGTGATGGACAAGGAAAAAGATATGAATAGTTGAGTACCGGATTCCTGAGAGACAGTGAAAACAGAGGAAGAACTGACTGACAGAGTATCAGACTACTTTCCGGATGTGTTACTATTGATGATAGAGGTTGTGAAGGCATGAATCATGTTTGGCCGACATGATTAATGATATCTACAAGTATATGCTTGATCCGCATTGCTTGGTGAGGAAGGATTCAGCCGACAGAACAAGAGTTTGTAAGAAACTAGACTGTTCCGGATGCCGACTAGAAAGGTGATGAAACTACTTGTGCGGATATATATAGAGGATGGATTTAGTTGTGAAGTGAGTAATGGTGTGAAGATATATGCGAATAAGTCCAGAACAGAGCAGAAGTAGCAAAAAAGGATCCGGTATGTGAAAGATAGCAGAATAAAGAACAGAGGAAAGATGAAGTGCAGCAGATCAGTGTACTGAGCCTAACCGGAACTGAACTCCAGCATATGCAGATGCTTCCAATCAGTTCAAGACTGTGATTCTTATCACTTTGTAGACAGTGTGTCTTCTTGTAGGTAGTGGGCCTCTTGTGAGCAGTGTGCTCGGGCAGTGAGCCCTAATTGGCAAGTGCCATTTTTTGTAATCTCCTATTCTTCTAACAGAGAATAATTTTGGGTTAATCACCCCGTGGTTTTCTCCCTTAACAGGGTTTCCACGTCAAAAATACTGTGTTATGTGTTTCTTATTTCATGGTAATGTTTTTGTGTTTGATTCAATGCTGCATCAATTAATAAGAAAGTTCAATAAGGGAAATAATTAGGATAACTGATTCACCCCCCCCCCCCTCTCAGTTATCAACATGACTTAGGTTAGTTTCCTACTTATCACACCAATCCATCCCATTGTATCTTCTTCCTTGACCACTTGTCTTCCCATCTCCTCAAAGTCAAGGACTACTCATTGACTCTTTTCTTCAACCTATTTATATAAATTCCTACATTTTTCTCATGTGTATCCTAAGATTTCTTCCTTCATACTATGCATTTCCATTGCATTCCTATCACACCTACTTATCACATTCCTATACACAAAATCTATGAAAGATTAAATTTCAACAAATATCTTTGCAATCTTGGTGAATCAACTTATAGTGAAATTTTGAGACCTACATGCTCATATTTTATTCTTATCCCTTCTATCACATCCCTATCCTAATATACACCTATTATATTATGTGTTCGTCATCATTATCTCCTATTGCTTACCTCTCATAATTCACATCTATCACTTCATATTACTTCCTACTTATTTTCACACTCTCTCATATATCCTATGTTACCTACCTTCCCTTGGGACATTGTATCACTTACCTTAGGTTCATTACACCTATTTATTTCCTGCCTTTCCTATCACATCTACCCTCTCACTAGGGGTTTATTGATTAACATGGCATCTTCAAATAGCAATAAGTAGGTCCTATCCTACTTATAGTTTATTGATTATTATGCATGGTGATTCAAGGCCATCACTTTGTAGTAACCATGTTTGTACAAGTGGTAAATAAACATATTATCATTATTATTATGAGATGGGAAATTTAATGTTATATTAGTATAAATCTTGGCCAAGGAGATGAATTTATTGAGATGGTTTATTATGTTTCATAAGAGTCATAGTTAATCTCCTACACTTGGTTCTCTCTTTCTTCCTATGTGGTTAAATATGCTATGATGTCTCTAAACTTATACCTGAGTGAGCATGCCTCTTAGTCCTTTGTTTTTTTAGTGACATGACTACATATGTAAGTATCAACCTAATTAATCAAGTTAACCAGAGTATTGATTCACATATTTGTAGATATTTGAAACTTACTTGACAAAGAAGTATTTGAAAAAGCATAATGTCAGGGATTGGCTACGAGTGATAGCTTCCAATAAGGATCGCAATGTATATGAGTTACGCTATTTCAACATTGTTGAGAATGAGGCAGAAGATGAAGATTAGATTTAAGTTTTGTCAGTATTTAGGTATGAGTGATACTGATTTTTTAAACTATAAAAAGTTAGCTGCTGCAATTCTCTTATAAATGTCATGCTAGGTTTGAGTTTATTTTGTTTGCTTGTATTTTGGCAGCCTGGTTTTTGCCTCAATTACTATGTACGTAGAGAGCTTACATGAGAGTTTGGGGACAATTTTTAAAATAATCTTTGCATTGCAAAACTTTATGTATGTTATTTCAATTCTATATGCCAGTTGGGCATTTTATTTTTTTCAAATGTAATACCTTAAAATCCTTTTCTTATGCTGACTTAGATTGATGGTCACATATATGGCTGATAAGCATGGATATTTATAATCTCTTTGGCTAAGCACTGTACATTTATATAATTTTTGAAATCTTTATGTGCATTGTTTAGGCGAAAAGAGTCTTAAATCTTTATGTGCATTGTTTAGGCTCCTAACCTGAATGTGGTAGAATATATGATCATAATTTATTACAATATATCATAAATTGCATATTCTAAAAGACAAAATGAATTTTTAAAGTTGTACTAGATGTTAAATGTAAATTGCATATGATGCACTATATACATGTGGAGTTGAACAAATGAAATGGAAGATTCTTGTTCACTTAAGAATCTCATGGAACATAAATTTATGCAAAATTGGAACATAAACTAGGTTTTGTAAATTGCATATATACATGATCTAGCATATAAGTGTCTAGTTGAACAAATGAAATTGAAGATTAAATGAAAGTGAACTTAACAATTCCATGTCAAACATAAAAATACAATTGGAATAGATGATTTAAAGGAATTTAGGCAAAATGTGAACTTTTTAAAAGTTACTAGGTTTTGTAAATTATATATATATGAGATCTAAGATTCAACAAATGAAATCAAAGATTCAAGTGAACTTAAAAGAATTCCATGTAAATACAAATTTAAATACAATTGGACAGAAATAAATGACCAAGCCTTTGAAAAAAACCCATTCTAAATCATGCCACATGTCCAATCAATATAGATATCTAGATAGATCTATAAAAAGTTTGAGTATATATATATCCAGTCATATGTATGTACATATATCCAAAAAACAACTTAAATCTCCTGGTACATATAATCTAGATCCTCTCTATCGTTAATTATCTCTAAAATCTTTTCATGATCTTCAATAGGCAACCTCCACTTTTGTTTGGCACGTCCTCTTTTAGGTAAAGTTTCTAAATTTATTTTTGTTGCTATAACTAAGTGACTATATTGTAGAACCTTTTGTCCTGGCATATAATCAACGTCTTTATTTGTTGATAATATGTGCCTTCAATAACGACTAATGCAATGGGATACTCTTGTCCATCACCATCCTGTTGCAAGTATGGGCCTAACCGGAATTGTCATTGATGTCAACATACTCCTGTTGCATTGATGTCAAGGATTGGATGAGTTGTGTGTTGAGGATATTGATAAAATTAGTTCTATTAGAAATAGAGAAGAACAGTGAAGATAGTAAAGCTCTATGAAGTGAAGATCCCAGCCAGATGAAGTTCAGAGAATGCGCATCAAAGGGTTTGTAGATATGTGTTTGAAGATGATCCATTCAAGATTTGAGAGGTCCACATGAAAATATGAAGGAGTTATGGCCATGAGAGTAAAACTGGTTCTGGTAATTGTTCAAAGGTGACAGAGTGACACAAACAGGTTAGGTGAGATCTAGAAATACAATATCATGTTCTGTGGATCTGGTAGCATGATTGGGAGGCTAATGTGAATTGACAACTCAATTGGTTCATGATTTGGAGGTCCACAAGCAATCCTTCTAATGTGACAGAGATGGGCAACTGGGTTCTTGAGGTTCTGGATGAAGATGTGAATGATTACAATAAGCAGAAGTGGTGCGGATGTTCTTGGTGATTTAAGCAAGCTTGTGGGGGTCTCTAGATTGTGTCCAGTTCGTGTTGGCGGTCTGCATTGAAGATTGAGCTTGTAATTGAAGATTTACCTTCAGGTGATGATGTTCTTCCTAGTCTTGGCCGACCAGATGATTTGTACATGTTGCGAATGATCTTGAAGATGTTTTGCGAAGCATGGCATGTTCCTCTAAGAAGATTGAAGTCCCATCTATGTGTGGCCGACAATATAATGGTGTGCATTAAGTTTTTGTAATAAGTCAAGTTGTATTTTTATATTTGATCTGTAATAAAATAAGTGTATGTTGTGCTAACTTTGATGATCATTCCAAAGTCGATGTCATGTATAAATAAGAATTGTGAAGTTATTCAAATGTGTCCTTGAGGTGATGATGAGAAGGTGGTAGTCAAGAGGAGCGAAAAGCAGAGCAGAGGTGTTGAGCTTAAATGGAACTGACCTAAGCATAGTGAAGATGCTAATCTTCAATTCAAGTATGTGATACTTATATTCTTTTGTAGACAGTGTGTCTCCTGTAGGTAGTGGGCTTCTTGTGAGCAGTGTGCTCAGGCAGTGAGCCCTAACTGGCAACTGCCATTTTAGTCATCTTATTCTTTTAACAGAGAATACAATCTTGGGTTAGTCACCCTGTGGTTTTTCCCTTAACCAGGTTTTCCACATTAAAATCTTGGTGTTATATGTGTTGAATTTATTTTTGCTCTTGAATTATTGCATTATGCTTTCATGATTGAATCTTTGATATGTTGTTGAAATATAAGAAGGTTTAAAGTAAATAAGGATCAGGATTTTGGTGACAACTGATTCACCCTCCCCCTCTCAATTGACTATCCTAAATCCAACACATTCGTCATCAATTCCACCAATTTACTTTTTGGTTGCGTACATCTTAGTAGATAGTAATCTACACCTTCCACATTGTCAGGATCTACAACAACAAGGAAAATATCTCCTGTACACACACCATGTAAAGTTTACAAAAGTTACATAAATATATTTTTAATATATAAATTTATATATATAAACATGCTTGAACCAAACTTACTTGTACATAGAATATATAAATCAATTTTAAGTTAATCAATTAAATACATACATGTAATAACTAAATCAGATACACGTTTGTAATCAGCTGAATATAAAGGATCGTAGACATCGACATTATCATTTTCTTCAAAAGGAGGCATTGATATTAATTGTTTTATTTCCCATTGTGAAACATACCCATCTCTAATATTCTCACATTGAACAATATTTGCATTGTCCTAGATGCAATAAACACAAAAACATGATTTTTCTCTTACAATAATTACATAAGGCCCGCTACCTCCTGTTGTCATGATTTGATGCAGACTTCTAATACCATAAATTGTTTGACAGTTAATAGCATTTGATCGATCAATATCTGTAAATTACAAACATCCAAGTGATTAATATATATATATATATATATATATATATATATATATATATATATATATATATATTTATTTAGTTATTTAAATTTGAAAATTCAATCAAATCATGTACACACACTTTGAAATTCAAATTTAACAAATTTTGACTAGATGTACTTGTAACTTCCCAAAAATATCGTGTGTTGTATGTTGAGTTGCGAGCGGAAAATGACTTTTTGCACCATTCAACAATTTCATTTACATTCCGTATGGCATTACCTGCAAGTACACATGTTGGCAAAATTTGTCACCTGTTACTTTCAAGGTTTATTTAAGAATTTAAAATTTAAAGTTTAAATATAGATCTAATTTTTTTAAAAATATCTCTAGATTCCATATATATATATGGCACATGAACTATCGGCAAGTTCATGTTGACGAGTGCACGCTTCACACATGCTCCTGCTCCATTGTGCTCTCCTTTTCCATGTCCACTCTCATAAAAATTCCACAAGAATTTGGTGTTGCATCTAGCATGTTGATGGATTAACCAAACAAAAGCTTTTATAGACTTAAATTGTTCTATGAAGTTACAAATAATTACACTCAAACCAAACTAGCTTCAAAAAACTTGACATTTTATATATATTATAAGTAATTGAACAATTTAAGTCTCAAAGTTAAAAGTAAATAAAAATTTAAAATTAAACCCTAAACAATGTACTTACAAGCGCATCCATGTAATGTTCCAAACTAAGATTTTAACATGAAATCAGTTCTAAAAATAAATTTTGATAAGCTCCACTACATATTGCAACAAAATCATCAAGACTAGCTTACTAGACAAACAAGAAATTACACCAAATATGCTGGAAACACCACAAATTAATTTTTATTGATTTTTCTGATGTAGATAACATATGATCAAGTCTAAAACACTAATTACAATAGCAAAAATATCTACAACACAAATCTCCCAAAATCCACTGCAAACTACACAAACTATGCAAAACCACACTGATGAAAACTGCCAAAAACAACACCAAATCAAACCCCAACTGATAAGAATAGCTCCTAGATGCTTGGAATGGATTCCAAATGACCATGGAACAGAAACACACTCCACAACACAACAAAAACACTTCACAGCATGCTAGAATCACCAAAAAATGCAACAAAACAACCTACAACCACAAAACTGCAAAACTACCAAAATTGCACAATCCTTTGAAGCCCAATGCAATCCCTGGATGGAATTACTCTCTATAACCAAAGGTTTTTTGTCCTCTGATCACTTGAGACTGATGGGTTTTCATCCACAATCCTCGAACTCTAATGGGTTTTCGTCCACTGAAGAAAATCCAAGCACAAGTGCTCAAACAAGAAAATTGAGTTGTAAAATGATAAAAAAGTCCTTCTGAAAGAGAATACTTGCATATTTATAATAGCTCCAAATCTAAACATCCCTATCTTGGAAAATGAATTAAAATAATTTAATTTCCAACAAATTCCCTCAAATGGTGCTTACTTGTCATAATCCATGCAAGATTCTTGGCTAAAAATAAATAATAACTCCCCTCTTACAAGTTGTCATAAAATCAACTATTTTTTAGGAACTTGTCATAGAATCTGTCATAACCATCATAAAATCTTCTAAATTCACTCTTGGAAGTTATAATGACACCTCATTAAAATCCCATGCCCCCACTTGTGCAATTACATAAAAATATTTAATATTTAATTGCTCCCAAAAATAATAAATCTTAATATGTGGGATTACAATTAAAATATTAAATAAAATATTTTCCCTTTTGATTTACATTAGCCCATGGGAAAATAGGAATGGACTAATAATTTCACCAATTTAATTTTACTGTAAAGGGGACATGACAAATCTCCCCTCCTCAAAATTGCTTGTCCTCAAGCAATTAAAACTATGATGCTTTAGAGTTATGTTATACTCCATAGAAAGGCTTGATCCTGTACATGTGAGATGTTGCAATTCTTGCCATAGAATACTGTGAAAACCTAAAAACTCAAATTTATTTCTAGCAATTCCATGAATCAAACAACAATATCTATGCAATCTAAGCTCTTGGATATGTAAGTATTTGATGCATTCTTTCTCATACTCTAATTGATCCACATATTCCCACAAAGATTTGGTAAACTCACCAAATGCAATTTTGTCCATCTTCCATCTTAGCATCCTCGAAAATCTCAGAGTAGTGAACTTGAGTTGAGTGACATTTATGCAGCAATCACCAAGGTATAAACAACTTATCCATGCTATCAATTGATATGTAGTATGTCTCCATTTATTTTGCATCAATAGCCTTACTTTCACAACTTGCCTTTCTAGCTGTGTATATGCACTGTCACCAAGGAAACTAAACCAAAATCTCTAGCAACCATTATCAACAATATAAATCTGATTTATGCAGCCTAAAGAATGGTTACAACAAAAAACACATCCTTCATAATAGTGAATACCAATCTTTGAAACCAATACCTTCTTTACCTTGAATTTGTGGAGACACTCCCTGCAGGATATATCACAAATTGCTACAAACTTTGCCTCTGTTTGAAAGATGCTTGATGCAAATTTAGGATCTGATTTGGAATATTAATGGAACATATGAAGAATAGGAAATGTTATCATATACCAGCATACCAAATTCCACCAAACTCTAGATATTGATTTTGCAAACTACAAGCCCTTCTGGAGGTAATCTATGCACTTCCTGAGTCCAACTAGCACAAATTGATCACCCAAAGGTAATTACAAAATGAAAGTAGAAAATAAGTTTATTGCATCCTCCACTATATTAGGTGACTTACTAATGTGCTCAATAGTTTCCACCTTGAAAAACTTACAAGACAGTCTCCCACAACAAGTCAAATAGTGTCCTGGATCTCTAGCTAGGAAAGCACTATCATTGGGCAACTTGTACCTGAGACTTCTGATACATTTGGTGATGTTATGGGTCTAATTTTTTCTGCTACTAGGACTGTTATAACAATCATTACATCCTCTACCATAGCCATTACATCTTTTGTAAAAATATCTTCCATTCACCTCTTCAGTGTTGAGATACATATCATGGAAATACATAACATTAGACCCATTCATTACCTCATCCTCTGAGTAGTCATTTTCAGCCTCTTGGATTGGTCTATAGGATCCAAAATATAGTAATGGAGTGATCATACAACAGCAACATTCATTCCATGGCACTTTGAGCTCCACAAAGAAAATCAGCAACTTATTTTGTTTGAAGATGTTGTATTCCCTAGAACCATTCATTGGCATATACTTGAATTTCTTCACAAACCCATTTAAAATGTTAGAGACAAATGTATCATCAACAAAATCTAACATGAGGGAAAAAATTTGACCTTCATGGATGGTAAGGAGATACCAAGAAGCAAACATCCTAAAAAGATTATCTACCCACCTCAATTGAAATACCCCTCTTTGTGGCCCCAAACTCCCATAGTACCAAACCTAGTAGATTCTCCATTCAATGTAATCCATCACATGGCTATCATGAGCATACTAAAATTTGAAAATTTTCAAAGAAAGACTAATTTTAAACATCTTATCACACCTTACAAGGCTTTTCTTTAAAACTTTGAACTTCATGTTGTCAAGTTTCTTGATTTCCAATCTTTGTAATGAAAACCAAGTAATTCTCTTTCCTGTAGACAATGCTTGTGAGAAATCTGAAATGAATAGTGCATAGCATGAGATGGTTACCTTCTCGGGCTTAACCAAAGCTTCTTGTGTTCTTCCCATCCATGTAGAAGCTTTTTTCTTTGTTTGGATTGAAAGTATTTCACATGAACCCTTGAGATGCATGAAAATGAAAGCATTACCATTTCCCTTGAGTTGCTTACACTATTGTGTTTTCTCATGTGAATGCCCCTCAATAAAGTCATCCTGAAACTCCTCATAAACACATAGTGTAGAAAATGTCAACTTCTTTCTCTCAATTTGAATGGAGCCCCACCTTTCCATTAAGGAATCCCAATCACCTTCCCCTAAAACATCATATCCTTCCACAAATGGATATGAGACATCTAAAATGAAAAAAAAAGATATGAGTTGGTTACCTTCATTGGCTCATCAAATACTTCTTGCATTCCATTCTCCTGCATGTCTGAAGTTCCATTGATATGATCTAAGTATGATAACTTTGCAACCTTCTTGATGCTAGGAATAATGAAGCCATCTTTTAGAGTCTTATCTTTCTTGTAAACTCCTCCATACATCCAATGGTAGAAAACATGTATGAAGCTTGATCCTAAAAGTACCATGACATGGTTAGTAATAAAATTGACAACATCAAATTGACACCTTATTTCCTTACCACATTCCCATGATAAGCATCTCATTGTGCCTATCTCCATTTGACCATTACCCAAAATATTTTTTCAAGTGTGGTACTTGGATTGCACAAGTGATCCATAAAATATGAACATTGATCCTTCATAATATGGTTAGAAAGCACAACAAACCCTATATGAATCCTTATAAACTTCCTTTCATTCCAAATAGAAGAGATGGATAACTCAATAGTGCCTCTAACTACTTTAATCCTCAAGAGATTACCTAGATCCCATATGAAAACACAATTTTGGACTTGACTTAAAGAGTCCTCATGCCCTATACTACAAGTTATATCCCTCACTCTATCACCTTTTTTAGCATGCTTTCCATGATGACAAGAATTTTGTAGTGACATAGAAGGAGACAAATCTGAAATATTTTCAT
Source organism: Cunninghamia lanceolata (assembly GCA_027924645.1). Lineage (NCBI taxonomy): Eukaryota > Viridiplantae > Streptophyta > Pinopsida > Cupressales > Cupressaceae > Cunninghamia > Cunninghamia lanceolata. The sequence goes on from BSBN01000030.1 coordinate 2,192,115, forward strand.
ACCTTGGGCTACAAATAAGATGTTCATCCTCATTTTCTGAAAGAGAGTTCATTGAGATATCCTCAACAACTCCATTTTTGTGACTCAAAACCCTTGAATTAGGACTAACCAAAATATTTTTCTCAAATGCATACCCATCCACAATGCTACTCTGCAAATCAAACAATGGCTCACCATTTGGAAGTTCGGAAGATAGTGCATGAATTGGTGCATGTCCCTCCATCTTAGGCTCTTCACAGCTAGCAAGAGATGTCTTTTCCTCCTCAACTTCATCAATATTTTCTTGACATGTACAATCATTAGTAGTAAAATAAACATCTTCTGTTTACAAACAATTTTTACCTTCAAATTGTATGGTGGATTTCTCCAAGTTTTGCTTCCTTTCAATTTCTTGCAAATCTGATCTTTCTTTATGCTTCACCATCACCATTTCTGGTTCTATGGCCTTCTTTTCTAGCTCTTCTGGTTCTACTACTATGACTGTTGAACCTTCCTTTGTATCATGTTCCTTAGCATCTTCTTGATTTTTGGTATTTATAGCCTTTTCCATCTTAACTTCTTCCTTTCTTCTTCTCATGAAATAATCTTCAAATGATACTTCAAATTTTCCCTTTGAAAGGTACTCTTCAAAAGTTTTGAGAACCACTCCTTCTTTAGGCAAATCTTTCCAAGTGAGTTCTACATATTCATAAGAAGTGAGGGTTGCCTTTGAAATTATACATTTCATATAATATTCATCAAACCATACTGATATTTTGGAAACTAAAACATCATTTTCCAAACTCCTCAAAAGGGATTTGAAGAACCCTCCCATGATCAACAACTTAGTACCCTATAGGCTGGCAAGATCTAGGCTCTGATACCACTGTAATGTTCCAAACTAAGATTTTAACATGAAATCAGTTCTGAAAATAAATTTTGATAAGCTCCACTACATATTGCAACAAAATCATCAAGACTAGCTTACTAGACAAACAAGAAATTACACCAAATATGCTGGAAACACCACAAACTAATTTTTATTGATTTTTTTGATGTAGATAACATATGATCAGGTCTGAAACACTGATTACAAGAGAAAAAATATCTGCAACACAAATCTCCCAAAATCCACTACAAACTACACAAACTATGCAAAACCACACTGCTGAAAACTACCAAAAACAACACCAAATCAAACCCCAACTGATAAGAATAGCTCCTAGATGCTTGGAATGGATTCCAAATGACTATGGAACAACAACCCACTCACAACGCATCAGAAACACTTCACATCATGCTAGAATCACTAAAAATTGCAACAAAACAACCTACAAACACAAGACTGCAAAACTGTCAAAACTGCACAATCCTTTGAAGGCCAATGCAATCCCTGGATGGAATTACTCTCTATAAACAAAAGGTTTTCATCCTCTGATCACTTGAGACTGATGGGTTTTCATCCACAAGCCTCCAACTCCAATGGGTTTTCATCCACTAAAAAAATCCAAGCACAAGTGCTCAAACAAGAAAATTGAGTTGTAAAATGATCAAAAAGTCCTTCTGAAAGAGAATACTTACATATTTATAATAGCTCCAAATCCAAACGCCCCTCTCTTGGAAAATGAATTAAAATAATTTAATTTCCAACAAATTCCCTCAAATGGTGTTTACTTGTCATAACCCATGCAAGATTCTTGGCTAAAAATAAATAATAACTCCCCTCTTACAAACTGTCATAAAATCAACTATTTTTTAGGAACATGTCATAGAATCTGCCATAGCCATCATAAAATCTTCTAAATTCCCTCTTGGGAGTTATAATGACACCTCATTAAAATCCCATTCCCCCACTTGTGCAATTAAATAAAAATATTTAATATTTAATTGCTCCCAAAAATAATAAATCTTAATATGTGGGATTACAATTAAAATATTAAATAAAATATTTTTCCTTTTGATTTACATTATCCCATGGGAAAATAGGAATTGACTAATAATTTCACCAATTTAATGTTACTGTAAAGGGGACATGACAATCCATTGGACCATTTCCAGTGTTGTTCTTGATTTATACCACGTCGTCTCAGGTCTTCAAAAAATATTTTCAAACAATGAGCTACATAACTTCTATCATGATCTGTATCATCACTAATATAAAAGTGAATCTCTTTGATGATAATTTGATCATCTTTGCTACTTTGTATACCATCTACTTGAAACTTGGCATGCCTATAGCAAACTTGGACAAAGATTGCAACTTGCTCTGAATGATAATATTGACTTTGAATCTCAGTTTGAGGACTAAATGTATAGTTCTCAGAGAAATCTACAATAGAGAGAATACAACTTGGTGGAAAGCAATTCTTTGAACCATGAAATTGCTTAGTTTGCCATCTTGCACCATGACAATGCTGGATATGTGGATACATGATACTATATTGTGAAATTTATTCATAAATTCATTGTGAGGAAATTCACTCTCTTTGAGAACAATTTTTTTGGTGTCGACTCCTAACTTCGTTAAGTATGTCTCATATTCAAATCTCTTTCAAATAACTTGCATTTCAATGTTGTCAACTTGTAAAAGATTCTTCAAATTTCCACAATCATTACATATATTTTTTATACACTAAACATTGAATTCATTTGCATCTTCTAATTTTTCACATAAAAGAGACTTCACAAATTGTGTTGTGCTTCCAGGGATGGCTATATTTTGATCAATTACTGCCATAGTTTTTTTATATGATTGTAGATGTAGATCAAATTCAACATAATTTTGACAACAACAAGTTTCATGTACTTTATTTATACGTACAAATGATGGCCGTAGTGTCTCAAACATCCTTTGACAAATATTCACATTTGAAAATTCTTGCTTGAATGCTTCAAAAAGTTCACTTTGTGTTGTATCTATAAAATGTTTTGGATGAAAAATTTTTGTACCATCTTCACTTATTATTTGTATAGTATCCCTTCTATTGGAAGAAATGCGAGAGTGGTTGGTCCAATATTCAACCACATGTTTCTTTACATCTAAAATTTTATCTTTTTGGGGAACCCTACAAATATTTACTCAATTTTTCTCAAATTTTTCATCTATTTCATTTCTCTTTTCAATATATCTTTGAACAGTTCTCCTAGAAACATTTAGTAATTTAGAAACTGCTTGAACTTATCTTCTATGTGATAATTTCTTACTAAAAATTACAGTCATCAATGCTCTACGTGCAACACTTGAATCACTAGCTCGACTCTTGTTATCAATACAATTCAATGCTTCTTGCAAGTTTTCAACAATTGTTTGTTTTAATAAACCTGATGACTTTTTCCTATTAGCAACCCCTAACAAATCCAAAATAGGGGTCATTTCTTTTCATCTAAATAACTTCGCAACTAACTATGCTCTTCCAATTAGATATTTTTCTTCACAAAATTCATCCCATATTCTTTTAGAGTGTAATTTTACTGTGCTTTCAGGTAACATATCTTCAAATGAAATATTATTGAAAAGAGAATCCTCATCCATCTCCATTAGATTTTTCATACCATAGAAAAAAAATTTATTACTAGGTTCAGTTTGTTCTTGTACCTATACGTCACCTTGGTCATCAATATTTTCCATGGGTTGTTCTTCAGTAGATGTTCCTTCACCCACTTTTCTCTTCCTCTCTCTTATTCAATCATACTTCCTCGATCTACTCCTTGGATTCCCCATCATAAATTGCACTCAAATTTGAATTCACCTATATACAAATGTACACACATGCTTTCAATAAATGTACAGTTAATATTGCATAAATAGAACACTAAATTATAAATTGTTCATTTGTTAAAGCCAAAGTAAAAAAAACATTCAAATTACAAACATATCATGAGCAAATTTGGTATCATGAGCATATTTGGTATATTATGATGCCTGTAATTTAAATATATTGTAATAAAAGACTTATATGATGTGAAAGAGAGAAAACATGATATACCTCCTATGAAAAGGTATATAGCAATGAAAGGATAAGATTACAAAGGGGAAAACCTATGATTCCTTAAATGCAAGGATGTGACAAATAAAATCACACTATGTAATTGATTTCATTTGTTAAATACTAATGTAATTAATTACATTTGTTAAATACTAATGTAACAAGGGATGGAACCCACACATGAGAAATAAATGAAAAGTAGAGAAGAGAAGAGGTGCAAGAGAAAACATGATTGTGCACATGCATAAAGCTAGTTTTCCCTAGATGGGTAGGATAGTATATATAATGACTTACTCATGAGTGGGGAAAGACATGATGCATCTAATTTAAATATATCGTAATAAAAGACTTATGTGATGTGAAAGAGAGAAAATATGATATGAAATAAACAAGTTCTTTTGTTGAAATAAGTCTTCTTTTGTCAAAATAAGCCTTCATTTGCCGAAATATGCCTTCTTTTGTATTTAATCGAATTTTCGTGAGTTGAAATTTTTTTTTTTTTAAAAATTATATATATATAGCGATTATTTTCGGCCGATATGTTGTCAACCGACTACGTACCAGCCGATAAAGTTACACCTGATAAGGTTACGCTTGAAACCTTGTCGGTCGTAATCTGCTTGGTTGTAACATGCTTGACCGATTATGTCTAGTTGGCTGCCTACTTGGCAGCCAACTCACCTTTTTTCACAATTTTCTGAAACATTGAACTTTAACAAAGTATTTCTCCTGTCAAAATAAATTATCTGTAAAAAAAGAAAAATACCCTTTGGTAGAGCGAGGAGTGGTGAATCCAAATATGTAAATTTTTTTCATATTTTGATTAGTTTTAATATATTTTATTTTTAAAACAATGCAAGTAGGTTGTTAAAGTTAAAAAAGAGGCCGATTAGAAATTAAAAAATATATATTAAAATATATTAAAAAAATTTAAAAATATATATGGTACACTAGAGGAGAGAGTCCTCTTCAAAAGGGTATAATTTGTTTTTTAAAAATCATTAAAAAAAATAGACAATAGTTTTTTTTTTTTATGGGTAAGAGGTCGTGGCCAGTGATATATTTTATTATAAAAATTGTAAAGTACACCTCTGTTCAGTGCGGGCACTGGTAGGAAAGAACAGAGTGAAGAAAACCTCCGGTCTTGCTCGAGACTCGTGGAGTCCAATATAGAATTAAGTTTACAAATCTTGTTGCCAATATGCAGGAAAGTTCACTTTGAGGATAAATCCTCTTTTACAAAGATAGAGAATTACAATCGTAGTCCTTGCTCTTTACATGAGCCAATCTTCAATAATATTGCCTGCTACTCCTTCATTTGATCTTTCATCCCGAGGTAACTTTAATCAGATTCATGTTGATCACTATGGGCATCCTTCTTTTCTAGATCATACAATCACCTGCTTAGAGGGAATATGTTTCCTTTCCTACTGCTGCAATACTCCTGAGGATTCCTGTCAAACACACCAGTGTCTTCCCAAGCTACTTCTCATGTTAGCCAAAATTCCTGCACCAGACTTGTTAGCTCTTCTCATATCAAACTAATGATAATTAAATCTACTTGAGAATACTTACAGATTCTTCCAACATTACCATCGAAAATGGTGACTACATAAAGTGTCAGAGCTTAAAAGGGTGAGAATGAATGTATATCTTTTTCTTTTCTTAATTTTTTATAAATATACAAATACGTGTATATATATATATATATATATATATATATATATATTTGAAAAGAAAATAGGGTTTTCCTATAAATAAGCATGACTAACCATTAGCTTACTAAATCATTTCTCTTAACAAAGCCATGGAATAGATCCTTAACCTATCATATCAGAACAATCAATGAATGGTAAGTAGCTGTCAATCAAGGAGAAAAGCCATTAAATCTTATTATTGTAGTGGGTGTTTAAGTGCAATGTCAGCTCGCATCATGAACTCACGCATGTAGGCACTAATCTTTATAATTCTATAACATGCCTTTCTGATACTGAACTACTCCTAGCCTGGAAGAGCGAATCATTATTGAAAATTGTTGAAGGATAGATAATCATAGTACAATCTTCATCTATTATACATGATGAGGCACGTGATTATCCCTTTGCCTTTTACAGATATATCAAGCCATCATAGATAGGAGGAGCCCCGTGCTGAATTTGAGTGTTAAAATGTCTATGACAACAAGAAGGGCTGAGTGAGATAATTGTATATATATATGAGTATTAAATAAAAGCATGTGTATGTGACACTTTTTAGGGCAAGCTGGCGTAGGTAAAAAGAACATAAGACCATCAGATTGAAAAACAATGCTCAACCAAGGGTAAGCAGTTGGATGAGGCAAGTCTAGAAAATTCAATATTTTAAATACATCAATTATTTTCAACTCCTGACATTTCCAATGACAGTTAGATTCACAGTGATCTTTTCATTGGAAGCCATTATTTGTGGGGGAATGGAGACCCCAGTGAGATTGGTCAGCACCAAACGCCAAATGGCTTTTCTTGGTCCTGTGACGTTGCTTCATCTACAACGCATGCTTTGACGCTCAGATGAGCTTATGGTTGGAGCCATCAGGATGATAGTTGGGAGGAAATTTATGGAGGAGGCTAAGAGGTATCGAGTTGACACAGACATCACCTCTCGAGTACTAGCTATGTTATTAGAATTAGAGGTTGACAAGGTGTAGATAGAGCAGATTATTGAGGGGTCTCTTTTATCCTGGACATCTGGGAGATTTGGGGATAACCCTGGAAGCCGTGAGTGAAGGTATTGGGATGCCCAGGCTGAGGGATATGGCTAACCTAAATGATCCAGATGCAGTGGTGAAGCTTTAACCATTCATTCTTGACCTCAAGGGACCCGACCTGATGGTAGCCAAAGAGATGGCGGGGGTAGCTGTGAATTTTATCAAAAGGGTCTTGGGGATGGTTACAGAAGAAGGATTTGAATGGGTGGGAGATTTTAACCACCAGCTACTTGAATATGATAGGGAGTAAGTCTGAAAAAGTTTGTTTTTTGTTAAAAATTACTTAATGTATGTTTATAAGAAGCCTCAGAATGGCTTAGTTTTTGAATATAGCCGCCAAAAAAGAAGGCAAAAAAGCAGACCCTGCATGGTCACAAAAATACTCTGTGTAGATGTTTTTAGGAAATACCCTATAGGGTCTCATATAATTCTATTCTCCGTTGTTATAGCAGTCTGGCTATAGATAGCTATTTTGAAGAACTATCTCTGGAAAACTTTATTAAGAATGTGAATATAAGCAGATTGATGTGATTAAAGTATGTGCCTGTGAAGGACTGTGAGTTTAAATATAAATTAAGCACACATATGAGTAGGGGTGAAAAATGTTAAATCAGGGAAAAGTGTATATAAATATATATACATGTTAGTATATATATTTATATATATAATGAATGTTTATGTATGAATAAAAATTATATATATATACACATACTTTATATATATGTAAATAAATGTATATACTTAACAATGAATATATATGTATATGTTTATAAATAAGACGGCAAAAATAACATAGCAAAAGCACCAAAAGATGAAGGGAGAATAGGCTGAATCAAGCCTGAGAGTAGACTAGACAGACCTAAAGTGTCTTCCTTCACCTAGGGAAACACTAGTTGGAACTTTTGGGGCTGCCATTCTTAATTAAGAGTTGTATTTAATGGTTAAGCATGTGCCATCAGCACCTTTGTTAGCTAGGTTATGCACTTTGACATTGCCCTCTCTAAAGATATGATTAAATATGCATTATCTAAAAGAAGCAGTGATGTCAATGGCAGTGGAGAGGAGGGAGTTGAGTCTCCAGTTAGGCATGCTGCCCTGTCTCAGGGCATTAATAATATTCGCAGAGTCTCCTTTCACTACTAATTTTTCAATTTTCAAATCTCTGCACATTCTTAGTCCCTCAATCAGAGCAGATAATTCTGCCATGTTATTTGTTGCTTTGTTTAGGGGTTTGGCGATGGCAGCTACTTCCTTCATTTCCCAATCATGGATTACACAACCTATACCAGCAATTCCTGGTTTGCCTCTGGAGGCTTCGTCAAAGTTTAGCTTGAACCATCCTTTTTTAGGGGGTTGCCATTTGCATTCTTGTCTTTTGTTGGAGGTTTAATGGTTACCTGGTCCCACAAAGGGGGGCAATTTTAATCCTGCCCATCTACCACGCATCATTTCAACACAATATGACATTTTGGCTTCTTTCCTAGGGTTGTTATGAACCGTATTGTTGGTAATTTCTATAATAATAGCTTCAATCTTGGCAATGAGTTGTTCATAAGTCATCTTTTTCTCTTTGAATATTCTTCTATTTCTTTCTTTCCATAACTCCCAAACCATGATCGAGGGGGTTATTGTCCATAGTAAATGATAGATTCTTTGTTTATGAATGTCTGGCCAACATAGAAACAGGTCCAATATATTATTAGGAAGGGTTGTTACCCAGCCTATTTTACTGCATAGCTAGTTCCAACATTTGAAAGAGAATTGACAATTGAGTAGAATGTGGTCTGTTGTTTCCTGCCCCTCTTCGCATAGGGGACATTTGCTAGGTCCCTCAAATCCCATCGTAGTAAACCTTTCTGTTGTTAGTATTTTCTTCTGTAAGGCTAACCATGAGAACATTCCAGCTTTTGGGAGACAGTTCTTATCCTAGCATAGTCTAAGTGGTATTACCGTTTTTGGTCTGAGCTGTTGTTTGATTAAAATTTTATATCCCTCTCTTGTGTTGTAGTCTCCTTATTTGGCACCATCCAATACCAATCTATCAGTGCCTTTTTTGAAGGATACACTCCTCTCGTTGAGGATATCGAGTAATTTCTTTTTATCATTATTTGGGATGTTCACATTCTCCAGTGATTTCCATTTCCATCCTTGGTTTGCATCGTTGTTGGGGAATTTAATGTAATCTCTCACATATTTCCCCCATTGGGATTCAAGGATTCTTTTTGCATCCTCCATGTTGACAAGGCTGCTAATCGACTCATACCCCCCCAGGAGTCATCCCAGAAAAGTGCTTGAGTGACGTCACCTAGACTCCAAGTCAATTTATCCATGATGAGATTCCTGCAATCCAAAATAAAATTCCAAAGTCGGGACCCTTTAGCGAGGGTGGCCATCCTAAAGAGAGAGGCATATTCATCTCCTCTTAGATATTTATTCTTGAGGATTTTTACCCATTTTAGGTTTGGTTGTTTATACATTCTCCATATTAGTTTAGCTCCTAATGCTTTGCTTTGTTCCTTGATGTTTTTCAGACCCAAGCCCCCCTCCTCCTTAGGTCTGCATATTTTATCCCAAGCTACTAATGCCATTCTTTTCTTATCCTCTGTTCCTTGTCAGAGGAATGTTCTTAGGATTTTGTTAATTTCTTCTCGTTTCTCTACTGGAAGGTTTCTGCATGGTAGTTGATATGTTGGTATGGCTGAGAGGACAGATTTTAACATTGTGACTTTTCCAGCTGAAGATAACCATTTGCCCTTCCAAGACTCAACTTTCTTCCTGATCTTAGAAGTAATATGATCCCATAAATCTTTTCTCTTATTGCTTTTGTCTAATGGTAGACCTAAATACTTGCAAGGCAGTTCTCCTCTTCTAAAGGTCAGATTTCTGCATATTTCTCTCTCTGTTACAGGGTCTGTGTTGAAGAAGAAATTTTTTGATTTATCAGTATTGACCTCCTGGCCTGAGGCCTTGGTATATGAGTTTAGGATCTCTTTGAAAGACTTGGTTTCTTCACTACTACCTCTACCATAAAGCATGGTGTCGTCCACAAACTGTTGGTGGGTTATGGGGTTTAGACCAGAAGTAATTTTAATTCCTTGGATCTTACCCTTTTCCCTGTAATAAGTGATCATCCTACCTAAAGCTTCTACCATTATAATAAAGAGGAAGGGAGACATTGGATCTCCTTGTCTTAGTCCTCTTGACATACTAAAAAAACCTTCCGGGGTCCCATTGATTAAGACAGAGATCTTGGGACTAGATATGCACTCATAAATGAGATTTATCCATTGCTTCACAAATCTAAAAGACTCCAGGGTTTTGCAAAGAAAATGCCAATCAACCTTATCATAAGCTTTACTGATATCTAGTTTGATTAACATACTAGGATTTTTGTTGTGCTGAATGGAGTGGATGGCTTCTTGGGCTATAATTACTCCATCATATATAGATCTGCCTGGAACAAATCCAGTTTGTTCATCACTAATAATGTCTAGTAGCACTTTCTGAATTCTATTAGCTATAGTCTTCGTGAGTATTTTATATATAGTGTTGCATAGAGAGATAGGCCGCAGGTCCCCAAAACTCTCTGACTTTTCCTTTTTAGGAATAAGTGTGAGGAATGTGTTGTTTACTTCTTTTAGGAGGTTGCCAGAATTTTTCACCCCTTATAATGCATCCACAACTTCGTCTCGTATGAAGTGCCAACATTTCTGAAAAAAGAGGGTTGGGAAGCCATCTGGGCCTGGGGCTTTATTTGGCTGCATTTGGGAGACTGCCAGTTCGATCTCAGTTTTGGAAAACTTTGCATTAAGGGCTTTGTTTTGGTCCTCAGTTATGATCCTTGGGATGTTTTGTAGTATGGCTTGTTGATGGACCCTATTTGATCCTTCCTGGTTATTAAGAATGTTTTTGAAATATCTGACTGTTTCCACTGTAATTTGCTGTGGATCTTCGATCCAAGCATTGTTATCACCCTTAATTTTAGTAATTCTATCCACATTCCTCCGAACTTTAGTGTAATTCTTCAATCCTAGACTTCTGACACCAGCAGATTTCTTCTTTGGATAGTATATCTTCATATTCATATTTCAGTTGTTTTTCTCTTAGGTATAAATTTCCATTCATGCCATTAGTAATAACATTTCTGTTGAGGTTTTCCAAATCTTCTTCTAGCTTAACGTTAATCTCAAAGATGTTACCAAAGTTATTCTTGTTCCAATTGAGAAGTTTGCTTTTAATAGTTTTCATTTTGGAGATTAAATAGAAAAGCTTGGATCCAGACACCATAGTTTCCTTCCACCATTGCTCGATTAAATCTAAAAGGTTATTGTCTTTTAGCCACATTTGCTCAAATTTAAAGGGGCATTGTTTGGGTTGGCTATCTTCTAAGATACACAGCTGGACGGGATAATGGTCAGAGCCCAAGTATGGTAGGATCTCTGCCGTAAGATTATAAAGAAGTTGAGCCCAGTTGCTTTTGAATAGAAATATGTCGAGTTTTTTTGCTATGTTGCTAAAGCCCATTCTCTTGTTATTCCATGTAAAACCCTCTTGTGTAGTCTTAATTTCCACAAGATTATTCTATGAACCCAATCCTTGAAGTCATATGCAGCTGTGGACATCCTTGCTAAACCTCTCACCTTTTCTTTGGGATCTAGGATGGCATTGAAATCTCCACCCAAAATGCAGATCTGATCTTGTAAGGTCTCCATGAACTATTCTATCTCTTTCCAAATTGCTCTCTTCTCCTAGTTTTGGGTAGGACCATATATTTTGAAAAGTATGAAGTGAAGATTACTCCTGATGCTTTTGACATAACTGCTCATCTAATTCTTTTTCTGCTTATTACTGAAAATGAAACAACCCTGGGATCCTAGATTACCCCTAGACCTCCTGAGGCTCCTTTAGCTAGAGCTCCAACTAGCTCCCAAATGCCTAATTTCTTCTTTAATATATCAATTTCTTCAATATTAAGTTTAGTTTCTTGGATCATTAGTATATCAGGTTTAGTGTTCGTGATACAATGTCTCAAGATCTGTTGTTTGTTAGGGGCATTGATTGCCCTAACATTCCAAGTATTGATTCTCATGGCGCCAGGGGAAGGCACTTCCCCTTCCCAGCATTAAACATTTCACTGATCTTAGTTTGATCTAGTGCCACACCATCTTTCTCTCTTAGTTCAAATAGTGATTTCCTTCCTCTTTTTTTATTATTCTTGGCACGGTCTGGGGTTTCCTTGCTGAAATCAGTTAAAGCGATTCCCAGTCTTTGCTCTGCTACCTCCAACTCTCTGCTTACTGGTTCTATTAAGTCTTCTGCATTAATAACCTACTTTTTCTCCTGATCCTCAAGCTCCAATATCTTAGTGATGAGCTTTTCCTTTTCTTTGTTGGCTTCCTCTACTACTACTTCCTCAATCGCCTTCCCTAGGATCTCATCACAGATTTCTTCTAGATCTACGTGGTTAACCATATCTATGGTTTTCTTGTGGTCCTTGGGGTCTATACAATTTTTCTCTAGTTCATATGTGTTTGGGACCCAATCAGGGGTCTCCAATGCCTCTGGTTCTGCACTTTCTTCCCCTGCTATGGGGTTGATGTGACTGAGATCCCCTTTTAGCAATTCTCCTTCCTCAAGTACCATCCTTCCCATATCTTCATGGTTCTACTCAGAGGATTTGTTTACTCCAGAGAGATTTATACCCAGTTTAGCTTGTGCCAAGTTCTTCTTTAAGGTAAGGTCATTGCTATGGTTTTTAGTGTTCCCTTCGTTGCCTGGGGTGTATTTTGGGCAAATCTTGGGAAGAGATGGAACCATACTTAGGGGCTGACTAAGTCCATCTAAGTCCCTGTTGTAATTAAGGTTCTTCTGTGATGGTGGAGGGTCGTTCTTCAGAGATTCAACAATAAATCCTCCTTTATTGTCATTGAATTTGATATTGACGCCCATAGATTGGAATTTAGTATTTTTCTTAGTAGGTTTTATTGAGGTTTTGTTGATAATGTTGTTATGAAAAGGGCCTTTGTAAAATACAGGCTTCATGCAGTAATTGGCGAAATTAGTTTTGATATCAAAAGATTTTAAGTTTTGTATACTTATGTCCATTTTTACTAATAGGGTAACATCGGATTGAGATAGGAATCCCTCTTCGATCCCTACAAATTCACCCAGATGGTTGCTTATCTCCCTCAGAATTTCACTGTGAATAAGCTCTACTGGGAGGTTAGGTAATTTAATCCACCTAATAATTTTGAGTTTGAGTTTACTAGGGTCAAAGTTTGGGAGCCATTCTAGATATTCAAAATTGTGCCCTTTATAATGTAAGTTTCTACTAATCAAGATTTCCTTTTTTAAGTCCAATTTTTTACAATCAATGAATATAAATCCTTCAGATATGACAATAATACTTACCTGGTCCCTGTAGAGAGCTCGGATCCATTCATCAATTTCACTCACAGGTGACCCATATGCACACCAGCAGACAACGAGACCATGAGTTCTACAATGGTTCCCTAATCCGTCTGTGTAAATGTTGCTAATGTTTATCACCGCTTTCTCCTCCTTGGCCACAAAGTTTGGAAATTGCATTGAGTTCTTCTGCGGGGCTATCGAAGGAGGCCTAGGGTTCCCTTGGTCATGAGATGCTTTCTAGTCGTTGCCCTTCCCATGACTATTAGAGACCATATTTTTGAGTCTAGGATTTTCAAGGAGTGGTCGCTGGTGGGAAGCCAAACAGTCTGTTCTCCTATTTGTGTTAAGGTTCATCTTCAGGTGATAATTTCTGGGGGCTAGTTTTAAAAAACCCTCCGCATTCCTTCACAATGGATGAGATGGGTAAGAGGTAGAAGGTTGTTGGGCACCAGAGATCCTTTCCTGGCCTAAGGTGATACAGTTTGCTCCAGACATGAATGCAGGGGTTTTGGAGGTGATTGGAATGGCCCAAACTCCTGAATCTCTAGCCTGGTTAAGTTTCTCATTGGATGTTGCCATCGCCCTCTCCATCTTTTGAGACTTCCTGCTTTTCATTGTTTGCCAACCCGATCCCTCATGGTGCTGCAGAGGGAGAGCCCAGCCCCCATTGAAAATCCTCACATCCCTTTGCAGAGCGTCGTGAGGGCTTAGAACCTTAGCTATGAAATCAGGCTTATTACCATTATTACTTTTCCTTGGAGGGCCTACTTTTTTTTGCTATCTTTGAGACATAATTTATTATTCCAATCGATTTCCTTAAAAAATAGACAATAGTTGATGTCCCATGAAAACTGTCGAATTCTGACAAGTTTGACTTTAAAACGTTATTACGAGAAAAATATACATCAAAATTTGATTTTTTTTTCCATGCACTAGATATTGAAGTTACCTATTTGGAGAAAAAAAAATTAGGGAGAAATGAAGTTTTTTTCAATTTGTTTCTTGATGTCCCGTGAACGTCACTTTTTCTTGAAATTTTCAGCATTCCAAAATTTGTTCTTAAATTGATAAAAAAAAATAATGAAAACAATTTTTAAAAAATCTAAAAAATTACAAGAATAAACTTCATCAAAAGTTCTACATTTCATTAGTTTACATCATTTTAAAATTCAAAACATAAAGACCACTTTTATGTGGTTGAAGTTCAGTATTTTTTTTACTGTTGGCCGATTCCTTTATAAAGTGTGACACAGGTTTGTGATTTTACCCACATGGATTCAAGGAGGCAAAACTATCCTGTGATGAAGCCATGTGGTGTGAAGGACCTGTTAGTTCCCAAAATAACTGCAACCCAAAACTCTAAAACATTCCTAAATCACCTAGGCCAGGGATTGTCGTCAAGGTGATAGAAAGAGGTTTATCAACAAGTTAAGGGGGATTTGGGCCAACTACAGGAGTGGGTATACTTCTCTGCACTTCAGGATCAACTAGACCTAGGAAGGATATTCCTAGAGGTATAAAATAAAATACCAAGAATAAATACAGCCATACCCAATGTATACTTGACCCCAAGAGTTGTCACTAGATCAAGACAAACTGGTTGCACATGCCTCTATATTAAGCCGATTCAACTGTGTGAATGTACATGCACAGGAAAGATGGTTTTTTCTTTGAACCATAGGCGAATGGTTTGTTTGATTTTAAAGAGTGATTGGTCCCTCTCCAATATGGACCTGTGTCTATTCCATTGGGCAACAGAGTGATAGAATGCAAGGAGGAAAAGAAATACATAGTAAGGGATCAACAAAACTAGACATATATTCACATATATGACTTTAAATAGATCTTCATATAATGGACATACTTAATAATCTAAGAAAGAGTTGCAATGATTCATGAGCAACAAAGAAATGGCAAATACAAAGCCTTATATTAACTTGGGTGCTGTCGCACACCTTCAAATCCTAGTTACAATCGTGCCAACAAATGTGGCAAGGGAAAATATACAACTACGATTATACATTCTCCAAAATCATTACAAAATCCCATGGAGACATACCAATGCATATAGATCTGCTTTACATATCTTTCCTATACTCTGCTGGATACATCCCTTCACTTGCAGACCAAACTGGCATGATTTGATGCCCTAAAATCCTCCTTAGGCGATTCCAAACAAGACAATTGGTTCAACGACTAACCCTGAAAACATCTTTCTTTCATGTATATATAGCAATCAACTCTTGGGTATTGGAAAACTAGTCAACAAGTAACCGCTACTTCATTGAATGTGGCGCATGACCTCTGTTAGAAAACCAGCGGAATTCCTAGGAACCCATGCCCCACAAATTGATTTTGCGTCCTTGAGGTACTGTAGAAGAAATTGGATACTGAAACACTACACCTCCCATTAAATTTGGTACTTGATCATAGACGGCAGCCACTGTTCCAGCAACTACCCACTTAGCATTTATGGTGATCCGATAAGTTGTTGGCACATTTGAAAGAACAAGGAAGGCTAGGAAGTTGAGCTCTGACAAATTAGACTTAAGAGCTTGGGCCTTCCACCTTGCAGCTTACAGTATTTGAGAAGAGGAAGGAGGGAAGCCTCGACTTTGCCTATGCATAGATATGAAAGCGTCGGGGGTCGGGCTTCGGGCCTTCACTTCTCTGCCTTATGCCTTGAAGAAGAGGGAACAAGGAAAAACTAAAGTCCACCCATTGCCTTACAAAAATTTAGAACCTTTGTCGAGGGTCGGCCGTCAGACCTTCCTCCTTCTGCCTTCCAAAAGGAAGAAGGCGGAAGGGAGGAAACCTGAACTCTGACCTCTGCTGAAACTATCACATGTCCTCTTTCCACTGTTCCACATTTCATCTTGTGGGCCCACCAAAAGGCTCTGCGGAATGGCAGAATGCCTTAGGAAATTTTATCCATTGGGGGTCAGTCATCGGGCCTTCCTCCTTCCGTCTTCTAAAAGGAAGAAGGCAGAAGGGAGGAAGCCCGAATTCTGACCTCCACCACACTTAGACGAATAAGCTTGTCGGATTTCGGCCTTCACCCCTTCACCGCAACATTGAAAAAGGCTTAACTGCGTAACCCCGAAGTTCGACGCTCCGCAAAATTTCTCCATACTTAGAATAACTTTCCATTTCTTTAAGCAGACTTCGGCCCTTAGGCATTTGTCCCTTCACTTATCATTAGGAAGATGGAAGGGAGGAACTCTGTCCTCTGAAACTCCGCCGAACACTTAGAATATCAACACTTAGACAATTTTTGGGGCCAAAGGGGAAGCACGATGGAAGGAGGAAACCCGAAACTTTGACCTCCGACAAAGGGACAAAACACAAGGGAACATTGAGAAATTTTTTGACTTAGTCATTTTTGGGCTTTTCTCCTTATACTTTCAAAAAGGCAAACACATGAAAACCTATGAAAGATGTCTCTGATTGGTTATCATCAATAGGTTCAACAATGGAGGTATAAAGTGGGATTTAGATGAAATTTGGGGCAAAATAGGGCATTTTAGAATTGGTGATTTTGGGCTCCAACACTAGCTCTGGTTGGGGACATGTGGCAAACTTGGCACAGTGAGAAACCAGAATATCTTCAAGCAAACCAAAAACAAAACACACTAAGGGACACAACACAAAACATATTTACAAAACAACATACAATCAAAAGATGACTGTATCAAAATTTCGGGACACTGCAGGCCACCCCTGCAGAAAACTGGATGAAGCTACTTGCCTCTGTCAAAGACAAGCCTATTGAAGGAGCTGATCTCCCTCAATCCTTTGTTGCACTAATCACCTAATATCAACAATAAAAACATTTTACATGCATGCACAGACAAAATATAAACATTCGTATTATCATGCTAAAGATGGAAAAAACTTTCCCTAGGGAAAGGCTGCCATAGATAATATGATTCATCATCATGCTGACTCACATAAAAGTACTTAACTTCAAGTTTCATGTTAGCATGATGCATTTCTGGGTTTGCATAAATATCAGCATGGAGAAAATTATCAAGCTGATAATCATCCAACCCAGGTGTGATTTCATGATGGCTATGCCACATGACTATTCTAATTCTTGTGGCCCAGTTGCACTACAGATGCTAATGTGCTCCTCCATGACTAAATCAAAGGCATGATTTAGAACTAAATTTGCACCATCAACATATAGATTAGAAATTTGAGGCACTTCAAGTGAAGACTAAAAATCTTCAAGTTGTCTCTCTATTTTGTACTCCTTGACACACACTGCTGTGTAAAATTCACTGCTAAGAAAATCACCAATGATTTTCTCCTCTTCACCTTTCAGATCAAAAACTTGACCCACACTAGAAAATCTAGCCTCAACGTTATCAGGCCCAGCCAATGAGCTCAAAAATATGCTCTCAACATGATCCACATCAATAAGAGATAATTGCCCCAAACAAAGCTCTAGAAAATCATTTGTGACATAGTCTTCATAATGGGAAACAGTTACCTCAAAATCGCTGGTATTTGTAGCGTTGCCCTCATGATGTCCATTTGAAGCATAATCCTCTTCATCCTCATGCAAACAAGTGCCACTGACCTCAGTATCATCATCAGGGACAAATAAGGGTAAAACATCAAACAAGAGACTAGCATCTTGTTCACCCTTAACAACATTTTGTATTTCCTCTCTGTCCACTTGTTGTCCACAGGTAGTCATGTCATATTGCATACAACTCTCCACTTCCAAAGCTGACAGGTCAAATTCACTGAGCCCAAAGTCATCTCCAAAAAGAGGATTATCAATGCACCAATGATAATCATGAATTGTATTACCTGACGGACCTGCATGCTCTTCATAAAGGGCATTATCCCTTATGCTCATCTCTCCATCATTATTTGCTTCATCAATGTATATATGCTCCATATGTTCAACTACAAGAGCTGAATCATTCAATTTCCGATTTGCATACCTACCATCCAGGTGGTCTACAATACTACAACAAGCAACAGGTTCGTAACTTTCTTCACCAGATTGGAAGCCATCATTAATTTGTTCATTTTCATTCTCCACTAATGATTGATCCAATTGAATGCAGGTGCAATCACTACTATTTTCATTTGAACTGTTGTCATAGACTGCACCTTAACCTCTCTAATCAATGAGATGAATGATCGAATGTCAAGAATAACTTAACCTTAAACCTTCATCTCTGTTGCAATTTTGTGCTTGTTTGTTCATTTCCATAGCCTCTCTCCACTTCCTTTTATAATAGTTCTCTTTTTTCACTAGATTTCTCATGGCTTCCAAACGGATGTGGTGTTGTTTTGAGAGAATGTTCTACAGGGATAGATTTGCTGATGTGATTATATCTGATTTCTGCATTGGGCTCCTTAATCTTGGTGCTGATCAATTCAGCAATTTCAATAATGTAGGGGGTACCACAATAACATTTGATTTAATAGACACCAACACTTTGATTTTTCAGGCTCCTCACTTTTCTATGAGGTTTTAATTTAGTTTTGATGCTTTTTCTTTAATTTTTTGAAATTTTATGGTTCATCAGTTCACAATTGGTTTGAATCTGCAATGAATCTTCACCCATCCTTAGCCCCTACTATTTGCAACTGAAACCACAAGGGTATTTGTCAGGACATAGATGTTCTTCACTATTTTCTCATCGTGAGACAATCTGATCTTGTTATTGTCCAAGTAAGTTTCATCACGTTCATTTTCATTTTCCTCTCCTCCTGCAATAAACTTGTTGCCTCGAAAAGATCATCTTCTTTAAGTCCTCTTTTGGTCTTTAAACTAGGAGATTTTCTAATGCAATTCCTCAATATATTTTTGAGCATAGTGAAGGGCATTCCCCTGCTCCTTCAATATAAGTGACGTTAATGAAAGCTCAAACTTCAATTTCTGCTTTTCCAGCTGCAACTAGCTTAGATTCTTCAAGCCCTAGTAATGTCATGATCTCTGCGAGATCTAAAATTTTCTTCTCTAGATGGTTCTCAAGAGACTATGTTGCTTGAAGGCCCTATTGCAAATGGGCTTTGTCTCTTTGTAGCATTGCAAACTGTTCCACAGCTTCTCCCTCACAGCACTAACCACATTGTAGCACATTATTTTCTTGCTCTGCAACCACAAGCTTTTCCCTTTCATTCTCAATCTCTAAATGGGCATCTCTAAACTTCTGCTGGTAATAAAACATCACATTTATTTGTATAAACAACTCCTGTTGTTGCTCTTCAATTTGGGTTGGTTGGCCCAACATACTTTTGTGAGATTCTTCCAACAATATATGAAAATGCAGATCTCTTTCACAGCAAAAAGGCTACCTCTTATTCTCTGCAAGTCTTCATCAGAAACTAATGCTATTACTTGATTTTATAGGCTTCATGGACAACTTTTTCATTTTCTATGGTAAGCTTTTCTACTTGAAGGTAAGGTCACGAGTTTGAAACGTCTTCTTTAACCACTGAAAATTGGAACCAAACCAACAAATTGTTAATTTGAAACATCTTTTTTTATCAGACCAATAATTGGAACCGGTTAATCCTTGAGTAGAACACACTTGACATGATCAATGATCATACACTTGTTTTCTATAATTAAATTTTGTAGTAGCTGCAATCTTAAAATTTGTCAATCACTATACTTTGAGGTCAATCAAAGATTCAAATCCCAGTCCTGCATGGTTCTAAGGTCTAACCACTTTTAACTTAAAAAAGTTATTCAGTCTTTGTTGGATCAAGCCTTATTGACTCTGTACATTGCTTATTCTCTTAGTTGATCCATGCTACTTTATTTAAACATCAGGTTCAATGGTCAAATATTCATTAGCAATTTCACACTTCATCCACACCAAAAATGGTAAATATTTGTCCTATTTTTATTGACCAAAATTAACCTTTGACTATTGAACGGGATGATGTTTAAGAACAACCATATGACACATGTATAAACACAGTTTTTTGGTCATTGGTTAACACTCACAGTTTTAACTTTGTTGGCTCACTACTTTTGTTGGACACCTTTTGCCTAGGTTGTTTTTCTAATTCTGTTGTCTATAGACCACTTTTTTCTCTTATTGGTTAAGAGCTCACATATATGTGAACATGCTATCAAGGTTACATCATCATTCAGCCTATTAAATTTCCACTTCTTTTTTTTCTCAAGATGGCCCCCATCAATTACGAAATGATTTATAAGATGTCCAACAACTAACATGAAACTAAAATATCTACTTTTCAGAGATGGATCGAGGAGATGGCTTGATATGTTAAATCCATTGATTCAAAGCATCTTTTGGAGATTGGGTTAGAAGGATTCTATGGTTATTCAACTCCTCGGAGGAAACAAGTGATCAATCCTTCTGGATATGAGATAGGCATAGATTTTATACTCCACAACCAAGTACAAGGAATTGATTTTGCAATAGTTCATTCATATCCAGACATATGGTGAGGAAAATATTAGTTTGTATTTTTTTTCTTCTGTGGGTGCTTATATTATACATTTTTATTAAGTAGTGGGCTATCAAAGTCCTTTCCAATAGATTATTTGATGTTTGTATATTTTGTATTGTAGGCTTTCAGGACTAGACAAGGAGGCACAACTTTCCTTCTTGCATAGATGGGTAAACTAGCAATTGCACGGTAGTGTGCAATGGGTAGAATGTTGAAGAGAGTTTTAAATTGGATGGTTAGGAAGAAAAGTTATGAACATATAAAGTATCCAAAAAAGTTTAAGTAAAATGTAGCTCACATGGTTGTATGACATAAAATCGAAAGTGCAATCATTGAATTTGATATAGTAATTTTATAACTCTTAGTAATATGACGAGCTTCGTAATTATGTGTGGAGGTATAAAGGAACATTAGTATTGAAGCATGATTTAGACAACTTAGTAATCACTTATAAATTGTAGCAGAACAATATGAGCCTTTAAATATTACAAGTAGAGAAACAATTTCACAAAATTGAAATAGGCATAGTGTAAGAATGAATATTCAAGGACATGGAAATTGAAGCCAAATAAACACTATGCACCTTTTAGAAATAATGTGTTGGTGAAATATCAATGTGTTAAGTATTGCAAAAATGTCTCAAAAAGTTATGTCTTTGAGAGGGTATGCATAAACATTAAATAAGAGTGAACGATTTTTAACTTAATTTTTTATTCTAAATATTGCATTAGAGTTTAGTAAATAGGTTACAATAGATAGGTATTAAGGCTCATACCTACAGATTCACACTATGAACAATCTCACAACATTTAACAAAAACTTTCTAGAAAAGTACATAACCCTAAAAGTCATAACTTAGTGCAACTGTCCAACCTTATAATAATAAGGTTAAACAAGACTTTTGGCCACTCTAAAGATGAACATATCACCATAGAACATTACATCATTAATTATTAGCATCTCCTTAGCATTTGACCTTATGTTTCCCTACACATTTAAATTTACAGCACCATGATCATCAGTATTAGTATTAGTTTGAATTCTTTCATATTCAAGTGGTCATCATCATTTTCATTGACATTATGGCCAAAACATATGCCCACATTTCCTCCTGTCCCCGTCTTGGAAAAACTATGGAAAATAGGATGACAGTTTTATGTTTAAATTTTTATTCACTGCCTATTTTATAATTCGCTGTCATGTAAACTAATAATTACTCTTCTTGGCCATAATGACAGGATATATAATATATGGAACGTGTAAAGTGCAGATTGTGTATAGTAACTTTTTTGTATGAATCTCTTATTTTAAATTTCCAACCAAAGAAGGCAAAAGCATAGTTTGAATTTTGAATAAGAATGCTTTAAATTTATGTGCTTTACAGTGCAACATGGCACCATAATTTTCAAGCTTGCAACAATTTTTGTCATGCATCACTCCACAACATTGTTAAGATGGAAAAAATTACATGGACAAGAATTTAGTAGTATAAAACTTAATCTGCTAAGATATTTGTGTAGGTAACTTGAAAAGAGTTAAATTTGGCGATTGTGAAGCCTTCCCTCCTGCAATGTTCCCCCCAATGCTTTGATATTAAATTCTTTTTGGAGGACAACAATTAAAAAAAGTAAATTCTAAAAATATATGGAATTTAAAATATTCATATGATAAGGCTTCCACTTTATTCATTATATTCAATTATATAATTGTATGGCATGATATTAGAGCTAAAATGATAATAAACATGATTCAACATACAAATTAACAAAATTTAATTGTTATCATCTGTAATTTCATTGTCAATGTGCATATACAAATCTAGAAAATCTAATAAATAATATATTTGATAATTTAGGGCACATTTCTTGATTGGGCATTGTATTAAGTTGGCGGCCATAGCTTTTTCTCTTTTAATCACCTTTAAATTTTGTTCGAAAAGTTTTTAATGTTTAGACTACTAACAACCATGGTTTCATATCGATCCCTTTTGAGGTCAACAGGTCTCTGGAACTTTAATGAGCCTTGATAGCATGGAACTGGGGAAAATTGAGCTGGGTACTTCATGGAAGTTGCAGTCCTATCCTTATTGTGATTCGTAGAATGTTGAAATAGGGAGGGAGAGAAGGAAACTATTAGTGCAGTTTGTTGGGCACAGGAAAGGAATTCTGATGCAGTCATGGTTAGGAGGGTCCACAAAGTGAACTGTCTAGGTCGTACAACTAGAGTAAACACAACGGAAACAACTCAAAGATATAAATCAAATGTAGATCCAGTCATTCAGTATATCATAGAATTCAAATACAAACTAGCTGGCAACATGTGGGCTTACAATTAGGGCTCACATGCCTGATTACAAAGTTACAGAATATGCACAAGATATAGCTTTCAAGCCCCTTCACAAGAAATTCAAACTATCAAACTATCTCTATGTAATTCACTACTTTCTTAGGCTTCTATTACATCAATTTATATCATCTCCAAAACATAAGATTCATTCACGTCGGCCAAGGAAGATCACAAACTCCAAGGAAGAGTTGTAATGTGTGTACACAGATAGGTCAGACCTAATTGATTAGAACTCATTCACGAATGAATGGAATTGTGTGCAGATATCAGGGAAGGTCGGCCACAATCCAACCAACATTGAATGATGTGTCATTTAGCTCTGCAAGTCATGAAATGCTCCGCAGGTCTTCTCCTTTAGCTGATTGTCTGAGACTATTAGGATGCTTTGTTCTGAGAAAACAATCGATCTTCTGATAGCGATATCTTTCTGGTACTTGATCCAAATGATCTAAATTTTGGATATGATGTGCATGAATGTGTCTAGATGCTAAGTCTAGCTCTGCAAGGTCTGAGATGCAACTGCGGTAGAATGCAGACCAAAATACAGAAACTGCTACTAACTAAACTGATTGAACTGAACTAGAAAATGAAAGAGAAACAAATTGAAATGCAAATGTTTTTGGTTGATGCAAGATTGCTCTTGAACCAGGGATGCTCCTGCATCAGACATCTGGGGTTATTGAAAAAGTGAGTCCCTCACTTTGTTGGGGTTGGAGGAAAACCAAGGTGGTTCACCTCAACCTGAGAAATCCAGGATGAGTCTTCTTCTGGTTTGCCTTTCCACTTCACAAGGTATTCTTTGTATTGCTTGTCTCTGGTGCTGCGTCCAACTCTGTTGTCCAAGATGTCTTCAATTTGCTCTAGTGCTTGTTGTGGTAACTGCCTCTTCAAATCTTCTTCCATGCTGTCACTGAACTCTGCTTCATGATACTGATATAGGTTTGCAATGTTGAAAATAGGTGATATAACCAATGTCTCCGGTAGCTCCACTTCATATGCATTTTCAGAATCAAACTTCCTGAGTATCCTACATGGTCCAAACTTCTTCATCTTCAACTTGTTATATGTCCCAACTAGAAATCTCTCTTTTCTCAAGTATACCATCACTTCATCTCCAAATTCTTTGTGTCTTCTCTTTTCATTTGCATGCTCCTTATACTTACTGTTCATCACCTCTAAATGCTTCTTCATCTGATTATGCACTGTCTCCATGTGTCCTGCAAATTCTTCTACTTCTGCACTTCTCTTATCTTCCATACTGATGTCTCTCAACTATGCCACTCCTCTAGGGTTAGTTCCTGTCACAATCTCAAATGGTGTTCTTCTGGTACTCCCATTTACTGAATTATTATATGCAAACTCTGCTTGTGAAAGAATCAAATCCCAATTTCCTACCTTCTCTCTAACCAAACATCTCAACAAGTTTCCCAAACTCCTATTCACTACCTCTATCTGTCCATTAGTCTATGGATGAAATGCTAAACTAAACTTCAAGTCTGTCTTCATCTTCTTCCAAAGTGTCTTCTAAAAGTATCCAAGAAATCTTGTATTTGTGTCTAAAATTATGCTCTTAGGTAATCCATGCAATCTCACAATTTCCTTGAAAAATAGGTCAGCCACATGCACTGCATTAGTTGTCTTCTTATAAGGTATGAAATGTGCCATCTTTGAAAATCTGTCAACCACTACAAATAGAGAATCATGTCCTCTATGTGTCTTCGGCAATCCCATTATGAAATCCATGCTTATATCTTCCCAAGGTCTCTCTGATACTGTCAAAAATTTGTACAAACTAGTATTCTGACTACTCCCTTTTGCAACTTGACAAACTCTACAACTCTGCACAAATTTCCTAACATCCTTATGTATCTGAGGCCAAAAGTAATTTTCACTCACCAAAGCCACTGTCTTATCAATGCCAAAATGTCCTGCCAATCCACCACTGTGTTTCTCCTTGATCAAATTGTCTCTCATTGAACTCCTAGGTATGCATAATTGATTTACTTTGAACAACATATCTTCCTGAATGAAATAATCCAACCACTTACTTCTATTTATCACAACAGGCTCCTTACATGCTTTCCAAGGTTCTGCAAAATCAAGATCTCCCTCATACATGTTCTTCAATTCTTCAAATCCTAACACTTCAACTCTTATCTCTGTCAACAAGTTCCTTCTCCTACTCAATGCATTTGCAACTTTGTTTGATTTTTCACTCCTATGCTTTAACACAAAAGTGTAACTCTGCATGAACTCTACCCATCTCATATGTCTCTGATTCAACTTTCCTTGACTATTCAGATACTGCAAAGCTTGATGATCTGTATACAACACAAACTCCTTAGGCAACAAGTAATGTCTCCACTTCTTCAAGGCTTGAATTATGGCATAGAACTCTTGATCATAAACTAAATATCTTCTCCTTGCATCATTCAACTTCTCACTGAAATATGTTGTAGGTCTACCTTCTTGACTTAACACTGCTCCTATTGCATTTCCACTTGCATCACAATCTACTTGAAATACCTTATTGAAATCTGGTAATGCCAAAACAGGTTGCTCTATCACTTTTTGCTTCAACAATTCAAAACTTTTGTTTGCTCTTGATGTCCACTTAAAGTCTTTTCTGTCACCTCTCATTGTCTCTGTCATAGGGTTACATACTGAACTGAAATTTCTGATGAACTTCCGGTAGAAACTAGCTAATCCATGAAATGATCTGAATTCTCCAATGCTCTCTGGTGTAGGCCACTCAATAATTGCTCTCACTTTCTCAGGGTCCATCTTCAATCCTTCAGTAGAAATCACAAATACCAAGTATACCAATTCTTCCTTCATGAAACTACACTTCTTGATGTTTATCAGCAATTTCTCTTCTCTCAGTCTCTACAATACTTGTCTTAGGTGCCACAAATGTTCTTCTTTTGTCTTACAAAAAATCAGAATGTCATCCAAATATACAATAACAAACTTACCCAAGAATTTCTTCAGACTTCCATTCATCAACCTCATGAAAGTACTCAGTGCATTTCTCAGTCCAAAAGACATCACTAACCACTCATACAATCCTTCATTTGTTTTAAAAGCAGTCTTCCATTCATCTCCTTCTCTGATTCTGATCTGATGGTATCCACTCTTCAAGTCTATCTTTGTAAAATATTTTTCTCCACTCAAACAATCCATAATATCATCCATCCTAGGTAAAGGAAATCTATACTTAACTATGATCTTGTTGATTACTCTAGAGTCTATACACATTCTCCATTCTCCATCTTTTTTTGGTGCTAGCACTGCAAGTACTGCACAAGGACTCAAACTTTCTCTAATCAAACCTTTCTCAACAATTCATGTTTATGTCTATTTAGTTCTTCATTTTCTACCAGTGTCATTATGTGTGCTGCTTTGTTAGGCAAACTAGCTCCAGGTATAAGATCCATGTGATGACTGATACTCCTGATTGGTGGCAATCCTTCAGGTACATTATATGATATGATGTCTTCATACTCTATCAATAACTCAGTTATCTCCTCTGGTTGTGATTCTTTAGTCTATGTCTTCAGGTTTTCAGGCTTCTTAGGGATCAAAGCATAACACATATTCTCATGTCTCAAACCATCCAAAAATTTTCTTCCATCTACCAAACAAATTCTAGCATTCCCACACACTTCACTCTTAGGATCATCTTCTAAAGGAATAAAAGTAATTCTCTTTCCATTTGATGTTATAGTATATGTATTCTTCCTCTCATCATGTATAGCTTTTCTATCATACTTCCATGGTCTACCCAACAAAATATGACAAACATCCATAGGCATAATAGCACACAATACTTCATCATGATAAGATCCAATATGAAATTTCACCAAACATTGCTCACTCACCAGTACCTTATGATCATCCTGAATCAGGCTTACCCATAAGTGTGTCTAGTGTGGAACTTATGCTAACTTAGGTGATAGATATTCCATTAAAGAATGCATCTTGGTATGGGTTGTGATAGAAATTAGGTCACATCCCATCTAGTGGGAAATTAATGTCAATCTCCATGTCACTATGGCGTCCTATAGATGCCAAATGATAATGCCAAGGGTAAAGAATTGCTTTGCATAAAGGAAATCTTCTTGAATCAATAAAACTATAACCATATCGCATCTATGAAGGGGTTGTCTATTTCCCAACAACAAGAATATTCCTTTCTAATTTCAACACAAATGCTAGAGTAAGAGATGGTTTATAAGAAAACCAAATAATAAATTGGGTATATTTAATACATAAGTAATTTCGTAGATAGTTGTGAATATCAATGAATTTGTACTTGTCACTTCTAATCTTTCTTAACCGCTCCTAGATTTGCAAGAAATGTCAACGAAAATGGAGGTTGTGTGATGCCATTCCAACATTCAGTTTGAATTTGAATTATAGACGATATTAATTTATATTTTTGGTATTCAATATTTGTTAATTAGAATTTTTTTAATCTAATAATTTTTTTATAGGTTTAGTATTAGAAAATGACCTTTGGCTTAGATATTATGTTTGAGAGGTATTTTTTGTGTAACTTATTTATGATTTGCACTTAGTTTTGTCTATTGTGGTAAGCTATACTTAAAATTGAATGTGGTAATTTACTTCATTGAAATTCAACATTTATATATTTAAGTTGTAATGTCTTATAGAGATTTGAATATGAGTATCATTATAAAGTATTGATGATTTATCAATAGAGCTCATTTCATTTGATAAATGTTAAGTTAAACATTAGGCAAAGCTTGTATAGAACATGGGCATAGGCTTAGGTTCTTAATATCTCGATTGTGCCTTAAGGTACCCTTGTGGCAACAAATAGAGTTGGCTTAAGTCTATACATTGTCATAAGTTTGACCCCTAGCTTAAGACATCCCCATGGCCACTTCAAGGTACCCAATCATGGAAATAGAACTTGGGCCTATGGTGAAAAACCCATCAATCCTCGCCATTCACCCCAAACTTGTTGGGAAATATGCTAAAGGGAAATATGCTAAAGTAAACATTGAGCAAAGCTCATAGAGAACATGGTGGGTGGGGGAAGTGGATGCAAGCACTTTGGCCCTTACTATGGTTACAAACAATCATTCCTCATGCTGCACCCATGGTTATACAAGGGGTGAGCTTAGCTCCATGTATTGGTATAAGTTCAACCCCTACTTCAATGTGTCCTCATGGCCAACACAGGGTACCTACTCGTGGGAATAAAACCTAGGTATATGGTGTGAAAGTCATCATTCCCAACCACTCACCCCAAATCCATTGGGCAACATGTTAAGAAAAATATTGCACAGATCTTGTAGAGAACATGGATTTAAGGTTGGGTCCTTAATACGGTTACACTTTACCATGTCTCAAGGTGCCCTTGTGGCAACACATAGGATGAGCATATGTCCATGCATTGTCATAGGTTCGACCCTTTCCTCAAGATATTGTCATGACCACTATAATGTGTCCACCCATGGGAATAGAAGCTAGGTTTTTAGTGTGAAACTCATCATTCTATCCACTCACCCTAAACCTATCTATCTAGATGCTATTATTTGGGCCCCTAATATGGTTACACTTGATCATGCCTCAAGGTGCCTCTATGATAATGCATATGGATGAGATTAGGTCCAGACATTGCTATAAGTTGGACCTTTACCTCGAGATGTTCCATGGCCACTACAAAGTGTCTTTCCATGAGAATGGAACTTGATTCTATGGTGTGAAACTTATCATTTACCATCACTCATCACCAATCCATTGGTCTAAATGTTAACTTAAACATTGTGCACAACTCATAGAGAACATGGGGTGGGCTTTCATCCTTAATATGGTTACAATCAACTATGCCTCAAGGTTTGCATATGGTGACACATAGGGGTAGGCTTAGGTCCATGCATTGTCCTAAGTTGGACCCCTACCTCAATGGGTCTCTAGGATTGCTCCAAGTAATTTAATTGGAAAATTGAAACTCTATATGTTGTATGAAACTCATCATTCCCATCACTCAACCCAAATACATTAGACTTTTAATGTTAAAATTAAATATGATCTATAAAGTCAAAGAGAACCATATTCACTTATTTGACCACTTCCATTAACCTTTTAGTAGACAATAATATTGTAAAGGAAAATAAACTTTCCTTAAGCTTAGTTTAGGTTAATCTAATAAAATGCATACACATAAGTGTAATTAGCTTAGATAAATTAACTAAGAGTTAGATATTAATATTTTGATCATTTGTAATAATTGAGCACATGAAATGTAAATAGAAATAAATGTACTTTGCTCTATAATCAACGACTGCCTAAAAGATTGATGTAGTTCAGAATCAAATAAGGCTTCAAGATTATAAACAATGAATCTTAGATTGATGATTACGTTGGAACTAGAATATTTTGTTGACATTGTGCAAGGACAAGTCTAATGATTTGGGACTAATCCATAATCACAAACTTGTTTTGCCCTTGTGAATCCATACTATGTATCTTGTAAACTTCTATTATTCAATTTTCCTAATCAACATTGATTTCTTCTCTATCCTCTTCTATTTGATGGGGTAATAGTATTTATAAATACCTTTGTGTGATTGTCAACATGTCACAAGGGGATATGCTCTCTTGAGTCAACCCAAAAAAATGTGTACAAATAATAAAAAATGATAACCTTCAATCATGCAAATGTTCCTATAGTGTTTGCACACAAAGTTAGATTACTTTTAGTGCATTGATTGAAGTGTGTAGTGCAAATGATAGTTAAATAATGCTTGAGCTTAGGATTCATGCATTGAATGTCATTAAATATAAGGACATAGCAACATATCACACAAACTTGTGCTTAGTTGGACTTAGGCGGGAAGAGTAAAGGTGGGAAGTTGGTTTGATTTGAATTTAAAAAATGGAATTAGGGTGGGACGAGTCTATGACCATGAGGACAACTTCACAACCACAAACTAGTCTTGGGATAAAATACATGCTAAATCTTGGTGGATATTTGTGCATAGAAATGAGTGCAAATATAGATGTGATAAACAAGTGGATAATGCGAATGTATAAGGGTGTGTGAACATATGAATAAGTGCATAGGAACATGTGTAATGAGATAGGTGGATCTATATAGGATAAGGGATCCAACTTTAAATAAAATTACACCATTTGTCAATATGTCTGTATCAAAAAACTCCTCTCAAAATAAATATAAAATTAAATAAAAAATAACATGAATATACAAATTTCACCTTTACAAATATTAAAATTTTAAATTAGAACCACATTTCTATTCCTCTTTAAATAATAGGTTAACATTAAAACAATATTTTTATTTATAATAATAAGAAATTGATACCTATTAAAATTATATAATTCAAAAAACAATTCCAAGACACAATACTAAGTAAACATGGTGGACTAGGAAACCTAACCAAATCTGTTTTATGGTTTTTTATTTTAAATTCTACTCATTTCCAATAATGCGCATCCTCGACGCGAATAAGTTAATAGCGTAGAATATCGAGTCACAGAATTACTTGTCCAATTCATTCGAACTAAAAAAATAAGTACTTGAACAATCCATTTTACCATAATTGCCATGTCAACAAGAATTTGCAACAGAAAATAAGTCAAACTTCCTATTTCACGTCAAAACATTGTACCAGTGATCACAAAATAAAGAGGAGTTGTAAGGAAAACGCGGCGTCGTTTTCTCTTCGAAGCTCTGCCAATTTAACAATTTTCTAACAAACTGCTTTGTTAAGCAACGGCCATTACCAATTTCTCGAGTGGCTTTGAAGCTTTATTCTCATTACACGACGCTTTGGCTTTGTTTTGGGTGTTTTGGTATGACTGTTATTTATGTTTATTTTTTAAAAAGTATTGTAATATTGTTTATGTTTTTGGTTTGGTTGATCATTTATCAATGAAAATTAGGTTGGGTTTTTCAATTTAGTCAACAATTGTTTACGATTCTTAAGTTGGAAAACTAAAAAAATTCAAATCCTTCAATTTTACTTTTTGTTTGAATTAACTAGTTGATTGTTCATGAAAGAAATGTAGGTAACGCAATGTGTTTTGCAACCTACAAAAGTATTATTTAAGATTCCTAGAGAGTAAAAAAGATAATTTGTTGTTTTACTAAATGTTTTTCTATTTAGTTGATTTTAAATGCAAGTTGAAAAAACATTGTTTAGGATTCCTAAATTGTAAAAAGGATAATTTGTTGTGTTTAGTTCATTTTTTCTTGTTTAGTTGATCGTTTATCAAAAAATAAGGTTGAAAACCACACTTTTTTTTTTTGATGAAAATGTCAATCTATCTATTATAGGTAAATAAAAACATCTTCACAAAAAATAGATGGGTGGTATAAAGGCACACCCCAAATGTCAAATGGGCCTAGCCCAGAAATGTCATGTCCCCATTTCCAGAGTGATCCACATCGAACAATGGTTTAGCCTACTCATCATTCCCAGAGGCTAATACCAATCTTGAGGGAATGAACTTGATTTTTGGCTAACATATTGTTTTAGTTTTGCAGGATTAAGTCAAAGACCATTCCAGTTGTCTGTATTGATTCTGGCTAAATTGGCTAAGTCTAGAAGCCAAAATTGACTAAAGCATGACTCTTGGAGTCAGGGCGCACCTCCTTGCCCGTTCAATGTCAAATGTGCGCCTAGGATTGGACAAGCCAGAATGAAGATCTTGATGACTCTATTTGATGAAGTGAGCTCCTAGCAAGTTGTCAAGGTCAGATAAGTGATTTGAAGTGTTAGGCGCACTTGGGCGATCAAGTCACCTTGAAATTGCGCCTAGATTTAGATAGGCGCACTTTGCTATCTTCAGTCACCCCAAATGTGCCCAGGTATAGAGAGGAAGGATTTCATCTACTAGACTTCAATTGATGCCATTGAGTCAACTTTGGAGCTCAAACATGTTGAAATGAGGTCTAGGAAGCTAGGCGCTACCTCTTGCCAATTCAACCTCTCATATGCACCTAGATTGAGAGGACACTTAATGAGCGCCTAAGTATGATTTGATCTTGTGTTGAAAGATTGATGATGCATTGGTGCAAGATGATCATCATTTGAAGAAATCTAAGTTTCGAAAAGGGTTTGAAGGCTATCAATCACCTCACTAAGCTTAGGCGCACTTCATAAGCTTTCCTACCCATGAATTGTGCCTCATAAAGACAAGGTGCATTTTGACCTCCAGGACTTTTCCAAGGAAGCGCCTAAGTTCATTGGCATCTTTGGACCTTGTTTTGCACTTTGAAGGTGAAGGCGCACTTTGGAGGAATTTCTAACCCAAATTGGCGCCTAGGTATAGTCATCTCTCCGGAGCATTACAATGTGTTTGGAAATGAAGGGGGGACATTTCATAAGTTGGGGAATTGATCATTGAAGACCTTGGAGTGTTTGAACTACTCTAAGGAAGAAGGCGCATTTCCATGGAGTTGCATACTCTAGATAGTGCCTAGTTCCATCAAGGCACAATTCCATGTTCTACCACCTTCACTTTGGCGCCTATCATCAAGAAGGGGCATTGGGCATCCCTTGAACAATTGTGAGCATTTGAAGTTCATGAAATCACCAAGGAATGTTGGGTGCAATATATCTCCTCAACAAGCTTGAGTTTGCACCTAGACAAGTTGGCACCTATTCATGTTTTAACTTCCCTCTTGAAGCGCCTAACTTGGGAAAGATTATCTTAATGCCGGACAAGTGTTTTGGTGTGTTTTGGAGGCTTCAAAGGACTTCATCTTGCTAGGTGCACTTCTTGGCAACTACAACCTTCAACTGGCGCCTATATCATGAAGAAGAACACTTGCAAGTGTGGGTGCACTTTCCTTATGCTAGAGCATCAAACTGGCGCCTAGAAATCATAATGCATGAAGTAAGCGCCTAGGATCCTATTGGTCAAATAGATGGTTTTGGGATCCGTGTCAAGTCATTGGATAAGGTTGCCAACTCAGAATGAGTCATCAGATGGAATATTCCCTTGGATATGGTTCTTGGGAAACGTGCCTTGGTTCCTCTTTGTGCATTGAAAAACGTGCCTTTATTGCCTTTGAAGAGCACTATAAAAAGAGGAGAGCACTCCTCATTTGGGATCTTACATCTTTTGGCATTTGAATTTCTCTGTATGAAGCTTTATGCTTGTTCTTGAGGCCTGCGAGTTTCATGTAGTTGAGGTGATGCTCCCTCAACAGT
Organism: Cunninghamia lanceolata; assembly: GCA_027924645.1. NCBI lineage: Eukaryota > Viridiplantae > Streptophyta > Pinopsida > Cupressales > Cupressaceae > Cunninghamia > Cunninghamia lanceolata. Next base: position 2,225,252 of record BSBN01000030.1, read on the forward strand.
GATAAGGTGATGCTCCCTTGTCAAGTTGTGAGGTGTTAACACATAGTTAACATCATTGTGCTCAATAGAGTTGATCAATTGTGGAATCATTGTAAACATCAAGGCTTCAAGGCCTTTCTTGTAATCAATGAATAAGATTGTATGTTCATTGCCATTGAGGGCATTATCCATTGTAATAAGACAGTTGTATTGATTTGAATCAAGTGGTAATACAAGTGCCCAACTTCAAGTTGATTCATACAAGTTGTCATCTTTGATGTCATTGAGTTAGTTGAGTAGTTGATGAGTTAAGTGCAAGTAAATTTGTCTAAGTAAGGAAAAAAAATTTAGTTAGATTTAGTTGGGTATCTTACAAGAAACTTCTAGAGTATCAAAGTATCAAAGCACAAAAGCATAACAGAAATACATAATAAAAAGTAGAATTAAGCTGCCAAAGCCACGTCTGCAGATGGTGGATCCCTGTCATCCGAGTTCCCCCATATTACTGCGGGGTCCGGGGTGACATCTGGTGGTGCCCAGCGATCATTATTCTCCTGGTCTTCATTTTGCGCATTTAGCTCCTCGTGCTGAGGTGAGATAGCCAAATTTAACCTTGGAAAAACTTTAGTATTGTCCCAACTAGTGTTGGTTGGATTGGAAGGACCAGGAGCATTCCATGCAACATTATCACCTGAAGGCCAACCAACATTAGCTCCAGTAGGCCAACCCGCATTATCCCCAGTAGCACTGGCAGGGTGACTAGAAGTCCATCCACGATTACGTGGAGAGGTCGAACGTCTGCAACGGTGAGAACCACGGCGCGAAGGACGCTGGGAGCGAGGCCGAGAGTCTCTGGCTGAACCACTTCTTTGTCTGTTGCCTTGAGAAGGAGAACAGGCTCTGACAGAGGAAGGAGATGGAGGAACCCGTGCCACAGTACAAGGGACATTTCCCAATGATCCAGTAATTCCTGTAAGTAAGCCACTTCCAAGGCAACCTTATTTGCTTGAACTTGAATCTGCAGAAGAACATTAGAACAGATAATAGTTTTAATGTAAAGAGAAACAGATGTTCCAATGTGACTGCTTGAAAATATACAATAATTACGATCTTTCCATAATGTAAAAGGAATCTCCACCCTAAATATGTGCCAAATCTGAGTAAATCTTTCAGGAAACCTAGGAAATCACCCAACTTAAACAACATTTATTTAGGATTTGTGAGTTGTAAAAAAATGTTAACATAGTGATTAGATCATTTATCAAAAAATAAGGTTGACAAACACAATATTTTTATCTTACTAAAGATTTGTTTTGTTCATTAATCAATTTACAAAAAGGCAGGTTGAAAAACACAGTGTTCTATTCAACCAACACTAGTTGTTTTTCATCAAGTTTTCTTTATAATTTTCAAATTGTAGAGAAAATAATTTGTTCTCTTTCCAAGCTTATGATTCTATATGGCACAAATGAGGGGCTGACCAATAAAAACTATATATATATATAGTAACACAATTTTTCTTTATTTAGTTGGTTCAAAATCTAGGTTGTTTAGTTCATTAGTTGAACATTACCCTATTTACCATTCCTAAAGGTAGCCATATATATCACAGTAGAGTGTCTAAATTTTTTAGGTATTGTTTTCCCTATTTATTAATTCAAAAATTTATATCTCTTGTTGATTGTTAATCAAATAAAAAAGAAGATGCAAAACACACAGTGTTTTGCAACCAGCACATGTTTAAAAACATCAAGGTTTTAAAACACCATGTAGACTAGAAATAACGAAGAGATAATTGAACATTCTATTTATGTAAAAAATTTACGTAGAATATAGGGGAGAAGGATAATGCACCTGGACTAATGATCTTCAAAGTTTTTTCCTTCCAAAACCCCTGAGATGCTACTCCAACTTGCGCTCTCTTCAAAAATACTTATGATTCTCTTCAAAAGTACCTCCAATTCACTTGAAAAACACTTGCAAATTCCTACTGGGCTCTTCTATTCGTCTGTAAGCTTTTGTTTCATGCAAATATAAGGCATAGACAATTACGAGTTTTAATTTGCAAGTGAGCGGTCATGTCGTTGTTCATTAATGGAAAAAGGAAAAAGGTGGCAGATGTGTCAAATAAGAACCTACGGCAAAGGCCACACAAGCAAAATGTGGAAATGGTAGCAAGAATATCCAATAGTAAACAACGATGTTGTTGACTTGCTATTCGATATATATACCAGCATTCATCCTTTTCTCTAATTTTTATTCCTAAAGTGAAAAAACAAATTTCTTAATTAGCACAATTATATCTAGCAAAAGTTTTGACTGTCTCTTGAAAAATTGTGACAATATTTGACAAAAGTTGTTGGTAGCCGTTGGTATATCCATACATATGAGACATATAAAACCCTATAAAACCGATGTCTTACACATGCCCATAGGTACATCTAATATAAAACTTAATGTAACTTCAGTGATGGATATCCCATTAAAGAATGCATCTTGGTATGAGCTGTGATATAAATTAGGTCGCATCCCATCTAGTGGGGTATTAATGTCAATCTCCATGTCACGATGGCGTCCAACCAGACGTCAAATGATAATGCCAACAGTAAAGAATTGTTTTTGTTTAAAGGAAATCTTGTTGAATCAATAAAACTATAACCATATCCCATCTATGAAGGGATTGTCTACCCCCAACAACAAGAATATTCCATTTTAATTTCAACGCAAATGCTGGAGTAAGTGATCAGAGATGGTTTATAAGAAAACCCAATAATAACTTGGGTATATTTAATACTATCTAATTTCGTAGATGGTTGTGAATATCAATGAATTTGTACTTGTCACCTCTAATCTTTCTTAAGCACTCGTAGATTTGCGCGGCTGCGCAATGCCATTCCAACATTCAATTTGAATTTGAATTATAGGCGATATTAAATTATGTTTTTGGTATTCAATTTGTTAATTAGATTTTTTTTTTAATTTAATAATTTTTTATAGGTCTAGTATTAGAAGGTGACCTGGCTTAGATATTATGATTGAGAGGCATTTTTCGTGTAATTTATTTATGATTTGCACTTAGTTTTGTTTATTGTGGTAAGTTACATTTAAAATTGGAAGTGGTAATTTATTTCATTGAACATTCAATATTTATATATTTAAGTATGTAATATGTTTTATAGAGATTTGAATATGAGCTCTATTTTAATATATCTCTGATTTATCATTAGAGTTCATTTCATTTGACAAATGTTAGGTTAAACATTAGGCAAAGCTCATATAGAACATGGACATGGGCTTAGGTCCTTTATATCTCAATTGTGCCTCAAGGTACTCTTGTGGCAACAAATAGAGTTGGCTTAAGTCTATACATTGTCATAAGTTTGACCCCTAGCTCAAGACATCCATGGCCACTTTAAGGTACCCAACCATGGGAATGGAACTTGGGCCTGCAGTGTAAAACTCGTCATTCCTCACCATGCACCTCAAACTTGTTGGGAAATATGCTAAAGTAAACATTGGGCAAAGCTCATAGAGAACATGGGCAGTGGGGGAAGTGGATGCAAGAACTTTCGCCATTACAATGGTTACAAACAATCATTCCTCAAGGTGTCCCAATGGTTATACAAGGGTGGGCTTAGCTCCATGCATTGTCATAAGTTCAACTCTTACTTCAAGGTGTCATCATGGCCACCACAGGCTGCCTACTCATGGGAATGGATCCTAATTCTATGGTGTGAAAGTCATAATTCCCCACCACTTGCCCCAAATCCACTGGGTAAAATGTTAAGAAAAATATTACATAGATCTTGTAGAGAACATGGGGGTGGGGTCGGGTCCTTAATATGGTTACACTTTACCATGTCTCAAGTTGCCCCTGTGGCAACACATAGGATGAGCTTAGGTCCATGCATTGTCATAGGTTTGGCCCTTTCTTCAAGGTATTCTCATGACCACTACAATGTACCCACCCATGGGAATGGAAGCTAGGTTTGTAGTGTGAAACTCATCATTTTGTCCACTCACCTTAAACCTATCTAGCCAAATGCTAATTTTTGGGTCCCTAATATGGTTACACTTGACTGTGCCTCAAGGTGCCTCTATGATAATGCACATGGATGAGATTAGGTCCATGCATTGCTATAAGTTAGACCTTTACCTCAAGATGTTCCATGGCCACTACAAAGTGTCTTTCCATGATAATGGAACTTGATTCTATCGTGTGAAACTTATCATTTCCCATCACTCATCACCAATCCAGTACTCTAAATGTTAAGTTAAACATTTAGCACAACTCATAGAGAACATGGGGCTTTGGTCCTTAATATGGGTACAGTCAACTATGCCTCAAGGTTTGCATATGGTGACACATAGGAGTAGGCTTAGGTCTATGCAATGTCCTAAGTTGGACCTTTACCTCAATGTGGCTCTAGGATTGCTCCAAGTAATTTAATTGGAAAATTGAAACTAGATATGTTGTATGAAACTCATCATTCCCATCACTCACCCCAAGTACATTGGACTTTTAATGTTAAAATTAAATGTGATATAAAGTCAACAAGAACCATATTCACTTATTTAACCGCTTCCATTAACCTTTTAGTAGACAATAATATTGTAAAGAAAAATAAACTTTCCTGAAGCTAAGTTTAGGCTAATCTAATAAAATGCATACACATAAGCGTAATTAACCTAGATTAATTAAGTAAGAGTTAGATATTAATAATTTGATCATTTGTAATAATTAAGCACATGAAATGTAAATAGAAATAAATTTACTTAGCTCTATAATCAATTAATGCCTAAAACATTGATGTAGATCTGAATCAAATAATGCCTAAAGATCATAAACAATGAATCTGAGGTTGATAATTACCTTGTAACTAGAATATTTTGTTGACATTGTGCAAGGACAAGTCTAATGATTTGGGACTAGTCCATGATTGCAAACTTGTTTTGCCCATGTGAATCCATACTCTTTATTTGTAAACTTCTATTATTCAGTTTTCCTAATCAACATTGACTTCTTCTCTATCCTCTCCTATTTGATGGGCTAATTGTATTTATAAATACCTTTGTGTGGTTGCCGACATGTCACAAGGGGATATGTTCTCTTAGGTCAACCCTAAAAAATGTGTACAAATAATTTAAAAAATGACAACCTTCAATCATGCAAATGTTCCTATAGTGTTTGCATACAAAGTTAGATTACTTTTAGTGCATTAATTGAAGTGTGTAATACAAATGATAGTCAAATAATGCTTAAGCTTAGGAGATTGTTAATGAATGCATTGAATGTCGTTAAATATAAGGACATAACAACATACTACACAAACTTGTGTTTAGCTGGACTTAGGTGGGAAGAGTAAAGTTGGGAAGTTGGTTTGGTTTAAACTTAAAAAATGGAATTAGGATGGGATAAGTCTATGACCATGAAGACAACTTCATGACCATGAACTAATTGTGAAACAAAAACATGCTAAAACTTGGTGGATACTGTGTGCATAGAAATGAGTGCAAATATAGATGTGATAAACAAGTGGATAGGGCGAATGTTTAAGGGTGTATGAACATATGAATGGGGATGAGTGGTAAGTGCATAGGAACATGTGTAATGAGGTCCCAACTTTACATAAAATTACACTATTTGTCAATATGTCTATATATCAAAACACTCACCTTAAAATGAATACAAAATTAAATAAGAAATGACATAAATATACAAATTTCACCATTACCAATATTTAAATTTTAAATTTCAATCTTATAATTTAAGATACTTGAAATAGAACCACATTTATACTCCTCTATAAATAATAGGTTAAAATTAAAACAATTTATAATGATAAGAAATTGATATTAAAATTATATAATTAGGTTGAAAGCCTTCCCTATGTGAGCATCACATGCTGAATTATATAGATGAAGGGCTTAGATTAAAAGGACTACCATGAAATCAATCTTGTCCATTAATTGTTTTTCAAAATGTCATAAATGATAAAAACAAAAATGTTCCCTTTACCTTTATCACTTTGACATTTGATAAATTATTAATTTTTTAATTTATTTTTCTACTGCGTAACTCCCATCAAATCTGTCGTCAGTTTGTGTTTAAGTCCAGTCCTCGTCCATCAATTTTTTTGATTTCACCGAATATTTTTTCATTCGCTTTTTTCGTTCGTCGGAGGATGGCATTTGGAGACTTCACATATGCATTTTAATTGAAGGCACCATTTGATTTCAACTTAAATCATATGCGGATTCAAATAGATATTGGACTTCACCGACTCTTTAACATATAGTTTTTTTAAAGAAAATCCTCGCCTGGCTGAAAACGTTGAAGTCACTACACAAATAGTGAGTGCATATGGTAATCCCAAGTGTGTGATTATTTTGATTTTGTGGAAGAAAAAGAGAACAAAATGGGGTATAAAACTTTTATGGCCATGAACATGCCACTAGATAGCCCACAAAAACTATTATTGGAATATGAGAAAATAGGTATATTAATTAGAGATCTTTTATAATTTCATAATATCATTTTTTTAATAAGTTTTTTACCAAGTATATATTAATCTAGTTGTTAAATTCTTAATAAAAAATAATCATATTATCAAAAAGATATTTTTAATCATAATATCAATTAAAAGTTTTTTCAATAAGTATATATTATTTTGATTATTAAATTCTTTAATTTTTTTTTTGTTAGAGTAGGTAAAAGTTGTAATTACTAAGGGTGAGGCTGTAAACTTAGATGGTGTATCATTATTTTTTAAACTAATTGGTAGTCCAACGACCATAACCCTCTAACTTGCCTCCAACGTATAAATGTAGTAATCAAGCTATAGTGAAATCGTCACATGGTTAATTGTTGTAATATAACCTTGAGTGAGTATTATTCTAATGAAATTTTTGTGGCTTCTCTAAACAATTGCTCCCTTCTCTTAATCTATATGTTTATGTTGGAATTTCACCATAAAATAAAGTAATTGTAGGATAATTTATAGAATTTTATGGACTTATAAGTTGAAGTTTAAGATGTGGATAAATCTTTATTGCTCTTAAAAACAAATTCAAACAAGAGAATCCTTTAATATGTAGCGAAGCACATCAATAATATGTATTTGGCAAGCAACGCCAAAATGGTGGGATTGATAGAGTTAAGTACACTATAATCATGATAGCCTCTATGATTTGGGGATCTTCTAAATGAAGAACAAAATTGGGTATTGCTAAAATTAAGAGTACATACAAGGCAATCCATGAGGGACAAAGAATAAAGCAAAACTAAACGTGCAATAATAAGTGTTGTTATTATTCAAATGGTAATAGATATGTAGTTTATGTTACAAGGGGAATTACGAATGGTATTAAGAAGTAATATATAGTAATAATTAATGTATAATTCTTATTATTATTGCAATGAGTTTTTTTATCTAGTGATTACCAATCAAAATAAAGTATTTTTTTCATGTTGAACAAATTTTAATTTTTAGTAGGTTTACATGAGAAAATTTTTGGGAAATATTATTTTCAATAAAACCAAATTGACTGGCAATATGTTGGAAGTATTTCTCTAATTTTTTTTATTGTGATAGATATTATAAAAGTTCATAAAATACATACTTATAAAAATGATTATGAGCCATCTTAGTATGTATTTAATAGAAAAATATAGTTATGCCTTATGTGCATAATATTAGATATAAGTTGTAGAATATAAATTTATTGTACCTTCACATAGTTATTTTTAAAATAATTATATGATTAAATTATGCATTTGTTTATATGGGGGATTATATAAAAATCAATAAGAGATTCAATTAATTTACTACATATATACAATATAACAAGTTACTTAAAAGGTGAACTATAATTTTCAAAATTATATTTTTTAAATGATCTATAACGATAAGTGATTTCAAAATTATATTCTTTAAATGATCTATAGCTATAAGTGATTTCAAAATTATATTCTTTAAATGATCTATAGCGATAAGTGATCTCCCATAGGGAGTGAATGTAAAGTAATGATAACTTAAAAAAATATAAATGCTTATCTTGTAAGAAATTGACATGATAATAATTTTATCCAACTATGTTTCTTCATCTCAATATGTAATGTAAAAAGAACTTTATTAATATAAATGAAAGAAGACAATAGTTAATGTGATGAAATTTCAATAAGAATTGATAAAATAATTTAATGGATTAAATAACTTATAAATTAATAAATAATAAAAAATATCTAACAAATTTTATAATTTCTTCATAAAGTTTTCAGCCTGCCCATTGAACCTATGGGTCCAATTGCTAGTTCTAAAAACAATTTTTCCCTTTTTGGAGGACTAGGAAACCCTAACCAAATCTGTTTATAATGATTTTAGATTTTAAATTCTACTCATTTCCAATAATGCGCATCCTCGATGCTAATAAGTTAATAACGTAGAATATTGAGACACATAACTACTTGTCCAATTCATTTGAATTAAAAATAGGTAGTTGAACAATCCATTTTACCATAATTGCAATGCCAACAAAAATTTGCAACAGAAAATATGTTTTTTTATACAAGTCAAACTTCCTATTTCACGTCAAAACCCTGTACAAGCGATCACAAAATAAAGAGGATCTGTAAGGAAAAAGCGTCGTTTTCTCTTTGAAGCTCCGCCAATATAACAGTTTCCCTAACAACCTTCTTTGTTAAGCGACGGCCATTACCAACTTCTCGAATGGCTTTGAAGCTTTTTTCTCATCACACGGCGCTTTGGCTTTGTTTTGGTTGTCTTGAGAACCTTCTACAATCAACTGCTTTGTCATTTCAGTGAGATCTGTAATCGCTTGCTTTGTCCTGTTAAATGCCACATCCCTTTCAACTACTCTCTGATTTATATCAACGATGTCTGCCATTAGCATTTCCGGCAAAGTGCTTTCTAACTGAATAGGATCCTCAAATATTTGCCTTTCAATTGAAGACAATTCATTAGTTTCTGTAACATATGTATTGCTAAGATCCGCAAGATTTTTCAATGCATTCATGGCAGCCTCAGCTTCTAACTTGGCAGCATCAAGCTCAAGCTTCTCCAATGCCAGCTCCCCCAGAGTTTTATCCCCAATTTTATTCTGTACAGTTGCATACAACCCATTCAGACCATTTGCCTCCTGAATCACATCTTCCCTCATCTTTATAATTTCCTTTTCTCTGCATTCCCATCTGTTGACCAGAGATTTGAGTTCTTCATCTCTCACAACCAAATCTCTCTGGGTACCCAAGAGCTCTTTTTCCTTATCCCTAAGAAGCCCTCTTACAAATTCAAGCTCAGCTTCCATTTCTTGATATTTCTTCAAATCCTTCTCTGATTTCTCCAAAAGACTCTGGATTTCCAGCCCCTTTTCTATCAGTGCCCGCTTTGCTGAAAACAGGTCCAAGTTGGTTTGAATCTGCAATGAATCTTCATCCATACTTAGATTCCTGCTATCTGCAGCCGAACCCACAAGAGTATTTGTTAGATCAGCGATGTTCTCCACCATGTTCTCAGCCTGAGACAATCTGATCTTATTATTGTCCAAGTCAAGCTGCATCACATTCATTTTACTCTCCTTGTCCTGCAACAAACTTGTTGCCTTGAGAAGATCATCTTCTTTAGTCCTCATATGGTCTTTCAACCAGGAGATTTCTTCATGCAGTTCCTCAATATATTTCTGAGCGGAGTGGAGGTCATTCCCCTTGTCCTCCAACATAACTTGCATTGATGAAAGTTCTGACTTCAGTTTCTGCATTTCCAGCATAACTGCAACCAGTTTAGATTCTTTAAGCCCTAGCAATGTCTTGATCTCTGCAAGATCAAAACTTTTCTTCTCTAGTTGGTTCTCAAGAGATTCTGCTGCCTGAATACTCTGCTGCAAATGGGTTCTGTCTCTTTGCAGAGCTGCAGTCAACTCTTCCACAGCTTCTTTCTCACAGCACAAACCAGTCTGCAGCAAATTATTTTCTTGCTCTGCAACCACAAGCTTTTCCCTCTCATTCTCAATCTCTAAATGGGCATCTCTCAACTTTTGCTGGTATTCAAGTATTGCATTTCTCTGCATAAACAGCTCCTGCTGTTGCTTTTCAATTTGAGTTTGTTGGGCAAACAGTCTATGGCGAGACTCTTCCAGTGATCTCTGAGACCGCAGGAGCTCCTCTTTCACAGCAGAAAGACTATCTCTGGCATTCTGCAGCTCTTCATCGACAACTAAGGCTATCCCTTGATGTTTACAGACTTCATGAACAACTTCTTTCATTTTCTTCTGGGCAACCGACCATGCCACCCACCGTTTCTCAAGCATATTCTCAGCAGTTTTAAGCTTCTTTTCTTCTTCCCCTCTCTTGCTCTGTGACGTTAACAAATCATTCTCCTGCTCTGTCAATAGCAGCTGCATCTCTGTGATCTCACCCTGTTGCCTGCTAATAATCAGATTCGCCTCATTCAAAAGATGGTCTTTGAACTTAAAATTCAAATCGGCCTGAGCCAGTTGGTCATCCTTTTTCTGTATCTCTCCCCTTAAGATTTCCAGCTCCTTCTCTTTCGATCCCAACTCCTCTTGGGCTCCAAAAACCTCTTTTTCCCTTTCCCTGAGTGCAAGCTTGATATCATCAAGTTCACAAACTCGGGCATCATAATCATGTTTAGATTTGTCCAACTCTTGTTGAAGCCTGGCTTGCAGGGAAAGAGTATCAACAATCTTCTTTTCCCTGCGGCTCAAATCACTGTGAAGCCTACTTAACTCTTGTGCATGAAGTTCCAGAGCTCTTTCTGAAGCACTGAGTTCATCTTCTTTCTGTCTCAGCACTTCCACAGAAACCCTAACATCCGATCCGTCAGACTGTTGTTCAACAGTGGGAGTCTGCAACAACGGTTTGACATCCCTCAAAGACTTGTCGCCGTGTCTGATTTGCCTATAACCATTTAGGTCATCTCTGGATTTCTTCAAAACCGATCCAACCGCCAAAACCAACTTCTGCTTTTGGACAAAAGACCTCCGTTGAAAATCGGCCTGCAGAATCCATACCCCAACAATCAGTTCAGATGACAATCCATCCAACAGCTCAGAGACAAAACAAGAGTTATGGGAGTAGAAACAAACCTTAAGATTCCGGTCAAATCGCAGCAATCCAAGTCTGGCAGTAAGAGAAGATACCGACGCCATAGCAACTGTGTGTGTGTCCGTGCGTATGGGTTTTCATTGAAGGTGGGAAAGAGAATGAGGTTTAAAGTGGTGGGGGCACACCGACCAGATTGATCTAAGTCTTAAGAGCGTGGCACAAACAATAAATATCTGTGCAAGTCATCATAAGTGGGTAGCAGCATCGCAAGACACATGTGTAAGCTTTGGACACTCATGAATTTCCTGCCTTTCGGAAACGGGTAACGACTTTCCTAAAGTTTGTGCAAAATTTCAAACCTGAAAGGTGCAGATTCAATCCAGACAGCTTGGACTGCATTACATAGAGCTCAGACCCGGACAATTTTTCTGACAGCAAATTTGCGTAACTTTAGGGAATTCTAAAAGGAAGCGCCTGCCACCCCACTTTGGACGAGGGCCAATCACTTCAGTTTCAAGTATCTTTTGCAATGGTTTACACGGGAAAATTGTCTTTCACTCGCATATTATTCTCACTCAGGTTGGGAAATATGGTGAAAATTGCATGCCCATCCCGTTGTTCCTTATGTTTTTTGTCCACTTAGGTTTGGATTTGTGGCGTCGAATTGACCTAGTTCACGAGACTTCAATTTTGTGGGTGTGGACTTGATCCATCTCACTTCATCCCAGATAGATCTTAGCCCTAAAACTTTTCAATTTAACTTTTCCAAATTGAATCCGTGTCCTACTTGACTTCTTTTATTAAGTAGTCATTATGAGCCCCAAAAAAATAAAACTATTTGAAATGGATAATTACTGATCCAACTTTTTATTAGCCCTAAAACTTTTAAATTGAACTTTTCTAAATTGAATTGTGTGGTGCTTGACTTCCTTTATTAAGTAGTCATTATGAGCCCCCAAAAAATAAAACTATTTGAAATGGATAATTATTGATCCAACTTTTTATTAGCCCTAAAACTTTTCAATTTAGCTTTTCTAAATTGAATCCGTGTTTGACTTTCTTTATTAAGTAGTCATTATGAGCCCAAAAAAAAGAAAACTATTTGAAATGGATAATTTAACATTTTTCTTTTTTCCCTTTAACCTCACCTTATTTTTCCCTCCTCACCTCCTACCCTTCATTTTTTGTGCCTTCTTCCTCTCTCACTCCTTTATAAAGTTCAAGTCTGCTATCCAATTCTCAACTATCCTCTTCCTGATGATGGATCATTGAGCATGATCCGAAACATTGATACAAAAACATACACAGTTGTTTCTAGAAGCACTTACATATTATTGTTATGGACTGTGGAAAACTCATGCCTTCTAATTATTGATCCAACTTTTTAACTTAAAGCACATGAAACTTACATATACATTTTGAATTTTAAAATAATACTAGTATAGATAGCTTAAATACAACTGTATAAAAGACAAGACACCTCTCTTGGTGTTTGTGTTTTTTAGATAAATGTATTTAAGCTACAATTTGAATAAATTATTTACTTCGCATCTTAACTACATAACTATATCAATAATGCCAAAGTTTTATAAAAACAAATTATTTTAATAGTTTTATATGTTATTTTATTTATTAAAATATGCAACTTTTCCAATTACTTTATTTTTAGTTAAAGAGCTATTTTTTCTGTAGTTTTAAAAAAATTAAATGAAAACAAAACAAATTATTTACTTCATATATTTAGCTATTTTTTACATAAGAGATTTATTAACTTAAACTATTGCAAATATACAAATAGATAACTAAATAGATGAAAAAAAGTCACAATGCTATTTTATTTTACTTTGAAACATACTATTTCAATTTGAACTCACTTCTAATTATAATAAAATAAACAAAGAAAAACTAATTTAATTATACTATCATTTTACTTATGAGAATTTTAAATCTTTTTTTTCCTATTTTTTTAGCATGTCTCTATTATTTTCATTATTTTTTTTAATGAGGTAAGTAGTAGTAAATTTTATTTATTTATTTATGTTCTTTTAATTTGATGGTTGAAACGTTTTATTAAAAAAATTATTTTTATTTTTAAATTTGTGTTTACATGAAAAAAGACAATGTTGACAAAACAAAAAATGATTTCATTTGTATTTCATATATTTATATTTATTATAAAATATTAACATTATGTTTATTATTAAATATTAATACTTGTAAATAGCTATCAAGTTTAAGGTAAAGGTAAATGCTCACAACATTGAGTAAAATGATAGTATAATTAAATTAGATTTTTTTATATTTTTTATTACAATTAGATTTATTTGTTTTAATTAAATTTGTGTTTAGAAAGACAATGTCGCAAGGAGGCAAACAAAAATAATTTCATATATATATATATATATATATATATATGGGGGCGACAAAAAGAAATTTATTAAAACAACAAAGACATTTTATAGCATTAAGATTTCTAAATGGAAAGAGCCATTAATAAAGCAAGAAAAGGGAAAACCTTGTTGGGATGTGAAGTCTCACGGTTCATTATCATCTCCTATATTTTTGTCCCTTCGTCTTCATTGAAGAGTACTACATAAATTGGTGGAAGAAACATTAGTCTAGATGAGGAGAATTTTAATGTATTGCTATGATTAATAAAGAGAAACAAATACCCATTTTTCCCATGGATGTAGCCATTTTTGGTGAACCACGTAAATTCCTTGTGTTTGTGTGTAATTTGGTGTTTATGTTTATTTGTTGCAGGTGTTATATGTTCTTTTATTTGTCCTGTTTACCTAACAACTAGTATCAGAGCTAGTTTGATCTTGTTTGCATGGAGGAAGTTATTTGAAGACAAAGGATTTGTGAGGCTGATCTTGTTTGCAAGGAGCCCAGTGGTCTGAAGATCAAGGGTTTGAACACAATTAAGTGGAGATTTATAGGCAATCACCATAGTTGAAGAAATCTATGGAAATTGTAGGTCAAAAGTTTCATTGAAAATTGTTGTGGAAGGAAACTACTAGGGAAGTCTTAAGGATAAAGCATTGTATATGAGGCTAAAGTTGTCACCATGTAAAGAAGAAAAGTCGCCAGTGGTAAAAAAATTGCCCAGGCCACTATAGATAATCACAAAAAGGAATAATTTAAGCAGAAGTTTTTTCAAATCGTAGAAAATAGGTGAATAAAAGGGAGTCGTTCCAACATAATGCAATACAAATAAGATCACAAAATATAAAGGAAAATAGGAGATAAAGTCGCCAAATAGATGCCAAGATGAGATAATTCATAGAATCCACTGTTGAAGGTATTAGCTCGCCAAAGAGAATTGGGAAAGCCTTTTGCATAGATGGAGAAGATGGAGTATTTTGGAGTTGATCTGGGGCTCATAATTGATAGTATGTAATAACCCTCATGCATGGTGGTTGTGTTGTTTCATTCTATGGTCATTTGCAGTAGAGTATTCATGTTGGGTGTTTGTTCTTGGCACCCTGATCACATGGAGAAACTTGGGTTGTCATGACTATGGTTTGATGTGCTTATGTTGGGTTCTTGGTTTTAGTCATTGGCATTGGAAGGCATTGTTTTGTTAAGCCTGAATGCATGTAAACTGTGGAGTTGGGCATTGGATGATCTAAAAGCTTTTGGAACAACCTAGCTCCTTTGTATGCTTGTACATGTTGGTGGTTATGGAGTTGGCCTATAAGTGGGCTAGGAGTTCCTAGACCTCTTCTTCCTTTTGGTTGGTTGTACTTGCATGTCTCAATTTCATATTGATTTGATCTAAGGGTTTGTATATTTTTTGTTCAAAATCTATGGTTATGCTTATCTATGTTATTCCATTATTCTAGTTTAACTATTTTGGTGGTTTTCGGACTTGTGGGTCTTCCAAATGATAAGTGGATATGGATGTGCATGTGTGTTAGTGACATGGTGGTTTTGTAGGTCTTACACAGTTAATCAAAACTTATGGTTTTGTAGACTTGCGAATAAACTTTTTTTTAGATTATGAATCCCTGGGGGTATTTTTAGATGCAAGATAGTTGCAGCTTTGCATGTATGCTTCATGCATGGTTTGAGGAGGTTATTTGTAGCTTTCTCAGGGTGGAGATGTTGGTATGTGTTTAGTCACGCATCATTTCTATAGTATTTGCTTGATGGGTTCTTTGACTATGGTTACTCATTGTAGATTTGTTTGTCAAATTAGATCTGAGGTTGATTTGGTGTTTGAGTCTTGCGGTTTATGGGTTATCTTATTTGATATCTCAATTTGTAAGTTACTGATGTGATGATGAGTTTGCATGTTTTCATTGGTTGGGATCTTTGAGTTATGCAATTTATGGATTAGCTACACATTGGCTACAGTGGGATGACTCAAATACCATGAGATTGATTTTGTGTTGACGTAGACTTCATTTTTTATTGATTTCAACTGGGAAAAAGTGTCCCAATCCATTACAAGTGATAGAAAAGATACATTATATCAACATTACAATATATAAGATATAACTGCATCTATAGAACTACCCAAGAAACATTGCACTGGGCCAAAAAGCAAAACAAAAACGAGACAGGATAGGAACAACCAAACAATAGCACATACACACAACAACAAAAATAGAAATTGGCACCTCGGGCACGAGCCTGTGGGATTGAAGACTCACCAAGAATATGTGCGAGAGGGTGTGCAGTCTCGAGACTATCTACATGTCTTGATGACGCTCCATGATCTAGGCAACAATTTTTCAATAGTTTCTTGTTGCACCATTGGACAACGAGGATGATTTAGTTGCAAGTGGCACCTAGTTTCTATTAAGGACTGGGAACTAAAGAGACACAATGAAGAGCCATGTGATAGTGCTGCACATGATCTAAATGTAACAGCGCTGACACCCTTCTGGTGTTGCGCTATTTGTTGAGATAGGGGTGACTTAGATTCATCGGTGGGCCCGATTTCTTTTGAGAGTTGAGGCCAGGGGAAGCATGTGATAGTCCAAGGGGACACTTGGTGCAACCGCACACCTTCTCAACGAGGTAGAACTGACACACGATATGGGTTGTGCCATTGGTTGTTTGGTGCCAGGTCAGCGGCGGTGAACCCCTTTCTTCTCTGCGATGCATCATGAGGATTTGAACCGTTGGTCAAGGCCACAAAGATCCAATAGCCCACACATCGTCTTCAGGCTTGTCTAAGCTAGTGGTTTGCACCTGAGATGCCATCAATCACAGCAGGTGATTCGACAGGTCTTCGAGCTTGCGAGGAAGACATATAAGCATCTTGAGAGAGGGATGTGGCAGTACGGCGTGTGCATCATTAGGTTGTTGAGCCTCATACGTGTCGGATCTTAATGAATTTGAATGTGACTCAATGCATCAGGGGCCCGAGACTCCACCATTAATGCGAAGTAATGATCTGAGGCTTGCAAAAGCAGTAGGGAGGGTGCAAATTGATGGTGAGTCAGAGGTAAACAATGCCAATTTAGTGCGATTCAATGCGATGGTCTCAGAAGTAGTTGTGTTCGGTATTTCCCATCCAGCGTACCTCTGCAACATATATATATATATATAGACTCAAAGGATGCTTTAAGGGTTGGTCATTGAGCCATTAGGAAGAAGGATCTCGTAGGACATACAAGCCTTTGTGCCATTTTCCAAGAATTGAATGGATCCTGATGGACCGTGCCTTTCTGGCCTCTCGCGTCTTTGTTCTTAGTTCACCACTAAATGGAATTTGTCATTCTATGCTCTAATTTTATTTGTATTGAATCATTCTTCCTCCTTATTTGGCATATGTAGCCTCTATTTGTAAATTTGAAACTATCAAAATTTATGCAGTTTAATGACTAGTGTATTTTACTTTTCATTGTTGTATCTATGTTTCTCTTGTTTCATATTTGTGAATCATGTGCATGGTAAGTTGTATGTAGGTCCTAGGAAAGTTGTGTTATTGGCGTTTCACCATTCTAGTTAGGATTTATTTTCAGTTGTTTCTCTTCCCTTTGCTCCTAAGTTTGAAGCAACATTCACTTAATATCCTATGAAGAGTTAACTTCTAAAATCTTGGAAGTCATCTCGCAAGGTCCCACACTTGTGAGGTTTCCCATGTTGGCATAGGTTTGTATGTGGGTGCGCAATCAAATGCAAATTTGAGTGTCAACAGTTCTGGCATGCTCGGTGGGACCTGAATCAATCTTTGGTCTATGTTTCGTAATCTTTGTTTTACATTTTGTGATTTTGGTGGAAAATCACAAAAATATATGCTCATAGGAGCATGAATCTTACATTTGGTGGCCCCATTGGTGATTTCATCTCATATCTTTACTATTGTAGTTCATGGCAGCTCACAACATTTATGTGCATCTCAATATTCTAGTAAAAAATCTTCCATTTGTGGCTTGGGATTCAAGTAGTCCTCTATAATAGCAACAAGGTCTGGTCCCTAAAGCAACATTGAAGGCATTACCATATTTTCACGGAGATGGCTCTATTTGCCTTGTAGATCATATTCATGATATTGACAACCTGTGCAATATCCACCATGTCATAGATGAAAGTGTGGCTCCAGTTACTTGCGTTCTCTCTTAGAGGCAAAGCACGTGAATGGTATACAATTTTGCAACCTCTATTTGTAAATCTAAAACTATCAAACTTTCTATAGTTTAATGACTATGAGTCTTTCACTTTTCATTGTTGTATCTATGTTTCTCTTGTTTTATGTTTGCGAATCCTATGCATGATAAGTTGTATGTAGGTAGGAAAGTTCAGTTATTGGTGTTTCACCATTCTAGTTAGGATTTATTTTCAATTGTTTCTCTTCCCTTTTGTCCCAAGTTTGAAGCAACATTCACTAAATATACTATGAAGAGCCGACTTGTAAAATCCCAGAGGTCATCTCGCAAGCCACGTCCCACGCTTGTGAGGTATCTCAGGTTGGCACAAGTTTACATGCGGGCGCACAATCAGGTGCAAATTTGAGCGTCAACAATATTATTTCTATTTCCATCAAAGTTTTATTTTGTACATTCTTCTTCTGTATTTTTCTTCATTGTAGATTGTAAATATTTTAGGGGCTTGAATAAAGCAGCTCTTGATTATGTTTACCGGTCTATTAAATTTCTCTTTTAACATCGGTTAACATTTGGATTGTAACTTGTTCAACAACAAAATATTTAAAGACTGTAACTTTATCAATAACAAAATATATAGAAAGTATGCTTTGAAGAAACTGTAATGAATATTTTAGCAGATAACCTGATTGTCAATGTTAAAATTTCTATACAGGCGATAGAGATCATTAACAATGATAAAGAAAATTGAGATTACACCGCTTGGTTGTGTAAAACTAGTTTAAGTTTAAAATAATTAGTTTGTTTTTAATATTTATAATGGACTATACAAGCTTATGGATGCAGATCTTGGGATAGAAGTGTGGGCATAGAATTAGGATGAAGAAGATTATTACGCCAAAGGCGTTCCCTTTATGAACAGAGTGGGCTGACTTTGTGAATCAACGATCTACAATTAAGCAAAGGCGTGCAAAATGTTTTCAATCGTTGGATTTTCTCCTCTTTCATTTGCAGTTTTTTCGCCGAAACCGTTCATCGGCAGATGGAGGGAGATTTGACTCTGAATCCGTGTGAGGTCTTCCTTAACATAAGGAATGCCAACTTGCAAGGTCTTTTTAATGAATAAGTTTGTATTCCTCGTGCATTCGTTTCATTGCAAATTGCAATATTATTTCCCGTTAATTTATATTATTATAAGCTATGTTCACAGAAATGCATCTTGAAGAACACAACGAGACTTGGCTGAATTAACTCCATTGAATCTCAAGAAATTAAAGACCTTGGATTCTCTCTTTATAGAAATCCTAGCTCCGTTCAAGTAATTCTCTAATTCATTTTTAGGAGAAACATTTGTAAAAGGCTAAATGCAGTGTACACTTATATTCCTTTAACTTTAAATTAATAAACAACTATCGGCTTTTAGGGCATTCACTTTTAAGCCGTCTACAATACGCTACACTAACATACCCATATGCTAGACATTCACGACTGCCATGCAGTACACCTTCATATTCTGTATCACAGATTTACAACACAACTATAGGTAATCTTTGTTTCAACTCGAAGAAGAAAAAAAGCACTGCCCATTTTTTTAGGAAGAACTATAGCTACTACTCAGAGTAAAGGAGCTTAGTTGTTGAGCCCACTCAAGCCAAACAAAGTAAGTCCTGGTTTGAAGTTGTCTATTGCAATGGACTTCAATACAACTTTTAGAATGCTTTCTTCGTGCTTTCCCATATATGCTCTGCATATTTCCAATGCCTTCTTAAGAATAACTCTGTCTGTGTCAGCTTCATCGTTGGCATAAGCAGGAAACCTTGCAAATAATGAAAACCAGAAACTAGAAACTACTTTGCTACTTGATTCTGTCAAGAAGAAAAAAAAGAAGATGACAAAGAAGAAACCCATCGGTTCAGAGTAGAAACCGGAAACTGTTTACCATTAGAGTCCGTGCCGAAGAACAAGAAGAAGAACAGGGGTTCCAAAAGTAAAACTACTAGGGAAATATTCAAGGAGCAGTTGAACGGGATTTTTTATGTCAAAGATAAATATATTGATGATATCTTGATGGTCTTAGTTCTAATAAGACAGAAACACGGTTTCCATGTGAGTGGCATTACAGAGAAGTGCGTCCAAACCATAGGATAAGTTCTCCGGGTATTGTTATGAATTTGTTGGAGTATCAAGCACCTTGACACTCAAAGAATTTGTTTATGTGGACTCTGAATGTTTACATAAACAGTGTGTCCCTTAATCACAATTCACGAGCTATTTAACCTCTTTCCTCAAAAAGAATCTGATATGGAGTTAATGAGTTACGATGGGAATATGTTCTATAGGGCTTTACTTAAATATCATCCATTTCAACAGTCAAACAGGCAATAGAAATTTTACAACTTCATTTACAACAAAAAGTGGTAAATATTTGTCCTATTTTT
Organism: Cunninghamia lanceolata; assembly: GCA_027924645.1. Taxonomy (NCBI): domain Eukaryota; kingdom Viridiplantae; phylum Streptophyta; class Pinopsida; order Cupressales; family Cupressaceae; genus Cunninghamia; species Cunninghamia lanceolata. The sequence goes on from BSBN01000030.1 coordinate 2,245,315, forward strand.
ATTGGCCAAAATTGACTTTTGACTGTTGAAGTGGATGATGTTTAAAAACAATCGGTTGGCAGCGAGCTTTGTTCATGAGCTCCCATGCAAAAATTATTGGGTCATCTCTGTAAGTTATTCCACTAATATTGTTGATCATCGTCAGTGTCATCTGCAAAAGTCACATGCACACTACTTGCTAGTTGATACTACTATATCTTATACATCAGCTTTAAAGAAGCCATTGGCATATGATGCTTGATGTTCTCCATGAGAGATTATTTTATTAGAACCCTCTGTAGTCTCCAAAGGCTGTGAGATAAAATTGTAGTACCCCCATGTGCCAACTTGTTCCTCTGCCCTTTCACCTTGACCTGATTTTAGTCAAAGCCAATGTTATAGTTCTCAAACCGAAGTCTCCATAGGTGACATTTTTGAAACTCTATGCTTGTAGAACACAGGAACCCAGGATGCTGGAGAATCCTTCGTCTTCTCCTCAGATGATCTGGGTCATGGAAAGGGGAGTTGCCTTCCTAACTTTGGCTTTTTTTTTAGATTTAACTTTAATCCAGTTCAAATCAGGGGTTGTTCTGAGCTTATTACCCTTATCCAAATCCAACCCATTATAAATCTCTGAATCATTCTTTTCAATCTTGTATCTTTTGATGACAAATATGCATCCAACCCCTTGGATTGATCAAAATCTATTTTTTTACTACATTTTCTTAATATTTGGATTTGAGCGATAGAGAAGTCAAATTAGTAGTTGACATATTAGGAGGAGATGGCTAGGGAGGCATTCCCATCTTCCTTATTAAGCATAATCAGATGGTAGTGGGAAACTGCCCTATCCCACTAAGTGGGCATCAAAGGTTTTGACAAGCCATTCCCTCCCTAACCAACATTAACCTACCTGAAAACTAGTGTTTTCCTACATAAGGAAGCAAAATGTCAAATGGTGTAACACTATCTACATTTGAAAGCAAAATTTTCATAATCCAATTTGTCTCCATCTACAATCTCCAAGTATGATAGAGATTTCCTTTGGAAACTTTAGATATGTCCATCTTCATGCAAAGTCAAGCAAAGTATGTGTAGGTTATGTTAGTAGTCTCATTTGATATAAAAAAATCCCCAGGGAATTCTAAATTATTTCTAACGTAGAATCTTCATCATTGCAGGGGTAAGGAAGGTAATCTTACCCAGAAAAAACTAGAAGAAAAAGACTTTATTCTTAGGTCAAAGGTTGGGGACCAAGGTTTTGTGCACATAAAATCACCTCTCCAAACCCATGGACTAAATTTCTAGACAACCTCCATATCACTTAAAGAATTGAATTCTAGAACAAAGAGTCATAAGCACAAAGGTGAATGCAAATTTCATCCTCCCCATACTACTTCCATGTCTCAAATATCCATTCATGCAATTATGTTTGTTTGGACCACAATTTTGTAAACTTGCAAATGATGGCAAGATCCTGTAGATAATCTTCCTGCTCAACTACTTCAAAATTCAAAGAATTGCAAGAATAAGATTGAATTTTTGGAAAGGCAGAAAACAAACCCTACCAAATATGTTTAACAAAATGTTACCAACATTCAAAATAGAGCACCGAACTAAATTGAGCTGTCGGTTACATTGCACAACTTCAAGAGAATTGTCTTTGCCACTCATGTGTTGCATGCAAGGTGCCTGGTGTCTTCAAACGTGTCATCTATCTCTTCTTCCAAAGAAGACCAAATAAACTTAAATATTGTGAGCATAGAGATCATTACCTTTTTTGCCCTTTTTTCTTGTAAAACTCCTGCTATATTTTGAAAACATGCAGAGCCAAAGGGGGTTCGATTACATGGGAGACAATAATCTGAGTAACTTAACACCCCATACCTTGATAGATCAAAATGAAAGAATGGTCTTGATCTCATTTACCTATTCAAGAGTCGTGCCACAAAATCAACAATATTCAATGGCTCAATAAAATTAGTTGATGACCTATTTACAACATCAAATAAGTTGAGTTGTCAATTGTCATTAGAAACCAATATTAAGAATTTAGAGAAATTGTTAGAAATATAACTACAATAACAAAAAAAATTAATAGATTAGAAAAATATGTATATAACATAAATTTATAAGTCAAAAAAATTATATACAATAAATAGATTAGAAAAATATGTAACATAAATTTATATATCAAATTAATAAAGTGTATATATATGAGCAAACAATACAACCAACAATTCACTACTCTTGGTCTCCCATCAAAGTTTCATTAGTCAAAATTCATAATTGTGGTGGGAGAGCACATGAGAATGTCACAACCAAGTTGTAACAGTGCATTGGTGAGCTTAACGTCATGTCTAAATTACGTAATGAGACATGCAAAGCAAAGTCAAAATGGGTGGCTTATTTTAAATCTCATCCATGTGGTTGTCCTTGCTCTCAATTAAAATAATCGTAGATCCCTTCTCCAAGTCGCCGGATCTTAGAAAAGAAAAACAACATTGAGAAAATAAAAGTTACGATTTAGGTTCCATGAGAAGGTACAATATAAGTTTGCTTGAGTTTCTTCATTTAAAATAATAATAAGCTTTAATATCTCTTACAATGATTTTTTGTGTTATGCTATATATAGGTTTAGGTTTTAATAAAATAAATATTGTTATATTATATTTTTTCTATTCCAAAAAAATTATAAAAGTAAAATTAGTTTCTTAATAAAATGTACTTATGTATTATAGGAATTATTAATATTAGATTTTTATAGAAATATAATAAAATTATATTTTTAATTATAGAATTATGTATAAGTGTGAATATTGAATATTAGATTTAATATTAAATTATTTGATCTTCTTGATATAATATATATTATTGAATTATTTTTATTAGGCCAACAAAGAGATTGTGAGAGAGAGAAAGACTTTCAATTAGTTGTTTCATGCCAACGACCCAAAGATGACATGTGTCCATCGGGAGCTACGCTCAGGGCAACACGTCATGAGCTTAAGGACCTAATAATTCACCTTTAAGCCCTCTTTGGTGTACCAATTGCACACTAGCATTAAGCTTCTATTGTAAAGAATGAGGCCTCCTATCTCTATCAGTTGCTTACTGCTAATAGTCTTTTAGTTTACAAGACTAGAGCTCTAGCATTGCCAAGTGAATACAAAGTTACAACCCCTCCTATCAACCAATGTCAAAGTAAAATATTTTGGTGGCTTAGTGCTTTTAAAATTATCTTTGGGTTATGATAAAGAGAAATAGAAAGGGAAACAAAGAGATATAGAGGTAGATAGATAGAGATATAGAGAGGGAGAGATAGATATATAGAGAGAGAGGTAGAGAAATAGAGAGATAAAGAGGGGGGATAGAGGAGGAGACAAAGAGATATAGAGATAGAGACATAGAGATAGAGAGATAGGGAGGGGGGAGAGGGAGAGGGAGAGATAGAGATATATAGAGGGATATCAATAGAGAGAGGAATAGAGAAAGAGAGATAGAGGGAGAGGGAGAGATATAAATAAAATATATAAAGGGAAAGAGACAAAGAAAGAGAGACTAACTTTTGATCAATCATCTTTTGCCAACAATCCAAAGATGATACGTGTCCATGGGGAGCTACACTCAAAGCAACATGTCATTTTCTGAAGGACTAGATGATTAAATTTTATATGCCACTTACAAATTTTAATAGTATGTACATTTAACAATTAACCATCTACATTTATTAGACCAGAAATTCCATGATGTCACAACATAGGAGACTAAATTTTAAACATTAAATAATATATAAAGTTAATGTAAGTGAACTAATAGTCAATCTAAAGCTACCACTCGTCCATCAAAACCTTGATCATGCAAACAACATCATTTTCTTAATGACTTGTCAATTGCCCTCATCTATTGCATGACTTTATACAAAAACAAAATTACTAATTAGCCTTCCACAATTCTTTGATGTACTCATTGCACACAAAGGTGTAATTGCAAGTCTTAGATCATAATTGGGGCGCACAACCCTTCAAGCCACTTTTTTAAGTGTCAATAGTTGATTTCATTAACTTCAACTGCCCAACATACTAGCTCCCCCATGTTACAACTCGCCCTACATCAAATAGTTTATTTGGTGAACAATGACAAACCTATGATATAATTGTGTAGATTAGATAAACAAATAAGGTAGAAATACTAAACAAAATGCAATAAACACAAAAAGTTATACCTCACATGCAAACCCAATACCATCAAGGGAGGAAGAAGCCTTTGCACCCAAAACAATCTCCTAAAACATGATTATCCCTAGACAATAGATTTGAATGTGAATTGCTACTCTAATTTGCAACTCACTATTCTAGCTCAAGAGTGATTTTGACATGGTAACTTTGCATGAACTTGGATCTTGAAAGTGGCTTGAGAGATGTTGTATTTATAGACTTTTTGGAGGGATTTTGATCCAAGGGTAGAGATTAATTTGGAAGATCAATGGTGGAGGATAAAAGTGATGTGGAGGGCCTAGATCAAATCTTGAATGAATGGAGGGCTAGGATTAAAAGTGAATCTTTTATTCATTTTGGAAAAATGAGTTATTAAATGAGCATGGGGGTGAAGGATTATTTTGGAATTAAATATTCATATGGGGGAACATAAATGAATTAAAAATTTATTTGGGGAAGAGAACAAATTAATGAGTATGGGTTTGTAAAGAGAATTAAATGTGATGTGGGATGTTTTTAAATAAAAAATTGACTTATGTGGATTTAATTCAATTTTTTATTTGGAGGATGTGGGGAAGGGTGTTAAACAAGGTTTGACCACCCAAATGAAGGGGTTAGGATTAATTAATTAATTATAGGTTTCATTTAATTAATCCTAGGGCTAGGATGAGGTAGGCTAGGGTAGGCAATTAAATAATAGCTATTTAATTGTCTAGGGTAGGGATAGGTCAATTATAGGCTGAATTAATTAGTTAACATGGCTGAATTAATTAGTTAACATGGTTTTAACTAATTAATTAGATTTAGTGAGAAAGGAGAAATTGATTTAATAAATATTGCATATTTATTAAATCAATTGGCCAAGGTTTGGACTATGAAATTAATTCAATTTTGGGGATAAAACGGTGTGAATTTAGAAAATGAAAAGGGTAATTAATTAAATAAAAATTGGTTTGGAGGGAAATTGACATAATTAGGGATGTCGAGAGTCAGTTTGATGGTAGAAGACATTTTTAGGTGTTTACATTTGCCTGTCTTTGACGTGGCGTCCAGACCTAGGAGGGAAGTGGAGTCAGGTCGAAGAAAAATATGCCCCAGTTGTTGGGAAGGTATGAAATGGATAAGGGATGCTCCCTTGAGAGGGCGGTGGGAAAATAAAAAATTTCTGGGTGAGTTCTCGAAAAGGATGCGACGGGAGTGAAAGTTGGATACGGGATAGGAAAAGAGGATGACGGGAAGAAAAACAGAGGAAACACGATGAGATATGCACCCTGGAGGGAAAAGGAGGGGGTGGAAGTATGACATGGCCCACTATATTAGGCAAAGTGGGCCCTTAGAGTGCCACATTTGCACACTTTTGACTTTGGAGAAGAAAGGACGAAAGAGAGATGGCTGATCGTAACCCCCAGTTCCCGTGACTTTGACACATCTCAGAACAGTTCTGAGAGTTTGACCGGGCATCGGACGCTAGACACCCGGTAGGGTCTAACCCTAACTTTGTAATTTTTCATTTTACGTGCATTTTTTGGGGTTTGGGATTTGGGATTGGAGCACGTAGCGCCAACAGTAAGGTGGATTAGCGCCATTATCTAGATTGGTGCTATCCGCTAGGGTAGGGTTAGGGGTTTGTTACCAGTTGGTAGGTATCTTAGTGCTATCATCTAGATTAGCACAATGTCGAAAAGACTAGGGTTTTGGCATTTTAGCGCCATATGGGCTCTGTAATAGCGCTATGTTCTAAACTAGCACTATAGGTTAGATTAGCGCAATCGTGTGTTTTAGTGCAATGGAACGGATTAGCACTATATAGAAATATCACGCTTTTGGTAGAATTGGTGATATTCTATATTAGCGCCAAAAGGTAGGGTGATGCCATTTGTTAAAATGGCACTATTTATGCTGCGCAGCAGTGCAATAGTTTGGATTGGTGCAAATAGGTTTGAGTAGTGGCTCTATTTTCTGTAATGGCGTCATTTAGAAGAATTGTTAGCGTTATTTTATGAAATAGAGTGAAATATGGTTCGTTTTAGCGCCAAATGATTTGGGCTTTCAACATTAGAAGAAAAAGGGGGTGTTTTGGAAGAAGATAGGTCGACATCTAACCAGAATGTTGTGTATGCAGGATACACAGTGATTTATATTGCAGTCACAAGAGCGACGAGTTCCATCTGTGATGGCACTGTTCGATCATTTTGACGATGCTATGCGGGCTAGACTGGTGAGATTGGGGCTTCTGACGGTGGCGTTGATGCCCATGTTACGAGCTCATTGAGCTCTGATGACAACAGTAGTGGAGCGGTACCACTCGGAGACTTGTAGCTTTTGGTTGTCAACTGATGAGATTACCATTACACTTGAGGATGTTTATCGCATCCTCAAGCTACCTATTCGAGGCCGGCGTGTTAGATATGACACGAGGAGGGGGTGGAGTGCCTTGATCAAAGTGTTTGGAGCGGACCACATTGTTCTCCCAGCAGATGGGAGAGAGATGGACTATGAGGGGACACTGGCTGCGGGTGCAGATCCCTTTGCCTTATTCATGTGCACCTTGATTGGAGGTGTTGTGATACCTGACAGGCGAGGCAGGGGCTTTGCGGTTGGCTGGGGGGGATGATAGAGGGGATGGTGAGGCATGATATCGTCTATGCCTGGGGTCCTGTGATGCTCGGGCAGTTATACCATGAGATGCACATAGTCTCCTACCTTCATGATAGAGCGTTGTTAGCTGGAGTTACTCTGCTACATGTATGGATTTGGGAGCATATCACTGTTACCCAACTGACATGCGGGTATTATCGGTGGCCTTTTGAGGCCTTTATATTTTTATATCGGGATGTAGAGTACACATACACTGGACAAGTACGGTACTGGAGGAGGATGTTAGATGATGTGATTAGCATGACCTGGCGATCGTATATCGGTGTAGAGCCATGGCCAGATCATGATATTCATCTCCCTTTTACTTTTCAACAGAGGTACCTTATGGGTCGAGGAGACCATACCATAGAGATGTATCTACCCTCGTGGGTCATGCGATAGTTTGGTTTGATACAGGACACCCCGCAGTAGATGGCGATATATGCTCAGACCCCTAGAGATGCGGCCTTCTGACCTGCGGCCATATAGCCGCAGGTCGCCCTAGTTGATTTTGCAGCTTTACAGCCAGTGCGGTGGGATTGGGGGAGTACTATTAGAGATGCAGGTACTACGCTTGCATATGATATATGGTGGCATATGCATCGACCCACTCGGTTGACAGATCCAGCGGAGGAGGCAACAGGTTCAGGGGGGATGATTCAGATGGTGATGGAGACGAGTCGGATGGGGATGACCATGTGGCGGAGGGGGAGGAGATTATTGAGTACTACCTCGTGGAGGTTGGAGATGATGGAGAGGAGAGATTCGTTGGTAGGGATGGCCAGCCAATAGATGTGCTGGTGGCGGTGGCAGCAGGACAGGGGCAGGTGGGGTAGTAGGTACCTATTCAGCAAGTTCCTATTGAGTAGGTATAGGTTGGAGTAGGGCGACAGCCTAGAGGACCTCGGCGGCGTGGGGGACAACCAAGGGTGGATATGGGTGATCTATCCCCACCACAGGTAGGGCAGCAGCAGGTTATTAGGGGAGGGCAGCAAGCAGTAGGCAGCAGGGCAGGTCCCTCAGGGACAGTTGGAGAGGCCGAGGTTGAGAGGCTTACACCTTGTCAGCGATGATGGGATGAGGAGGAGGAGATGGAGACCCTAAGAGCACAGGTGGTGAGCCTACAGGAGGCATTGGAGAGCTGCGAGGCAGAGTTGGTGCAGTTGCAAGGGGCATTGGCTTTATTAGATGGGACAGATGGACAAGTGACTACGTTGCAGGCATAGCTAGCACAGGCACAGGGTGACATAGTCACATTGACAGGGGAGTGCGATACAGCACTTGTCAGGGCATAGCAGGCAAAGACTGCATTGGGTAGCCTACAGGCTTTAGGCAGTGGACTTGCCTGAGTGTTGGTAGTGATGCAGACATAGTTGTCTCAAGCGTAATCACAGTCATATCAGCTGCAGGGATAGTTGAGCCAGGTACAGGGGGAGTTGACAGAAAGCAGTAGGTGGATGGAGTACTATAGGGGCCTGTATTATGTGGTTGTGCTAGCAAAGTACCGAGCACTGAGCTATAGCCAGGTCAGTGGATCGAGGGCATCAAGATCACATAGATCGAGATCTATTCAGTCCGTTTAGCAGACGATGCCTCCTCCCTCACATGTGCCCCAGCAGGTTCCACCGATGCAGGCACAGCCATAGCCACAGCCACAGCCGCCGACAGGATCATAGCCTCGACCAGGGTCAGAGTCTCCCACTCCCTCAGAGAGAGGATCCTCCATGTGATAGTTATACCATGTTAGCCCTTAGAGGCATTGTATTAGGACACTATATATATTTTTGATGTATACATGAGCGATGTACATTTTTTTGTGGTGATTTATATATGATACGATGGTTTTTGATGGTTAATAATGCTTATGATTATGATGCTCTATTATGATGACGCCTATGTGATGGATGCAGTATTTCTTTATAGATTTTATATGCTGTGGATGTGTTATGTTTATGCAATTATGTTTTTGATTTTATGGATGCATTTATGATGGATTTATTGTGATATATGGATGGTGTTGTGATTTTATGGACTATATGATCTATAATGCGAATGAATGTTCAGACTAATAAACATTTATTATGGATGCAACAATGTGATGTAATGGAAATGTATGGAAATATGTATATGCCACTAGATTATTTAAATGTAGTTTCAATGATTATGATTGTGATGATGTAATATAACTAAATGTTTTATGAGTGATGTGCAATGTGATGTATAATGTGCAACTAAATGATTCTAGAATGAACCTAATTATTATGCAAACTATTAGCTGTTAATGGTGAATCTAATGAAATGATATGCAATTTAACTTAAATGATTTAGAATGAACCTAAATGACATGCATTTTAAACTGATTCTAAAATGAACCTAAGTGATATGCAAAAGGATTTAAAATGAACCTAAATGATATGTAATTTAAATGGATTAAAATGGACCTAAGTGATATGCTTTTTAAGTGATCTAAATGAACCTAAATGATATGCAAATGATATGGATAAACTGAACCTAATTGATATGCAAAAGGATTTAAAATGAACCTAAATGATATGTAATTTAAATGGATTAAAATGGACCTAAGTGATATGCATTTTAAGTGATCTAAATGAACCTAAATGATATGCAAATGATATGGATAAAATGAACCTAATTGACATGCAATTAAAATGAATCTGCAATTGATATGCAACTTAAGTGATCTAAATGAACCTAATGATAGGCAACTTCAATGATCGAAATGAGCCTAATGATATGCAAAATGATTTATAATGAATCCACATGACATGTGATTAACTGATTATGATAGGTAGCTAGGTGATACGTGGGATGCATACTTGGTGATAGGTGGGATGATCAGGTCTTGATACACATGATGTTCTTTGTTTTTAACCTGAGTGGTGTGGTTTTGGGAGAGGGGATTAGGTGGAGAAATGATAGGGGTGTTTGGATGGGGTATGGATAGGATTGGGAGTGTCTAGAGAATGGGGGTGGGGGGGATGAGAGGATTGTTTAGGTCATAAAATGCCACATCGTTGAGGGGGGTTTTGGTTTGGTTCAAGATGTGTTGAGTGGAGATATGGTGGGGGAATGGGGTTAGTGAGGGAATTTTAGATGGGGGGGATAGGGTAGGTGATTATGAAATCTAGGCCCAGATGATGGTGTTGAATGAGTGATTAGGATGATTTTGAGCTAGTAACAGTAGTTGCAAAAGATTAATTGAGAGCATTTCTTAGTTTACTGTAGCAATGTAGGATACAATTCACAAAGGTATGAAATAACCTAGGTGATGATGTATATCCTACGATTGCATGGACTAGACCCACAAACAATAGGTTGATTTCATGCATACCCAAGGTAGTATAATCTTGTCTAGCCTAGGAAGGGGACTCATAGCGATGAGTGCGAATAATGCATATAAGGTTTTGATGCCTATATATGCAAATGGGACACATCATGCTAGAACCGACCCAGGCTTCAAGATATGAATACTAGTCCTGGAGTAATGAAACCAACCCACAAGCACAGCATACAGAAACAATGACCATGTATACCCTAGGTGTTGTCCACCACTTGCCATGATATAATGAGATCAAGGTAGCTTTGGAGATGACTTAGAGTGAGACAAAAAGATAAAAATCAATAATAAAAAAGACCAATGAAAAGATACAAATAGCCTTTGTGTGCTCTTGCCAAGAGACGTGATGATAGAATGATAGATTTTTGTCCATTATAGGAAAGATATATCCTAGGACACAGATCAGTTGGTGTTGATTAGAAAATTTTTGGAAGATGGGCAAAAGAACAGTCTGGCCAGATGTAAGATTATAGTTGGTATGTTGATTGATGATTTTTGCGCTAGGAACCATGTTTCAAGCATATACGTAGCGTGTGTATCATTTATTAGATGCAAAAAGCTCAGTGAATGGGGACCATCCAAACAGGTTGGATGGGTGCATCTTATGTACCTGAGTACTGGAAACGTCCTTCGTATTCCAGACTGCCTACATACACTGTATCCACGAGATCAAGGTACTTTCAAGATGCGGGCGAAATGAATATGTAGTTCTGGTATGACTTGATGATGTGGGAATGATTTGGGATGTTTGTGATGGTGAGGATTTGATGTATGTTTTGATGATTGTGATTTGTAGCGAGATCAATGTATGGGGTGATTGTTTTGGATTTTCTGTGTTTTTCTACTATTTTTGGATTTTTTGATTTTTGTATTATTTTTGGATTTTTTGATTTTTGTATGTACAAAGGGGAGCTTACAAGGATCCTCGTTCCATGAGTTGACCTTGGGATGGGATAGTATGGGTTGGGTGATAGGACTTGATGTTTCAGAATTCCAAGCCATGGGATGCGTGAGATATGGAGTGGTGTGAAAGAGGACTTATTAGATGGTAGAACTGGCCACTACGCATGGCGCCTGAGACAAGTTTTCACCATGGTACATATCCAAGGTGTCACCGAAGTGATTTTCAGTTTTGGAAGTTTTTATTGCACTCGGGTTTTTTCTTGATTTTCTAATTTTTTGGTGTTTTTGATTTTTTTATTATTATTATTATTAGAATTTCTTGAGATGCAGGATGTTCATCGGCTCATCTAGAGGCTACCCCTCAGGTGTTGCAAACTGATAGGCTCCTGATCCATAGTCGGTTGTGATGACATAACGTCCTAGCCAATTGGGTTCAAACTTTCCTTGCTTAGGACGTTCTTGCATGTTCTTCTGATTTTCCATAAGGACAAGGTCACCTACTTCAAATTTTCAGGTTCTGATCCTCTTGTTGTAGCTTCTTCAGAGGCGGTTCTAATATGCCTATAGGTGGTTCAATGCATTTAGGCATTTCTCATCTAGTAGTTCTAGTTGATGCAACCTTGCGACTCGGTATTCCTGATCAGATATAATGTTTTGCAAGGACACTCAGAGAGATGGGAGCTCGACCTCTATAGGTAAAATGGCTTTAGATCCGAATACTAGTGAGAATGGAGTGGCTCCTGTTGGAGTGCGGATGCTTGTGCAACAGACCCAAAGGGCAGGGTTGAGGTGGAGGTGCCAGTCACGACCAACTTGATTGATTGTCTTCTTGAGAATGCGGAGGATGGTTTTATTAGAAGCCTCTACTTGACCGTTTCCTTGAGGGTAATAGGGTGTGGAGAAGTGGTTTTTGATGTCAAATTTTTCACACAAGGTGAGAACTTCTTGGTTCTTGAAGGGCTTTCCATTGTTGGTGACAATGGAATGGGGGATACCATATCGGTAGATGATATAGTGGAGGATGAATTTTGAGATTTGGATGCCCCTGGTGAAGGTGAGTGGTATTGCTTCCACCCACTTGGTGAAGTATTCAGTAGCAGTAATAATGAACTTATGACCATTGGAGAATGGAGGATGTATTTTCCCTACGAGGTCGAGTCCCCACTGTGAGAAAGGCCATGGCATTGTGATCGGTTGCAACTCCTGTGCTGGTGTGTGGATGAGATCGCCATGCTGTTGACATGGGAGGCATTTCTTGATAAACCAGTAGGAATCTTGTTCCATTGTTGGCCAATAATATCCAGTCCTGAGGATCTTTTTAGAAAGAGTGGGTCCACTTGAATGTGCCCCACAGATACCTACGTATACCTCTTCCAAGGCTACTTCAGCTTCCCTAGAGTCTAAACATTGTAGAAGCGTGCCATCAAGACTCCTTTTGTATAGGGTGTCTCCTACAAGGATAAATCAAGAGGCTCGACAGATAAATTATTTTCTTTGTGAGGTGGACAAGTTAGGGGGGAGGATATTATCATGAAGGTATAGGTAGGTTACCTGATACCACGGGGATAAGGGACCAATGACTTCACACACTAGTTCAGATTAAGGAACATCATATGCTGGGATGGGGAGTTCTTCTATTAGGAACTCACATTTCTTGCTGTCTTTCTTCATGTCTACCAAAGATCCGATGGTTGCCATGGCATCTGCTGCTTTGTTGTTGAGTCTTGGGATTTGCTCGAAGTGGATGTCTTCAAAGTAGTCCTTGAAATCATCGATCATCTTCTTATAGGGAAGGACCTTATCATCCTTGGTTTTGTATTCATTATTTACCTGCCTGATGACCAGTTGAGAGTCACCATACACAATTAGCTTTTCAATTTTCCATTGGATGGCCATTCAGATACCTGTGATAAGGGCCTCATACTTTGCTATGTTGTTGGTACATGGAAATGTGATCTTGACGGATTTAGGGATTGTGTCGCCTTGAGGGGTAACAAACAAGATGCTACCCCCAAGCCTCTATGAGTGTATGATCCATCAAAATACATCTTCCATGTGTCTGTGGCTAGTGTGATTGTCAAGATAGATTTGTCAGGAAACTTCGCTATTGTAGGATGTTCTGCTGAAATAGGTGCTTCAGCCAGTTGATCTGCTATAACTTGCCCTTTGATGGTCTTTCTCTTAGTGTATTCTATGTCAAACTCCATGAGAATCATGACCCATTTAGCCATTCTCCTAGTAAGAGTAGCTCTGTTTAGCAGGTACTTTAGTGGGTCGATCTTGGCGATGAGCTTGGTCTTGTGATTGAGCATATAGTGTCTTAACTTTTGTGAAGTAAAGACATGGGCTAGACATGCTTGTTTGATTTGTGTGTAGTTGAGCTCATATGAGATCAAGGAGCGGCTGATATAGTAGATGGCTCTTTCTTTCCCCTACTCATCGAGTTGTGCTAGCAAGGCTTTGATAGCTGTCTCTATTGCAAAGATGTAAAGTAGGAGGGGTTCACCTTGCCTTGGTGGAGTTAGCACAGGAGGATTAGCTAGGTATTCTTTTAGTTGGTCAAAGGCATCCTGACACTGAGTGTTCCAGACAAAAGCTATGTCTTTTCAGAGTATATGCTAGAATGGTTGGCACTTATCAGCAAGTTGGGCAATGAATCGTCGGATAGACTAGAGTTTTCCCTACAGGCTTCTCAGTTGTTTCAGTGTTTTTGAAGGTGGCATTTTGGTGATGGCCTTAACCTTTGTGGGATCAACTTTGATTCCTCTTCTCGAGACTATGTATCCTAGAAGTTTTCCTGAGGTGATGCCGAAGACGCACTTCTTTGGATTCAAACGGACATTGTATTGCTCTAACCTATCGAAGATCTTAGCCAACACATCTAGGTGTTCTTCTCTGGTCTTTGATTTCCCTAGCAAATCATCCACATAGTCTTCCATGATGTGGTGGAAGAGGTCATGGAAGATGACAGTCATAGCTCTTTGATAGGTAGCTCCTGCATTCTTTAGGCCAAATGGCATTACCACCCAGCAGTATGTTCCCCATGGGCATATGAAAGCTGTTTTGTGCTGATCCTCTTCGGCAATTTTTATTTGGTTATATCCTGAGAAACCATCCATGAGGGATAACATTTCATGTCCTATCGTGAGATCCACTATCATGTCGATGTTTGGTAGTGGGAAGTCATCTTTTGGGCAGGCCTTGTTGAGATCCCTGAAATCGATACAACAACGGATTCGACCATCTGGTTTAGCAATTGGTACTAGGTTTGAAACCCATTTAGGATAATCAATTGGGTGAATGAACCCAACATCAAATAATTTCTTTAGCTCTACTTTGACAAGGAGAGCCACCTGAGGATTCATTTTTTTGAGCTTTTGCTTGACTGGTTTCACATCAGGGCGCACTGCAAGGTGATGAACAACCAAAGCGAGATCTAGCCCTGGCATGTCCGCATTGGTCCATGCAAAATTGCAATTTCTGTGTGTGAAGAAGGACAAGAAGTTCTCCTGTTCCAGTATGCTAAGAGATTCTACTCTGTATGTAATTTTTGGCTCTTCCTCTGTCCCAAGATTCATTTCCTGAGCTAGTTCTACCAAGATGGGTGATCTGTCTGAATATACTTTGTCTATCTTGGGAAGGCCCATGCTTCCATCTCTTGGCACCTCGTGGAGGTTTTCACCAGGAGATACATCTTTTGTTTTTACTTTTTTAGGATCTAATACTGCCGCGGAATGGTTTTCACCATCAGATCCATTTTTTATTTTTATTTTTTTATGACTGGAAGCAGGGGTTGTCTCCCTGAAATAGGCATCCGGATTGAGTTCCATGATGTATCTTGCTCTGTGATCTCCCAAAGGGAAGTGATCTCTTAGCCCCATCATTTCAGCGATGGCCTCATCGTTAGGTGCAATGTCGAAGACAGGAGGTCCCCGTTGGTCCCAATCAATGAGGTCAGGGTAAACTAGTGGCAAGTCATTGGAGGGTGAAGCAAGAGTGGTGACTGAGTAAATGGTACAAATGGATGAATCGAAGAAGTCGGCAAAGTCACTGAACGAGTCTTGAAGGCCTGTTTCGTTAACATTGTTGATGTCTAAGGAGACCGTAGTGACCTTGGCTAAGATATATTCGCCGGTAGTGAGGATGCATTGTGGTTGACCATACCCTAACCCTTGAGTATAGGGATTCTTTGTTTCTTGCGGTGGTTCTACGATTCCCTGCTCATGAAGGCCAATACTGCCTTGTCCTTTATAGCCCATGCTTTTGACAATTTCAGAGCCTTTGCCGTAGATTTCTGTTGGGATTGTGGGGGCTTCTTGCTCAGGCTCCTCATCCTTGTATAGCCAAGATGAGATATCTTTGAGTACATCCTGATTCAGGAGGTATTTCTTCTCGAAGATGGGCGAGGGTTTGCACTTGATGATGACTATGTTGGCTGCCTCTATTTTTGGGATGCCAAATGTCTTAGGATTGGGTAATGTGCCCACACAAAAGGTGACGTGCAGGTCATATTCCCCACATCCCATGTCAGTTAGCTTGATCTGGACCTCAGGTGGTGGAGGTGCTTGGGATGAAGTTGGCGGGGTTGACATATGAGTTTGATGTTGTTGGATTGGCTTTAGTGGTGGCTTTATTGTATGGGCAGAATGTTTGGTTGTGGCCTTCCAAAAAACTGTAGTATTGGAAGGGGCGAGGATCAGCATAGACTGTGACTTCCGTGCTATTGTGAGGGAATTTGAGGCATTGATGGAAGGTGGATGGGACAGCTTGCATGGCATGAATCCATGGTCTATCGAGAAGGATGTTGTAGGGGAGGTTGAGATCAAGAACCTGACATTTTATTTCCAGGATTTTCTATCCCACCTGAATGGGAAACTTGATAGTGCCTTCAGAGAGCCATTCGGTGTCATCATAGCCTTTGATTGTGATGCACTCGCTGGTGTCTACAACCACATCAGAGTACTCCAAGTGTTTTAGTAGTTTTAGAGTGCATATGTTGAGGCCAGAGCCACCATCTATTAAGACTCTTTCAATGGTGTGCTTGTGGATACGGACTTCGATGTGTAGGGCGTCGTTATGTATGTGTTCAAAGGTAGGTAGGTCCTTTTCTGAAAAGGTGAGATGGTGGGGTGCGGCAATGTGTCCTAACATGGCTTGGAACTGAGTCACATTCAAGTTGGCGGGGACTTATGTTTGCAATAGTTCTTTGTCGAGGACGTCCTTGTGAAGGGGTAATGTGCGGAGCAACTCAAGTATGGAGATTTGTGTGGGTGTCTTTCCTAGATGTTCTAGGAGGTTATACTGATGGGTAGGTGATGGTCATGTGGTTGGATGAGGAGCTAAGGGATCTAATGTGGATGCAGTGGTTTGTTTAGTGGGAGGGGCTGTGTGGATGGATACATGGCCACGATGGGTTATAACAGCGCAATCAGGTGCTTGTGCCTGAATGGTGACTGTGTTGACATGATGGGATGATGGTTCTATCCGACCTACGATGGAGTCATAGGATGCAGGTGGTGGGGTGACATTGTATGCTTGGTTGGATGAGGAGGATTTATTATTGTTAGGTAGGGGATCCTTGTAAGCTCTGAGGTTGGCATTTGGTGATGGTTGGGCGCTGTGATCGAGGCTGACTAGATTTTGTTCTATAAGGTCTTGGATGCAATGTTTTAGTTGCATGCAACCAATTGTTTTATGACTCGCAACGCGGTGGTATTCATAGTAGTCATTCTCATTGTACCACGTGGCTTTTAGTTCATTCTCTTGACGGGGTATAACAGGTGTGTTGGCATTTCAATTCGCACCTCTGGTATGCGATTTGGAAACGGACAGCTATGCACAGATAAACTGCTCTCCTATTGGAAGGGGGAGTTCCCTTTCTTGTTGATGTTCGCTAAAAAGATAAATTAAGTGAAACCTCGCCTATCTTCTTTTTGATTCTCAGCTGCAGAGCACAAGGTTATAAAACTCTAAATGCTGCAGAAGAGGTTTTTTCCTTTTTAATATTACTTCTACTACAACTGGCATAGACTAATGACGCTTTCAACCTCCTGAGTAAATTTAGAGCAAAGGAAGTTGAAAGTGAACGGGGAATGATTGTTAACATAAAAACTCAAGTAGTTTTCCTCTAGATTTACACCACAAGACTAAGAGTACTTTAATGATGAAAGATGAAAATGAAAGCCACAGAAGCTACACATCTGACGACGAAAACTTGATGAATCGATATAGAATATCAAAGCAAAGTAGGCATGAGACTTCTATTCAATATCACAAAGTTTAATACAACTCCAGGACAGCAATACTGCAACAAAAGGTAGGCATACAGTAAGCGATCAAACACTGGAGAACACTGAACACAAATGAACAAACACCTAGAATAACAATGTTTGAAGGCTAGAATAGGCACAGCAAATTTTGTTATCACAAAAGTCATTACAAACAATGGGCAAGGGTGCCCTTATTTATACTAAAATCAAAGGAGTAGGGAACCCTAAAATCTCCTTGATTAACCCTAACTTGCCAACTCGAAAGCTTTATTATTATTCTAAGACAAAGATACAATAAACAAATGCTTTAAAGCAATCTGTTTTAAAGAAAAAAGATTCCAACTATCACAAGGTGCTTTCTTTCTAAATATAGAATGGATGAGCTTAGGATGAAAGCACATGCTTTAAAACAAAAAGCATATGTTTTAAAGCTGCTTTATTTTGGAATGCATCCTCATCAACATTCTAGCTTTTTGATGATGTCATCCGTCGATATTCTGGGAAACAATATCTTCTAAAAAGTGAGTGACCGTATCTCTGCCAAGAACACTGATACTCTCTAGAATAATATTCTGATTCTCTAACATTTCTTCACCATTGGCAACCATCTAAAGAAATTCATGAGCTTCACTCGCAGCCTTGTCAAATTTCATTGCCATTGCAGCAAGACGACTCATCCTGCTGGCATTGATATCATCATTAAAGTTGTTGTGGATGAGAGTCTGGAACTCTGCTTGCACTTCCTTGAGATCATACAGGGTGCCATCTTCTTTCTCATATGAACACGGGATCTGAGAGACAAAGGATCTGACAAACTTGAGGATGCCGATTACCTTTTCTTTCCATTCTGTCAACTCTGAAATCATACTGTCATAAGTTTTTACTATGAAAAGATATTACGCTTTCCAAGCAGAAACTGTCTTCTTATCTTCAGCTAAATCAACAGTATCAAGCACAATCTTCAAGTCAGAGATAATGATCTCAAACACTGGCATATTTTCTGCCATGATCTGCTGCAACCCCTGTATGCCTTGGCGTAAATCATGAGCATTGTACTTCAACTGATAAAGCTCTGCAAGTACAACTCTCCCTTTAGTCACAAATTCTTCTACCCAACTGTCCATGTGCTTCCCATAGAGGACCAACTTATTGAAATGTCGTTGATCGGCTGGTGATCCAAGACTTGGTGGAAGAAGCAAATCAACCTGTGAAGTGCCATGGAAAAGGTTGAAAATGTATTGCCGCAACTGTCGAACCTCAGCTTTGAGAGCTGCCTTGTCTTCTCCATCTCTCAACACCCTTTCCTTCAAGCTATTCGCTGCAACCTCAAAGAGATTGACATCTGTATGGCGAGTACTTCTGCCAAGGTTAGCTTTGACAACTGTGAAGTCATCAACCTCGACATCATTAGCACTTCTATTTTCCGGAGGTGTTGTAGACTCAAGAATTATTTCTCCATCCGCATTCTTCTCAATGCAAATCTGCTTCTTCAGCTGCTTGTCTGGTGTGTCTTGATAGACGCTTTTTAGCTCTGTTAAATTCAGCTGATATGAGGGCCTTCTTCTCTTCCTTCCCAGAATGTTTTCAAGCCAGGATGAGCCATCCTCTCTTGGAAACTTGGTTCTCGCCTCATCAGCTCCTAATGAATCAATGCTTGCATCAAAGTTGCGGACCGGTGAATCTGGCTCTGAATCTATGTGAATAGGAGAAGGGATTGGTGAAGAAGGTGGAGATACATGATCTGAAGGTAACACTTCAAAATGCGACGTTGTTTCAACAAGAGCTTCTGGTTCAACTGGTGGATGTTCCTGTTGGACATGAGCTGGAGACTCGTCTTTTTTTCTCTTTAACTTTGCCATTTTTGTTCCCTCTGGGAGAACACTCATAGCCTTTACTCTTTGTTTTGGCTTGGAAGTGGAAGGTTCTGATGGTTGCACAACTGGTGGCTCTGCTACTGGAATATCATCCTTCCGCTTAGTCTTCAAGAATATCAAATTGTTTTTAACCACTCGACTTGTTCTCTCCTCAATGGAAGTACTCTCTTTTAGTGACCAATTAACTGGCGGCAATGGTTGTTGCTCAATTTGGTCTCTAAAATACGTGGGAAGTAGAACTTCACCACTCTTTGTCAAACCCTCTATGTCTTCTGATAGGATATCAGACATTTGCTTAAGAGTGAACCTGCTGTAACTGCGTCCTCGCACTTTGTACTCATCAGCACAATTGGCCCAGAAGTCTTCAATTGTAAACTTGTGCGTACAATTCTGACCAAGATGTGATGCATGAACACCACGGGGATCATATGAAGATCTCCTGTCGAAAAACTTAAGACCATATCTAGATGATTCATTACCGATTGCCTTGGCATCTGCTCTAGATCTACATCTATAAATACTCATCCCAAGTGGAAAATTGAAGGCAGTCTTGCGTCTGCTACGCAAAAATGTATGCACTTGATAAGCTTGCCTCAAAAATTTCATAAATGCTATTTTGTCTGTAGGATATCGTGGCAACATGGCTGGCTCTCCTGAGAAGCCATATACTCTGATGTAGGAAAAAGTAGGAAATTGGATAAACCAATCAGCCCATTCTGCCATTGCTATTCTAGCCTCTACAGAAAACCATATATGCAACTCCTTGTCCATGTCTCGCACTGCATGCATCAAGAATGCATCATTCACCCACCTGTAATGTCATTCACCTGGAGAGATCTCTAACTGTGGGAAATGGTGATGCACATGCTGAGTACCCAGAGTTCCAACAACATTTAAACCTCTGAATTGACCTTGAAAAGCCATCAAATACACAAGGTATGATATCATATGGAATTCATGAGCCCTTTGAAAATCAATTATTTGTTGGTGGAGACAATCACTGATTAGTGCCGACCAATCATAGAATTCAGTTCTGTCAACAATCTGGGACATGATGTAAAACATCCAAGACTGAAATTTATTTGAATCTGCTTGACCCATGATACGACTTAGCAGAGTAATCATTATTGTATGCTACTCCTTGAATTCTCCACGTCCAACATTCTTTGGCATAATATTCTTCTTTTCTTTCAACCACCTTTGACCAATCTTTTTCTGTATTTTTCCTTATCATTATTCCAAACCCTCTTGTATTCTTCAAGTGAAACAGTTAAGTTCTCTCTCCAAATAGGTATTGTAAAACACTTTTCAATGTCGTTTGGCCTCAAGCTGCAGAGCACACGTCCATCACTCGACTGAATTTCTCTTGTGACCGAGTTGTAATGCGTCACGCAAGCAATCACAAACTCGATACTTTGCACGGTGATAGGAAAGGATGCCACTGCAAGCAAACCGGAGTGTCCAAGATTCCTGATGGCATTATTTCCTGCCTCCTCCAAGGAGTGTAAATTAATTATTGGAAGTACTTTATGCAAGTCTGTTTCACAAGTTTTCAGGTAATCATGAACCAATGTTGTTTTGTGCCTGATTTGTGTTGGAGAGTACTGCATATTGGAAGATTTGAAAATCAACTGTGAACACGCCTATGTTGGAAAAAGTATTGAACAGATGGCTGAAAATTATTTTCTGATTTTTAGAAAAAGTAGAGTGTGAGCTAAAAAAGCTTGCACATGGGTTTTGTAGATAATTCCGTTTCTAAGCAACCCAGATTGTCAGATTTTGAAAAAGCAGAGATTTTCTTGAAAAAGCAGGAAAAAAGCAGTTTCTTGAAAAAAAGCACAACTCCTAATCTTCAAGAGAATGATAATCTGGATGGACCCATCTCGATGAAAACTAAAAAAGCTCTGGTCAGATTTCTGAAAAATGATCTCCTTGAAACAAGGACCCTGAAAAAGCAAGCCTCTCTTCTTCCTCAACCCGGATCTATGAAGAAAACTGAAAAATCACCTAGTTTGGGTCTTCGAATCTTCATTGAAAGAAAAATAAAATCTTTCCTCTAGATGCAACCTGCAAAAGATAATGAAATAAAGAAGCCCAAAGCTTGTCTTTATAAATCTTTTGGTCGAAAAAGTAGCTTTACTTGTGTGAGAAGAAAACTTCATCCTCATCCAAGAAGAAAGCATCTTTTAAAGCATAAATCCAAGTGGATGTCTTCGAATAGGAAGAATCCCTATTTTGTAGGAGCCTATGGCTTCATGTGCAAGATGACAAAAATTATCTTCTTTGATGATGTCATCGAATGCGCGAGTTGGAAGAAGTGTTAACAAAATTTTCTTCATTTTCGACACTTCAACACTCGTTTTGACTCAAATATGGCCTGTCTCTAACTTTGACAAGGCAGAAAAATGTTGATCATGAACTAAAAAAGCTAACTGATCCTGACATTTTGGAGATTGATCAACTGAGATTCTATCCTCTGCCTCCGTTCGACGATCTGACATCGTTTGACCAAGTTTGACCTCCCCGAAACTACCAACAGGTGAAGATTGGTAACAAGGCATGTCAAAAAATACTGAAAACACAAAAATATTCTAACACTGCTCAAGATGGGGGCCCCAAGCCTCCTGGGGCGCCCAGTTTCCCAACACTTAGCCATTTTTTTAGTTTTTCTAACTTTTTCAATTTCTTGGTTTGCGTGCACGTTCCAAAGGCATAGGACCCCTGTTTGGCTGTCGATTTCTATCAACTAGGATGAAAATGAGTCTGATGATCTGGTAAATATGCAAGCCTGATGAAAACTGAGCTGATTGTGCCTTCCATTCGCCTCGAAAAATGTGCCAAACTGATCAACACTGAACCGGAGTGGGCTGACGGAAGGAGATTCACGTTTTTCAAGAAAAACATGAAAAATAAACTAACACTAGTGAGGATGGGCACCCCAAGCCTCCAAGGGCACCCAGTTTGTCAACACTTAGCCATTTTTTCAAAAATTGTCAATTTTGTACCTTTTCTCGATTTCTGTGCCGACAACTCCTGTTTGATCTTCAATTTCGGTCATTCTGAGGACTGTCGAGGCAGGACGGAGGGTGATTTGAGTAGTCTGAACATATCTGTGATGAAATCCTGGCTTTGACTAACTTTTGACCAAGTTTGACCAACCGAAAAGGAGCTAACAGAAGCATTTTTGATGTTTCTCAAAAAACATGAAAAAAAACTAACACAGGAGAGGATGGGCGCCCCAAGCCTCCTGGGGCACCTAGCTTCACCAGACTTAGCCATTTTTATGATTTTCCAACTTTTCCATTCACCTTGGATCCATCTTGCATCATTTTACGTGCATCGTTGAGTAGACGACCGTTTGTCGATTTTGCGTCATTGAAACAGCATTGGAAACTCGTCGAAGAGTTCTGGCAGGTGAACTTTTTTGTGTTGATGACTTTTGAACTCATGCTTCACCTTGTGAAAAAGAAAAAATGACCCAATAGAGAAAACTTGGTCATTTGAAGATTCTGTCTGAACCGTGCCGATCGTGAAGCAAAATCAACCAATGAGAATCGAGTGCGACCCCTGATTTGGAGATTCTATTTTTAGAAAGTTTTGCCAACATCCATATCTCAAGAAACTCAGAGAACTGAACTCGACATCTATTTTTAGAAATTTTGCTTTTTTTGACTTTTTGACAAAAAATTTTCTAGACTTGTTTCAAAATGCCTTAATGAAGCAAAAAATTTGGTTGGGTACAACAATTGGCTCTGTCTGGGGACCATGGCGGATACTTACGGCATAGGAGAACCAAGAATTTCTAGATTTTTGTAAGTTGGACCAGTGCCTTATCAGTTGGGCAATAGAGTCAGGTTACATTCCTAATCACCTAGAACAAGACTTTCCTACATCACCTAAAACCGGACTTCCTAAAATCACCTAGGGAGTTGGAACTTCAGAACACACAAGGAACACAACTGTCACATTACGGAAAGGGGAAAAACATTATGACATAACGATCACATCACAGAAAGGGGAAACACATTACGAGAGCAAAAGTGTTTCATGTGCTCTTTCTCCTAAGCGAGGATGAGAAGAGATTTAGGACTGTCACATAAAACCATCAATCGACTCAAAAAAGTAAGAACCATCTCTCTTTAGCTGTGAAGATTGCCTTGGTAGCACAAAACTTTTCTTTCTCTGCAACATCCTCTCAAAGAGCCATGATTCAGGAGGGTATTCACATTCAGGCCATGTGAAGTTCTTGAGAAACTGATTGATATGCCAGGGATCAGGTGGAGCATCTTCCTCCAATGCAAGCGACCTCTGCAATAGGTGGAGATACAGAACTTCTTTCTGAAGATATATAGGAAAGTCTTATGGCCAAAGTACATCTGTGGGAATGGTCATCACCACATATTAAATATGAGTTTCATTTATATCTTGTACACACGCAACTTTGTATTCAGTCAATGCATCATCTTCTGGAAAAGGTGCAAGCTGCTCATACACGACTCTCATCACTGATTCTTGGCTTATAGGATCCACAACCGTCATTGCCCATTTTTCAAGTGCTATAGGGGCTTCTTCATCGGTTGTGTTTTCATCCATCCACTCTCCAAAATTTGATGAATCATCAAGATCTAAATGCTTAAACTCTTGAACATCTTCACCTGCTAGCTCACTTTCCCATTCATTATCTGGAATCTCGTCATCCTCTGTAGAGTACTCTTCTTCAATGCGGATATCCATCATCACTTCTTCTCCAGCATTCATGTATCTTTCTTGCTCTGTAAAAGGAGTGGAATCAAAGACAGCCTCATCTGAGTCATATGTTTCCTCTTCTTCTTGATGAATCTCACACACGGCGTATCTCACAAGACATTTGTCAAGAATCTCTGATTTTTCAATATCATCCTCTTTAGTGACCAAAACTGAATACTCCATGAACTCCTCTTCTCCATCAACCTCTTCATATGTTGCATTCCACACTGGTTGCATAGTATCAGTAAAGTCTTTTTCCTATGCAGGTTCATAGATGGATTCAACATCGTCCTCTTCACTAGTATGTATAAAACATTCTTGAGATGCAGGTGAAGATGGGCTAAACTGTAAAAGAAAATTTATAGTATCCTCTACTGAAGAATCACTCTCCAAGTGATGTAGAAAACTATCGAGATCCAATGATGAATCTTCCATATGATCTCCATTTTTGAGAAATTCCTCCAATGATGAATCATCTTCAAAATGAAGAAGATCTTGTTCTTGCTCCAATTGGAATGTTTCTTTGGTCTCTTCTTTGGATATATCTGACACAGGTTCTTCAAACCAACCTTCAAAAGATGAGAAGAACAAATCAGATTCTTCATTGCTATCTACAACATATTTGATCTCTTCCTTGTAATTTTGCTCTTGAGAAGATTGTTGCACTTCTTCTTCAAGGAAAGTTTGCAATTTGCACATTTCTTTGGATACTTTCTCTGATTCGTCAACCACATAGATAACCTCTTAATTCTTTTTAGTTATATTAGACAACATAACATATGTACCAGAATCTGTTTCTTGATATAGCACTTGTGCTTGAGGATCTTGAGATTTCACCACTGCGAACCATGACTTGGTTTCTGGTTCCAATTTGAAATTACCTTTCTTTAAAGGAATGGTTGCAGATGACTAATCCAATTGTATTTCTCCTCCAAGATCTTTGCAGAAACTTCTACTTAGCAGCATCCCATAGCTGGCTAGAATGTCAGCTAACAAGATAGTCATCATTATTATCTTCTCTGGGCAAGCCGCTAATCGTACTTGAGCATCCTTCAATTGTCCAACCAATGGCACTGATTTAGACTCAAGCGAATAACACTTGTCATGCGTTTTGGTGCATGAGAGTCCCAAAGCATTCATTACTTGCACAGGCATGACGTTGTCTGAGGCTCCTGAATCAATGATACAATTTCTCAATTTATAACCTCCTATATACAGAGAAATATAGAAGGGCTTTGGCTTCTCTCCTGCCGGAACAGAAGATTCTAGCAATGTGGGTTGTACGACAGTCTCTTTCTTGACATACTTGACAATTCTATCCAGTTGATCTGGATGGTCTTGAAGATATTCCAGCTGAGAAATCTACACCTTTGTCTTCACCATGGAATCCACTATATCAAAATTTGTTGAAGATGAATTTTGAGCAGTCTAAACATTTTCACGTGATGGTTGAGCATTGGAAGTGGAAGCCACTTCCTTCTCCTTTGCTATTGGTCTTTGTCTATCCTCTCCTTCCTTCTGTGCTTTAAAATGTTGAGTACGTGTAAACATAGGAGTTGAAAGATTTTCATGATTCATTGCAAGAGAATATTGACGAAAATCATCTTATTCTTCCTTCATTATAATGGGTTCATTCTTGAAGTATCCCGTGGTAGAGTCGCCATCGAAGTTGTCCGTCTGTGGTAAGACAACATTCGTACTTGGGGAAGGAATAATGTTTGAAATAGGTGCAGCATCAACATATCCCTTAATTTGATTCATCCTTAAATTTTCAGGACACGTGGCTCCAGTATGTGCATCAGTCTCATGAAAGGAACAAAATACTACATTTTGAGCAGCATCAACTACTTGTCTTGGTGGTGGTGCTGACAACCTAGGCCTGTAGTTATTGAATGGCTGAAAATTGTTCCTCTTAGGATGATATGGTTGCTGAGGTTGATATTGTTGCTGTGGTTGGTATTGTTGTTGTGATGACTGATATGGCTGTTGCGCGGGTTGCCCCTGAGTAGGCAACTGTCTCTTCATGATAGTCACTTCATTTGCTACCTTATGTAGCACTAGATCTACAGAACTCTGAACTAGAGGCCTGATTGAATCTGTTTTCATCTTGCCAGAGGTAATCATGTCGTCCTCTAACTTGATGGCATTTTGTTGTTCATTGGATAATTCTGTTTCATTAGCCAATCTCAAAAAGAAGGCTATCTCATAAGGAAGAGCGTTAATGAAACTGCTCAATAGAATTTGTGGAGATGGATTAAGAGTATGAGAAAGACGTGTAACTAGGTGATTAAACCTTGCCACAAACTCCCTCATTGGTTCGTTGTTTTCCATCTTTGAATTTGTGAGTTGGGTGAACAATCTGTGACCATCTTCGGCAGGCTTGAACCTTGCCAAGAATTTCTCACTCATAGCTGCCCAACTTGTAATGATTCCTAGTTCTAGATGATTGAACCAATCGGCAGCATTTCCCGCGAGAGTCTCAAGGAAGAGACACACGGCAACATCTTCATGTGATACATGTAAAACAGCACAAGCTATTGTGAATGCAGAGATGTGTTCATCAGGATGTTGAGTTCCATCGCCATGGAACCGAGGAAAGTGCTTCTTTGACCCCTTTGGTAAATCATGATGTGCTTGTAGGGCTAAAGGTCCAATGTTATTACCCCAAGGCAATGGTGGCGGTTGCCTTTGATTTGGATCATTGTGATTTTTGTTATTTGTGTCACCCATTGCTCTAGGCTGGATTACTGGTTCTTCTTGTAATTCTTCCTGCTTGACTTCAGGAACTATCTGAATTTCTCGAACTATGTTGGATGCTTCTCCAACTTTTGCAGAATCAAGATCTTGAAAGAAAGGATCCGTAGCACCGCCTTTTCCCTTTCTTGAATAAACCCTGTGAGCCAGGATTATCTATTGCCACGCGGGAGGTGGTAGTACTGGTCTTCCTGCTGCAAGATCTACTTTGTGTTCTTCTTTGTCAAGGATAGCAGCCACGTTTCTCCACTGATCAAGACTTTCCTTTTGCACAAATATGAAACTTCTAAGGCTGCTAATGATGTCTGTTTGTTCTCATTCCACTCGTACAAGATTTGGTTGAATAATAGATGGTGTAAGATTTGGTTGTTGAACTGGAGCAGAAGGACGCTAGAGAGTCATTACCGTGTCATAAGCCTAAGCTTGCTTGAAGTTTTATGCCTCGTGCCCCACGGTGGGCGCCAGAAAATTGTTGGCGTTTCAATTCGCACCTCTGGTATGCAATTTGGAAACGGATAGCTATGCACAGATAAACTGCTCTCCTATTGGAAGGGGGAGTTCCCTTTCTTGCTGATGTTTGCTAAAAAGATAAATTAAGTGAAACCTCGCCTATCTTCTTTTTGATTCTCAGCTACAGAGTACAAGGTTATAAAACTCTAAACGCTGCAAAAGAGGTTTTTACCTTTTTAATAAAACTTCTACTACAACTGGCATAGGCTAATGACGCTTTCAACCTCCTAAGTAAATTCAGAGCAACGGAAGTTGAAAGTGAACGGGGAATGATTGTTAACATAAAAACTCAAGTAGTTTTCCTCCAGATTTACACCACAAGACTAAGAGTACTTTAATGATGAAAGCTGAAAATGAAAGCCACAAAAGCTACACATCTGACGACGAAAACTTGATGAATCGATATAGAATATCAGAACAAAGTAGGCATGAGACTTCTATTCAATATCACAAAGTTTAATACAACTCCAAGACATCAATACTGTAGCAAAAGGTAGGCATACAGTAAGCGATCAAACACCGGAGAACACTGAACACAAATGAACAAACACCTAGAATAACAATGTTTGTAGGCTAGAATAGGCACAGCAAATTTTGTTATCACAAAAGTCATTACAAACAATGGGCAAGGGTGCCCTTATTTATACTAAAATCAAAGGAGTAGGGAACCTTAAAATCTCTTTGATTAACCCTAACTTGCCAACTCGCAAGCTTTATTACTATTCTAAGACAAAGATACAATAAGGAATCTGTTTTAAAGAAAAAAGATTCCAACTATCACAAGGTGCTTTCTTTCTAAATATAGAATGGATGAGCTTAGGATGAAAGCACATGCTTTAAAACAAAAAGCATATGTTTTAAAGCTGCTTTATTTTGGAATGCATCCTGATCAACATTCTAGCTTTTTGGTGATGTCATCCGTCGATATTTTGGGAAACAATATCTTCTAAAAAGCAAGTGACCGCATCTCTGCTAGGAACACTGATTCTCTCTAGAACAATATTCTGATTCTCTAACATTTCTTCACCATTGGCAACCATCTGAAGAAATTCATGAGCTTCACCCACAGCCTTGTCAAATTTCACTGCCATTGCAGCAAGACGACTCGTCTTGTTGGCATTGATATCATCATTAAAGTTGTTGTGGATGAGAGTCTGGAACTCTGCTTGCACTTCCCCGAGATCATATAGGGTGCCATCTTCTTTCTCATATGAACATGGGATCTGAGAGACAAAGGATCTGACAAACTTGAGGATGCCGATTACCTTTTCTTTCCATTCTGTCAACTCTGAAATCATACTGTCATAAGTTTTTACTGTGAAAAAATATTACGCTTTCCAAGTAGAAACTGTCTTCTTATCTTCAGCTGAATCAACAGTATCAAGTGCAATCGTCAAGTCAGAGATAATGATCTCAAACACCGGCCTATTTTCTGCCATGATCTACTGCAACCCCTGTATGCCTTGGCGTAAATCATGAGCATTGTACTTCAACTGATAAAGCTCTGCAAGTACAACTCTCCCTTTAGTCACAAATTCTTCTACCCAACTGTCCATGTGCTTCCCATAGAGGACCAACTTATTGAAATGTCGCTGATCGATTGGTGATCCAAGACTTGGTGGAAGAAGCAAATCAACCTGTGAAGTGCCATGGAAAAGGTTGGAAATGTATTGCCACAACTGTCGAACCTCAGCTTTGAGAGCTGCCTTGTCTTCTCCATCTCTCAACACCCTTTCCTTCAAGCTATCCACTGCAACCTCAAAGAGATTGACATCTGTATGGCAAGTACTTCTGCCAAGGTTAGCTTTGACAACTGTGAAGTCATCAACCTTGACATCATTAGCACTTCTATTTTCTGGAGGTGTTGCAGTCTCAAGAATTATTTCTCCATCCGCATTCTTCTCAATGCGAATCTACTTCTTCAGCTGCTTGTCTGGTGTGTCTTGATAGATGCTTTTTAGCTCTGTTAAATTTAGCTGATATGAGGGCTTTCTTCTCTTCCTTCCCAGAATGTTTTCAAGCTAGGATGAGCCATCCTCTCTTGGAAACTCGGTTCTCGCCTCATCAGCTCCTGATGAATCAATGCTTGCATCAAAGTTGCGGACCGGTGAATCTGGCTCTGAATCTATGTGAATAGGAGAAGGGATCGGTGAAGAAGGTGGAGATACATGATCTGAAGGTAACACTTCAACATGCAGCGTTGTTTCAACATGAGCTTCTGGTTCAACTAGTGGATGTTCCTGTTGGACATGAGCTAGAGACTCATCTTTTTTTCTCTTTAACTTTGTCATTTTTGTTCCCTCTGGGAGATCACTCATAGCCTTTACTCTTTGTTTTGGCTTGGAAGTGGAAGGTTCTGATGGTTGTACAACTGGTGGCTCTGCTACTGGAATATCATCCTTCTGCTTAGTCTTCAAGAATATCAAACTATTTTTAACCACTTGACTTGTTCTCTCCTCAATGGAAGTACTCTCTTTTACTGACCAATTAATTGGCGGCAACGGTTGTTGCTCAATTTGGTCTCTGAAATACGTGGGAAGTAGAACTTCACCACTCTCTGTCAAACCCTCTATGTCTTCTGATAGGATATCAGACATTTGCTTAAGAGTGAACCTGCTGTAACTGTGTCCTCGCACTTCGTACTCATCAGCACAATTGGCCCAGAAGTCTTCAACTGCAAACTTGTGCGTACAATTCTGGCCAAGATGTGATGCATAAACACCACGGGGATCATATGAAGATCTCCTTTTGAAAAACTTAAGACCATATCTGGATGATTCATTACCGATTGCCTTGGCATCTGCTCCAGATCTACATCTGTAAATACTCATCCCAAGTGGAAAATTGAAGGCAGTCTTGCGTCTGCTACGCAAAAATGTATGCACTTGATAAGCTTGCCTCAAAAATTCCATAAATGTTATTTTGTGTGTAGGATATCGTAGCAACATGGCTGGCTCTCCTGAGAAGCCATATACTCTGATGTAGGAAAAAGTAGGAAATTGGATAAACCAATCAGCCCATTCTGCCATTGCTATTCTAGCCTCTACAGAAAACTGTATATGCAACTCCTTGTCCATGTCTCGCACTGCATGCATCAAGAATGCATCATTCACCCGCCTGTAATGTCGTTCAACTTGAGAGATCTCTAACTGCGGGAAATGGTGATGCACATGCTGAGTACCCAGAGTTCCAACAACATTCAAACCTCTGAATTGACCTTGAAAAGCCATCAAATACACAAGGTATGATATCATATGGAATTCATGAGCCCTTTGAAAATCAATTATTTGTTGGTGGAGACAATCACTGATTAGTGCCGACCAATCATAGAATTCGGTTCCGTCAACAATTTGGGACATGATGTAAAACATCCAAGGCTGAAATTTGTTTGCATCTGCTTGACCCGTGATACGACTTAGCAGATTAATCATTATTGCATGCTCCTCTTTGAATTCTCCACGTCCAACATTCTTTGGCATAATATTCTGCTTTTCTTTCAACCACCTCTGACCAATCTTTTTTTTGTATTTATCCTTATCATTATTCCAAACCCTCTTGCATTCTTCAAGTGAAACAGTTAAGTTCTCTCTCCAAATAGGTATTGTAAAACACTTTTCAATGTCGTTTGGCCTCAAGCTACAGAGCACACGTCCATCACCCAACTGAATTTCTCTTGTGACCGAGTTGTAATGCGTCACACAAGCAATCACAAACTCGATACTTTGCACGGTGATAGGAAAGGATGCCGCTGCAAGAAAACTGGAGTGTCCAAGATTCCTGATGGCATTATTTCCTACATCCTCCAAGGAGTGTAAATTAATTACTGGAAGTACTTTATGCAAGTCTGTTTCACAAGTTTTTAGGTAATCATGAACCAATGTTGTTTTGTGCCTGATTTGTGTTGGAGAGTACTGCATATTGGAAGATTTGAAAATCAACTGTGAACACGCCTATGTTGGAAAAAGTATTGAACAGATGGCTGAAAATTGTTTGCTGATTTTTAGAAAAAGCAGAGTGTGAGCTAAAAAAGTTGGCACATGGGTTTTGTAGATAATTCTGTTTCTAAGCAACCCAGATTGTCAGATTTTGAAAAAGCAGAGATTTTCTCAAAAAAGCAGGAAAAAGATAGTTTCCTGAAAAAAGCACAACTCCTAATCTTTAAGAGAATGATAATCTGGATGGACCCATCTCGACAAAAATTGAAAAAGCTCTGGTCGGATTTCTGAAAAATGATCTCCTTGAAACAAGGACCCTGAAAAAGCAAGCCTGTCTTCTTCCTCAACCCGAATCTATGAAGAAAACTGAAAAAGCACCTGGTTTGGGTCTTCGAATCTTCGTTGAAAGAAAAATAAAATCTTTCCTCTGGATGCAACCTGCAAAAGATAATGAAATAAAGAAGCCCAAAGCTTGTCTTTATAAATCTTTTGGTTGAAAAAGCAGCTTTACTTGTGTGAGAAGAAAACTTCATCCTCATCCAAGAAGAAAGCATCTTTTAAAGCATAAATCCAAGTGGATGTCTTTGAATAGGAAGAATCCCTATTTTGTAGGAGCCTATGGCTTCATGTGCAAGATGACAAAAAATATCTTCTTTGATGATGTCATCGAATGCGTGAGTTGGAAGAAGTGTTAACAAAATTTTCTTCATTTTCGACACTTCAACACTCGTTTTGACTCAAATATGGCCTGTCTCTGACTTTGACAAGGCAGAAAAATGTCGATCATGAACTAAAAAAGCTAACTGATCCTGACATTTTGGAGATTGATCAACTGAGATTCCATCCTCTGCCTCCGTTTGACGATCTGACATCATTTGACCAAGTTTGACCTCCCCGAAACTGCCGACAGGCGAAGATTTTTAACAAGGCATGTCGGAAAGCATTGAAAACACAAAAATATTCTAAACTACTCAAGATGGGCGCCCCAAGCCTCCTGGGGCGCCCAATTTCCCAACACTTAGCCATTTTTTTAGTTTTTTTAACTTTTTCAATTTCTTGGTTTGCGTGCGCGTTCCGGAGGCACAGGACCCCTATTTGGCTGTTGATTTCTATCAACTGGGATGAAAATGAGTCTAATGATCTGGCAAATATGCAAGCCTGATGAAAACTGACCTGATTGTACCTTTCGTTTGCCTTGAAAAATGTGCCAAACTGATCAACACTGAACCGGAGCGGGCTGACGGAAGGAGATTCACGTTTTTCAAGAAAAACATGAAAAATAAACTAACACTGGTGAGGATGGGCCCCCCAAGCCTCCAGGGGTGCCCAGTTTGTCAACACTTAGCCATTTTTTCAAAAATTGTCAATTTTGTACTTTTTCTTGATTTCCGTGCCGACAGCTCCTATTCGATCTTCGATTTCAGTTGTTTTGACGACTATCGAGGTGGGACAGAGGGTGATCTAAGTAGTCTAAACATATCTCTGATGAAATCCTAGCTTTGACTAACTTTTGACCAAGTTTGACCAACCGGAAAGGAGCTGACGGAAGCATTTTTGACGTTTCTCAAAAAACGTGAAAAAAAACTAACACAGGAGAGGATGGGTGCCCCAAGCCTCCTAGGGCACCCAACTTCACTAGACTTAGCCATTTTTGTGATTTTCCAACTTTTCCATTCTCCTTGGATCCATCTTGCATCGTTTTGCGTGCATTGTCGAGTCAACGACCGTTTGTCTATTTTGCGTCATTGAAACAGCGTTGGAAACTCGTCAAAGAGTTCTGGCAGGTGAACTTTTCTATGTTGATGACTTTTGAACTCATGCTTCACCTTGTGAAAAAGCAAAAATGACCCAGTAGAGAAAACTTGGTCGTTTGAAGATTCCGTCTGAACCATGCCGATCATGAAGCAAAATCAACCAATGAGAATCGAGTGCGACACCTGATTTGGAGATTCTATTTTTAGAAAGTTTTGCCAACATCCATATCTCAGGAAACCCAGAAAATTGAACTCGACATCTATTTTTAGAAATTTTACTTTTTTTGACTTTTTGACAAAAAATTTTCTAGACTTGTTTCAAACTGCCTTAATGAAGCAAAAAATTTGGTTGGGTACAACAAGGTGGGAGCGTGAACAAATTTTGCTTGAGACATCTATCAAGGATGTCTTCAACGGGTTCCCCTAAGGGTGTAAATTGTTTGTGAGGTTTGCGTGGTTTAGTTGGACCCCTCTGGTTATTTACATTTATTCCATATGTATGCGCAGGTGTTTGGTTTTGTATATGTTAGACAGCTTTCACATCCGTGACACCGTCATTCAGATTGTTCTTGTTCTTCCCCCAATAGTGTGATTTGTCGTTTGATTGCATGTTGGCATTGTTGTTTGTATTGGGGGTGTTGTTATTGGATTTGTAGTAGTAGTAGTTGTTGTTGGATTTGTGGTCATATAGTTTGATGGAGCCCTTGGCAATGAGGGCTCATTCGATAGTGGTACCTTTGTCGATGACCTCTTCAAAGGTAGATGCATAAAGGATTTGTAAATGAAACCCTAATTCCTGATTGAGGTTGGCCATGAACATGGCGACGAGTTGTTTTTCAGGAATTGGCCATGGGAGTTTGCTTGCTAAGCCTCTCCACCTTTGCAAGAAGGAAGCAAATGCTTCTCCGTTCTTTTATTTAGTGTTGCAAAGGTCTATCATAGACATTTCGTGCTTGAAGTTGTAGGAGAAATGGTTTACAAATTTCTCCACAAGCTCAAGGAAAGTCCTAATGCCTGGGGGAAGATGTATGAACCATTCAGCGGCTTGACCGCCAAGGCTTCTTGGAAAGAGTCTCATAAGATATGTATTGTTATTTGAGACCTCTAAGCAAGCGATGTAGAACTCCCTAAGGTGATCTCTAGGGTCTCCCTTTCCCTTGTATTTGTCAAATTTGGGTGTCTCAAAGTTCTTGGGGAAAGGGGGCATATACAATGTGCGATCGAATGGATAGGGGCAAATGTCCTCAAAGGAATAGTGCTTTCTCTTGCCCCTACTTTGTAGGCCATCGACCTTTTGGATCAAAGCCTATACAACATTTGTGAGATCTTGTGGTTGTTGTATGTATGTCTGTTGGTTGGTGAGATGTTGGAGATGGTGTGGGATTTGATGTTGGGGATTTGTTTGATTGAGGTGTTGGTATTGCGGGTTGGTATTTTGGTTGATTGGTGCCTGATGTTGTTGATGCACGTAGAGTTGCTGGAGAACATGTGGTGGTATTTGGGGATTGGTTTGATGTTGTATAGATGATGTTATGGGGTTATGTGGATATGTGATAGTGGATGGATTGACATTGGGTATGTGGACGTTGGATTGGTTAGATGTGTTGTGAGGTGGTTGTGAGAATAATTGTCATAGGTATGCAATGGTTTGAGGGTTGGGTGGGGGCACACTCATGGATGTACTTTCTTGTGTGATGTTGCCTTGTATGCCTAGGGTGATTTGTGAAACAGAAGGGTTTATCGTAGTTGTGGTAGTAGAGGTGATGATGGGTTGGGAGATGGTAGGGATGGCGGTACATGCAGGAATTGTAGGTGTGGTAGTGGTTGAGCTTGTGGAGGTGGTAGATATGGTAGGTGTTGACGTTTGAGAGATGGTGGGTTGGTTATGTGATGTAGATGCTTGGGTATTTGATAGGGTAGGCATGATTGTAGAAGTGGATGGTTATGATGATGTCGTGATGGGGGGGAGTTGAGCACCAATTTTGAGAAGATGATCAAGATATCTACTTGGGTCTGACCTTAGGATTTTATCAAGTAGGTCCATGTTATCAGCATCTTGTGTAAAGCTCAAGACAGCTAGATCATGTTGGGAAATGGTGGGGACATTTTGTGTTAGTGGTGGTGGTGGTGGTGGTGTTGGTTGTATTGTTGTAAGTAATGAAAAGGATTTTTGTTAGGACCATATGGGGGGATGTAAGAGTATATAGGTGGGTTGTATGTTTGATAGATGGGTATGTTGCTGCTATTGGTGTTAGGCATGCCATATGGCCAATGTTCTACCATTTCTTGATTCTTTTTGTGTTGTGATCTCGTGGTGGGCATGCGCATATGGGGTTGATTCCTAGACGTAGAGTGAGATGGGGATGGAGGCCTTAGAGAATCTGATTGATTGTGTTGGACCCAAAGATGGATGTGGTAGTGAGATGGAGTAGAGGAGAGGATGTGGTGGAAGATCGATATGTTTTTTTAAAGGTTTTAACCTAAGGGTGATATGGATGGGCGATATTGATTTTTTTGCACAAATTTTGCACCAAAGAGATGGATGACGTTTTGTTTTGAAGAGATTTTTGTTGATGTTTGATTTTGATGTTTGATATGGAGGATTTTGATAGTCAACAAATTGAGCTTAGGTAGGATCTAGATTTGTGGTTGCACAAATGGATATTTTTCTTTGTTTGGGGTAGACTAATCACCTTACACAAAGAGGGATAATGATTTCACTTGGAAGGTAGACTATTGACTTTCCAAGCAAGATATGATGTGAAGGATGAAATCTAGATCTAAATTTAGCTCAAAAGGATAACGAATTTTAATGATGTTTTGATTTGGGAGATTTTGGGGATTTTTGGAATGATTTTCTTATGACAAGGATTTTGGTTTGGTCTAAAAGGTATGCAAATATTAATAAAGATGAGGTGGATATGAAGATGAGATAGGATTGATGTAGCAAAGGGGTCCAACAATGGTGGCGATTAATCCTCTAAGGTCAAAGAGAATGTGTGATTTTGGAAAATATGCAGAAAATGGATAGACTGTTGTCAGATTTTTGGGATGTGAATATGGATTATGGCAGAGCAGATGGTGGAGATCACAACTAGATAGGTCTCTGTTTTAGGCAAGTCAATCTGTGAATAGCGCTAATCCACATGTGAAATGGTGCCACAATCAGACAGAGATGGCACTAAAACAAGGCAGTGTTTGTCGAGGTCCTAAAAAGATAGATTTTTTAGGGCAATTTTGGATTTTCTTTTTTTGGAATGTGATCAAATGATTTGCTTTGTCTCTTGGAAATGTTGTTGTAAACAATTCAAGCACAATAATCACACAATAATCAAGATTTTTCTTTGTTTTGAAAAAAGATGTGTGATTTTATTTAACAAGCACTTTAAACAACCTAAGGTGAGGATGTGACAATATTTGTTGAATCCCCTAGCTGCGCCTATTCAAAGCGGGTAGCTCCAGGATCTTGGTAGCAATGGCTCCTCCTTACAATTGTACACACTTCTCACGCATACCAAAATCTGGGTTTCTTATAAGGCTTGTCCCTCACCAAACCTGTAGATTATCCCTGCTACCTCGGCTAAGAACCACATGAATCGGGGCCACTTCAAAGGTTTCCCTTCTGCGTCAACAAATAGAAGGATTTTCGATTGCTAAACAATGGTTCGTAGTAAGGGCATCCGTTTAGGTGGTTATACATGCAGCAGCGCTACTCTCTGTTATGGAGTCTCCCAGCCTCCAAGGGTTACGCCTTGGAGGGTTTCAGGGGAGGTTGGTTGTCGATATAACTAAACAACACCTGTTGTCTATGACTTTCGTCACAAACACCTTATTTTATATAGCGGCTTGGAAGAACTTGGCTTTAGCTTGATGTCACTTGGGTCGTTCCCACCTTTTGAAGTGGGGTGGCAGCCCCTCTAAGGATTAACAAGAGCAACACAAGCACAAAAATAATTTTGATCCCCAAGTTCATACAAAGATGCGAGGGGAGAGCATACGTATTGTTTGTGTTTGCATCACATTAAACATGGTTCATTTTAGTTCTTTGGATTATGTTGGGGGTGATTAATGTAAGTATTGTGAGGTGTTTTTGATTCCCAAGGTCACCAAATGGTGCGAGGGAAGAGCATACACTTTTCACACTACTTAACACAACCACGAAAACACTTCACACAAGTTAAAATGATTTTCTTGATTAAATGAGTGAAGAATGCAAGATTGTTGTGCTCTTTAACCCAATGCTTTCAATTGATGCAATTTGTGGTTCTTTTTAAAAGCCCAAATTGAAGTGTTTAGATTGTTGTTGGCACATAATTTGTGAATTTTAAAACACCAAATTTTAAATGTTTGGCACACACACACATACAAAAAGATTTGTTTGTTGTTGTTCAATTTTATAGCACCAAATCAAGATGTTGTGTAACTAACATGCAAAGGGTTCATTTTTTTAAGCTCTAATTGAAGTGTTTTGCTAAGCTAGGAATCAAACCATCCTGCTAAAAGCTTGTTAGTATCCGCAAAAGATGATAGTACAAACCTGCAAAAACACTTGTCAGTACCTACACAGCCAGCAAAGTTAGTTTTCAAAATAGCACTAAAACAGAGGTCCAATAGCACTACTGTGGATAGGAAACAGACAGAAATCGACCCCTAGACAGATGGCACTAATTCATATGATTACACTAATACAAGACCAATAAGGCGCCAAAACAGAATATGGCGTTACAATATTACAATGAAGGCGCTAATACAATACATAGCACTAATATCAAACCAGAATAGCACTAAACTAGGAAATAGCGCTAAAATAACTCTATGAATGTGCCACTGCACAACTTGTCATACAGTCTGTTTACACCTGTGGATAGCACCAATCTGGGTGATAGCGTTGATACGGGGTTGAATGCATCTGACCTGCAAAAAATAGTTTTATAACAAAGACGGAGGGTCAGGCTGCACACACAAGATGTCCCATTAACATTGTTAGTATTGATAAATGGAAAAACAAGACAAAAGAGAAGCCAAAGTGCATGTGTAAATTTTATGAAAAATTTGGCATAACTGCCCCTTGCGTTTCCTATTATTCCTGCAAAACAGAGAGCAATTTAGGCACAAAAATAGTAGGAAGACCGTTAGAAATGAGACATGTGAGTTGGAGGTTAGACTAATAATGAGACAAATGCTCTGTAGGGATGGCGCTAAAATAGAGGATAGCGCCAATACTCAGCAAAGATAGCGCCACTGTGAGGGATGGATGGCACTACATCTGTAAAAAACATGTAACTCACCAAAACTCACAAAAACTGATTAGACTTGGACCTTGTGGGTCCCACCGGGCATGCCAATGTAGATTAGATAAGCAAATAAGGTAGAAATACTAAACAAAATGTAATAAACACAAGAAGTTATACCTCACATGCGAACCCAATCCCATCAAAGGAGGAAGAAGCCTTTGCACCCAAAACAAGCTCCTAAGACATGATTATCCTTAGACAATAGATTTGAATGTAAAATGCTACTCTAATTTGCAACTCACTATTCTAGCTCAAGAGTGATTTTGACATGGTAACTTTGCATAAACTTGGATCATGAAAGTGGCTTGAGAGATGTTGTATTTATAGACTTTTTGGAGGGATTTTGATCCAAGGGTGGAGATTAATTTGGAAGATCAATGGTGGAGGGTAAAAGTGATGTGGAGGGCCTAGATCAAATCTTGAATGAATGGAGGGCTAGGAATAAAAGTGAATCTTTTATTCATTTTAGGAAAATGAGTTATTAAATGAGCATGGGGGTGAAGGATTATTTTGGAATTAAAGATTTATATGGGGGAATGTAAATGAATTAAAAATTTATTTGGGGAAGAGAGGAAATTAATGAGCATGGGTTTGTAAGGAGAATTAAATGTGATGTGGGATGTTTTTAAATAAAAAATTGACTTAAGTGGATTTAATTCAATTTTTTATTTGGAGGATGTGGGGAAGGGTGTTAAACAAGGTTTGACCACCCAAATGAAGGGGTTAGGATTAATTAATTATAGGTTTTATTTAATTAATCATAGGACTAGGATGAGGTAGGCTAGGGTAGACAATTAAATAATAGTTATTTAATTGTCTAGGGTAGGGATAGGTCAATTATAGGCTGAATTAATTAGTTAACATGGTTTTAACTAATTAATTAGATTTAGTGAGAAAGGGGAAATTGATTTAATAAATATTGCATATTTATTAAATCAATTGGCTAAGGTTTGGACTATGAAATTAATTCAATTTTGGGGATAAAATGGTGTGAATTTAGAAAATGAAAGGGGTAATTACTTAAATAAAAATTTAATTAATTGGTTTGGAGGGAAATTGATATGATTAGGGATGTCGGGAGTCAGTTTGATGGTAGAAGATATTTTTAGGTGTCTACAAATTGTATCACACTCTTCTGGCATGGAAATGGATGCACCACTAAAAATGATCATACAGGGAACTACAAGTACTAGGAAATCACACTTGATCATAGAGGGAACAATACATGAAAAATCACCATTATTATTGCTTGCACCAACCAGAGTCACAAATTCCAACATACATGCATCCACTATACATTATGCCCTTCACATTCCAATAAAAGAGATGAACCCTTTACAATGACACACATTAGAAACATTCTTCTAAACTATATTTTAACATGGATAAGCCATCACATAAAAATCCATACCACCATACAACAATCAACTTTCTATACAATGGCTCAAGCATTTAAAGTAAGAAACTAAGAACAATTACATTCAAAACATAAGAAAGGGAGATGCCCAGTCATCCTCTTTGATGATCTAGGGTAGCTCCCTCCAATGAAGGACATTCCCATAAATGTTGGAGCATTGTATGAGGTGACACTTTGGCAAAGCTTCAACATAGTTGTTACATTGAACAAAATTTCTCGTCAAACTAGAGATGCATCAATGCAAGTTGTTTTTTGTGCAATTCTTTCAAATATAAGGAATGCTTAGCCAACACTTCTAGATTGGGAGCTTCTAATGTCACATTCTAATTCTTCACTTTCCTCTATGGAACAAACAAATTTTCTTTCCTCGATACATTTATTTTCAACAAATGAATTGGTCTCACTCCATAATATAATTTATGCTCCATTCATTAGCAATGCCCATTTCAAGATCCAATGCAAAGCACCTTAAAGAGACATCATGCCCAAATCTAGAGGATTAGCAAATTGATGCAAATATTCTCTTGTGCATTAGCCAAAAATTTATGCT
Organism: Cunninghamia lanceolata; assembly: GCA_027924645.1. Classification (NCBI taxonomy): domain Eukaryota; kingdom Viridiplantae; phylum Streptophyta; class Pinopsida; order Cupressales; family Cupressaceae; genus Cunninghamia; species Cunninghamia lanceolata. The sequence goes on from BSBN01000030.1 coordinate 2,285,512, forward strand.
AAGTTCTAATTTGTGGGTCAGAGCAACCCTTGTGAATCACACACTAGGTCAAGTTGAAGCAATTGTATACAAAAATGACTAAAAAACCCCAAACCTCTCCTTATTTGTGGCAGTACAATTCAAACATTACATAGGCCCACCTTGGGATCACAATCAACAAAAAATGTGCCCATCATCCCACTAAGCCATGGTGGGCATCGCCAAATTTCTTTAAAAATGGCATAGGCTTTAACAATCCATAAATCACAAGATCTAACACTTGAAAATACAATAATCAACATCGACCACATTAATCACCAAGGACTCACATTCACAACTATATCGAGAGTACTATGCACATATGCAACATAGTCCATATGTTGCACTAAGAAAGCAAGAAGAGAACTACTTACAAGCACTTTCAAATGAAAATACTTAACCAACAACAACAAAAAAAGGTTTATAATTTATATACCTATTTATTTGTCCAATATGAAACATTATTCTCATATTTACAAGATTGTAATTTCACAATCATGCATATAAATTTATTTTACTTCATTTATTTTTCCTACAATTCACAATGATATTGGATTGTCCAAGCAAGATATTGTAGAGCATTGGGAAATAATTTCCACTAGCTATCACCCATGGCATGTACACCATACACCTCCAGATCCATTGATATACACTAATAGTGAATCTTCTTCTGATAGAGAGCATGTGATGCAAGAAGATAGTCTTGATGAATGGAAAGTCTTATCAACATTGTATCCTACCTTTTCAACTAGATGACCTTAGCATGCTTGGCCAATATGAAGTTGACAATAACCACAATTGGCCTACACCAACCATCAATCCACTTTTGCAAGTGTCGATGAATTTAATATCATTGACTCCAACTGTCCAACACACCACATCCTGCATGCTAGGACTCACCCTGAATAAGACATGTTATCTACTCAACAAAAAAATCCTATGATATAATTGTATTGTACTCTTCGCATATGCCCCTGTGATGATTCTGATAGTTCAATAAGCTCTGAGAATTTCTTCCTAGCATTCCCTCTATCTTCCATACTTAGCCAAATTTAAGGCCAAGAAGAAAAAGACAATTTAGAGAAGAAGACAAAATAGAGAAAAGACAAAATTAGAACAAAGAAAAATATTTAACAAATGGTGCGATTATCCTAGAGGGCCAATCCTTGAAGAGGTATGGACATTTAGAATTGGTGTGACCCTTGCCAAAAGTCATCAATGTAAGATATAAATCACAAGGAAATCAATTATAAAAGAAGCGAATAATTTGCATTTCAATATCAATCAAACATAGTAGACCACATGAAGTAAACAGAGATCTCCAGCAAACAACATCAATTACCTAATTTATAGCCATTATCAAATCACAAGGAAACAAAACAACAATCAGGATTATTCTCACTTTTAATGCATAAATAGCAGGTTATAAGGAGCATTGAGAAGCAAGACTACAGACATTAAATCAGTCAAGGAACCTAAGTATATTATCTGTCATTAAGGACATCTACAGTCCTATATCCACCATCTAAATCAGGTATGACATCATGTTTGTTTTGCTGTTACAATATATTGCCCAATGCATTCTATTGAGTATAGATAAATGGATCTTCTTTTTAATAAGTAAGATATGACGTGACCAATATTTGATGCATAATGAAACAATACAAATAGCTGTTAGTAATAGCATGAAGTTATAAATCATGAATTGTTTAAATGATGCATTGCTTTATATGGATAGAATAGCAGCCAATATAGTTGGATCGTGTAATTATTATAGACCATTCATGTACATTATCAGGATGATCTAGAAGAAAAGGTTAAATGATCATACTAAGTGAGTTTAGGAAAGAAATATGATAAGTTAATAATGAAGGAGATATTAGAAATAGAGGTTCATGGCCCATCAATCTAGATCCCAAGGATTGAGACAAAGGGAAAGGAGGCAAGGCAACATGGTATTTTGGTTGATGCCTAATTTGGTCAAGAGAACCTTATGGGCTAAAGACCCAATAGGTCTTATCTCAATGTTGGTCCATAGGACCCCATGGGGATAAGTTTCCCATTGTCTCATGTTGGTCAAATGGACCCCACGAGGCAATGGATAGGCCCTTGTCTAATGTTGGTCTAGAGGACGCCACGAGGCAAGGGATGGGCCTTTGATTTGGGTTGGTCTCCAATCAAAGGAATGGAATATGGACCCCATGATTGTACCTCCTATAGGCCCTCTCTCCTGGGAAAGTGGATTGATGGACATGTAGACCTAAGTATAACTCTCTCAATTGATATGTGTAATAGTTATAGTGAAAGTATAATACATATGGGTTATGTTTATAAAGTTTGAATTAATATTTCTTATGGTTTATTATGATTAAAATAGAAGAATTGGATTCTAATATACTCTTTTTGCAAGTTGAAATTGTGTTCAAGGTTGCAAAATTTTGGCTTGTGAAAAGGGGTCATTACAAGTGGTATCAGAGCATTCGACCTGCCATCCTGTGAGGAAATTTGATGCAAGCTTACCCACGAAGGTACAACACACATAACAACAACGATATGGAAATGATCAATGAAATGAGAGCCTTTATGGAAACAACTACTAAGGCAATGATGGAACAAACTCAAGCAGTCACACAACAAACAAAACTATTAATGGAGCAAAGTGCAAAATCTAATCAAGGCCTTCAAAATACCATACAAAATATGGAAGCTATGATGAATAATCTCAAGGGTCAAGCTTCAAATGAAAGGGAAGTAATTTCCAACTAAGCAGAAAATGGAAACTCTTCAACAAGCACAAGGGTCCCAATACCATCTTTCCTTCTGGAGGAAGAAACAACAAGAATGGAAGAACCCACTCCAAACTCATTAAGCACGGATGACATTGCAAGGGCTTATGCAAGATTGGAACCCGAAGTGAGGAGAGTGGTGTCATTCAACGATTACAGCAACTTGAGGAGGAATGAAGTGACAAGGAGGGAAAAAAGACCCATCAACAAGGAATTGAAGCAAAAGGCCAATAAGGTAAATCTTCCACATTTCGATGGAACCCACAAGATCACTCCTCAAGCTTGGTTACAAAAGTTAAATGACTATTTCCAGCTTAACCCTATGACTGAAAGGGATGCACTTCAATTTGCCATTCTACACCTAGAAGGCTTAGCCTATGAATGGTGGCACCATGGAAAGCACACTCAAGGTCATGACAATATCACATCATATGAAGAGTTCTCCAAAAGATTTATCAAGAAATTTGATTGTCGCCACCCACAACAAGATCTCTGAGAGCTAACCCTACTAAGACAAAGGGATTCCGTGGATGAGTATGTGAATGAGTTTGAAAAGATAGTGTAAAGGTAAAACGTGAATCAATCAAATGAATTATATAAGACCCAAACATCAACAGAATAGGAGATAACAAGGAAGATTAAAAGTAAATAGCAATGGATAACACAAAGCAAACCTTCCCTGAAATCGATGCTTCTGTTGTTTGCCTATTACAGTCATCCTTTCGCAGATGAAGTGAGCCCTCAGAGAGTGCACTCTTTTTAGCTGTTCGTAGGAAGTCGATGGTAAATGGCTATGGTGATATGCAATGAAGATGAGCTTTCAAAGCAAGTATGTGATCTCAAGTTTGTGGATGGTAAAAGGGTGCCAAAGGCGCGCTGGTGATATTTCTGCAGAGTAATGATGTCAAAAGCCTGGATCAATAGAGTGGAGGGATGAAGCTTCATTTATAGACTTGGAAGAATGGGAATCAACGGTTGAGAGGAGATACGAAGATCAATGGCTGAGGATGGTTGAGGAATGTGCAACTAGTAGAAATGTGACAAGTGTCTCAGCTCCATCATGAAAGAGGGGATGTGACAAAATTGATTGGAGAGTTAACTCCATTGACTGAACAGTTAACAGACTTGATTGATCAGTTAGAAGAGTGGATTATGGAACTGACTGAATTGATTGAGGAATTGACTCAATTGACAGGTTAGTTAACACTTTTGATTGATTAGTTAACTAACCTCTGATTTGAGAAGAAATAGGCCATGTGGGTGAGGGAAAATAAGATAATTAAATATTAAATATATTTAATTACATGTGCAACCTGATGAGGTGGACAAGGTGAGGTGGAAAAGATGAGGTGTAAAGGTGAGGTGGATTTTTGCATTTAGAACTTAGGATAGAGGAATTTGGATTAATTAAATAATTTATGATTATTTAATTATGTAGGACATTTAGAAGAATTTTAATTAAATAAATTAAATTTATTTAATTATGGAACAGTGAGTCGATTAAATAAATTTGGAATATTTATTTAATTAATAGAAGAATGGAATAAATATTTAGAATATTTATTTAGGATGATTTGTGTCATTTTTAGACGTATACATTTTGCCCCTCTTTGATGCAATGCAGTTTACAGCGTTGCTTCAAAGAAGTTGATAGTCTGATAGTGATACATGCCCTAGTTTTCCCCTGGTACAAGTTTAATGACGATAGGATGCCCCCTTGAGAGATTGGACGGGAAAAGGGGAAAGATTCGGAGACGGACAATCTCACGAAGACGAAGGGGTTAGGATAGGTTGGAGGAAAAGGGATGAAGAAATTGATTGAAGAAAGAGTCGAATGATATGTGATGCAAGATGGAATGATGACACACACAAGCAAGCAAGCAAGTATGCACAAATGACACAAGAACAAACAAGGTATTGCCCCTGTCAAGCGGTAAACCAACGATATACTAATAACAATATACAACAATGTTGTCATGGCAGGGAACGATGTATCCCTAGACCAACACGGCAGGCATGTTGTCATGGCGGGGAATGATAGATCCCTAGAGCAACATGAAGGATAGTGTCTGGTTTCAGGAAATGAAGCATGTCATGTAAGACGCGTGTGTTGGTCTGATTTCGACAATGCAACATCCTGTATAAGACACTTGATTGATTAACTGATCGAGTTGGTTTACGACCAGACAAAGATCAAGACCACTGATTGTGATTGGATCATTTGTGCAAGATTGACTTTGACTTGATTGATATGGATTAAGGATGGACTTGCTTTTGGATCATTGCTCAGACTGACTGGACAAGGATGAAAGATATGATGATAGATAGAAATCTGATTGATAGAAGAAAGACTCGATAGAAGGACTCACAACCTTTCATAAACATTGATACTCTGCATTTTGTGGATCGTGTATTACATGGGGTATGGTATGGATGTATAAATGGATATAGGATTGATACTTTGCTTTTAGAGTGCTTTATTTCATCATTGGGCATTTTTTTTTGTGGTACTTTTCTGAAATGTTGTAAGTGAATACAAGCATCTAGGTATAATTAAACCGAGATGACTTGAGTACTGCTTACATGGATTGTGATTTAGCGAGTTAATACAAGCATCTAGTCAAAATTGAATCTGGATGACCTGAGTACTTCTTGCATTTCAACAAACAAGGATTGCCCCCGTTCATGTTATACCTTTGATGTCCTCGATGATCTTTTGCCGATCATGTCCTTAGACAAGGCTTCACATTACTAAAGTTTAATCCACAAATAGCAAACAAAGAAAGTAATCATGCCCCCATCATAGCATCTCTAGCTTTTGGCATCCTCGAGTAGTATAGGAAGGTATAATAGCAAAAAATCAAGACTTTGTAACTTAACCCTAGTTCCAAATCCACAAAATATTCTTGCCATTAGATATGTTTATTTCTTGCTGTAGGTTGAATAAAATCATTTAGAAGACCTTGGGTATTTGCTTTGCATTGGATAGGTTAAGATGCTCATAGTCAAGATTTCTGCTTGAGGCGCGGGTTCTGCTTGTGTTTGCTTGCTTGGTGAGAAGATTGCACAATCCTTATTGGGGAGATGGACCCTAAGGGACTGACCTAGTGCCTCGGGGGCTCATTGCTAAATGGCATTGCCTACGTGACAATGCAAAGGCAACGTAGTTCAGGGTAAACCCTAATGGACCATGGATGGACTAGAAGAAAGACGACAAGAATGAAGACAAGAAGGAGGATGAATGGGACCATAGAAGAAATGGAAGCCTCGGGGGTGCATTAGAATAATGGCCTTGCCTACGTGACGGCGCAGAGGCAACGTAGTTCACGAACTTGGACCATGGACACTGACAAGAGGCCCTATGCTAGGCTCACATTAAGGAGACGGTATGGGATAAAACCTTGGTTGACAAGGCCACAAGGAGAGTATCAAGCTATGATAGGTAACTGTCAAGTGTTTATTTGTGGGATAGATATAGGTTGAATGGGGCAACACGGAGAAAGAATGGACGCAAGGTGATTGGGTTCTCAAAGATGGAGAAGGTAGTTTATCACAAGTAACACCTATTTACCAGGTTTTCATCACTTGCTTTTATTTGCACAAGAAGCTAGAAACTAAACATGATGCCTGTTTGCCAGGTTTTCATCATGATACCTATCCAAGGCGCCTGTTTGCCAGGTTTTCACCAAAGGACGAAATTTTTTTTTTGTATGCTTTCTATTTTTTTCTGATTTTTTTTTTTGGTATTTTTCTCTTTTCAACTTTTTTGATTTTTTTTTCAATTTTTTGATTTTATTGTGTCCCCTTGCATTGGGGTTCTCCTAGGTATAGAACCGGCAAAGGTGCATGTTGTTGATTGGATCATCAAACAACTCACCCTCTGAAGTGGCCAACTGATATGCCTCCGATCCGTAAGCAGCTACAATCACATAGGGTCCAAGCCAGTTAGGCTCGAACTTACCTTTCTTTTTTCTGTCTTGTTGATTGCGAGGGTTTTCTCTGAGGATGAGGTCCCCAACCTTGAAACATCGTGGGTGAACCTTGTGGTTATAGCTTCTTGACATCATCTGTTGATAAGCTTTGAGATGATCGAAGGCTTTCTGGTGCCTTTCTTCCAGCTGCTCTAGTTCTTGTAACCTGGAGACTCTGTATTCTTCGTCTGATATGAGACCTTTCAACGACACCCTGAGGGATGGTAGTTCAACCTCAATGGGAATGATGGCTTCAGAACCATAGACAAGGGAGTAGGGTGTAGCACCTGTGGGAGTGCGTATACTGGTTCGGTAGGCCCACAGAGCAGGATTGAGTTGGACGTGCCAATCGCGACCAGCTTCATTGATAGTCTTCTTTAGGATTTTCAGAATGGTTTTATTCGATGCCTTAGCTTGGCCGTTACCTTGGGGGTAGTATGGAGTGGAGAAACGATGTTGGATCTTGAAACGCTCACAGAGTTCCTGGACATCCTAATTTTTGAATGGTCTTCCATTATCTGTTATGATGGATGAAGGAATGCCATATCTGCAGATAATGTAATTCAGAATGAAAGAGGAAATTTATTTTCTTGTGACGGTGGTTAGGGGAACGGCTTCAATCCACTTTGTGAAATACTTAGTGGCGGTTATGATGAATTTGTGGCCGTTGGAAGAGGGTGGATGAATTTTTCCCACAAGGTCAAGTCCCCACTGACAAAAGGGCCAGGGTGTCGTTAAAGGTCTCAACTCTTGAGCAGGTGCATGGATCAGGTTCTCGTGTATTTGGCACTATTTTCACTTTTTGACGAACTGATATGAATCCATTTCCATATTTGGCCAGTAATAACCCAAACGCATGAGTTTCTTGGCTAAGGAAGGACCGCTGGAGTGTGTTCCGCATATCCCTTCGTGCACGTCTCGCAAGGCAGTTATGGATTCTTCTTGTTCCAAACAACGGAGCAGAGTACCATCCAGACCACGTCGGTAAAGGGTATTAGCTATGATGGTGTAATGAGAGGCTTGTCGGATGAAAGTTCGCTTTTGGTTGGAAGAGAGGTCTGGTGGGAGAATGTTGTCCTTGAGGTAAGTGTAAGTCTTACCGTACCAAGGTGAATCAGATCCGACTAGGAAACAAATGGAATGGGTTTCAAGGAGATCATAAGCCGGTTGTCGGATGGTTTCCACTAAGAACTCATATCGTGACTCATATTCAGGAATTTCTAGAAGAGAGGCTATGGTAGCCATTGCATCTGCTGCTTTGTTCTCTATCCTGGGTATTTGCTCAAAGAAGATAGTCCCAAAGTGTTCTTTGAGGTCGTCGACCATCCGTTTGTATGGGATGAGCTTCTCATCTTTGGTTTGATACTCATCGTTGACCTGATTTATGATAAGCTGAGAATCACCGTAGACACACAGCGCTTGGATTTTCCACTCAGTGGCCATCTTGAGACCAATTACCTAGGGTTCATATTCCGCTATGTTGTTTGTGCATGGAAATAACAATCAGTAGGACTTTGGAATTGTGTCACCTTGGGGGGTGATAAATAGGATACCTACCCCCGATCCATGGTTGGTGTAAGATCCGTCAAAGTAGAGTTTCCAAGGAGATGTTGACAAAGTGAATAGAGACTCATCGGGAAACTCAAACTGCATTGGTGAAGTGTCCTCTAATGGTGCCTCGGCTAGTTGGTTAGCGATGATTTGTCCTTTAATGGCTTTTCTGTCCACATATTCTATATCATATTCACTAAGAAGCATAACCCACTTTGCTAGTCGACCTGTGAGAGCTGCTTTGCTGAGAAGATATTTCAGTGGGTCGATCTTGGCAATGAGTTTGACAGGATGTGCCAACATGTAATGTCAGAGTTTTTGTGAAGCAAAAGCTACCGCAGGGCATGACCTTTCTACTTGTGAGTATTACAACTCGTAGCCCACTAAGGTTCGACTGATATAGTATACAGCTCTCTCTTTGTTCTTGTAATCTTGCTGCGCTAGAAGAGCTCCAAGAGCAGTGGGTGTAGCAGAGATGTAGAGAATTAAAGGTTTTCCTTGGATCAGAGGCATGAGTATAGGAGGATTCATAAGGTACTCCTTTAGCTTGTTGAATGCCTCTTTGCACTGCTTGTCCCATTTAAATGGAATGTTCTTATGTAGGAGATGGCTGAAAGGTTGGCACTTGTCTGCCAGCTGTGAGATGAACTTGCGGATGGCCTGCAGCTTGCCCTGTAAGGATCTCAACTGTGTTAGAGTCTTGGGCGGTGGCATGTCCATTATAGCTTTGACCTTGGCCGAGTCTACCTCTATTCCATTTGCCGACATGATGAAGCCTAGCAGCTTGCCTGAAGTTACCCCAAACACACATTTCTTCGGGTTCAGTTTGACTTGGAATTGGTCCAACCGTTGGAAGACTTTTTCTAGGACATCGAGGTGTGAGTCCCTTGTGAGAGATTTTGCTAAGATATCATCAACATAGTCTTCCATAGTTACATGCATCATGTCATGGAATATAGTTGTCATGGCCCACTGATATGTAGCCCCTGTGTTTTTCAGCCCAAAAGGCATGACATTCCAGCAAAAGGTACCCCATGGGCAAGTAAAAGCTGTTTTGTGTTGATCCTCTAGTGCTATTTTGATTTGATTGTACCCTGAGAGTCCGTCCATGAGTGATAGCATTGTATGTCCTACAGTAAGGTTGACTATGATATCGATGTTTGGCAGTGGAAAGTCATCCTTGCGGCATGCTTTGTTTAAGTCTAGAAAATCATTGCATAGTCAAACCCGACCATCTGGTTTAGACACTGGCACAATATTAGATATCCATTCTGGGTAATCTATGGCTCTAATGAACCTCACATCTAGCAATTTCTTGAGTTCTTCTTTGACCAAAAGGGCTATATGAGGATGCAGTTTTCTCAGCTTCTGCTTTACAGGCTTCACCCCTGGATCCAATGGTAAATGATGTAGAATCAGGTTTGGGTCTAAACCAGGCATGTTTGCATATGACCAAGCAAAGCTGCCTCTCTTCTTCTTAAAGAATGGTACAAATCTAGTTTTCTCTGGTGGTGTGAGAGATTTGGCAAAGTGGATAATCTTGGGCTGCTCTTCGGTTCCAATATTCACAGGCTCGGTCGGCTCCACCACAATCTGCGACCTTTCCTGATACATATCACTAGGGAGAGTGTCAAGCATTCCATCGTCGGGTGCCACAGTTGGGTTTTCACCGTCAGATGCGTCCTTTCTTTTTACTATTTTATGATCTAACACTGCCGCAAGGCAGTTTTCATTGTCAGATCCATTTTTGATCTTGATGTTTTTGCGACTGGAAGGCTTGGCACCCTCCCCGAAGTAAGCCACAGTATTCAATTCTATAGCAAAACTAGCTTTATGATCTCCTTTTGGCAAGTGGTCCCTAAGTTCCATGTAATCAATGTAAGCATCATCGTTCTGGAACATATCTAATTGGGGGGTTCCTTGCAAATCCCAGTCAATAAGCTCAGGGTGTAAGAGGGGAAGGGAGTCAGATGAGAGACCTGATTCATTAATGGTGTGAATGGAAATGTTATGGGCATTGGCGGGGGTAGTGTTCTGGGTGGTACTTTCCTCCAAGTTGTTTATCGCAATGGAATTGAAACTTTCCTCGAAAGCCATAATCTCAGGGGTGGGCAAATCAGACTCCAGTGGTCTGTCCCGTTGCGTTTGTCCCTCATGGTAGGGGCTAAGAGTTTGGATGGTGTTAACCTCTTTGTCGTCATACGAGTGCTCTGTTAGCTCGTTCCACTCATACTCATTTGAATCATCTGAATTTGTGTCACTATCCACTTGGCGTGTTTGGATCATCTCCACAAGGCAGGCATTTTCCTTGGCTTTACCTTTGCCTTTGTACCCTAGACCAGTTGTGAAGAGGATGAAGAAGGTTGTATAGGTTGGATGATTCCTTCTTTTCTGAGGCCTATGGGGCCTTGTCCTTCGTACCCCATCCTGTGCAAAATAGTCTCACCCCGCCCATAGAGTTCTTTAGGGAGTTTAGGCAGTTCTTGGGGTGTGTTTTCTTCTTCAGCATAAAGCCACTGCAAGAGATCTCGCTCCTCTGTCTCATCAGATAAGGTCCCCCATTTTACAAAGGGATTTGCAGGAGCTGCAGGAGGAGCAGATGGCTTTGGAAAATGTTTGGGTGGATGTTTGGGTTGGCCAAAAGAGCGAGGAGACAAAGGCATCTTGGCAAGGTTGAGGCTGTGCTCAATGGAGTATTCCCCCATGCCATTTTATTTTATGGTGAGTTTCAGCGGTTTGGGTCTTGAGGAGGAAGCTTTAGAGGTATGGTCCTATTGCAGGGTAGGGGAAATGTAGGCTCGATTGTTGGGTATGACACATTTGGGTTTTGCACGGAAAGAATTGCAGTGTTGGTAGGGGTCGGGGTCGCCTTGAATGGTGACCTGCTTGCCATTGTGCGGGAGCTTAATGCATTGATGATAGGTTGAGGGGACAACCTTCATGGCGTGGATCCATGGTCTCCCTAGTAGAATATTATAAGCAAGCTCCCGATCAAGGACTTAGCACACCACATCTTTAATTACCGGTCCTACTTGAATGGGTAGGACAACCGTTCCTTTTGTGGTTCTTTCTTCCTCGTCATATGCCTTAATGGTAATTTTCCTCCTTGGATCAACTGCTTGTTCGGAGAACCCCAGTGCAAGGACTAGCTTCAATGTGCAGATATTTAAACCGGCACCCCCATCAATGAGAACCCTCTTGATGCAGTGTTTGTGTATGAATGCGATAATGTGCAGAGGGGTGTTGTGGGGTTGAGATACAGAAAGATCATCTTGCTCAGTAAATGATATGGAATTGGAGGATGTAAGATTGCCTACCATGGTCTAGAACTTCTCTTGGGCAGGTTAGTGGGGACAGTGGTTTCCACTAAGGCTTTCTCAAGAATCTCCTTATGAGAAGGAGATAGACGCAAGAGCTCCAATATAGAAATGTGAGCTGGGGTTTTCTGTAACTGGTCGAGGACATTGTACTGACGGGGGTTGGATGGAGATGGTGACGACCTTGGAGGAACGGTATTGAGTGTGACTTTACCACTATGGGTAATTATACTACAACCAGTTTGGTTAGGTCCTGGTTGTTGGTTGGGTGAGATGACATTGACCTGCGGAATATGTTTAGAAATGCAGTTTATGGTGTAGTCAAATGGAACACTTGCATAGTTAGCATTACTCGTCCCGCTGTTCTGATTTGGCCGGTTACGATTATTGTTGTTGTCATTATTGTTGTTGCCGTTGTTGGTGTGGCCATGGTTGTTGTTGTTGTGGCCATTGTTGTTATATGGCCTGTTATGATTCAGAAGTGGATCCCTGTAGGCCACATGAGTTTCATTGGAGGTATGCTGTTGTGTCCCTCCCTGATTCTGATCCATTATATCTTGAATGACATTTTTGAGGCGGATACAGTTGTTAGTTGTATGTATGCCCCCTTCCTCGGTTATATTCACAATAGTCTGTGTCCTTCCAGTAGGGAGGTTTTACTATAGGCTCGTAATCACTTGTTGGCGGTAGAGAAATTTTGTTGTTAGCCAACAACTTCCGTAGCGTAGATTCTTGAGACTCGCCTAACGGTGTGAATTTTCTTCTTGGGTTTGAATTGTACCAAGATCTAGGCTCCCGAGAGGGTGGTTTGTTGATTGCACCATTGTTTGTGTCTCCCTTAAGAGTGAATATGGGTTGTTGTTTAAGAGCTGCCGCCTTGGTGTCAACTACCCCATCATTGACCACATTCTTGTTCTTTGTCCAAAACTTTGATTTATCCGTTGTGTAATTGGAATTAGGCGTGTCCTTATATAGCTTGAGAGTTCCTTTAGTGATCATAGCTTTTTCAATGAATAGGCCCATTTCAATGACTTTAGAGAATGATGTAGGGCATTGTATCTAAATTTGATAGCTAAGATCTGTATTCAAATTGTGGACAAACATTTCCAATAGTTGCTTCTCAGGTATATCATAAGAACACTTACTAGCTAGCTATCTCCATCGTTGTAAGAAGGTGGCGAATGACTCACCACTCTTTTGTTTAGTATTGCATAGATCTAGCATAGATACCTCGTGTTCTATGTTGTAGGAGAAGTGCGTTATGAATTTATTGACAAGTTCATCAAAAGTTTTGATCCCTGGTGGGAAGCGTGAGAACCACTCCATAGCTTGACCACTTAAGGATCTTGGGAACAGTCTCATCAAGTAGGTCTCGTTGTGAGCTACTTCTAAACATGCGGCATTGAATTCCCGGATATGATCTCTAGGGTCCCCCTTCCCTTTGTATTTGTCAAACTTTGGGACTTCGAACTGAAAGGGGAAGGGTTTCATGACCAAACTTTTGTCAAAAGGATATGGAGCTATATCTTCCAAAGAGTATTGCTTGGAACTTGTACCAGTCTTAAGGTTGGATATTTCTTGTTTTAGACTTTCAATTTGTCATCTCACGTCATCCATAGGAGCATTTTGATCTATGGGTTTCTTGCCTCTATCATTTGCATTCGGGACTGTGTCATTCGTGCCTCTCTCATGATCATCACATCTCCGCTCATGATCATTGTCTACATTTTCCATGATGGAGCTTATGTCAAAGTCTGCGAGGAGTTTGACTCCGAGATTAGCAAGATGGTGGAAGTATTTGTCGGGGTCTTCAAGGAGCACCCTCTCTACCAGGCGTTGGAATTTGCTATCTTGGATGTGCGCTACTAATTCTTCATGAGAAATTTCTTCATCACCACCACGTGGTGGGGCAAGGTGATCAGATGCGTCGGCCATTTCAATCTGCTTGTTGTACTGGGATCAAGTAAGAACCATGCAAGGTGGGGTGGGATGAAGTGGACCAGGATTAGAAATTTTGGCGAGGTGCCGACTGAGACTGTTGTGAATGGGATACCTAGGACAAGATTTGGACAAAGGATTCTCTCGCTCAATGACTTCAAGTAAGATGGTTGACACAAGAGGTTGGCTGCTAGTAAGGGTAGTCGATACCAGTCTTACTGTGTAGGGCTTAATTGTCCAACAAGACTACTAGCAAAGGTACGGTGACCTACTAGACTTACGTGAATTCACTAATGACACAAAACAGGGACCTATGTCGAATTGGTATGGGACAAACTGACTTTGGGACAAGAGGGATTTGGATAGAAAGTGAATGGGACGAGTGACGAAAGAGAGAGACTTGGGTGAAACGGATGAAGACTGATTGCAAGGTTGAATCTGACCTCAGAAAATGAAACTAGGCTGAAATGGGTGCTCCAATCAAGTGAAAATATTTTCTCAAAAATAGGGCAAGTGCTCACTGTCGCATATGCGCAGAAACAAATGCGCAGTAGAAATGAACAAATGCGCCATAAGTCGCAGTATATGCGCAGCTCTGGTTAAGTGCAAATGCGCAGCAACAGTGTGTATATGCGCAGCAACAGTATGTATGCGTAGCAAGTTGTTACAAAAGCGCAGCAAGTCGCGGTATATGCGCAGCAGAAAATAGTATATGTGCAGCTCTGATATTTTTCCAAAATTTTTGGATTTTTCTCTATTTTTGGTATTTTTTGGCTGGAAAAGGTCTTCCTGATATGATATTATGAATTAACAACAAGAAAACACAGCAAGCACAAAGAATATTTTGTAGTTTTTCACTGTTTTTGTAGGTTTTTCGACTCTATTTTGGACTAAATTGAACAAAAGCAAGCACAAAAATCCTAGGCGAGAAATGGATTATAAGGGATTTGGGCCACTAAAACAAGAGGTGTTTAATGCGGGCAACCGTTCAAGTGGTTACACGTGCGGCGGCACTACTCTCCGTTATGGAGTCTCCCAGCCTCAAAGGGTTGCACCTGAGAGGGTTTTGGGGGAGGTTGGCCGTCGGTGTAACATAACAGCACTCGTTGCAGGAAGTTTTCATCTCAAGCACAATTTATTTTAAGTGGCTTGGTAGGGCTTGGCGTTAGCCTGTTACCACTCAGGGTCGTTCCCACTTGGACAAGCGTGCATCCAAGGGCAGGCCCCTCCTAAAGGTTAAACAAATAGAATGACAAATCTGACACTCTGATCACCTAGAAGAGGGGAGAGCATAAACCTATTGTCATTCGAAAGCACAGAATACACTGATTAATCCACCCTAGTTAAAAGTGAAAAAACTAAATGGGCTAATCTATTCAAACACAGAACTTTGAAGTGAGTTTGGCAATATAGCAGTGGTTCAGTTTTAACCTTAGAAGGCAGTAGTGAGTTCAATTTTAAACCGCGTAGCATGAGATTGTTAACTTTGAAATTCTGGTCTCACGATATAGCAATGGTTCATTTTAACTTCAAGATCATTAATGAGTTCAATTTTAAACTGCATAGCACGAGATTGTTAACTTTGAAATTCTAGTCTCACGATATAGCAATGGTTCATTTTAACTTCAAGATCATTGATGAGTTCAATTTTAAACTTAGATAGTAATAACTTGGAAGGTGTTTGCAATGCAAGCAAGAAATAATCCAGTTACTTTCTCCCTAATTAGAACTAGATGAATATTTGGATGAACATCAATTTTACTTTCCCTCAGAAAATGAAATGTGAACTAATTAGATGCAACTACATGGAACTAAACCTGATCCTATCCTGCAAAAACAGCTCTAGCAAACACCTGCGCAAAGGTTAGAGTTAGCAAATTCCCCCAAGAAAGTACTAAAACCTCAGTCTGTTACAAATGCGCAGCTTCAATGATCATATGTGCAGAAATAATCAATAGAAGCGCAACAATAATGAATGCGCTGTAATATTGTATGTATGCACAGTTAAATAGAATAAATGTGCAGTAATAATGTATGTGCAGCAACAGTCTTCAAAAGCGCAGTAAAAAAGAACATATGCACAATATAATCAAAAGCGCCATAACAGTGCGCAAAAGTGCAGCAGAAATACACAGATGCGCAGAAAGGATAGAAGCGCTGTAATAGTATTTATATGCGCCGCAGAAATGTTTAAATGCGCCGAAATAACCTGTGCATGACTCTATGTGACCTGTACAGAACCTGCCTTCAAAAAAAGCTTAGATTTTGATGAGATAAAGGGGCAAATGCCCCACGGTGGGCGCCAAAAATGTAAAGGTAAAACGTGAATCAATCAAATGAATTATATAAGACCCAAACATCAACAGAATAGGAGATAACAAGGAAGATTAAAAGTAAATAGCAATGGATAACACAAAGCAAACCTTCCCTGAAATCGATGCTTTTGTTGTTTGCCTATTACAGTCGTCCTTTCGCAGATGAAGTGAGCCCTCAGAGAGTGCACTCTTTTTAGCTGTTCATAGGAAGTCGATGGTAAATGGCTATGGTGATATGCAATGAAGATGAGCTTCAAAGCAAGTATGTGATCTCAAGCTTGTGGATGGTAAAAGGGTGCCAAAGGTGCGCTGGTGATATTTCTGCAGAGTAACGATGTCAAAAGCTTGGATCAATAGAGTGGAGGGATGAAGCTTCATTTATAGACTTGGAAGAATGGGAATCAACGGTTGAGAGGAGATACGAAGATCAACGGCTAAGGATGGTTGAGGAATGTGCAACCAGTAGAAATGTGACAACTGTCTCAGCTCCATCATGAAAGAGGGGATGTGACAAAATTGATTGGAGAGTTAACTCCATTGACTGAACAGTTAACAGACTTGATTGATCAGGTAGAAGAGTGGATTATGGAACTGACTGAATTGATTGAGGAATTGACTCAATTGACAGGTTAGTTAACACTTTTGATTGATTAGTTAACTAACCTCTGATTTGAGAAGAAATAGGCCATGTGGGTGAGGGAAAATAAGATAATTAAATATTAAATATATTTAATTACATGTGCAACCTGATGAGGTGGACAAGGTGAGGTGGAAAAGATGAGGTGTAAAGGTGAGGTGGATTTTTGCATTTAGAACTTAGGATAGAGGAATTTGGATTAATTAAATAATTTATGATTATTTAATTATGTAGGACATTTAGAAGAATTTTAATTAAATAAATTAAATTTATTTAATTATGGAATAGTGAATCAATTAAATAAATTTGGAATATTTATTTAATTAATAGAAGAATGGAATAAATATTTAGAATATTTATTTAGGATGATTTGTGTCATTTTTAGACGTATACAGATAGCAATACGAGTATCCGGAGTGGAAAATGAAAGACTCACATACTTGTTTATCAAAGGATTGAATGAGAAACTAGGAAACTTGGTAGGAGCCCTTAAACCCACTAACCTTGATGATGCCATAGAGATGGCCATGCAATTAGAACAAACCCACTCCTCTTAAACATACACCAAACCATTTCACAAAAAGGGGAAATTTGACAAGACACCATATCATAAGGGTGAAAGGAAGACTAAAGAACCATGTTGCCAATGTGGGGAACCTTGGGAAAGGGGTCATATGTGTCAAAACTTAAGAAACTTAAAAGACAAAGGCCTATGTTTTAAATGTAAGGAAAAATGGGAAAGGGGTCACAAATGTGGGCAAATCCATGTCATAGAATCCCTACCCGACAATGAAGAAATAGAAAACCCATCCAAATGAAGACATTATGAGAACCAAGAAAAGGTCACCTTGGCTGCCATATCTAATGTATCTAAGCATCATCCATTTAGGCTTAGAGGCAGCATTAAAGGGCTACTCATAACTTTATCGATGAATCATTAGTCAAAAGAATGAAACTAGAACCCCAAGGTTTTGAAGGTTTTGATGTATCCCTAGTTGATGGTTCCACTAGGGAATGCTCCAAAAGGTTATCTAAGTTTAAGTTTGGGTTAGGGAGACACCCCTTTGAAGATGACTTTTACGTAGTAAACATGGGAGACATAGATGTAATTCTCGGTACACCTTGGTTGTGTTCTCTAGGACGTGTCACATTAGATTTTCCCAAATTAGAACTTACCTTTATGAAACAAGAAGAAAAAGTTACCCTGCATGGGTTATCAGATGGATCACCTCGTGTAGTCTCCTCTAAAACAATGGAAAGAATTTTTAGGCATAACCCAATGGAGTGGGCAGCCCAATGTCTAGTTCTAAACAAATCCACCCCCGAAGGAAAAGCCATTCACATAGATATTCAACCTATTCTAAAGAAACATAAAAAGGTGTTCGATGACATTCCTCCCAGTCTACCTCCCAAAAGGGAATTTGAGCATATGATTGAAATGGAGAAAGACTCCAAACCCGTTATTACCACCCCCTATAGACACCCCCAAAAATTTAAGGAGGAGATAGAAAAAAAAATAAATAGCTTTTAGAAATGGGGCATATTCAGCCAAGCTCTAGCCCATTTGCCTCTTCAGTAGTATTAGTCAAAAAGAAGGATGGGACCATGAGAATGTGTGTAGATTATAGAGCTCTCAATAAGCAAACCATCAAAAATAGATATCCCATACCTCGGGTGGATGAATTAATAGATGAACTACATGGGGCAAAGTATTTTTCTAAGATTGACCTAAGATCAGGCTACCACCAAATACGCATGAGCGAAGAAGATATCTCAAAAATGGCATTTAGATGTCATTATGGCCACTTTGAGTTCTTAGTCCTACCATTCGGGCTAACCAATGCCCCGACAACCTTCCAGTCATGTATGAACCATACCTTTTGGAAGAAACTAAGGAAGTTCATCCTAATCTTCTTTGATGACATACTAATATATAGTAAAACTTGGGAAGAGCACTTGAAACATATTGAAGAGGTTTTGTCCATGCTAGAACAAGAATCCCTTTATGCCAAAGCCTCAAAATGTGAGTTTGGGATGGAATCTAGATTCTTTACTTAGGGCACATAATTAGTGCCGAAGGAGTTAAGGTGGATGAGGAGAAGATCAAGACCATAAGGGACTAGCCTAGACCAAGGACTTTAACTCACTTAAGAGGATTTCTAGGTCTATGCAGTTATTGTCGAAGGTTTGTGAGAAATTTCTCCAAGATTGCATCACCTTTATCCAACCTAACAAAGAAAGGACTATTCCAATGGAATGATGCTGCTAAAAAAGATTTTGAGGAATTGAAGAATGTCATGAGCACGTGTCTGGTGTTGGCCATACCTGACTTCTCTTCACCTTTTGAATTGGAATGTGATGCCTCCGGTGAAGGTATTGGCGCAGTCTTAATGCAAAATAGGCACCCCATAGCATTTGAAAGTCTCAAGTTGACGGTTGCGGAAAGATTATGTTCTACTTATGATAAAGTGATGTTGGCCATAATGCATGCCTTGGCCAAATTCTACCAATATCTTGTATGTGGGAAATTTGCCATCAAAACGGATCACAATAGCCTACAGCACTTCCTTAAACAACATGATTTAAATGATAGACAACAAAAATGGGTTAGTAATCTCCAAGCATATAACTTTGCTATTAGTTACATAAAAGGGAAAAATAATGTGGTAGCCGATGTCTTATCAAGAAGATCACACTTATGTGCCATATCATGCATATCACCTAGATGGAAGAACTTGATTATAGCAGAGTATGTAAAGGATCCCTTCACGAATAACATAATGGAGGGACATGTGGAAGATGATGGTTATATAGTTAAGGAGGATCTCATCCTATATAAGGATCAAATATATTTGGCTGCAGGGTCCAAGATGAAGGACCAAATCATCTAAGAGTTTCATGATAGCCCACTTGTGGGACACCAAGGCTACTACAAAACCTATAAACAAGTTCATGAAAAATTTGCATGTAAAGGTCTAAAGAAGGATGTACTCCAATATGTACAAGAATGCGCCACTTGCCAAAGGAATAAAATAGAGCACACGCATCTTGTTGGTTTATTGCAACCCTTACCTATACTGAAGCAAAAATGGAGTAGTGTCACCATGGATTTTATTACCAGACTCCCTAAGGTACAAGAGAAAGATTGCATTTATGTGGTTGTAGATAGGTTTACCAAATATGCACATTTCATGGCCATATCTTGTGACTATAAAGCACCTCATGTAGCTGAGTTGTTTTTCAAGGAAATATTCTGACTCCATGGTCTACCACAAAACATAATTAGTGATCGGGACAACAAGTTTATGAGTCTCTTTTGGCAAGAATTGTTCAAATTGGCAGGCATGCAACTTACACCAAGCACAAGTTATCATCCACAAATGGATGGTCAAACAGAAATTGTAAACAAATGGATTGAAGGATATCTCTGAAACTATGTCACCAGACAACAAAAGGCATGGATTAAATGGTTATACCTTGGAGAACATTGCTATAATACAACACATCATATGTCAATTGGGATGAGCCCATTTAAGGCTCTATATGGATATGATCCCACTTCATTTAGGAACTTGATGCTCCCAGATAGTCGAAGCCCCAAAGAAAAGGACTTCATCCAGCAACATGAAGACATCATGAGGGTACTTAGAGATAACTTACATCATGCTCAAAATTAGCAAAAGATATCTGCTGATTGAAAGCATGTGGAGAGAACATTTGAAGCCAGAGACATGGTATTCTTGAGGTTGCAACCCTATAAGCAATCGCCCTTAAAATCTAATGGTGCGGAAAAGCTTAAACAACGATTTTATGGACCCTATAAGGTAACAAGAAAGGTAGGCAAGGTTACATATGAATTGGAGTTGCCAATGAACAGCAAGATCCATAATGTGTTCCACGTCTCCAGACTTAAGAAGGTACTTGGTCAAAAGGTCACCCCATGCGAAGATCTACCACCTTTAGAGGATGAAGGCCAATTAATTCTAGAACCTGAGAGGATATTGGGTACCAGCGAAAGGAAATTAAGGAATAGAACCATAATGGAGTACCTTATCAAATGGAAGAACCTTCCTGAGGATGATGCCACATGGGAAGGACAAGAAATTTTCCAAAATCCAAACATTGCTTGAGGACAAGCAATTTCAAGAGGGGAGTCCTATGATGATTCTGATAGTTCAATAAGCTCTGAGAATTTCTTCCTAGCATTCCCTCTATCTTCCATACTTAGCCAAATTTAAGGACAAGAAGAAAAAGACAAATTAGAGAAGAAGACAAAATAGAGAAAAGACAAATATTTAACAAATGGTGAGATTATCCCAAAGGGCTGATTCTTGAAGAGGTACAGACATTTAGAATTGGTGTGACCCTTGCCAAAAGTCATCAATGTAAGATATAAATCACAAGGAAATCAATTGCAAAAGCAACAAACAATCTGCATATCAATATCAATCAAACAGAGTAGACCACAAGAAGTAAACAGAGATCTCCAGCAAACAACATCAATTACCTAATTTATAGCCATTATCAAATCACAAGGAAACCAAGCAACAATCAGGATTATTCTCACTTTCAGTGCATAAATAGCAGGTTATAAGGAGCATTGAGAAGCAATACTGCAAACATTAAATCAGTCAAGGAACCTAAGTATATTATCTGCCATTAAGGACATCTATAGTCCTATATCCTCCATCTAAATCAGGTATGACATCATGTTTGCTTTGTTGTTACAATATATTTCCAAATGCATTCTATTGAGTATAGATAAATGGATCTTCTTTTTAATAAGTAAGATATGACATGACCAATATTTGATGCATAATGAAACAATACCAATAGCTATTAGTAATAGCATGAAGTTATAAATCATGAATTGTTTAAATGATGCATTGCTTTATATGGATGGAATAGCAGCCAATATAGTTGGATCATGTAATTATTATAGAACATTCATGTACATTATCAAGATGATCTAGAAGAAAAGGTTAAATGATCATACTAAATGAGTTTAGGAAAGAAATATGATAAGTTAATAATGAAGGAGAGATTAGAAATAGAGGTTCATGGCCCATCAATCTAGATCCCAAGGATTGAGACAAAGGGAAAGGAGGCAAGGCAACATGGTATTTTGGTTGATGCCTGATTTGGTCAAGAGAACCTTATGGGCTAAAGACCCAATAGGCCTTATGATGCAGAGCATATAGGTAATAGTTGATGAAGTTCAATCAATGAACCTAGACCTCAATGCTTCCTTCTAGAGGTTTAAAAGGTGATGTGTTTACAAGCCTACACAAGGCTGTTGAAGGAACTAACCTAGCCTAAGACCACACCCTGGGTCCAATCACACAGGCTATTCAACCTTCTTTTGGGGAGTCACTACTCTACCCAACTCATAGGCACAATACACCTTCAAGGCTTACAACCTACTACCAAATGCTCCACCAACAGGGACTTCAAACATTAATTAACATATACTGGTCTAGGACATGAATGATACAAGGTCTTTGACCCAAAATCTAAATTCTATATCAAGGAGAACAGTTAACAACAAACTGTCTCTTGACTGTCCTAAAAAAATAGTGTTTAAAGATGGATCATTCCTTGTAGTCCTAGAGAGTGACTAGCACAAGGATAACTCTTGAAATCCACTAAAGACTAACTAAACTCATTTCATATCCAAAGACCCAATATGATCATGTGATCTTACATCCACATGCAAGTCTGTACTGCTCCAGGGGCGTACAGAGACAGCAGACTGTCTTTTTCTTGACAGAGGCCTAATTTGAAGGCAATGTGAAGGAAAGTGCATCAACTCTGCATGCACATGATCCACCAAGCTCTTGCACTAGTCAGTTTCCATCTTCCAACACAAAATCCACCATGTATTTGTCAAAACAATCGACTGTTTTTACCTTCATGCTATTGTCCACCATTGATTTCTCAACTAGTCACTGTGAAGACTAGCTAGATACATGCCAAATGCTTTGGAGAGGAGCATTCAACCTGCAAGACAATAAAAAATATAGAACCTAGCCTGCCTTCCTCCATCTCACCTAAAAAATGTATGATCACATTCAGAGGATAGAGGAAGAATGATTCATTTTGTCCAAAACCCTAGCTATGGAGGGTTAAAAACCAATTCACACAAAATGGACTCAAACAAAGCAACAAAAATGTTTCAAAGACTCTAAATAGATTCAAATGGAAGGTATTTCAAAGACCTAACATATTTCTCAAAAATCAGCTCCTAAACTATCTGTACCTGACCGTACAGTATGACTGTTTCTAAAAAAAGCAAAAAAACATAGTTTTTACCTTCTAAAACTCCTCTCCTTTATTCATGGCGGCATGTTCATACAATATATTGTTTATAGAAATTTTTGGTAACCTTTCCACTTCCCTTCTACCCGTACAACTACCCATGAAAGGTAGTGAAATGTTGGAAAATGTTTTTTCTTCAAAAATACTAAGTTTCAAAAGAGAATACCTAGAAAATAGGCCTAAACTAACTCTAAAATGGACTAGTCAATTAAAATGAACTAAGTCCTTATTACATAGCATGAGAATGGCTTTCTAAGCCTTAGAGGAAATAAAAAATAACAAGACCACAAAGCATGACATAGTCAAAAATGACTAAAACTGGAAGCTCCTGCACCATACTCCCCCTGTGGGAAAAACTCAAGTCCCTTGAGTTTCCAATTGTTGAAGTGTCATGCCATGCTTCAAGATATCTGCTTCAGTCATCTAGGTGGCCTCTGAATTAGGAAGATCCTTCCATTTCACCAAGTAGTCTTTATAGACACCTCTATGAGTCTTCTTAACAACTTTGGAATCCAGAATGTACTCTAACTGTAAAGGTTTGCTTGGAGGAAAATCCTTGATCCAATCAGCATCTTCAGCCACCACATCTAATCCACTTTCACCAGGCAATGGAGTTCTAAAAGGAAAAAGATCACAAACATTAAAAATTGGAGAGATACCAAGGTTAAATGATAACTCAATCTCATATGCATTTGGACCGAATTTGTGCACTATTTTGCATGGCCCAATCTTCTTCATCAGGAGTTTAGTTGGTTGACCCTTTGGCAACCTTTCCTTTCTTAGATATGCCATAACTAAGTCTCCAACTTTGAATTGCACTTCTCTTTTCTTTAAATCTGCCTTTTCCTTGTACTTTGTGACTGATTTTTCTAGTTGCAACTTGACTTGATCATGGACTATTTTCATGGAGGCAGCAAACTCTTCACCAAGTGCACTCCTTCTATCCATCCTTGGAGATCCTTTAGTTCAAGTGGCCCTCTTGGATGAGAGCCATAAACTATCTGAAAAGGACTTTTACCAGTGCTCCTATTCCTTGAATCATTGTAGGCATATTCAGCCTGACTGATAACCAAGTCCCATGCCAAACCATGCTGCTTTGTAAGGCATCTAAGAAGGTTTCCAAGTGATCTATTAACCACCTTAGTCTGACCATCAGTTTTTGGATGGTAGGCTAATGAAAAGGACAACTGTGTGCCCAACTTCTTCCACAAGGTCCTCCAGAAGTGACCTACAAACTTAGAATCTCTATCAGTTACAATGGACAATGGTAAACCATGTATCCTTACTACCTCTCTGAAAAATAGACCTGCAACATGAGATGCATCATTTGTGCATTTACATGGCACAAAATGAGCCATCTTGCTGAACCTATCAACAATAACAAACACACTATCCACCCCTCTGGCTGTCCTGGGTAACCCAAGTACAAAATCCATGTTGATACTTTCCCAAGGTCTGTTGGGAATAGGAAGGGCCTGGTATAGACCTGCATTTGAAGGCACACCCTTGGCCCTTTGACAGATTGCACAACTAGCTACATACTTCCTCAAATCTGATTGCACCTTTGGCCAAAAATAGAACCTTGTGACTTGTTCTAGTGTCTTGTCTAAGCCAAAATGTCCTCCTAAAGAGCCATTATGCTTCTCCTTGATGATGTTGTCCCTCATGGAACACTTATGAACACACAACAAATTGCCCTTGAACAAGAGACCTTCCTGCAAAATAAAATCTGCATACTCTCCATGGAATGTGTTAGCCAAGTTCACACAAACATCATAAGCCTCTTTGAAATCTGAGTCTTCTTTATACAACTCCTTTAAATAGTCAATGCCCATGCTTTCTAACTGAATTTCATGAACAAGAAGTAACCTCCTACTCAATGCATCAGCCACCTTGTTAGAAACACCTCTTTTATGTTTAATTGTGAAAGTGTAAACTTGTAGTTGTTCCATCCATTTAACATGTCTATGGTTCAATTTTTCTTGATTGTTTAGAAATCTTAAAGCATGATTGTCAGTAAACATAATAAATTCTTTGGGCAGCAAATAATGTCTCCATTTCTTAAGAGCTTGCACCATTGCATAGAGTTCTAAGTCATAGGTAGAATACCTTTGCTTGGCTTCATTCAACTTTTCTAAAAAGAATGCCACCGATGTCCTTCTTGACTGAGAACAACACCAATAGCTTGCTGACTTGCATCACACTCGACAACAAACACCTTATCAAAATCAGGAAGTACTAAAGTAGGTAACTCAGCCACCTTTGTTTTCAACAACTCAAAACTATCATCGGCTTCCTTTGTCCATTGGAATCTACATTTGACTCCACCCTTGATGGTGTTGAGGATGGGAGCACTAATGTGACTGAAACCTCTGATAAACTTCCTATAGAAAATTGCCAATCCATGGAAACTTCTCACATCTCCCACTATTTTTGGGGTAGGCCAACTGAGAATAGCCTCAACCTTAGAGGAATCCATCTTCAAACAGCCATTAGAAATGACAAATCCAAGGTATACAAGTTCAATTTTCATGAACTCACATTTCTCTAAGTTGATCATCAACTTGTGTTCATGTAACTTCTCCAACACCTGACCAACATGCTTCACATGCTCTTCTCTTGTCTTGCTGAAGATTAGTATGTCATCAAGATAAACAATAACAAATTTACCAATGAATTCAACTAATACCTCATTCATCAGGTGCATAAATGTACTTGGAGCATTGCTAAGACCAAATGGCATAACAAGCCATTCATAAAGACCTTCATTGGTCTTGAAAGTGGTCTTCCATTCATCTCCCTGTCTGATCCAGATTTGATGATATCTAGATTTCAAATCTATCTTTGAATAGTAGCATTATCCTCGAAGATAATCCAGAAGATCTTCAATCCTTGGCATTGGGAAACTGTACCTTATGGTGATCTTGTTGATGGCCCTGGAATCTGTGCATAGCCTCCACTTTCCATCCTTCTTAGGAGCAAGTACACTTAGAACTGCACAAGGACTTAAACTCTTCCTAATCAGCCCTTTCTCCAAGAGATCTTGAATTTGCTTTGCCACCTCTTCATTTTGCTGTGGTGTCAGTTTATAGGAAGCCTTGTTAGGCAATGTAGCACCAGGTATTAAGTCAATTTGATGACTAATATCCCTCATGGGTGGTAAGGAGGTGGGAACTTCCTCTACCACAAGGTCTTGATACTTATCTAGAAGTTGTTGCACTTCCAATGGAATCTCCTTCTATTTTTGATCTTGCTGATCTGATCCACTCTTGACCAAAGCATACCCCTGGTTATCATTCTCCTTTAAGAGGTTTAGGAACTCTTTGCCATTCACCAACATGACACTGCTGTCATTTTTCTTCCCCCTAGGCTACTCCAACATAGGATCCATCTTGTATGGTCTTCCATTCTTGGTGATGACATAAGTGTTCTTCTCACCATCATGCTGAGCTTTAACATCATACTGCCATGGACGGCCAAGAACTAGGTGACATGCATCCATAGGGATGATTTCACATAGCACTTTGTCCTTGTAGTCACCAATTGCAAATTCAACCCAAGTTTGTTCTTCCACCATGAAACTTTGGTTCTTATTCAACCAAGAAATCTTGTGAGGACTGATATGAGGCAGCCTCTTCAACTTGCACTTTTCCACCATCTCAGTGGATACCACATTCTCAGTAGATCCTGAATCTACTATGATTTTGCAAAGCTTCCCATAGGCTAGGCCTTGGGTTCTAAAAAGGTTCTTTCTCTGAGGCGGCTCTTGTTTCAATGGCACCTTCAACATGGACCTTTTGATCATCATACTCTTTCCATCTAGAACAGGTGTAGCACTTCCCATTGGTGAATTCACACTCTCACAATCATCATCGTTTACCAACTAATTTCTCTTTCCATTGTCATGAGAGTTGTTGGCTTTCCCTGGGTATTTGTTCATTGTATGGCCAACTTGGTTGCAGCCATAACACCTTCCAATGAAGACTCCTGGTCCTCTACCTCCTCCACCATTTCTGCCCCTGCCATTAGGACTTCTCCAACCTCTGAAGCCTCCTCTATGCTCTGTTTCTGGTGATGTTTCTTGCCGACTGTTATTTTTAGTTTTGTTGAACTGTCCATGACCAAAATTGCCTCTTCCTCTTTGGTTTCTGCCACCTCTACCTCTGGCACTTTGTTCACCCTTCCTTCTCAGCTTTTTCTCTACTCTGGAGGCCAATAAGAAGCATTCATCCACTATTTTTGGTAACACTAAACTGATCTCATCTTACAGATTGTATTTTAGTCCATTTAGGTACTTAGCCACCATCCCTTTTTCATCTTCATTATGATTGGCCCTCATACTGAGTATATGAAATTCTTCTATGTAGGCAGCCACATCCATGTCTTTTTGTCTCAAATTCTAAAATCTCCTTATGATTTGAATCTCATAGTCAGGTGGCATGAACTTGCTTCTGAGCATAGCCACCATTCTACTCCATTTAGTGATAGGACTCTTCCCAATCTTCTCCCTCTCACTTTGCATATAGTTCCACCACACAAGTGCAAAACCTCTTAGCCTTGTCTTGGCAAACTTAACCTTTTTTCTGTCATTGAACTCCTTGTAATCAAAGAAGTTGCACATAGCTTCTATCCAATTGGTGAGAGCATCTCCATCCAACTTGCCATGAAAGGTAGGCACATCCATCTTGGGATCACCACTATCTCCATGAGTACCTCTAAGTGCATTCAAGAAAGCTTTATGTTCTGCATATATGTCCTACTCTGGAGAACTCTCTTCTGCCTCTACTTCTTCATTCATGTCAGAAGAACTTTCCTCTTCTTTGGTCTTGCCCTTAGACTTCTTTTCTTCTTGCAATCTTGCTTCAACCATCTCTTCCACCAACTTCTTGATGGAATCTTGACTCATTGTCTTGGGAGGCATTATACTAGCCTCTGTTTCAATCTCCTTGTCTGACATACACTGTTTCCAATCAGAATATTGGCTCTGATACCAATATGATGTAGAGCATATAGGTAATAGTTGATGAAGTTCAATCAATGAACCTAGACCTCAATGCTTCCTTCTAGAGGTTTAAAAAGTGATGTGTTTACAAGCCTACACAAGGTTGTTGAAGGAACTGACCTAACCTAAGACCACACCCTGGGTCCAATCACATAGGCTATTCAACCTTCTTTTGGGGAGTCACTACTCTACCCAACTCATAGGCACAATACACCTTCAAGGCTTACAACCTACTACCAAATGCTCCACCAACAGGGACTTCAAACATCAATTAACATATACTAGTCTAGGACATGAATGAGACAAGGTCTCCGACCCAAAATCTAAATCTTATATCAAGGAGAACGGTGAACAGCAAACTGTCTCTTGATTGTCCTAAAAAATAGTGTTTAAAGATGGATCATTCCTTGTAGTCCTAGAGAATGACTAACACAAGGATAACTATTGAAATCCACTAAAGACTAACTAAACTCATTTCATATCCAAAGACCCAATATGATCATGTGATCTTACATCCACATGCAGGTCCGTACTGCTCCAGGGGTGTACAGAGATAGAAGACTACCTTTTTCTTGACAGAGGCCTAATTTGAAGGCAATGTGAAGGAAAGTGCATCAACTCTGCATGCACATGATCCACCAAGCTCCTGCACTAGTCAGTTTCCATCTTCCAACACAAACTCCACCATGTATTTGTCAAAACAATTGACTGTTTTTACCTTCATGCTGTTGTCCACCATTGATTTCTCAACTAGTCACTGTGAAGACTAGCTAGATACATGCCAAATGCTTTGGAGAGGAGCATGCAACCTGCAAGACAATAAAAAATATAGAACCTAGCCTGCCTTCCTCCATCCCAGCTAAAAAATGGATGATCACATTTAGAGGATAGAGGAAGAATGATTCATTTTGTCCAAAACCCTAGCTATGGAGGGTTAGAAACCAGTTCACACAAAATGGACTCAAACAAAGCAACAACATTTCAAAGACTCTAAATAGATGCAAATGGAAGGTATTTCAAAGACCTAACATATTTCTCAAAACTCAGCTCCTGAACTGTCCGTACCTGGCTGTACAGTACGACTGTTTAAAAAAAAAGCAGAAAAACACAATTTTTACCTTCTAAAACTCCTCTCCTTTATTCATGGTGGCATGTTCATACAATATATTGTTTATAGAAAGTTTTGGTAACCTTTCCACTTCCCTTCTACCTGTACAACTGCCCATGAAAGGTAGTGAAATGTTGGAAAATGTTTTTTCTTCAAAAATACGAAGTTTCAAAAGAGAATACCTAGAAAATAGGCCTAAACTAACTCTAAAATGGACTAGTCAATTAAAATGAACTAAGTCCTTATTACATAGCATGAGAATGGCTTTCTAAGCCTTAGAGGAAATAAAAAATAACAAGACCACAAAGCATGACATAGTCAAAAATGACTAAAACTGGAAGCTCCTGCACCACTTATCTCAATGTTGGTCCGTAGGACCCCACGGGGATAAGTTTCCCATTGTCTCATGTTGGTTAAAGGGACCCCGCGGGGTAATGGATAGGCCCTTGTCTAATGTTGGTCTAGAGGACCCCACAAGGCAAGGGATGGGCCTTTGATTTGGGTTGGTCTCCAATCAAAGGAATGGAATATGGACCCCATGGTTGTACCTCCTATAGGCCCTTTCTCGTGGGAAAGTGGATTGATGGGAATGTAGACCTAAGTATAACTCTCTCAATTGATATGTGTAATAGTTATAGTGAAAGTATAATACATATGGGTTATGTTTATAAAGTTTGAATTAAGATTTCTTATGGTTTATTATGATTAAAATAGAAGAATTGGATTCTAATGTACTCTTTTTGCAAGTTGAAATTGTGTTCAAGGTTGCAAAATTTTGGCTTGTGAAAAGGGGACATTACAGCGCTGGATTCACATAGTCCATCTATTGCACTAAGAAAGCAAGAAGAGGACTAATTAAGAGCGCTTTTACATGGAAATAGTTAGAAACGCTCTGTAATTATAGCTATATTTTTAGACTATGCACCATTCTACTCTTACTCACAACAAAGTTTGTTTACAATCATGCGTACATATTTCTTTTACTCCACTTTATTATAGGATTTGAGAGTGAAAATGATGGACTAATACTAGGGAGTAAAAAAGGGAAAATAAAATACCAGTTGTTAAAAAATAATTGCATATATTCTAGATACTCCCTGTAGATTAGGAAAACAGATGAGGTTAGAAATACAAACTAAAATGCATAAAACATAGAGTTATACCTCACATGCAAACCCAATCCCATCAAGGGAGTAAGGAGCCTTTGCACCCAAACAAGCTCCGAAGACCAAGATGATCCCTAGACAAATGGATTCCAATGTGGAATGCTCATTCAAGTTGTGCAACTCACTAGCTCAAGAGTGATTTTGGCATTATTAATTTGCATAGACTTAGCTTCTTGAAAATGGCTTGGGAGAGGCTCTATTTATAGACTTTTGGAAGGGGTTTTGGTCCAAGGGTGGAGATTGATTGGAAAGATCAATGGTGGAGGATGGAGATGATATGGAGGGCCTGGATCTAATCTTGGAGAATGGATGGTTATGAATAAAAGTGATTCTTTTATTCATTTTGGGGAAGGGGAAATTATTAAATAAGTTATGGGGGGAAGACTATTCCCAAATAAAAGATTCATGGGGGGAAATACAAATGAATTAAATATTCATTTGGAGGGAAATAGAGGTATAGGCATGGGAAAATTAATTATTTATTGTGATGTGGGATTTTAGGTGGATTTGTCCCCATTTCTTTATTTGGAAAATGTGGAAAATTGGGTTAAACTATGTTTGACCATCCTAATGAGGGGTTTAGGCTTAATTAAACAGTGATTTTATTTAATTAACCCTAAGGCTAGAATAAATGGGCTAGATTAATTAGTTAACATGATTTTAACTAATTAATTAAATTTAGTGGCAAAAGGGGAAAATGATTTAGTAAATATTGCATATTTACTAAATTCATTTGGCTAGGTTTAAAACTATTGAATTAATGAAATTAATTCAATTGTCTAGGATAAATTGATAAGAAATGGGGTAATGAAGGGATAATTAATTAAATAAAAATTTAATTAATTGGATTAGAAGGGAAATTGACATGATTATGGATATCGGAAGTCCGTTTGGTGGTCTAGACATTTTTAGGTGTCTACATTTACCCCTCTTTGACATGGCATTAGGACCTAGTAGGGAAGTGGGGTCAGGTCGAAGAAAAATATGCCCCAGCTACCAGGAAGGAATAAGATGGATAGGGGATGCCCCCTCGAGAGGTTGGCGGGAAAATAAAAATTTTCCAGGTGAGCTCTCGAAAGGATGTGACGAGAGTGAAGGTTGGATAGGGGACGGAAATAGAGGATGACAGGAAGAAAAACGGAGAAAAAAGGTTAGGATTTGCACCCTGGGGGGAAAGAAGGATGACATGGCCCACTATATAAGGAAAAGTGGGCCCTAAGAGTGCCACATTTGCACACTTTGGCCTTAGAGAAGAAGAAGCGAAGGAGAGATGGCTGACCACAACCCCTAGTTCCTGCGACTTCGACACATCTCTGAGCGGTTCCGAGAGTTTGGTTGGGCACCCGGCGCTGGACCCCTAGTAGGCCCTAATCCTAACTTTGTAATTTTCTCGTTTGTCATGCATTTTTTTAGGGTTTTAGTGGTCGGGATTAAGCTCGTAGCGCCAAGGGCAAGGCGGATTAGCGCCATCCTCTGGATTGGCGCTATTTGCCCAGGTAGGGTACTGCGATTTTTTCACCATTGAGTGGGTGTTTTAGCTCTATCCTTTGGATTAGCACCATTTTGCCAGGGATATATTTCAGGCGTTTTGACGCCAAATGGGTGTTAAAGTGGCGCTATTGTCTACAATAGTGCCATCGTGGGAATTAGCACTATACTTTATGCTAGCGCTATCGGAAGAATTGGCGCCATTCAGTGAATTAGTGCCAAAAGTAGGATTATTTTTTAGATTGGTGCCAAAAATAGCGTGCAGTAGCACTATTTGTTCGATTGGCGCCAAGAATAGTGCACAGTAGCGCTATACTATGGATTAGTGCTATGGGGAAGAAATTTTAGCGCCATTTTGAGAAATGGCACAGGGGTTGTCTGTTTGCATGCCTCCTGATGCTGGCTTGTTTTAGACACTTAGAAGAAGAGGAAGATTGATTTTAGAAGAAGATAGGTTGGCATCTAACCATAATGTTGCGTATGCAGGATACAGAGCGGTTTATATTACAGTCACAGGAGCGACGAGTTCCTGCTGTGATGGCGTTATTTGATGGTTTTGATGATACCGCAAAGGCGCAGTTAGCGAGTTTGGGGCTTCTGACGGTGGTGTCGATGCCCGTGTTGCAAGCTCATAGAGCTCTGATGACCGCCATGGTAGAGCGATATCGGACAGAGACGTGCAGTTTTTTATTACCGATGGGGGAGATCACTATTACACTTGAGGATGTTTATTGCATCCTCAAGTTACCTATCCACGGTCGACGTGTCAAATATGACACGAAGACCGGGCGGAGGGCATTGGTGAGAGTTTTTGGTGCAGATCGGCTTGTTCTCTCTCATAATGAGAGAGATGGATTATGAGGTGACATTGGTTGCAGGTGGAGATCCATTTACCTTGTTCCTATGCGCGTTGATAGGAGGTGTGGTGATGCCTGATAGGTGAGGCAGGGGTTTTCCAGTTGGTTGGGGAGGGGTGATAGAGGCGATGGTGGTGCATGGGACTGTCTTCGCCTGGGGGCCATTGATGCTGGCGTAGCTATATCATGAGATGCACACAGTCGCCTATCTAGATGATAGGGCCTTATCTGCTGGTGTAACGCTGCTGCATGTATGGACTTGGGAGCACATCCCTGTCACTCAGCTGGACTGTGGATATTATCGGTGGTAGTTTGAGGCCTTTGTGTTTCTATACCGAGATGCAAAGTACACATATAAGGGCTGGGTGCAACATTGGCGGCATATGCTGGATGACGTGATTAGTGTGGTGTGGCGAGCCTACATTGGTTGTGAGGAGTGGCCAGATGACATTATTCATCTTCCATACACTTTTTAGCAGAGGTATCTGATGGGTCGAGGAGACCATTGCATCGAGATGTACCTGCCCTCACGGGTTATGTGGTAGTTTGGGTTGGTCCAGGACACCCCTCAGTAGATGGCCATATATGTGCGGACCCCATGGCATAGACCCTACTGGCCTGCACCCCTACAGCCACAGGTGGCTCTAGAAGACTTTGCAGCGCTCTGGCCAGTGCAGTGGGATTGGAGGAGTACAATGAGAGATGCAGGGACCATAGCTACGTATGATATCTGGTGGCATATGCATTGGCCTATGCGGTTGACGGATCCAACAGAGGAGGCAACAGGTTCAGGGGGGATGACTCAGATGGTGGAGATGACCCTGATGGGGGGGATCAGGCAGAGGGGGATATGGTGGTGGAGGACTTCCTTGTGGAGATTGGGGATGACAGAGAGGAGAGAGTGATTGGGAGAGATGGCCAGCCGATAGATGTGTTGGCGGTAGTGGCAGCAGGACAGGGACAGGCACAGCAGGGACAGGCAGAGTAGGTTTCGGCACAGCAGGTGCCTGCAGAGTAGGTACAGGTTGGATCGAGGCAATGATCGAGAGTACCCCAATGGGACGGAGGGTAGCCGAGAGCAGAGGAGGGTGACCTACATCCACCACAGGAGGGGCGGCGACGGGTTGGTGGTCATGATGCAGAGGCAGGGACTTCGGGGATAGCTGTGGAGGCCGAGGCTGAGGCTGAGAGGCGTGCGTCTCGTCAGAGGCGACGGGACGAGGAGGAGGAGATGGAGACTCTACGGGCACAGGTGGCCAGCCTAGAGGAGGCATTAGAGGGCCGTGAGGTAGAGTCAGTATAGTTGCGGGGGACCCTAGCATTGTTAGATGGGGCAGATGGACAGGTGGCTGCGTTGCAGGCACAGTTGGCCCAGGCGCGGGGTGATATAGAGGCTTTGACTGCAGAGCGAGATGCAACACTTGGCAGAGCATAGTGGGCAGAGACTACATTAGGTAGTCTATAGGCTTCAGGTGGTGGACTTGCCCTAGTTTTGACAGGGATGCAGGCTCAGTTGTCTCAGGCGCAAACACAGACTTATCAGCTGCAGACATAGTTGAGTCAGGCACAGGGAGATGTGGCAGAGGCTAGAGCTCGTGTGGAGTACTACAGGGGGCTATATTATGTAGCCGTGCCAACAGAACAGCGTGCTTCGAGGTACAGCCAGGTCAGTAGGTCAGGGGCATCGAGATCTCATAGGTCAAGATCTATTCAGTCGATTTAGCAGATGATGCCTCCTCCCTCACATGTGCCTCAGCAGGTCCCTCAGGTGCAGGTATAGCCACCGCCGCAGTCACAGCCACCGACAGGTTCATAGGCTCGACCAGGATCAGAGTCTCCCACTCCATCAGAGAGGGGATCCTCTATGTGATGGCCCTATCATGATATCCCTTGGAGCCATTTTTGTATCAGGACATTTATTTTTGGATGGATGTGTGAGCGATGTACATTTTTTGCAGTGATTTATATATGATGCGAGGCTTTTTGATGGCTTATGATGCTTATGATTATGATACTTTATTATGATGATGTCTATGCGATGGATGCAATATTTCTTTATGCATGTTATATGCTATGGTTGTTTAATGTTTATGCAAAGATGTTTTGATGTTATGGATGTATTTATAATGGATTTGTTGTGATATTCATGGTGGTGTGATTTTATGGACTATATGCTACTAGATGATTTAAATGCTGATTCAATGATTATGATGATGTGATGTAACTAAAATGTGTTGTGTAACTGTAATGATGCTAATTGTAAGTTTAACATGCACCTATGTGATGGCAAACATAAATGGGTATGGTATGATTGTAATGTGCAACGAACTATTTCTAAAATGGTCTTAAATGTATGAAAATGAATCTAAGTGACATGTAATTGTATATCGGTTAAATGAATCTATTTGATATGCAATTTAGAATTAAATGCATCTAAATGACATGTGATTTTGGGTGGTTTAAATGAATCTATTTGATATGCAAAAATGGATAAATAAATCTAGATGATATGTGATTTTAGATGGTTTAAAATGCACCTAAAATGGAATAAAATGAACCTAAATGACTAGAAATGAAGCTAATATGATATGCAATGATGGAGTATAATGAACTTAAAATGACATGCAAAATGGATAAAAATGAACCTAATGTGATATGCAATTTAAATGAAAAGAAATGACCTAAAGGAGATGTAAATTAAATGGGTTAAAATGACCTAACAGATATGCAAATTAAATGGATTAAAATGACCTAAATGATATGCAATTTTAAATGGAAAAATGAGCTAAAATGATATGCAAATTAAATGGATTAAAATGACCTAAATGATATGCAAATTAAATGAATTAAAATGACCTAAATGAAATGCAATTTTAAATGGAAAAATGAGCTAAAATGATATGCAAATTAAATGGACTAAAATGACCTAAATGATATGCAAATTAAATGAATTAAAATGACCTAAGTGATATGCAAATTTAAATGAAAAAATGATCTAAAATGATATGCAAATTAAATGGATTAAAATGACCTAAAATGATATGCCATTAAATGATTCATGACATGTAGCTAGATGATGTGCTTAGATGCAGTTTAGGTGATAGGTGATATGCAAACTAGGTGATCTGGCCCTAATACACATGATGTTCTTTGTGTTGACCATGAGTGGTGAGACTGTGGGGGAGGGGATTAGGTGGGGAGGGGATAGGGGTGTATGGATGGGTATGGGTAGGATTGGGAGTGTCTAGAGATGGAGGGGGGGTGGGGAGACAAGAGGGTTGTTAGGTCGCGAGACACCACGTCAGTTGAGGGGAGATTTTTTTCGATTCAGGTTGTGGTGAGTGGAAAATGCGGTGAGGGAATGGGATTAGTGAAGGGTTGGTTGGTGGGGCATGGGAGAAAGTGATTATTAAATCCAGGACGAGATGGGATAGTTGACTGAGTGATTAGGATGATGATTTTGAGCTAGTAACCATAGTTGCACAAGATTAATTGAGAGTATTTCTTAGTTTGATGTAGCAATGTAGGATACAGCTCACAAAGGTATGAAATGACCTAGGTGATGATGTATATCCTGCAATTGCATGGACTAGACCCACAACCAATAGGTTGGTTTCATGCATGCCCAAGGTAGTATAATCTTGTCTAGTCAAGGAAGGGGACTCATAGCGATGAGTGCGAACAATGCATAAAAGGTTTTAATGCCTGTATATGCAAATATGACAGATCATGCTAGAACCGACCAAGACTTCAAGATATGAATACTATTCTTGGAGTAATGAAACCAACCCACAAGCACAGCATGCAGAAACAATGACGATGTCTACTCCAGGTGCTATCCGCTACATACCATGATATAATGAGATCAAAGTATCTTTGGAGATGACTTAGAGCGAGACAAAAAAGATAAAAATCAATAAGAAAAAAGACCAACGAAAAAAAATACAAATAGCCTTTGTGTGCTCTTGCCAAGAGATGTGATGATAGAATGATAGATTTTTGTCCATTGTAGGAAATATATATCCTAGGACGTAGATCCATTGGTGTTGATTAGAAAACTGTGGGAAGATGGGCAAAGGACCAGTCTGGCCATGTGTAGGATTATGGTTGGTATGTTGATTGATGATTTTTTTACGTGGGAGAACCTGTTTGGAGTGCGTACGTAGCTTGTGTGTCTATTATGAGATTGAGAAAGCTCAGTAAATGGGGTACCATCCAACGTGGTGGATGGGTGCATCTTAGATACTTGAGTACTGGAAACATTCTTCGTATTCCAAACTGCCTACATACCCTGTGTCCACAGAATCAAGGTACCTTTAAGATGCGGGTGAAATGAATATGTAGTTCTGGTTGGACTTGATGATGTGGGAATGGTTCAGGATGAGGGTGATGTGAGGAAGAAGGATGTGTGTTTGATGATGAGATGTGTTGTTGTTTGGGTTTCTGTATTTTCTATGGTTTTTGTATTTTATGATTTTGCGATGTGTTTGGATTTTTTCTGGTTTTATGATGTTTTTGGATTTTTCTATTTTGTATGTACAAAGGGAGCTTACAAAGATCCTGGTTTCATGGGTTGGCTTTGAGATGGCGATAGGACTTGATGTTGCGGAATTCCAAGCCATGAGATGCGTGAAATATGGAGTGGTGTGACGAGAAGAGGACTTATTAGATGGTAGAACTGGCCACTACGCATGGCACCTAGAACATGTTTTCACCATGGTACTTATCCAAGGCATCACCAAAGTGATTTTCACCATTGGAAGTTTTTTTTATTGCACTCTAATTTTTTCTTGATTTATTTTTTATTTTTTATTTTTTATTTTTTATTTTTTTGGTGTTTTTTGATTTTTTGATTTTTTTGACTTGGGGTATCAGATAGGTTATGCATAGAACTTCTTGAGATGCATGATATTCATTGGCTCATCTAGAGGCTGCCCTTCTGATGTTGCAAGCTGATAGACTCTTGACCCATAATCGGTTGTGACGACATAAGGTCCTAGCCAATTGGGTTCAAACTTTCCTTGCTTCGGATGCTCTTGCAGGTTCTTCTGATTTTCCATTAGGACAAGGTCACCTACCTCAAATTTTTTGGTTTGGATCTTCTTGTTGTAGCTCCATCGGAGGTGGTTTTGATATGCCTATAAGTGATTTAGTGCATTCAGGTGTTTCTCATCTAGTAGCTCTAGCTGATGTAACTTTGCGACGCGGTAGTCCTTGTCAGGGATAATGTTGTGTAAGGACACTCGGAGAGATGGGATCTCGACCTCTATAGGTAAAATGGCTTTAGATCCGAATACTAGTGAGTATGGGGTGGCTCTTGTAGGAGTGTAGATGCTTGTGCGATAGGCCCATAGGGCGGGGTTGAGTTGGAGGTGTCAGTCGCGGCCAGCTTCATTGACTGTCTTTTTTAGGATGCGGAGAATGGTTTTATTAGACGCCTCTGCTTGACCATTTCCTTGAGGGTAATACGGTGTGGAGAAGCGTGTTGGATGTTGAACTTTTCGTACAGGCTGCGAACTTCTTGGTTTTTGAAGGGCTTTCCATTGTCTGTGATGATGGAATGTGGGATACCATATCGGTAGATGATATAGTGGAGGATGAATTTAGAGATTTGAATACTAGTGAAGGTGAGTGTTATTGCTTCCACCCACTTGATGAAGTATTCGGTAGCGGTGATTATAAATTTATGGCCATTTGAGGATGAAGGGTGTATTTTTCCTACGACGTTGAGTCCCCACTGTGAGAAAGGCCAGGGTGTTGAAATTGGTTGTAACTCCTGTGCTGGTGTGTGGATGAGATCGCCATGTTGTTGACATGGGATGCACTTTTTGGTAAACTTGTGGGTGTCGCGGTCCATGGTTGGCCAGTAGTATCCAGTCCGGAGGATCTTTTTAGATAGGGTAGGCCCACTAGAGTGTGCCCCACAAATACCTGTGTGTACCTCTTCTAAGGCTAATTCAGCTTCCCTAGAGTCTAAACATCGTAGAAGCGTGCCGTCAAGACTCCTTTTATATAGTGTGTCGCCGACAAGAATGAAACGGGAGGCTTGACAGATGAATGATTTGCACTGGGAATTGGATAAGTTAGGGGGAAGGATGTTGTCATGGAGGTAAAGGTATGTTTCTTGGTACCATGGGGACAAGGGGCCAACGAATTCGCACACTAATTCTGATTAAGGAACATCATATGCCAGGATGGGTAGCTCTTCTATAAGGAATTCATATTTCTTGCTACCTTTTTTCATATCGACAGAGATCCTATGGTAGCCATGGCGTCTGCTGCTTTGTTATTGAGCCTTGAGATTTGCTTGAATTAGATGTCATCAAAGTAGTCTTTGAAATCATCAACCATCTTCTTGTAGGGCAGGAGTTTGTCATCTTTGGTTTTGTATTCATTAGTGACTTGCCTAATGACCAATTAAGAGTCGCCGTACACTAGTAGCTTTTCAATTTTCTATTGGATGGCCATGCGGAGACCTGTGATGAGAGCCTCATACTCTGCTACATTGTTAGTGCATGGAAATGTGATTTTGAATGATTTAGGGATCGTGTCACCTTGAGGGGTAACAAACAGGATGTCTGCCCTCGAGTCTCTGTGGGTGTATGATCCATCAAAATACATTTTCCATGTGTTTGGGGCTGGTGTGATTGTCAGGATGGCCTCATCTAGAAAGTCTGCAATAGTAGGATGTTCTGTGGGGATAGGTGCTTCAGCCAGCTGATCTGCTATAACTTGCCCTTTGATTGCCTTTCTCTCAGTGTACTCTATATCAAACTCTGATAGAATCATGACCCATTTTGCCATTCTGCCAGTGAGAGCTGCTCTGTTTAGCAAATACTTTAGTGTGTCGATCTTAGCAATGAGCTTGGTCTTATGACTAAGCATGTAGTGTCTCAACTTTTGTGATGTAAAGATAAGGGCTAAACATGCTCGTTCAATTTGTGTATAATGGAGCTCATACGAGATCAAGGTGCGGCTGATATAGTAAATGGCTCATTCTCTACCATGCTCATCATGTTGTGCTAACAAAGCCCCGATTACTATGTCTGTCGTGGAGATATACAAGAGGAGGGGCTCTCCTTGTCTTGGTGGAGCTAAAATAGGGGAATTAGCCAGATATTCTTTTAGCTGATTGAAGGCATTCTGACACTGATCGGTCTAGGCGAAAGCCAAATCTTTCCTTAGGAGATGTTGGAATGGTTGACACTTATCAGCGAGTTGGGCGATGAACCAGCAGATGGATTGTAGTTTCCCCCGCAGGCTTCTCAGTTGTTTCAATGTTTTGGGAGGTGGCATTTCAGTGATAGCTTTGACTTTCACAGGATCTACCTCGATTCCTCGTCTGGAGACGATGTACCCCAGCAGTTTACCTGAGGTGACGCCAAAGACACACTTCTTTGGATTGAGACGAACGTTGTATTGCTCTAGCCTGTCAAAGATCTTGGCTAGTACATCTAAGTGTTCTTCTCTGGTCTTGGAATTTCCTAACAAATCATCCACATAGTCCTCCATGACGTGGTGGAAGAGGTCATGGAAGATGATGGTCATGGCTCTTTGATAAGTTGCTCCTGTATTTTTCAGACCGAATGGCATTACCACCCAACAATATGTTCTCCATGGGCATATGAAGGCTATTTTATGCTGATCCTCTTCGGCGATTTTTATCTGATTGTATCCTAAGAAGCCATCCATGAGGGATAACATTTCATATCTTGCTGTGAGATCCACTATCATGTCAATGTTTGGTAGTGGGAAGTCATCTTTAGGGCAGGCCTTGTTGAGATCCTTGAAATCAGTACAACAACAGATTCGGCCATCTGGCTTAGCAACTGGTACGAGGTTTGAAACCCATTTAGGATAATTGATGGGGCGAATGAACCCCACATCCAGTAATTTTTTTATTTTTGCCTTGAATAGGAAAGCCACTTGAGGATTCATCTTTCAAAGTTTTTGCTTGACTGGTTTCGCATCAGGACACACTGCAAGATGATGAACAACCAAGATGGGATCAAGCCCTGGCATGTCTGCGTAGGTCCACGCAAAGTTGTGATTTCTGC
The DNA here is from genome assembly GCA_027924645.1 of Cunninghamia lanceolata. NCBI lineage: Eukaryota > Viridiplantae > Streptophyta > Pinopsida > Cupressales > Cupressaceae > Cunninghamia > Cunninghamia lanceolata. Next base: position 2,326,041 of record BSBN01000030.1, read on the forward strand.
ATGTGAAGAAGGACAAGAAATTCTCTTGTTCCTATATGCTAAGAGATTCAGCTCTGTATGTGATTTTTGGTTCTTCTTCTGTTCCAAGGTTCATTTCCTGAGTTGGTTCGACCAAGATGGGTGATCTGTCGGGATAGACTTTGTCTATCTTTGGGAGGCCCATGCTTCCATCTTCTAGCGCCTCATGGAGGTTTTCACCAGGAGATACGTCTTTTATTTTTACTATTTTTTGATCTGATACTGTCGTAGAACAATTTTCACCATCAGATCTATTTTTTCTTTTTGCATTTTTGTGACTAGAAGCAGGGGTTGTCTCCCTGAAATAGGCATCTGGATGGAGTTCCTTTATGTACCCTGCTCGATGATCTCCTAAAGGGAAGTGATCTCTTGCCCCCATCATTTTGGTGATGGCTTCGTCGTTAGGTGCGATGTCGAAGGTAGGGGGTCCCCGTTGGTCCCAATCAATGAGGTTAGGGTAAGCTAGTGGCAAGTCAGTGGAAGATGAAGTGAGAGTGGTGACAGAGTAGATGGTACAAATGGATGAGTCGAAGAAGTTGGCAAAATGGCTAAAGGAGTCTTGAAGGCCCGTTTCGTTAACATCATCGACGTCTAAGGGGGGCGTAGCGGCCGTGAATAAGATACACTCGCCGAAAGGGAGGATGCGTTGTGGTTGACCATACCCTAATCCTTGAGTATAGGGATTCTTTGTTGCTTGTAGTGGTTCTATGATTCCCTATTCATGGAGGCCAATACCGCCTTGTCCTTTATAGCCCATGCTCTTGACAATTTTGGCACCTTTGCCGTAGATTTCTGTGGGGATTGTGGGAGATTCTTGCTCAGGTTCTTCATCTTTGTAAAGCCAAGATGAAATATCTTCAAGAACATCTTGATCCAGGAGGTGCTTCTTCTCGAAGGTGGGCGAGGGTTTGCACTTGACAATGACTGTATTGGCTGTCTCTGTTGTTGGGATGCTGAATGTCTTAGGATTGGGTAATGTGCCCACACAAAAAGTGTCGTGTAGGTCATATTCCCCACATCCCATGTCGAATAGCTTGATCTGGACCTTGGGTGGTGGAGTTACGTGGGATGAAGTGGAAGCGATGCTTGTGGGGTCAATATATGAGTTTGATGTGGTTGTTTTGGCTTCAGCGGTAGCTTTATTATATGGGTAGAATGTTTGGTTATGACCTACCAAAAAACTACAATATTGGAAGGGGTGAGGGTCGGCATAGACTGTGACTTCTATGCCGTTGTAAGGGAATTTGATGCATTGATGGAAGGTTGATGCGACGGCTTGCATGGCGTGAATCCATGGTCTACCGAGAAGGATGTTATAGGGGAGATCAAGATCTAGCACCTGACATTTTGCTTCGAGGATTTTCGGTCTCACTTGTATGGGAGGCTTGATAGTACCTGCAGAGAGTCGTTCAGTATCATTGTAGCCTTTGATTGTAATGCACTTGCTGGTGTTGACAACCACGTCTGAGTACCCCAAGTATTTTAACATTTTTAGAGTGCATATGTTGAGGTCAGAACCACCATCTATTAAGACTCTTTTAATAGTGTGCTTGTGGATGTGGACTTCGATGTGCAAGGCGTCATTATGTACATGATCAGAGGCGGGTAGGTCTTTTTCTGAGAAGGTGAGATGATGGGGCGAAGCGATATGTCCTACCATGGCTTGGAATTCTATTACATTCAAGTTGGCAGGGACTTGTGTTTGCGAAAGCACTTTATCAAGGACGTCCTTATGGAGGGGAGATGTGCGAAGCAATTCGAGGATGGAGATTTGTGCGGGTGTCTTGCCTAGGTGTTCTAGGAGGTTAAACTGGTGGGTAGGTGATGGGTGTGCGGTTGGACGAGGGGGTAAGGGAGTTGACATGGACGCAGGTGTTTGGTCAATAGGAGGGGCTGTGCGGATAGATACATGGCCCCGACGGGTTGTCACGGAACAATCAAGTGCCTGTGCCCGAATGGTGATTGTGTTGACATGGTGGGATGAGGGTTTGATGCGGCCAACAATGGAGTCATAATGTGCAGGTGGTGGAGTGACATGGTATGCTTGGTTGAATGATGAAGCTTTATTATGGTTGGGTAAAGGATCCTTGTAAGCCCCAAGGTTAGTGTTTGGTGATGGTTGGGCACTTTGATCGAGGCTGACGAGATTTGGTCTATGAAGTCTTGGATGAAATGTTTTAGTTGCATACAGTTAGCTATTTTATGGCCCGCCACGCGGTGGTAGTCACAGTAGACATTTTCATTATACCATTCCGCTTTGAGTTCATTGTCTTGACGTGGTCGAATGGGCAGGAGTGTGACCACTCCTTGTTTGAGACATCTATTGAGGACGTCCTCGATGGGTTCTACGAATCGTGTGAAATTTCTGCGAGGTTTACGTAGTTTATTTGGCCCTCTCTGGTTATTTACATTTGTTGCATATGTATGCACAGGTGTTTGGTTTTGGATATGTTGGACGGCCTTCACATCCGTGACGACGTCATTTAGATTGTTCTTGTTCTTCCCCCAATAGCATGATTTATCGTTGGATTGCGTGTTGGTATTGCTGTTGGTATTGTTGTTTGTATTGGGGGTGTTGTGATTGGATTTGTAGTTGTTGTTGTGATTGTTGTTGGATTTGTTGTCGTATAGTTTGATGGAGCCCTTGGCAATGAGGGCTCGTTCAATAGTAGTGCCTTTGTCGATAACCTCTTCAAAGGTAGATGTGCAAAGAATTTGTAATTAAAACCCTAGTTCCTGATTGAGATTGGCCACAAACATGGTGACAAGTTGTTTCTCAGGAATAGGCCATGGGAGTTTGCTTGCCAAGCCCCTCCGCCATTGTAAGAAAGAAGCGAAAGCTTCTCCATTCTTTTGTTTGGTATTGCAGAGTCTGTCATAGACACCTCATGTTTGAAGTTGTAAGAGAAGTGGTTTACAAACTTCTCCGCAAGCTCAGGGAATGTTCAAATTCCAGGTGAAAGATGGGCAAACCATTTAACAGCTTGGCTGCCAAGGCTTCTTGGGAAGAGTCTCATAAGATATGTGTCATTGTTAGAGACTTCTAGGCAAGCGATGTAGAACTCCCTAAGGTGGTCCCTAGGGTCTCCCTTTCCCTTGTATTTATCGAATTTAGGTGTCTCAAAGTTCTTGGGGAAAGGGGGCATGTATAATGTGCGATCGAATGGGTAGGGGCAAATATCCTCAAAAGAATAATATTTGCGTTTGCCCCCAGTTTGTAGGTCCGCTACCTATTGGACTAAGCCTTGTACAACAGTGTTGATATCCTGTGGTTGTTGTATGTACGCCTGTTGGTTGGTGAGGTATTGGAGGTGGGGTGGGATTTGATGTTGAGGATTAGTTTGGTTGAGATGTTGGTATTGGGGTGGGGTTTGATATTGGGGGTTTGATTGATATTGTGTAGATGATGTTACGAGGTTATGTGGATATGTGACAGTGGATGGATTGACGTTGGATTGGTGGGCGTAGGATGGATTGGATGTGTTGTATTGTGAGAACAACTGTCGCAGATAGGCAATGGTATTGGGATTGGGTGGAGGCACACTTGTGGATGTGCTTGCTTGCATGATGTTGCCTTGCATGCCCATGGTAATTTGTGGCATGGAAGGGTTTACTGTTGTTGTAGTAGTGGATGTGGAGACGGGTTGTGAAGTGGTGGGGTTAGGGATATTGGTAGTGATGGTAGATGTGGTAGTGGTAGAGGTCGTGTTAGTGGTAGATACAACAGGGGTGGATGTTTGAGAGATAGCGGGTTGGTTGTTGGATGTGGATGCTTGTGTTGATGTCGTGATGGGGGTAGTTGAGCACCAATTTTGAGAAGATAATCTAGAAATCTATTTGGATCTGACCGTAGGACTTTGTCAAGCATGTCCATGTTATTGGTGTCTTGCGTGAAGCTTAAGACATCTAGGTCATCTTGCGAAGTAATGGGGATGTTTTGTGTTAGCAGTGGTGGGGGGGGTGATAGTTGTGTTGGTCGTAACTGAAGGGATTTTCATTAGGACCATATGGGGGATGAAGGAATATGTAGGTGGATTTGGATTGATGGGTCTATTGTAGCTATCGGTGTTAGGTAAGCCAAATTGCCAATGTTTTGCCATTTGATTCTTTTTGCTTTGTGATCTTGTGATGGGCATGCACGTATATGATTTCTAGATGTAGGATGGGATGGGGATGGAGACCTTAGAGAATTTGATTCAATTATGTTGGACCCAAAAATGGATGCGGTAGTGAGATGGAATAGAAGAGGTGATGCGGTGGATGTATTGCTAGAGGTTTCAATTGGAAGGTGATGTGGATGGCTGATTTTGATTTTACATAAATGTTGGACCAAAGATGACATTTGTTTTGGAGGAGATTTTGTTTGATGTTTGATCTTTTTTGATGTGTGATATGGATGATTTTGGTAGTCGACAAATTTGAGCTTAGATAGGACCTAGATTTGTGGTTTACATAAAAGAGATGTTTTTCCTTGTTTGGGGTTGACTAATGATCTTACACAAAGAGGGATAATGATTTCACTTGGAAGGTAGACTATTGACTTTCCAAGCAAGATATGATGTGTGTAGAAGGAAGTCTAGGTCAATTTTTGGCTCAAAAGGATGACAAATTTTGATGATGTTTTGATTTGGTTTTGGATTTTTTGAAATGATTTATTTTAGTCCAAGGAGATATGCAAAAAAGATTTGAAGGGGGATGGATAGATATGGATTTGGGCTGATGATGATGTATCAAAGGGGTCTGACAATGGTGATGATTGATCCTCTAAGGTCAAAGAGAAGGTGCGATTTTGGAAAATTTTAAAGAAAATGGATGGACTGTTGTCAGATTTCTGTGAGATGGATATGGATTATGACAGAGCAGGTGGTGTAGATCACAACTAAATGGGCCTTTGTTTCAGGCAAGTCAATCTAAAAATAGAGCCAATCCATGGGTGAAATGGCGCTAAAATCAGACAGATATGGCGCTAAAACAGGGTAGATAGATTTTTGATGGCAAATTTTTGGATTTGTTTGTTTGGAATGTGATCAAATGATTTGTTTTGTCTCTTGGCAATGTTGTTACAATCAATTCAAGCACAATAAACCACACAAAAATCAAGATCTTGTTTTGTTTTGGAAAAGGATGTGTGATCTTATTCAACAAGCACTTTGAACAACCTAAGGTGAGAATGTGACAGTATTTGTTGAATCCCCTAGCTACACCTATTCAAAGCAGGTAGCTCCAGGATCTTGGTAGCATCGGCTCCTCCTTACAATTGCATACACTTTTCATGCATACCAAGATCCAGGTTTCTTATAAAGCTTGTCCCTCACCAAACCTTTAGATTGTCCTTGCTACCTCGGCTAAGAACCGCATGAATTGGGGCCGCTTCAAGGGTGTTGCCCTCTGCATCAACAAATAGAAGGATTTTAGCTTGTTAAAATAAAGGTTCATAGTAAGGGCATCCGTTTAGGTGGTTATACGTGCGGCAGAGCTACTCTCCGTTATGGAGTCTCCTAGCCTCCAAGGGTTACGCCTTGGAGGGTTTTGGGGGAGGTTGGTTGTCGGTATAACACAACAACACCTGTCGCTTGAGACTTTCGTCCCAAATGCCTTATTTTATATAGTGGCTTGGAAGAGCTTGGCTTTAGCTTGATGCCACTTGGGTCGTTCCCACCTTTCGAAGCGGGGTGGCAGGCCCTCTAAAGTCTTCAAAAGCAACACAATCATAAAAATACTTTTGATCCCCAAGTACACTCAAAGGTGCGAGGGGAGAGCATACGTATTCTAAATGATTGTATCACACTAAGCATGGTTCATTTTAGATCTTTCAGATTTTAATGGGGTGTGATTTTTGCAAGTTTTTTGTGATGAGCTTTTGATTCCTAAGATCACCAAAATGGTGCGAGGGAAGAGCATATGCTCTGTCACGTGACAAACAAAAATAGCACAATACACTTCAAACAATTAAGATGATTTTCTTGGTTACATGCGTGAGAGATGCAAGTTGTTGTTCTTTTTAACCAAGATGCTTTATGCAAATTTGTGGTTCATTTTAAAAGCCCCAAAATCAAAGTGTTTGATTTGTTTTGTTGGCACATCAAAGGGTAAATTTTTAGAGCACCAAAGCAAATGTTTGTTGGCACACACACTTCACACAAAGAGTTGTTTGTTTGTTTGATCAATTTTAGAACACCAATTTGAAATGTCGTCTAAGATCTAACATACAAAAGAGTTCATTTTAGCTTCCCAAATCAAAGTGTTTGCTAACTTAAACATCAAACCACCCTGAAAAAGTTTTGTTAGTATCTGTAGACACCCTAAAATGACCAAGTCGTCGCATCACTTGCATTTCGTCATTTCTTCCTAATCAGCACAAGTCACCCCCTCGCACACCACAATCAGGTCGTCTCAACATTACTCCCAAGGTGACTCCTAATACACCCGCGGCAAAACCAATCAGCTCTCCAAACATGCCGCACATAGATAAACCAAGCAATCCTCATGAGGATAGAACCCCTTTGCTAAATGCACCGCAGTATACCACAGGCTTGGCTCCGGATTTTGTCCCACAAGGTTATATTGTAGATCAAACCCCATCTCAAGAAGAGCGACACTTTGAAATAGGTCAATCCTCTCAAGAAGATGGGCAAGATCTTGATGAATTTATACAAGATCCTAGAGCTATAGCTGCCTTTGATAAAATCCTTAGTGAGAACCAGGATTATTTCTTTCGCTTGCTTGCAAAGCAAGGTGCCAAGTTACCTCAAGATTTTGATGTGTCCACTCTCAAGGAGAGCAACAACACCCAAGAAACCATACAAGCAGTGCAAACCATGTCCACGGCAACTACGCCCTTACCTACTCAAGGTTCGCAGTATAGGAATCCCCTTTTTCAAAATCCAACAGGGGAGAGGCCCATATCACCACTTTTGACTCCTATGGAGATCTATCAAAACCAACAAGAAACTCTCCAACATCAAGCAGAGTTAGCTAAGCAAGCCACCTTAGCTCGGTCGAATGTGCAACCACCTCCTAAAGTGTCCACCCCAAGCGCAAGTGGAATCTTGGTTACCCCATCACGTGTAGGTTTCCCACCCAATTACAATCCGGGGAACATGTATGTAGCCATGCAACAAGGGTCTCAACATATGCCACCTCCTATATCATCACACCTGCATGTCTCTCAACCAATTGGAGTCATGCAGCCCCAACCACAACATTCTTCTACTCTCATCTTCAATCAACCCCCACCGTCGCAAAACACTTCTACCTATGTTCCTCCTCCACAACGTTCATCCACGCTCAACTTCTTTCATACATTACCTAGCCACTCGCAACATTCCCAACATCAGGTTTCCCAAAGCTATGTGCCACCTTCACAACCTAATCAAACGCACTTTAGCTTTCCTCCCCCCAATACGTTTCTTCAACCATCGCAGAGCCAACATTCTTACCTAGCGCCACCTCCACCTCTGCCTAATCAAAACCCCCAATTCCAACCCAATCTGAACCAATCATACAATCCATACAATCCCAATCAATCTTACGACCCTTACAATACCACTGCGCATGGCTCACATTATAATCTTCCATATGGGCAACACCAACCACTTTTTGGACAACAGGAGATGTTACCAACCCCTCCCACGACTATGGAACTAAAGATTGCGGAGGTGCAACAACAGCTATCTGATCTTACGTTTGGCCACACCAAAAAGACCTTCTCTTTGGAAGAAGTGTGCCCTTATCCTTTTGATCGGTCATTACCAATGATCCCTTTTCCTCAAAATTTCACTATTCCCAAGTTCGATAAGTACAAAGGAAAAGGTGACCCAAAAGACCATCTTAGGGAATTCTATCTTGCTTGCTTCGAGGTTTCTCACAACGACACATATCTTATGCGTCTTTTTCCTCGCAGTCTTGGAGGACAAGCAATAGAATGGTTCTCACACTTACCTACGGGTATCAAGTCTTTCAACGAGCTAGCAGAGAAGTTTGCCACCCATTTCTCTTACAACACAGAGCATGAGATTTCCATGACGGACCTATGCAACAATAAACAGAAAAATGGTGAGACTTTCATTTCTTTCCTTCAGCGATGGAGACAAATGGCTAGTAAATTCCCTTTCAAGATTCCGGAGAAACAGCTTGTTAGCATCTTTGTGCAGAACCTCAACCAAGAGTTAGGTTTCCATTTGCAAATCCTTAGTGCTACAACCTTCGATGAAATCACATATAAGGGCATCAACATTGAGAAGGCCCTCATTGCTAAAGGTGTGGTCAAAATCTTTAAAGAGACGAAAGATAGCAATTCCCATCAACAGTCGAATGATAAACCCAAGTATTGGAACAAGAACAAAAATGTGGTCAATGATGGGGTGGTCGATACTAAGCATGTCCAAACGTTGCAAACACCGCTGCAACTCTCCAAACAAAGTCAAACCCCACCTCAACAACAACAGCAACAAAGGAAGCCTTATCAAAATCAACAACGACAACAAGAGCGGCCCCAACAAGATTACCCTCCGCGACGTCAATTTACTCCTTTGGGAGTGCCCATCGAATCGGTCTTACAGCAAGCTTTGCTGAAAGGGCTCATAACCTTACCTGATGCTCCCCCATATGGAGAACCTGTCTACAAAACTGCACGTTACAGAGACAATGAGTATTGTGAGTTCCATAGGAGCAAAGGGCATAGAACTGCATCTTGCATGAAGCTTAAGCACCTCATCCAAAACCTCATCGACGGTAATCAAATCACCTTTGAGAATGAATCACCAGCGCAACACGAGATGCTTTCTCTTATGGATGGATTCTCAGGCTACAACCAGATCAGAATAGCTGAGGAGGATCAACACAAAACAACCTTTACATGTCCTTGGGGCAATTATTGTTGGTGTGTCATGCCGTTTGGTCTGAAGAATGTAGGAGCAACCTATCAAAGAGCAACGACAGTGATCTTCCACGATCTCTTTCATCACATCATGGAAGACTATGTTGATGATATATTGGCTAAATCTTCTAGAGCAGAACATATACAGGTCCTAGGACAGATCTTCGACAGGCTTGAAAAATACCAAGTAAGACTTAATCCTAAGAAGTGTGTCTTCGGTGTCACATCAGGGAAGCTGTTGGGATACATAGTATCTCGTAGGGGCATCGAAGTAGATCCATCAAAAGTAAAGGCTATAGTGGAGATGCCTCCACTAAAGAACCTTAAAGCATTAAGGAGCCTCCAAGGAAGGTTACAGTCCATCAGGCGTTTCATCTCACAGCTAGCAGATAAATGTCAACCCTTTCAACACTTGCTCCGAAAGGATGTTTCATTTCGATCGGACAACAAGTGTCAGGCAGCGTTTGATCAACTTAAGGAATATCTAGCTACACCTCCTGTATTGGTTCCACCAGTTGCGGACAAACCTTTGATATTGTACATCTCCACTACAAATTCGGCCCTAGGGGCCCTGCTAGCACAAAATGATGACTCAGGCAGAGAGCACGCAATTTACTATATCAGTAGAACCTTGGTAGGGTATGAGCTCAATTATTCACCCATGGAAAGGGCTTGTTTAGCAGTAGTGTTCGCCTCCCAAAAGTTGCGGCATTACATGTTGAACCAACACACAAATCTGATAGCTAAGATTGATCCCTTGAAGTATCTACTAGCAAAAGTAGCTCTCACAGGCAGACTGGCTAAATGGGTTATGATCCTTAGTGAGTTCGACATTGAGTACACCGATCGTAAAGCAATTAAAGGACAAGCCCTCGCAGATCAACTAGCAGAAGCACCTATGAAAGATACACATCCTATGGTCGCAGACTTTCCTGATGAGAATCTATTCACTCTTGCTAACTCCATAATGTGGAAGTTGTACTTTGACGGTTCTTACACACAGCATGGCTCAGGAGCTGGCATCTTATTTGTTACACCTCAGAATGACTACATTCCAAAGTCATATCGGCTCGCATTCCCTTGCACCAACAACATAGCCGAGTATGAAGCACTCCTCATAGGTCTCAATACAGCAGTTCAATGGGACATCACAGAATTACAAGTATATGGAGACTCACAGCTAGTCATTCGCCAAGTCACAGATGAATACCAAACAAAGGATGAAAAGTTGGTCCCCTACAAGCAACTAGTGGATGCCTACAAACCACACTTTTCTAGCATCACATTTGAGCAAATTCCAAGAGAACATAATAAAGCTGCGGATTCTATGGCTTCTGTAGGGTCACTAATTGATATGCCTGCAAATACACAGAAATGTGAATTCTTGATTGAGCAATTGTTGATACCTGCCGTTGATGTTCCTGTTACTGAAATCATCTGCGAACTTGTTGGTCCCAATTCCCCATGGTACAAAGATATCTATGAATACCTCAAGAACAATACCTTTCCTCCTGACCTGTCATCCACCCAACGCAAAACCTTTATCCGTCGATCCTCTCGTTACATCATTCTGGGTGATACACTATATCGCCGGAGTCTCGATGGTATCCTCTTACGATGTCTTAACATGGAAGAAGCCGAAGCTACCTTACGAGACATACATGAAGGTGTCTGTGGCGCACATTCTACCAGTCCTAATCTTGCTAAGAAGATACTCAGAACAAGTTATTATTGGCCTACAATAGAGCAAGATGCTACACAGTTTGCTAAGAAGTGTCTACAATGTCAGCAGCATGGAGATCTGATTCACGCACCAGCTCATGAGTTACAACCTGTGACAACTCCATGGCCTTTTTCTCAATGGGGTCTCGACCTCGTAGGACAAATCCACCCTTCCTCCTCCAATGGCCACAAGTTTATCATTACCGCCACTGAGTATTTCACGAAGTGGGTGGAAGCCATTCCTATGACCTATATCACCGGTAAGCAAATAGCCAAGTTTATCCTAAACTACCTCATATGCCGGTATGGTATTCCCCAAGCCATTGTCACCGATAATGGGAGACCATTCAAGAACCAAGATGTCCGTGCCTTATGCATACAATACAATATCCAACATCGCTTTTCAACTCCCTACTATCCGCAGAGTAACGGCCAAGCTGAGGCTTCCAATAAAACCATTCTCAAGATCCTAAAGAAAACAGTCAATGAAGCTGGTCGTGATTGGCACTTGCAACTCAATCCCGCCCTATGGGCCTACCGCACTAGTATCAGAACACCCACTAGTGCCACACCATATGCCTTGGTCTTTGGCTCTGAAGCCATCCTACCTATAGAGGTCGAGATCCCATCACTCAGAGTATCCATGCAGGACCTGATCGGCGGAGATGAGTATCGCACTTCCAGATTAGCTGAGCTTGAACTACTAGATGAGAGGCGCCTTGCCGCGCTTAATCATCTCCATGTCTATCAAAACTGCCTCCGGCGTAATTACAACAAAAAGATCAAAGAAAGACGGTTTCAAGTTGGTGATCTTGTACTTAAGGAGAATCAGAGAAATCAAGCAGATCGAGAGAAGAAGGGTAAGTTTGAGCCTAACTGGTTAGGTCCCTTCATTGTCACAGCAGCATATGGATCAGGAGCTTATACTTTAGCTACACCTGACGGCATTCCTCTAGATGTCTATGCCTGGTCCTCAGAGTATTCCAAAAAAAAAATCCAAAAAAAAAAAAATCCATCCTCTGGTGAAAACCTGGCAAACAGGCGCCTTGGATAAGTACCATAGTGAAAACCTGGCAAACAGGCGCTATGTGTAGAGTCAGCATTCATCGTCTATCGAGTCCTGTCCACTCCTTGCCCAGTTCGCAACATGCTTCATCCATCCACCCATAATAAAACCATTGACTTTGTTTGCATTTCCATCTCCCTACCGAGTATAGCTTGGAAATTTGTCAGTGTCCCTCATCGTCATCCCACGTCTTGATCTGTGTCTACAGTTAACACTGTCTTGTCCTAGGTCAAGTCTTTCTGTGTCTTCTTCGGCGGTCACCCCTACAGTTTCCTCTACCAGAATGGGGGCAACTCTTTCCTTAGCTTTAGTCTAGGATTGGTTCCTCGTTCGCGGTTCGCAGCGCATACTTCGATCTTTTCTCATTTCCGCAGGTAACACCCTTTAACGGACACATCGCTCCTACGATAAGGCTGTTATCTTCTCCACACTTGTTCTACATCATCACACTAACCAGAACTACATATTATCTCTTCTCAATCTTAAGGTACCTTGATCCCATGGATATGGGTATGTAGGCAGTCTGGAATACGGAGGATGTTTCCAGTACTCAGGTACATAAGATCCCCTCCTTTCACCTTGACCCATTCATCACTCTATCCAGAACTACATATTTATCACGTTCATCTTCCATCGTAAGTGTGCCTTGATCCCGTGGATACAGGGTATGTAGGCAGTCTGGAATACGAAGGATGTATCCAGTACTCAGGCACACACGATCCATCATTCTCCACCCATCTCAATCCATTAGCATTCCATCCTTCTAGTCTTCCATTTGTCAAAATCCAGTTCGCCTCGACTTGACTACCTCAAGCAGCAAGCTAGCGCAACCTTTCGAAGCAAAAGTCCTTTGCAAACCTGAAGCAAAGAAGCTTCCTTCCAGAGTCATCTACTATCCTGCATACCGATTGCCAACATCAGCTAAGTACCGCTTAACCAAGCCCTAGATCAACAAGCTTGTCTTCTACGAAGTGTTCCATTATCGAGACCAACGCACGCGTCTCCTGCAACATGTGGCATTTCCTGCAAGTGAGACATTGTCTTTTTAGGTAGGTAGCCCCCTTTAACGGACACAGAGTTCCTACGATAAGGCTGTTATCTTTCCTATCCAATCTATCCTGAGCAAACCTCTTTGGCAAGAGAATATGTTGGTTGTATGTTTACTTTGTAAGTCAGTCAATTTGTGTTATGGTTTATCTTTTGTTCCCTATTCCTATACCTATTCAAAGCTACCTTGATTTATCTATAATCTTGGTATGTTGCGATGCAGTACGGATTGGGGGCATGGTCATTGCTTTCTGTGTGCTGTGTTTGAGGAATGATCTTCAGTATCTTTCTTAGCATTCTATTTATCTTGTGTGTGTTAGGACCTAGCATCTTACATATTAATAATTCTTCCTGCATTTACATGTATTGAAGTTTATTTTATGTTCAAGACTATGGCTTATTCGCATGTTCCAACAAGGTTATATTATGTCTAAGGGGATCTAGGTTCAAACCGCTTGCTTGCAGAGTCAACGTCCACGCACTCGGATATTACTGCACCTTGGTCTTTTATACCTTGGTTGCGAACTATCCACGTGCTATATCAAAAATAAGGATTGCTCTTTATAAACAAATGTGAAACCATTGCAACAAGCTCATCCATTTACACCATCCATTTTTCCATGGCCTTATATAGTTTTCTAGCAAAGATCAATCAACAGTCTTTCTCTTATGTTCTCTCCTATCTCCTTTCTTCTATCTCTCATCAACCCAACCTCGCCTATCTCCAACAAATCTTCTAGTCGAGCGTCAACATAGTTCTTCTGTCGCTTCCCTGTCTTTCCTCTCGAGGGGGCACCCTACACTAACTATGCTGGGGCAACCACCTACACTGGGGCATCAAACAAATTGTATTACATCTTCAACAATTGATTTTCTTTGACGCAACGCTACATGCTGCATTGCATCAAAGAGGGGCAAAATGTAGACACCCTAAAATGACCAAGTCGTCGCATCACTTGCATTTCGTCATTTCTTCCTAATCACCTGCATTTCAACATTAATTAAATAATCTAATTATTTAATTAATTTCACCAAATTCTTCTAAATCACAAAATTGCGACATTAATTAAATAAATCCTCTTTATTTAATTAATTAAATTAAATTCCTCTATATTCTTCCACAATTAAATAATTTTAATTATTTAATTAAATCATTGTCACCTTCCAAAATTCACATCTACATTAATTAAATATATCCCATTATTTAATTAATTCAACAAATTCCCTCTTATCTACAATTAAATAATTCTTAAATTATTTAATTAAATCAAATCTGTTCTTCCAAAATCATGCACAACAATTAAATAAATTTATTTATTTAATTTGCTTTTAAATCTTCTAAATTAAATAATTCTAATTATTTAATTATTTCTTCCAAAATATCTTCTCTAAATTTAAATAAATCAATTATTTATTTAAATTGCTTTTTCTTCTAATTTGAGTTATCTCTAAAATAACTCAAGCTTTCTTGCTCATCAATTAAATATTTCTATATTTAATAAAGCAAAATATCTTCTTTTCTCATGCAAATCTCTTCTTCTTGTTTTAAATCACTTAACTGATTGCTTTATTCTTTTAATTGATTTATCTCTTCAGTTAACTCATTCTTCTATTCTTGATAACTCCTCTCATGCAAAAGCAAGCAAGACACATGTCTTCTTCTCATTCGTTGCACATTCCTCAACTTATCTCCTCCGTTGATTCTTCTGAATTATCTGGACCGTTGATCAATTTTCCTTGAAATCTATATAAACCCCCTCATCTCCTTCATTATCTCTCTCTTCGATCGTATTCTCAGGCATACTTAACAGAGCTTCGAGCATACACAACGCGTCGATTGAGCACTATAACGATCTTTTGACATTGATCTCTTGAGCACATACTTGCTTGTTGCAGCCATGGCTTTGCAACTATATTGAGCAATCCACATATCTCCAAAAGGGAACAATACAGGTTTTGGTAAGAGCTTTTATTTGTCTTTGATTTGTGATTTATGGCTTTTACTTAGATTTGTTTCCTTTATGTTATTGGGTTCTTTGGTTTTATTTAGTTTAGATTTAATCCATTTTTCCATATACACAGTATCCGCTGTATGACCTGCAACAAATTTGTCAGTACCTGCACAGACAGAAAAGTCATTTTAAAAAAAAAAATAGTGCTAAAACAAGTATGTAAAAGCGCCACTACGGGCAGAACAACCTGACTTACAGAAAATGGTGATGATTAAAATTATAGCGCTAATTAAACCCTGTAAAGGCGACAAAATAACATATAGCGCTGATATAAAACAGTTAAAGCGATAAAATAAGAGATAACGCTAATAAAATTTTTAGCGCTAATAAAGCAGATTAATAGCGATGATCCGGACGATAGCGAGGATACGGGTATGGGAAAGCGCTACTATGTGACCTTTTATGAAGTTTTGGTTACTCTGCGGATGGCGTCGATCTGAGTGATGGCACTGATACGACACTGAACACGTCCGTCCTGCAAAAAGTAACTTTTTTCTACACAATGCAAAGGGTTAGATAGCAAAATCTAGGTCTTGTTAGCCTAGTTAGTTGGAGTAAGTGAAAAATGAGATGATAACAAATCTAAAGTGCCTATTTAGACCCCTTGTAAAAATTTTGACATAACCCCCCTTGCAACTTCAACATCTCTGTGCAAACCGAGAGTGAGAGAAAACCAGAAATAGCAAGGAGAGTTTATACCAACAAAAGGTGAGTGAAATGCAAGAAGTGGAAATTTCTGCGCAGAAATAGTGCTAAAATAGAGGATAGCGCTAAACCGAGCCAGTGATGGCACCACTGCGAGGGTATAATAGTGCTACACCTGCAAAACACACTTATCTCACACCAAAACTCACGAAAACAAGTTAGACTGGACCTTGTGGGTCCCACCGGGCGTGCCAATGTAGATTAGGAAAATAGATGAGGTTAGAAATACAAACTAAATGCATAAAACATAGAGTTATACCTCACATGCAAACCCAATCCCTAGACAAATGGATTCCAATGTGGAATGCTCATTCAAGTTGTGCAACTCATTAGCTCAAGAGTGATTTTGGCATTATTAATTTGCATAGACTTAGCTTCTTGAAAATGGCTTGGGAGAGGCTCTATTTATAGAATTTTGGAAGGGGTTTTGATCAAGGGTGGAGATTGATTGGAAAGATCAATGGTGGAGGATGGAGATGATATGGAGGGCCTGGATCTAATCTTGGAGAATGGATGGTTATGAATAAAAGTGATTCTTTTATTCATTTCAGGGAAGGGGAAATTATTAAATAAGTTATGGGGGGAAGACTATTCCCAAATAAAAGATTCATGGGGGGAAATACAAATGAATTAAATATTCATTTGGAGGGAAATAGAGGTATAGGCATGGGAAAATTAATTATTTATTGTGATGTGGGATTTTAGGTGGATTTGTCCTCATTTCTTTATTTGGAAAATGTGGAAAATTGGGTTAAACTATGTTTGACCATCCTAATGAGGGGTTTAGGCTTAATTAAATAGTGATTTTATTTAATTAACCCTAAGGCTAGAATAAATGGGCTAGATTAATTAGTTAACATGATTTTAACTAATTAATTGAATTTAGTGGCAAAAGGAGAAAATGATTTGGTAAATATTGCATATTTACTAAATTCATTTGGCTAGGTTTAAAACTATTGAATTAATGAAATTAATTCAATTGTCTAAGATAAATTGATGAGAAATGGGGTAATGAAGGGATAATTAATTAAATAAAAATTTAATTAATTGGCTTAGAAGGGAAATTGACATGATTATGGATATCAGAAGTCCGTTTGGTGGTCTAGACATTTTTAGGTGTCTACACTCCCTTTTATAGGATACTAATATTGGAAACAAAAAAAATCCTCTCTGCTATTGTCACAAATAAAATTGAGTAAATTTACAAAACATTTGTCTACATATGCAATTTTCATACCTTTGTTTGTATAGACAAGTCACAACTTTGGTTTTACTTTCATTGCTTGCTAATCTTTTTACTTATGAATATTACGAATTATGTTCTTAGCATCAATTCTATATGTCCAACTTCTTACATTGTATAGTTAAATTATTTGATTAACGTTGCAGTATGTTCCTTGAAAATTTAAAAAAAAAATTCCTTTTCATTTAATTTTTTCCTCACAAAAAAAGTTCAATTCTAAATTCTCTAGAAAACAAATGATGCTCTTCTCCTTTTTTTTCTCAAATGATCATTGTGCAATTTTATTGAAACCACTATAAATAAGCTTAATTACAATTTACTTGGTCCATTTAATATACTTTGAACATACAATATACATATTTCTACATTTTTTTTTCGGTGTACCCATTACACACTAAGGTGCGATTGCTAGTTTGTAATCTAGTTAAGAGTATTTGTCTATGTTTGTATTTTTTTTGTTTTGTTTCTATTATATAGACATAGACAAAGTCTTAACTAGATTACAAATAATCTTCTATAGGGTCTATAATTAAATAAAAGAACATAACATTTATGACATACTATTGTATTCATGTCTACACAGCTCATTGTAAAGTGTCGGTGAGTTGTTTACGTGTGCTTAGACAGAAACACTTTCAGGCAACAACTGGCATGCCTTTCATCACTCTTTACCAATGTTCTCATAGCCTATAGGTTTAAATGCCTATCAAACATAAAGAAAGCGATTTTAGGACAAGGCACATGAGCTGTTTGACAAATACCTCAAAGAAATGTCATCTCATGGAATGCAATGGTTGCAGGAAATGCATAAAATGAATTTGTTGATTAGCTTAAAAAAGCTTTAGAGCAAATCCAACTGTTAGGAGTAAAGCCAGATTCCATGCCTTTGCTAGCATCCTCCTCTGCCTGTGCCAAAATGGGTTCCTTGGAACAGGGTATGTCCATCAAAGCATACTAGAAAGGGGGATTTTATCAGATATCGTAGTTGGAAATTCTCTACTAGATATGTATGCAGAATGTGCAAGCATAGACAAGGCCATGAACTGTTTGGCAAACGCCTCAAAGAGATGTCATCTCATGGAATGCCATGATTGCAAGCAATACAATGTTAAGCTATGCTTTTGTAAAACAAGTTTTAGAAATTTCTAAGCAAATGCAGCTGGAGTGGGTACATCTAATTTCCACAACCTATTCCAGCATTCCCATGCCCTATATCTATTGCAAAAGTTCATAAACTTCAAGCAAATGCAATGGATTAGGTGTAAAATCAAATTTCATGACCTTATCAGCATTCCCATGGCCTGCACTAAGATGAGAGCTTAAGAGTAGTGTGTGGATGTCCTCCAAAGCATATTTTGAGTGAATTTTTGTCATATGTAGTTATTTCAGCCACCAGGCAAGGCATGCCTGCAAAATGTGAAAACCCATGAATTGTTTGACAAAATGTATGATGAAATGTTAACAGAAATGATTTGTGAGGGGGTCTAGAATATCTTCATGAAGTAGTTGTGAACTAGATTTTACATCATGACTTTTAAGTGTAGCAATATTCTTCTTGATGACAAATGGGGGGCCAAGCTTGCTGATTTTGGCATGGCAAAGTTAATCAAACATAATGATCATAATAGCCCATCAAATTCACCCACAAGAATGCTAGGTACATTTGGATATTTTGCTCTCAAATATGCAATGATGGGAAGAACATCTTTGAAGTCTAATGTTTTCAGCTTCAAGGTAGTTTTTTTTGGGAAATAATAAGTGATAGGTGTCCATTAAACATATCTTTGTTGAAGGGACAACAGAGCATCGGTATTTGGGTTAGTCCTCTTTTAAAAGATAATAGTAAAGTGCTTAGTGAAATTGTAGATCCAACCTTAAAAAATGTATTTCCAATGAAAAGCAAGCTCAAAATGGTTTAGTTATCAAGGGCATGCTCCAAATGGATTTGGAGGCAAAACCCACAATAACTGTAGCTGTGCTAATTCTTGCTACACTTTTTAGAAAAAATGCAAGGGAGGGTGTGGCATTGCCAAATAATATAGTTTAGATTCCCTTTTCCCTGCCATGGTATCCTCATTAAAGTGATTATAACCTTTATTAGCAAGAAAACCTTGACTTGAATGCCCTTATGCCTCTACAACACCTCATTTTCATGCATAAGTTCTTTAATGCACATGTTTGTGCAAATAGTGATTTTGGATGTTTGAAGGAGGAGAACATATGGAATTCCCTTATATTTACCTATGAACAACATTGTGCAATTATCAATCTTACATTTCCTTGTAATTGGATATTAAAGGTTTTTCTTCTTTCAACTCAGATTTTGGAAAGATTGAGATAACATGTTGACGCTGACAGAATTTAACACTTGAGATAACATGGAACCATAGTGTATGCTCATAATTTTTTTTGACGAAATTATTTTTAAACCTTCACCTATAGGTCATACAAACAAATAGTTTGATAGAATATCTATAAAATCTGCATCTACAGAATAGGTGTTGGATATGAAACCCAACGGTCACCTCGTCCTTTTGTGGTGACTCTTCATTGTTCAGCTCCTTCTCTTGGCTTCTATTGTAATCTATAAAAGCATATGTATATGCTGTTGTAAACACATCTGAGAACACACTAATATAAGAGTTTTCCCCTGCTTTGTGGATGTAGCCATACATATGGTGAACCACGTTAAATATCTTTGCACTGTGTGATTGTTTATTGTTCTTTTCTTTTTCGTTGTTCCATTGTTTTAACAATTGGTATCAGAGCTCGGGTAAGGAGCTGGTTAAGAAATTTGTGACGAATTTCAAAGAAATGGAAGAAGCGGACAAGTGGAGAATAGAGAAGTTTTCGGGGCAGAATTTTGGGCTTTGGAAGCTGCAAATTCGTGCCGTGCTAATTCAAAAAGACTTAGCTATCACGCTGAAAGGAAAAATAGCAAAACCAGAGAATATGACAGATGACGAATGGGATGTGTTGGATCAAAAAGCAACCTCTACAATTATCCTCTTGCTGTCCAGCAACATCTTATTTAATGTTGCAACAGAAACTTCAGCAAAGCAGATTTGGGATAAGCTTTGCGACATGTATGAAATAGCATCCGCAACTAATAGAGTATTCTTGCTAAAGAAGTTGTTCAACCTGAAAATGAAAGAGGGAAAAACATTTTCAAATCACTTGAACGAATTCAACATTGCAATCAGCTAACTAGTTTCTGTAGAAATCAATTTTGATGATGAAATGAGGGCTATGCTACTCCTGTGCTCGCTTCCCAACAGCTGGGATAATGTCGTGATGACGATCAGCAATTCAGCACCTGGGAGAAGAGGATCCAAAGACAAAGAAAAGAAAGCATTGTTAAGATTTGACGATGTCACTGCCACCCTCCTCAACGAAGACATGAGGAGAGGACAAAATAAAATATCTAGTGAAGCCTTGGTTCTAGGCAATAGGGGAAGAACCCAAGATCGAGGAAAACAAAATAGGAGAAGATCTAAATCAGCGAAGAGATCAAAGTCAAGAGGACGGAAAGAAGGTTGTTGGTTTTGTGGGAAAGATGGACATGTCAAGAAGGATTGTTGGTGTTACAAGAAAGCCCAAAAATAGCTGAAAGAAAATGAGATTAACACAACTCTTGAAGATGATGGAGGAGCTCTTGTCTTGGCAGCAAGTGAAGCTGAAGCCGACTCATGGATTTTAGACTCCGGTGCCTCCTTTCACGCAACTTCAAATCGGGATGCCTTCCAAACATATCAAGAAGGAAAATTTGGCAAGGTTTATCTCGGAGACAATGAGCCATGCGAGATTGTTGGCAAAGGTGACATATTACTACAACTAAAAAATGGAAGCAAGTGGCTACTGAATGATGTCAGACATGTTCCTAAACTTAAGAGGAACTTGATTTCAGCTGGACAACTTGATGCACAAGGCTGCAGCATCATTTTCTCTTCCAACATTTGGAAAGTAACTAAAGGCGCTTTAGTTGTTGCAAAAGGTAATAAATCTAGATCTCTTTATGTGCTCGAATGCGCTGCTGAAGTGGGAGCAGTGATGGCCATAGTTGATAGCGGGACAGAATTGTGGCATAGGAGACTTGGCCACATGAGCAAAAAGGGAATGGAAGTATTGCTCAAAAGAGGCCAACTTTCTGGTTTACAATCAACAGATTTAGAACTTTGTGAGCATTGCATTTACGAGAAACAAAGGCGGGCCAGCTTCTCCAAAACTGGACACGACAAAAAGGCAAAACCCTTGGAACTCGTGCATTCGAATGTCTTCGGTCCTACAGAGGTAACCTCCATTGGAGAAGAAAACTACTTTGTAACTTTTTTAGATGATTGCACCCGTAAGCTTTGGGTTTATATGCTCAACAGAAAATCAGAAGTGTTTGCAAAATTCAAAATTTTTAAGGCTATTGCTGAAAATCAACTTGGGAGCAAAATTAAATGTCTTAAAACTGACAATGGGGGGGAGTTTTGCTCTTTAGATTTTGATGCTTTGTGTGCAGACAACGACATTCAGCACATCAAGGTTGTGCCATTTACACCTCAGGAAAATGGTGCAGCCGAAAGGATGAATCACATGATTCTAGAGAGGGCTCGTAGCATGCTCTCTAATGCTAGTTTGAGTAAAGAATTCTGGACTGAGGCAGTTAACACGGCGGTTTATTTGATCAATCGAAGTCCTTCCACAAAATTGGACTTTGATATTCCGGAAGAAGAATGGTTTGAAAAGAAGGTCTCCTACAATCACCTTCGAGTCTTTGGCTGCGAGGCGTTCGCTTACATTCCAAAAGAAAAGTGAACAAGATTGGATTTCAAATCCAAACGGTGCATCTTTGTCAGTTATGGGGAAGAGCAATACGGTTTCAGATTGTGGGATCCTGTTGCAAAACAAATCATTCGCAGTTGTGCTATGGTATTCAACAAAAAAATCTTTCTTGCCTTGCAAGAACAGAGGACATCTACAAAAGAATATATTTCGTTGGATGATAGTTTCAGTGGGTGTGATTCACAGTCTCCACATCCGTCACTAGCAGCCAGAAGCATTTCTCAGTCACCTACACAAGGTACAGTTCAAATGTCAGATGAAGTGGGAGCCCTGCCACTTAATTTTGGTTCAATTTTTGTTAATGTTAATGAGCGCTCAGGCTCACATCTGCCATCAAATACCTATGAAATGGGTGTTATGGGCCAGCATTCAAATGTGATTCAATTGCCATCCTTTAATGATTCGCAGCCTTCATCTATTCCAACGCAGCTAGTTGGAAACAATCATATGCAGGCTGAGGATGGTGTTGGCGCACATGCCACACAAACTTTTTTACAACTCTCGTCCCCTATGTCTAATGAATCGCAGTCTATGCATTTACCACAAGCGACCCCACCATCACTGGAAAATACCACGTTCCCCTTGAAAAGACTAAGCTCAAGTCAATACAATACATCGCCTCATGCTTTGCCTCCTTCGCAGTCATTCAAATCGCTGCCAGCTGAGAACCCTTCATCACCTAGAGATTCTAACGCAGGTGTTGGAATGTGCAAAACACAGTGAGAAATGTTCCCACGTCAGTCCAACAGGTAGAATATAGACAAGCTTTTGAGGGTGGGTCCCAGCCAAAGTCAATTTATCCTTTCAATATATCAGATGCTCAGCGACCTCAGGAAGAATGTGAGAGTTTTAAAAAGAATGGCAAAGATCTGCCGTCCCTTGTGATTTCTATGCCATCTCATCATGGACCACAGTCAATAAACTTTGATATACCGCAGAAAGGTCATCTTCCCACACCGCCAGAAAAAGAGTTGCCAATATTAATGGAGAAGGTAAACTCTAAATTCAGAAATTCATCTACTTCTATGAGGAACAATACAAGAATTCAGGGCAGTGATGTTCAAAAATAGAGTATTGCACAGGGCAGTCTGCAGGGACAAATTCCTCCCTTGAGGAGGTCTACCAGGGAGAGGAAACCTCCTCCAAAATTTGATGATTATCAATTACTTGTTGCTGATCTATCAGAACCAAATACATTTCGAGAAGCTTGCAATGATAGAGATAGTGAGAAGTGGATGGCAGCAATGAAGGATGAAATGGACTCTCTAATGGCATACCATACATGGGATCTGGTCCGGCTTCCACCTGATCGCAAACCTTTGAAGAATCGGTGGGTCTACAGAATCAAAGAGGAAGAAGGCGACACAAAATGCTACAGGGCCAGACTTGTTGTGAAAGGATATGATCAACAAAAGGGAGTGGACTTTAATGAGATTTTCTCACCAGTCGTGAGAATGAACACAATTCGAGCCGTTTTGGGTTTGACAGCAGTTTATGACCTTGAGCTTGAGCAACTCGACGTCAAAACTGCTTTTCTCCATGGTGACATAGAAGAGGAATTGTACATGCATCAGCTAGAAGGTTTTGTCAAGCAAGAGCATGAAAATCTTTTACAGATTAAAGAGGAGCTTGTATGGGCTGAAACAAGCCCCAAGGTAGTGGTACATCAAGTTTGATAACGTCATGATGGAAAATCAGTTTACGCGCTCTGAATCTGATCCATGTTTATACTACAAGGTTTTGCCAAGGGGTGAATTTGTTTTGTTGCTACTCTATGTTGACGACATGCTCATTACCGGCACCAACATGAGAGTCATTGCTGATTTGAAGCAACTCTTGGGAAACAAATTTGCAATGAAGGACCTCAGGGCAGCAAAGAAGATTCTTGGCATGACCATCATTCGGGACAGAAAGAAGAAAGAAATCAGATTGTCTCAACAAAAATATATGAAAAAAGTTTTGGACAGATTCAATATGAGAAGTGCTAAGCCAGTTAACACTCCACTTGCTGATCATTTTCACTTATCTTTAGCATTGTGCCCCAAGACACAAGAAGAACAAGACTACATGAAGAACATTCCATATTCTTCAGCCGTGGGAAGTCTTATGTATGCAATGATATGCACCCGTCCTGATATTTCCCAAGCAGTGGGAGTTGTGAGCCGGTTCATGAGTAATCCCAGAAAAACTCATTGGGAAGCTGTGAAGTGGATATTGAGGTATCTAAAAGGCACTTCAGATTATGCCTTATGCTTTGGTGGGAAAGTTGCACAGCTACAAGGCTTCGTTGACTCCGATATGGCAGGTGACTTGGATAAAAGAAGGTCTACATCCAGCTATGTTTTCACTTTTGATGGGGTAGCTATCAGCTAGGTCTCAAGATGGCAACAAGTAGTTGCTCTTTCTACTACTGAGGCTGAGTACATTGCCCTCACTGAAGGAGCAAAAGAAATGGTTTGGTTGCAGCGTTTGTTTACTGAATTGGGTTCCAAACAGCAAGCTTTCACACTTTTTTGTGACAATAATAGCGCTATTCATTTGGCCAAGAATACGGCATTTCACAACAGAACTAAACACATTGAGCTGAGGTATCATTTCATCTGTAGCATGATTGAAGAAGGCAAGTTGCAAGTTCAAAAGATTGACACCAAGATCAATCCGGCTGATGCATTGACCAAGGTTGTACCTCGAGAGAAGTTTGAATTTTGCCGCACTTCTCTCGGCATATTCAAACTCTGACAATAGGCTTAAAGTAGGGGAATAGCTTTGAATGTTTGTAGCAGTCATTGGGTTTCAAGTGGGAGATTGTTGGATATGAAACCCAACGGTCACCTTGTCCTTTTGTGGTGACTCTTCATTGTTCAGCTCCTTCTCTTGGCTTCTATTGTAATCTATAAAAGCATATGTATATGTTGTTGTAAACACATCTGAGAACACACTACTATAAAAGTTTTCCCCTGCTTTGTGGATGTAGCCATACATATGGTGAACCACGTTAAATATCTTTGCACTGTGTGATTGTTTACTGTTCTTTTCTTTTTCATTGTTCCATTGTTTTAACAATAGGTCTACAAACCGTTTGATAAAATGTCTTAAAAATGTTTACCTGTAGGGGTTGCATGTAAACTGCTTGACATCAATAGAGTATGAATGTCTCATAGAAATGTGGCATCATGAACTACAATGATTTGGGGTATGCACAATTGGACGATAATAATGGAGGAGCTCATGATTTTTTAGTTGCGAGTAACAGATAGTCTACTCTCACATGCAAATCCTTAATAAAGGAGTAAATGAAATACTTTTAATATAGCCATTGGTAATGAAAATTTTGAAAAAACAAAATCTTTATTTATGTCAATTCTCATGACTGCCAAAATAGTGCAGAAATTGTATAGGGTGAGTATGAGATCATCATGAGCGAAACCATACCCATCAAAATGTTAAAAAATAGATTTAGGAAATTTTATGTGAAAATTTCAATGCCACAATGTTAAATAAGAATAAAATTTGTAGATAATTGAATGTAGTTTATGGGCTATTTGTTTAAAAAAAATTAATTAATTTTGAAAAATTTAGATATTTCAATGAGACGCTACTCAAATTTAAGCACATTTGTGAAGCTCATAATGCAATAGGATGCCAGGTTCAACCAAAAATGCATCCGTACAATAAAGATATGTCTTCAACTAATAGATTGACTTTACAATCATTCATACCCACATTACAATAAACCAATAAAAAATAACTATGAAGAGTTTTAAACTTGTAACCTCCAATCACATCAATATCTTAACCTTCCTTCTCTCCAAATAGTCTTATTGACTTTGATTACATAGAAAATGAAGAACTTTCAACTCTAATTCATAACACAAAAATTGTGATGAAAACAACAATGTGGGCTTTGAACCAACAATATCTAATATCCAAATTCTTAATAATAGGCCTCATCATTGACTCCTCCACACTTCATTGTTGACAAGTTCAATTAATCTTTGTTTTTTTTTAATTGAAATGTATCTCTAAAAAGTAAATTTTTTAAGAAGAAAATGAGAGAAAAAATAACCACTTAAATATGTTTACCTTTAAATGTAGATGAACTATTATTTTATTTATAACTATTAACTAAACTAACACTAAATTATTATTTTATGATGTAATATTTATTCCAACAAATTTTGCTTGGTTTATTCTTTGTTGTATGCTTACTTGTTTTGTGGAATGGAAAAGGGTGTGATGTGATAAATGTGGAAAGTGGTATGGGAGCTTAGGTAGGACAAAGTCAAAGTGACAAATTTCCATGAATTATTTCAAGTTTAATCATAGTGATATTTAAACTTTGAGGAAGATGTGGGAATAGTCAATCACATGGGAATAGGGAGATGTATATGTGGATGGGATGTACTTAAGTGGATGTGCACTTCTCAGGTCATGGGCACCAATAGAATGGGCCAAAAAGGCATCCTAGCTCTAGGGATAATCATGGAATGGCTCATAGTGGACAAATAGATGGGGATAGGGAATGGGTTGGGAAGGAGATAAATGGACAACCTCAAGATTGGTAGAGTAATGTTGCTTTAACTTTGATAAGGCCTTTGAGTTGCTTTGATATAGATTTTAAGTATATCTCTTGGGCTTGCATGTTTTTTTCTTTTTGATCTTTATTTTGCTTTTGCTTTTGATTTTGATTTTCTTTGTGCTTTTGCTTTTTTACTTTTTAGATGACACCCCATGACCCAACCCCATGCAAATAGTAAGATGTAAGGGCTCATCATTGAAAATTAGATCAAATGATTATGGACATTAGTTTGATTTATTTCTATACAAGGGAGGAAGGAATTGAGAAGGGTTGTCCATTTATGAGATTCTTGGAGTCACAACTGAGTTTTAGATATTGAGATGAATAGAGGGGAAAATAGTACTCATGGACCTAATGGTACACATTATGTTTAGCATATGAGTAAAAGGCCAAAATAATGGATGGTGATAATGTGGAGGGCTCAAATGTCCCAAGTTATCATGGTTATAGCTAAAGATGCAACATGGCAAGTGTTGGGTATGAATGTGTTATGGATAGTGGATGGCAAATGTGGAGTGAGCAAGCATATGTTGAAGAGTGGATTTGACAAATTCTAGGTCATTCTTGGTGCATAATCAAAGGGCGTCATTATTGGAATCAATCGCTCTTAGTCCTAGAATCTTGTATGCACTTGAATGAAAGGATGACACTAGTGAAGATGCATATGTGAGATAATAAAAATGGTCATGGAATAAAAATAATGAATGATTGGAATTGACAATATAGTTTATCAATGTAATTCAAACCCAAAAACTCATGTTTAAAGGATAGACAAATCTGGTTAACATATATCATGGAGTATAGTCACAAGAGGGCCAAAAAGTGATGAAAAATCAAATTTATGGGATGGAGGTGTAGTGTGCTCAAAATAATTGGGATGAAAACACAATCTAATGCAAAAAAAACCATGAAAATAGAGAAGCAGAACTCCCAAAAAATACATTTTAGTGAATGCAAAATTTAAATTTCTGATAAGGCATTCCTTTTAGGATGAGAATATTCCCTTGAGAATAGTATAAAGGGGCTTTGTGGATGGAAACTACTCATTTGGACATTGTGAACTTGTGGAGAAGAACATTTTGGAGAAAAATGCCTAAGCACAATGAGTATGATTTGCACTATCTAGATTGAGTTCAAGATAGTTGATTGCTTGGGCATTCACCTACCAAGGTATAGATATTGCTTTTGAATTTGCAATATTTTTTTGTCATTTTTTCATGAAAGGGTGCTCGGGTGGGGGATTTTGATTTTTGAGATCTTAGAAATTTTTATAATTTTTGGAAAATTTTTATTTTTTACATTTAAAAAAAAATGTCTTATGATTTTTGGAATATTTTGAATTTTGAATATCTTAGGGGCCAAGTATCTTCCTATTCTATTGTGAATATGTGTTCATCCAGAAAATTTATGGGTGGGGTGGAAGATGAAGATGATGGTGCTTCTACAAGTTGGTGTTGGTGTCAACAGGGTTATTACCTATCTGGTTTACCCTTGTGTGAATAATTCATATTATTTAACTATTTATTAGTTAAATAATATTCACATATCACACATAATACACATGTTAAGTTGACTTAGTGAGTAGACTAGATGTTTCTAGTTGTTTCTAGTTGTTGATAGTTGGCATCTTACCCTATAGTTGTCACATGTCATAGGATTTAGACATTTGTCACATGACTACACCATCCTACATCTTATCCTTGTCTTTATAAGCAAGGCATATCATGTACATTGTAACAATCTTTTGCATTCATTGATAGCATAGAATTATTCTCTCATTTGATCTCTCTCATGCTTTCATGATGTCCTAGATCTTGGGTAGCTCCAATCATAGCCAACTCTAATAGTTGGTCAAGTATTGCTTGTCATTTAATGTTTTTTTGTGCTACAAAATGGACATAAAATTCTATAAGTGGTATAACCCATCATGTGACACATTCTAATAGATGAGTTTTGGATAGGATATACTTGAGGGGATCGCTTTGATGATGACATGTGTTTATGCATGTAACATGTAATGGCATAGCTTTTGAGAAGCAAATATTATTATGAGACATTATTTTTGATGAGTGTATAACATTTTTCATAATCTATGAATGTTCACAAAATGTAGTATACTATTATTTCTCATCCTTCATCATCATATTGTGCAATAAAGGCTCCAATAGCTTGATCAATGGCAGATGTGTACAACAAAAGTGATTGTCCATGGGTTACTAGTATGAGAACAAGGGAATTATCCAAGTACGCTTTGAGAGCTTCAAAAGCTTGTTTTCTATCTTAGTTTCACTCAAATTTGGTGTCTTTACATAGGAGATGCATGGAGGGAAGCATACAATTGGCCAATTGTGATATAAAGTGACAAATGGCTTACAAACAACCTTAGGGACTTCATAGTTGTGAAATATTCTTTGGTGGAGGCCTATTTATAATTGCATCCATTTTCTTGGTATCCACCTCAATGCCTCAACAAGAGATGATAAAACCTAATAATTTTCCCATATATACTCCAAAAACGTATTTCTTAGGGTTGAGCCTCATGTTGTATTGTCTAAGTCATTCAAGTGTAAATTATGTGGGTGTCTTTCTCACATGTGGTATTTTACAAGTATGTCATCAATGTAATATGTTAGAGTGAATAATTTATCTATTCGCTATAGCTTAAGTGTACTTAGGTTGATGAAGTTAGATAACATCTTATCTAACTAAATGTGCAACCTTTTAGAGGTTAGAGGTTACCTAGTTGTTTGGTAAACCTCATGTGCATACCTTTTGAGGTTGGAAGACTTTCCATCTCACTTCAAATGCACTTTGTAGTCATCCAACACTTGTCACACAAGGTTTTTGGTATGCACATTCTAAGTGATCCAAAGGTTGACACCTATAGGAAACTTGTCTATGTGCATGTACCACATCATGGGGCACTTGTCAATCCACATGCAAGGTAAATTGCCTCATCCATGCCTATATAATAAGGAATTCTTATGTAAATTATTAAGTGAGATTAATATATGTTTATGCTCAAATTAGGTTCATCAATATCGTTGATTTCTTATCGCTATTTGTCGATTTCCATATTGTGAGAGTGAATATCTAGTTTTGTAGAGAATCCTTGGATAATCCTACATAATCTTCAAGGATGGAATGAATTATGTCATGAAATATGAGGGTCATGGAACATTGATATGTGGATTTCACATTTTTAAGACCAAAAGGTATATGATGACATAGTAGAATGTGCCCCTTGGTGTAGTGAAGGCAGTTTTATGTTGATCTTGGGGATTGATGAGAATGTGGTTATATCCAAAAAATCCATCCATGGAGAGTAGGTTGTGTCTTGTTGTCGAATCCATGATCATATATATGTTTGGTAAGGGAAAATTTTCCTTGGGAGAGGCCTTGTTCAAATCCCAAAAAGTTGTGGGAATTCTAATACAACCATCTAGCTTCACCACAGAGATAATGTTAGAGATCTAAGGTGAATAATCAATGGGATGGATAAAACTAGCTTTGAGGAGCTTTTCAATTTCTTCCTTGACCAAAAGAGAAATCTTGGGTTGAATTTTATAGATTTTTTATTTGTTTGGTTTTGTATTTGTTGTGAGAACAATGTTATTGACCAATATATTTGAATAAATTCTAGGCATATATTCATAAGTCCATGTGAAAATATCTAGGAAATCATGGATGACTTGTTTATGAGTTTCTTGAGCTCACTTTATGAGAGACACTTGCCTATTTTTAAGATCTTCTCAGGGTTATATGGATCCATAGAAATGTCAATTGTGTCAACCACAACTAACATGATATGGTTTTAATGAAAGGGTTGATAGGCAAGTATAGTTATAGGTTGTGTGTTGATGTTTGCAAAAGGATTTCCCCAAAATGTGTATGCCAATTGAAAAAACAAGTTGGTTTCCTTTGATAGTACAATGTCAAAGAGTTTATACCTAAAAAATCTTTTATATCTCTATCACTATTGAATAGGTCAATATGGGCCATTGATTATTTATATTGGGTGTTGATGAGTTATGGGTAAATGATTGGCAAATGATGTGTGGAAATCATAGAATAATCAAAATTCAGGCCATTTTTGTTATGTTTTGGGTGATAACCAAGTCTAAATTTTGTGATTTGAGATTTTAATTGGATTGGTTCTATAATGGCTTGTTCATAGTCTCCTAGACCTTGTCCATGATATTAAAGGCAGAAAGGTACATGGAAACACTTCCTATACTAATACTTTGAGAGTAGGTATGCACAAATTTATGATCTTTACAATTACATGAAAGAGAAACACATAAAAACATAAACAATATTATACCATGTACACAGGTGTACATGGGGAAAACCCTTTAAAGATAAAAACATCACTCCAAAGTAGCCCAATGTATTATTAAGTAATCTCAACATAGTTACAATACACTTGCATAGAAAGACTTTATAGGAGTATAGCCAATATACAATTTTGGAGTAGTTTTGATAGCATAATAGTAACTATAAATAACCATACATAATTGTTGTCATATTTTGCTTGACCACAAAATATTATGCTTCCCTCCTTCTATCAGAGAAATCTGATCAGAGAAAGCCTAAATAGGAGGAAAGGCTTAAATCCCACATTTCCCCATGCTATGCCTTGTAAAAAATCCCAAAAAACTCGTCTAGATAATCCTTGTAGAAAACCCAGAAAAACCTAGAAATCCTTTGTCTTCAAGTGCCTTCCATTGCAAATATTCTTAGTTTTATTCTTAGTCATTTTTGTATGCATCTTTGTATGTATCGTTGTATGTATATTTGTTGTATTGCATATACAATTGTATATGCAAAAGGAAGATGCAAAGTTAGATGCAAAAGTGAATATACAATTCTGGACCTGAAAGTAAAATGCAATCGGTTTGAGAAGGCGAAGGCGATTGTATGCAGTTTTGTATGTAAATTGCATTGTATATGTGATATATAAAAGGTACAAGTTCAACAGATACAAGCCTGGACGTGACTAAAAATTTAATCCTGGTGGACTTCAGTTGGGGTCCGCAGTTGTATGTACGATTGCATGTATATGCGATGTACAAAAGTCAAGATGTAGTCACGGACGCCAATGTAAATCAAAAGGTACAAAGTGCATTTGTACATACCGAAAGGTAGAAAAGTCAAACATCTTTTGTATGTACAATTGCATGTATATGCAATATGCAAAAGCAAGATACAAGGCCAGACCTGTTTTAAAGTTCCATTCTGATTAATAATCCATTGAGTTCCACAATTGTATATTTGGCAATTGTATCTCCCATATACAATTGCACATACAAAAGCACATACAATGGGTTTTCGATGACACTCTTACATATTAGCATGACTCAGCTGGGAGTCTCTTCGACAACCTGATGGGTTTTCTTTGCATGTCTTCTATGCAGTGGTGGGCGTTAGTTCCTTCATCAATCTATTTTGCAGTGATGGGGCCATAGATGGAGATCCAATTGAATGATGACACATGTCAGGGACATTCAAGTCAGATTTAAAGGCATATACAAAGGGAGATACAAAGACATATGCAAAGCAATTTGATATGCAAAATACAATGAATGAAGAAATCGCATAAGTGCAAGTTAAACAGTTTGAAGGACCCGATATGCAGGTGACGTCATCTAGGTCTCCTCTTCAACCAGGTTCTGCATGATGATGATGTCATCATGATTTTCAAAGTGCATCCAATTTTTGTATGTCTGTATGCATACAAATGATGCTTCTCCTTGTAGCGAAGATAAAATTGACGGCCGATCTACATTCAGTCAGGAATGGTTGCCGACTCTAAGGATAAATGTGTAGTTTTGGCGACAAGACATCTCAGCGGCCGAATTAAGTGTTGCAGAGATCCCTCAAACATAGAATCGATGAAAATACAAAGAATTCAAAGGGGCTCAGGGATTTAAAGTGTTGTAAAAGCTTTGTCAAGGGGTGATCTGTCCCATCTGCCATCAATGCAAATCCAATCTCTCAACTGTCATCCTTCAGATATTTTCTATATTCATTGTTGCAAATAGATGATTCAGCTGCTCACGTTGAAGGCCCAAAATATCTTCCACCTGCCCTATTCTAGATATTTTATCCCATAACTTCTTGTAGGTGGACGTCCCTTCTGGAGATGATATTTTTTGACAGAACCCATGGGGAGAATTCATTGTAACTGACTTAGGTCAAATGCAAAATGCTATAAATGCATAAACATGAGATGTAAAAAAGGTTGAAAAAGATGGAGTAATCTATGCTTATGATTCCAAAGAGAGCATTCCTCTACTGTAACCTTGCCTTCTAATTAAATACATGCTGATTATTTTACCTCTTCATGCTATTTTTGATGGTGACAGGTTGTCATTGATGCCAAAAGGTGTTGTGTTCTCAAGTTTGATGTCATATTGGTTATGCTTCACTCATGTTCATCATGCTTTCAGGATATCTTATGATGGTATTGGGAAAGTAAAGAGTTGGGTTATATTGTTTCACTTATCTGATGCTCATGATGTTCTTCTTAATGATTGATATTCATGGTTTGAATTGATCAGGATATCTTTAAAGTTGTTTCAGGATGGATTCTCATGTTTAGTATTCATTCATATTTGATCTTCTTTTGGGTTGATATTAAACATCTGAAGGTCACTAACAAGGAGATGCAGATATAAGTTGGAACTATGAATATAATGATAAAGTTCAAAACTCAGATTGATACAGAGTATTTTAATGCCAATGACTCATGGTCTCTGTATACACATGATTATGGTGTTGTTGTTGTCTTTACATTGACAGTGGCAGTTGACAGTAACATTAGTAAGTTCATGAGTTGATCTTGTGCAAAATCTTCATTTAGAATGTCTTCAAGGGCTCATAAGCATCATGTGTGAGAAAAAGAAGTGTAATGTTGAAATCGGGTTGAATATCTTTCATTTGGTGTGGTGCTAGTTTATGCTTCAGATTTGGTTTCTTATGCTTGATCATTTCTTCACATAGGATGTTGAGTTATTTTTTTCAAATGATGGTTTGAGTTGGTTTATGTTATTCATGTATATCATAAATACAATGTCAAAGGTGTGAGTGTGAAGTGATATCATCAGGAGCAATTAACAAGAAATGATCTTAGCAGGTTCATCAAATTTGGGACATTGATCAGAGCAGAGAATTAAGAATTTGTATTGATGTGTTGAAGTAAGAGATCTCAAGTGCAATGTTTCTCTAAAGACTTAATGCCTTTCTATGTCCTAAAATTCTAAGTGTCTTCTATGTCTTCAAACCTTATTTCACTTGTCAAGAGTTAAGTCAATTTTTGTTCTATTTTTAAACTGACTTATTATTGTAAGTCATATTACTTATATTTACCTCCTTAAGGGTCTTTGAGACATAATCTTTACCGATCCCTTCACCTATTTCTACTTTCTAAACCGGTTAATAAAGTCTGTGTTAAAAGGGCACGAATTGTTCATGTTTTAGAAAAACATCAAATGTTTTATAAGGGAATTAACATGAAGATCTTTGAAATTCTTGTGGAGAGCCCGATTTCCTTAAGGTTTTTTATGAGTTTAAAAAAAAAAACATTGAAATTGCTTTATGATGAAGGGCTCGATGCATTCTAAAAGGGGAGTTTTTTGTTTAAAGTTAGAAACTTTTAGTTTTCGGCCTCCATTGCATATAAGGTGATTTTTTATATGCAAAGCCACCGAATTTGTATGAGTTTTTTTTTAAAAAAAAGGAAAATATGTGGATTAGCCATAAAAGGCTTTGTTTCTAAAGTTTAGATTTTTTTTAAATTTCTATTTTATTTTTTTTAAAAAGGTATGAGATCTAAAATGGGAAGTATATGAGTCTTTTAAGGAGTTTTTCAAGGAGCTTTTAAAGGAAATAGTTGATGCCTTTTTAAAAGCAATTTTTTTGGAAAATCTTTTTTATTTTTCCCATCCCATTGAAGAAATTAGTGAAGATTTTTTTGAAGGTACAGAGAAATAATTACAGAGCAAGAGGAAGATGAATGGTGTTTTGTTTTTTTATGATAGGTTGTGCAGGGAAGATCAAAAGATTGAAAGAAAATGAACAGATTGAAGGTTTCAAAATATGAAAGATATTTGTTTAAAGAAGATATTCTTGCAGAGAGAAGTGAAATTCCAAGAAGTCCTATTGATTATAATTTTATTGCAGGATGTAATTGTTTATGCAAGAAGAAGAAAATGAATAGTCATGGGCATGAAGAGAAAATTAATTTCTTCTCAGATAAAAAATGATTGTGTAGAATATGAAAGGTTATTCAATTTGTATAAAATTGTTTTTCAGGTGCATTAATGATAAGGTTTTTGGGAGACAGGGATGATATACACAGATGATTGAATACATATAGTGGGTGTCGAGGTTATGCAGATTAATGATGAAAATAATTTGATGATACAGATGACCAATTTGCAGAGTAGAAGAAATATTGAATCACGCTTTGATTGCAGTGATTGATGAAAGATTGACAGAGATAATTTGCAGAGAAAATTGTTTATAGAGATTTGTATATGGAGCTTGTTTGCAAAAGTATGTAAAAGAAAATGGTCTTGATTTGAAAATCAAACAGGAGGAATAAGGTTGTATACAATGGTGCAAATCTGATTGAACGGCAATAATGTCTTGCACACAAAGTTTGATGTTTTTGTTAATAGTGATTCAGTATGCCAGTGAGGCTTCTTGTGGTCAGTGAGACCTTCATATGCCAGTGAGACTTGCGGTCAGTGAGACCTTTCAATTGTCAGTGAGACACAATATTCAGCCAGTGAGGCTTTGTAAGAAGTTTTAAAGTTAAGCCAGTGAGGCACTTCATGAGTGGTTTTTCTACCCCGAGAGGGTTTTCCACTCCAGAAATTTCTGTGTTATAATTTGTCTCTATGTGTGCATATTTGTGTTTTAAGTTTTTGGTTCACATCTTTCACTATCAGTCTTGTGCATATGAGCTCAATAGATCATTAATGTCTTTCTTTCTACTTGTCTTGTAAAGTTTGCAAAAAGTTAAGAATTTACATAACATTGATTCACCCCCCCTCTCAGTGTAGTCCTTGACTCCTACAATTTTGACTCCGTGTGACTTAAGAATGATGTGTTTGTGAATGTTCAATTCCTTCTAATCATTTCTTGCTCCTTGTCTCTGTTAAAATCAGTTTGATCTGTGTATGTTTATTAGTTGTATCTAATTATTTTGTGCATCTTCTCAGTTCTATGAGGGCTCTTTTACTCAAACTTGGTGTATCACCCTTTCCATTTCATGTTCCTTCTGCCCCTTTTCCCCTACAAACATTAGCACTAGGTTTAGATAATTTTATCTAAGCATTAGGCTTAGAATGAGGAACCAGCCTTCTTTGGAGGTCTGATCTCAATTTGCAAAGTCCCACACTTTCAAGATCATTCCCATTGTGTCATTAGAATTCTTGGACTCTCTCCAACCAGGGTACAATTCTATGTGAAAATAATAACTCTAACTCTAAGCACCAATTTATAGATGAAGAACAAACTAGAAAACACTAGATGGATTTGAAAAACCACAAGAAATTCCAAAGGAAGTATGGAACCCAAATTCAAGTGCCCAAATCCCAACACCTCTCTTGTATAAGGTTCTCCAAGCTACATTCAACTCAAGTAGTCTAAGGATCCTTCTCTATAGGTGGTCCTTATGGAGGAGAGGAAGAGGAAATTGGTGGAGGAAATTTAATTAAAGATGGAGATTTTTGAGGGGGTGGACCATGAGAAGGAAATTCCTCAAAAGAAGGACCTCTTTGTGGAGATGGGTATTTTTGTAGGTGAGAAGGGTTCTACAAGTACTATTGATTTTTGGGAGATTTCTTTGGAGAAATAGAAGGACCAAATTTATAAGGTGATGTATTAGCATAATGGTTTGGGGGAGGAGAAGGAGGATATGGAGAAGGGATACGAATATGGGAGATAGTAGATTAAACATATTCAACTCCTTGAGATTTCCTTGCAATGTGAATTCTAATTTGGGCTTCCTCCTTACAATCCTCTTAGTGTCCTTTGTAGATTCTTATTTTAGAGATTGAACATTAATAGTTTTTCCAAGAGAGATTTACATAGGAGGGATAGTATGAGTGTTGGCAAGAGACACTGCTCTGGTATGGACTTGTATGTTGTCATTGATGGCAACAAGGCTCAGAGATCTTATCACCATGACAGGAAGAGATAACTCCAAAAGGTCACATTGGAATTCAAGTTTGGTTGACAGATCTGGTTGGTAGAAGTGGCTAAGTATGGGTATCTACAGAGTAAAGGACAGTCAGTGGGTCAATGTGCTTCCGCAGATGATGATCTGGTAATACAGTTTGAGTATGATATTAGTAATTGTTTGGTGGTGTCATGCTCTAGAGATTAAGTCTTGACTTCCTTCAGAAGTCATTTGGAAGAATTATCTAAGTCCGGGTGAACAGAGGTATAGCAGAGATAGTGAACAGGGCACAGTGTAATGGTTCGCATTCCTTCACAAGTGAGTATTTTGTTATGCAGTCTTAAGGTGTTGTAAACACTTGTATGAAGTGTCTAATTCTAGAGTTGTGAGATTTGAAGTCCACCGGAAAGATAGTTACAAGCTACTGAGTATCGGTACAGTATCTGACAGAGTTTGACAGAGACAGGGTCTAAGTTGTAATGGTCTGCATTTCTCTGCAAGATGATATCATGCCTTGTGGTTCTGAGGGTAAGATTGGGAATGTGTAAAGAGTCCTTGATATGATTTTGGAAGTGTTTTGTGATCCGCAGTAAAAAATGTAAGTCTACAAATGAACTTGTTAAGCATGCTCTTAAGGAATAGGCCAACTAATATGATAAATCATTGTGCAGAGAAGAGATAGTGTGTGAAGGATCTATTTAAGTGATTGAATGATTAGAGTCGACCTATTTGAACATGTTTGGGCAAAGATTTGGGTCCGCATAACATATAGTGCATTGGATTGAGCCGACAAGCTACACCTTTTCTATGTACACATTTCACTTCTTGGATGCTGACCTGATTATGGATCAAATCATGATGCAGGTATATAAGAGTGATGAATTTTGGTTGAGAAGAAGTGTGGGTGTGTGTGGATTGATGTGAATATGTGAATAGCATAGCAGTGACACAGATAAGGGATAATGAAGACTTGGGATTTAGAATTCAGTTGCTGTGCCTTGGCATATTGACAGATGCTTATGCAGTACTCCCTTTCATATACTGTTTGATTTGTATCTGGGAGTGAGTATTTCTTCTTCAAGGCAGTGAACCTGGCATAGGGTTTAATAGCCCTTATTGTAATCTTTCTAGGTTTAGGGTTGAGGTAGTGAGCCTGCTAGACCTAGTTATACTTCATGGCAGTGAGCCAACATGTTCCAGGCCTGTGGGATGACCAAGCCTGAACATCATTATTTGTAAAGATTGCAATATATATTTGAGAGCTAATCCTCTCTGCGGTTTTTCCCACTTTGGGTTTCCACGTAAAAATCTTGGTGTCCATGTGTCATGTTTTTATGGTTGCTGTTCATATGCATGTTGTGCCTTTGTTTAATTATTTTTTGGAAAATGGTTGAAAGTTAAAGTGCATCAAAAGATTTTTAGAACACTGATTCACCCCCCCTCTTAGTGTTCCTGACATTCAACAATTGGTATTAGAGCAAGGTTCCTTGGAAAAAGTCTAACAACTTAAGGAAGACCTGGGATAGTATGATCATGGCAACAAGAAAATTTGGAAATTATGAAAGCAACAAGCAACTAGAAGCAGCTCTTATGGATCTTGAAAATTCTGAAGCAGAAGTCAAGGATCTAAAAGAAAATTTACAACAAGCTGATGAATTCATCTCAAAGCTAAAAGAGCAAGTCAAGAAATTCAAAGACAAATACAAAGAAATTAATGATCAATTGCTATCAGCAAATGAAGCCCTGAATGAATTGGAAGCAGAAGTTATAGAAAGAACAAGAGTAGAAGATGATCTGAATTTAATTGTGAAGAATAGATCAAAAGATTGTGCAAAACTTGAAAAAGAAATTGTAAGTCTAAAAATAGATCTGGAAAAGGCTAGAAGCTTTGAAGAAAAATTCAAGATAAGTATTGCAAAGCTTGATGAAATGATTGCTA
The DNA here is from genome assembly GCA_027924645.1 of Cunninghamia lanceolata. Classification (NCBI taxonomy): domain Eukaryota; kingdom Viridiplantae; phylum Streptophyta; class Pinopsida; order Cupressales; family Cupressaceae; genus Cunninghamia; species Cunninghamia lanceolata. Next base: position 2,364,272 of record BSBN01000030.1, read on the forward strand.
GCCAGAAGAGTGTTGATGACAAGCAAGGTTTAGGATTTGAGAAAGGAGAAAGTTCAAAATTTAGTCAAATAAACAATGAGTCAAGACAAAACAAAGGATACCAGTTTAGAAAGCAAAGAAGAGCTAGAAGACCTCCGGTCAAACAGCCAAACGCTCAGAGGTACCCATCCTTCAATGGTCACTGTTATAAATGCAATAAGTATGGTCATAGGGCTACTCAGTGTAGAAGTAGAATGAATTAGAATGTTTCATCTTTCTCTGGTAAATGTTTCAATTGCAAGAAGATTGGTCATGAAGCAAATGAGTGTAGAAGTATGTCAAGAAATATGCCAAACTATTTCTTGAATGGCAAGTGTTTCACATGCAATAGACTTGGACACATGGGTAATCATTGCAGATCAAGGATGAATTCATTCAGAGGAAGAAATCAAGGACAAGGAAACATTGTATGCTTCAGTTGCAACAAATGTGGACATGTTGTAAGATTCTGTAGAAGCAAGATTATGTAGAGAAATTATTATGTTGAAGAAAGAAAAACAGAGCAGAGGAATGATAAGGGAAAAGAAAACATTGATCCAATGAAAACCAAGAATGAGATGAGTATGATCTAGATTAAAAAGGATGTAAATGAGGTTAAGGATGGATCCACACTAGCATCTGATGTAGACACTTCCTCTGGGAAGTAAATTGAGAGCTCTGGCTCAGGGGGAGCAATGTTGAAAATCCAAATCCCCCAACCAGAAAGTGGGTGCCAGAATTCGGCATGAAAAGTGAATGATGAAATCTGATGCGACACGTCTCTCAAAAGAAAATCTAGAAGAAAAAGGGTCAATGCAGCATATTAAAGAGTAATCCTAATCAACTATATTCTACAGTGAAGGGATTTAACAACTTTTTGGGATTGAGCATTTATGACGACTTAGGTTAAGTCATGAGAAGGATAAAAGGGAACTTATTTGGTTTCAAAATCACTTTTCACTTGAAGCTATCAAGTATTTGGAGAGATTGGAGTAGGCTTTAAGCAACGACAACCAAGATTTGAAGCACTTGAAGTATTTTAGAGAAAAGGAAACCCTAACTCAGTGAAACAAGGTACTCATCTAACTGTGAATTTATTGGAAAGAAATGGCAAATCCTTTAGTTGTTGATATCTCTAAGCGTCCATGGCCCAAATTCAAGAAACATCCTCACAAAGCAACTGAAATTGATCAAATGGGTGCTTTCTCGAGTATACCAAATAGAGTTTTATATGTGGAAGACGTCAGGGCATATATTCATGTAGCCCTAGATGAGCACAGTGACAGCAGATTCACATACTTATATCAAAATCATTTAAGAGATGATCACTTCCACCTAAAAGAAGAATACAAAATCATGGAAGAAAAGAAATTCATCCAATATACATTGTTTCCTGCATTTGCTGAGGACGAATGGGTTCGATATGTGCTAAGCAGGATTCATGATGAGTTCATGTGGTTGGGAAAGGGGCAACCCTTTAAGATAACAAAGGATGCAATTCAAGAAGTCACTAGACTAAACTCCACTGAAGGTGTGTCATTATTGAAAGCAGTCAAGAATCAAATGGTTACAGACGCCACTAGAGCCAAATTTGACAAAAGGGCAATGACAACAAATGATATTATTGATCCTGCAGTAAAGTTTGCTTCAACGGTCATAGGGTACAAGATTTACTTCACAAGCAGAGAAAATTCTATCTCCGGTATGGCCATTTACACAACATACCAAATGATTAAGGAGAATGTGGATTATGACTTGTGTGAGATGCTAAGAACTCAATTAATGGACAACCTAAAAAAGGTCAAGGAAAGCAAGAACTATCCCTTCAAATTTGGTACGCTTATTATCTGTTTATTCTTCTATTTTCTGAATGAGTTCCATAATCACAAGGGCTTGATTTTGTTAAGTAATCAACCAGTAGTTGTTCAAATAAGAAATTGTCTTAGCAATCTAGGTAGTCACAATGAGCAAAAAGCAGTTCTATGGGGGTTTTTCAAGAACTTTCAAAACATGATGTAGTCAAGGGAAAGAATACCTAGGGTAATTGTTGAGAAATACAGAGATACCATTTGTTTTATGGTCACCAAGGACCAATGTTTAATGGAGGTTGTTGAGCCCAAAATAGTTTGGATCATGCCCATGGGGTATGAAGTAGATGGTCAAGTATTGGACAGCTATGCTCAACATATGCTAAGCAAACCTAAGGACACAAAGGAAGAAAGGTTTGGTACATATGAAGAACTATCTGTAAAATTGTATGTTGAACTGAGAAAACTAGAATCCACCAAGAAAGTGAGAAGAGAAGTAGAAGAAATTGTTGCAAGGTATGGTATTACCAAAGAACAACTAAAAGAAGTCAGGGAAAAAGGCAGAGAAAACAAAAGAAGCAAAACAAAAGAGTGAACCAGTACAGGTTCTAGAAGAGTCTCAGATTGAACAAAACAAACCAGAAAAGGTCCAAAGAACCACTAGGAGCTCTTCTACCTCCTTTGGTGCCACATCATCAATAAACCTGGAGAAAACATCTAAAGAATCCTCTATCAAAGACATGAAGATGAAAAAGATGAAGGAAAGAAGATTATATGTTAGTGTTGGTGAAAAGGATGAAGAAGAAATAGAGTCAAATGAAGAGGTCAAGAAGATGAAAGCTGAAGCAGTCAAAGCCTCTGGAAACATTAAATAAAAACCCTCTGGAAAAGAAAAATCCAGTAAAAGACAGAGAAAAGAAAAGCCTCTAACTCCTACAGATGTAATAAAAGTTGTCATAGTTGATGGAAATTTAAAGCCCATGATTGAACTCTATGATGGATATGGTGATGTTGATAAAAGAAGCTTGGAAGAATCCACTGTGAAATATCTAAACATCTTCAACAAGGCTCTTATTGAGATCATCTTTAATCTCCCTAAAAGCCTAGCAAATATTCTGAGCATCAGAAAGGAGACTGCTAGAGCTAAGGATATTGAGCTAAAAAAACATGTGATAACTAGATTATGTCTGAAAATTACTTCGGAAGAAGAAGACCTAATCTCTAAGGAGACCAAGGACCAGTTCAGAACAAAAATGAGGATGAATTTATTAATGATGGGTGAGATTGATAAGGTGGTGAAAGAAACAGAGGAAATTATTTTGGAAGCTCTGAAGCAACACAATCTTCCCACCACATGTGTCAATGAAGAGAATGATGTTGTTGATAATTCATCTATTCTGGAAGTAAACTTGGGCCAAGAAACAGATAAAGATGATAGAGTGTCTGAAGAAAAGGAAGTACTTGTTGATGACTCTCAAATGGGACCCTCATCGGCACAACAAACTGAGGATGTTACCAAAAAGGAAAAGATTGAGGAAGAATCGGCCATGGAAAATCCTCCACCAGAATAAAAAGAGGAAACTCCTCCTGTACCAAGAGACACTGCTAAATCAATGAAAGAACTGTTGGAGAAAAGAAAGTAGGTTTGGATGAGTGAGAATTCCTACATGGTCCAATAAACTTGGATACAATGTCACTGGCACAGAAGCTAACGTTGGTCATAGTTGTTCAGGCCAAGGCTCAAGAAGAAATGTTGAAGTCTCACATTGAGGACAGTGAGCTCATTGTTGAAGCATCCAGCATTTTGGAGAAGTTGATGCCATCTTATCAAAAAGACAACTCCATGCATCCAAACAACCAACTCAAAGGACTTATCAGTTTAGTAAATAAACATTTTGAATCTTTTGAGAAATCTACTGAAACAAAAGTTAGATAGGAATTCAATGAGAAAAGGTTAGATGAGTTGACAAAGTTGATAGGCCATGATAAGGATCAGCTAGATAATAAGATACAGAATGTTTAGAGTGCCATTGGAGAAGCTAGTGATGTATATAAATTTTGTCTATCATGGCCAGAAGTTACAAAGAAGATAGAAGAAAAGATCAAGGAATTGGAAGGAAAACTAATGAATATTTCTAAGAACTTTGATCCAGTACATGAATCACCCAGCAACCAAGAAGCTCAAGTCATCAACATCCACAATGACTTGAATGGTTTAATAAATTAGAGGTTTCAAATAAAGAGTAGAACGGGACAATTGAGAAGACTGCTCAGTCCTAAATTGGATTTGATGACCAAGCTTGTAGCTGAAGCACAACTTGTTGCACAAACTGCCACATCATCACACCTGCAAATAGCTGAAACTCTAGTTTTTCTCTTCAATGGACACATTCAGATTTTGGATAATGCCAAGAATGGCTGGGATATTGAGTGGGCACATATTAAGAACATATTCAATGACATTCTCAAATACATGTAATATAAAGATGAAGACTGTACTTGTAAATATGCGGCAGAGTACATATTTTTTTAGTTCCCGATCACACCCTTTGCCATTGATGTCAAAGGGGGAGAAGAAGATTAGTGAAAACTAGGGTAAAACATCTCAAGGAGAGTAGGAAAACAAAGTGTATATAGTAAGGGGGAGCAGTCAAGCATTTTTCACTACTAAGTGTTGCCATAAATGTCAAACGGGGAGATTGTTGGCAAGAGACACTACTTCAGTATGGACTTGTATGTTGTCATTGATGGCAACAAGGCTTAGAGATCCTATCACCATGATAGGAAGAGATAACTCCAGAAGGTCACATTGGAATTCAGGTTTGGTTGACAAATCCGGTTGGTAGAAGTGGCTAAGTATGGGTATCTACAGAGTAAAGGATAGCTAGTGGGTCAGTGTGCTTCTGCAGATGATGATCTGGTAATACGGTTCGGGTATGATATTAGTAATTGTTTGGCAGTGTCATGCTCTAGAGATTAAGTCATGACTTCCTCCGAAAATCATTTGGAAGAATTATCTAAGTTCAGGTGAATAGAGGTATAGCAGAGATAGTGAACAAAGCATAGTGTAATGGTCTGCATTCCTCCGCAAGTGAGTATTTTGGTATGCAGTCTTAAGGTGTTGTAAACACTTGTATGAAGTGTCTAATTCTAGATTTGTGAGATCTGAAGTCCACTGGAAAGATAGTTACAAGCTGCTGAGTATCGGTACAGTGTCTGACAGAGTTTGATAGAGACGGAGTTTGAGTTGTAATGGTCCGCCTTTCTCCACAAGATGATATCATGCCTTGTAGTTCTGAGGGTAAGATTGGGAATGTGTAAAGAGTCCTTGATATTTTGGAAGTGTTTTGTGATCTGCAGCAAAAATTGTAAGTCTACAAATCAACCTGTTAAGCATGCTCTTAAGGAACAGGCTGACTAATATGATAAATCATCGTGCGGAGAAGAGATAGAGTGTGAAGGATCTATTTAAGTGATTGAATGATTAGAGCCAACCTATTTGAACACGTTTGGTCAAAGATTTGGGTCCACATAACATATAGTGCATTGGATTGAGCTGACAAGCTACACCTTTTCTATGTACACGTTTCACTTCTTGGATGCCAACCTAATTATAGATCAAATCATGATGCGGATATATAAGAGCAATGAATTTCAGTTGAGAAGAAGTGTGGGTGTGTGTGGATTGATGTGAATATGCAAATAGCAGAGCAGTGACACAGATAAGGGATAATGAAGACTTGGGATTCAGAATTCAGTTGTTGCACCTTGGCATATTGACATATGCTTATACAGTACTCCCTTTCATATATTGTTTGATTTGTATTTGGCAGTGAGCCTTTCTTCTTCAAGGCAGTGAGCCTCCAATAGGGTTTAATAGCCATCAAGGTTTAACAACCCTTATTGTAATCTTTCTAGGTTTAGGGTTGAGGCAGTGAGCCTACTAGACCTAGTTGTACTTCATGGCAGTGAGCTAGCATGTTCTAGTCCTATGGAGTGACCAAGCCTGAACATCATTATTTGTAAAGATTGTAATATATATTTGAGAGCTAATCCTCTCTACAATTTTTCCCACTTTGGGTTTTCCACGTAAAAATCTTGGTGTCCATGTGTCATATTTGTATGGTTGTTCATATACATGTTGTGCCTTTATTTAATTATTTTTGGAAAATGGTTGAAAGTTAAAGTGCATCAAAATATTTTTAGAACACTAATTCACCCCCTGCCTCTCAGTGTTCCTGACATTCAACAATGAGAAGAATAAATTTCTTTCTTACCTTTGGTTGATTCCTTAGTATATTTTGTCTTTTTTAGGACTTTCCCCTTTCTTCCCCTTTGGTTCTTTGATCTTCTTCTCCAACCAATCAAAACTCTTGTCAATGATACTTTTACTTCTATCCTCAATAGAAGTTACCTTAATAATAGGCCTACCAATCCATTCTTGGAATTGGTTTGTTGAAGATTTGATACTCATTATTTATGGGTCAAATACATATCTATAATTTGACACCTCTCTGTGGACCTTCTTTATCCCAAAAACTTTGATTTGAAAAGTAATGAGTCTAGAGTTATCCCTCTAATGAACATGTTCATCATCATAATTATCCAAAAAGTCTTTTAGACTTGGTATATGTTTGTAAGTTACCACTATTGCTTTCTCCATGAATCTTCTTGGGTCAAATCTTATTTTCCTCTAAAAAAGGTGCATAGTAATTGCTACCATCTCTATCATTGCATGCTTAGCATTGGCCAAAGTTGTGCATGTGCAGTTACCAATTGAAATTGGGAATTAGATCCCTTGCTTGTGTTTTCTAGAGAGAATCCTTTGAACTCCACATTGTCTACATAGCTTAAAAAATACTAACTTATCATTTACATACATTAGAAGTTTGTAAGGTGCACCAATATATCCTCCAACTCTAATATATGTGAATATTGGGAATTAGATAAACCAATTTCTCTATGGTTGTTGTAGCCTCCACTGACATACAATTATTCAAATAATTTTTTAGCATCCTTATGGTGTAACATATGAAAGCATCATTTACCCTCCTAAAGTTCTTTTGGCTTTCTTTTAGTTATAATTGAGGGTAATGCTCATAGACTTTTTGTTGTGTAGGACCCATGACTCCAACCCTCCAAAACCCTAGGAAAACCATCTTCTTGGAAAGTGAATATATAAGGTATGAAGTTGTTTAAAGATTCTTCAATATTATGACTTCACATAGTTAATTATTCAAGTGATTGTTAATCATGATACCCCAATCAATATGAATCTTATTCTATAAAATGGTTGCTATGAAATGGAACATCTATGGATGACATTATTTTATTGTTGGGCTTCCTAGAATTCTATTCAACAAAATAATTATATCGCTTATTTCCTCTTTAAAATCACTTCTATGTAGTATTTTAGGCATTATTGTAAGAACTACCCTCGACTTCTTAAACCAATGTTACTTCAAAATTCTCATGTGTTTGTTAGGGCCTTTCTCAAAGTATTCCATCGATGTATAAACTATTATTACAACATAAGAATGATGATCTAGTGTTCTTAGCATATCATCTATATATTTAGGCATTAAATTTACAACGCTACTTCATCTAAGGAATTCAAAATCTACCTAGTCTTAAAGTTGTAATGCTATGCACAAGTCATTACTAACTATGGGGATTGCACTAAGATAGGGAATATGACAACCTCAATGATGTCATTGGTGATGATGCATGATCTAGCCATAGGGATTCTATCCTCTTCTTTATTCATTCTCTTGATAAATCCATCCATATCCACATGCCCCAGGTTTGTGTCAAAATATTTACAAGCTCATATGTAATTTTTGAAGGATTTGTGACTACCTTGAATCCATATAATATTTTTTTAGCTAAGGTGATGATATGAAATGAGTATTAATAGACTACAAGAGCCTTCCTTCAACAAATGTGTGGACAAGAGAAAAATGATGGTAGGCCTTTGAATCAACAGTACAAGAGGAAAACAATTAAAATTATAGTTTGGTAGAGTTGCAGGGTTTTTATGCAACATGGTAGTTTCTTGCAAACATGTTGAAGAGGTCCCAAAATCCTACTTTTACAATATGGTGGAGTTCCAAAAATTGGGAGTAATTTGTTAGTAACTACAAGACTGCAAGAGAAGTTTTATTCTCCAATGGTATGAGCAAGGTGGAGTTTCAAGGTTGGGACACAATATTGCAATGGTTATGAGAGTGCAATAGAAGCTCACAAGCCCACAAGAAGTAGATTTGATGGGGATTTGGAGTTGGGATGTAGTTAGGAAATGTGTACATAATTGCCTAAAATGTCCACAATTTTGAGAAAAGGCACTCGAGCAAGTTTTCAAGAAATCCATGCAGTTCAACAAATTTTATAGAACCAAAGGAAAAACCTAGTTTCTAGCCAAACAAGGGAAAGTGGAACTCCTAAGGGTTTTAAAAATATTCTAGAGTAATTTTCACAAAGCTTATGGAAACCATAGTTTCATCAATGCAAGTTTTATGAGGTAGGGAAAGAAAGAATAAGGGATTGAATTGCTTGTTGAAGAATACCTAGATAGTGTGCTTGATGATTTTGGAGACTGAATCAACTTGAAGAAGTGTGAAAACCCTATTGGACTTGAGTAAGTTTGAAATACCTTCAACATGCAGTGGAAATAAATCCCCTTAAGTGTTTTGCTTGAATTAACATGTGTGGAAAATTTTGCTAGGAGTGAGGTTTGCAAATGCGGAAGCAATACAACATCAAAAAAGGAAAATAGAAAGATCAAATGGGTTTTTTGAGAAAAGAGAAAATGTAAATTGTTAATTGACAAATGAAATGATTTAGCCATGTTATAAATATTTTCTTATACTTGTATGGTTATAAATGACCACCTTATTTCTTTTGTTGATATAGGTGCAAAGTATGCATTTAGTTGAATAGTTTTATGAATGGGGAGGGGAATCCCACTAGTATAGAAAATGCAAACTTTTGAAGTTCATTAGCACTTAAGAAATGGCTACATAGATTTTGGAGAAGTCTAGGTTCTAACCCTTTGAATTCCATCAGACTTTCAAGCCTAACATGCATATGGGCAGTAATTGCCAAAGTGTAAGAATCATCAAAATCGATATTGCCAAGGTTGTGGGGTGTACACATAATTTTGCAAAAACTACACAAGTGTAAATGAACTCTAGAATACCATCATAAAAGAACAAAATGAGGATTGGGGTCAACATATAGTTTTTAAAAAAACTACATATGTGTAATGGGACTTTACAATCCCACCAAAGGGAGACATTTTGCTCTTCTTGGAAATTTTGCCACTTTTGATAACCAATTTTTACCTAAATTCACCTAGAGCATTAAATAATTTTGACATGTATTTCCCATAATCTAAAATTAGACTTTAAACGTTGGACATGACTCAATGACATGGGCAATGTATGACACCATTTGATAAACACATGGAATGCCTAAATTTTTTAAGATCAGTACAATGAATATTTTCAGACAACACATCAGTGTACTATACATAATGTGGATAGCAAGGGAAATAAATGATGTTAGTTGTTATGTATAAAAAGTGGGAAGATGGTGGATAGTGTTAAGATCTATCAAATCCAACCCTCCTTTCACACTAACATTCAAGGACAACAATCAAGCCAAGTCACTACAGATGATTGAGGACTTAGCTATAAGTTGGTGTACTCATGAATGATATGGAAAGGTTGATTAGATTGAGAGATTTGTCAAACCCTAATTTGAATAAGCCTAAAACCCTAATTATAATGCAATCGATTATAGATGAACAAAATCCTATAGAAAACTAGATAGGAAGGCATTCAGGAAGGATCATAAACATACGAGAAGTTGAATTTCCAAAAGTGAAGACTTTGCAAACTACGGGGCAGGCACCCAAGTCTGATAGGATAGTTTTTCTACAGATCCAGAGTAGTGAGCAGTGTCATACTGTAACCTGCTCCTGAGTTTGGGGAAAATCCTGTCGGGAGGACTACGGGGCGAGCACCCTAGTCCAATAGGGTAAAATATTAGCAAGTTTCCTCCAGATCCTGAATCCTTATCCTCTGAATTGCTTCTCTGCACCTACACTTTCCCAAATCCTACACCTGCAAACTTGCAATCACAAAGAGAGGGGTTTGGGGGTTGTGGTGTTTAGGATCTTGCCTCGGTCAAGCCCCAGAATGACATTCAAGTCTTCCAACACTGTTGTTAGATAGAGTGTGTGCCTAAGGAGGGCAGAGGCCAAATCTAATGATGAAATAGAATGATTGAAACACAAATTGATGTCACTTTAGAGGTGAAGCCCTCACAGAGATGAAGATCCTTCAAATCATGAGGAGATGGATTGATGAAGCCAAATTTGCAACAAACAAATACAATAACAACACAATTCTGCTCTACAACATAATGAATGCCTTGAAATCCCTTAGCTCAATATCACAAGTTCGTATTATCTATCTAGGTGTAAAATGAAGACATAAACTCACTTATATATGCTTTCCCGCTAACATTTGTAATTCAAATTGAAAAGGTTGATAGAGAGAAACCTTTTTAAAGGTCCTATGCTAACACATTAAAATTTGGATCCTGACAAATCAGCCTGGACTTGGGCGCGGGTGCCCAAGTCCCAAGGCCCTTTTTTGGTCTTGATTAAAGTTTAAGATGGGCCCCTAAGTTCCATTTGACATGGGTTTTGGGGGATATTGCTTCGGGATAAGTATTAAGCTTGTAAAGTGTAAACACAGGGACCTAGGAGCTAAACTAGGAGGTAAAAAGGCATAGGGATACTTTTTACTCCATAACATTAGTATAGTGCAAATAGACAAAAAATTAGAGCACAAGGTTTCTACATTATGGTATATCTTAATTCATCAAGGAAAAAGGGATGCTTGAGATGATGAGTTATATTCTCATTGTTTAGATAAGAGATGGATGCTAAACCCACTAGACATAAGTTTGGCATATGTTCTTAGAGAAAACTATATATATGCTTGGACATAAACTAAATTATGGAAAGGGCCAACAATTAGGTTGACTTACTTTTTGAGAGGAATTTTACTTGACCACGAGTCAAAAACAATATGACCTTATAAAATTATCCAAAATAATGTGATAACTTTCTAGGTAGTTATTTTCATTACAATTTTAATAATCATTATTTTTGGTTTTGGAATCTATGTTTATAATTTTTTTGGTTGGGTTCAAAACATTATGTGAATTATATAGATAGGATGGCTGTAAAATGTGTATGTGAATGGATTAATGTTGTAAAAAAATCATGTTTATGTTCTCATTAAAAGCTAACAAGTTTATAGCTCTTGCAATAATTCTAATATGTTGTTTTTGTGCCTAGCATAATAATCTTCATTACCAATTAAATACATTGAACAATTTTGAATTGTTATTTATAGTAATTTGTTTTTTCAATGACATTTCTGTTTATAGTAATTTCACTAGATAAAATAACCACTTTTTGAATAATAGCCCATAAAATTTAATAGAAATATTATATTAATCCAAAAAATACACATTTAAGAGGATTGTTCAAGGCCATATTATGGGCAATAAGTCCAAATTAATTAGAATATCAATACAAACTTTCCAACTTTCCAAATTATGGATGATGGGGATAGGCTAGGCTACATTTATTTTCTAACTTTCATGCAAAAATAACACCAACTTGCACACTAGTCAATGCATAAAGGACAACCTATAGTCATTATTGGTCTAAAAATAAAGAGGAATTACATGGGTACATGATTGTCACCATTGCAATTACAAAACTCCAATTATATTTTTGAGTTTAGATTTTCTTTTATATTATGAAAATTAAATCACTTTCCATTTTCCCATATGGAAAGATAAGTTTTATTATTAAACACTATAAGTAGAGGTGAAAAGTGCATTACTCCACACTTTTCTATCTCATTTTATACCACTTTATGTGGGTGTCCTAAGTACACAGTCCTAGAACATTCTCATGTCTAATTTGGTGCACTCACTAACCTCAACTTAGTCTCACACTTAGAAATACCATTTTCCTTTCTCAAATCGGTATTTTCTCTACCCAAGTCAAGACCACACTGTGTGGCCTTGACCTAGTGTAGGGATACACATGACACCTTGACTCCTTTTGTTCAAGTTTATATTTTATTATAGCCCTAGGCCAACTCAGATTGATGTTACCATTAATAGCTATATCTCACACCAAAAAGTTCAAATTATTTGACTAGGACTTGTATAAAAGGACATCACCTCTATGTTATTTCAATCATCCTTCATCATTGGCACACTCACTCCACATCTATTATGAGAAAGATCACTTGTTGATCGATAAATGTATCTGGTTCTATACTTTGTGGCATTAATTCTAGACAATGATTAGCTTCTCTAGTGTAGTTCTATTAAGGGCATAAAATAGTAGTTAATGGGGTAAAAAAAGGCATCACATCAAGTTCGTATGAGAAAATTATGGCCCTGAGAAGGTTGTTTTGCTATCGAAGTGACTTTTGGTGTTCCACATTTCTACCTTTTAAATGTCCTTCTCTATTGATGGTCTTTTCATCTTCTAAACATCTTGGGGATCTATATTTAATGTATTAGATTATTTTTCTATAAAAAGGGGGAGTTGTTGGAGTCATATATTGAATAATGTGAAGGGATAATTTAGCAACCATGGCCATTAGTGGTCCTTGGAGTAACCAGAAGACATGGAGGTTAGGGTAGATCCTATGTGATCCCAAGAGTAGGCAAGGAAAAGCCCAAGAGCCCTCATAGAAGATGGATTCCATTGAAACCTAAGTAGTGTTATAGTTTGATAGCGTATAATTTGTATCTCTTTGAATATATTTGTAGCTCAAGTATTTAGAGCATTTATGATTGTCAAGTAGCAATGGACTAAAAGTTTGTATTTGAGTTGTAATTGGTTTTGTGAGAATGCTTCTAAGCTCTTGAATTAGTCTAAGGGCTAAGATCAATTGTAACTAAGCCATTTGGGAGTACATAAGTGAATGTTTACTCACAATTTAGTGGATTTTTTAACGTAGAAGGGGTTTCTCCACATTAATCTGTTTATCTCCTTTTTGTGGTATTATCTCTATTTTATGATTTCTTGCTACAAAATTCATTATAATTGAAGAATTTTAGTTATATGTTGTTCTCATAATTTAACTCTCATACAAATCTATAAGTTGGTAACTAGAGTAAGAAGTATTCCTCCTAGTTTATGGATTACTTACTAATCACACTTATATCTTGGCATCAACCATCTCATTTATGTCATCTTTTGCATCAAAAAATGTCAAAATCCTAGTTTTTGCACTCAATCTATGACTTTGGCATCCACTACATCAAGTCTTAATAAAGCACTCAACATCATTATGTTGCATCATTGTCAACTACTTAAACATCTATTACATAAATGCTTGGTGTGTCTTCCAACTTGTTACAAAATTGTTGAATCAGCCCGCATGGGTGGCGTAGTTGGCTAAGGGCTTTGGGCTTGTCCCATATAGGTCCCGAGGTCGATTCTCTCTGCTCGGATTTCCAATGGTTGTTCGGGGTGTGCGTGCCCCCTCGGCAATCCCCTGAGGATTAGTCTCGGCTCCGCTTGCCCCACCATTATTAGCCCCAACTCGGCACAAAAATGTAAACCCAAGGCAAGGTGCGGTGGGTAACACTGGGCGGAGTCGCAATGCTCCTATCTCTCTCGGGGGGCAGGGCTAGGGGATACCTCTGGGTTAAAAAAAAAAATTGTTGAATCAATCAATGCGGCTTGACTACAATCAAGCAAGTCTCAAGGATTCACCATTGTCATATCATGCTCCAATGGTGCTTTTTAGTACCATAAAATTTTCCATTTGCAAGTGCATATACAGGAAAATATCTTCTATAGACTTTAAAGCCCTGACTTGTTAAAGGCCAAGGATGTACAAAAGATTCAAGGTCACAATTTTAACTTCAACATCACATCAAAATTCTAAATTCAAATATACATCTATACACAACAAATATATCTAAATTATTTTAATTATTAATTACTTTATCATATTAATCAACTAAATATTTTATAGGAAGATGTTTTTTCTTTTAAAAAAGAAAGAACAAGATTTATCCCAGGTTAAAAAATCATCCACCTAAATTATACATAGAACCGTCTACATGAACCCTCCCTCCTATAGTACATTCGTAGGTAACACTTCAAAGGAACTTCAATTCCTTTGCCTGAGGTGTGATATTTTTATTAATATTTTTGTGAACAACGAAAGGCTTAGCCGACGATGTCGAGAGGAAGCACAAATTTCGTGTGGGGTTGGATCAAACATCAATGAGTATGGGTCACGCATATCACCATGTGTTCAACCTACCTTATCTCGATTCCATGTCTATCATGTATTGAGAACCTATACCTTTCTAGGGAAATAAACACACCTTATAAATATCTAAAGCTTAATTAAAGATTAAATTAATTATTATTAGTAATTGTGTCTTAGTATGTGAGGTTTATTATTTGTAATTCTGAAGTTAGTTTACATAAATTAAATTTCAATTTGTAATTTAAATATATTAGATCATTAATTAAAAGAAAACGGTTATTCAATGAGGTGAATTATTTTATATTTTATATCAAAATCAAAATCAAAATCTTTAATTACTGCAAACAAAAATTTAAGAAATAAAAAATCAAATCAAATAAAATTCAATGCATAGCAGTAAATTAGAAAAAATAAATATTTAATTCAACACAGAATGATGAATTATTTTAAAATGATTTTTTTTAATTTTAAAATTAATTACTTAAGTTGGAGAAAAACAAAGATTAAAACAAAAAAAATCAATTTATTGCATTTGAAATATTTTTTAGTCATGTAAAATACAACCTTGTGATAAGAACAAAAACCCTTTAATACTAAGACATGACTCTTCAAACCACACCATATAGTTGCGGATTTCTGACCTCATCTTTATTTGAAATCTACTGAGGAAATTCTGAATACAACCTAAAATAATCAAAACCCTATAGTTGAAATACAAATGCAATTCTGTAGAAGATTTCTTTTACCTACAAGCAAAGCAAAGAGCTATTAATTGTAAATATAGAACAATAAAGCCGCACGAGTAGCGGAGTTGGTTTGAGTCTTGGGTTTTCTACCCAATGTTAGAATCCATAAACAAAAGACAGAAAGAACAAACCCAAAGGAGATAGTAGAATTTTCCTTCAATTTGCATATGCACAAAAATAAAACGTGGAGAACAAAGATAATTAGGAGAAAATGAAAGCATTAGGTAGAAAAAAAAAAGTATTTATGTTATGTTTTAATATTTTAGCAAGTTCTAAATATTAATAATATAAGTTGCATATTTAACTCCTAAAAAGTAGTGACTTGGACTCAAGTTAGTGGTGTATTAGTTGATTTTAAAAAAATAGAAATGCTCTTAAGTATTAAATTCTTTTATAATGTTAAATTAATATTATGATCTAAATATTTATTAAATGATGTTTTCTTAGTAATTAATTAATTAGTAATTGTTTTAAAATTTTATTGGTGCTTTTAAATTTGTATTCATTTTTAGTATTTGATTAAGATTTTGAAATATATAATTATTTAGTCATATCTTCATCTTTAGTTTTATTTTATTTTTATTTTTTTTAAAAAGAGGGTAAAAACTTTATTAATCAAAGATAGAAGTACAAAGCATAAAAGCAGCAAGAGGCCTAAACGGGCCCAGATACAACAAATAAGAAGTCAAGAAGTGGTCATCCAACATCTCACATCCTCCATGACCAAATCCACCAACTCCTGAGCAAGATCCCTAGGTAAACTGTCCCAATCATCCATTAGCCAGGTCCCATTCTTTTCAGAAGCCCATTTGGCCAACCCATCAGCCACCTTATTCCATTCCCAAGGGATATGAGAGAAGGTGATAGAATCAAATAAATCTCCAAGACTGGTGATTTGCTTAGCCACCACCGCAAGCTACCAACTAACATCATCAAACTGCCTTCTATTTATTAAGTCTATTACCACCTGAGAATCTGACTCGCAAATAATCTTATTCCAGCCAAGGGTATATGCCTTCTTCAAAGCCAAAAGAATAGCCAAGGCCTCCATAAGATTATTAGAGTGCAGCCCCCTATACTCTGAGAAGAAAAACACAACCACCCCAGAACTGTCTCTGCCCACCCCACCAATGCCAGCATGCCCAGGGTTACCCCTTGCAGACCCATCAGTATTGATTTTCAAGACTCCAGTGGGAGGGGACAACCAATGCCCTCCCCTAGAAACCTTCCTTCTAGAATACCTGCTTCACCCAATCTTGGGCCTTCCGGGACCCCCAACAAGAATCCCTAAATTACGAATCACTCTAGTATCACCAGGATCCACCGGGGCTGATAGATCACATTTAGCATACAAGGTCTCCTGCAAAGCCCCAAGAATGCGAGACCAAACTTGACCCACCAGCAACTTCTTATCCAGAAAGACCCTGCGGTTGTGCTCCAACCAGATGTGCCATATAATCAGACTAGGGCCAATTGGCCAAGCTATGTGCAGAAATGAAGTCCTCACCAGAATGGGCCCAAAGTTCTGCCAAAACTCCTCCAGAGAAGAAGGGTGCCTGCACTGTAAACTCCAAGCCCCCCACCAAATATGCCAAATAGTCCTAGCAAAAGGGCACTAGAAGAAAAGATGTGAAATAGTCTCAACATCTTTTAGCTATAAGAAGAAGCATAATGAAGGACCTTGAAAGCCACGCTTACAGAGGTTATCCCAAGTCAAACACCTACCATAAACCACTAGCCAAGAGAAGAAATTGCATTTTGGCCAAGAGAATTTATTCCAAATATTTTTCCACCAAGGAACCTCAGCACTACCCGAGGCCTGTCTGTCCAAAACATGATACCCTGAAGCAACAGTGAACTTCCCTTTTGGATCTGGACCCCAAGCCAACACATCTCGCTCTGGGAGAGAACAACAGACTCTATCAGCCAAAATAGAGGACAACTCCCTCCTATCCTCCAAAGATCCACCCATGGGCTATTCCTGCATATCCTTCCACTGGTAAACAATAGTCTGCCCCAAAGCCTGAGCGGCTTTGAAATCCATCACCCTACTCCAACCAGCCTGAACAAAAATCCTACATAAGTCCCCCAAGTGAGGATGTGAGGAGAGGATAGGTGGGAAGCCATCCCAAGAATCATGCCAAAAAAGAGCATCAGAGCCTCTATTGCAGATCCAAAACAGGCCTTGTTTAACCAACACAGCCCCCCTCTTGAGAGTATCCCATATCATAGAACCTCTCCCTAAAAGACTAAAACGAGGCACCTCAGCGCCCTCCACCTCCCCAAGGTACTTGAAGGTAAGGATCCTGGCCCAATACTGATGCTGATATGAACACCATCTCTAGTACAGCTTAGTAGCCAAAGCTTGTCCATTCCAATCTATCCTACGCAAACCCAGACCACCATCCTGCTTTGGCTGGTAGACAACTTCCCACTTAATTAAGCTCCACTTCTTCGAAAGGAGATTACCTGACCAAAGAAACTGCTGATAGAGGCCCTCAAAATCTTTGATGAAACTTGCGGGAGCCATCAACACAAAGCACCTATATATAGGAAAGGCTTGAACCACAGACTTCAACAGAGTAACTCTACTAGCCATAGATAACCATCTATAGGTCTAGTGACAAACCAACCCACGAAATTTATCCATCGCATCTTGCCAAAAACCCCTGGGAAGTGGGCACACATCCAGAGGGATGCCAAGGTAAATAAAGGGAAGTTTCCCCACCTGAAACCTTAAGATCCTGGCAATACGCTAATGAATAAGCTTGGGGGTATTAAAGAAATAAATGCAAGACTTACTTTCATTAATGCTTTGACCTGAGGCCTCTAGGTAACAATCCAAGATCTGACGCAAGGCAACTGCTTCAGCCACCTTAGCAATACCCATCAAAGCCGTATCATCCACAAACTGAAGATGGGTTTGAGGAGGAAGAGAATTGCTCCATTTCCATCCCTGAAAGAGCCCATTCATAACATGAGACTTAATGAATCTCCCCAAGCCTTCAGGCATCAAGATGAACAAATATGGGGATAAGGGGTCCCCCTGTTGAAGACCTCTAGAAGCACCAAACAGATCTGAAGACTCCCCATTTATGAGAACAGAAAATGAAGAGGTCCTCACATAGCTCATGACCCAATCAATCCACTCACAACTGAACCCGAAGGCTCTAAGAATTTTGATCAAAAAGCCCTAGTTAACTCTGTCATAAGCTTTAGCCATGTCCAACTTTATAAACATAGCCTTTTCCTTAGAAGAGGCCATAGAGTGAATAGTCTCAGCTGCAATAACTACTCTGTCCAAAATCTGTCTACCCGCAACAAAGCCCCCTTGTTCCTCCGAGATCAACTTATCGAGACATGGCTTCAAACATTCAACAATTAGCTTTGTAATGATTTTATCTGCCACATTGCACAAAGCAATTGGTCGAAAAAGATCAAGAGAATCAGCACCCTCGTATTTTGGGATAAGAGAAAGAAATGTGGCATTCATGGCTTGCAACATTTGCTTATTCCTAAAAGACTCCTGCACCACCTCCAATAGATCTAGGTTGATAACTTCCCAAAATTCCTGAAAGAACTCAGTCGGGAACCCAACAGGACCAGGAGCCTTCCCTTTTTTCAACTAAAACACTACATCCTCCAACTCCTTCAAAGAAATAGGTTTAAGAAGAGAAGCATTCATATTCGTAGTCACTAGAGAGGGAATACAAGCTAGGATAGAAGCTTCCTCCTCTCCAGTAGGTGGGGTATCTTTAGAAAAGAGAGCAGAGAAAAAATGAACTACCTCACTAGAGATCCCCAAAGAGGAAGAAAGCATAGAACCCTCAAGAGAGTGGAGAGAAGAGATAAAGTTACCTTGTGTTCAAGCCTTCACCGATTTATGAAAGAAGGAAGTATTCCTGTCCCCTTCCTGAAGCCAATCAACACGGGCCTTCTGCTTCCAAAAAATTTCCTCATGAAGCTCCCATTCCTTAAGGTCTTTAACCGCACTAACCTCAAGCCTACTTAAATTTGCATCCAGACCCTAGTCTCCAATCTGCCTGGTAATAGAATCCAAGCGTTCTTGGGTAACCCTTTTCCACTAAAACACGTTGCCAAACTGATACTTATTCCAATGTTTCAATTTATACTTCACATATTGAAGCCTCTTCACAAAAGAGTACATAGCTGTACCAAAAGAAGGTCATCCTTCAGTCCATCATCTAGAAACCAAGTCAAAAAGACTCTCCTCCCTGAGCCACATAAGCTAAAATCTAAAAGTTTGTTTCTTAGGACTATCAGCCAAATAGGTAGAGAATTTGATCGGCCAATGGTTAGATCCTCTCCAATCTAAAATTTTAGAACTTGACAACCACTTGTAACCCACCCAAAAATAGGAAACAAGAAACCTGTCTAACTATTCAGAAATGGCATCATCCCCGAGCCTCCTATTATTCCAAGTAAACATGCCATTCAAAGGTTTGATATCCACAAGCCAGAGCTGAGCCAAATTATCCCTTAGAAGATCAGAAGAGGGGTCCAAGTGAGGCACACCCCCCCTTTTCTCCTCGAGGGAAGCAATTGCATTAAAGTCACCTGCCATAATCCAAGGGAGGAAAGGATCCAATGATCTCAAAAAATTAATATGAGACCACAGCAGAGTCTTACCAGGGACATCTGTCGGAGCATAAATGTTAGAAAGAATAATTCTTTCCCCTGTCTCCAAACTAATTGCAACCAGAGAGATGAAAATCTACTAGAGATCCACCAAATAGGAGAAATTCACCGAGGATCCCAGAGGCAAGCAAGACCCCCTAAGTTGCCTTGCGCACCCACACATTGGCAAAGCCCTCTATTCCAAATCTTAGAAACACACTACATCATACCATCCACAGATAACTTCGTCTCTTGGATGAAAACCACATCCGGAGAATGAGTACTAACCAAGTCTTGAATAGCCTTTTGTCTAGGGATGCTATTCATACCCCTTACATTCCATGATAACACAATCATCACGAAGGGTGAGAGAAGTGAGTATCCAATGTCTTCACCAACCCAGATTCCACCAATGTCTCTCCAGCCATCTCAACTTTCTCCTGATCCTTCTTCCTCCCCACCTTTTGGGGCTTATCAGGAGCACACTTTTTCAGGGATTTTTGTTGTAGACCCAGATTAGGAGATGAAGATAGGGCTTTTTTCTTACCAGAGTCTTCCAAACCCAGTCCACTGGTTAAATTCACCCTTTCATCTGACGAGGCCATGAGAGTTTCCACCAAACCACAAGAGTCCCCAAACCCAGCATCGAGGGAAGAAGCAACTGAATCCATCACCACCTTGGAAACCACCACAAGAACTAGGACCGAGGTAGTGACAGGCAAAGACTCAGAATTATGATCAACTAAAGGAGAAGCTTCAACATGCATGTTAGAAGAAACTCCGTCCTCATGGACTAATTCATCCAAAGCCTCAAACTTGTTAAAAGTCTCCTCCTCTTGATGATCCCGAAGAGTCCTCTTCTAACCCCGATTCTTGTTTCATGCCTTAATTGGCACAAAGCCATCTTTATCTGGTACCACCCCCTGCATGGGTGCTTTGCCCTTTTCCGCCCTTGGATTAGATGGAGCCTTCCCATTATTTGAACCACCAGCACCCGAGGCACGAGGGCACCTCCTTTGAAGATGGCCATACTCATGGCACAGCCAGCACCTGAAAGGTAAAGTCTCACAGTCTAACTGTTGAGTCCAAGAGCTAGACCCAACAGTCAAATCAATAGAATCTGGCAGAGGCTGGCTTAGATCAATCTCCACACAGACTCGGGCATAGGAAAAAATTTGCTTCTCCAGAGTTTGCTGAGACAGGCCAATAGGCTTCCCTAGCAGCAACGCAATTGATTGCAGAATATCCTGTCTCCAACATTCCAATGGCAACCGAGGAAAATGAACCCACACCGGCACGTTCGAGGGTAGCTCTGCTGCCGAATTAAAGCCTGCATGGCAAGGCTTCATGAAAAGGCCAATTTGATTATAAAAGTAGGGCCCTCCCTCAAAAACCTTGTTACGATTGGAGATACATAAAAGGCCACCAGAAAGAAGTTATTTGCAGCTAGCAAGATTTCAAAATCACCTTTTGGATTCCAGGACTTGCAAATCCAGGGTTCTAGAAAAGGCATCGAAACCCTCAATCCCATAAATTTGCAGATTAAAACATGTTTGCTATAATACTCCAGGTCCTCGGCTACTGCCTCTATTTGAATCACCAACTTCAGACGAACTTGAGCTCTTTCCAAGCATCTGTTTATCTTGTGTAATTTTAAAGCACCAGTGCTAAAAACCCCAACATTAGGTGAGGATGGATGAGGAAACCCGTCACCAACCCCTGCCATAACAGCATCCCCCGATGTCTCATCCAAAGGCACAGACCCTGCCATTAGAAAATCCCCTCAAGCCCTCGCACCCCACACCTGCATCGAACAACGCACACATGCAAGAAAAAAAACCCTCCCGAACATCTTTAGTTTTATTTAATTTTAATTGTAGATGGGTCCTTAATTTTATTTACCTTATTCTTTTAAAGGTAAGGATAATGAGTTTTAATTATTATTTTAATTGAATTAGTATTATCATCTTAAATTTCCATAGAGGAATGTGTTAAATATATAATTTATTTATAATTAATCAATTAAGTTAGTATTTTAATATTTATTTTAATGTTTAGACCCTAGGTGAGACAACCTTATTCCTATGAAGAGTACCTATAGTCAATTTTCTTGGACGTGACTCATTGAACATTTAGTGAACAAATATGAAGAATAAACACCATGAAAAAGTGTTTAACAAGCTACATACCAAAGTGTTACGATTAGAATTAGTGGTGTATTAAAGATGAGAATGGAGACTTAATGGGATTGTCTAGGGTGGCTAGGGCGAGTAAAGGATAGATCTCAACAAAGCACAAAACTCTAAAAGAAAAGATATAACTAGTATACCTATATTTAAAATATATATCTAATGTACGCCGAGAGATATCCTTCTCGAGGCGCCTATTTCCACATATGTGTAGTAAATTGATTAAAAAAATAGGTGCCTCAAGAAGGATATCTCTCAGCGTACTTTAGATATATTTTTTAAGTATAGGTATACTAGTTAAGGTTATGTTTAGCGTATACAATATCAATGCTACAAAGATATCAAACATGGTGACAATGGAGGAAAATATATGCATGCAAGTGAGTATTAATGGCATACTATATTGTGGTATGATGATTAAGGCTAAAACTCACTTGAATATTACAATAGAAACAAGGGTACCTCAAGCAGTTCAATGTGAGAAAAAAGTTACAAAGGATAAATCTTTAGCCATACTATTTCCATGCCTTTGTTGTATCCTACCAATGTCACACCTCCCTCTTCTCATTTTAATATTACTCATACCCATCACAAGTCTCCTTCTAGTGTCATATCTTTGCCTCTCATACGTCATACACTTTAGATCGCCTCTATTGTTTCTCATGCTCTTACCACTACCACTCCTACTTCCACCCTTGGTGTACTTTCACAAAATATTGATAGAGTAGAGCATGAGGTTGATACCATGCTTAGTGGACATGATAAGGATGATTATCAAGAAGGATCACTATTTTTCCATGGTCCATAGAAATTTTTAATTGAAATGCTTTTGGATTAAACTGTATGTATAAATTTTTAATCGACATTTTGGATCACACTCTGTGATCCATCATCAGGATATTGCTCAATAAGAGAGTGAATGATATGGAAATTGCATATTAGTCTGATATAAATAGGGGGGGAGAGAGGCATAGGAAACACTGACAAGGTTGGGTTTAAAGAAATTAAAAACTTATCAACCTTAAGGAAAAAAGGACAATAAAAAAAAAGAAAATTAATGTATTAGGAAAATAAATAAGAAATTAGATATGAGAGACCTAATAAATTGAAAAAAAAATCAATTAAAAAAATGAATTAAGGATTTATAAACAAAAATTTGAGAAAACAAACATAATTATATAAAAAGGAGTCATATAAAAACCATTAAAACCATTAAACATTGAAATTAAAAATATATATAAGAAAAAAGTATAAATTTACAAAATGAAAAATCAAAATTAAAACGACTTGATTATGGAAAGGATAAATTAAAAAAAAAATATTGACAAGGGAAATCAAACTCCCAATTAAAATTGTTAGGCATGTAATAGAAAATTGACTATAAAAAAAAATAAAATTAAAAAACAATTTAATTTAAGGAGAATAATACATTAAAAATTAAAATAAAGACAAGTGGATTCAATATCAAAATTAAAAATTAAAAACCAATAAGATTGAAAAGAAGTGTAGATAAATTCCATACCAAAAAATCGAGCCAAGAAAACTAAAAAAGGATTAAGCCACAAGAGGATTAGGGTTTTCTTAAGTGCGAGAGCAATGGTTACCAAGCCTGACTGAGACCCACACCTCCATCTTGGTTAAGATTTAATGGATGGATGCTAATCTCAACTACCTCCAAATGCTTCCTTTTGAAGAAGTTATCTTCCTTCGATAGGATTAGGGGATTTTCTAAGCAAATGTGATGTTTGGAGGTAACAGAATGCTCAGCAAGGGTAGAACTATGAATACACTCATGTCTAACATTTGCACAATGTTCCTTAAATTTGGTGCTAAAAGAGAGACCAATCTTGTCGATGTAGAGGATACCATAGGAACACAGGATTTTATGAACACCTAAGCAAAGAAGAGGATCAAAGGGGTCTTTGAGAGGGGGAATGAAGGCTCTAAGAGTAGATACAGGTTTGAAAGCACAATTTATGCCCTTCCTTTGAAGAATTTTAGATTTTTTTTTAATTTCCTTCAATAGAGGGGAGAGAAGCAGAGGGGTGATTTGATGAAAGATGAACTAAAGGGTTGCTAATAAAATGAGAACAAGCATAGATGATAGCTCTAGAGATGAGTTTACTACTAAAATCATTAAGTTTAAAAACCTTTGAAAGATGCACTAGATCAAGGTCAAGATAATCCTTATTGCAGATGTAAAAGGCTCTGGTGTTAAGAGTTTTAAGGATTCCTACTTTTGGGAAGGGAGGTGATGGGACAAAGAGTAGAGGTAAAGGAAAATATGAGTGTCTTTGCAGAAAACAAGATGAGCAAGGGTGCCATCAAATTTTCTCATGAGAATGTCAAGGAAGGGGAGTTGATTATTAGTTTCAAGCACTTTTGTGAAGGAAATGCTCTTAGTAACGTTATTAAAATGTGAGTGGAATTCCTCTAACTTAGACAAACCATGAGGCCAACATATGTTAGTGTCACTAACATATCATTTACACCACTTTGGTTTGAAGGGAAAAGTATTAAGGGTAAGGTCCTTAAAATGCTCCATTTAATGATTAGCCACCATGGGTGAGAGAGGTGAGCCCATAGTGACCCCATCTACTTTCTCGTAGATAACACCTTGAATGGAAAATAACATGGACCTAAGACATTTATCTCAATAAGAGAAGCCACCTCATGAGTGGTCTTACATCTAATGACTTCGATCAAGTCAAGAATGGAGACATTGGTGAAAAGGGAAACAACATCAAATTTGACTAAGATGTCATCTTGCTCTAGCTTTTTGTCCTTGATAAAATCAACAAATTGAGAATAGTTTTTTATTTATGAAAGAGCTAGAGTGGCCAAGGAGATGGGAAATCTTTTTGGCTAGATAAGAAGCTAGATTATAAGTGGGAGAATTTATGGTGTCTACAATGTGATGGAGGGAACACCTTTATGAATTTTAGAGAAATCATAGACATGACCTGCATGAGCTCTTTAGTTGGTAAGAGACAATTTTTTATTAAGTCATCCACAAAAGATCAAAGAATGGTAGACTTAAAAAGTTTTAAGACTTTGGCAATGGGATTGAAAGGTAAGATTTTATAGTTGTTCCTATCGGACAGGAGATCAAGGAGCTTAGAGATGTAGTTAAAATGATTTAAAATAACAGTTACATTGCCCTTATCAAATTTTGTGATGATGATATCGTTATTGCTAGTCAACCTTTTGAAAGCTAACAACTCAGCTTTGGGACATTTGTTGTCTTCAGGAAGTTTAGCCTATCGTAA
This sequence comes from Cunninghamia lanceolata, assembly GCA_027924645.1. Lineage (NCBI taxonomy): Eukaryota > Viridiplantae > Streptophyta > Pinopsida > Cupressales > Cupressaceae > Cunninghamia > Cunninghamia lanceolata. The sequence continues at coordinate 2,389,275 of BSBN01000030.1, forward strand.
TGCAACTGCACAATTTTGCCTAATTCCTTCAACCAAATCTTACCGCAAGTACTTGATGGCATTCTCAATTTTGACTACAAAATTTACATGAGGGATCGATCGAGGTGTAACAATAAAGTTTAGGCCTCTCTTTAGAAAGTTAAAAGCCAGAGGTTCAAGTGGGGTGCTAGAAAGGTTAATAACTTGTTTATTTCCCAATCATGATGTTAGGAACCAGTGTTTAACCCTTCTCTTTACTTTGTTAGTATATTACTTTTTGTAATGCCCCGCCATGTAACCCTAGAGATAGGTCAACTAAAGCAATAACAAGGTGGATTTTTTTTTTGTTTATATAGAAATAATGATAACAAAACATAACATAGTATGATACAACAAGTTAACAAACATCTCTAGGGATAACATGACTGCATTATAGTAATTAGAAATTTTCAATAACATACAAAACTCATTCAAATTATATATAATTACACGACTACCTTACTAATTACTAACTAACAGCTATGGTTTGTTGAAAAGAACCAAATAAATCCACACACACATGCACCATTGGTAATGCCTACCCGAAAATTAGCAATGATGAACTCAATAGAATGAAAAGATATCAATTTACAAAGTTTATCTTAGTAAACATCAAATCAATAATCGAATTATATCAACATTCATCAAAATGAAATACAAATGTTTCAACAAGTTTGTACATTTATACAACTTTACCAATACTACCAGATAGTCATCAGTTTGCCAAGTGAAAAGGTACCTCCTTAGCTCCAAAATCCTGCATGACTATAGATCTCAACTACACATCTAATGGTATATTAGTCCTACATAAATACAAATATCAATTGCATGAAATGACTAGCCTAAGGCCCTAAGGGGCCGACCTAATGTCTCAGGGGCTCTTGATGGCCTTGCCTACATACGCTTAGCGCAGAGACTTCGTAGTTTGGGCAACCATAGGGTCGATTTTAATACAATAACTAATAAGAAATCTAGTTTCCATAATTTTTACCAGAGCATACCTGCAAACATTAGATTTTCTTTACAAGGTAGGCAATACCTATCTATCCATTCATCAGATGAGATCAATGCAAATCTAGAAATTCAACATAGTAAAATCTTTAAGTAAGAGAAGGCTATTAAGAGAAATTAATCTCATGTATTCCATACGTAATATAGGGGTCCTACGTTTGATAATAATAACTTATCTCTTAGAAGATGCAACTAGTTGTCCCTTATATGACATAGACTATCATCTTAGCTAAGCAATCTAGCCAATATATATTCTTTATACTAATCCACCACCATATGTTACGAAGTATATATATACCTCTTCACGCAATGTCTTCTACCATATCTATGCTCAAGGTCAACAGTTAAATATTAATGCACACCACTATTTCCTAATCGTTTATTATTAGAGTAAGTCCCCAAGTTCCAAAGAAACCCTACTTCATACACTTGCATAAAGGATTTCATTTAAGACATACCCATTGTTTATCAAGATTGTACACACAAATTAAGATGCCCTTAAGTAAACACTCAGATACCATCATATTTAACATATTTGCAAAAGTACCCTTCCAAGGCCAAATATGAGTTTATAACAATATTACATATAGTCCAAAGATAAAACTTTCTGTTAGTTCTAGAGAATCATCCAACTTATCCTAATGAACTTCACATAAATACCAATTTACACATACTAAACATACACTATCAATACCCAAAATATTGATCTAAAAACAATAACAATAACTTTAAATCTAAGAATAACAAGATAACTTCACTTGCATAGGAATTAACTTCATAATCAAATATACTAATAAATTTCATATTTTCCTTAAAATAAGATACGATTCCTTAAATGGAATAAAACTAAAATCTTCTTTTAAAAGAAACTTCCTCTAAATATTTATCCCATAAACTATACATTTATACTAAAGACCCTACTACATTTTCCGAAACTAAATAGCAATTTAAAAGAACAAGAAAAGAGTTGTGCACTATCCTAAGATACTTCATAACCTTTATAGTAGATTTCTACATCTAAACTCCTAATTCTGATAATTAGAAGATTTTATACCCTTCAACCGACTAACATTTAAAATACTTCAGAATAGAAAATATTAAAATGAAGATCTAAATCAAACTACACTAAATGCTTCAAACAAAATAGTCATAGCTATTCCCTCAAGAGTTCAAAAATCCCAATCGATTGAAATTTGTCACAAGTCAACAAAAACAACCATTCAAAGGATTGCAATATTCATATGAGAGTGACCAACTTTCAAAATCACATGCAACAATAGAGTATCTGTAACTCTCAGGACAAGTCATGAGATCGTGGAGTTATGAAAGTGAGTAATTGAGACCCATGATGATGAGTTGTATTGAATAATGGATAAGTAATGGATCACTAGATGACATTTTTTATATATGATACCGCCATATTCACACAGTGTGCTCACATAGTTAATATAGATACCGTATAGAGGACATCTCTGAGAGGTTATGGTGTACTCGAAATGTGATTGAGTGAGGTTGTGAAAGATTTAAATAAGATAAGCGATGTTGCACAGGATAAAAACATAGTGGATTCACTATACACCTTAGGCGTTACGAGTACCTTTCTAAACCATTGTGATTACTATACGATGGAGACTAGAAGTTTTAGAATGTCACAGATAGAAAGTGTAAAACTAGACTCCACAACCTTTGTGAGCATCCATCGAACCTACGCCCAAACCAAAGCTTTGGAATAGGGTATGCACATCCATTGCAAGGTGGAGGATAGACTAGTTTAGTCAGATGATGAAGTTGCAACTGCCCTGGTAGATATGTATGCAAAATGTGGTAGCATAGACAAGGCGCGTGAACTGTTGACATGAGAGGGTGAGATTCAAACCCCTGACTGAGCAGATCGGTGACAAAACTGAGCTACCCTTTTCTCTGTCATCCTCCCTCCAATGCTTAAACAAGAAGGAATTAAATAAATTGTGTCAGTTACAAATTAGAGAGTGATGCGCATGCAAAGAGTGGCGCTATTCTTAGAATTTTTCACTGCACAGAGATTCGAGTATCGTTTAACATGAAGAAAATGCATTAAACATTACCAACCACTAATTAAATCAACGGTTTAATAACAATGCTATGCCTATCTCATAATTGATAATATTAACAAAGAAGCATAACCAACTGTAGTGAGGGCCCATGTAACATAACATTATGAATTCCCATTCACTATTGCTTGCTGGAAAAGTTAATTTCATAAGAAGGCACATTCGATGCTCATGTAGTTTACAATTCATACAAGATTGGAGGCACAAATGCATCTTTCAATCATGAAATTTAAATAATTCGAATGTCTGAATGATCAATCTACCCAATTGGGCTTGCATATGAATTCACCATTTCAAAATAATATGCAGAACCAAGAGGTAGTTTTTGCCTAACACTATCTAGGAACCCATATACATACAACGACCATACTGTAGATACTTACTATTAGATCATGCACTAATTTAAACAAAAGTGGGATTAATTCTAACATACCTTGGTTAAGAAATTTATAAATGTTCAATGCTGAATTTCCTTACCAATGGCAGAGATCCTCTCCATTACTCAGTCTAGTTGGATCCTCCCAGAGTCTTTCTCTCTCTCTTCCCCTCATAGAGTTCTAAATCTCATCTTTATAAGGTGGTATAACAAGAGCAAGAATTAGATATCGATGTTACCAGCTGAGTCACACTTAGTCAACGACCGTTAAATTGCCCATCCATGATGAGAGTGGAGGGGCACTACACTTTTGGAGACATATGCTTTGTAAGTCATCCCATGACTATATTGTATTATCCCACATTCATGGGAAGTAAGTTGTTTAGGTTAGACTTAGTATATAAGTACGTGTTGAGGCCAATGAAGGCATCCACGAATTTATTGTATTGAGCTTGCTCAAAGGAGGTTGCCCCCTCGAAGTGCCCTGCGATCAATAAATTCCTTCTATGTTTCTGCTATTTATATATTTATGTTATTTCGTGCATTTTTATTATATTGTTGCAGGAGGTTCCTCTCATCTGGTATCAGAGAGCTTTCTTGGGCTCGCTAGATGGAATTTCTATCAAATTTCTTTTTTCTGCAGTGGCCTCTAGGTACTGTGATTATTGCAGTAGTTCTTTCTTTTTTGCATATGTATTGTTCATTTCAATTGCAGGTTCAAATCAGGGAATATCCCTATCTACTTAACTGTGGGAAGTGCCTGGGCATATAGCCCTAAAACTCATTGTGAGGAGTACCACAGGATGCCCAAAGTAGCTGGTCCATTGAGAGGACCTGCCAATGAAAAGGGCAACGGCCCCTACCTGATTGACTAGTTCCCATCCGTGAGGTAAACCAAGAGTTGTCATTTGTGGCAAAGCAGTTATCAGTTTTACCTGAGCCGTGGAGTGAGGGGTACTGCCCCAATACGCAAGCCATTAGACAACATTGGTGGCTGAGTGACTTCCTTGAACCTTTAGGAAGCCGAACATACTTGGGGCCCATATCTATTGATAGCTGGCAAATTGCATATTGAATCCGTCCAGAGCAGTTGACAGATCGTTTCCAGAAGAAAAAAAATCTATTTTTTTTGCCATATCTTTCTTACTTTAGCTCCATTTCCTCTCAAAATTCATTGGAACACTTGACATTTCATTCTGAATATTTCCTTCCTTGAGGACCCTATCCCATATTCGACTTATCGAAGCTAGAAATCCCACATTTGTCTATTTTTAGGGTTTGCCATAACTTCTTCGATTCTCACCCAATACCCTTCAAATTTTACCATAGTGTTCATTTCATATTTTAGCTCCTTTGTCCCTCTTGGACAAATTTTCCCATTCTTTCACCCCGCTTCTGAAGTCCCCATTTTCTGCTTCCCTTTCCCTCAGAAAGTGTCCAAAACCTAGTCAAACCCTAATTACCTATCAGAGTTTTTCCCAAATCCAAATTTTCCTTAACTAAAAAAGTTTTTGTTTTTGTTTTTCTACCCATTCCTCCAAAAAAAAAACTCCTGGTTATGGTTGTCACCCACACAGGAGCAAAAACCATGGAGGATGAACTTGTAGCCCTCAAGACCAATCTCCAAGATCTGGATGAAAAAATTCTTGGCCTCAATCTTCAGCATTCAACCATAAACAATAGACAGCAGCTAGAGTCTTCTGCAAACACTAGGATCTCTTCTTCCAACAATTTTCGTGGGCCGAAGCTTGATTTTCCTTGCTTCAATGGTTATGATCCGACTGGATGGATATACCAGGCAGAACAATATTTCAGTCTGCATAATACTTTTGAAGTCAACAAAGTCCCACTTGCATCCTTTCATTTAGAATATGAAGCCCTTCAATGGTTTCGTTGGTACATCAAGGCTCATGAAGAGCCAAAATGGATAGATTTTTGCAAACTCATTTTGCAACGATTTGGCCCTAGTGCTTTTGATGACTTCACAGGAGCACTCACTCAACTTTGCCAAATAGGCACTGTGAGAGAATATCAGACAGAATTTGCAAAACTGGCCAATCACACAGAGGGATTGTCTAATGAATTCTTTAGGAGTTGTTTTGTTAGTGGTCTAAAGGATGCAATCTGATTTGAGGTTAAAATATTCCGTCCCAACACAATGATGGAAGCCCTAGGGTTGGCTAAGTTGGCGAAGGACAAGATTACAACTCAACAACGATCCAAATCCAATTTTGTTCCATTCAGAAATATGGTTTCCCAAAGACCTCCAATCATGCCAGCTCCTAGAACAACTCCTATCAAGCATTCTACTGAAGCAGAGATGCGGGCACATAGAGAAAAAGGGCTTTGTTATAATTGTGATGAGAAATTCACTTGGGGACATAGATGTGTTGAGCAAAAGCTCTATCTCTTGGATGTGGATTCTCTGCCTACAACTGAAGTTTATGAAGATGCTCAGTATATAGTAGATGATCAGGTCGAAACTCAGCAGCCGCCTCTTGACCCTACTTCTCAGGAAGACCACCCAGAGATTTCTCTCCATGCTTTAGTAGGAGTCACCACCCCACAAACCATGTGGGTCAAGGGTTGCTTCAAGAAGATCCTTCTTACAATACTCATTGATTCTGGCAGCACTTATAACTTCATTGACCTTCAGATCACCAAACAGGCTGATTGTTTTGTCCATCCTTGCTCCAGCTTTGAAGTCATGATTACCAATGGGGGCACATTACCTTGCAAATGGAAGTGTCGCAATGTGCATATCTCTATTGGAGATTATAACCTGCACTTTGGCATGTTTGCCTTGCCCTTAGCTTGGTTCTATTTTTAGAATCTACAAGTGCAAATGCTTCACATCCGAAGGTTTTGAGAAAAGAATAACTCACCTTCTTACCTGTCCATACTTCCTCTGGAATACCACAACCCAAAGGAACTGAAGGACCTCTATTAATTAAACATATAATGGTGTTGACAGCCTCTGCCCACATGTTTAAAGGCAGCTCAGCATACAATCTCATGGTCCTTGCACACTCCATTATTGTCCTATTCATGCGTTCAGCCACTCCATTTTCCTATGGAGTCCCTGGAACCATTTTCTTCCTACAAATTCCATTAAAGGAACAATAATCCTCAAATTCTTTGCTGCAATACTCACTGCCATTATCAGATCTGAGACATTTTAATCTTTTACCCGTCTCATTCTCAACCAAGCTTCTCCATTTCTTAAATGTTTCAAATACATCAAATTTCTGCCTAAAGAAATAAATCCATACCTTCCTAGTTGCATCATCTATGAATGTAACATAATACCGAGAGCCACCAAGAGAAGATACCTAAGTTGGGCCCCATACATTTATATGCACAAGCTCCAACTTTTCATCTTTCTTTTGCTTCCCATCCTTGAGAAAACTGACTCTCTTTTGTTTGTCATACACACAACTTTCACAGAAATCCATATTAATATATTTTAGATCTGGTAAAACTTTCTTAGAATGAAGTACCTTCATACCTTTTTCACTCATATGCCCAAGTCTATTATGCCATAGTGTTGTTTCAGAACCTGCAGCAACTGTTCCTGAACATGTTTGTTTTTTCTCTACAACAGCTAAAGTAGAAGGAACAATATTACCTGTACAAATATTTAAGGTGCCTACTTTCACATCTTTTGCTACTATTAAGGCACCTTTTGAAACCTTTCAATTTTTATCACTAAATGTAACAATGCAACATTTTTCAGCTAGCTACCCTGCTAAAATTAAATTCCTACTGCGCCTTGGAACATGCCTTACCTCTTGTAGTAGCCAATGATTCCCATTCTGCAACTTAATCTTAATTTCTTCCCTTTCCAACAATCTGACAGGGTTTGTTATCTCCCAAATAAACCAGCCCAAAATCCCCTTGGACATAATCAAGAAAATAACTTCTATGGGGCGTAGCATGAAATGAGGCCTCTGAATCTAAAACCCATGAATCATTAGCATTATCTAGGGAAAGAATCAACGCATCATCTTCAAATTTATTATTTACCATATTTGCCTCCTTATTTCCTTCTTATTTGTCTCTTTTATTTTTCTGAGACCAACAATCATTTTTTAGATGACCTGGTTTCCCACATTACCAGTAATCTTTCTATCCTCTAGATTGGGATCTCTTGTGCTTTGATTTTCTTCGTGACTTCCCATGACCTCCAGAACCTTTTCCTCTCTCCTTTGATCTGCCCCTGCTTTCTGCATTCAAAACACTACCTGATGTGGACCCTCTTGAGCTTTTCTATCGTATTTCCTCGCTAAGGATAACACCAACAACATCATCAAATTTTAAAGTATTTGAACCAGAGACAGAGTTACTTACAGCCATTACCAAGCTATTCCAGCTTTCTGGCAAAGAACATAATATCAAGAGAGCTCTCACCTCTTCATCAAAACTTACTTTTATAGAAGTTAACTGACTGATAATCATATTAAACTCATTTAAATGATCTGTTATAGATCCACCTTCACTCATTTTCATATTAAACAAACGCTTCATGAGAAATACCTTATTTGAGGCTGAGGGTTTTTCATACAATTTAGCCAAAGCTTTCATCAGACCATCTGTTGTCTTCGCTTATGTTATATTGAATGTCACCGATGGTGCTCGACACAATCAAATGGTTCCCGGTGCCTTTCTGTCTAGAAGATTCCAATCCTCATTAGTTATTGTTGCCAGTTTCTTGACTACTCCTTCCAACGGCCTCCATAAATCCTTCCGATAGAGATAATCCTCCATCTACATCTTCCATAACTGATAGTTTTACCCAGTGAATTTGTCTACCTTTAATTTACCCTCATCCTCCATTGCTCCCACTCAACCGTGAGACCTTCCTGCATACGATAATCGAACACAACATGCTCTGATACCACTTGTTAGGGTTAGCCGACAGAAGATATCAATTAAATGCAAATAAAGATTAAACAGAGGAATGAAAATACACAGAAATAATAATAGAGAGAGACAAGTTTTAACGTGGTTCACCCAAACTCGGGCTACATCCACCAACAAAGAGTCTAATATTATTATCTAATAAATCAAACCGATTACAACTAGCAATCCTTGCAACTCAATACCGCTACAAAATGCTACAATACATCAACGAAAACCCTAACCCTTAGCCATTTTTATCACAACTTTTGTCGGTTACAAAATAGGGTTTTTTATGTTGGCCAATGAAAAAATAACTCCCTCGACCTCGCCCTATATCCCGACAGGGATCGTGCCAAGGGTGCTGCGTTGCCCCTTGACCCCGTCTTGGGGGCACTGCCCCCAAACCCTCGCAAGGGGTGCTACCCCTTAACCCTGTAGGAATTTGGGGGGAACCGTGTCGATAAAAGGGGTAAATTTAACCTCTGAGTTTGATTAGGCTCCATATAACAACACACTCTTGGACCCATCTTATGGGATTTTGCTAAACTTTGGATGCAGTTTTCAGATAATGGGCAAAAACACACATTGAAGGGCTTACAACTAGGGTCTCTCAGCATCATAAGTTCACATCACATGGAAAAGCTTCTTAAGAAGAATTCACATGGTGTCATCGCTCAGCTCTATTCCATTCAAATGCAACCATCAGCGGTCTCCACTACTCCTTTGGATCTACAACAAATTTTGGATAGGTATGCATGTGTCTTTGTCAAACCAGTGGGATTGCCACCTTCATGACTAGAGGACCACTATATTCAGCTCCTTCTTGGAAGTGTTCCTCCCAACATCAGGCCCTACCGCTACCCATTTCACCAAAAGACAGAGATTGAGATGCTCGTTCGAGACTTATTGAAGCAAGGTATTATTCGCCCTAGTACTAGTTCCTTTTCTTCACCAGTTCTTCTTGTATGGAAAAAAGATGGGTCATGGCGCCTCTGCATTGACTTCCAAACACTTAATCACATCACAATCAAGGATAAGTTTCCAATTTCTGTTGTTGATGAGCTTCATGGCGCTCATTTTTTCTACAAGTTGGATCTTCATTCTGGGTATCACCAAATTCAGGGTCATGAGGATGATATCCCTAAAACGGCTTTCCGCACACATGATGGCCACTATGAGTTTTTGGTCATGCCCTTTGGCTTCACTAATGCTCCTTCAACATTCCAGGCATTGATGAATTAAATATTATGGCCCTATTTGCAGAAATTCATTCTGGTTTTCTTCGATGATATCATCATCTATAGTAAAACATGGGCTGAGCATCTCCAACATCTGGATCGCATACTACAACTTCTCTCTAATCATCATCTCTGTGCAAAATACTCTAAATGTGTTTATGGCCAGGAATAAGTGGAGTATCTCAGGCATATTGTTTCAGCCCAAGGGGTTTGAGTGGATCTTGCAAAAATAGATGCCATGAAAAATTGGCCGCATCCTCAGACACTCAAGAGCCTCCGTGGTTTTTTGGGACTGACTGGCTACTATCACAAGTTTGTCAAGGATTATGGAAAGATTACAGCTCCATTAACAACTATGTTGAAAAAGGATGCTTTTACATGGACACATGTTGTTGAGTGTGCATTTGAAAAACTGAAACAATCTATGTGTACTACACCTATTCTAGCTATGCCAGATTTTTCCAAGACCTTCACTATTGAGAGTGATGCTTGCAGGAATGGACTTGGTGTTGTTCTCCTTCAAGATGAACATCCCATTGCATTCACCAGCAAAGCCCTTTCTGGCAAGAATTTAGTACTCTCTACATATGAGAAGGAAATGATGGCTATTTTGCATGCAATACAGAAGTGGTGGCCATACCTACTAGGGAATCATTTCTGCATCAAGACTGATCACCAGAGTCTGAAATATTTCTTGGAACAATGGGTATCCTCCCCAACACAACAGAAATGGGTTAGCAAACTCATGGGTTATGACTATGAGATCACTTACAAGAAGGGTATGGACAATATTGTGGTGGATGCTCTTTCTCGCACATTTGATGACCAAGCTTCTCTTTCAGCTATTTCTATGCTTGTTCCAAATTGGTTGGAATCTGTACAGCAGGGCTATGTCAATGACTCTTCATTATCTCAAATCAACAGTTGGCCAATAACCCTTATGTTATACCACATTACTCTTGGGATGGTGCTTCTCTGAGATACAAGGGTCGTCTGGTGCTTCCCCAGAGTACAGATCTTCAGCAGGCTGTCTTCTATGAACTCCATGCTTATCCATCAGCAGGGCACTCTAGGTTCCTCAAAACTTATGAGCAGGCACAACGTAACTTCTTTTGGAAGGGAATGAAAAGGGCAATTCATTGAATGTGATACCTGCCAATGCAACAAGGGTGAAACAACACTCCTTCCTAGATTGCTTGAACCCTTGCCCATCCCTACATGAATTTGGATAGATATTTCTATGGATTTCATTGAGGGGCTCCCTAAATCTGGAGGGAAGACAGTGATCTTGGTTGTGGTTGATCACCTCTCCAAATATAGTCATTTTTGTGCCCTCAACCATCCCTATACTGCCTCCTCAGTTGCACAAATTTCTATGGACCAAATCTTCCCTCTTCATGGCATCCCTTATTCCATTGTCTCAGATCGTGATGCAACTTTCACCAGTCATTTTTGGACAGAACTATTTCGACACATTAACACCAAACTGAAGATAAGTTCGGGTTATCACCCACAAACAGAGGGTCAACTTGAAATTATCAACAAATGTTTGGAAACTTATCTTCATTGCTTCACCTCAGAACAACAGCATCAGTGGGCAAAGTGGCTTCCTCTCACTGAATGGTGGTACAATACCTCCTACCACACTGCATTTAAAATGACCCCATATGAAGCAGTATATGGTCAGGAACTGCCAGTGCTCCTTCCATACACCCCCAGCAGTTCACCAGTTTAGGCAGTTGACACGGTTCTCCAAACCCATGATTAGATTCTTCGCATCTTGCAGGACAATCTTCACATGGCAAGAAATCAAATGAAACAACAAGCTGATCAGCATTGTTCTAAGCGCACTTTTCAAGTAGGTGATATGGTTTTTCTTTGTCTACAGCCATACAAGCAATCATCCCTAAAACTCAAAGGGCATCATAAGCTGGCTGCAAAGTTCTATGGGCCATATAAGGTTCTTCAGAAGATTGGGTCAATTGCTTATAAATTGGAGCTTCCTCCTTCCCGCGTTCATCTAGTATTTCATGTCTCTTGTCTAAAGAAAGTTCTTGGCACCAACATCAGAGCACAAACTGTTTTACTAGAATTGGCTAACGAAGGATCCATCATTTTGGAGCTGGAGGCAATCCTTGACAAGCGCACTCGTCAGCTTCACTCTCGATCCATCACACAGGTATTAATTTAGTGGCACGGAATGCAACTAAAGGATGCTACATGGGAACCACTCTTTCAGATTCAGCAACAATTTCCACATCTTAAGCTTTGAGGACAAAGCTTTTCTAAGAGGGAGGGGATGTTAGGAACCCGTGTTTAACCCTTCTCTTTATTTTGTTAGTGTATTACTTTTGGATGCATATGCTTTGTAAGTCATCCCATGAGTATATTGTATTATCCCACATTCGTGGGAAGTAATAGTTGTTTAGATTAGACTTAGTATATAAGTACATGTTGAGGCCAATGAAGGCATCCATGAATTTATTGTATTGAGCTTGCTCAAAGGAAGTTGCCCCCTCGAAGTGGCCTGCGATCAATAAATTCCTTCTGTGTTTCTGCTATTTATATATTTCTGTTATTTTGTGCATTTTCATTATATTGTTGCAGGAGGTTCCTCTCACATGAATTGTTAAGGTTGCGTGATTGGATAACTTAAGCGAGGATGACAAGATCAAACCTGGAGAAGGTCAATTAAATTTTCTACACAATTTAATCCAAAAGCATTTCACTTTAAAAAAGGATGATTATGTTGAGGTTCAACATAGTCCTATTGCTTTTGAGATAATGAGTTATCTATTAGTAGTTGGTTTTGTGGCACCGTGAACTTTGAGATTTATAATAAAAAGGGTAATACACATTTGAGATCTTTCATAGTTGCATGTTTAGATTATGTCTATGAAGATAAGTTGTTGGCCAAATTACTTCCAAGCACATTGAGGGACTATGTTATACAATGGTTATTTTCATTACATTATGGGTCCATTCATTCTTTCTCTAAGTTGGACAAAGCTTTTCTTCATCATTTCCATGTGAATAAAGACTTAGAAATTATAGTTTCAAAGTTTTTTGTATGTACACAAGGGTTTGATGAGAAGATTCATGATTACATTATTAGATTTCAACCCTTACATGCTCAGATGTAATATCAACTTCCCAATGATGAGTTATAGAGTATTATTGTTATGGGATTATGCCATATATTCAAGATAGTGTCTATTTGACTAGTTATTATCCATTGATAGATTTTTTTTCTCATTTTAAAATTATAGAATTGAAATTGTTGGATTCAAATGCACTTAAATATAGTTCTTCTCATGTGCCTTATATGCCTTCCTATCGGTTAAAGTTTCAAATGCCAAATAATTTTTAAAAGTATAGTGATAAGAAAGAGAACAAACCCGATACTCATCATGTGGTCTAATGCTTCCAATGTTCTTACCTTCAAGGCTTAAAATTCTAAAAGGTTTACAAACTAGATGAGCCCTTAGATAAGGTACTTCAAAATCTAGTCTTGCTAATATAATTACACTTCCTCCTATTCATCCATAAGATACTAAAAGGTAAAATTTTAAACCCTCATAATATTTCACATGATTACCCCCGCTCTATCCCATGCAGAGCCACTACCTCTGCCCTGGAAATCTCGTATGTCAAAGTAGTTTAGAATCTTGTTGAGGACAAACTCACAATAGAGTTTCCTCATAAAATATTGTGGGACCTCAAGGTTGTTACATGGTAGCTCATCAAACACCATCCACCACCTATCCCAAAAGTTTTTGGATATTCCTTTGTGCACACACCAGTTAATGGGGAACCTTTTACAACTATCGTGTAATGGTTGATTTGTTCTAGGATTGACAAAATGTGCACATAGATCAGATTTCAAAATTTTAAGGTCTTTAACTTGTATGTGTGATAGTTTGTCTGCATATAATTATCGGTAACTCTCCCTATAGTCTTCCCATAGCTTGATTTGGTTTGTGACTATATCAATGTGGGAAATAATGGACTCTAAGGAAGTGGCAAGGGATCTCTGATGATCATTGCTTCCATTTGGTTGTTTTAATTGTTGAACTAAGTTTTCAAGTTTTTTTTTTTTGTTTTCAATTTCCCCTAAATAATTTCGTTGTGTCACAAGGATGGTAAGGAAATGAAGGTGGAGTTTGAGGAGGGTTTTGAGCCTCCTCTTCAATGGGATTCTCATCTATTGGATTAAGCCCTTGGGTGATTCATTGCCTGAAAATTTTAAAATAGAAATTCAATCAAAAAAATGAAAAACAAATTCAATTTATTTTCAAATTTATAAAAAGATTCAAAACCTACCTTCTTGAGTTTTACGATTCTATTGAGCTCATGCATGACGGGAATAGTGAGGTCACATTGTGTTTCGATGTGCTTTCTTCTTCAGATAGCTCCAAACACGATCACACAATAACCCTAGGTGCGTTTTGGCTCTCAAACTAAAAATGAGGTGAAAAATCTGACTCTCGGCTGTGCTTTATTTTTATATTTAGTAGTCCAAAACACGATCGCATTTTAATTCTCTAGGACCAAAAAGTGGTTTGGCCACTTTTTGGTCCCCCCTATCTTTGCACTTACCCTATTATGTAATGCTATGTGTATAGAAGGAAACAAGGAAATGAAATCATCAATATTGCCAAGTTGAAGAGGCAATACGGATTTCAAGTAATTTCAAACTTGCAATAACTCTATAAAATATTAAAGAGAAATAAGGAAATGAAATCATTAGCATTTCCAAGGGAAAGAGGAATTTGTTATTTCAAGTAATTTTGAACTTGTAATAAATAGAAAATATTAAATATTGCTAAAAGTAAAAGAAATGAATGATCATTGCCTTGAGGAAGGAAATAGGAACAATTAAAGGAAAATCCCAAGTGTTGTCAAGGAAGGTAGGAAAGATAATCTTCTTGTGGTTTTCAAAAAGTAGAAAGAGATAGGGGAAAGAGCTCTTGAATTGGCTACAAGAGGCATAGCACAAATCGAGAAGAGACTTCCTTAAGGAGAGGTCGAGCGCAAGGTGGAGGCTCAAGGCAAAAAAAAAAATATATGTGCAATATTCAAAATAAATGGGAAAGGAAATATTATTACTTCAAAGAGAGGAGAAACCACTATAGAAAAACCTAGAATGTTCTTGGGGAACCAATAGATAAGTTGCAACCCAATCGCATGGCTTTGTAGAGGAGAAAAAATATTTTGCTACAATAGAAATAGAAATGGGGTGGTAAAAGCAGAAATCCCCAAATGATAATGGGGAAGGGCCTCAACCTAGAAATTACATACTCGAAAATGTTGTTAGGACATGAAAATATCATAAAACCCCCAAATGAATATAACAACTAAACAAAATACTAGCATATTTGTAAGATGTGATGGGGGATTTGGAACTTAGAGTGAAGACCTAAATGCAAAACCATCAAATATCTACTCAAGAGATACCAGAAACCTATGATGAGTTTTGAGAAGGATGGTGGCAAAGGAAAAAAATGATTATTTAGAGAGAGCAAGAAGAAAGTGATTGAAAAATGAAAATTTTCAACCCTTGAAATGACTTTAAACATGCCCTTTTATTGATAGAATAATAACTATTAGTGGGAGAAGTCATAGATTTAGGGTTTTAGTCATTAGAAAAGGAAATCATACACATTTTAATTTTTTGTCTATTATGTTCACAAATCCACACCTATGTTGATGTCAACGTGGTTGCACATAAGTCCAAATGTAAAAAATACAATATAAAGTTATAGAAGCAATCCCCAAATGAAGTTAAGGTTAGAAATTGGCCATTCAATGAGGGTAAAGGCTTGGGTAACAAGGTAAGTAGAATCAATGATTGTGTTGTTTGAAATGAACACTAAAGTAAGTACAAAGCATAAAGTAGAAATTATAGGGTATTTATTTTTTAGCTCTACAACTACAAGCCCAATGCTAGACCACAAAGCATATTTATTAATGGGTACTACAAGACCAATAAGTATTACAAAATATGCATGCTTATAGTAAAATCCTACCATGTAAATGAAATAAAATTTTAATAAAGTAATTAATCGTGACTAGGTACATATAAAACTAAGCACATGAGTCAACCAAATTCAACATTGCTTACTAAGACCCATGGTTGCATAATATTACATATTTGTGTATATTCTCCTTATGTTCCCACCTACCTTTATGTTGTTATATGGAGCCTAATCAGACTCGGAGGTTAAATTTACCCCACTTTTATCGGCGCGGTTTCCCCCCAAATTATTTAATGGGGTTAAGGGGCAATGCCCCTGGCATGCCCCTAGCACGCTCCCTGTCGCGATACAAGGCGGGGTCGAGGGCCAGCACCCTTAAAACCTCAAACAATTTTTTATTATTTTATAAAGGCGTCGGGAGTTATTTTTTCTATTGGCCGACATAAAAAACCCTATTTTTGTAACTGACATAATACTTGATAAAAACGGCTAAGGGTTTTGGTTTCTGTTGATGTATTGTAGCATTTGCAATGGTATTGAGTTGCAAGGATTGCATGCTGTAATCGGTTTGATTTACTGGATAATAATATTGGACTCTTTGTTGGTGGATGTAACATGAGTTTGGGTGAACCACGTTAAAACTTGTCTCTCGCTGTTATTATTTTTGTGTATTTCCATTCCTCTGTTTAATCTTTATTTGCATTTAATTGATATTTTCTGCCGGCTAACCCTAAGACTTTAAATGTTCTGTACAAAGAGCCAAAGAGATAGTTCTTCCACACATTTTATATCTATCTTTTTCTATATGATTTCCATGTGGGCAAGGATGTCCATGCAAAGATAATTATAAATAAACTAAAAATAGTAAACAATGAAATGAGCGCTTTAAGTTAAAGAAGAGGTGTGTATCATATGTTATCTAACTCTCCTATACTAACAATACTTAGAGGTATTTGTATGCATTTTCAGATCTCCTACCTTATAAATATTAACAAATCTAAATGTGCATAACAAAGTAGACTAGTATACTACAATTAAGAACTCACTTCACTAGATAATAACTAACATCAACTTTATACCATTAACCTTATTTTTTATTTAGAATAAAACTCTAAATTTTTCATTTACACCATACCCGAGCTATGTTATAAAAAAAGAATATTTGACAAAATAATATTATTCAATAATGTCGGATTTAAATACATGTAAATAACCAAAATATGTTTCCCATAATATTTCAAAGAATAATATTACACTTTAAAAGGTACAACTAAACACATCAAAACAATGAAAAGCTAAACATCTAAAAATAAAGATTAAAAAATTTCTAATATTTGAAAAGTTAAAAAATAATAATTATCATGATAAACATGTTCATAACCTAAACCATAAAAGGTCCCCGAAAAAATAAGACAAAGTTCCAATCACTTTGTCAAAGAAACGAAAGTCAAAAAATTAATAAGTTGATTGATAAGAAACGTAAACTTGTTCATAACCTAAACCATAAAAAGGTCCCCCCAAAAAAAAAAATTCACACAAAACTCCAATCACTTTGTCAAAGAAACAGAAATTCCATATGAATCCTGAGATAGCAGGAGCATAATTATAAACATTTTTAAAATTACACATTACTTCAAACAAAATATTTAATTATATATACAAAGTTCTAACAGCTTGACTTAAAGTTGTTTTAATAATCTTCTGGTATACATAAAATTGGAAAAGGCCAAAGCTAGAAAAGTCTATGTAGAGCCAAGGCCGTCGTTTGTTCACTTTATGTGATTCACAAATCTAAAATAATAAAAGCTATCCAGTCAACTAAGTTGTAATATAAACTAAGTATTAGGTTGCATGATTGGAGCCATTCTCAGAGCTTTCATGGGAAGTCTCTGAGCATTTAGCTGAATTATTTAGAGCATTTGAACTGGTGGATGAAGTAGTATTTGACCTGGATGTTGTCTCTTTATCCCAATAAAACACCAGACTATTGGGTTTAGCCACCAATGCCTGTAAAGACCTGGGAACAGGTGGTACAGAAACATTGCCAATGCCTTCCAATATTTGTACAACTTGGCTCATTGATGGCCTCAGATCTTCATCATCCTGAATGCACCATCCCCCCACCATTGCAGCTCTCTTCAACTGCTCTGTGTCAGCATTGTTGTTCAATTTCCTGTCCAACAAAGCCATGGTGTTTTCTTGATGGATTTGTGTGGCAGCCCAAGTGGGAAAGAACAATCCGCTGTGTTCTGCATTTTCTTCCATGTTTCGACGACCTGCAGTCAATCAAAAGGCAATAAATATTAAGGCGCAACATACATCTGGTGTACGGATGGATGTAGATTACTTCGAGTTAGTAGTAGACCTGATATTTTTATTACCTACTGTGTTACTATATTTTTTAAACAATTAATAAATTCTCTCCTCTCAATTGTACTACCAAACTTGCTGAAATTATATGATTACCAACTGTCAGATAGTTTGTAATGAATCTATTCCTTATTTTATGTATATTTAAGTATAGTGTAAGAGTGTTTTTGTATTGTCGTTCCAATCACATTCAGTGATCCCTTATCACGAAGAGGATAGTAAGATTATGGATAACAGATGGAACCTCTTAAAAGGAAGGGAGGTGACAAGAGGACCAGAAAACAAGGGATAGGAGAGCTATTTTAAAAATGCTTTTGTTGGGGGTAACTTGGAGGAAAAGAGAGTACTATGTGAAACATTTCAATCCGTCATTTGACCACACACAAAAGACATAGATAGGGGCAGAAATAAAGTGGAAAGCGAAAATGTTAATAGCTCAGCTAAGGACTAGTTTGCATCAGTGCAAGGATGAAACCGGCAGGTGGACAAGGCCGAAAGAGGAGTGGGCAGATAGGATATGTTGTTTTTGTACCTTGGAGCTTGTGGAAACGAAATGGCATTATATCATGGAGTGTCTGGCCTACGAGGACATCCAGGGCATTTACATTGATATTTTGAACGTGGTCTCCCTGGCTAACCTATTTGAAGAAGAAAGGATAACAAAAGCTGCAATTTATTTGATTAAGATTCACAGCAGAAGATCGAGGATTCTGAAGGAAAAAGAGGTCAATAAGAAAGCATTGTTTGGGCAACAGGGCCGTTTGGGGGTTTTGTGATTGACTTCGTTGTTGTTATCTGTGGGTCCCATAGGCTGTTTGGCCTCGTCGACGTTATTAAAATCCTTCATTCATTCATGGGTGGTCTGGGCTGTCGCTTAAGGCAGCCCAGGTAGTGGGTTCAACTCTTGCTTGCAGCGGTTTAATTTGCGATGTGTAGTTGCTTACACTGCGGGGTCCACTGCACATCGCCCGAAAGGTTATAGGGGGGCTCGCCCTGTTAAAGAGCTACGCTGGGGGTAGCTGGGCTAACCTGCCGATTCCTCTTGATTATTAAAAAAGAAAATGATTTTGATGGGTAAATTTATTTTCTACAATTTAATAAAAAAAAGTTGGGAAGAACAGTAACTGACCTGCAATTATTTCGAGTAGAGTCATGCCAAAGCTGTAGACGTCGGCTTTTGTAGTAATGGGCAAGCCCGAAATCCATTCAGGCGCCAAGTATCCTCTGGTTCCCCTCATGGTCGTTAAAACCTGGCTGAACTCTCTCCCCATCAATTTCGAAAGCCCAAAATCAGCA
Source organism: Cunninghamia lanceolata (assembly GCA_027924645.1). Taxonomy (NCBI): domain Eukaryota; kingdom Viridiplantae; phylum Streptophyta; class Pinopsida; order Cupressales; family Cupressaceae; genus Cunninghamia; species Cunninghamia lanceolata. The sequence continues at coordinate 2,408,554 of BSBN01000030.1, forward strand.
ACCTTGGGACAAAATTCATCATCAAGCAGTATATTCTCGGGCTTAATATCACAATGAATGATACAATCCCTGCACTTCTCGTGCAGGTACAGAATCCCACGGGCCATTCCGAGGGCAATCCCGAACCGGGTTTTCCAGTCCAAGATCGGTGCGCTTTCATTTTTGGAGAACAAAAACTTGTCGAGAGACCCGTTGGGCAGGTAATCATAGACCAACATTCTACTGTAGCCCTCGGAACAAAACCCTCTGAGGCGGATCAGATTAACATGCTGTATGGTCCCAATTGTGCTAACCTCCATGCGAAACTGCTTCTCACCCTGGCTGATCCCCTCCAATTTTTTCACCGCCACCTGGGTTTTATCCGCCAGGCTGCCCTTGAAAACCGATCCGAATCCCCCTCCACCCAAACGCTCAGAAAAGTTCTTGGTCGCAGATTGGAGCTCTCTGTAACTGTAAACTGTGAGAGGACCTGTGTAATCCGTCGCCTGTAGCGGCGATCTCCGACGCCGGCAGTAGAAGAAAACCCCCAAAACGACTACCAAAACAGCGGCGCCACCGCCAATTGCACCGCCCACAAGTCCACCCCTCGACTTACTTTTCGACCCGGCGGGTGGAATGTCGGACGCGGCCAGTCGGACAAACAACGAATCCGACGACGACGAGGAATCGACCAGGTTGAGCAATTCGCCGACCCAGTGCTTGCAACCGGTAGTATCACCGTAAACATACGCCGTGCAGGAGCAATTGCTAAGGCAAGAACTCCGGCAATTTTCTGCGCTGCCCGACCCGTCCACAGCAACAGGAGCCGCGGGCAGGGACTTGCCCGTGAGCTTCCAGAAACCGTCCGTGGTCGTGTTACCGCAGTCTAAATTCGTCTGTCTTTTGCATCCGCCGGACCACGCCTCATTATCCCAGGATTTTTGATCTTGTGGCGTGAAACCCGTCAAGCAGCTGCAAAACTGAACATTGTTCGTCGTGCAGGTTCCGTAAGCCCCACAGAGGGCATAGACCTGGCATTGATCCCGCGGCTGTGCCCAAAACATGGTCCATACATTGGTATTGTCCAGTTGGCTGTAGACTTTAATGTCGCCGGCTTCGGACATGACGAACCGGGTCGGAGCAGTTACCCCAGGCTTGACACTATATGTGAAATACTTGTAGGTTCCATTGTTGAAATAGCTGAAGAGGTAAACGAAATTCTGTGACATTTCAGGGACTTTGCTGAAGATCTGGCCGTTCCAGTTCCCGGATTCCCAATACGTAACGTTGCTTCTCCCCTGAAGAACAAATTGATCGTTGGGCGCGTCCAGGAGAAGATTGTAGAGACCCGGGCTGGGATCCCAGGGGGTTTTCCACGATGTCAGCTTCTGCGTTACGCTGATCTTCATACCCGGAATCCATGTATTTCCCGGATAGTCGAAGCTCTGCCAGAGAATCTCAGACTTGTTTTGGGCTCCAAACACGGCCAGATTTCCCCCGTTCGTTATGTTGGCGGAGGAAGCAGGTTTCTCCGTCCCCTGGCTCGCCCATATGACCGAGCCCCCGTACGAGAGCACAAGACTGCCGTTTTCTGTGAGATTTAAAGCAGCCGAATTGTTCTGCAATGGGTAATCCGGTTTGATTATCCATGCGGTCGTCTGCTCTGAGAATTGGGGGTACCAGATGCCTGCGTACCAGTTTTCGGTGCCGTCCAACTTAAAAAATCCCAATTTGAAGACGCCGTTTGCCGATGATTTGAATTGGGTTCCTGTCAGAACTTCTCCCACGGCTATGGCGTCTTCTGCAGCTCGGCTGGGTTTGATTTGAGCAGCCCCAAGCAAGAACAGTGTAAAAAGGAACAGACACAGATTTGGGACTGCCCCCATTTTTTTGGCGTTGCTAAACCGAAGCAACCAAGCTCTGTCTTATATTTGATGCGGAGCAGACTCAGTCATGGCGCCGACTTTGAATTTTGCAAGTCTCTTGTTTTTTTTCTTACATTGAATGCTGCCAGTCTTGGCAAATTGCGCGTTTTTGCTTGCTAGTCAAATACCTAAGTTGATATCGTGTTTGTTTTTTAAATGTTGATTACCGAGTAAAGCTTTCATGCCAGTTTTTTATTTGATTTCTTATTTATTTTTTGGGGCCCAACCATTCGTATTTTGTACTTTTCAATATTAAAATTAATATGAGATTAATAGCTTACAATGACATGTACACTCAATCAAATACACCAAAGCCACCTCTCGTATTGGTCAAAGGGATGAAATTTCTATCCTAACGAAGAAAAAAAAAGTCTTGATGGTTGACATTATTACCAAACATAAATATTTAGGCTAATTAAATAATTTTAAGTAAATCAACTTAGATATTGGAGGTAGGATTAATATCACATAATGAAATTAATGTATATGGTATTGGGTTTTAGATTTGATGAAGATATTGTTACGATAGATGTAATAAATTAATTTGTCATATTATTTGAAAATTAAAGTTTGTTAGATGGTTATTGCAGAAATGAAAATTGTACTGTAAATTTGTATGGTTAACTTCTGCGAGTGTGGAAATGATCTTTGTGAATGCAAATATGACCCTTTATGTGAAACTAAACCTCGAATAAGAGATCTGAACTTCTTTCTTTTCAACTTTTGCAACATGTTTGTCTCTGTGTCTATGATATATGCATCTAAAAAAATGGTATTTACAAACTGTAAGGTCGAGAATTGCATACTTCTCAATCTTCATCTTACATTTCTGTATGCATTTTGGTGTCCATTCCTTAGAGATGTTTAGCTCATATTCGACTTGTTTCCTTAGCCTAAAACCTATCTCTAGTGAGCTTTGCACATGTGAACAATAATCATTTTCTATCACCAATCCATCCCTAAAAGCCAGAAACCTTAAGGACACTAATGCCTACAAAAAGTTAATGTCTAAAAATTAGCACCCCCAACGTTGGTGTCCTTGTTTAAATTTTAAGGTTGGCTTCTCAAACCTCTGAAACCTTAATTGTTGCCCTAGTAAGTTTTCCAACAAATACTTGACCTGAAAAGCACTTTATTTATGTACTTGTAAACCCTAATTTGACCCCTTTCTCTCTCTCTCACATAATCTCTTCCTCATTCTCTCTGACACTCTTCCAAATAGTTCTTCAAGGAATTGATACTATTTTTATATTTCCTCTATATCCCTACTATCCCCCATTATTGAAACTTGTACAATTGATCTATACATAGTCGCACACACAATTGTAGTCTCACCCATTCACTCAACTTGTGCACTTATCTACACTCAACGCATGTCAAGCAACCACTGCACAACTTTGCACCAAATAGTTATACACCATAGTGCATAGTCCCTATGCATCTCTGCACAACACTACTTGCCTGCATATTTTAACCTCACACAAGGACGCACATGCCTTCACATGGATACATCTAGTTTGACACTATACAAATTCAACACCTATCACACTCTTGTCCACATGAAAAACATACCATATGCTTTTGACATCTATCAACATATTGTTTTAAAGGCCTAGCTAATGGCCCTTTTGTATAAATTGTCTTGTATAAGGTACAAATAGGGAAGTTCATAGTAGCAAATTATTGCATAGATAATATTATACAGATCTTCTTTCATGCAATCATTTACATTGCAAACTCTTGCACTCTTCTTGAATGTGCATAGATACATACTAATCTAAAGTTTCTTATACATATATTCTATAAATTTGTAGGTTATTACTTTAATTTATAGATTTATCCTCCAATTCTCTTAGGGTTCAAATCATTGCCACAATAGAACTTTTAATTGCCATCACCAAACTCCAAGTCTCCCAAGACATAGATGTAATAGGTAGGGACAAAGGGAAGTGACCACAAAGTTCATAGTGGTGTAACTATCACTACTCTTACTCTGACAATGACTTTGATTATTGTGACCAACAAAACCTGGTTGCACAAGCAACACTAGATCTTCTTGATAATTAAGAGATTGACCAAGAGGCTTTAATGCCTCAATACAAGTACTCCAATTGACACTTTCAGAGAATGAGAATAATTTTTCCACATGAAGTACTTAGTCAATGTTAAGCCCACACTTGTCATCATTAATAGGGGTAGACAAAATACTATCATTGAACACAAAATGTAGTGCAACAACTTGGACTTCACACTAATGCTCATCTAGCCCCCTACTCCTTGAGATGGTTGCAACACAATAAGAAGATACAAGTATGTCACTAATGCATGATTAATTATGTTGTTAAACCTATGCACAACATAGTCACTTGTGACATCACACCCCTAGAAGTTTTTGATATTTTGTTTGGTAAACCCTTTGTCTATGACCACACTTACAATGTGAAACCCCGATGATAGAGAATTCATGTTGGTGATCAATACTTAAAGCTATGAGAAATGTCACCACAATCTAGGGTGAAAGTTCAGAACTGTGTCACACTTTTATAAGGGAACAACCAACACAAACACATTTTTCCAACTTAAACGTCACAAAAGTCATATGTATGTTTTGAATTTTAAAATGACATAAACTAATGAAATGTATAATTTTTAGTGTAGTTTATGCTTATAATTTTTTTTAAAAAAAATTTAAATAGGTGGATATTTTTTTTATAAATTTAATTGATGAATTTTAAATGCTGATATTTTTTTTAAAAAATGACATCGATGAGATGTCAAGAAAAATATAGCAAAATTAATTTTTTTTCTTTAATTTTTTTTCCTAATTAGCCAACTCAAATATCTAGTGCATGTAAAAAAAAATTAATTTTTGATAATTTTTTTAAAAAATTTTTAAAGTCAATTTTAATCATAATAGAGTAGTTTCCATGGGACGTCAACTTTTTTACAATATATAATTTTTAAAAAAACCCCTTTTGGAGAGGATTCTCTCCTCTAGTGAACTATATATTTTTCAAATTTTTTGAATATGTTCTGCCTATTTATTTTTAATTTCTAATCAGCTGCATGTTTGATTATAATAACCTACTTGCAATAAATTTAAAAATAATACTAACAAAACTTATCAAAATATTAAAAAAAATATGTTTCTAAGATCTACACTCTGACATCTACCAAAGGGTATTTTTAAATTTTCATAAAAATGCTCTTTGTTTGGAGAAATTTACAATTGAACTTGAAGTTTTGTTCAATTTGTTGTAAAAGGGGGGTTGGCTGCCACATGGGATACCACAGACATTTTTAGGTGAGATCGTATCGCTCAAAAAGGTTTCGAGCGAAACTTTCTCGCATGAAACCTTCAATGTAAATAAACATATTTTTTAAAATTTAAATTGACTTTTACATGTTTTTAAAATTTAGGCGAAATTGTTTCACCTAGAACTATTCATGCCACACAATGCCACATAAGTGCTACATGGTTCTGGGTGGAACAGTTCTGAGCGGAAGCCTTTCTATAGAAACTATTTATTTGGTTGAAAGTTTGACATAGGTTTCAACTTTTACCCTCTAGAATGACACTAGTATTAGCTAAGTAGTGCAACAAAACAATTATCTTCACACAAAGGTTTGCATTTCTAATGGTTCATGTTAGGATTAAGTGTGTTATTCACCTAGCATATCCTAAGGTCTAATGTAAACTATTATTCATAAATGGTTCAAATCATTGGTACTAGAGCTTGAAAAATTTTCAACATTTTCATACTCATTCAAACATGCTCACAACATTAGGAAAGAGATCACCCCCTGGTTCAACATCTAAACAATCCTACAAACACTAAGAGTAGAGAACAATGGTGGAATATGTGTACCTATGGTTCCACTATAAGTGTAACAACTACTCAATGTGGCCTTAGAAACATAATTCTACAATCTTTTTAGACAATTTCATGACTTCATGACTCAACTTAGACCAATATAGATGCATCTTGGATAGACAACTACAACACATTATCATAATCCTTTCAAGGTGCAAGTCAACCTTAACATTCCAATGTTCAAGGGTAAAATCAACACCATAGCATTGGGCATAATTTTACATCTTGAGTCATATTTCATTGTCAATGAATTTAGAGACACTAAGAAGACCTTGTTTGCAACACTAAAGATGTCAAGCGTGGTACACCATTGGTGGCAAGCAACTAGCACACAACATGATAGGGAGCATGATCCCATCAATACTTGGAATTACTTCATTAATGCTCTACAAGATGAATACTGTTGGCAAGAAATGGGTCCAGGGAAACCAGTCTGGAGATCTGGTCCTTGGTCAAGTCTCTAAGTCTAGTTTATACCCTAGCCAGACAATGAGAGAAACATGAATAAACATTAAGGAAATCTATTATACAGTACAATCTAAGTAAAGCAAAGAATTATGACACACATACAATGATATCATAATCCTTATATCTCCTTTATATTCATTTCTCATTAACATGTACATACATGTTCATACGGGCAGGTCTGAGTCTCTGCCTTATACATTTATCTCATACTACTCACTCTCTCATACATTCTTACTCTCTTACTTTACATTTCTTACATGTATCTCCTATATATCTACATAGAGGTGTGTCCTTTCCCAAAATACCTCTTTATGAGTCAGCTATACCCTCTGTATGCCCTTTGCGGTAACCTACGGTAGGTTCTACTTGGTGCCCTATTCTGCCAACATCATTCCCCCTTTTAAAAGTATGTCTTGTCTCCAAGCCATGTTCTTCAATTTGCAGGTAGGATGCTTTTGTAGATGACTCTGAGTTGAGCCAGAGTAGTGTCTCACTGTTTCTTTGCAGATGCCAAAATTTGTATCTAGGTTTCAAGATGAATATATGTATCCTCTACTTCACCTAAAGTAGTCAATACCTTTCTCTTTTGTGTAATCTATTTTGCCTTAGTACATACTCCAGTTAGAGATGCCAACCTAAACCTTACCACTTCTCTTAGTTGTTTGATCTTTGATTTTATATGTTCCCTCAATCTTGATAATTCATCCTTTTGCAAACTGTTTTCCTCCTCTAGTTTCTTCAGTTTCCTCTCCAAGGCTCCCTTCTTCCTTTTAACCTTATCAATTTCATAATGTTGATTTTTATTAGGGAAGAGGATGTCTTCTTCCTCACTACCTTCCTCTTCAGTTTCAATGTTTTGAAGTTCTGTGGTATTTGTGCCCTGCCAAGTTAGTACCATAGCTTTGTTTTTCCCTTTATTTTTCTTCTTTTTAGATTGCTCATGATTGACTTCCTTCCACTGGTTCTCTTCTTCTGAAGATTCTATTGAAGATATTGTTGATATGTGCCAGACAACTAAGAGGGGGGGTGAATCAGTTGTCCCAAAAACTTAAACACTACTGCAATTAAACATTCATCACTTATCCACAATTATTATGATTTAACAATGAATGCATGAAATCAGAGACTTAACCATAGAGATAACATCAAACACAAGAAACACCAGATTTTACGTGGAAAACCCCAAGGTGGGGAAAAACCACTAAGAGGATTAGCTCTCAATATATATTGCAATCTTGAAATAATGATGTTCAAGCTTGGTCACTCCATAGGCCTAAACATATTGGCTTACTACCATGAAGAACAACTAGGTCTAGCAGGCTCACTGCCTCAACCCTAAACCTAGCAAGATTATAATAAGGGTTGTTAAACCCTGAGGGCTATTAAACCCTGAGGGTTGTTAAACCCTACTGGAGGCTCACTGCCAAGCTCTCTGCCATGATCAACACCTTTTGATGGCTGTGATTGAAGTACAATAATTCCTCTGCTATGCTCTGCCTCTATTATGCTCTTCCTCTTCTTTCCTCTGCCTCTTCTCTACCTTACCTTCTAGACCTTTCTTATTATCTTTCCATTTTTGCTCAAGGACACTTTTTCCATGACTCAGCTACCAGTATTTATACACTGCATCAACCTTGGAATGATCATCAAGGCCGGCATCACAATCATCAACCATTGGAACAATCTCCAAGGTCAGTATTACAAACATTTACAAAATAGGTCCTAACCTATTACAACATTGTGCAAAGAAAATGAAATGCAAATAACGCCATGCTTTAGCTAGGATTCAAACACAATCTTCCATGCCACAACATGCTTCCACAATCTTCCAAAGATCTCCACAATCACTAGGATTAACCAAGTCGGCCAAGATTGATTACACGCTACATTATCTAGGAACAATCTTCAAACACACTCTCAATTTATTAACGTGGACCAAAGTCTAGATAGGAACATGATTTGGAGACATCCACAAGCACGTTATAATCATCAGGAGCAACCACACGAACCTTAACCACTTTATCCATAGGAATCTTCTCACTGGAACATATGAACTTCACTGTCATCAAGTGTCATAAAAGAAAGATATCTTGCGGACCACCAAACCATGAACCATTGCAACTATAGGCACTTATCATCATCCTAGACTTCCTTTTAGAACCACAGAGCAAAACACTTTATTGCAAAGGAATACAGAGCATAATACTTTCTTCCTGTCCCAACTAAACTTAAAGAAAAAATAGGTTTTACTCTGGTGAACAGAACTCACTCAGATCTTTATGCGGAGGTTTCAAACTCATAATGTAGCATCCTTAGTCATACTTCTAACTTGCTTCCAATCCACAGACCACGATCTTCAAGAAGAAGTAAATGTGGAGCAGTTTACCAGACAGTTCTTCATCATACAACTCACTGTCTGTACCGCACTTCTCTGTAATTCACTTGTTCCTTCCGGAGAGGCTGATTTTCTCAATATCCTCAACATACAAGTCTTCTAAACAAGTAATAGAATAAGATACAGTTGATACCAATGACAACAAGGACATGTTGACATTAATGACAACACCAATTAGGCACATACTTGCAACAATCTCCCCCTTTGTCATTGATGGCAACATATGATGTGAAAAACTGCAACAACCATCAAGACAAGATTCTCCCCCTTTCTCTTTACACACCTGCACTCTTTCTTTCTCCAAAATTCTCCACCTTTCTCTTACACATCTGCACTCTAAGTTTTTCACATGACTTCTCTCCCCCTTTGACATCAATGGCAAAGGGCACATACTTGCACTCTTCTGTTCAGATCTAATCTCTCTTCTAAACTCTCTGACTACTCCCCCTGAGAAGTAACCCTAAAAAGCATCAATCTAGACCTCTGAACACCTCCAGACTGATGCACTATTATGCATCTTAGTTTAGAGCAGGAGGGGTGATAACCCCTAACTTTTATTAGAGATACTCAAAAGTATCCTTAGGCAGAGGCTTGGTAAAAATGTCTACAATCTGATCCTTGGTAGAAACATACTCCAACTTGACTTCATTCTCTGTCACCTTCTCTCTCAAAAAAATGATACCTGATGGATATGTGCTTTGTCCTTGAATGCATCACTGGATTCTTTGATATGTTTATGGCTCTTGTATTGTCACAAAAGATTGCAGTGGGATCTTCATACACAATTTTGATGTCCTTCAAAGTTTGCTTCATCCATAACACTTGAGTGCAACTGCATGCTACTGCAATGTATTGTGCTTCTACAGTAGACAAGGATATTAAATCTCGTTTCTTGCTCAACCAAGATACTAATCTTTTTACCAAAAAGAATGCACCTCCACTTGTATTTTTTCTGTCATCCACATCTCCGGCCCAATCTAAATTAGTATATGTACTAAGAGGAAAGTCACAATCCTTAGGGTACCACAAACCATAATCCAGTGTACCTTCATTGCCTCAACATCAATTGTAACTATCAATTCCTTATTACCTGTCAGCTTGTCCCTTAATTGCATAAGTGACTAATTCATCTGTCCCATTAAGTCTCCCAATGCAGAGCATATGGCACTCTAGAGTTCAGTTCCAACATTCATCACTGACTTCAGAACCATAGTACAGAATAGGCATCGGTGGAGAGATGCAGACCCTAGTATTCTGATACTACATATTGTTCTTGGTTTGAATTTAGGACAATTTACAATGGGACTTCCTAGAAGATATGTTTACCAACAATCCTGAATCACATATGGTGATTTTTAACTGAAAAGGCATACAAACTCAAACTTCTTTACTTACTTGCATACTGCTCATACTTGGTCATTTTAGTCTTCTGAATCAGAACACTTCCGAGCGGACTGCCATACATATATCTTTGTGCTAGATCTCAGCACTAACTATCTGGCTGCGGGATTTAGAATCTTCAATACGGCTCCCCTCGAGCCATGATTCACAATCTACTTCCCAGAGGAAGTAGCCGCTCCGGAGCCTAGAGTAGACTCATCTCTTCCTTCATTTGTTTCCTTTCTGACCCAAACCTTGTTCATCTCTTCCTTGATTTGTGTTGAAGCAACTTTTTCAACTGGTTCCCTTGATTCTGATTGGTTATCCTTCTTATTTCTGCAAAATTTTGCAATGTGTCTAGGCTTGTTGCAATTGAAGCACATAGTATCTTTTTTATCATTGTTTCTTCCATTCATCCTTGACCTGCCTAGATTAGCCTTATACCTAAAATTATAGTATGTATAACAATAGCCACTGAAGGATTCCATTGTCCTATTGGTCCCATAGCCTTTTCTCACTTGACTTCTACACTCATTATCTCTATGTCCCATTCTATGACAAGCATGGCATCTAATGGAATTCTAACTAGAGAATGATGGGGTATTTTGATTCACCCTATTTCTACACCAATTAGCCTTGTGACCAAATTTGTTACACAAATTACAGTAATCATTGAAAGAAGAATACCTTTGAGTGTTTGGCTACCTAATTGATAGTCTTCTGCTTCTTTGATTATGAATCTGTTTGATTTTGTCCTCTTCCCGACTTGCTCTGAATCTTTTGTCTTTTCCAAATTTGATGTCTTCTCTGTCATCATCATTTTTCTGTTCTGCCATTGGCCTATCATATCTAGCAGCACTCACATTGAATTGATTTCTTTGAGCCCATACATGTTTCAGATCAGCTTTCAAGTCTTCAACTTCTTCAAGCTTCATGCAGACTTTAATTTTGTCTTTCAGACAGTTCTCAATTTTTGTCTTTTCTTCATTGTTCTCTTTTAGAGTTTGCTATAACTACCTAATTTGCCTTCTTAAATCTTCTTTCAAATCCATATCTTTATCTACAGTTCTTGAGTTATCTCTATCAATACTGGCAATTAGGCACATATTCATTTGATTCACAATAGATTTGTGATCACATTTGGTGGTCTGGGAACCTTCTTGTTCTTCAATTTGCAAATCCTTATTGGTTGAGACTGAATTCTCCTAGATGTTCTCAATAACCTTAACACTTGTACTTTCCACGATCCTTCCCAATCTATTGTTGTAACACTGGTAGGCTCTGGTCCAGGATGAGTATCGAAGAAAAATGCCTTCCTCATACTTAGCATTGTCCTTTTTCCATTCTAATGAGGCATTTGCTTCCAAAGATTTTAAAATATTTCACAGCGGGTATTGATCCACACCATAACTCAGCAGGGGTCTTTCCTTCTTTGGTTGTTACCTAAACTCTGTTTAATATATAGATAGTGGTTTGAATTGCCTCCTTCCAAAATATATCTGGTAAATTTGCTTCTTCCATCATTAATTTTGCATTCTCTTGAATAGTTCTACTTGTTTCTTCCATTATCTTAATTTTTGCAAAGAGTTGTTTTTCTATCCCATAGGTTTCACAAAATATATTGAAATCATTAGAGATAAGTTCTTCTTCTTTGCCAATTCTCAGGCCTCTGATGTCCATGCTTAGCTCATTTTCAAGGTTTTCTTTAAAAATTTTGAGTGCCTCTAGAATCTCTAATTTATCTTTTAAGAAATTGACCCAAGTCATTGTAGAAAAGTCATCAATAAAAAACATAAAGTACCTGTGACCATGGAGGCTTGGTATTCTTGTAGGACCACAAAATTTTGCATGAACCAATTCCAATTGTTCAGTGGAGGATCTTTCTTTATCTTGCCATGCTTTTCTTGACAATCTTTGACATTTCCTGCAACTGTTGTTGCTTGAATAATCAATCTCTGGTAGGTCCTTCACAATCTGAACTGAGTTTGTTAAATCATCAAGGTTTGTATGGCAAAGTCTTCTATGCCAAACCCAACTTTTATTGGTCTGAGATGTGTATCCAAGAAAGTCACTTTTTTTCTAAGATGATAGAGATTCTTTTCTGTTCTTTTTGCAATTGCTATTGTAGCCCTAGATTTTTCTTTGATTTCAAGAGAATCATTTTCAAACACAAACTTGAATCCCTTCCTGCATAACTATTCAACACTTAAGAGATTTTGTTTTAAACTTTTTATATAAAGAACATCTTCAGAAATTTATCTGTTGCCAAAATTTGTCAATCCTATTATGCAAACTTCAGCAGTGCAGTCATCTCTATACCTGACTAGCCCTTCATTGTATTCTTACAGACTAACAAGCTTACTCCTGTCACCAGTCATGTGGTTTGAGCAACTGCTATCAATGATCCAACAGTCTTCATCACTGGTACAAGCTTCAGAGCATCTTCGATGGTTGACATTCTGTTCTTCGTGAATCACTTCCTTGGACAATATGTTCTTGACATCTCTTGATGAGCATTCGGGTGCATTGGAGAGTATTTGTTTTCCTTCCATTAAGATCTCCCTCAAGTTGTTAGACTCTTTCCAAAGGGATGTGACTCTGATACCAATTATTGATATGTGCTGGACAACTAAGAGGGGGGGTGAATCAGTTGTCCCAAAAACTTAAACACTTACTGCAATTAAACATTCATCACTTATCTACAATTATTATGATTTAACAATGAATGCATGAAATCATAGACTTAACCATAGAGATAACATAAAACACAAAAGACACCAGATTTTATGTGGACAATGCCAAGGTGGGGAAAAACCACGAAGAGGATTAGCTCTCAATATATATTGCAATCTTGAAATAATGATGTTCAGGCTTGGTCACTCCATGGGCCTAAATAGTACTAGCTTACTGCCATGAAGAAAAACTAGGTCTAGCAAGCTCATTGCCTCAACCCTAAACCTAGCAAGATTACAATAAGGGTTGTTAAACCCTAAGGGCTATTAAACCCTAAGAGCGGCTCACTGCCAGGCTCTTTGTCACGATCAACATCTTCTGATGTCTGTGATTGAAGTACAATAATTCCTCTACTCTACTCTGCCTCTATTCTGCTCTTCTTCTTCTTTCCTCTACCTCTTCTCTGCCCTACCTTTTGGACCTTTCTTATTATCTTTCCATTTTCGCTCAAGGATACTTTTTCCATGACTTAGCTACAAGTATTTATACACTACATCAACCTTGGAATGATCATCAAGGTCGGCATCACAATCATCAACCATTGGAACAATCTCCAAGGTTGGTATTACAAACATTTACAAAAGAGGTCTTGACCTATTACAATACTGTGCAAAGGAAATGAAATGCAGATCATGCCATGCCTTAGCTAGGACTCAAACATGATCTTCCATGCCACAATACACTTCCACAATCTTCTAGATATCTCTGTAATCACTGGGATGAACTAGGCCAGCCAAAACTGGTTACACGCTACATTATTTGGGAACAATCTTCAAACACACTCTCAATTTCTTAACGCAGACCAAAGTCCAGATAGGAACATGATTAGGAGACATCCACAAGCACATTATAGTCATCAGGAGCAACTACATGAACCTTAATGACTTTATCCATAGGAATCTTCTCACCAGAACACATGAACTTCACTGTCTTTAATTGTCATAAAAGAAAGATAGCTTGCGGACCACCAAACCACAAACCATTGCAACTATAGGCACTTATCATCATCCCAGAATTCCTTCTAGAAATATAGAGCAAAATACTTTATTGTGGAGGAATGTAGAGCAGAATACTTTCTTCCTATCCCAACTAAACTTACAAAAAAATAGGTTTTAGTCTGGTGAACACAACTCACTCAGGTCTTCATGCGGAGGGTTCAAACCCAGAATGTAGCATCCTTAATCATACTTCTAACTTTCTTCCAATATGTAGACCACGATCTTCAAGCAGAAGTAAATGCGAAACATTTTACTGGACTGTTCTTCATCATACAATTCATTGTCTATACTGCACTTCTCTATAACTCACTTGTTCCTTCCAGAGAGGCTAATTTTCTCAATATCCTCAACATACAATTCTTCTAAACAAGTAATAGAATAAGATATAGTTGAAACCAATGACAACAAGGATATGTTGACATCAATGACAACACCAATTAGGCACATACTTGTAACAAATATATCTGTGTCTTTAGTTCTTTGGAAGGTTCTTAGTACATGACCTTGTTGTTTAGGGACTCTTTGAATTAAGTGGGTACCTTTGTGACATAAGGTTTTCTAATTCCTCATTCTTTGACATTGGTGAGTCCATATTAATTTCCTTCTATTTTACTTGCTTGTGGTGAGTTAAAGTTTCCTTCACTATCTTTTGTTGTTTAGGTTTATTCTTTCTCCCTTTATCTATTATCAATTGAATGTCAACATAATCTTTCTCCAATAGTTCTTTGCAATTGCTTACAATCCCTTGCTCTATCTCTTCTTGTTTATCCAATTGTTTGTTTACTTCTGTGGAAATCCTTCTACTTTTAAAAGGCATAAAGGGTGACTCCTGGTCTAGGGTTTGTAACTGTTTAGAGTGCCTCTTCATTCTGGGAGATAACTTTTTATTTGTAAACAACATGTCATTCGTTAACCTTATTAATTTACTTCCTTCTCTTATACTCCTAGGACCCAAATTGCCAAGTACCACGCTTCCTTCTGTATCTCTTATCTGTAATATAATTCACCTTACCACATCATCCATGTATTCTTCATCTAAATTTAAGGATTTATTTATGGATTTGTTATTTTTGGAGGTTGATTCCATTCTTTACTCATCATTTTGGTTGCACCCATAGTGGCGCACTCAGCAACACCCTCATTTGCACGCTCATCCATTCTTTCTTTTCCTCTTATGTTATTCTCTCTGACAACACCCACCTTGGTACGCTCATCATCATCCTATTCTTTTTCTTCTACAACCGTTGTGCATTCCTCCTCTATTTCCTTTTATTTTTAAAATCTTTTGCGGTACCACTCCTTTTTTCTCCTTTTCTCTTCCATATTCATGTCCATTGCAAATTTTATAATTTCACCAATCTCTCTTAGTTTCTTGTTATCTCCCTTGGCCATGGGTGTTTTTGATATGTGTTTTATTAATCCTTATGTATCCCATGGTTGACTTACTTTGAATGGTTACATCTTTCCAGGGATCTCTTGAGATCCCTTTCCCTTTCCATTTGTCATCCCTTAGGTGCCTTCCCCCCTCTCACAATGGTAGGACCTAAGAGATTTCTATTGCAACTCTTGAAAAAAAATTATGTCTCTTCCTTCCTTTCTTATTCTCCACTATCCTTCAAGAAATGGGAGGGAAACCAGTCAGGGGAATTAGTCCTCAATCAAATCTCTAAAGTCTAGTTTATACCCCAGTTAGACAATGAGATAAACATGAATAAACATTAAGGATATCTATTATGCAATGTAATCTAAGTAAAGAAAAGCATTATAACACACATACAATAATATCATAATCCTTTTATCTCCTTTATATTCATTTCTCATTAACAAGTACATACATGTTCATACCGACAGGTCTGAGTCTCTATCTTATACATCTATCTCATACTACTCACTCTCTCATACACTCTTACTCTCTTACTTTACATTTCTTACATGAATCTCATATATATCTACATAGAGGTGTGTCCTTTCCCAAAATACCTCTTTATGAGTCATCTATACCCTCCACATGCCCTTTGCGGTAACATGCAATAGCTTCTGCTTGATGCCCTGTTCTCTGCCTACAAATACTATCCCCTCAAACAATATGAATATGAATACATGAAGTTTCAACAATTACATTAGTGAAAAGGATAGACTATGGAGTCTTGCATCGATAAGTTCCATGATCACTCTATGTATCTATTTGTGGTAAAACGAAAACATCTCTGAGTCCTCAAATACATTAGTAGACTTTCACCTCTAATCTGCTCCAAGATGGACTTCCTTAGATCAAATACTTTGGTCCAAGCATTTCACAATACATATAAAATTGAAGCAAAGGAAAAGATGAAATAAAAAAACTATCTCAACACAAAGGAAAGCTTGTGTAAGAATTTTTTTTTTCTATAAACTATGTCAAAGAGTGCCAACACAAGCCACAATAGAAATTTTGACTACCATCACCAAACTCCAAGTCACTTAAGACATCTATAATAGCTATGGACAAAGGGATGTGGCCACAAAGTTCACATTGGTGTAAATATCACCACTCCTACTCTAACAATGACTTTGATTGTTGTGACCAACAAAACCTTGTTGCACAAGCAACATTGGATCCTATTGATAATGAAGAGAGTAACCAAGAGGCTTAATGCCTCAATACAAGTACTCTAATTGACACTTTTAGAGAATGAGAAAACTTTTCCACATAAAGTGCTTAGTCAATGGAAAGCCCACACTTCTTATCATTGATAGGGGTATCCAAATATCATTGAACACAAAGTATAGTGCAACAACTTCACAATAATGTTGATCTAGCCCCCCGCTCCTTGGGATGCTTGCAACACAAAAAGGAGATACAATTTTAAGTCACTAATGCATGATTAATTATGTTGTTAAACCTATGTGCAATACATCCACTTATGACATCACACCCCTAGAAGTTTATGGTATTTTGCTTGGCAGGCCCTTTGTCTATGATTGTGAGGGTACTTACAATGTGAAACCCCAATGCTAGAGAATTCATGTTGGTGATCCATACTTCAAGCTATGAGAAATGTAACCACAATCTAGAATGACACTAATATTAGCTAAGTACTGCAAAAAAAAAATGTCCTTAAATAGAAGTTTGTACTTATGATGGTTCATGTTGGGATTGGGTGTATTATTCACTTGGAATATCCTAAGGTTTGATGTGACACTTGGAATATCCTTAAATAGAAGTTTGTACTTCTGATGGTTGATTATGTATGTATCTATAATAATCATGGAGTAGAAAAAATGGGACACCCATGTGAGGGTAGAGATATGTGTAATTTATTATGAAAAGTGCCCACAAACCCCTTAACAATTAAACTTAAAACAAAGCTCAACTACTAAACATCTAGGTATTTCTTCATTAACCCTTTGAAGAGAATATTATAGAAATCAATTTCTACAAAAAATTCAACAACATTTTGGCTTGTAACATTGCTTAAAAGAAAAAAATAGAAAAGAAGAATAGAAGCAACCACAAGAAGACAAGAGATGCAGATATACCCTAGAAAAAACCTTTCAAAAAAATCCTAGCCTTTAAAGCACTGCACAACTAAATGTATTGCCAAATAAATATGGTTACAATTAATTCATAAAGTTTGTCCATGCAATACTTCAATGAGATCAACACTCCTCCTCTAGTGGAAAACCAATAACATAACCTTGAAAAATACATTCCATACATCCTCTATCTAATGCCTCCAATATATAGACTTAAGGAGGCTTGAAAAGCACCAAAAATAATGCCATGGGCCCAAACAAGATCTTAAAATACTAAAGTAAGAATTCTCATGACCATCACTTGTGTGGAGCCATCCTGAAATAGAAAATAACTCTTAAACAAGAATTCTTGACATCTATTATACAAGTTGTCATATGTAACTCTCAAGCACTCCCCCATGAAGCACTAATTATATCTTACACCCACTAATAATGGATGATGCTCTTACAAGTCTATTAGGTAACCCCCTCATCAATACTTCATTACAATAATATTTCCAAAGGGTTGAACCAAATAATTGGCCCATCATGAGCTTATTAAGTTACTTGTAATGTAAGGGTTAAGCTGGCTTTCACCACCTAGAGAATGGTTGTAATTCACTCAAGAAGGGGGTAATGGGCCAGAGGAAACCCTTGGAGATGAAAACTCTAAAGAAGAACCCCCTGTAAAAACTCTTGAAGTAGAGTTTCATGATGCAACACTTCATGAAGGGGAAATATTATCAACTAAAGACCCTATCACTAGTTCATCTATGGGACTTGTTACTAGAAATGAAAGGAAAAGAAGGTAGTCATCCAAATATGAGGACTTTATTCCTTTTTTTTGATGCAGGAGCATCACTCTAGTGTTGTTTTTATAGCTAATTTTGATGTTAAGAGTCCAATTTGAGTGTTTAGAGGTCTTAGGGGGTCCATTGGGATCATTGTCAATGGTCTAGGTTGTGTAAATAGGCCTAGAAATTCAAATTTTGATTTTCTCGCCAAAATGCAAATTTGAATTTTCTAGTGGATTTTAGCTTGTTGGAGGGTTGGGGTTTGTTCCTTAGCCTTAGAATTAGGTTTGTGAATGAAAATAAGGTATTAGAAGACCATGTAATACTATGTAGGGTCTTTTTGCAATGTTTTTCAAGACTAGGTTATGAATTAGGGGTAGAAATTTCAAGTTTTAAGACAATATTATTAGGTTTTGTGGAGAACATGCATCTTTTTTGATGTTGTAACTAATTTTCATTCATTGTGCATGAGAGGAAATGAAGAAGATCACTCCAAAAAATGAATGCAATATTTTTCTCTGTTATATACCCCATTTTTCTTGCATTTTTGACAGTTTTTCTAATTTTCAGATAGAAAACAGTCCTGTACGGACATGTATGACCCTATACCAGTCTAAGAAGTGCATGGAATTTGAGAATATTGTTGTGCAGGTCTAATGCATTGGTTTTGTTGTGATTTCATGGTGTTTTGTGCAGGAAAACAAGTTAAAAGCCTCCTCTGCCCTGTTACAGACCTAGGGTTTCCAGTGACATTAAAAAACCTAGAACTTTTGACTCCACCGTGGAAAATTCACAAAATTTCTTGAGGAGCTCTGCTAGATTGTTTATCAAGTATTTAATAAGTGAGAGTTCTTGAATTACTTGTATTTGTGAGATATTTAGGTAAGCTTGTCTCCTTTGTCCAAAAAAGACTGTTAAAACCCTAAGTGCAATGAGGGTTTAAAGAAAATGAACCTTCTTGAGT
Organism: Cunninghamia lanceolata; assembly: GCA_027924645.1. Taxonomy (NCBI): domain Eukaryota; kingdom Viridiplantae; phylum Streptophyta; class Pinopsida; order Cupressales; family Cupressaceae; genus Cunninghamia; species Cunninghamia lanceolata. Next base: position 2,427,560 of record BSBN01000030.1, read on the forward strand.
CCACCATAAGAAAATAAGGGTTTAGTGAGATCTTACAGGGTGTGTGAAAGGTGGAAAGAGTCTAAACACAAGGAATGCATGTTGTCATACTTAGTACCCTAATAGGTTTATTGAGGGTTTGAGCCTAGAAAGATAGGCTTATAGAACAAAATTATAGGGTATAGATTGAAAGTCCCATTGAAGGGTTTGTAGAACCTAAAAAATTTGTTATAGTTCTTGTTTATCCTTTGCATCATTATTGGTATTAGAGCTAATAAAGCCAAGAAATCCAATAAAAGGGTTAACAAACAAAAAGGAGAAAGATGCCTCCAAGAATCAATGCTGCTGAAAGGGTGGAAACTTCTAGAGAATAGCAACATATTTGGGAGAAGCCTTTGCTAGAGAAATGAGGGAAATGAGAGTTAGTTTGGATGCAAGAGTCACTATAGTGGAAGCTAACCAAAGAAGAGGAGTGGTCACAGGGGATATGAGTGACCAAGATGAAGTGGCGGATGAAGCACCTCAGGAAGAGAGGGATGCTAATGATGTGAGGATGGAAAGATTGCTGAGGCTAGTCAAATGTGAAGGGACCAAGGTGAAGATGGAACTTCCAGTATATGTAGGTAGTTTGAATGGTGAAGAACTCTTTGATTGGATAGGTGAGTTGGACAAATATTTTGAGTTTGAGGAGGTACTTGAAGAGTAGCAAGTAAAGTTGGCTAGGACCAAGTTGAAAGGTCATGCATCTCTATGGTGGGATTATGTTCAAGAAGAAAGGACAAAGATAGGCAAATCCAAGATTACTTCTTAGGATAGGATGATTTCCATGTTGAAGGGAAAGTTCATGCCTAGTGACTACATGACTCAGTTGTATAGGAAGTTGCAAAACTTGAAACAAAATGATATGGGAGTGAAAGAGTACACTGAAGAATTCTACATGTTGAGTATCAGGTCAAGACACATGGAGGATGATAGTGACAAGGTTGCAAGATACCTTAATGGATTGAAGTACAACTTGCAAGATGAGTTGAGCCTTACCAGCTTTAGGACACTTGAAGAGTGCTATCAACTAGCCTTAAAGGTTGAGGAGAAATTGAATAGGAAGCAAAAAAAAAAGAATAGAGGTAGAGGAAGGATTTTCGGTGGTAGAGGTCCCTCTGTAGGTAGAGGACAGTTAAAAAGAAATCAAGGTGAGTCAAGCACCTCCCAAGGACAAGCATCAAGTTCAAGAGGAGGTTTTAGAGGAAGAAGGCCTAATTTCAGGGGTAGATTTAGACAAAGAGGAGGAACAAATGGTTTCACAGGTAAATTCTACAAGTGCAACAAATTTGTAGGTCATCAAGCTTGGGAGTGTCTAGAAAGGTAATCAACTACCACCTTTAGAAGTGAAAGAAGAACTCAAGTTGCTCAAGGAGGAGATAAAGAAAGTGTTAACTCCTCACCACAACCAGACGAACCAAAGAAAGGAGAAGCCTTGCTGATGACAAGGTCATTGATCAAGGTTTCAATGGAGAAGGAGTCACCTCAAAGGAAGTCATTGTTCAGGACTGTTTGCAAGTGCCAAGGTAAATGTTGTCAATTTTTTATAGATTCTAGTAGTACTGATAATTTAGTTACTGTTGAAATGGTAGAGAAAATAAACTTGAAGAGATTACCTCATCCTAATCCATACAAGGTCTCATGGTTGAATAAGGGACAACAAGTACTAGTCAATGAACAACATTGGGTAGAGTTTCAAATAGGAAGGTACAAAGACAAGGTGTTATGTGATATCATTCCTATGGATGTGTGCCATGTATTATTTAGTAGTTCTTGGCAGTATGTTAGAAAAACAATGCATGATGGTAGGAAGAATGTTTATGTTTTGGAGAAGGATGGAGTTACCTATACCTTAGCACCTTTTAAGGAGGAAGATAAAGACCAAAAGATTGGATCAAGTGTGATGTTAGTGAATGAAAAAGAGTTTCTAAAAACAATGGAGGAGGAAGAGATAGGTTTTGCAGTGATGATCAAACCAAGGACTGTCATAACAACAACAAGAATTGATGAGTTGCCATGGGAGATTCAAGACATGTTGAAGGGTTATGTAGACATAGTTGTGGATGAACTTCCTAACTCCTTGCCTCCAATAAGAGATATCAATCATTATATAGACTTTATACCAGGGGCTAGTCTACCAAACAAGGCAGTCTACAAGATGACACCCCAACAAAATGAAGAAATAAGAAAATAGGTACAAGAGTTGCTTGACAAAGGGTTAATAAGGAAGAGCCTTAGTCCTTGTGCAGTTCCAACTCTTTTGGCACCTAAGAAAGTAGGTGAATGGAGAATGTGTACTAATTCTAGGGCAATAAATAAGATAACAATAAGATATAGGTTCCCACTTCCAAGAATAGAGGATTTAATGATGTTACGTTGGAAAATGTCCCCCTAGTCCACTTTTTCCCTCCTATGTTTAGCTCCCGGGTCCTTTAGAGAGCATTTTTTTCATCTTGCATATTCATGTCGACTCCCAATGAGAAGACCCCTAAGTTTTATGGCAAATAGGACCTAGGGGGTGCTATTGTGATGAATCCTAACTGAAATAGGGAGGGAGGACTTGGACACCCGCACCTTAGTGCTGCCCTATTTTAGGTAGGACCTAAATTCTAGTGTCAGTTATGTGACCGTTAATTAGGTCCTATGCTAACACCTTAAGTTTAAATTACGAATTTCTTAGCGGGAATGTGTTTAGATGCATATATAAGCATGTTTAGGGATTCATTTGTAAACTAGAAGATGATTATGAACTTTTGGCGCACTTGTGATTTTGGAGCATTTAGAATATTCATTGTTGTAGAGAAGACTTGTCTTGTTATTGTGTTTGTTATGCAGATTTGGCTTCATCTTCTCATGATGTGAAGGATTTTCATCTATATGTGAGTTACACCTCTAAGGTGACATTTATTTGTGTTTTCAATCATATCTCATTTGGATTTTGCCTCTATTCCGCAGGGATACGCACTCTTTATTTGACAACAGTGTTCAGAAGACTTGAATGTCTCTCTGGGGATTGACCGAGGCAAGCCTCTAAACACCACAACCCATAACCCCTTTTTCTGTGATTGCAGGTTATAGATTGCAGAAGTGAAAGAAGTAGAGTTGCAGGGAAGTAAAGCAGAGTGTCAGAAGTGCAGAGGAAAGTAGAAAAGTAGGAATTGGACTAGGGTGCCCACTCATTAGTCCTCCAGATCCCAAAGCAGTAAAATCTCTAGAACAATAGAAACAAGTTGTGGACATTCTTCAAAGATCCTGACAAAAACTGGTACCTTGGACTTGGGTTCCCGCTCATTAGTCCCTGACTATTTCACATCTAAAATTTTGAAATCTGGTATGTATTTAATTATCATTTGATATCTCTGTGTTCAAGCATTTGTTGTGATTCATCCGTTTGTTTATGATTTTACAAATATGGGGTTTTGAGCTTAATTAGACTTTAATTCATCAATTAGTTAGAAAATTCCAAGTTTCCTCTTCATTCTAAGGGACACTAAATATGTAGCAGAGCCCTCTTGCAATAGATTATGCCTTCACTTGATTTATGTCCTTGAATGTTGGTGTGAAAGGAGGATTTACCCTTGAAATTGAAACCCTCTTTTTACTCTTAAAAATTTTGGTGAACCTGTGTTTTATTTGAATTTTGCACCTTACTGAGTGTTGTATTTGATATTTACATTCATTCACTTAATTTTCATCTTATTGCATTTGAAAATTTACAAAAAAATTGAAAATTTTGAGAAATTTGAAAAAAATTGGCATTTTAGGCTTGCATTTTCAAATAATTTAAATTAATTTGCATTTAATTTCTGTTATTTTCATAAGATCTGATTTAAATTACAGAAATTCATCATTTATCATTCATTTGCATTGTATTTTCATGCTTAATTTGTTAAAAATTGCTTGAAATTGTGCATTTTCATATAACCTAGTTTTTGGCATTACTTAGGGTTTGTAGTTAAAATCTTGTTTTAGATTTCACTACCTTTTCAAACACTCATTTAGGAATGATTTCTAAATATAGTGTTTCATCAAAGTGCATTTTTGCATTTATATTTCATGTCTAGGGTTATTATTTTCTTCCACTCATCAATTTCCTTACAACACTTCATCTTTTAGGCATTTGCATTGAAAAAATTGAAAAAAGTGGAAAAATTGAGCATTTTTAGGCGCATAAGCAAGCAAAAATTGGTGTTGCTTCATTGAATTCACTTTATATATATTAAATTCTAGATATTGCACTCATATCTAAGCATATATTCATTTTTCATTTGAAAATTTTGTATCATTTCATTTAATTATGTGAAAATTGGCATATTCTTAATTACATAGTGTGTATTTCAACACTGAGTGTTGTGACACCTTTTCACATCTTTTGACCAAAACCTTTAAAATCATCAATTGGGATTTGTGGTGCTGTACTCTTTCCTCCTACCCACTCTATTTTTTGAGGACTCTATGTCTTTTAGAACCTGTTTTCCTCAAACAAGTGATTTGGTGCGAAATTGGCTCACTTATTTTGCCTTGTTGCTCATGGTGAAATTTGTGTATGTTTGAGCCCTGTCAAACTAACATCACGGATGCATCTTGTTATTCATCTTTGGAACCTTTATTTGCATACATCATAGATGTTGACAATTTCCATAAATTCACTGATATGTATCATTAAGTCTTGAAACAAATTGCTTATATCTATTATGTTGATATTTCTATGAGTTCTACATATGAAATCCTTTGTTATATATCTGACTTTGATAGTTTCACACATCTCATGGGAACATACCCTCCATTATTAGATGATCTCACTAAATTCATAGATAATAATAAATATGTTACATTATTTAGTAGTGATGACTTCAATATGTTAGATGAAGCCCTAGATGACTTTATTTCTATTTAACATTCCACTATGCCTCCTATTTCTAATACATGTGATGGTAACTTAGTTCTACCTTATGATCTTTCTCCCAAAGTTTTTCCCACTTATGAGGACACTTTGGCACAAGAGGATTAATTCATTGACATATCCCTTAACATTACATCATCAACTCTTCATTCCAATGCTCTCTTTGGCCAAGATGAAGCATTAGTGAATGAAGAATCACCAACATCTCTTTATTCCAATGCTCTCTCTAGCCAAGATGAAGCATTAGTGAATGAAGAACCCCCTCTAACAAAGAGCATTCCATGGATAGATAATGAGAATTCATTTAACAATATTACAAACTCTATCCTTACCATAGAACATGAAACCTCTATGGATCATCCCATTGTCCTTCCTCTTTTAGTTGATTATTCACATACCTTGGATATCACTAAGGAAGGGAAGACCCTTAATCTCCCTCTGATTAAATATTCAAGTCATTTGGATATCAATAAGGATTTAAACACATTGACTACCTCTCCTTTGGTTGCATATTTTTTCAACATCACTAAAGATACAAAATTTAACTATTATCCTCACTTCACCTTACCTTTCCTTCATTCCTATGCTCTCTCCCTAAAAGATGCAACACTAGTGGATGAAGAAAGGTCTCTCACATTAAATCCCTTATGGATGGATGTGTTAGATTCAAGATAGACAACTGAGAGGGGGGGTGAATCAGTTGTCCCAAAACTTCTCTTATTAACCACTTAAATCCTTCTTGTAATTCAATAGCATAATAATAAATCAATCATGGAAACATAATGCAACAATTCAAGAGCAGAAACACATTAACACATATGACACTAGGATTTTAACGTAGAAAACCTGGTTAAGGGAAAAACCGCGGGGTGACTAACCCAAGATTGCATTCTCTGTTAAAAGAATAAGAAGAACAAAATAGCACATGCCAATTAGGGCTCACTGCCTGAGCACATTGCTCACAAGAGGCCCACTGCCTACAAGAGACACACTATCTACATAATGATAAATATTACATACTTGAACTGAAGAATAACATCTTCACCATGCTTGAGTCAGTTCCATTTAAACCCAACACTTTTGCTCTGCTTTTTGCTCTTCTCCTCTCTACCACACACTCATCTCCACCAAGATGCATTTGAAATGACTTAACTTCTTATTTATACAAGACATTGACTTAGGGATAATCATCCAAGTAGACATACTTTACAGAGCAAATACATAATACAACATAACTAATTACAAAAGACTACATGTGGATCATCACACTATCGGCCACATAGATCTAAGTCTTCAATCTTGTTAGAGGAACACGCCAAGCTTCATAGAACATGTTCAAGATCATCTGCAGGATGTGTAACTCATCCGGTCGGCCAAGTTTAGGAAGAACATCATCATCCGGAAGTAGTTCTTCAATTACAAGCTCAATCTTCAATGCGGACCACCAACACAAACTGGACATAATCCAGAGACCTCCACAAGCTTGACTAAATCACCAAGAACATCCACACTACTTCTACTTACTGAAATCATTCTCTCCTTCATCCAGAACCTCAAGAGCACAGTCTGTCATCACTGTCATATTGGAATAGATTCTTGTGGACCTCTAGACCACGAACCAATTGAGTTGTCAATTCACATTGACTTCCCAAACACTCCACCAAATCCATAGAACAAGATATTGCATTTTTGGATCTAACCGGACCTATTTGTGTCACTCTGTCACCTCTGAACATCTGCCAAAATTGGTTTTACTCATATGGCCATAACTTCTTCAAATATTCATGCAGACCTCTTAAATCTTTACTGGATCACCTTTAGACACATATCTACAAACCCTTTGATGCATATCCTCTGATCTTCATCTTAGCTAGGATCTTTGCTTCATTGTCTTTACTGTTCTTCTTTGTTCCTGATAGGACTAATTTTCTCAATATCCTTAGTATACAACTCATCCAATCCTTGACATCAATGCAACAGGAGTATGTTGACATCAATGACAACATTAGTTAGGCCCATACTTGCAACAGGATGTCGAGGTCATGAAAAACAAATCAATTCTTCCACCTCCTAAGAGGATAGTGAATAAGTGCATTTCTCCCTCCCTAAGCCACACTCATTGTAGCACCTATTCTAGTTGCTCCCAAGGGTGGTCTCCTCCTAGATATATATGTTGTTAGCATTGGGTTGTATCAGGTAAGTATTTCTAACCCTTTACCTCTTGTGTTGTGTTCCTCCCGTGATGTGTTATGTGTTGTTTAGGCCTCCTTGGATGAAACTTGATTATCTTGTAAGGTCAAGGATACCGGGAGACTGCCTTTGTTGTGACCATTCTTCTATTTGTATCATCATTCTTCTATATTTCATCTCCTCTATTTTCATTGTTGTGTGTTGTGTCCTAGGGGCATAGCATTGCGGTTGGTGACCTAGGGGAACCTTCCTACATGATGACCTTAAGGCACTTGTTCTCCTCTCTTGATTTATTGTTTACCTTGTTCTAGTGGTTCTATCTAGCTAGAGGATGATGAAAAAAAAATAATACTGATACGGACCATGTGCCCCTTCAATGAGTAAGAAAAAATGGACCTAGTCCATACATGACGATGGGGTTGATATATATTATCCGATGCTTGGCTAGTAGAATCACTCTGTGTGATATTTTGATGTCTTATTGTACTAACAAACTATAACAATACATCTGCTCTATGCACTTTGTTTATCTTTGAATCTCACCTTGGTTACACTTGGTTTTGAGATTTCTACGGTATAGCCCCATGGTTATACTCAGATCTTGGACCTGTAGCATAACCTCGACTCTTCATGTGAATGATTACATGCATTGTTGTTTATCATGATTATGTGGTTTCTAACACCTTTGCTTGTAGGAAATTGTGTGTTTGTGGGAACATTTGGCGATCGTAAAGTACATGTCACCTCTAGGGGCATGGGCTTTGCGAGAGCTTGTGTTCCCTTGTTTGTTTTCTTCCTACCTTAATGTGCTTGATATCGGTATATGATATCAACCACCTTAAGGTGGGGGCATATATAAGGTAAGTTGTCTAATGATTTTGGCACTAACGAAGTGTGTTTGTAAGCCCTTTGCGGAGGTGGGATGATGTATCTTCACGTGAGTGCACATCTTTATTCTATATTGCAATCATTAAGCCCTTTGTGGAGGTGAGATATCATGCATATCCTTTTATTTGAAGCCCTCTGCAGAGGTGGGGATGGTGTATCTCTTGAGCTAGTGCACATCCTTTTTATTCTAAAAGTCCTCTAAGAAGGCAGGGTTGGTGTATCCTCCCTTAAGCGTGTCTTTGGTGGTTGTTGTGGTGAAGCCCAACCATCAGGGGTGCCTGTAATGTGCCTAAGATGGTGGTGAACCTAGAAATATGCTCCTTCCATTGCTTGTTTGCCATGTTTTTTCCATGTCTTCTGTGTGTTTTCCTCTTGTATGGCATGTTTGTTCCCAAGCATAGCCTAAAGACATGTGGTGATGAGTCCCTCCTATGCTTTGGGATTTGTATGGCGTGTTAGTTCTCAAGTGTAGTCTAAAGATGTTTGGAAATGAGTCCCTCCTACACTGAAATTTGTATTGCATGTCTGTTGCCCCATATGCAGTCTAAAGATGTGTGGTGATGAGTCCCTCTTGCATCTTGGGTTGTGTGTTTACTTCCCATGTACTTGAATTTGCATTCATTTATATATGAGAAAATGAAAAATAAATAATCACTACATTCACTATATTCACTATGTTTTGCATGTCTTCAATGCTATATTCTCCATGTTTTGTGTGACTGTTACTATCTTCTCCATGTTTTTGCGTGCCTATTATTGTCTTCATTATGTTTGGTGTGTCTATGATGTGTGTTTTCTAATGTCTACTTGAGACTGGGGGCTAGAAATGGTTCTCAATCTTTGTGTATGCATTAGCTCTAAGTGCTTAGCATGTTTGCTGTGTTTGTTGACCATACTTTTATGCATGTATGGGCCTTGTGTTCATACATACATTAAAGTGGGAGCTAAATTTTACGTCAAAAAATGTTCCCCTAGGACTTTTTCCCTCATATGTTTAGCTCGCGGGTCCTTTAGAGAACATTTTTATCATCTTGCATATTCATGTTGACTTTCGATGAGAAGACCCCTAAGTTTTATGGAAAATAGGACCTAGGGGGTGCTATTATGATGAATCCTAACTAAAATAGGGAGGGAGGACTTGGGTACCTGTGCCCTAGTCCTACCTTATTCTAAATTCCAGTGTTGGTTATGTGACCGTTAATTAGGTCCTATGCCGACACCTTAAGTTTGAATTACAAAATTCTTATATAAGCATGTTTAGGGATTCATTTGTAAACTCAAAGATGATTATGAGATTTTGGCACACTTGTGATTTTAGAGTATTCAAAATATTCATTGTTGCAGAGAAGACTTGTCTTGTTATTGTGTTTGTTATGTAGATTTGGCTTCATCTTCTCATGATGTGAAGGATTTTCATCTATATGTGAGTTACACCTCCGAGGTGACATTTATTTGTGTTTTCAATCATTTATCATTTGGATTTTGCCTCTATCCCGTAGGGATACACACTCTTTATCTGACAACAATGTTTGGAAGACTTGAATGTATCTCCTGGGCTTGACCGAGGCAAGCCTCTAAACACCACAACCCCCAACACCTTTTTTAGTGATTGCAAGTTACAGTTTGCAGAAGCAGAAGAATTGGAGTTGTAGGGAAGTAGAGCAGAGTGTTGGAAGTGTAGAGTAAAGTAGAAAAGTAGGACCTAGACTAGGGTGCCTGCTCATTAGTCCTCTGGATCTTAAAGTAGTAAAATCTTCAAAATAACAGAAACAAGTTGCAGACATTCTTCAAAGATCCTGACAAAAACTAGTACCTTAGACTTAGCCAGCTGCTCATTAGTATCTAATTGTTTTGCATCTAAAATCCCAAAATCTAGTATGTATTTAATTGTCATTTGATATCTCTGTGTGTGAGCATTTGTTGTGATTCATCTATTTGTTTACGATTTTATGAAATTAGGGTTTTGATCATAATTAGACTTTAATTCATCAATTAGTTAGTAAATTCCAAGTTTCCTCTTCATTCTAAGGGACACTAAATTTGTAGCAGAGCCCTCTTGCAAGAGATTGTGGCTTCACTCAATTTATGTCTTTGAATGTTGGTGTGAAAGGAGGATTTACCCTTGAAATTTAAACCCTCTTTTTACTCTTAAACAAATGGATTGTTTGAGTGGAGCAAACTACTTCTCAAAGATAGATATCAAGAGTGGATACCATCAAATAAGGATCAGACAAGGAGATGAATGCAAAATAATGTTCAAAACAAATGAGGGCCTATATGAGTGGCTTGTTATGCTATTTGGTCTTTCAAATGCACCTAGGACATTCACGAGGCTCATGAATGAGGTCCTCAAACCATACATTGGTTTGTTTGTTGTTGTTTACCTTGATGATATATTGGTTTTTAGTTCTAACAAAGAAGAACACTTTTATCACTTGAATTTGGTGTCGAAGAAACTACAAGAGGATAAATTGTTGATCAACCTTAAAAAATGCGAATTCATGAAGATAGAACTGTTGTACCTTGGATTCGTGGTCTTAAAGGGGATGTTGAAGATGGATCCAAGCAAAGTGAAGGCAATATTGGAGTGGCCTACACCTAGAACAGTCACAAAGATAAGAAGCTTCCATGGTCTTGCAATTTTAATCGGAAATTTATTAAAGGTTTCAATCATATATGTGCACCTATTATAGACACTATTAAAGGGGATGAGAAGAAGAAGTTTGTGTGGACTGAACAAGCTGATAAGAGTTTCCAATATCTGAAAAAGAGAGAGACTGAATAGCCTATCTTGGCCTTACCTGACTTTAATAAAGTCTTTCAAATAGAATGTGATGCTAGTGGACATGCAATAGGGGCAGTCTTAAGACAAGACAATAAGCCAATAGCATACTTTAGTGAAAAATTAAATGATGCCAAAAAGTACTCTTCATACGATTTGGAAATGTATGCAATGGTTCAATCCCTAAAGAAGTGGAGACACTACCTTCTACCTAAAGAGTTTGTGGTCTATATAGATAATCATGCACTTCAATTCATAAACAACCAAGAAAAACTTAGTCAAAGGCACATTAAGTGGGTTGAATACCCACAAAACTTCACTTTCACAATCAAACTCAAGAAGGGGCAGAGTAACAAGGTGGCTGATGCTTTAAGTAGAAGAACATTAATGACGCAAGGAATTTAGTTAAAGAGTGTTGGGATTGAAGCACTCAAGGAGATGTATGAGGATGATGAAGATTTCAAAGAAGTCTATGAGGTTTGCAAGTAGCCTATTAGCACTAACAGAGAGAAGTGGTTGGATTACCTTATACAAGATGGTTTGTTGTTTAAAGGAGCACAACTTTATGTGCCAAAATGTTCCATGAGGGAGAACCTCATCAAAGAGAAGCACTGTGGGAGTATGTCAGGCCATTTTTGACTTGACAAGACACTAGAACAACTAAGGAGGAACTACTTTTGGCCAAGGATTCAAACAGATGTAAGAAGGTGTTATGTCAGAAAAAGTAACCTTGGGGACTTTTTCCTCTTAAGGTTTAGCTCTTGGGTCCTTCAGAATGCATTTAGAGCATCTTGCATGATTTTGATGACTCCCGATGAGAAAACCCTGAAGTTTCATGGCAAATGGGACTCGGGGGATGCACTTAACATAAACCTTGCCTAAAATGGGGGGAGTGTTGGCAACATAGTCAAGAGACACTACTGATTGGGTAATGTTGTCATTGATGGAAACAAGGAAAACATAGCATGATGGAGCTAAGGATGATTGGGAACTCAACTTGGAACAACCTGCATACAAGGTTCTGGTCCAGACACAAAAGACAGGAAGAATGGATAAGTATTGATAACACAGAGTTAGTAGCAGAGACTCAAGTGGTATTCCTCCACAGTTGATGGTCAAGATATGCAGTTTAGGTATGTTATTCAAGATTTTCTAGAGATACTATGTTCAAGATTACAAGTCCTGATGACTTCTGGAAGTTAAGTAGTGATTGGTCTAAGTCCGGGTGAACTCAGTTAAGTCAGGAACAGTGTAGAGTGCATGAGTATTTTGGTCCACATTTCTCCACAAGTGATTGTATTAGTATATGGTTTTGAGGTAGTATGGATAGGTGTCAGAAGAATACAATTGATGAGTTACAGAGTCTGAAGTGATCTGGAAGATTGTCTACAAAACTACAAGTTTCGACAGTTGGTTTCCCAGTACTTCACCAAGGTAGAAGAGTCAATTCTGAGTTTTGCATTTCACCACATAAGGACTTCATGACTTGTGGATTGGTAAGATATGATCTATGAGCTATCATGAATGGTTGATGTGATTCTTTGAGTCTCATACGGTCCGTAGTAAGAATTTTGGTGTGACAGATGATTAGGTCAAGCATGTTCTGAAGAGACAAGTCGACAGGCAGTTAGATCTTTATGTGGAGAAGGTATATTGCTTGAATAATAAATCTAAGAGGTTATATGTGCGGTGCTGACTTGTATGAAGATTATTCAATGATTGTTTGGATACACATTACTATTTGTACAGTTGATCAAGCTGACAAGGTAGAATACATTGCATACACGCTTCATGTCTGGCTTGCCAACCTGATTATGAAATGAATCTTGTTACGGATATAAATACTCGATGGATTGCAATGTAGAAGTGTGTGTTTTGTGTGAATTTGAAGTGTGAAGGATTATGAGCAGAGTGGAGAGCAGAAAAAGTTGAACAAGGGCAGAAAATAGAGTATATGTAGTTAAGTTGAGAAGCAAGGCAGAGTAAATGAAGAGCTTTGGATCTATGTATTGATCCTTTAATGGAACTGTGATCTAGCATATGGTAGATGCATTTACAAAAATTCATCTTATGGTAGTGAGCCAATCTTTCTTCTATCTTCTTTTCTCTTGGCAGTGAACCTTTGTGCAGTGAACACTTCTTCATAGGGTAGTGAGCCCTGGGCAGTGAGCCTTCTTGTAATTAGTATTGTGCTATCATAATATATTGTGAGCTAACACTCACCATGGTTTTTCCCTTTTGGGGTTTTCCACGTAAAAATATTGGTGTCTATGTGCTGTCTTTATTGTTGTTGTTCTTATGCTTGTTCTGCTTTCATGTTATTAATTTTGGAAATTGGATTAATAAACAAGTTAAGAAGTGGTTTTGTGGAATACTGATTCACCCCCCCTCTTAGTATTCATTACTCTCAACAATTGGTATCAGAGCAAGGTTCCTTCGAAGAAGCCTAACAACTTGAGGAAGATTTGGGAAAGTTCACTCATGGCAGCCAGGAGATTTGGAAACTTCTCAAACAATGTTGAATTGGAAGAAACTCTTATTGATCTTAAAAAATCTGAAGCAAAAATCAAGGATTTGAATGATAACATACAAGAAGTTGATGAATGTATTTTAAATCTTAAAGAACAAGTCAAGAAATTCAAATAAAAATACAGAGATGTTAGTGAACAATTGATATTAGCAAATGAAACCTTGGATTATTTGAAAGTGGAAGTTATAGAAAGAGCTAAAGCAAAAGAAGATCTAAATCTGATGGTAAAAAGAAAGATAGAAGAATGCACCAATTTAGAAAAAGAAGTTTTGAGCCTGAAAACAAACTTGGAAAAAGCTAAGAGCTGTGAAGAAAAGTTCTAGATAAGTTTTGCAAAAATTGATGAGATGATTGCTAGTCAAAAAAGTTCTGGTGACAATCAAGGTTTGGGATTTGAGAAAGGAGAAAGTTCAAAATCAAACTAAGAAAACACTATGTTGAAACAAAATAAAGGGAACAAGTTTAGAAATCAAATAAGAAGACCTAGAAGACCTCCGGTCAAACAGCCAAATGCTCAAATGTACCCATCTTTCAATGGTCATTATTTTAATTGCAATAAGTTTGGTCATAAAGCTACTCAGTGTAGGAGTAAAATAAATCAGAATGTTCCATCATTCTTTAGTCAATGTTTCAATCGCAAGAAAATTGGTCATAGGTCAAATGAATGCAGAAGTCTGGTAAGAAATGGTTCTAACAATGTAAGGAATACTCAATCATTCAATGGAAAGTGTTTTGCATGCAATAGATTGGGACATATGGCTAATTAATGCAGATCAAATCCAATCAATGGAAGGAATTAAGGACAAAGGAATGTGGTATGCTACAATTGCAACAAGTTTGGACATATTGCAAGATTCTACAGAAGCAAGAATGTGAAAAGAAACCACTATGATGAAGAAAGGAAAACAGAGCAGATGAATGATAAGGGAAAGGAAAAAGTTGATCCAGTTGAAATCAAGAAGGAAATGAGCAAGGTTTGGATTAAGAAAGATGTTGACAATATCAAGGATGGATCCGCACTAGCTTCTGGTGCAGATACTTCATCCGAGAAGTAAATTGGGAGCTCTAGCTTAGGGGGAGCTGTGTTGAAAATCCAAAACCCCCAGCTAGAAAGTTAGTGCTGGAATCCCATAATAAGGTATGTTGTGAAGAACTGTATGACAAATCCTCTAAAAGAAATTCTGGTAGAGAAAGATCTAATGTGGAGCAATTTGGATTGATTATAGTTGCCAGAGAAGTGTTTGACAACTTTTTGAAAAGACCGCATTTATGATGATTAAGTTAAGGCGTCAACGGGTTTAAAGGCTTGGATTCGTAAAAGATTAATCACTTTGCATTCAATCTTTCAAGTGTTTAAGGTGATCTAAAGTAAAATTCCAAGCAGATCAGTGATTTCTAAAGCAAATCAAGATAAGATCAGGAAAAACCCTAATTCAGTGAAAAGAGGTATTTTTCAAATTTGAAACCCTACTGTGAATTTATTTGAACTCTTGCAAAAGATGGAAACCTCACATGTGATTGATATAACCAAAAGAGCAAGGCCAAAATTCAAAAACAATCCATACAAAACAATAGAGGTCAATCCAAATGGTGCATTTTCAGAGATTCCGTTTGGTGTGATGCATGCGGAGGACATTAGGGATTATATACTTGTTCCCCTAGAAGAACACAGAGGTAGTCAACTTATAGACCTATATCTAAAACACCTAAGTGATGATACATTTGACCTAAAAGAAGAATACAAGGCATTGAAGGAGAAGAAACTTACTCAGTATATAGACTTTCTAGTTTTTACAGAAGATGAATGGGTCCGGTATGTCTTCAGCTGAATTCATGATGAGTTTATGTGGTTCAACTCTACATTCAAAATCACTAAAGATGCCATAAGGGCCATCACAAGACTAAACTCTTCTGGTACAATGCCTGTATTGAAGGCTGTGAAAAATGATACGGTGATTAAAGCCACCAAAGAAAAATTTGATAAGAGGGCTCTGACAATAAATGACATTGAAAATCATGTAGTTAGATTTGCATCAATGGTGATCGGGTATAAGGTTTACTTCACAAACTTGGAAAACTCTATCTCTGGTACTGCTATATACACTAGCTATCAAATGGTCAAGGAAAATGTAGAATATGACCTGTGTGAACTACTCCGTCAGCAGTTAATGGAGAACTTGAAGAAAACAAAGAAAACAAATACCCTTTCAAATTTAGTATGTTGATTTTGTGCTTATTTTTCTATTTTATGCAAGAGTTATTTGGTATGAAGAATCATTTTTGGACTAAAGACAAACTAGTAACACTTCATATTAGAAACCAGTTGAGTAACATAGGTAATATGGATGCACAAAACTCAGCCCTACGGGGCTATTTCAAAAATTTCTAGAAGTTAATGCAATCCAAGGAAAGGATCCCTAGATCAGTTGTTGAAAAATATAACTTGGACACTATCTGTTTTATTGTGACAAAAGATCAAATATTGATGTAGGCCCTTGAGCCTAGAATGGTATGGGTTATGCCAATGGGCTATGAGGTAGATGGAGGAATATTGGAAAATTATGCCCAACATATGTTAAGTAAACCTAGAGATCCCAATGAAGAAAGATTTGGGACTTATGAGGAATTGTTTGCTAAAATTCATGTTGAAGTAAGAAAACCTAAAATCTCTAAGAAAATGTGGAGAGTGGCAGAGGATTTCGCACTGAGACAAGGCTTCACAAAAGAACAAGTGAAAGAGGCAAGGGAAAAAGCACAAGCTGAAAAGGTAGCAAAAGAAAAGAGAGAAAGTGAACTAGTTAAAGCTCTGAAAGAACCCAAGAGAAAACCAAAAAAAATAGAGGTGTCAAGAAGGAGAACTAGAGGATCTACCTCTATAGAAGTTGCATATATTCCCTTTGATCCCACACCATCTGCAAGTGTGGAAACTCCTACCACCGGTCACAAAAGGAAGAAAACAAAGGCTAAAAGAATGCATGTAAGCATTGCAGTCGATGAGGAAGAGACATAAATAGATGAATAAATGAAGAAAATGAGAATAAGTGAAGAAAATGAAAACTAAGGCCACCAAAGCCTTCGGGAGCAGTAAGAAGAAATGTTTCGGTAAGGGTAAAGCTGAAAGAAGGCTATGGCAAGATGAGACAAGAGAAGCCACTATAAATCTCGAGGATGTCCTAAAGGCTATAACTGTTGATGGAAACTTAAAGCCCATAGCCCAACTATATAATGAGTACAATGATCCAGATAAAAGAACTATTGAGATTGCTATTGTCAGATACTTGGACATCTATAACAAAGCACTTATTGAGATTATTATTGATCTCCCAAATAGCTTGGGCAGTATAATGACTTCTAGAAAGGAAGCTGCTATGGCCAAGGATGTGGAGATCAGAAAATATACATTGATAACATTATGTTGAAGATAAAGCAAAAATCTCCAAAGTGTTGTAAAAGGAATTCAGAAAAAGAAAAGGATGAATACTCTCATGTTAGATGACATTGAGAAAGTATCCAAGGATACAGAGGAAATCACCTTGAAAGTGTTGAGGGATCATCATCTCCCAACAATATATGACAATGATGAAACAAATGTTGGAGATGATACATCTGTTCTGGAAGTGAATTTGGACCAAGGGTTAGATGACAAAGTGGCTAAAGAGAAGGAAGCCCCTACTACAGTTATTGAGACTAGTATCCCTCTAGAACAACAAACAAGTGGCAAGACTAAAATGGAGAAGACTACAAAGATAGATAAAGATGATGATTAAGAAGAGAAACAAGATAGGGAAATCCCTATACGGAACAAAAAGATGGTGCAAATGAAGCTATGGATTTAGATGCTCTAGAGCTAAACCAAGAAGAAGAAGTCTCTGGTATAGCAAGAGACACTGCAGAATCGATTAAAGATTTTTTGGAGAAAGAGAAATAGGTCTTGGATGAGCCTAAATTTTTGCAAGGACCAATAAACCTAGACTTAATGTCCCCTATACAGAAATTTAGACTGGTATCAATTGTGCAGGTAAAGGCACAAGAAGAAATTTTGAAGTCTCACATACAAGACAGTGAACTGATTGGTGAGGCATCCAACATTTTGGAGAAGCTGATGCCATCATATCAGAAGGACACCTCTTTGTCTTCTATAAGTCAACTAAAAGGACTCATAAATCTTGTAAGTGAGCATTTTGAATCTTTTGAGAAATCTGTTGAGACAAAGGTGAGACAAGAATTTGATGAGAAAAGATTAAATGAGTTAAATACTATGATAGTAAATGACAAAGCTCTACTAGACTATAAAATGAAAGGCATACAGAATGCTATCAAAGAAGTAGGTGACCTATACAAATTTTTCCTATCTTAGCCGGTAGCCACAAAAGAGCTAGAAGAAAAGATAAAGGATCTGAAACTACAACTGATAAATATTTCCAAAACATTTGATCCAGAAGCTGAATCGGTAAGCAGCAAAGAAATACAAGTAATTAATATTCATGAAGAGTTAAGTAATCTTGTGAGTAAGAGGAATCAGATGAAAAATAAAATGTGTTAGTTGAGAGGACTAATCAATCCCAAGTTAGATTCAATGATTAGTATTGCAGCAGAAGCACAAGTAGCTTCTCAAATTGACACAGCCTCTGATGTGCAAAAGGTAGAAGAATCTGTCTTTTTGATAAATGGACACATCTAAATTTTTGAAAGAGCCAAGAAAAGATGGGATGAAGAGATTACACAATTAAATATTGTGTATAAGGATATTCTTTTACCGACAACTAATTGAGTTGAAGATTGTATGTGTACATATGCGGTAGAGTATGAAAATTTTTGCAGTTTTGACATAATTTTGATCCTTGTACATATACCCTTTGCCATTGATGTCAAAGGGGGAGAAGAAGACCAATGAAAAATGGGAAAACACCTTACGGGGAGAAGAATTATAGAGTAAGGGGGAGCAGATGCACATTTTTCACTAAGTGTTGCCATTAATGCCAAAGAGGGAGATTGTTGGCAACATAGTCAAGAGACACTGCTGATTGGGTAATATTGTCATTGATGGAAACAAGGCAAACATAGCATGATGGAGCTAAGGATGATTGACAACTCAACTTGGAACAACCTGCATACAAGGTTCTAGTCCGGACACAAAAGACTAAGGCAAAATGGCTTACTAATAACATAGAGTTAGTAGCAGAGACTCAAATGGTATTCCTCTGCAGTTGATGGTCAAGGTATGCAGTTTAGGTATGTTATATAGGATTGTATGGAGATACTATATTCAAGATTACAAGTCCTGATGACTTCTAGAAGTTAAGTAGTGATTGGTCTAAGTCCGAGTGAACTCAGTTAAGTCAGGAACAGTGCAGAGTGCATGAGTATTTTGGTCTGCATTTCTCCGCAAGTGATTTTATTAGTATGTAGTTTTGAGGTAGTATGGATAGGTGTCAGAAGCATACAATTGATGAGTCATAGAGTCTGAAGTGATCTGGAAGATTGTATACAAAATTCCAAGTTATGGTAGTTGGTTTGCCAATACTTCACCAAGGCAGAAGAGTCAGTTCTGATTTCTGCATTTCACCGCATAAGGACTTCATGACCTACAGATTGGTAAGATATGATCTATGAGGTATGAGGAATGGTTGATGTGATTCTTTGAGTCTCATATGGTCCGCAGTAAGAATTTTGGTGTGACAGATGATTAGGTGAGGCATGTTCTGAAGAGACAAGCCAATAGGCAGTTAGATCTTTATGTGGAGAAGGTATATTGCTTGAATAATAAATCTAAGTAGTTATATGTGTGGTGCCAGCTTGTATGAAGATTATTCAATGATTGTTTGGATCCGCATTACTGTTTGTACACTTGATCAAGCTGAAAAGGTAGAATACATTACATACATGCTTCATGTCTGTCTTGCCAACTTGATTATGAAATGAATATTGTTGTGAATATAAATACTTGATGGATTATGATGTAGAAGTGTGTGTGTTGTGCAAATTCTAAGTGTGAAGGATTATGAGCAGAGAAAGTTGAACAAGGGCAGAAAATAGAGTATATGTAGTTAAGTTGAGAAGCAAGGCAGAGTAAATGAAGACCTTTGAATTTGTGTATTAAACCTTTAGTGGATCTGTGATCCAGCATATGGTAGATGCATTTACAATAGTTCATCTTCTGGTAGTGAGCTAATCTTTCTTATATCTTCTTTTCTCTTGGCAATGAGCCTTTGTGCAGTGAGAACTTCTTCATAGGGCAGTGAGCCTTCTTGTAATTTGATATTATGCTATCATAATATATTTTGAGCTAACACTCACCATGGTTTTTCCCTTTTTGGGTTTTCCACGTAAAAATCCTGGTGTCTATGTGTATGTCTTTATGGTTGTTATTCTTATGCTTGTTCTGCTTTCATGTTATTAATTTTGGAAATTGGATTAATAAACAAATTAAGTAGTTTTGTGGAATACTGATTCACCCCCTCCCTCCTCTCAGTATTCCTTATCTCAATAGGGAGTCCACTTGGGCGCCCGCGCCCTAGTCCTGCCCTATTTTAGTTTGGGACCAATTTCAAAGTGTTGGTTTATGACCGTTATTTAAGTCCTATGTCGACACAGTAAGTTTGAATTACAAAATTCTTAGTGGGAATGTTTGTAGTTGCATATATAAGCATGATTAGGTTATCATTTGTAAACTAGATGGATATTGCGAACTTGTGGCCTATGTAAAAGTGATTCAAAGGATTTCATTGTATTGCAGAGTAGAATTTGTGTGGTTCTTGTGTTTGTATTTGCAGATTTGGCATCCATCTCCTGATGGCATGAAGAACATCTTCCTTCCATGAGATCTACACTTCAAGGTGATATCAATTGTATTTTCTATCATTTATCATTTGGATTTTGCCTCTATCCCACAGGGATACACACTCTTTATCTGACAACGGTGTTTGAAAGACTTGAATGTCTCTCCAGGGCTTGACTGAGGCAAGCCTCTAAATACCACAACCCCTAACTCATTTTTCCATGATTGTAGGTTATAGGTTGTGAAAGCGAAAGAAGTGGAGTTACAGGAGAGCAGTGGAGACTATCATAATTATAGATCAAAAAAGAAAACAAGGACCTAGACTTAGGTGCCTGCTCATTAGTCCCCCAGATCCCACAATTGGAAAATCTCTAGAACATCAGGAATAGGTTGCAGACAAGATTCCCAAATTTTGAAGAAAATTGTGGTACTGGACTAGGGCGCCCACTCATTAGTCCCTAACTTTTTTGCACACCAAACTTTGAAATCTGGTACACATTTGATTGTCATTTTATATTTCTGTGTGCGATCATTTTCTGTAATTTGTCCATTTGTTCACGAATTTATGAAATTAGGGTTTTGAGCATAATTGGGCTTAATTGAACAACAAAATCACACAATTCCAATCTTTCCCTACATTCCAAGTGATAGGAGATTTGTAGTAGATTTCTCTACTTGGTTGAATGTCCTTGAATGTTTAGTGTTGAAAGGAGGATCAAACACAAACCTTAAACAAAAACATCCTATTCATTTTCACATCCTAAATAGAAGGTTTTTGGAGAGGTGTACTATGTATCAAATAGAAAAAGGGAGAAACACTAATGCAGGACTATACTAGCCTTTACCCATTCCCAATAGGCCTTGGGAATCTATTAGTATGGACTTTGTTATGGGACTGCCAAAGACTCAAAGGAGTTTTGATCTAGTTTATGTAGTTGTTGACAGGTTTTCCAAGATGGTTCACTTCATTCCTTGCAAAAGTACAAGTGATGCTTCAAATGTTGCAAGTTTTTTCTTTAAAGAGGTTGTTAGACTTCATGGATTACCATTGAGCATAGTCTTTGATAGAGATAGTAAGTTTATAGGACACTTTTGGAGGACATTGTGAAAAATTTTAGTTTTAGCTCAACTTACCACCCTCAGACATATGACCAAACTAAGGTCATGGTCAATAGAAGCCTAGGTAACTTACTAAGATGTCTTTCAAAGAATCATCCTAAACAATGGGATCTTGTGTTACCCCAAGCAGAGTTTGCTTATAATGACTTAGTGAATAGGAGCATTGGCAAGAGTCCATTTGAAGTGGTCTATGGCATGCAACCAAGAGGTATATTTGAGCTAAGAGACATTAGTGGTATGGAGAAGCAATGTGCAGAGGGTGAACAATTTTTAGTTGCCATGTAAGAGTTACATCAGCAAGTAAAACAACAGTTACAAACTAGCGTGGACAAACATAAGCAAAAGGTAGATTTCAAAAGGAGAGAGGTCAGTTTTAAGGTTGGAGATCTTGTCTTCGCACATCTCAGGAAGAAAAGGTTTCCCAAAGGAGAAAATACCAAGTTGAAGATGAAGAAGATAGGTACTTGTAAAGTTGTAAGGAAGTTTTCCAACAATGCACATGAAATAGAGTTGCCTAAAAGAGTAGGCATATCACCAGTTTTCAATGTTGCTGACTTATACCCTTACAAAGGAGATGCAAATGCAGATGAAGGAGTAGGTATATAGAACATATCAGGTGCTAATTGGGTAGATGAGTTGCCACACACCAAACCAATTGAGTTAGAGTGCATTCTTGACACCAAAGAGAACAAAAAGACTAGAGGCATGCAATATTACCAATATTTGGTTAAATGGAAGAAGATACCCTATGAGGATGCCACATGGATGACTGAAGTAGACATCATCAAGCATGATAGCACTGTTGCAGAGCTCCTCTCAGGTGGAACCCAAGTTTCATTCTTTTTCCCTTGGGAGTATAATACAGGAGCATCACTCTAGTGATGTTTTTATAGCTCATTTTGATGTTAAGAGTCCTAGTTGAGTGTTTAGAGGTCTTAGAGGGTCCATTCGGATCATTTCTAATGGTTTAGGTTGTGTAAATAGGCCTAGAAATTCAATTTTTGATTTTCCCACCAAAATGCAATTTTGAAATTTTTAGTGGATTTTGGCTTGTTGGAGGGTTGGGGTTTGTTCCTCAGCCTTAGAATTAGGTTTGTGAATGAAAATAAGATATTAGAAGACCATGTAATACCATGTAGGGTCTTTTTACAATGTTTTTCAAGACTAGGTTGTGAATTAGGGGTAGAAATTTCAAGTTTTAAGACAATATTATTAGGTTTTGTGGAGAACATGCATTTTTTTGATGTTGTAACTAATTTTCATTCATTGTGCACTTGAGGAAATGAAGAAGAACAATCCAAGAAATGAATGAGACAATTTTTCTCTATTATATACCTTTTTTTTCTTACATTTTTGATAGTTTTTCTGATTTTCAGACAGAAAATAGTCCTGTACGGACATGTACGATCCTGTACGAGTCTGGGAAGTACATGGAATTTGAGAATATTGTTGTACAGGTCTAATGCATTGGTTTTGCTGTGATTTCATCGTGTTTTGTGCAGGAAAACAAGTTGAAAGCCTCCACTATCCTGTTACAGACCTAAGGTTGCCAGTGGCATTCAAAAACCCATAACTTTTGATTCCACCATGGAAAATTCACAAAATTGCTTGAGAATATATGTTAGATTGTTTATCAAGTGTTTAATAAGGGAGAGTTCTTGAATTACTTGTATGTGTGAGATATTTAGGTTTGTGTGTCTCCACTATCCAAAAAAGACTGTCAAAACCCTAAGTGCAATGAGGGTTTAAGGAAAAGGAACATTCTTGAGTCCACCATAAGAAAATAAGGGTTTGGTGAGATCTTATAGGGTGTGTGAAAGGTAGAAAGAGTCTAAGTAAACACAAGGAATGCATGTTTTCACATTTAGTACCCTAATAAGTCTATTGATGGTTTGAGCCTAGAAAGATAGGCTTATAGAAAAAAATTACAGGGTATAGGTTGAAAGTCCCATTGAAGGGTTTATAGAATCTAAAAAATTTGTTATAGTTCTTGTTTATCTTCTGCATCATTATTGGTATTAGAACCAATAAATCCAAGAAATCCAATAAAAGAGCTAACAAACAAAAAGGAGAAAGATGCCTCCAAGAATCAATGCTGCTGAAAGGGTGGCAGAGAGAATAACAACATAGTTGGGAGAAGCCCTTGAGAGAGAAATAAGGGAAATGAGAGTAAGTTTGGATGCAACACTCAATGCAGTGGATGCTAACCAAAGAAGAGTGGTTATAAGGGATATGACTAACCAAGATGAAGTGGTGGATGAAGCACCTTAAGAAGAATGTTAGGAAGAGAGGGATGCTGATGATGTGAGGATGGAAAGATTGTCGAGGGAAGTTAAAGGTGAAGGGACCAAGGTGATGATGGAACTTCTAGTATATGTAGGTAGTTTGAATGGTGAAGAACTCCTTGATTAGATAGGTGATTTGGACAAATATTTTGAGTTTGACGATGTACCTAAAGAGCAGCAAGTAAAGTTGGCTAGGACCAAGTTGAAAGGTCATGCATCCTTATGGTGGAATTATGTTTAGGAAGAAAGGAGAAAGATAGGCAAATTCAAGATTACTTCTTGGGATAGGATGATTGCCAAGTTGAAGGGCAAATTTATGCCTAGTGACTACATGACTCAGTTGTATAGGAAGTTGCAGAACTTGAAACAAAAGGATATGGGAGTGAAAGAGTACACTGAAGAGTTCTACAAGTTGAGTTTTAGATCAGGACACATGGAGGATGACACTGACAAGGTTGCAAGATACCTTAAAGACTAAGGAGAAGTTGAATAGGAAGCAATAAAAATAGAATAGACACAGAGGAAGGACTTTTGGAGGTAGATGTCCCTATGCAGGTAGAGGACAGTCACAAAGAAATCAAGGTCAGTCAAGCACCTCCCAAGAACAAGCATCAAGTTCAAGAGGAGGTTTTAGAGGAAGAAGGCCTAATTTTAGGGGCAGATTTGGACAAAGATGAGAAATAAATGGTTTCACAAGTAAATACTACAAGTGCAACAAATTTGCAGGTCATCAAGCTTGAGATTGTCAAGAAGAGTAGTCAACTACCACCTTTAGAAGTGAAAGAACTCAAGTTGCTCAAGGAGGAGATGAAGAAAGTAATAATTCCTCTCCACAACTAGAAGAACTAGAGAAAGGAGAAGCCTTGTTGATGAGAAGGACATTGACAAAGGCTCTAATGGAGAAAGAGCCACCTCAAAGGAAGTCATTGTTTAGGACTATTTGCAAGTGCTAAGGTAAGTGTTGTCAAGTTGTTATAGATTCCCATAGTACTGATAATTTAGTTGTTGTTGAAATGGTAAAGAAACTAACTTGAAGAGATTACCTCATCCTAATCCATACAAGGTAATATTGTCAATGACTTGATTACATCATTGAGTTGGTATCAACAATGAGAAAAGATATGCTATTGCATGGGAATTCACCACACATGATAGACTTTGCTTTGACCAATTAATGCAGAATTCATCCAAATGATCCACATTCTGAAGAAAGTTGGCCAGACTTTCTGTTTGCTTGGGAGGTCACTGCAGCATTCAGTGATCTAGAAGTATTTGATGCATAGGATGTGATTCACCATGAACTGAGATCTCCTGAAGGTGTGAAAGTAGGTGACACAATGCAACAAGGTGATGAACTTACATTCCTAACTGATGGTACTACAAATTAGGTTGTATCTTCCCTCTTTTCACTTGGTTTTGAAAGTTATCAATTTGATTATGGAAATATGGGTAAGACAACTTGCATATGGATTGATCATGGACCTCATGAGCTCCCCCAATTTCTGATCTTATGTAACTGGTACCTTGAACATGAACCCAACCTACCTATGCCTTACTATTCATAGTATAAAGATGAATTTTCTAGGCTTATGACATTAACCTGCACCTTGTTACTTCTGCATGTCCTGAGAAATCAATCACAGGGAAGTAAAAATACTTGTTGTCCAAAGCCTTTGTCCACAGTTCTGCTTGTCTTTAGTTAGGTTTTTGTTAGTTGCTTGTTGTTTTAATTTAGTTTCTGCTTTATGTTTTTCCTATTTTCTTTAGTTGTTAGTTTTTGCTTCTGTTTTGCTTTGGTTAGAGTAGTTTTCTGTGTTTAGGTTAGTTGCTTTCCTTGCTTTGCTTTTACTTTTTGCACTTGCTTTGCTAGGGTTCTCCATTTCTTGAATAAGGTGGTAGTTGTGCAGTCTTGCAAATGGTCCTCTTTGGGTAAGTAATCTAGGGATTTCTTTGAGAAACTTTGGTTTTCCACTTAGGTCTTCTTGTGGGTTCTATTGTTACTCTTAGATGATATGATGCTTCTTCATGGGAAAGAAGTCATTAGTTTGGTTCACTTGAAGTATTATTTAGTCCAATATCTCTCACATCTTTAAATAATCCTATAGCTTATGAAGGAATCTTGGTGATCTTGGGTTAAGTGAAAAATCTATAGGCTCACCTTTGCCACCACTATGATTCCCATGTTGAAATAAGAGCAGACAATTGACAGGGGGGGTGAATCAATTATCTCAAAACATTAACTTTTGCTACTTTTAATATTCTTTACCACTTATTAATAGATTAATGATATAACCATAAAAGTATGAATCAAAAACACATGATCAGAAACACAATCAACACACATAACACCAAGATTTTTACGTGGAAACTTAGTTAAGGGAAAGCCATAGTGGGGGTTAACCCACAAGATTTATTCTCTGTTAAAAGTATAGAAAAATGGGAAGGTGCTTGCCTTCAGGTGCACTGCCCAGAGCTCACTACTCAAAAGAGGCTCACTACATACAAGAACATTCACAAGGTTAATAATGAAAGGTTGAACTGAGAAACAACATCTTCTTCATGCAAGATTCAATTCCATTGAAGCGCACAACACCTCTACTCTACCTTTACTCACTTCCTCGCTACATCTACATCTTTTCTCATCACAACACATTTCCATGACTTCACAACACTTATTTATACATGACATCAACTTTGGAATGAACATCAAAGTCAGCCTTACAATCATCTATCTGGAACATTCTCCAAGATAGGCATTACAAGCAATTACAATCACAAGACTTAAAATGCTACATGTGAATATTTACACTATTAGCCAAACATAGCTGGGACTCAAATCTTCCTTGATCAACATACCACACTCCATAGAACTCTTCTTAGATTATCCGCAACACGTACCAAGCATCTGGTCAGCCAAGACTGGAAAGAACAACAACACTCAAGGAGAAATCTTCAACCACGAGCTCAATTCTCAATACAGACCACCAACATAGTAGGCACATGATCTAGAGACCACAATAAGCACAATGAAATCAACAAGAACAAATGCATCACCTCAAATTACCAAAAAAACTTGCATCTTCATCCAGGAACTTAAGAACACCAACTGTCATGACTGTCACACTAGAAAGATTGCTTGCGGACCTCCAAACCATGAACCACTTGAGTTGAGGATACACACCAACATCCCAAATATACCTCTAGATCCACAGACCATAATATCCCAATGCGAAGCAATCCAGACCAAATCCCTGCCACTCTGTCACCTCTGAACAACTACAAAACCCAGTTCTACTTAGATGGCCATAACTTCACAAATACTTCATGTGGATCCCTCAAATCTTGACTGGAGCAACTTCAGAAAATCCTCTACAAACCCTTTAATCCACAGACTCTAATCTTCATCTCACTAGGAATGCGGAGCAATCTACTTCATTGAATTGCACTGTCTTCACTATTTCTAACAGAGAGATATGTAACTCACTTGTTTCTTATGGAGAGGCTAATTTTCTCAATATCCTCAGCATACATGTCTTCTAGACAAGTAATAGAATAAAATATAGTTGACACCAATGACAACAAGGATATGTTGACATCAATGACAACACCGATTAGGCACATATTTGCAACATCCCAACCCAGCGAAGTTGAACCAATTCGTAGCCCATGTGATATTTATCATGTGCTGCAAGGGTATGCGGTGCTTTCTAGTACTTATATCAAGAGCTAAGCTCAATGTATTATCATATACATACTCTTCTAAGATAATGCTGGAGGATTCAAGCAAATCTATTAGGGGCTATGGATGCCTAATGGGTAGTAGAGTAATGCTTGAGCAGAATCATAGAGACAACCTCGTCAGGGCTATAGATGCTTGACTGGAAGCGAGGCAATGCCCAAGGTAGTTCAAAAGGTGTGTATATTTACATAACTTAATGCAAGTAAGTCTTGATGATCTTGGTTGCAGAAGGATGGCAATGAATACAACTACACACACTCAAACTTTTAGGATCTGGATAGTTGTGCTAGGTTAGTGATCTCTGCTTCTGTGATCTTGTATCATGTTGTCCAGTTTAATAAGTGGGAGACACAAAGATTCTAGGTTTAAATTGTCATTTATCTTAGAAATTCTCTAGAGTGTTTCCCCACTAGAGTCACCATTTGTTGTGCCTCACATACACGCCTCATTTTATTAAATGGAGACCCCCTTTTTTTCTTTGGCTTAGAGTTTCAACCTTTCCTCCTTATGATGATGAGAAAGTGAAGTGCTTAGAATGTAGGATTTATTCTAGATTTGGGTCTTTTGCATGTTTGAGGTTGTTTGATACCTTTTATGATTGATTTGGAGGAGTGTTGATCAATTATGTGCTTATGAAATAGACCTTTGTTGCCTTTTGTGCTGAAATTGGGTGTCATTGCAGTTTGTATCAAAATCATGTCACTGGGTATAGACCTTAGAACTGCTACTGCTGGATGTGTCATGTTAGAATTCCTAGTTTCCATGCCTTAGAATTGCAAAATCATGACAAATTCCACAACATTTCACTAAGGGGTCCTTGTGCTTTCATCCTAACGCATGTCCCCAAAGCCCTGAAATTGGCTAAGTCTGATGTCTTGAAACCCTGAAAAACTAGCTAAGTTTGAAATTTGGTGGATCCTCCAAAATCTAGAATCTGCATGTTAAATCCCATGGATCTAGGACCTATCTCAAACATCCTCACAGTATATTTCAAAATATTTAAAGTACCATACTTAAATATATTTTTAAATATATTGTCATCCAGGGTACTTCAAAATCTGGTGCTAAAAATACCCCTTACTGCAGTTAGTGCTAATATCGTATGTCACTGGATATCAGCGTTAGACCCTCCTTTTCTGCACTTTGTGCTGAAAATCTACTTGATCGGGTCGATGCTAATTTCCCATCCAACCGGATATATCTAGTGCATTGCATTTTCACATTCAATGAAGGTTTTGACTATTTATAAAGGTTTGCACTAAAATCATTATTCACAGGATCTGCGCTAATTAGTGCCTTCACTGCACATGTTTGGTAATACCAAAAATTTGCACTATCTAATGGACAATGAAAAGTCTGCTAAAGACATTTGGGGAGTCCTGCACTAAAATTGACCTTCACCAGACATCCGATTGACACCTGAATCTCCACCATCTGGTTGCCAAGGAAACTCCCGCTGAAGCATTAGAATAAACTAGTGCTAATTTGGAGCTTTACTGCATATGTCCAGTCATGACCCAAAACCCTTCTGATCCTATGACAGACGACATCCCCACTAAAGCCTTTGTGAAGGTTAGTGCTAAAAATGAACTCCATTGGATATATCCAGTGAGAGCCAAAAACCCTACTTTTTGACAATTTGGTTTGGAAAATTAATTTTTTAAAGGTGCAAACTAGATTTTATTGATGAATATGATATGTATATCAATCTACTACATCATGATGAACATTTTTATCATGTTAGTGTGGATTTTGGGCATGTTTTGCATTAATTAATGCCACTGCACATTGATATCTAGTGACCCCCAAAAATCTCACTTTTTGCAAAAAGGGTATAAAAACGTGAAACAAATGTTTCCAAATGGATCCAACTAGCCACAAAAACATCCCACATCATCATATATGCCTAATGGGTAGTCAAAAATGGTGAAAAACTCAGAAAATCATTGGAAATGCCATATTTGTGAAGTTGTTCATAAGGAAGCAACATTGACAATAAGTTGTTCCTGAGCGATCCTTGGTTGCAAATAGGTATATTTTGATTTGTTTTGATGTAAAATGACTTTTTATAAGGAAATTGATGCTTGGGGTTGTGAATTGCAGGCCTAAAAGGACAAATGATCTTGTTGGAATTGTCTTGGAAGGATGAACACATAGAAGTGCCCTACTAACATGAACATGAAGAATTGCCATTTTATCAACCAAATCACTGCTGAACCTACAAAAAGAAGTCAGTATGATGTCCAAGATGATGGGGATAAGTCTCAAGAGCTAGAAGGTACCAAGGATCAGGCCTACTTCATTGTTGTTCCTGCAGATCCAGTTCAATGTTCAGGACTTGTTCATAGCTGTCCCAGTCATCCATTCATGCAATGTTGACCCAACAAGCATCCAGTTGGACACACCTTCATAAAAAATGTGCCACATACCCCTCTTGACTAGTCAACACATTGGAAAAGTCATTTGTCCCATTAGACAACTCAAAAAATTGCTATTTCGTCTTGTTCTCATGAGCTAAAAAGTTGTAATTTTGTCTTTTTCCTACAAGACAAGTAAAATTAGGAATGTAACTACCCACTGACCAAAATTAAATGCTATGTAATCTAGACCATTGGTGTTGAGTTAATCTCCACTGTCCATTGAAAAACTCAGTATGTTGCCTTGTCTATGAAAGGGCCATCATTTTCTCTCATTTGTAAGTAAGACTTGATACTAAATTGTTGAGACTACTGAATTGTGATTACTACAAAGCAGATTTTACAGGTTGCTGGGAATTTGCATTATTGTGTTATCTTTTTTGGATTTCATGGTTTATATCAATCTAAATTTAGTTAAATGTGCCATTGCAGTGATGGGTAAATGCTAAGATATTTGATGAATGCTTTAGTCCATACTATTAG
The DNA here is from genome assembly GCA_027924645.1 of Cunninghamia lanceolata. Taxonomy (NCBI): domain Eukaryota; kingdom Viridiplantae; phylum Streptophyta; class Pinopsida; order Cupressales; family Cupressaceae; genus Cunninghamia; species Cunninghamia lanceolata. The sequence continues at coordinate 2,457,692 of BSBN01000030.1, forward strand.
TGCTTGTTGATTGTAAGTTACTGTGCATAGTTAGCATGGGCCTTGTTATTGAATCTAGTTCAATTGCATTTCAATAGTTAAACTATGCCATTATCTAGGTGTTTAGTGAATGAATGTGATTTGAAAACCATAAAATTTCCATTGAAGATAGTATCATTTCTATAGCATTGTGGTCTACTAGCCTAGTTAAGCAGGGAATGGTTATTGAAAGTGTTTATTTATCTGTAGCATTTTATCTAGTTGTAATTGTCGCTTTGGTTTCAATACTTCTATTTACCCCTTATACATTTTGCATTTTCTTTATGAACATCTGTTAGATTTAGGTTTTAAGCAACATTCACCTTAACAATTTGCTGAAAATATCGTAGGGTTGCTTGCACACTTTGTTGTAATAGTTTTATCAAACCCTACCTTTGCATGTAAGTCCCCTTTGTTGGTATAGCTAAAACATTCCATTGAAGTTATTCCTTCAAGCTAAGAACTAGTTGTATAAACCTTGGGGTAGTCCTATTTAGGATAGGATACCTTTCAAGGGAGGTGAGATACCCTTGCATTTCACCTGCGTTGTTGTGTGCTAAAAACACCATCAACATAATTGGCGCTAGAGGGACTGCAACGAAGATTTTGATACAAGCTTTCAGTTTTGTTTTTTATTGCACATGTTGAAATGAATTGAATATTTAGGAGATTCAACTCTAATGGATACACATAAGGTTTTCAGTCATGAGATCCCTTCATTTTTCAGAGGACTATCTCAGTAGTCATATCATGAAGAGAACTTCAAAGTAGATATCCTACTTTTCAAAGAAGTATTAGATAGGCAGATCAGAGTGAGGTATTCCCCATTAACATTGCTTGATTTTAGTTCACCTCAGGTCTACACTATACATCTTGGAGAGATACATGACAAAATTGACTATTTAACTTTTCTCCAAAGATTGGATTTACATTTAAAAGGACTACTCCCTATTTTTGAAATTTACAAGCCTGAAGTGGGATATACGCATGACAAACATATCCATAGAAAGACAATACATGGAGGAGTTGTCACACAGATGGATGCATATGTAGGTGATCATGTCTCGGTCAAGATCACCCAAAGAGTTGAGGCTGCAGGAGCTATAAATCAACCATTCATAAGTGATCACAATCAAAAGGGTAGTCTGCATATGGAAAAAAATGAAGTTGTTCATCAAAGTACATGTCCAGATGATGATGCTAGACAATGCATGTGGTTTGCAAGTCACCCAACTAAGGAGTATATAGTCCCTGACTAGTTAAAACCTAGTTTTCAGTCATTGGACTTGTTGACCCCCAAAATAACTACAACCCTAAACCCCAAAAAATTCCCAAATCATCTAAGCTAGGGATAGTCATTCTAGATGACTGGAAGAGGTTTATCAACAAGTTTAAGGTGATTTTGAGCAACCTATAGGATGTTGGGATAAGGTGCCATTAGCCTTGTAAATCCCAATATTGTATTTATTCCATTTATTATATGTAATTTGCAATTATCCATGAGGAGATGTACTAGTTTCACTGGTAGGGGTAATTTCAGAGTAACCGGAGGTAATTACAGAGTTACTTTTACTATTGGTAAATGTAAAAACTCAAAGTAAATGAGGGTAGGCATGTTCCTTTGAGGAATCTACTATATTTGGTATGTATGACAACTGTCATAATGTTTGGTAAGTAAATCTATGACAGTTGCAAGTTGTCATAAGATTCTGTGATTCTATGATGCATATAACGGATATGTTAGTTGTATATTTTCTATATTTGGCCCAAGGTTACTATCTTGGAAAGATACTCTTTTTGTGGAATCTATGATGGTTATGACATGTCATAAGATGTTGTAAGAGGCTAGATTTAGTCTTCGGCCCCCAACCTTTGCATGGCTATTTTTGGACAAGTGTAAGATGCTTATAAGATGGTAATTAATGTTTACAGGTTGGAGAATCTTAGGAGAGAGAAGGCAAATGCCTAGAATGGAGTGAAAAATATTTTTATAAGTATTTGCCATGTATTTGTTGCTGTAATACAGATTTTAGGTACTCAGGTGCTGCCAAAATGCTGTCGGATTGATGACTTGTGGAGAGAGTTGTGTAGTTGATGTATTGTATAATCGTGTTGAGATTAACACAAACGTGTGCCTCTTTCCTGGTGGAGTCTTTTACCCGCAAGGGTTTTCTCCATGTAAACATTATGTCATTGTGTTGATTTCTTCATGTTTGACATCTTTTCTATAGTGGGTTTTATGTTTTGTTACAATCTCCATTGTTAAAGCACACTTAAAGATTGCTAAAATTTATTCGAATAAGTTTTCCATTAAAGTAGTGTTGCTTTCATTTATAACATTTGGTATCAGAGCCTGGCTAACTTTGAATCTTGGGCAGTAGGGTGGAAGCTGTAGCTACAGTGGGAGATTTGGTTGTGTTTATTTTGCAAATCTTGTGTTGTTATTATGGTTGCATCCACCATTGCATCAACCTCTTGATTGGACATTGAGAAGTTCAACAGAACGGGGTATGAGTTGTTGAAGATGAAAATGGAAGATTTGTTGGAAGAAAGAAACCAATGGTTGGTTATTCAAAAAGAGAAGAAACCTGACGATGTCTCTCAAGATGAGTGGGATAGACTAGATAAGAAGGCACGGGGAACTATCCGGTTGTGTCTTTCAGACTCTGTCATGTTGAATGTCATAAAGGAGGAGATTGCACACAAGTTGTGGAATCAGTTGGGTGAGATCTATCAAGCTAGGAGTATGGTAAATAAACTTTAATTAAAAAGAAAATTATTTTCCATGAAAATGCGAGAAGGTGAATCAGTTGCAGAGCATTTAAATTCTTTTAATTTGTTATTGAGTTAGCTTGATTCAGTAGATATTGAGGTTAGTGAGGAAGATAAATGTATCTTACTTCTTTGTTCTTTACCTGAGTCTTGGGAGAATGTTATCCTTGCTATCACTGCTAACCTTGTGGATCCGAACTTGGATGCTCTTGTTTCAGTGCTACTGTCATAGGAATTGAGGAAGAAGAGTTTGGATAGTTCAGGGGATGCTCTTAGTGTCAGGGGAAGGTCTAAGGAAAGGGGGCCTAAAGGAGATCAGAAAGGGGCTAAGGACAAGTCCAAGGGCTAGTCTTAGACTCCTGGTAAAAAGAACAGAGTTAAGTGTTGGAACTACAGTAAAAAGGGACATGTGAAAAAGTGCAGAAACCCTAAGAAACAGTGGGAGAGTGCTTAGAATAAGTCCTCGAATGTAGGTGAAGATGTTTTACTTTCTACATGTAATGTTGTTTCTGATGAAAACTAGTTGGTTGACTCAATATGCTCATTTCATGAGACCTCACATAAGGAATGGTTCTCCACATATGAAGAATATGATGGAGGTACTATCTACCTTGGTGACAACTCTTCATATCTGATCGCCGGGAAAGGAAAGATATTGTTGTGTTTCAATGATGGGAGGATTAAAACCCTCCCTAGTGTTTTGCATGTTCTTGGATTAGCTAGAAATCTGACTTTAGTTTTGAAGTTGAATGATTTGGGAATGCATGTGACATTTGACAAGCATGGTTGCAGATTGGTAAGAGGGAACTTATGGTAGCGAAAGGGAAGAGATTTAGGAACTTGTTTAAGCTTGAAGCCACTACAGTTTGTAATGCCTCCTATGTATCTGAGGCCACTACTTAAAATACATGTATGTTGTGACACTGTAGATTGGGCCACACAAGTAATAATGTATTAAAAACTATTAAGAGTAAACATTTGTTGGATGGTTTCTCGTATTTTGATGAGCACTTTGATTTATGTGAGAATTGTGTGTTTGGTAAACAAAACAAAAAATCATTTCCTTCAGGAAGCAATAGAGCAAAAGAGAAATTAGAAATTATTCATACAGATGTGTTTGGACCTGTGGATAATGAATCTATTGAAAAATCTTGTTATTTTGTCACCTTCATTGATGATGTATTCAAATTTACATGGATTTATTTTATGAAACATAAATATGAAGTTTTCACTAAGTTTAGAGAATTCAAAGTCTTAGTAGAGAACCAATTAGGTTTAAAGATAAAAATATTAAGATCTGACAATGGACAGGAATATTGCTCTAAGGAATTTGATGGGTTTTACAAGCATGCAGGTATACTCAGACAAAAGACAACTCCATATACACCATAATAAAATGGTATTGCAGAAAGGATGAACCAAACAATTATGGAAAGAGCTAGAAGTATGCATAGTTGGATAAATGTTTTTGGGCAGAGGCTATGTGTATTGCTTGCTACTTGATAAATAGATCTCCTTGTAAGGCTCTTGATTTGACACCTTATGAAGTGTGGATAGGTAAGAAACCTTCTATTTCACATTTGAGGGTTTTTGGCTATGAGGCTTTTGTTCATGTGCCTAAGGAAAAGTGATCTAAGTTGGATCCAAAGGATAAAAAGTGTACATTCATTAGATATGGTAATAATGTCAAGGTTATAAGCTTTGGAATCCACTAACCCGTAATATTATCTTTTCTAGAGATGTTATTTTCAGGGAACTTAGAGCTATTTCTGAACATGAGCAGCCAAAAGAGAAAGAAGAAAAGGTAAATAAGGTGCACTCTGATTTAGAGTAGCAAGATGCACCTCAAGAAGAATAGAATGATGGATTGGGGGGTGAAGAAGAAGAAGAAGATTCAAGTAGTTCTGATGAAGATGAATTTATTGTTATAGAAGAAGTTGGTGTAGACGATCATGCAGAAGAATGAGTAGAGTCTCTTACTCCACCCTTGAGGAGATCTAAAAGACAATGAAATCTAGTCGATAGGTATAGTTCACTAGATTTTTGTTGTGTATATGCTTTATTGAGTACTAATGATGAACCTAGATTCTATAGGGAAGCAATTTCTGTAGATGATAGTGAGTCTTGGTAGCTAGCCATGCAGGAGGAGATGATGGCTTTAGACTCTTGTAACACTTGGGATCTTGTTCATTTTCCCAAAGGAAGAAAGGCCATAGGTTATAAGTGGGTCTTCAAGAAGAAGTTTGAAGTAGATGGGTCATTGGAGAAGTACAAGGCTAGACTGGTAGCCAAGGGTCACTCCCAGAGAGAGGGAGTTGATTTTGGTGAGATATTCTCTCCTATTACTAAATTGACTTCTATTAGATTTCTCTTATCCATTGTTGTAGCTTATGATTGGGAGATTGAGCAAGTGGATGTTAAGACTGTGTTCTTGCATGGAGATCTTGAAGAAGAAATTTATATGCAATAGCCTATAGGTTTTGAGGTAAAAGGAAAAGAACATTGGGTTTGCAAGTTAAAGAGGTCTCTTTATGGTCTGAAACAATCCCCTAGAATGTGGTAGAAAAAGTTTGACTCATTTGTTTTGAAATTGGGTTTTGTTAGAAGCAAGGAGGATCAATGTGTTTACATTTATTGTGTTGATGATTTTATACTTGTTATTGCTTTATATGTTGATGACATGTTTTTCAACAATACTAAGGGTATGATCAGTGAGCTTAAAGCCCAACTTTTAGGTGCATTTGAGATGAAGGATCTTGGTGTTGCAAGGTATATTTTAGGAATGGATATCAAGAGGGACAAAGTTAACAAAAAGCTTTGGTTGTCACAAAGTAAGTATGTGAATACTATTTTGTAAAGGTTTAGTTTGCAGGACTATAACCCAGTTAGAGTTCCTTTACCCATTGGTACTAAGCTTTCATTAGATATATGTCCAAAGACTGAGGATGATCTTGAGGATATGTCTAATGTGCCATATGCTAGTGCTATAGGGAGTTTGATGTATGAAATGGTTTGCACTAGACCAGATATTGCCCAAGCAGTGGGAGTTTTGAGCAGATTTATGTCTAACCCTGGAAGACAGCATTGGAACTATGTGAAGAGGGTGTTTAAATATCTTGCAGGTACTCATGATCATTGTTTGGTTTATTTTGGTACTAATAGTGCTGATAAATCTTTGGACATACAGGGTTTTGTTAATACAGATTGGGTAGGTGACTTGGATAGTTGAAGGTCTACTAGTGGCTATGTGTTTACTCTGTTTGGAGGTGCAGTGAGTTGGATGAGTAAGAGGCAACCCACAATTGCTTTGTCCACCATAGAAGTAGAGTATATGGCTGATACTCATATCTCTAAGGAGGTAGTTTAGTTGAGAAGACTATGTATAGGTATTGGATTTGATTGCAGGATCATTCAGATTGGTTGTGATAGCCAGAGTGCTATGTATTTGGCTAAGAATCCCATGTATCATGCTCATGTTCAGTATCACTTTGTTTGAGAGTTGGTTGCAAATGGAGAGATTGAGTTGAAGAAGATAGACACTTAGGAGAATGTTGTAGATTCATTGACCAAACCTATGAGCACAAAGAAGTTCGTGTGGTGTAGAGAGGCCATGGGCCTTGTTTCTAGTGCCTGATTATTTTTTCATTTGATTTCCTATGGGTTGATTTACAATGTATAATGTCAAGTGGAAGAATGTTGGGATAAGGTTCCATTAACCTTGTAAATCCCAATATTGTATTTATTCCATTTATTATATGTAATTTGTAATTATCCATGAGGAGATGTACTAGTTTCACTGGTAGGGGTAATTTCGGAGTAACCAGAGGTAATTACAGAGTGACTTTTACTATTGGCAAATGTAAAAAATCAAAGTAAATGAGGGTAGGCATGCTCCCTTGAGGAATCTACTATATTTGGCATGTATGACAACTATCATAATGTTTGGTAAGTAAATCTATGATAGCCGCAAGTTGTCATAAGATTCTATGATTCTATGACGCATATGACAGATATGTTAGTTGCATATTTGCCATATTTAGCCCAAGGTTCCTATCTTGGAATGATGCTCTTTTTTGTGGAATCTATGATGGTTATGATGTGTCATAAGATGCTGTAAGAGGCCAGATTTAGTCTTAGGCCCCCAACCTTTGCATGGCTATTTTTGGACAAGTATAAGATGCTTGTAAGATGGTAATTAATTTTTACAGGTTGGAGAATCTTAGGAGAGAGAAGGTGAATGCCTAGAATGGAGTGGAAAATATTTCTATAAGTATTTGCCATGTATTTGTTGCTACAATATAGATTTTAGATACTCAGGTGCTGCCAGAATGCTGTCGGATTGAAGACTTGTGGAGAGAGTTGTGTAGTTGATGTATTGTACAATCTTGTTGAGATTAATACAAACTTGTGCCTCTTTCCTGGTGGAGTTTTTTACTTGCAAGGGTTTTCTCCACGTAAACACTATGTCATTGTGTTGAGTTCTTCATGTTTGACATCTTTTCGATAGTGGGTTTTATGTTTTGTTACAATCTCCATTGTTAAAGCACATTTAAAGATTGTTGAAATTTATTCAAATTAGTTTTCCATTAAAGTAGTGTTGCTTTCATTTCTAACAAAAGAGTGGGTAACTCCTCTGCACTTCGAGCTCAGCTTAAACTTTGGAGGGATATTCCAAGGGGTATACTTGAATAGATATTAAATCCAAACTAGATGAACAAATAAAAACATGGACAACCAAACCCAACTCACCTTCTCAGCCCCCAAATCTATCACTGAGCTAAGAACAACTGGCTATCATAAAACCCCTATATAGCTTATTCAACTGTGCGAATGTACAAGCATAGGAAAGATGGTTTTTCCCCTAAACCACACGTGAATAATTTGTTTATTTTTAAAAGGTGATTGGTCCCTCTCCAATATGGACCAGCACCTATTCCATTGGGCAACTAAGTCATAACCAATAAAGAGGAAAGAAATAGGCTGAACCAACATCAATAGAAAACTAAAATATATTGACATATATTTCTCAGATTACATTTCATACCCTAGACATACTTAGTTATCCAAAGCCAAAATATAATAACCCATTTACAAAAGAGAAATGACCCAACACAAAACATGTATTGATTTAAATGTTGTCATACGTTATCAAATCCCATTACAATCACACCAACAAATGTGGTGAAGGCAGAATAGAAAGTTGCAACAAAGCATTCCCCTGAATTATTACAAACAACCATGGAGACATACCAATGCATGAAAATGCACATTACAATCCTTCCTACATTGTATTAGACACATTCTTTCATTTATTGCCCAGACATTTCTCTCTGCTTGATGCCCTAAAATCTTAGGCATTTTCCAAACCAGACAATTGGTTCAGTGACCAACCCACATTACATCTTAAATTCATGCATATATAGCCTATGATTCCACTTGACCTAATCCAGGTTATAATAAATTCCATCCTATGGGCCATGTCAGAAAATATCTTGGCTAGAAGGGACGTTCATCTGCCAGAAATAACTGCAACAAATATCTGGATCCTAGGGCAAATGGGCAATATTTTACCCTTCTTTAATGTGAGTAGCTAATACAACAAATATCTAGAAGGGACCAGCTAAGAAGATTAGATTCTTTATTGATGGCAAATGAGACAAAAAATCCCTGAGCAAAGATTTTTCAACACTTTAAAATTTGAACCCCTTGGTTCCGTGCTTTATTAGCTTTGCAAACCTTCGAAATCCAACCTTTGAATGCCTCTGCCAATTGAACCTGCACATTTCCCACCCTTAGGATGCCTGATAGTCTTCCTTCAAATATCAACTGTGGATGAAATTGCTTTAAGATCAATGGCCACCAAAGTTCCCTTTTGATTTTGTATTGAGGCCTCGAGCATCAATACGCCACGTGTCACCATATTGTAGCTGCGTAGTAGAGAGTGGGCCATCTCTGTTTGGTTCTACATGAGTGTGCTAAGCCATCCACATGTCCATTCACATGGGCCTTCTTCTTTCTCTCTGAAAACTGGACACGTGCCTTCATCTCGCAGCAGCACGGGGGATCTTTACCTTTGACAAGATTTTTCTGTGAGGCTGCGCTACCGTTAGATCTTTTATCTCTGTGGCTCTCTTCTCTACCTGACACCTGGTAGAGCTTCCTTTGTTGATTTAGAATCCTTGATCCTATGGCTATAAGCCCAAGCATCCTTGACACATGGCATCATTCTGTGGTCGGGTGGTAGAAAGTGAGCAATTTCTCTTTAGGCTCCTCGAAAGCGAGCTAAGCCTTCCACATGGCAACATCTTGTGGTTGCATAGTGAATCTTTCAATCTGACAAGATTCTTCTACACCATTGAATGGCCATTGGATCTTTATCAACCCCACCTCCTTCCTTTATCCTGTGACACTTGGCACAATTTGCATCATTCAGCCAAGTCAATGATCATATGGCCAGAAGGCCACGACACACTTTACAAGTGTCCTTACCTCGTAGCTGTGCAAGTAGAGATAATGATGTCACCTACAATGCTCTATGGGCTTGTGACACACTGCCATGTGGCACCTTTAGACCAAGACAAAGCACATGCACATAAGGTTGTTCTTAAAAGGGGGCCACGCTAGGTTCACGACTAAAGGGAGCTCAAAAATCTCAAACTCGACGGCTTAAAATAGGTTTAGGAGATGAGTGACAGGTGGTAATGAAGAAGTTGGGGCCAGTCACCTCATGACTTATAGGGCTTAAGGTTGTAACTTAAGTGACTAACAACCTATGATTAAATGTCAACAACAGATTATAAAATAAAGTAGGTAGATGACCGCAAGCCTTAGGGTTTTGAGGAAAAATTAGGAAAAATTTAAAGGGAATAAATTCAAAACCCTAAAAAACTAAACAAGTGTCAATGGGACCTTGACAAGATAGTCCCAGCTAGGTTAAAACCTAGTTTTCAGTCACTGGACTTTGACAAGATAGTCTCATCTTGGTTAAAACCTAATTTTTAATCATAGGACATTGAACAAAATAGTATACAGGGTCACATTTATGCTATTGAGGAGGTGGATAAGATAGGTAATGAATCATACTTGGTGAAGAGTCATGTTGAGGATGTAGATTAGCAGCCAAGATACTTCATAGCTATCAAGTTCTAAACCTGAATTTGTTGTTGTAGAGGTGGATGATAGTAGTTCATTCCAGTTTTTTGATAATTCTGAGTTTGAAAGTAAGTGTGAACAAAAATTAGATCAAATCAGACATGTTAAAAACAAGAAGAAATCAATCCTCTAGATGAAGAGCAAAATCATGGACAACAATGCAAGTTGTTTCAATTGACATATTTGACCTACAATCAGATGGTTTGATGAAAAGCGATCTAGTTCTTGACTGTATCAGACAAGTACATCATCATGATCAGCCATATCAAGATGATGTAGTTACTCCAATAGAGTTTTTAGCTAAGTCATATGAACAAAATTAGGATGATACATTACTTCAAGGCAACATTGACATCATGAATCTAGTTATGTAAGAAGAAAGAGACCTTGTTGTTTCTGCAGACAATGGATGTACAACCCAAATAGGAAGGTTATTGATTGATGCATAGAAAGTTTTTTTGGAACATGTGACTAATATTGATGAAGTAGATTCAAGTATATCATATATTCATCAGGGTAATCCTGTTCATACTTGCATAAAAGAAGACCTCCACATGGTTGATGCTAAACCAGTAATGATAGATGAGAGCAAAAGTCTGCAATCTAAGAATCAAAATTAAACAGTCATGCAAAGTTATGGCTTGGAAGCTTTTTCATGTCAATCACTTGATTACATCATTGAGTTTGTATAAAAAATGAGCAAGGATATGCTACTGCATGGGAATTCACCACACATGGTAGACTTTGCTCTAACCAATTCATGCATAATTTATCCAAATGATCCACATTCTAAAGAGAGTTGTCCAGACATTCTATTTGCTTGGGAGGTCATTGCAGCATTTAGTAATCTAGAAGTATTTGATGCACAGGACGTGATTCACCATGAATCGAGAACTTTTGAAGATGTGCAAGTAGGTGACACAATGCAGCAAGGTGATGAACTTACATTCCTGACTGATGGTATTGCAAATTAGGTTGTATCTTCCCTCTTTCCACTTGGATTTGACAATTATCAATTTGATTATGGAAATATGGGTAAGACAACTTGCATATGGATTGATCATGGCCCTAATTAGCTGCCCCAATTGCTGATCTTATGTAACTAGTACCCTGAACATGAACCCAACCTACCTATGCCATACTGTTTAGAGTACAAAGATGAATTTTCTAGGCCTAGGACATTAACCTACACCTTGTTACTTTTGCATGTCCTAAGAAATAAATCACAAGGAAGTATAAATATTTTATGTCCAAAGCCTTTGTCCATAGTTTTTCTTGTTTTTAGTTAGGTTTTTGTTAGTTGCTTGTTGTTTTAATTTAGTTTCTACTTTCTGCTTTGTGTTTTTACTTTTTTCTTTAGTTGTTAGTTGTTGCTTCCATTTTTCTTTGGTTAGAGTAGTTTTCTTTGTTTAGGTTAGTTGCTTTCCTTGCTTTACTTTTTCTTTTTGCACTTGCTTTGCTGGGGTTCTCCATTTCTTGAATAAGGTGGCGGATGTGCAGTCTTGCAAATGGTCCTCTTTGAGTAAGCAATCTAAGGATTTATTTGAGAAACTTTGGTTTTCCATTTAGGTCTTCCTATGGGTTCTATTGTTACTCTTAGATGATATGATGCTTCTTCATGGGAAAGGAGTCATTAGTTTGGTTCACTTCAAGTATTTTTTAGTCCAATATCTCTCACATCTTTAAATAACCCTGTAGCTTCTAAAGGAATCTTGGCGATCTTAGGTTAAGTGAAATATCTATAGGCTCACCTTTGCTGCCACTATGATTCCTAGCCTAGCGAAGTTGAACCAATTCATAGCCCATGTGATATTTATGATGTGCTACAAGGGTATGTAGTGCTTTCTAGTACTCATATCAAGAGCTAATCTCAATGCATTATCAAATAAATACAATGCATTATCAAATAAATACTCTGCTAAGATAATACTTCCTAATACTTTTATAAATCATTCAACCAGATGGAGGATTCAAGAAAATCTATCAAGGGCTATGGACGCCTAACAAGTAGTAGAGTAATGCTTGAGTAGAATCATAGAGACAACCTCATCGGGGTTATAGACGCTTGACTGGCAGCGAGGCAATGTCCAAGGTAGTTCAAAAGGTGTGTATCTTTACGTAGCTTAATGCAAGTAAGTCTTGATGATCTTGGTTGTAGAAGGACATGAATGAATGCAACTGCACACACTTAGACTTTCAGGATATGGATAGTTGTGCTTGGTTAGTGATCTATGCTCCTGTGATCTTGTATCATGTTGTCCAATTTAATAAGTGGGAAACATAGAGATTTTGGGTTTGAAATTGTCATTTATCTTAGAAATGCTCTGGAGTATTTCCCCACTAGAGTCACCATTTGTTGTGCCTTGCACACACACCCCATTTTCCTAAATGGAGACCCCCTTTTTTGCTTTGGCTTAGAGTTTCAACCTTTCCTCCTTATGATGGTGAGAAAGTGAAGTGATGCTTAGAATGTAGGATTTATTCCAGATTTGGGTATTTTGCATATTTGAGGTTGTTTGATGCCTTTTATGATTGATTTGGAGGAGTCTTGATTGGTTATGTGCTTAAGAAATAGACCTTTGTTGCCTTTTGTGCTGAAATTTAATGGTGTCACTGCAATTTGCATCAAAATCCTATGTCACTAGATATAGTCCTTGGAATTGCAACTGGAGGATGTGTCATGTCAAAATTCCTAGTTTCCATGCCTTAGCATTGTAAAATCATGTCAAATTCCATAACATTTCACTAAGGGCTCATTGTGCTTTCATCCTGACACATGTTCCTAAAGCCCTGAAATTGGCTAAGTCTGATGTCTTGAAACCCAAAAAAATTGGCTAAATCTAAAATCTGGTGGATCCTCTAAAATCTAGAATCTGCATGTTAAATCCCATAGATCCGAGACCTATCTCAAACATCCTGATAGTATATTTCAAAATATTTAAAGTACTATACTTAAATATATTTTTAAATATACTGTCACCTAGGGTACTTCAAAACTTGGCACTAAAAATACCCCTTACTGCAGTTAGCGCTAATATCCTATGCCACTGGATATTAGAGCTGGACCCCCCTTTCTGCACTTTGCGCTAAAAACCTACCTGATCGGATTGGCGCTAATTTCCCATCTAATTGGATATATCTGGTGCACTACATTTTCCCCGTAGATGAAGGTTTTGACTATTTATAAAGGTTTGCGCTAAAATCATTATTCACAGGATTTGCGCTAACTAGTGCCTTCACTACACATGTCCAGTAGCATTGGAAATCCATGCTATTTGGTGGACAACAAAAACTGTGCTAAAGACATTTGGGGAGTCTTGCACCAAAATTGACCTTTACCAGACATATTCAGTTGGCACCAAAATATCTGCCATCCAGTTGCCAAGGAAACGCCTGCCAAAACATTAGAATAAACTAGCACTAATTTAGAACTTCACTACTATATACACCTAAAAATGACACGACTTGGTCTAAATAAATATTCGTAATATTTATTTCATTCTAACTCTTCTATCAGTAAATAAATAAACAAATTTATTTATTTGATTCATATTCCTCTAAGTTAATTGAATATCAAAATATTTAATTAACTCTTCTAAAGTCAAAATTAAATAAAATCCTTTATTCAATTAAATTCTTCCAAACAATTAAATAATTCTTAATTATTTAATTAAATCAAGTCATTCTTCCAAATTTAAATAAATCAATCAAATTTATTTAAATCCTCCCAATCTCTAAAAATAAAATATAATCAAATATTTTATTTATTCTTCAAAAATCATTTTAATTCCAATTATTTAATTGTTTCTTCCAATAATATCTTCTCTAAATTTAAATAAATCAAATATTTATTTAAGTTGTCTATTTCTTCTAAATTGAGTTACCTCTAAATATAATTCAATCCTTGTGCACATGCAATTGAATATTCTAAATATTTAATTGAGCTAAAATATCTTCTCATCCTCATACAATTTTCATTCTCTAGTTCTATTCAGTTAACTCTTCTATCTATTCTTTTAATTGATTTATCTCTTCAGTTATCTCATTCTTCTATTTTATTAATTCCTTTCATGCAAAATATAGCAAGACACTTGTCTTCTTCTTATTCGCGCACATTCCTCAACCATTGATCTTCTTATTCTTTCTATACCATTGATCTTCTCTCTTTCAAGTCTATAAATTAAACCCAATTCCTCCATTTCAATTATCCAAGCTTTTACTATTGTTACTCTACAGGAATTACAACACGCCTTTGGCACCCACATCATTCCATTTGCTTGCGATCAACTTGTTACCATATCACTACCATTGTTGTGAAGCTCATCTTCATTACAAAGCACTATCATGGCCATTCTCTATTGACAATCTTAGAATAGCAAGGAAGTACACTCTCTGAGGACCTTATTCATACATGCAGATCGATTGAGATAGGCAACCAATGGAAGCCATGAAGCTTTGAGGTTTGCAAAGGTTTTAGAAATTCTTTTGTTTGATTGATCTCTTTGTTTCTATATTTTATTGAGTATTGGGTATTATTGATATTGATATATTGATTATTCATGTTTACTCCAATTTTCTCTTAACATTTTTGGTGCCCACCGTGGGGCCTTGCCCCGATTTAATCTAAAAACTAAGTTTTTTGTGTTGAGGTTTCGTACACAAGAGGATTGTGAGAATAGGCGTTGAGCATTCAAATGGTGTAACTTTAGCTCAAAAGATTTCTAGGTTTTGTCGAAAACATCAAAATCTTATTTGGGTATCTTTTGTGTTTTGCAAGAAGTGCATGGATTTCAAGAAAAAATAGATCCCAATCCATGTCCCTATTTTTAGCCCATGCTTACTTTTTTTGGCCTATTTTTAGCAATTTCACGAAACCGGGCATATCTTTTGCATAAGGAGTCAGATTTTCATGAAACTAGCGGCGTTGGAAATATGGTTCTCCCAAAGTTTCTATGGTGAAATAATTTTAAGGTAAATTTATCAGATTTGTTAGATACACTTAGTCAAAGTCAACTATTCTTTTGCAAAACTTCAAACAGTCATAACTTGTGCAAAATTTACTCAATTTTCATTATTTTTTTAAAAATTGTATAGAATTTCATGTAGAATCTAATCATAATATCTAATCTAGTGTACCTAATCATTATTATAAATTTTTTCTAGATTGCTTATTTTTCACCTAACAAGTTAAGCGCTTTTGGTTAAATTAATTTTATGCTAACTATTGAGTTTTTGGTGGAACTAACCAACTTTTTGCAACCTCTTATTATTCAAACAGAGCAAATGGGTTTTCCTAACATGTTCATATAGGACGAGTGTTGAAGAATTAAAAACCTATCACTCTAAGTCTGAGGAACAAATTGCTTTCTTAAGGGATAATTGAACAAATCATATTTGCAATCTAAGTCTTTGGAACATATTGCTATCTTAAGGGACAATGGACATGAATGCCAAACACTTCAATTTCATAAGGGATAATTGACAACTACAATCATGTGTGTGCCCAAGTAGATAGCTCATATGGTCTTTTTCTTTTTTAACTAGGGGAAAAAAAAAGAACCATTATCTTTCATGTTTTTGGGAATGATACTAGGCCTATGCTCTCCCCTATCTCGAGTGACCAAAATGCCAGACATATCATTTTTGCATGTGTTTAACCTTTAGAGAGGCCTACCCTTGGATATATGTCCATCCTTGGGGAACGACCTTAAGTGGTAACAAGCTAAAGCCAAGTTCTGCCAAGCCACTATAAATAAATTGTGTTTAGAGCAAAAGCTTCAAACAATGAGTGAAGTTGTGTTATACTAACAGCCAACCTCCCCCAAAACCCTCCAAGGCACAACCCTTGTAGGCTGGGAGACTCCATAATGGAGAGTAATGCTACCGCATGTATAACCACTTGGATGGTTGTACTTATTAATCATCCTTTATTTTTAGTGGCCAAGAACCCCTATAAGTTGGTGCAGGGAAGGACAATTATTACCTCCTGAAGATGCCTCACCTAGAAATAGGGAGAATTCGGTTTATATTGTCTCAGCCAGCCTAGGATTTGTACTTGCTTTCTTTTAGTAAAAAAAGAGTAAAAAATAACAAAAAAATAAATAAAAAACCATGAAATCATTCTTTGTGTTTGCTGTGTCTTCTTGCCGTAATTGATAAAATTAGATCAAAAAAGACCATCTTGCAACCAAGAAAATGAAAACATAAAAAAAATGTGTCAAAAATTGCAAAAACAATCAGAAAAACTAGCATTGCATATCTATCCTGCAAAGCTGCACATTTAAACTGACTTGTTGCGCATCTATATTGACTTCCTGCACTTTTATCACCTATTACAGCGCATTTGTCTTTTACTAGTACTGCGCATTTGTGTCAACTTTCTATGCTTATATCCTCTACAACTACACATCTGTTTCTACGCATCCACGACAATGAGCATTTACACATCTTTCAAGAGAAGATTTTCACCCTTTCTAAGTACCCATTTCAGTCTTGTGTCAGTTTCTATGGAGATGACAAACCAATTAGAAGTAATTTCTCAAGAACTCCAATACCTACAAGTGCAATTAAACTTAGGTGCCTCACCTCAAGATCGTATAGCAATTGCTTAAGAACTCTGAGCCATACACCAAGAAATGGCAATCTTACAAGCTAAACAGGCCAGTACTAGCTACACCTCGCCCCAAAAACACACATCCTTTTCCTGTCTTCATGATACTCTTGACAAGGCAAGCACCACCTCAAGTGGGAAATCATATACCAATCTGTCTACTAGTCCTCCTTCGCCATCTACTAAGACCCATATCCCAAAGCATACCAGTCCTACTTCAACACCGCCATCAAGTTTCCCAAGCTCTAAATGGACAACTAAAAAATCCTCGGATGATTTTTGGGAAATATGTTTTCTAGATCTTTGCAACAAAAGAAAAGCTATGGAGAACTCCAAATCCACTTATCCTTTACCTAATTCATCTACCCATACACCTATGTAGGATGTGATCCAAGGGCTACTAGCAGAGAGTCAACCATGTCCCCAAATTCTAGTCCTTGACCTTATCATAGAGTCTTCAAACATATCAAATCCTCCAACCCCTTCATGTAATCCGCAACCCCTTGAGCTTATTGAAGAACCTCCTACCATGAACCAAAGTCAAGGTCCATCATACATTCATGTTGTTGACCAAGAGCCTATCCTAGAGTCTTCTACCTCCACTTCAATTCAAGCACACCAAGAGTTATGTCAAGAGCACACTTTAGAACATATGGAAACATTTGACCTTTGTCTAAATCAAGATCACAGCACCCCCATTCGACCCATGCATAATCTTTATCTTTTTGATGATCCTATACCTATACCTGAGAAAGAAATCCAATTTCAGACCATGCATAACCTATATCTTTTCCATGATCAAAATACTACCTTTGATGAAGAAACTATCCATGAGCAACGTGATCCTATACATGAGCAAGAGATCAAATTCCAACCTCTCCATGGCCTATATCCTTTCCATGATCAAAATATTATCATTGATGAAGAACCTATGCACAGGCACTTTGATCCCATCACGCTTAATCCTATCTATGATAAGGAGCCTATCTATGATCAAGATCCCATCTATGATCAAGAGCCTATATATAATCAAGTAGACCATGATGATCCTCTTAGCCTACTTTATGCATTCCATTGTCCTGAGCTTATAACCCCATCTAGTCCTATCCAAGATCTAACAAATTCTACCTCCCTTGATGAGACACTTGCCTCCCAATTAAGCATAGAAGATCAAACCAATAATATTCCTCCGCCATCCATTATCGACCATGCTGCAAATCCCCCACCATATAGTCTTGGTCTTACTGCCTTCATGCATGAGTATTGCCCCTTAGAACACCAGCAACCATTGTCCTCTATCCCACCTTCTTCATCCAATAAAGAACTCGGGTCTAGTGTTCCACCTACACATAATCCCGCTATCCACCGCATACTCCAACATATGAACTATCAAGGTAAAGGCTTAGACCTTCACGAACAAGGTATTTTGGAGCCCATCCATGTCAATGTTCCTCCACCTTCATATGGCCTTGGATACACACCCCAAGGTGAACAATCTCAAGATGTTGGTATTCCTCCATGCCTCCTAAATCCACCACTTTCCATTGAAAACCCTATCATATCCCCAAAACATATGTCACCATTCCACCTCCATCATCTTACAATTGTCAAAAGCATGTGACCATACACCTTCCACCATCCAATCTACCTCCACTACTTCTAACTCCTAATATCCTTCCATACATTTTACCACCACTTCTTCCAACACCTTATCCATCCATCTATGAATCCTCTAATAATCCCAATCATGACCACCAAATGCACATGTTGTCTAAACAAAGAGCTTCCACAAACCTCACTCCCACCATCTCAAGAGAATTTAATGACAAAAATTTGGATGCCTCTACCTATAAAATCAAAAATCCTAAGAGTCCTCATGACCTAGGATAAAAAAGCCAAGAATCAAAGAAACATCCTTCTCAAGAGCTCCATACACCCACACACCTATATGCCAAACTAAAAAAGGTGTGGGTCCGCATCCAACAAATGATTACCTTCCAAGCTACACCAAAGCTGCA
Source organism: Cunninghamia lanceolata (assembly GCA_027924645.1). Taxonomy (NCBI): domain Eukaryota; kingdom Viridiplantae; phylum Streptophyta; class Pinopsida; order Cupressales; family Cupressaceae; genus Cunninghamia; species Cunninghamia lanceolata. Next base: position 2,476,262 of record BSBN01000030.1, read on the forward strand.
TACACCCTAGCCCATACCTTCACAAGTACTCTCTAAAAGCAAAATGGTTTGGGTACTTAAGCAAAAATCCCTCAAGTTACATGAGGCATCCACCCCTCCAGAATCTCAACCATCCACTTTCTCCCATTCCATCCAAAAGTCTCAAATTCTTCCATCCCACATGACAAGAAAAAATTAGAAAAATACTTAGTCTATGTGGATTCCTACATGCCTAAGTCATTCATCCACAAGCAAAAGTCTCTGTTGCTTCCTACACTACTTTGCCATCACTAGCTTCAATGTTTATCATGGTGTGTGCAACTATTGGTCATGATTCCCTTCCATCTCACAACGTTTCCATATACCTCTTACATATCTTCCCCATCCTACTCCCATGGTCCATGCTTTTTACATAAGCTTTCCATCTATATTCCACATCATCGTCCCCTACCAACATCTATGAGGAACACTTGACATAGTCCATGTGATGACATCTTTCTAGTGGGACCGTCACCTTTCATGGAACCAGGCACTTGAGGTCCTCTCATCCATTCTACCTATCCAAATGTTCCAAAAAAAAAAGTCAAGAAAAATCCCTTCGTCCAATGGTGAAAATCTAGAAAACAAGCGCTTGGATAAGTACCGTGATGAAAACTTGGCAAACAGGCGTCGTGTGTAATTTGATCATTCTACGTCACCTACACTTGCGGGCACCATGTCTCATTGGCATATCACTTTCTCCTATCATTTTCCTTCCATACCATTTCCTATCCTATCCTTCTAGCCATTACCTACCTATACTATCCAGTCTATCTATCTTAAATCTTCCATTCCTCTATTTTCTTGATCTTGATAAAGATTGGGGGCACAATGTTGACAAATGTTTTAGATGTCTCTTGACATACCTTATCCCTCCAAACCATGTAAATCCTTCATTACCCTCTCATCCTCCTATCATCGTAAGCTTTGTCATGAAAAATCCTAAGTATTCTACCTACAATGGGGCATGTTATTCTTATGCGACATAGTCCTTGGAGATCACATACTTGTTTCCTTCTACCTAACCATCTGTATCTACTATCACCCATCCATCTGCCTATCCATGGTGTTTCCTTGTCATCAGTATCTAGCATTAAGGTTATCCATAGTGTTGTCTTATCCTATCATGGCTTGATACTCTATCTCTTTATGTCACCTTGTCAACTAAATCCTTATCCAGTATCCTATCCATAGTGTCAGCCTAGCATAGCGTCTGTTGTTAGTTTTCATAGGGTTAATCTCGAACTACGTTTCCTCTGTGTTGTCACGTAGGCAAGGCCATTTTCAATGTGCCCCCGAGGCTTTCCCTTCCATCCCATATCTTGTCATCTTTCCTCTGGTCCATCCATGGTCTAAGTCCTGAACTACGTTGCCTCTATGTCATCACGTAGGCAAGGCCATTATCAATGCATCCCTGAGGCACTAGGTCAGTCCCTTAGGGTCTGTTTTTCCCCAATAAGGATTGTGGAACCTTTTCGCCAGACGCAAGCGCGTGCAAGAAAAGCCCATTTCCAAGAAAAAGAGTTTTGGCACAAGACATCAACCTTTCCAAAGCAAAGCAAAAGAAAGAATTATCCAACCCAAATGATTCTATCAAATTACGGCAAGAAACAAACACATCTAAATGTAAAAATGTTTTGTGGTTGTGATCAGGTTAGGTTACAGCGTCTTGATTTTTGTTATCATGTCTTTCTATGCCAGTCAAGGATACCAAAAGCTAGAGATGCTATGATGGGGGCATGATTATTTTCTTTGTTTGTTGTTTGTGGATTAAACTTTAGTAATGCGATGCCTTGTCTAACGACATGATCGGCAAAAGATTGTCGAGGACATCAAAGGTCTAACATGAAAGGGAGCAATCCTTGTCTGTTGATACACAAGTAATACTCAGGTCATCTCAGTTCAATTATATCTTGATGCTTGTATTAACTTGCTAAATTAAAATCCATGTAAGAAATGCTCAGGTCATCTCAGCTCAATTATACCTAGATGCTTGTATTTTCTTACAACATTTTAAAAACACATAAAAACAAAAAAGCCCAATGATAAAATAAGCACTTCAAAATACTTGCAATATCAAGATGTCAAAAAACCATTCACATCCACTCGCACCCACTCGCATCCATACCATATCCCATGCATATAAAGATCCAAACCACAGAGTATCGAATAAAAGCTTGTGATTCCTTCTGTCGAGTCATTCTGCTATTGACCAACTTTCTATCTATCATTGTATCTCTCGTCAATAGTTCTAGCTATCAGTCCAAGCAATGATCCAAATGCAAGTCCATCCTTAATCCATACCAATCAAGTCAAGTCAATCTTGCACAAATGATTCAATCAAAATCAGTGGTTTTGATCCTTGTCTGGTCGTAAACCAACTCGATCAATTATAATCAAACATTTGTCTTATACAGGATGTAACATTGTTGAAATCAAACCAACATACGCATCTTACATGACATGTTTCATTTCCTGAAACCATACACTATCCTTCATGTTGCTCTAGGGATCTATCATTCCCCACCATGACAACACGCCTGTCATGTTGGTCTAGGGATATATCATTCCCCGCCATGACAACACTGTCGTATATCATTATCAGTATATCGTTGGTATACCACTTGATAGGGGCAATACCTTGATTATTCTTGTATCATTTGTGCATACTTGCTTACTTGCTTATATGTGTTATCATTCTATCTTGCATCATGTATCATTCATACCTTTTTTGCCTGTTCTTTCTGCATCTGACCATTTCTTCTAACCTATCTCATCGTGAGATTATCCGTCTCATGCCTTCTTTCCTTCCAATCTCCCGAGGGGGGATCCTATCGTCGTAACCTGTACCAGGGGCAAACTGGGGCATGTATCATTATTAGAAAAATTTATTCTTTGAAACAACGTGATAAAGCACATTGCATCAAAGAGGGGCAAAATGTATACACCTAAAATGACATGACTTGGTCTAAATAAATATTCTTAATATTTATTTCATTCTAATTCTTCTATCAATAAATAAATAAACAAATTTATTTATTTGATTCATATTCCTCTAAATTAATTAAATATCAAAATATTTAATTACCTCTTCTAAAGTTAAAATTAAATAAAATCCTTTATTTAATTAAATTCTTCGAAACAATTAAATAATTCTTAATTATTTAATTAAACCAAATCATTCTTCCAAATTTAAATAAATAAATCAAATTTATTTAAATCCTCCCAATCTCTAAATATAAAATATAATAAAATATTTTATTTATTCTTTCAAATCATGCACAAACAATTAAATAAATTTATTTATATAATTTGCTTTCTTATCTTCTAATTCTTCTAAAATTATTCTAAATTAAATAATACCAGTTATTTAATTAGTTCTTCCAAAATCATTCTAAATTAAATAATATCAATTATTTAATTGTTTCTTCCAATAATATCTTCTCTAAATTTAAATAAATCAAATATTTATTTAAGTTGTCTATTTCTTCTAAATTGAGTTATCTCTAAATATAATTCAATCCTTGTGCACATGCAATTGAATATTCTAAATATTTAATTGAGCTAAAATATCTTCTCATCCTCATGCAATTTTCATTCTCTAGTTCTATTCAGTTAACTCTTCTATCTATTCTTTTAATTGATTTATCTCTTTAGTTAACTCATTCTTCTTTTTTATTAATTCCTCTCATGCAAAATATAGCAAGACACTTGTCTTCTTCTTATTTGTGCACATTCCTCAACCGTTGATCTTCTCTCTTTCAAGTCTATAAATTAAACCCAATTCCTCCATTTCAATCATCCAAGCTTTTACTATTGTTACTCTACAGGAATTACAGCACGCCTTTGGCACCCACATCATTCCATTTGCTTGTGATCAACTTGTTACCATATCACTACCATTGTTGTGAAGCTCATCTTCATTACAAAGCACTATCATGGCCATTCTCCATTGACAATCTTAGAATAGCAAGGAAGTGCACTCTCTGAGCGCCTTATTCATACATGCAAGATCGATTGAGATAGGCAACCAATGGAAGCCTTGAATCTTTTAGGTTTGCAAAGGTTTTAGAAGTTCTTTTGTTTGATTGATCTCTTTGTTTCTATACTTCATTAAGTTTTGGGTATTATTGATATTGATATATTGATTATTCATGTTTACCCCAATTTTCCCTTAACAACTACATATGTCCAGTCATGACCCAAAACCCTGCCGATCCTGTGACAGATGAAATCCTTGCTAAAGCCTTTGTGAAGGTTAGTGCTAAAAATGACATCCACTGGATATATCCAGTGAGAGCCAAAAAACCTGCTTTTTGACAATTTGGCCTAAAAACGCATTTCTCAAAGGTGCAAACTGGATTTTATTGATGAATTTGATATGTATATTAAGCTACTACATCATGATCAACATTTTTATCATGTTAGTGTGGATTTTGGATATGTTTTGCATTAATTAATGTCACTGCACATTGATATACAGTGACCCCCAAAAATCTCACTTTTTGCAAAAAAGGGTATACAAATGTCTCCAAATGGATGCAACTGGGAACAAAAACATCCTAGATCATCATATATACCAAATGGGTAGTCAAAATGGTGAAAAACTTAGAAAATCATTGGAAAATGCCAGATTTGTGAAGTTGTTCATAAGGAAGCAACAATGACAATAAGTTGTTCCTAAGTGATACATGGCTGCAAATAGGTATATTTTGATTTGTTTCGATGTAAAATGACTTGTTATAAGGAAATTGATGCTTGGCACTGAGAATTGCAAGTCTAAACAGACAAAGGAGCTTGTTGGAGCTATCTTGGAAGGATGAACACGTAGAAGTACCTTGCTGACGTGAACATGAAGAATCGACATTTTATCAACTAAATCACTGTTGAACCTACAAAAGAAAGTAAGTATGATGTCCAAGATGATGGAGATATGTCTCAGGAGCTAGAAGACACTAAGGATTAGGCCTACTTAATTGTTGTTCCTGCAGATCTAGTTCAATGTTTAGGACTTGTTTATAGTTGTCCCAGTCATCCAGTCATTCAATGTTGACCCAACAAGCATCCAGTTAGACATGCCTTCATAAAAAATGTGCCACATACCCCTCTTGACTAGTCAACACATTGGAAAATTCATTTGTCCCATTAGACCATTCAAAAAGTTGTTATTTCATCTTGTTCTAATGAGCTAAAAAGTTGTAATTTCATCTTTTTCCTGCAAGACAAAAGCAAATTTAGGATTTTAACTACCCATTGACCAAAATTAAATGATATGTAATATGGACCATTGGTGTTGAGTTAATCTCCACCACCCATTGAAAAACTTAGTATGGTGCCTTGTCTATAAAAGGGCCATCATTTTCTCTCATTTGTAAGTAAGACTTGATACTGAATTGCTGAGACTCTACTGAATTGTGATTAATACAAAGCAGATTTTGCAAGTTGCTGTGAATTTGCATTATTGTGTTATCTCTTTTGGATTTCATGGTTCATATCAATTTGAAGTTAGTTAAATGTGCCATTGCAATGATGGGTAATGTTGTGTGGTTACCCAAGACACCCCATTTTGCCCCAGCAAAACAGGGACCCAACTTTTTGTTTGCTTTTGGCTTGCTTGTTCCTTTGCTTTAAGTAGTATGGTAAAACTGGCCAGTATCAAATACATGCCAGGATGTCATCCTGTGCATATCAAAACCTCATGAGGTAGGTCTAATTTTCAAAGTTGACTTTTTTCATCATGAACCTAGCCAAGTGAAAGAATGCAAAATTCTAAGCAGGTTTTCCTTTTGAAGCACCCCAAAATTCCCTAAGATTGAGAAGTTATGCTAGGTCAAAGTCTGGTCAAATAGTTTGAGGAAGGTCATCACATTCCTCAATATCCTAGATATTCGCTAATATCCTGAGTGCAGATTTTTACAAAGAAAAAACTCAATGTCTACACATTCAATAATATGTAGACGTCAAATTTTGACCCCAAGAGGTAACAAACTATCAGAATACATGGACATTCCCTAAGGGTGCATATTCAACCTTAATATCTTGGATATTTGTTAATATGCTGACTTACCCAAATATAATGGAAAACACTAAAGGTCGGCATATTAGCTCAATGTCTTGACATTCGTCAACATGATGATGACATCATCCGAATTCATTCTAAAGAAACCCAAAAGTATAATGACATCACCAAGACATTCAAAGTAGGGAGGTCATCACATTCCTTAATATCCTAGATATTCATTAATATCCTAATCTAATACAATATCATGACAAATCTCAACATCCGGACATTAACTCAATGTCTTGACTTTTGCTAATATGATGATGACGTCATATTAAAAGCAATCTAGAATATCATTTGAGATGATGTCACCCTCACTTTTGGACTAAGTGGGGATGATTCATAAACTTGGATATCTCAATATTTCTTAATATCCTCATACTCATTCCCAGGACCCAGAATGCATAGATTTCCAAGCACCAATAGGATGATGCCATGTGGCATGTTGACTTTTTCCATATGGACATTTCGTAATGTCCTGTATGCAATTATGCCTTGCCTAATTTTCATTCAGTCAACATTGACCAATGTCATGATGACATCACCTACATATGCATATTCTGAAATGATATGCATATTGTTTAGGCATCCGGATACTTTCAAATATGTAGATCTGGTAATTAATGCCGCAAAATGGTTGGTGGATATTTGAAATTTCAAATCTTATGGCACCACTTGTTATAATCTTAGAAACCTGATGTCTATATCCATGGATATGTGCGACTTAGCATTAACTATGCCCTAGTCTATCAATGTTAACACTTAAAAAGGGTAATTTACAGTCATTTTTACATTGATCAAGTATTCAAAGAAAATTTATAGAGCCCCAGAGTGATTACGACCACCATTACAATAGTCTGCAATCTCAACGGAACAGAGTATACATCAACTGACGATGGTGAAAGGTGACATTACATAGTAGGTTCACGCATCCAAACACTATTTAATCAAGGTTTAAGTGCTAAAGTGAGGTATGTAATTTGAAACCCTCATTTTGTCATTTTTGAATAGTCAAAGGTTAAATGCTATTTACCTAGGGTAAATTGGTAAGTATATGCACATATTCATCTTTTGTAGTATGTTGAGCTCCATGATATTTAGAAAATCAAATGAGTAAATCCCTGGATTGCATGTTAGGTTAAGATGCACATATTGGCCATTACAGGAAAACATGGAGGTTTGCAAGAACAGATCCGATACAGAGTTCTTAACTCCTGTGTGCATAATACTCAGTGGATCTACTTTCAAATATGGTCAGATAGGTGATACCCACCTAGGGAGTACTAAAATGGACGCGCGGGTAGTTAATTGGAGAAAGGTAATGGGAATCCCCTGCTTATCAATATCTACAATTCAGGAATGTGGCATGCTGGTGGTTTCCCATATGCTACAGAAGCTATCGAGCTAGTGACTGCATGTGCTGACAATTATAACCCTAATACTAAGAGAGTGGAGAAGCATGGCCGAGTGTATGCTGACTTTTCAATCATAGGCATAACAACAACATTTAATCTACCCTCAAGCTCTTGTTTATACAAGATAGATCTGGAAGCATTGGAGAAGCAATACAAAGGTAGTTTTAAGGACTGCAGGAAGATCATATTTTCATGGAGGGCCCTGGACAATACTTATGGGGCATCTGCTACGTTGCCTGTGAACATGTATAAATTTGACTTTTCCCCTAAGATGTAATATATGATGGTCATGCTCAGTAGGATGAGGGGGAGATTACATGCAGGGAACTTTGAAGATTGGATGTATGAATTAATGAGAATGGTGGAATCCACTAACCAAAAGCCATAGTGGACATCACTCATTAGTAACAATTTAGATGAGGGAATGAAGAAACTAGGCAGAAAGGCCAACCTATTTAGTCTATCTTCATATGTAGTATACACCTGTGCAGCCAGAGGTACATTTGATGGTCTGCAAACAATCAACAAGGTTGGACTTAACCCTAGAGATGTGAATATTTGGGACCATTACCCATATCCAGGGAGGAGAGCATCCCTCCAACATTATAAAAGAGTTAATGATTGCTTCATTATGCACCTGGTCCAGATGATGGAAGAGGACAGAGCAAAGAGGCTGAGTGTGGAAGCCCAATTAGTAGTCGGCAAGAATGGAACTTGGTTTATTCAATTCCTGACATTCACCTACATCAAGATGGAGGGGTTCAATGGGTAACCCTTGATGTTGCCCAGGTATCCAATAGAAAAGGTCATACTAATGGAAATGGCTAGGCAAATATTACTTGCATAGGAAGCATTTACAAAGAGAAACAAGAGACCAAATGTTATCTTTCCTATTTGCATTGGGTGGTACATGTGCCCAGATGTAGAAATGGCTAAGGATGCAGTAGGAGGGTTACAGTTGATGCATTTGCAGCCTTTCTCCCTAGCCAGGCAATATGATCCTTATAGAAGGATGGAGAACTTCATATATAAGAAACCTGTACATCAAGTACATTTAGAAGATTATTTGGTAGATTGCCTTGATGATGTGGAAGTATGAAGGAGGAGCTATCAAAGGCTCACATTAAAACAAATCCACACTTTAGATTACATACCGGTACCCCCGCAACTACATGAAGATGATGGGATGATCATGTCTTAAGAATACAAAGATAAGATGATATACAATAATACAATCTCCCCACCTGATTGGAGTCAGCTAGAGGAAACCTCACTAGACATGATAACATAGAGGGTCATACAATTGACCCAAGCATGGGTAGATGAGGAGGTTTCTGCACTCAAGGCCAAAGGGGTGGCCATAACTATTGATAAGAATAGAAAAAGACAGGAATTGGCAGAAGAAGATTATGATGATTTCCTGGAAGAAAAAAGACAAAATCTAGAAAAGAGAGCACAAGGAGCTTCATCCCAAGGAACCAAGAATAAGGGTATGGGTATTAGTGTCAAATTAACCCCAAAGTCTTCACCACAAAATGCACAAGCTTCAACCTCTGCTACAACAACATCCAAGCAACCTGAAGAGTAACCTGAGCATACAGTAGAGTCGGGCATCACATATGAGGATTTGGAAGAAAGTGAGGATGATAATGAGCCTCTAATAATAAAGAGGAGAAATAAAACTAAAGACATATTGGCGGGAACAAATGTTTGTAAATAGAAAAGAGGGCCACCACAAGTAATGAGGGGATCTACTAGCTGAGCACCTGATATCCTAATAAAAGGCCAAGGGGGTGAGGGAATAGCTAAAGCAGAAGCAATACATCAAGATATACAACATGATGTCCCTATACCTGCCATAATCAAATTCAAAATAGAATTAGAAAAGGAAGCTAGAGAAGAACAAAGAAAGAAAGAAAATGATTAATCATTGCCTCTAGATAAAATTGTAGACCTCACTGATGATGAGGTGGTAAAAGAGGCGACAGCTAGTCTGATGGAGACTCTAGTGAAAAATATTGCCATGACACCTCAGAATACTCCTAAAGCACAACAAAACATGGAGGTAGAGGAGGAAGAGGTTGTACTCTAGTAAAAGTGGCCAAAGATATAGGCCTAGACAAATTGATTAGCAAGGTCACTAGCCTCGCAGTAATTGATTTATCATATCAAGGGGGTGATAATGAAGATAAAGAATAGATGGAAATTAAGGATAATTCTTCTATGGATGCTACCATGGATAATGAAATGCATACTAATATACCTACACAACATGGGGTGCATGATATCTGTTTAATAGAAAAAGGGGGAAAATTGATGATGAGGTTGATTTGAGGGTTTGTGTTGATCCTCCTTTCTCCACTAAACATTCAAGGACATTCAATCGAGTAGAGAACTCTACTGCAGATCTCCTGTCACTTGGAACATAGGGGAAGATTGGAATTGTGTAATTTTGTTGTTTAATTAAGTCTAATTATGCTCAAAACCCTAATTTCATGAAATCATAAACAAACAGACAAATTACAGAAAATGATCGCACACAGAGATATCAAATGACAACCAAATATATACTAGAGTTTAGTGTGTAGAAAAGTCAGGGACTAATGAGTGGGCGCCCTAGTCCAGTGTACCAGTTTTCTTTAGGATCTAGGAATGTTGTCTGCAACCTATTCCTACTGTTTCAGAGATTTCACTATTGTAGGATCCAAAGGACTAATGAGCGGGCACCCAATTCCAAGCCCTAGTTTTCTTCTTAGATCTAAAATTCTATAGTCTGCACTGCTCTCCTGCAACTCCACTTCTTTCACTTCTGAAACCTATAACTTGCAATCACAGAAAAGTGGGTTTGGGGTTGTGGTGTTTAGAGGTTTTCCTCAGTCAAGCCTTAGAGAGATATTCAAGTCTTTTGAACATCATTTTTTAGATAAAGAGTGCATACCCCTACAGGATAGAGGCAAAATCCAAATGATAATTGATAGAAAACACAATTGATATCACCTTATAGTGAAGATCTCATGGAAGGAAGATGCTCTTTATGCCATGAGGAGATGGATACCAAATCTACAAATATAAACACAGTAACAACACAAAATACTGCTCTGCAACATGATGAATGCCTTGAATCACTTTCACATAAGCCACAAGTTCACAATGCCCATCCAATTTCCATCTAGTTTGTAAATGAATCACTAATCATGCTTATATATGTAACTACAAACCTTCCTGCTAAGAATTTCATAATTCAAACTTAGGATGTCAGCATAGGACCTAATAACGGTCATAAAACTAACACCTAAAAATAGGTCCTAACCTAAAATAGGACAGGACTAGGGAATGGGCACCCAAGTCCTCCCCCTATTTCAGGAAGGGTTTATCATAAGTGCACCCCCTAAGTCCCATTTTCCATGAAACCTCAAGGTTTTCTCACCACGATTTAAAATTATAATGCATGATGCCCTAAATGCAATTTAAGGACCCAGGAGCTAAACCTTAAGAGGGCAAATCACCCAAGGGGACATTTTCTAACATAACATTTAGCCCCCACTTTAATATATGTATAAACACAATGTCAATACATGCATTAAAGTACGATCAACAAACACAATAAACACGCCAAGCACGGAGAAGACATGCCAATCACAATGAAGACAATAACATGCATGCAAAACATGGAGAAGATAATTACAGTCACGCAAAACACAGAGAATATAACATTGAAGACATGCAAAACATAGTGAAGACAATGAATATAGTGAACACACTGATTATTTTCTTTTTCTCTTTCTCATATATATGAAATGCAAATGCAGGTGTAAGGAAAATAAACACACCACCCATAATGCAGGAGGGACCCATTGCCACTGGTTTGTAAACTACATATGGGGCAACAGATATGTATGTCGGTGCTTAAATATGTATATGCAAGCACCTTCCCAAAAAATCCAAAAGTTCTAAGTCCTTGGGCCTCCTCAGCATTTTCCAATTTCAACATCATTTTTTCTTCTGAGGAGGTCATCATCATCATATTTTTGGTTATCACCCTAATGTTTCTTGCGAGGGTCATCATATTTTCTGCCTGCATGATCTTTCATCGAGGTGATATTTTAACATCGGGTGATCTTAGATAAGATCATCCTGATGATGTTGCTGCAAGGTTCTAAGTATGACTCGATATTCATTGGGGTCATCATATTTGAATATCGGGTGATCTTTGTTAAGACCACCCTGATGTTATTTTATCACTTCATGTTTTCTTTATCACCCGATGTTGCTGACATCATATTTTTAGGAGGGTGATATTTGCCTGTTAGCATCACGATCTTTTCCAAGGGGGGTGATATTCTGAAATATCTGGTGATATTCCAACTATCACCTTTTCCCAGTATGATGGTGACGTCACCAAGGTCCGAGGGGATCATATTTCCAGCAGCGGTCATCTTACAAAGATCCCCGTGATATTGCAATATGACGGTGACATCATCAAGATTTCTGTGGACATGCAGGATTTTTATCGGAGACATTTGGTATTGGCTAAGCAGGAGGATCTTCCTCCGATGCATCAGGTTGTGCCAATCAAGGTGATTATCATGTGGGTGATATTGCAATATGATGCTGACGTTAGGGTGGTATTTTCATCGGGTGATGAGGTCCAGATATGCTTTCCCGTAGGGTGATATTTTCTACGGGATGATATTTCATATCAAGGTGATGTGAAATATTAGGGTGATATTTTGCATATCGAAGGATGTGTGCAGGGAGAGCCGTTGGCATGACTTTGGTCATCAGCATGTTAGGAATGTTTTGCTCTGATATGTTGGGTCCTCCTGATGAAGGATGTTCATTGGCAAGCTATGTGATGTCGGGAGGACAAGCAAGTGGTTTGCCGATGAGGAGGGTCTGGTTGATGGAAGATGATGAGGTTTATACTGGTGTCATCGGGAGAAAAAGCACTGACATCATATATGCTCATGGCCCAGTTTATAAAGTGTTGAGGGGGTTGCCGTGGGGTGCATGTGGGATAATTTGTTCCTACATGATTTGAAATATCAGGGTGATAAATCTTGGCGGGAAATGGTTGCGATGCACAGTATGATGTTTTTCCCAAGGCCGCGAGTTGGTATGCCATTAATGGTAGATGTTACAGGGTATGAGCAAAGATGTGGATAGATCTAGTATCCGATTGAAGATGTACATCCCTGGGCAGCGGTGCAAGGCTCGAAAAACTTTCCTGTCTCCTCTTCCACCTGCTGCATTGAATGTTTGAGCTCCATTTCCTCAGAATGAACTGTATCTGGTGGACTTTTGAGTCGCCCAATGATTAATGTTGAGTACCTACCTTGCTGTATATAGCAAGCTGTGTTGCTCATTTGTTGGTTGTTGAAGACCTAGGGCATTTTTGTGTAAATAACGAAAGACAGGGCATGATCCTAGTTGTTTTATCCCATTTTGGAGTTTATGTGTTGCAGCATGAATGTATTTTGCACATATGTTTAGTTTCAATGTTGATTTTATATGAGAAATGCTTCATTGCATGTGTTTTTCTACTTGTCTCCATTTGCTGCATGTTATTCTCCTTCTTCTAAATCTGGTTGCTAAGGGTTTCTTAGGTTCTAGGGTATGGTTTTCTATATCATATGTTTGATCTCTAGCTTCCATTCAAGGAGTGGATTAAATTGTTTTAAGTTGAGCATGGGGAAGGTTGCATGTTAGTAGGGATATCTGTAAGTAGAGGCAGCTAAATACCCATCCTTGGGTGATGTTTGTAAGGCAAGCATCAAGTCCAACCCCTTGAAACTTGAATGCTAGTTGTAAACCATCTGCTGTATACGTCTAGTTGACTCCTTGCCCAATGGATAGGCACCAGTCTGCTCCTGGGTCAGTAGTTATGAGCCAAAACCCCTTGTCTTGCATCCAAGACATTATGTCCACCCATTTCATCACTTCAACCTGTTAGTTGTAGGAGTAGGATTAGGAACCCCCTACATGCTCTCATACCCACCAGACAAATATGTCCAAGAATGTTGCCAACCTTGTGATCTACCATGCAGATCTTGGTCCAGACATGAGAGTATTTTGCCTATTGTTCTCAAGCTAAATCCATCAGTCATTGAGCAAGTCAAGGTCACATCTTTAGTTATAGGGACATCTCCTTTGGTGCGGTAGAACCAGAAGTGAAGGGGAGGAGCTCACACAACCTTCTGTATTAGTTGGCTGAATCTACATGTGCATAGGAACTGGCAAACCTTGATGTTGATTCAGAAGAAAAACCAACAAAATAGCGACTCTACTGGGGATGGATTGATGAAAAAAGAATTGTTATATTTTATCCATCCGAGTCACCAACAAAATGGTGACTCTGCTGGGGAGATCAATGTCATATCCATGAAAGTTTGAGTCTAAAAGATTGAAAAATTAGACCTGGAGGTGCTTTGTTGTAGCAAAGGAAAAAGTTGTATGTGTGACTCTGCTATGGGAGAACCCAAAAAGAAAGAAATCAATTTGCAGCTTCAGCCTGTTTGAAGCTCATTCCTCTACCAAGGAGGTGGCGACTCTGTTGAATGAACCTATCAGCAGCTGCAACATATCTAGGTATTTGTACAAGTTTTGGAAAAGTTCCCTATTTGGTGAAATAGCACTGGTTAAAAGGGAAACATTGGTGAAAGTAGAGCTTGCATGCTTTTGTTAGAACCTACTCTGTATTTCAAAAGGGCATGCAATATTATTCAAAAGACTCATATAGAGGACTTTAGGCAGGTTGAAATAGCAGTTTGTATTTTAAGGGCCTAAGGTCATATTGTGATTGAAAATCTGAGTAGAGAAGAGGGTTGCAAAAGCATAAAAAGATGTATTGTCAGCCCGTGCACCCTTGTGAGGTGTCAAATGCAATAATGTATAGTGGTCAGTACCAACCATGTAATAAAAGAAGTTTCAACATAGATAGATATAAGCCCATAAATTTTAGTGGCATTTGTGGCTATCCAAATGCTTTTCCATCTAAAATCAGAAAGTATTTGCCTAAATTCAATGGTGCAAAGGATAAATCATCTGAAAAACACTTGCAACAATTTATAAATGTTGTAGATGATTGTGAGATTGACCATGAAGATGTAGTTATGAGATTATTTGTTCAATCTCTAGATGAAGATGCAAGGGACTAGTTCTTCTACCTTCCAGCTTACTCTGTCAGCTCTTGGCAAGAATTTAAATCTACATTTCTAGAACAATATGGTGAAAGAATTTCTGAATATGCAATCATTAGTGTCTTTATGTACATCCATATTGAAGAAGATGAGTTGATCCCAGCCTTTAACCTCAGGTTTATGAAGGCATTGAACAGAATACCAGAATGTATGAGACCTAATGATGCATTGTGCCTAGTTGTCTATTTGGGAGCATTTGATAAGAAAATGAGTTATAGATTGAGAGATAAGGAGCCCACCACATTGCATCAAGCACATCAGTTTGCAATTGACATTGAAAATAATTGGAGGTATGGAATACGAAAGGGTTATTTTTCTGTAAAATTTTGTTGTCTTGTAGCCCCCAATGCTAATGAAAGATTTAATTCAGGTGTTGACAATGAATGTCAAAGCACTTACACCCCTACTGTCTCAGTTTTTGCATCATCCCAAGTTGATGATGCCTCTTCTATGGAGGAGGATGTTCTGATTTGTCTAGCAAATGAAGTTGAAAATAATGATTTTTCAAGTGATATTTACATGCTAGTCCTCATCAAAGAACCTTCATGTTTAAATGATCCAGTTGTGCAAAGTTGCGATCATGTGGATCAACAGTCAATATCAGTTTCATCAGGAAGTGTCAGAGGGCTGGAAAGTGATGTAGATAGTTCAACTTCAGAGTACATTGAAGTAGCAGAAATTTTGTATGTGGGGCAGTCAGAGATTAAAGATGATATCCATGATCAATTCATGGATCAGGTTTGTTCTTCTTATGACTTTAGATCTGATAATACTGAAGAGGAATTGTATTGTCATGAAGAAGAAGCAGAGGCCTTCGCAGTGAGTGTTAATGCCCTTTATGATGAGCCTACAAATGTCATTGATGTTGTGAGTCATGACCCACATTGGTGCAGGACTAACCCTCTATTTGATGATGATTATATGGATTTGCGAATTATGGATGATAGATGTTCATCATCAGTTGATTCAGACATGTGCAATTTTGGATGTACAGATCAGGTTTTGTTATCATTATCCATAAGTGATATAAGTGATGATGAGGGTCTCATTTATTTTGAATGTCTTCAGTTTTTGGATCAGCTGGAAGAATGCCTAGCAGTCTGCAACAGCCAGGTAGATGATAAGGAGTGCCAAGAGCAGCATGATGTATTATTTGAGGGATATAACATACATATGTTACCTATTGTTGAGAAGTATTATAATATGTATGGTTATATGTCTAATTTTGAAATCCAGAGTGACAGAGGCGATACTGCAAGTGGCCAATTTTCAAAAATGGTGAAGCATGTAATTCATAAGATCAGCATGTGGGTAGATTGTTTTAATTTTTTTAGCCATGGTTGGGATTATTCGGTTTGGAATCAGGCATTTGACAGGATAAAGTTGTGGTTCTTCCTTTTTGGTTGCCCAGGGCCGCCAAAATGATGTTTTAAAAATCTAATTCGTGATGCAGGTTGGTCTAAGTTTGACTCTATGCCCAATTGATAAGGGACTGGTCTGCATCCCAAAGATCTGAGGTTCTCACCATGCCTACAAGAGGCATGCATCCCCAGATAGAGCCTGTGTTGGTGCTTAAATATGTATATGCAAGCACCTTCCCAAAAAATCCAAAAGTTCTAAGTCCTTGGGCCTCCTCAGCATTTTTCAACTTCAACATCATTTTTTCTTCCAAGGAGGTCATCATCATCATATTTCTGGTTATCACCCTAATATTTCTTGCGAGGGTCATCATATTTTCTGCCTGCATGATCTTTCGCCAGGGTGATATTTTAACATCAGGTGATCTTAGATAAGATCATCTTGATGATGTTGCTGCAAGGTTCTAAGTATGACCCGATATTCATCGGGGTCATCATATTTGAATATCGGGTGATCTTTGTTAAGATCACCTCGATGTTATTTTATCACTTCATGTTTGCTTTATCACCCGATACTGCTGACGTCATATTTTTAGGAGGGTGATATTTGCCTATCAGCATCACGATCTTTTTTGAGGGGGGTGATATTCTAAAATATCTGGTGATCTTCCGACTATCACCTTTTCCCAGTATGATGGTGACATCATCAAGGTTCGAGGGTATCATATTTTCCAGCAGCAGTCATCTTACAAAGATCCCCCTGATATTGCAATATGACGGTGACGTCATCAGGATTTTTGTGGACATGCAGGATTTTCATTTGCCAGACATTTGGTATCGGCTAAGCAGGAGGATCTTCCTCCGATGCATCAGGTTGTGCTGATGAAGGCGATTATCATGCGGGTGATATTGCAATATGATGCTGACGTTAGGGTGGTATTTTCATCAGGTGATGAGGTCCGGATATGCTTTCCGTAGGGTGATATTTCATATTAGGGTGATGTGAAATATCAAGGTGATATTTTGCATATCGGAGGATGTGTGCAAGGAGAGCCGTCGACATGACTTTGGTCATCGACGTGTTAGGAATGTGTCGCTCTGATATGTTGGGTCCTCCCAATGAAGGATGTTCATCGGAAAGATATGTGATGTCGGGAGGACAAGCAAGTGGTTTGCCAATGAGGAGGGTCTGGCTAATGGAAGATGATGAGGTTTATACTGGTGTCATCGAGAGCAAAAGCACCGACATCATATATGCTCATGGCCCAGTATATAAAGTGTTGAGAGGGTTGCCGTGGGGTGCATGTGGGATAATTTGTTCCTACATGATTTGAAATATCAGGGTGATAAATCTTGGTGAGAAATGGTTGCAATGCACAGTATGATGTTTTTCCCAAGGCCGCGAGTTGGTATGCCATTAATGGCGGATGTTACAGGGTATGAGCGAATATGTGGACAGATCTAGTACCCGATTGAAGATGTACATCCCCGGGTGGTGGCGCAAGGCTCGAGAACCTTTCCCTGTCTCCTCTTCCACCTATTGCATTGAATGTTTGAGTGCCATTTCCTCAGAATGAACTGTATCTGGCAGACTTTTGAGTCACCCAGTGATTAATGTTGAGTACCTGGCTTGCTGTATATAGCAAGCTATGTTGCTCATTTGTTGGTTGTTGAAGACCTAGGGTATTTTTGTGTAAATAATGAAAGACAAGGCATGATCCTGGTCATTTTATCCCATTTTGGAGTTTATGTGTTGCAGCATGAATGTATTTTGCACATATGTTTAGTTTCAATGTTGATTTTATATGAGAAATGCTTCATTGCATGTGTTTATCTGCTTGTCTCCATTTGTTGCATGTTATTCTTCTTCTTCTAAATCTAGTTGCTAAGGGTTTCTTAGGTTCTAGGGTATGGTTTTCTGTATCACATGTTTGATCTCTAACTTCCATTCAAGGAGTGGATTAAATTGTTTTAGGTTGAGCATGGGGAAGGTTGCATGTCAACAGGGATATCTGTAAGTAGAGGCAGTTAAATACCCATCCTTGGGTGATGTTTGTAAGGCAAGCATCAAGTCCAACCCCTTGAAACTTGAATGCTAGTTGTAAACCATCTGCTATATACGTCTAGTTGACTCCTTGCCCAATGGATAGGCACCAGTTTGCTCCTGGGTTAGTAGTTATGAGCCAAAACCCCTTGTCTTGCATCCAAGACATTATGTCTAGCCATTTCATCACTTCAACCTATTAGTTGTAGGAGTAGGATTAGGAACCCCCTGCATGCTCTCATACCCACCAGACAAATATGTCCAAGAATTTTGCCAACCTTGTGATCTACCATGCAGATCTTGGTCCAGACATGAGAGTATTCTGCTTATTGATGTCAAGCTAAATCTATCAGTCATTGAGCAAGTCAAGGTCACATCTTTAGTTATAAGGACACCCCCCTTGGTGCGGCAGAACCAGAAGTGAAGGGGAGGAGCTCACGTAACCTCCTGTATTAGTTGGCTGAATATGCACGTGCATAGGAACTGGCAAACCCTGATGTTGATTCAGAAGAAAAACCAACAATGTAAAACAAATCTCAGAGTGTAGGAGGGACTCATCGCCACCAGTCTTTAAGACTGCAGTTGAGAACAAATATGCCATACAAATCAAGCATGCCCTACAAATCCCAAAGCATAGGAGGGACTCATTGCCACCAGTCTTTAAACTATGCTTGGGAACAAGCACACCATACACACACACATGGTAGACAAGCGATGGAGTGTACCTATTTCTAGGTTCATCACCATCTTAGGTACATTATAGGCACACACCGATGATTGGGCTTCACCACAACAATTGCCAAAGACACGCTTAAGGGTTAGGATAGTCTCAGATTTTCTCCTTGCCTACTCAGAGGACTTTTTTAAAATGACAAGATTGTGCAATCTCCTCAAGAAATACACCATCCCCGCCTCACTTAGAGGGCTTAAAATAAAAAGGATATGCACAAGATCTTGCCTCCATAGAGGGCTTAAGTGATTGCTGTAGATTTCAAGCTTTACAAACACACTTTGCTAGCATCTAAATCAGACAACTTACCTTATATATGCCCCCACCTTAAGGTGGTTGATATCACATATTGATATCAAGCATGTTAAGGTAGGAAGAAAACACACAAGGGAACATGAGCTCTTGCAAAGCGCATGCCCCCTGGAGGTGACATGTTCTTTATGATTACCAAATGTTCCCACAAACACACAATTTCCTGCAAGAAAAGGAGTTAGCATCCATGATAAACAATAATGCATGTAATCATTCACATAGAGAGCTGAGGTTATACTATGGATTTGGAGACTGGGTATAATTGTGGGGCTATACCGTAGAAATTTCAAAAATTGAGTGTAACCAGGGCAAGATTCAAAGATAAACAAAGTGCATGGAGCAATAGTATTGTTATGGTTTGTAAGTGCGATAAGACAACATCAAGATCACATGGAGTGATTCTACTAGCTAAGCATCAGATAATATATAACAACCCCATCATCATTTATGGACTTGGTCCATTTTTTGATTTCTTGTTGAAGGGACACTAGGTCCGTATCAGTCTAATAAGTTTTTCGTCATCCACCCACTAAATAGAAACACTAGAAAAAGGGAGACAATAAATCAAGAGAGGAGAAACAAGTGCCTTAGGGACATTCATGTAGGAGGGTGCCCAAGTCACCAACTGTAACGCCATGTCAATAAGACACAACACACAACAATGAAAATAGAGGAGAAGCAATATAGAAGAATGATTATACAAATAGAGGAAAGGTAACAACAGAGGTGGTCTCCCAATATCCTTGACCTTACAAGAGTATTAAGGGTCATCCTAGGAGGCCTAAACAACACATAACACATCATGGAGGAAACACAACATGGAGGGGAGGGTTAGAAATACTTACCTGATACCTCCCAATGCTCATAATATAAAAATCTAGGAGGCCACCCTTGAGAGCAACTATAATATGTGTTGCAATGAGTGTGGCTTAGGGAGGGAGAAGTACACTTATTCACTATCTTCTTAGAAGGTGGAAGAAGTAATTTGTCTGTAGTGATCTCGACATCCATCCATAAGGGATTTAATGTGAGAGACCTTTCCTCATCCACTAATGTTGAATCTTTTGAAGAGGGAGCATAGGAATGAAGGGAAGTTAAAGTGTTGTGAGGATTAATGTTTGTATCTTTATTGATGTTCCAAGAATATGCAACCAAGGGAGAGGTAGTCAATGTCTTTATATCCTTAGTGCTATCCAACTTACTTGAATATTCAACCAAAGGAGGAAGATTAATGGTCTTCCCTTCCTTAGTGATATCCAAGGTATGTGAATAATCAACTAAAGGAGGAAGGTCGATGAGAGTATCCATAGAGGCTTCATGCACTATGGTAAGGATAGAAGTTTTAGTATTGTTAAAGGAATGCTCATTATCTATCCATGGAATGTTCTTTGTTAGAAGGGGTTCTTCATTCACAAATGCTTCATCTTGGCCAGAGAGAGCATTGGAATGAAGATATGATGGTATGATGTTAAGGGATGTGTCAATGAATTCATCTTCTTGCACCAAAGTGTCCTGATAAGTAGGAGCAACTTTAGGAGAGAGATCATAAGGTAGCATTAAGTTCTCATCACATGTATTAGCAATACCAGGTGTAGATGAATGCTCAATAGAGATAATGTCATCTAGGGATTTATCTAACATATTGAAGTCATCACTACTAAATGTATTATTGGCTATAAATTTAGTGAGATCATCTATTATCGTAGGATATATTCCCATGAGACTTGTGAAACTATCAAAATCAAAATATAGCAAAGGATTTCAAATGTGGAACACATAGAAATATCAACATGATATATGCATGCTATTTATTTCAGGACTTGAGGATATTCATGAGTAAATTTTGAAAAATTATCAATGTTTATGATGTATACAAACAAATCTAGCAAGAAGGAGGAGGGGCAATTACCCCTAACCTCTACCAAAGATCTTCAAAAGTGTACTTTTTTTTGGATTGAGAATCAAACACAAATATTATTCAAAAAATAGATACCAATTTTTACAAAAAGGTTATAGATGCCTTAGGAATGCTACTTACATCAATCCAAAACTTGTTTCATTCTAATATATCCACAATTTTAAATATTAAAAACTATAACATATACTAGAAAGAGTTCAACTTATCATCAAGAAATGCTGTGTCAAAAAGAATCCTTTTGTTATGTTTTCAATTTTGTTTCAGCCTTTCTAATTTAAAATCCATCTTATTGTTCTCCATTAGCTTCAATTCTAGCAGTCTGATCTGCATCCATTTCTCTGCCTTCTATATCCCCTCCATCCTCTACCTCTGGTATGATCTAATCAACCACCTGAGAGTCTTCTACACCTTTAATGTATTGGTAAAACCATCCTTGACTGTCATCTAGTTCAGTCCCCTGCCTGGAGCTGTCCAATTCCACTATTTTAAACTCAAGCCTCAGGTCATCAAACCAATTACCTTCATTTTCCCAAACATGTTGCCTGTTAGTATTGTTCTCAAAGGAGTCTATTCTAGGAAAAGTTCCAATTCTTGGTGAAATATTCAACTATTCTGAATTCAAACTATAGTTCTACCCAGAATTTTCCAGCTGCTTGTAGAGGTCACTCTTTGCCTTCTCCAACCACCTTAATTCACTGTAAATATTTTGAAAATTGGTGTAGGAGTTGAAGAAGCTTTCCACAAATTTCCTTGGTCTCTTAGCATAGAAGTCAGTCTCTTTAATATCCTCCTTATAAACCATTATGCCTATTTCTACTAGCTCTTTGAACCTGCCAAGAGAAAGTTCCATTGAAACC
This sequence comes from Cunninghamia lanceolata, assembly GCA_027924645.1. Classification (NCBI taxonomy): domain Eukaryota; kingdom Viridiplantae; phylum Streptophyta; class Pinopsida; order Cupressales; family Cupressaceae; genus Cunninghamia; species Cunninghamia lanceolata. The sequence goes on from BSBN01000030.1 coordinate 2,498,174, forward strand.
ATGACCTGTTCAAAGAAATTAAACATTGTGAGATCCCAGAGAATCCCAGTGAGTCCTCTTTCCTTACCAAGAAATCTTTCTTCATTTCTTTTCCTCCATAGAAACCATAATATTTCAATAGACATTATGAACCAAAAATAATTATTGTCTAACTTAAGACCATTGATTTGACCACACAATATTTCTTTCTTTATTTCATTGATAGACATTGACCATTTATCTATGTTACCCATAAAAAAGACCAGACATATTTGGCATAAAGACATTGAAAGAAAATATGATTCACAGTTTCAAGATCTCCACACAAAGGATAGACTATAGACTCAGGATCCAAACTTAACTTGTTCAAAATAAGTAACCATTTGAAAGAGGCTTTTTTTGGTTTAAGAATTCTAGACCACAACAAGTTAAAGACTTTATTTAGATCAACATTTGAAAAGGAGTCAGCCCAGGAGAGTTGGATGTGATGGAATATGTCCATTGTGTTTGTCAACATCTTATATATTAGCTTTGGTTTTGATTGAACAAATGGAGTCCCATCCTTCCAAGTTAACATTGCCATCTTCTCTTCACTTTCTACTATAGTTTTGTAGTTTAGATTGGTAAATAGTGCTTTATTAATAGTAGAAAAGGTTCTAAAAAAATTCTTGTTTAAGTTATATTAGCTCTGGATTTGATACCAACTTTTTGGCTGGCCTTGCATAAATAGGTCTACAAGAGACCTTAGACCCCTGTCATTACATTTTCTTGCTGAGCAACCTTGCAAAAGAGCTAGAGGCTTGCCTTTGTGGAGAATGTTCCAACAAATAGACCTTAGATTCCAAATTTCTCCTTTATCCCAATGAACAGCTTCTCTGTCCAGACTAAGAGGCTTAACCAGTCCCCATGCTTTCCAAATACTAGCAAATATAGCAGACCCTCCTGGTTTAGAAAGAGTGTCCCCAAGCAATGCATCATATAAGCCTAATCTTCCCCAGTTTTTCTTTTTTGTCGAAACAGAGTTATCGATATTGTACCTAATCAAGACTTTCTAGGGTTCAACCCCTTCTATAGCATTGGTGATCCATTTAGATGCAAGGGCCATGCCTTGGATCTTTAAGTTTTTCAAGCCAAGGCCACCAAGTTCTTTGCAGACACAACACCAATCCCATTTAACAAGATGCTTTTTAGGAGTCCCTTTACCATCAGACCATAAGAATTCCCTGATCAGTTTGTGGATGATATCAAACTGGTAGTTAGAAAACAACCATATAGATGAATAAAAAACTGAGTATGCAGAGAGAATTTTTTGGCACACTTGTTGTCTCCCTACCAAAGATAGGTGCATCTTATTCCAATTCTTTAATTTCCTCTCAATTTTTGTAAAAATCCATTGCCACATAGATCTAAGAGTTGGATTCACAACAAAAGGTATTCCAAGAATCTTACTTGCATTGAAGGTCCTCCCCACTACCATTTGTCCCTCTTAAACCAATTGGGGATAGCCTCATGCCAAGACGAGAAGACAGATTTAGGAAAAGAGATTTTAGCTCCTGAAGCCAGGCAGAAGATGTCCAATCTTATTTCCAGATTCTCCATTTCTTCTTTTTCTACTCTAGGAAAGAGGGTAGTGTCATCTGCAAATTGCACATTAAGAAGCTTATCCCCATTAGGCAGGGATATCCCCTTGAGCTCCCCTACTATTAAATCAGATCTTAAGATAAAGTGAAGAGCTTCTGAAGCAATAACAAATAGGGAGGGAGCAAGAGGACACCCCTGCCTAATAGACCTCCCCATCTTAAAAGGGGTAGAGAGTTCTCCATTCACTTCTAACTGGGCAGTAGCATCCTCAAACAACACCTTAACCATATTTATAAAGGATTCTGGAAATTTCATTACACTAAGCATCCTTATAATAAATGACCAGTCTACTCTATCATAAGCCTTCTCAAAATCTAAGAGGAGAATTCCTGCCCTTTGATTAGACTCCTTTGCCTAGTGAAGGGCCTCCCAGCTTGTAATTAGATTCTCTAATATATATCTACCTTTGATGAAACCAGTTTGGGTGGGGCTAATGATTTTAGGAAGGATATCTCTGAATCTTAAGGCTAGCACTTTTTCTAACACTTTATATGATACATTTAGGAGAGTAATAGGTCTCTAATTTTTTATTTATGTTCTATCTCCCTCTTTTGGAAGGAGCTTTATAATCCCTCTATTTATTTCTTCTCCCAGAGTCCCTTTCTCTATGGCTTTAGAGTATACCTCCAGAAGATCATCTGTAATCCATTCAATATTCTCCTTATAAAAATCTACTAGAAGTCCATCTTCCCCTGGGGATTTATTATTACTCATAGATCTAATGGCCATCTTGATCTCCTCTTTGTCTATTCTTTTACTAAGTTTCTCTTTCATCTCATCGTTCACTTTAGTCTTGCATATCCTGTTGCACAGATTTTGAGCTTCTTGGCAACCCTCTTTATTATCCTCTACTTTGAAAAGAATTTCATAGAATTTTCTAAATTCTACTATTTGTTCTTGAGAGGATAAAACTACCCCATTCTCCACTATTATATCTTCTCCTTAATATTTTTTTTGTTTCAGTAAGTTGAAAAAGTATTTTGATCCCTTATCCCCATCTTGGATCCAGTTAAGCTTGGCTCTGACTCTAGCACCTTGGGCTTTTCTTATCTGGACTTTCTTTAGTTTGTGTTTAATGTCTCCCATTTGAAAGTTCAAATCCTTATCCAATGGATCATTCTGTAATTTCTCTTCTACCTGAAGGAATTTTTCTTGTAGCATTAACTCTTCTCTTTTCCTATCTAGAACATATTTTTTCCCCACAATTTGAAACTCAGATTTACAAGCTTCAGTGAGGTTTACCCAATATCTTCTACAATCTTGGCCTCCATGAATCTTTTTACATATATTTATGAGGGTATTGATTCCACAATTGCAATCCTCATCTCTTAAAAGCTCACAGTTTAGTTTGAACAAGGAAGCCTTGCCCTTCTTAATACTTTGTTCTTGATTTTTTACTTCTACTACCATTTTAATCTGATGATGGTCTAATAGAGGATTAGGGACAACTTGAACACTATTTGAGTTTTTTCTTTGCAGGACAAAGAAGAAATCCTTGTTCACATAGAACCTATCAAGTCTACAGAAAATTCTTTTGTTTGTGCTTTGACAGTTTGACCAAGTAAACCAAATGCCTTTACTATCTCTTTTTCCTCTCTCTAAGGGATCAACCAAATTGAGTGATTTTTAAAATCTTAACCAAAAGAAATTTTCATTACCTTTCCATTCTAGAGGTTTTCCTCCCTTTTTATCTTCTGAAAGCTCTATCATATTGAAATCCCCCCCAAAGACCCAATGGAACTTTGGGAGACCAGAAGCCATCTAGTTCCACAATTCAGATCTATTCATATAGTCATTAGGGGCATAAATGGAGCAAAAACCTATATCTGCCCCCACAACATTCAGGGTAATCCAAACACATTTGTTGCAAGGGGAGTGGCCAAATCCTTTTAGGTATTTCTCTAACTTCCTACTCAATAGAATAGCATTTCCCCCTCTTCCCTTGTCATGATTTGAGGTAAAAGTAATAGACTCTTTCCAAACAAACCTTAATGTATTTTGCAATCTGAATCCAACTGCTTTTATTTCTTGAATGAATAATAAATCTAGTTCCTTATTTTTGTTGCAAAAATATCTCAAAACATATTTTCTATCAGGAGATTCCATCCCCCTTACATTTCAACTACAACAATGTATGTTCTTCATTACCCTAGAGATTGGGGGAGCCAGAAGCCTCTTCAAGGCTTAGAGTTGTCCACCAAATAATTTTGGATGGACTCATTTTTACCTTTTTTGCCAGGCTTAATGATACTAACATTCCTACTCAGATTTTTTCTTTTTTTACCTTCCTCAACAAAAATTAAGGTGCTCCGCTTGAGGATAATCTATTCTAACCTAATAGGGTCTATTTCTTTCTTCCTCAAAAATTCCTCTTTGAGTTTAACTAAATTTTGCCTTTTTTCTACAACTTCCCTAATCTTGTCTAGGGCCAATTGATGTGCATTTTTCTTTCTAACTCAGATAAACCCATTATTTGAATTGTATCCCATTTGCAAAGCTCCTTTAGGGACTTCAAGGTCTATATGGGGAAGATTATTTTCCTTTTGAATCTCTACAGGGCAAGGCATAGGGGTGTCTACAATCTGAGAGTCAAGGGCAAGATCCACATCCATCCATCCCTCAAACATTCCATCTCCTAAGGAGAAGGAGCTTAAAGTTCCATCTTGAGTACTATCAGAATCTTCACTATCATCTTGAAACCCCTCCACTGGTTTAGAGTCTAAGCCCTCATCTGAAGATAGAGAGTTACTCATGTTTTTGTCCAAGGATAAGGATTTGAGCTCATGACCATTTGTAGCATTCAAATTATTCTTGTTTATAGAATCATCTTTTCTTTTAGTTGTCTCTTCAGTTTTATTATTTTGTGCATGGCCAGAAATACCCTCCTTAGGGTTCAAATAAACAACATTCTGTTTGCTATATGAAACACCCATTTTTTCCTTTGTTAGGGATTCTACTAATTGAAGGACAGTCTTTTTTTTGGTGCCTATCTTGTTTACACATGAAGCATGAATTTAACCACCCCAAACTTATCAATTCACAGAGGAATTTTTTTCTTTCCAAATGATCTCCAAAATTTCTAGAATTTGCACTCTTGTATCAAATGAGACCAGCATCCTTGCATCCAGATGGGGAAGTGTGGACTTTGTTTCATCAATTTTAAAGATTTTTCCAAATGGCTCAAAGATTTAGGGCAAAAAGCACCAAAATTGTATTGGGACATTTTTAAGAAGGATCCATCTTGGGATTGAACAAAATCTAATCTCTCTATGTGGTATATCTGGCTTCCATGGGAATGCCTTAAACAGGGCCAGACCAATATTCCACAAGTCCTTTTCTATTACTCTCTTTTGCATAGCATGGGATTTGAAAAATATGAAAAAAATGAAAAAAATTCCTAGTTGAATCATTCTACAGAAAGAGAAATGGATACCAAGTTTTCTTGCCCACACAGTCGTTAACTAGTTATCAAAGAATCGTCTCGAGGGTAGTTTATCACTATTTACACATGTAAAGAAAATGTCAATGTTCATCAATCTAGATTCTTCTTTTTTAACTTCTAACCCTAGTTCATCATTTGGAATTAAAGAAATCTTCCTTTGTAAGGAATGAGGCTCACCTAGTCCTCTGGCCACAGAGCTGCCAATCCCTCCTCCTTCTTAGGGGCATCCACTGACTCCTCTGACATCATCAAAGACTTTAAACATTAAATCTTTTGGGACCTCCAAGGCATCCTCCACATTGACAATATCTTTAAATGATTTTCCATTACCTTTCCCTTGTAGGTTAACACCCTCTGTATTAATTTCCATGACATTTATGAAGTCTAATCTGCATTCAATATTCATACTTTCACATCCACTTCAACACCCACTCTCTAGACTGACTCAGATGACATAAAGGCCAAGGTGGGAACTAGTACGGACACAGTTTTGAATTCAAAAAGAACAACAAAAAAAGGAACATACACAAAAAACACCAAATGATCCTAATCCAATCCAAATCAAAAGTCCTACAATGCTTGCTAATTTATGATTCAACAAGACAAAGAAAATGAATGATTTCTTAGCAAGAGGAGAAGACCCAATCGGGAAGCACATGGAGGATTTACAGAGAAACCCTCATGCAACCCCTAGGCACTCCCCGTCCTAAAAAGGGATGTGTCAATGAATTCATCTTCTTGCACCAAAGTGTCCTCATAAGTAGGAGCAACTTTAGGAGAGAGATCATAAGGTAGCATTAAGTTGTCATCACATGTATTAGCAATAGGAGGTGTAGATGAATGTTCAATAGAGATAATGTCATCTAGGGCTTTATCTAACATATTGAAGTCATCACTACTAAATGTATTATTGGCTATAAATTTAATGAGATCATCTAATATCGTAGGATATATTCCCATGAGACTTGTGAAACTATCAAAATTAGAAATATAGAAAAGGATTTCAAATGTGGAACACATAGAAATATCAACATCATATATGCATGCTATTTGTTTTAGAACTTGAGGATATTCATGAGTAATTTTGAAAAATGATCAATGTCTATGATATATACAAACAAATCTAGCAAGAAGGAGGGGCAATTACCCCTAACCTCTACCAGAGATCTTCAAAAGTGTCCTTTGCAAGAGCCTTTGTGAAAATATATGTAATCTGATCCTTTGTTGGAACATATTCCAACTTTACTTCCTTATCTGCAACCTTCTCTCTCAAAAAGTGATACCTGATTGCTATATGCTTGGTTCTAGAGTTCATTACTGGATTCTTGGAAATATTGATAGCACTTGTATTATCACACAAAATAGGACTAGGCTCATCATACAATACCTTGATATCCTTCAGGGTTTGTTTCATCCACAATACTTGTGTAGAGTAGGATGTTGTTGCAATATACTTTGCCTCTACAATTGATAATGATATTGAATCTTGCTTCTTTCTCTACCATGAAACCAATTTGCTTCCTAAAAAGAAAGCACCACCACTTGTACTTCTTCTATCATCAACACAGCCAGCCCAATCAGCATCACTATAGGTACTCAGATCAAAATCATTATCTTTTGGATACCATAAGCCATAAACTGGATTTCCTTTCAAGTATATGAATATTCTTTTCATTGCCTTCTCATGTGTTTTCTTAGGATTAGCTTGATATTTGGCAACCACACATATTGCATGCATAATATTAGGCCTAGAAGTAGTAAAGTACAACAATCCTCTAATCATGGATCTATAGGAAGTCTAATTAACCTCCAGAGATCCATCATCCTTACTCAAGTGACATCCAATGAACCTAGGGGTACTCACTGGTTCTGAATCCTCCATACCAAACTTCTTCAGCATCTCTCTAACATACTTAGCCTAAGAAATAAAGATACCAGCATCTAACTGAGCAATTTGAAGTCTAAGAAAGAAAGACATTTCACCAATCATAGACATCTCAAACTCTTTTTGCATCTCCTCTGCAAACCTCTTACACATATCATCATCTCCACCAAAGATGATATCATCAACATATACTGCAACTATCAATAACATGTCTCCTTCTTCCTTGATATAAAGATTGCTATCTGTAGTACCTTTCTTGAAGCCTTGCTAAAGTAAGTACTTATCCAATCTAGCATACCAAGCCCTAGGTGCTTGTTTGAGACAATACAAAGCTTTCTTGAGTCTGCAAACTATGTCTGAATCTTTTGATATTTGAAAACCATCTCGTTTCTTAATGTAGACTTCCTCCTCTAGATAACCATTCAAAATTGTTGACTTGACATCCATCTGATAGACCTTGAAGTTCTTGTGATTAGCAAGAGAAATAAACATCCTAATTGCTTCCATCCTAGCTACTAGAGCAAAAGTCTCCTCAAAATCAATGTCTTCAACTTGTGAATATCCTTTACATAACAATCTTGCTTTTTTCCTCACAACCTCACCTTCTTCATTCAGCTTGTTCTAGAACACCCACTTTGTTCTTATGATATTCTTATTGGCTAGTCTAGGAACCAATTCCCAAGTCTGATTCTTCTCTATCTGATTCAATTCTTCTTCCATTGCTTTTATCCATTCATCATCTTTGCTAGCATCAGTAAAGGTTTTGGGTTCTACATTTGATAATAAGCATAGATTTACCTGCTCATGTAACTTAGCAAACCTTCTCCTAGTTTGCACACCTTCATTCTTATCTCCAATGATTTGATATGTTGAATGGTTTTTCTAAACATACTTTGTTGGAGTCTTGGGTATCTGCTCTAAATATTGTTTCTTTTCTTCTTTCTCTTCTTCTTTTTCATCTTTAATGCATGGAAAGATATCATATATGGAGTCCTCTGATTCATGAGATCTGATACAAGTCTTCATCTACTTTGACATTTGTACTTTCAATCATCTTTCCAAATCTCTTGTTGTAGCATCTATAGGCCTTGCTTCTAGTTGAGTAACCAAGAAAGATCCCTTCATCACTTCTTGACTCAAACTTTTCTAGGTCTTCTTCATCTCTTTTGAAATAACATTTGCTACCAAAGATCCTAAAGTATCTAACAATGAGAGGTCTTCCATACCATAGCTCATAAGGAATTTTAGTGCTATTGACCCTCAGTTGTACTCTACTAGTTAGATAGACAATAATGTGAACTTCTTCCTTCCAATACAAGTCAGGCAGATCTGCATCTTTCAACATTGCCCTAGCTATCTCTTGCACAGTCCTATTCTTCCTTTCCACTACCCCATTTTGTTGAGGAGTCCTAGGAGCCGACAGGTGTCTTTTAATACCATGATCTTCACAAAACTTTTCAAATTCATTTGAAGTAAACTCACCTTCTCTATTAGACCTTAAACATTTGATCTTAGAATCCATTTCATTTTCAACCATAGCTTTGAAAACTTTAAACTTATCAAGGGCATCTAATTTTTCTCTTAAGAAAGTAACCCAAGTCATTCTAGAAAAGTAATCGATAAGTATCATGAAAAACCTTTCACCTTGTTGACTCTTTACTCTTGAGGGCCACATAAGTCAGTATGAATCAACTCCAATAGCACTGAAGAAGAGTACTCCTTTCTCTTGAAATTTATCTTTGTCTACTTTCTCAATTGATATTCCTTGCATAATGTGTTTGCAGGCTTGGTTATCTTGGGCATGTCTCTCACTGCATGAGTAGAGCTGATCCTTACCATATTATCAACATTGTTGTGTCCCATTCTTTTGTGCCATAGCTAACATTCACTGGATTGAGCCAATAAGCATGTTCTTCCATTTACCTCCTTCAAATGATAAATATCACCATATAACTTAATACCTTCTGCAACTAGTTTTTTGGACCTTGCCTTCCTAATTTCACAACCTTTGGCATGAAAGGTAAGATTGTAACCTTTGTTGCACATTTGATTGACACTGAGAAGATTGTGCTTTAGCCCTTTAACATAGAGGACATCCTTGGTCCTGTTCTTCCCATCAATAGTTATAGCACCCTTTCCATAGATTTGGGATGATTCATCACCACCAAACATGACAGCTCCACCATTCCAATTTTCAAGGTTGATAAAATTCTCCTTATCACCAGTCATATGATTGGAGAAACCATTGTCAATAACCCAATATTTGGTTTCTTCTCTTGCATGAAAGGCAGCCCATACAACCATTGATCTATCATTGTTTTGGTCAACTTGCAATGCATCAGTCTCTTTACTTTCTCCAACATCATCCTTTTTGTTACCAATATTCAAGGCCATGAAAAGTGTTTCATCATTTGAGTCATCATGATCCTCATCTTCTAAATAACAACTACCCTCTATGGAATACAGACTCCTTTTGAACTTGTCGTTTTTGTTACCTCCCCTTGATTCTTTAAGAGGATATTTAGAAGTAAAGTACCAACCTTTCCACAATTGAAACATTTGAAAGGTAACTTACCTTTGTATTTTCTAGTGCCTTTCTTCGGTCTTCTCACAAAATTTGCTTTAACTTCATTAGGGTTCTCATCTTTATTAGCAATTTCATCCTTTGTCTTCTTAATGACTTTGAAAGCAGATTCTTTCTTTGGAGCATCACTGCCAAACTCTCTCATTTCAAAAGCAGTAAGGGTGCCAAACAATTTGTCTACAATATATGTATCCAAGTTTGCATTCTCCTCAATACTAGATACCTTATGGCTGTAAGATTTAGGGAGAGATCTTAGAACCTTCTTCACAATTTCATCCTCTTCCACTTCGCCACTAAGATATGTGATACTATTGACCACTTCATTCACCCGGAGCATATATCCAGCAATGTCTTCATCATTTGTCATCTTTAGGGTCTCAAATTTGCTTTTGAAGATTTGCATCTTTGCTCTCTTTACTTTCTTATCTCCTTCATAAATGGGTTCAAGTTTATCCCAAACTTCTTTAGCAGAACTGCAACTCATTACCTTTTAAAGTTCTAAATCATCTAACCTACTCATGATAGCAAACCTTTCCTTGGCATTGTTATCATACTCATTAACTTCATTTGGATCTGTAGGAGTAGTAGCAGGAACCATTTAACTAGTCTTGACAGAGTCCCAAACACCACACCCTAGAGAATTGATATAGGCTTCCATCCTTAGCTTCCAAAAGGCATAGTTTGCACCATCAAACCTAGGTATCTTGATGGATCCATTATGTGTCATCTCAGACCTTCCTCAAGTAGTTAAGCTTCCTTCAGAGGAACTTGGCTCTGATATGAATTTTTGAACATACCAGGATAGTAAGAGGGGGGTGAATAAGTATCTAAACAAACTTTGATTCCTCTGAAGTAGATTAAAACTCAAACATTATAGTATCATCATAAATATGAAATGTTAATACAATGCACATCAACACATAATACCAGACATACATGGAAAACACAAAAAGGGAAAAACCATGGTGAGGATTAACTCACAATATATGAAGCTCAAAATACAACTTTGTTTTAGGGCTACAACCCAAGGAAGCACCTAATCCCTATAGACTTTGTTTCAGGGCTACAACCCAGAGAAGCTACTACTTAAAGATTTGTTTTAGGGTCACTCCCAAGGAAGCAACTACTCCCTACACTGAGAACAAACTTAGAAAAGATTAGAGTATGACAGTCCTTCTGTACTGCCTAAAAACTAACATTGAAATTCACACCTTTGATGATTGAAATTTTGCTTCTTCTGAAGATTAGGTCAATTAGGCACACTCTTCACTTCCCTCCTATCACAAAAATGTCTTCAAGATGAATCCAGACAGCTTCTAATACATTTTCTCTTTCTCCTTCAGTCGGACATCTCAATGCATATGTTTTTCATATTCTGCTCTTTCACACTCACATAATCATTTTTCTTAATCATACTTCACCTGGACCAACTAGGTTTACCATATATACATGTCATTACATTGATTTCATTGCAAGTCATTTATTACAATAAGAATATTACATTTTACAAGTTGGCCAGGGATCACAATACATGAAACATGCATAGGGCAATCCCTATCATGAACAACATGCTACTCCAAGAGGAAACACATGCCTTGCAGATCCCAATATATGCTTAGTCCAGTCCTAAGCATCCTTCACAGCATCATTCTTCAAGAAACCTCATCTGCATGTTTTTCTCCTTTGAAATAGGATGACCTTAAGTAGGAAGACATGAAACTTGAAGTATAACGATCACTACCACATGAAAACCTTGTGCGGTATTGGAAACAAGAAAGATCTTCATGAAATTATTCCAGATGAGTCTTCATGACTCATACAACACCTTCAAATTCACCTCAAACTCTGCACAATAAATATTTTGTGCCGCATACCTTCAATCATGAATTCAGGGACCCAATAGTCATTCGAAACACTCTAGAGCATACTATCATTAAGAAATTGATCTTGTGGAGCACCAAAACACTTGAAACTGCAAGGAGACATGAAATGCATATTACTAAACATGTCCACCAAACCTCATAGGAAAAACTTCTCTTGTGGAGAAATGTTGAGCACTTTAGCAGGCCTTCATCATTGCCCTACTCTACCAGAGCATAGAGTGTAACTCTATCAGTCATAAATTTTACTGTGGAAGGTAACATGATCTAAAACTCTGGATATAAAACCTTCATAGTATACTAAACTTAACTCTTGAATTGAATGACTAAATCTTCCAATGTGGAGGAATGTGGAGCCAAACATTGCACACCTGTGAACACCTTCTTTGAAACAACACTATCTTCAAACTACCACTAGCAAAATACTCTTTCGGTAAACCAAACAACATGAAACTTGGAACATGCATAATTTGTTAATTTATATGAAGGTATCTTCCAAACCGTAGAAGCTCATCACCAATAACAGGAAAATCAGGAGCATTCTCCTAGATAGTCTCTGAAACAATCTTCATGTAGCATAAGCTTTCACAAACTTCTGGAGGCCAAAAATTCCTTGTATCAACACATACAACCTTAAGAGCAATAGTAAAGAGCATACAACATGCTATAGATCCTCAACAACATTCCTCAATAGCAACATCACTTTCCATCCTCCTTTTTAGTGCTTCTAATTCCCATCTTAATATGCCAACTTTGTTGTCAACAATCACACTCAATGAATATTGTCTCTTTTGACTAAGAGCATGACATCCAACATAAACTTCTAATTCACATCTTAAGATTTCATCATGAAATCATCTTTGCTAACTATAAGCATGCTCAAAATAACTTGACTTGACACTGATCAGAGTATGTCATCCAACCATGAATATCAGGAGCATCACTTACTAGGGCATGACATTCAACCATGAAAATTAGGAACATCACTGAATCTTACTACTTTGATGACCACAATCATGCCTAATATATCTTGTCTTGACATTAATCCAAGCATGACATCCAACTATGAACCTCAAAAACATCACTAGTTATCAGCAACCCTAAACATTAGCAACACCATTATATCTCACTGGTATATTATCATCATAAATTGAGTATTGACCTTACTCTAAGTGTTGACATCAATGACAACACATATTGCCAACAATTAGTATTTTTTGTAACCATATGTGCTTGATTATATTATTGTTTTGATTTCTATTCTAATAATTTTTTCCTATATGGAAATGATGGTCATGTATTCCCAGACTTGAATGCACAAAAACTATTGATAAGGTTAATCTAATAATTGCTAGGCTTTGTAATTGTTTTCTTTTGAACCTAAAGTAAAAATCCCTACCATTGGCTATTGAATGTTAAGTTGGTATTATTGAGGCCCACTTCAAATGATTCACATTACCTTTTAAGACCATGTATTATTTTATTAAGATCCCATAGTAATAAAACAAAGGCACATGTTTTATTGATCCCACACCATCAGATTAAATTGCATCAACTTGCAAGGATCCAAGAAGAAAATACAAATTCTCAAAGTAGGAGGTAGTGCCATTGGCCAAAAAAGATGACATGCCAATTGGTGGGACCCATTGTAGTTTTATTTTAATCTAAATGATTAAATTATTAATTTTATACCTCGAGTATGGATTTAAAACAAGATTAAAAGGTCCACAAATATAAATTAATTTCCTATTCATTTAATATCTCCATGGTTAAAGTCAAGAGAAGATATATATATATATATATATAACAATCTGCTATAGGTGTATAGGTAGTTGCTATAGGTATAGTCAATGAGTGTTTCTCACTTTATTAGATTTTTTGTAAGCATGTGTGTTTGATTATATTATTGTTTTGATTACTATTATGATATTTTTTTATTTGTGAGTGGTAAGTGTGTGTGGGTAAGTTGTAGATTGGTTAAGCATTCATCAACCATATAACTAATTCTAGTAGTAACATTTATCCTATGTAAAAAGTATTTCTTGTAACTTGTATTACATACAAGCTTAAAAAAATATTACATGAGTTTGGTATTTTCTAAAGGAAAGATCCTACCATGGCCAAAAAACACTATTACATTGCACTATTTACAAAAAATATCTTAGATAGCTTGGTATCCATTGGAATTCTGAGCTATACTTGGAATAAAATGTGTCACCTAGTGGGTGGACTCAAATCAAACTTTATCTACAAAGGGATGAAAATTGATGAAAGGAGTGCATGGTTCATCCAAAATGGCACCACCTTCCTAGTTGCAATTCCCAAATTGATAGTTTTTAGGACTTTCCAGACTATGTGTAGATTATGGGTGAGCCTCATGATTCTCTACTCCTCATTATTATTTTCTCTAGCTTGCTTAGTTCTCCCATAGAAGCCACACCTTTGAATTCATCCCTAATAATTGGTAAATTATCCTATGAGAATCATCCATCCATTGTTTCCATTACATCTAATCCAAGTCTAAATTGTGGTTACACAAACATTTCTACAACCAATACCATTGCCATTATGGATTAAGTAATAAGAAATTTGATAAGAAATATGAAGCCACCTTAGAATTTACATGAACCTTGACATCAAGTTCCATGTAGTTGATCCCAATGACTTTCTTAATGGCCTCCATTATCATTTGTGAGGGAGAAAATTTTGAAGACAAATTTTAAGCAGTTATGTTGGATGGGTGTAGGAAAAGCTAGCTCTTTACGAAGAGCATTCAAGAAGAGTGACTCCATGATCTTGAAGGCCAAGATTTGTAGAGAGCACAAAGATATTTCTAGATGGTGAAGAAAGCAAACATGGGGATAGATTATAATGGTTGGCCAAGCATGCGATGAGTTACCTCTTCATAATGTCATTTGTAATTGAATTAAATGAATACATATTTTTTTTATTAAATGAAAGTGAGTAAGAATACGGTAATCAAATTACAGATACATAGATAATATTTTTAAATAGGCCTACCCTAAATGACATCTATGTGATACTTTAAGTGAAAAGATGACCTTTGTCATCATTACCATTTACATTTAATTCAACATACAATAATTAGATTACCAATGCACAGATAATATTTCTGCATACCTTAGATAACATCTATGTGATACTTTGAGTGTGTTGAATTAATAAAAATGTTAATGACGATGAAGGTTGTCTTTTCACAACTAAATTAAATGAAAATGTTAATGATGACTAAGGTTATTGTTACTAAATTTTGTTCACACCTAATTTAGTTGGACCTAATTTGCAGTTGTTTTAAAAGGAGTAAAAGAATTTTTTTTAAGTTATTGCAATCAGTGAATATTTGATGTCTTGACAAGAGGAAAACAATGATCAGTTGTCATGATAATCCAACAGTCCAATTAGGACTGTCAAATCATCATGACAAGTGAATGTCAATGTCAAGAAATCAAACAGTCAATGATAGATAGTTGATCTAACTAGTTTTATCTTTCAAGTTATAAGACAATTTGATTATTCAAGTAATCATATTTCAAGTGTGAAAGAAAGGTTTTCATTTGAACTGTCATTTCATATCATATTTGGAACATACATTCAGTTTCAAATATTCTATCCTATGCATTGATTGAAAAAGAAACATACATAAATCAATTGCATAAGATAAATTAATTGATCATGTTTAAAAGAAATGTTTAAATGTGTCCCACACAAGCCATGGGAGTGACTAAACTGAGCAATGCAAATATATGCAAGCTATAGATCTGATGATAAAAGGAAATGGAAAAGAACACATGAGAATATTAAATATCCATCATTTCCTTTTGTCTGAAGGTTGATGCCCTTGTTGGTGACTGATATTCATATCTTCATCTTCAGGTCCAGTCATGTCAGTGAACCTGCAATTTTTTTTGGGGAAGGTCCTGTTAGAGCTCAAGATATTTAAAATTATCATGCTTTTATCAAAAGACATATCAACTTGCAAATATCATACATTTCATATGAAGGAGTCAAATCAGACGTGTAATAAATCAAAACATCATGAGAAGGATCAATCAACTTCATAAGGTATACTTTTATGCTAACTTGTTTGTTCATTGTGCAGGTATAGAAAAAGTAATGTTGCTGATTTGAAGACATTAAAACATGTGGAGAAAATGTGGCTCCCACAAGGGTTGAGCCCAACATGTTTCCCTTTTCTATTCATTTGAAAAGGATATCAGATTGAAAGATAGGATGAATCATTCAAGACAATATCATGCACCATAAAGATCAACTTACAAAAAGTGAAGTCATCATGAAAAGGAGCAGTTGCTCCTATAAACTATGTCCACTTTAACAAATAGATTGATTGATTTAGATCAGATATATTCAAATTGCCTCATTATAGATCACAAAGGGATCAGTATTTTTGAATCAAGTAGCCAATATGCAAAACACAGAGATACAATCATGAAGGCACTTTTCTATTGTTTCTATGATCATTAAAATATCTTATTGCTATTCATATGTGTACTATATGTATGTCAGTCATTTAAATAGGTTAAAAATCATAAAATCAGACCTTAGGATGTCATAGCAACATACAAATGTAATAGAGGACAAGACTGTCATCAGAATGATCAAATAATAAAGAGTAGATACAAGCTACAAGAGCCAGTTGACATGACAGAGTATATGATATAGGAGATCAAAGTACCCAAGCTACAAGTACAGATAAGAGAAATAACAACTATGCCTTTAGAATGTTAAAACCTTACATCATGTGGTGTTGAGGAGTTACTGTAGAAGGTATAAACATCAGATGAAATGCATGATCTAAGAGTGACAGTCACAAGAAAATGACAAAAACATGCTACAAAAAGTATCATACAGGTTCAAATCATTCCATACTAATCTGAGCAAGTTTAAATATTCATGACATCTTTTGAAGACAAGTGACTGATATAAAGATAAAATACATAATCTAACTATGATAGTCACAAGGAAATGGAGGAGAATACATCAAAATCATTGCAAGATAAGAAACAAAAACAGATGTAGGCTGTGCCTAAAAGGTTTGATTTCCTTTTTTAAAACAATGAAACCTTTTATATGTTGAAAGAGTCATATATATACCATAGGAGGTAGAAGGATGAGCAAAACAAACCTCATAAAGAGCTACAACAAGCAATGTTTCAAGAAAAAGGAGATATGTAGTTCAAAACATTCTAAGTATTCATAATGTCTTTCTGACAGTGACAGTCATGAAATAGAGATAATGATCAAGTTAAACTGACAAGAAAAAGTACAGATATGTCAAAACTTTTGTTATGTGTTGAAAAGCTTACAAAGTCTTGTGTATACAAAATACTATGAACAGTTGCAGAAGAATTTTCATTGCCCAGAGGAAAAAATGAAAGAGAAAATGGAGCATAGCCTTGACAGAATGAAGGCCTTTTTTGTGCAAAAATAGAAAACCCATCATTGAGTTCTTCAAACCCTTATGGTTTCTCATGTACACTATCAAAAAAGAGAGTTACAAAAGCAAGAAATGGAGTGCTCATGGCCAATGGTGTTTCTTTATGTACAAAAAATTGAAAACCCTTGTGCCAATTTCATCTGCAGAGTTAAAAAGTAGCTATAGAAGGTGAAGCAATGCAGGTCATGCCAAGAAAGGAGGATTAGAGACAAAAATTTCAAAACCTTCATCAGTTTTTACAAACCCTTGTGAAAGTTTTACATCTGTAGATTAAAAATGGTGAGAATAATGCATAAAATGTCATGGTCGTATCACAGAAGTAATATTTTCTCAAAAGCAGGGATACCCATATCACTTTCTCAAGAAATCCTTATCTTTTTTCAGTCATAGTGAAGTAGTAAAGACTCAGTAAGGCTGAAAATGCTCACCTCATAAAATGCAGAAGAAAGAAGATATCATGGTTGCGGCCTCATTTTTTGAAGGCTTCTTTTAGTTACAGTTGCAAAGGATGAAGACACAGAGAATCAAGAAAAAGATTGTTAGAATTGCACAGTAATGCACAGTCATCATGGCCGTGGCCGTTCAAAGGGGGAGAAGCTACAGAAGATAAGAAAAATACCAGTCAAAACTTATATACCATGCTCACCTTGTTCTGAGCTTTGTTTTGACATAGAAATGCCAAGGATTCAACCACAGAAGCCAAGAAAATGAAGGAGAAAACCAGAGAGTCAAAACCCTAGCAGTGGCTGAATGTTTGAGTTACAGAGCCAAAAAGATAGAATGCCAAATGAAAAATGAGGATATCTTTTAGGGTTTCTCATTTCTTTTGTTCGATGAGTGTTCAGGTTTCTTTTTTTTCTTTCTTGTATTTTTTTGACTTCACAAAAGATAAATTATTGCCTTATCCATTGGGGTCAAGACCTTGGTCTTGAAGATCCCTAGTAATCATGCCACAGAAGGGCCAGGGGCTGACACACTTATCCCTTTTGCATTTGATTTTAATGAAGTCAAAAAATCAACATCATGAGAAAGAAAGGCTTATGCCTTATAAACTTTTCAAACCTTTTATTTCCTATATGTTCGACATTGCTTCATGTAAAACCCAAACATGGTCAAAGTATATGCCTTGTAATCATATGCAATATGGAAAAGATGCCAAGATTCCTCAAAGTCATACATGGTGAATGATTAGGGTCAAAGAGAATCTTTTATAACTTATATATTTTTACATCAAAGGTCAAAGGTAGAACAGCATATGAGGACATGATATGTATGCAAGGCGGCAGACTTGTGGATAAGGGTCAATTACCTTACAAAGGTAGGGTATATTATTTTTGCCTTGGTGCATGTGAGATGCAACTAGGAGATTATTTCTTGCATGGAGGCATAAGGAGATTTTTTTCTTTCTCTTAAGTCCTATTTTTGCATCAAATCATACAAATTGTGCAAATTAGGCAAGTGTAATTGAAGAGATAAGGTGTTTATTTTCTTTTCATCCATCATGCATGTTTTAACAACTAAATCAATGTAAGTGAATAATAAGGTAATATTTTACAAATTACTTTATTATTTTTCACAAGTTGTAAAATCATGAAAATAGAACAAAATGTAACTAATAGTAAAGTAATTATCACTTAATTACTTTATTATTTACTCAAATCAATTTTGCAATGCAAAATCATGCAAAATAGATGATTTGAGTCAACTGAGGTTATTTAGAGACTTTTGCATGATTTGGAGGGATTTTTGAGGAGTTTTGGTCAACTTCTTGGTCAAACATATGGAGAGAATCAACTTGGAGCTATTTTTGCTCAATTTGTGACAGTTTGGACCCTTATTTTTAGGGATTTCTTGGTTTTCTCGTGGATCACTTTTGAGGGTTTATTTTTAGAGGTAGTTAGTTGTAGTTCTATTTTTCATGCCTCTTGAAGAGAGCAAGCTATATATTGTAATGCAAAACTTAGTTTTTGTTAGTTCTTGTCTTTTTTCTATTTACACTTTGAGAGAGAAAGAGGTTTTGTAACTCATTAATTACAGATTTAATAGAGATTATAGTAGGTTATAGGTTCCATTTTCTTGTCTCTCATGCAATATTTTCCTTTATTTTTCATTGAAATCAATTGTTTGCCTTTCCATTTATGTTGCTTGTATGGATAATTTGATGAAATTTTAATGTGTTTAAATATCAAAACCTTTAAAATTATTGTCTCATTTTTACTTGTAAGTGTTAAGCATAGTGATATCACAGGTCTTAGGTTGTGTTACTGATTTTTTTTTTCTTTCATGTTGTGAAAAATCCCTTTTCCTTCATAAAGAAGATAATTTCCAGCCTCAAAAATGGATTGTGTGGATAAGATTTTTGAGATCTATTGTGAGTCAAATTTGTGAGTTTTCCATCATTATTAGGTGCATCACCAACTTTTACAGTTTTATCATCTTTAGAAGATTTTTTTTTACCCTTTTACAAACCAAAGTCATAGATTCAAGCTAAATATTTTAAGGGAAACAACCCATAATCTAGAGGGTCAAACTCAATATAGGTCACCCACAGCCTGAGTTTGTCCCCATGTTTTGAAGGATTGTAGAGTTTCACAACTTTGCATAAGGGCCCAATCTTAATCGACAACAGTTATCTTTTCACTCAAAATATCATATGGTTGTTATTTAAGATATGCATAAATATATTTTTTATTAATTTGTCACTTACAAATTTATATTATTTTAGGTTTTAATTTGCCCCCTCAATTACAAATTATATTACTTTAGGTTTTAATTTGTCCCCTCAATTATAAATTTATTAAAATTTAGGCTTAATTTGCCACCTCAATTTATATATATATATATAAAAGAAATTTAGGCTTAATTTGGCACCTCAATTAAAAAATTATTAGAAATTTAGCTTGAATTTGCCACCTCAATTAAAAAATTATTAAAAAATTAGCCTTAATTCACCACCTCAATTAATATTTTATGAAAATTTTAAGTTCTAATTTACCAAATTGATTAAAAATAAGAATGACTTTTGGATTCCCAATTGCCCACAATTTTTTTAAAATTTATATTTTAATATAAAATAGCCACCCTCTCTATCACTTCATGTCAATTTTAGGAAAAATTTCTAGGAGGATTATACCTCTACACAGGGGATTCACCAAGTTTTCTAGGGGCCATTTCTTAAAGTATACCCTACATAGTTGATAGCCACAATTTGTTATTTTCCATTAATCAAGAAAGCAAAATACAATGCAAGAGAATGAATGAGTGGAATAGAATAGAAAAAGAAAAGCTAGGTGAAAGCATTTATAATAAATGCAAAGGAGGAGGAAGGTGGGATATGAAGAGACACCACTCCTCTACTCACCATTATTAGACAAAATGAACCTACCTAAGCATGTTAAACTAGGTGTAGGAAAATATTTGATCAATTAATGAAAAGGAATAAAAACCTATATCAATGACCCCTCTTAAGTGTAGCTTAGGTGAGTGAGCAAAGATGGGTCCCAACAATGTGTAGCTTGATGAGGTACCCATGTACATAAATCCCCCGTAGAGAAGAAGCCCCCCAAATAAAGCAAAGAGAAACCCCTAAAAAAGAGAGAGAAAGACCCCCCAAAGAAGAGAGGGAAAGAGAGAAGGACCATGTAGCCCCCAAAAGAATAGCCCCATGTAAGATTAATGACTCCACATTTAACAAAGAAATAATGTAGGCAAAGATGGTCTCATAACGAGTTCTAAAGTAGGTCTATCTACAATGCATCTTCCTTTCACAAGAAAGAAACCCCGTGGTGCAAGCCTATTGAATTCCCACTCCAAAGGTGGAATGAAGGGCAAAAATAGGATGAAGGTCTCTAGAAATTGCTCAAATTTCATTATGATAGTGTTGAAAAAGAGTCACAAGTAAATTAGGATTCTTAGGCCTTATTGAAGAAAGTGACCATCTAGAATGATGGTGGAACCTGATGAAGAACATGAACCAAAGATGAAGATGAAACAACAACTATTATGGAACTTTCATTGAAGAGGAATCTCAAGTCCTCAATGGTGTCCTCTAAGTTTGTAAGAAGAGACTTACAAAATAAACTAGAAAGATTTGTCAAGTACTTATGCCAATGAGGGTGCTGCCACAATAATGGGTTACACTTTCTGGGACATCTTGATTTTTGCTGAAATCACATATTTTTATAAAATATAATGATTTAAGGCTTGAAAGGTTCCATTTAAAGGATTGTAATTGAATAGGGTTTGATCAAACCCTCTTAGATCAAACCCCCTTGGATAGAACCCCACTAGTTTTAAACCATACCTGTCATGGAGTCTCCTCTACACCTATCAAAATGCTGATAAAAAACCACTTTTGATTTACCTTTTGGGGGATCAAATGAATTCATTTAAAATTTTATGTTTTGTATGTAGTCCTTATTATAAGCTCCCAAAAAGTATAATTTTAAATATATTTAATTTGGTTATTATATTCATTTTTTATTTCTTGTGAATGTAGGTTTTTTAATGAACATCAAGGTCTTTGTTTCATACATATGAAAAAATACGAAAATATAGAAAAAAATTTATAAAAAATACGTGTCCTCTAGGTATTGATGTCCTTATTCCAACAAAAAAAAATTGAATTCCGATACATACCAAAAAAAGTTATGGTTTACACAATACACCTATGTCTAAATTGTAATTGGTTTGACTTCAAAAGTTAATGAAAAGAAAAATATTCAATAAAATATTATGAAACCAAATGCATCCTCTAGATATTGTAGTTAAAAATCTAAATTTGAAAAAATTATAATTTTATCCTTAATAAAAAAAGTTATGTTTTACACAGTACACGTCACTCTTTAAAAATGGTGTTTACTCTTAGAAACTAGTTATTGAAGGAGATGGAAAAGGAAATACAATTTGATTCCAAATTTTTTTAAAAAATATATATTTAGAATCTACAAATAGAATGTGACAAATCATTATTTTAGATCATCTTCAAATTCTTCACGATTTAGCAAATATAGGTGTCTGAAAGTGAAGATTTTTTTCAAAATGTTCATTTCAATGTCAACTTGGGCCAAAAAGTGTAACACAAGATGCCTAAGTATGATCACCAAATGTATCTACCAATGTTGGAATAGAAGAATCCTCATCCTTAGTATATTGACTCAGAGATAAAGAAGATGAACCATATAAATTTGTAATTTAGGAGTCATAGAAGCTAAAGAATCCAATTAAGTCTTCATAATAGTAGGAGCATCAAGAGAAGTCTTTATGTCATCATGATATTCAAGCTCTTCCCATTCATTAAGCACCTTATTTGTATCATGAGCATATGGTAGAAATTCATTAAGAGGTATAAGACAATCTGTAGTAGGATCCTTTTGGAATGGAGGTTCATTCAAGTCTCCATGCATGTCTCATATTTTGGTCCAAAGCTCATAAGGGCACTCAATGTGCGAGGTGGCCTTCATGGTGTCAATATTGATATAACAACAAATTAATCCTATGACACAATCATTCTTGTCATCCCAAATGTCTTTCCCCAATAAGAACTTGGTTCAAGAGCAAGTCCATAGAGATGGGGCAAGATATGAAGCCACCTAAAATGTTTCAAGATTCCATCTCACCAAGACTTATAGTTTTGTCTATTCAATACAATAACAAAAGGATGAACCTATTCAATACCCATGATTATCTCCTCAAATGAATGATTTTGGAAATCAACGTGAAACTACTGCAATATTAACTTTAACAAAATGTATGCAAATATGAAAATATATTTCCAAGATTACCCACAATGATGTTTATGTGATTAGCACATTCAATAATAATAGTATGAAGGAATAAACACACAAGTGACATAGTATTTATGTGGAGAAACCCTTTTAGGAAAAAACTCCACACCCAAAGAGATGCAATGCTTGTATTAATCCTTGAAAGAAGTTTACATCAACACAACATTTCTCTCAGAATTTTGGCAACACTTCGTTACTCCTCCAACCTGCAAAATAATCATATATACCACTAACTCAAGGCACCAATAGATAGAAGAGATGGATGTGAGAATATCACTATGGTATCTCAAAACAAGTGGCAAAACTACATGCAAAAACCATATGCTCCCTTTAGTGGACAACTTGCAAACTTAGTAAATGACAATAAATCTTCACATCACCTCCACATGGGGGCCTAACCCACAACCAATGAAAATTGGTCAATACCGAGTGCTCAATAACTCACAATGGCTCTGATGGCTAACATGCACAACATGCTTACCAAGGTGCCCCACTTAGGATAACATGCAAGATACATGCAACAACATGCATGAACATGCAAGGCCTAGTGGTCCCCACCTCCATAGTGGACACCTAGAAGGAATCTTCTTACAATATGTTTTGTAACCACTACCGATGATTAGATTCACCTCTATGAATGCAATTACAATTGTCATAGGGAAATAAATATTAAATATTTTAATCTCTCATGACCCTAGGCATCCAAGTGCACATTCCAAGTATCATGGGGACACATGAAAATGACTTAGGATTGCAAGGTTAATGGCACCTTATCCTAACATTCTCCCACTTGACATTATACATTGCAATTACATCTATAAGGAAACATAAAATAATTATCAAGTATAGTGATCAAGGCCCATAGCCTTCCTTCACTAAGATAACTTATATGTGGTTATTGGCTTCATGAGAAAATCTACAACATTATCCAAAGTGTCATCTTTCTCTAACAAGACCCTTACCATTCTCAACCATTTCTTACACAAAGTGATACTGAACATCAACATTCTTAGTACAAGCATGATACATAGGATTTTTGGCCAAACATGTAACAGTCTGACTATCACATCCGATCCTCACAATCCTGCAATCAAAACCAATACTTGTACCAAGTCTCTGTAACCATACCACCTCCTTAGAGGCATGTGTAGCAACCATATACTCTGCTTGTGTGGTTGACAAAGCAATCATAGTCTATCTTCTACTCATCCAACTCACTGCACCTCCAAACAGAGAGAAAACATAGCCACTAGTGGACCTTCGACTATTCAAGTCACCTACCCAATCCGCATCAATAAAACCCTATGTGTCCAATGAACTCACCACATCATCAGTACCATGATAAACTAAATAGTAATCAGAAGTTCCTCACAAATATCTAAACACCCTTTTAACAAAATTCCAATGCTCTCTACCACGGTTAGACATAAACCTACTCAAAACTCCCACTGCTTGGGAAATATCTGGTCTCTAGTGCAAACCATTGCATACATCAAACTACTAATGACACTAGCATAAGGAACCTTATATATTTCTTCAAAATCATCATCAAAATTAGGACACGCATCTAAACTAAGCTTAGTACCAATTAGAAATAGAATACTTACTAGCTTATAATCCTGCATATTAAATCTTCACAAAATGGTATCAACATAATTACTTTGATTTAACCAAAGCTTTATGTGTACTTGATTCCTATTGATCTCCATCCCAATAATATATTTCGCAACCCCCAAGTCCTTCATATCAAATGTGCCAGAAAGCTGAGTCTTGAGCTCTATAGTCGTCACCTTGTTGTTACCCATAAACAACATGTCATCAACATACAAGACAATAATTAGTATCTAATCATCAATAATATTAATATAAACAAAATGATCATCCTTGCTCCTAAAAAAACCCAAATTCAATGCAAAGGCATCAAACTTCTAGTACCACATCATGGATGACAATTTTAAACCATACAATGACCATTTTAACCTACAAACCAAGTGTTATTTTCCTTTCACAATAAAACCATCAGGTTGTCGCATATAAATCTGCTCCTTAAGATCCCCATGCAAGAAAGTAGTTTTAACATCCATTTTCTCAATTTTAAAATCACAAACAACAACAATAGATAAAAGGAATGTAATTAAAGATAACTTAGCAACAAGAGAGAAAATTTCACCAAAATTAACTCCCTCTCTCTAGGAGTATCCCTTAGCCACTAGTCTAGCCTTGTGTTGCTCTAACCGACCATCTATACCAAATTTCTTTTCATATACCCACTTGTAACCAATGGGCTTTCTTCCTTTGGGAAAACTAACAAGATCCCAGGTATCACAGCTATCCAAAGCCATAATCTACTCCTGCATGGCCTACATTTAAGACAGACTATCCTCAGAATAGAGAGCCTCCCTAAAAGATCTAGGTTCATCATTAGTACTTAACAAAGTAAATACACAATAGAAATCTAGTGGGCTATACCTGTCAATTGGATTCTGTTGTCTTGTGGACCTTCTCAAGGCAGAGGTAATGGTCTCTACATATTATTTTGTAGGTTCATCATGCACATCATATGAACATTTTGAACCCTCTTCTTCTTCTCCATCCTCTAATCCATCTAATTGTTCTTCCACATGTGCATCTTCTTGCTTTTCTATTTTTGTTTTGAAGTGCATTGTTTTATTATTTTCTTTCTCCTTTGGGCATTTTTCACCTGAACAAGATCTAAACTCCCTAAAAATCACATCTATCCATAGAATAAATCATTTTTCATGTTAGAGGATTCCAAAGCATATAACCTTTTACATTCTTGCCATAACCTATGAAGATGCATTTCTGAGCATTTAGATCCAGTTTAGATTGCTTTTCTTGAGGCACATGAACATAAGCCTCACAACCAAAGACCCTGAAGGTTTTCTACCTATCCACACTTCATAAGGAGTTTTATCAACAAGAGTTAAACAAGGAGATCTATTAATCAAATAACAAGTAATACTTACAGCCTCAACCCAAAAGCACTGATCTAGCTTTGCACCACTCAACATACTCCTAGATCTTTCCATTAAGGTTCGATTAATTCTTTCTGCTACCCCATTTTGTTGGGAAGTAAAAGGAGTAGTCTTTTTCCAAACAATGCTTTCATGCTTAGAGAACTCATCAAATTCCTTAGAACAATATTCACCACCATTTTCAGATCTCAACACCTTTATCTTATAATCTATTTGTTTCTCAACTAAGGCTTTAAATTTCTTAGACTTAGTGAAAACCTCAGATTTAACATGCATAAAATAAATCCAAGTGTATCTTGAGACATCAATGAATGTAACAAAATATTGAGATTTCCCAAAAGAGTCAACATCCACTAGTCCAAACACATCCGAATGAATGATCTCTAATAATCTCTTAGCTTTATTAGTTCCAACAGGAAATGATGATCTATTTTGTTTCCCAAACACACAATGCTCACAAGAATCATTTTTACCAACAAAATAATCAGAAATACCATCAACCAACATTTTATTATGAATGGTCCTAAGACCTTTTTCACTTATGTGACCCAATCTATGGTGCCACAACATACATGCATTTTCAGTGCCTGTCACATTGGTAAAATTACAAAAAGTGCAGGCATTATGCCTAAACAAAGTCCCAATTCAAGATCCTTTAGCAACCACCAAATTCCCTATTACCAACCCACAACTGGACTTCTCAAATGTCACATGCATTCTAAAATCGTTTAACTTGGATAAAAAAAGCAAGTTTCTTGCAAGTCCTAGAATATGTAAAACATCATCTAGGGTTTTAACCCTTCCATCACTAAAACACAACTTTACCTTTCCCTTACCAACAATCTGCTTAGTGTTGTTATGACCAAAGAAAACTTCTCCTCCATCATAAGTTGAATATTTAGAAAACCACTCCTTGTGAGGATTCATATGGTAGGAGCAACCTAAATCAATAAGCCAAGCATCATTACTAATAGTGTTATCTGAAATAAACAAAGCATCATATCACCATCATCCAAGGATTTTTTCGTGGAGGAATCTGCACTCTTTTTCTTGTTCTTACATTCCTTCTTCATAGGGCCCCATTTCACACAGTTCCAACACATTACTCTGCTCTTCCCAGGGGTTTTAGAATGCCCTTTTGACTTATTCTTCTTCTTGTCTCCTTTAGGCCCTTTCTGTTTGGACCTTCCTCACACATGCAAGGCATCTTGGGAGCCTACATTCATGGACTTTCTTCTCATTTCTTCTGAAAGAAGTGTAGAAATGATGTTATGCATCTTTGGGTCTGCACCACTACCACTAATAGCAACAATTAGATTTTCCCAAGATTTGGGTAAAGAACAAAGTAATAATATGCATTTTTCTTCCTCTTCTAACTTAACATTTACAAATGCAAGCTAACTTAAAACCAAATTAAAAGCATTTAAATGATCTGCAACAAAATCACCCTCCTTCATTTTTAATGAATATAATCATCTTTTGAGATATAACTTATTAGTAAGACTTTTGGTTTGGTAAATATCACCTATCCTCTTCCACAACTTGTATGCAGTAGCTTCCTCAGAAACATTCAAAAAGGATAGAATCTACAAGACACAATCATATGGATCCTCATGCCTTCTTGTCAATCTTTAACCAATCTTCATCAAATATTCTAGATGACTTATTTTCATTAGAAATTTCCAACCAGTGATCCCTTTCTTCTAAGAGATCTTCCATTTTTAACTTCCACATCTCATACCCAGATCCATTTAACTTCTCAATATCTAAACTGGACATGGAAGTCATGGTATACAATCTTCTTCACAAATTTGCAAAACCCACAATGCAAAAGCTCCCATTGCAACTAAAAAACCTTCAACACTTAAGAGAAAGGCATCCCTCTCTCAATAGAACTGTTATCTCTGATACTAAATGTTGGAAATCAAGGTGAAACTACTACATTATTAATTTTAACAAAATGTATGCAAATCTAAAAATAGAGTTCCAAAATTACTCACAATAATGTTTATGTGATTAACACAGTCAACAATAATAGTATGAAGGATAAACACACAACAAGTGACATAGTATTTACGTGGAGAAACCCTTTTGGGAAAAAACTCCACACTCAAAGAGATTGAATGCTTGTATTAATCCTTGAAAGAAGTTTACATCAACACAACATTTCTCTTGAAATTTTGACATCACTTTGTTACTCCTCCAACTTGCAAAATAATCATACATACCACTAACTCAAGGCACCAATATATAGAAGAGTTGGATGTGAGAATACCACTATGGCATCTCAAAACAAGTGACAAAACCACATGTAAAAACCATACGCCCCCTTTAGTTGATAGCCTACAAACCTAGTAAATAACAATAAATCTTCACATGGCCTTCACATGGGCACCTAACCCATAGCCAATGAAAATTGGTCAATATCGAGTGCTCAATAACTCACCGATGGCTCCGACAGCTAACATGCAAACCAAGGCGCCCCACTTAGGATAACATGCAAGATACATGCAACAACATGCATGAACATGCATGAACATGCAAGGCCTAGTGGTCCCCACCTCCATAGTGGATGCCTAGAAAGAATCTTCTTACAATATGCTTTGTAACTGCCACCGATGACTAGATCCACTTCTATGAATGCAATTACAATTTGTCATAGGGTAATAAATATTAAATATTTTTTTATCTCTCATGACCCAAGGCATCCAAGTACACATTTCAAGGATCATGAAGACACATGAAAATGACTTATGATTTCAAAGTTAATGGCACCTTATCATAACAAATGAAACAAAGATCAAACCAACAAGAGGCCTCCCATAATGGAGCTTTTTCTTAGTTTGAAGGATACAAACCCCATAGAATATTCCCAAGCACAAAATTATCGTGACACTTTATATCATTGCGATTACAAGATTCTATGCAACAAAGAGATGTTTTAAACTAAAATTATAATCACCTTAATTGGAATAGGATAAAACAAATATTACCAAATTGTAGAGCTCAGAAAAAGCTATTCAATGCCTATAACAAATAAAAAACTTAACAATATGGGTGAAAGTCATGTCTGTTCCCATATAGGAGAGGACCCAGTAGTGGTGCACCCTAACTTCACACCTCTCAAAATTATACGTGGCAATTTCAAATCACTCCAAAAATTTTAGAGTAGCTTACTTGGCAATGCCTCTACTTATAACTAAGGTTTTAAGGCCACATCATCATATATGATGCCACATCTATTGCCCTCAATTGTTGTCCTTGATGTCAAAGACACAATCTCTCTTAGTTGGATATGGTACCTTGACATGTTGGCTGAACAATTGGCATTTGGTTGAATGGTGTGCATTTGGTTGAATGGTGTTGGTCTTATGATTGACATATGCTATGACATGTTGGCACTATGACATCATAATGCTAGGCATTTATTGACATTGTTGGCTTAGTTGGAAATATAGTGATTATGTTGTTGGCCCATGCTCATTTCAATTGATTCTCTTTCACATTGCATTTCAGTTTGTTGTTCTTCAGTTGTTGTTGTGATCTAGACAGTGGGCATTCATGACTTTATCTTTCTGTATCATGCTAGCATAGTGGCATGTTGACATAGTATCCAGTGATCTTCACAGTTCCTAGCATTTGATGTTGACATATGCTTGACACATTGGTTGTTGGTATTTATGATGTGTAACAATGCTCATTAGTTGGCATTTGCATTATATATGGTATCATTATGATCTCATTATCACAGTTGTTAGTTCATGCTCTACAGGGCAGCAATTATAAGTATTGGTACCTACGAGTGATCTATATAGTTGAAATGTTCCTGATTTGGTATCATATTATTATGTTGATAGTTAATGCACCTTGGTTATGCTTTGGCACTACTTTGACACATCTTCATGCCCATGATACATGTCATAATGTTTAATCTTCATGATAGGGTCATAAAGACTTCACAATGTCATTTGTTTGCTTCAAAGGATATTCATTTATTATATTGTTTTAAAGGTGAATGAGGGGCACTACAAGCATTTTCTCATCTTTTGTTTTGGAGGACATTTTTGATGATATTATAAGTTGGTTTATCATGCTTTGAAAGCTACACAATCTTTAAGTTGTTAAGGGGCTTCACTAGTCACAAATGACATATATTTCCTAGTGCACAACCTATTGGGCATGTAATGGAATAAACCTGTTGGGCAGGTTGTCGGCCTTTTCAACAGGTAAAATGAGAGTTTTTTAGTTTGAACTCCACCGGCCCTCTTTAGGAGACACCGAGAGCATAGGTCACTTGATATTATCAGGCAAAAAAAAATCAAACTATTTCCTTTTTGAAAGTTTTATCTTGGTCTATGTCGATAGTGAGCTAGGGTTTCATATCCTTATGTGATCATGGAACAATATGCAAAAATCACCATGAATCTTTGATAGATCTTTTGGGAATCATAGTTGACATGACAAAGCTAAGCAAAAAACACGTTTTGGTAAAGGTTTTTGACTTCATTTCTTCAGCAAATGTTTATGGCGATCAACTCACCAGGTGATATTGTTACTTAAACTCTTCATTCAGTTTCTTACTTTATTGTTTGAACTCGGGCAGCGGCAGTTATGGGTATTGTTTTTCTGTTATGGGGTTTCATTTATTTGAAAATAATTCTTTTTGCTTCATCACCCATAACGATGGCGATTAGGGTTTTAAAAACAAAATCAATGCTTCTTCATTCAGGTTTTAAAATGCTATTAACAGAGGTTGTTAACTATGGTTTGGAAAGTGGTTTCAAGTTCTTGTTATGGATTTGTAATACTTTGATATGAATAGTTATAACTGTCTTCAAATGCACATTCAGGTGGCAATTTTTTGTATATCATTATGAAGCAGTTGTAAAAAGACTTAACTCTGGTTAAGCACTTTATCTTACAATACAGTTTGAATATCCTTCAAAAGTGTTGAACATATGAGGTCTATTCGACCATAACTACTTTGACAGTTGGAAGACATCTGAAACAGTTTTTGTGCACAGTTATCTCTTCAAACTATTTCATGAGAAGAGGAAGACATTATGAAATGTATAAAAAGGGCTTTGAATAGGAATTGTAAAGCATTGTGTATACACCTATTGTAATGTTGAGGATAGATGACCAAGTGCATTATCTTTGATGTTAGATCAGAGTTATTGGGTTTTTAGAGAAACAGAGTAACCCTCTGTATTAAATTGTATTATTCTTTGTTTGGTTTGAAATATACCAGTGAGGTAGAAATGAGGTCAAGTCAGTGAGACAAGGACCTTTGCGAATGAGGCACTATTGTCAGTGAGACATTGTTGAAAATGCTAGTGAGGCAATGATTGTAGCCAGTGAGGTAAGATTATTAAATAAGTTAGTGAGGCACTTTTACCGAGTGGCTTTCTACCCCAGAGGGTTTCCACTCCTAAAAATTTATGTGTTATGGTGTTATCAGTTATCTGTTTCATTTGCCATCTGTCTTATGATGTTATTTGTTATTTGGTTCATATACTCATGGTACTTGTTTACTTGTTTCTTTAATGCTCTGTTACACGCATTAATAAGCATATGAGTCAGCATTCACATCTGTTGTTTGAACCTGCAATGAAAGTGTGTAAAATTGTCTTGTTCTCTGTAACACTAATTCACCCCCCCTCTCAGTGTTACCAAGTACTCCAACAACATCAGCGTGCTTTTTGTTGAGGTGTCAAATAGTTCCCCCAAAAAAAGGGTGGACCAATAGGTGTGCATTAAAGTCATGTTTTGTTGGTGGGCTGATGTGGCATCACATAATTGGTTGCTTTCAAAATTTAAAGGGTACATTTCATTCAATTATTAGTACTTATAGTAACACTAACAACCTTAAAGTCACAACTACTAGTACTAAACTTCAAAAATATTGGGCCTCAAATGCACATATACTGGGACTAAACATAAAAAATATTGGGCCTTAAATGCACATATACTGGTACTAAACATAAAAAATATTGGGCCTTAAATGCACATATACTTTCTCAACCATTGAAACTATCTCACCTATTGGGTCTTTTCCCCTAAAAGGTGCTCCAAAAGTATCTTGATTCAACAAAATAGGCCCTCAGACGCTGACAATATGACTTGGGAGAAGCAAAATCTGATTATGCTCATATGACCAGCACATCTCTTAGTACCTTTTTACCTCATGTAGACCCAAAAAAACAACACTTTAAAGAGGGGCTTCTACTTTAAAGTCTTGGAAAAAGAGACTTTTATGTTTTAAAAAGCATAAACAAACATTTTTAGATTTCATGTGGGGCATTAAAAAATACTTTAGAACCTTTTAGGAGAATAAGACAATAAGAGAGATGATAGCAATAGAGTATTTAATGAAAAGAGATAAACCTTAAAAGAAAAATCTTACCCCACCATCTACTGATGTCTACATACCACTCACAAAGGTGTGATATTAATTCCACTGAACTAAAAACTCGCGGTGGCTCTAAATACCATAGTCAAAGAAGAATCTCCACGGCGCTTAATGGCAGAACAATCAATACACCGCCGGGCAGAAAACAAGTATTGGAAAATCTGAATGACTGCCGGATAAAGCAAGAACCTCCGGAGGGGAGTTGATCGACAAGGACACTGACATAGGTCGACATGTGGGTTAATTGGCTGTACATTTGATAAATCTTTGACAAATTGCTAATAGTTTTAATGGAATATCGAATTATTTGTAATCGACATGTATGTCCTTTTCTTGATTTTTGAGAGGCACATATGCATTATCCTTCTCCACGTGTGTCATGATAGCCAACATATGAGAGATCAAAACATAAAATAGAGGGATAATTAATGTGGATCTACACTTTCTCATTTGTCTCACTTCTAAACACTAAGCAAAGTTTGTGTAGCCACTTGAAAAGATGTGAAAGCGAATGGCACTATTCGCCAATAATATCACTTTTCTCAATTCTTTCTTTGTTGAGTTGTAATTTCCTTTTAGTGTAAAGTAGATTGATAGAATTTAGTGTGAGACATTTTGAAATGAGTTTTATTGTGACAAATTAGTAGTAGCATTTTGTGAAGAGAAGGGCAAGTACCCTTTAGAAGCTTAAGCAGTGGAAGGAACCTCTCCTATTTGTAGTCCAATATGTAAATACAATCTAAAGCAATATATATGAGCATTAGAATGTAACATTAAATATAATATGGTATGGGAGAAGAATGTGCTTATAGTGTAAAGATGATGCACTCTTTAGATGTCGTTATGATGTAACAATTAGACATTGTGTTTAACATACTAATTGGTTAGATAAGTTGGAGACATAATGAACCATTTTTTACCTTTCATCAATTATATGAGACTCTGGCAAGAATGTTAATGCCATTCTCTTTGAGATTTTGGTATGTCTTGGCATTGTGAGTGTAATGTCTGATTTTGTTCCAATTTGGAGTTGTGTTGAGTCACATTAAATAGTTTAATCAGTCACGTGGTGAAGAAAGGCAAAGAATATGGACCAAATCCATAAACTAGAGTTAAATTGGAACCCTCACATGATTACTCCTACCATACAAGTATATGGTTCTATAACTCCATATGTTTTCCTAGCACTTAACGTCTTGTGCATATCCCTTGCCTCCTTTTGGAACAACTTGGACATACTAATAGTGTTTAGATCTAAAGATTCACCAACTCATTTAAACAAAAGAAAAATCAAATGACAATATGTGCGTTTGAGACTTAAGCCTCACTAAGTCACAATCTAAATCAAATGTATTTGAAAAGTTTGGACAAGTGAGGACTTCTACTTGAAATTTCCTATAAGAGCACTCTACTTGTAGAATACCAACTTGTTACAAATTCAGTTTAGTTCATGGATACACAAGACAAAGATAAGGTTTACAAAGTATCCACTTGATAAAATGTAGTCATCTCCTCCATATAGAGGCATGTATGTATTATACCCTACTCACCTTGGACTTTCATATGGCCTCATTCCTTTATTGGACATGTTGAGAAAGGGTAGGGCATGATTTATTGATAGGTTTCTAATATTATCCTTAGAATAAGAATTAGCTAAATGGAGTTTCTAGAATAGACATTTCCATGTCATGTCTTATAACTCATTCACAAAGCTTTGGGGGTTTAAGAATTTAGGAGTTTGTAGTTTGTAGGGTAGGGGCGATTCTTACCTCAATTATGTAGGATCCATATGTTTTTCTAGAATTTTAAATCTTGTGCATATTCTATACCTCAGGTTTTGGAATGACTTGGACATATTAATAATGTTTGAACCTTAAAGCTTCACTAGCTCAAAATCAAAATCAAAATCAAAATCAAAGGCCAAATACACATCTTCCTTTTGTATGGATGGATTGGACTATATTTTTTATAAACTATAATTAGCATGTACATACTTATATTATTATCAATATTTAATTAAATTATTGGGTGAAATCATTTATTCAAAAACCATACACAGAAGGAGGTAACACAAGTTCTCAATCTCATATAACAGAATGCATCCAAAGTCAATAACCCATGTGTAAATTACAATGGGATAAGATAAGTGACATCCTAATCAAGCTGATGCAGGAGCATCCGGAAGAATTCAAAATAGTTGAGACAGTTGACAGTGAGTTGCAGAATATTGAGATGGTGACTTGGGGAGATACTGCATTTGAGTATAAGAGTTGCGGAGCTGGACTTAACATCATGACATAGGAAGCTACAACATATCAAGAATTCATATCATTTGGCTTTGATTCCTGAAAGATATGGCTATCAGAAGATTGACTATTGTTGCACGTTTGACAGAGCAAAGACGATAGTGTTCAGTGGAGTCTAATCAGTTTGCAGAGCAAATCTATGACTTGCGGAGCCTAAAGGAACATTATGCAATGTAGTATAGGACCTGACCGACCTTCATGGAGATCCACGTGAAGTTCTATGTACCTGCAGAGCAGTGCCTTATGTTTAGGCCTTACCTATTTTGTGTACACATCACCCTAACTAGTCGTTGCAATTAGGCCAACTTGATAATGATTTGAGGGCTTGTGGAGGATATAAATAAAAGATAATGATTGGTTACAAGGCACCAACAATGAAATGAATGATTATTTGAAGACATGAAGCAAATTCATAAGTGTTTTGATCTGAAGAAGAAGCAAAAGTGAAGTAGAGTGCAAAGCAGAGAACATAATAAGTTGTAGAGGAGAGAATCAAGGAGTTGGCGAAGGAATCATGAAGTAATGTCATTATATGAATGTTTGTAATCCCTGGGCTACAGCCTAGCATCTATGAAGCCCTTGAGGCATGTGTAATTCAATTTGAAGTTATAATATATATGAGTCTAAATGAGCTTTGAAGGCTGGGTTTTTCCTTGTTAGGGTTTTCCCAGGATACATCTTGTGTTATGTGTTCATGAATATCTTTTATCTTTCTATTGATTAGCTGTTAGCTTCCATTGCATATCCATTATGATCATGGTGTTAAGTTGATTAGGCTGCAAGGCTGGACAGTCCATCGCCGGACCTGTTGATGATGTTTTTTGGACAACACAACAATAGAATAAAATACTGAGTATCCTATCCTCTCTTGGTCAAAGCTTCCTGAATGCTGAATTATATAATCAAACAAGAATGTCCAAGGTTCCTTCGATGTCAAGTCTTGACTTGTACATGGATAGACTCAGTGAATGAATGTGATTTTGTTGATAATCACAAAGGGACTTACGCTAAATTCCTCCTTCTTCGTAGACATGGATGAAGTTTATTACTCCTTGAATGTGAATGAATGGAACTTCTTCAATCAAACTTAAAAGAAATATCAATAGATAAGGGTTTAGAGAAATTAATCTATGGTCAATGATGCAATGATGCTGCATGAATAGATAAACTCCTCAATAAACCTAACTCCACTTTGCCAAGAATGCCTACAACTACATGGAGTAGGTGCAATCTCCTAAGGTTAGTGAATGGTTTTCAAATTGTGAAAGTTCATACAAGCATCCATTGGACGGTGCAAATCAAACAAGCATCCACAACTGAACTTAAGCATATTATGATGAAGCTCAGACTAGCTTTACACAACAAGCCACCAGCGATGAATGTCAAAAGCATGAGCTAGGAGTTGATTAAATATTCAATACATACATGCATTACATCAATGAGCTGATACTACTCTACTTGGAAACAATTCTTAATCATCTTAGAGACAATGGAAACCATGATAACATTCCAAAATCACAAGATCACCATGAAACATTCAACAATGAGCTTGCATTAATCTTGAAGTGTATCTTTACATCAATCTCTCAAAGTTTCTCTTTGACAATCTTTGAAGAGTCCCCTCTACTCTACTCCTACTTTGACAACATCTACTTGCTATTGATCTATCTATATTTGCAAATGAGAGAAGTGAGCTTTATATAGAGCTCAAGAATTACAGTGAATGGTTAGGATTGATTTGCAAAGCAATGGCCCAGATCTTGAAAACACAAGCTAGTTACAACAACTTGTTATTTTTAGAATATGAGAGAGGGAACAAAGGCATGTTTTCTAAGAAGATAAAGATGAAATGAAATCTTTAGAGCATCTTCCACATGGGCGCCTTCTTTAACCTCTTGTTTGTTGTAGATGCAAGTACAATGTACTTAGACAAGGATGACGTGGCAACATTTGATTGGGAAGGATGATGCGCATGCCATGTAGGTGCCACCTTAGCAACTCTTATGGATTCCAACAATTTATTCAATTTGCTTTTGGGCATATTCCCAAATTGCATCATCTATGTGATGTCTTTGAATGTGATTGCTTTGATGAACTTGAATGTTTGGGAATGTATCCTTGTTGATTTTGCCTCGTGTCTTTTGTAAGTCGGATGTGTTGCAAGTATGGGCCTAACCGGTGTTGTCATTGATGTCAACATACTTCTTTTGCATTAATGATAAGGTTTGGATGAGGTGTGAGCTGAGGATATTGAAAAAATTAGTCTCAATCAGGAACAGTGATGAATAGTGATGACTGTAAGACAAAAGTCCAAGATAAGATGATGTTTAGAGGATGCAAACTAA
The DNA here is from genome assembly GCA_027924645.1 of Cunninghamia lanceolata. Taxonomy (NCBI): domain Eukaryota; kingdom Viridiplantae; phylum Streptophyta; class Pinopsida; order Cupressales; family Cupressaceae; genus Cunninghamia; species Cunninghamia lanceolata. Next base: position 2,534,906 of record BSBN01000030.1, read on the forward strand.
AGGGTTTGTAGATATGCGTCTAGTAGGTGATCCAGTAGAGATTTCAGAGGTCCACATGAAGATATGAAGAGTTGTGGCCGCTCAAGTAAATCCGGTTCTAGTAGGTGTTCAGAGGTGACAGTGTGTAACAAGAAAGGTCCGGTGAGATCCGGAAATGAAGTTTCCTATTCTGTAGATTTAAGGGAGTTCTGAGGAAGTCTTTGTGGTGTATCAACTCTATTGGTGCATGGTTTGAAGGTCTGCAAGCACCTATTCCTTTGTGACAATTATGATAAACTTTGTTCTTAAGGTTCTAGATGAAGGAGAGAAGGATTTCAGTAAGCAGAAGAAGTGTGGATGTACTTGGTGATTCAAGAAAGCTTGTGGAAGTTTTTGGATCATGTCCACTTCGTGTTGGTGGTCCGCATTAAAGTTAGAGCTCACAATTGAAGAGTAACTTTTGTATGATGGTGTTCTTCTTGAGACAGGCCGACCGGATGAGTTATACATCTGTCGGATGATCTTATGAATGTTTGCCGATTTAGATGATCATTCCTAAGTTGATTGCTTGTATAAATAAGGGATTGCGAAGTCAGTTTGAATTTGCCTTTCGGTGTGGAGATGAGAGTGTGGTAGAGAAGAGGAGAGCAAAAGGCAGAGCAGAAGTATTGAGCTTAATGGAACTGATTCAAGCATGGTGAAGATGCTATTCTCTAGTTCATGTATGTGATACTTATTTCTTTGTAGACAATGTGTCTCTTGTAGGCAGTGAGCCTCTTGTGAGCAGTGTGCTCGGGCAGTGAGCCCTAATTGGCATGTGCCATTTTGTTCTTTCTATTCTTCTAACAAAGAATACTTTCTTTGGTTAATCACCTCGTGGTTTTTCCCTTAACCGGGTTTTCCATGTCAAAATCTTGGTGTCTTATGTGTTGATGAGTTTCTGCTTTTGATTTGAATGCATTATGTTTCATGTTTAATATATTGCTAATCACTAAGAGGATTTAAGTGTGTAAATTGGAGAAAGTTTTGCACAACTGATTCAACCCCCCCTCTCAGTTGTGTGCCCTAAGTCTAACAATTGGTATCAGAGCTAAGTTCCTCTAAAAGGAGCTTAACCGCTTGAGGAGATCCAGGATGTTGTCTTACAAGAAGGATAGTCCAAAGTTTGATGGAACCAACTTTTCTCTTTGGAAAGGTCACATGAAATGTCACTTGCAGTGTATGGGAATGGCGTATTGGTCCATGGTTACAAAACCGTATGTACCTCCACAGGGTGGTCTGACAACCCTAAATGAAATCACAGATGCTAAAAATAATCTGCGAACCAAAGAGGCTCTTCTAAGCACATTATCTAACTCAGAGCTCTCAAATGTTATTGACCTACCAACTGCCTTTGTGATTTGGAATAAACTGAAACTTTTACATGAAGGAGACTAGTATGTTAAATGTGCAAGGTTCCAGAGTCTAAAAGAGAAATTTGAAAAACTAAAGATGAGAGATGATGAAAATATTACCGCTTTTATGCCAAGAGTGAATGAGCTGGTTTGTGGAATTAGAAATTCTGGTGGAGTCTTGGATGAAAATGAGATTGTTGGTAAATTTCTCAGATCCCTTCCTGCTTCTTACAAAATCAAGGCTGCTGCCATTGAAGAATTCAGAGCCCATACAACTATCACAAGAGATCAATTGGCTGGGAAATTGGCTGCATTTGAAATGATAGAGTTTGTAGATGACCCCCCCAAGACTGAATCTGCATTCAAAGCTAGTGCATCTGTTAAAGGTAAACAAAGGCTTGATCTAGGAGAGAATTCTTCAAGGAAATTGTCATGGTATGAAAAAGCAAGAAAAGATCTGGAAGAAGAAGTAGAAACTACTCAACTTGAAGCCCTTATTGCAAAAAGGCTGCCAAGAGGATCTGGTAAGTATGAAGGAAAATTACCTTTTAAGTGTTTTAACTGCAATATGATTGGTCATTTTGCCTCAAGGTGTCCGGAAAGATTTTCAAGGCAAAATCTTAACAAGCCAAGGTTCCAAAAGAACTGTTACTATGTACATGAAGATGATGATAATGAAGGAGTAACAGATGATGAATCAAAGATAGGAAAGAAATCCAGAAATGAATGGGTGTTCATTGCCATCAAGGAAGAAGATCCAATGTCCTCTATATCTGTCAATCTTAAGACTATGGAAAAAGCTTTGGCTGCCCAAATTGAAGAGAAGAATGATTGGGTCATTGACAGTGGATGCTCTCACCATATGACAGGTGACAAAAATAAATTTGTAGATTTAGAAAAGTATGAAGGAGGAGTGGTAAAGTTTGGTGACAATTCTGCTAGTAGAATCAGAGGAAGAGGAACTATTTCTTTTGATGGAAGAAACAAAACTGGTAATGTACTGTATGTTGAAGGTTTGAAGCACAATCTTCTCAGTGTTGGACAATTGATGGACAAAGTCTATGATCTTCGTTTCAAGGATGGAAAATACAAAATCTTTGAAAGTTTCAGAACAGAGATTGCATTCGGTACTCAAACTAAAGGTAATATCTTCCACTTGGTTGGTACTGGTAAAAGATGCTTATTGTTCAAGTTGATCAGAGTTGGTTAGGGCATAGAAGGATGTGTCATGTGAATTTTGATAATATCATCAAGATAAGCAATACTTAGGCTGTAAGAGATCTTCCAAAATTGGTGAAACCTACTAACAACTTGTACAAGGAATGTCAGTTAGGTAAGTTGAGCAGAGTCACATTCAAAAAAAAGGAACTATCTTCTACCGTATTATTGGACTTAGTTCACACTCATCTTTGTGGTCTGGCAAGAATCAGGAGTATTCAAGGTAATAGATATTTCATGCTGCTAATTGATGACTATTCCTAGATGATGTGGGTAACCTTTCTAAAGGAGAAATTAGAAGCTCTTGAGAAATTCAAAATATTCAAGGCTATGGTAGAGAATGAAATAGGATTAAAGTTGAATTAATAGAGGTGGAGAATTCACATCCGGTGAGTTCATAGAGTTCTGTGAGAAACATGGAATTAAGAGATAGTTGTTTGCTCCTAGGACTCCACAACAGAATGGAGTAGTGGAGAGAAAGAACTGGACCATCCAGGAAGCATCTAGGACCATGATAATGGAAGCAAATGTTCCTCAGATCTATTAGAGTGAAGCTGTTAGCACTTCAGTCTATACTCTCAATCGAGTTCAAATTAGAAGCAATACCGGTAAGACCCCTTAACCCATTTAGGTAACAAGATACTTTCTCCTTGTTTGCCTCAGAATGTGTTAGGAACCCGTGTTTAACCCTTCTCTTTACTTTGTTACTATGTTACTTTTGGATGCATATGCTTTGTAAGTCATCCCATGAGTATATTGCATTATCCCATATTCATGGGAAGTAATAGTTGTTTAGATTGGACTTAGTATATAAGTACATGTTGAGGCCAATGAAGGCATCCATGAGTTTATTGTATTGAGCTTGCTCAAAGGAGGTTGTCCCCTTGAAGTGGCCTGTGATCAATAAATTCCTTCAGCGTTCTGCTATTTATGTTATTTCGTACATTTTTCATTATATTGTTGTAGGAGCTTCCTCTCATCTGGTATCAAAGCACTTTCTTGGGCTCATTGGGTGGAATTTCTGCCAAGTTTTTTTCGCAGTGGCCTCCAAGTGCTATGATTATTGTAGTAGTTCTTATTTCTTTGCATATGTATTGTTCATTTCAATTGCAGGTTCAGATCAGGGAATAATCCCTCTTCACTTAATTGTGGGAAGTGCCTAGGCATAGTCCTAAAACTCATTGTCAGGAGTACCATAGGAACCCCGAAGTAGCTAGCCCATTGAGAGGACCTGCCAGCGAAAAGGGTAACAGCCCCTACCTGATTGACTAGTTCCCATCCATGAGGTAAACCAAGAGCTGTCATTTGTGGCAAAGCGGTTATCAGTTTTACGTGAGCCATAGAGTGAGGGGTACTGCCCCAATATGCAAGCCGTGAGACAGCATTGGTAGCCAAGTGAATCCCCTGAACCTTTAGGAAGCCGAACATACCTGGGGTCCATATCTATTGCCAGCTGATAAATCACAGATTGCGTCTATTAAAAGCCATTGCAGATCTCGTTGTAGATCATTTCCAAAAAAAAAAATTATATTTTTTCGCCATATCTTCCTTACTTTAGCTCCGTTTCCTCTGAAAATTCATTAGAACCCTTGAAATTCCATTCTGCATATTTCGATCCTTGAGGACCCTATCCCAAATTCCACTTATCGAATCCAGAAATCCCACATTTGTCTATTTTTAGGGTTTACCATAACTTCTTCGATTCTCACCCAATCACCTTCAAATTTTACCAAAGTGTTCATTTCCTATTTCTGCTCCTTTGTCCCTCTTGGACAAATTTTCCCATTCTTTCACCCTGCTTCTGAAATCCCCATTTTCTGCTTCCCTATCCCTCAAAAAGTGTCCAAAACCTAGTCAAACCCCAATTACCCATCAGAGTTTTTCCCAAATCCAAATTTTCCTTTACTAAAAAAGTTTCTATTTTTGTTTTTCTACCCATTCCCCCAAAAAAACTCCTGGTTCTGGTTGTCACCCGCGCAGGACGAAAAAACATGGAGGATGAACTTGCAACCTTTAAGACCAAACTCCAAGATTTGGATGAAAAAATTCTTGGCCTCAATCTTCAAGATTCAACCATGAACAATAGACGGCAGCCAGAGTCCTTTGCATACACTAGGTTCTCTTCTTCCAGAAATTTTCATGGGATGAAGCTTGATTTTCCTTGCTTCAATGGTGATGATTCGACTAGATGGATATATCGGGATGAACAATATTTCAGTCTGCATAATACTTTTGATGTCGACAAAGTCCCACTTGCATCCTTTCATTTGGAACATGAAACCCTTCAATGGTTCCATTGGTACATCAAGGCTCTTGAAGAGCCAAAATAGATAGATTTTTGCAAACTCATTTTACAACGATTTGGCCCTAGTGCTGTTGATGACTTCACAGGACAACTCACTAAACTTCTCCAAACTAGCACTATGAGAGAATATCAGACAACATTTGAGAAACTGACCAATCACATAGAGGGATTGTCTAATGATTTCTTCAGTAGTTGTTTTGTCAGTGGTGTAAAGGATGCAATCCGATCTGAGGTTAAAATGTTCCATCCCAGCACAATGATGGAAGCCCTAGGGTTGGCTAAGTTGGCAGAGGACAAGATCACAGCTCAATAGTGCTCCAAATCCACTTTTGTTCCATTCAAAAATATGGTTTCCCAAAGACCTCCAATCACGCCAGCTCCTAAAACTACTCCTATCAAGCATTTGTCTAAAGCAGAGATGCGGGCATGTAGAGAAAAAGGGCTTTGTTATAATTGTGATGAGAAATTCACTTAGGGACATAGATGTGTTGAGAAAAAGCTCTATCTCTTGGATGTGGATTCTCTGCCTGCAATTAAAGTTTATGAAGATGCACAGGATATAGTAGATGATCAGGTTGACATTCAATATTTGCCTGTTGACCCTCCTTCTCAGGAAGACCACCTAGAGATCTCTCTCCATGCTTTAGTAGGAGTCACCACCCCACAAACCATGTGGGTCAAGGGTTACTTCAAGAAGCTCCCTCTTACAATACTCATTGATTATGGTAGGACTCATAACTTCATTGACCCTCAGATCGCTAAACAGGCTGATTGTTTTGTCCATCCTTGCTTCAGTTTTGAAGTCATGATTGCCAATGGGGGCACATTACCTTGCAAAGGGAAGTGTCACAATGTGCGTATCTCTATTGGAGATTATAACCTACGCTTCGACATGTTTTCCTTGCCCTTGGGTGGATGTGATGTGGTTTTGGGCGTTCAATGGTTACGCACACTTGGACCCATCTTATGGGATTTTGCTGAACTTTGGATGCAATTTTTAGGCAACAACACACATTGAAGCACTTATAACTAGGGTCTCTCAGCATCATCAGTTCAAATCGCATGGAAAAGCTCCTTAAGAAGAATTCACATGGTGTCATCGCTTAGCTCCATTCCATTCAGATGCAACCATCAGCGGTCTCCACTAGTCCTTAAGATCTACAACAAATTTAAGATAGATATGCATGTGTCTTTGCTGAACTAGTGGGATTGCCACCTTCACGACCAGAGGACCATCGTATTTAGCTCCTTCCTAGAACTATTCCTCCCAACATCAAGCCCTACCGCTACCCATTTCACCAAAAGACAAAGATTGAGATGCTCGTTTGGGACTTACTGAAGCAAGGTATTATTTGCCCTAGTACTAGTTCTTTTTCTTCACCAGTTCTTCTTGTCCAAAAAAAAGATGGGTCATGGCACCTCTGCATTGACTTCCGAGCACTTAATCACATCACAATCAAGGATAAGTTTCTGATTCCTGTTGTTAATGAGCTTCTTGATGAGCTTCATGGTGCTCATTTTTTCTCCAAGTTGGATCTTCGTTCTGGGTATCACCAAATTCAGGTTCATGAGGATGATATACCTAAAATAGCTTTCCGTAGGCATGATGGCCACTATGAGTTTTTGGTCATGCCCTTTGGCCTCACTAATGCTCCTTCCACATTCCAGGCATTGATGAATAAAATATTTTGGCCCTACTTGCAGAAATTCATTCTGATCTTCTTTGATGATATCCTCATCTATAGTAAAACATGGGCTGAGCATCTCCAGCATCTAGCTCTTGTACTACTACTTCTCTCTGATCATCATCTTTGTGCAAAATAGTCTAAATGTGTTTTTGGGCAGGAGGAAGTGAAGTATCTCAGGCATATTGTTTTAGCCCAAGGGGTTCGAGTGGATCCTATCAAAATAGATGCCATGAAAAATTGGCCACATCCTCAGACACTTAAGAGCCTCCATGGTTTTTTGGGACTGACTGGCTACTACTGCAAGTTTGTCAAGGATTAAAGGAAGATTGCAGCTCTGTTAACAGCTTTGTTGAAAAATGATTCCTTTACATGGACACATGTTGCTAAGTGTGCATTTGAAAAACTAAAAGAAGCTATGTGTACTACACCTATTCTAGCTATGCCAGATTTTTCCAAGACCTTCACTATTGAGAGTGATGCTTGCAACAATGGACTTGGTGTTGTTCTCCTTCAAGATGAACATCCCATTGCGTTCACTAGCAAAGCCCTTTCAGGTAAGAATTTAGTACTCTCTACGTATGAGAAGGAAATGATGGCTATCTTGCATGCAGTATAGAAGTGGCAGCCATACCTATTCGGGAATCATTTTTGCATCAAGACTGATCACCAGAGTCTGAAATATTTCCTGAAACAATGGGTCTCCTCCCTAGCATTACAAAAATGGGTTAGCAAACTCATGGGTTATGACTATGAGATCACTTACAAGAAGGGTAAGGACAATATTGTGGTGGATGCTCTTTCTCGCACATTTGATGACCAAGCTTCTCTTTTAGCTATTTCTATGCCAGTTCCAAATTGGTTGGAATCTTTCTAGCAGGGCTATGTCAATGACTCTTCATTATCTCAAATCATCCAACAGTTGGTCAATAACCCTTTTGTTGTACCGCATTACTCTTGGGATTGTGGTTCTCTGAGATACAAGGGTCATCTAGTGCTTCCCCAGAGCACAAATCTTCAATAGGCTATCTTCTATGAACTCCATGCTTCTCCATCGGCAAGGCACTCTGGGTTCCTCAAAACTTATGAGCGGGCACATCGTAACTTCTTTTGGAAGGGAATGAAAAGGGCAATTCAATAGATGGTGGCTGCATGTGATACCTGCCAGTGCAACAAGGGTGAAACGACACTCCTTCCTGGATTGCTCGAACCCTTGCCCATCCCTACATGGATTTGGAAAAATATTTCTATGGATTTCATTGAGGGGCTCCCTAAATTTGGAGGGAAGATAGTGATCTTGGTTGTGGTTGATCGCCTCTCCAAATATAATAATTTTTGTGCCCTCAGCCATACCTATACCACCTCGTCAGTCGCACAGATTTTCATGGACCAGATCTTCCGTCTTCATGGACTCCCTTCTTCCATTGTCTCAGATCGTGATGCAACTTTCACCAGTCATTTTTGGATAGAACTATTTCACCACACTGGCACCAAACTGAAGATGAGTTTAGGGTATCACCCACAAACAAATGGTCAGATTGAAGTTATCAACAAATGTTTTGAAACTTATCTTTGTTGTTTCACCTCAGAACAACAACATTAGTGGGTAAAGTGGCTCCCTCTCGCTGAATGGTGGTACAATACCTCCTACCACACTGCATCTAAAATGACTCCATATGAAGCAGTCTATGGTCAGGCACTGCTAGTTCTCCTTCCATACACCCCTTGCAGTTCACTGGTTCAGGCAGTTGACATAGTTCTCCAAACTCAAGATCAAATTCTTCACATTTTGCAAGACAATCTTCACATGGCAAGAAATTGAATGAAACAACAAGCCAATCAGCACTGTTCTAAGTGCACTTTTCAAGTAGGTGATATGGTTTTTCTTCGTCTACAGCCATACAAGCAATCCTCCCTGAAACTCAAAGGGCGTCATAAGCTGGCTCCAAAGTTCTATGGGCCATATAAGGTTCTTCAACAGATTGGGTCAATTGCTTATAAATTGGAGCTTCCTCCTCCTTCCTGCATTCATCTAGTATTTCATGTCTCTTGTCTAAAGAAAGTTCTTTGCACCAACATCAGAGCACAAACTGTTTTACCAGAACTGGATAACAAAGGATCCATCATTTTGGAGCTGGAGGCAATCCTCGACAGGTGCACTCATCAGCTTTGCTCTCAATCCATCACAGAGGTATTAATTTAGTGGCATGGAATGCAACCAGAGGATGCTACATGGGAACCACTCCTTCAGATTCAACAACAATTTCCACATCTTAAGATTTGAGGACAAACTTTTTCTAAGAGGGAGTGGATGTTAGGAACCCATGTTTAACCCTTCTCTTTACTTTGTTAGTATATTGTTGTTGGACGCACATGCTTTGTAAGTCGTCCTATGAGTATATTGTATTATCCCACATTGATGGGGAGTAATAGTTGTTTAGATTAGACTTAGTATATAAGTACGTGTTAAGGCCAATGAAGGCATCCACGAGTTTATTGTACTGAGCTTGCTCAGAGGAGGTTGCCCCCTTGAAGTGGCATGCGATCAATAAATTCCTTCTGTGTTCTCCTATTTCTATTATTTCATGTATTTTTCATTATATTGTTGCAGGAGGTTCCTCTCATTTTTAACAACTCTTCAACAAGAATTTATACACTTCATCAACCTTGGAATGATCAACAATGTCGGATAAACTTGACGCGGATCTTTACACTGTTAGCCAAACATAGATGAGACTTGAATCTTCCTCTACTAACATGCCATGCTTCATAAAATAATCTTTAGATCATTCGCAACACACTAGGAACATCCGGTCGGCCAAGACTAGGAAGAACATCAACGTCAAAGAGGAAATCTTCAATAACAAGCTCAAACTCCAATGCGGACCTCCAACATAGTAGCCACATGATCTAGAGACCTCCACAAGCACATTAAATTCACCAATAACATCCACTCTAAACCAAATTACCAGAATCATTTGTATCTTCCTCCGGAACCTCAAGAACATTGTCCGTTAAGGGAAAATTGGATCTAAAGGAATAATCAATATTGTAATATCAAAATACCCAAAACTCAATGAAATAATGAACAAAAGAGATCATTCAAACAATGAACAATACAAAGCAAACCTCCTTTAATTCTCAGCTTCCATTGATCGCCTATCACAAATGATCTTTCTATGAATATGGCCCTCAGAAGGTGCACTTCCTTGCTATGATTCCAAGATGCTAAATGGGAACGACTATGATAGTTTCGCCATGAAGATGAGCTTCACAACAATGATGGTAGTGTGTAGTAACAAGTGTGATCGCAAGCAATGAAGGAATTGGTGCCAAAGGCACGCTGTAATTCCTGCAGAGTAAGTTTACTTAAAGCTTGGATGAATGAAATAGAGGAATAGGGTTCAATTTATAGACTTGTGAAAGAGAAGATCAACGGTATAGAAAGAATAAGAAGATCAACAGTTGAGAATGGTTGAGGAATGTGCACGAATAAGAAGAAGACAAGTGTCACCCAAAAGCTGTTTTATTTGAGTTTACTTTCTTTTCTAAAGATAAGACATGCTTTTCATAAATTAGAAAGTTTTTTTTTAATTTAAGAGATATTGATAAAAACAAGGTTGATTGAATAGATAACTCAACTTGAGATTTGCTTTTGCATGATTTGAGAGAAATTAAATAATAAATTATTTAATTGTGTGTGCATGAGGAAGAAGACTTATTTTTAGAAGATTTGGAAGATATTTGAAGAATTAGAAGATAAAAAAGCAAATTAAATAAATAGATTTATTTAATTGTTGTGCATGACTTGGAAGAATAAATAAAATATTTGATTATATTTTATTCTTAAAGTTTGGGAGGATTTAAATAAATTTAATTGATTTATTTAAATTTAGAAGAATGAATTTTGACTTAATTAAATAATTAAGAATTATTTAATTGTTTGGAAGAATTTATTTAAATAAAGAATTTTATTTAATTTTGACTTTAGAAGAGGTAATTAAATATTCTGATATTTAATTAATTTAGAGGAATATGAATCAAATAAATAAATTTGTTTATTTATTTATTGATAGGAGAATTAGAAGGGAATATATATTAAGAATGTTTATTTAGACTGAATTGTGTCATTTTTAGGCGTATACATTTAGCCCCTCTTTGATGCAATGCAGTTTACGGCATTGCTTCAAAGAATAAATAGTCTGATAATGATACATGCCCTAGTGCCCCTGGTATAGGTTATGACGATAGGATGCCCCCTCGAGAGATTGGACGGGAAGAAGGCAAAAGGATGTGAGATGGACAATCTCACGAAGATGAAGGGAAAACTTGGTTAAGGTTGAAGAAAATAGGATGCATTTCTGAGAAACAGGAAGAAATTGGGAAGAAAATGAGTGCAGGAAGTAGTCATAGTCACCACATAGCCAGTTTAGGGTTTGCATGCTATATATAAGAGTTGGGTCCACAAAACAATTCATTTGCACACTTGGCTTTATTTGATTTGCTTTTGAGAGCTTAGGAGAGCATAGAGCATAGACCAGTTAGCACGAGGATGGATATTCTATGCGAGTAGCATCGCTTTGAGTGAGTCCGATGATTCGAGTGGGCAGAAGAGGCAGGACCCTCGATATGTACCTCAAAAAATTTCCCCTAGGGTTAATTTTTAGTGTAATAAATGCTAGGTTAATTTTGGCTAGACAAATGCGCTAGATTGCAGTTTGGTGCATATGACCTGCGAAACTGTGCATCCGTCATTCTGCGGCGCATATAGGATATAGAACGGTGCATGCATGAGTTAGGTCAGCACATATGCAATTTAATGGTGCATGTATAGTATGGATCGGCGCATGTAACTGGGTGGCACATTTACAGTATAGGATGGCGCATGCATCAGAAGTGGCGCATTTGATAAGAAATGGCGCATGTACCTTCTATTACTTTGCATATGATATAGATAGTCAGTTTACTTAACAGAATTGACTTGATTGGCATCCTGTTTGATGTGTCACTCGATAAGCTATCTCTGAGATTGCAAGAATCTAGTCAAGAGATGTAGTGTGTTGTTTTGATCAATTTGATATGTTAAGTTAGTTGATATGTTTCTATAGATATGTTGAGCATGGTACTTGCAACTTTAGGTTGACACCTTGCTTTGCGTGCTTGCAGGAGGACATACGAGATACATTGATGTTGAGAGAGCAGTTCCCCATTCTGATGTCATAGCAACATATGCTGATAGATATGGATTGAGAGGCGCTCGACGTGATGGGATTGGACTATGTATGCTTTATGCCTGAGGTTCGAGTGAACCGTGACTTACTGACTGCAATAGTGGAGAGGTTCCACAGTGAGGACGGGACATTCCACTTCCCAATCGGTGACATGATGGCTACTTTGGAGGATGTATATAGGATACTCCACTTGCCTATTTAGGGAGAGCTCATGGAGTATGATCCATAGTGGAACGTAGGACTTGCAGAGTGCAAGTGAGTATTTGATGACCCTGAGCTGGTAGGACAAGTCATCTCCTAGTAGGACATTCACGACTATTATGACTATTTCCCTGGGATAGTTGTAGGGTTGATTGGAGGCATTGTATGCCCCAATAGGAGATCACATGGGTTCTGGATTGGATGGAGATAGACCATGGAGAGGATGGTCATAGAGGGCACCCGTTATGCTTGGGGTGTCTGTGTTTTGGCACACCTATACCACAACATGCATCAAGTGGTATACCACAGGGGTGCGAGTTTATCAACAGGTGTCTCACTACTGTAGTTATGGGAGCACATTTCCATTACTAGATCGACTTATGTCTTTCAGAGACAGAGAGGAGAGCCTTATAGTTATGGCTGCACAGGAGTGATTTCCCAGCATAGGCTGGGGAAGCTCGAGTATTGGAGGCATGCATTGGATGGAGTAGATGTGGTCGTCTAGTGACCATATCTAGACTGTGAGCCTTGGGAGGATGAGGTGGATGAGTTGCCATACTATTATTAGACTCGGTGGGTGATATGCTGGACGCGGTTCATCCTAGAGAGACAGATTGTCAGTCAGGTTTGGAGGCAATTTGGGAGGAGACAGGGCATGCCACAGGGGCAGGCTCTATTTGCATGAACGCATGCAAAGAGATTCAGATGGGGCCTAGTGGCGTCCTATGAGGAGGTAGTGGCAGAGTTTTGGAAGACTCCTTATGTTGCCTGGGAGATGAGGAGAGAGATTGCAGACGCTGGGATGACTCAGGACTATGAGGAGTGGTTCGTAGAGCACCCATTTTTGAGGTACTCTGGACCTAGGGATCTGGTTCCTCATATAGATGTGGTAGATTCAGATGATGAGGGCCAGGTTGGTAGGAGGAGGAGGAGGAGGAGAGGATGGGGAGATGGAGGAGGTGCTAGAGATGATAAAGGAGGCAGAGGAGGAGAGCTGGGGAGGGACCTTCCCACGCTCAGCAGGTAGTTCCACCGTAGGTTGCACAATAGGCTGCACAACAGGCATAGATGCTACCACCTCAACAGGTGGCACAATAGCAGGTACCCCAGCCACAGGGGTAGGGATAGGCACATGCACCTCAGGGTGCAGCATAGCTAGACATCTAGGAGAGAGCCATAGCTATGCTGAGAGGACAGGTTAGGTAACTGCAGGCACAACTTAAGATGGCTGAGGCCTGGTGGGAGACAGATGCAGAGGTTATCTCGGGGTTCACTAGAGAGTGAGATATGGTAGAGGCGTGGATATGAGTTATCTGAGTAGAGTGGGATACAATAGTGCTAGGCCTTGGGATAGATGCCACTAGCAACTTTTTGGTTGGATAAGTGCACCAGGCCCAGGCACAGTTAGCACAGGCACAGGAATAGGCACAACTAGCACAGACACATACATAGTTGGCATAGGTGCAGGGCAGTTAGCACAGGTGCAGGGTGAGCTTGCCAGACTATAGTCTCAAACATAGTACTATCAAGGTTTATACCACAGTGTTATGTCAATTAGCCAGAGGGCTCCGAGCTACAGGAGCTAGTCCATGGTCTCTCAAAGAGTAGGTGGATCGAGGGCAGGAGCCTCCGTGATGGGCTCATAGTAGTCTAGGGCCAGCGGAGGAGGGGACTCAAGAGACACCGTTGGGAGTAGCAGTTCACAGCAGCAGGGTTAGCAGACACTTGCGTAGATTTTAGCTCCTACATACACTTCTGGATGGCTCAGATAGCTGGATATGCATATGTACCACTTTTGTATTTTGAGACATGTATCATTATCCTTGAAATGTATACATTGTCTATGACACTGACTCAGAGATGGACTTTTGATATTTGTACATTTGGACATGTTTAACGATATTTATATGATGATGCAGCAATTTGATGCTCTCTATATGCAGTTTGCTCTTTCTATGTTATGGATGTATTTCTATTTGTATGATGTGATGCACATGTCTATCTAATGCTATGTGATGTTTATGTGACTGACCTAGTGCCTCGGGGGCTCATTGCTAAATGGCCTTGCCTACGTGACGACATAGAGGCAACATAGTTCGGGGTAAACCCTAATGGACCTAAGACCTAGGAGATAGAAAGCGGTGTAGACTCAAATAGATAGAAGGACTAGACACGTGACAGATGGGACAGTGGAGCCTTGGGGGTGCATTTGAAAAATGGCCTTGCCTACATGACGATGCATAGGCAATGTAGTTCATGGATTTGGACCATGTGGATACTGACGAGAGACACCATGCTAGGTTGACACTATGGATAGGATATGGGATAAAACCTTGATTGACAAGGCAACAAAGAGATAGAGTATCAAGCCATGATAGGTTATCATTAGGATTTTATTATGGAACAAATATGGATCGAATGGGACATGAGTGAAGGAAGAATGGACACAAGATGATTGGTTTCCCAAAGATGAAGGAAGTGGTTTAGCACAAGTAACGCCTATTTACCAGGTTTTCACAACTTATTTTATTTGCATGAAAGCTAGAAAAGTATGCATGACGCTTGTTTGCCAGGTTTTCATCATGATACCTATCCAAGGTGCCTGTTTGCCAGGTTTTCACCAAATGATGATTTTTTTGTATTTTTTTTATTAAATTTTTGATTTTTTTTGTGTTTTTTCTGATTTTTTGATTTTTTTGTATTTTATGCCTCCCTTACATTGGGGTTCTCCTAGGTATAGAACTAGCGAAGATGCATACTGTTGATTGGGTCATAAAAAATCTCACCCTTTGATGTTGCTAACTAATATGCCCCCAATCCATAAGCTACTACAATCACATAAGGCCCAAGCCAGTTGGGTTCAAATTTGCCTTTCTTTTCTTGATCCTATTGATTGCGGGGATTCTCTTTAAGTACTAGATCTCCAACTTGAAAGACTCTTGGGCAGACTCTGTGGTTGTAGCTTCGGACATCATTTGTTGATATGCCTTGAGATGATTGAAGGCTTTTTGTCTCCTTTCCTCTAGCAACTCTAGCTCTTGTAATCTAGAAATTCTGTACTCTTCATCAGTTATGAGACCTTTTAACGACACCCTTAGATATGGTAACTCAACCTCGATGGGCAAAATGGATTTTGAACCATATACAAGGGCATAAGGGGTAGCACCTATGGGAGTGTGTATACTGGTTTGATAGGTCCACAGAGTGGGATTGAGTTGGATGTGCCAATCACGGCCAACATCATTGACTATCTTCTTGAGGAGTTTCAAGATGGTCTTGTTGGATGCTTTTGCTTGGCTGTTGCCTTGGGGATAATAGGGTGTGGAGAAATGGTGTTGGATTTTGAATCAGTCACAGAGTTCTTGGACATCCTAGTTTTTGAAGGGTCTTTTATTATCCATGATAATGGATGAGGAAATTCTGTATCTGCAGATGAGGTAATTAAGGTTGAATGAGGAGATTTGTTTACCTATGACAATGGTGAGGGGAATGGCTTCAATCCACTTGGTAAAGTACTCAGTGGTAGTTATTGCGAATTTGTGGCCATTGGATGAGGGTGGATGGATTTTTCCCACAAGGTCGAGTCCCCACTGACAAAAGGTCCAAGGTGTTGTTAAAGGTCTCAACTCTTGAGGTGGTGCATGTATCAGGTTCCATGTATTTGGCATTGCTTACACTTCTTTACAAACTGATATGAATCTATCTCCATGTTCGGCCAAAAATAACCCAAACACATGAGTTTCTTAGCTAAGGAAGGACCGCTAGAGTGTGTTCTGCAAATCCCTTTGTGTACGTCTTGGAAAGCGGTTTGGGATTCTTCTCATTCTAAACAATGGAGTAAAGTACCATCTAGACCACATCGGTATAGGGTGTCAGCAATAATGGTATATCGAGAGGTTTGACATATAAAGGTTTGTCGTTGGTTTGAAGATAAGTCAAGTGGGAGGGTGTTGTCCTTGAGGTAAGTGTAAAATTTACCATACCAAGGTGAATCAGATCCAACTAATAGGCATATGGAATGGGTTTTAGGAAGATCATAAGCTGGTTGCTGAATTGTCTCCACCAAGAACTCGTACCATGACTCATTCTTTAGGATCTCAAGGAGTGAAGCAATGGTTGCCATGGCATCTATTGTTTTGTTTGCAATGCGAGGTATCTACTCAAAAGAGATGATCATAAAGTATTCCTTAAATTCATCTACCATCCTTTTGTATGGGACAAGATTCTCATCTTTGGTTTGGTAGTCATCATTGACTTGGTTAATCACTAGTTGAGAGTCACCATAGATATGTAGCTCTTTGATTTTCCATTCTGTTGCCATTTTGAGGCCAATGACTAGGGATTTGTTGGCAAGAGACACTGTGTGGCTTCATGAGTGTTGTCATTGAAGGCAACAAAGTCTATCCCACACATCTACAGCACATAGTATGCCTATACCAGAAGTCAGATTGAAGATTGTTTTAGTCTGATGAACAAGAACAGGACATGAAACAAGGTTCGACAATCAGGTTCAGATTTCTCAGATGGTGTAACTCAGCAAGTTTCAGACTTGGAAAGTCAATAGGAGTATCATTACTACTATATTCCAAAGATTGAGCTTCTGGTGATAAAACATGGAAAAGATATGAGCATCTGAGTGTTGGGTTCTAGATAGGCAGAGCAGACTAAGGAAGAACTGATCGACAGAGTATCAGACTTCAATCCGGATGAGTAATTGATGTTGATCAAGCTATTTGAGGGATCATACATGGTTGGCCGACATGATTGATGACTTCAATGCCTATGTTTTGATACACATCTCAAATCAAGCATGGATTCAACCGACAAATTAGTAATTTGTAAATATCTTGAGTATTCTAGTTGCTGACTAGAAAGTTGTTGAAATCCTTGGTGCGAATATATATACCAGATGGATTCCACTATGAAGGAGTGTGTGCATAAAGATATGATAATATAAAGTGTGAAGAAAGGCAGGAAAGTAGCAATACAAGTCCAGTATGTGATAGAGTAACAACACTAGAGAAGAGGAAGAATGAAGTGCATCAGATCAGTATATTATGCCTAACCAGAACTGAACTCTAGCATTTGTAGATGCCTCTCATTAGTTCAAACACCTGGTCACCTTCTTTAAGTTCTGTAGACAGTGAGTCTCTTTTAGGCAGTGTCCCTCTTGTGAGCAGTGTGCTCGGGTAGTGAGCCCTAATTGCCAAGTGCCATTTTGTACTTCTTATTCTTTTAACAGAGAATACAATCTTGGGTTAGTCACCTTGTGGTTTTTCCCTTAACAGGGTTTTCCACGTAAAAATCCTTGTGTTATGTGTGTTGACTTTATTTTTTCTCTCATGATTATGTATGCTTATATGTTTTGATGTTGCACAAATTATAAAAGAAGAAAAGGTTAAAATAATAGAGATAATAGATTCACCCCCCTCTCAGTTATCTACCTTGTTTCCAACAATTGGTATCAGAGCTAAGTTCCTCTAAACAGAGCCTAACAACTTGAGGAAGATCTGGGAATCTCAATGGATATGTATGGTATGAAGGAACAACTTTAGTCTGCCCTAGATGATCTTGAACAATTACATTTTGAAGTCAATAGTTTGAGAGAAAGACTCAAAGAAGTTGATGATCTCATAAATGAGCTAAAAGAAAAACTTAGTATCTCTGTGAAAAAGAGAAAGGGACTACTTCAAAAATTAGCTAATTAGATTGAAGACAATGATACTAATGAAGATCTAAATGAGAAAAATAAACTATGTGAGAAGCTATCAAAAGAGGTCATTATGGTAAGGCATGAAATGGAATCAGGGGTTATGAGATTCACCCAAGAAATTGAAGAAAGAAGGAAAAGTGAAGATAATCTACAACAATCCCTCAAGGAGAAGACAGAGTGTTGGTTTTTTCCCAGACTAGATGCTTATTCCCAGATTTCCCTACAAGGTAGCCATCAATGATCAACAGGATCTCTGGGCCAGGGGCCAACAGTGTAGGAGATAGACTCTATATTTTATCTCCTCTTCTTCTTCAGGCTCTGCAAAACCTAGGGGGGTATTCCCTACTCAACATCCATGAGGATATACATACAAGGCTGGAATGCTGACAGAAAGCAGATAAGTCCTCCTGTAAGTAGACCAAAATTGTAAGATAAGAGCAAAGGGGCTAGCTTTGGGCCTATTTGTAGTTGTAGACAGAGGACTGAGGATCCTAAAACTAATTCTAATGTCCTAATGGTTGTTTTAGAGTTTGGTTTTGATTTTATATTTGGATGCAAAGCTGGACATGGTATATAACACAAAGACAAAGCTAGATCGGTGCCTATCCAGGGCTTGGAGTCAGTAGACATACACCTGTGAATGATATGCATGAACAACTAAAACTAGATTTCAGGGGGATACATATGATACCTGCCTTACAGATATCTCCCAATACAGAGTGTTAAGCTATCTATACTTATGGCATCCCTATTATAGTATACCCTTCCCAATGTTCAATCTGAGAACAATTTAATCTACCCCTTGAGCAGAAGTTAAGAGATCAGCCATTTAACACAGGAATTCTATGTTCTAGAGTCTCAAACATTGCTTAAATATCCAGACTTAGAAGAAAGATACATGCAATATTGGAGACAAAATTAACAAAACACATGCTAACATAGCATTTCTCATATAGAATCAACCATGAAATTAGTGGATTCATGTAAAAACGTACAACAAGAGATATATAAACTCACAGGTTTTGCTGTACAGAGCAACCAAATCAGCTGTATTGTATTACAGAGCCAAATGTTCAACTTTCAACAACCTCAAATGATGGTAACACGGTCTACTTATATCAGCCAGAAAATGTACCACAGCAATTAATTACAAGGCTTTTACAAAAAATTGCCAGATACAGATCCTTCAAAGGAATGGCACTCAGAATTTATTGCTGTAGAGACAGAAAGTAGACAATGGTGGCCTCGAGCCCTGTGCCACCATCTGGAAGTCCTCATGCCAAAAATCAGGTACATGATTGTTCAACAACTCACCCATGCCCCTGCTACAGTCGCCATTGATGGCTCAACCACCTACGGCCGCTTGAAAACCGTCGCAGCACTTCAAAAAAGAAATTCCTGCCAAAGCACGTTCTATCGCAGTTTCAAATTATACAAGCAGATTAGTCCCACATTGGTGCCGCGGAGACAACTTTGTCATTTTAAAAACATGGCCGCATGTATAACAAATGTTGAGCACTTTTGCCGCGCTCGACGCATAAGCCTTTGTCCAAAGCCAATCGCCAAGACCCGAGCCATCGGCACACTCCCAAATCCTCTTGCCGATCTATCAAGTCTCACCGACGACACCTCTCGAAAGCCTACAACTTCCATATCGGCCAGAGAAGAACCATCGGCCAACTCCACAAAACTCATCGCGACATCAATAGTCTGGCCGATGACCACAAACTACACTCTGCACCCCCGTCGGCATGACTCCCTCCATCGGAGCATCCAAAAATCCTTGGCCGACCTCAACAGTCTCGCCAACCATTTCACTACATTCCCCTCATCGGCCAGAGACTGACCATCAAGCTAACTCTCCAGACTCCCACCGACAATACGAGTCTCCCCGATGGCCACCAAAACATACTTCGTCGGCCAGACAACAACCGTCGGGCTAGCCCAAAATTCCCTCGCCGACATACTAAGTCATCCCGATGGTTCACTCCAAACACACCCGTCGCCAAGACATAGACCATCGGCGTAACATAAAAGATGCTCACCGACAACACAACTCACGCCGATGGACCCTGGCCTCCTCCTTCCGTCAGTGTGACATACACCATCGGGCAAGTCAAAAACTCTTCGGCCAATCGCACAAAGTCACACCGATGCTTGTTCCAAATCCCTCCATCGGTGATATCAACACTATCAGCCAAACCCAAAGCTCTCCAGCCGATGGACCAAACTCAAAACACTCACGCCGACAATACAACACACGCCGATAACATCCATCGGCCAAACACAAATGAAGCCTGCCGACGATGAATATCACACCGATGGCATTTCCATCGGCCAAACCAAACACATCGGAGGGAACAAAAAATAGCTCGCCGATGATGCCGATCACTCCGATGAACCAAAAACATAAATCTCTGAACCTTTGAACCATGAACCGGTTCAAATGGATGGTTCAACCGAGAAGTTCAACGCTGAACAGAGCACTTCAAAAAGAACATTTGCCGAACACAAACACAAAGCCTTGAACTGTTGAACCATGAACCAAAAGGGTTCAACGCAGTGGTTCAAAACGATGGTTCAATCATAATCTGAGCACTCAAAAAGAAGTTTCACCGATAGAGAAAGTCACAGCGATGAACAAGGAAACTTAGGGCCCAAAAAGAAAAAACCCTCCAACATCTGCGCTCAGATCCAGACCAAAATTAGTGCCAACACAGAGGACTATCACAAAATGGATAGAATAATCAGGCATCTTGAATTTGATCTTGAAGAAGCTAGAGATAATGAAGAACAACTTGAAAATCAGATAGACACTCTCAAACAAAGTCTTCAAACAACAAATGAATACAAGGAGAAATTCAAGATAAGCTCAGCCCAACTTGAAGTCCTTGAGAGTCAAAAGAGGGGAGATGACAAGCTTGGCTTAGGATATGAGAAAGGTGAAAGCTCCGGATCCGGTTAGAAGAACTTTGGATCATGAAACCAAAGAAACATGCCTAGAAGAGCTCTGATAAGGCAAACAAATGCTCAAAGATATCCATCTTTCAATGGATACTGCTTAAATTGCAACAACTTCGGTCATAAAGCAACTCAGTGCATAAGTAGAATGAATCAGACTAATCCATCCTTCTCCGGACAATGTTTCAACTGCAAAAGGTATGGTCACAGATCTCATGAATGCAGAAATATGCAAATAAACAATTTATTCAATGGTAGATGCTTTACATGGAATAGAATGGGTCATATGGCTAATCAATGTAGATCAAGAGGATATCAGTCAAATATGCAAAGAAATGTTGTTTGTTACAATTGCAATAGATCCTGTCATATTGCCAACTTCTGCAGAAGTAAAAATTAGGATAAAAAGGGTTCAATGCATCATAATCAAAAACAAGATAAAGGAAAAGGCAAAGTGATTGCGGATGAAGTTCAAAGGGAGATGAGCAAGATTTAGGTGAAGAAGAGTATAGAGAATGTTGGGGATGGATCCGCACCGGAATCCGGTGCTGATATTCCTTCTGGAAACTAAACAGATGAGCTCTGGCTTAGGGAGAGTCACAAAGAAAAATAAATTCCCCCAACCAGTTAATTGGTGCCTAAAATTGGCACATGGAATGGTGCATATTAAAGGGTTCTCAGAAAAATATCCAAATAACCATCGGTAAAAATATGAAAGATCGCATGGAGTTTTGTAAGAGTTTAATCATCCAAGATTGATCTAGTTTGACAGCCATGTGGTAAAGTAGAATTTTCATAGACAAATCCAGTATGATTCAAAATAGAAATACTTTGATCTACAGATCCATGGCATGATTGGAGAAAAGAAAATACATTGTCAATCCTCACTGAAAATGATTCTAAGTGCAACACAGTGATTCGAAAAAGATCTCTGTCAGAACAGGGAAACTAGATAACTTAAGTTTTGCATTTATTGCAAGAAGGAAATTAGGGTTTGCACAAGAATAAAAGGGTTCTTTCACTCATCATTTGCACATTTGTATTTGAGAAGAAGAAAAGAAGAGCTCTATATCAAGTTTCTATAATTCTCTCAAAGATCAACTGCAAAATCTAATTCAACCAACGATTTGTTTCGGCTCTTATATCAAATCCTAAAAGTGTAAAAAGGTACTTCCATTATGAAAATATCTCTCTGAATCTTTTTCAAAATGGCTACTCCAATGGTTGTTAAGATCACTGATAGGCCGCGCCCAAAATTCAAGAAACACCCCTACAAATCCCTAGAAGTTGATCCTTTAGGCACTTTTTCTAGCATTCCGCATGGGGTATTACACATAGAAGATGTTAGGGTCTACATCCATGCTAACATTGAGGAATTTGGAGAATCTAAGTTGATGGACATCTATCATAAATAATTAATAGATGAAAGTTTTGAACTCAAACCACAATACAAGGCCCTCCAGGATAAATACTTCGAACATTGCATCCACTTTCCCTATTTTGTAGACAATGATTGGGCCCAGTATGTCCTTAGCAGAATACATGACAATTTCATGTGGTTAATGAAGCCCTTCAAGATAACAAAAGATGCCATTAGGGAAATAACTGGACTGCACTCATTTGGTGGGTTAACTACACTCAAATTTGTCAAGAACTAGACAGTTACTGAAGTTACCGGATCTGAGTTTGAAAAAAGAGCAATGACAATTGATGACATCATAGATTCAGATGTAAAGTTTGCTTCAATGATAATTGGATATAAGATCTATCATTCTAGTAGGGAGAACTCTATGTTTGGGACTACAATATATATAACATATTAGATGTTAAGGGAAAATACAGATTATGATCTATGCGACCTTCTCCTGAATCAACTATTAGAAAACTTACAAAAGATCAAAAAGGATAAGAAGAATTCCTTCAAATATGGTTGTCTAATACTATGTCTGTTCTTTTACTATATGAATGAGCTACCCAGATCAAGTGGTTGGGTATGGAAAAATGATAGACCGGTTGCCATACAGATTAGAGACTATATGTATGGACTTGGTGATGCTCAAGCCCAAAACTGATGCAGAGTGAAACGCAACGGAAGCTAACTAATAGGAAGGAGGAGCCAATAATACAAACAGCATGATAAAAATCCCTATCGGCTCAGCATCATCATCATATTTCCTGTAAACACCAACAGCATCATCATATTTCGGACGATCACAATTATCCTCCTGCCGACTACTGTTCACCTCCTCCGCCGGTCGCCTATCATCATCATCATGATACTCAACGGGCGCAAACATCCTCCTGTTGCACTGTTCATCAGGCGCCAAACACTAGCGGCATCATCATGATCTTCAACACTCTCTTCGTCAGCAGGATATCAAATATCCAGTTGCTCCAAATATCCTGATGACGACCACTTCAGCACCTTCCCTTCGATGCTCCGCTAGCCGAAGACACAAGCAATAGCATCATGATATAATTTACCCGGTTCCCTTGAAACCTCCTGATGATGTTAACACAACTTTCTGCCGAGAGCCTACGCCGATACCTAAACACTTAACGACAGCAGGATAAACTTGCATAGGGGGATATCTCAATATCCTGATGACGATGACGTCATATCCTGATGACGATGACGTCACACAATATCCTGATGACCTCTTCAACACTTAGTCAAAAAAATGAACTTTCACTTCCGCATCTGCTAGCGATATGCGGATGATGGGCATACCCAGAAGATGATCCTGACGGTGATATATACACTGAGTATATATCTGACTTACAACATCCTGATGTACTTGCAACATGTAAACTTCAACAGTTTCATAACCCGATCTTCACCTTATGCCGATGTACTCTTCTTCGGCAACTCCTGATGATGATCACCCCGACGCACATTCACTTCATGCACTCAACTGCATCATGTTCATCTTCACTTATCCAGATGACGACGTCCCAAAGCGACTGCAGGATATAAACCGAAATATCCTGATGAAGCTGTTTTGACGAACTCCCAACCTTAGCGAAATTTCACTTCGCCGATCCTCCAGGGATGACCTGATCTACACTCAGCGTGACCTTATTACATGCATTTGGTCTTATCAGACCTTCTTGAAAACATAAACAAGACCTAAAACAACTAACTGCCTCATGAAGGCCAGCTGTCAGGTAGGTGCTCCTGCACCAAAAACACAGCTCTCTGGGGTTATTTCAAGAACTTTCAGAGCATGATGCAGTCCAGAGAAAGAATTCTTCAATCCATAGTTGAAAAATACAAGGATACAGTGTGCTTCATGGTTGACACTGATCAATGCCTAATTGAGGTAGTTGAGCCTAGAACAGTGTGGATAATGCCAATGGGTTACGAAGTAGATGAGAAAATCTTGGAGCTACACGTTCAACACGTGTTGAGCCAGCCAAAGGACCCTGAGGTAGAAAGGTTTTGAACCTTTCAAGAATTAAGTGTAAAGATACATGTTGAGCTGAGACAACCAGAGATAAAAAGGAAAGTTAGAAGGGAAGTAGAGGAAATTGCCAAAAGATATGACATATCAAAAGAGACAGTTGATGCAAACAAAGAGAAAATAGAAAGAGTTGAGAAAGAGAAACAAGAAGCTAAAAAAGGAAGTGTTCCGGTACAAGCCTCCTCCTGAACTAGATCCTCAAAGAGCTTTGCACCTGCCACTCCTAAGAGCTCAAAAGCTACCAAACTGGAAGTCAAGACATCTAGAAAGGGAGAAAAGAGAATGAAAACAAAAGCCACAAGGTCTTACACAAGTCACAAGGATGATGAAGAAACATAATCTGATGAGGAAAATAAGAAAATGAAGAAGAAGAAGAAAACATCTAGGGAATCCTCTATCGGTAAAAACTAAGAAGAAGAGGCAGAAGAAATTGTTGAAAAGCCCACTCTTTCCATTGATGATATCATCAAAGCACTCACTGTGGATGGGAACCTGCAACCAATCAGAGAATTCTATGATGAATATAGTGATACTAACAAAAGAATCTTGGAAGAAGCTACAGTCAGGTATCTAAATATTTATAATAAAGCATTCATTGAAATCATTTCATTAATTCCCAAAAGTCTAGAGAAGGTACTTGAACTTAGAAAAAAAAAGCGAAGGAAAAAGACTTAGAGATGAGGGAGCAGATAGCAATTCAGCTCTATCCTTCCATCACTCCAAAACAAATGAACATGATTTTCAAAGACTGTAAGGATGAGTTTCAAAGTAAGGTAAGAATGAATAAACTCATGCTTGGAGAAACAGACCACGTAGCAAGTGAAACAAAAGACATCCTCCAAAATGCCTTGAAGAGATTCAATCTTCCCATTGTAGAAGAGACAAATGAAGAACCCTCTACCATGGATGTTGAAGGATTAAAAGCAATCAATGAAGAAACTTCTAACAAGGATGTCGAAGGACTAAAGAAAATAAATGAAGAAATCTTTGAGAACTTGGATTCATTTGTTTTGGAAGAGGAAGTTCATGCAATAATAAATGCAGGTAAAATCTCTCCTCTGGATCCCACTGCAGGCATTCTAGATTCTGAAATTGAAGGAGAAGGAAGAAAAGAGGAAGAAGTGAGTCAAGAAGAGGAGGTAAAGGGAAAAGAAGAAGAACAAACAGAGAAGATTTCTGAAGATAGTTCTGAGATTCCAAAAGAAAAAAAGACTCGGTCTCTGGCAAGAGACACTGCAGAGGCAGTGAAGAATTTATTGAACAAAGAGATGATGGAGATAGATGAACCTAAGCTATTTCAAGGACCACTAAACTTTGATTCTCTCTCTAGTCCAGACAATGAAAATAACATCTTTTGCTCAAGCCAAGGTAAAAGAAAAACTTCTGAAGTCTCACATGGAAGACTACAAGCTGTTAGAGATTGCTTTCGGTATGCTATAAAAGATCATGCCATCTTTGCAAAAGGATCCTTCGGCCTCTCCATCTGGTAATCTAAAATCTCTGGTAAACTCTGTTAGCACTCATTTTGATTCTTTAGAGAAATCGACAGAAGAAAAGGTCTGGAAAGAGTTTTTGGGAAAAAGATTCAATGAAGTACAGGGACTCATTACTAATGATAGGAGGACCCTAGATATTGGGATAAAGAGCCTTGAAAATGCTCTTAAAGATGGTGGGGACATGTACAAATTTTGTCTATCTTGGCCCAAAGTGACAGAGGATATTGAAAAGAAGGTGAAAGAACAAGAAGGTAAACTATCAAGTTTATCTCAGAATTTTGATCCCCTCACTACATCCTTAATGAATCAAGAATGTCATGCCATAGTCTTCATAAATGAAATAAAGAGGCTGAACAAAGAAAAGAAGGATATAATAAATAGGATGAGTGAACTCAGAGGGATAATTATCCCTAAGTTAGAGGCAATGCATGAGGCCTTGATAGATGCCCAGACCGCAACCCAGACCAGTGATCCAACAAATTTAAAAAGGGCAGAAGCATATGCATTTTTGTTGAGTGGTCACATGTCAATTTTGGACTGGATGAAGTAGAGTTGGGCCACAGAGTTTGTACAGTTGAAGGCCACTTTTGTGGATATATTCAAGTATAAATAAGTATAACATGTATATATACTTATGTGGCCATGTATAGAATAATTTTTGCAAATTTTTGGTATGCGGACCCTGCCCTTCGCCATTGATGTCAAAGGGGGAGTGAAGAGCAGTGAAAAATGTGGAATCCAACTAAGGGGGAGTTCTAGTATAATAGTGCAAAAAATAGAGCATCAGCCATCTGGAGCCTCTAAGTGCCTCAAATTTGACTTTGAATATTTCAATAAGATTTTTGGAATTTGAAATTTTAATATCTCACAAATGACAAATGATATTGAAGTGATTTCTTCACCATTAGCTTCAATTCACCATTTTAGAGGTCTGTGTAAGATTTTGTATCCAATTGTGCACAAATGTAAACTTACTAAAACTAGTAACCCTACCAAATTTAGCCCTTATTGAAAAGAAACAACATTTTTTTTTGGTTGATGCAAGATTGCTCTTACACCCTAGATGCTCCTACATCAAACACCTGGGGTAATTTGAAAAGTGACCCTATCACTTCTCATGTGTTAGAGGGAAATCAAAATGATTAACCTCAGTCTTAGATAACCATGATGAATCTTCAACAGGCCTTCCTTTCCATTTCACCAAGTATTCTGTATACTTCTTGTTTCTTGTACTCTTACCCACACAACTATCTAGAATGCCCTCTATCTCCTCCTCTAAAGTAGATGCTAGAATGTCCCACTGTGTTCCTTTATCAAGTCCATCATCATGATAATCTGTCAGATCTGAAATGTTGAACACTGGTGAAATATTGATGTCATCAGGAAACTCTACCTCAAATGCATTTCCTGAATCATACTTCTTCAGGATTCTACATGGTCCAAATTTCCTCATCTTCAGCTTATTATATGTACCAACAAGAAATCTTTCTTTTCTCAAGTGAACCATGACTTCATCACCCTCCTGAAACTCCTTATGCCTCGTCTTTGGATCTCCCTTAGCCTTGTACTGAGAATTCATCTTATGGATATGCTTTGTTACCTCTTCGTGCAAATTCTTCATGTGCTCAACAAAATTTTCAGCTTCAACACTACTCTTCTCCCCCTTATCCATCCTCCGCAATTCAGAAGCAGTTTTTAGGGTACTCCCATACACAACCTAGAATGGAGATTTACCTGTGCTCCTATTGACATAATTGTTGTAAGCAAATTCTACCTGTGGTAAAATCAAATCCCATCCCTTGGGCTTATCTCCTACTAAGCATCGTAGCAGGTTACCTAAACTCCTATTCACCACTTTTGTCTGTCCATTAGTCTATGGATGGTGTACAAAACTGAACTTCAAATCTGTCTTCAACTTCTTCCACAATGTCCTCCAGAAATAACCAACAAACTTGTTAACTTGATCTGAAACTATGCTCTTAGGTAGACCATGTAGTCTCACCACCTCCCTAAAAAATAACTCTGCAATGTGAATAGCATCAGTAGTCCTCTTGCAAGGAATAAAATGGGCCATTTTTGAGAATCTATCCACCACCACAAAAATGGAATCATGCCCTCTCTGTGTCCTTGGTAAACAAAGAACAAAATCCATACTAATATCATCCCATGGCTTCTCTGGTATAGGCAATGGTTGAAATAGCCCTGTATTCTGACTTGTTCCTTTTTCCATCTGACACACTCTACAACTTTGCACAAATTTCCTCACATCTTGCTACAATTCTGGCCAGTAATAATGTTCACCAACAATAGCAACAGTCTTATCTCGACCAAAGTGTCTAGCTAATAACCCACTGTGCTTCTCCTTAATTAGGTTCTCTCTCATGGAACTCCTCAGAATGCACAACTGGCTTCCTCTAAACAACATGCGATCTTGGATTATGTAATCCAACCATTTTGTGCTATCCAAAGTAACAGGTTCTAAACAAGCTTTCCAAGCCTCTACAAAATCTAGATCTTCAGGATACAAACTTTTGAGTTCATCAAACCCAACAACCTCTATCTTCATTACTGTCAACAAATTTTGCCTTTTGCTCAAGGCATCTACAACCCTGTTGGACTTCCCACTCCTGTGCTTCAAAACAAAAGTATAACTTTGCAACAACTCAACCCATTTTAAGTGTCTTTGATTTAACTTTCCTTGACTATTGAGATACTACAAAGCTTGATGATCAATATATAAAACAAACTCTTTTGGCAACAAATAATGTCTCCATTTCTTCAAAGCTTGGACTATTGCATAAAACTCTTGATCATAAACATAATACTTTTTCTTGGCATCATTAAGCCTCTCACTAAAATAGGCAATGGGTTTACCTTCTTGACTTAGAACAACTCCTATACCACTACCACTAGCATCACAATCTACCTGAAATACCTTATTGAAATCTGGAAGTGCCAACACAGGTTGTTCTATGACTTTCTCCTTCAATGTATCAAAGCTCTTGTCTGCTCCTTTAGTCCATCTAAATTCTTTTCTATCCCCTCTCATTGTCTCAGTTAGGGGTGTACAAATGCTACTGAAATTCCTAATAAACTTTCTGTAAAAAATTGCCAAACCATTGAAAGATCTTACCTCAAAAGCACTCCTTGGCATAGGCCATTCAATGATAGCCCTCACCTTCTCTGGGTCCATCTTAAGACCTTCCTCTAAGACAACAAATCCCAGGTATACCAACTCCTTCTTTACAAAACTACATTTCTTCAGATTGATCAACAACTTCTCCTCCCTCATCTTCTCTAAAACTCTTCTGATATGCATCAAATTCTCATCCCAAGTCTTACTAAAAATCAAAATGTCATCTAAATAAATAATAACAAAACTTCCCAAAACTTCCTTCAGTATCTCGTTCATGAGTCGCATGAATGTGCTTAGTGCATTGGTTAGCCCAAATGGCATGACTAACCACTCATAAAAACCCTCCTTTGTCTTGAAGGTTGTCTTCCATTCATCTCCTTCTCTGATTCGAATCTGGTGATACCCACTCTTTAGATCAATCTTCGTGAAGTACTTGGCTCCACTCAAACAATCCATTATGTCATCCATTCTCGGCAATGGAAATCTGTACTTGATTGTGATCTTGTTAATGGTCTGAGAATCTGTACACATCCTCCACTCTCCATCTTTCTTTAGTGCTAGTACTACAGGTACCGCACATGGACTTAGGCTCTCCCTTATCAATCCCTTCCTTAATAGCTCGTGAACTTGTCTATTCAACTCTTCATTCTTTGTTGGAGTCATTCGGTGGGCTGCCTTATTTGGCAAACTAGCTCTTGGTATCAAATTCATTTGATGACTTATCTTCCTCACTGGTGGTAAACCTTCTGGTACATTATCAGAGACAATATCTTGAAATTCTTCCAACATTTCTGAGACTTCTGCTGGTAAATCTTCACATTTCTCTTGACTTATCTTAGGAATCAATGCAAAGCAATGAGGCTCATGCTTCATACCCTCCAAAAACTTTCTACCATCTACCAAGCAAATTTTGGCAGTACTACATACCTTTTCTTCCACCTCCTTCAAGGGCTTCAACTTATGACGTACTCCATCCTTTGTTAGGGAGTATGTGTTTGCACGACCATCATGGACAGTGCTCCTATCATACTGCCACGACCTCCCCAATAACATATGACATGCATCCATCAGTATGACATCACACAACACCTCATCATGGTAGTCACCAATCTTGAACTTCACTAAACACTGTTCATTGACCAAAGCTCTATGGTCCTTCTGCAACCATGCAATCCGGTATGGATGTGGATTCTTTCTTCTTGTCAACTTCAACTTGTCAACCATCTCCTCTGAAATAAGATTATCAGTGCTTCCACTGTCAATAATAATATCACAGCACTTACCTTCACATTTGTACCTTGTGCAGAATAAACTCTTCCTCTAATTGTGTTCTTTCTCCTCATTCAACAAAGTTCTTCTGACAACTAGGGTTTCTCCCCTTTTTGCATCCTTGGAGCACTCAGACTATGTATCTTCATCCACATGTGCAACTCGTGCATTACCTTCAGGTCTTCTATTCATCCTTCCTTGATGTTGTGGACACTCATATGCTTGATGCCCTTCTTCTCCACATTGGAAACATGTTCCTCTAAAACCTCCTCTTCCAAGTCCTTGCCCAGGCCTACCTCTTCCTCTTCCTCTTTGGTCACCATTATTTTGGTCACGAGGGTGGTAGGTATTATCTCCTCTCTGATTTTGACTGGTTCCAACTTCTTCACCTTTCTTTGGATCTTCATTTTGACCTCCATAGGGTCTTCTTCCAGTCCTTCTGCCTTGACCTCTTCCCGTTTGCTTGCTTTCAAATATCTTATTCAGCTTCTCTTCCACCTTCAGGGAAAATTGGTACGCATCTTCTATGGTGGTCATTCTGACCAGGCTCAACTCTTCTTGAATACTTGGCCTCAACCCATTAATGTAATGGGCCACCTTCTCCTTGTTGGCCTCTCCATGTCTTGTCCTGATAGTGATCTTATAAAAATCTTCTATATACTCCTTAATAGACTTGTTACCTTGCTTCAATCCTTGTAGCTTCTTCATCAACTCCATCTCATAGTCCATAGGAATGAATTGCTTCTTCAATTTCTCCACCATCCGATCCCATCTGGTAATCTTTGCTTTTCCTCTTCTATTTCTCTCTAACTGGACCTCCTTCCACCAAATACTGGCGTGGCCCTTCAACTTTGTCTTTGCAAACTTACTAAAAATAGTAACCGTACCAAATTTAGCCTTTATTGAAAAGAAACAACATTTTTTTTGGTTGATGCAAGATTGCTCTTACACCCTAGATGCTCCTGCATCACATATGCATTTTTTTTGAGTGGTCACATCTCAATTTTGGATAGGATGAAGCAGAGCTGGGCCACAAAGTTTGTATAGTTGAAGGCCACTTTTGTAGACATACTCAAGTATAAGTAGGTATAACATGTATATATACTTATGCGGCCATCTATAGAATAATTTTTGCAAATTTTTGGTCTGCGGACCCCGCCCTTCACCATTGATGTCAAAGGGGGAGTGAAGAGCAGTGAAAAATGTAGAATCCAACTAAGGGGGAGTTCTAGTATAATAGTGCAAAAGACAGAGCATCAGCCAAGGGGGAGTTTATTGCGACACTTAGACATTTTTCACTAAGTGTTGCCATCAATGCCAAAGGGGGAGATTGTTGGCAAGAGACACTGTGTGGCTTCATGAGTGTTGTCATTGATGGAAATAAAGTCTATCCCACACATCCGTAGCACATAGTATGCCTATACTGGAAGTAAGATTGAATATTGTTTTGGTCTGGTGAATAAGAACATAGCATGCAACAAGGTCTGACAATCAGGTCTAGATCTCTCAGATGGTGTAACTGAGCAAGTTGTAGACTTGGACAAGTCAAGAGGAGTATCATTACTACTATATTCAAGAGATTAAGCCTCTGGTGATAAAACATGGAAAAGATATGAGCATCTGAGTGTTGGGTTCCAAACAGGTAGAGCAGACTAAGGAAGAACTAACCGGCAGAGTATCAGACTTCAATCTGGATGAGTAATTAATATTGATCAAGCTATTTGAGGGATCATACATGGTTGGCCGACATGATTGATGACTTCAATGCCTATGTTTTGATACACATCTCAAATCAAGCATGGATTCAGCTGACAGATCAGTAATTTTTAAATATCTTGAGTATTCTGGTTGCCGACTAGAAAGTTATTGAAATCCTTGGTGTGGATATATATACTAGATGGATTCCAGTATGAAGGAGTGTGTGCATACAGATATGATAATATAAAGTGTGAAGAAAGGTAGGAAAGTAGTAATACAAGTCTGGTATGTGACAGAGCAGCAACACTAGAGCAAAGGAAGAATGAAGTGCATTAGATCAGTATATTGTGCCTAACTAGAACTAAACTCTAGCATTTGTAGATGCCTCTCATCAGTTCAAACACCTATTTACCTTCTGTAAGTTCTATAGACAGTGAGTCTCTTGTAGGTAGTGTCCCTCTTGTGAGCAGTGTGCTCAGGCAGTTATCCCTAATTGGCAAGTGCCATTTTGTACTTCTTATTCTTTTAACAGAGAATGAAACCTAACAGGGTTTTCCACATAAAAATCCTTGTGTTATGTGTGTTGACTTTATTTCTACTCTCATGATTATGTATGCTTATATGTTTTGACAGTACACAAATTATAAAAGAAGAAAAAGTTAAAATAATAGAGATAACTGATTCACCCCCCTCTCAGTTATCTGCCTTGTTTCAAATAGGCTTCATATTCGTCTATGTTATTGGTGCATGGGAATAATAGATGATAAACTTTTTGCCATTAGGAGTTACAAATAAGATTCCTACCCTCGATCCATGGTTTGTGGAGGACCCATCAAAGTAGAGTTTCTAGGAATGTGTTGATTTATTGAATAAGGATTCATCTGGAAATTTAAATTGCATTGGTGTGGTGTCTTGTAGTGGTGCATCTGCTAATTGATTAGCAATGATTTATCCCTTGATGGCCTTTCTATCTACATACTCAATGTCATATTCACTTAGGAGCATTACCCACTTGGCTAGGCGACTTGTTAGAGTTGTTTTGCTTAGTAGGTCCTTCAGTGGATCTATTTTTGCAATAAGCTTGACTGAATGTGCTAGCATATAAGGACTGAGTTTTTGGGAAACACAAACTATTGCAAGGCATGATCTTTGTATCTGAGAGTATTACAACTCATAACCCACCAATTTATGACTAATGTAGTAGACGGCTCTTTCTTTACCTTCATAATCTTGTTGTGCTAGTAGGGCCCCAAGAGCTGTGGGTGTAGTGGATATGTATAGTAACAATGGTTTCCCTTGGTTAGGAGGCATGAGAATAGGTGGATTCATCAGATATTATTTCAGTTTGTCAAATGCCTCTTTGCATTTCTCATCCCACCTAAATGGAACATTCTTGTGCAGGAGATGACTGAATGGTTAACACTTGTTTGCTAGTTGTGATATGAACCTACGAATTGTTTGTAGCTTGCCCTATAGGGATCTTAGTTGAGTGAGATTCTTGGGTGGTGGCATTTCCATGATTGTTTTGACGTTGGCTAGATCTACTTCAATCCCATTGGCTGATACAATGAAACCTAAGAGCTTGCCTGAGGTGACTGCAAACACACATTTCTTTGGGGTCAACCTGACTTTGAATTGTTCTAGTCTCTGAAAGACTTTCTCTAACACATCCAGGTGTGATTCTCTTGTGAGTGACTTTGCAAGGATATCATCTACATAGTCTTCCATGGTGACGTGCATCATATCATGGAATATAGTGGTCATAGCATGTTGATATGTGGCTCCTGCGTTCTTTAGCCCAAATGGTATGACATTCTAACAGAAAGTTCCCTAAGGATAAGTAAAAGTTGTCTTATGCTATCCTGATATGATTGTATCCAGAGAAGCCATCCATAAGAGATAACATGGTATGCCCTGCTATTAAGTCGACTATGATATCTATATTTGGCAGCGAAAAATCATCCTTGCAGCAAGCTTTGTTTAGATCTTTGAAATCATTGCATAGTCTGACTCTGCCATCAGGTTTGGATACTAGTACTATGTTGGAGACCCATTCTGGATAGTCTATAGCTCTGATGAATCCTACATCCAGTAGTTTCTTAAGTTCCTCTTTTACTAGCAGTGCAATGTGTGGATGCAGCTTTCTAAGCTTCTGTTTCACTGGTTTCACTCTCGAATCTAATGGAAGGTGATGTAGAATTAAGTCTAGATCTAACCTCGGCATATCTGCGTATGAGCAAGAAAAATTGACTTTCTTTTTCTTGAAGAATGGTACAAACTTAGTCTTTTCTGGTGGGGTTAGAGACTTAGCAAATTGAATGATCTTAGGTTGTTCCTCTGTTCCAATGTTAACATGTTTTGTAGGTTCCACAACAATCTAAAACTTCTCCTAGTGCATGTCATCGGGGAGAGTGTCAAGCCTTCCATCATTAGGTTCCACAGCTGGGTTTTCACCGTCGGATGCATCCTTTTGTTTTACTATTTTGGGATCAGACATTGCTGCGGAGTGGTTTTCATCATCAGATCCATTTTTTATTTTGATATTTTTGCAATTGTAATGCTTGGCACCCTCTCCAAAAAAAGCCATGATGTTAAGTTCAATGGTGAAGCCAACTTTATGATCTCCTTTAGGTAGGTGGTCGCTAAGTTCCATATAGTCAATATAGGATCATCATTTTGGAACATATCTAGTTGCAGAGTTCCTTGTAGATCCCAGTCAATAATCTTAGGATGCATAAGGGGGAGGGAGTTGAAGGATAGATTTGATTCATTGATAGTTTGAATGGATATGCTAGGGGTATTGGTAGGGGAGTGTTCGGGATGATAGTTTCTTCTAAATTGTTTATTGCGATAAAACTCAGACCTTCCTTGAAAGTTGTATTCTCAGGGATAGGCAAATCACACTTTAACAGTCTATGCGGTAGCATTTGTCCCTCATGGTAGGGACTATAAGTTTGAATGGTGTTCACCTCTTTGTCATCATAGGAATGCTCTGTTAGCTCATCCCACTCATACTCATTGGAATCTGTGTCACTGTCCTCTTGGAGGGTATGGATCATTTCCACAAGACAAGCATTTTCTTTAGTTATGCCCTTGTCCTTATATCCTAGATCCTTTGTATTTCTCACCAATGAGGATGAAGAAGGTTGAATGGGTTCTACTATTCCTTCTTTTCATAGGCCAATGGGGCCTTGTCCTTCATAACCCATTTTGTGTAAGATGGAGTCACCTCGCCCATAGATTTCTGTTGGAAGCCTAGGTGGTTCTTGTTGTGTGCTCTCTTCTTCCTCTTCTTCTATGTAGAGCCATTTTAAGATATCTCTTTCCTCTATCTCATCTGAGAGGGTCCCCCATTTTACAAAGGGAGCCGTGGGAGGTGCAAGAGGAGTAGATGGCTTTGGAAAATGCCTGGGTTGCCCAAAGGATCTAGGAGATAGAGGCATTTTGGAGAGATTGAGGCTATGCTCGATGGAGTATTCCCCTACTCCTATTTCTTTGATGGTAATTTTTTGCTCTTTGGGCTTGGATGAGGAAGCTTTAGAGGTAGAATCCTACTGTGGGGTAGGGGATGTTGATGCTCTATTATTGGGTATAATGCAAGCGTGTTTTGAGAGGACAGAGTTGCAATGTTGAAAGGGGTTGGGATCACCTTGGATGGTGACTTGCTTGCTGTTATGAGGGAATTTTATGCATTGGTGATAGGTAGAAGGTACAACTTTCATGGCATGAATCCATGGTCTACCTAGGAGAATATTATAGGTTAGCTCCTTATCTAGGACTTGGCACACAATATCTTTTATCACTAGTCCCACTTGTATGGGTAAGACCACTATTCCTTTGGTAGTTATCTCTTCATCATAGGCTTTGATAGTTATCTTCTTCCTTGGATCAATTGCATTTTCAGAGAACCCCAATGTAAGAACTAGCTTGAGCATGCAAATATTTAAATGGGCTCCCCCATCAATGAGAACCCTCTTGATGTGGTGTTTATGGATGAATGCGACGATATGTAAGGGGGTGTTATGAGGCTGAGACATTGAGAGGTCATCTTTCTTAGTAAATGATATGGTATTGGAGGAGGCAAGATTTTCTACCATGGCTTGAAACTTCTCTTGGGCCATGTTTGTGGGTATAGTCATTTCCACTAAGGCTATATCAAGAATCTCCTTATGGGAAGGAGATAGACGCAACAACTCTAAGATAAAAATGTGGGTAGGAGTCTTCCGTAGTTGGTCTATGACACTATACTGATGGGGATTGGACTAAGAAGGTGCTGACCTTGGAGGGAGGGTATTCAACATGACCTTACTACTACGGGTGATGATGCTACAATCAGTTTTGTTGGGTCTTGATTGTTGGTTAGATGTAACAACATTGATTTGTGGGACATGCTCTGATATGCAATTGATGGTATAATTGAATGGCACACTTGCGTAGATGGCATTACTATTCCCATTATTCTGATTTTTACTATTGCGGTTGTTGTTGTTGTTATATGGCCTGCCATGATTGAGAAGTGGATCTTTGTAAGCCGCATGTGTCTCATTAGAAGTATGTTGCTGAGTGCCCCCTTGATTTTGATCAAGTATGTGTTGAATAGCATGTTTGAGACAGATACAATTATTGGTCGTATGTCCTCTTCCTCTATGATACTCACAAAAGTCAGTGTCTTTCCGATAGTGAGGTTTGATTTGAGGTTCATAGTCGCTTGTTGGTGGTAGAGAGATTTCATTGTTAGCCAATAGCTTCCTTAATGTAGATTCTTGGGACTCACCCAACGATGTGAACTTTCACCTTGGATTTGAGTTGAACCATGGCCTTGGCTCTCGAGAGAATGTTTTGTTGGGTATAGTATTGTTCATCTCTCCTTTGAGAGTGAATATTGGTTGCTGTTTGGGAGTCGCTGCCTTGGCATCAACTACTCCATCATTGACGACATTTTTATTCTTAGTCTAGAACTTTGATTTGTCGATCGTGTAATTGGAGGTAGGTGTGTTCTTGTACAACTTGAGCAAACCCTTGGCGATCATAGATTTCTCGATGAATAATCCCATCTCAATGACCTTCAAGAATGAGGAAGGGCATTGGATTTGGATTTGATAGCTAAGATAGGAGTTGAGGTTATGGACAAACTTCTCCATCAATTGTTTCTCAGGTACATCATACAGGCATTTGCTAGCTAGTAATCTCCACCTTTGTAGGAAGGAGGCGAATGATTCACCAATCTTTTGTTTGGTGTTGTATAGATTGAGCATGGTGACTTCATGTTCAATGTTGTACGAGAAGTGCATGATGAACTTGTTAACTAACTCATCAAATTCTTGATGCCCGGTGGAAGCCATGAGAACCACTCCATGTCTTGACTACCTAGACATATAGGAAATGGTCTCATTAAGAAGGTCTTATTGTGATCCACTTCCATGCATGTGGCGATAAATTCCCTAATATCATCTCTTGGGTCTCCCCTTCCTTTGTATTTGTCAAATTTAGGAGCTTCAAACCGAAAGGGGAAGGGGATCATGTCCAAACTTTTATCAAAAGGGTACAATGCAATGTCTTCCAAAGAGTAAGTTTTGGCATTTGTTCCCATCTTGAGATCTGTCATTTGATGTGCTAGACCCTCAATTTGTTTCCTCATTTCTTCCATAGGGATATTCAGGTCTGTGATTTTCTTTCCTTTATCACCTTTAGTGTGATTTTTAGGAATTTTCTCTGTGGTCTCTTTCAGTGTATTGAGATGAAAGTTAGAGGGGATTTTTAGTCCTAGACTTGCAAGATGCATAAAGTACTTTTGAGGGTCATCATGGAGCACTTTTTCTAGTAAGCGCTGAAATTTCTGATCTTGGAGGTGCCCTTGATAGTCTTCATGAGAGATATCCTCATCACTATCATGAGCAGTAACAATGTGATTGGATGATCCTACCATTTCAAGCTATGTTTTGTATTGAGATCTAGTAAGAACCATGCAAGGTGATGTGGGATGTGGTGGGATGAAACTAGAGATTTTGGCAAGATGTCGGTGAAGAATGCTGAGGATAGGATACTTATGACAAGACTTGGATGAGGGACTTTTCTAATCAATGATTCCAAGTAAGACGGACGATACAAGATGATAGCCACTAGTAAGGGTAGTCGATACCTATCTTACTGTGTAGGGACTAGTCATGCACCAAGACCACTAGCAAAGTTATTTGACTTACTAGGGTTACCTGAATCCAAAATGACCTGATATGGGATACTTTGACTTCAGGCTAGGGAGATTTGACAAAAGGTGAATGAGATGACCGATGAAAGGGAGACTTTGATGTGAAATGGAAAAAAAGTGACTGCAAGGTAAGATCTGATCTCAAAATCCTGAACAAAATTGAAATGGGTATCTAAAATTGATAATTTTTTTCTCTCAAAGACTATGGAAGTACTCACTGTCACACATGCACCGGAACATATGCATAATAGAAACTTGCAAATGCATTGAAAGTTGATATATATGTGCAATACTGGTATTTTTCAAATGTGTTGTAACAGGAGCACAACAGGTCAGTGCAGATGCGTAGCTAGTTAGTTCAAATGTGCCACTTCAGACAGCAAATGCACAACTCTGGTTTTTTTAGTATTTTTGCAAATTTTAGAAATTTTTCTAATGTTTTTGGTATCTTTGGTAGCAAAATAGTCTCTTTTGATCTGATTTTCTCTATTTATGGCAAGAAGACACAGCAAACACAAAGAATGTTCTCATGTTTTTCTATTTTTTTTGTGATTTTTTTACTCTTTTTGGACTAAAAAAAGCAAGTACAATCCTAGGCTTCAAATGGATTACAAGGGTTTTTGGCCACTAGAACAAAAAGGTGTTTAATGAAGGCAACCGTTCAAGTGGTTATACATGCGGCAAGACTACTCTCCGTTGTGGAGTCTCCTAGCCTGCAAGGGTTACATCTTGGAGGGTTTTGGGGGAGGTTGGTTGTCGGTATAACACAATTGCACTCGTTGTTTGAAACTTTCGCTCCAAACATAATTTATTTATAGTGGATTGGTAGGGCTTGGCATCTAGCCTGTTACCACTTAGGGTCATTCCTACTTGGATGAATGGTATCCAAGAGCAGTCCCCTCTAAAGAAAAAACACATGCAAAAATGATATGTCTGGCATTTTGGTCACCTAAGATAGGGGAGAGCATAGGCCTAGTATCATTGCCAAAACATAGAAGATAGTGGTTCTTTTTCCCCTAGTTAGAAAGAAAAAAACTAAATGTGCTTTCTACTTGGGCAAGCATAGAAGTTTGTTAACTTTGAAGTGATAACAAGATAGCAATGGTTCAGTTTTATCCCGATAGCAATGATATGTTTAATTTTACCCAGATAGCATGAATTTGTTAACTTTGAAGTGATAATCGAGATAGCAATGGTTCAGTTTTACCTAGATAGCAATGATGTGTTTAATTTTATCCATATAGCAATGTGTCTAACTATGAAAGATATCAATAGCAAATGATTCAATGATATGCAAGATAGTAATGATTCAATTACCGCTTTCCTAGTTAAGACTATGTGAGGTTTGCATGTGCATCCATTTACTTTCCTATTA
The DNA here is from genome assembly GCA_027924645.1 of Cunninghamia lanceolata. Taxonomy (NCBI): domain Eukaryota; kingdom Viridiplantae; phylum Streptophyta; class Pinopsida; order Cupressales; family Cupressaceae; genus Cunninghamia; species Cunninghamia lanceolata. The sequence goes on from BSBN01000030.1 coordinate 2,574,236, forward strand.
GAAATTGAAGTGTGAGTTAACAAGTGCAACTATATGATTCTAAACCAATACCTAGCCTGCAAATAGATCAAGAGTGTTCCTACAAAAAGACGTTAGCGTTAGCGAAAAAATTCAAGAAAACCCTAAAAATCACTGCCTAGATCAGATGCGCAGCTTTAGAGCTTGAATGTGCAGAAACGGAGCTAGAAGTGCTATAGTACATATGCACTAAGACATAGGTCAAAAGCATAGGAAAATAGAGTGTATGCACCAAACTGGCTGATGCACCGGATCAGAGGATAGATGCGCCAGAACAGGGTCTGTATGCATCGAAAGGGTGTATGTGCTGGAACAGAAAATAGATGTGTTAGACTGGAGACTGTATGCACCAAAATAATGTATGCACTAGAACAAATAGCAGATGCATGTTAGGATGTGTCAAATGCGTGGTTTCTTCCTATGTACGGCTTTCTAAAACAAAAAAACTTAGTTTTTGGGTCAAATTTGGGGCTAGACCCCACGGTCGGTGCCAAAAATGTTAAGGGAAAATTGGATTTAAAGGAATAATCAATATTGTAATATCAAAATACCCAAAATTCAATCAAATAATGAACAAAAGAGATCAATCAAATAATGAACAATACAAAGCAAACCTCATTTAATTCTCAGCTTCCATTGATCACCTATCAAAAATGATCTTGTCTATGAATATGGCCCTCAGAAGGTGCACTTCCTGGCTATGATTCCAAGATGTCAAATGGGAACGACTATGATAGTTTCTCCATGAAGATGAGCTTCACAACAATGATGGTAGTGTGTAGTAACAAGTGTGATCGCAAGCAATGAAGGAATTGGTGCCAAAGATGCGTTGTAATTCCTACATAGTAAGTTTACTTAAAGCTTGGATGAATGAAATGGAGGAATAGAGTTCAATTTATAGACTTGTGAAAGAGAAGATCAATGGTATAGAAAGAATAAGAAGATCAACATTTGAGAATGGTTGAGGAACGTGCGTGAATAAGAAGAAGACAAGTGTCACCTAAAAGCTATTTTATTTGAGTTAACTACTTTCTTTTCTAAAGATAAGACATGCTTTTCATAAATTAGAAAGTTTTTTTTCTAATTTAAGAGATATTGATAAAAATAAGGTTGATTGAATAGATAACTCAACTTGAGATTTGCTTTTGTATGATTTGAGAAGATTAAATAATAAATTATTTAATTGTGTGTACATGAAGAAGAAGACTTATTTTTAGAAGATTTGGAAGATATTTGAAGAATTAGAAGATAAAAAAGCAAATTAAATAAATAGATTTATTTAATTGTTGTGCATGACTTGGAAGAATAAATAGAATATTTGATTATATTTTATTCTTAGAGATTGGGAGGATTTAAATAAATTTAATTGATTTATTTAAATTTGGAAGAATGAATTTTGATTTAATTAAATAATTAAGAATTATTTAATTATTTGGAAGAATTTAATTAAATAAAGGATTTTATTTAATTTTGACTTTAGAAGAGGTATTTAAATATTCTGATATTTAATTAATTTAGAGGAATATGAATCAAATAAATAAATTTATTTATTTATTTATTGATAGAAGAATTAGAAGGGAATAAATATTAAGAATATTTATTTAGACTGAATCGTGTTATTTTTAGGTGTATACACTATCTGCCATGACTGTCAAACTAGAAGGATGGCTTCGGGACCTCCAAACCATGAACCACTGGAGTTGATGATACACACTTACTTTTCAAACATGCCTTTAGATCCGCAGACCATAATATTTCATTATGGGGCAATTCAGACCAACTTACTATCACTTTGTCTCTTCTAAATACTAGAAAATCTAGTTCTACTCAGATGGCCATAACTTCTTCAAATCTTCATGCAGACTTCTCAATTATTAACTGGAACAACCTCTAATAATCCTCTACATAGCCATATGGTCTGCAAACATTGAGTCTTCATTAATTTTCTCAATATCCTCAATATTCCAGTCTCCTGAACAGGCAACAAAATAAGGAATAGTTGACACCAATGATAACAAGAATATGTTGACATCAATGAAAACACCACTTAGGCACAAATTTGCAACCACCTTCCCCTTTGTCATTAATGGAAACATATGATGTGAAAAATTGATTCAACCATCATGACAAGAACTTCTCCCCCTGACTTTTGCAACCACTTCCTTCATTGCTCCCCCTGTCATCAGCAATTAGTTTTTCACATGTCTTCTCTCCCCCTTTGACATCAATGGCAAAGGGCACATATTTGTAATCTTTACTCCCCCTTTTTATCTCAGACTAATCTCCAACGTTTGCATACTAAATACTCCTTGAAGTAGTATTTTCTCAACATCAATCCAGATCTCAAGATATGACTAAGAATTCCACCGGACTGATGCACCTCAATGCATCTTAGTTCTGATTCAGAGGGGTAATAACCCCTAACTTCTCTCTGAGATACTCAAAGGTATTCTTGGGAAGAGGCTTAGTGAAGATATCTACAATTTGATCTTTGGAAGACACAAACTCCAACTTGACTTCATTCTCATTTACCTTCTCTCTCAAGAAATGAAACTTAATAGATATATGCTTCATCTTTGAATGCAACACCAGATTCTTTGAGATGCTTATTGCACTAGAATTATCACAAAAGATTGTGACTGGCTCCTCAAACACAATTCTGATGTCCTTCAACATTTGCTTCATCCATAGAACCTGAGTAGAATTATTTGTTGTTGCTATATATTCTGCTTCTTCCGTAGACAGAGATATTACCTCTTGCTTTTTGCTCATCCAAGAGACCAATCTTCTTCCCAAGAAAAATGCACCACCACTAGTACTTTTTCTGTCATCCACATCTCCTACCCAATCAACATCTGTATATGCATGAAGAGTGAAATCATTGTCCTTTAGATACCACAATCCATAATCAATTGTCCCCTTGAGATATCTAAAAATTCTTTTAACTGCCACAACGTGGGATTCTTTTGGATTAGCTTGAAATCTAGCAACAAGTCCAACAACATTCATGATGTCAGATCTAGTCTGAGTCAGATATAGCAATCCTCCAATCATTGATCTATACCTTTTCTGATTTTCCTTGGGGGAGTCATCATCTTTACTTAACTTGCATTCGGTTACCATAGGTGTACCTACTAGCTTTGAATCTTCCATTTCAAACTTCTTCAGTAATTCTTTCACATACTTGGACTGAGATATAAAGATACCTTTATCTGACTGAACAATTTACAGACCTAGGAAGAAATTCATCTCTCCAAACATTGACATCTCAAATTCACATTTCATCTGATCAGCAAATGCTTTGCACATACATTCATTTCCACCAAAAATGATATCATCAAAAAGACCTCAACAATCAGGATTTCCTCATGATTAATCTTGAAGTAAAGATTACTATCAACAGTACCTTTGCTAAAACCTATCTTAAGCAAATATTTATCCAATCTTGCATACCAAGCTCTTAGAGCTTGCTTGAGTCCATACAGGGCTTTTCTCAGTCTACAAACCATATCTCCCTAATCAGACAACTAAAATCCTTCTGGTTGCTCAATGTAGACTTCTTCCTCCAAATATCCATTCAAGAATGCTGGTTTGACATCCATATGATACACTTTAAAATCTTTGAAAGAAGCAAATGCAAGAAACAATCTAACTGCCTCTATTCTTACCACCAGAGCAAAAGTTTCTTCAAAATCAATTCCTTCCACTTGAGAATAGCCTTTGCATACCAACCTTCCTTTTTTCTTACAACTTCACCATCTTCATTTAGTTTATTCTAGAAGACCCATTTGGTTCCAATCACATTTTTGTCCTGAGGTCTAGGAACAAGATCCCAAGTGTGGTTCTTTTCAATTTGCATCAATTCTTCTTCCATTGCTTTTACCCAATTTTCATCATTGCAGGCTTCACTTACTGATTTAGGTTCAAACTTTGAAATCAAACAAATCTCTTCTTGATCTTCAACAACTCTTCTCCTAGTTTGAACACCTTTATTTCTATCTCCTATGATTTGATCTTTAGGATGATTGTTTCTTACATATCTGGGGGTTTTGGAAATTACTTGAACTTCTATTTCTTGAGCTTGTTCCTTAACATCTGTACTATTTTCTTGAGTTCTTGGAGTTTCTAGATCAATCTAAATCTAAGTTAGAGTTTAAACTAACCTTCCTTGACTTTGACTTTCATCTTGATCATTTGAATCATATCCACAGAACCTGGAATGTCCTTCCTTGCTCTCATCAACTCTAACATTAACACTTTCAACAATATTTTTCAACCTCTTGTTAAAGCACCAATAAGCCTTACTTTGAGTAGAGTACCCCAAAAATATTCCCTCATCACTTCTTGCATCAAACTTGCCTAAATCCTCATCTCTTTTGATATAGCATTTACTACCAAAAACTCTAAAATATCTCACAGTAGGAGGATGACCAAACCATAGTTCATAAGGGGTCTTACCAGAATTGCCTTTGATCTACACCCAGTTAAGAGTGTAGATAGCAGTACTTACAGCTTCTCTCCAATAAACTTGAGGAACATTTGTTTCCATCATCATGGTTTTGGCAGCTTCTTGAATGGTTCGGTTCTTTCTTTCCACAACTCCATGTTGTTGGGGAGTCCTAGGAGCAGATAAATGTCTTTTTATGCCATGCTTTTCACAGAAAGCATCAAACTCATAGGAAGTAAATTCTCCACCTCTGTCGGATCTCAGACATTACAATTTTTCACCAATCTCATTTTCCACCATCACTTTGAACACCTTAAATTTGTCAAGAGCTTCTTATTTTTCTTTTAGTAAAGTTACCCACATCATCCTGGAGTAATCATCAATCAACAACATGAAATATCTATCTCCTTGCACACTCCTAATTCTAGCAAGACCATAGAGATCAGTATGTACTAGTTCCAATCATCCACTTAAAGCTTGTTCCTTACTTTTGAATGAAATTTTGTTCTGTTTCCCCAATTGACATTCTCTACACATGCTATTAGGTTTCACAAGTTTTGGAAGATCTCTTACAGCCTGAGTGGTACTTATTTTGATAATATTATCAAAATTCACATGAAACATCCTCCTATGCCATAACCAACTTTGATCTATCTGAGCAATCAAACAACTTTTGCCAGAACTACTTAAATGAAAACTGTTACCTCTAATTTGAGTACCGGTTGCAATTTCAGTTCCGGAGCTCTCCAAGATTCTACATTTTCCATCCTTGAATCAAATATCATAACCTTTGTCAACCAACTATCCAACACTGAGAAGATTATGTTTTAGTCCTTCCACATATAGAACATAATTGGTGCTATTCTTACAATCAAAATAGATGGATCCTCTACCATGGCTTCTACCAACTGAGTTATCTCCAAATTTCACAAGCCCTCCATGTTTTTCAAAATTCACAAACTTACTCTTGTCTCTAGTCATATGATGAGAACATCCACTATTAATCACCCATTCATCTTTCTCAATAACCTAAGCAGCCAAGGCACTTTCCATACTGCATAGCTAGCAGATTCAGTAGACATCAGATCTTCTTCTTTGATGGCAATGAACACCCAATCATTTTCAAAGGAACCTTCATGATCAGATTCATCATCTGTGACTCCTTCTCCAGCTTCTTGGACATAGTAACATTTGTTTTGATTTTTGTATTTGTTAGGGTTTGGTTTTGAAAACCTCTCCAGACATCTTGAGGAAAAATGTCCAATCTTATTACAAGCAAAACATTTGAGTGGCAATTTTCCTTCATACTTACTAGATCCTCTTGGCAATCTTTTGGCAAGAAGAGCTTCAAGATCTGCAGTTTCAATTTCAGAATCTATTTGATCTTGTAGAAGAGCTTTCACCTGGATCATATCTTTGTTTTCCATATACACTAGTCTTAAATGCAGATTCAGACTTGGGAAGAGAATCACCAAACTCACTTAATTCAAAAGCTGAAATTTTGCCAACCAGTTGATCTATTGTAACGTCCAAGACAGTCCTGATCTCCTTTATAGAAGCAACCTTATGTTTATATGAAACAGGTAAATATCTGAGCACTTTTGATACAATCTCTGATTCTTCCAAAGTTCCACCAGCACACTTGATACCACACACAAGTTCATTTATCTTTTGTATGTAGATTGTGATGTTTTCATCTTCACTCATCCTTAGAGTTTCAAATTTTCCTCTTAGACTTTGCAGCTTGGTACATTTGACAAATTTATCACCTTCATACAAATTCTCCAACTTTTTCTAGATTTCATGAGCAATTTTTAGACCAAAGATATTTGTCATTTCTAAATCAGTTAGCGCACTCAACAAGGCTTCTTTACCTCGAAGATTATTTTCAACATCTTTGAGTTGATCTAGAGTTGAAGGACCTTTCTTTGGAGGTTTATACTCAACATTGGTTATCACCCAATAGGCATTGCCCATGCATTGCAAATGGCACTCCATGTGATTCTTCCAAACAGAATAATTTGTTCCATCAAATCTCAGACTATCCTTCTTGTAGGTTGACATCCTAGATCTCCTCAAGTGGTCAAAATTTTATAAGAGAACCTGGCTCTAATACCAATTATTGTAATTAGACCAGAAAACTGAGAGGGGGGTGAATTAGTTGTCACACAAAATAAAACTTTTCTACTTTTAACCTTCTTTATTAACTTACTATCAGATTGATGATGTAAACATTAAAGCATAGATCAACAACATATGAGCAGAAACATAATCAACACACTTGGCACCGAGATTTTGACATGGAAACCTGGCTTAGGGAAAAACCACGGTCAGGGTTAACCCACAAAGATTTGTACCCTGTTAAAAGTACTTTAGAAAAGTAGAAGGCACATGCCTTCGAGTGCACTGCCCAGAGCTCATTGCTCAAAAGAGAGGCTTACTGCCTACAGAATTTATTTAGAACAGAAAGAATTAACTAAGAAATAGCATCTACTTCATGCTTGGTTTAGTTTCAATAAATACTCACAAAACTTTTGCTTTGCCCCAAATTCTTCTTCATTAACTTTTCACTCTACACTACTCTCACTTATTTTCTTCTCTGCTCTGCTTTTGATCCTTTATTTGGATTTAATATATTTTTCTCAAGGATGATTTTTAACAACTCTTCAACAAGTATTTATACACTTCATCAACCTTGGAATGATCATCAAGGTTAGCTAAACTTAACATGGATCTTTACACTGTCAACCAAACATAGCTGAGACTTGAATCTTCCTCTCCTAACACGCCACGCTTCATAAAATGATCTTTAGATCATCCACAACGCGCTAGGAACATTCAGTCGGCCAAGACTGGGAAGAAGAGGGAATCTTCAATAACAAGATCAAACTCCAATGCAGACCTACAACATAGTAGCCACATGATCCAGAGACCTCCACAAGCACATTGAATTCACAAATAACATCCACTCTAAACCAAATTACTAGAATCATTTGTATCTTCCTCTGGAACCTCAAGAATAATGTCTGCCATGACTATCAAACTAGAAGGATGGCTTGTAGACCTCTAAACCACGAACCACTAGAGTTGATGATACACATTGACTTCCCAAGCATGCCTTTAGATCTGCAGACCATAATATTTCACTGTGGGGCAATTCGGACCAACTTATTGTCACTTTGTCTCTTCTAAATACTGCAAAATCCAGTTCTACTTAGATGGCCATAACTTATTCAAATCTTCATGCAGACTTCTCAATTCTTAACTGGAACAACCTCTGACAATCCTGTACACAACCATATGGTTTGTGAGCATTGAGTCTTCATTAATTTTCCTAATATCCTCAATATTCTAGTCTCCTAAACAAGCAACAAAATAAGGCACAGTTGACACCAATGACAACAAGAATATGTTGACATCAATGACAACACCACTTAGGCACATATTTGCAACAAAGATGACTTCTTGCCTTAAGGTGATATCAAATTTCAAAGTTTCAAGCCTCTTTTTGCAAAATGCACTTTGGTGACTCGCTAGGTGTGAAATTGCACCTAGACTTGGGTGAGTGTATACTTCAATTTTTATCAATTCAAATTAGTATATAGGTTCAAAGAGAAGTCTTGATGCTGAAAGTTCCTCAAAACTCATGGAGTTAGGCATATTTTTTCTTAGGCACAAAAGTAGGGTTGAACAGAGGCTAAAATACACCTAGCTATGAGATGTGCATTCTGTGGACTTAAATCAACTTGGGAACTCAAGGAAAGTTATATCTCTTAAGTCGCTATTTTCTATAGGTTCATGCATTCATTTCATGTCAAGGCGCCAAAAGGTGACTCCAAATATGCAAAATTGTGCTTAACATACTTGAGGAGGGTGCACTTCAAGTTTCATGGATTCCAACTGGTGGTGCCCACCTAGGGTTAGGGTTTTGAGTCAAGTCTGCAAGCCTGTATTTTTGTTCCCTCAAACTCTTAATGCCTTAGGTTTTATTTTCCCTCGGCCTCCTGCATTATATCTTCTATTTTTGCTTTGACCATCTAGAGTAGGTCATCTGTCGCTTAAGATGCATTTCATGTCATAGCGCTCGTTGAATGACCGACTGCCTTTGCCTTGTGTTACCTCCTTGTCCCATCATGTTGAAATAATGTTTAGTTCAAAAAATCCTTAAGCGACAGTGGGGTCCATAGTTGTATGCATATGCATTGTATGTTGTATCTTAGCCATATACAAAGGCAAATGTACATCGAGTCCTTTGTATATATTGTTGTATGTATTTTTAATATGCAAAGGCAAACATACAAAGGTTTTATCGGTGTGACACAGTGCATCGGCAGTCTAATTCTTGTTCCCGCCGATAGGCCGATGAGATATACGAGGATGGTCTTCGGTGTGACAACGACCGTTGGCGGCTCTGTCCAAGCTCTCTCCGATGGGCCAATGCATATACAAGGCAAAAGATACAAAAGATACATGCAAGGCAAGAACCAAAGGGTGGGGTCCACCAATTGTATATATGTTCAATTGTATGTTTGCACATGCAATCGAACATACAAGGGAATATACAATCAAACATAGAATGGTAAAGTTGAAAAGTCAAAGGCATTTCCTTGTATCATGCATTGTATGTATCTCTGATATACAACCGCATGTACAAGGTGAAATATACAAGTAGGCAGGTATAAAGGTGGATGTGAACAGAAAGTAAACTACATTTATGAGTTGGGTGAAGTCTGCCATTGTATATTGGGGTTGTATGTTCCCAATATACAATCAGATATACAACGAGCAGATACAATGAAATATGCAAAGCAAGTTGCGATCAAAGTCAACATTCTTAAGAACCTGGTGGGGCCCATGCAGTTGTATGTCCTAGATTGTATGTATGTGCATATACAATGCAAGATACAAAAGGCACATATACAATCCAGACTTGAAAAGTGAGTTTGTTGTGGCGGATATGTGGCTGGGGTCCATGGGTTGTATATTGCACATTGTCTGTATGTGTGATATACAATGAAATATACAATGAGTTCGATACAACGCCAGATTTGAAGGTTATTCCAATCTAATTGATAAATGTGTTGGATCCCACGGTTGTATGTATATTGCATTTGTATAAGCAATATACAAGGAGATATACAAAAGGAAGATACAAGGTGGGACCTGATGGTAGTTTCAAATTGTTTCATAAAGATTTGGAATCCATGCTTGTATACATTGCAGTTGTATGTATATGCAGTTGCATAAATAAAAGTATGAATGTGCAAATGGAGAAAAGGCAAAATGTATGTTTGTGATGCTAAAAATTAAAAGGAGAAAGCTACTTGTGTGGCGCGTTTCCATTGGTCGATGACTTTTCAGCGAGGTTTGAAGCCATAGATCTTAGCGGGAAGGATGGAATCGATGATCTGTTTCAAAGTTTCAAAATAGGAGGGGATTTCTATGTGTTCATAGCCGCATTCCAAATCAAAAGAGTTCTAGAGCACACAACCGACATTTTTCTATAAGCCGCGGGTAGGTTGGTCATTAATGGCAGAATTACAGAGGTATGGTTGATGAATGATAGACCAGCTACCACATTTGATGGGAAAATTTCCAAGCAATGGCACACTTCCCAATTTCAACTTCTTCTTTCTTCTTCTTCTGCCTGGAGCATTGAATGTTTTGGGCACCATTTTGATGATGCATTGTATCTGACAGAATTTTGAAATGCCATTGCACTTAATGTTGAGTACACATTCTTGATGTATAAGAGGACTATGTCACTCATTTTTCTAGTTGTTGGAGGCTTGGGCAAATTTTTTTGGTGGAATAATAAGGTATAGTTTGGATGGTGGCTCTGTTGGGTGTCTTGTGAGTTTATGAATCATATGTTAATGTTTTATGCATAATTTTGCTAGTTTCATGTTGTTTTTATATGAGAAATGCATCGTTGCATGTGTTCAGTTGTTTGTCTCCAAGTTTTGGGCATCTTTTCTTTTGAATCTAAATAGATAAGAGTTATTTGGGATTTAGGAACATGGATTTTTTGTGTTGACTATTTAATCTTTTATCTTTGTTCAAGGAACAAATTAAATATTTTAGGTTAAGCATTGGGAAAGGTATGCTGCAACAAGGATATCATTAAGTATGAATGATTAAATACTCAGTCTTGGGAAGTATCTATAAGGCAGACACTAAATTTTTTTCCCTTGAAACTTAGTTATTGATTCAAGTTTATGGTAATCATTCACATGTGTATGTCTATTGACTCCGAGCCCTGAGATAGGCACTAGTCTGGTATTGTATTGAGGTTACAACCCAAGGTCCCAGTCTTGCATCCAAACTTCAAATATAAACCTTTAGGACATTAGAAGTAGTTTTAGGACTAAAATCCTCTATTTCACAACTGAGCATAAGCCCAAAGCTAGCCCCTTTGCACTTATTTTACAGTTTTGGTCTACACAAGAGAGGATTTATCTGCTTTGTGTCAACATCCCAGTAAGTTCACAAGCATATTTTATAGATGTTGAATAGGGAATACCCCCCTTGGTTTTGTAGAGCCTAAAGAAGAAGAAGAGATATTTATAGGGTCTATCTCCTGTACTGTTGGCCCCTGGCCCAGAAATCCTATTGATCAATGATGGCTACCTTGTAGGGATAACTAGGAAGCATCCAGTTTGGGAAAAAACCCAACACCAACCATTGTGTAGGTTCAATGAGATGTTTGGGCACCCAAATTTCTTCAAAACTCATGAAACTAAGCATACTTCTTAGGCGCAAAAAGATGATTCTACTAATGTAAATTGGTGTCTTAGCTTAGGTGAGTGAATTTTGGACTTAAGTAATTGTAGGTATGTGGAGAGGTTTAATTCTTTCAAGGCACCCATTTCTTTTACAACTTCTAACATCTTCTTCTCAAGGTGCATGTTGATGGTTCTACAGGGGCCTGAATGCGCCTTACCTTCCTTGTGAGTTTTTCCAAAAAATTTTAAGTCTTGAAACACTACATGTTGATCTTAGTTGCAAGAAGATGACTCTAGATGATGTTTCCCTCTTCCACCAGGCCTAGGCGCACATTTGGGACTCTTCAGGAGCATATTTGTGCCTTCAGTTATTGTAGCATTTTCTTGCAATATTTCCTAGGTTCAAGTCATTTTGAGGGTCAAAACATCCATTCCTATTAGGGCGCCATAGTTTGAAGTGATTATAATGATGAATTGAGATTTTGTTTTAGTCCAAAACATGAGGTTGTCATTCACACACCACCGACTCTATCATGAAATAATCCTAAGACTTCATTCAAGACTAAAGAAAAGCATTGGAGCTCAAAAAAATGGGGTGATGTGTGGTTAGGTCACAACAGAAGCCTCCTACCTTGACTACATCAAGTGGTATCAGAGCTAGTTTCGAATCTGCTGGGCTAGTTAAAAATTTACTAGAAGGTGGAAAATCTATGGGAAGGAAGTGCGAAACCCTGAAGTATACAAAAATCATCATTGAAGAAATATCAAGGCGAGGAATATTTGGTAAGCTTTTCAAATTTAGTTGTTTATCTAATTTGTTTCAGATGGGGAAGATGAGAAAGAGGATGAAGAAAGAAAATGAAACCCTAATATGCGAAAAGGATATTTTGGAAGGAGAATTGTGCGAAATCAAGAAATGTAATTCAAAATTGTTGGAGAGGATGAAAGAACTAGGAGAGGATAAATATGAGGCCCTTGAAGAAGAACTAAATAATGCAAGAAGAAGTAATGAAGAACTAGAAGCAGAACTGAAGTTGTTTGAGGATATTGAAGAGCAATTTGTAGAATTGGAAGAAGGTTTCAGGTTGCTTGACAAGGTTGAAAAGAGGAACATAGACCTTGAAGAATGGTTGGAAGAATTGAAAAGGGAGAACAGTCTACAGAAGAAGGATATATGAATTGAAGGAACATGTTAATTAGTTGGAGCAGTCACTTGCAGTATGCAGAAAAGAGAATGAAAATCTGAGATCTACACCTAAACTTTGTGATGTTTCTTGTGATACTAATGATTTGTGTGATAATGCAGAAGTTACCGAGATTGCAGATGACAGTGTAATTGAACCTGTAGTTGTTGGAGATGGTATTGGTTTCAAAATCATGCAAAGGATGGGATATGAAGGACAATGATTGGGAAAACATCAACAAGGAATTACAGAACCTATTGAACCGGTAATAAGATTACGAAGTGAAGGCCTTAGATATGATAGAGGTAAGGATATTGTGGCAAATTCAAATAAACCAAATTAGGGAAGAAGAGGAATGTATTGTTCACATTGTAATAGACCTAGACATGAAAAGGAATTGTGTTGGGATCTACATCCTTGTGAGTTTTGTGGATTGAGGAATTATTTTGAAAAGATGTGTTGGAATAAAATGAGGAAGAGAAAGCCTATGACAGATTGTATGCAGATGAACTATGGATGGATTGATGGAACAAAATGGAAACATGTTACTTGTATGTTTAGAAGGATGTATAGATGGAAGTACTCATATGTTGGAGAAGGATACTGAGAAAGAACACCTTATGCAGAGCAAAATAGGGACAACAATTCAAACTACAGAGGAAGAGATGACAGGAGACATAATTCTTATCACAGTGAAAGATACAGAAGAGGTGAAAGAATATTTGATAGAAGACCATTTAGAAGAACCCGCTTTCAAGTTTGGAGGAGAAAAGAATCAAGTAGTAAATGTCAACAAGAACCTATTAGTAGAGGAGCTAGGGATAAAGGAACAACAAATACAAAGGTAGTTTATGTAGAAGAAGAAGAGCCTATTGATATAGAGATAGTGTATGCAAAGGAAGAGGAACCTTTTGAGACATTAGACTTGATAGAGAAACTAGGAGAAGGTGAACCAATGATCTTAAGGAGATTTGTGTTATAGAACAGAGGAAACAGTGCAAGAGAAAGTTTATGTGTGGACAAGGAAAGGAAATTCATATTGTAGAGGAAGGAGAAATGACAAGATATTCTACTAGAAGAGAAAGTTTATGTATTGGGATGAAGTAAATATGGATAAAGAAACATAGATGAGTAAAAGGAAAGTGTATGTAGAGATGAAACTGTAAGATCTTGATGAGTGCAGAGGAATTGGTATCTGGGATCAGAGATTAGATAGTGTTGCAGAGAAAATTTAGAAAGTGCATTGACAGAATCAAGGAAGTAATTGATTGTTCTGGAGGATGAAAGTATGTATTTATTGACTCTTAATTGATTGAAGTAGACATTGATCTTGAGGCAACTTGCAGAGAAGACTTGCTCAGACTACCGATCATTGAGACAGTGCATGGCTTGCAGGTAGACCGCCAAACCTAAAATATGACAAGATGAAGAATTTGAGGTAGCTTGCAGAGAAGACTTGCTCAGACAGTCGATCATTGAGGTAGTGCAAGGCTTGCAAGTAGAATGTCGAACCTAGAAGAACAGAAGGTAGTTTTGTAGGGTGGACTTGAACAGACCACCGACTTAGAGGCAGTTGTGAGTACTTGAAGACAGATTGCTGAACCTATTTGATTTTGCCACAATACAAACCAAAGTGAAGAGGTTCACTTTTCAAATAACCTTGAGAGTCTAATGCAGGAGCATCTGGAAGAATTCAAAACAGTTGAGACAATTGACAGTGTAGACACCCAAAATTGACCTAGTTATCATTAGCATCAAAATATTGCATTAGCTATCATCTACATTTGTCTAACACACTTGAGCAATTTCCCTATGACTTATTTCTTCTATTAATTAAATAAATTTATATTTATTTAATTAATTCATTATCTATTTCTTTTAATCTATAATTAAATAATTTTTAATTATTTAGTTATCTCTATTTCTATCTATTTTAATTAAATAAATCTTATTTATTTAATTGAAAATCTCTTCATAATCCTACTTTCTAATTAATTAAATAAATTTTATTTATTTAATTAATTTCTTTTATCATTTATCTTCATGAGCTGACATGTGTGCCTCTTTCATTTAAAAACATGTGTGGTACTACATCTTTTATTTAATATCTTTCACATGTAGTACTTTTTATGTACACGGTCACACATAAGCCTTATCTTCCCTCCACTTGTCATCTACACATTCATCCATGATTATCATTTAATCTTAGCCATTCACATAGCCACCAAATCTCCACCATTGATTGATTTTGGTTGAATTCTATATAAACACCCTCTCATTTTATACTACATCTATCCATCATTTTCATATAGCATCTACATTATCACCTTGAGCATATTGAGCATTTTAGCATCCATCTAGCATATTATCATTATCATCCATCCATCATGGCAGCTTTTATCTTCATAATTGTTCATTGTTGAGAAGCAATCCACATCATAAACAAGGAATCGTACAAACTAGGTGATGTCGTTCTTGAATTGCATGCTTTTGATTTCACTTGGATTTGATTCTTTGATGGTGGTAGGATTAGGTTTTCAATTATATGCTTGATCTTATTAACCTAATTTTTACCTATCACATTTTGGCATGCCGAGTGGGACTCACGTCCTTGATTAACTTTGCTATTTGAAGTTGTTTTTTGTGAAGATCAGATTTTCCAAGCGCTTATGGCAAGTTTCAATTGCTTTTAAGTGAAAACCGGTCACTTTCAAAACATATGCATGGCTTTTAAGCTAAAATCTGCCGCTTTTAGCATTTTCTGGATTGCTTTCAGGTCAATAGTGGTCGCTTCCTGTCTTTTTCATGTCACTCCTGAGAAAGCAGTGGTCACGTCTATCATAATTTGCGTGGCCTTTAAGCTGAAATTGATCGCTTCTGGCTATCTAGATCACTTCCTGCAGATTAGGGTTTTTTATTTACATCTGACTTTTTGTAGGGATTTTTACATATTTAGCATATGTGGGTCGCTTACAAGCCTTAACAATTCACACTTTGATTTTTTGCATCGATTTTGAGTTTCAGCTGCTTGCATCTACATTGGTCTGTGTCACTTCTGATCAGTAACATTTCACCTTCAACCAAATACAGATCGCTTTTGATCAATATTTGATCGCCTCTAGTAATTGTGCCACTTTCAGTTTTATAATTTATAGTTTGGGTTTCTTGGATACTAATCAGTTATTTGTGTAGCATCTTATTGACTGTCCAAGAAAAGGAGGTTTTAAAACTACTAACATATCTGTTGCAGCTTTGATCGGTCCAAGACATTACATTTTATCACTAATTTAGGAACATTTGGGCTTGGTGCTTAAAAAGAATCATTGTTTGCTTCGTGCTTGATTTATCTTTTTTGGATTGCTTGTTGTGCATATTTGTAACCCAAATTTAATAACAAAAGTATCCTCTCCCCTTGCCTATAAAATTGATCTTGGGTGTATGAGAACTTGTTATTATCTTTAGAGGGCCTACCTTCTTAGTGTGAGAAGGGGTACGGACTAAGCGGTAATAGGCTAAAGTCAAGTCCTTCCAAACCGCTATATAAGAAAAGTGTTTGTGTAAAAAGCCACAAATAACGGGTCTTGTTGTGTTATACCAACAGTCAACCTCCCCCAAAACCCTCTAAGGCGTAACCCTTGAAGGCTGGGAGACTCCATAACGGAGAGTAGCATTGCCACACGTATAGCCACTCGAACGGATGCCCTTACTAGCAACCTTATGTAGTAGCCAAAAACCCTCTATTTGTTGACGCAAAAGGTGGGACCTTTGAAGCTATCCTAATTCTCATGGTTCTTAGTAGAGATAGCAGGAACAATCCTAAGGTTTGGTGGGGGTACAAGCCTTGGGAAACCTATATCTTGGTATGTGTGAGAAGTGAGTGCTGTGGAGGGGAGCCAGTGCTACCAAGATCCTGAATCTATCTGCTTTAAATAGGCATGGCAAGGGGACTCAACAAATACAGTCCTTTCCTAGCCTAGGTTGTACAAGCTTGTGTGTGTTATGAGTGTGAGTGACTGCAATCACTATTTTCTTATCAAAAACATCATTCAAACATATCTTCTGTTAGACACAGATCACTTTTGAACCTTAACTACTCACCTTTAGACATCAAGATCACTTTTAAACAACAGTTGTTCACCTTTTGCAAAAAATAGATCACTTTTAATCAACAAATGCTTGCTTCTGGCAAAATCATGTCACTTTTAATCAACAATAAATCACTTTTGACTTGTAACTGATCACCTCTGGTAAAACTAGTCGCTTCTAGCCAATACTACAATCTGGCATCTAAAACAAAACCAAAACACTTTTGAGCTATTATCTATTGCTTTTGGCCTCATTTGAGTCACTTCTGAGCTATAACCAGTCACTTTTGGTTAAATATCAGCAATTAGTATCCATCCAGCCCAATCAGTAGTAGTTTCAGACATTCTTAGCTCTGTAATAAGCTTTCAGACAGTCTTCTAAGCATCCATAGTCATTTGAGCATTATCTTTTATCTTGAGCATACCAATCCATTGGACTTTTTTGAGCTTTCTGCTGTGTGGTTACACAACACGCCCCATTTTGCCTGGACAAAATAGGGACCCAACTTTTCTTTTTGCTTGTGACTTGTTTGTTTTTTGTTTTGGGCAATTTGGTAAAATCAGTCATACATGTAACCACTTAAGGAGGTGGATTATCCAATATGAGGAAGTCAGTTGTCAAATTTAGGAGTTCCCATTATTAACTTCATGGTTGGAAAGTACACAAAATTCCAAGAAGGTTTATCTTTTAGATCACCCCAAAATTGTCTAAGGGAAGAAAGTTATGTTGAGTCAAAGTTTAGTCAAACCTAATATCACAGGTGGGGGGTCATATTTCTAACATCAGTGGGATCGTCACCTGATAATCACTAGGTGTGTGATGCGCATATGTCAAATTTAAATAAGAGCCAGTATCTACCTGTCGAAAGACTTCACATATCCCGTGGGGGGTTATATTTCTAACATCAGTCATCGTACAAATATCACCCTCTTCACAAATATCAACCTATGTCAATATGATGGTGATGTCATATGATTCCCATGAATGAAGGAAATCACCTTGTTGATGACATTATCATTCCATCTGAACCACGGGGGGGTTATGTATCCGATACCAGTCATATTTCTTAATATGACGATGACGTCATTAAAACATGATAATTAAATGGCGTTGATGACATGACGATGTCACCCTAATCTTTTCCAAGGAAAAGAGGGGTCATATTTTAGATATCCCTTGATCTTAGTTTCATGACCTGATATACATATGGTCAAACATTGACCATATCAACCGATTCTTCGCATCCAGTTATGCCGCGCAAAAATGAAGGGGGTCATATTATTCGGAGGGGTCATATTTCTAAATATCCCCTAATCTTTCTAAGATCACCCCCCCTTTTTAACATTAAATGCAATTAAATGCGGTAGATGACCTCCCGCCAATTAAAAATACAAATTGAACACTTGACGACATCTACGGATTCCCTGCAGATGATCAATGGATTTAATCAAGACAACATATTTTTACCCTAATTTGTCCTATTAATTTGTTTTAAACGTAAGATTAAAAGGTCATTTTCATTCACCTTGTGATAAATCAAGAAATTATAGAGCTCCGAAGTCAAACCCTCAATAGCTACCTATCAATGGAATGGATCCTTCAACGTAACGGAACAGGTTATCTTGTGCCTTTACAGTCTTTCCCATAATCACTGATCTAATCTAAAAGAAAGCATTGTTAGGTAAATAGCTGTAAACCCTCCCGTTGTCATTTTCTGTAGTTCCAGGTAGAGTATTTGTCTTTATTAAGGTATGGTCTTGTGATAATGCGTAGAAAGGTATGGACACCGTAGGGTAAAATATATCATGTTTATTGCATGAATCCATGGCAAATCTCAGGCGAAATAGGTCTGAGGTGGAGTTTCTCAAGAAAATGTTTGTGCAGCCTGAGGGAGTACAATTCAAATACGGAGTCATTGGTGATACACACCAGGGGGATATGGACTTGATAGTATGGTCGAGAAGATTAGACACTGATAAGGATAATCCTATTCTAGATGGGGTGTTTGTCTTAGGTTTGTGGCAAGTTCTTGGTTTTCCCTATGTTATGGATGCTCCAGAATTGGTAGTGGAGTGTGCAAGAAATTACAACCCTGAAACCAGGCGAGTAGAGAAACATGGAAGGATATACACCCACTTCTCGGTCAAGGGCATTAGGGTCCCTTTCAATTTGCCAGTTGGTAAAAAGATAGTAAACGTGGACTTGTGTAAACTAGAAATAGAGTATAACAATAATAAGAAAAATGCGAGGAAGAGGATGTACCAATGGAGATCAAAGAGTAGTACATATATTGCCTCAGCCAAGCTACCTATGCATTTGTACAAGTTTGATGTTGATGATGAGTACCAATATATGATTGCCCTACTGAGCAGGATGACTAGCAGGCCTCATGTTGGAAATTTCAAAAATTAGATGTTTGGGATCATCTAGATGGTCTTATATGCAGACAAGCGACCCCTATGAGCTAAGCTCATCAGTGACTCATTGGATGAGGGAATGAGGAGCCTGGGAGGCCAAACATGATTATTTTATATGACTTCATATGTGGTATACTCTTGTGCATATAAAGGAACATTTGATGCTTTGAAAACAGTGGGTAAGGCTGGTGGTGATGCGGATGATGTACACATATGGGATCATTATCCCCAATTGCAAAGGAAGGTATACCTTCAGGACTATAAACTGGTAAATGATGCATTCTCTATGCATCTGGTCAAAACTATGGAGGAGGATAGCACCAAAAGGCTGAGCATGGAAGCTCAATAAATTATCTATCAGCATGGAGTGTGGTTTATCAAGTTTGCTACTTTCTCATATATAAGGATCGAGGGATTTGAGGGACAACCTCTTATGTCTCCAAGATACCCCACTGATTGGGTCATCTTGATGGATTTTGTTAGGCAGGTATCTACCATATTTGAAGCCTATAAGGCACAAAAGAAGATACCTCCAATTTTGTTTCTAGTATCCATGGGCTGGTACATGTGGCCAGATTCAAAGAGTATAAAACATGTCACAGGGGGTTGAAACTGATGTATCTACAACCATTTTCTCTGGCCAGATCATATGATCCTTATGGCAGGATGCAGAAGCTACTCAGAAAATAAATACATCAAAAGCATCTAGAGGACTTTTGGACCGATTGTGATGATGAGGCTGAGGTGAGAAGAAGGAAATATCAAAGACTCACTTTGATTCAGATCAAAACCTTTGACTCTATCCTGGTGCCAATACAGTTGTATAAGGATGATGGAAAAGTCATGTCCAATGAATATGAGGACAAAAAGGTGTATAATGACACCATATCAACCCCAGATCTTACACAACCAGAGGATGCATCCCTAGATTAACTGATGAGGGGGGTGATCCAACTAACCTAGGCTTGGATAGATGCAGAGATATCCAAACTAAAGAAAAGGGGTGTTGCCCTTATGATTGATGCTAAGAAGAAGAGACAAGAGGTGTCTGATGAGGAATACGATGATTTCCTCACTAAAAAGAGAAAATCTAATGGGGAAAGATTGCCTACAGAAAAATGAAAGAGGATTCCCCCTAGGGCTAAGAAAGGTGAAAATGAACCAAAGGGGGTGATAATAGAGAGAATTTTCACTACAGCTATAGGTGCATCTACATTAGCTCAGGCATCTACATCATCGACACAACCTCTAACAAAAAACCAAAAACTAAGAGAATTTTGAAGCCTACTGTTGAAATTACAGAGATGCAGGTGGAAGGCCAGACCTTCCAACATGAGGTGGATGAGGGAACCCCCATGGAAGAGGAACAATTAAATAAAGAACCTAAAGATGATGGCTTGCTGGTAGCAAGCAAGAAGAGGAGAGGGATACCACTGATGTCACCGCCTAAGAAATGAAGAATGACCATGAGGGGAGATGTTCATGCTAACCCCATCATGTTGAGAGGAGCAGGTGGTGTAGTTTTTAGGAAAGAACTACAACATGATGTTCCTCTTCCTACCATAATTAAATTCAAAACTAAGAAAGTGGAGGAGAAAACAAGAGAAACGCTCAGGACAAGTAAGGGGGTTCCTTTCTCCTTAGATGACACAAGAGATATATCCCTGAGTGACTCCTCATGGAACTCCATTAGCCCAAATGATTGTGTTGGAAGAAATAAAACAAACAAAGGAAATGAAACAGGTTAGCCCAGAAAGGGTAGCCCAACAGATAGGGTTGGATGATTTGGTTGATCAGGTTACTAGTCCTATAGCCATAGATTTAATGTATAGGGGTAATATAAGCCCAAGCAAAGATGAGGGTACACCCAAGGAACCTAAGAGGAATAGAGTGGCAGAGCATACAGAGAAGGATAGTGTTGCTCTTGATCAAGGTCAGCCATAGCATGAGACACCCACAGAACCAAAAATATCAGAAGTGCAATAGAAGAATGGGGGTGATCAGGATATATCAGACACTAGTGTTGCTCAGGCTTAGAGAGGTTTAATGTTGCCCCAGGATAAAAAGGATCAGGAGGTATTACTTAGATAAGTCCTAGGAACAAAAGATAAATCAGGTTAGGAAGACCCCAAGCCACAAGATATCAATGCATCAGGTGGAGAACAGGAAATGACCCATGATCAGGGTGATCCTCAATGGTAGAATACATAGGCCTCCCAAGAGGTTAATATGCCACAGGATGAGAAGGATAACAAAGAAGATGAAAATCTAAAGGAGGGAGCATAGGATGAAGCAAATGATCAAACAGTAGAAATTCCACAGGATCCTCCTTTGTAGAAGGTAACCCCCCAACAAGAAGAACTCCAAAAAGATCCCTCTCATGATGAACTTCATGATGAAGAAATAAAGAAGGTGCCTTCTCCACCAAGGATAGAAGATAATACTGGGGATCTAGACAACCATGATATAAACAAGGGCCACCAAGAATCTAGAGGTGATGTACCTCATTGGATAGAAAAAGAAATATATAGAGAGAAAATGTCAGAAGTTCAAGAGTTTGATGTCTCTACCTTATTTGTTGAGAACATGATGAAACCAAGGAGGAAGGCCAAATTAAAATCTGCTATAAGAAGAGATCCTACCATAGTTAGAAGAACCACACAGATAGCCCTTCCCACAGTTGAAAAGGAGAAAGGCAAAATACATCTAGAGGAATTCCAAATCACAAATGTTGATTTGGGTTTTTCCAATGAAGACCAAGAAGGTCAAGAGGGGAAGGATATTATTGATTCTTTAAACCAAAGGGTGAAGAAGGAAAAGGAGAAAAATAAAGTACATAAGGAGCACATTGCTCAATTGCATTCTTTCATAAAAGGGTTAATTAACCCTGATCATACACCAGTTGATCCTATAGTCCCATTGACTGTTATATCACGGGAGGAGGTTACCAAATTGGACCTAATGAAACATGAAGCAATGGTAATGGAAAAATGGATGTTTTTAGCGCTCACTGGGGCTGAAGATGTATTAAGAACCTCTCTGTAGAGGTGGAATTCTTTGAGTAGCCTAACGAGAAAGGTGGACAAAATGTAGAATGATACAGGAAGACGGTTATTTCAATTAGAAAAGGACATGAGTGCTCTGAGTGAGATGAAAAGAATTGATTCACAGATTTTGATAAGTAATAAGGTATTAGCTAATAATATTGCCCTGCTAACAAATATATGGTATGAAGATATCAGGTTTGAGTGTGATGTCTTGAAGAAGTGCATCGGCAAACTCAGGGATATTAGTGTCAAGCTACACAACATGATGACATATGAGGCAGAAATCCTGGAGGCCTTGGAAGGGAGAATAGAAGGTAAAATTGAGAATCAAGATGCAGATTTTGCTATTAAGGCTCTACATGATAATTTCAAGCCAGTACCAGATGACCCTCTCACCGATTTGACTGAAGAGGTAATGAATAGAATTATGAGAATAAGGGTTAAAGTGGAGACATATAATGAAACATTAAATAGCAGGAAAGGTAAACTGGAAGCTCTCAAGGCTAAGTTCCAATCTCATAAACATGTAATAGTAAAAGTTAAAATCCAAGATGAGGGAGAGGTTGATAGAATAGTGCAAGCATATTAACATATTAGGATAGTAGTAAGGGTCCACATGAAAGAGAATGTTTATTAGAGTGATAGTGATAATGAAAGTGATGAGGATGAAGGGAATAATGAGTAAGAAGAAAATGAAGAGGAAGAACATGAAGAGTAAATGTAGATGCATCACTAAGTGAACATATGCATGGGATACTTATAAATAGTGAGTCATACAAATGGTTGCCTGCTAGCAACCTGTGCCACGAGAGAAGAGTTAACTAAGTCATAGGAGAATTATCAACCGTTGATCCAAATTGATAAATCTTGATTGTTGGTCAATTGTAACTGCCTCCTCACCTTATTCTATAAAAGGTGCAGGGGTACAATCTTTTAGTCATTCAAAACTTAATTGAAATCTGATTGCTAAAGAATTCAGGACTTATTTCAAAGTTATTGTGAATATACATGTTTTGCATACTTAATGAAAGAGAAGCTAATTTCATTACAAATCATCATAAATCTTGAGTAATCTGTGATTGGAATCTGGATATATGCATTGATTAGCTACGTCCTTTGGAGTGCTTTTCAGTTTGCATATATTGTTTTCATTCCTTGTTCCTTTGAAGTTAGCATCAACCATACCTAGCTGTGGAACAACTTGGTGATTTATGGTTTGATTTCTTTTCTCCATGAATGTATCTTGTGTGTATGTGATTCAATAACTAAAGGTTCACTAAAATTAGAAGTATTCTTTTAAATTTCTTTAAATTTTATTACAGATCATCTCTATAATTGCAAATAACATACAGTCAAAAGCAAATAAACATGAAATATGCAGATATCCTATAGGCAATTGAAAATATAGAGCATATTTTGAATCAAAGCATGTCAAATTGATAAATATCATGCAAATTTAGATAAATATCTATGAAATACACATAAATATCCACTTATAGACACATCATTTAAATAAATATGTAGTGTAGAAGAAGGTGTAGGTTCATAATGATCAATGTTTAGAAGAATTGATCAAACTTACAAATATCACAGTAATATTTGGAAATAGAGTAAAATTAACCTCTTTGTGGAGTGAATTTATAGAATACGATGCAATACCGATCACCTAAGAGAACGTAAGACCCCTTGAAATAGAAAAAAGCATGTCACATCAACCTTTGAGCAACATCAGATGATCATGACCTGATCAATGGAGTCTTGGAGTCATCAACTTATCTTAAGTTGATCGTACTTTACAAGATAATAAAGGTTTGTTGTGCAAATTTGTATGCATTTTGTTATGACTAATAATCATCATCAACACTTTCATCCTTTTGAGACCCCAAAATAACAACCAAGCAGCAAAACCAACAACTAGCTTTTCCCTTGAGTGTGTGAGCTATCCTCTAGGGAAGTTAACAACCAAGCAACTAGCAAACTAGCAAAACAAATCAACACCAAATGATCAGCAAACCATCACCTTTTGGGTCTCAATCTTGACAAGCTAAAGTCCAACTTTCGACATCAATCATCATGCCTCAAACTAGGAGCCAATATAGAGCTGAAATGGAAGCAAAATTGTGAGCTAAGATGGAAGCTAAAATGCAACAATCCTTATCAATGCCCCTTAGAGATGTAACTCAACAACTGGCATGCCTTTCACATGTTTGTTCCCGAAGGACACAATGTTGGACCATCATCTTCACAACAAGTGCAACCTCAAACATTTTCAAAGACCTATGAAGAGCAATCCCAAGATGACTTAAGAAAATTTAGAGACACACACGTATGGGATCAAGTTAAGAAGCTCATTTTATATGATCCTAATTGCTACTTCTTGCAATTAGCACGTATGGGAGCTAAATTACCAAGAGACTTTGACATATGCGCTATTCGAGAACATGATCCAAACACTCCCACTGTTGTTGCAAAGGGACCATCCACTATAGCCACACCATTTCATACCTTGTCCATGATACAAAATCCACCTTCCAACCCATCTCTTTCATTGCCTATTGCTACCCCATCACACGCACCATGCTCGGAGTACACTCTATAACCTGCGATAACTCCCACTCATGTTCCACAATATATGCCTCCTCCTACCATGATCATATCTCAATCTCAAGTAACACAAGTTGTCCATGTTACACAAGTGTAAATTCCTCAAACATCACAAGCCATCTCAATATCGCAAACTCCACAGGTTTTGCAAGCTATCCGAACACCACAAACCATACAAGTCTCACAACCATTGCAATCCACTACTCCTATTACATCACATGTGGAAACTGCATCCCACACTCATATTCCTGTCATCGCTAATATGGTCTCCACAATTTCCACAAATCCATCCAACGCACCATATAATCCCAATGTTAGTCTCATTGACATGAGTGACTCGCCTATTGTATCACAAGCTAATCCTAGCACCGCTATCTCTTATGTTGATCAACTTACATCACTTTCTCCACCCTCATATAATCCTTCACAAACCATCAATCTGTCTTATGCAACCCAAGGATTACCCATCGTCACCCAACACATGACATATACCAATCCTCATGTTGTCCAAAACACAAACCCAAATGTCCATCCTTCTTCTGCATCCACCAATCCTTCCATCACTTAACATATTACAAATCCAACTCCGCATTCACAACCATTGACCAACGTCAATCCATCCTCTACTTCCCATGTGATGCAAACCCTTAGTGCTAATCCATTGCAATATACCCAACCACACTTGTGTCTCAAGGACATCAATCCTCAAACACATATGTGTCACATACTAATCCTTTGACATATACTGTGAGCACGCAACCTCAACAAATAGTCATGCCCTCATACATCTCGCAATAGCAACCACAATATACACCATATTACACTTCACCTTTGAACCATCAACCCCCTTTGCAACAACAACACCTTTCTCAAGTGGATGTTGAACAAATGATTAACAAGGAAGTAGGACAAAGCAAGAAGACATTTTCCTTAGGAGATATATGCGCTTATCCATTTGACAAGTCACTTCATATGACACCTTTTCCGCCACACTTTGAAATTCCACAATTTGACAAATACAAAGGGAAAGGAAATCCGGATGACCATCTTAGAGCATTTTTTGTTGCATGTCTTGATTTGCTTAAGATGATACATATCTTTTGAGACTATTCCTCCAAAGCTTAGTGGGACAAGCTCTTGAATGGTTCTCTCATTTACCTCCAAGAATTAAGTCTTTTGTGGAACTAGCAAACAAATTTTGATCACATTTCACTTTTAACATTGATCATGAAGTGAACATGAATGACCTTGTCAACAACAAACAATATAATGGTGAAGCTTTCTCCTAATTTACTTAATGATGGCGTAACATGGATAGCAAACTATCATGAGAAATACCTGAGAAACAACAGCTTGATATCTTCGTTCAAAATCTTCATCCTGAGATTTCATTCCAACTACAATTGCAAAGTGCTAGCACCTTTGACAAACTTATTTCCAAATGAACCATCATTGAACCTGCTTTAATTGCTAAGGGAACTATAAAGATTTTTAGAGATAACAAAGATAATCCTCAAAATTCCAATGATAAATCCCACTTTTGGAACAAGAACAAGAATGTCGTTAATGACGGTATTGTGAATGCAAAGAACATACAAACAGTGAAAGCTCCTATTAACATCCAAGCTGCATCTACAACAAATCAACCTTTTCAACAAAATCGACCAAGAACAAATCCAACACCTCGATGACAATTTACTCCTTTAGTGGAACCTATGGAGATAGTCTTTTGAAAACTTGTCCAAGTGGGAGATATCACATTACCAGATGCACCACCCAACAATGAACTAGTTTTCAAAGCTCCTTAGTATAAAGAGAATGAGTATTGCGAATACCATAGAGTCAAGGGACATAAAAGAATTGGTTGCATGCATTAAAGCATGTCTTTCAAGATTACATTGATTAAGGTTTAATTAAAATCACATCTCCAACATCACAACCTGCACATCAACCGACATCGAACTATGATCTAGATGCTTTCAAGAATCCACTTTCATCTCATGACAAACCAAGTAACCCTTATACTGGGAATGCTATCCATTACAATTATAAGTCATCCATGATTGGCCTCATTGACCAAGCCTACATTTCTACCCTTACTATCCAAGGCAAAGCACCCGATTGTACTGTAACTACTAGAAGAGGTCACATTACCATTCAAGGAGAGCCTATCAATCCTCCTTGACCGTCCTCTAGCTATAATATCCTTGATCACCTTGGCAAAACACCTACACATATTTCCATCCTTGAATTGCTTTGCATATCCCCCACCCACAAAGCTATCCTTGATAAAGCATTACAAGAATCCTTGGTGCCTAATGATATCGATACTACACAATTCCAATCTATGGTAGCTACCATTGCAGCCCCTTGCCATCTAACTTTCTCTGACAAAGATCTTCGACCATCCATCAACCCATCACATAACGAAGCCCTCCATATAGTAGTTTTTGTAAACCAATGCCGTATCAAATGAATCTTAGTGGATGGTGGAGCTGATCTTAATATATGTTCTTTAAAACTAATAAAACAATTGGGATATTCTGAGAAAGGTGTTGACACTTCCAAAGTCATTACTATCAAAGCATATGATGATGTAGAGAGAGATACTGAAGGAATTATTCATTTGCCTATTCAAGTCAGTTCGGTCACCACTAACACCCGTTGTCAAGTCCTTGGTATTGAGCTTCCTTATAACATCATCCTTGGCCGTCCATGGATCCATGCCCTCAAAGTAGTTCCTTCTACATACCATCAATGCCTAAAATTTCCACATAACGGTGTTGAAGTTACTATCCATGCCAATCCTAATCCATTTGAGTTTTGTCATGCTTTTCAAGCTAAATATCAAATCCTTAACCGCATTCCTATCAACACTGAAGCATATCCATCTTCATCCTATGTAGACCCATCTGCCCTACTCAAGCCATCATCTAGCAAAGCCACTCCAAATCTCCATATCAAGTACACTAAACATGGTCCGGGTGAGTACACATTGCAAGATATAACAATGGGTTCCACATCATTAAGAACATGGGCTACAAAGGACATGGCAGATTGGGGTCACAGGAACAGGGACCTATTGAACCCATTGTTGTGTCTAAGAAGTTTAATAAGCAAGGCCTTGGCTTTTAGCCAGAGGTACCTCCTTCCAAAGACATTAAGTGCATTTCTGATGTGGGAGCCAGACCTTCTTCGGTAGGAGAGACTTCTAATTTAGATACCATCGATGACTCCTCCCTCCATATCACTAACCTTTTTCAAGAAACCTCCATCTTCATGATCTCTACCACTTCCTCTAGCCAAAACCATTCGTCTGTTACCCTTTCACTCGTATATCCTGACCTCGTCGATTGAGACCAACAGGGGCACCTATATTAGACACATTTGAAAATGACAAAGCTATTGCTGAATTCATGGGATTATGACAAGGCATTCCATTGGGTGATCATAAATTAGGTTTCATGATGGATCTCCCTAAACTAGCATATTTTGGCAGAAGCATCAAATCCTTCAGTCGCAAAAGTGAAATAAATAGAATAAAGAAAGATAGGTCACTAGGTGAAAACTTAAAGGTGCCTCTTGACAATGAAAAAGTAAAAATAAAGGATGTATCTGAGGGTGAAAACCTCCCAGAGGCATCTGAGGATGGGGGATTTGATCTTCTGGTCACCACTGATTATCATGAAAAATCCACAGTGCTAGTTGAAAAATCTCAAGACATGAACTTGGGCATAGAGTAGAATCCGAAGATCACATATTTGGTAGCATCACTATCAGAGGAGGAAAGAAGAAATTTCATAGCATTCTTCATAAAAAGATCTATCAATTTTGCATGGAATTATACCGACATGCTGGGTCTAGATCCATCACTTGTGGTACATCACCTAGCAGTATCTCCTTATGCAAAACCTGTTAAACAAAAACTATGTAAAATGCATCCGCAAATAGCTCTTTTGGTCAACACAGAGTTTCATAAGATATTAGAAGCAAAGTTCATAAAGCCTATTGATTGTCCAGAATGGGTTTCAAACTTGGTACTTGTAGAAAAACCTGATGGATGAGTTCACTGTTGCACAGATTTCAGAGATCTCAATAAAGCATGCCCTAAAGATGACTTTCCACTACCAAGCATAGACAACATTGTAGATCTCACAGCTGGACATGAAATGCTATCCTTGATGGATGAATTCTTAGGATATAACCAAATCAGAATAGCAGAGGAAGATCAAGATAAAAACATCATTCATTTGTCCATGGGGTACATATTGCTAGGTGGTAATGCCTTTTGGTCTCAAGAATGCCGGAGCTACTTATCAATGAGCCATGACAGTTATTTTCCATGACCTTTTCCACACTATCATGGAAGATTATGTTGATGATATTCTAGGAAAATCAAAGACAAGAGAAGAACATCTTCAAGTACTAGCATAGATCTTTGATCGATTAGAGAAGTATCAAGTTAGGATGAACCCAAAGAAATGTGTATTTGGTGTAACATCTGGTAAATTGTTGGCATACATTGTGTCTTAATGAGGAATAGAAGTGGATCCTAACAAAGTAAAAGCCATCATGGAAATGCCTCCACCATCAAATCTCAAGCAGCTTCATAGTCTACAAGGAAGGTTACAATCCATTCATAGGTTTATCTCACTTATCCTTTGTAAGGGTGAACCTTTTAAGTGGGATGAAAAATGTCAAAAGGCCTTTGACAAAATAAAAGAATATCTGGCAACACCTCATGTGTTAGTACCTCCTGTACTGGATCGACCATTACTACTCTACATATCTTCAACAACAACAGAATTGGGTGCCCTTCTAGCTTACCATGATGAGTCAAGAAAAGAAAAAGCCATTTACTATATCATCAGAACTCTTGTGGGATATGAACTTAACTATTCACCTATGGAAAAGGCATGTTTAGCATTGATGTTTGCTTTCCAAAAGTTGCGACATTATATGTTAAACCAAACAACAAAGCTCATATCTAACGTGGATCCACTCAAATAGCTTCTCTCCAAAGCAATCCTTATAGGAAGATTAGAAAAATGGGCTATGATCTTAAGTGAATTTGACATACAATATGTGGATCGCAAGTCCATAAACGGATAAGTCATTGCTAATCAGTTAGCCGCAACACCTATCACAGATATTCATCTAATACATCTAGAGTTCCCTGATGAAGAATTGTTCAATTTAACTTCACCAACATTGTGGCAACTATATTTTGATGGATCTTATACACAACATGGATCAGGAGTAAGGATACTGTTTATCACCCCTCAAGGAGATTGTATCTTGAAGTCATATAGAATTGCATTTCCATGTACCAACAACATAGTAGAATATGAAGCTTAATCATAGGATTATGCATGGCAGTACAATGGGCTATTAAATAGCTACAGGTCTTTGGTGATTCCCAATTAGTCATCAAACAGGTCTTAGATGAGTATCAAACAAAAGATGAGAAGCTTCTTACATACAAGGTAATGGTTAACGATTTCAAAAAGTATTTTGACAATATCACCTTTGAATAGAACCCAAGGATACAAAACAAAGCATCAGATGCCATGACTATGATTGGATCTCTTCTAGACATGCCATCCAATACACATAAGTGTGAGTTTCTGGTTGAACAGCTTCTAATTCTAGCATTTGAAGTACCACAGTCTAAGCTTATATGTGAGATTTTTGGTCCCAATTTGCCTTGGTACGAGGATATATACAAGTATCTTTGCAATCAAACCTTTCCATTTCAACTATTTAATACCCAACAAAAAACCTTTATTCATCAAGCCTCTCGCTACACTATCTTAGGAGACACCCTATATCATCAAAGTCTTAATGGTATCCTTCTTAGATGTCTTGATTTTGAGAAAGCAAAGGTTGCCTTACATGAAATACATGAAGGTGTTTGTGGATCGCATTCCACTAGCCTTGGTCTTGTTAAGAAACTTCTACGAGATGGATACTATTGGCCAACTATGGAGAAAGATGCACAACAATTTGTGAAGAGATGTCTACAATGTCAAAAATATGGAGATCTAATACATGCACTAGCACATGAACTTCAATCTATCACTACTCCTTGGCCCTTCTCATAGTGGGGACTTGATCTCATAGGTAAAATTCATCCTACTTCATCAAATGGTCATAAGTTCGTTATTACCGCCACTGAGTACTTCACAAAGTGGGTGGAAGCAATACCAATGACTTACATTACTGGCAAGCAAATATCTAAGTTTATCTCACATTATATCATTTGCCGATATGGAGTTCCTCAAGCCATTATTACTGATAATGGTCATCCTTTGAAGAGCCAAGAGGTTAGAGATCTTTAAAACAAGTTCCATAGCCAACATAGATTCTCTACACCTTACTATCCTCAAAGTAATGGCCAAGCTGAGGCTTCTAACAAAACAATCATCAAGATCCTTAAAAATATAGTTAATGAAGCTGGTCATGATTGGCATCTACAACTTAATCCTACATTATGGGCTTATAGAACAAGTATCAAAACTCCCACTGGTGCTACACCTTATGCTCTTGTGTATGGCACTGAAGCTATCTTACCTATTGAGGTTGAGATCCACTCACTGCAAGTATCCCTATAGTATACTATCTCAGATGAAGAATATAGAGTGTCCAGACTCCATGATCTTGAGCTATTAGATGAACAGTGTCTTATAGCACTCAATCATCTTCAAGTATATCAAAATCAGCTATGCTATAACTACAACAAGAAGATTAGAGAATGAAGATTTCAAGTTGGAGATCTTGTCCTTAAAGAAAATCAAAGGAATCAGCAACATCGTGAGAAATAGGGCAAGTTTGAACCTAATTGGCTTGGTCCTTTTGTCATCACATCATTCTATGGATCAAGTGCATACACTCTCTCCACACCTGAAAGCATTCCCTTGGATGAACTAGTCAATAGCATTCATCTCAAGAAGTTCTACCCATGAGTCTTAGCACATCCCATAAAAAAAAAATCCAATAGTGAAAACCACTTTGTGGCACTTTGGATGACAAAAAAATACATAGTAATTCATCCTCTAGTGAAAACCTGGTAAACAGGTGCCTTGGATAAGTACCATAGTGAAAACCTGGCAAACAGGTGCTATGTGTAGAGACTAGCCTCCATCATTCACTTAGTTTGTTTGATCACAGCTTTCCATCACATCCATCTACTATCTTACCTCCATAATCCATATCATAATCCACTATTGTCCTATATAAACCATTATCCCTTATCCCTCCATAATAAAATCCTTTCCACCCTTGCCTCTTCCATGCTAGCTTTTATAGTTTGGACTTCGTTTGGGTTAAGATATCATTTGGCACCTTAGCACACTATCTACATGAACACATCCATCGCAGCATCTCCCCAACAATCTTCATCCCACACTAGGGGCACTTGTTACGCCTTATTTGGAAGTGGATACCTATAGCTCTAGCTTATAACATTTTAACCAAAACACAACAATCATCCAAACCAAAAACATCCAAACATAGAAAAAATCCAACCAAAACAACGAAAGTCTAAAAAAAATCAAAACATCTTAAAAATCCAAGCAATAAAGTTGATTCTTCGACATCAATGACCAACTCAATAAGCAAGAACTAAATCAAAGCTTTATCGTTCAAAGCCTTAATCCTGTGGATACAGGGTATGTAGGCAATCTGAGATACAAAGGAAGCACTCTGATTCAGACATAGATGATAGCCCCTTTTCCATCATCCATCATTCATCTTTCTTCTAATCATCCTTCGATCTTTCATCTCACTTTCTTCTATCTTTCATCACTTACATCATCAATAAACCTAGAACTACATATTCATCAGGTCTCATCATCATCGTAAATGTGCTTTGATCCTGTGGATATAGGCTATGTAGGCAGTCTGCAATATGAAGGAAGTATCTAGTATGCAAGCACAAATGATCCACCCCATCTTCATCTTCTTTCATCTTCCATCTTCTTCTCTTTGATCAGCTCAAGCAAGAAGCAGACTATTTGTCTTAGCAAAAGCTCAAGCACTTTAACAAATCAAGGATCAGCTAGAAGTTATTTGTCCACATGCCTTAAGCCACATTTTCTATAGCATTTTATCAAAATCTTTAGTCTTTAATAGGATGTAGTTTTCCTTTCAACAAGGTGCCAACTTAATCCATCCAAGAGCACTTAAATTTGGCAAGAGAACATAATGACAGTATCTTTTGTTTTTATCTTTTGATTTATCTTTTGTCCCTTTCTTATGCCTAATCAAAACTACCTTGATCTATCTATATCTTGGTACATTGCGATGAGGTACGGAATGGGGCATGGTCATATTGCTTTCGTATGCCGTGTCTATGGGATGATCTTATTCTCTTCCTATGCATATTGGTATCTTGTATGTGTTGGGATTAGCATCTTGCATATCAATATCTCTTGCATCTGAGAAGCTAAACAACCTCTTATGCATTGAGACTATTCTATGTTAAGAACTAGCTCCATACATTTAACCAGCAAGGTGTCATTTTGTGTAGTGGAGATAAGCTCAAACCTTTGCTTGTAGCGTCAAAGTCCATCTTGAAACATTAGCTGCTATTCATATCTTGTGTATGTTGGTTCAACATCTTGACTTCATGCGTTTTAGACAAGATTGTAGTATGCTAAGTTATGCATTGGATACCTTGACACCTTGGTCTTCTATACCCTAGTGCATAACATTCATATGCTATATCAAACATAAGGATTGCATTTCTTTATTTTTGAGCAATTACTTTAAAATTTGTCATATCATTTCTCCATTCCATCATCATCTTATATAGTCCTCAACCAACATCAATCATCTTCCCTTCATCATCCTTTCCACTTTCATCATTTACCGTGTCTTCACCCTGCAAAATAAGTGTGTTAGGCATATATAGGTCCATATCATTATCATAACCTCATTATTATCCATTACCATTATGTGCATTTTTATTACCATACATTACCATTAGCATAAGACATTTCCATTATTACCATTTGCATATTTATATCATTTGCATAAACATCCATATACATCCATGAAAATACAAAAATGCATAACATCATAACATAAATGCATCCATAATCATTACAACATCATAGGTAATCAAAGCCGTCTTATATATATCACGAGTGTCAATATACAAGTGTCTACAAATACAACATGGGCTATCCATGAGCCATCAAAACTGTATGTACAATCATCTCATAGGCCTCATCATGATACAATACAATATAACAAAACAAGGTAGCCCTAGTGACTACTGGAAGCTTCCTCGCCCTGTCCGCTACCACTGGGTCCTACACCTGGCCTGCCATCTCTAGGAGGCCCCATCACCGAAGCTATAGACCGTGATCCTCCTATCCTCCATGAACTAGAAGCCTCTGATCTGGTCCTGAAGCAAGGCTATCTCTTCTCTATAGGCACTGCTCCATAATATAAGCCTCTATAATACCTAGCCTCACCCTATGCTCTCCTCAGCTCTCCCTGTGTCTGTGTCAACTAGGTGGCCAACCACATAGTAGCTCCATCTGTCCCCAAGGAAGCCACTACCCTATCTCTCTCCATCCTGAGAGCATCTCTCTTTGTTGTGATAGCATGCACCTATTGCATGGCTACATCCCTCTCCATAGTCATAGCCTGCACCTGTTGTACTGTAGTATCTCTCTCAGCCATCACTACCTGTACCTACTGCACCACTACATCTCTCTCCCTAGTAACTCTCGCCAGTGTCCCATCATCCTGTCCATCTCCTGCATGTGCCCTAGCCTACAGTTGTGCTAGATAAGCCTAAGCCTTAGCTCTAGCATGCCGCAACCCTATCACCGCTTGATGTCTATCTATCTCCACTCTCCTCAGCCTAAACTGCACCCGTTGTCTCCATCTTCATTCCTCTTTGATCCTCCGTCTAAGCTGTTTTATCCCCATATCATCACCTCCTAGCCCCCATGCTTGTGGTTGTACAAGAACCTGTGGTGGCACCTATCCCTGTACCTAAATACCCAGAGCTATTGGCACTATTGCCTGTGCTACTGGAGCTCATGCCCTCCTCCTAACTGGCCTCTCCATCCCAATCTCTCCTATCTCCCCATGCCTCGTCAATCAAGTTGGCCTAGTTGTAACCTAGTGTGCATGATAATCTGGTAAAGTCCCTGAATCTGTAAGACCCTGTCTCCACTACCACATAACTGCCTGTAACCCCTCTCTCTCCACCAATGTTGTATCAACCACGATCTCTGGCCCCCAATCAAAAACCTCCTGCTACATCCTCCCAAAAATGGCATCCCCTATTGGTGTTGCCTATGGAACCCCAAACTGCCTCAATGCCCTCTCGGGCAAATAGCGCTCTATAATATATATCCTGCAACCAAAAATATATCTAACTTGCCTCGCATAGAAAAGTTCTACATCCTCCTCATCTGATCTCTCAGAACCTATTCATGGCCTCCATATAAATCTATCCACCTCATCCAATGACCACCTCCAGTATATTATCCCCCTATGTTGTCGATAGGTAAGAGCTCCTCTATACATCCTTGCATATGGCTCTCCCACTACCCTAGCCACTCATCCATCTGGCCTCGTCACTGGAATATGCTCATAATCCCATACGTTCAACATTGTGACTCTAGCTGACATACTAGTGTGAGGCCTACCATTTCATTCCCTTATATTTGACTACTTTATTTTACTGTTGGTGACACATGATAGACTTATGGGACTATTGATCCTGATTTGCAGGACTATTAGACTTTATGCTTATGTGGATTTATTATGTTAGCATGATTATGATGTGATTAGACCTTGATATTGAATCGTTGATGATGTTAGACATATGATTTACATTATGATGTTATTGGGAAACTATTCATATGATTTTAGTTAGAAATTTATTATGTGATTCTATCTTGTGATGAATTTTTGAAATGAAAAATTTAGAATTTAATTATGATGTGATTCCTTGATGTTTATATGATCATGTGATGATGTGAGTGTATGTTTCACTTTGCTTCGGCTATTATATACATGTGGGATTAACATTTCATTTGAGTGCACAGGTGTTTCTAACAAAGCCATGGATATTCAGAGATCATCCCACACATTGTGTTGTTTTCTATGTGAAGCTGATCTAGTTCCAAGAGGAACCAAGATCAACTATAATTGCATGATGAATTTTTGTAATGTTGTTGTATGGTGTTAGTTGGGTTAGGTCTACCCTTCTTTTATTTGATTTTTGATTGGTGTTGTAAGTTGTAATGCCATTTGTATTTTATTTTGAATTTTAATTTTTGAGACCCCTTTTTATGTGTTTTTACTTAACCTATGGTGCTCAAAATGGGTTAAAATTGACCCTGGGTTGTACCCCTAGGGTCTAGGGGTCATTTGGGCTTGTGTAACCTTAGGTAAACTCCCATTTGGTCACTTTAACTTCACCCTAAAGTAAAGTGACGAAAATAGAAGTTTGGGAGGGAGAGGATGAGTGGGTCAAACGCTCAACCTCCTCATTTCCTCTTTCCTAGGTTGGGGGAGTCTTCAAAACCCCCTAATTGTGGAGGACTCAACTCCAAGCCTCTCCCACAATTGGTGAGGGTACCTTGGGATTGTGTGGGCTTTCCTAGGAGAAGATGATTAGGGCACAAGTGGTACCCATTCCTCCTTTGGCTCCACCTTTCTCTCCCACATATGTGAGAGAATGCAAGTGGATGGGAGAAAGACTTTGTGGAATGGGTGGATGACATGTGTCACCACCCCATTCTAAGAGTCTTGCAAGTAGTTGGGTGGAGGAGTGAGGAGGTGACATGTGTCACCTCCCCATTCCTCAAGGCTCATGAGAAGAGCCTATTTTAATCCCTCTTGAAGAGAGGGAGGGGGTTGTTGAATCTTTTCCAATTTTTGAATTTTAGTTAGTTTTGGGGACAAAGTTAGAGGAGAAATTGGTGGCTCAACTTGGAGAAGGAATTAGAGGAGATCTTCTCAACTATCTTCCATTTGGGATTTATAAGGTTGGTCTCAAGGCAAATACCTTTCCCTATGCATTTTCTTTACTTGAATGTTGTGTGTGTGAGATCCATTTGGTTTGTTTTTATTTTGTGTTGTGAGAAAATTGGGTATGGGAGTTGTGATAGCCTCTCCATTTGGAAAAGATGCTCAACATTTGTGGGGTGGGGGAGGAGTGAACTTCCTCGGGGTCACATCCTTGGTTTTGTGGAGTTTTGGGCCTTGAGGGCAATATGTGTATATGAGCAATATGTGATATGGCTTGAGAGCCAAAAGAAAGTCTTGTGAAATTATGTTTAAAAGTGTTGGCTTGGGGCCTTAAGAGATTTATGTATTTGGGAAGTTTTTGGAGTGGTACTCTTGAGTTGAATAATGTCCACTCCTCTACCCCATTAAACTCATCTTGAGTGAGTTTTTGTTATGTGAAATCCATGGGAGTTTTCTTGTTTTGGTGTTGTTGCAATTTTTGTGATGTGGTGTGTGCTTACCTTGTGTGAGGATGACCTCCTAGATTGGGGTGACTCATGAGTGAGTCAATGGTAGGGAGGAGAGTAGTTTGTTAGTGGTTTCTTCCCATTCCTTGTGTTATTGCAAGTTTTTGGAGCTATGAGATATTGAAGAAATCAAAATTTCCTTCCTTGTGTTGTTAGTATAGCTCTTGAGAGAGTATGGCCATGGTTGGCCTATTTGTAAATGTGTTATTTGATAGAGAGTGTTTGTGCTCTCTTGAGTTGTATAAATTTTAAGTTTTAAACTTGAGTTGTATTTAACTTCTTTGTATTTGAAAATGAAAATATATATATGCTGATTTTTATATGTTATGTGTATGAGAAAAATGTGAATGCAAGTAAAAAAAAATGGAAATAGGTTGTTGTTGTCTTAAAATGCTTTTGTATGATTACAAAAAAAATGATGTTGCAAGAAGAAAAGTATGTTCAAAATTTAGTGCTTTCATATTTTCACTATAACAAGAAGAAATTAAATAATTGTTGTTTTCTTTATATATATATATTGAAAGAAAATTGCTCTTAGAAAAGAAAGTTTATAAATGCTTAACAAAAAAAATTATCATGCACTTATAAAGGTTCCTTTTATGTTTATTGTGAATATTTATTTTTAATACATATATATATATAGCCAAAAATATAGATATTATTATGATGCACTGAGCAATAATAAACAGATATATATATATATATATATATATATATATATATATATATATATATATATATATATATATATATATATATATATATATATATATATATATATATATATGTAAATATATTTTTTTGTATTACAATCTTTTTATACTTAATGTAGCTAACACATAACTGAATATATACACTATATATACACATATAAATATATTTACACACACACACACACACACACATATATATTTATATTTATATGCAAAAATATTAAATATTAGTAATGCTCTGTGATAAGGCAGAAGACTGCATTTTTTTAAAGGAAGTTATAGTTTTTAAACAAACAAAAAAAGAAATGTTGGTGGGGGGGTTCAAGCCCCCCACCGTTAGCTATATTAATGGAGTGTGGGGAGGAGTTGAGCCCCACCCACACTCCACTGTAGTGGAGTGTGGGTGGGGCTTGACCCCTCCCCATACTCCCACACCCCCACCTACTCTCCCACCGCTGGTAGCTCTGTCCGCCCCCTCTCCCTTCTGCTGACCTTCCCTTGTCCCTTCTGCGACAGCATTTCTGTTACGGTGGCCACCAAAAAATCCACTTTGTGTATCTCGGCCCTTCGGTTAGTTTTAAAACCTGCAACTTTTGGTTTATTTATTTTTGGTAATATATATATATATATATTAGACGTATATACACTTGCCTCCATCCAAAAAAAAAAGAGAAAACCCACTATTTTTATAACTAGAGATTTTATATATATCAAAAAGAAGAGAACACAATGGGTATACATAATGTGTATACCTTTCTTGAGCTTCCACACATGAAGGCCTTTTTTTCTAAACCTACAAACAAGGAAAAAAAATAATTTTGAGAGGAAGAAAAGAATGAGAGATTGTAGAAGGGAAGAACAAAGCTTTTGGGAGGCTAGGGTTTTATTTTTCATCCTTAAGGAAATTCATAGTTTATTTGAGAAAGGCTTTTAGGGTTGCATTTTAAAATTGCTTTTACTTAAGTTTTCCCTCTCCTTTTACTTTTATTCTTTTATTGTCTCTCTTGTTATTTTAATTTTATAAAGAGGAATTTATGGAGATTATTCATGGATGGGTATTTTAATTAGCTTAGTTAGATTTTTCTATATGAAATCCCTTATGAGAGAAGTTATGAAATTTTATTCCTCCATTTAATATTATATGACTATTTTAAAAGTTTAGACTATTAGGTTGAGGACCTTATCTATTGTTTCTAATTAATTTAAGTGGGGTTAAATGAATATACTTAATTCCCTGCATGTGCGGTTATTGAAACGCAACAAATGTATAATTCTTTGAAATTAAATTATTGTTATGGCATTAATCCAATTGTTAATTATTGGGATGTAATTAAATTTAAATCTTTGCAAGTAGATTGACGCATGTAGCTGTTAACCCATAAGTGTAATTTAGTGATTATTCAAATATTTAATTCAATTGCATTATTTGAATAGGATAAAGTGTTTTAAACTAATTAGCATGAATTATCATTAAACCAATCAGAAAACCTAGTAAACTATTGACAAAAATTAATTTTATTAAACTAAACCCTATTCACACCCGTGAGGCATTATGCTGTCAGATTTTTTTGGAATCTAGGTTTAAGTTAGTTTATTTTTTTAAAACTTTGTGTAGTGATATATTATCATCTTCACAAACTTGATGTTATTAAATTAGTCCATTAAATTTATTCTTATGTATTAGAGTTAGGCTTTGATTTTGGCTTGTGTCGAATTTCCATCATTCACTTAGGTAAACCTAGGGTTTTGATTCCTTGATCCTAACCCTATTAGTGACGTATTCACGTTGCACCTACCCACCTAGTTGGCCTTCATCGCATAGGGGAAATGCACATGTGATCGCATTACCCTGCCTTCGACTGACTTGTTTACACCTTATGCGTATTGCCACCGAGAATGCTTATGCGTATGAGGGGGTTTCTATGAATGTGTGGAAATTTTTTGGTAATTCGTGTCATGACCACATGACAGATGTGGATATGACACATGTGATGCGTGTCGTGACTACATGGGAAACGTGGGCATGACAACTAGCTCCAAACATATATGTACAATCATACAGATAATGATACAACTGTCCCAGTACACACTCTGCCCATGCATATTTGGTCCCATATGAAAACATCCTCTCCATCACTGTCCCCCATCTAATTGGAAAACCTCTAACCCATCTATCTCCAACCAGCCATCTGATGATCGCCACAACTACTCGTTGTAATCTATCACATAGCTCCTCCACCCTAGCCATCAGAATCTCTGAGCCCTCAGCCCCAATGTCTGGAGTCCAAAAAAATCACCTAAATGTAGTTGGACCCATGTCAGGATCATAATCTACTTTATCTCCATCAATAGGATCACGCAAAATCTAGAACACATCCTCCAGTGTAATCGTCGCCTCTCCCATCAGCAACAAGAATGAATTGTGCTCGCTCCTCCATCGCTCAACCATCGATGTCATCAGTCCTTGATGTGCCTGCACTGGCTCTAATCTTGATACATGCTCCAAACTGATAATATCCAAAAACAACCGCTCCTCTACATCCAATATCTTGACTAATTGCAAGTCCCTGGATGTGGCTCCCAAGACAATAACAGTGGTAGTACCTCCTGTATCATTCAGTCTACCTTATCAGTTTCTTACATTCACAATTTGCCTTTTGACTCCTAGAAGCTACTTTTTTTGCTAAAAGTGACTCATTTGTCTATCTACACTAGCCTTTTGACCATAAGTGAGCTATTTCACTGCAAGCACATAGTTTTTGCTCATATGTGATATCTTTACCATACATGAGCTACTACTAGCTGGAAGCAACCTCCATTCCTCTATGTGATAACTTTTCACTCACAAGCAAGCTCTATATCTATATTCAGTCACTCGCTGCCTACAAGCAACCTAGTTTTCTATAAGTGGTCACTTCGATCCTATAAGCGACCCCTTCTTCTACACAAGCGACCTGAACTACCTATCCTAAAATTTAGTCACTTTTGGTGAAGTGTGTGCATTTAATATGCTTTTAACTTAATAAAATCATGCATTTAGCAAAAGTTTTGATACATACCGGTGCACCTGTTCTTGTTGGTCGCCCATGTGTCCTCACTCACTTAGCCCAATGATCACTACGTGGAATCACCATCCTAGTAGCTCTCCAACACTTAAAGCACCAACACTCTAGGGAGCTCTAGATCTCTGAACACAAACAAGCACAAATGAGCCTATTTGCCCTTGAGGAACCTACTTATAGCCCTTTTCCATACCCTAATTCTTCTATACCAAAGCCTCTTTTCTTCTATACCATCCCAATTCACCCCACCCAACCCCATTTTCTTCATGTCAACCTTGTTTCTAGCCTTTCATCCCATCACGAGCTAATCCAACCCTTCCTGGTTAGCTTGGTTTACCTCTTGAGGGGGCATCACCTACTAGTTACACTAGGGCATCACCTTGTTTATCAAGCAAATTATCGTATCTTCTTTGACACAACGCTCTAACAAAAATTGTATCAAAGAGGGGCAAAATGTAGACACCCAAAATTGACCTAGTTATCATTAGCATCAAAATATTGCATTAGCTATCATCTGCATTTGTCTAACACACTTGAGCAATTTCCCTATCACTTATTTCTTCTATTAATTAAATAAATTTATATTTATTTAATTAATTCATTGTCTATTTCTTTTAATCTATAATTAAATAATCTTTAATTATTTAATTATCTCTATTTCTATCTATTTTAATTAAATAAATCTTATTTATTTAATTGAAAATCCCTTCATAATCCTACTTTCCAATTAATTAAATAAATTTTATTTATTTAATTAATATCTTTTATCATTTATCTTCATGGGCCGACATGTGTGCCTCTTTCATTTAAAAACATGTGTGGTACTACATCTTTTATTTAATATCTTTCACATGTAGTACTTTTTATGTGCACAGTCACACATAAGCTTTATCTTCCCTCCACTTGTTATCTACACATTCATCCATGATTATCATTTAATCTTAGTCATTCACATAGCCACCAATTCTCTACCGTTGATTGATTTTGGTTGAAGTCTATATAAACACCCTCTCATTTCATACTACATCTATCCATTATTTTCATATAGCGTCTACATTATCATCTTGAGCATATTGAGAATTTTAGCATCCATCTAGCATATTATCATTATCATCCATCCATCATGGTAGCTTTTATATTCATAATTGTTCATTGTTGAGAAGCAATCAACATCATAAACAAGAAATCATACAATCTAGGTGATGTTCTTGAATTGCATGCTTTTGATTTCACTTGGATTCAATTCTTTGATGGTGGTAGGATTAGATTTTCAATTATATGCTTGATCTTATTAACCTAATTTTTACCTATCACATTTTGGCACACCCGGTGGGACTCACATCCTTGATTAACTTTGTTGTTTGAGTTACAGAATATTGAGATGGTGACCTGGGGAGATACTGCATTTTACTGCATTTGAGTATAAGAGGTTACAGAGCTAGACTTAACATCAAGACATAGGAAGCTACAACATATCAAGAATTTAGATCATTTGTCTTTGATTCCAGAAAGATATCGCTATCAGAAGATTGACTGTTGTTGCACGTTTGACAGAGTAGAGCTGATAGTGTTTAGTGGAGTCTAATTAGCTTGTAAAGCAAATCTGTGACTTGCAGAGCCTAAAGGAATATTATGCAATGTAGTATAGGACCTAGCCGACCTTCATCAAGGTTCGCACGAAGTTCTATGTACCTACAGAGCAATGCTTTATGTTTAGGCCCAGCCTATTTTGTGTACATGTTACCCTAACTAGTCATTGCAATTAGGCCAACTTGATAATGATTTGAGGGCTTGCGGAGGATATAAATAAAGGATAATGATTGGTTACAAGGCACCAATGATGAAATGAATGATTATGTGAAGACATGAAGCAAATTCATAAGTGTTTTGATCCGGATAAGAAGAAGCAGAAGTGAAGTAGAGTGCAGAGTAGAGAACATAATAAGTTGTAGAGCAAAGAATCAAGGAGTTAGCGAAGGAATCATGAAGTAATGTCATTATATTAATGTTTGTAATCCCTGTGCTATGTTCTAGCATCTGTGAAGCCCTTGAGGCATGTGTAATTCAATTTGAAGTTATAATATATATGAGGAATGAGCTTTAAAGGCTAGGTTTTTCCTTGTTCTAGGGTTTTCCTAGGATACATCTTGTGTTATGTGTTCGTGAATATCTTTTATCTTTTTGTTGATTAGTTGTTAGCTTATGTTGCACATCCATTATGATCATGGTGTTAAGTTGATTAGGCTGCAAGGCTAGACAATCCCTCACCGGACCCTCCTACCTTGACTGCACCACAAGCATATGTAAGAGGTCAAAATGATGGCTATTACACATTATTAAAATTTAATAACAACACTATTAGAAATTGAATTTGACATTGTTGGAATTTGATAATAGATATATCAAAATCCAATAGTAGGTATTTGAAAATTGGATATGAATCATTTCGTAAGAGGCATTAAGCTAAAATATATATATTCAAATTGTGGTTTCTATTGTAATTTCTTTACATAGTGTTATTTTTCCATAGATATTGAATGTTATTGAGTGATCTACCAAATAAAAAATCATTGTGTATGTACATATTCTTGTGTACTCCACAATTTGTAGAATTTCCACTAGTTTTAAATAAAGGGTATCTTTGTTGCATATAATTGAGGGAGTTATTCCCATACACTTTCCCTAACGAATTTTTTCTAGTAAATTTTAGGGATAATAGGATCTATTAGACATATGAGTGTCTAAGGTGTAAAAAGAGGTGTTTTCAATTTTAATGAATGTGTGGGTTAAATCCTCCTTTCACACCTTACATTCAAGGACATAAACCAACTCAAGCCTCAACTCTTGCAAGAGGGCTTTGCGACAGGTTTAGTGTCACTTGGAATGAAGAGGCAACTTGGAATTTGTTGATTAATTAATTAATTAAAGCCTAATTGTGCTTAAAACCCTAATTTTATAAAATCATAAATAAACAGACAAATCATGACAAATGTTCATAGACAGAGATCTAATATTCAAAGTAAATACATACCAAACTTTGAGATTCCGAATGCGGAAAAGTCAGGGACTAATGAGTAGGCGCCCAAGTCCAAGATGTTATTTTCTATCAGGATCTCTGAAAGTTGTCTATAACATGTTCCTGTTGTTCTAGAGATTTTTGTGTCTTAGGATCCAGAGGACTTCGGTGCAGGCACCCAAGTCTAGGTCTTGCTTTTCTTCTTAGATTTGTAATTCTAACACTTTGTTATGCCTCCCTGCAACTCCACTTCTTCCACTTCTGTACCTATAACCTATAATTCACAGAAAAGGGGGTAGGGGGTTGTGGTGTCTAGGAGGTTGCCTTAGTCAAGCCCCAGAAGGACATTCAAGTCTTCCAAACATTGTTGTCAGATAGAGA
Source organism: Cunninghamia lanceolata (assembly GCA_027924645.1). NCBI lineage: Eukaryota > Viridiplantae > Streptophyta > Pinopsida > Cupressales > Cupressaceae > Cunninghamia > Cunninghamia lanceolata. The sequence goes on from BSBN01000030.1 coordinate 2,618,445, forward strand.
GTGTGTATCCCTATGAGATAGAGGCAAAAACTAATTCATAAATGATTCAAAACACAAATAGATATAACCTGGGAGGTTTAGCTCTCATGGAAGGAAGAAGCTTTTTCATGCCATGAGGAGATGGATTGATGAAGCCAAATCTGCAACAAACAAACACAACAACAACACAATACTACTCTACAACACAATGAAACCCTTGAATCACCTTATCATAAGATCACAAGTTTGCATTATCCATCTAGTTTACAAATGAAGTCCTAAACATGCTTATATATGCAACTCAACACATTCCCACTTTAATTTCGTAATTCAAACTTAAGATGTCGGTAACAAACACTTATAACGGTCACATAATTGACATTTAAAATTTGGGACCCCGCTAAATAGGGTAGGACTAGGGTGCGGGCGCCCTAGTCCTGGGACCAATTTTCAAAGTAGGATTAAGCTCATAACTGTCCCCTAGGTCCATTTTGACATGGGTTTTCAGGGATTTCCATTGGAAGTTAAAATAGTCATGCATGATTACACTAAAAGGACCCGAGAGCTAAACTTAAGAGGGAAAAAGTCCTAGGGAGACATTTTCCGAAGTAACAATGAGCAACCATGATATGGTTTGTGATTGCCTCCCTATTAGACCTCCTAGTGGAGCATGTATGGGATGCATTTTGTAAAGAACACATAGAAGTGTTTACCAAAAATACAACTCACGATTTTTGTGACTCTTGAGATCATTAATACATATATAGTTATGGATATATGGCATGGTTCTCTCTCTTAAGTATTTTTTGAATTTTATTGATGACTACAAATTTTATGGGTTTATTACATTAAGAGCAAAGACATAATTTTCCAATATCAAGGACTTTGAGAGTATGGTGGAGAATCAATTGGATAGGAAAATAAAATGTTTGAGATTAGATAGAGGGGGGAAATACATCAAAAAATAATTTGGGTGATTTCTTATTGACCATAGCATGGCATCTTAGCACATAATACACTACACTCCACAAAAAAATGAGGTTGCTAACTAAAAAATCATGTTGTCATGGATTTTACTAGATGCATGATTTGTACCAAATAAATGGATTTGATGTCTAAGATAAGTAATTGTTTAATCTGCACATATCATTTATCGTACTCCAACTTGTGTGATCAAGTGGTGCACTCCATTTCAATGAATAGTAGGCAAGAACCAAAAGAATCATTTTTGGGTCTTTAGATTTGATGATTGGTATCTAATTATAATTAAAATATGGTACAAACTACAACCAAAGAGATGCAAGTGCATCCTAGTTAGATGTAATGAAAATTTCAAAAGCATACAGAATATTCAACCCTTACACCCAAGGTATTTTTATTGAGAGGAACAATTTATAAGAAAAGTTCAAGTATTCTCTACAAAGTTGCCTAATTATTTTACCTTAAAAGGCTACCATTGTAGTTGATACTAGTAGAGAGAGTTCATCCATCACTCTTCCATGTAATTTAACTCTTGTTCATTTGAGTAGTAATTTATCTTAGTTTATTTCCATTACCAAAGTTCTTGTTGATCATCAAATTGTGTAGGTTGGGCTACAACATCTTTTTAGCTAGTGGAGGCTATAGTCTCACATTTAGCAAAAGAACCCTTCAATTTTGAGTCACTCACCATTATTTCAAGTAAAATAGCTAAGTGTTATGTTTTTACCATAGAGGATTTTGCTCCCATGATTAAAAATCTTGGAGAGATTCATAGTAAGACTCAATCAAGGATGCAACTCTCATAACATAGCTTCCTAACCATGTCTCATATAATCACTCTCAAGGTCGTTTTCATTAGGAAGAATCTATGTATAAAGAGTATGATGCTCTCATGTGGAACAACACAGGATTTGGTTCCATGGCCTCAAAGTCCAACACTATTAGTTGCAAATGGGTATACAAGACCAAATGTAATGAGGATGGAGTTGTAGACAAACACAAGGCATCCCTTGTGGCCAAATTATTCACCCAAAATGAAGTGATTGAAAGTAATGATACTTTTGCTCCAACTATCAAAATACTCACTGTGTCATTCTCTCTCTTATTGGCTCTCTCAAGTGGGAGGTCCATCAAATGGATGTGAAGGATATTTTTATGGAGCAACCACTAGGGTTTCAAAAGTTTGGTGATGTACCTCTTGTATGAAAATAAATAAGTTTTTATATTGGCTCAAGCAAGCCCCCAAGACATGGTATGAAAATATCCATAATTTATTTATGTCCATAGGATTCATTTGCTGATGGTGATTATGATCTCTATGTGTAATCAAGTTGGCCATATTCTCATAGTTTCATTATTCATTGATGGAAATATTATTATTATAGGGGACTTTCTTTCTTTCATTCAATATCTCAATGGAAAACTTCTTGATTTCTTTGAAATGAATAATATGGGCCTTCTACACTACTTTAGAATCAAAATACCTTTAGAATATACAAGGTATTTTTGTAATGTCAACCATTTTACAACCATATGTAAGGCCCATTTTATTATGTGGTCTCATTCAAACTTTTGTGTTTTGTTATAATTTTAATATTGTGGACTTACACATTGACACCTTGATTTCATATCTTTTTTGGTAAATTAGTATATTCTCATATGTGGTGCATGGATGTTCATAGTAGATTAATCCTTACTTGTGGCTATAATACTTTAGATGTGTGACCTAGTTCAAAGATACATGGTATTTAGTTAACTACTAATCATTATTGTATATATTCATAGGCATGCATATGTGATACTAACTCATGGCTATAACACTTTAGATGTGTGACCTAATTCATAGATAACATGGTATTTAGTTAACTAGTAATCATTCTTGTATATATTCATAGACATGCATATGTGACATCAACTCTAATGTCACATTTAATTTAGTATGAGAATTTAAATGTTAATTCTACATGATTATGATTTAAATCTAGGTATTAAATGAGTTGTGGGCATGAACTTAAACATTAGAATAATACTTATTTATGACTTAATTGAATAGAAATATAATGATTTATTAAAATATAGATATGGACTAACATTATGATGAATATGGATGTGTATATTGGATTGGATCATATTGAGATATTAATTTTGATATGGATTGTCACATTGTGTCATAATTTTATATTATGAACAATCTCAATTATCATGAGTGAATAAGTTTAAATTTTTGTAGTACTTTGACTATAAATTTTTGATGTATTTGATGTGTGCCTTGAGTGTACAGGTGTTTTATATACGTTTAGAGATCACACTAGAACCCTAGTCACCCCTTTGAGTCTACCTCATGAAATAAAGGGAGCTTGATTGTGCTTCTTGATTATACCAATTGGCATAGTTCATGGGAGGACCAGGACCTCGTGTCTTAACTTATTGGCTAAGTGTTTGAATTGTTTTAAATGATTTATATTTAAAATCATTCATTTGTGTTGAATTTTTTATTATGTAAACATCACTTTATTGTACAAACTCAGATTTGCACTTATATGAAATTTTTAAAGGGGTAAGAATGTGTTTTTATGTAATTTTTAAGTGAAAATAGTCCCTCTAGGTTAAATACCTATGAGATAAGTACTTCTAGGGACATGTGTTTGAGTGTTAGTGAGGTTTTTGTCCTCACTCAACACCTTGGGAGGAGCATTCCATCATTAAGCATGCAATAAGATGTAGGAACCATTGCAAGCAACCTACTTTACTATGTAGTGCCTTTGTATGTATAAGAGATGGATGAGGGAGCCATGTGTCTTGATAACATGAAACCTCTCATATATACAATTATTTTGTACTTTGAGTTAGGATACTTCAAGAATTTGTACTACATTTTCACTTAGATATTTTGGGTGAGAAAGGAGGGAGAGAACTTCGAAGCTCTTAGATTTCAAGAAATTTGTACAAAATCAGATTTTTGGGAAGGAGTGGCTTGAGAAGAAGAAGAAGAATTACCTCCAATTTGGAAGCTAACTTTAGGTAGGTCTTCTTCATCGTCTATTTCTATATTTAAATCTTGTTTTCAAAAGTAGAGAAAGAGTAGAAAAAAGTGTAATGAAGTTCTTGACTTGAACATGTGAATGTCATGTGGTTATAATTGTTGTTTTCTTGTAAGTGTTCAATTTATGTGAGCATGAGTGCTCAAATACAACCACTACAGTGAGTTTAATTCACCACCCTTGTTTTCGTTGTTGCAGTTGTATTTTGGATATGTGCTTCTCTTTGGCTTGGGATCTCCCACTAGATTGAGGGAAAGTCATGTGGGGTTGAGAGAAGAGTGGAAACCTATCATGGGAAGTAATAAATTGTGTCCATATGACTAAATTAAAGAGATCAATAGGATTGTTGGTAGTGTGAACTAAAATATGATGCTAGAATTTTTGGGTTGTAAACTGGTGTTTAGAATATTTGAAAGGGGTTTTGAAACTATGAGTGCTATAAGATTTTTAGTTGTGCTATATGGGGTTTAAGACCAACTAGCCTATTATGCCTCTCATGGAGATGCATTTCCCATTAGCTCCCTCTTTCATGAATTATTGAGTTGATTCATTGCGACTAGCCTAATCCTTGTTAGATTACTTCTTATTAGCCTACAAATTTGCCTACCAAAATGTATATAATCTTGTATCTAATGTGGTATCTTGACTCATGGGTTAGCTAATATAAAATTGTTTATCTTAATGATATGATATGATAGGGTAGTGAGTACTTTCCATTGGCCTGCTCAAGTTTAAGTGAAGACTCTAAGGATTTGTTCTTGAAGACCATGGACATAGATTTTCTACTACCTTAGCCTTGTAAATTATATACTATCTTGTAATGTAAATGTATATAATGTGCATAAGTATTTTATAAAATTTCAATCTTGTACTATAGTGAGTGTTGGAATGAAACAAGTCTCCATATATATTGTAACTATATGTTAAGAACCATGTGTTTGGGTAATCCTCGTTCTATTTTCCATGTTAATAAAAGTGGAATTTTACTTCTTTAGCAAGCTAAAAATGTTACAAAACTTGGAAGTGTCTTAGATGTAGAAGGAAAATATGCCATTTGCAATCTATAAACATACTTAGATTTGATAAATAAATACATGTATGTGTCTATAAAACTACTTGTACTAAAAATAAATATGTTCTTTACTTTCCAATTGGGTGAGAATATTTGTTAAGAGTTTAACTAGTTCATGATAAATATGGAATTCCATTAATGGGAGAAAAGAAAAAGTAGCATGTGCATGTGTATTTAACTTGGTTACCTTCAAAGAGAACATGGCTCATTCATACTTATATAGCTAAGAAATAAATAAATTATAAATGTATAATTGTCTCTTTATTAATAAATTGATTATATATTTACACAAAAATGCCTATACGCTCAAATGTATATACAAATATCATTCCTTGTATGCTATTGAAAATATACAAACCCTAGTTTTCCATTATATATAAATAGAACTTCATTGGATGCCTATAATTCCCCAACTTCTATGTTAGGACATTTATGGACAATGAATAGACTAACAAATTTTTCAAATTATAATTATGACATTCACATGTTAAAACTCTCTCTCACACACACACACACACAATGTTGTCAAAATTGAACAACATTGTGACCAAGGCACACGATGACACTACTAAATGCATGACTACACAAGGCCTACAAATATTAAACAAAATTCACATCAATGGAAGACTTACACAATCATTGTGGGGTAACACTAACATAATGAAGAATAGAGGATATGAAGTCTCCTCACCAATGATAATAGATTACACAAATCTCATCATCAACACAAATGGAAGACAATGTAAAAGTACTAAATCACAAACTATGGCTCATCCCTCACACATCCAAGCCTACAAGAAAACACCCAAATGGATTCACAACATCTAAACATCTTTCTTGAACAATCCATGAGAAGATGGTCACAAAAGAAACATGACAACTTACCAAGTTCTCACTAGAGAGTGACCAATCACACCCAATAGTACAAGTACGCCTTGATTTTGACAAGAGGATCACAAGAACATACAAACACCTCAAAACAAGAATATGGGAAGGAAGAGTATACCATAAGGTATAACTTGTCATTAGAAACTTTTCCTAGAAAACATTGACAACTACTCCTTGCCTCCAAATTGCCCCTTTTACTAGTCACAATCACCCTTAGCAATCCTAAAATCACCCCTAACCAAAATAGGCAATTCAAAACATTGTACAAGCCCTAAAATAGACAACAAGATTCTTGGAGACACAAAACATGACACCAAAGTTTCCAAATGGATCCACAACAAGACTAACTAACAAACACCTAGGACCATGTTTCAACACTAAGAAAAATGAACCATGTCTCCAAGACTAGAATAGGTGCATGGTTAAGCCAATGCAACACCAAAAAGTCTAAAACAAAACACACATTAACTCTCTCAACTTACATGCTAATAAATAAAAATTTGAACCATAGATTTCAATATGTTTAAGCATCATGTGCAAGTTTGAAAATGCTTATAAACATACTTTCAAATATTAGTCACATTTCACCTCCAATTACATGAAAAATCACTACTAACAACACTACATTTCATGTATAAAGAACATAAACTTTAATGAAATGAGATGACAACATACATCTCATCAATGCTTTTGATTCCATAACACTGCATTCCTTAGTTGATTCAACTAGGGTAAGCATTACCATTATTAACCAAATGGATTATAATGCCTAAATACAAGATTCCCTACCAATATATGTAATTTTAATATCAATGTGTTTCAAAGGAAAATAGATTACAAAGCATTCTTATCATTACCAGAATCTCAACTAACATCTAATCATGTGAGTCCAAGTCAACAATATTTATAAACCACTTTTCAACATGAATTTCTATTAATCCTAAATGACATCAAATTATAGCTCACAAATTATGAGATTTCTATTCCAATTCCAAGTATGATCTCAAGTGAAAAGACAATTATTACATGATTACAAAGAAGTGTTCATATCTTAGACATGGATGCAACACACTCCAATATAATGATGATCCAAAATCACAATTACAACATAATTCAAGATTAAAACTTTCTAAAATATAACAAGATATGATTGTACAAAGCTATGAAAAGCTACAAGATCCTTGTGTGTGTTGAATGCACAAGACAATTGAGAAGGGGGTTGAATCAGTTGTATCAAAAACTTCAAACCCTCATAAACATAATCACATCCACATCAATTCACTTAAACCCTTAATCTGTTATGAAGATTAAATATGAAAAGAAGATAACATAAACTTAACATATCAACACCATGCACAAGAGAACACTAGATTTTTATGTGAAAAACCCTAAAAGAGAAAAACCATGGTGAGGATTAGCTCACAATATAAAGTAGTAGCAATACCGAATTACAAGAGGCTCACTACCAAAAGAAAGAATGCTCACTGCAGATGGACTCACTACCCAATGAGAAAGAAAGAAAGAAGAGAAAGGTGGCTCACTACCAAGATTTGAACTGATGTAATTGCATCACACCTATGCATGGAGTTTAGTTCCAATTAAGCTTAATATACACCTCATCATGAACAACACCTTTGTAGCATCACTGAAAATTGTAGACACCTTCTGCTCACTGCATCTGGTAGCCTAACGCATGAAAGCCCTTACTTCCTTATCTAAATTCACATCACAAACACCACATCCTCACACGCGCACCTCCACTAATCCTTGACCCTTATTTATACCATCATTACCCTTGAAACAATCTTTAAGGTGGGCAACACAATCTTCAATCCTTGAAACAATCTCCAATATCGGCAAACACACAATATTTGAATTAGGTATGGACCAAAACATTACATGGCACAGAGGAATGAAGGAAAGCCACTTTATGCCTTATTTTAGACCTAAATCTATCTAAGCATGTTACACAATACTCACATAATCACCAAATAAACTCTTCAATCAATTCAAACATTCAAGGTCAGCCAAACAGTGTAAACATAAGGAATTCTTGATCACATGCTTCCATGATCACAACCATAACTTGCAGACCATACACAAGGCTTTAACACAATCTAGAAACACCCACAAATATCTTGAAGTCACCTAGAAACCAAAAAATTCAGCCACAACAAATTTCACCTGAACACAACAACACTATCAAACTCTGCCACACAATAAATTGATTTCTAGAGCACCAAATCACAAACATTTTGGATGAAAGATAGGTAAGATCCTTATGAACACATATCTAGAATTGTAACACCTAAAACCTTTTTGCAAAGGAATGTAGAGCAAAATACTTTCTCTCAAACACCTTTGCACAACTTAGAAACACTGTCAAATACTGCTCTCAAACTGATGAACACAACTTTTACTGTACAACATTTCAAAGCACCAAATTCTAGATTTATCACCCTCAAACACTTCTCCATGAAATATACAAACCACATACATAGATCTCTAATATAGAAGAAATGTGGAGCAAAAACTGGGACAGTATTCTGTAAGACAAAAAACACCTTCAACACATTGTTTCCAAATATAATCAAATTTTCTCAAAAGCACTTGGAAACCCAACAATAGGAACAATCTACTGACATCATCAACACCTCTACAAGGCATTCAAATTAATTTAACACAACAACTCAATCAAATAGAAACAAGACATCAAAACATACAATTGACCCAATGACAACACAAACATGTTGACATCAATAACAACACCAGTTAGTACATACTTGTAACAATCTCCCCCTTTGTCATTGATGGCAACCTATGATGTGAGAAACCATCAAGACACAACTCTGCACTAATCACACTCTCCCCCTTTCTTTTACACATCTTACTCTCTTTCTCTCCTTTTGTTTTTCACATGAACTCTCTCCCCCTTTGACATCAAAGGCAAAGGGTGACACATCTTTTTTAGGCTCTCTCCCCCTGAATATGATACTGCACATACTTGCACTATTCTCAACTACTCTACTACAACTTTTCTTTTAGTACTCTAAATACTCCCTCTATCTACAACAAACCTCATGACCACTACATGTTCCTCCTGAGAGGTAGTCTCCAACATTAGTCTAGAAAAGAATGAATCTTTAAGCATACTGAACTGATCCATTTCCTTATGCATCTAGTTCAAATAAGGAGGGGTAATAACCCCTAACTTCTCCTGGAGGTACTCAAATGTATCCTTAGGAAGACCCTTAGGAAATATGTTAGCAACCTGATCCTTTGTAGGCACATACTCAAGCTTCACTTCATTCTCTGCAACCTTCTCTCTCAGAAAGTGATACCTAATAGAAATATGCTTTTTCCTTGAATGCATTACTAGATTATTTGAAATGTTAATAGCACTTGTATTATCATGTAAGATAGAGATAGGCTTATCATACACAACTTTAATATCCTTCAAGGTTTGTTTCATCCATAACACTTGTGTGCAATATGATGCTGCAACAATATATTTTGCCTCTACAATAGATAAAGACATTGAATCTTGCTTCTTGCTTAGCCAAGATACAACTCTATCTTCAAGAAAGAATGCACCACCACTTGTGCTTTTCCTGTCATCTATACATCCAACCCAATCTACATCTAGGTAGGCACTTAGAGTAAAGTCATTATTCTTAGGATACCACAAACCATGATCCAGAGTGCTCTTCAAATACCTAAATATTCTCTTCATGGCCATGACATGTGACTCTCTAAGTGTTACATCAGAAAAGGTCTCCCTAGGACCTTTTCCCTCCTAAGTTTAGCTCCCGTGTCCTTTTAGTGTAATCATGCATGTTCATTTTAACTCCCGATGCAAAATAGCCCATGTCAAATGGGGCATGAGGGTCATCTGTGGGCTTAACCTTACCCTAAAATAGGACCTAAGGACTTGGGCATTCATGCCCTAGTCCTGCCCTATTTTAGGTAGGTCCTAAATTTAAATGTTAGTTATGTGACCATTAGTTAGGTCACATGCCGACATCTTAAGTTTGTATTATAAAATTTAAAGTGGGAATGCATATATAAGCATGTTTAGGACTTCATTTGCAAACTAGACGGATAATGTGAACTTGTGATCTTATGCTAAGGTAATTCAAGGATTTCATTGTGTTGTAGAGCAGTATTGTGTTGTTGTTGTGTTTGTTACAGATTTGGCTTTATCAATCCATCTCCTCATGGCATGAAAGAGTTTCTTCCTTCCATGAGAACTACACCTCCAAGGTGATATCTATTTGTGTTTGAATCATTTATCAATTTGTTTTTGCCTCTATCCCGCAAGGATACACACTTTCTATCTGACAACGGTGTTCGGAAGACTTGAATGTCTCTTCAGGGATTGACTGAGGAAAGCCTCTAAACACCACAACCCCCAACCACACTCCTTGTGATTGCAGGTTATAGGTGTCGCATCTTGACAGAGTGGAGTTGCAGAGAACAATAACACAGTGTGTAGATTCTAGATCTCTGAAGAAAAGCACTTCTCAGACTCAGGCACTAATGCCAGTATCCTTCAAGGTTGAAAACATAGAAATCATTGGGATAATGACAATCAGCATCTGAAGTGGCTCTGACATCCTGAAGAACACCCTGCCTTGGACTTGGCACTATTGTTAGTGTCTTCCGCATCTCCCGAGATGGAAACAGAAAATACAGTGATTATCAGCGTCAGAAGGAGATTAGGATTCCACGAAGAAAACACCACCTTGGATAGGGGTACTAATGCCAATGTCCCTGAATATTCTACATCTTAAACTTTGAAAAATGCTCAATAAATAATCCTTGCCTACTACCTTAGTCTACAAGCATTTATCGTAATTCATCGTTTTACTTACTATTTTGCATAATTAGGGTTTTAAGGGTATTTGAGCATTTAATTGATACATTAGTTGATAATCTCTAAGTTTCCACATCGTTCCAAGTGACATCCTAACCTATAGGTGAATCCTCTTGTAAAAGTGTGATTCAATTTGGTGGATATGCCCTTGAAAACTTTCAAAAAAAATTGAAAAATTTAAAAAAATTAGCATTAATGATTCTTTAGCTTACATTTTAACTTCTAATTTTTGCATTAGATCTAAAATTAATTTTCATTTAATTCATAATTTTCATATTGCATTTGAAAATTTACAAAAAAAAATTGAAAAAATTAAAATTTTTGAAAAAATTAGCATTTTAGCATGCAGTTTGACATAATGTGAATTAATTTTAATTAATTTTCATTTAATTTCTGTTTTTAAATTAGATCTGATATAAATTTCAGAAAATCATCATCTTACAATCTTTTGCATTGCATTTTTCATATTAAAATTGCTAGGGTTTGTTTGAAATTTTGAATTTTTCTTATAACCTAGTAATTTCAAAAACTAGAGTTTTTAGTTAAAATCTTGTTCCAGATTTTACTACTCATCTTAGGCACTCATTCAAATCTTATTTTGTATATAGTATTGCATTCGTGTGTGTTTTTGCATTCATATTTCAAAAATTTGCATTTACACATACTCAATTTCAACAAAAACTAGCATTTTTCATTGATTTATCATTAAAATTGCACCTGCATTGAGCATTGTATGGTTTTAAAATCATTTTCAGATATGATCTGAGTTATTTTGCATCATAAATCTGATTAGAAAGCATTCCTACATCATTTTGCATACAGCTATGCCTTAATTTCATAATTAGGGTTTGAAAACATTGCACTTTCACTAGATTTTGCCTTGTCATCCATATAGATTTACACCGTAGGTGTGTTGTGAAGGATATTGCTGCACTATTGGACTAATATTAGGTTTATTATTCACTTACCTTCATCAATTTCCTTACAACACCTTATATTTTAGTGATTTGCATTGAAAAAAGGTGAAAAAAGTGAACAAATGTTTAGGTGCATAAACAAGCATAATTTGTCTTGTTTCATTGCATTCAAATCTAAATACATAAAATAATCAATTGGGCCTTGCTGTGTTGCACTATTTTCCCCCTATCCATTGTGTTTGTTGTGGACTTTATGTGTCCTTTTAGCCCTTTTCCTCAAACAAGTGTTTAGGAGTGAAATAGTCTCACATCTAAGGTACCTTAATCATCATAAAACTTTGCATGAATTGTCTCACTAGATTTCATTGGACATTAATGTGACAAGACATTTCAATATGGCATCTGTTGGTTTTTCTTCTGAATCAGCATTAGGGTTTGCCAGTTCTAATGCATAGGCAGATTCAACCAACTAAATACAGGAGGTTGCGTGAGCTCCTCCCCTTCACTTCTGGTTCTGTCGCACCAAGGGGGGTGTCCTTATTTGATAAAGGTATGATCTTGACTAGCTCAATGACATAAGAATATAACTTGACAGCAACAGGCAGAGTACTTTCGTGTATGGACCAAGATTTGTGTAACAAATCACAAGGTTGGCAACATTCTTGGACATATGTGTCTGGTTAGAGATGAGAGCATGCAGGGGTTTCCTACTCCTACAACTAACAGGTGGAAATATGAAATGATTTGAATTGATGTTTGGATGCAAACCTAGACCTGGTGTATAACCTCAACACAGAGCTAGATTGGTGCCTATCCGGGGCTTGGAGTCGGTAGACATACACTTGTGAATGATCAGCATGAACATAATAAAACTAGATTTCAAGGGGATCTATGTGATATCTGCCTTACAGATACCTCCCAATATAGAGTGTTATCTCTACTTATGGCATCCCTATTGCAGTATACCCTTCTCAATACTCAATCTGAAAACACTTTTATCTACCCCTTGAGTAGAAGTTGAAAGATCAAGCATTTAATACAGGAATTCTATATTCTAGAATACTAGACACCCCTTAGACATCTAGATTCAAAAGAAGAACACATGCAATACTGGAGATAGGATTAACAAAACACATGCAAATATAGCATTACTCATATAAAACCAATCATGAAATCAGTAGATTCATGCATGAGACATACAACAAGAGATACATAAACTCACAAGACCTCCTATACAGAGCAACCAAAACCAGTTGTATTTTAATACAGAGCCAGATATGTCCAATTTTTCAACAACCTCAAAATGAGAAACACAACCTGCTCAATATAGCAAGGAAGGTCCTCAGCATTAATTACATGGTCAGATTTCAAAATTCGCTAGATACAGAGCATTTTAAGGAAATGGCCTTCAAAAATTAAATGTAGTAGGGGACAAAACATGGAGAAGAAAGAGAAGGATGAGGAGCAGATGAACTTGACCCTTGTGCCACCGTTGGAAAAATCTTCATCACAAATCTGGTACATGGCTGTCAAACGCAAGCCCATGCCTCTGCATAACCCTACCATTAAAGGCTCCAACCACCCGCGTCTTCTCCCATAAACTGTCGCAGCACTCAAATGGAAATTTCCCACTCAAAATACACCTAAAGGCACAAGAGGAACCCACACCTCAACTTTAAAACACGGTCGTCGATCCTTCCATTGCTTTAAAATCGATGGCACCAAATTCATGTTGAAAAGTTGCCATCCTATGAGAATGTGCCACGTAGGCACCCTAAAAATGCATGTTCTACCCTACATATCACACCATTGGCATGAACAAGACTATCGGGAAGACCTCCATACTACACTCTGATGCCACACATCACACTGATGGACACCTTGGTTGGCGTGACCAAAACCATCGGCCCAACAAAAAGCTTCCCCGCCGACCACACCACGTTACGCTGATACAGCTCCATCGGCCAGAGTACCCCTGTCGGCCCAACCCAAAAAATCTCCAACTGATGCACCAAGTCCTCCCAATGGTGCCCTCCAAACTACCCTCGTCGGCAAGACCACTACCATCGGCCCAGGCAAAAATCCTCTTGCCGACATGCCAATCACACCGATGCTTACCTCACATCCCCTTCGTCAGCTAGAGTCTAATCATCGGTGAAACCCTCACCGGCTCGCTCGATAGTCTATGTTACCCCAATGGTCACCAGCCTACCCTCGTCGGCATGACTAATACCATTGGCAAACGACAAAATTCCCTCACCGACGATCACACATACGCCGATGAACAACATCGACCAGATCAAACACATCGGCGAACCACAAAATACCTCCTCCAATAGCACTTACTCTCGTCGATAGACACTCCATATCCACTGTCGGTGAGACCCAAACTGTCAGAATGACAATAACCTCCCTGGCTGATAGACAATGTCTTAGCGATGGAAGAAAATACCACTGCTACCAACATGATCGCCAAGACAAAAGATACTCACGCTGATGGGCAAAAAGACTTAGGGTTTAAATGAAAAAACCTGCAAACATCCAAGTTCAAACCCTTGACCAAAAAGATTACTAATAGCATCTTCATGGAAATCTTAGCATGAGTATATCTTGGATTTTGAAAATTTCTCTACTTTCACTAATGAGAACCCTCATGTTCTAGAACACATAGCATGCCTACATGATATTGATGTTTCTAAATGTTCTACACGTGAGCTGAAATTACTTTGTTATATACATGATTTTGATAGATTCACATTACTCATTGGAGCATATCCTTTGATATTAGAAGATTTAACCAAATTCATATCTAAGAACTCTAATGAAAAAGGTAAGTGTGAAAATTCCTCTTCCATTAATGCCTTGGAATTGATAGCTAAAGAATATGATGATGTTGATGATTCCATAAGTTATCCTACTTATCCTATACTTGAATGTCCAAGAACCTTAGATGAGAAGACTATGGATAGCTCTAATGTGGTTGTAAATTCAAGTCCCTTAGACATCACTAATGATACAACACCTAACCTTCCTAACAACACCTTACCTTTCTTTCATCCCAATGCTCTCCCTGGCCAAGATGAAGCATTAGTGGATGAGAAAAGGTCTCTCAAATTAAATCCTTTAGGGATAGATGTTTGGTATAATCAAGAGGGAAACAATGTTAATTCAATCTTCACGAATAGACTTATCCCACCCACTAAGGGGTTACTAGATAAGTGTATCAATATTCCTAAGATGATTGTGCGAGGGGTGCCCAACGTGCCCTCTTGCTTAAAACTAGTGATTACAGTTCAAGGTGATTGAAAACCACCTAGACCCCCTGATTACATCTTAAACTATGCAAGAGAAATTACTCAAAGAAATCAAGGTGTTCAAAATGTGTCACAACAACCAAACCACAATGTGATTACTCACACATACAACACTCATAATAACAAACAAAGTAAGTAAGCACCTCATGTGCCTATCTCTCTTCCATGTTCTCAACCTATGCTCCCTCCACCTCCTCATCTTATTCCTAAAAGTGGTCAAGAATATGATCTTGTCGATCAACTCCGTGCTACTCTGGCTAAGATCTCTCTTTGGGATTTAATACAAACATCACCTACATACCATGGAATGCTCCAAGAAGCTTTAAAAAAGGTGATTACACTGCTTGTTGTTAAGCTAAATGATGTAGCAGCTCTATTAGATTGTATGCATGCGACAAAAATGGATATTCTCTTTCAACCACATGAATTACTGTCAATTGAAGTTCAAAACCAAAATGGTCCACTTATAATATTTGCATTGATAAATACAAAATTGGTAAAGTGAGTTATGATTGACAATGGATCAGCTCTTAACATTTGTGGCATTGACTTACTACACAAAATCAAGATTGACACATCTTTAGTCAAACTGGATATTATTAGCAATCGTGGCTTTGATATTGTTGGTAGAACATCAGTGGGTACTATAACTTTACCTATAAAGGTTGGACCTATGACATTATCTACTCCTTTTCATGTCATGCTTGGTTTGCTTTCATATAATATGATTCTTGGTGGACCGTGTTGAAATGCATTGGACAATTGAGAGGGGGGTGAATCAGTTGTTCCAAAAACTCAAACACTTCTGCACTTAAACATTAATCACTTGTCCACAGTTATTATGATTAAACAATGAATGCATGGAATTAGAAACTTAAACACAAATGCAACATTAAACATAAAAGACAATAGATTTTTACATGGAAAACCCCAAGGTGGGGAAAAACCACGGAGAGGATTAGCTCTCAAAATATATTGCAATCTTTGAAAAATGATGTTTAAGCTTGGTCACTCCATGGGCCTAGAACATACTAGCTTAGTGCCATGAAGTACAACTAGGTCTAGTAGGCTCACTACCTCAACCCTAAACCTAGAAAGATTACAATGAGGGTTGTTAAACCCTACTGGCGGCTCACTGCCAGGCTAACTGCCAAGATCAACATCTTCTTCATGTCTGAGATTAATACATTGAAGTACAATAGTTCCTCTGCTTTGCTCTACCTTTCCACCTCTTTCCTTAACTGGCCATCTTTGCACAAGGACATATTTTTCATGACTTAATTACAAGTATTTGTACACTTCATCAACCTTGGAATGATCATCAAGGTCGGCATTACAATCATCAACCATTGGAACAATCTCTAAGGTTGTCATTACAAACATTTACAAAATAGGTCTTGACCTAATACAAAATTATGCTAAGGATTTGTAGTATAGATGTATGTAGATCATGCCACACCTTAGTTGGGACTCAAACATGATATTCCATGCCACAACACACTTCCATAATCTTCAAGGGATCTCCGCAATCACTGAAATTAACCAAGTCGGCTAAGACTGGTTACACGCTACGTTATCTAGGAATAATATTCAAACACGATCTCAGTTCATTAACGCGAACCAATTTAAAGGTAGGAACATGATTAGGAGGTATCCAAAAGCACGTTGAAATCACCAAGAGCAACCACACAAACTCAAATCACTTTATTCATGAGATTCTTCACACCGGAGCACATGAACTTCACTATCTTCAACTGTCATAAAAGAAAGATAGATTGTGGACCACCAAAACATGAACCATTGCAACTTTAGGTACTTATCACCATCCCAGACTCCCCTCTAGAACTGCAGAGAAAAACACTTTAATGTGGAGGAATGCAGAGAAAAATACTCTCTCAGGCATAGTGAATAATTAGAAAAAGCAGGTTTTACTCTGGTGAATGTAACTCACTCAAATCTTCATACTGGAGGCTCAAACTTAGGATTTAGAATCTTCACCCATGCTTCTAAATAACTTCCAATCCATAGACCAAGATCTTCATTCAACAAGAAATGCAGAGCAATCTTCTGGACTGTTCTTTAATATGCAACTCACTGTTTTCACTGTGATTCATTGTTTACTTTCTAATTCTTCTAGAGGGGCTAATTTTCTCAATATCCTCAACATATAAAGCTTCTAAACAAATAACAAAATAGAATATAGTTGACACCAATGACAACAAAGATATGTTGACAATGATGACAACACCGATTAGGTACATACTTGCAACAATCTCCCCCTTTGTCATTGATGGCAACATATGATGTGAAAAAATGCAACAACCATCAAGACAAGATTCTCCCCCTATCTCTTTACACATCTGCACTCTTTCTCTCTAAGTTTTTCACATGATTTCTCTCCCCCTTTGACATCAATGGCAAAGGGCACATACTTGCACTCTTCTGCTCTGATCCAATCTCTCTTCTAAACTCTCTGACTACTCCCCCTAAGAAGTAGCCCTAAAAGAATCAATCTGGATCTAGAGAAGGGACTCTAAGAACCACTTGACTGATGCACTCTTGTGCATCTTAGTTTAGAGCAGGAGGGGTAATAACCACTAGCTTTTGGTAGGGAATTGCTCTCTTATTAAAGCCAACCTGCAAGCTTCTTACTTCTACTTGTCAGTAGTTTGCCCTCTGCCTTCTTCTGAAGTTTTTCACTCTCCCCTTTTTTTTCTTCCTGTACTTGGCCTTTTACGCTACTCTTACTCTTATTTTGATCTTACCAACCTTTTCTTTTTGACTGAAGCCTTTCCTTTAACCTTGTTGGGTTTTTGCTTCTTAGATGCAGTTGAATTGCAAGTCCTCCTTACTTTTGACCCTCACCATTCTATTGTCTTCTTTCTGCCCCCTTTTTTTTGTAAATTGAATCGCATCATCCACTTCATTGACCTCATGTTTTTACTCTGATGTAGAATTGTCCACTGATTTACTTCCTTCCCCATCTTCTACATTTTTCTTACCTCTAGCCTTCTTCTTTGTAGAAAAAATAATGGCATCATCATCCTCCTTTACGTTAATAAAGGGTCATGTTTCTTCTGACTACCCTTCTCCATAGATACAATTGATTGAAATCTCTCTGCAATGTTTCGCATTAGCTTATCCTCTTCTGGTTTCTCTTTCATAGGGTTTGTCTTGTCAAATTCAACGGTATATCTTCATACTGGATTCCGGCACCAACTTTCTGGCTGAGGGATTTAGATTTTTGACACTGCTCCCCCTAAACTAGAGCTCTAAATTTACTTCCCAAAGAAAGTATCTACACTAGAGACTAGTGTGGATCCATCCTTGATCTTAGTAACATCCTTCTTGATCCAAATCTGATTCATCTCTTTCTTGGTTTCTACCAGATCAATCTTCTTTTTACCTTTGTCTACTCTCTGCTCTATTTTCCTTTTTACTGTGGGATATTCTCTTTGTATTTTTGCTTTTGTAAAATCTAGTAGAATGTCTAGGCTTGTCACAATTTAGACAAACAATATCTCTCTAACCTTGATTTGTCTTGTTATTTGAATTTGGCCTTGATCTGCACTGATTAGCCATATGCCCATATCTATTGCATGTAAAACACCTCCCATTGAATAATTTAGCATTCCTTGGATTGATTTGATTTTTTCTTGACACACTTCTGTACCCATTTGCTTTATGACCAATTTTCTTGCAATTAAGACATTGACCAGAGAAAGGTGAAATATTTTGATTTATTTTTCTTCTACACTGAGTAGCCCTATGACCATACTTATTGCAATTAAAATAGAAACCATTGAAAGATTGGTACCTTTGAGCATTTGATTTCCTAACTAGAGATCTTTTAGGTCCTCTTCTTTGGTTTCTCAATGGATGGTTTCTGCCTTTTCCTTCTCTAGATTTGACTTGTTCATAATTTGAGTTTTCTCCCTTTTCAAAACCCAAGCCTTGCCTATCATCTGGATACTTTTAGCTGGCTAGAAACTCATCAAGTTTTGCAGAGCTTATTTTGAATTTTTCTCTATAGCTGTTGGCTGCCTCTAAATCAAACTTCAAAAGTACAATTTCTTCTGCCAATTTCTCACATTCTTTTGACTTTTCTTTCACAACTTGACTCAGGTGATCCTCTATTCTTGTTTTATCTTCATTTTCCAAACTCAATTCTTCACTTTTCCTTTTAAGACTTTGTTGGAGTTCCTTGATTTCCTTATTTGGCTCTTGGATGCAACTATTTATGTCTACCATATTTTCTTTTGAGTCCAAGTTTTCTTCCTCGAACTTCTTAATGTCTTCCAGAGTAATTTGGTGCCCTTTTCTATCAATAATAACTGCTTTAGATTCAACACTGGAAATCAAGCATACATTACATTTTGTTTTACCACTGATGGTCTGGGAACCTTCTTGTGCTTCATTTTGTAGTTCCTTATTGATTGAATCAGAGTGCTTTTGAGTGTTCTCATTAACTTTGACATTTGTACTTTCAACAATTTTTTCCCAATCTATTGTTGTAGCAGTGATAGGCTTTGTTCCAAGATGAATATCTAAGAAAGATGCCCTCCTCAAACTTACCATCATCCTTTTCCATTTTGATAAGGCATTTGCTTCCAAAGATTTTGAAGTATTTCACAGTGGGTATTGTTCCATACCATAATTCAAAAGGAGTCTTCTCATTTTTGGCTTTTACCTAAACTCTGTTTATTGTGTAGATAGTAGTTTGAATTGCCTCCTTCCAAAATGCTTCTGATAGATTTGCCTCTTCCATTATTAGTTTTACAGTTTCCTGAATAGTCCTTCTTGCTTCTTCCATTATTTTATTCTTAGCAGAGAGTTGTTTCTCTATCCCATGGGTTTCACAGAACATATTGAAATTGTTGGAGGTAAACTCTTCTTCCTTACCAATCCTCAAACACTTGATTTTCATTCTTAGCTCATTTTCAACCATTTCTTTAAAATCTTTGAGTGCATCTAGAGTTTTTGATTTATCTTTGAAAAAGCTAACCCAAGTCATTCTAGAATAATCATCAATGAAAAACATAAAGTACCTATCATCATGGAGGCTTCGTATTCTTGTAGGACCACAAAGGCTTGCATGAATCAATTCCAGTCGCTTAGTGGAAGATTTTTGTAGTACTCTTCTTGAGTGCCTTTTATCTTGACATTTTCTACAAATAATGTTATCTAAGTAATCAATTTCTAGTAGATCCTTTACAATTTGAACTGAGCTTGTCTTTACTAAATCATCAATATTTATATGACATAGTCTTCTATGCTAAACCCAGCTTTCATTGGTCTGAGTTGAGAGCCCAAGAATGCCACTTTTTCTGAGATGATAAAGATTCTCTTATGTCCTTTTTCCAATGGCCATTGTAGCTACAGAATTCTCTTTGATTTCAAAAGTATCATTCTCAAACATAAGATTGTGATGCAGAGGCATCCACACTATAACCTTCGCATGTAGCATGAATGTCTGCAGACCAACCTCATCATCATCATCTTCGCCATCATCATCATATTCCCTAGAACTACCAACAGCATCATCATATTTCACGTTACACAGTCAGCATCATCATATTTCGGATGATCGCTAACATCCTCCTGCCGACTACTATTCACCTCCTCCGCTTTCCTTCTAACATCATCATCATGATGTTCAGCGGGCGCACACATCCTCCGGTTGCACTGTTCATCGGGCTCCGAACTCCATCGTCATCATCATATGCAACACTTCCTTCGTCAGCAGGATATTCAACATCCGGTTGTCCCAAATATCCTGATGACGTTCACCTTCAGCAGCTTACCTTCGATGCTCCGCGACCCGACGATACAAGCAACAGCATCATGATATAATTTATCCGGTTCTCTTCGAAACCTCCTGATGACGATGTTAACACAACTTCCTGCCACGGACTTCCGCCGATACCCAAGCACTTAACGACGGCAGGATAAACTCGCATAGGGGGGATATCTCAATATCCTGATGACGATGACGTCATATCCTGATGACGATGACGTCACCCGATATCCTGATGACCTCTTCAACACTTAGCCAAAAACACGAACTTTCTCTTCCGCATCTACTCGCGATATGCGGATGTTTGGCACTTCCGATATGATGATCCTGATGCCGATACATGCACTTAGTCTATGCCTGACTTAGAACATCCTGATGCACTCGCAACATGAAAACTCCAACAGTTTCATGACCCGATCTTCTTCCTGATGATGATCACCCCGACGAACTTACACTTCATGCAATCGACATCATCATGCCGATCTCCTCCACTTATCCGGATGACGATATCCGAACTGTCTGCAGGATATTTGCAGAAATATCCTGATGATGCCGTTTTAACAGACTTCTTCACTTAGCGAAATCTCACTTCGCCGATCCTCCAGGGACGACCCGATCCAGTCTTAGGGTGATCTCTCTCAACTTGAACTTCTCAACTTGACCTAGCACATGAGGATGCTAGGGTCTTCAACATCTCTTGACCGCGATCCTGCACACCTGCATGCAAACAAACAAACTACCTACTAACCTACTGTACATTGCCATTCCACCGATCAGATGAGTCAACCGGTGGAATGGATCAGTATATCCATGAAAACCTCTCAAACCAGCAATCAATTACAGGAAGGAGATCAAACAGAAAACGAAACAGGATCTTTATTGACTCAAAGATGCAATACAATATGATGTTCCTCACACAGAACACTCAACTCCTCTGCTTGATGCAACACTACACTGCCGATCGATGATCTCCAATCAACCGATCTCATGCTTATAAAGATTTGCCTACGAGTACTACTGACCCGACTCCAAGCGGCTGGGAATTCTCCAGGCGGCTGGGAGATCCCACCGAACATACATCATGACAGCTGTTATAACTAACTAGCTAAAAATAGCAAAAGCCTGGTCAGCGTGATCTTATCCTGATCAGCATGACCTTATTACATGCATTTGGTCTAACAGACCTTCTTGGAAACACAAACATGACCTAAACTACTAACTGCCTTATCAAGACCAGCTGTCAGGTAGGTGCTCCTGCACCAGATTGAATCCCTTTTTGCATAATTGTCCAACACTTAAGAGACTTTGCTTTAGATTTTTAACATAAAAACATCATCAGTAATTTGTCTATTTCCAAGATTGATTGAACCTTTTCCACATATTTCAGCAGTGCAGTCATCTCCAAACCTAACTAGCCTTCCATCATATCTTTCTAGACTTACAAACTTATTTTTGTCACCGATCATGTGATTTGAACTACTATCAATCACCCAACAGTTCTCACCTTGGAACATAGCTTCATTGTTGGTGCATACCTCTAAATCATAACACATTAGATTGTTGACACTCTTATCTTCATAAAATGTTTCCTTGGACAAACTGACTTTATTATCTCTTGATGACCATTCGGGTGCATTGGTAAGTAACTATTTTTCTTGAGGCTCCATTTAGGATCTCCCTCGAGTTGTTACTCTTTTCGAAGGGACATGGCTCTAATACCAATTGTTGAAATGTGTCAAACAACTAAGAGGTGGGTGAATTAGTTGTCCCAAAAACTCAAACACTTCTGCACTTAAACATTAATCACTTGTCCATAGTTATTATGATTAAACAATGAATGCATGAAATTAGAAACTTAAACATAGATGTAACATTAAACACAAGAGACACCAGATTTTTACGTAGAAAACCCCAAGGTGGGGAAAAACCATGGAGAGGATTAGCTCTCAAAATATATTGCAACCTTTGAAAAATGATGTTCAAGATTGGTCACTCCATGAGCCTAGAACATACTAGCTCACTACCATGAAGTACAGCTAGGTCTAGTAGGCTCACTGCCTCAACCCTAAACCTAGAAAGATTACAATGAGGGTTGTTAAACCCTGAGGGATGTTAACCCCTACTAGCAGTTCACTGCTAGGCTCACTACCAAGATCAACATCTTCATGTCTGAGATTAATACATTGAAGTACAATAGTTCCTCTGCCTTTCCACTTCTTTCCTTATCTGCCCATCTTCGCACAAGGAAATCTTTTCCATGACTCAATTACAAGTATTTGTACACTTCGTCAACCTTGGAATGATCATCAAGGTCGGCATTACAAACATTTACAAAATAGGTCTTGACCTAATACAAAATTATGCTAAGGATTTGTAGTATAGATGTATGTGGATCACACCACGCCTTAGCTGGGACTCAAACATGATCTTCCATGCTACAACATGCTTCCATAATATTCAAGGGATCTCTGCAATCACTAGAATTAACCAACTTAGCTAAGGCTGGTTACATGCTATGTTATCTGGAAATAATCTTCAAATGCTATCTCAATTCCTTAATATGGACCAATGTAAAGGTGGGAACATGATCAAGAGGTGTCCACAAGCACATTGATATCACCAGGAGCAACTGCACAAACTCAAACCACTTTATTCATGAGATTCTTCACACCGGAGCACATGAACTTCACTGTCTTCAACTGTCATAAAACAAAGATAGCTTGCAGGCCACCAAAACATGAACCATTGCAATTGTATGTACTTATCATCATCCCAAACTTCCCTCTAGAGCCACAGAGAAAAACACTTTAATGCAGAGGAATGCAGAGCAAAATACTTTCTCTTAGGCACTAGTGAATAATCAGAAAAAGTAGGTTTTACACTAGTGAATGTAACTCACTCAAATCTTCATACTGGAGGCTCAAACTCAGAATTTAACATCTTCAGCCATGCTTCTAAATAACTTCCAATCCAAAGACCAAGATCTTCATGCAGCAAGAAATGCAAAGCAATCTTCTGGACTGTTCTTAAGTATGCAACTCACTATTTTCACTATGATTCACTATTTACTTTCTAATTCTTCCGGAGGGGCTAATTTTCTCAATATCCTCAACATATAAAACTTCTAAATAAATAACAAAATAGAATACAGTTGACACCAATGACAACAAAGATATGTTGACATCAATGACAAAACTGATTAGGCACATACTTGCAACAGACCGTGGATCCATGCCATGGGGCAGTTCCATCTACCCTTTATAGATCAATAAAGTTTATTTATCAAAACAAGCTCCACACTGTGAAAGTCGATCTTGAACCAGATAGTTGTTTACATATTGAAATACAAAAACAAGTTAAAAATCAGCAAAGTCTAAACAGCTTACAAGTGGATTCATCAACACCTCTTGCCATAGATAGTGTTGTGCAAAACTCTAAAACATCGAATGCCCTTTTTGGTGACAATTGGGGTTCATTAGATTTTAATCCTTGCAGTGTAGGGGAATATTAACCTTATAACCCTGACACATCAAAAGTGGCATCGATCTCATCTAAGCAATCTTTTGAAACACCTAAGAAAACCAAAGCCTCCTTGGTAGAAAACAAAGATAATACACTTACCTATACTATAGATTATGAGACCTATGAGGCTTCACCTTCATCTAAAGAAATGGATTCTCTCTACGGTCTTGGATTTTAGATTTTGTACAAAAATTGTTACTATGCAGGCAATGGATGTGGTGTAAATCAACAAGGAATCAGAGTGCCTTTTCAAGTTGTTAGAATTAATTACACAACTGATATAGGATACCACTCTTTGAAACCCACCAAAGCCTCTCATCGTCCTAAACTTAATATTAATGCAATATCAACAAGATCAAAATAACATGAGAGATATCTTGGACTGATAGACAAGAATTACCCACTAGGAACTATCCCTATAAATCAGGTAAATATTTCTCCCTCTCTAAGCCACACTCATTGTAGCAAATATTATAGTTGCTCTCAAGGGTAGCCTCTTCCTAGATATGTATGCTCTTAACATTGGGTTGTATTAAGTATTTCTAATCCTTTCTCTCTCATGTTGTGTTCTCCTATAATGTGTTATATGTTGTTTAGTGATGTAGGAGCATCCTTGATTCAAGAGAAATCTTGCATCAACCAAAAACATTTGCATTTCAGTTTGTTTCTTTCATTTTCTAATTCAGTTCAGGCAACTCAGTCAGAAGCAGTTTCAGCTCTTGGTCCGGTATTCTGCCACAATTGCATTTCACACCTTGTAGATCTGGAATTAGCATCTACATTCATTCATCTACATCATATCTAGAATTCAGAGCATTTGGATCAGTTACCAGAAAGTTATCGCTATTAGAAGATCAACTATTTTCTCAGAGCATAGTGTTCTGACAGTCTCAGACAATCAGTTAAAGGAGAAGGCTTGCAGATTATTCCTTGACTTTTGGATCTTAATGATAAATCATTCAATGACCTTTGGTTCATGGTTAACCTTCCCCAAGGGTCCACACATTATTCCATTCATTTGAGGAAGTGTTCTACGCATTTAGGTCTAACCTATATGTGTACACGTTACAGCTCTTCATTGGAGTTTGTGACCTTCCTTGGTCGACGCGGAGCAATCTATTGATCCAGAAATGATATATAATGATGTAATAGATCCTTAGGAAAGTAGTTCAGAAGTTTTCATGATTTAGAAGATTAATAGTTTGGATTTTGTGCGAAGGAGCTTCAAAGCTTTATCTTGTGCATGTATGTAAACTGGCCTTTGAGCCCTCGTTGTGAGCCCGCATGTTGCCGACCAGATTGCATTTGAATTCTATGATATACTGAATGACTAAATCTGCATTTGCTTTATATCTTTGAGTTGTTTCCATTGTGTTTACTCTTGATGCATGGTCTAGATAGTTCATTTTTGTGAACCCTCCTACCGTGACTGTACCAAGTGGTATCAGAGCGAAAGTTTGAATCTTTGGGAGCAAATTGAGTGAGGGAATTCCATAAGACCTTGTTGTGGACAGGTCACCAAATTAAGGCAGGCTACTTGTGTTGCAACCGATCACTGATTGTGAGGCAATTGTCACCTTGTAGCCCGATCGTCGAACCTGAGGCAATTTGCAATTGATACTAGGAAGGATGCCACCGAGGAGAGTTGCTGTTGTTGGAACAATGGCTGGTAGAATAGATAAGATGATGGAAATGATGAAAATAATCTGAATTCATATGGATGTTGAAGAAGATAGGTGAAGGGGATTGACACTGAGATCTAATGTTGAAAGTGATGATGAAGAGAAATTTCAATATGTTGAACAAATTGGTGAAACCTTAGGAGGTGATGAAGAAGAAGAATCAGATCAAGTAAAGATGCTGTGAGCTATTTCAAAGATTGGAAAGAGACCTAGAGTTGATGTGCCAAACTATACTAGTAATTTGAACCCTAAAGAATTGATTGACTGGATAAATGACATGGAAAAATACTTTGAATATGAGGAAATTGAAGATCTAGAGAAGGTGAAATTTGTAAAGACAAAGTTGAAAGGACATGTTGCTATATGGTGGAAAGAAGTTCAGTTGGAAAGAAATAGAAGAGGAAAAGAAAACATTACAAAATGGGATAGGATGGTGAGAAAGTTGAAAAATCAGTTTATACCTGCTGACTATGAGTTGGAACTATTGAAGAGATTGCAAAACCTAAGACAAAAGGAGAAATTTGTGAAGGAGTACACTAAAGAATTTCATAAGATGATCATCAGGACAGGACATAGTGAAGCAAACAAGGAGAAAGTGGCTAGATACATCAATGCATTGAGATTGAACATTCAAGAGGAACTAAGCTTAGTAAGGATGACATCTTTGGAAGAAGCATATTAGTTTGCCCTAAAAGTTGAAGAGAAGATGAATAAGAGGCATGATCAGAGATAGAGAGGCAGAACATTTTTCAGAGGAGATAGATCACATCCAGAGTAGAACAAGTTTGACAGCCCATTTAAGAAGAATGATAGAGATAACAATGCTTACCGGGCAGATGATAGAAATTTTTACCAGAGAGAAAACCCCAGTGCACATCAAAATGAAGGATACATAAGAGAAGGAAGAGGATTTGATAAGAGAACATTCAGAGGTACTTGTTTCAAGTGTGGAGGTGAAGGACATAGAGAATTTGAATGTAATCAAGGTAGTACAAGTAAGAGGATAGAAAACAATGGAAGAGTAGCCTATGTAGAAGAAGAACCTATTGGATCACCTAGTTTAGGTGGCAAACCTGAGAAAGGGGAATCACTTGTGATGAGGAGAGAACTATTTCAAATAGAGACAAATGAGGAACCACCATAGAGGAAGAGTCTATTAAGAACTAGATGCAAATCAGGAGGTAAATGTTGTAAAGTTGTGATTGATAGTGGTAGTTCAGATAACCTAGTTTTAGAGGAGATGGTGACTAAGCTGAAGTTGGAAAGATTGAAACACCCTAAGCCCTATCAGATAGCATGGATTTAGGATGATCATAAGGTATTGGTGAGTGAACAATGTTTGGTGAAATTTCATATTGGATCTTATCATGATGAAGTCTTGTGTGATATTATGCCTATGGATGTTTGTCATATCTTGTTGGGTAGACCTTGGCAGTATGATAGAAAAGCTATACATGATGGGAGAAAGAATACATATACTATAACAGAAAATGGAAAGAGAATTACTTTGATTCCTTTGGAGGATGATCCTAAAGTGAAATATGTGGGAATGTTAATATGTTTGGTAGATGGAAGAAAATTTTTGGATGGTTTGAGACATGAGAATATGTGTTATGCCTTGATTCCTAAGAAGCCTAAAGCATTGAAGGAGGCTAAATAATCACAATCGGAAGAGATAAGAGAGTTGCTGACAAAGTATGAAGACATCATATCAGATATTGTACTTGAAGGATTGCCATCTATAAGGAGTATCAGTCATCACATGGACCTTATACCGGGAGTAAGTTTGCCTAACAAAGCAACACATAGAATGACACCGGTAGAGAATGAAGAATTAAATAGACAAATACAAGAGTTGCTGAGGAAAGGTTTGATCAGAGAATGCTTGAGTCCTTGTGCAGTACCTATAGTATTGGCACCTAAGAAAGATGGAGAATGGAGAATGTGTATTGATTCTAGAGCAATAAACAAGATTACAGTTAAGTATAGATTTCTTTTACCTAGGATGGATGATATTATAGATTGTTTGAGTGGAGAAAGATATTTCACAAAGATAGATTTGAAGAGTGGATAACATCAGATCATAATCAGAAAAGGTGATGAATGGAAGATAGATTTTAAGAGAAATGAAGGATTGTATGAGTGGTTAGTGATGCCCTTTGGATTGACAAATGCACCAAGTACTTTCATGAGATTGATGAATGAAGTTTTGAAGAAATTCTTGGGTAAGTTTGTGATTGTGTACTTAGATGACATTCTAATTTTTAACAAGACAAAAGAGGAACATTTGTGGCATATTAGACAAGTTTTGCAGAGGTTGAGAGATGAGAAATTGCTAATAAACATCAAGAAGTGTAGTTTCATGAGGGAAGAGTTGGTATACCTGGGATTTGTGATTTTTGTGAAAGGATTGAAGATGGACCCTGAGAAAGTGAAAGTAATTGTTGAATGACCTACACTAGAGAGCATTGGAGAAGTTAGATCAGTTCATGGATTGGCTAGTTTCTACCAGAAGTTCATCAGAAAATTTAGCTCAGTATGTAACCCTATGACAGAGACAATGAGAGGTGACAGAAAGGATTTTAAGTGGACATTAGGAGCAGATAAAAGTTTTGAGCTGTTGAAGAAGAAAGTGATAGAGCAACTTGTTTTGGCATTACCAGATTTCAATAAGGTATTTCAAGTTGATAATGATGCAAGTGGGAATGCAATTAGAGTAGTATTAAGTCAAGAAGGTAGACCTGTAGCATAT
This sequence comes from Cunninghamia lanceolata, assembly GCA_027924645.1. Lineage (NCBI taxonomy): Eukaryota > Viridiplantae > Streptophyta > Pinopsida > Cupressales > Cupressaceae > Cunninghamia > Cunninghamia lanceolata. The sequence goes on from BSBN01000030.1 coordinate 2,647,266, forward strand.
TTTAGTGAGAAGTTGAATGATGCTAGGAGGAGATATTCCATTTATGATCAAGAGTTCTATGCCATAATCCAAGCCTTGAAGAAGTGGACACTACTTGTTGCCTAAGGAGTTTGTGTTGTATATAGATCATCAAGCTTTACAGTATTTGAACAGTCAAGGTAAGTTGAATCAAAGACATATGAGATGGGTACAGTTCATGCAGAGTTATACTTTTGTGCTGAAGCATAGAGGTGGTAAATCAAACAAAGTTGCTGATGTATTGAGTAGAAGAAGAAACCTGTTGACAGAAATGAGAGTTGAAGTGTTAGGTTTTGATGAATTGAAGAACATGTATGATTGCAACACTGATTTTGTAGAACCTTGGAAAGCATGTAGGGAACCTATTGTGACAGATAGAAGTAAGTGGTTAGACTATTTCATTCAAGATGATATGTTGTTTGAAGGAAGTCAGTTGTGCATACCTAGAAGTTCAATGAGAGATAATTTGATCAAGGAGAAGCACATTAGTGGATTGGCAGGACATTTTGGCATTGATAAGACAGTGGCTTTGGTAAGTGAAAACTACTTTTGGCCTCAGATACATAAGGATGTTTAGAGATTTGTGCAGAGCTGTAGAGTTTGTCAAGTTACAAAAGGGAGTAGTCAAAATACTGGATTGTATAAACTTTTGACAGTACCAGAGAGACCTTGGGAAGACATAATCATGGATTTTGTAATGGGATTGCCTAAGACACAGAGAGGAAATGATTCAATATTTGTAGTGGTTGATAGATTTTTAAAAATGGCTCATTTCATACCTTGTAAGAAGACAACTGATGCAGTGCATGTAGCTGACCTATTTTTCAAGGAGATTGTGAGATTACATGGACTATCTAAGAGTATAGTTTTAAATAGAGATACAAAGTTTGTTGGATACTTTTGGAAGACACTTTGGAAGAAGATGAAGATAGATTTGAAGTTCAGTTCAACTTTTCATCCACAAACTAATGGACATATAGAGGTAGGGAATAGGAGTTTGGGAAACTTGTTGAGATGTTTGGTTAGAGAGAAGACATGAAGTTGGGATTTGATTCTTTCACAAGCAAAGTTTACATACAATAATTTAGTAAACAGGAGTACTGGAAGAACACCTTTTGAGATTGTTACAAGAGTAAATCCTAGAGGAGTTACAGAGTTGAGAGATATCAGTACAAAGGAAAAGAGGAGTGCAGAAGTAGAAGAATTTGTAGATCATATGAAGATAGTGCATAATCAGGTGAAGAAACATTTGGAGAATATGAACAGTAAGTATAAAGAGAAGGCAGATGAGAAGAGAAGACATAAGTAATTTGAAGTGGGAGATGAAGTAATGGTGTACCTGAGAAAAGAAAGATTTTCAGTTGGGGCATATAACAAGTTGAAGATGAAGAAGTTTGGACCTTGTAAGATACTCATAAAATTTGATTCAAGAAATGCATATGAAGTGGAGTTACTAGAGACATTGGGTATATCACTTATTTTCAACATTGTAGACCTATATCAGTATCATGAAGTAGAGTTTAGTGACAGCATGAAAGAAGACTTGAAGAAGCAATTACCACAACAAGCACCAGAGCAGATTGAGGACATTTTGGATAGCAGAGTTGGATGCAACACTAGAGGAAGACAATACAAAGAATATCTTGTGAAGTGGAAAGGCATACCGGAAGAAGATTCATCATGGATTTCTCAGGCTGAGGTGGACCGTCTTGGTTCTCCCTTAGCCCCAGCAAAGTGAGGGACTCACTTTTTCAATAACCCTAGATGTCTAGTGTAGGAGCATCCTTGGTTTAAGAGCAATCTTGCATCAACCAAAAACATTTGTATTTCAGTTTGTTTCTTTCATTTTATAGTTTAGTTCAAGCAGTTCAGTCAAAAGTAGTTTCAGCTCTTGGTCCGGTATTCTACCATAGTTGCATTTCACACCTTGTGGATCTAGACTTAGCATCTAAATTCATTCATCTACATCATATCTAGAATTCAGAGCATTTGGATTAGTTACTAGAAAGTTATCACTATCAAAAGATCAATTGTTTTCTCAGAGCAAAGCATTCTGAAAGTCTCAGACAATCAGCTGAAGGAGAAGGCTTGCAGATTATTCCTTAACTTTAAGATCTTAATGACACATCATTCAATGATTTTTGGTTCATGGCCGACCTTCCCAAGGGTCTACACGCTATTCCATTCATTTGAGGAAGTGTTCTATGCATTTAGGTCCAACCTATCTGTGTACACGTTATAGCTCTTCATTAGAGTTTGTGACCTTCCTTGGTTGATGCAGAGCAATTTATTGATCCAGAAATGATATATAATGATATAATAGATCCCTTAGGAAAGTAGTTTAGAAGTTCTCATGATTTAGAAGATTGATAGTTTGGATTTTGTGTGAAGGAGCTTCAAAGCTTTATCTTGTGCATGTATGTAAACTAGCCTTTGAGCCCTAGTTGTAAGCATGCATGTTGCCAGCCAGATTATATTTGAATTCTATGATATATTGAATGACTGAATCTGCATTTTTTTTATATCTTTGAGTTGTTTCCATTGTGTTTACTCTTGCTGCATGGTCCAGATAGTTCATTTTGTGAACCCTCCTACCATGATTGCACCATTTAGGCCTCCTAGGATGACCCTTGATAGTCTTGTAAGGTCAAGGACACTAGGAGACTTCCTCTGTTATGACCACTCCTCTATCTGTATCATCTTTCTTCTATATTGCTCCTCTCCTCTATTTAATTATTGTGCATTGTGTCCTAGGGGCATAGCGTTGTGGTTAATGACCTGGGGGCACCTTCCTACATGACTTGACCCTAAGGCACTTGCTCTCTTGATTTATTGTTTACCTTCTTCTAGTGGTTCTACCTAGCTAGTGGATGATGAAAAACAAATACTATTGATATGGACCAAGTGTTCCTTCAACAAGTAAGCAAAAATGGACCTAGTCCATACATGATGATGGGGTTGATATATATTATTTGATGCTTGGATAGTAGAATCACTCTGTGTGATATTTTGATGTTGTCTTATCTCTCTAACAAATCATAACAATACATTTGCTCTGTGCACTTTGATTGTCTTGTATCTTGCCTTGTTGTTACACTTAGTTTTGAGACACCTGAAGTATAACCCAACAGTTATACTCAGTTCTGAACCCGTAGTATAGCCTTGGCCTTTGATGTGATTATTTTAATACATATCTTAATCTTGTTTATCTTAAAATAATCTATGTGTTTGTGGGAACATTCAGTGGTCGTTAGCACATGTCACCTTTGGGGGCATGGGCTTTGCAAAAGCTCTTGTTCCCTTGTGCATTTTCTCTCTACCTTAACATGCTTGATATTAGTACACGATATCAACCACCTTAAGGTGGGGGCATATAAAAGGTAAGTTGTCTGATGATTTTGCTACTAACGAAGCATGTTTGTAAGCCCTCTACAGAGGCAGGATGTTGCATCTCCGGTGTCAGTGCACATCTTTATCTATCTTGCAATCATAAAGCCCTCTGCGGAGGAGAGATATTGTATCTCTTGAGCTAGTGCATATCCGTTTATTCAAAAGCCTTCTGCATGAGGTGGGATGGTGTATCTCTTGAGCTAGTGCACATCCTTTTATTTCAAAAGTCCTCCAAGTAGATGGGGTTGGATTTGAGACTATCCTCCCTGAAGTGTGTCTTTGGCAGTTGTTGTGGCATAAACCCAGCCATCAGGTGTGCCTGTAGCATGTTTGAGATGGTAGGGGCTTAGCAATAATTTCCTTCCATCACCTAGTTTGCCATGATTTAGATGTATAGTATGTCTTTGGCATGCTATACGACGCTTGTGTATTCCATTTATCTTCTATGTGGTTTCCCCCTTGTGTGGTTAACCCCCACTTGGGCTTTGTATGGCATGTTTTCCCTCTTGTGTGTGTGTAGCTACGTGCTCCACTTACACTTGAGGTTTATTTGGTGTGTTTTCCCCTTTAGGGTTTTGTGTTGCAATTTTATTTTCATGCATATGTATATGAAGATGTTAGGAATATATTATGAAAATGTTATATCAATGTTATATCAATGTACTCATCATGTTTTGCATGTCTTCAATACTGTCTTCTTCATGTTTTGCATGTCTGTTATTGCCTTCTCCATGTTTTATGTTCATGTAATGTGTCTTCTCTAATGTCTACCTAAGACTGGGGGCTAGAAATAGTTCCTCGATATTTGTGTATACATTAGCTCTAAGTGCCTAGCATGTTTACTGTGTTTGTTGACTGTACTTTAATGCATGTATGGGCCTTGCGTTCATGCATACATTAAAGTGGGGGCTAAATGTTACGTCAAAAAATGTCTCCCTAGGACCTTTTCCCTCCTAAGTTTAGCTCCCATGTCCTTTAAGTGTAATCATGCATGTTCATTTTAACTCCCAATGTAGATTGGAATGAAACCCATGTCAAATGGGGCTTGAGGGTCATCTGTGGGCTTAACCCTACCCTAAAATAGGACCTAACGACTTGGGCACTCACACTCTAGTCCTGAGCTATTTTAGGCAGGTCCTAAATTTAAATGTCGGTTATGTGACCATTAGTTAGGTCCCATGTCGACATCTTAAGTTTGTATTACAAAATTTAAAGTGAGAATGTATATATAAGCATGTTTAGGAGTTCATTTGCAAACTAGATGGATAATGCAAACTTGCGATCTTATGCTAAGGTGATTCAAGGATTTCATTATGTTGCAGAGCAATATTGTGTTGTTGTGGTTGTGTTTGTTGCATATTTAGCTTTATCAATCCATCTCCTCATGGCATGAAAGAGCTTCTTCCTTCCATGAGAGCTACACCTCCAAGGTGATATCTATTTGTGTTTGAATCATTTATCAATTTGTTTTTGCCTCTATCCTGTAGGGATACAGACTCGCTATCTGACAACAGTGTTCAGAAGACTTGAATGCCTCTCCAGGGCTTGACTGAGGCAATCCTCTAAACACCACAACCCCCAACCACACTCCTTGTGATTGCAGGTTACAAGTGTCGCATCTTGATGGAGTGGAGTTGCAAGGAACAATAACATAGTGTGCAGATTCTAGATCTCTGAAGAAAAGCATTGCTCGGACTCAGGCACCAATGCCAGTGTCCTTTGAGGTTGAAAACACAGAAATCATTGGGATAGTGACAATCAACATATGAAGAGGCTTCAACATCCTGAAGAACACCCTGCCTTGGACTCGAGCACTAGTTCCAGTGTTCTTTGCATCTCCCACGACATAAATGGAAAATATAGTGATTATCAGTGTTTGAAGGAGATCGGGATTCCACGAAGAAAACACCACCTTGGAGAAGGGTGTTAATGCTAGTGTCCCAAAATATTATGCATCTCAAACTTTGAAAAGTGGTCAATAACTAATATCTTCCTACTACCTTAGTCTGCAAGCATTTGTCATAATTCATCGCTTTACTTATTGTTTTGCATAATTAGGGTTTTAAGGGTATTTGAGCATTTAATTGATACATTAATTGACAATCTCTGAGTTTCCACATCATTCTAAGTGACAGCCTAACTTGTAGGTGAATCCTCTTGTAAAAGTGCGATTCAACTCGGTTGATATGTCCTTGAATGTTTGTAGTGAAAGGAGTATTTAACCCTTTTATCATTTCCCCCTGTTTCACACAAAACATTAGGATCTTCTTGAAATCTTGCCACAAGACAGACTACATGCATGATGTGTGGTCTGGTAGTAGTTGGGTATAGCAGTCCTCCAGTCATTGACCTATATTTTCTCTGATCAGCCTTAGGAGATTTATCATTCTTACTTAGCTTGCAACTAGTTGTCATGGGGGTACAAACTAGCTTAGAATCATCCATTCCAAACTTCAACAATTCCTTGGCATACTTTGATTGTGAAATGAAAATTCCCTTATCTGTCTGATTAATTTGTAGCCCAAGGAAGAAGTTCATCTCTCCACACATTGACATCTCAAATTCTTTTTGCATTTCATCTGCAAAGTCCTTATACATATCTTCATTTCCTCCAAAGATTATGTCATTGACATAGACTTCAACAATCAGGATTTGATCTTTGCTTACTTTGATGTTTAAATTACTGTCTGGAGACCCTTTCTTGAATCTTGGCTGCAACAAATACCTATCCAACCTTGCATACCAAGCTCTGGGAGCTTGCTTCAGTCCATACAGTGCCTTCTTCAACTTGCATACCATATCTAGTTTTTTTGACAACTCAAATCTATCTGGTTGCTCTATGTATACTTCCTCTTCCAACTCACCATTCAAAAAGTAGACTTCACATCCATTTGATACACCTTGAAATCCTTATGTACTACATAAGCCAGAAACAACCTAATAGCTTCCATTCTTACCACCAGAGCAAAGGTTTCCTCATAGTCTATTCCTTCCACTTGTGAGTAGCCTTTGCACACAAGTCTTGCCTTATTCCTTACCACTTCTCCATTCTCATTCTCTCATTCAATTTGTTCATGTATACCCACTTAGTTCCAATCACATTCTTGTTCTCTGGTCTTGGGACCAGTTCCCAAGTTTGATTCTTCTCGATCTATATTAGTTCTTTCTTCCATAGCCTTAATCTAATGCTCATCCTTGCAAGCCTCAACCACTGTTTTAGGTTCAATTTTGGAAACTAAACATAGATTTACCTATTCTTCAATAGCTCTGCTTCTTGTTAATACACCTTTGCTCTTATCTCCAATGATCTGATCTTCAGTGTGATGCCTCTGCACATATTTGGGTTTTTAGGAACTCTTTGTGAAGCTTCTAGTTCTTTAACTTGTACTTCTCTTTCTAGAATTTCTTGAACTTCAACTTATACTTCCTTCTCTATGGTTTTTTCTTCTTCTCAGCAAGAAGACTCATCTGATTCATATCCATTAATCTGTAAAAACTTATGTATATATTCATCAACCTTAACATTAGCACTTTCAACAATCTTTCTTAGCCTCTTATTATAGCACCAGTAAGATTTTCTTTTGTTAGAGTATCCAAGGAAGATACCTTCATCACACCTTGCATCAAACTTTCCTAGTTCTTCATCTCTTCTAATATAACATTTGGTTCCAAAATCTTTGAAATATTTAGTAGCAGGAATCTTTCCATACCATAGCTCATAGGGAGTCTTTGTGTCATTTGATTTCACTTGTACTCTATTCTGTATGTAGACAACAATATGAATTGCTTCTCTCTAGTACACTTCTGGTATGTTTGCTTCTTTTATCATTGTCCTTCCAGCCTCTTGAACCATCCTATTCTTTCTTTCAACCACTCCATTCTGCTGAGGAGTTCTAGGAGCAGATAAATGCCTTTTTATCCCATGATTCTCACAAAACATGTTAAAATCATTAGAAGTAAACTCTCCACCTCTGTCAGACCTTAAACATTTGATCTTCATATCCATTTCATTTTCAACCATTTCTTTAAAGGCTTTAAACTTATCTAGGGCTTCTGATTTTCCTTAAGAAAAGTGACCCAAGTCATTCTAGAGCAATCATCAATAAATAACGTGAAATACATGTCGCATTGAAAACTTCTTACTCTGGTAGGACCACATAGGTCTATATGCACTAGCTCCAATAGTCCGGTAGATGATTGATCTTTACTTTTGAAGCTTCTTCTTGTTTGTTTTCTAAATTGGCATCCCTTACAGACAATAATAATAGGCTTTGTTAACTTTGGCAGATCTCTCACAGCTTGGACTAAACTTATCCTTACTAGGCTATCAAAATTGATGTGGCACAATCTCCTATGCCATAGCCAACTCTCATTGATATGAGTCATAAGACAATAACTAACACCACCTTTGAGATGAAAGACATTTCCACCTGTCTTATTTCCAACAGTAATTACTATTTCAGATCTTTTTCTAATCTCACATCCATCATCCTAAAACATGAGAATATAACCCTTACTACACATCTATCCAACACTCAAGAGATTGTGCTTTAAACCTTTGACATAAAGAACATCATCAGTGTTATGCTTTCCATCAAAACTGATTGAACCTTTTCCACAAATCTTAGTAGCTTCATCACCACTAAACCTAACTACTCCACCATCAAAATTTTCAAGTTTAACAAACTTACTCTTGTCACCTATCATATGATTTGAGAATCATCCCTTTCACTCTTAGCATGAAAAGAAAACATTATAGTGCCTTTAGGGTTAGTACATGCTTCCAGACTCCTTTCCTTCAAACAAATTCTAGAGTTAGCAAAACCACTTTCATCTCTTATGGCAATAAATAAGCATTCATCATCATTATTATCCTCAAAATTAGATTCATCATCAAAAATAACTGCATAATAATTTTTCTTGAACATACTTCCTATGTTTTCCCTATTCTTGATTCTCAGAGCTCTATCTGGACACCTTGAAGCATAATGACCTATTTTTCCACAACTGAAACATTTAAAAGGCAACTTACCACCAAACATACCAAAACCCTTTTTCAACTTTCTCACAAAGTTAGATTCCACTTCATCAAATTCTTCTGGATCTTATTGAATAGTCTTCTCTATTTTACCATCTTTAAAAACTATCTCATCCTTTGCAGTTCCACTAGTTGTGCCAAACTCTCTTATTTCAAAAGCAATTAGTGTGCCAAGCAACTGATCTTTGGAAAATTTATTCAAGTCTTGTAATTCTTCAATAGCAAAAACCTTATGACTATAAATAAGCTTTAGAAAGAGTTCTAAGTACCTTCAATATCACTTCTTGATCATCTATATTTCCGCAAAGTCCTTTGATGTTATTGACAACTTCATCCACCTTCTGTAAGTAACTTTTAATATTTTCATCTTCATACATACGCATGGTCTCGTAAGTGAGATTCAAATTCTACATTTTGGCCTGTTTAACCTTCTCATCTCCTTCATAAACACTTTCCAACCTTAAAATTTCACATTAGCAGTCTTCAAACTTACAAATTTCACCAACTTAAAATTAGTAAGTCCACTTAAGAGAGCATGTTTTTCCTTACCATCTATTAAAGTAGCTTTTATTTCATCTTCAGAATTTATACCACCCTCAAGTATAGTGTTATTAGACTTGACACATTTCCAGATCTCATAACCAAGAGAAATTAGAAAGGCTTCCATCCTTACCTTCCAAGGAACATAGTCTGATCCATTAAACAAGGGAATATCCTTCTTGTGCACCATCCCAAATCTACCTCAAGCTGTTAAGCTTTCTTCAAAGAAACCTTGCTCTGATACCAATTGTTGAATGTGTAGACACCCAAAATTGACCTAATTATCATTAGCATTCAAATATTGCATTAGCTATCACCTGCATTTGTCTAACACACTTCAACAATTTTAAAAGCACTTATTTCTTCTATTAATTAAATAAATTTATAATTAATTCATTAATTCATTAGCTATTTCTTCTATTTCTCTAATCAATAATTAAACAATCTTTAATTATTTAATTATTTCTATTTCTATCTATTTTAATTAAATAAATCTTATTTATTTAATTAAAAATCCCTTTATACGCTCACTTTCCAATTAATTAAATAAATTTTATGTATTTAATTAATTTCTCTTATCATTTATCTTCATGAGCCGACATGTGTCTTTTTATTTAAAAAATATGTGTGGTACTACATCTTTTATTTAATATCTTTCACATGTAGTACTTTTTATGTACACGGTCACACATAAGCCTTATCTTCCCTCCACTTGTCATCTACACATTCACCTATGACTATCAATTCATCTTAGGCATTCACATAGCCACCAAGTCTCTACCATTGATTGATTTTGGTTGAGTTATATATAACACCCTTTCATTCCATACTACATCTATCTAGCATTCATATAGTGTCTACATTATCATCTTGAACATATTGAGCATTTTAGCATCCATTAAGAATATTATTACTATCATCCATCCATCATGGTAGCTTTTATCTTCATAATTGTTCATTGTTGAAGAAGCAATTCACATCATAAACAAGGAATCATACAATCTAAGTGATATTGTTCTTGAATTGCACGCTTTTGATTTCATTTGGATTAGATTCTTTGATGATGGTAGGGTTAGGTTTTCATGGCTATGCTTAATCTTATTAACCTGATTTTTACCTATCACAGAATACAGAAGATAACTGAGAGGGGGGGTGAATCAGTTGTATCACAAACTTCAAACCCTCATAAACATAATCACATCCATATCAGTTCACTTAAACCCTTAATATGCTATGAAGATTAAACATGAAAAGAAGATAACAGAAACTTAAACATATCAACACCATGCACAAGAGAACACTAGATTTTTACATGGAAAACCCTAAAAGGGAAAAACCATGGTGAGGATTAGCTCACAATATAAAGTAGTAGCAATATCGAATTACAAGAGACTCATTGCCAAAAGAAATAATGCTCACTGTAGATGGACTCACTGTCCAAGTGGACTCACTACCCACTAAGAAAGAAAGAAAGAAGAGAAGGATAGCTCACTACCAAGATTTGAATTGATGTAATTGCATCACACCTATGCATGGAGTTCAATTCCAATTAATCTCAATATACACCTCAACACAAACACCACCTTCACACCATCACTAAAAATTGTACACCTTCTGCTCATTGCATAAGATAGCCTAACACATGAAAGCCCTTACTACCTTATCTAAATTCACATCACAAACACAACATCCTCACATGCACACATCCACTAATCCTTGACCCTTATTTATACCATAATTACCCTTGAAACAATCCTCAAGGTGGGCAACACAATATTCAATCCTTGAAACAATCTCCAATGTTGGCAAACACACAATATTTGAATTAGGTCTGGACCTAAACATTCCACGGCACAAAGGAATGAAGGAAAACCACTTTATGCCTTAGCTTAGACCTAAATCTATCCAAGCACGTTACACAATACTCACATAATCACCAAATCAACTCCTCAATCAACACAAACATTCAAGGTCGGTCAAACAGTGTAAACATAAGGAATTCTTGATCACACGCTTCCATGATAACAACCATAACTTGTGGACCATACACAAGGCTTTAACACAATCTAGAAACATGCACGAACATCTTGAAGTCACCTAGAAACCAAAAAATTCAGCCACAACTCTCACCTAAACACAACACTGTCAAACTCTGCCACACAATAAATTGCTTTCTGGAGCACCAAATCACAAACCTTTTGGATGAAAGATAGGTAAGATCTTTGTGAACACATATCTAGAACTGTAGCACATAAAACCTTTCTACAGAGGAATGCAGAGCAAAATACTTTGTCTCAGACACCTCTACACAACTCAGAAACTCTCAAATACTGTTCTCAAACTGGTGAACACAAATTTTACTGTACAACATTCTGGAGTACCAAATTCTAGATTTATCACCTTCAAACACTTCTCCAAAACATATCCAAACTGCATACACAAATCTCCAATATAGAAGAAATGTTGAGCAAAAACTCAGACAATATTTTGTAAGCCAGAAGACATCTTCAACACATTGTTTCCAAATATAATCATTTTTTCTCAAAAGCACTTGGAAACCCAGCAATAGGAACAATACACTGACATCATCATCACCTCTATAAGCATTCAAATCACTTTAACACAACAACTCAATCAAACAACAACAACATCATCAGAAGACACTAATGACAACACAAACATGTTGACATCAATGGCAACACCGATTATCACATACTTGCAATAGTGTGAACTCCATGATGCTTTACCTTAATTCCAATGTGAAATTCCAATGGTCAGGGAAGGTCATCATGGTTATCAGTTGCATACATGACATATACACAAATTGGCCACAATCAAGAATACATCACACAAAGTTTCTCAATCACAACTTCATGGGCTACACTAGTCCAAACAAGGAAGATGAGGCTAGTCTAGGACAATGAGTAGTGTTCCCTTGATTATCCAAAACCGAGCTAGGACCAGTTAGACCCATGATCTCAATAATAAGCACTCTAACAGTGACACTTTTCTCATGCAATACACCCAATTTCAAATGTCTTTTCCAAAAATTGCATGATTAATTATAATTCTTTATTAAAATGCACAACACCATATTTTAGATGTTGCATTAGATTAATCTTGTGTTTATTATTGTTCTGTGACATACCCTATTTCAAACGTATAAATTAATTTGAATTATTTATTACAATATCATACATCCTATTTCAAGTGTTGCATCCCACAATTAAAATATCATGCATCCTCTTTCAAACATGACATCTCACATTTAGATCCATCCACTCCAGGGCCTAACTTCCTAACATTCCTACCACACAATTTTAAGGCAACTAATTTATGCAATTAACTCTTAAAAATAAAAAGGTACATTCATGCATCCCAAGGAAAGTAAACATTATTTCTATGGCAAAAATCATGTTTCCCCAAAATAATAGCATCCCAAAAGTTTCAAAATCCAAAAAGAAATAATTTAAGATTTTCTAAGAATCCTTTAATATGCAGGTTCCTCAATGATGGACCTTCAAATTTTCTTCAAAATTAAAACTTGACAATTTAAAAATTTAAAGATACCCTTTTGATCTAATTTCTAAAGGCGTTATATTTTTTAGGTTACATAAATTTTACAAGAAATTTTCAAGGGTTTGGGAGCAAATCTACATTTATTTTATTTTTTAAAGAAAAACCCCCAATTAAAATTCTAGCTATGTTGTTTTGTTCGAAATCTACCCAACATCCCAAATATGCATTTATTTAATTTTTAGAAAAAATTGTGAGAGTTTGGGTATTAATTTGTGTTTTCCCAAATTTAAATCTACAAAACTAAAATTTCCTAACATAATGAAATTGAACACTAATTCTTATTTCAAGTAAAACCCATTTTACACAAGCTAGACAACTAATTCCATGCATCAAGATCTCCACTCTATTTTATCTAATTTCTACTAAATTGAAAATTAAACTAGATAAACACCTCCAAAAAGTAGTGATAAACAAGGAACTTGCAAATCTTTGATCCACAATCCAAGCAAGCAATCTTCACACAAATCCAATCTTTCAACTTCAACAAATCCTTTCCAATCTTCCAAGCAAGTAAGGGTTTCAAGAAAGCATTCCTTCCTCTATTTTTCCCTCTCTCAATTCTCTCCCAAATGAAAGTTGCATAACAAAAAGGTAGAATGTAATTTATTTATTTTTGCATATAAGATAAAACCTAAAATAAAACCATCTTTTCCTTTTTCACACTCACAACTTACTAACAGCTAATATCTTTCCAAAAGATATTTTCAAATTTTGAATGCATTATTTTCTGAAGTCACTTTTATCATGTCAAATATTGATATGTTTGCCTTCTTAATAAACCATAAACATTCCTAGTGTATATACATATATGAACCCCTTTATTTTTGCAATAACAATAAAAAAATGACTTTCTCTAATATGCATAGCTTCCCATATTTAAATCCAAAAGTCTCCCTTTATTTTCCATTTGCATTCTGCTATTTCACTAAGCTATTATAATTATTTCACACATAGCAAGATCATAAGTACATGCGAGAATTAATAAAGGCATGCGAAACAAAGACACACTACTGGTCTTATATAGATACAGATCTAGAATCATACATGATTCAAATATGGTTTCCCTAGTTTCACACTAGTCACATCCATTACTCTTAAGATGAATAAAACAGGTTTACATCATCAAACAAACCATGTCACCACCTTCAATTAACCAACATTGAGATTTTACATGTGCCTGCATACTCACGTCAAAAATTATGTGCAACTACCCAATATATAGCACTAGTTGAAATGCATAGTAACATCAACCAATCAACATATAATTCACATTTCTGCAATAATATTTTAATTATGACATCATCATAATAATATGAACAATACATTGTCTAATCAATTATCAAATATGCCTTGAATACATCCTTAATATAAGTATAATGAAACTAGGACAAATAAGAATTAACATAAAAGGGTCTTCTAGTGTGATCTGAATTATTTTGTGAATTTAGAGGATAATACCTAGCATGGGGCTTGCAGCATTGTAAAACACACAACAACGTGAAACAATTGTATTTTATTAATGAAGAGTTTCTACAATTTTGCCAAACTCGTTGGGAGATGTATGCCTCTAAAAACTATCTATTGGCTTCAAAATGAGTCTGTATATACATTTCTACAAAAGCTGAAGGTCACCTCATCCATTTTGAATTACAAAAAATTAAAAAAATGTAAGAAAACTATTTGATTTTAGTACCCAACTTGACAGGGTCATAACTCCTAGCCCATTGGGGAAAAATTGGACTTCTTAGATGCATCGGAAAGATCTCCAAGAGAACTAGTTTGAGTTGCTAGGAAGGCAACTTATGGCTGTCCCTTCCTAAGCAACTGATGATAGTCCTCAAGCCCAATTTCACTCTGATGGCCTCTAAAAATGCAAATTATAGAAACATAGAAAATACTAAAAATTTGAATTTTTTATATTTTCCAGTTTTGATCATGCAGATGCCACCCAAGTGCTCTTGGATCTCTATGGGATCATAATGTCCATTTGAATCTATCCTAAGCCAAATCGACCAAGTCCTTACATAAGACAAATCAAAAGGAAATCGCTAGAATGAGATTACATAAAATAAATAAATAAGATGTGTGTATGTGTGTGTGGGCTTAGGGGGGCAACCCACCCCTAGCCATGACCTCCATTGGACGTGGGGCATAGCCCGTGTGGGGGAACAACCCTCCCACAAGGTCATGGCCCCCTTTTTTTGCTTGCAATCTATCCCTATAGTAAACAATAGACAAGTAAAGAAAATAATATGCATTCAAACAACACCATTCTCTCCTAATCTACCTCCATTGTCCTCTCAATAGCCAAACAACAAAGAAAGAAAATAATTTGCATTGAAACACCACCATTCTTCCCTAATTTGCCTCCATTGCCTTCTTGGTAGCCAAACAATAAAAAAAGAAAACAATATGCATTCAAGCAACGTCATTCTCTCTTGATCCACCTCCATACCATGGCCTCATCATCAGATGGGTTTGCAATAAACCAAACAAAGAAGAAAGGAGGATTTTAGGGTTTTCTCTTCATATAAAAACAAAGAAAGAAATTAGGGCTTTCTCTTTGGGCTTATGAATAAATTTAGGGTTTTCCATTAATATAAATATTGTTTCTAGTGTTATAAATTGAATGGGTTACAAATAATTTTTTTAACATTTTCTTTCATATATGAAATAGGGATCAAATTAAATTGGTTTGGAGTTTCATTAATATAGTCTATATTATATATAATTTCTATTATACATATAATGACCTTTACTATAATTCATAAAATAAATATTATAATTGTGACTTAATAGCATCAAATTTAATGTTAATGTAATTAATCTCCTTGGTAATTAAAATAAGTAAATATATTGTTGAGGATCAAATAGAATACTAATTTAATTTTGGAATTTAGAGGTGCTCATTAATTGACTATTTAATGTTGATGATAAATAATCATCCATATAGTTGAAAGAAGTATAGGTCAAATGGCCAAGAAGATTCAAGAATATACTAAATTAGTTATTAAATGATTGTCGACTCTAGTTGTTCTATTAACCTATTCAAATTTTGTGGCTAATATGTTGTTATAATGTTATTACATATAGTGTCAGGGCAGACGTCATATATAATAATATCATTGGATTAAGTACTTTTTTAAGTAACTACATAGTTGCATTGTCTTATTATTAAAAAAAGATACTTCTTTCCTTTATCAAAACTACTGGATTTTCTAGATGTAAGTGGAATGAATTGCAAAAAATAGGTGCTCAATTATTAATTGATGTAATGTTAAATGTTATTACTTGCCTCGATCTTGTTGATATGCATTTAGATTTGTTATAGTCACGTTGTGCCTTAGAGGTGTATTTTATGTTTCATAAAGACAACCTTAAGGAGGTGGTCACCATGAATAGCAGACCCCTCACATTGAGTGTCAAACATGTCTACACTATTCACCCTTCCTAGGATAGCTTGAAAATAGAGTTAATCGTTGTTGTTCTTGTAGTTCTTGCATGACAATCCATAGTTGTGCAATAATCATTTGTTGTTGTGCAACAAGTCATTAGTTACTGCACAACAAGCCTTCAATTGCCACACAACAATCTTGAGTACTACTTTAGAAAGTGTGTTTCTATTAAAAATTGGTTGCACTATGAATGTTTTGCCCATGTGGGATTGTAGGCATTGGAATTTTCATCTCACAACCAAAGTATTCCTCAAGTATTTTGTAGCGATTTGGTATTCATGACCATAATCCAACCCTCACTCGTTTACCCAGGAGTCTCAACTTCAAGCTTCTCTCGTACCTTAGTCCCCTTTAATTGATCCCCATGCTCTATAGGTTCTAAATAGGGAGTTCCATTTGTGCCACGCACATTCTAATATCTCCTTTATTATTAGTGTTGTTTTGAGGTACATCCAAACACCTTATTCATGTTATCTTAGGTAGCAAAGCATATCTTTCAATGCATCCAAAGTACACAACTCGAGACACTTTGAAGCAAGTACTTCTTGTCTTACAGGGTTTTGTGATATTGATTATACAAGAGATCTAAATAGTCAAAATAGCACTTTTGGTTACATATTTTATCTAGGATTTGGCCCCATGTTGGAAAACAAAGAAACAATCTTGTATATCTTTGTCAACTGCTAAAGCCAGATTCTAAAGTGCAAAAGAAGTGACACATCACCTCATGTGGCTTCAATCTCTTCTTTCATAGCTTCAATTTCCTCAAACAATGCTTATTCTCATTCATAGCCACAATTATAGTGCAACTCAGATGATTCACAATACAATTCATCATCAATGAATGAAGCACACTTAGATCCATATACGTAGTGTCACATAATTGTTTTGGAATGGCCAAGTAAATTTTCAACATGTTTCCTTGTCATGTCCCCTTTTCAGAGCTAGATCAATGGAGAAGACCTCTAGCCTATCCTCGTTTCTCGTAGGCTAAAGAATAAAGCAAGGGAAATGATTAATAATATTATTTTAAGTTAGACCCAATAATTCAATTCTTATGAATTGTTTCAAGTTGACACTATAGTTTTGTAGACTAAATTAAACTATTCTAGTAAATCTTATAATATGGTTCTTAAACTGAAATTTCTAATACAAGCTTTTGTAGCTGTAGTTATTGAAATTTTACAAGCATTTTAATGTCTATTATGCTAGCATTAACTTTCTGATTAAAAAAACTTAAAACTTCAAAGTTATACCCAAAAAATGGGCAATTGATAATTGCATATCCCACAATGCCAAAAAAATACAGAATATGGGGAAGCAATATAGTAAGTTTATTGACTATGAGAATGAATTTATTTAACTTACAAATTAATGAAGAATATCACCCATTCGAGGATGTAGCAAATTCTTCAAACGAAATCTTTTTGATGCTTTGAAAAAGATAAAAGAAGAAAAGATTCCCACTTTTCCAATCTAGAACAAGATTGGTATTTAACATTCAAATTCAAAGGAAGGAAATAATTTAACTACTTGCCATTTATAATAATCTCTAAACAACCAAATTTTAATTTTACTAATTTCACAGCCGCAACAATGTGCAGAGGAGGTTTTTGGCGGAGGAGAGGGCTTCCGTGGGTGGATTTTATGAATAAACGATTCGTGGAGGAGTGAATTCGGTGCGGAGGAGGGAGCATGCTCCTTTCGCTCTTAATAGATCCAAGAGGGAAGTGCAAAGTAATTTTGATGAAGCCTTCACAAAGGACTCGGAAGAGGCAAAAATCTAGGTATGGAAGGAGAAAAACAAAATTCATGGTGAGGCGTCTAGGGGTTCAAAGGACAATCAGATCCCTGATTTCGCTACGAGCACGAACAGAATACCAATTGCCACTAGGGTTGACGCCAAAAATCTAAACATCAATGAGGATCTTTTAAAAGACTCAATGAAGGATTTGAAGGAAAATGCCTTTTTTTCTCAAATGGGGAGATTTGTGGCCGGCTTGGGACAAGATTATTTCCTGGTGCTCCAAGAATTGGGGCAACTCAGTTTCTCTGAGAAATTTACCAAAAGGTTTCTTCTTCTTGTGTAAAAATAGAGAAACTCAAAAAAATATTTTAAACAGTAAACCCTGGATGATGGACGTGGGTTTTTATATCAAGGATTGGGAGCCTAACTTTGACCCCACTAAGCATACTGTCACTATAACCCCTAGATGGGTAGATTATACAACCTTCCCTCAGAATACTGGATGGTGGAGATTCTAAATGAAATTGGAAATTACCTGGGTGAATTCCTGGATATTGATGAAACAACAGAGAAAGGAATTTCTGGTGTCTATGCACAGTTGTGTGTGAATATAAACATGGCGGAGAAATTCCCCGATTATATCAACATAGAAATGTTGAACACACCGGAGTACTAAGAGGGGGGTGAATCAATACCCTATCAAACTTTACTTTTCACAATTTCAACTTATCCAGAACAGATTAAAACTTAAGCATCACAATATGAACATTAGTATGAAAGATTAACACAATGCACATCAACACATAACACCAGATATATGTGGAAAACTCAAGAAGGGAAAAACCACGGTGAGGATCAACTCACAATATAATGAAGCGCAAATAACAACTTTGTTTTAGGGCTACAACCCAAGGAAGCAACTACTCCCTGAAACTTTGCTTTAGGGTCACTCCCAAGGAAGCAACAACTCCCTATAGACTTTGTTTTAGGGCTAATACCCAAGGAAACAATAACTCCTAGATCAGAGAACATATTTACAAAAGATTATAGCATGACAATCTTTCAACTATTTGAAAACTGACTTTGAAGCTCACTATTTGATGATTGTACTTCTACATCTTCACACTGTCTTCTAAAGATCTGATCAGTTAGGCACACACTATTCTGGATCACTGTCACAAATATGTCTTCAAGATGAATTTGAACAACATCAACAACTTCTACTCTTTCTCCTTCAGTCACACATCAACAATGCATTCATTCTGCTTTTCATCAACTTGCGAACCTTTTCAGTGAACACACAACCACACCTTCCGCACTCAATTTGATTTCCTATTTGTACATGATATTACATTTATTACATAGCTTGTTGGCTAGGTACAACATGAAAAATACATTTACAAGTTGGCCAGAAAACACACAATATGAAACATGTAGAAGATAGGTCATAAATGAAACAACACATTACACCAACAAAAGATCCAGACCTTGCAGACCCCAAAACTTGCTTATCTAGGTCTAAAACATCATTTACAGCTTCAAACATCAAGGAATTACATCCGCACACTCTGCTCATTTGGAAATAGGACAACTTTAAGAAAAACACATGAAGATTTGAAGTATAACGATCACATCAACTTGGGAAACCTTGAGCAGTACTGGAAACAAGAAAGATCTTCGTGAAACTTTTCCAAATGAGTCTACATGACTCATAAAACATCCCCAAACACTCCTTTGCCACCGCACATCAAAAAATTGTGCCGCACAAATTCAAACGTTTACTTTGAAAACACTGTCATCCATAACACATTGCAACATGCTGTCAATTGAAAAAACTGAGTTGTAGACCACCAAGAAGCTTGAAACTGAAAAGAGGCATGCAATGCACATCAAACAACATGTCCACAAAACCACAAGGGTAATCATTCATTTCTAGAGGAATGCGGAGCATTCCAGTAGGTCTTAATTACTACTTCACTCTGCCAGAGCACATACCAGTGTTCTATCATATATAACTTTAACAGCGGAGGGAAATATGATCTAAAACTTTGGAAACAACACCTTCACTGCCTTCTTGACACAATTTTAGAACCGCATAGCCAAATCTACAACTGTGGAGGAATGCGGAGCATTCCATCACCATGCTGGGAACACCTTCACAAAACCAATGCTATCTTCAAGCTGTTAGCAGAAAAACATCCTTCCGGTGATCAAAACATTATGCAACTTGGAACATACATAGAATGACACTGTATGAAACTATGTTCCAAACTGCATAAGCTCAATATCAAAATGATGAAAATACGGAGCAATCTTCCAGATAGTCTTCAAAGAGTAGTCATCCTGAAACAAAGACTATCACAAACTTTCGGAGGCCAAGTCTTCTTTGCATCACCACATACAATTCAAGATCAGTAGGATAGATCATACAACATGTTTCAAGCCACCAGGAACACTTCCTCAACATCAGCAACACAATTGATTCTCTTAGTGCTTCTAATTCCCATATTAATGAGGCTTCAAGTTCAACTCCGCTTTGATCATGAATGTAGTTTTTATGACCTCCAACCATGAGCTTTCACTTCCTTAGGAACATGACATCCAACCACGAGCTTTCTCTTCTTTAGGAACATGACTTCCAACCATGAACTGTATCCTACTTTCATGACAGTGTTGACATCAATGACAATCTTCATGACAACCTTAGTGGTCTCTCTCATCCTTATGATAGTGTTGACATCAATGACAACAACCTTAGGCACCATATGTGTAACAAGAAACAGAGAATGGGGTTTGGAAACAAAAGGTTGAATTGGAAGGTTCGGTGGCTTTGGAAAATGAGATTTTGAGCGAAGAGTCTGATCAAGGAGATGATAGTGAAAATCTTGAGGAGACCGGAAATGTGGAGATTGATGATCGCAAGGTGGAGGAGAAAATCTTCAATCTAGAAAAGGATAATACTACAAAAGCGCTTGAGGCTAGGGAAGGAGCAGGGCTTAACGATGAAATGAACTCTCCAATAAAGGATGAAAGGCTAGAAGATCTTTGGGGTTGGATGGAAGAGGATGAACAATTGGGCTTTGTCCAAGGAAAAGTTGACGCAGAAGATCTAGATAAATACACAAATTTTAAATTGGCTTTAGAACTTTTTGGTTTATCCAAAAAGAACAAAAAGAAAATGGAGAGGGAGATGTTTGAAGCAGGGCTTGTGGCCCAAAAAGAACATGAAAAATAAGCTAACCTGGCTCAAAAGGAAGAGTTTTTCGAAGACAACCCGCTGAAGATGGTTGAAGTTAACCAACCAATTTTGGAGCTCCTAACTCTAGACAGAACTAGAGATGGCACGGAGATAGAAGGAGAAATTTTGTCTCTAGAAAAGTTAGGGGTTTCACAGACCGACACCTCAATGATCACACCTCATTGCGGGGAGGCCAAGAAGTCGAGCATGAAGCCCAATAGAGTAAAGATGGTAGAAGACAGAGATGCAGAAGGGCAAGTGAAAATCACCCAAATGATGCTAACGTCTAGGAAGGGCATTACCCTTCCCAGATAGCCATGAAGGTCACTTCTTGGAATGTTAGGGGCCTAAACGCTCCTAACAAGAGGTGTCTGGCCAAGTGCCAGATGGAGGTTTCAGATTCTAACATATTTCTCTTGTAGGAAAGAAAGCTTACTGACAAAGACATTGACTTTTTCAAATTCAGACTGAAAGGTTGGGAAGGTTTCTTTGTGGACGCGGAAGGTGCGTTGGGAGGTATAGTCATCTTGTGGAGATCGAGTTATGTCTCTTTGGAGTTGGTAAGCTCTTTTAGATTCTGGATGTTGACCAAGGTGACATGCATTATGACAAAGTTGCAATTTTTTCTTATTAATGTATATAGGCCCAATTCTCCTTCTCTTAAAAAAAGAGTTTGGGATGATTTGAAGGTAGTGTTGGCAAATATTTCTTCCTCTTGTTTTGTGGGTGGTGATTTCAATGCCATCCCGAGTGGAGATGATAAGTTGGGCAGGGTTACGAAGTGTAGTCAATCTCAACTTGATTTCATAGATTTTGTGATGAAAAATAATCTTTTAGATATTCCCCTGGAAAATGGAAGCTTTACTTGGACTAATTGAATGCTAGGTTTTTACAATATTGCGGAGAGGTTAGACAGATGGAGGTTTCATATTCTAACATATTTCTCTTGCAGGAAACAAAGCTTACTGACAAAGACATTGACTTTTTCAGATTCAGACTGAAAGGTTAGAAAGGTTTCTTTGTGGATGCGGAAGGTGCGTTGGGAGGTATAGTCATCTTGTGGAGATCGAGTTATGTCTCTTTGGAGTTGGTAAGCTCTTCTAGATTCTGGATGTTGACCAAGGTGACATGCATTATGACAAAGTTGCAATTTTTTCTTATTAATGTATATAGGCCCAATTCTCCTTCTCTTAAAAAAAGAGTCTGGGATGATTTGAAGGTAGTGTTGGCAAATATTTCTTCCTCTTGTTTTGTGGGTGGTGATTTCAATGCCATCCCGAGTGGAGATGATAAGTTGGGCGGGGTTACGTAGTGTAGTCAATCTCAACTTGATTTCATAGATTTTGTGATGAAAAATAATCTTTTACATATTCCCCTGGAAAATGGAAGCTTTACTTAGACTAATTGAATGCTAGGTTTTTGCAATATTGCGGAGAGGTTAGATAGATGGAGGTTTCAGATTCTAACATATTTCTCTTGCAGGAAACAAAGCTTACTGACAAAGACATTGACTTTTTAAAATTCAGACTGAAAGGTTAGAAAGGTTTCTTTGTGGACGTGGAAGGTGTGTTGGGAGGTATAGTCATCTTGTGGAGATCGAGTTATGTCTCTTTGGAGTTGGTAAGCTCTTTTAGATTCTGGATGCTGACCAAGGTGACATGCATTATGACAAAGTTACAATTTTTTCTTATTAATGTATATAGGCCCAATTCTCCTTCTCTTAAAAAAAGAGTTTGGGATGATTTGAAGGTAGTGTTGGCAAATATTTCTTCCTCTTGTTTTGTGGGTGGTGATTTCAATGCCATCCCGAGTGGAGATGATAAGTTGGGCTGGGTTACGAAGTGTAGTCAATCTCAACTTGATTTCATAGATTTTGTGATGAAAAATAATCTTTTACATATTCCCCTGGAAAATGGAAGCTTTACTTGGACTAATTGAATGCTAGGTTTTTGCAATATTGTGGAGAGGTTAGACAAATTTTTATGGTAAGGTGATTTAGGTGTCTTTGGGAGAGAATGCAAATGTTTCTTATTGCCTATCTCTGGTTCAGATCACTTCCCAATTCAATTGCAAATTAAGGAGGACAAGAAGCCGGATAGATGCCCCTTCAAATTCAAAAAATGTGGATGCGAGATGAGAACTTTCTCAGTTCAGTGGAAGCTTGGTGGAGGGAGGCTGATAAAAAAGGCATGAAAATGTTTAATCTTTTTCTCAAATTAAAAAATACAAAGAGAAATTGAAGGCATGGAACAAATCATTTTGGAGATATTTTTAATGAAAAGTTAGATTTGGAGGCACAACTTAGTGCTCTCAATGAGGAGGTATTCAGGAATGGCATGACTCAAGAAACTTTTGTGGTGGAAAAAGATTTGATGCTCAAACATGTGTAAGTTCTGGCTAAAGAAGAAATCTTCTGTTGTCAAAAGTGAAGAGATCTCTAGTTGAAGGATTGGGGATAGGAATACAATTTTTTTTCACAATTCTACCATAATTAGAAGACAAAAAATCAATTAACCAAGATAAAGATGGAGGATGGTGGCAATTGTGAAGATCAAGAGATTATCAAAGCTTTGGGGGTCCAATTCTTTGAGGACTTACTAAACAATAGGGAGGCCTCGAATCTATGCTCACAGAACAAAATTCTCGAGTGTATACCTAGAAGGGTCAAGGAAGAACATAACAAGCTGCCTAACAAACCCTTCTCAAAAGATGAGTTAAAGGTTGCTGCAATGCAACTACACTCGGACAAGGCTCCCAGGCCAGATGATTTTCTGGCAAGTTTTTTCCACAAATGTTGGCATATTATTGGGAAGGATATTTGGGAGGCTGTGGAAGAATCGCAAAAGAAAAGGAAAATGCTGAAAGATTTGAACAATACTTACATTGCCTTACTGTCGAAGAAAGAACAAGTTCTTTCCTTCGAGGACTTTAGACCTATTTTTTTATGTAACACGATATATAAGATTTTCACCAAAGCCATTGCGAACATGTTGAAATTGCTCTTGGAAGATATTATCTCGGAGGAACAGAGCGGTTTCATGTCGGGGAGATCAATTTTTGATGGCACAATCATTGCTCGGGAGACTATCCACTCGCTTATTTCCTCCAGAAGAAGTGGGATGGTGGTGAAGTTGGACATCAGATAGGCTTATGATGGGGTTGATTGGAGATTTCTCTTCAAAGTAATGGAGGCCTTCAGTTTTGATAAGGGGTGGCTAGATTGGATCTTTAGTTTTGTAGCGAGTCCAAGATTCTCAGTATTAATCAAGGGCAGTCCCCAAGGCTTTTTTGAAGTGTCCAGAGGCTTAAGGCAGGGAGATCCTCTCTCTCCTTTCCTCTGCATCATAATGGCAGATGCCTTAGGCAGATTCATTCATAGGTCGGTGGCTTTAGGAGATTGGGAAGGTTACCAGCTCACTAGAAATGTTGAACCGATAATGCATCAACAATTTGCTAATGACACTATGTTGTATGGGATGACCAAGAGGAGGGAAGCGAGAACCATGAAGAGAATTCTGGGCACTTATTCGGTTATTTTTGGTCAGTGCATAAATACCTCCAAATCAGAAATGTTTTTCTTCTTCATGGATCAAAGGAAACAAGGGGAAATTCTAAGAATCTTGAAATTCAAGAAATGGGTTTTTCCAAGCAAATATCTAGGTTTTCCTCAATTTGAAGGTGGCAAGCAAACAAGGCTGCGGGAACCTTTGCTAAAACAGATTAGTGATAGAATGGGATCCTAGAAGGGAAGATTGCTCTCCTGGGCAGGGAGGATAATAATGCTCAAAGCACTCATTTCTACCATTCTCATTTTCCTCCTCTCTTGCCTATGGCTTCCCAAGACAACGAGCAAACTCATAGATTAGAAAATGAGAACATTCTTTTGGCAAGGCTCCATGGAGGATAAGAAGTTTCCGTTGATTGCTTGGGACAGTATTTGTAAGCCTAAAATGGCTGGTGGTGTGGGGTTAAGGAATCAAGAAACACAAAACAAGGCATTGGGGGCAAAAACTGTTTGGACTATTCATACTAGGCTGGAGTTGAAATGGGACAAAATCCTAAGAAACAAATATTTGGACTGTTTGGAGGATGATAGAATTTTGACCATTGCCAACCCTATCAAAGGGTCGAGGCTTTGGAATTTCCTACAATCCTATAGATGGGTAATAACAGAGTATCGCTCTTGGAAAACTGGAAATGGTAGAAATGCTTTGTTATGGGATGATTCGTCAATGGGTTTCCCAATCATTGGTGAGGTATGCCCTACAACTAAGCAGATTCTTACAGCTAGTTGGGCCACAAGGGTGGCATATTATGTGGAGCCAAAGCTAATCAATGGCTGCAAATGGTGGGACTGGAAGTGCATTGAGCATTTGGGTATACCGGACGAGGAGGTGACCACCTTAAAAAAGATTTTGCAGAAACGAATGATCTCTCTATCTTCTAGAATTGACGGGTTGCATTGTAACTACTCGTCCACGAAAGAATATAATGCCAAGATAGGATATGTGGTAGCGGATGGCAAGAAGGAACGGTCGATGCTTCCAGTGCACTTATGCTAGAAAAAAGTGTCTCCCCAAAGTTGGCATATCTGCATGGGCAACTTTACAGAGAAGAGTCTTGACAGGTGATAGATTCAAGAAATTGGGATTTGAAGAGCCGAGCAAATGTGTGATGTGCTTAAAGGAGAGTGAATTGACGGATCACCTTTTCTTACAATGTTCCTTCGCCCAAGAATGTTAGAGGTGGTTGTGCACCAAGTTGGGCTGGAGTGGGGCCTTGCCCAATGATATTCTGAGCCTATTCCAAGCTCGGCCCATCCTAAAATAGTTCTTTGTGTATGCTTGCATTTGGATAGTTGTTCGTCAATTCTTTTATGGGAAATTTGGAAAGAGCGGAACAAGAGTTTTTCAAGACAAAGGGATGGAGATTCTCTCATTTAAGAACAAAGTTGAAACAATAGTCACTGAAGTTGTTAACAATAGAATTCTGGGAGGGGCGAAATGCAGATTCTCTAGCGAAGATGATAAGGTGAGGAAAGTTTGGAAAGGCCTAATCATTCCTCCCGTTAATGGGGTTGGTGGTGTTGACCCCCTCAAGAAAAGAAGGGAGACCAAGTGGACTCCGCCAACAATGGTTGGGTTAAGTTAAACTTCGATAGAGCTTCGAAGAGCAATCCTAGAGTCTCGAGCTGGTTGTTTGGTTCACAATTGGAAGGGAGAGATCATTGGCAAGGTGTCTAAGAAGCTAGTGAATGGATCTAATAACGAAGTTGAGCTTCAAGCTCTCATCTTGGGTCCCAACTTATTGTTGATAACTGAGAGGTGGGGGGGGGGGGTGAATCAGTTATCCTAATTATTTCTTTTTTTGAACTTTCTTATTAATTAATGCAGCATTGAATCAAACAAACAAACATTACCATGAAATGAGAAACACATGACACAGTATTTTTGATGTGGAAACCCTGTTAAGGGAGAAAACCACGGGGTGATTAACCCAAAGATTATTCTCTGTTAGAAGAATAAGGAATTACAAAATGGCACTTGCCAATTAGGGCTCACTGCCCGAGCACACTGCTCACAAAGGAGGCACACTGCCTACAAGGAGACATACTGTCTACAAAAGAATGTTATACAATGCTTGAACTAATTGGAAGCATCCACATATGCTAGAGTTTAGTTCCGGTTAGGCTCAGTACACTGATCTGCTGCACTTCATCTTTCCTTTTCTCTTTATTCTGCTTTCCTTTCACATATCGGATCTCTCTTGCTGTTTTTGCTTTACTCTTGCACTTATTCGCATATCACCTCACACAATTAACAACTCTCACAACTAAATCCATCGTGCATATATATCCGCACAAGCAATTTCATCACCTTTCTAGTCGGCACCCGGAATAGTCAATCTTTTCACTAATTCTGATCTGTTGGCTGAATCCTACCACATCAAGTAATGCGGATCAAGCATATACTTGTAGAAATCATTAATCATGTCGGCCAAGTATAATCTATGTCTTCATAACCTTTACCACTGTCAGAAACACATCCGGAAAGCAATCTGATGTTCTGTCAGTCTGTTCTTCCTCTGTTCACACTGTTATTCAGGAATCCGGTATTCAACTGTTCATATCTTTTTCTTTGTCCATCACCGGAGGCTAAATCCTTGGAATCTATTACTCAAGGTAGTCCTCTTGACTTCCCCAAATCCGCACTGCACCAAGATACTTCTTCTAAGAGATCCGGACCAATTTGTCGGACCTTGCCACATGCTCTATTCTTGTTCACCAGACCACAACAATCTTCATTCTGACTTCCAGTAGAGACACACCATGACTTGCGGATATGTGGGATGACCTTTGTTGCCATCAATGACAACAACCATGAATCCATATAGTGTCTCTTGCGAACAATCTACCCCTTTAGCATTGATGGCAACACTTAGTGAAAAATGACTAAGTGTTTATACTATGCTCCCCCTTGGCTGATGCTCTATCTTTATATACAATTTCCGGAACTCCCCCTTAGTTGGATTCCTCATTTTTCACTGCTCCTCACTCCCCCTTTGACATCAATGGCAAAGGGTAGGGTCCACACACCAAAATTTTTAAAATTTTTACTACACTTAGCTGAATATTACATACTTACATAAACTGAAGAATGTCTGCAAAGGATGTCTTCAATTGGACTAGTTCTGTAGCCCAACTTTGTTTCATTCTATCCAAAATTGAAATGTGACCACTCAACAAAAATGCAAAAGTTTCTGCCCTCTTGAGATCTGTCAGATCATTGGTTTGGGCGGTAGTCTGAGCATCACTTATGGCCTCATGCATGGTTTCTAACTTAGGGATAATAATCCTTCTAAGTTCTCCCATCCGATTAATTATATTCTTCCTTTCCTTCTCAAGGTTCTTTATTGCATTTGTGATTGCAATAGTTTGACATTCTTGAGTCACTATGGAGGAAGAGAGAGGATCAAAACTTTGAGACAAACTCAGTAGTTTGTCTTGTTCCTCTTTTATTTTCTTCTCAATTTCTACTGTTGCTTTTGACCAGGAGATACAAAATTTGTAAATGTCACCGCCATCCTTAAGAGCATTTTCTAAGCTCTTTATTCCAATACTCATATTTCTCCTATCATTAGAGATTAATCCTAGTATTTCTGAAAATCTCTTATCCAAAAACTCCTTCCGGACCTTTTCTTCAACTGATTTTTCTAGGGATTCAAAATGTGTACCAACACTGCTGACTAAGGTTTTGAGATTACTGGAAGAGGAGGCTGTGGGATCTTTCTGGACTGATGGCATAATCTTCTCAAGCACTCCGGAAGCAGCCTCTATCAACTCACAGTCTTCCATATGAGACTTTAGGAGTTTTTCATTTGCCTTAGCATTTGCAAATGAAGCTATCTTCATTGTCTGCACCGGAGAGGGAATCAAAGTTGAATGGACCTTGTAGAAGCTCCGGTTCATCAATCTCTATTGCTTCTTTGCTCAGAAATTTTTGGACAGTTTGTGCAGTGTCTCTTGCCGGAGACAGATGTTTCTTCTCTTCTGCAGTCTTGGAGCTGTCCTTTGGAATTTTCTCTCCCTCTACATTCCCACCACTGACAGTTGTGGTTTTCTCTGGTGAAGTCTTCTGTCCTTCTGCAATCTTTGTACTGTCACCTTCTTTTTCCTTCACCGCTGCTCCTTTCTCTTGTAATTTCTCTACTTCTTTGGATCTGGAGACTGTAGGGGAAACCAGAGGAGAGATATTAGTCTGTTCCAGGGCCACTTCTTCCGGAGCAGAGGATTCCAAGTCCACAGCTATTTCTTCACCTAAGTCCTCTACAATAGGAAGATTAAACCTTTTGAAGGCCTTCCGGAGGATCTCTTCTGTATCCATGGCCACCTTGTCAGTCTCACCAAGCATGAGTCGATTCATCCTTGCTTTACTTCTGAACTCATCTTTGCAGTCTTTGAATATTATGTTCATTGTCTTAGGGTCAATTTGAGGATATAGCTGAATAGCTATCTGCTCCCGGATCTCAAGATCTTTTGCCTGGGCATTGTTCTTTCTTATTTCTAATTCCTTCTCTAGACTCTTAGGAATTTCGGAGATAATCTCAATAAAAGCTTTATTGTAAATGTTCAGATACCTGATTGTAGCTTCCTGTAGGATCTTTTGGTCAGCCTCATTGTAGTCATCATAGAATTCGGCCACTGGTTGAAGGTTTCCATCCACAGTGACTGATTTGATTACATTGTCTAGAGACAGGGTGGGCTTTTCAACAAATTTCTCTGCCATTTCTTCCTTGTCTTGGCCTGTGGAGGGTTTACTGGATCCTTTCTTCTTTTGCTTCTTTATTTCCTTTACTCCCTCATCTAATTCAGTTTCCTCTTCATCTCTTTGACTCTCATAAGCCCTTGTGGCTTTCGTCTTGGATCTTTTGCTGGATGCCTGGACTTCCGGTTTTGAGCTTTTGGTTGTGGGAGATGCAGATCTTTTTGATGATCTGGTCCGGGTGGAGGTTTCTACCGGAACACTTTCTTCACTTTTCTTTTCTGCCCTCTTCTTCTCTTTCTTATCCCCTTCCTTCTTCTTTCGGTGAGCATCAAGTGCCTCCATGGAGATCCCAAGGCCTTGTGCTATATGTTCTACCTCTTTTCTAACCTTCCTCTTGATCTCTGGTTCTCTGAGTTCAACATGGATTTTTATACTTAGTTCCTCAAATGTTCCGAACCTTTTTGCCTTTGGATCTTTAGGCTGACTCAGCATGTGTTGAACATGCAGCTCCACAATTTGTTCATCCACCTCATACCCCATGGGCATGATCCGCACAGTTCTTGGTTCTACTGCCTCCATTAGGCACTGGTCTGTTTCTACCATAAAGCATACTGTGTCTTTGTATTTTTCAACAAGAGACTGGGGAATTCTTTCTCTTGCATGCATCATGCTCTGAAAGTTCTTGAAATATCCCCACAGTGTTGTTTTTCTTGCTTTAGCATCCCCAAGTCCATGCAAATAATCTCTGATTTGGATGGCAACAGGTCTGTCATTCTGCCATATCCATCCACTGGATCCGGGAAGCTCATTCATGTAATAAAAGAATAAACAAAGGATCAAACTACCATACTTGAAGGAGTTTTTCTTGTCCTTCTTGATCTTCTGCAGATTTTCCAAAAGTTGGTTTAGAAGAAGCTCACACAAGTCATAGTCTGCATTCTCCTTTAGCATTTGATAAGCTGTGTAAATTACAGTTCCCGGTACTGAATTTTCCCTACTGGAGTGATAGATCTTGTAACAAATTATCATGGATGCAAATTTTACATCTGGTACAGTGATGTCTTCAATTGTCATAGCTCTCTTGTCAAATTTAGATCCGGTTGCATCACTAACTGTCTGATTTTTGACAGACTTAAGAATAGGTAATCCACCGGATGAGTGCAGACCGGTTACAGCCCTAATTGCATCTTTGGTGATCTTGAAAGGCTTGTTTAACCAAAGGAAATTGTCATGTACTCTACTTAGTACATATCGGACCCATTCATCTTCTTCAAAACAGGGGAAATGAATACACTGTGCAAAATGCTTATCCCGGATGGCTTTGTACTGAAGCTTAATCTCAAAGGATTCGTCTATCAACTGTTTGTGATAGATATCCATCAATTTTGATTCTCCAAAGTCTTCAAAATTCGCATGAATGTAAACCCTAATGTCCTCCGTATGCAATACACCATGCGGAACACTAGAGAAGGCTCCTAGGGGATCTACCTCCAAAGATTTGTATGGATGTTTCTTGAATGTGGGGCGAGGTCTATTAGAGATCTTAACTATATTCGGAGTAGCCATTTTTCAAAGATTTGCAATGAGATGTTGAAAATGGAAAATACCTTATGCGCCTTCGGTTACACGGAGTGGTTGGATTGATTTCTGTATGTAATGACTTCTGCAAGAGATCTTCGGTGAACTTGATGAATTTTGTTGCAGAGCTCCACTTTTCGCTTCTTTTTGAGTGCAAAATGAACAAGTGATTTATGAGAAATCCCTTATATTGCTCCACAAACCCTAATATCTAATGGTAATAAATGCTCGACCTACATTATTCTGGTTTGCCTTATTCGGATAACTTGAAGAACCGGATTAGTCCTGATCTATGAACATCATGCGGATCTTCCAACCATGAACAAATCAAGATGACACATCACAAGGACATCCCAAACACTCTGTCCAATCCGCAGAATAAGACAATGCACTTCCGGATCTCTCCGAACCCTTTTGTAATCCTCTGTCATTCCGGAGCATCTCCTGGAACAGGTCTTACTTGATCGATTACAACTTCTTCACATCTTCATGCGGACCTCTGAAATCTTATCTGAATCATCTCAAGACTTATATCTACAAACCCTTTACTCTGCATCTTGTGCCACATCTGGCACCACTTGATTGGCTGGGGGAACAGGATTTTCTTTGAGTCTCCCCCTGAGCCAGAGCTCACC
Source organism: Cunninghamia lanceolata (assembly GCA_027924645.1). Lineage (NCBI taxonomy): Eukaryota > Viridiplantae > Streptophyta > Pinopsida > Cupressales > Cupressaceae > Cunninghamia > Cunninghamia lanceolata. Next base: position 2,678,748 of record BSBN01000030.1, read on the forward strand.
TTTTAATTTTCGGAAGGAATATCAGCACCAGAGTCTAGTGCGGATCCAACCTCTACATTCTCTGAACTTTTCTTCACCCAAATCTTGTTCATCCGATTCCTAACTTCATCCGCATTCATCTTTTGTTTACCCTTGTCTTGATTCTGATTATACACTGGACCTCTTTTGTCCTGATTCTTGCTTCTGCAGACTTTTGCATTATAACTGGACCTATTACAGATTTGGCAAATAACATTTCCTTGCATATTTGACTGATAACCTCTTGATCTGCATTGATTAGCCATATGACCTACTCTATTGCGTGCAAAGCATCTACCATTGAATGATTTGTTTATTTGCATATTTCTGCATTCACGAGACTTGTGTCCATACCTTTTGCAGTTAAAGCACTATCCGGAGAAGGATGAATTCGTCTGATTCATTCTCTTTCTGCATTGATTAGCTTTGTGACCAAAGTGATTGCAGCTGTGGCAGTATCCATTGAAGGATGGATATCTTTGAGCATTGGGCTGTCTTACCGGAGGTCTTCTAGGCCTATTCCTTGGATTTTCTAATCCAAAATTCTTTTGACCGGATCCGGAGCTTTCTCCTTTCTCATATCCCAAACCATACTTGTCATCTGCCCTCTTTTGACTTCCAAGAAGAACTTCAAGTTGAGCAGAACTTATCTTGAATTTCTCTTTATATTCATTTGCTGTTTGAAGATCTCTTTTGAGAGAGACAATTTGATCCTCAAGTTTTTCTTCATTATCTTTGGCATCTTCAAGATCAGATTCAAGATGTCTGATAATCCTATCCATCTGGGGGCAATCTTCTGATTTCTCTTTAAGAGATTGTCTTAGATTGTCTTCAGCTTTTCTTTTCTCTTCAATCTCTTGAGTAAACTTTATAACTCCTGATTCCATTTCATGTCTTACCATAATGACTTCTTTTGATAACTTTTCACATAACTTGGTTTTCTCAGTCAATTCTTCATTTGTATTACTTTCTTCACTTTGTCTTGCCAATTGTTGGAGCAACTCCTTTCTCTTTTTCATAGAGAGACTTAATTTGTCCTTTAGTTCTCTCATGAATTCATCAGCGTGTTTGAGTCTTTCCTTTAATTCATTGACTTCAGAGTTTGACTGTTCAAGATCCTCAAGGGTAGTCTTGAGTTGCTCCCTTAAACCATATGCATCCATTTGAACTCCCAGATCTTCCTCAAGCTGTTAGGCTCTATTAGGAGGAACTAGGCTCTGATACCAATTGTTGATAACTGAGAGGGGGGGGTGAATCAGTTATCCTAATTATTTCTTCTTTTGAACTTTCTTATTAATTAATGCAGCATTGAATCAAACAAACAAACATTACCATGAAATGAAAAACACATGACACAGTATTTTTGACGTGGAAACCCTGTTAAGGGAGAAAACCATGAGGTGATTAACCCAAAGATTATTCTTTGTTAGAAGAATAAGGAATTACAAAATGGCACTTGCCAATTAGGGCTCACTGCCCGAGCACACTGCTCACAAAGGAGACATACTGTCTACAAAAGAATGTTATACAATGCTTGAACTGATTGGAAGCATCCACATATGCTGAAGTTCAGTTCCGGTTAGGCTCAGTACATTGATCTGCTGCACTTCATCTTTCCTTTTCTCTTTATTCTGCTTTCCTTTCACATATCGGATCTCTCTTGCTGTTTTTGCTCTACTCTTGCACTTATTCGCATATCACCTCACACAATTAACAACTCTCACAACTAAATCAATCGTGCATATATATCCGCACAAGCAATTTCATCACCTTTCTAGTCGGCACCCGGAATAGTCAATCTTTTCACTAATTCTGATCTGTCGGCTGAATCCTACCACATCAAGTAATGCGGATCAAGCATATACTTGTAGAAATCATTAATCATGTCAGCCAAGTATAATCCATGTCTTCATAACCTTTACCACTGTCAGAAACACATCCGGAAAGCAATCTGATGTTCTGTCAGTCTGTTCTTCCTCTGTTCACACTATTATTCAGGAATCCGGTATTCAACTGTTCATATCTTTTTCTTTGTCCATCACCGAAGGCTAAATCCTTGGAATCTATTACTCAAGGTAGTCCTCTTGACTTCCCCAAATCCGCATTGCACCAAGATATTTCTTCTGAGAGATCCGGACCAATCTGTCGGACCTTGCCACATGCTCTATTCTTGTTCACCGGACCACAACAATCTTCATTCTGACTTCTAGTAGAGACACACCATGACTTGCGGATATGTGGGATGACCTTTGTTGCCATCAAAGACAACAACCATGAATCCATATAGTGTCTCTTGCCAACACTTATGTCACTAGCTCAAAGTTCCTAGGGTGGAAGTCGAGGGTGATTCCTTAATTGTTATCAATGCGATTACGAAAGGGGAAATTTCAAATTGGAAACTCAATATTGTTTCGAGGGAGGCCTTGCAATTGTTAGAAGGCTTAGGGAGTGTGGTTATTAACCACGTGTATAGGGAGGGGAATGGAGATGCAGATGCGCTGGCCAACTTGACCATTATATCACCGCATGCATTGATATGGGAGGTGAAGCCTAATGATTTGGCCAGTGCATCAATCTGACAGGTTGTCTTGTCCTCGTGGTGCAATGGAGTTAGCGAGGCATGCGAGAGGTTTTATCTTCGGCAGAGACTTGATTTGGGTGGTAATGCAATGGTTTTGGTGGAGATTGTCTTCGTCTTTCCCTCTGGCAGCGATGGATACACCAATTTAGTTAGTCTGTAGCAAACGACAAATGCCATTCCTAGGGCATATTTCTGACAAAAGGATAAAATAGGTGTTTAAGCCAAAGAGTGGCATTGTGTTATTCACAATTGAATGGATTCTCGGGGAAGAATATATGGTTAATATGAATAAGTATAGGGTGAATACAGACTTGTCAATTTTTTTAGCGGTGTTGCTGGACCTAAAAGAAGATAAATCAACAATTCAGATACTAATGGAGGCGTATGTGGAGGTTGAGTTTTGTGGGGGCTGGAAGGAGGTTGTGGGAATTGCTCGCTCTACTCTCGACGTCCCGCTCCTAGGGGAATTTCAGAGTTAACGATGCAAGGGATGCAGTTACCTAGTGGCCGTTTGTGATGGAAGTTGGAGAGGAAAAGATTGCTAGGCGCAGATATCGTGCGGCAAGAGGTATAGCCTTCCTCAAGAAGCTGGTTGGGTTAGATGTTGAAGAGGACCGGATGTAGGAGATTTTGGAGCAATACTATGCAATAGCTGCAAATGCTTGAGGTGGAGCGCTGATGGGGTTGGTGGTTAGTCTATGTAGATATATAGTTATAGTTTTATAATTATATGCAAGAAATGCATATATACTTATGACTATAATAGGAGTAGATAGGTGGTTTCAGGGATTTTGTTTTGGCCCTGTTTAATAGTTGTGTTGGTGGTTCTCTTGCTGGACATTCAAACTATGTTAACATTTTGGTTAATTTTAATATAAAAGGGAGCAGACCCCTAGTCTGCAATTTACCGATCAAAAAAAAAAATCTCTAAACAACTAGAGATGAACTCTCTGGCAAACAAAAATTTAAACATTAAATACAGTATGAAATAAAGCTTCAATTACATGTTCTTGAGATCTAATAACCAAAAAAAATTCATAAGATTTAATCTGCTGGTCAAGTTCTCTAGACAGTGATGCTTTTCGGGGTTAACTTGTGGAGATTTATGTACTTTTAAGCATTGCATTAAGTTGTCAGGAGAATTAAAGAAATATGAGTATCTCCAACGTTAAATTTCTACCTCGAGTCTCCAACCCCAAATCTAACACACTTTAGATATAAAATTATGAGATCCAGAAAACTTGTGCATAGATGATGAGGGGCAGGGGCAATCCTAAGATTTAAAAGACCAATACAATCCTTCTACAGAAAGATACAAGATATGATCCTTTGTATAAATGATATATATTTTAAATATGCAATGATCAAAAAGTATCATGTTATATTTAATAATTGGGATTTAGAAAAGAAAATTAACCTTTGCGAGAAGCATGGAAACAAGATGCATCCATAAAGTAATAACTATCACACTGCTAAATTGGGGATACCTTCATAAAAAATACTTCAAAGTTAAATTACATCTGCAACCAGTCAGTCCATTGTTGCTATTGGGCGTACTCAGCCTTTATTGAGCATAACTAATCAATGTGAATTGATGAATATGTCAAATCTAAAGTTGGTTGTTCACGTGCAAAGAAATTCTGAACAACCTATAATAGCCCCATACTTGAGATGAAATAACTCTTTAACGATATTTCTGTAATCTGTGATACCAAAAGAATGAGGAGAAAAGTTATTTCCATAAGATAACAGCATCCCTCCAATGCAAAAGAAAAGCCACTGCATTTCTCTACTTTAAATCGGTTTGTATTCTGAGAGACATCCAGGGGAAACATAACACCTGTCATGCTCTGCTTCATTATATTGGCTGTCTCCAATCTCTCCTAGAAAATAATGTTTTTTATTACAGAAGAACCATAGTAGAACAGAAGAAAACTGTTTTTCTACTACTGTTAGATCATAGATGCATTGAATAGTAACAGACCTTTGCTTATTATTATGAAATCTGATTCCACAGTTTACTAAATTTCCCTTGGTAAGATTCAGTCAACCTGTTCCTAAATATTCCGAGCTAAGTGAGGCCCTCTCAGCCTGACAGAAAGGGAAGTTGAGCTACTGTTGTTGTAGATGGCAAATGAAAGTTATGGGATGCTATATATGCAGCAACACCTGCAGCATAACCAGCAAATGCAAATCCACTAACCTGCACGAGAGAATATTGGCATTCACTAGAAGATCCAATATATTTGTGTATGTAATTTCATTTTTTTTCTTAATTTGTGACACGAAAAAATACTTGATTACTTGGAAAATACACAATGAAAAAAAATGGAATGCAAATTTTTTAGTGTTTCTCTACATCAATAAATGAATAGACATGTTCAAAGAGGATACCTTTTTCAAGTACCAAAAGAAATCAGCTTTCTCCAATCCCATAAAAGCAACCCCAGCTGCAGATCCGATGATGAGCATTGAACCTCCAGTTCCAGCACAGTAAGCAATTAGTTGCCAAAGCTCTGAATCCATTGGAAAGTCCACTTTATCATACATTCCCATTGTAGCTGCAACTAATGGTACATTATCTATTACTGCTGATGCAACACCTATAGAACTAGCAATTAGTTCAATGCTTGGGATGTGGGAGTCAAGATAGTTTGCCAATTCTTTGAGAATTCCAGCTGACTGCAAACTGCAAAATACAAACAAGGAAAAAACTTTATCTATTCAGTGCTTTTTGAAATATCAAACTTAAGCATATTTGTTAATCAAGAACTCAAAATGTAACAAAAAAGCTTTAAATACATTGATCACACAATTCCCCAGAATATTACTAGACTTGATGTTATATAATATTACCTTTGGGTTCAGTATATGCACCTGACGCTCCTTAGACATATTGCTGAATATTTATCCTCCTTGGATATATATAAACCAGCCATATCTTACTTAGTGTACCACAATCTCATTCACTACTTTTTATTATTTTAACCTATTGGAAAATATCTCTATCCCCACCAACATTTAGCCTATTCATTACAAATTTACTGTTCCAAAAATCCAAATATATCCTAAGATCCTATAATATTTCCAGTTCAATATTGGAAAACCAACCAAAAAACATGACATATTTATTGTAATGCCTCAGGTATTTGTGCCTTGTATGTTGATTTTTGCTTTGTTTATGTTACTATACTATTGGTGATGTTTTATATTGCCATCGATGCACTTTCTTGATGAGGTTTTGTATTAGCATCTAATTTCTGAATATGTAAATTATGGGATGCATATGTCGTGATTTTATATGTTTTAATTATTACAGTGTTTCAACTTCACTGTTTTCATTATACCGTTTATATGTGTGATTATTATATCTGGTTCAGCATTGCATACCATTGTTGATTTCTGCATCTTGATATATGAGTCATGTTTATCATAGATGATTTCTAGTTAGATGTGATAATTTGTGTAATGTCCCTTTTTATTATTTTTTGTAATCTTTTGTTTTTTTGTATTTTTCTGAATTTTAAAAACCAAACCAAACTGGAATAGCAAATTAAAATTGAAAACAAATGGCTGGAAAAATTGAATTAAACCCTCAAATGTTGATTAACATCACATGTCAAATCTGAACCAGATCTTGACAAATATAATTGCTGATACAAACCCTAGATCACTCAAAATACTCTGACTTGAATCAAATATCGATTTGGAAACCCCCAAAAAGCTGATTTCATTAATTTGCAACTGCTGAAAATGATTACAAGGCTGGAAAGATATGTGAAAACATATTACAGGTTTGAAAACAACAATTTTTACTCACAAAGACCTTGAATTGGTACGGTTGGCTGATCCAACTAAAATGATGAATTTGCAAGTCTGTAAGGACTGGTACAGGTGTTGTACGAACATTACAGAACTCCCAAATGGCTAACAAAATTATTTCTAACTTCTCCCACTATTGGTGCACTACAGATCAGACCCTAGAATCTAATTATCAGACTTGTACAACTGCTAAAACCCCTCAAAATGACCTGTATGGATGTTTGGTACAGATGAAACAGAATTTGTATGGCCGCAACAGGGCATTTTGGGCTGTGGCGGCTGGAATAACTAATGAAGAAGGCTACACGGAAGAAAATAACCTCCCCTTCAACATGTACAACTCCAAAAATGGTAGTGCTCAGCAAGATTAGTGGTTGCTATGTCACTTGTACATATGGTTCTCCCCAAATCAACAGTCAAAAATGACAATCAACAAAAATAAATGATGAACTCCTTTGAAATTAGCAACATCACTCTCAAAATTACGAACAATAATCTGCTTGCAAATCCAAATCGATAGAACCCTAAAATTTCGCACAAATTTTCTAAATTAGCTCAACATGCAAACCCTAGGTGGGTATTACCAATGCTAAAGACGAGAGTTTTCGACCTCACATCCAGAAAATGAGCCAAGAGGGTTTTCATCCTCCCAGACTATTGAAAATGGCCAAGGGTTTTTGTCCTTAGATGCCAAACTCAGATGCAAAAAGCTCACAATGAAAATGCCCAAATGAAATGTCAATGTCAAAAAGGAAGCCAAGCGTCCACCCCCTTTTAAACATTTCTAAGTTGTGCCCATGATTAAATTTCCCTCCAAATAGTATTTAAAAACACTTTTTATTTTATTCTAATAGTATTATTTAAATTGCCCCTTAAATTAAAAATTACAAGGACCAACTTAAAATAATATTATAATTTATTTCCCTTGTTTTTCCTCTTAGCCTACTGATGAGGGGGGTTAATCCCAAATCACACAACACAGATTGCACACAGAAAATAGGAATGTTCTTTTAATAAACTGAAAAATACATTACATTACAGAAAATGGAATCAAATTAGAGGATTCAAAATCAGAGGATGAATCCTCAATAGGCTACAACATATTACAGCTTCCTTCCTCTGGATTCTGGAACCTTCTACTTACTGTAGCTTCAAATCTACTAGGGTTTTTATTTTCCCTCCTTTTCCTGACTCTCCACTTTCCCCTCTTTCTCTACTACCCCAAAAGATTCTGAAAAATGATCATAAATAACCCTTTTTGGCACCTTCCAATCAAAATTTCAAAATTTGTAACTCTCTCCAAAAATAGGTCAACTTCCGAGAGCCATAATTTTTGATCCGGGTGTTTGATTGACGAACTGTTTGATGTGTTGGAAAGCTCGTGAAGAGTTCTACACCCTTAGAATCAACTTTGCAAATTCTGTCCATTTTCGGGGCGGGGCTTTTATGTGCCTCATGATTGACTTTAAAACATATTTTTAGAGGTTTTTAAAGAAACGAAAAACTTTAATATTTTTCAACTCGCGTGATCTTTGGCCAATTCCTTCACCAAAGATTATATTTTTCAATTCCAAAGCTGAGCAAATTTTTGTTTCAATACGTGCTCAAACGCAAACTTTCTAAAAATAGTAGTTTGCTATTTTTAGCAAGTTGGAAATTCTAAAGGTTCCACATCATTATCCAAGCAATTGGGTATCTGAAAATACAAAAATTGAAAAGAAAAGAAAACAAAATCATCATTTTTTGGGGTGATGCAAGATTGCCCTTACACCACCAGATGCTCCTACATCAGACACCCAGGGTAATTTGAGAAGTGACCTTGTCATATCTCAGGTGTTCGAGGAAAACTCAAACAATCAACCTCTGCCTTAGACAATCAAGAAGAATCTTCGATAGGCCTTCTTTTCCACTTAACCAGATATTCTTCATATTGCTTGTTCCTGGTACTTCTTCCCACACGGCTATCCAAAATTTCTTCTATCTCCTCCTTTAAAGTAGGTGTCAGAACACTCCACTATCCTTTTGTTGCTCCATCCTCTGTGACACTTTCATGATACTTTGTTAAATTAGCAATGTAGAACACAAGGGAAATGGTGATTCCACTCGACATCTCTACCTCATATACATTTCCTAAATCATGCTTCTTTAGGATCCTGCATGGTCCAAATTTCTTCATCTTCAACTTATTATATGTCCCCATTGGGAACCTTTCCTTCCTTAGGTGAACCATGACTTCATCACCAACCTTTGAATTCCTTAAATTTCCACTTCTGATCTGCCTTAGCTTGTACTGAGAATTCATTTTATTAATGTGTTGTCGTACCTCTTCATGAAATCTCTTCAGGTGCTCTGCAAAGTCTTTGGCCTCGGCACTACTCCTCTCCTATGTCTATCTTTCTCAGCTCAGAAGCATTTCTTGAACTACTCCCATATACAGTTTGGAATGGGGATTTACCAGTACTCCTATTGATAGAGTTGTTATATGCAAACTCTGCCTGTAGTAATATCAAATCCCATCCCTTGGGTTTATCTCCTACTAAGCATCTCAACAGGTTGCCCAAACTTTGATTCACTACCTCTGTCTATCCATCAGTCTGCGAATAATGTGCAAAAACTGAACTTCAACTCAGTCTTCAACTTCTTCCATAAAGTCCTCTAGAAATACCCAACAAACTTGGTATCTCTATCTGAAACTATACTATGTAAAATACCCTACTTAATATGACTGAATTTTTGCCCTAATTTGCTTCAAACAATCAACTCAAATTGCAAACACAATATCAATAAACGCATGAACAATTGAATGCCAAATCACCAATGCTTTCTTATTCCTTCAATGATGATGAATACAAATGCTTATTGGCTGTTCATTATGACAGTCTGGGACTGTTTCATATCAGACCTTAATGCATACACAAAATGTGAACCAAATTACATCAAAACTCTAGATCATCAATGTCAATCCTATGAAGAATGATCAACATAACAACTTAGCTCAGTTATGGCTTTGTATGAGCCCAAAAATATATCTGATGTCACTGTATAAGCTGCTGTTATGAATGCTGATATCACTGTATATGCCCAGCAATGAGTATGACAACAAAATCACACCAAAAGCCTCCTCCAATGCCAAGCGATAGACTCCTAGAGATGAGCAATTAGGCTGAAATGATCACCAAGGGCTTCAATCCAACAATGACTTCAAATATTGATGAGCTCTGCTCTAAATCACACATGGAGCTTTCATATGCTCGCCCAGAGTTCACAGAATGAACTAATTAGTGCCAAATAATGCCTTCCAAGGCTAGCGACTACTCCCAAATGCTACCGATTTGATCTTATGATGCTTGAATGTCTTCCAAACTCCAAATCCTTCAATGAAACCAGGTCTAAGAACCCTGAAAATGCATTACCAGTTCGCTGTCATAAAGTCAAATCTTCATATAATATCAATTTCACTTAAAATAGCTCTCTAATGAAGGTTGACTACCTTGGTAGTCTTCCAATATGATCAAGAGCTTCAAATGCAATAGCAATCTCCTTCAAACTCCTCTAAATAAACCTATAATTCAAAAGCATGATGAAATCCTTCATGAAATCATCTCACACAAGATATGGGATCATCTCCATATCACATTAAGGGATAATCTCATTGACAATATACTGAAAATAAGCAATTTCCAGCCAAATGCAAGTAATAAGAGAGCTTACCAAGGGAATCAATAGTTTAATAGCTGTAAATTGATGGTGAAACTCCTCTATTTATCCTCCTCTTGAGCTAGGCGTCCCAATTTGCTCCAATTTGCCATATTTTGGAGTCCACCAATGAAATGCAATTCTTCTTGAACAATTTTAAATGTTTTTGCTCATTGAAGTACAACATTTAAAATCATTTCTTAATTTTATTAAATGATTTCACATCTCAATCCCAATGCCTTGTGTCAATAACAAACTCTTGCATTTTTAAATGATTCTCTCCCTTGGGCAGCGATTGTAATGTCCCCTTTTAGGGTACTCTTGATTTCTTAATCTGCACACAAGAATAACTACTAGAAAGGAACATTAGTACTATTAAAGATCAATTTAATAATGAAATCAATACATCATAATCATAATCAATGATACATATATTCAAATGTATTTACTTTTTAATCATGTTTAGGCCTCATGATATACATTGGGTACGATGGTGCTTGGTCACTAATCTAATCTAGCCCTAGTGGAGGATAGGTATATGTTTATTAAGGTGCGGGATAATAATACCCAAGGACTTCATTGCACACTCGGCAATACTTCACCTCTTGGCTCAAGAGCTTCATTGCACACCCGGCAATACTTCACTACTTGAAGATCGTGCCCCACTGTCATACGCCTAAGGGCTTCATTGCACACATGGCAATATTTCACCGCTTGGCTCAAGGGACTTCATTGCACACCCGACAATACTTCATCCTCTTGAGAGTCACCTACCGTGTAAGTCATCTCCATAGGTATAGGCCCAAGTGCTTCATTGCACACCCGACAATACTTCACTACTTGGCTCAAGGGACTTCATTACACACCCAGTAATACTTGAGAGTCACCTACCCTATGCGAGATTGATCATAATAATCCACCCTTTCTTACTTAACCGTCCTCCTAGGGGTAATAGATAAGATTAAGGATGTGGCATGCTTTGCTTATCCCTAGTACATTATGAGCAAGGTTAGAGAATTCATACCAATAAGGAGCCCGTCCTCTTGATCTAGTGATCTATGGATCACAAAGCTAATTCTCTCTTATGGATATTGTTCCTCTATGGGAACTAGTTGTGATACCATCATTTTTAGATGGATGAGTCTAAGGCTTATATGCCCTTCATATATATAATGTTTATTATCATGTGCCTATGCACAACTCTTTATTTGTATTGGTTGATTCCCTGATTGGTGGCAGACCTGCAGATCTGAACTGTTCTTACCTCTGATCTATTTTGCTGCCTTTTTCTTATTCAATGATCTTTTGTTTATGCCTGCTTTTCTGCCTTATAAGTCTTCATAAATTTGATCACAAAGTACTCTTCTATAACTACATGAACTCTCTTTTCAAATCCGCATTTATATCTTTTGTTATGATCTTCTTCTTATCTTTCCATATGCAGATCTGTAGGTGTGCATATGATACATCTTCTATTCTTCCTGTGTATTTCTTTGATGTGTTCTGATCTGTTTTTATTCCCTTTTTGATCTGCTTGATATGGAGATGATTATATTTAAAATTGCTTGATGATTGATATTTTATTGTCCTTTCTTCCTTGACAGTTCACTCCTCTTATAAATGCTGCCTTGTATGAGATCGCACCTCATGAAGGCCACCTTTTGAAAATCGTAACTCTTCATATCTGATATTTTCTTTGTCTTATATGACTTGGACTTAAGATTGCACTTCCCTTTTCAAATGATCGCTGACTTCAAACTTTGTTTTTTAATTATAATTGCTGTCACCTTTCATACAACATCTTTATTTATCTTAGCGCTGCCCCCAAGCTTTCAAATCCCTGATCTTTAAATCGCTCGTCCATAATATATTCCTTGGAATATTTCCCTCCTATTTATTGTTTTATTCCTTCTTCTTTAACATCGTATCTTTTCCTATTTGCACCTCTTCAAAACTTATGAATAATATGATCCTCTTTTAGAGTTATATAATACTTTGGTTAGCCACCAATTAATATAAAACATATATTTATTTTATATTAATATTATGATAATTTATAATTATAATAATATTTAAATTATTAATAATTATATTTATATATAATATATTATATTATGATTATTATAATTATAATAATATTTGAAAATGATAATATTTATAATATAATAAATATATTATATAAAAATATTTATAAAATAATATTATTTAATATTATTATATTTTGTAGTAGCCCTGATGGTTCTACTGCTGAAAACTGAGGGTTTTGATGAAGCAATTTCTTTGGGTTTTTGTTTGTTTTTGCTTTTTTTTTTGTATTTTGATAATATATGACAGGAAATAAAAAATACTACCAATGAAAACTCAAACTGAAACTAGAATGCAAATATAAGAGCTAGGAATGATTTATTTGCTTATAAGAAATATTTACAAACACCAATTTTGCACATATATAAGAGCTAGGAATGATTTATTTGCTTATAAGAAATATTTACAAACACCAATTTTGCACATGCATACTCAGACAAGAGTAGATGAAGACATTATTAAAAAATCTGGAATTTATTTGCAGCAATGTAAGACCCTGTGAAAATGTTCGATCTGCCTGCATGAAGAGTTTCTCCCACACAAAATTAAAACTTATTGGTTTGATTCCCCTTGGCGTCCACAATGGAGGTGAATTCAGCTCATAAAGGAAGGCGTTTCTCCCTAGAAAGATCACACCCGGCTGAGAGGGTACAGCCGCTACAGGTACAACAATACGGCCTCCAAAACTGTGTACCAATATCAATAAAAGCAGCCACAATGGTTAATGGTTTCACAATGATTTTTTTTTCAGGCTCAAACCCTTATTGATTTCTTTGAAAAGCTTCACCAATCTGCACAATTGGAACCTCTATATGAAGCTCTCTTGAATGCTATCTTCAATGGATATTCCACCAACTCAGAATAGCTGCAACACTGAAGAATTTTCACTCTCCAATGGCTGATATATCTGCAACCCTTGATCTCACGCAAATCCCAAAGCTCTCCACAGATTTCACAAAGTCGAATGCTCATAATAATGAGGTCGATTTGTCTTTTGGGAGTTTATATACCCCTCTTTAATATGCACGACTCCCCATGTTGCTTTTCACATTTAAATTACATTTAATTATTTGCTTTTGTGTTGACTTAGGATAAAGCATTAAGTTAGGCGTGCTTTTTTCAATGAGATATCCAATACTCATTAATGATGGGTCATGGCCCCATTCATTAAATAACTTAATATTTCAACTTTATAATAAAAGATCATTAATAAAGTACCTTTATTAATGATATAATAATCAAATGAAGTCAACTCGCCTAACCAACTGAAAATCAAGGTGTCCACTGCAAAACCAATATAACCAAGTGCTCTGCCAAGAATAGTAACCCCAAAAATATGGCTTACTATAAATAGTAAGTCTCTCAAAAAGAGCCAAAAAACATGTGTAGAGGCCAAAACCTGAATCCAAGGCTAACACTGGAGAGTAGGAATGTCCCATCTGATCAGGCAACAGCTAACAATAGACCCTCAAATCAGAAATGCTAGCCCACAAGGGTCAAATGATGGGCTAACCCCTCGACATCTGATACTGACTAAGGAGGGGACATTACAGTCCGCCCTCCCCAAGATTGCTTGTCGCAATGTTGGATGCTGTAAGATGTCCTCATCTCCCAAGTAGCATCCTCCACCGGCAAATCCTTCCACTTAACAAGATACTCCCTGATAACTCTTCTCCGAAGAGGTCTCTCTCTGAACTCCAGAATAGCCTCAGGAACTAAAACCAATTTCCCCTCATCATCCAGGGGTGGAAGTGTAGTAGAAGGAATAATATGACATCCTAACGCCTTCTTGAGGCGTGACACATGAAAGACGTTATGCACTCTACTGTCTACTAGTAGATCAAGCTCGTAAGCCACCTCACCAACTCGTCGAACAACTCTAAATGGTCCATAGTAGCATGGACTGAGCTTCTCAGCTCCACTCTTCTTGAGAGAGACTGTCTATAAGGCTGCAGCATAAGGTACACCATATCACCGACCTCAAACGATCGCCCAACTCACCTCTAATCGACATACTGCTTCTGCTGGTTCTGTGCCTTCTGTATATTTTCACGTAGTGCTCGCATAATGTCCTGTTCTCCTGCAGTAGGTCACCAGCTCTAGGCACCCTGCTATCACTGAGCAACAAATCGAGGAAGCTAGGCGCATCATAACCATATAATGCCCTGAATGGTGTCATCTGAATAATCATGTGGTAAGTGGAATTGTAGCTGTATTCACATAAATAGATCCACTTTACCCAAGCTTTCTGCTGCCCTAAGACATAATTCCATAGGTATCCCTCCACCCATTTATTTACTACTCCATCTGCCCGTCTATCTGTGGGTGGTAACTCGTGCTCGGAGTAAGCTCGGTCCCACATAAATAGAATAACTCCTGCCAAAAGTGGCTCATGAACCGACTGTCTCTGTTACTGATGATGCTCCAAGGCAACCCATGTAACTTGAATACCTCACAGAAGAATAGATCTGCTATCTGTACAGCTGTGTATGTAGTAGTAATCGGAAAGAAGTGTGCATATTTTGTCAGCCGATCCACCTCTACATATAAACAATCTCTGCCCTGGGCTTTTGGCAAGCCCGTAATGAAGTCCATAGATAGGCATTCCCACTTCCTCTCAGGAACAAGAAGCGGCTTAAGCAATCCTGTTGGAAATGTGTGCTCTTTTTTGTTCTGCTGACAAATAGAGCACTCTCTAACATGACGAAGAACACTAGTCTTGAGACCTTTCCACGTGAATCTCTCCTGTACTTGCCTGTAAGTCTTATAGTATCTGGGATGTCCAGCCAAAGGTGAATCGTGAAAGGTTCTCAACACCTTGTTCTTCACATTTGATCTTGGGACTAAATATATCCTCTCCTTGTAAATGATGAGCTCATTCACAAGAGAGTACCTGCTGTCCTGAATAGTCCCATCAATAATGCTAGAAGCCCACGGGTTCTTGGCATACTCAGTTATGATCAAGTGCTTCTAGTCCTCTGAAATATTTGCGATGGAGCTCAAGTGGGGACGACGTGATAATGTGTCAACAACAATGTTCTGCGTACCCTTGACATAGGAGATGTCAAAGTCATAAGACTGCAGCTTGCTAACCCATTTCTATTGTCGTTCATTCAAGTCCCTGTCCAAGGAAATGCCTCACGCTATTATGATCAGTTTCGACACAAAACTGACTGCCAACCAGATATTGCCTGAACTTAGCCAACGTGTGCATGATGGATAACATCTCCTTGTTGTAAATACTGTAGCTCTGAAGAGAACTTGTGTCTCAAATTACTACTTGAACCTCTTAGTTGAACCTATGCATTGAACCACTTCGTTGAACCTCTTGTTTGAACCTCTTTGTTGAACCTTTCTAGAGTTCATTTGGTAGGTTCAATGAATTTTAGTTCAACTGTTCCTTGGTTCATTGGTTTGAGGATATGCGATGTTGGCATCGCTATGACGAAGTACTATCGGCAGGACCGTGTTGAAGACCATTGGCATCGGTGAGACAAGGGCCGTCGGAATAAGCATTGAAGGTTTGTTTGATGCTGAGTGTCACCCCGATGGAAGCATTCAACCGTCGGCAAGACAAGGCCTATCAGCCAAACTTTGTGGAGTTACTCCGATAGGAGTAGTCACTCCGACGAAGGTTATGGGTTGGTCGTCGGCGAGACAAGGCCTATCGGCCAAACTCTGTAGAGTTACTCCGACAGGAGTAGTCACTCCGATGGCGTATGTCTATCGGCAAGAGAATACCCGTCGGCATAGCCTAAAGGTGTTGGGCCGATGCACTGCGGACATCCTGATGGAAGTCTTATTGGTATCGGTGAGACAAACCACTGTCGGAGCGAGGGCTAGATCTTTTGCTGATGGAGAGTGTCATACCGATGGTAACCTTGGTGATCGGGGAGACAATGCTCATCGGTGGAGGGTGAAGTCTGTGGGCCGATGGTAGTTGTTATGCCGATGGACTTGGAGGCTTGGAGGCTTGGTATTGTCGGCAACAAAATTGCCGACAATAGCCTTTGGTTCGTTGGCATTTATAAACTACGATGTCATTGGCGACTTGGTACATGTGGGACTAAACGCCTCACTGAAATGTGAACCGTTGCGACGGTTAGATGGCAGCGACGTATGAGGAATTTGTTCTATCAGTTAGAGCAGAAGTGTGTAACGACTCCTGTTCTTGCAGACTGGAAATAGAATGATATGTCTACAGGTGTCGTTGGTATTATGATGATGAGACTTGAAAAAAGGTTCGTTCTGTAAATATACAGTGAGCGAACTGTTGGTAGGGAGTCGAGAATCAAAACCAGAGCATGAAGTTGAGTTCTTTATTGTAACTGTATATCTTACTGTAATAAAGATTGTTTTCTTGTGGTGGTGGGTTTTTTACCCGTAAGGGTTTTCCCATGTAATACTGTGTGTCTGTGTTCTGAATATTGTCTATTTGGTTTCTCTCATGTACTTATTTGTGTTATTTAGTTTTTAAAAGTGACTTGTCTGCATCGTCCCCTTGGAATTAACATTAGGGAAGCTGTCTTCCGCACCTGTGCTTTCCTTACAAGTGGTATCAGAGCATGGCCCGTTGTGTTATCCTTGTCGGTAGTTTGGGTTTTTTGTGTTAATTCTGTTGTGTGGGAATTCTGTAGAGTGTTATTTTTAAATTAAATAAAGATGGCTAGTACATCAGACAAAATAGACATTGAGAAATTCAATGGCACAAACTTTGAGTTGTGGAAACTTAAAGTTGAAGACATGTTAGTCTATAGAGATCTTTGGGTTGCTGTGTCTGGAGTTCAACCTACAGGCATGAAGCAAGAAGATTGGGAACTGATATGCAGAAAAGCCAAAGGACTGATAAGACTGAGTTTATCTGACTCTGTTCTATTGAACATCCATGAGGAGAAATCTGCAAGTGATTTGTGGAAAAAGTTGAATAATATTTATCAGGGCAAGTCCTTGGTAAATAAACTTTTCCTCAGAAAGAAATTGTATTCTCTGAAGATGGATGAAGGTGCATCTGTAGCAGAACATCTGAGTGCATTCAATACGATTGTTGCTCAGTTGACATCTATAGGTGTAAAAATAGAAGAGGAAGATCGCTGTATGCTTCTGTTATGTTCCTTACCTGACTCGTGGGACCATCTGGTGATGGCTATTGGAAGTACAACAACTACGTTTTCTCAGGAAACTGTTGTTGCCTCTTTGTTGTCTGAAGAGATGCGGAGGAAATCTTCTGGAATGGCCAAAGAGGCTCTGTCAGTTCGTGGTAGATCAAAGGAAAGAGGCAAGAAGAAGGACAAGAAGTCTAAGTCCAAATCAGAGGGGAAATCAAAATCTCCTGGCAAGAAGTCCAAGGTGAAGTGCTGGAATTGTGGGCAGAAAGGTCATGTCAAGAAAGACTGCAAAGAGGAGAAAAAGAAGAAGAAGAACTTCTCTGACTCTGAGTCTTCACACAGTGATGCTGATGCTTTCATTGCTGCTCTGGCAACACCTGCTTCTGAAGATGTTTGGCTGATTGATTCAGGAGCATCTTTTCATATGACATCTCATAGAGAGTGGTTCACGAAGTATGAACCCTATGCTGGTGGCAAGGTGTTCCTGGCTAGTGATTCAACGCTGGAAATTGTTGGCCGAGGTCGAGTCAGAATCCAGTTCTCGGATGGCAGAATAAAGGGAATGAATGAAGTTCTTCATATACTAGGTCTGGCTTGAAATTTACTTTCTGTTAGTAAACTTAATGATGTTGGAGTGCAAGTTACTTTTGTGAATGGTGGCTGTAAGATGACTAGAGGTTCTATTGTTCTGGCAAAAGGTGAACGCATTGGAACTCTGTATAGGTTAGATGCTAAACCAGTGTGCTGTAATAATGTCTCTGCAAAATCTGAAAAAGCTACTATTGTAACACATGACGTAAATTCTATGGAAGTTAATCTTCCTGCAGAGAAAACAATGCTCTGGCATCATAGACTTGGTCACATAGGTGAGAAAGGTTTAAAAACCTTGAAAAACAAAAATCTGGTAGATGCGCTGATTGATTGTAATCTGGAGTTCGATTTCTGCGAACATTGTATATATGGAAAGCAAAACCGTGTTTCATTTTACTCTAGTTCTCATAAATCTTCTGGTGTTCTGGACTATGTGCATTCTGATGTTTTTGGTCCAGTTGATGTTCCTTCTTTATCTAAATCAAGATACTATGTATCGTTCATTGATGATTATTCAAGAAGGGCATTTGTATATTTTTTGAAAAACAAATCAGAAGTGTTCAGTCGATTTAAAGAATTTAAAACTCTTGTGGAAAATCAGACTGGTAGAAAACTAAAATGCTTGAGAACAGATAACGGTGGTGAATATTGCAATGCGGATTTTGATAAGTATTGTGTAGACCATGGAATTAAAAGGCATAAAACTACACCTTATACTCCACAACAGAATGGAGTTGCTGAAAGGTTAAATCGATCGTTGATGGAGAAAGCAAGAAGTATGTTGAGTTATGCTGGTCTTGAACAGAAGTTCTGGGCTGAGGCAGTTGCTACAGCTTGTTACTTGCTGAATCGTTCTCCTACATCAACATTGGTTGATAAGACACCTATGGAAGCATGGTCTGGTAAGAAGCCCTCTCTAAGACATATTCGAGTCTTTGGCTGTGAGGCATATGCTCATATTCCTGAAGTTAAAAGATCTAAGTTGGATAACAAGGCAGTTAAATGTATCTTTGTTGGCTATGAAGTCGGTATTAAAGGATACAAGCTTTGGAATCCTGAAACTGAAAAGGTAATCTACAGCAGGAATGTAATTTTCAGAGAACTGAAACCATTGGTTGTTGATCCTCAGCCAGAAAAGACAGAAGAAAAGAAAGAAAAGAGTGTTGTGAATGTTCCTCTGACCCCTGTAAAAGAGGAACAACAAGCACCAAGTGTAGATGGTTCAGATGAGAGTTCAAGTAGCTCCGAAGATTCTGATCCAGAGCAAGAACCTGAACCTGCACCTCAACCTTTGAGGAGATCTACACGTGAAAGAAGACAACCAAATAGGTATGGATTTTCAGTACTTGATTCAACTTGTGCCTATGCTTTACTTACTAATACTGATGAACCTAGGACTATGAAAGAAGCTATTAGTGTACCTGATTCAGATTCTTGGTTGGAAGCCATGCATAGTGAAATGACATCATTGGAGAAGAATGGAACCTGGGATCTGGTGCCCTTGCCTGAAGGAAGAAAACCTGTAGGCTGTAAGTGGGTATTTAAGAAGAAATATGGTCCAGATGGTAGTATTGAGAAGTACAAGGCAAGACTGGTTGCTAAGGGGTATTCCCAAAAGGAAGGTATTGATTATGGAGAAATTTTTTCTCCTGTAGCTAAGCTGACATCCATTAGATTTCTGTTGTCACTTGCAGCAGCATATGATTTTGAAATTGAGCAGATGGATGTGACAACAGCGTTTCTTCATGGAGACCTTGAAGAAGAAATTTATATGTCCCAGCCAGAGCATTTTGTGGAAAAAGGTAAAGAACATCTCGTATGTAAACTTAAAAAGTCTCTTTATGGTTTGAAACAGTCTCCCAGAATGTGGTATCAAAAGTTTGATACGTATGTTTTATCCTTGGGGTATGTGAGATCTAAATCTGATCATTGTGTCTATTATAAAACTGAAGGTGATCGGATTCTTATAATCGCACTATATGTGTGGATGACATGTTCATTGGCAACGGTAAGGGGATGATCTTAGAATTAAAATCTCAGTTGTCCTTGAAATTTGAAATGAAAAATCTGGGGGCAGCAAAGTACATTCTGGGAATGGAGATCAAAAGAGACAGATCTAAGAGAAAAATTTGGCTCAGCCAGAGGAAGTATATTACCAATGTTCTTGATAAGTTTCATATGTCTGATTCTAAACAGTTAGTTGTTCCAGTTTTGCAGGGAACGAAATTATCTGTTGAAGATTGTCCAGAATCTTCAAATGACATTGATGACATGAAGAGAGTACCTTATGCAAGTGCTGTTGGTAGTTTAATGTATGCAATGGTCTGTACCAGACCAGACATTGCCCAAGCAGTGGGAGTTTTGAGCCGGTTTATGGCGAATCCAGGCAGGTCACATTGGGATGCTGTGAAAAGAGTTATGAGGTATTTGAAGGGAACTTCTGACTATGCTATTTGTTATCATGGAAACTCAGAAGGGTCTAAGAGATCTATCAGTATTCAGGGATATGTTGATTCTGATTGGGCAGGGGACATTGACAGTCGGAGATCCACCAGTGGATACGTGTTCACGTTACATGGTGGTGCTATCAGTTGGATGAGCAAGCGACAGGCTGTAGTCGCTTTGTCCACAACAGAGGCAGAGTACATGGCAGCCACTCGTGCATGCCAAGAAGCTGTTTGGTTGAAGAGGTTGTGTTCTGATGTTGGTTTTAATGCAGGGCAAATACAAATTCATTGTGACAGTCAAAGTGCCATATGTTTGGCAAAGAATCCTACATTTCATGCTAGGACAAAACATATTGATGTCCAATATCACTTTGTTCGTGATATGGTGGAAGACAGGAAGGTGAAGCTGGAAAAAGTTGACACTTTGGAAAATGTTGCTGATGCCTTAACTAAACCAGTGAACACAGCCAAGTTCAAATGGTGCTCAGATGAAATGGGTCTTCGGGCCCATAGTTCTCAATAATCGAATGAGGACTAAGAGGTAGCAGTAATGTCTTCGACAAGTGGGAGATTGAAGAGAACTTGTGTCTCAAATTACTACTTGAACCTCTTAGTTGAACCTATGCATTGAACCACTTCGTTGAACCTCTTGTTTGAACCTCTTTGTTGAACCTTTCTAGAGTTCATTTGGTAGGTTCAATGAATTTTAGTTCAACTGTTCCTTGGTTCATTGGTTTGAGGATATGCGATGTTGGCATCGCTGTGACGAAGTACTATCGGCAGGACCGTGTTGAAGACCATTGGCATCGGTGAGACAAGGGCCGTCGGAATAAGCATCGAAGGTTTGTCCGATGCTGAGTGTCACCCCGATGGAAGCATTCAACCGTCGGCAAGACAAGGCCTATCGGCCAAACTTTGTGGAGTTACTCCAACAGGAGTAGTCACTCCGACGAAGGTTATGGGTTGGTCGTCGGCGAGACAAGGCCTATCGGCCAAACTCTGTAGAGTTACTCCGACAGGAGTAGTCACTCCGATGGCGTATGTCTATCAGCAAGAGAATACCCGTCGGCATAGCCTAAAGGTGTTGGGCCGATGTACTGCGGACATCCTGATGGAAGTCTTATTGGTATCAGTGAGACAAACCACTGTCGGAGCGAGGGCTAGATCTTTTGCCGATGGAGAGTGTCATACCGATGGTAACCTTGGTGATCGGGGAGACAATGCTCATCGGTGGAGGGTGAAGTCTGTGGGCCGATGGTAGTTGTTATGCCGATGGACTTGGAGGCTTGGAGGCTTGGTATTGTCGGCAACAAAATTGCCGACAATAGCCTTTGGTTCGTTGGCATTTATAAACTACGATGTCATTGGCGACTTGGTACATGTGGGACTAAACGCCTCACTGAAATGTGAACCGTTGCGACGGTTAGATGGCAGCGACGTATGAGGAATTTGTTCTATCAGTTAGAGCAGAAGTGTGTAACGACTCCTGTTCTTGCAGACTGGAAATAGAATGATATGTCTACAGGTGTCGTTGGTATTATGATGATGAGACTTGAAAAAAGGTTCGTTCTGTAAATATACAGTGAGCGAACTGTTGGTAGGGAGTCGAGAATCAAAACCAGAGCAAGAAGTTGAGTTCTTTATTGTAACTGTATATCTTACTGTAATAAAGATTGTTTTCTTGTGGTGGTGGGTTTTTTACCCGTAAGGGTTTTCCCACGTAATACTGTGTGTTTGTGTTCTGAATATTGTCTATTTGGTTTCTCTCATGTACTTATCTGTGTTATTTAGTTTTTAAAAGTGACTTGTCTGCATCGTCCCCTTGGAATTAACATTAGGGAAGCTGTCTTCCGCACCTGTGCTTTCCTTACAAGCTCAACTCTAGCCCTCTGAGCTTTCTACTCTCGAAAGCTATGGGGTGCTTAGATTGCATAAGCACAACACCAATGCCCTCTCCAGAAGCATCACAATGTAACTCAAAAGGTTTGGTGAAATCAGGTAAAGCAAGGACTGGGCAAGTAGTCATCAGAATCTTGAACTTCTCAAAGCACTCCTGTGCCTGAGGAGTCCATACAAAAGCCCCCTTCTGAGTCAGATCTGTGAGTGGTGTGGCATGCCGAGAAAAACCACTGACAAACCGGCAGTAGAAGGCACACAATCCAAGATATCCTCTGAGCTAAGTCAAATTCTCCGGAACAGGCCAATCCAGAATAACATGAATCTTATCAAGATCCATGCGTACCCCCTTTGCGCTGATAATGTGTCCCAAATATAACAACTCTGTCATCCCTAATGCACACTTGGACTCCTTGGCGTAGAAGGATTCCCTGTCAAGTATGCCCAAGACGGTATCTAGATGAGCTAAGTGCTCCTCCCAAGATCTGCTATACACCAGAATGTCGTCAAAGAACACCAAAACATATCTCCTCAACTAAGAATGGAAGACTCGGTTCATTGTAGACTGGAAAGTAGCTGGCGCATTGGTTAAACCAAATCGCGTAACCAAGAACTCAAAATGCCCACAATGACATCTAAATGCAGTCTTCTCAATATCTTGTTCCCTGACCCTAATCTGGTGGTAACCCGACCTCAGATCAATCTTGGAGAAATAGTGTGCTCCATGTAACTCATCTATAAGCTCATCTATAAGCTCATCTATGCGAGGAATCAGATACCTATTCTTAATTGTTCTTTTGTTCAAGACCCAGTAATCAATGCACATTTTGAGTGATCCATCCTTTTTTACCAATACAATTGAAGAAGCGAAAGGAGACTTACTCGGCCTTATGTGACCCATAGCTAAAAGTTCTTTGATGGTTTTTTTGATCTCATCTTTTAAACGCTTTGGGTGCTAGTAAGGTGTAATCATAACAGGCTTTGCGCCCTCCTCCAACTCAATAATGTGCTCTATGCCTTGGTCTAGAGGTCTACTAGGTGGTATATCACTAAACACCTTAGTGAACTTAGTTCTGAGCTCCTGTATATCAGGATGATATGCTGGTTTTTGCTGCTCATCTCGAGTAGGCATCATTCTACACTCTGCTGCCCACTCCACCATGTCATGTCTAATCAACCTCTCCATCCATCTAAATGAAATAACCTTCAAGTTGTTGTCCCTTATGGCTTTTAATATATGAGTTTTACCATTAGCCTGAAATTTCATCTCCATATCTCTAAGATTGAGAGTAAACTCTACAATTGCATGAAGCCACTTCATGCCAAGTACTACATCTGTGTCTCCCATGTTAACTACATAAAATTCTGCTTTAAATTCATAGTCGTTTAATCGCATGGACAGATCCGGTATCATCCTCTCACACTTGAGAGTGTAGCCATCAACAACTTTGACCCTTATGCCTTCAAACTCTTGAGTTTGAATACCACATCTTTCCACTAATCGTGCATCTATAAAATTGTGTCACCTGTGTCAAGTAAGGAGATAACTTTTTGCCCTGCTAAAATCCTTCTCATACGAAAAGAACCCTCCTTTTGCATGCTAGAGAAGTAAGCTTCTTCAATACTTGTTTCTCCTTCACCCCCTTCTTCATGTTCTTCACCTTCAAACCCTATGTCCTCATAATCTGCTTGCTGGTCTGCTATGACAGCAGGGTCTTCTCCTTCATAGAACCACTCCATTTGCCTATTTTTGCCCTTAGGCCTTAGAGGACATTCATGTTTATCATCATAAGGACCCTTACAATAGAAATACAACTTTCTTCTCCTCAAATCATTAAGTGTTTCCCTATCCAAAGGTGCTGCAGATTTCTTCTTTTGGTCAAAATCCATTGGTTTCTTGGAAGCTGATTTGTTATCACTAGATGAAGTAGATGGCTTGGAATTGAACTTGTTGCGAGGGGCTGATAGTTCCATACTTCGAGCTTTCCTCATGGCCTCTTGCAACGTAGGAGGATCAAATGCCTTGATCCAACCTCTCATAGGCTCATATAACCCCTCAATAAATAAAAAGACAAGTCTTTTCTCTAAAACACGTGTCACCATGACTAAGAGTTTCTGAAATTCACTTATGTAGGATTCCAAACTGCCCAGTTGCCTAAGCTGTGCAAGATCTCTAAAGTACATTTCGGGATCCTTTTTATCAAATCTCTCAACCAATCTGTCAACAAATTCCTGATATGTAGTGATAAGATCATGTTGCAAGGTCACCATCCCATGATGCCACCACTCATAGGCAACCCCATCTAAAT
Organism: Cunninghamia lanceolata; assembly: GCA_027924645.1. Lineage (NCBI taxonomy): Eukaryota > Viridiplantae > Streptophyta > Pinopsida > Cupressales > Cupressaceae > Cunninghamia > Cunninghamia lanceolata. The sequence goes on from BSBN01000030.1 coordinate 2,703,298, forward strand.
GAAATGCTGCAAACCTAATGGCATCTTCTTCTGACATAGGGCATAGTGTCAAGTATGTATCCAGCTTACTAATCCATGATCTAGCTGACACCTTACCGCTGCAATCAAAAGGTGGAAGCGAAAGCTTGTTGGTTGCATGTTTAAGATCACTATTTTGGTGCCTTGGCCTCTTATCATACCTAGGCCTGCTATGCTCTCTCTTTTGGCTCATATACCGGTCAAAAGTCAAGTGTTCTTTCACTTGTGGAGGCAATGAGTCCCACTCATCATGCATCACCATAATATTATCAGCAAATACTCCTTCCTCTTCCTCCTCTGGTTCATCTCTCACAAATGTGGGACGTGTAGGTCTCTCAAAGGTGTGGGTAGGTGATCTTCTTGCTCTAGGTGCACTAGCAGCACTTGCATGCTCCTCTCGATCATGATTGTGCCCTCTAGGAGGTATAAAAAGCTGTTGTATAGACGTTGCAATCTGTTGTAACATATTCACTACCTCTTGTTGCCCTGCACGGAGACCCCTTAGAAGGTCTCTGGCTTCATTTTCCTCAGTCCCCCCTCCATTTCTAGGAGGACTGGCCCCTCTCCTGTCACTCATAGTACCTGTAATACTGTTACTATTATTGGATTGTGATATGCTACTCCCTGAACTAGACCTGTGAATGCCTAATATGCCAGATGCCGTATGCCCTTCTGGAACAACTGGTGGTCTCCAATGACCTGTACCCCTAGTGTAAAAATAATCTTTCCTATTCATGAAATACAAATTTTCCACAGGTTGGCAGGCAACTTGGCTCTGATACCACTGTAGTAGCCCTGATGGTTCTACTATTGAAAACTGAGGGTTTTGATGAAGCAATTTCTTTGGGTTTTTGTTTGTTTTTGCTTTTTTTGTATTTTGATAATATATGACAAGAAATAAAAAATACTACCAATGAAAACTCAAACTGAAACTAGAATGCAAATATAAGAGTTGGGAATGATTTATTTGCTTATAAGAAATATTTGCAAACACCAATTTTGCACATGCATACCCGGAAAAGAGCAGATGAAGACATTATTAAAATCTGGAATTTATTTGCAGCAATGTAAGAGCCTGTGAAAATGTTTGATCTGCCTGCATGAAGAGTTTCTCCCACACAAAATTGAAACTTATTGCTTTGATTCCCCTTGGCATCCACAATGGAGGTGAATTCAGCTCATAAAAGGAAGGCATTTCTCCCTAGAAAGATCATGCCCAGCTGAAAGGGTACGACCGCTAAAGTACAACAGTACGGCCTCCAAAACTGTGTACCAATATCAATAAATGCAGCCACAATGATTAATGGTTTCACAATGATTTTTTTTTAGGTTCAAACCCTTATTGATTTCTTTGAAAAACTTCACCAATCTGCACAATTAGAACCTCTGTATGAAGCTCTCCTGAATGCTATCTTCAATGGATATTCCACCATCTTAGAATAGCTGCAACACTGAAGAATTTTCGCTCCCCAATGGCTGATATATCTACAACCCTTGATCTCACACAAATCCCAAAGCTCTCCACAAATTTCACAAAGTCGAATGTTCATAATGATGAGATTGATTTGTCTTTTGGGAGTTTATATACCCCTCTTTAATATGCATGACTCCCCATGTTGCTTTTCACATTTAAATAACATTTAATTATTTGCTTTTGTGTTGACTTAGGATAAAGCATTAAGTTAGGCGTGCTTTTTTCAATGAGATATTTAATACTCATTAATGATGGGTCATGGCCCCATTCATTAAATAACTTAATATTTCAACTTTATAATAAAAGATCATTAATAAAGTACCTTTATTAATGATATAATAACTAAGTTACCGGTTCGGGTTCGGGTTCAGGTTCGCGAGTTCGGTCAAATTTTTTTTTGGGTGTGGGTTCATTTTGGGTTTGTCCATACAAAAACATATAAAAATCAGAAATATATTCATATTTGCAGCAATAATTAAGTTTAGAATACCATAGCATCATGAATATGATCTTATAATAAACAAAACCACACTAGTATTAGAAATTAAAAACACTACAATGTCAATTAGTCAAACACGAATGTTGAATGTCATGATATAAATAGTTATTACAATTCAAAAATCAAATTATAATGCCAAATGTCAACAATCAGCCAATGCCATCACTAATTAGGCATCACTGTCATATGGGTCTTCAAAAATATCATCGCCACAATCCATATGAGCATCAGCAGGTATTGGTATATTAGTAGAACCACAAAAAGTGGCACTCACACTAGCAGTGGCACTCTCATGCCCACTACCAAGCTCAACATCAACATCAGCTTCAAGTGTGGCAAGGTGGGAAATGGTAGCATCTGGGTCGATATCCCACTTCCTTGAGTCCCCTTCATTGTAGTCCTTGTTTTTGTGTTTTGTGTAAGGAGGCGCAAGTTGGAATGCACATACACTAAGTCCTCTGCGTTTTTTGAGTGCAGCCTATTACGCTTTACTGAGTGGATGAAGGAGTACGTGCTCCAATTCCTCTCAGAAGCTGATGAACTAGCAACCTATTAATACAAGACAACATTAGACAGTTAGAGTTATGAATTAGAAATTTCAAATTTAGAAATGAAACTTAAAAATCTAAAAGATAATAGAACCTACATGTGCTAAAGTTTTTATTGCAAGAGGTTGTAGGTGTGTGAATGATTGGCCATGGAAGTACCACCACATATGAGCATCAACCTTATATTTGTCAACAAGAGCATCAGCACCCATTTCCGTGGAGCTTACAAAATGCATGAACTCGGCTCTAACTGCTTCTCGTATGTCAGGATCAACAAAGAGTCTACGAAATGCTGCCTTGTACCCCCAACTGACTTCAGCATCTCTATATGGGGCAACCCTTGTTCCCACAGAAAGGAGCTAAGTACTATATAATTGGGACTTAGTGCAAAGGCAAGCAGATGCAATAGGGTTGTCATTTTGTTCCATCTCTCTTCAATAATTTGGTGTATTTGGTTGAAGAAAGTTTCTCTAGGATCTCACCCATGTTCATTTATGATGGCTTTCATCTTCTCAATCATTGAGTCAATGCCATCATATACCTCTCCCAAACAAGGCCTATCCATGTCAGTATAACGGATCATACTCAATATGGGCTCGGTAAAACTGAGGAGATACTCAACACGATCCCACCAATGGTCATCTAGGATTAGTTGCTTAATTTTTGTTGCCCTTTTAGTGCTAGATTGCCTCCATATGGACCAATTTTGGCTGGTGACCATGCTAGAGAGTGCCTCTTTAACCTTCACAAGCCGTCTTAAGACAATTGTTGGAGGCAAAACGGGTCTCAGCAACCTATAAAAATCAAAATAAAAAAAATAGAAAATAAGGCTCCTTAAAAAATAAATTTACAAAACTCAAAACATAAACTTAAGAAAAAATAAAAATTGCTTGAAGCTTCACTTACCTTTAGCAACTCCAATCTTGAGAATGATCTGAAAATGCCTTGTGACATATGGTGGTTGGTGACAAACATCTGGATGTCTTCTGCCTCACTATACACCTGTTTGATCCAATCAATTTTTTTGCCAATTTTTTGTAGCATAAGGTTGAGGGAGTGGACCGCACAAGGTGTCCAAAAAATGTAACGCTCCTCAACCAATAAACCAGCTGCTCTACAATTTTTTGCATTGTCTGTTACCACTTGAACCACGTTTCGAGGCCCCACTTCCTCAATGGCTTGACAAAGAATATTAGCAATAAATGGACCATCCTTCACCTCCCCTTCACAATCGACTGCTTTCAAAAACATAGCCCCTTTAGGGCACATTGCAATAACATTGATCAATGGCCGATTTTTTGAATCTTTCCATCTGTCAGAAACAATGGATAAACCTGTCTCAGCCCAAGATTCCCTTATGGGCTTCAATTTATCCTCTACAAACTTCACTTCCTTTTCCAATAAGGTGGTGCGCACCTTCTCAAAACCTGGGCCCCTGTACCCTTTTGGAGCATCATTAATTGCTTTCACCATTTATTTCCAATACGGTGAGCAAACAACATTGAAAGCTAAGCCATTCGCATAGAGACATCTTGCAATTTGTTGATCAATAACCTCACGAGACTCATTGTGAAATGCCATTTCCAATGGTCCCTTTGATCTCTTGCGTGCTACAGGTTCTTCAACTATGGGCAAAAATGGGTGGCTCTCTACATGTTCCCATTGAAATTCTGATGGTGATGCTGATTGAGGGGGCTTCATTCCTCAAGAACCTCTCTTTAGCAAAGGGTGACTTAGTTTACAACCTGATGCTTCCTCTACTTTTTTCTTGCTCTTGGATATATGCAAGGACTTGAGCTTGTGGGATGGGTGCACCATTTTTTCCAGGGCAAGATTTGATGCCCAACCTGGGTATGTTACACAAATGGGCTTTCACCCGACTGAAAGAGCTTCTATATTGAACCCCACAAGTTACAACCATTGCACATCCATATATAACCTCCACCGCCTGGAAGTGATTCTAACATTTTAACATATTTCCAAAGAGGTGAATTTGGATCTATTTTAAAGTTGGATTTCTCTGAGGAGGTTGAACCACTTGCCATTGTAATCCCTATGCCAAAAAATTTTAAAAATCAATAAACAACACATTCCATGAATTCAAAGTTCCAAACAAATGAAATTGAAAACAAAAAAAAAAAAATTAAAACCTAGTTGAGTTTACAAGCTTTACACATGCCATTGATTCATAGTAGATAGAAGAATTTAGAAAAAAGAACAAAAAATATTCAAAACAAAACAAAAATGTAAAAAAAAAAAACCAACCTTTTTTGCAAAATCTGCCTCTACAATCCCCTTTGTAGCAAACGAGCTATTGCACACCCGTAGGAATAACAAAACAATCGCTTTAGATCCTTCACCAATCGATCTTCAATTCTATAGATTTGATGGCAAGAAGAAAAAATAGCTCAGCTCAATATGGAAGAGTTTTGTTTTTTCATTTGGAAAGAGGAAAATAGACTGTTTTTGGTCTTTAAATTGTTTCCACATTATGCTTTTAGGGTTGGAGAAGTGTCAAATAAAAAAAAATTTTAAAAAGTCAAAATTTATTGAAAAAACTAAAAAAAACATGTCTTTTTTGCGTTCTGTCTGGGTTTGACCCGGGTTCTGTCTAGGTTCGCTCGAGTTCGTCCCGGACGAACCCACAGTCAAATGGAGGGACCCTAGGCATATCCCCGGCCGAACTGGACCCGGGCCAGGACCCAGGCCGCACCGAACCAGGACCTAGGGATTTTCCTTGCAGAACCAGTAACATAGTATAATAATGATACAATAATCAAATGCAGTCAACTCACCTAACCAACTAAAAACCAAGGTGTCCATTGCAAAACCAATATGACTAGGTGCCCTGCCAAGAATAGTAACCCTAGAAATATGACTTACTAAGTCTCTCAAAAAGAGCCAAATAACATGTGCAGAGGCCAAAACCTAAATCCAAGACAAACACTGGAGAGTAGGAATGTCCCATCTGATCAGGAAACAGCTAACAACAGACCCTCAAATCAGATATGCTAGCCCGTGAGGGTCAAATGATGAGCTAACCCCTCAACATCTGATACTGACTAAGGAGGGGACATTACATATTTTAATATTATTATATATGTTTATATAAATATGACTAAATATCACATTTTACGAAAACGACTTCGTCGTCTTTATTATGATGTTTAAATCTTTAATTTAAGCAATGCCTTAATATTGGGACATGACAGTGATCCATGAGAAAGCATTTGATAAATAAGAAATAATATTTAAAATCATTCAAACCTCTTTCTTGTCTTGGGCAGCGATCCACATTGGCAAATAAAACAATAAAATAGCACCTCCTTGTGGGTTGATCCAATCCTTGGGCGAATAACATCCATACGATGTAAAACTTCTCCTTGGCGTTGGCACACACTTCCATGAAAATTGCCTTTCCTTAGGCGTGAACACTTGACCCAATAAAACAATTTGAAATCACCTTTTCTTTTGGACGTTGGCACAAAACCCAATCAACAAATCAAACTTTTTTTATTATTTTATTTCCTCTTTCCTTGGCGTGGGCTCTTGATCCAATGGAATCAATATTTTATTATTTTATTTGAAACCTCCTCATAGACGCTGGCACATGATCCAATAAATCAAAGCAATATTTTATCCATTTATCTCTCCTCCAAAGGTGGCGTGACAATCCTCTAGGTGGCATTAAAAAATATAGATGAAATATATCTTTGAAAATGCAATTAAAGATTGACATTTTCATCTAGAGAAGGAACTTCCATTCCATCTACTAGTGAAGATAGCACAAGTGAGTTTGATAATCAATGTACAAGTGAGTTTGATGGTGAAATCACATGTCTTGTTCAAAAGACGGAAGGGCATATTGAAGAAATTCAAAAGGAGATAAAGAACATTCAAATGATTACAAGTAAAGATCAAAGTGTGGATTTGTCAAGCGAAAAAGAAAATGATTCAAGTGCATCACAAGAAGAAGAATTCCTTGCTGAATATCCATTCATGTTACTAGGAGAAATTATTGAGAATGAATTGCAAGAGGTTTCAAGAGTCTTTGAAGAGGAAGGTGATCATAGAGATATGTTGCAAGTCATCATCAATAAGCCTAAAAATGAAGAGCAATTCAAAGGGGAGCTCGACGCTCTCATGGATGAAGTACAACAGGAATTACAGCCAAAGTCATCAAAAGAAGAACAAGTTGAAGAAATGGAAGTCAAATATACAAAGCAATTTGAGTTGGTGCTAGGCCCGTTGCTGAAAATCCAAGAGGAATTAATAGGTGAAATGTTCCATGTTTTTGAAATTCAATTATTTTCACCTTTTCATTTTGATATGCCCACTATTGAGTATAATGTTGATTTGCATATTGCAGATGCAAGTGGGATGATTCATCACCAACTTTGACCTTTGGACATATTGGTAGGCGACGAGCATGAATTTTCACTTCTGAACGAAGACCACCAAGTTGTACCTCTCCTTGCTTCTAGTTATGAAGATTGCAAATTTAATGATTATGAGTTTCCAGATGACTTTGAAGATTATGAATTTGATTATGGAAACTTAGGAAGGACGACTTGCATTTGGATTAACCATGGTCCTTTTGAATTGCCACAGCTTATAATTTTAGGCAAATTTTTTTCTGAATTCGAAGATTGTATTGTGAGAGAACATTTTTCCGAGTTCAAAGATAAGTTTGCCAAATTGAGGACCATTACTTGCAAGCTGTTTGTTGTACCCAATCAAAACTTTTTGCTTCATCAAGGCATTTTGAGGAAGTCTAGAAAACTTTCCGTCAAAAATGTCAAAAAGTCGAAATTTCTAAAAATAGAAATTTCTATTTTTAGAAAGTTTCTAAAAATAGACATCAATTTAGGTTTCTGGGTTTCTTGAGATACGGATGCTGGCAAAATTTTCTAAAAATAGAATCTCTGATTCAAGTGTTGTGCCTGCTTCTGATTGGTTGATTTTGCTTCACAATCAAGGTGGTCCAGACGGAATCTGCAAAAGGTAAAGTTTTTTCTACTGAGTCAATTCTACTTCTTCAGATGGTGAAGCATGAGCTTCAAAGTCATCAATGGAGGAAGTTCATCTGCCAGAGCTCATTTTCAAGTCTTCCGGGCTGTTCAACTAATGCAGAACTGACGAACAATCATCGATTTGACGAAGAACGGGAAACGGAGTAGGATGGATCCGGAATGAGGAAGAAAAGTTAAAAATCCTAAAATTTGACTAAGGCACAAAAATCCAAGTGCCCCTGGAGGCTAGGGGTGCCCAACTTTTCATGCCTTCGATTTTTTTCGCATTTTTCAAGAAAATGCTAGAAATACCTCTATCGGTCAATTCTGGGGTCGACAAAAGTAGTCATTTTCATCAACAGGCCCTAAAAAGCTGGAATCCACGTCAGATGTACCTAGGCTATCCAGTCCATTCATCATTCAGTGGTAGTTGACTGGTGAAACCTTGAAATCAGTGACATGAAGTAGCTGTTGGCACGCAAAACGGAGCAAATTGCAAACAAAGGTTGGAAATCATAAATTTGGCTAAAGCATAAAAAACCAAGTGCCCCTGGAGGCTAGGGGCGCCCAACTTTTCATGCCTTAGAATTTTTTACGTGTTTTTCAAGAAATGTCAAAAAGCCTCCGTCAACCTATTTCCGGGTGGTCAAACTCAATCGAAAGCTTAAAAATGATGGGATTTCATCTCAGCCTCAAGTATGTTCAGACAGCTCAATGCACCTCCCGTCCTGCTTTACAAGTCATCCGAACGACAAAAAATGATGATCAAATAGGACCTGTTGGAATGGAAATTGAGGAATGCAATGAAAAATTGAAAATATCAAAAAATTTCTAAGGCACAAAAACACAGGTGCCCCTGGGGGCCAGGGGCGCCCATCTTTTCATGCCTTAGTCATTTTTCCAAGTTTTCACGGAAAACGACAAAAACTCCGCCGTCACCTCGATCAGATTCACAAGAAATCAGTTTGACGCATTCTCCGGGGCAGACAGAGGATACAATCAATTCAATTTTCATCAGGCTTGCTTGTTTGCCAGATCATCAGACTCAATTTTACTTCGGTAGGCAGAAATCGACAGCCAAATAGGGGTCTTCAGTCACCAGAACGCTCATGCAAATCAAAAATTTGAAAAAGTTGAAATTTTACAAAAAAATTGGCTAAGGCACAAAAAACCAGGTGCCCTTGGAGGCTAGGGGCGCCCAAGTTTTCATGCCTTAGAATATTTTCATGTTTGACAGTGTTTTCTCGCAGCCGCTTCCAAAACTTCATCCGGCAACAGGTTGCAGAGGTTAGATTTGCAGTTGATTGTCGTCGGATCATCAGTCCAAGGTTGGGGATGGAATCACGGTTGATAAATCTTCAAGGTGCCATGGTTTGTCAGCTTTTTCAGTCAACAACAACAATTTGCCGTCTTGTTGAAATCAGGGACAGGTCATATAGGAGTCAAAACGAGTGTAAAAGTGTCGAAACGAAAGAAAAATTGGCTAACACTTTTGCAACTTCGCGTCTTTGATGATATTATCAAAAAAGATATTTTTCATCATCTCACACATGAAGCCATAGGCAGCTATAAAATAGGGATTCTTCCTATTCGAAGACATCCACTTGGATTTGTGCTTTAGAAGATGCTTTCTTCATGGATAAGATTGAAGCTTTATTCTTTCACAAAGAAAGTTGCTTTTATGCCCTAAAGTTCTATAAAGACAAGGTTGTGGCCTCTTTTATTTAATTATTTTTTGCAGGTTGCATCCAGAAAGAAGATTTTTATTTTTTTTCCACAAAGATTCAAAGGCTCAAACGAAGTGCTTTTTCAGCATTCTTCATAGTTTCGGGATGAGGAAGCAAGGAGGCACGCTTTTTCAGGGTCCTTTTTTCTAGGGGATCGTTTTTTAGAAACAGGACCGAAGCTTTTTCAATTTTTATCGAGATGGGTCCATTCAAAATTTCATCCTCTTGAAGATTGGAAAATTTTGTTTTTTTGGGAATCTGCTTTTTTGCTACTTTTTCAGGAAATCCTCCGCTTTTTCAAAATCCGACAATCTAGGTTGCTTCAAAACGGGACTGTCTACAAAACCCATGTGCTAACTTTTTCTCTCGAAATCTGCTTTTTAGAAGATATTATTTCCAAAAATACCAGTGGATGACATCACCAATGGGACAACAATGAAGATGAGGATGTGACTCAAAATAAAGTAACTTTAAATCAGATGCTTTTTGTTTTAAAACATTTGCTTTCATCCAAAGCTTATCCATCCTTAAAATAGGAAAAAATCACTTTGTAATAGTTGGAGCTTTCTTTGCTTTAAAGCAGATTGTTTTAAAACGTTTGTTAGTTGTAATCTTTGTCTTAGAATAGAAATAAAGCTTGCGAGTTGGCAAGTTAGTTAGGTTAAATCAAGGAGATTTTAGGGTTCCCTACTCCTTTGATTTAATATAAATAAGGGCAGCCTTGCCTATTGTAAGTAATGGTAATTGTGATAGCAAATTTGTTGTGCCTATTCTAGCCTACAGAACTTGTTAGTCCAAGTGTTCGTTCACTCTGTGTTATCTGTTCTCCAGTGTTTGATCGCTTATTGTAGGCCTGCCTTTTGCTACAATATTGCTATCCTAGAGTTGTATCAACTTTATAATATTGAAATAGAAGTCTCGTGTCTGCCTTTTGCTTTGATTTTCTATCTCAGATCATCTCGTTTTGTCATCAGATGTGTAGCTTGTGTAAATTTTATTTCAGTTTTCATCATTAAAGTACAATGGGTCTTATGATGTGAATCTGGGAGAAATTTATTTAAGTTTGTGTGTTACAACAATTCATTCCTTGGCAACTTTTAATCCCTTTGCTCTGAATTTACTTAGGAAATTAAAAGCGTCATTTAGTTTAGGCATAGCTATAGTTAGAAGTTTTAAAAAGGAAAAACCTCTTCTGCAGCGAAATAGAGTTTTATAACCTTGGGCTCGTAGCTGAGAATCAAAAAGAAGATAGGCAAATTTGTTTATTTATCTTTCAAGCGAACATCAGCAAAAAGGGAACTCCCCCTCATAATAGGAGAGCAGTTTATCTGTGCATAGCTGTCCATTTCCAACTCGCATTCCAGAGGTGCGAATTGAAACGCCAACACTATTGTTGCTGTTCATTTTGAGAATCATTCGAGGTCTTGTATATATTTCAGTGTTGTGAGTTGTGTCTGCTCGTACATAGCTTAGAGTAGGTTTGCCATGTTTAGTTGGTTTTAACTTTGTTTGTTTTCCGTAGTTTAGGTTGTTGCTAGCTTAGATTTGTTTTGTGGGTTTTCCCGATTGATGAAATGGGCGTTGTTATCCTTTAAGCACGTTTAGCCCAATTCTTATCGAATGTTAGTTCATTTCTTTGATAATTTTTCATGAAATTCTTTAGAATCCAAAGATGATTTTCTTTAACTTTATCAACAAGCTAGGATTTGTACTTGACTCGGAAAGGAATCGTATATTGTGTCTTGACACTGACATCTTGTGATTATCATGTTTAAAATGCTAAATCTAAATCTAATTATTAACCTCTTAGTTTCCTTTGAGAAACTTTTATCAGATGGATAGATTCATTGTAGACTCCATTGTTAGTGTTTGAATAGCATGTTGCTTGTTCTTGGAAGATAAATCGACTGTTTAGAATGACTTGAAGTATTTTGGGATCTTATACTTTACACACTTAAAAATCTGGAAGTACCTAAGTGAGTCTCTGTGAGCTTACATTAAGTGAAAAATCTATGGTCCACCTTTGCCGCCATCGGAATTCCACACCCAGCTAGCTAAGCTATCAACGTAACCCGTGTCGTCAAAAAGCATGTGTTGCAAGGGTAGTGGTACTGCATTGTACTCTGCCAAAATTCTAGCTTAGTTGAAAATCAAAAAGAAAAGAAAATCACAATCACACACTATAACTCAGATGGACGATCAAGTAATCTCTACCGGGGCTATGGACGCCTGACCGGCAATGGGGCTCTGCTTGAGTGGAATTACGAGACAAACCCGTCGGGGCTATAGATGCTCGCTGGCAGCAGGACAATGTCAAGGTAGTTCATGAGGTGTGTACTAATTACGTAGCTTAATTTAAAGGAACTTAGATGACCTTAGTTGCCGATGGATGGGAATGAATTCAATTGCACACATTGTGGATCTTCGGGATATGAATGGTTGTGCTAAACCTTTGATTTTGACGCTTTGATCAAGTTTTCATGTTTATTTGGCCTAATATGTGGGTGTACGCAGGAATTTTGAAGTTGTGATTTTTGTTTATCTTTGGAACACTTGAGATTTTATATTAATCACTGTTTTGAAAATGATTAACTATGAAGTGTCTTGATCCAATCTATGATTCTTCTTCCCTTTCGAGTGCGTTTCCTAGCAGGTTGATGACTTTAATGGAATTGTTTGAAGTTTTTGGGTCTGGATTGGGTCTTTATCTTTGAAATGTTTAGGAACATTTATTCAAATTGGTGCTAGATGTTGTGATGTAATCACACATCGCCCCATTTCAAATGGGGATCCCCTCTTTTTCCTTGCTTTTGTCTTCGTTTTGCTTTAGGTTTAGGTTTTCTTTGAGCTTGTAGGTTTGGTAGTGTTGTTTTGCCCAAGTCTCGCCAAATTCTTGCTAAGGAGTCTGTATGCTCTCATCCTGATGCAAGTCTTAAAGCCCTTAAATTGACTAAGTCTAGTGTCCTGAAATCCTAAAAACTGACTATGTCTGAAATCTGGTGGATCCTCAAAAATCTAGAATCTGCATGTTAAATCTCATGGATCTGAGACCTATCTCAAACATATACTTAAATGTATTTTTGAAATATACTTGATTTCAGGTACTAAAATTGCCTAAGTATGGGAGAAGTGCACTTGGAGAGGGTCTTTGCATTGTGGAAAACGAACATCATACAAAGGCATAAAAAGTTTGCCCAAGGCACACTTTCAAGGAGACTTTGCATTGTGTATTTTCGACATTTATACATGCCCACTCAAAAAGGCCGCTCATCCTTCTTTTGGCGCATTTACACCTTCACCTTGCATGTGCATTCAATACATAAACACCTAAAACTAGCGCTCATCCTTGGCGCACTTTTTCCATGCTTCTGCATAGAGTGTTTCATACATGTTGACATGAAATTAGCGTGCATCCCCTCTAAGGCACACATTTAAGGGGTCTTTGCATTATGTAAAATTGCATGTTATACATACTCAGGCAAAATCAGCGCCTAGGCACGCATTTAAAGCCCCCTTGCATTGTGCATTGTTAACACTTATACATGCATGTTTGAAACTAGCGCCTAGGTGCACTTGGAGGAATACTTCGCATTGGACAACTTTCAACTCATACATGATCATTAGAAACTAGTGCTCATCCTTGGCGCACTTATACCCCATCCTCGCATTTTGCAAATTCCATCCAATACATACTCATGCAAAATCAGCGCCCCACTTTCTCTAAGGTGCACTTTTGGCATGTGCTTGCACAAACACTTAATACACACACAAGCAAAAAGGCTGCTCATCCTCATTTGGGCACACTTTTGACCCTGCCCTGCATTATGCATTCATACATGCATGTTTAAAATCAGCGCCTAGGCGCACTTGGAGGTGGGTCTTGCACCTTTGTAATTTCAACCTTTATGCATGCATGCTCTAAATCAGCGCTCTTTTACCTTAGGCACACTTCTTCCCATGCCTTGCATTCAATGCACACATGCATGAATTCAGCGCTTTTGTCTATACATGAACACCCAAAATCAGCGCCAAAAGAGCTAGCTATCAAGTCGGCCTAGGACAGGATTAAAAACAGTTTTTTTTAACATTGAAAAGATCATAAAAATCACTAAGGAGGCCGACATAGTAAACCACGTTTGAATGCATATATAAGTAGCATCACTTCATCATTTCAAGCATTCATTTCCAATCAGTTTAAGTGCAGATTGGCGCAGATTTAGAGGGTCTTTGCATTGTGGAGATTTTGAACATTAGACAAGGTTACATGTTTTTAACACTCCAAGGCACATATTTTGAAGGTGCTTGCATTATGAACATTTGAACTATTACCTGACTCCCCATCTCTAGCACTTTTAAGCACTGATCTAGCCTTTGCTTGCATTAGGCACTCCTCCACTGTAGGCTTGCATTGGTGCTGATTTGGCATGACTTTGCATAAAACATTTTATACACATACACATAAACTTGCGCTCATCCTCTTTGGCACACTTTTAGAAGGACCTTGCACTTTGCGTAAATTGAAGTTTATGCAAGCTAGCATGAAATATGCACCTAGGGCGCATTTTCACCTTACCTTTGCATAAGTGCTCAATACATAGACATATGAAATTAGCGCCCCTCTTGTGCTTACATATCAACCTCTGCCTAAAATCTCGCAAATTGTTTGAGTTAACTAATAAATGAGACATGCTAGAAGATTCATAGTTAAATGTTATTAATGATTATCATCTTCACAATGGAAAGTTGTTTCTCTTTTGCAGGAACTGGAGGCAAGAAATGCTTGTTCAAGGAAGATCAAATGTCAAAAGCAATCAAGGGAAGATTTCTTCAACACGAAGAACTCCAATAGCAAGTCCCCTCAACTCAAACAAGGAAGAGAAGGTATCTAGTTTCATCATTAGAGGATGGAGGTCACTTCAAGGAAGGATCCGGGAGAGCCAATCCAAGATGATCAAGTCCCAAGCACTGCACATCATAAAGAAGTCATCAAGATCATCATACTTCTCATAAAGAAAACTTCATTTCCAGAGGAAGGGCATCACTTCACCATGCATGAGAGGAAGTCATCATCCAGAGGTTCATTCCACATTCAAGTTCCAGAGGTCACCTATTTCATGCACCAAACGGAGAGAACATCCAACATGAAATCTACTCCAAGAAGTCATGTACAAAGACATCTTCTACTGCACCATCCAGAGTCGAATCCTACACAAGAACAAGAATACAAGAACATCATGAGATGAGAAATGAGCATAATGATCATGAATCCATAAATTACACTAAGGCATGGAAGACATCAAGAAATTCCAAAATTCCCAAGTTTTCAAGTTCGAGAAGCCAAGTTCCATAGGTAAAAATCCAATAATTTGGGAAAGTATTCCAAGCAATGTGAACACAGAGAAAATCAAACCAGTTTGCTCAAGGAATAATGAGGTGGCATGTGCATGTCACTAGTCAAATCACATTTTGCCACGTCACCCATCCAAGTTCAATGTACATACAATAAGATAAGGTCAAAGAGGGTGCCCAAGTGGAAGATGCTCCAAAGATTCCATTTCAAGCTTATCACATTGAGAAGCGTGCCTTCATTGCCTCTCTTTTGGGCGGTTACGCCTTGTCTCAATCTTGGCCATTGATTCTCAAATCAATACTGGCCATTCATGTAATTTGTGGAGTCTATAAAAGGCTCACTTCTCTCATTTGTGGGGGTGGATAGAGATCAATATAGAAGTAGGAGTAGATGCTGTTAAAATAGGAGTAGATTAGAGGAGACTCTTCGAAATCAATTGAAGAGATACTATGAAATTGTTGTAATCATACATTTCCAAAATCAATACAAGCTCATTGTTGGTTCGCATGGTGATTTTGTGTGGTTATGGGATGTTAGCATGGTTTCTAATTTCTTGGATGTGATGGAGAACTCTGAGCAATCTTTTTTCGATACTTTTCTTTATCATTGTGCCACACCCTTTTGCATTCTTCAATTGAAACAACTAAGTTTTCCCTCCATATTGGTATTGAAAAACACTTCTCAATATCATTTGGCCTCAGGCTACAGAGCACCGGTCCATCTGTTGATTGGATTTCTCTTGTGACTGAATTGTAATGCTTCATACAAGCAATTACGAATTCGATACTTTGCACAATGATGGGGAACGAAGCCACTGCAAGCAACCTGGAGTGATTCAAATTCCCGATAGCTGTATTTCCTGCATCTTCCAAAGGATGTAAATTGAACACTAGAAGCACCTTATGCAAATCCGTCTCGAAAGTTCTTAGGTAATCGTGAACCAACGCCGTTTTAGGCTTGATCTCTATCGGAGAGTACTACATACTGAAAGACGTGAAGAATGACTGTGAACACGCCTATGTCGGAAAAAACTTTGACAAAAGGCCAAAAATTACTTGTTGATTTCTTCTAAAAAGCAGAATGTGAGCGAAAAAGCTAGCACATGGGTTTTGTAGACAATTTCGTTTCGAAGCAACCCAGATCGTTGAATTTTGAAAAAGCTGAGGATTTCTCAAAAAAATAGATTCTCGGAAAAATAAAATTTCCCAATATTCAAGAGGATGAAATTCTGGATGGACCCATCTTGATGAAAATTGAAAAAGCTTCGGCCCTATTTTTCAAAAACGATCCCCTAGAAAAAAGGACCTCGAAAAAGCATGCCTCCTTGCTTCCTCATCCCGAAACTATGAAGAACGCTGAAAAAGCACTTCGTTTGAGCCTTTGAATCTTCGTGGAAAGAAAATAAAAATCTTGCTCCTCTGGATGCAACCTGCAAAAGTAATGAATAAAAGAGGCCAAAAGCTTGTCTTTATAGAACTTTAGGGCAAAAAAGTAGCTTTCTTTGTGAAAGAATAAAGCTTCAATCTTATCCATGAAGAAAGTATCTTTTAAAGCACAAATCCAAGTAGATATCTTCGAATAGGAAGAATTCCTATTTTATAGCTGCCTATGGCTTCATGTGTGAGATGATTAAATATATCTTCTTTGATGATGTCATCAAACATGCGAGGTTGCAAAAGTGTCAGCCAATTTTTCTTTTGTTTTGAAACTTTTGCACTCGTTCTAACTCCAATATGGCCTGCCTCTGTCTTCAACAAGATGCAAACTGTCACCATTAACTGAAAAAGCTGATTGATCATGGCACCTTGAAGATTTATCAACCCTAATTTCGTCCTTAGCCTCGAACCGATGATCTGACGATGTCTGATTGCTAATCTGACTTCTGAAACTTGTCACCGGACGAAGTTTTGGAAGCGGTTGTCGAGAGAACACTACCAAAGATGAAAAATTTCTAACACTTGAAAAACTGGGTGCCCCTAGCCTCCAGGGGTGCTTGGTTTTTTGTGCCTTAGCCTTTTTTTGTGAAATTTCAACTTTTCAAACTTTTTCTCCTATGCACATTCCGATGACCGTTGGACCCAATTTGGATCTCGAATTTTGCCTTTCGGAGCAAAACTGAGACTGATGGTTAGGTAGACAGCCAAGCCTGATGAAAAATGAATTGATTGTACCTTTTGACTGCCTTGGAAACTGGGCCAAACTGGTTTTCTACGGATCTGAATGGGCTAACGGAGGAAAATTTATCGTTTTTCGGAAAAACATGGAAAAATGGTTAAGTCTGGAAAACATGGGCGCCCCTAGCCTCTAGGGGTGCCTGGCATTTCATGCCTTACAAAATTTTTGATGTTTTTCAATTTTGTTTGCATTTCTCTGTTTTGCGTGCCACAGGTACCGTTCGATCTTCATTTCTGGTCGTCCAGCTGACTGCTAAAGCAAGATGGGAGGTGATCTGAGTAGCTTGAACATACCTAAGATGAAATCCCAGCTTTTTTGAGCTTTTTGACTAATTTTGACTAAATTTGACCACCTGGAAGCAAGGCGACGAGAGCTTTTTGACATTTCTCGAAAAACGTGGAAAAAATTTTAAGTCTAAAAAAGATGGGTGCCCCCAGCCTCCAAGAGCGCCTAAAATTTTGTGCCTTAGAAAATTTTATGATTTTCAACTTCTGTTTGCAATTTGCCTCGTTTCCTGTGTCGGTAGCTACTATCCGTCACTGATTTCGACGATTCGTCAGACAACTGCCACTGGATGAGGAATGAATTGGATAGCTTGGGTATATCTAACGTGCCTCCCAGCTTTTCAGGATCTGTTGACCAAAATGACTACTTTTATCAACTTGGGAACTGATTGACAGACATTTTCGCATTTTCTAAAAAACACGAAGAAAAAACTAAGTTTGCTAAAGTTGGGCGCCCCCAGCCTCCAAGGGCACTTGGAAATCCATGCCTCAACCATTTTCGAAGATTTTTAACTTTTCTACACTTTCTAGATTCACCGTGCTCCATTTCCCATTCTTTGTTCGTCGACGATTGCTTGACAGTTCTGCGTTGTCTGTACAACCCAGAAAACTTGAAACTGATCTTTGGCAGATGAAAATCCTTCATTGATGGCTTCGGGGCTCGTGCTTCGCCAACTGAAAAAGAAGAATTGACCCAGTAGAGAAAACTCGACCTTTTGCAAATTTCGTCTGGACCACCTTGATCGTGAAGCAAAACTAGTCAATCAGAATCAGGTACGACACCTGAATCAGAGATTCTATTTTTAGAAAAATTTTCCAGCATCCCTATCTCAAGAAACCCAGAAAACCTAATTTGACATCTATTTTTAGAAATTGACTTTTGACGAAAATTTTTCTAGACTTTCACAAAATGCCTTAATGAAGCAAAAATTTTGATTGGGTACAACAATATTCACTGTAGAACCCTAATGACTCCTTCACGCCCACGAATGAGTGAATAAATTGAGCTCAAACACCATAATTTGACCCTCAAGATGGTACGTTTGCTCTAGAGAAAGTACGGCCAGCTAGGATCAAGTTCAAACTCCTCACAAACAGTAAAAACTAAATCAGATCTGCAACTGCACCATTGTTCACCTCTGTTCACAACAAATCTGCAAAGGATATGTCAAGCAAGTCCTCAAACCCTCACCAAAATAAATTCCATTGAAGCACAAATACAAACACTAGATGTATTTGCCTCAATAGCACCTTGGATGGATGGTATTGCACACCTGCGTAATGTTGTCATTGTAGGAAGTTTTCATTTCCAATAGCCCTTGGGTTCGAATCCCTTCAAAACCCTCCAAAACTCTTGCAGAGCAAAACCCAAGCAAATATCAATATCAACGCATCAACAAATGAGGCTCTTTTTTCATCTTTTATTTCCCCAAGAGGGGCCGATGCCTTTTGGGAGGGAAATACTTTATTTTAAATCACTTTATAATCCCCTAAGGTGGGCGCCCAACTTCACTTAAGTGACTTTTAATATTACTTCATTTATATCACTTAACTTTAATATTTTCCAAAGTCCACATTAAATAATTTTATTAATCTTTGGGCTTTAAAACGAAAGCCCAAATGTACTTGGATTCCAGTGTTCTATAAACCATTGGAAAGGTTTGCCAAGACGCAATAACTCCAACACTGAAAATCCCAAAACGGCACAAACCCTAATTTGCTAAATATAGCAAGTCTGAGCCCAAAGCACACAAACCATCTTAAGAAAGTGCATACTAAAGACCAAACTGAACCCAAGCCAACATCCATTCAAACTGATCAACTCATCCAAGTCACTGCCAACCATGGTTCCCTAACCAGGCTAGTTAGTCTACAGGAACTCGATAATAGACTAACCCTGACTAGAGAAAGGGGACATTACACTTCCTTAGCTCTGGGAGCTCTGTATTGTTCAAAGGCCAAATCTACGAATGATGGAGCATCGTAGCCATATAAGGCCCTGAAAGGTGACATGTCAATTGACATGTGATAGGTGGTATTGTAACAATACTCACCCAAGTGCAACCACTTGATCCAAGCACATTGTTGCCCTGCAACATAGTTGTGAAGGTAACCCTCAACGCATTTGTTCACAACTTCTGTCTGTCCATCTGTCTACAGGTGATAACTTGTGCTCAGTGTCAACTCCATTCCAACTAATCAGAACAAGTCCTGCCAAAATATACTGAGAAACCTGCTGTCCTGACCACTGACAATGGTCTTAAGGAGTCCATACAAATGAAACACCTTTCTGAAAAAAAACTCTGCAAGTTGAAGTGCTGAATAATTTGTCGGAATTGCAAAGAAGTGTGCATACTTTGTCAACTTGTCAACCACTACAAAAATGCAATCCCTTCCTTGGACCCTTGGTAGGCCAGTGATGAAATCCATTGAAATGCCTTCCCACCTTTGTTCTGGAATGGCCAATGGTTGATACAAGCCTGCTGGAAAAGTATTCTATGTTTTGTTTTGTTGACAAATCATACATTCTCTGGCATGCTGCATGACATCATCTTTGAGTCCCTTCAATGAAAATCTCACCTGCTTGTAGGTTTTGAAGAAACCTGGATGTCTTGCGAGTGGGGCATCATGCATAGTGTAATGTCCCCCATCTAGCCCATTGGATCAGTGGACAGAGATTAGCCTATGACTAGACTCCCATAGGCTAATGGAGATGTTTAGGGGTCATTTCAGGAGACTTACTATTTATAGTAAGTCAGGTGTCGGGCACTTGCCATTTTTAGCAGGGCAGCTGCAGAGGTCCTTTGCACAATATTCATGGTCTCGATGTGACTAGAGCTCAAAACGATATAATATAAGTCAAATTAAATATTTCACTTATATTACTTTATGAGATCTCAAAAGTGACTTTAAGTTATAAAGTGAAGTCATTTTATAAAGTCATGTTATGACTAAAAGTTGTTTTCCTAGGGATGGGCGCCCCTCATGGAGTGATAAGAGGTTGAGATATAATTTATAACAATTAAAAATTATTCCCTCTTGTGCGTTGGGAAAAGAGGCAAACAAAAGGACCAAAAAGAACTTCATTTGTCATGCGAAGAATATTGGATTTTGCTCTCTTTGGAGATTATTGTGCTTTGGCATTTTGGAGCTTGGCTCTAGGATTTCAGTTGGCTGTGTTGGGACGAAAACCCCGGCATTGGTCCCTTTCCTCATGCATGAGAGATCGTATTAGAAGAGGATTTGAGAAGGCTTCACACAGAGGCTTCATTTGTGCATTCAGGGAGTCCATTTTGGTGGTTATCCGAGCAAGAAATGAAGACATTCAGAGGAGATAGATATTGCAGCTCATAGAATAGTTTTTAAGGACAGAAATAAGTATTCTTGAAGGGGTTTATTGTTGTGGCAGTGTCATTTCATGCTGGCCGTACCTCCCAGGCAGGTCATACAGCTCTAGGGGGCCATACCTTGCAGTATTGAGAATATTGAGAGTTTGGAGTTGGTTTTTGTTGTTCTTCCTTAGTGTTGGAGGTGGATATATGACTGCAGACAGGTCTGGGTGAATTTGGGGAAGATTTCTGGTCATTGGTTGCTGACTCCATACTTCTAGCAGGTCGTACCATCAAGGACAAATCATGGGTCTTCTTGGTTGCTATTCTATCACTGTTTGGCGGCGTTTATCACTCCAAATCTTGGATGTTTGAGTTGTGTTTATTGCTGCAACTGATTGTAATACAATATTCCCTCATTTCTCGGAGTTGTGAGCAATTTTCTATGGTCTTGTTGCTGGTCTGGCTACAGCTCCCAGATGAAGTTGTAAATCTTGATTTGGGTATGTTACCATAATTCATATCTTGGCTAAATACAATCTGGGTCGTTATTTTGTTGATATCAATTTTTAGATGGGTGTTCGATATATTGTTTATATTCTATGTATTTCGTGCAATATCAATAAATGCAAAAACATGCAATAAAAACCGAAACCCAAAACCATCCGAAAAACACAAAAACACATACAAAGCAAACATATACTAGGGGTGTATGTTTCACATAGCCCTCAAAATTTTCTCCTTCAATTTCAATTCAGGAACCAAATAGATCCTATCCTTGTAGTAGTGTGATATCCTGATGTTAAGGCATTGTTTAAATTAAAGATTTAAACGTTATAATAAAACGGTGAAGTTGCTCGTGTTCCTTCCATAGTAAATTTGAATAATAGAATGCTTTTGGTAATTATTGTATGTGTAAATAATACTAAATACTATTATTATATAAATGTTTTTAATATAATCAAAATATAATATATTTATTTTAAGAATATATTATTATATTTATAAATAACAAATGTAAATATATATATATATATATATATATCACTATAAATATTAATTATTTAAATATTATTATAATTATAATTATCATAATATAAAATAAATATAATTACAATTATAAGAGACCAATTAAATGATTGAATAAGGCAAAAGCTAAAGTTAAAACTTAAGTAATTTAAGATTAAAGTGTTGAAGATGCCGACTCTCATATGGAAAGAATTTAAATAAAGACAAGTCATCATATATGAGAATTCCGAATAACAAATTAAGAATAGTGAATAATATAAAGAAAGTAATTTGCATTGACTAAGACAAAAGTAATAATTAAATAGACCGAATCTTCTATATGACATATAAGACAACTTTGTCTTTTTAAAAAAAATTAATTTATTAACAAAGTGATGTCTTATTACTATAATGTTTGACCAAGAGCAGCGATCAAACAACAAGACAACAATTAGGCAGCAAGTATATCAGTGATCATATAAGGAATCGAGTAATTATATTTTGAAGGCACCGATTAATATAAAAAGAGCAGCGAATATAATTGAAGGGGTAACAACTCATTATGTGAAGGTATGCCTATTAAGAAGAGGTGTCTCTATTAAGACAAGACGTATCTTTTCAAGAGAATTGTGTGGATATAAAAGGAATAAGCTTTGTGTGGAAGAGGGGGGGAATATAGGAAATGCACCTACAGATCTGAATATGGAAAGATAAGAAGAATGATTATATTTCTGAGTTAAAAGATATATATTTCTGATATATATATTTCTGAGAATAATGAAGAGGAAATCATAATATAGATCTGCCATTGAGATATATAATAGAGACATCAAATGGAGAAATAAACCACTAATATATTTGTGATAGCATATTCATGAATTATTATTGCTAATATGATTATTTGTAGATGTGAATTTGATTAGTTCATTCTACACATACCTCAACCATGATGGGAAAAGGGAGAATTGCAAAGGGGGAACGGTGAGAGGGCCCTCTTCTAGGTACGCCACCTGGGGAGGACAAGATGAGCCCACATGGGCCAAAGGGGTTCTGCCTTTTAGTAGAAGGGTACTGCCTTTGGGTGTAGACAGTTAAGCTACTAGGCAGTGATAACTTTAAGAAATCCCCCCTGAAAAAAGATATAAAATCTTGGCGAATCTTTCATTTTTTTGGAAAAAAAATATTAATTTTTATTGGCGAATCTTTCCTATTTTCTGAAAAAATATTAATTTTATTGGCGAATTATTTTAAATCGCTATAAATTTGTAGAAAATCTTGGCGAATCTTGACAAAAATAGGTAAATACATTGATTACTATGGCGAATCCTTCCTTTTTAAAAAAAATAAATTCCTATGGAAAAGTAAGTGCTTGAGAGTGACAGTGATTAACTAGTTTAAGGTGTAGTGCTCATGTCTATAATTCCTTAATTCCTTAATATTTCAAATCAAACATTGAATATTTTAAGTCAGTCCAAAATTATTTTTTACCACCCTTGATTTTATTTATAATCTAACGGTTTGGATTCTATTCCATGGGCCAAAATGCACCCGTGAAGCTCTAATGCCCATGGGGCCTGAAATTGCATTTAGGTCGTTGATCTCGAAATGGAGATCAATAGGATAAATGCCATTTCAAGCCCTATGAGCATTGGAGCTCCACAGGTACATTTTGGCAAGCAAAATTTAACCCTAGCCATTATATTATAAAATGAGATCAATGGCCCAAATATAATTTTGGGCCCAATGGGCATTGAAGCTCCGTGGGTACATTTTAATCCATGGAATACAACCCCAATCATTATATTATAAATAAAATCAATGGTGATTAAAAATTGGCGATTTGGCCCTAAAGTAACCAATAATTATATAATTTTATTGGCAAATTAATTTCATTTTCTACTATAACTTATAAAATTTAGGCGAATTTAATCTAATTAGGTATCGAATATTGTGGCGAATCTGTGAGTTTAAAAGTTTAATAAAATAAATGTTCTGGCGATTTAGCTAGGACTAAAATAAAACTTTGTAAAAATTTGGCAATTCACATCACATTACAACTTGTACTATTAGCCAAATTTTAAATCCCCAATTTTAACTATTAGCCAATTGGCGAATATTAGCCACTAAAAAATCACTACTACCAGGACGCCCTTCGTAACCTCACTCTCCTATCATGGTGTAACAACACAAGGAGATCAATCATGAGGAAATAGGGAAAATGGCAAGGTGAGGGGATAACAGATAAATTAGAATCTTCACTAGGTACGCCACCTCATATGAATGGCATGGGCCACATGAGACCAAAGAGGTACTGCCTTTTAGTAGAAGGGTACTGCCTTTGGGCCTAGAGAGGCTAAGACACCCCACCATGTGATGGTAAGATGAGGGGATAACGGATAAATTAGAATCCTCAGTAGGTAGGCCACCTTGTATGAATGGCATGGGCCACATGAGGCCAAAGGGGTATTGCCTTTTAGTAGAAGGGTACTGCCTTTGGGCCTACAGAGGCTAAGACACCCCATTAAGTCACTCTCTTTAGTGTTCTTCCATGGTTGATCATCCCTAGGATGATATAATAATTGAGTTAACTAATTTGCTATGGACTTACTAATGCAGGGATTAAGTCAAGCTTAGGTACTCTCTGTTGGTGTAATTAAATATTTAATTACTTTATTAAGTTTACTTAGGGCTAATTTTAGTCTTAGATTATTCTTAAGTCATATTAGGGTTTTTATTTAACTTGCAAATATAAAAGCAAGTTGTCACATGTAATTCAGAATCCATTTTCATTAATTCATCCAATATTGTGCAAATTATGTCTCTTTGCTTTTTTTTCTCTTATAGAAGGTAAATCTTAGGTTTTGCAGGTGATCTTAGTGTTGAGTTAATTATCAACTCCAACATGGTATCAGAGCCCTTTCTCAGATTTGGGAAAATTTTGAGTAAAAGCTTTTGCAAGATGCATTTTTTAGTAAAACAGACCTCACCATTGCGCTCAGAAGGCCCATCCTATTTTCATATAAGGCACTATATTTTGCTGACAGAAAATTTTTGGGTGTTTTTTAGGGTTTCAAAAAATTTGGTTATGTGAAATCCGTACGACCTGTACGAAATCCGTACAGCCGTATGTTGCTTTGATTTTCGCGTCGCCTTGATTTCTGTGATTGTTATTTAAGCTGATTTTGATTTTGGAGCTGCCTCGGTTTGTGTGCCATCTTGATTTTCGTGCCGCCTCGATTTCCATGCATTCTTGATTTCTGTGCATAGGTACAACTGAGTTTTTTATTAATTTCTTAATAAAAAGGAATTTTTTATATTTGAGGGCTAGCCCCTAGGGATTAACCCCTGGTCGCATGAGGGACTAGCCCCTAGCTTCTAGGCGCCAGCCCCTAGAGACTCATCTCCTAGTCATATGAGTGACCAATGCCCTAGCTGCCAGCCCCAAGAGATTCAACCCCTAGTCACATGGGCATTCAGGAGCTTCAGTAGTGTTTTTTTTTGCCTCTTTGCCCTAAAGGAGCAGTTTTTTGGTAAATCAGGCATATCTTGAGCATACGGAGTCAGATTTTTGAAAACGAATAGGCGTCAAAAAGCTGGTTCCGAGAACAATCCATTGGTGTAGGTACTATTGCCAAATTTTGCTGATTGGTACAATTTATTGTTGTTTAAAGTCCAGATACTCTTTTTGGCCTATGAGCTCGTATCTTTTTGCCACGATCTCCAATTCTTGCGATTCTTGCAGCGTTGGAAAGGTATTGAGGAGCTCTACACAACTATCTATGAACTCTTTCTAGATTCTTCCCCAGGTATTCTTTATTTAGTTTGTCGGTTTTATGGCTTCTCTTTGATATTTTGGACATTTTGGCACCTGGAGAAGTTCTGTTTGTTTTGTTGGGCTTCATTTATCAACATTAATACATATTCAGATTGTTGATCTCTGATCTGATTTATTTGAGGAGATATCATGGGTTTTGCTATTCACCCTTCTGTGATAACATTGGGTAAAGATAATTATGAGTCTTGGCAAAAAGGCATCTTGACACATCTCAGGTGGCTTAACCTTTTGCCTTATCTTTATAGACTCGTACCCAATCCAGATACACCTGGAAGGAAATTTGTATGGGGAAATCATATTGATCATATTGTACGATTGATTGGTTCTAGTGTTGATTATGACACTGTGTTCTATCTCACATATTGAGTGCCCATGCACTCTTTGGACTAGCATTTGGGAGATCTAAGGAGATCCACATATCTCTCCATTCCCAGATGATCTTGCTATGGATTGCCATATACCCCTTGATGATGCAGATTGCATACCTTTTGATGATAATACAATTGAGGAGCTTGCATATTTGACAGGTCTTGCTAGTTCAGATGACACAAAGACTTCACTTGCTTTTTCTCCTCTTATCGAGAACACATCTGTATTACATGTTGCTACATCAGATTCCTTGTAGCAGGATATTATCAATCTTCCAGAGATAGCTCATCGGGACACATATCTACTAGATATATCATTGTTGTTTGTAGAGTCCCATCTTGTAGATTTGGAGGACCACATTGAGGACATTTGTCTTCTATTTGATGATAACTTCTATGGAGTTGCATCACCATCATATTCTTTAGAGATTGTTCTTCATCCTCCTATCCAGTCACTGTTTTGTAGTGGATTGGAGACATTTGAGTAGTTTGCAAGAGCATCACTGTTGTCATTGGATCATGTGCAGAGTTTAGAGACATTTATCCTTCTTCCTGTATATTCCTATCCGGAATGGGAAGACATTATGCATACATCTGTAGTTCTATTTCTTCCCAAGGGGAGGAATGTTGTTCGGTGTTCATGGGTCTTCATCATTATTCTGCATCGAGCATCTTCCCGCACTGCAGGAGTCATCTTGAGGAGCGGCTGCATGGTCTCTCTTCTCATCTCTATTTTGGGAGGCAGCATTTCCTCGCATGGGGTTTCATCCTTCTCACTTCTGGGGGGTCTTCGAACCTTCTCTCTTGTTCCTCTCTTATGGGGGCATTCATGTTTGTACTTCTGTGATGGATTCAGTTCTTGGGGGGTCTTACTATTAGTCCTTCCATCACATGTTCATGTACTTGTTGTATTTTCTCTCTTTTGGAGAGGAGTTTTCTCCCACTAGATTTTCCTCCTTTCTCTCCACTTTATGAGAGATTCTTGTTGTTCATGGGTACCTAACATGGCCTTGTAGCCGAGACTCATTCTTGCATTAGTTGCATGGTTTTCATTTCTCCCTAAGTTGCACTTATGGGGGGGGTGTTAGTGTAATCAAATATTTAATTACACTTTATTAAGCTTACTTAGGGCTAATTTTAGTCTTAGGTTATTCTTAAGTCATATTAGGGTTTTTATTTAACTTGCAAATATAAAAGCAAGTTATGTATGTAATTCAAAATCCATTTTCATTAATTTATCCAATATTGTGCAAATTATGTCTCTTTGTTTTTTTCTCTTGTGGAAGGTAAATCTTAGGTTTTGCAAATGATCTTGGTGTTATGAGTTAATTATCAACTCCAACACTCTAAATCCATTGTTTGCTTGGAAAGTTAATAGTTTAGGATAAAATTATTATAATTCTTATTAGACATTACATAAACCAGAATTTATCTTGCTTACAACATTTGATTGGTAAGTTGTAACCCTAACTTGTGATTCTAGGGCAAGATTTAGGGTAATCCCAAAAGGGGACATTACAAGTAGATCACATCATCAAACACCTTGTACCTGTCATCCTGAATCTTCCAATCCATGATCTCACAAGCAAAAGTATTCTTGGAATACTCAACCAAAAGATGAGACTTCCAATCTGTTGAGATTTCTGAAATGGAGCAAAGAGTAGGCCTCCTAGATAGAGCATCAACAACATTATTTTTTCCCTTCGCATGCTCAATATCAAAATCATATGCCTGAATCTTGCTCACCCATTTCTACTGCCTCTCATTCAAATCCGTCTAGAACAGGAAGTGCCTCAGACTATTGTGATTAGTCCTGACCACAAATCTATTACCCACCAAATACTGTCTGAACTTCACCAATGCATGCATAATAATGAGCATCTCCTTATCACAAGTGGAATAGAGCCTTTTCGCATCCCTCAACTTCCTACTTTTAAAAGCAATAAGATGTCTATTCTGCATCAATACTGCACCAATGCCTTGTCCCGATGCATCACATTCCAATACAAAAGGCTATGTGAAATCTGGCAATGCCAACACTAGACATGAACTCATCACTCTCTCGAGTTAGTCAAAAGAAATCTACGCCACATTTGACCAACTGAATGATCCCTTCTTAGTGAGATCTGTGAGAGGTGCTGCCAATTGTGAAAATCCTTTTACAAGTCTCCTGTAGTAGCAACACAGTCCATGAAATCCTCTCAAGTCTAAAATGTTCCGCGATGGTGGCCAATCCAAAATTGCCTGTATCTTCTCCTAATGAACTCTGACTCCATTAACTCCAATCACATGCCCCAGATAGAGAATCTCTGTCATACCAAATTCACACTTGGATGCCTTAGCAAACAATGACTGAGCCTCCATGATACCCAATACTTCATCAATGTGCTGAAGATGTTCTTTCCAAGTCTTACTATATAACAGAATGTCATCAAAGAACACCAACATAAACTTACGCAATTGCCCACGAAAGATGTGATTCATGCATGACTGAAAAGTAGCAGGTGCATTGGTTAAACCAATTGGCATAACTAGAAACTCAAAGTGTCCATAGTGGCATCTGAATGTTGTCTTATGAATATCCTCTTCACGGACACGTATCTGATGATACCCTAAACGAAGATCAATCTTAAAGAAATACACAGCCCCGTGTAACTCATCAAGCAACTCATTGATCTTGGGAATGGGATATCTATTCTTGATTGTCTTCTTATTCAGAGCTCTATAGTCAATGCACATCCTCATTGTGCAATCCTTCTTCACCAACACAACTGAAGATGCAAATGGACTAGAGCTAGGACGAATGTGTCCCATCTTGTAATGTCCCTTGTAAGAAGATTCTTATTTTTAACCGTACAAATAGAAAGACTTGTTAAAGAGAACATTAGTAATGAATAAAATTAATAAATTATGTTAATATAACCAAATAATCATCATAAATCAATAGTTTAAATATTCACTTTTTCAAGTCAATTCTTAATCATTCCATTTGATTGCCTCATGATATACTTAGGGTTGTCCACTAAGCATTAATCTTATCCCTTTACAAATCCTAGGTGTCATGAGCTATCCTCCATAGGTAGTGCCTTTGTATGATGTGACACATGCCCATTCCACCTTAGGTCTTACTAAGTGCCCTTGTATGATGTAACACATGCCCATTCCACCGCAAGTCTTACTTATTGCCCTTGTATGATGTAGCATAGTCCATTCCACCGCAAGTCTTATCCATTGCATAAGTATGATGTAACATGGTCCATTCCACCGCCGGTCTTATCTACCTTTCGAGGTATTAATGTTGTTTCTTCCTAACAAGTCCACCTCCAATCTCTCAATGTGTTCTATGAACTTATAGAATGATTTTGGGATGCTTGGACCCTAGTATATCATGGGTTAAGATTCATAATTAGTCAACAACTGATTCTCACAATCTCGTGATCTTATGGATCACGAGATAGAATATTGATCACGTAGTTCCTCTATGAAGATTTGTCATCATACCAACTCATGGTTAAATTGAATTCATGAAATATCATTTAAATAGAGTATGTATCATTAAGACATTATTCATTGCTTATTCTTTAAAGCATAGGTTAAAAAATCGCATAAACTCGCCTAAAATCGCGAGTACTCGCAGCAAAAATGTTTGGGCGAGTAATGGCAGGTATAACTCGCGGACGAGTTTTCCACAAAAATCGCGGCGGATTTTTTTGTTAAAAAACCGCGAGTTCAGGAAAAACTCGCACCAACTCGTCCAATGGAGGGAAATAAAAAGTTATAAAAGGCATGTAATGTTTTGTTTTTGATATTTTGCAGCTTTTCACTCTTCAAAGTGACGAAAACCCTAGCGACAATTTGTTCTTCCGCAATTTCAAGTGACGAAAACCCTCAAGTAAGAGACGAAAACCCTTCTATACCGCGTGATTTGTTATTCCGTGATTTCCAGTTCAGTTTTTTTTTGGTTATTCCACGATTTTAACCAATTCAGTCTTCCGCAAATCCTTGTTGTTCACCCCAATTTGTTATTCCGCGATTTTTATTGCTCGATTTGTTCAACGACAGACGAAAACCCCTGTTATTGCACAATTTCCAGTTTTAAAACCAAACAAAAATGAAATCTCCAATCGAAATTTCCAGTTTTAAATTTTTAATATATAAAACAAAAATGAAATCCCCAAATCGCGATTTGTATTTTATAATACATATTTATAAATTTGTAATAGATATTCATAAATTCATATTATCATATTATGATTATCAATTTATCATATTACAGTTTACTGTTAAAAACTCTAAAGTTGCAATTTTATAATGTTTTATTTTTAACTGTGTATCAGATAAGTAATATCTAATAAGTAATATATAATATATATCAGATATCTAATAATAAGTTATTAAGTAATAACTAATAAGTAATAATATAATATCTAAGATTCTAATAAGCCTGTAACAATAATACTGTAATACAATAATTACTAATACTAAATCTAATAAGTTATGATTCTATTCTTTAAAAGTTTAATCATTTAAATTTTTAATAATAACTATGAATCCAGTTTTGAACTTCTGTGACCTTTTGTGGGAGATTTGTATGCCTATAGTTAACCATTTCTTAATCTACACTTACTACTCAGTTACTAGTAGTAGATTGCCTACAAAATCAGACTAGATTTTCCTTAGGTTGGTCAACATAAATATATAACTGTCATAAAATGATGCAACAGTTTACAATTTACAACAAAGAGCAAGTCATGAAACTGAAACAATATAATAGCAGCTGCTGATCCAACTTCCAAACATTTTTTTTCCAAATAGTTGATTTTTTCTTAACTTGATTCTTTACAGATGTATATACTAGATAATTGAATGTTTTTTTTTGGCAGGCTTTATTTCTTTCTTTCTAAAAGAATATGGCATCCACGTCTAACACACCAGCTAGGAAAGGAGGCAAGCCTAAGGACCCTTGTTGGAAACATGCATTACCAGGTTCGGGAAAAGGGAATATCATTTGCTTCCATTGTAAGAAAGAAATGAATGGAGGTATAAATAGGCTGAAATATCACCTTGCACAGGTTGTTTGCCATGATGTTACGGCATGTACTGAAGCACCTGTGGAGGTTCAAAATGAGGCAAGAGCTCTCCTTGAAGCATATGAGCAGAAAAAAGAAGCAAAAAAGAGGACAGCAGAGGCAATGGGATCCATTGGGAGAGAATCGAGAGATACAGGGGGCACTAGTTCTTGTCTTGGGCCACAAATAAGAGGAGTAAGCAAGGTGGGCAGCGGTGCATCTAGTTTTTTTGTTCCTCGTAACACTCCCAGTTCACAACCTTCATTAGAGGGTACTACATGGAATAAGGAATTGCAGCATGAAGCAAAGTTAGCATGTGCTAGATTTTGGTACTACAATAGTATCCCCTTCAACATTGCTTCTAGTCCTTATTGGAAGGAGTTGGTTACTGCATTCACCGTGGCAGGTAAGGGGTTCAAGGCCCCAAGCAGTTACGAATTCAGTGGCCCTTTATTGGAGGATGAGGTCAAAAATACATACAAGCTAGTAGAGCAACAAAAAGATATTTGGAAAAGCAAAGGTTGTAGCATCTTATCTAATGGGTGGACAAATGGCAGAAATAGGACATTGATTAACTTTTTAGTGGCTTCAGGGGGACAGTTGGTCTTTTTGAGGTCAGTGGATGCCTCTAGTCAAGCAAAAACTGCCGAGACCTTGTGTAGCATGTTGGATGAGGTGGTGATGGAAGTGGGAGTGGATAATGTTATCCAAATAATTACAGACAATGCATCCGCATATGTGGCAGCCGGCAAACTATTAGAGGCGAGACATCCTACATTGTTTTGGAGCCCTTGTGCGGCCCATTGCCTTGATCTTCTCCTTGAAAACAGGGAAATTAAGTTGGGTGAAAAATGTAGTGGAAGAAGGAAGAAACATAACCAAATACATCTACAATCACACATGGGTCCTAAATCTCATGAGAGAGTACACTAATGGCAAGGAGCTCGTGTGTTCGGGAGTGACACGCTTTGCCACCAATTTTCTTACCTTGCAAGGTATAGCAACCACATTGCCCAACCTCATGCGCTTGTTTGTGAGCGAAAGATGGTTGGAGAGTCCCTATTGCAAGAAGGATGAAGCAAAGAGGGTCGTGAAGGCCGTATTTGATGCTACAATTGCCAATACCTTGGATGAGATCATAAAGGTAAGTTTTTTAATTATATTTTCGTCTTTTAAATTTTTTTACAATGTTACAAGTTTTTTTTAATGTTTTGATATTTTAATGTGCTGATTTTAATTTCCTTTTAAATTTTTTTATTTTATTTTAATTAACTAATTCCGTTTTCATTCACTCTCTTGTTTTAGGTGTCAGAACCATTGGTTCGGGTTCTGCGGATGGTGGATGGGGATAAAAACCCCATGGGGTATTTGTATGAGGCCATGGATAGGGCCAAAGAAGCAATTCAGCACTTGTATGGGTCTAATAGAACCAAATATGAACCTATCTGGCGTATTATTGATCGGAGGTGGAACCGACAACTCCATTGACATATTCATGCTGCTACATATTATTTGAACCCCAAATTTTTCTTCTCATCTTCATTTAGACCAGATGCAGAAGTTATGCATGGCCTCCACACTTGTATTGACAGGATGCTTCCTAATGATGAACTTCAAGACCTCTGACAAGATGAGCTACAGATGTATAAGAGGGCAGAGGGGGTATTATTTTGTACACCTATATGCATTCGTAGGAGAAACACTTTGCAACCAGGTAAGAAAAACATTATGTTTAATTATAGTTTACAATTTATTTAAAATGTTAAGCTTATTAAAATTCTTAATTTCTTACAAAGTTACAAATGTCGTCCTTGTAGATTTGTGGTGGGAAGATTTTGGTGCCGCAACGCCTAACCTTCAAAAGCTTGCCATCCGCATTCTATCTCAGCCTTGTAGCGCTTCTGATTGTGAGCATAATTGGAGTGTTTTTGAGTCCATTCACACCAAAAAACACAACAGATTGACTCACAAACGCTTGAATGACCTTGTGTTTGTGCGATACAATCTTCGACTGCATGAAAAGAAGGTACAAGGGGTGGATTCATATGGAGCACTTGACCTCGATGAGATTGATCCATATTCAGATTGGATTGGTGAGGATGTGGATACGAGTTTGCTTACGAATGATGAGATTGCTGATTTGGAGAGAGAGGAAGCTGAATGGCAAGCAAATGTGGCAGCATATGAGGATTCAGAAGGTGAGTCTAGCGAGTCATCAGGGGGAGATTTGGAGGATATAGAGATTGGTCCCATGGCTGAGGCTCCTATTGAGGCTCCTGTTGAGGAGCCTACAGACATACCATCAACTTCTACGGCACCCACACAACGACAACATACTTTTCTGAGTTTTAGTCACAGAAGAAATTAATGATTTGAACTTTTTTTTGTTGATGTTGAAACTTGAAAGTTGAAACCAAAAGTTTATATGTATTCAAACTTTGAACTTTGAAGTTTGAACTCATTTTTTCGTTTATGTCGTTATAATGTGTATTGAACTTTAATTTTGATCTATATATGAAGAAAATCAGTAATATGAATGTTTTTTAAGCACATTTTTACAAATTAATGTATTTTTTAATGTTCGATAACTTTGCCGAGTTATTGCCGAGTTTTTCCCCGAGTTTTTAAAATTTTTGGGTCCGTCGAGTAATTGCCGAGTCCAAGTTTTTAAACTATGCTTTAAAGGACTGTGTCCATTTTTCTATCATAGATATTCTTAATTTCTTGATTCGAGTATTTCTTAATATCATTGTTATTTCATTCTACATTTCATATTATACTAATGAAAGCATTCTATATTATTCAAAACATTTCTGTAAGATCCCTAATGGATATTGGACTGAAATTTTGAATGCTCTGATACCATTGTAATATCCCTTTCTAGGATGACTGAAATTTTTGCAACTTTTAGATAAGATTTCTTGCACAAAACCACATAAACATTCAAATACAATCATACATATATGTGACCATGAAACACCATTGCATATATCATTGATTCAATATGAAAAGATATCAAAAGCTTGCTGCTGATTGTATATATCAGTCACTGTCATAATCAGATCAGACTTGAACAACTTATAAAAATGTCAATCAAGTGCCACCAAATGTCCTTGTAACCCTAAAACATGAAAGAGCTATCAATGTCCAATGGAAATAGACTTCAAATATCACTGTTGTAGCCTCATAAAATGGATTGATTACATCATATTAACTGCTGTTATGTCATACAAAATGTATATATGCCCAAAAATTTTTTAAAGATCAAAACAATGACAAAAACTCCTCTTGAAGCCAAGCGATGGAACCCTAGATGCAATATATTGTGTCAACAATGCTCTCAAACCAATATCTTCAATCAAAGCTTGAATAAAAACCCTAAAATACCATTATCAGTTGGCTGTTATAAGAAATCAAAACTGAAAATATATGTTAAATCCTCATATAATGATGATCTCTCCAAATCGACTACCTTGGTGTGACATTCACAATGACCAAGGGTTATAATAATGTCAAATTCACTTCAAATGCTCCTTAAACCTGCAATATTAAGCTCAAATAGTGAATTCTGTATGAAATCACTTCACAACTAGTATGGGGTCATCTCCATACATAAACAAGGGATCATCACCTTGCCAATAAAATGAAAATCGGAATTCTCATTCATAAACAATAAGAAATAAAACATACCATAGCATCATATATTGCAAATTGATGTTCAAGTCCTCTATTTAACTCCTCAAGCATGGATGTCCTTCTTCATTGGCATTTTGAATTGTAGCTTGAATTTCACTAATGATGAGCAATGAACTTGAACAATATTGAATGAGTTACATCTAAAACACACTTATTTAAAACAATCTTTAATTGTTTAAATGGGATACATCTATTACATTCACAATTCTCACAACTTGCCTTGGCGTCTCCCAACAACTTGCATGCAATCATTTAATATCCTTCAAAGCATTTAAAATCTTGATCCTTGACATAACCAACTAGATATTTGGCATTCAATTTATGAACTTGCATTTAAAATGCTCCTCTATACTTGCATCCATCCACAACTACCTCATGTGCATGCATTAAATGATGATATTTGCATTTAATAAAACCCTTGCCTTAGCCGATCACTAACAACTTTATGAAATGCATTAAATAAACCAATCTATCCAAATGCAAGCATTTAATAAAACAAATTTGCATTTAAAATAATTGTTTTTGAATATCTTTGACTTGGCAAATGCTCCAACCGTTGGCTCTCCTTTGAATGCACAAATATTATTTAAATTGCCTTTATTCTTTTCTAGCATCAATTCTTCACATGACACAAGAACCAATGGAAACGCCACCTCATAATACCAATCGAACCTCTTGAAATTTCATCTAAAATGCCAATCGATCAAATATGATAATCATTGGAATTTGCTTGGACCTATTCTTCATGGGCGGATCCTCTCCTTCAATGTTGGCTACAATAGATGACATTATAAAATAGGTCCCACCTGGAGTAACTCCTTATTCCACTTAAAACTCCATAAAAATAGATTAGAGAAAATGTAATTAAAGATTCCTTTTTCCCTCTTATTCCATCATTTGAAAATTCAAATCAAATAATTGAAATACAATTTTAATATTGCATTTCTCATATAGCTCAATAACACACTAGTCGATCCAACTTTCCGGTTCTCCATGCATAGACATATACCAACTTTCCGGTTCTCCATATGTATAGAAGCAAACTCAACTAGCAAATATAACTTAGCTCAAAATGGGGACATTACAATTTCATATTATGTCTATCATTACCAGTCCATGATATTATGTGGATTAAGAGAGAATACTTGTTAGAATAATGGCCAAATTCATACCTTTAAGAAGTTCGTTAAACTGGTTCGCTGATAACACTTAGAAATATACCAGAACTCCACGGTAGAATGGATATGAACAATATAATTAATGGCTGCCTTGATGATTAATTTCTGACGGAATATGACTGTTTAAGACTGAATGCGTCCACTGATTGTAAAGACTGTATTCAGAGGATACGAATCAGATGAGATGATGATATAACTTAAAGTCTGAGATGTTTGTAAATTGCTTTGACTTCTGGTCGATTATCTTTTATTGCTGATTGATGATCGATTGAAATATTGAAGTGAATGGTTGACTTCCATGATTGATTGATTTGGAAATGAGATGATATGATGGACTTTTTGATATTCGAATGCTTGCTTTCTTTTTATACCTATTAGATAACTCTTGCAAAAGTGGCAACCATTCATATTATCGCTGCCTTCCATTTCACTATATTAACAAAGATTAGTTATAGTTTATTGAGCATAGTTACATTATGCACAACGATTACTTTTAAATGGGGTCGGCTCTTCTTATGGCTTTTCTAGGGTCCGTGAGTTTAGAGGATACGGATCTTGTTTGATTCATACCCTTTATATTAATTTATATCTACTATAATAATATTTAGTATTTAATATTATATAATAATATTTAATATTTATTTTATATTGATTATTATATTATTTAGTAATATATATTACATACTATATTTGTATTTATATTATTATATATTATATATTATTATTATAATATATTTTATGATTATATATTATATATTATATTTAGTAATATATTATATTATAATATTTACATTGATAATATTTATATTTGTATATATATTTATTATTTATAAATACAATAAACATATTATATTTTGATTATATTAAAAATAATATTATTTATTAAATATTTTATATATACACAATTATCTTTATCATTCAAATGGACTAAACTTCACAACTTTTATCATGATGTTTAAATCTTTAATTTAAACAATGCCTTAATCTCAGGACATGACACATCACAATCAACTCCTTAATCGTCTTTTCAATCTCCTTGAAATATCACGGATGACGATAAGGTGTAGTGATAACAGGCTTGGAGCCCTCCTCCAACTCAATGACATGCTCAAATCCGCAATCTGGTAGACTACCTGGAGGAATCTCTCCAAACACCATACTATGCTTATCAAGCACTAACTATATATCCTGTAATGATCACCTTAGATTGAGGCTAATAAAACTTAATGAAGTTCATTGAAACTGATGCAGAACTTGTAAGTCTGATTTTTCCATAACAAGTAATACTGCTGTAGTGATGCATGGGAACATAGTAATATAGAAAGACAACAAATTACCTTGGCAATCTCATGTAACATGCTGATATGACATTTCAAAAATTTGAATGAATCCTCTTACAATGAACAAGCCCTTATGGTATCTCAGAGGTGACTGTGTTGAGGTCTGCTGTAGAAATCAGACTGTTGTATTTGCCCAGAAACCCACATAAATTACCTAGATCACTATCATCATGCAAATCCCACACTTCAAAGGCTGGAAATGTCTTCTATTATACCAAGCGTCCATGTTGCAATGAAGAAACAGGCATAATTTGAGGCGTTTTCAATTGCTCACCTAAAGCTCTTGTTGGTACGACATCCAGGAAACCACTAAAATGTTCATAATCTAACAAATACTCCAAAATCCTCCTGAAAACTATTGCAACAGGGGTTACTAAGCTAGGCGCTCAATATTAGTGATTGAGGAAACCCTAAACAACAGCATATCTGTGTTTCCTTGTCCCACGTGCTAGCTGCGATTGTACGGCAGTACCCAGTGTTCACAATATGCAAAGAAAGAGCTCAAAGTACATACAATATGATCGCCTTAATAAGATTTCCATCCCATCTACTATGACAACGAATAACAATGAGAACCCACAGAAGTACATTGGAACTCAATTGGTACGGCCCTGACTGATATGGCCAGGATTAAGACTTTGCACAGGCTTCATTGTAGTATCCCCTTTAAGGATGTTCTTGATCTCTTAGCCTACACACAAGAATAACTACTAGAAAGGGACATTAGAGTTGGAGTACAGGACAACGCTGGGGGGGGGGGGGGGGGGGGGGGGTGAATCAGTGTTGTATAAACTTTTAACATTTCAAAACTTAACTCAAAGATCTTGTGCAAAGAAACTCATTTAAAACATAGTCATCAAGATATGCAAACTAGAATACAAAAACTTAAATAAGGATGACTAAATAGATACAATATAATCAACCATAAAGAGAAGACATGACACAAGTTTTGATGAGTGGAAAAACCACTCTAAACTGCCTCACTGGCTTAATCATGAAAACCACCAATTACATAGCCTCACTGGCAACAAATAGGTCTCACTGACCATGCAAGCCTCACTGGCTACAATATGCCTCACTGACAAAATATACAATCTCCGATTAATACAAAGAATATAAAGGGTTTCTCTGTTTCAATACAAACCCCTAAATTTGCATATCCTCTTACAATCCCATTCAACTCAATCTGTATTTTCTTCTCATTACCTCTGCACAATCAATTACATATTGTCTTCATACTCGACATGATTCAATCTGTAAATTTGTTGTATCTGTGCTTATTTGATTCCTGCAAAAACATCTCATACATCTTACAAAATATTCACTTGATTCACCTTTATTTTCTCTTCAAAAACTTCACAAAAAAAAAAAAATCTTCCATGCTGCATATCTCAGACCACACATCTCATAACATCATTTTCTTGCCAAAACATATCTTCTTCTTCATATATCATTCCTGCAATAAAAATCATCACAATGCACCTGCAATGAAATTATAAAAATGAAATGACCTTTCATTTTCTTTTTCTCTTCATATTCCTTCTTTCATATAATCATCTCCAAAAAATTGCTTCCATGTCTTTGATATTTTTTTAAAAACCTTCCAAAAAATTATTTCATGACCTGTCAAAAGATATGCCACAATGTCCACATTCGAATCCATTTCACTTCTTAAAAAAGCTTTCTGCATGAAGAACAAAAAGTCCTTAATCACCATTTAAAAAGAATAAAATCTTCACAAAGAAATCTGCCCCTCCTAAAAAAAAATAAACTCCTCCTTTATGTCTTCCATGCCATGAGTGGAAAGAATAAAATTAGAAAGAATCTTCTGAAAAAAAATAATACTTTAAAAACTCCAAGATTTTCTGCCTTTTGCAGAACTAAAAATAGCATTTAAAATATCTTCACTACAGTCTTAAGGATTTTGACGTTCCAAGAGACGTCAAAAGGGATGCTCGGGAGGTGAGATCAAACTTTTAAAAATATCCTTTGATTATAAAATGCCGCCCATAGAACATTTAAAGATGGCCGTCGATTATGGAGTTGGCGCCACCGCTCAAAGGGGAGACCGAACCCGTCAGTGAGAGGAATAGAAAGGGCCGGTAATGAAATGTTATAAGACCCCTTTAGAGGGTCACTTTAAGTGACCTCGACCTGAGATAGCAGGTTAACCAAAGAATAAGACATAAAGTGCACAAGTCATAGACGAATTGTAAGAAGATACATTGAATGTTATGAAGTTTATTTCTTAGGGATTTAAACATAGAATTTAGGGTTTTAAATAAATAGATATTAGGTCTCAAAGCAAAAAAACAAAACCCTAAATACTTTATAACAGAATTGAACCATGAAGTGTTTGTTCTGACAGGAACCTCTAGACAAAAGGATGTCAAGATAAAATATTAGGTCTTAAACCTCCAAATGCTTCAAACCAATTTCATATTCGAACCACTTTGACATGAGACACCTTAAGCAATTTCATATGAAGCAATCTCAATATCACTTCTGCAATCACCTTACTATTTTATACAAAGCTGTCCATTGAACACCATCTTGAGCTCTTATAACTCAACTCCTCTTGATGATCATGAATAGCAACATGAGAGATGACCTTCCTTGAATCATATACCAAGAATATTGGCAATGAACATCATAGGAATATGAACACACTGAACTTCTGAAATGAAGCATGATTCTCTAAAATGAAACATAAGAACTCCTGAACCAAGATCCTAATGATAATAACATTAAGATCCTCTAAAGACGCCTGACATGTGACCCTCTAAAGATGGAGACATCTGATCCTTTGATGATGTGCTTCTCAAATCAACTCAAACCTTTCAAGTCAAGAATCATAAGCATCACAACATGAAGCATGGTGAATGAACTGAAGCTTGTCATGAAGCAACATCACATCCTCTAAATGGAAGATCAATCATTACATTTGCATACCAATCTGACTGAGAGCATGTAGAAATCATGTTTCATTTGCAAGAACAATGACATCCCAATGAAAGCAACAACACAACAATGCACCTTGAGTGTGAATAAAAAAACTGCTCCTATCAACCTGCAATGTGTACAATGCATGATCAAACAATTATCAATCTTCATATCATCACAAACTCCTGTAGTTGAATGCCAACATCAATGATCCAACTTTGACATCAATGACAAACATCACAACAATTAGCACTATTAAAGATCATTTTAGTAATAAAATCAATGCATCATAATCATAATCAATAACAATGAACAAGAATGTAGTGTTACTTGTGTGTACATATACTCAAATCTTGCAATCAAAGATATTAACAACGTATACAAATACATATATCCATTTATAATCATTAGGGTTAGCGATATTATAATCATAATCAAGGATAATGAACAAGTACATATATTCAGATGTATTTCCTCATACTTATACTTGATATGTCTTTTGCCTCATGATATACTTTGGGAATAGCGATTGTCGTGCCCGGTCGTTAATCTAACCTAATCATCAACCCTAGTGGAGGCGGGGAATATACTCATTAAGGCACTGGATAACAATGCCCCATTGCCATAGGCCCAAGGGTTTCATTGCACACCTGGCTATACTTCACCACTTGGCTCAAGGGTTTCATTGCACACCCGGCAATACTTCGCCACTTGAGAGTCACCTACCGTGTAAGAATTAGCGATATTATAATCATAATCAAGGATAATGAACAAGTACATATATTCAGATGTATTTCCTCATACTTATACTTGATATGTCTTTTGCCTCATGATATACTTTGGGAATGGCGATTGTTGCGCCCGGTTGTTAATCTAACCTAATCATCAACCCTAGTGGAGGCGGGGAATATACTCATTAAGGCGCTGGATAACAATGCTCCACTGCCATAGGTCCAAGGGTTTCATTGCACACCTGGCTATACTTCACCACTTGGCTCAAGGGTTTCATTGCACACCCAGCAATATTTCGCCACTTGAGAGTCACCTACTGTGTAAGAATTATTAATAATAAAAATGATAAACCGCCCTTCCCTAACGACCCAAACACTCTCATAGGGGCAATAGACAAAGATTAATGATGCGGCAAGACACGTAACGTCCCTCGTACATCATGGGCAAGACTAAGTATCGTTATATATATATTAGAAATATCATACCGATTCATAGATTTGCTCTCCTCAAAGAAGTATAAGTGATCCTATAGATCACCAATGATGATGCTTTGCCTTGATTTCTCACAAG
Source organism: Cunninghamia lanceolata (assembly GCA_027924645.1). Taxonomy (NCBI): domain Eukaryota; kingdom Viridiplantae; phylum Streptophyta; class Pinopsida; order Cupressales; family Cupressaceae; genus Cunninghamia; species Cunninghamia lanceolata. Next base: position 2,744,453 of record BSBN01000030.1, read on the forward strand.
GCTGTCACAATATTCAGAATTCCTTTATACAAGGATCTATATCAGTTTTGATAGGGTTTCCACCTCTTACGGATGGATCCTTATATGGCAATTTCTGCCCAGATGTATTAGATCAGAAATATTATCAAATATATATATTCTGCCTTGCTGATATAAAGGCTGCTATAATCCTTTGTATGAATTAAGGTTGTTTGTGAATTGTTGCTTGAATGATGAGATCCATTGATTGATGAGATTGTTGTTGGATAGTTGATGATGAGATGCGATGTGATATGGCTGAATGAATGATTTATATTTGAATTGCTTGCTGAATGAATGTACTTGGATTTGAAAATGCTTGCTGATTGATGATTTGGAATCGAATGCTTGCTTCCTCTTATATAGCAGTCACTGCTATTCTAATTAAGAGTTGCACCCTTTGGTAAATTGCACCTTTTATCATAGACAATGAATTGCTTATATTATATTTTGGTTAGTATATCTGAATTGCTTATATGATATGTATCGCTGTCATCATCTATTTAATCGCTGCCTATAATTCCTTTTCCTTACATGCCTTTTCTTATGTCATGCGTTGCCTACTGTTTAAGTCTTAGATCTGATTTTTAAGGAATCATTGCATTAGTTGAAGTCAACACTGCCCTTTATGAAGGGTTTCCTTAATATTAATCGCAGCCTTAATTTCTTAGTCTCTTTATATTCTTCATAGAATATATGCCATAATAACTTTATAATTATATATATTTATTATAATATTTAAATATTTATATTTATATTTATAATTATATTTATTTTATATTATTTATAATATATAATAATTATAATAATATTTAAATATGTTATATTTGTTATTTATATAATATAATATATATATTAAATATTATTTATATAATACAATTATTTAATGTTATTTATTAAATAATAATATATATATTTATTAGATGTTAATACATATATAATTTATTATGGGGACATGACATTATTTGGAAATGATCACAATAACTCAAAAAATGCAAATAACCCACGTAACTTGTAATCAAACTTGCAAACCAAAGTTAAAACCAGAAGTTTAAACTACACAGTTTAAATCAAAAGTTTTTCAATCATATCATGGACTGTGGAAATATCATGTCTTCTAAACCAAAACCTTTCAAAATACATCATACTCCATGATGCACAGTGTCATTTTTTGAATGAAATCACTAGTTATCTAAGTGGGGTTGATCTTTCACAACCGGAACTAGATGAAGGATTGAGGCTAAACAACCCCAATGCTAAAACTCTGCTCAACAACAAAGGTCCACACGAGAGAAGGAGAGTAAATCTAAATGCATAAACTTTGCAAATGAGCTCCGAAACCAATAAATAGACCTCCTGAAGATTCCAAAATAGCATATTTTTAACTTTAATTACCCTAAGTGCTCCACTCCACAAAGCATTCCTAGAATAGGTGTACATAGTGGGAGGGCCCACCAGAAACCAACGCTCACAAAGAGGAGTGTAATTTATTTAATTTTAAAAGACTAAGTTATCAAATAATTGATTTAAAAAATAAGACATAAAGATGACTTATAATAATCTTCTAAAATCAACATTTCCCTTTAACACCCAAGTTAGCCTTCAGGAAATAAGAAATAAGGCTAACGTCATCCAATATTTACTGATGGAAAGGGGACATTACAGTCCTCCCTCCCTGAAGTTGCTTGCCCTCAAGCAACTGCAACTCTAGGTGCTGCAAAATCTGCTCTCTCCTTGAGCGCCCATCTCCAAAGGGTTTAAGTCACCTTTATCCTAAATAAAACACTTAGCTTAATTTAATTAAAACCTTATAACTTAAGTGTTTATTTAAAATAATCCACCTATCTTGCGAAAAGCGTCGTCGAGGCATCGGATACTGAAACTAAGAGTGCCAAGATGATACTCATGCCAAGGGACGATGTCAGTGCCGAAACGGTCTTACTAAAAATAGCTATGTGCTCCAAGAAATGTGGAGCGTGAACCAGGTGCCCGAAAATGCTTCTAAAAGCATCATCATGAATCTCACTGCCAACTGAACTCATTGCCACAACACGATAATCCACATAAGTTGTTGACGAGTCTCCAAGAACTGAGGAGTTCCTGTAATATACCTTGACAATTCGGACCTCAATTTGTTGATTAGAGGCTCAAGGAATATCGTCAAACACTCTGCACACCACCTCTTAATTTGCTGTCTCTGTATTTTTTCAGTTTGCTTGCTTGCTTGGAATGGTTTCAATTGAAGTTAAATTGCTTGCAAATTAAAGCTACAATGTCTAGGCAATGGTTTAAGGTGAAAATGCAATTCCTTTTGACCTTTCTAAAACAAATACTTGAACTCTATATGAAGAATGTGCACCTACAGCCAAATAGCATTTTTACAAACACTTGGCATGCAATCTTCAAGACTCCAAGTGACTGAAAATGAAATGCATGTACAACTACAACCATATGACATTATATCAAACAATTGACATGCGAACTCCCAACTCTATTAAGACTGAAACTTATGCAAATATGAAGCCACAGCTAATAGGCATTTTGTCAAACACGTGCCATGCAACCTTTCAACTTCAACTTGATATTTAATACTGAAATTCTGATTTGCATACAACTGATTATGGTGCTCAATAATCTGATTACAATGATTTGGCATTCAAAAACATTTACATCAAATGACCATAACAATACAACATTAATGGCAGCAATTATACCTCAGACCTTTGACTGCAATTTGGTATGACAAATGCTGATGTAGATGGCATGGTACTGTAGTGCAACACTATTCACGCCACTGTAGCATTTCACTATTCACGGGTATTGTAACAATTTACTATTCATAGGTACTGTAGCAGCCAGCAATAAATATGTTCCACAATGAATCCTTCATACCCTTACAATCTGCAAATAAATATGCATCAACCCCTTGTATTCTTTATAGTTCTTCTCCAATTTAAGCACAGATTGGACTCCTGGATGAAGCCCACAATGAAGCAATAATTCAGCTAATATTTCACAACCTCAAAATTGCATAACCAATGAGAGTTTTCGTTCCCAATGGCTCAATGGCAGAAACCCTTGCTGGCTCCTTCACCAAACAATCACATCAAAGCAAATATTAATTCCTGGATGCCTGGAAGCTTGCCTTGCCCCTTCCTTTATACTTTTTCAATCCCACTTCAAGAAGCTTCTAGAAAAATAATATTATTTTATTTTAGTGACTTTATGAAATAATATTTATTTAAGTCACTTTATTAAATTAATTAAATATAAGGTCACTTTATAATATTTATTTATTTAATAACCTTACAAATAATTAATTTAATTATTATCTCCCTTATTTTTCCCATCCAACTGAATCCAAGAAACCAACCATCGACCAAGTGACTGCCTCAAGAAGACCCCCTAACCATGTACATTAGCCTACGAGAGTCAGGAATAGGCTAAACCATCCGCAAACAACATCAGCTAAAAAGGGGACATTACAGTCCGCCCTCCTTGAAATTGTTTGTCCCCAAGCAATCTTGGCTACAAAGACAATTCTCCCCACCTGGATCCCAAGGGAGGATCTGTGTAATGTCCCTGCTGTCACCAAAGAGCTCTTGTAACACCAGCACTAGCACAACTAACTGAACCTACTGAATCAAATCAACCCCAACGCTAGATGTTGCAAGAGCATAAGCATTAAGTGGAAGCAACTCTGAATACCAACAATGTTTGCTTCCCATAACTGCGCAAGCTAAGCTGTCATACACACTATCTAGCATATACGCAACTGAGCTATGCGTCTGAAACAGATCATGTACATAAAGATCAAAAGTGCAACTGCAAGTAATCACCCTCATATACATGCTGCAAAACTCAACAGTGAACCCTGATTGGAACCCTGATGCACACAAAGGATTCCTCAACATACTGGAGAGTATCCCACAACTAATGCCCGGATCCCAAATGAATCTGTAAGGAATTGCATCAGAATCTCGCTGAGAACAACTGCAGCCATAGAACCTGCCAAAACTCAGCAGACTGTGCAATTCTATCGCTGAAATAAACATATCACTTCTGATGTCAATCCTTGGGTCCCAGTGCCAAACTGGAAGTCCGTCACAAAGTGCACCTGTTGACTTCCACTGTACCATTCTACATAAACCACTGACATCGCACCAAGAGTGGTGGAACACCTCATCAGGACCAAAATAGAGTGACGAATCAAACACGTCACCACCAGGATCCCAAGATAGAATCAGCAATCCACTACCAATGACAACTGGTGGCACCTGCTGCATCATACTGTCTGCAACTGGATCACTAATATGCCAAGAGGCTACTCCCTGATACGGAGACCTGTGGGTTATGGACCCAAACAATTGCCAGAAAAGATGGGTATCTCCTAACTCATCTGCAAATGTTGGTGTCCCCACAATACTCCAACTGCCAAAGCTAGAAGAAGAGTGCTCCTAACACCAACTCATAAAGCCAGTTGCACTAATCAATGCAACTATGGAGGGTCGATCCCTCTCAGCATCAACGGAAGTGGATATCTGTGCCTCTTCCCTCACGAGTGCACCATACAACTGCCTAGCAAGCATGAAAGCACAACCTCTATCCTCTACCCAATTCCTATGGATGTGCTGACTAACCAAGCCATCATACCTACTACCCCCATAATCATCCTGTAACCATGTATCTGTGCAAAATCTCTGTGACATAGAAGTAGCAAACCTTGTCGGATACATAATAGCATGATGGATAACTGACTGCTGTCCCTGCAAGTAATTCCTCATACACAACTGAGTCAGGTACTTGCAGGCTCTAGTTCCATCTTCTGTAGATGGCAACTCTTCATCCCACAATGGATGGTATAAGCCCCCCGTCAATCCACATCGATGCATCAACCAATCCTCTGCATGTGAACTAAAAGAAAGGTGATGAACTCTCCTCACTATGTAGTCATGGTAAAAAGCACCAACCTCCGTCAATAGTTGACCATCATAGTCCTGCTCTCTATCACCTGACATGGAACTAACCTTAGGGGAATCAAGTGTATTTTCAGATTCATCCCTCATTTGAATAAAGAGTTTTCTAATGTTATCTATCCTTTCTTGTCTTGCTATGCTGATGAAATTGATCTTTTCTTTCACTTTTTGAAGATGTTGTCTTGCATTGGCAGCCACTAATCTAGCCTCTTTGGCTTTTTGCAACCATTCTTCACTAATTTTTTTGGACTTCTTTACCTCTTCGATGCCAAAATATACAAAATCAGTCCTCTTATCCTTGATATCTTCATGTCTACCAAATGGTGTAGGGCTGCCATCAATGGGTGATATCATATCATTGGCTTTCTCATGATCACAAGCTCCTATCTCACAAGAATGATGGGGCATAATGCTGCTGTCCTCAAACAAATCAGTGATGACATCATGCCATTGTAAAATGTCTTCTTCATCATGTGTATTCAAAACACTAGTGGCTGCTCCACTAAGCAAAGGATCAACTTTCACATCCACCTTAATATCTTGGACCTTCAATGGACTTTCAGATGTACGAATAACATTCATGGAAGCACCATCTAATTCTTTACCACGATAGGATGAAGCAATGCTAGACTCACCTAATGAAGCATCACAAGAAACCATATCTTCATGTAGCTGCTCTAATGTAACTGGTTTGTCTTCACCCATCACTTGCTTTTCTTTTCCCTCATTTCCTTGTCCCTCAATCATATGCACAACACAAGATTCTTGCCCATCCAAAGAGGCTGCAATAGAAGACTGGTTTTCTAATTTCTTTGGTGAAGCATGAGCCAAACTCAACTCCACATTCAACTCCTCAATCTGATTTTCCGCCATAAGGAGAGCCATTAGAGAGTCTTCCAAAGATTTTCTAGTCTTCACTAGCTCCGTGGTGAGTTGATCAACCTCTTCCTCTTTCCTCTTCAATGCATTTGAATATATGACACCCAATTCAAGTAGGTGATCTCTATCGGAAAGAAGAGTTAAATAGTTATTTTTCATAATCTCCATGGCTGTCTTAAACGCTTGCAAATCAGAAATTGATGAAGCCTCTTCAACACTTCTGTGTCTCCCCTCAAGCTGGACCTTCCATAGATGAATTTCCACCATCTTGTGGGAATGATCAAAATGGGACAGCGTTGTAATAATCTTATCTTCACCAACCTTTAGTTGGTTCTCCAAAGCAGACTTAGGGACCAAGGAAAATTCATTAGTTGAAGTTGTGGGCTGCCAATGGAGAGCTTGCCTCTCATCAAAATATTCTTCTAAAGTGTCCTCATGCTGGTTTGGAACTAGAGCAGCAGTAGTTTCCAACCCTAACTCCTCATCATCCCTCCAAAAAATAGACTCAATGGATGATGAAGTGCTAACCTTATGCAGAGAGGTAAGATCACTCTTAGGACTATCAAAAGAGTCCCCAATCATATCCTCCATGTCACCAACTAGGAGACAGGTGCAACCTTGTCCTGTAGGATCCACTGTTTCGTCCTCTCTACCTTCTGTAACATCAACTGGGTGAAGATCAACTGAAATAGACCCGATCTCAATACTACTGGTCCATACTTCACCTGTTAGTTTTCCCTCTGGATTTTCGTGAGTGCATTTAACATCAGCCCCAAAGGAATCATTAAAAGAATCCATACCATTGCTATCCTCCTGAAGAGAAGATGGAACCTGTAACCCAAAAGAAGGCATCTCCTGCTCATCACCTTTGTCCATTTTGTTCTCCATAGGATCAGCTGAATGCTGGTCACTAACTGCTGAAAATTCATTGTAGAGGTTTCTAGATACTTCACCTGTAGAGACCTTTTGTTCCTCCTTTTTGTTTTGTGATGTAGACCCCTTAAAAATGGATGCCATAAACCAAGCTGCTTTGTCTATGTTTGCAGGGTGTGAAAACAATTCATTCATCCTCTTCTAGTTTTCATCCAACTTATTCAAACTTTGTTTAAGCTTCTCCATATCCCTGTCCCACTGCTTCTGAGTACTTGAAGTAACCATGATTAACTAGTTGATTCAATGTCCAATCTACCCAACAGGATGGCAGGACAAAAGCTTTGATACCATTGTAATATCCCTTGACAATTCAGACCTCAATTTGCTGATTAGAGGCTCAAGGAATATCGTCAAACACTTTGCACACCACCTCTTAATTTGTTGTCTCTGTATTTTTTCAGTTTGCTTGCTTGCTTGGAATGGTTTCAATTGAAGTTAAATTGCTTGCAAATTAAAGCTACAGTGTCTAGGCAATGGTTTAAGGTGAAAATGCAATTCCTTTTGACCTTTCTAAAACAAATACTTGAACTCTATATGAAGAATGTGCACCTACAGCCAAATAGCATTTTACAAACACTTGGCATGCAATCTTCAAGACTCCAAGTGACTGAAAATGAAATGCATGTACAACTACAACCATATGACATTATATCAAACAATTGACATGCGAACTCCCAACTCTATTAAGACTGAAACTTATGCAAATATGAAGCCACAGCTAATAGGCATTTTGTCAAACACGTGCCATGCAACCTTTCAACTTCAACTTGGTATTTAATACTGAAATTCTGATTTGCATACAACTGATTACGGTGCTCAATAATCTGATTACAATGATTTGGCATTCAAAAATATTTACATCAAATGACCATAACAATACAACATTAATGGCAGCAATTATACCTTAGACCTTTGACTGCAATTTGGTATGACAAATGCTGATGTAGATGGCATGGTACTGTAGCGCGACACTATTCACGCCACTATAGCATTTCACTATTCATGGGTACTGTAGCACGATACTATTCATGCCACTGTAGCATTTCACTATTCACGAGTACTGTAGCAATTTACTAATCACAGGTACTGTAGCAGCCAGCAATAAATATGTTCCACAATGAATCCTTCATACCCTTACAATCTGCAAATAGATATGCATCAACCCCTTGTATTCTTTATAGTTCTCCAATTTAAGCACAGATTGGACTCTTGGATGAAGCCCACAATGAAGCAATAATTCAGCTGATATTTCACAACCTCAAAATTGCATAACCAATGAGAGTTTTCGTTCCCAATGGCTCAATGGCAGAAACCTTTGCTGGCTCCTTCACCAAACAATCACATCAAAGCAAATATCAATTCCTGGATGCCTGAAAGCTTTTCTTGCCCCTTCCTTTATACTTTTTCAATCCCACTTCAAGAAGCTTCTAGAAAAATAATATTATTTTATTTTAGTGACTTTATGTAATAATATTTATTTAAGTCACTTTATTAAATTAATTAAATATAAGGTCACTTTATAATATTTATTTATTTAATAACCTTACAAATAATTAATTTAATTATTATCTCCCTTATTTTTCCCATCCAACTGAATCCAAGAAACCAACCATCGACCAGGTGACTGCCTCAAGAAGACCCCCTAACCATGTACATTAGCCTACGAGAGTCAAAAATAGGCTAAACCATCCGCAAACAACATCAGCTAAAAAGGGGACATTACAGTTCCCTTACCAACCTCGTTTGCCCATGGAAACCCGCGGAATAGGCTAACGGTCGCCAAGCTGACTAGGCTTGAGAAGGGGACATTACATTTTCCCAACTCAATGAAAATATTTTAGTTTTTTAAACACATCCATACCAATATAATAATAATGAATCCTTATAAACAGAGGTTTGTTTATACTTTTGGGTCTCATCAAAATCTCCATACCTTTTTCTCATTCTTCCCTCAAATTTTGGCCTAGGAAAATTTTTCTGTCCACTTTTCCAAATTAAATTTTAAATTTTAATTTCTTTTTTGTTCTCTTTAAACTGTGTGGTCAGCTATAAGTGTACTCAGGTGGCTGCAATTAGAAAAAATTAAACATTTCTCTCATGAAGCTTGATTCAACAATGTTCAACCATTTTTCTTTCCTTCTTTAGTATAGTTGTATCACAGCAAAGTATAACAAACTGTCACAGATTTAAGGACACTGGAAAGGAGCTTTGGCCTTAAAAGTTTAGTCTCAGATATCATGTGATGCATGCCCATGGCAGCATTAGGTCGTATACATATGGATAAAATATAAACTAAAGTATTAAATAGATGGGAGATGATGGCAGGCTAGATAAAGTAAGGAATATAAATTTGTTGCAAGAGATGGGTAGGTTCCTGACCGTACAAGAAAATGTTTAATGATGTGTGTGGGGGAGGGGGTTCATAGCACTAACAGTGAAGCAGACGCCTTTAAATGGCGATATTACAGAAGATATATTTAGGAAAGATGCACAGTGCTAAAGATGGTTGAGATAAAATTACAAATTTTCAATCGTATATGATACACATCTAGATATGCACATTAGGAAACAAACAGATTTTCTGGTTTTGCATTGGAAAAACATATCCTTTTTTGGTTTAACCATGGCTTATTTTGGCGATACTGAATCTCAACCATTAGAACACAGCCTGACATACCAAGAACCTCATTTTAACCTTCCTTTGAGGTTCACACAATACATAGCATTGCAGATGTTTCAAGACTTGACTTGGTAATTGTAACAAATAATTTTCCATTTCCATTGAAAGCATGAAGGTGTTTTTGAATGCATCCCATTCCATTTAAACATGCTGCACTGCGGGATTGAATTTTCTCACCATGCATATTAGTGTTAGCATAGATCTGACTTGCTGGATGCAGAAGCATTTCAACCAATTAAAAGCATACATAGTTAAAAGGGGGTTAACAAAAGGCATGACAGCCATACATTGAACAATGGTATATTCCATGATTATAACAGTGGTGTTATGTAAGCCAATTAACTTTTGAAATTATGGTAATACAAAGAGAGGAGAGTAATATACAGAAATAGATTACTGTAGTTGACAACATAATGGCTTCTCTCTTCCCAGTTTAAAATGAAGAACAATTATGCAACTCAACAAGTTGTCATGCTTACCTTCCTACAGAAAACAAAATGCCAAGGAAGAAGAGGACCCCTTGGGTATCAATTCGTGAAAGAGCTTGTGGTACTTTTAACCTCTGACGCTCAGAATCCCCATAATGAATTGCATCTGTCAAGATCCACAACACTCCAAGGCCAAAAAGCATACCCAAAAATGGAGGCAGTCCCGTTAGTGCCTTAAAGACAGGTACAAAGAGCAAGGACCCGATACCAACAGAAAAAACAAGTTGTCCTCTTGGTGCCATCTGCTCTGATGCATTCAAATCTGGTACCTCCTGTTTTCTGTTAACTTCACTGGAAAATGAAACAGAATATATGATATCATTTTTTACTCAATCCATTACTGTGTTGTTCTATGTTGCAAATCATGTACAACAAGGTTCAATGAAGCCAGGAAATTGGTTGAGCATCTACCTGGTAAGTGACATAAGAGCCAAAGGGACTATCAAGGAAACTGCTGCAGGAAAAAAGAGGTCCTGGAAAAACCATAAATCTACTCATCAGAAATTTTGAAACAGGATTAGAAAATCAGTGTAAGAATGAGGCCAAATATCTCCTACTAATATGTGGGCAGCAGGGAAGAATGACAATTATAAATTACCACAGACAACAATGGAGAAAGCTTCAATACAATATCTATACCAAACTCTCGCTTAGAGTGTAAAGACTCGCACATAATTTTTTTTATATTTTTTTGCAAGTATAGAAGATGCAAATGCAATCCTCACATTTTCTGATCACCAAGTTACCAGAGTGGGCAAGGTTAGAGCATATGGTGTTTGGACAACTACCTATCTGAATGTATGCATTGCTGAAAGTAAACGCAGCAAGCTGACCAAAAGCATACATGCGGCAGAGTGTAATGTTCCGTTTTCTAGCTTGATCTTTTAAAGTTGACCGTTGGCCTATTCCGGAGACCCGTAGGCTACTCGGAGGTTGAAATTGGGGTTTCATGTTTTGGTGGTTGCTTTTGTTTGTGGAATGTGGTTTGGTTGGCAGTTTCTTTCCGGGTTTGTTAGTCCCTGTTGGTTACTGCTATTTTTAGTAAGTTCGGGATTGGCACCAGAATGCGATTTTGAGAGTGGGGTTGGATTCGTCTTGTCAAGACCTCTCCAACGAGCTATAGATCATTGGTTTCCGACATCATCTTGGCCTCCGTTTTAAAGTCCGTAAATTAAACATTATTATTTAATATTAATGTTGTTTTAAAAAAGGGGACTTTAAGGGTGAGGTTGAAAAAGAATTGAAGAAGATTATATTATTTTTCCTCTCATGTTTTATCCCATATGCAAGAGGATTTTAGAGACTCCCAGTTGGAAAAGTATAAAAGGAGGAAGAGTGCTCTCATTTGGGGGATCTGAAATCTTGATAAGGTTATGCTGCCGTAATGGTTCTGGGACTGCTTCGAGGAATGAATGCCTCCTAGCCTGGGCTCACTTCGTGCTTGAGAGATAGCACCTAGGGAGAGGTTTGCTGATTGTAGTGATTTTTGTAGTGAGGTTTGCATTGTAACTTGAATGCTGTTTGTAGTTCAGTTATTTGCATTTTATGTCATTTTTGGAGTTGCTGATAACAGGGCTGAATCTGTAGTTTCATTCATAAATCGGAAAATAAAAAGGCATTTGTTCTGGGTATTTCATACTTCCCTTTGTCTATGCTGGGCGCCCCATTGTGCCAATTTGCAGATTTTATTATGAAGAATCTGATATTTCTAGAAGGAAATCGCCCTTCTTGCCAGGCTGCCCTCTTGGAGTGTATTGGAAAGCGTGCTAAATAAATACTTGGGTTTAAGAGTGGTCTCTGTTGTGTAGTTTGGTCGCCATTGTCATAGGAGTGCATTGCATCAGATTTGAGGTCATTTGGTTGAGAAATGAGTGAGGTGTGAGCATTCTTGTAGGGTTTTATGTTGTTGGTTTGGTCTTTTCAAAGTTGTTGATCCGTCATTTCAGTTTGCTAACTTCTATCATTTGAGTTGGGTTGGAAGTCTCTAATTATTGTAAGCTGAACAATAGTACTGTCAGCACTTCACACTTCTTCTCATATTTGCTTTATAATACTTTGCATCTCCGTCATATGGTAGCTCCAATTCCACTTCGGGTTGGAAAGCACATTCTTGACGTCGAGTAATTTCAGCATAATAGTTGGTAGGGATCCTCTGACCACATGCTCGTCGACATCCGGCGCATTCTTGGTTAGAGTTCTTTATATCAGCATTGCATCAAGACCCTCTGACCATATGCTCGTCATCATCAGGCGCATTCTTGGTTAGAGTTCTTTTTATCAGCATTGCATCAAGACCCTCTGACCATATGCTCGTCATCATCAGGCGCATTCTTGGTTAGAGTTCCTTTATCAGCATTGCATAGAGATCCTCTGACCATATGATCACGCCATCCTGGTGTACATTCTTGGTTAGAGTTGAATTCCGCATCGTTTGGTTTAAGTGCTAACTTCAACGATTGTGTATTGCTCTGCTTGTTGTAATTGGAAAAGTGAAAAAATTGGCTTGGGATTTTCAGTGGTATCAGAGCCACGCATCCTGCCATCCTGTGAAAACAAACCTTCTATGAGTGAGAGAGAACAGAGGTACTTAGCAAGAGAATACAAGAAGGCTACTAGTTAGTATCATTGGCATCAGGCTCCAGAAGGTCAAACAGCTTCAGAGGTATTAAGAGCCAATTGGGAGTCTTCTCCTGAAGGAGAAATGGGGGATAATGAGAGGGCATCGGGAGGTAACAGAGATGATAATGGGAAAGGAAAAGAAAGATCATTAAGTCCGGCAAAGAGGTTCTAGAGGAAGATGGATACCTTAATGGATATGATATCTTTCATGATGGGAAGCATGGGTCAGAACCAACCCCCACTGAACAATACAGGGCATAGTCGAGAACATAGTGCCACCAACCAGCATAATGGACATGCTGCTCAGCCTGCTTCAAATAGCACATACATTTCTTCCAGGCCATTCAAACCCACTTTCTTGGCACCAGTAAAACCTCATCTTGATCCAGAAGAAAATGTTTCATTTGTTGAACAGTTGAGACTCGGCCGCGCTGAGTATGATTCTCTACCTGATGAAATTAAGGTAGATATGTCTTATAATGATTTTATGGATCATAAAAGGAAGGATAGAGGACAAGGAAGACATTATGAACAAAGGAGGACAATAGTTCATGGGGATTTGCATCAAGCTATCAACAAGGTTACGCTTCCACATTTTGATGGGAGTGATAATAGTCCAGCCAGAGCTTGGATACAGAAGTTAGACAACTATCTAGCTCTTAGACCCATGGAGGAGGAGGAGGCGATTAAGTTCGCTATGCTACACCTGGATGGGGTGGCGCACGAGTGGTGGTACCATGGCCTAGTCACCTTGGGTCATCGGTCTATCACTACCTATGATGAGTTCACCAATAAGCTCATAGAGAGATTTGAGAAAAAAGATCCAGAACTGCATTTCAGAGAATTGGCACAACTTAAGCAATATGGTACAGTTGATGCCTACATAGCTGAGTTTCAGAGGCTTTCAGTCATGGTCACAAGAGTCACTGAGAGGCGCTTGGTGATCCTATTCAGTGAAGGATTGACGGAGCCACTCAAGGGTTGGATTAAAGCTTTTGATCCACCCTCTCTACAAGAGGCAATGAAGAAGGCAAGAAACATGGAGTGGGCTGCTCCTAAAGCAAAGTTTCAACCCAAGCCTTCATTTCACAAAAGAGATAAAGGAAAAAGACCTCAACATAAGGAGTTCAAACAGCATCAACCTCATGTCACAAGGTTGGATCCCGAGACACTTAATGAACTCAGAAGAAAAGGGTTATGTTTCCGGTGTAGAGAAAAATGGTCCCAAGATCATGTTTGCCCAAAAGGAGGCAAATTTCATCAAATTGAATACTATTCAGCTGAAGAAAGTAATTCTGATTTGTCTGACCAGCAGTCTGATTTTGAAGACAGTGAAGTGGAAAGGGTCCCAGAAGAGTCTGAAGATGAAAAGGGAAGTGGAGGCACCTTGGCTCAACTTTCGAGCTTTCAAAGGAGTGAATCCTTCAAAGTTCGAGGGATGATTAAGGGGCAACGCATGGTTGCTTTGATTGACACTAGAGCAACGCATAACTTCATTGACGAAGCGGTGGTGGCAAAGAAGGGGCTGCAAACAGAGGAGTTTGAAGGCTTCAAGGTTATGGTTGCTGATGGTTTTCATATCACCTGCACCAAGAAGATCTCAAACATGACCATGCAAGTGGGAAACTATGAAGTCAAGGACGACTTCTATGTAGTCAAAATTGGAGATATGAATGCCGTCCTAGGCATTCAATGGTTGCGTTCACTCGGGGAGATCACTCTAAATCTGCAAACCATGGAGCTCAAGTTTCAATCCGAAGGGAAGAATGTAGTGATAAGAGGAATGTCCAATGGTGGTCCTCGGATTGTTTCATTCAAGAGGATGGCGAGGCTGATTCGTCATGATCAAGTTGAGTGGGCTGCAGAGTGTATGATTTTTTCTGCTAATCCGGTTGAAACAAAGAGAGACTATCCTCCTAATATTCAATCTTTACTCACAAAGAAGAGCAAGGTGTTTGTTGATTTACCTCCTAGACCACCTCCTGATTGGGGTTCGGAGCATGTCATAGAGCTCAAGGAAGGAGCTAAACCAGTTATTACAACTCCTTATCGGTATCCTAAGAAGCAAAAGGACGAGATTGAGAAAAACATTCGGGAACTCTTGGAGATGGGCTTCATTCGTCCAAGCAAGAGCCCCTTTGCTTCGGCAGTTGTCTTGGTGAAGGACGGTACCATCCGCATGTGTGTGGACTATCGTGCTTTGAATCAAAGCACCATCAAAAATCGATATCCCATCCCGAGGATAGATGAGCTCATTGATGAGCTACATGGCGCCAAGTTCTTTTCAAAGATCGATTTGAGATCGGGTTATTACCAGATTCGGATGAGAGGATCCGATGTTGAGAAGACAGCATTTAGATGTCACTATGGCCACTTCGAGTTTCTAGTCATGCCATTTGGGTTGACTAATGCTCCTGCTACCTTCCAGTCATGTATGAACAAAATCTTTCAGAAGCAGTTGAGGAAGTTTGTATTGATATTTTTTGATGACATCCTGATCTACAGCAAGACAGGGGAAGAACATCTCAAGCACTTGGAGGAAGTGCTTAGCATCCTGGAATCAGAGAGTTTGTTTGCCAAAGAATCCAAATGTGAATTTGTAATGAAGGAGTTACTTTACCTTGGCCATATAATCAGTGCTGAAGGAGTGAAGGTTGATCCTGAAAAGATCAAGGCAATTGTTGATTGGCCACCTCCTGAGAATTTGACTCATCTGAAAGGATTTTTGGGTCTTTGTGGATTTTACAGAAGATTTGTAAAGGGCTACTCTCAGAATGCTGCTCCTCTTACTGACCTCACGAAAAAGGGTGCCTTTTGTTGGTCAGAAAAGGCTCAAACTACTTTTGATAAATTTAAGGGGATCATGAACTCTTGTCCGGTTTTAGCTATCCCAGACTTCTCCAAGCCGTTCGAGCTACAGTGTGATGCATTCGGTGAAGGAGTTGGGGCTGTTTTGATGCAAGACAAACATCCCATTGTGTTTAAAAGCAAAAAATTAAGAGGTGTTGAAAGGACCTACTCCATCTACGACAAGGAGATGCTTGCCATTATGCATGCATTAGCTAAGTTCAAACAGTACTTGGTGGGGAGCAAGTTTGTGGTCAAGACTAATCACAATAGCCTCAAGCACTTCATGCATCAAAGAGATTTGAACGAGAGGCAACAAAAGTGGGTGAGTAAGCTTCAAGCTTACGATTTTGACATCGAATATGTCAAAGGAAAAAACAATATTGTGGCTGATGCTCTATCCAGGAGACCTCATTTGAGCTCATTGTGTGAGCTTACAACTGATTGGAGGGACATGTTGCTTGCTGATTATGCCAAAAATCAGTTTGCAACCAGCATCATTGAGGGTACTTTTCTTGACGGAAGGTACAAAGTGGTCGAAGGGCTGATACACTACAAGGGTAGAATCTTTGTGGTGGCTGATTCTAAGCTCAAAAAGAAGATTTTGTTGACCTTTCATGACATTCCACTTGCTGGTCATCAAGGGTTCTTCAAGACATATAAGCAGATCAGGGAAAGATTTTCTTGGAAAGGGCTAAAAGGGGAGGTTCAACGTTACATTCAGGAGTGTCCCACTTGTCAGATGAACAAAAATGAGCATACTTTACCAGCTGGTCTTCTGCAACCTCTTCCCATTCCCAATCAAAAATGGGAAAGCATATCAATGGACTTCATCACAAGGTTGCCCAAGGTTCAAGGTAAAGACTGTATCTATGTTGTAGTGGATAGATTAACAAAATTTGCTCACTTCTTCGCCATTGCCAGCTCTTTTTCAGCAGCCCAAGTTGCAGATCTGTTTTTTCATGAGGTGTTTAGATTACATGGGTTGCCAAAAAACATTGTGACTGATAGGGACAGTGAGTTCCTAAGCACTTTTTGGCAAGAGGTTTTCAGAATGAGTGGTACAGTGCTTACTCCAAGCACTAGTTATCACCCTCAAAACGATGGACAAACAAAGATAGTGAATAAGTGGTTGGAAGGTTACCTAAGAAACTATGTTTTGGAGCAGCAAAGAGCTTGGGTGAAGTGGCTTCACATGGGCAAGTATTGTTATAATTCTACTTTTCACATGTCAATAAGGATGTCACCTTTCATGGCTCTTTACGGTTATAAGGCTCTTAGCTTTGCTGATTTGGTGTTTGGAGATAGCAAAGCCCCTCAGGCCAAAGATTTGTTGCAGCAGAGTCAAGATATCTTGAACTCATTGAAGAACAATCTTCAGATTGCACAGAATCAGCAGAAGATGTACGCTGATCAGCAGCGTGTTGAACGCTCTTTTGAAGTTGGAGATATGGTTTATCTTCGACTACAGCCTTATAGACAGTCCACTCTCAAGAAAGGTGGAGCTGAGAAGCTCAAACCACGTTTCTATGGGCCGTTCAAGGTCACTAGGAAGGTGGGGGCAATAGCTTATGAGTTGGAACTACCTTCGAATAGCAGAGTGCACAATGTATTCCACATGTCTCGCCTCAAGAAGGCACTTGGACACAATGTTGTTGCTTCATCACAGTTGCCACCTTTGGATGAAGAAGGACAGTTAGTTTTGATTCCAAAAGAGATTCTTGATTCCAGGGAGCGTTCTTTGAGGAAAAGAACTATCAAAGAATATTTGGTGAAGTGGAAGAACTTGCCTATGGAAGATGCGACTTAGGAGAATGATGAGATTCTGCAGCATCGAGGCTTGCAATTGCTTGAGGACAAGCAATCTTGGGAAGGGCGGACTGTAATGTTCCATTTTCTAGCTTGATCTTTTAAAGTTGACCGTTGGCCTATTCCGAAGACTCGTAGGCTACTCGGAGGTTGAAATTGGGGTTTCATGTTTTGGTGATTGCTTTTGTTCGTGGAATGTGGTTTGGTTGGCTGTTTCTTTCCAGGTTTGTTAGTCCTCTTGGTTACTGCTATTTTTAGTAAGTTCGGGATTGGCACCGGAACGGGATTTTGAAAGTGGGGTTGGATTCGTCTTGTCAAGACCTTTCCAACGAGCTATAGATCATTGGTTTCCGACATCATCTTGGCCTCCGTTTTAAAGTCCGTAAATTAAACATTATTATTTAATATTAATGTTGTTTTAAAAGAGGGGACTTTAAGGGTGAGGTTGAAAAAGAATTGAAGAAGATTATATTATTTTTCCTCTCATGTTTTATCCCATATGCAAGAGGATTTTAGAGACTCCCAGTTGGAAAAGTATAAAAGGAGGAAGAGTGCTCTCATTTAGGGGATCCGAAATCTTGACAAGGTTATGCTGCCGTAATGGTTCTGGGACTGCTTCGAGGAATGAATGCCTCCTAGCCTGGGCTCACTTCGTGCTTGAGAGATAGCACCTAGGGAGAGGTTTGCTGATTGTAGTGATTTTTGTAGTGAGGTTTGCATTGTAACTTGAATGCTATTTGTAGTTCAGTTATTTGCATTTTATGTCATTTTTGGAGTTGCTGATAACAGGGCTGAATCTGTAGTTTCATTTATAAATCGGAAAATAAAAAGGCATTTGTTCTGGGTATTTCATACTTCCCTTTGTCTATGTTGGGCGCCCCATTGTGCCAATTTGCAGATTTTATTATGAAGAATCTGATATTTCTAGAAGGAAATCGCCCTTCTTGCCAGGCTGCCCTCTTGGAGTGTATTGGAAAGCATGCTAAATAAATACTTGGGTTTAAGAGTGGTCTCTGGTGTGTAGTTTGGTCGCCATTGTCATAGGAGTGCATTGCATCAGATTTGAGGTCATTTGGTTGAGAAATGAGTGAGGTGTGAGCATTCTTGTAGGGTTTTATGTTGTTGGTTTGGTCTTTTCAAAGTTGTTGATCCGTCATTTCAGTTTGCTAACTTCTATCATTTGAGTTGGGTTGGAAGTCTCTAATTATTGTAAGCTGAACAGTAGTACTGTCAGCACTTCACACTTCTTCTCATATTTGCTTTATAATACTTTGCATCTCCGTCATATGGTAGCTCCAATTCCACTTCGGGTTGGAAAGCACATTCTTGACGTCGAGTAATTTCAGCATAATAGTTGGTAGGGATCCTCTGACCACATGCTCGTCGACATCCGGCGCATTCTTGGTTAGAGTTCTTTATATCAGCATTGCATCAAGACCCTCTGACCATATGCTCGTCCTCATCAGGCGCATTCTTGGTTAGAGTTCTTTTTATCAGCATTGCATCAAGACCCTCTGACCATATGCTCGTCATCATCAGGCGCATTCTTGGTTAGAGTTCCTTTATCAGCATTGCATAGAGATCCTCTGACCATATGATCACGCCATCCTGGTGTACATTCTTGGTTAGAGTTGAATTCCGCATCGTTTGGTTTAAGTGCTAACTTCAACGATTGTGTATTGCTCTGCTTGTTGTAATTGGAAAAGTGAAAAAATTGGCTTGGGATATTTCATAGAGCCAACCCAAATCTACACCTCTTGGGCGGACAAGTATGTTTTGAAATGCAAAGCCACTGGCAGATTTATACAAGTTTGATCAAGCCAAATTGGTTGATTGCTAGTAGACTTGATCAGTGCCAAAATAGGCTATGAAAATGCACTAGGTTCGATGATAAACTATACAAGACCTTACAATGTTGAAATGCACATAGCTAGCGGTATACCATCTAGTTTTACAAAATGATAATCAAGAAATGCAGAACTTTCTAGTGGTACTACCATCCAAAGTTACAATAAATATGCAATAAGAACTCTAATGTATCAAACATGCCTAAAAGAGGAAAGGTGCACTCAGAAGAGTAGAAGCGCTCACTCGCTCAAAAGCGCGCTCATTCCTCCTTGAACACACCTAGAAGAGGAAAAGCATGCCTGACATAAGGAAAGAGCGCTTGAGGTAAAGTGCGCCTAGGGAATTTGATGCATTGGTATAAAAGGGAAGTGCCCAATTTTGATGAAACAAAAAGCTTGTTGGTGTTTCAATTCGCACCTTGTTGTGACCTAATCACAACTTGCCCCATTGCAAATGGGGACCCCCAAATTTTTGCTTTTGGTTTTTAGTAGCCTAGAGATTCTTGATCCTGAGTCTTGTCCAATCTCCACACAAATGGAAGTCATCTATCAGACAGGGTATAATGGCACACTTCAAGGTCAATCTTAGAAATGAAAGTGAAGAAATCTTGACAAGATCGGAAGATAGATGAATGAAGAGTTTGAAATGTTGTAAATGACTAAGTGTCAAGGATGAGCATAAATTCCATGCACTCATGGAATTTCCACCCAGGGAAGTGGAAATTCCCTCCACAGAGGGAGAATGCACTCTAGGAGGAGGGGAGTTCATTGACTTAAGAAATTGAAGTTGCATTTCAAATTGCATGAGATGAATCATCAAGACATTTCAAACCTATGGATGTGCATTGGAAGTTTGTGAACAATTTGTCAAAGTATTTGTAATGCTCCGATATTTTTCCAATTAAAGATTGGAAAGAATAGACATTGAGAATCTCTACCTATCACCTTCTATACCTTCCCATACTTAGTCAAATTTGATGCTGTCATGTCCCCACTTTTAAGTAACTTAAAATATTATAATTATAAATTAATTTTGTAAAGTATTTTTATTTACTTTATAAAATTAATATTTTATTTATGTTATTTAAGTTAGTAGTACTACACTTTATTAAAAAATGTTGTGAACAAGCATTTAAAAAGTACAAGTGCAAACATTTAATAAAGTTCATATAAAAGCATTTAAAATGCTTGGGTATGATGTGTACATGTAAACTCTCATTTAATAAAATTAGGCAGGGCCTAATTGATGTAATGGCTTAAAAGCAAGCCTGAGAGTCATTTCAAGTCATGTCTGAATGTCTAGATATATGAATGTTTTGGTTTTGGGTTTGTGTCTTTTGACAAATTGTATTCAGCTGATTGACAAGGTGATGTTCCCTTGCATTTGCTGAGCCGAGGAGATGTTCCCTTAGTGAATTGTAGAGGTGAAATCATCTCAGATTTCACAACTGAGCTTCAAAGTGTCTTTGGTTCGATTGTTGGGTTTTCGTCATTTGGTTAATGATCATTTTTGTGAGATCTATGTTGCAGACATTGATGAAGAGTTGAAAATATATATGCAGATTTGAAGATCCTATTTGTGGATTGAATATATGATTGAAATATATCTCTATTTCTATTTGATGTTATTATAAAATCAGAAGCATATGGTTTTGATTTGAAGTTATATATAAATATATCTATTTATATTTTGGTTGCTTAATGGGAGACAAAGTCTGACGAGATTCAGCAAGATTTTTATTTTAATCATCAAGAGATTTAGTGGTTTGTGGAACCTACAGTCAGCCACAAGAGTTGAATTTTTATGTGCACTCCTTTGATTGTTAATAGTCATCGTAGGAATTTAGAAGGATTATGGTTTTAGAATTTGTCTTTGCTGGCAGAAAGGAGACAGGTTCTGATAATAGCAGCTCCGTCAGTAATTTAAGAGAAATATTTGTGTTTAAATCTGAAGACAAATATATATTGATGGTGTTTACAAGGCCAGCCGCTATTGCATTCGGGATATGCAGAAATCATTTATATTATCAAAGGTTCCAGCATAAATGGTAAGTGTAGATCGTGGTGTTTAGAAGACCAGCTTGGGAGCTTATTGAAGTTTGATATGATACAGATTGCATTGGAGTTCATTGAAGAGCCATAACTGTATTGAAGTGCCATCCTTAGAAGACTCACAGTTGGGAATTATAGCTGAAGACACAGCAGTACTGATCTATAACAGCAATTGGTAACAGCAGTATATGATTGAACTGTGTAGAATCCTTTCCCTTACATGGTATTTGTTATCTAGACTGTAACATTTGAAGATATTTAGAAGCTGGAAAGAAAGAAAGTTGGAAGTGATATCAGCACTGCCAATAAGAGGATTGAGTTTGAAGAACCAATATTGAAGCCACTAATCCTATTTTGGTATGTTTATTCTGTCATTCTAATCAGAAATCAAGAATTCTGTATCTACGCATTGTATTGTTCTGAAATTATAACAGCTGTATTTTCAAATCTTTAATTTGAACAATAATATTTTCAGTCTACAAACTATTTGATGTAATGTTTCTTTAAGGAAATCAATATTTTATGAGTAGAGATAAGAATTTTAGACAGAGATTGCAAGATACAAATCAGAATTCATTATAAAGCAGAGTATTTAACAAATATCCTTAAAAGGGATATTAAAATGGTATCAGAGCATTTAGAGAATATCCTAGAACGGGATATTACAGTGGTACCAAAGCTATGATCCTGCCAGCCTGAGGGGAAAATCAAAATTGGTTTCAATTGTGGAATTGGAACAACGGGTATATTTCCGCTCAATAAGCAAATGATGAGAGAGATGGTGGATTATCAGCGTAGAATGATGGATAGTCAACAACAAACAATTGCAAGCATACAGCAAACAAGTGCAACCATTGAGAGGTTGTGTCAAGCTTTGATGGGCAACAGCAACAACAACAGAGCTAATCAGGCAGATTCAAGGAAGTCTAATTCAAGAAGATCAATAAGTACACATTGGTATATGGTGAATGATTTCAAAGAGCTCATGTCAATCCATGATGATTGCAAAGAGGATGTGCAAGATGAAGATAAATCAGTTGTGGTAGATGAAGGTATGGTTTCTCAAGTTGAGACTAACATTGTTTCATCTCTTCCTCATGTTGATAAGGAGACACACATTGAATCAGCATTTGATGAAGAAGACACAATAGAATGGCATGATGTCATTACTGATTTGTTTGAAGACAACAGCATGATGACTCATTATTCTAATGAGATGGCAGATTTTGATCCTGGAGAGATCAATTATTTGACATTATCTATTGATGGCAGCCATATGTCCAATGATGCACATGAAGATATTGATGAAGGCTGATTTTGTATACTTTGGCAAAGAAGAGGTAAAGAGATGTGAAAAGATGAATGAAGAATGGATGAAAACAGCCAAAGAGACCAAAATGGTGGCTGCCAATGCAAGAAAACATCTTCAAGAAGTTAAAGAGAAGGTCAATCTTATCAACATAGCAAGGCAAAGAAGGATAGACAACATTAGAAGTCTCTTTATTCAAAGAGATGATGAAACTGAAATTGCACATTGTTCTAATGACGGTGATGATGAGATTGATGATACATATCATTTGGATGGTTTAGTAAAGACTTCAAACATGATGGAACAGGATAAGAGAATGCCTACATGTTTTGACATATGGATAGATGAGGATAATTCAGAATTTTCAGTTGATGTTGGTCATTTATTTGATAGGGTTGTTGGTTGTATTGATAACACTTATAGTGGATCAGCCACTCAAGATTTGTCATTGGTTTGTAATGAAGACATCCATAAATCATCTTTTGTTATGTCATTGATTTCTTATGATATGGCAGCTAACTACTTGTTGGTTGGTGACTTCATATTCATAGATTCATCATGGTTTAGTGACTACCCTAGTTGGAATGACATTGGACCTCTTGGTTGTTCATGGCCTACATCAGCTATTGAGTTGCTTGGGAGTGTGTGGAGGCATGTCTATTGGTTGGACATGGAGTACAAGCTGAGTTTCTTTGGTTTGCATTGGTTTGGTGACATTTTTGACATCACCTATATTGCTGTTCTGATTCATAACAGCAAGATGGATTCATTTTGGTGCAACAGCGAAAGCAGTCCCAGGATCTTCTTCATCAGCAACCTTGAGGAGATGCGGTTGAGCATGCTTGAGGAGCCTCGATGGATTTGGGATCCAGGGATTGATTGAGTTCAGTTTTCTTCCCATTGCTTGGGGACAAGCAATTTTGGGAAGGGAGGGCTGTCATGTCCACACTTTTAAACAACTTAACATATTATAATTATAAATTAATTTTGTAAAGTATTTTTATTTACTTTATAAAATTAATATTTTATTTATGTTACTTAAGTCAGTAGTACTACACTTTATTAAAAGTGTTGTGAACAAGCATTCAAAAAGTACAAGTGCAAGCATTTAATAAAGTTCATGTAAAAGCATTTAAAATGCTTGGGTATGATGTGTACATGTAAACTCTCATTTAATAAAATTAGGCTGGGCCTAATTGATGTAATGGCTTTAAAAGCAAGCCTGAGAGTCATTTCAAGTCATGTCTGAATGTCTAAATATCTGAATGTTTTGGCTTTGGGTTTGTGTCTTTTGACAAAATGTATTCTGCTAATTGACAAGGTGATGTTCCCTTGCATTTGCTGAGCCGAGGAGATGTTCCCTTGGTGAATTGTAGAGGTGAAATCATCTCAGATTTCACAGCTGAGCTTCAAAGTGTCTTTGGTTCGATTGTTGGGTTTTCGTCATTTGGTCGTGTTGATGGTTGTTTTTCGACAAGTCAACAATAGAGTGAAATACTGAGTATTTGACTCTCTCTTGAGCAAAGCCTCTCGGATGCTGAACTAAGTGATCAAACGAGATAACTCCAAGGTTCCTTCTTATAATGTTTAATTTCGGTAAGAGACAGCTCAATGATTTAAGTATGATTCTGCTGTTAAACACAAAGGGACTTACATAGACTCTTCTCCTTTCATTCGACTTATTCCTCCTTTGATGTGGATGATGTATATACAAGGCTTCTATGATAAAGAAAATGAAAAAGGGGTAAGGGTTTAGAAGGCTAATCTAAGGACAATGAGATAATGAAACATGTAAAGATAGACAAACTCCTCATGAAACCAGACTTCGCTTCGCCATGAGAACCAACAACTACACGAAGCCGGTGCAATCTTCTAAGGAAACTCAAGGATTTTCATGTTGTAAATCTCCATCCAAACACCCACAACTGGCGCAATTTGAACAAGCATTCACAACCGAACTAAAGAGAATGAAGGTTCAGTCTAACTTTGCAAAGTGGATTGCCTTCGACAATACACGAAAAGTATGAACCAGAAGAATTCATCAAATATCTTTACGCATATTCATTACATCAATGCACTTCTACTCTATTTCTAAGCTATTTGAAACATCTCTTGATTCCATCAAGATTCAGGAAACCATGTTACTCCACAAGATAATACTTAACACCAAACAAGTAGCTCCAATGTCTTTGCATTAACTTTGAGGAATATTTACAACAATTTCAAGTTCTCTCAGAGAATTTTGAGAGTCTCTTCTATTCTACTCTTAAAATCTACTCTCTACTACTACTAATGATCTACTTTCTAATCTATATCTCTAATCTATATTTCTAATGAATTACAAATGAGGCAACAAGGCCTTTATATAGTGCTCCAGTATACAATGAAGGGCTAAGATTAATTCAATAGCCAAGGGTCTAGATCGTGCCACCTCAGAGGTAGTTACAACAACTTGTTATTTTTAGCAAAAAAGAGAGAGGCAATGAAGGCACGTTTTCCAATGTGATAAGGTAAGGCGAAAGCATTTAAAATATTCCTCCACATAGGAATCCCTTTGGCTTCTTTCATTAAATGATACATTGCATGCATTAAATAATGTGGCTAATCAAAATTAAATGATGTGTACTCGCCACATAAGTGCCAACTCAGCATACTTTGAAAATTGTATCAACTTGTAATGATGTATTCAATGTGATTGTTTGAACTTGTATATTTAGGAATACATCCTGTGGATCTTGCCTTGTTCATTCTTCTTGTTAACTGGATGTATGATAGTTGTCGCCTCACTTGACTAACTTTATGATTCTTCTTCTTGTAGATAGATTGATATGAATCTTCTTCGATGTAGCTTCATGTAGACTAGAGAGTATATGATGACACTTGATTTCTTCATGAAGAGTAGGAGACTCTCTTGAACTTGGAAATTTGAAGAGTCTTGAAGTTTGATGGATGAATGCTTTTGGAAGTTTCAATGAAGTGTTCCAACTCGATGATGTAGAGGATTTGAGGTATAATCCTTTAGAGTAGTGTTCCCTCCGCAAGGTGAAAGTGATTCAAACACTTGCTCTTGATGATCATGATATAGTTGATGAAATGATTCCTTGAAGATGATCTTGAAGCTCGAAGGAACTTGACGTAGGATCTTTCATGATGTCATTGATGAAGAGGACTTGAGATATATCTTGATGTGACGCCTTGGAGCAGCTACCTCTTGAAGTGATGTAGATTTCTTAGAATGATGCTTCCTGGAAGATGATCTTGAATGAAGTAGAATATACGAAATGCTCCAACTTGATGATAACACTTTCCTTATGGTGGAGCAGCTACTTGATGTCTTCTCCACATGACAATTGGTTGACTTTACTCCTAGCATGAAGGTGGTTCCAGCTTCTTCTTCTTTGATGACTCTTTAGCATCATTGACATTCCTGCAAACTTGACGCGAATAAGTAATTGCAAACACAATCTTCACTTCAGCCATCTTAGTGGATTAAATTATGAAATTTTCCTTTATAATTATGAAATATTGCTATCTAGATTCAAGGAACCTATGAAAATCCACTTATCCTTCTTGAATTTTACTAATATTTGAACAATTCCAATGCATTTAATGAAGGAAAAATAAGAAAATCAGATCAGAAATATTCAGATCAGACTTACTTGATGAGCTTTTTTGAATGGGATACCTTGCAATTTGATCCACCACTTGCTTAAATTTGATAAAATCAAATTTATTCTTCTAAAACAACTTCCTGTTGCTGCTCCTTGAGGAAAAATCTGCCTTTGGAGAACAAATCTGCTCTTGAAAATAATAAAAATGAAAAGGAAATGAGGTGTATATATATAATTTGCTTTAAAAACTTTTCCTTCTCTCTAGGCCGACCTCCTTTACTATTGTGCACGAACATTTAATTTAGATTTGATCTTTATTTAATAAATGCATTTTGCACGTTTTCCAAGGCAACAATTATTAAATGTTTTTAACTCCCTTGATGGCGCACTAGATAAAGTCTTGGCGATCTCTTTGTATTTCGCATTGGATCAGCTTAGTGTTGTCTTCTTCTTTATCTTGCTTCTAGGCGCATTAGATCATCAATTAGGATTCTCAAGAATTTCATTTTAGACACCTTCAAAGTCTTAATGCATGGCGCTTTAGATCAAAGTTTGGATTCCTCTTGGCATTTCGCACTGGTTGAAGGATAAAAATCCTCTGAATACTTTGCATTAGATGACACTTAGTTTTTTTCTTGCGTAATGGATAAGCAATTTGGTCTTCAACATCAACTTCATTCTTCCCTTTTACATGGCGCATTAGATCATGTTTTAAGACTCCTTAAGGGAGTGGCGCATATGTTAGGCAATTTGGATTCTTTCAAAATAAACTTCATTCTTCCCCTTTGGATATGGCGCATTAGATGCCATTTTAGATTTCTTCTTGTTTGAACGCTTGGATAAGGGGCTTGGGAGATGGCGCATTACTTCACTAGGTTAAAGTCTTCAAACTTGCATGGATTTAGATAGCCTTTGTCTTGATGTGGATCATGTATGATGTTTGGCGCAATGGTTGCCCTTGTAGGATCCTCTGGAAACAAATCTCACTCTTCTTATGATGCGCATTAGATGACCCTGGAATGGGCGCATTAGATCACTATGTAGGAATCCTCTAAACTTACCTTGAAGAACAAACATTGGATATCTAGGACGCTGGCCATCTCCTCATGATATGGCGCATTGGATAACCTTGGAAAATCCTCTAGAATGTTAGCGCATTAGTTGGGACTTTAGGATTCTTCAAAATTCAAACTTTGACGACTTAGCCCTGGGTCTTACCTTCCATCTAGTAGGGCGCATTGGTTCAAGTTTTGAAATCCTGTGGATGGCGCTGTGGTTGAGGGTCCTTGAAACTTCATCTTTGAAATCACTTGAGCGCACTAGATCAACTTTTGGGATCCTCTGGAGTTATCCCTCATGTGGTCGCATTAGATCAAATATTGAAGATCTTTAAACTTGGCCTTGGATGCCTAACCTAGGATTGGCGCATTATTTCATGGATTGGAATCTTCTAACCTCTAGCGCATTAGTTAAAGGATTAAAATCCTCTAGATTTAACATCTAAATCTGCTCCAAGGTTCGCTCTAAGACTTGTTCTTTCATTTTCGCACTGGATCAAGGCATTGAAATCTCCATTTTTTCCTTCGAAATGACGTTTTGGCTTAGGCGCAATAGATCGAGTTTTGAAATCCTCTGACATTTTCGCATTGGACCAAGGTGTAGAAGGGCGCATTGGATCGAGTTTTCAAATCCTCTGGCTCAAGTGTCTTCTCTTTCGTGATTTTGCGCCCAGATTTGCGCCATCTAAGTGTCCAGTCGCACTAGATCAGTGTTTTGAATCCTCTGAACTCGTCAGGCATTTTTCAGGATCGCGCGAGTAAAGGTATATTGAAAAATATTTAAAGTATAAGAAATTCAAATTTCTTATAAGTTGAGAGATTGAATTTCTTATACTTTAAATATTTTTCAATATACCTTTCAGGATGTTTGAGATAGGTCCCGAATCCACCGGATTTAAGATGCAAAATATAGAATTTGGAGGATTCACCAGATTTCAGACTTAGCCATTTTTTCAGGATTTTCAGGTTTTCAGGCTCCAGGCTTAGTCTTTCAGGATCTCAAACATTCTTCAGGATTAACTTCAAAACTCAATATCTAGATAGGATTTGATCACAATTCTTCATTATTGCAAGTACATCTACCCTTAATCGTGAACCAAAGATCATAGGCAAGGAAATTGTTACCATACCGGCAGAGGAAAATGAGTCAAATCATCATCAGAACTTCATGCAAAGCATCGGAGCTCAAAAAAAAAAGGGGGTCCCTATTCCTAATGGGGCGATGTGTGATTTGGTCACAACAGGTCGGAGATCATTTTTGTGAGATCTATGTTGCAGACATTGATGAAGAGTTGAAAATATATATGCAGATTTGAAGATCCTATTTGTGGATTGAATATATGATTCTGATTTGAAATATATCTCTGTTTCTATTTGATGTTATTATAAAATCAGAAGCATATGGTTTTGATTTGAAGTTATATATAAATATATCTATTTATATTTTGGTTGCTTAATGGGAGACAAAGTCTGACGAGATTCAGCAAGATTTTTATTTTAATCATCAAGAGATTTAGTGGTTTGTGGAACCTACAGTCAGCCACAAGAGTTGAATTTTTATGTGCACTCCTTTGATTGTTAATAGTCATCGTAGGAATTTAGAAGGATTATGGTTTTAGAATTTGTCTTTGCTGGCAGAAAGGAGACAGGTTCTGATAATAGCAGCTCCGTCAGTAATTTAAAAGAAATATTTGTGTTTAAATCTGAAGACAAATATATATTGATGGTGTTTACAAGGCCAGCCAATATTGCATTCGGGATATGCAGAAATCATTTATATTATCAAAGGTTCCAGCGTAAATGGTAAGTGTAGATCATGGTGTTTAGAAGACCAGCTTGGGAGCTTATTGAAGTTTGATATGATACAGATTGAATTCGAGTTCATTGAAGAGCCATAACTGTATTGAAGGGCCATCCTTAGAAGACTCATGGTTGGGAATTATAGCTGAAGACACAGCAGTACTGATCTATAACAGCAATTGGTAACAGCAGTATATGATTGAACTGTGTGTAGAATCCTTTCCCTTACATGGTATTTGTTATCTAGACTATAACATTTGAAGATATTTAGAAGCTGGAAAGAAAGGAATTTGGAAGTGATATCAGCACTGCCAATAAGAGGATTGAATTTGAAGAACCAGTATTGAAGCCACTAATCCTATTTTGGTATGTTTATTCTGTCATTCTAATCAGAAATCAGGAATTCTGTATCTACTCATTGTATTGTTCTGAAACTATAACAGCTGTATTTTCAAATCTTTAATTTGAACAATAATATTTTCAGTCTACAAACTATTTGATGTAATGTTTCTTTAAGGAAATCAATATTTTATGAGTAGAGATAAGAATTTTAGACAGAGATTGCAAGCTACAAATCAGAATTCATTATAAAGCAGAGTATTTAGCAAATATCCTTAAAAGGGATATTAAAATGGTATCAAAGCATTTAGAGAATATCCTAGAACGGGATATTACAGATGCCAAGAAGAAGAAGACAAAATAGGGATAAGGACAAAATAAGAATAAAGACAAAATAAGAACAAGACAAGGGAGTTAACAAATAATAATTATTATATTTTCCTAAGGGGATCCGATTCTTGAAGAGGCATTCGCTCCTCTTAAAAGGCACGTCCATATTCCAAGAGGCAGATCGCAAGATATATAGGCATCGGGTATCATTCTCCTCCAAGCATCGATCATGATTTATTCTCATTTCAGTGCATAAACAGCAGGTTATAAGGAAGTAATACAGAGAGCTCCAGCCAAACAGGTAACAGCAGAAAATAATCACCTAGATAATATCCATTGACCATTGAAGGAACAGCATTGAGGAGTAAGGACAGCCAACATTAAAACAGTCAAGATCGGCCAATAAGAGTACCTACCAGTATATATCTGCACTTCGTTTCAAGGTATGACATTTTGTTGTATTGATGTTAGTAGTTACAATATACTCTCAATGCATTTATCACTAGAATGGGTATAGATAAGTGGATCTTCCTTTAATAGATATGATATGAAATAACCAATATTTGATGCATAATGAAACCATACCAATAGCTGTTAGTAATAGCATGAAATTATCATCGATAAGATCTGAATTGTTTATAGAATGCATTGCATTAGAATAGCAGCCAATATAGTTGGATCATGTAATTATTATAGATCCTTCATGTGCATTATCGAGATGATCTAGAATAGAAGGTTAAATGATTATATTATGAGTTTACGAAAGAAATATAAGTTAATAATAAAGAAGAGATGAGAAATAGAGGCTCATGGCCCATCAATCAATATCCCAAGGATCGAGACAAAGGGAAGGAGGCAATGCAACATGGTATTTTGGTTGATGCCTGAGTTGGTCAAGAGAACCTTCCGGGCTAAAGACCCAATAGGCCTTAACTCAATGTTGGTCCATAGGACCCCACGGGGATAAGTTTCCCATTGTCTCATGTTGGTCAAAGGGACCCCACGAGACAATGGATAGGCCCTTGTCTAATGTCGGTCAAGAGGACCCCACGAGGCAAGGGATGGGCCTTTGATTTGGGTTGGTCTCCAAGTCAAAGGAATGAAATATGGAACCCATGATTGTACCTCCTATAGGCCCTCTCTCGTGGGAAAGTGAATTGATGGACATGTAGACCTAAGGATAACTCTCTCAATGGATATGTGTAATAGTTATAGTGAAAGCATAATACATATGATTTATGTTTATAAAGTTGAATTTAAGATTTCTTACGATTTATTATGATTAAAACAAAAGAATTAGATTCTAATGTACTCTTTTTGCAAGTTGAAATTGTGTCCAAGGTTGTGAAATTTTGGCTTGTGACAAGGGGACATTACAATATTTGTCAAGTTCGGAGATCAAATGAAGTATCCAAGTTAAGGGAGCGCAAAATCCTTGTCCATGAGGAAAATGCACCCTAATAAAGGTCCCATTTTGGAGTCAAAACAATGAAATGTTATTCTTCTTAGTCAAATTCATGAAAAATCTATGTGAAAACCTTGAGAAATTGCCTAAGGAAGTCAAAGTTGAAAATGATGAGAAGTCTTTGAAATTGACTAAGTGTTGATGTGTTTTTCTTGCACATGCAAACTTAGAATAAAATACTAAGTATTCTATCCTCTCTTGAATAAAGTCTCTCGAATGCTAAACAATGTGATCAATCAAGACAACTCCAAGGTTCCTGATTCGTGTTATGCAATGGATAGACTCAGTAGTTGATGTGATTTGCTGAAAACTCACAAAGGGACTTACGGTGAATATGCTCCTTACTCCACTCAAATGTGTTACTTCTTCCTTATGAAATGGAACTTCTTCTAACTGGCTATGAAAGAAAATAAAAAAGGCAAGGGTTAAGAGAAAGTTAATCTAAGGACAATGAAGTGATGGATGATGTTTCAATAGACAAACTCCTTGAACCAAGCCTCACTTCGCCATGAGAGCAACAACTACACGAAGCTAGTGCAATCTTCAAAGGGAAATGAAGGATTTTCAAACTGCAAACATGCATCCAAATACCCACAACTGGCGCAACTTGAATGAACATTCACAATCGAACTAAAGCACATGAAGGTTCAGACTAACTTTGCATTGTGAATTGCAAGCCACAAATCACAAAAAGTATGAACATAAAGGAATTCATCAAATATCTCAACATAAATCCATTACATCAATGAACTTCTAATCTACCATCTAAGCTACTTGGAAACATTTCTCAATCATTTGTGAGAATTTGAAACCATGCAAACATTCCATAATCACACAAAATCACCATAAAAAATCAACAATGAGCTTGTATTGATCCAGGAAGTATTTTTACAACAATTTCACAATATCCCTTTCAGCGACTTCGAAAAGCTTCCTCTACTCTACTCGCTATCCTACTCTCCTACAGCAACTCTAATTCTAAAGTCTCGTTTCTCTTCTAGGTGTAGAAGTTGCGAAAGCCTAGTCTGAACTCTTTCATCCTGATCCATGTAGTCTTGCATGAATTGAAGCGTTGGGATCCTCAGTTGTACAAGAAAGATCGGGTCTTGGCCATAGACCAAGTGGTATGGAGAAGTACCTAGGGAGGATTTCACTCGGGTTCTATCTGCCCAAAGGGCAAACTTCAGTTGGGTGTGCCAATCTCTTGGGTTCTTGTCCAATAGTCTCTTTATTGCATTTAACAAGTTCTTGTTTGTGGACTCTACTAGGCCATTCCTTTGTGGGTAATAGTTGAATGAAAACTTCAGTGTGATACCATACTCGAAAGCCCAGTTTGAAAATTTTAACGAAGTAAAAGCAGGCCCATTATCGCAAACGAGTGCATGTGGACACCCAAACCTCGTGATAATGTTTTCTTCAAGAAACTTGATCACAATATCAGAAGTGCAAAGTTTTAATGCATAAGCTTCAGACCATCTGGTACAATAGTCTGTAGTGGTCAGAATACACCTGTGTTGTGCCAAGGAAGGTGGATTAATCATACCAATGAAGTCGAGACCCCATTGAGCAAAAGGTCTTACTTCGATCATAGGCTGAAGCGACATTGTTGGATTCTTTTCGCTCGAAGCAGCTACTTGGCAAGTATGACATGTTTTGACATGTTGGTGGGCATCGTTGAACAAGGTAGGCCAATAATATCCTGCCCTCAAGATTTGGTGGGCTGTTGCCAGTCCACCTCTATGACAAGTGCCAAACTTCTCATGGAACTGCTCCATAATCTGTCTTGCTTCTTCCTTTCTGACACATCTTAGATAAACTCCTTCATGATTGCGCCGAAACAAAACTGCTCCTTGCAACATATAACGCTGAGACCTGTACCTTAATGCTCTTCTTTGTGTTGGATTCATATGTGGAGGGCATTTCTGAGTGAGCAAATAGTATACAATATCATCATATGTAATAACCTACACCTACTGTTCTTTTGAGTTATCTTTTTAATGTTATTATTTTTTAGTTTCTTCTGTGATCTTTCAGAACTAGATAGAAGATGCAGAAGGGGGTTTCTGTTTTCTTGAAGTGTGTATGTCAGAATACAAGGAGTATAGCATACAACTGAAAACCCAGAAAAACTATAACAGATATGAACTAAATAATAAAGACCCAGTTCATAGAATGGCATAAAATGAATAACCATCACATACCCATGTCAAAATAAGCATCTTCACATTTCTGTTGTTGACAGACCAGCAACATGACAATGGAGTTTTGCATTGAAAATATCAGCAAATGCAAGGAAACAATCTACAACTATCAGCATAGACCCTTAGGTCAAAAACAACCACTAAGCAAGGAAGAACAACCCCTAATAAACTCCAAATGGCTGCTCCAAGAAGTACGGTCAGCATATGAAGTGGTAAGGCCTACACATGAAGAGGTACGGCCAACAATGAAGAAATGGCAGTCCCAACCCTTCTCAAATCTGCAATACCATCCATCACTAATACTCTTCCTCAACTGCAACAAAACTGCAATAAGATATATCTTGTTATCTCCATCTCTGTCAATGGTGGTATCAAAATGAAGCTCAAATACAACCACTGAGTATGGTTGCTCCAAAATCCCCTTGGGTGATCTTTCACACCTGCAGAAGATTACTACCAATGGTGGTTTCCGTCACCAAAAGCCCTGGCTGAAAGAAATCCCCCAAACCCTCATTTGCAGAGCAAATAGAAGCATAAAATGTAATATCAAGAATGAATAACTTTTCCCACTCTTGCCTTTTTATAACTCCACAAGTGGGTAGACCCATATGAAAGGGAAATGTTATTTTTAAATTTGCTTTTTATTCCTCAAAGGGCCACCCAAATCCCTTAGTGACTTATTTTTGCATTTTTCCTTATTTCTCCAAAGTCACCAACATTCATTAATTAAAGTCCAAATATAATAATAAAGTATAACTTACAGACTTTAATATGAAAGCCCAAACGGTCACAGAATCCCATGAGTTATAGACTGTTGGAAAGATCTCGGTGAAATGCTCCATCTCCAATAAAGAGTTTCCCAAAATAGCCAAGTTCGCGACTTACTAAAAATAGTAAGTCCCAGCCAGAATGTTAGAAACCGACCAAACGAACTCCCAGAGTTCCCTAACCACTTTGGTTAGTCTACAGGAACCAAGTATAGACTAACTCACTAGAAAAAGGGGACATTACAGTCCACCCTCCCCAAGATTGCTTGTCTCAAGCAATCTCAGATCTGGATGCAACAAGATTTGCTCACTCTCCCATGTAGCATCCTCTACTGGCAGGTTCTTCCACTTCACCAAATATTCACTGATGACTCTTTTCCTCAATGTACATTCCCTGGTGTCAATGATGGCCTCAGGTATCAAAACCAACTTCCCCTCTTCATCAAGAGGAGGCAACTCTGTAGAAGGTATCACATTGTGCCCTAGTGTCTTTTTGAGGTGTGACACATGGAAGACATTATGAACTCTGCTCTCTGCTGACAATTCTAACTCATAAGCCACCTCTCCAACCCTCCTGGAGATCTTGAATGGACCATAATACCGTGGCTTTAACTTCTCAACACCACTCCTCTTAAGAGTGGATTGTTTGTATGGCTGCAGCATAAGGTACACCATATCACCCACCTCAAAAGAACGCTAAACCCTATGTTGGTCTGCATACTGCTTCTGCTTCTGCTGATTCTACGCCTTCTAAATGTTCTCTTTCAAAGACCTCACGATGTCTTGACTCTCCTGCAAGAGGTCTTTAGCCTTTGGTACTCTGCTGTCTCCAAACAATAGATCCAAGAAACTGGGAGCCTCGTACCCATAAAGTGCCATAAATGGTGTCATATGGATAGACATGTGGTAAGTGGTATTATAACAATACTCTCCCAAGTGAAGCCACTTGACCCACGCCTTCTGCTGCCCGGCTATGTAATTCCTAAGGTATCACTCCACCCACTTATTAACTATCTCCGTCTGTCCATCAGTCTGGGGGTGGTAACTCGTGCTGGGGGTGAGCTCGGTCCCTGTCAACTTGAAAAGCTCCTGCCAAAAATTGCTAAGGAACCTACTGTCCCTGTCGCTCACAATACTCCTAGGCAATCTGTGAAGTCAGAACACCTCTCTGAAGAATAAATCAACAACCTGAGCTGCTGTATGGCTGAAATGGCAAAAAAATGGGCAAACTTTGTCAACCTGTCAACCACCACAAAGATGCAGTCCCTGCCTTGGGCTTTCGGCAAGCCAGTAATGAAGTCCATCGATATACAATCCCACTTCCTCTCGGGAATGGGTAAGTGTAATGTCCCCTTTCTAGTGGAAACACTTAAACCTGAATCTCGATTCAAAGTGATTCTCAAAGTGACATTAGAGATCAATAAATTTCGATGATAAGATCAAATAAGATCAATGATAATATAATTATATCATTCCTTGTTAAAGGATTATTCATTTCATGATTGTCACTCACTATTGATGACTATTCTATAATACATTCCATAATTCAACATTCATATTTTCCTTATTATTCTTCCTCATGGAACTAGGCTTTACATGTCAAGGGCGCATGGAGACCATCCAGACCCAACCTACGGAAAACTATGTCCCAGCCTACGGGCCTTATCACTGGTGGAATTACACTGCCCCTCCCTTACAATACCTAACATTCCTTTAAGGATGAAGTAATAGAGGAAAAATAGAAGTACCAATCTAAGTTCATCTTTCCATATCATCTCCCTTCTAATCCTTAACCATGGATGGGAAATTATTTGTCTAAGGCACGTTGAACCCTCTCCAATGCATCGTGAATGGAATTACTCCGCCTTTCCCTAGCATTCTTGTCTAGGGCGCGTTAAACCCTCTCCAATGCATCGTGATGGAATTACCCCGCCTTTCCCCAACAAGACCACCTCTCCTATAGTTATAGGAAATAGAAGTGATGAAATGGTTATGTTCATATACTTGTGTAATGATGTGATTGACATGTATATAGATCTATTCTAAAATGTGTATATATATATAAATATATACACACACACACGTAATCATATAACTCTATATTTATTACTTACATTAAACAATCAATGATTTAATAACACTTACCTTGTACCTTTATTTACCTTGGTTCCTGCAGCAGATCTGAATTTTCTTTTAAATCTCTGAATTTGTTCTTGCTGCTGAATACAGAATTCAAATATCCTTGATTGATTATTAGGACTAATTGGTGGCAGATTTGACCTACTGTTGTATATCTTTATTTTCCTTATTTCTTTTATTTTCTTCCGTATTCCTTATATCTCTTCCCCCCATCTCCCCTTTCTCTTCTCTTATTCTTTATACCTCTTTATGCCTTTTCATTTGAAGAGATACACCTCTTTATCTCTTAATAAATATGAGATCGGTGCTATTAAGAAGCCCGATTACCTTTTTTAATATAATTTAAAATATTATATGGATTAATGAATCCATATACATATTATGATTAATAATATTTATTGATTAATTCTATTTCATGTTTCTTATAATATTTAGACAAGTAATAATTATATTATTAATTATATTTATATTTATGTATCATAAGACATTTGTCTTATATATATATATATATATTTATTTATTTATTATATGATAATTATATTATAATAATATCTATTTATATTTATTTTTATATTATAAATATATATATATATATAATATCATAATTGTTTTCTTAGATTTATTATTTATAAATACAATAATAATAAAATATTCATATAATATTATGTAATATTATTTATTAAATATTATATTATTATTGTTAGAAGCATTCAAATGGACATGATGTTTAAATCTTTAATTTAAACAATGGCTTAATATCGGGACATGACAGTAAGGGCTGCAATAATCCTCCTGGGTAGTGTTGTGACCTCATCACACATCGCCCCATTGCAAATGGGGACCCCCCAATTTTTGCTTAAGTTTGGTTTGGTTTCTGAGTCTTAGCTAAGTCCTAGTTCAAACACATGCAGTGAGGGACACTAGAGAATGTCTCATTGAACACTTTGAGTGATCAGGACTGGAGTTAATAAGGTATATCTCCTCGATCGGAGTCTTCATATAAGGGTTGATATGAAAGCTGGTAAAGAGTTTTGAACTTAGAATGGATGAATTTCAAAGATAGGTTCCATGAGTTTATAGTGTCATCACTTTCAAAAGACTCTGTCCATACAACACTCACCACCCTGCCTCAAGAGTAACTTGTCGAGTTTGAAGTATCGTAAGCTCTCCAAACCCAGATATTGAACTTACAAGGATGTTTTATGCATTTGAGAGGTTTTTGATGCACTTTAAGGAAGAATCCAAGGGTCATGTCCAAACTCGCCCTACCTGGGGCGACCTCAGGAGGGAGTCATGGACAATGTCGCCTGTCACATGAATTGCTCCATATGATACTTCCAGGACCGCTCAGGGGTTTAGATGACATGATTTGCAAAGTTTTCTTGAGGAAGAATGAAGAAGATAACATCTAGGAAGTGAAATGATGTAGATGGACATGAATGAAATGCTTTAAGTGTGAAAATCCAAGGGCCATAACCAAACCCGCCCATGCTAGGCGGTTTCACAGGGTGTTGATGGACGTTGTCTCCTGCCACACCAATCTCCCCACGCAGTGCTCCCAAAACTGCCCTAGAGAAAAAATGGTTAAGTGTTGAGGTTTTCATGTGCAAAACACTGAGGTATGGTGATCTGTAAGTAAGATTTTTGAGTTTGAGTGAAGTCAAGTGGATAATAAGCAATTTTCCAAGTGTCACTCTCCAACCCGCCTTACTTGGGCGGCTTTGGCATGTAGACATGGACAATGTCTTCATCACCTCATCAATTTCTCCAGACACTGCCTTCAAACCTGCCCTAGGTGAGAATGATCAAATTTTGAAGGCTTTTCAAGCATAAAGCATTGGAGGGTGAAGACATTTCAATGGAAACTTGAAAGTTTAGGAGGATGAAGTGAGTTTTGAATGAAAATCCAAGGGGTACCCTTAAACCCGCCTTACCTGGGCGGCCTGAAGAGGTTCCTATGGACAACTTTACCTCCTCCACATGAAACTCCCCAGACAGTGTCTCCAAACCCGCCCTAGGAGAAAGTATTAAGTTTTGAAGTCTTTCAAACACAAAGCATTGTATATCATGAAGTTTGAATGGAAAACATTAAGGTTTGAAGGCATTTAGTGAATTTGGAGTCAAAATCCAAGGGTCACTTCTAAAGCCGCCCTACCTGGGCGGCCTCAAGAGGTCTTTGTGGATTGCATCACCTAACACATGAAATCCTCCAAGCATTCTCTCCACAGCCGCTCAGGATGAAGGGTAACACAAACTGTTAAGTTTGTTTGATCAAGGTATGCTAGTGAGAGGTTAGAGTCAAGCTCAAGGGCAAGAAGTTCCTAAATGATGAAAATCCACACTACACCCTTAAACCCGCCCTACTTGGGCGGCCTCAAGAGGTTCTCGTGGACAACTTCATCTCCTTCCACATCAAATACTCCATACAGTGCCTTCAAAACCGCCTTAGGAGAAAAGGGATCAAATTTATTAAATGTTTCAAGAGCCAAGCATTAGAAGGTGATGATATTTCAATGCAAACTTGAAGGTTTGAAGAGAACCAAATGAGTTTCAAGGTAAAATCCAAGGGTTACCCCTAAACTCGCCCTACTTGGGCGGCCTCAAGAAGACCCTGTGGACTATGTCACTTGACAGACGATACACTCCAAGTACTCACTCAAAACCCACCCAAGATGAAGAACAATGTAAAATGCAAAGTTGTTTGATGAGAATCATCAAGATGATATCACAAGGGAAGGAGATAGTCAAGATCAAGAGATGAGGAGTGGCTAAGTGCCAAAATCCACACATTGCTCTCAAACCCGCCCTACCTGGGCGGCCTAGAGAGGTCAGCTTGGAATTTTGATGTTAAAGCAATGCAAATACTCTTCTTGACTTCCTAAATCATTATGCAACTTCACATGTTTGAGAGGATCATCCCAGAGAGGTAAGCTTGGAGGTATGGTGTCTAAACATTGCAGCTTGCCTCACATCCTAAAGAGAGAGTCATTCCAAAAGGAGGGAAGTCTGAAAAGTCCACTAAGTCTTAAGAAGCAAGGAGAGGGAGACATTTCCATGAGGAGAAGGCTTTAAATGACAAAATCCAGACATCTTCTCTAAACCCGCCCTTCCTAGGCGGCCTTGAGCTCCATGCTAGGACTATGCTATCTCCTACACATCACACTCTCCAGATAACATAGTAAAACCCGCTCAAGGAGATAACTTATCCAATTTGCAATGTTTGGAATTGAAGTACGATGAAATCATGAAGATTTGAAGAAAGTGCATAAGGTTGAATGCTTTTTGAGTCATTTTGAAGGATAATCCAAGGGGTACCCTCAAACCTGCCCTACTTGGGCGGCCTCAAGGGGTGTCTATGGATAATACCTTCTTCCACATGAAAAGGTCCATACACTGCCTTTAAAGCCGCTCAGGGTGAAGACTCTACAATTGGTAAGAAGGGATTAGTAAGTTGATGAGTTTGGAAAGGTTTAGAATGCTCCAAGTGATAACAATCCACATACCCTCTTCAAACCTGCCCTTGCTAGGCGGTCTTCATATCCTTGTCTGGACTACATGTCCACCGCAACACTTCATCCACCCATCACTCCTAGATCCGCTCAAAAGGGGAATGTTATGAGAGTTCTTTAGATAAACTTGGAATTGGATATTGATCACTACACACATGCCCTCTAAATTCATTCATCTCCTAGAGATAAGTTGCAAGGTTGAATCAATGATAAGTGGAAATTCTTAAGGGTGGACAAGGCAAGTTTAAAGCGGTTCTATTGGCCACTCAACATGACATCTTCTATACCACTTAGCCTAGGCGGATTTCACCTTGATATGTGGATAAGGTTCATCAGACATTCCAAACTTGTCTTCTGACTTCCACCAATCATTCACCAACACTAAGTTTTGCAAAGACAAGTTTGGGAGATCATCAAGGTTAGAGGAATCAACTTTAAGATAAAGAATCCACACCATGCTCCCAAACCCGCCCTACCTGGGCGGCCTCAAGAAGGGATCCTAGATTCTCCCATGTCTTCACATGCATCTCTCTACTCAACATGCTCAAAACTGCCCAAGGTGAAGAATGACATAAGTTGCAAGTTTGTTTGATGGATGATCAAGATCACACTCAGGAGATGACATAATTAAGGTCACTCTAAGAGAAAGGAGGTTTGAAAGTCACTAAGTCATGGAGGTGGAAGAGGAGTGTCAAGGTTAAGGTAAAGATGGGTGCACATGGCAAAATCCTCACTACCTATCCAAACCTGCCCTACCTGGGCGGTCTCAAGAAGGGGTCTTGGATTCATTCATGTCTTCACATACATCTCTCCATACAAACACTCTAAATCAGCCCATACTTCTTAAGAGTTTCACATAGCATGCAAGGAGTTTAAACCAATCAAGGAAGTAAGTGAAGGTGTCTTGAAGTTGTCAAAACCAAGTAAGAATTGCCTAATTCATGGAAAATCCTTACACCTCCATGAATCCCGCCCTCCCAAGGCAGCTTTAGACCATTCACTTGGACAAGTCCATGTTCTTCACATGCATCTCTCCATACAACACATTCAAAACCGCCAGGGTGCTAGAAAGAAGGTCTTCATGAGGATGAGTTAAGTGAAGTAATCCATATACACTCTCAAGACT
Organism: Cunninghamia lanceolata; assembly: GCA_027924645.1. NCBI lineage: Eukaryota > Viridiplantae > Streptophyta > Pinopsida > Cupressales > Cupressaceae > Cunninghamia > Cunninghamia lanceolata. The sequence continues at coordinate 2,785,255 of BSBN01000030.1, forward strand.
ATCTTGTTAAGAGACTCACTTTCATTCACCTCTTTTACATCATCCACTCCATACAACCTCTTCAAGACCACTCTTGCTAGGTGGACCTCACCAAGACACATGGACATCACCACCCAACATCTAGCATGTGTCTTTAAATTCTTAAACATTTCAAGATTTCACTAAGTGTTTGGATTGATGAAATGGAGGAGATGAACATCAAAATAAAGTTTAAGTGATAAATTCCATACATCCTCCTTGAACCCGCCCTTCCTAGGCGGCTTTCGAACCTTCCTCTGGACAGTGTCACCTTACACATGAAATTATACACACTTACCTTCCAAACCCGCCCTAGAAGAGCGCTATTGGCATATGAGCATGGAAAATGTTTAAAAACATTTAATTTACCTCTTACTAGGCCAACCTCATCACACTAGGCCGACCTGCTTTAGGTAAAGGCAGCGTTTAGTATAAAAGGAGGATTAGATCTGCATTTTAAATCAAAACAAATGCAATATTAATTCTGATTTTGCAGCAGAGCAGCAAGGAGCAGCAGCAGATTTCAAGGAGAAAAGTAAAAAATTCAAGAATCTTCAAAATCAAATTTTCCAAATTTCTGATTTTTTTTATAAAATCTACATTTTCTAAGGTATGTTATTTTGAAATTAATTATTTTTTATCCCACATGTACAAGGAGATAGGATAAATATTAGAAAATCCTTATTTTAAGAGGTCACATCAGCCTAGTGACATATGTTGTCTTCTCTTGTAGGAAGAGGTAGAGGATGAATGCGAAAGAAAGGCAAGCCTTGATCAAGAGCGACAAGCAAGGAGTCATGCCGGAGACAAAGATCATGTCCAAGTGGAGGAATGTGAGTGACACCAATTTGGGTCACATCGACATGGAGGAGATCAAGAAAGAGCTCTACAAGCCAACCCACTCCAAGGTCATCCATGAGATGCTTCGCAATGGGATCATCCAAGCCGCATGCTTTCCGCCCGCCTTGCCGAGCTCCAAGCTTATATGGGAATGCGCTGATCATTACAACCAAGAGACTAGGTGCATTGAGACATCCGATGGAGAAGTCTTAGCTCACTTGAGGAGGGAGGCCATCGCCGAAACATTCAACATCCCGAAGCATAGGAAGGTCACCGTCTACACTCGAGAGCAAACTCAAAGGGTGTTTGAAGGAGCGATAAGTAATTGTAAGCAAGAGATAAACGTCAATTGGGTAAAGCAACCAAGGAGTCATCACAGCAAGTTGCCAAAGAAACTTCATAAATCAAATTTCATCACGGAGTATGGCTACATGGTGATCTTCTTGAACAGAATCATGGGTTGTCAACAATCGTCAACATTCGACGCACGGATGTTCATATTCATGCAAGAGATCATTAAGGGTGAAATGATGATTGATTGGGCCGGCATCATAAGCAACAATATTCATGAGCAGATGATCAAGCTAAAGGAGACTAAGTCCTTCTACATGAGCTCATATGTCATCTATATCCTCGCGATGTGTGGAAAGTATGATGGTTTGAATTACAGAGGTGACATAGGATACGGCCCTGGAAAATTCAGCGTGTATGATTGCTACCCACAATTGTAGCTAAAGTCCATAGCCCATTACAAGCGCGTGAATGATGCATTCTTCATGTTCATTGTGAGAAAGCTTCAAGGAGATATGCATGAGAGGTTATCGAAGGATGCAAAGAGATTGATCGGCAAATTTGGGCGATGGTACATCCAATTTCCGAAGTTCACTTACTTGAGGATTCAAGGATTTTCGTCTTATCCTTACCGCTTGCCGAGGTATCCTACCGACAAAATGGTACTACTAGAGGTGACGAGGCAACTATTGGCTTGGGACAAAATTTAGAAAGATAAGAAGAAAGCCGGAATCAGTTTTCCGATAGGAGTTGGAAAGTTGGAGACTTGCCCAACACTGCAAGCTGCACAGCATTCTGAATATGAACTTCAAGCTTACAATCTTGTGCTTCATGACACGAATCGAGATCATTTTGATCCATTCAACACAATTCGGAAAGCGTTTGGGAAGAGGTTTAGACACCGAGAGCACCAAGATCATTGGGCAGATGCAGGCGATGATGAGCACATCAGAGAGAAAAGGTGTTCAAGAATGGCTTGGGATTTGGTGAGATCTTGTAATATAATGCCTATTCCTAATCAATTAGAGGAAACTGAAAAGTTTTTCGTCCAAAAGATGTTTGACAAGGAAGGACCTATCATTATCAATTGGGCTGAGAGAGAAGATGGTCATGATGAATGGATACAGCGAGTCATACATATCACCAAGAAGTATGTAGATCGTCAAGTGAAGAAGCTCGAGAATGCAAACAAGGACATGACATATGACTTGATGGGAGGAGCTGACTCGCAGCAATCACAAGAGGTGGATGATAGTGAATCTAGTAGCGAACATCACAGTGAGTCTAGTGGATATAGTATAAGCTCCAGAGAAGAAGCTTAGCTTGGTAAGAGGAAGTGTCTGGACGACTCACGTGGAGAAAGTAGTCGGAAGAAGACAAAGTTAAGTTCACAACATGAGATTAGACTTCTTCCAGGCAAGAAGGTGACATCAATAGTGGAGAATGAAGAAAGAGAAAACCAAGGAACTCCACAGGCATTAGATCAAGAACACATGCATGAGGTTCTAGCAGAAGAAGTTTGATCAAGTCCCTCCAAAGATCAAGAAGCTGTTACACATGAAATGGCTATGCACATTGAATCGTCCGATGAGGAAGCATCGTCACCGGAATTAGAAGTTGAAGCTCAAGAACAAGATGTTCAAGAAGATTTGTTTGCCTTGCCAGAATGGTTGAGGAAGAGAGTAAAGGAGACTTCAATCGTGGAAGTAATGCTAGACGTTAATATACAAGAGTTGTTAGGTAGAACCAAGCGAGACAAAGGAAAGGAGAAGGCAACTAGATTCTCCAAGATTACAAGAGACAGTTCTGGGTTCAGGAAAGTGCATATTGCAGTCCCGAGGGTAGAGAAAACAATTGATATTGCTCCTGAAGATTACGATGTGACCATTATGGATTTGGGACCAACAACAGAAGAGCAAGAGTTTGAAGAGTTGGACGAATCGGTTTCAGTGGTCAAAGAAAGATTGAGGCGTGAAAGGGAAAGAGGAGATCGATTGGAGAAAGAAAACCTCGCCTTCAAGCAATATATCCAACAATTGATGAATCCAATTCGACAACATGAAGGGACGTCTACTCCACCTCCCATGCTTTCACAGGAATCTGCTGCTTAGTTGGAGGGTATGAAATCATAGTCCTAAGAACTGAAAAGCTGGATAGGAAGAGTTAGAAATCAAATAGATACATTCATCGATGAACTCATCCAAAAGTATGAAACCGTTGCTCAGTTGTTGGAAAGACTTCAAACAGTTTCAGCAGCATGTTCCCAATTCGATGCTGTCAAAAGAGAATATATGCCACACTTGGAAGATTTGATGAACACTCCACTGTCAGCATTGATAAAGGAGTAGTTGAAGAAGGTTCATCGTATGATTTCTCTACTTGGTACTTCACTATGGACATAAGAGATCAGCTTTTTGACAAGGTTAAAATGGATTGTGTTCGAGTGGATAGTGTGCTTCAGAGAGCTCATAATAAGATGGTGTAATGGATGATATGTGTGTACTCTCAGGAGAGGTTGCGTTCCATGACGTGAAGAATTACCTACATTCTCATTACTTCAACTCTATTCACTTCATTTCTGGTGAACAGCTGAACAATATCTACTCCTTGATCTCACTAGTTGGTGGTAAGCGGGTTAGTCTAGTAGAGTGGGAGAGGACAATTGATGAGCATACACGAGATGTGAAGAAGGTAGAAGGAACCATTCGGAACGCGCCAAGTGTACCAGTTGCTGAAATGGCGAAGGTTGTTCCAAAGTTCGTGGCATTGGTCGAAAAGAATAAACATAAGAAATAAATGCCACGTGGGCAGTCCACATAGGCGCTAAGGTGTCACCTTGGAAAACGTGCCTCTATTGCTTCTTGTATGTCTCTAATAATAGAAAGTTGTTGTAACCACCTTTGATGTGGCATGATCTGGGCCATCAAATCCAAATTGATCCTGGCCATTCATTGTATTTTGAGGGCTATATAAGCCTCATTCCTCTTCATTTTGTATAAGGAGTTTTGAGCAAATTAGAGCTGTTGCTAAGACTTTGTTGAGATTAATGCAAGTTCATTGTTGAGCTATTCATGGTGATATTGTGTTCTCTTTGCAAGTTGCATGGTTGCTAAGTACTCACTCGCATTCAATGTTTTAACTTAGTTTATTTCTTTCAAAGTTTGTTAGCTTTAGTTTGCGGAGGTCATTGTCTTTCGATTGCTTGGTGAAATCTCTATATGTTCATACCTTTTATGATTTGTTGCTGGCAAGTTGTAGTGTAAGGTTAGTCTGAACACATCACAAGCTTCACTTCGATTGTTCATTGAACAATTTGAAAACCTTTAACTTATCCTTAGAAGATTGCATCATCTTCGTGGAGTTGTTGTCTCATGGCGAAGCAAAGTGTGGTTGAGATTTCCAGGAATTGATGAGGATAGCTTGCACTTAGATTAGATATTTGTAAGATACCCAACTAGTTCTACGAAAATTTTTCCTTAAGCAATTTTACTTGCTAACGATTCAACAACTACTTCAACAACATAAAGGTATACATCAAAGATAACTTCTTGAATGAATCAACCTTAGAGTTGGGTACTTGTCTAATTACCTGATTCAATCAACTTGCAATGTCTTATTACATGGATAATGCTTTCAATAGCATGAAGTTACAACTTATTCAATGGAAGTACAAAAGAAAGGCCTTGAAGCCTTGATGTCTACAATGATTTCTTTACTTGCTCAACTCTATGATGTTAACTGAATGTCAACACCTCACAATATAACAAGGGAGCATCACCTTGCTTGTTGAGGGAGCATCACCCCAACACTTGAAACTCGCAGGCCTCAAGATTACAAGCTCAATAGCTTTGCAGAGAGAATTTTTGTCAAATGAACAGATGCCAAATGAATGAGAGAGCTCCTCCTTTTATAGGCCTTCCAAAGGCAATGAAGGCACGTTTTTCAATGCACAAAGAGGAACCAAGGCACGTTTCCCAAGAAGCATATCCAACGGAATATTCCATCTGATGACTCATTCTGAGTTGGCAAGCTTATCCAAAGACCTCATCACGGATCCCAAAGTCATCCTGTCGACCAATGAGAGCTTAGGTAGTTCCAACTACCTTATCTCTGACTAGGCGCCCATTCAAAGTAATGTGATCATGGAATGGCGCCCAATGTGGAACTAGGCGCCCAACTGAGGTAACAAAGGCAAGGATATGCACCTAGAGGAACTTGATAACTCCATATGCCCTCAAAACACTTAACAATGTTCAATGAAGATCTCTTAGACTTCAGGCACAAAAATGATATCACATTTGCAATATTTTCAAGGTTAGGTGCCAACTGAAAGGTAGTGGGGACTAGAATAGGCGCCTTTCCAAGCTAGGCACTTCCCTGAGGTGGCAGAGACTAGGGAGTGCGCCTTAACAATAGAACTTGTCTTTTTTGATACTTAACCACGTATCCCTTATAGGTGCAAACTAGAATACTTCTCTTTGCAGGTGGATGAAGAATTTAGGTGAGGCGCATAACCAAGTTGGCACAAGAGGCAGAGTGCGCCTTGAGCATTTTGATGTCTCCTTGTCATTTGATCAAGATCTTGGCTTGATGAAAGAACCCTTAAGCCAAATCAAACTTCTCCAACAAAATGAAAAGTTAAGTTGTAATTCAAAAAGCCTTGACTATCTTAGGCGCATTTTCAAGGTTCTAGAGTCATGGATTAGCGCCTAATATCCTGGGAACAAATTTTAACTTTATACAAGTCTATCAAGGAGTTTCCAAGATAAGATGCCAAGGTAGGGTCACAGATGAGTAGAATTGCGCCTTCTGGATCCTAGGCGCCATTTTAAAGTGGCAAAAGCTTGGATTTGCGCCTAGTGGAGTTTAATACTTTCAAACTCTTTCCAATCTACACCCATCAAGCTTAGGCGCTCAGATGGAGAATCCCTGGAATCACATATGGGCGCCTTGTTGCTTTAGGCGCCTAATTCACTCAGACGACTTCATTTTGGATACTGATCAACTTTCCCTCCTGAAGCGCCAATCCATAGTCATAGGAACTTCTTCTAGCGCCTTAGGCGCTCAGTCTGGTTTACACAAGGAGGAATTTGCGCCTAGGTCATTCTCCACTCATTTTGAACTTAGAAAAATCAAATCAAGTGGTTGGAGGTCATTTCATATGTCAGGCGCATGCTAAACTGGAGTCCAAGCAACAACAGGAGGTAAGAGAGAAAGATTTGCGCCTAACTCACTTAGGCGCCTCTGCGAAGTGATGGGGATCCAGAAGTGCGCCCTCATCCTTTCCATTCATGGATGATCATTTCAATTGATAGAAGGTTAATTCCACAAACAAGAATCCTTTTAATGACCACTTCAACCTTCCAAAACATCTCCTTGCCAAGGCCCCAACTGGATGTTGCTCTGGCAAGTTTGAGTGGAGAAGTGCGCCTAGAGTTTACTTAGTCAAGTTCTTTGAAGAACTGCAATGTATGAGTCCCTCTGATGATCTAACCATTCTTTTCTTCCCAGGCGCCCTGGTGGATATGGTAGAAGCGCTCTGTAGCTTGGTGATGCTAGGTTAGGCGCTCTTTTGTGAATTTTGACATAGGATGTGCGCCCAGACTCCAAGAGTCCATTTCCTGCATTTCTTGTCTTCCAGACTTAGCCAAATTTCAAATTTCTAACTTGTCCCTGCAAAACAGTAAAGTTAAGTTAGTCGAAAACCAATTCATTCCCTCATCATTCTGAATTAGCCTCTGGGAATGATCAATGGGCTAATCCAATCTTAATCTGATGATCAAGCCGGAAACGGGGACATGACAGTCTCCCCTTCCCGGGATTGCTTGTCCTCAAGCAATTGAAGGTTAGGATGCTCTAGGATCTTCTCTCCTTCCCAAGTAGCATCCTCCATTGGCAACCCTTTCCACTTCACCAGATATTCTCTTATGCTCCGATTGCGAAGTTTCTTCTCCCTTATATCCACCACATTTTCAGGTTCAAGTGCAAGCATTCCTTCTTCATCGAGTGGTGGTAGTTCATCAGTTGAAACCACATGTTGACCTAGTGCCTTCTTGAGACATGACACATGAAACACATTGTGGATGCGGCTTCCTGCTGGCAAATCAAGTTCATATGCCACTTCCCCTACTCTTCTCAACACCTTGTAGGGTCCGTAGAACCTTGGTTTCAATTTCTCTGCACCTGACTTCTTCAAAGTACTCTGTCTATATGGCTGAAGGCGCAGAAACACCATGTCACCTACTTCAAAGCTTCTTTCAACTCGGTGTTTGTCGGCATATAACTTCTGTTGATTTTGTGCTCTTTGCAAATTGTCCTTAAGGACCCTCAAAATATCTCGAGTATCCTTCATCAATTCACTTGCTCTGGGAGCTCTACTGTCATCCAATGCCAGATCAACAAATGAAACTGCTTCATATCCATACAGAGCTCGGAAAGGAGTCATGCCAATTGACATGTGAAAAGTGGTGTTGTAACAGTATTCACCCAAATGTAGCCATTTAATCCAAGCACGCTGATGATCAGACACATAGTTTCTCAAGTATCCCTCAAGCCATTTGTTTACAATTTCAGTCTATCCATCGGTTTGAGGATGATAGCTAGTACTTGGTGTTAATTCCGTCCCAGCTAATCGAAATAGCTCCCTCCAGAACACATTGATGAACCGGCTATCTCGATCACTGACTATGGTCTTAGGAAGGCCATGTAGTCTGAAGACGTCACGGAAGAATAACTCAGCTACTTGCAATGCTGATGACTCAACTGGAATTGCAAAGAAGTGAGCATACTTAGTTAATCTGTCCACAACTACATAAATGCAGTCTCTTCCATTCACCTTCGGAAGACCTGTGATGAAGTCCATAGAGATACACTCCTCATGATGGCTCGAGCAAGACTACCTCCATTGGGTTCCTCAAGGACTGACTTGATATCTTCCAAGTTGTTGTTGCCCATGTTCGTGTCTCCTACATTTGTCCACCTTGAAACGAGCTTTGATTCGGGAATTTTCCCCTTAGCATCCATCCGGATCTTCGCTTGTCTCTCCTTGGAAGTCATTGCCATGATCCTGCAAACTCGACGCGAATAAGTAATTTCAAACACAATCTAGACTCTACTGCAGCTACCTTGATGCATTAAATTATGAAGTTTTACAAAAATATTATCTAGGTTCAAGGAATCTATTAGACTCCACTTATCTTCTTAATTCTTACCAGAACTTAGACAACTTTTAATGCATCTAATGAAGTAAAATAAGAAAATCAGATCAGAAATATTCAGATTAGACTTACTTGATAAGCTGCCTTAAATTGATACCTTGAAATCTGATCCAACACTTGCTTGGATTGACAAAATCAGATCTGCACTTTCATAAAACCTTCTTATTGCTGCTCCTTGAAGACAAATCTGCTCCTTCAAAGTGATTCTGCTCCTTAAAAATGATAAAAATGACAGCAACAGCAGGTATAAATACACAACTTGCTCTAAAAAACTTCTCAACTACCTAGGCCGACCCTCTTTAATGTAGTGAAAAACATTTAATTTTGTTTGATTTTATTGAATGTGACTCAAATTTCAATGCAAACCTTGTTTCTTTCGAGAATTATTGGGCGAAATAATTAAATGTTTTAACGTCCTCTTTGAGCGTATTAGTTGGGGTTTCCAAGATCTTCTAGGTTGAGCGCTTTAGATAGGTGCTTGGAGATCTTCTTCTTGTTGGATTAGCGATTGAGGCATGATGAATTCCTCTTGACTTAAACTCAAAACATGATCTCAACTTCCCCCCTAGAGGATAGCGCATCGGTGGATATATACAAATTCCTCTCGTTTGAGCGCACCAGTCAAGGTCTTGAAGATCTTCTAGATGGGCGCATTGGATAAAGAATTCAGATCCTCTTGATTTTTTTTTTGCATTCGTTAAAGGCTTGAAATCCCCTAGATCTTCCTTGCATTCCTTGAATTAAGTGTTTGAATGAATCAAGTTGAATTAAGTGTTTGAATTTCTTCTTGCATTTCGCATTAGATAAGCATGTTGAAGTCCTCTTGAGACTAAAACTCTTTCGGATCTCCTTCAAATTTGCTCTGGTTGAACTTGTTTTCATTTGCAAGAGAGTGGCGCATCACTTCAAGGTGCTAAAATCCTCTTCAAAGTGGTGTTTTTGAAATATCTTACCTTCTTCCACCTTTAGCGCATAGGTTAGGCATTTCGAATTCCTCTAGCTTTTGCCAAGATGGATCAAGGTTTTGACAACTTCTAGATTGAGCGCTCCAACCGAAGGGTGAAGGATCCTTTGAAGTTGTGCATTAGTTCATGTTTTGATTCCTCTTTTCCTTAAGCGCTTTGGATTGAGGATTTAAAATCTTCTTTAAAAACCCTTATACTCTACCTCATGTTTGGCGCATTAGTTGCCACCTTTGATTTCTTCTTCTTTGAGCATATTGATTGAAGGACAAAGGATCCTTGAAGTGGCACATTACTTGCCTATGTTGGAATCTTCAAGACTTAGGCGCATTGGATGAACTTTACCTTCTTCTACCTTTAGTGAAATCATCCTTGATGTTGGCGCTTTGGATAAGAGCTTTGAAATCTTCTAAAATTGACTCTAAGACTTGACCTTGGATTTTGAAGTGATCGCCGTGGTTGGAGGTCTAAGATTTTCCCATTGGTTGACACCTTCGATTTCTTCCTTGTGTAGCGCATTAGATAGGGAATAGAGAATCCTCTAAGAATTCGCCTTGGATAAGGATTTAAGAATCCTCTTGATTTTGCCTTGAAACCTCATTCTGTTATCTACCTCCTATCAAGCGCACTACTTCATCATATTAGAATCTTCTGAAAATTGATTTAGACTTTATAACGAACCTCCTTCCAAGCGCTTAGAATTTATCTCCATAATGTCGCATTGGTTGAGGGATTGGAGATCCTCTAAAATTCGCATTAATGTGTAACAAATCTCGACCAAAATCCCTCCTCCTTCGGTCGCATTAGATAGGCATGTTGGTTTCCTGCATTGATCTACTTGACTTAGGCGCTTTGGATGAATGTTTAAAATTTTCCTCAAAACCTTATGCTTCTCCTCATATTTGGCGCTTTGGATGAATGCTTTAAAGTCTTCCTTTTCCTTCCAAAATGATGCTTTAGTTTGGGCGCATCACTTCATCATTTGAAATCTTCATGACTTAGCGCATTGGTTTGAGGCATTAGGATCCTCTAAAATTGGCATCACTTGAAGCGCATTACTTCAAGCCCTTAAAATCTTCTAAAATTCACATCAGTTGAGGGCTTGAAATCCTCTAAAATTTTCGTCTCCTTTTATCTTTCCAAACTAGCGCTTTAGTCTGGGCGCATTGGATCATCAATTGCAAATCCTCATCTTGTTCTCTAATTGAAAGCGCCTTTTCATCATGATTTTGCGTTACTTGGATGTCCCGTCGCATTAGATAAGCTTTTTGAATCCTCTGGAAACTTAGGCGTTTTTCAGGGTTCGCGAGGTAAAGCTATATTGAAAAATATATTGAATTTCTTATACTTTAAATATTTTTCAATATACCTTTCAGGATGTTTGAGATAGGTCTTGAATCCACCGGATTTAACATGCAAAATCTAGAATTTGGAGGATTCACCAGATTTCAGACTTAGTCAATTTTCAGGATTTTCAGGATTTCAGGCTACCAGACTTAGTCTTTTCAGGGTCTCAAACATACTTCAGGATTGATCTCAACGTTCATTATCTAGATGGGATTTGATCAAGATTCTTCATCACTGCAAGTTCATCTGCCTCCTAATCATGAACCAAAGATCATAGAAGAGGAAATCATTACCGGATCGGCAAAGTAAGATAACCCAGGATATCATCAAAAAATCTCATTGAAAGCACAGAGCTCCAAAAAAGGAGGGTCCCTATTCCTAATGGGGTGATGCGTGATTTGGTCACAACATGTCCACTTGATTTCCGTTTATATAATTGCAAATCGCGCGACTGTAAATTTCTATTCGTTTTGCATTTTCCATTGTTGTTGTATGTCGCTGTGAAGCATTCCACTGATGAGATTTCTGTCGAAATCAGTGGAATGACTTCAATGTACCATATATGTTCATTTCCTATTTTGTTTTCTTGTTCGATAGTGCAGATGTTTCAAATCGTGGGTTTTGCGCAATAAGGACGGCCTAGCATCTCCATGTGCTAGGGTTAAGAGGGAAGTAAAACTGTGTGACGGCGGTTTTGGCGAATCGGCCAAAGGTTATGAGCGTTCACTGATGAAACGCGCCTCACCAAAGGGCAAATGCCATCGGGGCATTGGAGAAGGATGAAAGACTTGACCGTTGAAGTTGAATCGGTGGCTCATCAGCTATTAGTTCGTTGACTGTGAGAATTTTAAGGCATCAGTCTAGTTTCCGTTGTGCGCTCCCCATCATATTGGTATCAGAGCCCAAAGAGATTTGGGCGGCAAATCGAATCGAAGATTTGCAGGAGTGTTGGCATTTGGGTGTTGTCTGTGAATGTTTATGTCAGACAGAGAAAGTGGAGGGGCTAGCGAGATGCCTCCAAAGGCAATGACCACCGAAGTGGTCAAGAAATTTAAGGAGATGAAGGAGCTCATCAAGACTGGAGTCAAGGAAGCACTCCAGGCTGAGTTGAAAACCTTAGGAAAAGACAAGAAATCAGACGTGGAGTCTGATGAAGAAGATGAAAATGGGGAAGAGGAAACAACCCCAGAACAGACAAGTATATCTGCAGACCAGAAACAATTTCTAAAGGCCATAAAATCACTTGGTAAGGAGTCGTTTGAATCAAGAATGGAGATTCCGATGTTCAGTGGAAAGATGGACGGAGAAGAATTCATCGAATAGATCAAGGCTTTGAACAATTACTTCGAGTACAAGGAGGTACCAGAGAATAGAAGAGTCAAGTTTGCAAAGACAAAATTGAAGGGCGCTGCACTCACGTAGTGGAACTACACCCAGGGAGAAAGGGTGAAGAATGGCAAGAGCATGATCTCATCCTGGAGTCGGATGGTAGAGAGGATCAAGGCTCAGTTCCTACTGGCGGATTATGAAGTGCAGATATACAGGAAAATGCAAAACCTCAGGCAGAAGGATATGGATGTATCCACTTATATAGAGGAATTTCATAAATTGTCCCTAAGGTGTGTACATGCTAAGGATGAGAAAGGAAGAGTTGCCAAGTATATTAATGGCCTAAAGTATAGTATACAAGATGAGATTACCATCTTGACACCAAAAACCGTGGACAAATGTTTACAGGTGGCACTGAGAGTAGATGAGAAGCAAAAAAGGAAGAGTGAGCAGAACAATAGAGGTAGAGGTGGCAAGAATTTTAGAGGCAGAGGCAGTTCTGGAGGAAGAAGTCCTAACCAGAGGCTTAGTGAGGATTCTAGCCAAGAAGAGCAAGTTGCGGACTCAAGTAGCAGAGGAGGCTACCGAGGAAGAAGGCCTAATGGAAGAGGTGGGACAAATGGATCAGGAGAGGATCCAAATTCTCCACTATGAGATGTTATAACTACAATCAGATAGGACATCCAGCATACAAGTGTCCAAAGAAGGCCTCAACTTCTCATGGTGGTGAGAAGGGAACCACTTTGATTCAAGAAGATGCAAGGAGTGTGACATATCCTGAAGCGAATTGTAAGATACCCAACTAGTCCTACGAAAATTTTCCTTACTTAAACAATTTTTCTTGCTATCAATTCATCAACTACTTCAACAACATAAAGATATACATCAAGGATAACTACTTGAAAGAATCAACCTTAGAGTTGGGTACTTGTCTTATTGTTTAATTCAATCATCTGGCAAATGTCTTATTACATAGATAATGCTTCAACAGCATGAAGTTACAACTTATTCAATGGAAATACAAAAGAAGGCCTTGAAGCCTTGGTGATTACAATGTCCTTCACACTTGATCAACTTAATCAACTCAATGATGTCGACTAAATGTCAACACCTCACAATACAACAAGGGAGCATCACCTTGTCAGTTGAGGGAGCATCACCCCAACACTTGAAACTCGCAGGCCTCAAGCTTACAAGCTCAATAGCTTTGCAGAGAGAATTTTGTCAAAATGAATAGATGCCAAATGAATGAGAGAGCTCCTCCTTTTATAGGCCTTTCAAAGGCAATGAAGGCACGTTTTTCAACGCACAAAGAGGAACCAAGGCACGTTTCCAAAGGAGCATAACCAAAGGAGTATTCTTCTTGACAACTCATCCTGAGTTGGCAATCTTATCCAAACGTCCTGACATGGATCCAAATGCTATCCTTTTGACCAATGGGCATTCAGACAGTTGTAACAACCTTAACCACTTCTTGAAACACTTTAGGCGCAGTTTTAGGGTTCTTCTAACTGTGGCGCCAGCTGTGGAGGATCTCACCAGGAAGTGCGCCTAAGTCATAAATTCTCATCCTTGGATGATACTGTCTTAGGAAGTGAACTCCTCTGGATCCATAATTAAACATTTGAAGATTTGGAATGTTCAACTCATCACCTCACAAGGTAGGCGCATATTTGAAGGATTTACAGAGGTTTTCGCGCCTAGGTTCTAACTTGTCATCTTTTCAAGGAAATTTGAAAGCAATTTGACTTCACATGAACATAACCTTGCCCCCTAATGGAGCGCCTTGCATCTAACTAGTCTTGGGGACTTGTATCCACCTTAGGCGCACCTTTGAGGTAATTTTGACTAGTATCTGCGCCTAGCATCTTTATGAAGGTGTTCTACACTATTCAAACTCTCAAACACTTGCAATCAAACCCTTTGAAGTTCCTCTTTAATCTAGCGCCCACATACAGAGCATTAACATCTTGTCAAAGTCTTCAACTTCATCTAGGCGCACTTATTGGCAGGAAAGAAACCAGATTGGCGCCTTACCCAAAAAGGCTTAACTTCTATGCAAATGCTCACTTCTGGAGTCTTGAAATCAAACAAAATACTTCCCTTACCAAGCGCCCTGACCTCTTGAGGAGTCTAGAGAGCATATTCCTACTTAGGCGCATTTTTAGGGTCATTGAATCCTGTCTTGGCACCTTGATGTTTTAGGCGGACTTGGAGTGCTGTAGAGTGGCATCTAGGCGCCTAAGATCACTTCATCAAACAACTTGATCTCCATTGAACATTAAACTATCATCTAACATAGGGCGCTATTTAAGGTTTGCTCTATCATGATCTAGCGCCTAGGCGCCCTTAGGAGATTACCTCAACAAGAAATGGCGCCTTGTTACTTAGGCATATGTTTGAGATGGAGGGGTGCTCAACTGAAAGTCCACTACCTTTGATGCCTTGGAATCTTGCCTTCACAAGTGACTTCTAGACTAGGGCGCATATTCAGTGTCCTGGAATCATGCATTGGCGCCTTGATGCTCTAGGCGCTCATGTTGGATGATATAACCTAGTGCTAGTGCCTCACTTAGAAAACTTCATCATGTTGATCAATCAATCATTTCCACTGGATCTTTTGAAGGCGAGATTTCACTTGATCAATCCTTCAAGGAATTCACCATTTGTAAAGGAGTCTAGGCGCAATATGAGGACTAGGTGCACTTTGAGTGTTGTGAAGGCTAGGAAGTGCGCCTAACTCACTTAGACCACTTTAGTGATTCCAAACTCAACACTGGAGGATCCTGCAAATTCAATAGGTTCATATCATACCCTTAGATGACTCCATCCTCTTGATTACATCCTTCAAAACCCAAGGCGCACATTTGGTAGGTTCAACATGACATGGGCGCCCAAGCATGAAAACTTCATTAGACCTTGCTCAAGTCCATATCTGCTCTAGGCGCTTGGTTGGTGGAACCCATCCAAGTGGAGCGCCTTCTGTTTGAATCCTCATCTTCAATGCCAGAAGTGACTCTTGAAGCTAGGCGCCAAAAGGGGTGTGTTCTACCAAAATGGGCGCCTTGCTCATGACTTAGTGGATTCTGACTCAAAACTCCTTGATTCTACCTGCAAAATAACACACAGAGTTAGTCAAAACCCATTTCATTCCCTTATCATTCACAATTAGCCTCCAAGAATGAGGAGTAGGCTAATCCATTCATCACTTAGTGCTCAAGCCGGAAATGGGGACATGACAATCTCCCCTTCCCGGGATTGCTTGTCCTCAAGCAATTGAAGGTTAGGATGCTCCAGAATCTTTTCACCTTCCCAGGTAGCATCCTCCATTGGCAACCCTTTCCACTTCGCCAAATATTCTCTTATGCTGCAGTTGCGAAGTTTCTTCTCCCTTATATCCACCACATTTTCAAGTTCAAGTGCAAGCATTCCTTCTCCATCGAGTGGTGTTAGTTCATCAGTTGAAACCACATGTTGACCTAGTGCCCTTTTGAGACACGACACATGAAATACATTGTGGATGCGGCTTCCTATTGGCAAGTCAAGTTCATATGCCACTTCCCCTACTCTTCTCAACACTTTGTAGGGTCCGTAGAACCTTGGTTTCAATTTCTCTGCACCTGACTTCTTCAAAGTACTCTGTCTATATGGCTGAAGGCGCAGAAACACCATGTCACCTATTTCAAAGCTTCTTTCAATTCGGTGTTTGTCGGCATACAACTTCTGTTGATTTTGAGCTCTTTGCAAATTTTCTTTAAGGACTCTCAAAATATCTTGAGTATCCTTCATCAATTCACTTGCTCTGGGAGCTCTACTATCATCCAATGCCAGATCAACAAATAAAACGGCTTCATATCCATACAAAGCTCGGAAGGGGGTCATGCCAATCGACATGTGAAAAGTAGTGTTGTAGCAGTATTCACCTAGATGTAGCCACTTAATCCAAGCACGCTAATGATCAGACACATAATTTCTCAAGTATCCCTCAAGCCATTTGTTTACAATTTCAGTCTGTCCATCAGTTTGAGGATGATAACTAGTGCTCGGTGTTAAGTCAGTTCCAGCTAGTCGAAATAGCTCTCTCCAAAACACACTGATGAACCAGCTATCTCGATCACTAACTATGGTTTTAGGCAGGCCATGTAGTCGGAAGACCTCACGGAAGAATAACTCAGCTATTTGCAATGCTGATGACTCAACTGGAATTGCAAAGAAGTGAGCATACTTAGTTAATCTGTCCACAACTACATAGATGCAGTCTCTTCCATTTACCTTCGGAAGACCTGTGATGAAGTCCATAGAGATACTCTCCCACTTATGTTCAGGAATTGGTAGTGGTTGGAGTAACCCTGCTGGAAATGTATGCTCTGACTTATTCTATTGACAAGTCAGACACTCCCTGACATACTGAAGAACTTCTTCCTTCAGACCCTTCCAAGTGAATCTTTCCCTGATCTGTCTGTATGTCTTGAAGTAACCAAGGTGTCCTGCAAATGGAGTATCATGGTAAGTCTGCAAAATCTGTCACTTCAGCTCCGATTCAGGAGTCAAATAGATTCTGTCTTTGTAAGAGATGATATCATCAATCACCTTGTATCTATCATCCTGAATGACTCCATCCATGATCTCACAAGCAAATTTAGATTTGGAATACTCAACTAAAAGCTGAGCCTTCCAATCCACGAAAACTTTGCTTAGGGCACAAACAGCAGGTCTTCTAGACAAGGCATCGGCAACCACATTCTTCTTGCCTTTTACATATTCAAGGTCGAAATCATCTACTTGTATCTTCACAACCCACTTCTGCTGTCTTTCATTCAAATCTTTCTGCCCTAAGAAGTATTTCAAACTGTTGTGATCAGTCCTGACCACAAACTTAGATCCAACTAGATACTGGCGGAACTTAGCCAAGGCATGCATAATTGCCAGCATCTCTTTGTCATAGGTTGAGTACAATCTTTCTGTATCCTTCAATTTCCTGCTCTCGAATGCAATGGGATGTCGATCTTGCATTAAAACAACTCCAATACCTTCTCCTGAAGCATCACATTCTAGAACAAAGGACTTAGTAAAATCTGGCAAAGCCAATACTGGTGTTGTACTAATCACTTCCTTCAATTTATCAAATGCAGCTTGCGCTTCTATTGACCAAATGAAAGCTCCTTTCTTTGTTAGATTTGTCAAGGGTGCAGCAAGCTGTGAGAATCAACTTAGTGACTCTTCTGCACTTCCGTCATCAAATACAACTTCAATCAAATGTGGTTTACCTTTACCAAGGCATCTGTGTCCTAGTTCCCACGGTTGCTTGCAAGAAAAGCAGAGTTTCTTCCTTCTTAGTTCGTCTCGTTCGGCTGCAGATGGACCTTGAGTTATCTTTTGACGAAAAGAGGGTCTCCTTTGGGTAGAGCTAACTCCTTTATAGAACTTTTTCTTAGGCTGATAAACAGGAGTAGTATCAAGATCTAGAGCAAAGTCAATTGCTTCTTCCAGGTTTGCTGGCCTTTGTACCTTTACCAATGGCTTAATCTGATTGTTCAATCCCTCAATGAACAGCATAGTGATTCTTCAGTCTGTCATATCAGGTACCATTACTACAATCTTCTGAAAGTCATTAACATACTGCACAACCCTTCCTTCTTGCTTGAGTTTGTAAGATACCCAACTAATTCTACCAAAATTTTTCCTTACTTAGACAATTTTACTTGCTATCAACTCATCAACTACTTCATCAACACAAAGATATACATCAAAGATAACTACTTGAATGGGAGTTGGATACTTGTTTATTCACTTGATTTAATCAACTTGCAAGTGCTTTCAATAGCATGAAGTACAACTTATTCAATGGAATTACAAAAGAAAGGCCTTGAAGCCTTGATGATTACAATGGCGCCTATACTTGATCAACTCTATTGAACTCAATGATGTCAACTGAATGTCAACACCTCACAATATCACAAGGGAGCATCACCTTGCTTGATTGAGGGAGCATCACCCCAACACTTGAAACTCGCAGGCCTCAAGATTACAAGCTCAACAGCTTTGCAGAGAGAATTTTTGTCAAATGCATAGATGCCCAATGAATGAGAAGGCTCCTCCTTTTATAGGCCTTCCAAAGGCAATGAAGGCACGTTTTTCAATGCACCAAGAGGAACCAAGGCACGTTTCCCAAGGAGTATATCCAAGGGAATATTCCGTCTGATGACTCATTCTGAGTTGGCAAACTTACCCAAAGACCTTGACACGGATCCCGAGGACATCCTGTTGACCAATGAAAGCTTAGGTAGGTGCAACTTCCTTATCTTCTGACTAGGCGCCCATTTGGAGTAAAATGATCATGGATGGCGCCCAATGTGACCTAGGCGCCCAACTGAGGTAGCAAAGGCCTGAATATGCGCCTAGAGGAACCTGATAACTCCATATGTTCTCAAAACACTTAACAATGTTCAATGAAGATCTCTTAGACTTCAAGCGCCAACTGAAAGGTAGTGGGAACTAGAAGAGGCGCCTTTCCAAGCTAGGCGCTTCCCTGAGGTGGCAGAGACTAGGGAGTGCGCCTTAGGTATTTTGATGTCTCCTTGTCATTTGATCAAGATCTTGGCTTGATGAAAGAACCCTTAAGCCAAATCAAACTTCTCTAACAAAATGAAAAGTTAAGTTGTAATTCAAAAAGCCTTGACTAACTTAGGCGCATTTTCAAGGTTCTAGAGTCATGGATTAGCGCCTAATACCCTGGGAGCAAATTTGAACTTTATACAAGTCTATCAAGGAGTTTCCAAGTTAAGATGCCAAGGTAGGGTCACAGATGAGTAGAACTGCGCCTTCTGAATCCTAGGCGCCATCTTGAGGTGGCAAAAGCTTGGATTTGCGCCTAATGGAGATTAATACTTTCAAACTCTTAAAAAAAACTTCCAATCTACACCCATCAAGCTTAGGCGCTCAGATTGGAGAATCCTTGGAATCACATATGGGCGCCTTGTTTCTTTAGGCGCCTAATTCACTCAGAAAACTTCATTTTGGATACTGATCAACTTTCCCTCTTGAAGCGCCAATCCATAGTCATAGGAACTTCTTCTAGCGCCTTAGGCGCTCAGTCTGGTATGCACAAGGAGGAATTGGCGCCTAGGTCATTCTCCACTCATTTTGAACTTAGAAAAATCAAATCAAGTGGTTGGAGGTCATTTCATATGTCAGGCGCATGCTAAACTGGAGTCCAAGCAACAACAGGAGGTAAGAGAGAGAAAGATTTGCGCCTAACTCACTTAGGCGCCTCTGGGAAGTGATGGGGATCCAAAAGTGCACCCTCATCCTTTCCATTCATGGATAATCATTTCAATTGATAGAAGGTTAATTCAACAAACAAGAATCCTTTTAATGACCACTTCAACTTTCCAAGACATCTCCTTGTCAAGGCGCCAACTGGATGTTGCTCTGGCAAGTGCGCCTAGGGTTTACTTAGTCAAGTTCTTTGAAGAACTGCAATGTATGAGTCCCTCTGATGATCTAACCATTCTTTTCTTCCCAGGCGCCCTGGTGGATGTGGTAGAAGCACTCTGTACCTTGGTGATGCTAGGTTAGGCGCTCTTTTGTGAATATTGATATAGGATGTGCGCCCAGACTCCAAAAGTCATTTCCTGCATTTCTTGTCTTCCAGACTTAGCCAAATTTCAAGTTTTTAACTTATCCCTGCAAAACAGTAAAGTTAAGTTAGTCGAAAACCAGTTCATTCCCTCATCATTCTGAATTAGCCTCCGGGAATGATCAATAGGCTAATCCAATCTTAATCTGATGATCAAGCCGGAAATGGGGACATGACAGTCTCCCCTTCCCGGGATTGCTTGTCCTCAAGCAATTGAAGGTTAGGATGCTCCAGAATCTTTTCACCTTCCCAAGTAGCATCCTCCATTGGCAACCCTTTCCACTTCACCAGATACTCTCTAATGCTTCGGTTGCGAAGTTTCTTTTCCCTTATATCCACTACAGTTTCAGGTTCAAGTGCAAGCATTCCTTCTTCATCAAGTGGTGGAAGTTCATTAGTTGAAACCACATGTTGACCAAGTGCCTTTTTGAGACATGACACATGAAATACATTGTGGATACGGCTTCCTGCTGGCAAGTCTAGTTCATATGCCACTTCTCCTACTCTTCTCAACACCTTGTAGGGTCCATAAAACCTTGGTTTCAATTTCTCTGCACCTGACCTCTTCAAAGTACTCTGTCTATACGGCTGAAGGCGCAGAAACACCATGTCACCTACTTCAAAGTGTCGCTCAACTCGGTGTTTGTCGGCATACATCTTTTGTTCATTTTGAGCTCTTAGCAAATTGTCCTTCAGGACTCTCAAAATATCTTGAGTATCTTTCATCAATTCACTAGCCCTGGGAGCTCGACTGTCATCCAATGCGAGATCAACAAATGAAACAGCTTCATATCCATACAAAGCTCGGAAGGGAGTCATGCCAATTGACATGTGAAAAGTGGTGTTGTAGCAGTATTCACCCAGATAAAGCCACTTAATCCAAGCACGCTGATGATCAGACACATAGTTTCTCAAGTATCCCTCAAGCCATTTGTTTACAATTTCAGTCTGTCCATCGGTTTGAGGATGATAACTAGTGCTTGGAGTTAGGTCAGTTCCAGCTAGTCGGAATAGCTCTCTCCAAAACACACTGATGAACCGGCTATCTCGATCACTGACTATGGTTTTAGGTAGGCCATGTAGTCGGAAGACTTCACGAAAGAATAACTCAGCTACTTGCAATGCTGATGACTCAACTGGGATTGCAAAGAAGTGAGCAAACTTGGTTAATCTGTCCACAACTACATAGATACAGTCTCTTCCATTCACCTTCGGAAGACCTGTGATGAAGTCCATAGAAATACTCTCCCACTTATGTTCTGGAATTGGCAGTGGTTGGAGTAATCCTGCTGGAAATGTATGCTCTGACTTATTTTGTTGACAAGTCAGACACTCCCTGACATACTGAAGAACTTCTTCCTTCAGACCTTTCCAAGTGAATCTTTCCCTGATCTGTCTGTAGGTCTTGAAGTAACCAGGGTGTCCTGCAAGTGGAGCATCATGGTATGACTGCAAAATCTGTCGCTTCAGCTCCGATTCAGGAGTCAGATAGATTCTGTCTTTGTAATAGATGATTTCATCAATCACCTTGTACCTATCATCCTGAATGATTCCATCCATGATCTCACAAGCAAATTTTGATTTAGAATACTCAACTAGAAGCTGAGCCTTCCAATCCACTGAAACTTTGCTCAGGGCACAAACAGCAGGTCTTCTAGACAGGGCATCGGCAACTACATTCTTCTTGCCTTTCACATATTCAATGTCGAAATCATATGATTGTATCTTCACAACCCATTTCTGCTGTCTTTCATTCAAATCTTTCTGCCCTAAAAAGTATTTCAAACTGTTGTGATCAGTTCTGACCACAAACTTAGATCCAACTAGATACTGGCGGAACTTAGCCAAGGCATGCATGATTGCCAGCATCTCTTTGTCATAAGTTGAGTACAACCTTTCTGTCTCTTTCAACTTCCTGCTTTCGAATGCGATGGGATGTCGATCTTGCATCAAAACAGCCCCAATACCTTCTCCTGAAGCGTCACATTCTAAAACAAAGGACTTAGTAAAATCTGGCAAAGCCAGTACTGGTGTTGTACTCATCACTTCCTTCAGTCTATCAAATGCAGCTTGAGCTTCTATTGACCAAATGAAAGCTCCTTTCTTTGTTAGATTTGTCAAGGGTGCAGCAAGCTGTGAGAATCCTCTAACAAATCTTCTATAGTAGCTGCAGAGGCCTAGGAAACCTCTTAGTTCTGACACATTCCTGGGAACTGGCCAGTTGCGAATAGCTTCAATCTTTTCTTCTTGAACTTTCACACCATTTGCTCCTATCACATGACCCAGGTACAGAATCTCCTTTAGGCCGAAATCACACTTAGACATCTTTGCATACAAAGATTGATTCTCCATAACATTCAATACTTCATCTAAGTGTTGGAGATGTTCTTCCCATGTCTTGCTGTAGATCAAGATGTCGTCAAAGAAAACCAACAGGTACTTTCTCAACTGCTTGTTGAACACATGATTCATACAGGACTGGAAAGTGGCTGGTGCATTTGTCAGCCCAAACGGCATCACCATAAATTCATAATGCCCATAATGGCATCTGAATGCTGTCTTTGGAATGTCCTCTTCTCTGACACGAATTTGATGGTAACCTGATCGAAGATCTATCTTTGAGAAATAGACTGCTCCATGCAGTTCATCAAGGAGTTCATCAATCCTAGGTATTGGATACCTATTCTTGATGGTCTTCTTGTTCAATGCGCGATAGTCAACACACATCCGCATTGTTCCATCCTTCTTCTTCACTAGCACCACAGATGATGCAAATGGACTTGATGAGGGCCTTATGTGCCCCATATCGATCAATTCTTTGATCGTCTTCTCAATTTCAATCTTAAAATGCCGAGGATGCCGATAGGGTGCAATGTTAACAGGTTTAGCCCCATCCTCCAATTCAATTACATGTTCAAAACCTCTATCAGAAGGTATTCCTGGAGGTATGTCCCTAAACACCTTACCATGCTTATCCAACATTGCCTGAATATCTGCAGGATAAATTTCTTCAGCAGAGAGGATTTGGTTGTCCTTGATGCAAACCTGTGCTGCCCATTCGATGTCATTATGCCTGAATAATGCTTCCATTCGTTTTGCTGAGACAACTTTGGGGTTTCCATCAGACACTGACTTCAGTTTGATCTTCTTTCCTTCATGCATGAATTCTAACTCCATCTTTTGAAAGTCCTGGACAATTCTTCCAAGCGAATGCAACCATTGTCCTCCAAGTACTACATCAATATGCCCAAGTCCAACCACATAGAAATCATCCTGTAAGGAATAATCTCCCATTTGAATCTGCAGTTGGGATACTTTTCGGGTACAACTCATTAGGAATCCATCAGCAACAGCTATTTGAAATCCTTTGAAGTCTTCAACTGTGAGACCCCGCCTTGCTACCAAACCTTCATCTATGAAGTTGTGAGTAGCACCACTGTCAATGAGACAGGTGACTCGCTGACCCTTCACAACTCCTCTAATGCGGAAGGCATGATACTTAGGCACTCCTGAGATAGTTGCTAATGTTATTTTGTCAGGTGTTTCTTCTGAGACAACATTAAGAGTTGGTTGTACCTCCTCTTCACCTTGGATTGATTCTTCTTCACTTAATGATTCTTCTTCACTTCCCTCATCAGAGACAACTTCAATCAGGTGTGCTTTACCTTTACCAAGACATCTGTGTCCTGGTTCCCAAGGTTGTTTGCAAGAAAAGCAGAGTTTCTTCCTCCTTAGCTCGTCTCTTTCGGCTGCAGAGGGACCTTGAGTCATCTTTTGAGGAAAAGAAGGTCTCCTTTGAGTAGAGCTAACACCCTTATAGAACTTTTTCTTAGGCTGATAGACAGGAGTAGTATCAAGATCTAGAGCAAAATCAATTGCTTCTTCCAAATTGGCTGGCCTTTGTACCTTTACCAATGGCTTGATTTGATTGTTCAATCCCTCAATGAACAGCATAGTGATTCTTCGGTCAGTCATATCAGGTACCATTACTGCAATCTTCTGAAAGTCACTAACATACTGCACAACTCTTCCTTCTTGCTTGAGTTGAGCAAGTTCACGATAGTACACTTCGGTGTCTTTTCTGTCAAACCTCTGAATCAACTTGGTTACAAACTCATCATAGGAATTTATCCTATCATGATGTTGAGAAACTAGGCCATGATGCCACCATTCATAAGCCAAACCTTCAAGATGCATTGTCACAAATTGAATTGCCTTCTTCTCTGTCAAAGGCTTAAGTGAAAGTTATGTATCCAGCTTGTTTACCCAAGCCCTAGCACTGAGCTTACCACTTCCATCAAAGGTAGGAATGGGAACTCGATTCAAGGCTTCTTTATACTCCTTTGTATCATCATCCCTTCTAGGACGAAAGCCTCTAGTTCTTCCTCGCCTGTCCCTATCTTCCCTCTTCTGTCGGCAATATTCATTGAAAGTCATCATATCTCGAACACGTTCCGGAAGTCTAGCATAAAGATCTGCAAAGAGGGCTATCTCATTTTCAAAATTGTTTGGTTCTTCTTCGTCAAACTCTTCATCAGCTTCATTGTCCTGTTCAGGTGGTGGTGGAAGGAAGGTTGGTCTTAAAGGCCTATCAACTGTAGGAGTTCGTGTGCGAACTCTTCTACCTACTGCACTACCAGCATCATCATCAACATGTCTTTCTTGTCTCTCAGGTCTAACTGCATCTCGACGACCTTGTCCAGCTACTTCACCTTGATTCATATTTTGAAGGGATTGTAGGACATGTTGCAATATTTGAGCGGTTTGTTGTTGTTCAGCGGCGATGTTCCTAAACATCTCCCTAGCTGCACGTTCACCATCTGCAGGTGGACTTCTACTTCTTCTTTCCTCCGCCATGTTAGCCTGTCTAGCTACAATTGCTTCTGAAAGAGTATCCTGTTGTGGGTAAGGATGAGTCCACTGGAACTGCCTTCTTTGTTCACGCGCAATGTATCTCCTGGTTCTATCACTTTGTTGATCACCTTCTTGCATGAAAACTCCCAAAGGCTGGCAGGATCCAAGCTCTGATACCACTGTAAGATACCCAACTAATTCTACCAAAATTTTTCCTTAGACAATTTTACTTGCTATCAACTCATCAACTACTTCATCAACACAAAGATATACATCAAAGATAACTACTTGAATGGGAGTTGGATACTTGTTTATTCACTTGATTTAATCAACTTGCAAGTGCTTTCAATAGCATGAAGTACAACTTATTCAATGGAATTACAAAAGAAAGGCCTTGAAGCCTTGATGATTACAATGGCGCCTATACTTGATCAACTCTATTGAACTCAATGATGTCAACTGAATGTCAACACCTCACAATATCACAAGGGAGCATCACCTTGCTTGATTGAGGGAGCATCACCCCAACACTTGAAACTCGCAGGCCTCAAGATTACAAGCTCAACAGCTTTGCAGAGAGAATTTTTGTCAAATGCATAGATGCCCAATGAATGAGAAGGCTCCTCCTTTTATAGGCCTTCCAAAGGCAATGAAGGCACGTTTTTCAATGCACCAAGAGGAACCAAGGCACGTTTCCCAAGGAGTATATCCAAGGGAATATTCCGTCTGATGACTCATTCTGAGTTGGCAAACTTACCCAAAGACCTTGACACGGATCCCGAGGACATCCTGTTGACCAATGAAAGCTTAGGTAGGTGCAACTTCCTTATCTTCTGACTAGGCGCCCATTTGGAGTAAAATGATCATGGATGGCGCCCAATGTGACCTAGGCGCCCAACTGAGGTAGCAAAGGCCTGAATATGCGCCTAGAGGAACCTGATAACTCCATATGTTCTCAAAACACTTAACAATGTTCAATGAAGATCTCTTAGACTTCAAGCGCCAACTGAAAGGTAGTGGGAACTAGAAGAGGCGCCTTTCCAAGCTAGGCGCTTCCCTGAGGTGGCAGAGACTAGGGAGTGCGCCTTAGGTATTTTGATGTCTCCTTGTCATTTGATCAAGATCTTGGCTTGATGAAAGAACCCTTAAGCCAAATCAAACTTCTCTAACAAAATGAAAAGTTAAGTTGTAATTCAAAAAGCCTTGACTAACTTAGGCGCATTTTCAAGGTTCTAGAGTCATGGATTAGCGCCTAATACCCTGGGAGCAAATTTGAACTTTATACAAGTCTATCAAGGAGTTTCCAAGTTAAGATGCCAAGGTAGGGTCACAGATGAGTAGAACTGCGCCTTCTGGATCCTAGGCGCCATCTTGAGGTGGCAAAAGCTTGGATTTGCGCCTAATGGAGATTAATACTTTCAAACTCTTAAAAAAAACTTCCAATCTACACCCATCAAGCTTAGGCGCTCAGATTGGAGAATCCTTGGAATCACATATGGGCGCCTTGTTTCTTTAGGCGCCTAATTCACTCAGAAAACTTCATTTTGGATACTGATCAACTTTCCCTCTTGAAGCGCCAATCCATAGTCATAGGAACTTCTTCTAGCGCCTTAGGCGCTCAGTCTGGTATGCACAAGGAGGAATTGGCGCCTAGGTCATTCTCCACTCATTTTGAACTTAGAAAAATCAAATCAAGTGGTTGGAGGTCATTTCATATGTCAGGCGCATGCTAAACTGGAGTCCAAGCAACAACAGGAGGTAAGAGAGAGAAAGATTTGCGCCTAACTCACTTAGGCGCCTCTGGGAAGTGATGGGGATCCAAAAGTGCGCCCTCATCCTTTCCATTCATGGATAATCATTTCAATTGATAGAAGGTTAATTCAACAAACAAGAATCCTTTTAATGACCACTTCAACTTTCCAAAACATCTCCTTGTCAAGGCGCCAACTGGATGTTGCTCTGGCAAGTGCGCCTAGGGTTTACTTAGTCAAGTTCTTTGAAGAACTGCAATGTATGAGTCCCTCTGATGATCTAACCATTCTTTTCTTCCCAGGCGCCCTGGTGGATGTGGTAGAAGCACTTTGTACCTTGGTGATGCTAGGTTAGGCGCTCTTTTGTGAATATTGATATAGGATGTGCGCCCAGACTCCAAAAGTCATTTCCTGCATTTCTTGTCTTCCAGACTTAGCCAAATTTCAAGTTTTTAACTTATCCCTGCAAAACAGTAAAGTTAAGTTAGTCGAAAACCAGTTCATTCCCTCATCATTCTGAATTAGCCTCCGGGAATGATCAATAGGCTAATCCAATCTTAATCTGATGATCAAGCCGGAAATGGGGACATGACAGAGTTGAGCTAGTTCGCAATAGTACACTTCGGTGTCTTTTCTATCAAACCTCTGAATCAACTTGGTTACAAACTCATCATAGGAAGTTATCCTATCATGATGTTGAGAGACTAGGCCATGATGCCACCATTCATAAGCCAATCCTTCAAGATGCATTGTAGCAAATTGAATTGCCTTCTCTGTCAAAGGCTTAAGTGAAAGGTATGTATCCAGCTTGTTTACCCAAGCCCTAGCACTAAGCTTACCACTTCTATCAAAGGTAGGGATGGGAACTCGATTTAAGGCTTCCTTATACTCCTTTGTATCATCATCCCTTCTAGGACGAAAGCCTCTAGTTCTAGCCCGCCTGTCTCTATCTTCCCTCTTTTGTCGGCAATATTCATTGAAGGTCATCATATCCCGAACACGTTCCGGAAGTCTGGCATAAAGATCTGCAAAGAGAGCGATCTCATCTTCAAAATTATTTGGTTCATCTTCAAACTCTTCATCAGCTTCATTGTCCTGTTCAGGTGGTGGTGGAAGGAATGTTGGTCTTAAAGGCCTATCAACTATAGGAGTTCGTGTGCGAACCCTTCTGCCTGTTGCACTAGCAGCATCATCATCAACTTGTCGTTCTTGTCTCTCAAGTCTAGCTGCATCTCTACAACCTTGTCCAGCTACTTCACCCTGATTCAAGTTTTGAAGGGATTGTAGAATTTGTTGCAATACTAGAGTTGTTTGTTGATGTCCAGCAGCAATGTTTAAGAACATGTCTCTGGCTGCGCGTTCATTATCACCCGGTGGGCTTCTGCTTCTTTCCTCAGCCATGTTAGCCTGTCTAGCCACAATTGCTTCTGAAAGAGTATCCTGTTGTGGGTAAGGATGAGTCCACTGGAACTGCCTTCGTTGTTCACGCGCAATGTATCTCCTTGTTCTATCACTTTGTTGATTACCTTCTTGCATGAAAACCCAAAGGCTGGCAGGATCCAAGCTCTGATACCACTATAAGATACCCAACTAGTCCTACGAAAATTTTCCTTAAACAATTTTTCTTGCTATCAATTCATCAACTACTTCAACAACATAAAGATATACATCAAGGATAACTACTTGAAAGAATCAACCTTAGAGTTGGGTACTTGTCTTATTGTTTGATTCAATCATCTGGCAAATGTCTTATTACATAGATAATGCTTCAACAGCATGAAGTTACAACTTATTCAATGGAAATACAAAAGAAGGCCTTGAAGCCTTGGTGATTACAATGTCCTTCACACTTGATCAACTTAATCAACTCAATGATGTCGACTGAATGTCAACACCTCACAATACAACAAGGGAGCTTCACCTTGTCAGTTGAGGGAGCATCACCCCAACACTTGAAACTCACAGGCCTCAAGCTTACAAGCTCAATAGCTTTGCAGAGAGAATTTTGTCAAAATGAATAGATGCCAAATGAATGAGAGAGCTCCTCCTTTTATAGGCCTTTCAAAGGCAATGAAGGCACGTTTTTCAACGCACAAAGAGGAACCAAGGCACGTTTCCAAAGGAGCATAACCAAAGGAATATTCTTCTTGACAACTCATCCTGAGTTGGTGATCTTATCCAAAGGTCCTGACATGGATCCAAATGCTATCCTTTTGACCAATGGGCATTCAGACAGTTGTAACAACCTTAACCACTTCTTGAAACACTTTAGGTGCAGTTTTAGGGTTCTTCTAACTGTGGCGCCAGCTGTGGAGGATCTCACCAGGAAGTGCGCCTAAGTCATAAATTCTCATCCTTGGATGATATTGTCTTAGGAAGTGAACTCCTCTGGATCCATACTTAAACATTTGAAGATTTGGAATGTTCAACTCATCACCTCACAAGGTAGGCGCATATTTGAAGGATTTATAGAGGTTTTGGCGCCTGGGTTCTAACTTGTCATCTTTTCAAGGAAATTTGAAAGCAATTTGACTTCACATGAACATAACCTTGCCCCCTGATGGAGCGCCTTGCATCTAACTGGTCTTGGGGACTTGTATCCACCTTAGGTGCACCTTTGAGGTAATTTTGACTAGTATCTGCGCCTAGCATCTTTATGAAGGTGTTCTACACTATTCAAACTCTCAAACACTTGCAATCAAACCCTTTGAAGTTCCTTTTTAATCTAGCACCCACATACAGAGCATTAACATCTTGTCAAAGTCTTCAACTTCATCTAGGCGCACTTATTGGCAGGAAAGAAACTAGATTGGCGCCTTACCCTAAAAGGCTTAACTTCTATGCAAATGCTCACTTTTGGAGTCTTGAAATCAAACAAAATACTTCCCTTACCAAGCGCCCTGACCTCTTGAGGAGTCTGGAGAGCATATTCCTACTTAGGCGCATTTTTAGGGTCATTGAATCCTATCTTGGCGCCTTGATGTTTTAGGCGGACTTGGAGTGTTGTAGAGTGGCATCTAGGCGCCTAAGATCACTTCATCAAACAACTTGATCTCCATTGAACATCAAACTATCATCTAACATAGGGCGCTATTTAAGGTTTGCTCTATCATGTTCTAGCGCCTAGGCGCCCTTAGGAGATTACCTCAACAAGAAATGGCGCCTTGTTACTTTGGCATATGTTTGAGATGGAGGGGTGCTCAACTGAAAGTCCACTACCTTTGATGCCTTGGAATCTTGCCTTCACAAGTGACTTCTGGACTAGGGCGCATATTCAGTGTCCTGGAATCATGCATTGGCGCCTTGATGCTCTAGGCGCTCATGTTGGATGATATAACCTGATGCTAGCGCCTCACTTAGAAAACTTAATCATGTTGATCAATCAATCATTTCCACTGGATCTTTTGAAGGCGAGATTTCACTTGATCAATCCTTCAAGGAATTCACCATTTGTAAAGGAGTCTAGGTGCAATATGAGGACTAGGCGCACTTTGAGTGTTGTGAAGGCTAGGAAGTGTGCCTAACTCACTTAGACCACTTCAGTGATTCCAAACTCAACACTGGAGGATCCTACAAATTCAATAGGTTCATATCATACCCTTAGATGACTCCATCCTCTTGATTACATCCTTCAAAACCCAAGGCGCACATTTGGTAGGTTCAACATGGCATGGGCGCCCAAGCATGAAAACTTCATTAGACCTTGCTCAAGTCCATATCTGCTCTAGGCGCTTGGTTGGTGGAACCCATCCAAGTGGAGCGCCTTCTATTTGAATCCTCATCTTCAATGCCAGAAGTGACTCTTGAAGCTAGGCGCTAGAAGGGGTGTGTTCTGCCAAAATGGGCGCCTTGCTCATGACTTAGTGGATTCTGACTCAAAACTCCTTGATTCTACCTGCAAAATAACACACAGAGTTAGTCAAAACCCATTTCATTCCCTTATCATTCAGAATTAGCCTCTGGGAAGGAGTAGGCTAATCCATTCATCACTTAGTGCTCAAGCCGGAAATGGGGACATGACACGAATCTAGAATCAGAAACGGGAGAGAATCTGATGATCAAGAGGACGCTGCTCAAGGAACCAGTGCAGATGGAACCATCACAAAGGAGGGCTTTGTTTAGGATCAACTGCAAGATCCAAGGAAAGGTTTGTAAAGTCATTATTGACTCTGGTTCTACTAATAACATTATATCTTTGGAAGTAGTGAATAAGTTGAAGTTAGAAAAGATACCCCATAGCAGTCCATATAAAGTCAGTTGGTTGAACAAGGGGCAACACATACTCATCAATGAACAGGCATGGGTAGAATTCAGTGTTGGGGGGTATAGAGATAAAATTTTGTGTGACATCCAATGGATGCTTGCCATCTTTTGTTAGGCAAACCATGGCAGTTTGACAGAAAGGCTCATCATGACGGAGAAAAGAATGCTTACTTATTCCAAAAGGATGGTATGACTTATAGGATACAATCATTGGTAGAAGAGGATCCACAGCATGTAGGGTCTACTATAATGCTGGTGGGAGAAAAGGAATTCATGGACACATTACAGGAAGGTGATGGAGTAGGTTTTGCTTTGATTGTGAAGCCTAAGGGGGAAAAGAAGCAAAGTGTGAGAGAAGTAGGGCCTAAAGAGGTCAGAGATTTGCTTGAGAGTTACAAAGGAGTGATTGCAAAGAATATGCCTAATTCCCTACCACCAATCAGAGATATTAGCCATCAGATAGATCTCATACCAGGAGCAGTACTTCCTAATAAGGTAGCATATAAAATGACCCCTCAGCAGAATGAGGAGATAGCCAGGCAGGTTCAAGAACTTTTAGACAAGGGGTTAATAGGAAAGAGTTTGAGTCCATGTGCAATCCCCACCATTTTAGCACCAAAGAAAGATGGAAAATGGAGATTGTGTACTGATTCTAGGGCCATAAATAGGATAACCATCAGGTATAGGTTTCCTATTCCTAGAATAGAAGATCTAATGGATTGTTTGGGAGGTGCTACCTATTTCTCTAAGATAGATTTGAAGAGTGGGTACCATCAGATAAGGATAAGAGAAGGGCATGAGTGGAAGACAACTTTCAAGACCAATGAAGGGTTGTATGAGAGGCTTGTGATGCCGTTTGGTCTTTCAAACGCCCCTAGCACCTTTATGAGGCTGATGAATGAGGTGTTGCAGGATTTCATAGGAAAATTTGTGGTAGTCTACCTTGATGATATTTTGGTGTTCAGTAAGAGCAAGGAAGAGCACTTGAAACATTTGGAGACAGTCTTGCAAAGGCTGCAAGATCAGAAGTTACTGATAAATTTGGAAAAATGTGACTTCATGAAGCAAGAATTGGTGTATCTAGGTTTTGTCATCTCTAAGGGTGATTTGAAAATGGATCCTTCCAAGGTAGAAGCTATTTTGAATTGGCCTACACCCAGGACAGTAGGAGAGGTCAGAAGTTTCCATGGTTTGGCCACATTTTACAAGAAATTCATTAAGAACTACAGTGACATCTGTGCACCTATGTTGGAGACCATCAAGGGTGGAGGTAAGATGAAGTTTGCGTGGACGAGAGAGGCAGATCAGAGTTTTGAAAGTCTGAAACAGAAAGTTGTTGAATTCCCTGTTTTGGTGTTACCTGATTTTAATAAAGTTTTCACAATTCAATGTGATGCAAGTTGATTGGCCATAGGAGCAGTATTGAGCCAAGAAGGCAGACCAGTAGCCTTCTTAGTGAAAAATTAAATGAAGCCAAGAGGAAATACTCCTCTTATGATTTAGAGTTGTATGCTATGGTACAAGCTCTGAAAAAATGGAGGCACTACTTGCTTCCTAAGGAATTTATTGTATACACTAACAATCAGGCTCTTAGTTTTTTGAATGAACAGGAAAAGCTCAGTCATCGGCACATGAAATGGGTGGAAAGTCTTCAAGCCTACACCTTCATCATCAAACATAAGAAAGGAATAACCAATAAGGTTGTTGATTCTTTAAGCAGAAGAGTGTTGACAGTGCAAGAAGTGCAGCTACAAAGTATGGGTGTTGAGTCACTCAAAGGATTGTACGGAGAGGACCAAGATTTTAAGGAAATTTACAGGGTATGCAGTGAGTTTGCCAATGCTTTCCACAATGAGTTTTCAAATTATACATTGCAGGATGGCCTTTTGTTTAAAGGAAGTCAACTATGTATCCCTAAGTGTTCAATGAGGGATAATATAGTGAAGGAAAAACATAGTGGTGGTTTAGGAGGACATTTTGGGCTCAATAAGGCCTTAGATCTTGTAAGAAGGTTTTACTTTTGGCCAAAGATGCAATCTGATGTCGGAAGGTTTGTTGAGAGTTGTATGATTTGCCAAAGAGCAAAAGGAATCTCAACCAATGCAGGACTATACCAACCTTTGCCCATACCAAACAGACCTTGAGATAGTTTGAGTATGGATTTTGTAATGGGATTGCCCAAGACAAGGACAGGTTATGACAGTGTGTTTGTTGTGGTAGATAGGTTCAGCAAAATGGCACACTTTATTCCTTGTAAGACCACCAATGATGCTAGTTACATTGCAGGTTTGTTCTTTAAAGAAATTGTCAGAATTCATGGATTACCTTTGAGTATTGTATCTAACAGAGACAGCAAATTCGTGGGACATTTCTGGAGAACTTTGTGGAAAAGATTTGGAACAAATTTGTCTTTTAGGTCAGCCTATCATCCTGAGACTGATGGCCAAACTAAGGTTGTCAATAGGTTATTAGGCAATCTGCTGAGATGTTTGACAAGAGCACATGGCAGTAGTTGGGATATGGTACTCCCACAAGCAGAATATGCCTATAATGATTCTACAAACAAAAGTACAGGCTTAAGTCCTTTTGAAGTTGTTTATGGTAGTCATCCTAGAGGAATTTTTGAATTACGAGATGTTCAAGGGATGGACAAAAGGAGTGGACATGCTGATACATTTGCAGAGGCTATGAAAGAGATCCATCAACAAGTCAGAGATACTCTACACCAGAACAGTCAGAAGATCAAAGCTTGAGTGGATCAAAGAAGAAGGGATGTGCAGTAGCAAATTGGAGATATGGTCATGGTTCATCTCAACAAGAACAGACTACCCACAAGAAAACACAAGTTGATGATGCGAAAAATTGGACCTTGTCAGATTCTGGAAAAATATGGTCCTAATGCTTACAAAATTGAACTCCCTGAAGACATTGCTATTTCGCCTATCTTCAATGTTGCTGATCTTACATTATATAGGAGTCCTGATACAGGGGAAGGTATAACAGGTTCCGTTCAAGACAATGCAGAGTGGGTGCAGTCTTTACCACCCAAGGAACCACCAAAGATGGAGTGTATTTTGGATAGCAGGATAGCCAAGAAGACCAGAAATCAGACATATTTCGAGCACTTAGTCAAATGGCAAGGACTTCCAAATTCAGAAGCCACATGGATGCTGGAAGAAGATATCAAAAAGCGAGGTGGTGATTTGCAGCAATTAGTCTCTAAGAGGACTTGAGACAACTTTCACCTAGGGAGTATGGTGCAGGAGCACCTCGAAAATCATGTTTTTGTTTGTAATAAGGTCTATTTGACCAATGCATTTTCATATCAGTTTGTAGCTAGGTCTATTTTGTAAGTCCCAAGTGACTTAGGGGACATTTGTTAAGTTGTAATCGCATAATGCTAAAAATAGCAATAATGCCAAAATAAGGCAGTAGGGTAGTTTTGGTCAGTTGTCTCCTAGCCGCTTGGATTGTTCTCCCAGCCGCTTGGAGCTAGTGTGGTACTACTTAGGGTGAATTGATAAATGCCCAGAGGAATGATCAAATGATCATCGAATGTAATCAGATTGAAGAAGTGATCGAATGTGATTGTGTTGTGTTCAGGAGAAATAAAGCATTTCTGTTTTGTCCACTTGATTTCCATTTTTATAACTGCAAATCGCGCGATTGTAAATTTCTATTCGTTTTGCATTTTCCATTGTTGCTGTATGTCGCTATGAAGCATTCCACTGATGAGATTTCTATCAAAATCAGTGGAATGACTTCAATGTACCATATATGTCTGTTTCCTATTTTGTTTTCTTGTTCGATAGTGTAGATGTTCAGGATCGTGGGTTTCGCGTAGTAAGGACGGCCTAGCATCTCCATGTGCTAGGGTTAAGAGGGAAGTAAAACTGTGCGACGACGGTTTTGGCGAATTGGCCAAAGGTTATGAGCGTTCACTGACTGAATGCGCCTCACCAAAGGGCAAATGCCATCGGGGCATTAGAGAAGGATGAAAGACTTGACCGATGAAGTTGAATCAGTGGCTCATCAACTGTTAGTTCGTTGACTGTGAGAATTTTAGGGCATCAGTCTAGTTTCTACTGTGCGCTCCCCATCATTAAGGGAAAAACCACGGGGTGACTAACCCAAGATTGTATTCTCTGTTAAAAGAATAATAACTACAAAATGGCACTTGCCAATTAGGGCTCACTGCCCGAGCACACTACTCACAAGAGGCACACTGCCTACAAGACTCACTATCTACAAAGTTTATGGAAGGTAACCAAGTGTTTGAACTGATGAGAGGCATCCATATATGCTGAGGTTCAGTTCCGGTTAGGCTCAATATACTGATCTAATGCACTTCATTCTTCCTTTGCTTTAGTGCTGTTGTTCTGTCATATACCAGACTTGTATTGCTACTTCCACACTTATCTCTGCTTTTCTTCGCACACCATATCCTTTTTTCACATCTATTCATACTAGGATCCATCTGGTATAAGTATCCGCACCAAGGATTTCAACAACTTTCTAGTCGGCAACCAGAATAGTCAAGATATTTGCAAACTACTGATCTGTCGGCTAAATCCATGCTTGATATGTGATGCGTATCAAAATCATAGGCATTGGAGTCATCAATCATGTCGGCCAATATTGTATTATCCCTCAAATAGCTTTATCATCATCAATTTCTCATCTGGATTGAAGTCCGATGCTCTGTCGGTTAGTTCTTCCTTAGTCTGCTCTGCCTGTTTGGAACCCAACATTCAGATGCTCATATCTTTTCCATGTTTTCTCATCGGAGGCTCAATCTCTGGAATATAGTAGTCATGATACTCCTCTTGGCTTGTCCAAGTTCGCAACTTGCTAAGTTACACCATCTGAGAGATCCGGACCTGTTTGTCGGACCTTGCTGCATGCTCTGTTCTTGCTCACCGAACCTAAACAATCTTCAATCTATCATCCGGTATAGACATACTATGTGCTGCGGATGTGTGGAATAGACTTTGTTGCCATCAATGACAACAATCATGAAGCCACGCAGTCTTTTGCCAACACTTTGTGGAGTTGTTGTCTCATGACGAAGCAAAGCGTGGTTGAGATTTCCATGAATTGATGATGATAGCTTGCACTTAGATTAGATAATCTCTCTAAACCCACACCTTTTGCACTTTTTTGAAGACCATTGTTTGTAATGTCCCCTTCTAGCAAGCCAAAATTTCTGCAATCTTGCAAACAATTTCAACTTGTAAAGAGCACATTAGTATTCTATCTTTTTCTTTTAATATTTAACCATATATTATCTCTTTCACAACTATATGCTTTTCTTGTTTATACTTCATGAATTACCTTGGGTGAGATAACCTTAAGCCTATTAATGGGAGAAGATACTTAAGGATGTAATGTCACACCAATTCTCATGGGTCCATCATTATTCCTTTGACTATTACATCAAAGGCCTAATCCTTTGATTCTCCAATCAAAGGCCTATTATTCCTTGGTTCGTCAACCAAGGCCTATTAGTCCTTAGTTCTCCAGCCAAGGACTATTATTTCCTTGGTTCTCTAACCAAGGCCTATTATTTCCTTGGTTCTCCTACCAAGGCCTATTATTCCTTGGTTCTCCTACCAAGGCCTATTCCTTCAATACTAGATTGAGGGCTTATTATCTTCCTTGATTCGTCAATCAAGGCCTATGATTTATCCCATGAATTGGTCAACTACAATCCTTGTTTTCCACCCCATCTCTATAGTGAAGATGAGTAATGTTTAAGGACTATTATCTACCCCTTGGGTAATCATGCCTTTACAAATCTATTTCATATTCATAACTATGTACTTATAACCTTCTTGTACTCATTATCTTATTTAAACAAGAATCATGCATTTATGTAGAGCATCTATTAGTCTCATATTTACTTGAGTTCATAAGACCTCTACCTTTATATCTCATTCATAATGGATCATCTTTTCTTACTTATATGCAGTTCTAAGACTAATCTTATATTGTTATTTTCATACATGTAGGTTCCAATTAGACCATATATATATATATATAATTCTGTTATAATATTTATTATAATCTCTATATTATATTATTATATATATATTTACTATGCAAAATTTATATTATTTATATTACATAACAATTATTATTATTATAATAATTAATCACTATTATTATAATGATCAATGATCATTATTATTGTCATCACCATATTATTATATCATTATCCATATGATTTTGTAATTAATTCAAATTGTATCTCAGTTCTTATGTGAATATCACAATTCACTTTAGAATATCTATATACTCTTAGAAATCCGAAAATATATTACTTTCTTCTATACACCCAACAGATATGTATATATACTTGCTAGCACTTGAATTCTATTGTTGTATTATTATTAACATAACTTTGTAATATATTACTTATTTATTATCATTATAATATTATTATTATAAATATATATATATAGACATCATTTAATTATTATATAATATATATATATTATAATATTATTAATTATTGTTATTATAATATCATTATTATTATAGTATTATCATAAATGTAATTTTTAATAATGTTTAATCGTGTCGATCTCTATCGGGACACCACATCCTTTATCTACTATATATATATATATATATATATATATATATATATTTACTTGAATCATTTCTCCCTTTTGCTGCTGATGTACATATCTCTATACATTAATTTATGATATCTTGTCGATGATGTTTTCCTTCTATCTCACAACCTTTATTTATTTCTCTTTCAAGCGATATGTTCGAAGAGGCACGTCTCTTATTATGCTTGGTGGTAAAAGACATACTTACCCTCTTATAAATTTTATTAATTTATATTAATTCCCTTTTGTGGTAAAACTAGTTCTAACCATAAGTAACTCTCTTATCATAAGAGGATAGGTTAAAAGATGTTTATTTATATTATTTGTATTTATATTATATCATTATAATAAATGATATATTATTTATTTTATATTATTTATATTATATCATTTATATCATAATAAATGATATATGATTTATATTATATTATTTATATTTATATTACAATAGAAGATAATGATAATAATATTTGTATTTATATTATTAGATATATTTATAATATATTATTTATTAAATAATACATATTAATAATATATTTTAAATAAATATATTATATATTTAGTTTATATAAGGCTAACTTATTATTTAAGTAAAGATTCAGTTATAAATCATTATAGGGACATGACATTGTTAGAACTAAGACCAAGAGCTGAATTGTCATATCATAAGTTTATCATAGCGTGTAGCCTTGAAGCAATTGTTATCACCTGTGCAAGTGTAAACGGTATTTTCCTGCCGTTGAACACCAAAGTGTAAGTCCCTTTGTATGAAACAGCAAATCACATCTTTGCCAAACAAGCTATCCCAAATCGAGAATTGAAGATAAGGAACCTTGGATTCTACTCATTTGATCACAAAGTTCAGCATTTGATTGATTTTGTTCAAGAGAGGATAAAATACATAAGTATTTTATGCTGCATTGTCTGTGCAAGGAAAACACATCAACACGTCTCTTGTAACATAAGAAACCTGATTACAATGAGGGAGTGACAAGAAATTGAGATCTAACTCCTGAGTGTGCTGATTTAGATGCTACTGCTACACAACTTGCAGTAGTCTCTATAGATGAGGTCCATGAGGACTATGAGGCTACACATGACACAGACCTGGCTAGTGGGAGTGGTGTTCCAATTGATTGTGCTTCAAATGATGTTGAACCGCATCTTGACGATAATGCTTTTGATGAAAAAGACCCATATGATGCTTATTGAACAATGGATATTAATTGTAATTTTGAATTTTCATTTTGTAGTGACATTTGACTCTTTGAGAAATCACTAAATTATGTCATAGACTCATATGAATTTCAATTCATGAGTATTTTTTATTTTTCCTTACTGCAAGTTATGAAATATGAGGTATTTTGATATTTTATTATGAGGTATTGGCAATTATGAGTGTTATTGTTTTTAAGTTTTGTTAGTCTTTGAGTTTACTATTTTAAATATATATATATATATATATATATATATATATATATATATATTGCCATACCGTACCCGGGCAAAAAAAAATTGTTGTATCCACGTACCCAAACCCCGTATCTATATCCGGACACATACCAGGATCGGGAACTTAGAATTTATTAATAAAGTGAAGATTATAAATCAAATTAAAATTAAAAGATCAAGTGCAAATATAACCTCCAATAAACAGAAGACAATTCACTGTTTGAGTTATATACAGGCTGCTTACATCATAAAAGATATTTAATTGGAGATAACATCTACAAGTTAGTCAACGTTCAATCCACAAAAGAAATCGTCAATCTTCCAGTATGTGAAAATGCCTAACATTGTAAGTATATTTTTTGGAAAATACCTGCATTGTTCGTAAAGTAGAAATCTGTCCATGTATCCACAACATAGTTGTAGTAACATCTCCAATGGGTGTCCATGCCCCACCAGCATTAGCTGCAATAACAACAACTCCCCCCACAAATCTGAAACCCCGAGAAAAGCATTCATTAAAAGTCAAATTTCAGAATCATCATTTGCTTTGTCCTAATTTTCTTCACAAAAAATACACAACAATGAACCAACTGGAATATTCATCATTACAAGCACTGTTTCTGAGCTAAGTACTTTCTTTCTTAGAAGATAAATTAATGTCCAACACTATCAATAGGAGCCAGACAATATATAGTTCAGAGGCCAAATCATCTCGCCTAGCATTATATTTCAGTTTATTGCTATCAAATATTTGAGAGGGGAGAAACCTACATATACTTGTGCAAACTGTATTAGCCTTTTAGCAGAAGTATACCAGATAAAAAGTTGTAAAATCCACTTATCCTGAATGTCATCATACTCGAGGATTTTCCAGTGCTCACTTGCTATGTCTGCTTCTAGGATATACAAATACATGAAAAATCCATGCACATTGATTATCGTGTAACCAGATTTTAATCTGAGCATATGGAAATCCAAATTATACAGGAGTAGGCATTTGTAAAAATATTCTTCACCATATCAACCTGTGAAAACATAGTACAAGCTATAGCTGCATCTGATTTTAAATCTTCAAAGTAGGATGACATAAGTTCTTCCTAGTTCTTTTATTCTTGCTCCAGGCCTGGTGAGTCAGCTAGTGTCCAATGTAGAGGGCTAGCTAATTTCTCTGTCATAGTCCAGTCTACCACAGTAGGCACACATGACCCATTTGCTTTCTCTCTTCCTTTCTTTCTTTCTAAAATATCACTCTAGTAAAGTTTTACTTTATGTTCAGTTTTTGCATTCCATGCATGGTTCAACACCAAGTAACAGAATCGCAATTGCATCTCCCAACGAAGATGGTTATAATTGTAAACAAGAAATAATTTATTGAATATTTTTGGTCAAAATGCTCTTGGTTGGAATTTTTGTAATTCCCAAACTGGAAATTCAGAACACTTGACAAATAACTCAGTATTCATGACAAATTCCAACACTTTCTGATCACCGAGATCCCAGAATGGATAGAGTGAGAGCATACGGTGACTGGTATATGAACAATATTTATATTTGCATGCAATGTAAGCTGTGCATCTTGCCGCTAGCAGGCAAACTGGTTCTAGCAGCAAGCCTTCCATAACATTTACAAACCCTATAATATTTCTGGCGGAGAACAATACAGAATTTACATTATCAAATCATAAATTATTAATTCTGGAAACATATCAAATGTTTCCTATTGTTGCAGCTTTTTGAATATTGTAAATGCAACAAATATCAAATATGAGAAGCAACCTGTAATGTCCCCATTTTCGGAGTGATCACCTAGTGATGACCTAATTGGCAAGTTTTCACACTTGGCCAATTTTGTAGGGCAAATTGATGAGGGATTATGTCTCAGCATAATTTTGTGGTAATTTTGGTGAAGTCAACTTTGGTCAAATAATTTGCCCTAATGGAAAGGGACCCATTTGGAGAATAAAAGATGAAGGAACATATGGAATATTGCCTTGTGAGAAATAAAGAACATTTTGTAATATTTTCTATGAGAAGGTCGACTTCGTTTGAGGTCAATTTGATGTTGTCTCTTATGCACAAGTGTTCGCCCTTGGAGAAGGGAAAGAAAAATAATAATAATTCCTTACTTTGGGCACCAAAGGAAGAGAAGTCATAAAGGAAATAAAAGAAAATATCCCACTTATGTGGTCGGCCAAGATGTGAGCACCTAGGAGAAGGCATATACAAAGAAATAAAATAAATTGTTTTATTTTTTGGGCGCCTAGAAGAGGGTTGGCCCTCTTGGAGAAGAAACAATTAAAAATAAATAAAAAGATGCTTATGCCTAGGTCGGCCTTGAGGAAGGAGACAAGGTTGTGTATATGTAGAGGATCTTTTGTTGCATTTCAAACATATCATTCATTCCTATTTTCATTTGAGATTTATCTCTCTTGGCTGCAACTTTTTAGTTCAGCTCCTTCCTAGGATGAAAACCCTGGATTGGACAAAAACCCAATCACACTTTGAAGGTGGATTCATATGAAGTTCACAATTGTACTTCATTGGAGATATTTGTGGAGAAAAAGAGCAGATTGGTATATTCAGATTTTAGATCAGATTTGGAGCAACAGATTCGTGGCATTTTGTGCATCAATTTGACCTAGGGTTTAACCCTAGCTTTGAGCGCCACCTTGAGGAGAACGGCGAATTGATTTGTGAAGGGTGAATTTGGTGTTTGAGGGCAGATTTCACCTTGTTAGAGTTTCCTAAACCCTAAGACTAAGCGCCACCTTTGGAGAGGATCTTGGAGCATCATCTATCATCATTTGATTGTGTTTTGTCATCATAACCTAGCTGATGTAATTCTCTCAGATAGGGTTTTGATTGGAGCATCTTGTTCATCATCATTTGGTATGTATCAACCTTTTGAAAGGTCTGATTTGTAACAGCAGAGACCTGATTTGTAAATTGGCATGTTGGCCTAGATGTTTGGATGTACTTTGCATATTCAGAATTCTGATTTTGTAGCAGCAGGATTTCAGTTCAGAAAATCAGACTTGTGTTGCCAATTTGATTGACCTACATTGTGTAATTCATGGTGTAATTCATGCTTATGATGAATATCAATGTGTAGTATCATTTGCCATCATTTTTTTGCCATGTTTGAATGTGTTTTATGTTCACTGGAATTAACTATTTAAGAGCAGAAAATCAGATCAGAAATTAGGGTTTCAGCAGAAAACTAGAAGTGCAGAAATTTATGGCAGAAATCAGAATTTGAAAATCAGGATTTTAGGGAATATCCCATTGGGGATATTACACAACCCCTTATTAATAAGATTGATTAACTGCAGCAAACCAAACATGAATTAGCTACAATTCCACTTACAAAGGAGCAACCAACAACTAATACATCATATGTATGGCAACATATGAGACTTGTACGGCACGCCAATTTCCTTCAAAAAGTTGTGATAGACTTTCAATAGCTACAAAAAGACAAAACAGAAGTTGTATGGCCAACTGTAGTTGATGTGGATGTTGGTACAGCAGGCTATAAACAAAAACCAACAAATTTAAACATGTACGGCTCCCAGTTAATTGGTACAAGTTACAACAGCTTCAAGGTAATACGGCAGGCTTAGTAACTTTAGCGAGTCCTTTGAAATGAAATTAACCTTAAATAAGAATCGTACGGCTACCTTGGAATGGTACGACCCTCACAAATTTGCAATTTCACACACATAAACTGATATAGACTCCTCAATCTTGTACGGCAGTTAATTTCAAGACTATAGCAATATATTGGATGGTATGGCTTATCCAAAGGGCCCAACAAATCACAAAACCAACTAATCGATTATATTTGCTGAAGCAAGTTAAAATAATCATAATCTTCTTCAATCTGAAATACCATACTAAACTTCACACAAATTCCAAAATCTGGAAAAACCAACTAAAAATCTGAAAATCTTCACACAACACACCAAAATTTGAAAACCACTGAAAAACTGGAAATACTTCTATAAACTCTCAGTGCAACTGTGATTTCTGAGTGAAATCACCAAGAAGGATCTGAGGGTTTTCACCCTCAAATCCGCCTAGAAACAAAAGGGTTTTTGTCTTCCAATCACCTATACACCAAGGGTTTTTGCCCTCGGGAGCAAATAGATGAACACAAAGTCCAAGCTATTTGAGAAATCAAATAGATGAAATATTCAAAATGCTCTTTCTCCCAACCCAACTCCTTTTATAATCACTCATTTACTAATTCTAGCCTCCTTCTGGAAGTGTAGAAAAACCCCTTTCATTTTATTTTAATATTACATTGGCCCTCTTTTCTAGAAACACTTTTTGGCCCTCTTCCCTAGCCACACTTTTTAATATAACATTAGGCTCTCTTTTAAAAATGTTTTTTGACCCTTTTCCCTATCGACACTTTTTTAACTTTAAGCCCTCTTTTAAAAAATAAAACATAAGTTGCCCTCAATATAATGTTATAAAATAAAATTGCTAGGGCATAGGTGGCAAACTCGGTGAGTACTCGCCAAGTTTTTGCTCTGGCGAGTAACTCGACAGTGAGCTCGCCGAGTTTTTCTGCCAAGTTTTTGCAAAAAGAGTTTTCGCCAAAAAACTCTCTGAGTCTAAGCAAAAAACTTGCTAGACATAGTAATTGAGGCAAAAAAAAAATTAAATTAGAATTTTTTTTGGATTTGTTTTGCGTTTTAAAGAAATTTAAGGTTTTTGTTTTTGCCAAGTTTTTGCCGAGTCACAATTTTTTGGTCTGTCGAGTTTTTGCCGAGTCTAAGTTTTCCAACTATGGCTAGGACCATTAAGTTAATATTTACATATTTAGAAAAGGGGACATGATAGTCCGCCCTTCAAGAAATTGCTTGTCCTCAAGCAATACTGATCCAACTTGTAATGTCCCCAAATTATAATTTTTATAACTTTCTGACTTTTTTGTATTTTCTAAATTTTTTTAACAAAATGCAAACTGAAAACAGCAAAGTGGAATTGGAGTGTTGGTTACCATAGTAAATGACTGAAAATTAATATATCAAATCCTTAATTGCAAAGAATAGCAAATATGAAACCCTTGTGCTGAAATTAGCCAAATCTCAGAATGATATTATATTATATACTGCTAGAATCATCCTCATATAGCCCAGATCTGATTTTTATTTCAATTACAACAATTACAATGCTGATTTTCAAAATTACAATGATGAAAATCCACTCACTAAATTTTGTCAAATAATGTAAGTGATGTACGGCGGGCAATGACTGAAAATGCATCAAATATGACTAGAAACAGCAGAATGACGGCTGGAAATAGCAAAATCATGGTTGGAAACAATGATAAATAATGTTGTGCAGCAGCATAAAACCCTGAAACACCTCCCACAATGTAATGTCCCCTTTTGCTGGCAAGTAAATTAAATAATTAATTAAATAAATAAAATAAGTTGCCTTGAAATATTTTTAAAACAACTTATATTTATTTGATTATTTTATTTTAAAAGTAACTTTTTGTCAAAAAGAAAAGAAAATAAAAATTACAAAAAAAATTACTTTTGAAGAAAAATAATAAAAGCTTTTCAATGTCGGCCAAAAAGGAGGATTCTGGAAGAAGCCAAAAGATGTTTTAAAAAGGGGCTTGGAGAAAAGGTTTGGACATGCATCTGATTATTTCTCTTT
Organism: Cunninghamia lanceolata; assembly: GCA_027924645.1. Lineage (NCBI taxonomy): Eukaryota > Viridiplantae > Streptophyta > Pinopsida > Cupressales > Cupressaceae > Cunninghamia > Cunninghamia lanceolata. The sequence goes on from BSBN01000030.1 coordinate 2,829,517, forward strand.
GATATTTTCCATTGCGGGAAAACTTTGAACAGTTGGTTCGAAGGTGTTGAGGTGAATTCAATTCAGAGTTCGCATTTGGGCATTAATGATTTGTGCCAAATTTTATTTTGTAGTGTTTGGTTAGTATTTTGTGGAGATTTCCAGGTGTGCAAATTTATATTTTGTGCCAAAGGATATATCATTTTTGCAAGTTTTGTGTATTTGCTACAGGAGGGTTTATTTATACAAATTTGTGAGATTTGCAAAGCAAATACAAATTAATGATTTTGTGTGAGATTTGCAAAGCAAATACAAATTAATGATTTTGTGTGAGATTTAAGGAAGTTTATGTGCAGTGTGTGAATGGGTGAAATTGCAAATATAAATTTGCTTTACACAAAAGTTTTCATTGAAGTTATTGAGATCATCATTGGGTTTCCTGAAGAATTGATTTGATATTTTATAGTTCTGAAGGAAGTTGTTGAAGAAACATTTGATATTGATAAGGGTTATTCATTAATCCCAATCGCTGAGTTTGGAAAATATTGGGTTAGCGCTATCTTCTTGTGATACCATATTGCCCAGTCGTTGCTATATTATTCCTCCCGTCCAAGTTTGTGTGCAGCGCTTACCAAGGAGACTTGTAATAAGGACGCAGCTTATATATATATATATATATATATATATATATATATATATATTAACAACCGCAGCTTGTATCTTATGAAGTGCATGATATACTAGGAGTTCGTGGAGTGTATTTTCTAAGAAACCACTGCCTTAAGATGACATCTATGAAAGGGAGTTGTGGGACCCAATAAATAAAGCAAAGCTTCCCACTTCTTAATCACATCCACTATAAAGTTGTGTGTGCTTGTTTGGGTGCGTGGAGGTCTATGTGAGAGCTGCCAAAAAGAACCACATGACCATAGAAAGGGACATGAAGGGGCCAACATCCATATTATTAGAGTTGGAGCAAGCCACCAGTTATGGTAAACTAACATCCACATATAATAGACATTGGTATGTTGCCATCTCCATTGATATAGTCTAGATTATGATTGTACTTTGTTCTTAACAGCAAGGAAGAATTTCAAATCTGTAATTTGAACCATAGAAGCAAAAATTGGATTTAAATCACAATTTTTACTGGGAGGTTTCCCGATTTAAACACCTATTTAAATCGTAAATCAGAAAAAATCGGATTTTTTGGGATTTTTTTACTACCTATTTTCTATTTGTAGGGTTTCCTTATCGTCATTTTCACAGAATGAATGACAAGAAAGGTTCACGCGAGGGTTTCTACATACGTGGGTTTTTTTTCCGCGATTTCACAATATGTGTTTGCAGGACTTGCTGATATTCGTCTGTCATGTCCCTGTTTCCGGCTTGATCATCAGTGAAGCATGGATTAGCCTATCTATCATTCCCGTGGGCTAATACCAATGATGAGGGAATGAATTTGGTTTTTGACTAACTCAGTGTTGTAGTTTTGCAGGTACAAAGTCAAAAACTATTCCAGCAATCTGTGGCAAGCCTGGCAAAATGGTTAAGTCTGGAGGCCAAAATTGACAAGAACTTGACTCTCAGAGCCAAGGCACACTTTTCTATTTGCCTGGTACCAAATGTGCGCCTAAGGATATGGAGTCTTCTATCAAGGTTTTGAAGTGCAATATGATAAGTATAGCATCATTGGAGCCTGTCAACGCACTGAACTAGGGATTTGAAGGCCAGAAGTTGCCCAAGAAGGGTTAGGCGCACTTTCTCTATCCTCCAGCCTCAAAATTGAGCCTAGCAAAGAAGCATCATGTTATGAGGCACATTAATCATATCAAACAGGGCACCTTGATAGGAAAGGTTGATTGGTCCTCAAGATGAATTTGTCTAAGTGAATTGAGCAAGGAAGAAGGCCTATTCACTCTAGGTGCAAATATCATGTTGCACAACCCTAAATGTGTGCCTAGAGCAACAAGGCGGTAAATCATGATTCCAGGACCTTGAACTTGTGCCCAAGCATTAAGGAGGAGTTTTCAAGAGTAAGAATGTTTGAAATACTAAGGAACTTGTCTAAAGACTCAATGGCGCCATCTTGATGCCTTATAACTCCAAACGTGCGCCTAGGAGTTAAGGCGCTACTTTATGATCCTCCAAACCCAAATGTGTGCCTTATTGAGGAGATGATATTGCAAAGTTAAGTTGTCACCTAAAGATGAAAATTTGTCCAAGAAATGCAAGGCGCCAATCCTTGATCAAACAAACCAAAATGAGCACCTTGATACTTGAGGCGCTAGTTCATGCCTCTACAACCTAGAATGTGCACCTAAGGCACTAGATCATGATTGAACAACTTTGGAATGGCACCTTAAGCTAGATAGTGGATTGAAAGGATAATTGCATCATCAAAGGGTCAAGATTGATTCAAGAGATCATCTTTTCAATAGAAATCATCACCAAAGTCAAGAGAGGTGTTGAGAGAGTGAGGCGCACTTTCCCTCCTCTTCAACCTCACAGATGCGCCTCCTTCAAGAAGCCCAATTTGCGCCTAAGGAATGTGGAGTCACTTTCATTGTTATGAAGAACACTTGCATCTGGAGAAGACTTGGAAGCACCTTGTAGACTTGAATAAAGTTGGAACTCACCTCAAGGATGTTAGGCGTAAACTCATGACTCCAGAGCCCTGAATATGCACCTAGAGATGGACATGGATATTGAAGCTTCAATTGATCATTCATCCTGTTTAGGAGATAAAATCTTGTCTAAGGGTTCACTCAACTAATATAGATCTTGATCAAGTGCCAGAAAACAAGTCTTGATGTTGAGGTGCAACTTGCATCTTGAAGGCACTTGATGACCTATATCTTGTTTTTTGACACTAGAAAGTGTGGTTTTTTATCCGAAAGAGTTTTCCCTTTTACATTGGTTCGATGCTTTGGAGTGTGCGGTTTTTTATCCGAAAGAGTTTTCCCCACGTATATTGGTGTCCTTTCTCTTCTGTCTATTTTATTCTTCTTCCATGTTCTTAAAGTGCTAATTTACATGTCGTTATGCTGCTGAAATTTTCTTAGATCTGTAAGCTACATTGTCTTTCCTTTAAGGGTTAATGTGTTGGGAAATCAACTATCTATTTCTGCTTTAAGGGCATAGCAATATGTGCTTGTATCAAGTTATTGAATATATGTTTAAGAAAATCATAGGATACTGGGAGGTGCTTACCAGGTTCTCTTTCCCTTTCAATTGTGAGGGCAGTCAGTTCACCAAGAAACAAATGATTGATCTTATCCCTAAGGAAGTTCCAAAGAACTTTGAGGATTCAGATTCAAAGGTTTTCTCCCCATTTTGCAGCCCCTAAACATGGTCAACTAGACCATTAAAGAAAGAACTTCTATTCTAGAAAGAACTAAAACAGTTCTAGATAGAAATAGGAAATTTATACAAAAAGCTCACATGGAGGATAGAATTCAACAAGTATGTCTCAGTAGCATCAAAAGAAGGTAGTACCTTCATTCCCTTCACATATTGAATCCAAATCAGCAATAGAGAGTAGCAGCAAAAAATAGTAAGAAGAAGATAGTACCTTCGCTCTCATGGGTTCTTGAAACTAGTTGAAATGGTTGTGTTGACAAACATCAAAGAGGGCCGAAGTTTGGATCACTGAGGTTGAGGATCCTATCTTTGGTGATGAGGACCTTGATTGGGTTGACCAGGTGGATAGAGAGGCAGAGGCAGCAGCCATGGCAGAGGAGGCTGGAGCACGAGGAGACACCTTGGATGTTGGCTTGAGTGTCACGAAGACACAAGTAGATATTATGGCTGCATCATCATCCAAAACCTATCTTAGACGCCCACACAGGACTTGCCGTAATATTGGGCCAAGTGATGCAGGCCCTTTGAGCCATAGACTTCTAGTTTTCGTTTTGATATTTATTTTGAACTTTTTATGCTATGGATTTCATATTCCATGAGTTTTGTATACATTTGACAATATTTATATATCTAAACGTGTTATTTCCTTCAGCTAAAATTTGTGTTTATACTTATGTGATTGATGTATACTTGTGTATGTGATCAAAGTAGCTTCTATTTGATGAGTTTATTGTGTCTTTAAGGTTTATTAATTAAAGGGTGCATGAAACAAGTTTTAAATCCTTAAAATCTTTGAATTTCATGGGTTTGTCAATTTGCCGAGTCTTTGGCGGGTACGAGTCCGGATCAAAAATCAGCTTGCCGAGTCTTGGGTGAGTCTGAGTTTTGTAACACTGGTCTCAATCCACAAACTTGTTGATTTTTATCTATGGATAGCTGAGTATGTCTCGATTCATAAACTTACATGTGTTGTATTTGTGGATAGTTAAGTTTGTCTCGATCCACAAAGGAAGGAGTGTTACTATAGATAGTTGAGTAAGACTTGATTCACAATTGGTTGGTGTTTTTCTTGTGGATAATTGAGTGTCTTGATTCACAAAAGGAGTGGTGTATTTGTGAATAATTCAGTTTGTCTCAATTCACAGGTATTGTTGGATAATCAGGACATTTGCTTGGACACAAGCAATTTGAGGTGTTTTGAGGAGGTTTGGCGGTCAACTAGGACATTTACCAAACACAAACAGTTTGGGGTGTTCTAAGCAGATTTGGTGGTCAGTCGAGACATTTGCCTAGACATGAGCAGTTTGGGGTGTTTTGGATGAGCGAGGAGATTTGGTGGAGACGACGCTTCCACAAATTTCTAGTTGGGCTACTATAGTTAGTCCTTGTTGCAGTGTTTCTATTCTTCTTTTTTGTTTTTTTGTAACCTAAACCTTAGGGGGGGATGTTGGAAAAATTAAGGTTTACATGCTCTAATAAAGTCACCTTAGTGACTTAGTTTTAGTTTTAATATTTAATTTAGTTGGAGTTAATTTTCGGTACGTAGTTTTGGGTAGTTTGGAGAAGTTGCACGAGAATACGGCAATGCAATAATTTATAAACATTTGCATATCTCATTGTAAAAGTTTGCCCGAAAACATTAATATTAAATTTTATATTTTGGTATTAGCTGTGCAATAATGGTTTAACTTTTGCAATATTTGTGAGTGCAATTTTTCAACACACTTGTTGCACAAACCTTAACTTTCCTTACCCTTGCAGAAAGAGTTTTTGAGCCTCCAAGGGTTGATATCTTGTGCTATTAGTTAAATGTGTCAAGATTGAGTCACATGCAAAATAACCGCCTATAAAAAGTAGTAGTGAATACCATGTGAAACTAACCATCAGATAAGATTGTCATGGAAGTTCGGTTGATAGGATGGCTTTCCCCAAATGGGCCAAGAATGTACTTGGATGAGGCAATGCAAAGCTTAAACTTCATATTTCCTTACTTGATTATGTAGTCATACATCACGCTAATGTTAATAATTGTCTCTCCTTTTAGATTGTGCTACACAAAGTGTAATGTCCCCTTCTAGTAAGCCAAAATTTTCACAACCTTGCACAAAATTTCAACTCACCAAAAGAGAACATTAGTGTTCAATTCTTCTTTTCATATCATAATTAGGGTTAATGATCAATAATCAAATCCATATACTTTCCACAATTGTACTTAAGGCTTGTAACCTTATAATCATAATCATATCATTTCTCTTAACATAATAAACATATGCCTTATACATTCACATTATTATAAACATATACATTACACATTCACATTATTTCCCTTTACAATATAAAGTTTAAACATATGCATAACATATTCACATTACAACTCTCATGCACTATCTTGAGGGAGTCTTAGGGTAGCCCTACCATTAATCAATCCTATCTCCCATATGAGCATGGTTTGTTAAGGCGTCCATATCCATCCCATACGGAGGCGCAATGGCTTCACCCAACACCCGGGGTCCCCCACCATTTGGCTCGAGGGGACTTCATGCAACACCCGGCATTCCTCATCCCATCGAGAGTCACCTACCGTTGGGCACAATTATAAACAATATGAGCTCATACTTACCATAGGCCCAAGAGCTTCACACACACCCGGTGTTCCTCGTCTCTTGGCTCAAGGGACTTCACACACACCCAGTGTTCCTCATCCACTTGAGGGTTGCCTAGGTTTAATCATACGTCCTTAACCCCAAACTCACAAGTGGTAAGATGATTAAGGGTGAGGCTTGACATCCTCTGTCATGTCCCCATTTCTGACATAAGTAAACAATGAACACGGATTAGCCTATTCATCATTCCGTGGGCTAATACGTAAGATAAGGGAATGAACTTGGTTTTGGCCAACAAACTTTTTGTTTTACAGGTCAAGACCTCTATCAAGTGACATAAGGTTGTGTTAGTGATAGGCGCACTTTCTCATCTATTCAACCATCAAAATGCGCCTTGGCTAGGATTCATTCAAACATGAGCATGAAGACATTTCTTGTGCGCTTCAATGATGGATGGTTTCTAGACATTCAAACATGTATTGGAAAACAGCAAATGGCTAAGGAAGGAAGGAAGACTCTTGTCAACACTTAGGCGCACTTTTCATGTTGAAACACCTCCAAGTTGCGCCTTGGGTATAAGGAGAGTTGATCCAAGAGGATGAGCGCCGGATGATTAGAAGCTTGTAGTGATTGATGACATTAAAGTGACAAAGGCACTTAGGCGCACATCTACCTTTCTTCACACTCAAATGTGCACCTAGAATAGCAAGGCGCTAATCCATGACTCAAGAACCTTGAACATGCGCCTAAGTAAGAAGGAGGAGCTCTTAAGAGTCAAGGTGCTAGTTTGACACTCAACAACACCTAATGTGCACCTAGGAAAAGTAAGGCACCAATCATAGATCAAACAACTCAAAATGTGCGCCTAGGTGTTTGAGGCGCTAGATCATGCCTCTGGGACATTGGAATTGTGCCTTAAACAAGGAAGTGATTTGCAATGTCAAGTTGTGCACCAAAAGTTAAAAGTTTGTTCAAGGATCATGAATGTATTGAGGCGCACTTTTAGTCATCTTCAACCTCATATGTGCGCCTTCTCTAGGAAGCTCAAATTGCGCCTAAGGAAGGGATTCTAAGACATCATCATTGATATTGGCTAAGATGCATGTGGAAAAGCTTTGGAGAAACTTTGAAAATTTGAACGAAGTTGAATCTCACCTCCAAGATGCTAGGCACAATCTCATGGCTCTAGAACACTGAATATGCGCCTAAAGCTAGATAGGGATATTGAAGTCACAATTTGATCCTCCATCTTGTTTAAGAGGTAAAACTTGCTTGAGGGATCATTCATCCAACTAAGATCCTGATCAAGACAAGAGAACATCATGTTGCTTAAGGCGCACTTTGCCTCCTGTTCCACCTTGGATATGCGCCTCACTTGGATCCTTCATCAACTTGCAAGTAAACATCACATGGGAGAGAATTATAGCTTGTGCCAGTGTTTGGAGAATTGGTCAAGTATCATAAGACAAGTCTTGTTGACGAGGTGCACCTTCTAGCCTCTGCCACCTCAAAAGTGCGCCTAACTTGGGAGAGGTGCCAGTTTTGATCTCTGCGTCCTCCAATATGCACCTAACCTTCATTGAGCACCATGCAAGCAGTGGGTCCCAGAGTGACCTTGGATGACGTGTCGGATAAGGCTCTCAATTCAAAATAAGTGACCTTGGGTAGCGTGATGATAAGGCTTCCAACTCAGAAATGAGTCATTCCAATGGAATATTCCTCTAGAATATGCTCATTGGAAAACGTGTCGTGGTTGCCTCTTGCTCTTGAGGAGCTCTATAAAAGGAAAAGAGCTACTTCATTTTGTATCTTGGCTATTTGATATTTCTTGGTAAGCTTTATGCTCTTTTTATGAAATCTGCATATTTCATGTTTGTTGGGGTGATGCTCCCTCAACCTTGATAAGGTGATGCTCCCTTATCTTTGAGAGGTGTTAACATTCAGTTATCATCATTGTGCAGGATTGAAGTCGTTACTTACAACTTGAAGTTACTTACATCTTGAAGACACTTTCGAGTTGAAGACAAGATACTTGTAGTTGGAATATATTCATTGTTCAATCTAGGCGCCAAGGCCTATCTTTTGTAATCTTTGTAATAAGTTGAACATTGATGCTAATAAGCATCTATTGAATATAATAAGAAGTGGATTGACAATTGCAATAAGATATCTCAACTTCCTTGTTTGTTCAAATCACGTTGAATTCATTTATGTTAGATGTTGATTGATTGAAGTAAGAAGTAGGAAAAGTTAGAAAAAATTTTGGTAAAGTATAGTTGGGATATTTCATCCTCCTTGATAGGTTATGAGATTGAGTTATGAATCCATCTTGATAACATTATCCTTTCGGAATCATGATATCATATTTCTTATCCCACTTGGGAATCTTATCATTACTAAGTCAGTCTCATACTTGGCTCATTGATAATCCATTTTATGCTTATTCATATTCATTCATTATGACAGAACTATTCTTACTCATAATGATCTCATTATCTTTCTACATAATTCAATCATTCTAACTTAAAACATTTATTCACTTTCCAGTTTATTCCATGCATATCGTAATCTACTTAATTTCTGATCATATCATTCTTACTATGATATTAAGCTAGTTATTGATCATAACACAGACTTTCATAATGCATAAGATGCCTATCGCATCATGACTTATTATTCACATCAATACTAAGTGATATGCATATTTCACATTATGTGATCGAATAAAAACATATAATTCCACATACCTTTGGCGCTGTGGTTGATATGACAGTAGGCTGGTATAAATATTAACTCAGAACTTTGTATCTAATTTGCTGATGAAGTCTATAATATCTGCGTTGAATGTTGATGCAAATAAGTCGGCTGGTTATGATTCATGGCCTTGGCAAGAGGTATCTGTTATTATTGGCTTTTGCGTAGACTCCTTTTGAAATATGAATTCTTTGCAAATGAACTGTGTTTCAGATTCAATGCAGATCGAATGAAATTGTGTGATGATCGAATGTTCTGATGTGATTGTAGAAATGAAGTTCGATGATTGGTCCTCCGAACTGATTATCTTTTTTAAGACTGCTATGCCACGAATTGTACTTGTCTTTTAATCCTTCATGAATTGATGGTTGTAATTCTCATTGATGCTGATTGTATATTGAATGCTGACCCAATTCCTCGATGCCCCTCTTAAACCTGATGTTAAGGCTCCTTTTATAACCCCCTCATGGGATGCAACATGCCAAGAGTCATATCTTTTGATTAATCACGTCTTTTGTTATTGTCGCTGATAACTATGAGTCTTATCATAATCTTAACTCTTATTCGCTTTTGCATCATTAATCTCTTTTGACTTAACAACAACCCAATTCGATTGCCTTAATAACATTGTTATCTTCTACGTTTTACAAGGATCTTGTCTTATGCACCATATCTTAAGGATTTGTCTTCAAATACATCGTGGGCCTTCTCATCTTATGGATCGCTTCTTTCATATAAACATTTGATTTGCCAACCACGCTGAATAAACCATTATATATTAGTTATTGTTGATTGCCTTTCCTTACGTGATTGCTTCGTATATGCTCAACGTGCTTCCTTCTAGATCATAGCCTTCCTCAATGGCTGCTATGTATAGTCCGTTACCTTTAGAGATATGATCGTTGTTTTAATGGTATTAATCATTGTCTATTCATTTTGATTTTAAGGAATCCTTGATTCCTTTCGGATCAGCACTCTAGCAAGATAATTATCATTTTGCATTTGTCTTACTTACCATGCCAAGTCGTTCTGGTCTTATTCATTTCTTGTATATTTCTTCTTGTAATGGATATAGATTAACTCTTAGCATTCCCAAGAATAGAGAATAATGTAAAAGGGATGAACATCATGGAGTCTTTCCAATCTTTAATTGGAAAGCATCGAGACATGACACAAAGTCCTTTCCACATCCATAAATTTTGGCTTTGTTACTCAAGATTTTGAAGATCACATTTTTTTAAAATCAATCAGTTTTGAAATGCAGTCATACATCATGATAATGTTAATAACTACGTGTCTTCTTTTAGATTATGCTACAAGTAGCCCTTTCCAAATCCATTAATTTTGGCTTTGTTATTCTAGGTTTTGAAGATCACATTTTTTTAAAATCAATCAGTTTTGAAATGCAAGTACTCTTCATGTGAAGAACTAATATAGAAAAGAAGTGCACAATGCATACCTTCTATAATCAGGATCCGGTATTAGTTTTTTCAAAAGGGACACCATGACAATTGTAGTAGTCAAATTATCCAGTATGGAACTAAGAAAAAAGGTAATGATGCCAATCTGCCATGCCACCAAACAGTAAATTCACAATCAATACACAGACATAAGATTCAACTAACAAACAAGAGTAAGATTAACAACCAAATATTTTCCCAAGGCCACGGGAATGAAGTAGTTAGAATTTTAGCATTGTGCAATAGATATTGAGCAAGAAAAAAATAGAAAAGAAAAAAGATGCAAGGTTTATGTTTATGTTGATACAATGAAAACTAGAATAGCTCATCTTTAACCATACAACATCAAGATTTGAAATAGTTACAAGGTTATCAATGTATTATAAATCACAACTAGAGAATAAATTTAAAATAAGGGCGTAATCATCAAACTGTCATGTCCCTTTTTTCAAACTAGAGCCATGGAGAACATCTCTACCCTCTTTTCATTTCTTGTAGGCTAAGAGGAAAAGCAAGGAAAAAAAATTATGATATTATTTTAAGTTGAGCCCGATTATTTTTTAAGGGGCAACTTAAATAATATTATTATTAAAATAAAAAGTGGTTTTAAACACTAATATTAAAATAAAAAGTATTTTTAAATACTAAAAAATAAAATAAAATAAAAATAAATATTAAAAAGTATTTTTAAGTACTATTTGGAGGGAAATTGTAAAGAACCTTATCTTATCTACTCAGATTTTTTTCTGATTTTTCCTTTCGCTGTCCTAAAATTTTTGATTTATTTTTCTTGCAATCTATTCAATATTTTCAATACCCATTTTCTCCAATGTACTTAGAACACCATGAAGATGGAAAGGTTCAAATATCAAATGAAACAAACATCGAATGATCAAGTTAGAATTAAAATTATATCAATCAAACATGAGAATAACATACCCGAAAACAATGCTTCACTTCTTTATTCTTTTCAAGAGCTGGTTACAAATGACATTGGTTGTCCTTTACATTAGACTTGACTGATTTTCAAATCAGACTTCAAACAACATGCAAAAGTGATCAAATATAGCTCAAAACCCTAGCCAATACATATGCAATGATGCCAAGGCAATGTACAATGATAAAGATGATGAAGTAAGGCTGTTACAACTCCTGTAGAAGCTCCAAGATGGACTGATATAACTGATAACCCTGCTGATATGTCTGATCATAACCTAGTTTTTACAAAAGTGCCAAACAATGTCAAAAAAAAGCTCCAAATGCTAGCGCTAGGCTCTAGGAAGATGGCAATTAGGGTTTAGATGATACCAAGTTGTTCAAACCCTTCATACAAGGTCACCTAGCACTCAAATCTGATAAAATAACCTGCTGCCCCACTGCTGATACAAAATCTGAATGTGTATATGACTGAAAAATGCCTAACAATCACTCTCCTTGCCAAACGATTCACCCAAAAAGTATCAAATATCAATAGTAGATGAAAATAGCTTCAAAAGCCAACCAAATCTGCATTACAAAATCCATATAAACCTGCAAATTAAACTCCATGATGAACTCCATGCAAATTCATCTCACCATGGCATTATGGGAGCATCACCAAACCACATAAGCCAAGGGAACACCACCTTGAGCAAACTGAAAATGCAATTCCAGCCAAGAGAATAACTCAAACACAAAATTTGTCAAAGATTCAATAATTGCAAAATGAAGCCAAACACCTCTATTTATGCTCCTCTCACCCTAGGCATCCAACTTTGCCAAATAATATGAAATTTCAATTCCACCAATCAATTGCAACTTTCAACTTGACAATTTTAAATGATTTGTACTTATGAAACCACCATCATTTAAAATAATAAAATAATAATATTTTATTATTTTTTCCAAATATCTCCTTGGACGCACAAATTGAAAAAAATACTATTTTATTAAATTTTCTTCTCTCCTCCTCAAGCGCCGATTTCCCTTGAGCAAATAAAAAATATTTTTTTATTATTTTATTTTCCTTCTCCTTGAGTGGCGATCCCACAAAAAAAAATATTTTATTATTTTTTTCAATAATTCCTCCTTAGTGTCGATTTTGGTCTCATCCCATAAAAATAATAATATTTTATTATTTTTATTTTTTCTCCTCTTATCTCGGCGTTGGGAAAAATACTACAATAATAAAAAAATAAAAATGCAATTAAAGATTGCATTTTCCATCTTTCACCTTTTTTCATCTTCACTTGATCAACGTTTATTTTTCCCATCCTTGGCTTGGAAAATGTCAATATTTTGGCTATATGGAAAATGTGATAAAGCAACATTAGCCAAAATCCAAATAGAACAAGTATTTAAGCCAACATTATAGTTTTCCATCCTCTAGTCTTTTAGAACCAAGCTCAAACCAAAATCATTCCCTCACCACTAGCATTAGCCTATGGGAATGGTGAATAGGTTAATCAACATCTCCACATGTGATCACTTCGGAAATGGGGACATGACAGAAATTTAATCAAGGGCATAGTTAGGAAATGTTTAAAAGGGGGCTCTTGGCTTCCTTTTCAACATCAAAATCTCATTTGGCAATTTCATTTTGAGCTTCTGTTCAATTTTGACATCCATGGACAAAAACCTTGTATTTATGCAATCTGTAATGTCCCCCATTTAGCCCATATGATCAGTTGATGGAGATTAGCCTATCATCAGACTCCCATAGGCTAATGACAGTGGTTAGGGGGTCTAATTGGAGACTTACTATTTATAGTCAATCAGGTTGGAGCAACTTGCTATTTATAGTAGGGCAGATGCAAAGGATCCTAGCACGAGATTGATGGTCTCAAGATACCCGAAACTTTGTTTGTCAAAATATAAGTTAAATTGAAGATTTAACTTATAATATTTAAAGGGGTAGAGTGACTTATGTATTAAAGTGACTTTATTTTATAAAGTGTAAGTCACAACTTATAATTGTCTTACTAGGAGTTGGGCGCCCTATGGTGATATGGGGACATGAAATAATGAAATAAAATAATAAAATACTCCTCTTCTTGAGCGTTGGGAAAAGAGGAGAAATAAAAGGGCAAAGTGAAGCTCATTTATATTATGCTTGAATTATTATTTACTCTCTTAATTTTCATGTTGTCGTGCATTCTTGGAGCTTGAAGAGCTTTGAGGGTTTGAACCTGACTTTGCCAAGACAAAAACCTCTGCTAAGTATCCTTCTTCGTGTGTGAAAGACCACATTAGGAAGCAATATTGGACGCTTCATTCAAGAGCTTCATTTGGGCTTCAATGTGATTCGATTTGGTGGTGTCTTGAGCTGGAAATGAACATATTCTTATGAGTTTGAGGTTTGTGGCTGAGAGCAGTGATATAATGGACAGATTTATGCATTTTTGGATGAGATTGATGCTGCCATAGACATTCCTAGACAAGCCGTACATCTGCTACAGTAGGCTATACCATAGCTGGGAGTCTTTGTGGCAATTTTGTGAGGATTTCATTGAGTTTTCGCTTCATATTGATTGTCTATGTATCTGCAATCTAAATCAGTCAATTGCAGAGAGATTCGTGGGGATTTCAGTGTTATTTGCTACTGATACAGAGCACTAGGCAGGCTGTACAACTAGTACCAGGACGTGGGTACTGTTGTGACCTAATCACACATCGCCCCATTGCAAATGGGCTATGTTCCCCCAAGTAACGGAGATGGGGACGGGGACGAGCGAGGACGGGGGGACGAGTTTCGGGGACGGTGATTTTTTTTGGCCATTTTTTAGGGGACGGCAGGGGATGGCTACTAAAAATAAGGTTTTTTTTTTAAATATAAGGAAATTTCAAATATTTAGATGATAACATTGATAAGGCATTCATTCTAGACATCATAGAACATTAAAGAACATTAAAACATGCATACATAACCATAACATTACACTTGAACTTAGTTTTCAACTTGTCACATGAGAATTGACAAACAAATAAACAAAATTTAATTGTTTTCAATGACAATCTACATATATATTATATCAAAATGCTCAAAGGCTGCAAGTTTCAAGTTTCAACAACAAAATGACAAAAACATAGAGTATATGGCTGTCCCTAATCAGCCTCTCCTAATACTGCATCAAAATCAGAATCTGAATCTGAATCACTGCCACCATGAGGGTCTAGTATACCCTCATCTAATGGAACCCCAACCAATCCCTCATGTGCCTCCTCCTCATCAATCTACATAACATCCTTTGGATCAACATCCCAACGTGCAGCTGGAGTCTGACGATACTCAGGTCTCTGTCAATCCTATAGCCACAAGGCACTATGCATTGCTACCAACTTCTCTGATCGTCTAGAGGTAAGTTTGTTCCTCTTCACTAATTGAATGAAGCTATATGTGGGCCAATTCCTCTCTGCAGCAGAGAAACTGACAATCTGTCCAAGCAAGCGAGTGGCAATTGTCCTCAATTCTGGTGCATCCATGCCATGCCACATCCACCATCCAATAGGGTCAATTTAAGCTAATGTAGCTCTATCCATCCTCGCCTCTTTTTTGCTGAAGTTGGACCACATAGATTGACAAAGGCCATCCATTGTGAGCGAAGTAGAGAAGCCTCCTCCTCGGTATACATTTTTTCAAGGGCCCTCATGAACCCTTGTTTCACCTCATCATCATGAGATGGAGGCACTCTTCCAGTTCTAGAAACATACCATTTGGGATTTAGAGCATATGCTGCCATATAAAGTGGCGTGTTCATAGTGTCCCACCTCCGCGTCACAATGGGCCTAAGATGCTCCTCATAAAATCCCAAAGTAGGATCCTTGCTCTAAATAGCTTGCTTCATTTTCCCAAGCATGCTATCAAATGTCTCATAAATCTCTCCAAGACTAGGAGAGTCTATGTCAGCATATCTTATGACATCCACAAGAGGTGCAATGAAGGAGCAAACATAGCTGCAAATGAACACAAGTTACAAAAATCAGCAATTTAAGAACAAAAATTAAATTTTAATAAAATGATAATATCATAATATAAATAAAAAGAAAATCAACAATTTGAAATTTCAATTTCATACCTTATTGTGGACCACCAATCATGGTCAAGGATCTTTTGCCTCACACTTTTTCCTTCAGCTGAATTTGACTCTGGCCATCTATTCCATCCTGCATTAACCACCAATAATTGTAGAGGCTCCTTCACCTCAACCATCCTCTCTAACAAAATGAAATAGCTGGCATATCTAGTTTCCACAAGCTTGAGGAATTCCTTCTTCGAAAAAGTCCTGAAAAGTGCAAGTGAGGTTTGATGGTTGCAAATGAACATCTGTATATCTCTAGCTTCTGCCACCACTTCCTTCACCCAAGCAATCTTCCCATGTCTTTCAATGCGTTGTTCAATGCATGAACACAACATGGAGACCAGAAAATGTGCTTATAAGCACCCTCCACCATCAAACCAGCTGACTTACATACACAGGCTGAATCTGTTACCACTTGGACAACATTAGATGCCCCAATCTCTTCAATGGCATCCTTCAAAATCTGAAATTGGAAGTGAGCATCCTTCCTCCTCCCTATACACTCAATAGCTCTAAGAAAATAAGAGCCAGCTGGACATGTGACAATGATATTGATTAGTGGGTGACATTTGATGTCAGTCCACCCATCCATGACAATAAAGCAACCATCCCTAATCCAAGTTTGCCTCATGTCCTCCATCAAGATACTTGAGAATATTCCTTGTCAAGTAAGGTGGTGCGTAGCTTATGTTCTCCAAGGGGGACATATGAAGGACCAACAGCTGTAACATCTCTTAACATTTGTTTGAAATAGGGAGAGTGTGCCACATGAAATGGTACAGCATGAGCAAAGAAAAATTTAGCAATGGAAGAGTCAGCCACCTCTCGTGTTTGTGCAGCTCTTTTCTTTCCCCTATTAGAAACCTCTTCCACTTGGCTTTGTGAAGGCAATGACTCAGGCATACTAGGCATATTCTCCATTGACAATCCCTTAGATCTTGCCTCCCCCTCCATGTGCAACCTAGTTGCCTCGACCTTCTCAACTAGGGTAATTTTTTTGCACCCTTTTACCCCCACTCCACCCAAGTGCAAAAGGTGAGAATAAACTCTTGTATAGCTGCCCCTATAGGTTTCATTGCAAATGTGACAAAGCCATATTCTAGACCCCCCAGTATTCTTTTGTTTGTCAGTGTCTATGCGGGTTGCAAATTGTAAGAGAGGTTTTTTAGGATTATATGGGCCTTTTGCATAAGTGGCAAGTGTTTTGGAGGGGCATTCAAATGGATTGGATTTGGATGAACTGACATTCTCTGCTGTACCACTGCGACTAGCAGAACCCCCACTCTTTTTATGGCCTCTAATTCTACTTGGTTGCCGTTGCACTTGAATTTCAATGTCATTTTCAAAACTTTCACTATTGTCACTACTGCTCATTGTTTTTTGTTTGAAAAAATGCTAATAGACAACTGCAAGCAAACATTAAAAAAAAAAAAAACTAAAAACCCTCCACATGTGTTTGAAATTGAAAAAAAAACTAAAAAAAATGCAAAGGAATATGAAAACAAAACAAAGAATGTCAATCTTACCTTAAATGACGATGATTTGATGCCCTATTGCCTTCTCTTCACCGCTGTTACCCTCCTCCAACTGCTATTTCTCCTCTTCAAGCTGCTATTCAAGAGTGCCAAAATGAGGTGTAATGAATTTATGTTTTTTGTTTTTACATGATATAAGGTCTTTTTTAGGTTTAGGTAAGTTTATGAGGGATGTGGGGGTCCTTGTGGGCCCCCACATCCTTTTTTTTTTTAATTTAAGTGAGTTTTTTTTTTTTGTTTTTTAATTGTGAATCAGAGAGTTTGTTTGCCAAAGAATCCAAATGTGGATTTGGAATGGAGTTACTTTACCTTAGCCATATAATTAGTGCTGAAGGAGTGAAGGTTGATCCTGAAAAGATCAAGGCAATTGTTGATTGGCCACCTCCTGAGAATTTGACTCATCTGAAAGGATTTTTGGGTCTTTGTGGGTTTTATAGAAGATTTGTGAAGGGCTACTCTCAGAATGCTGCTCCTCTTATTGACCTCACGAAAAAGGGTGCCTTTTGTTGGTCAGAAAAGGCTCAAACTACTTTTGATAAATTTAAGGGGATCATGAGCTCTTGTCCGGTTTTAGCTATCCCAGACTTCTCCAAGCCATTCGAGCTACAGTGTGATGCATCCGGTGAAGGAGTTGGGGCTGTTTTGATGCAAGACAAACATCCCATTGTGTTTGAAAGCAGAAAATTAAGAGGTGTTGAAAGGACCTACTCCATCTATGACAAGGAGATGCTTGCCATTATGCATGCATTAGCTAAGTTCAGACAGTACTTGGTGGGGAGCAAGTTTGTGGTCAAGACTGATCACAATAGCCTCAAGCACTTCATGCATCAAAAAGATTTGAACGAGAGGCAACAAAAGTGGGTGAGTAAACTTCAAGCTTACGATTTTGACATTGAATATGTCAAAGGAAAAAACAATATTGTGGCTGATGCTCTATCTAGGAGACCTCATTTAAGCTCATTGTGTGAGCTTACAGCTGATTGGAGGGACATGTTGCTTGCTGATTATGCCAAAAATCAGTTTGCAACCAGCATCATTGAGGGTACTATTCTTGACGAAAGGTACAAAGTGGTCGAAGGGCTGATACACTACAAGGGTAGAATCTTTGTGGTGGCTGATTCTAAGCTCAAAAAGAAGATTTTGTTGACCTTTCATGACATTCCACTTGCTGGTCATCAAGGGTTCTTCAAGACATATAGGCAGATCAGGGAAAGATTTTCTTGGAAAGGGCTGAAAGGGGAGGTTCAACGTTACATTCAGGAGTGTCCCACTTGTCAGATGAACAAAAATGAGCATACTTTACCAGCTGGTCTTCTGCAACCTCTTCCCATTCCCAATCAAAAATGGGAAAGCATATCAATGGACTTCATCACAGGGTTGCCCAAGGTTCAAGGTAAAGACTGTATCTATGTAGTGGACAGATTAACAAAATTTGCTCACTTCTTCGCCATTGCCAGCTCTTTTTTAGCAGCCCAAGTTGTAGATCTGTTTTTTCATGAGGTGTTTAGATTACATGGGTTGCCAAAAAACATTGTGAGTGATAGGGACAACAAGTTCCTAAGCACTTTTTGGCAAGAGGTTTTCAGAATGAGTGGTACAGTGCTTACTCCAAGCACTAGTTATCACCCTCAAACCGATGGACAGACAGAGATAGTGAACAAGTGGTTGGAAGGTTACCTGAGAAACTATGTTTCGGAGCAGCAAAGAGCTTGGGTGAAGTGGCTTCACATGGGCGAGTATTGTTATAACTCTACTTTTCACATGTCAATAAGGATGTCACCTTTCATGGCTCTTTACGGTTATGAGGCTCCTAGCTTTGCTGATTTGGTGTTTGGTGATAGCAAAGCCCCTCAGGCCAAAGATTTGTTGCAGCAGAGTCATGATATCTTGAACTCATTGAAAAACAATCTTCAGATTGCACAGAATCAGCAGAAGATGTATGCTGATCAGCGGCGTGTTGAGCGCTCTTTTGAAGTTGGAGATATGGTTTATCTTCGACTACAACCTTATAGACAGTCCACTCTCAAGAAAAGTGGAGCTGAGAATCTCAAACCACGTTTCTATGGGTCATTCAAGGTCACTAGGAAGGTGGGGGCAGTAGCTTATGAGTTGGAGCTACCTTCGGATAGCAGAGTGCACAATGTATTCCACGTGTCTCGCCTCAAGAAGGCACTTGGGCACAATGTTGTTGCTTCATCACAGTTGCCACCTTTGGATGAAGAAGGACAGTTAGTTTTGATTCCAGAAGAGATTCTTGATTCCAGGGAGCGTTTCTTGAGGAAAAGAACTATCAGAGAGTATTTGGTGAAGTGGAAGAACTTGCCTATGGAGGATTCTACTTGGGAGAATGATGAGATTCTGCAACATCCAGGCTTGCAATTGCTTGAGGACAAGCAATCTTGGGAAGGGCGGACTGTAATGTTCCGTTTTCTAGCTTGATCTTTTACAGTTGACCGTTGGCCTATTCCGGAGACCCGTAGGCTACTCGAGGGTTGAAATTGGGTTTCATGTTTTGGTGGTTGTTTTTGTTCGTGGATTGTGGTTTGGTTGGCGGTTTCTTTCCGAGTTTGTTCTTCTTAGTCCCTGTTGGTTACGGCTATTTTTAGTAAGTTCAGAATTGGCACCAGAACGAGATTTTGAGAGGGGGGTTGGATTCGTCTTGTCAAGACCTTTCCAACGAGCTATAGATCATTGAATTCCGACATCATCTTGGCCTCCGTTTTAAAGTCCGTAAATTAAACATTATTATATATTATTAATGTTGTTTTAAAAGAGGGGACTTTAAGGGTGAGGTTGAAAAAGAATTGAAGAGGATTATATTATTTTCCCTCTCATGTTTTATCCCATATGCAAGAGGATTTTAGAGACTCCCAGTTGAAAAAGTATAAAAGGAGGAAGAGTGCTCTCATTTGGGGATTCGAAAACTTGATAATGTTATGCTGCCGGATTGGCCTTGGGATTGCTTCGAGGAATGTAAGCCTCCTAGCTAGGCATTGCTTCTCGCTTGAAAGATAGCGACTAGTAGTGAATTAGTTTAGTTTTGTGAGTTGCATTGGGGATTTGAGCATTGTATTCAGCTTGTGCCTTGTTAGTTCAGTTTTGCATATTAGAGGTTTTCCAGAAATTGCATTTTAGCTACAGCAGATTGTTGTTTTTATTTGTAAATCAAAAAATACAAAAATATTGCTTCTGGGTATTGTTTCATTCTCTCTGTCTGTAAGGGGCGACCCTATTCCCAAAGTTATAGATTTTATTTTGAAGGCTGTGATTTTTAAAAGGAAATCGCCCCTCTTGCTGGGCCGTACCATTTGCCTTTCTTGGGAATGGTGCCATTAATTCATATCAGCTTTTTGAGTCAGTTTCTTGTGCCAATCTTGGGCGCCATCATCTTAGAGTCATATTGCATTCTGTTTCGTGAGATTTGAGTGACTCTGGAGGTAGTTGTGAATGGATTTGTGAGTTACAGGGCTGCTGTTCGTGCACGGGAAAACAGGACTGTCATAAATCAGATTTTGAGGTTGGTCTGTTTAGTGCAATTTCAGATCTAAGCTTTATTACTCAGTAAAGGAAACTCATTTATATTGTTGCAGCTCTATTTATATGTTGATTCACTTTGATAGCAAGACATTATCTTTCATATTGTAAGCTGGCAGTAGTACTGACAGTAGTGATTATTCTTGCTTATCATAATTTGTAATGCTCAGCTTTCCGTTCAGAAATTGCAACTGTATTTCCTTTATCTCCGCCCTATGGTAGCTCCTTTCCCATCCCGGGTTAGAAAGCACATTCTGGGTGTCGAGTACTTTCAACATTTTAGCTTACTTCTCTTTCCAGCATTGTAATTTCAGTTATCTCCGCCATATGGTCGCCTCATTTCCATATCGGATTGAGCAGCACATACTTGGTGTCGAGTGTGCTTTCAGTATATTAGATTGTAGGGATCCTCTGACCACATGCTCTTCGTTCGCCGCGCATCTTGGTTAGAGTTCTTGCATAAGCATTTTGATTAAGATCCTCTCACCAATGCTCACACCTTGCCCACATCGGGATCCTGGTGTACATTCTGGTTAGAGTTGCTTCAGCATCGTTTTGGTTTAGCTGCTAACCTTAACGGGTGCATTGGTTTGTAAACTGTTATTGAAAATTCAAAAAAAAATTTGGCTTGGAATATTTCATAATATATTATTATATTATTATTATATATTATATATTATATATTTGTAATGTCCCCTTCGTGATACATGGTTAGTCCATCATTGGGTTCCCGTGGACTAGCTGTTTGGTTAGGGAACTATGGTTAGTTTGGCTATGGAGGTGTTTGTCGGTGATAGAGTTGTGGTTCGAGGTAAGTGGATCCAATTGGCACCCTCTGAGTTGGCTCTTTTTGCTCTTGGCCATTACTATTTTTAGTAAGTTCGGGTTTGGTGTCAGAACGGGATTTTCGGAGTGGGGTTGGATTCGTCTTGTCGAGGGCTTTCCAGCGAGCTATAGATTATTACATTCCAGCACCGTCTTGGCATTCATTTTAAAGTCCGAAGATTATAATATTTATTTTAAAAGGGACTTTAGAATTATTGAGCAGTGACTTAGGGAAAAAGAAATATTATAAAGTCGCTCAAGTCTTAAGTTGGGGCGCCTATCCCTAGGAGTAAAAAGTGATTTTAAAATTATAATATTCCCTCTCTAATTCCAATGCCCAACTTGAGGAGGGAAATAAAAGATGAAAAGAAAGCTCATTTGCTCATGCTATGTTTTATGATATTTCTCTTTGTGAGCTCTGCTAGGGTTTTGAGGGTTTGAAGATTCGAACCAGGCTCTTGGAGATGAAAACCTCCCTCAGTAATGGCATTCTACAGGTGTGAAAGATCACCCAAAGGTGCCATTAAAGGTGAAAGCATCCAGTGCTCACAGTTGTGCTAAAATGGAGTTTGTGGGATGAGATTTTTGGCCTATATTTCTATATCTATTGCAGAACGGTGATATACATCTGAAGACAAGGAATCAATGACAGATTTGAGGCACGTTTGAAGGTGTTTTGAGACTGTTGTAACTCTTCCTTGCTGGCCGTGCTACCTGGAGCAGGCTGTACCACTCTTTAGGTAGCTATTTGATGTGATTTTTGACATATTCTTCACTCCATCTTGGTCGCCCAGCCTCAAGGTATATTGCAGATCATTTACAGCGAAGTTTGAAGAGTTTTCAGTTACCTTAGGGGCTGATTTCACCTACAGCAAACTATACCAGCTTGGTAGATGAACGGGGGTCTTGTGAAGGTCCAATAGCTCTTGTTACTACTTCATATTGGTCCTTGTTGAGGCGTCCAAAGCCCTATTTAGTGCTGATATCATTTGTATTGTCCATCTTTACCATTCATTGGAGTTTTGAAGCATTTCCAGCCATACCCACTTCTGGTCCAGTTCCGGCTGATGTACCAAGTTCCATATTTGAACATGGGTATGTCATAGTAATTCATTATTGGCCTATTTATGATCTGGGTATCAATTAGTTTCTTCATATCTATTGTATCTTTTCTGGGTTTATGTTATATGCAATATATTGTATGCTCCGGCAACACATCTGCAGGAAAACTAAAAACCCCTTCTGCATTCTTCTCTCTAGTCTGAAAGATCACATAAAAATAATAAAATACACAGAAAAAGATCTTTAAAAAAAATACAAACAGGTACGGCACATTACAGTAGTATCAAAGCACAGCTCTTCCTGCCATACTGTGAGGTTATATTTAGACATGCAGAAGCAAGAATGAGACATGCGGCCGGGTATAGATAGATATTATTTTAGACAGAGACAAGGAACACGGAATCCTTAGAGAGTACAAGAAGGAGAAGTACCACAGATTGATCCATTTGAGTCAGAGATTGATGTTGTAGCTGCTGAGAAGCAACCAATAGTATTCTATAGTGAGGAAGATCTCGAAGTTCCGCGAACAGATCCCTTTTCCGATGAGATTCCAGTACAGCCTGAAGAAATGGGAGATAGAGAAATCGGAGAACCTAGCACGCGAGATATTTTAAATGATTTGGCAAGAGGACAACAGCAGTTGATAGATAGGGGGGGACAGGTCACAGACAGCACTCACACGGCTTTTCACCCGTTTGTTTCCTGATTTGGATGAAGATAGGAATAACGGAGATAGGAACAAAGATTGGAATGATAGAGATAGACACCAAGACTGAGGTAACAGAGAACGGGTTGGAGATAGGAATAATGGGGATAGGAATAGACACAATGATCCTGATGGAAAGACTTCGGTGAATAACCGAGGTGCTACACAGCTCACAGCCGCAAATAGACCAAGCATTCCTATCTTTGTACTGAGGGATGAGATTCTTGAATGGGATGCTACACAAGTGGAGTTTCAAGATGAGATTCGGAGAGATTGGCAGGCTTCGAGTGCAGAGTTTCAGGCTGAGATGACTTTCAGGGATTACTCTGATCTCAGGATGAGACATAGACCTAGAGGGGGTAACAGGCAACAGAATCATGAGCTTCAAAAGAAAGTTAGCAAAATGAGTTTGCCCTACTTTGATGGTTCAGGTAAAACTTCTGCGCGAACTTGGGTCCAAAAGTTGGACAGTTATCTCCAGATCACCCCCATGCCAGAGATTGACGCCATCACTTATGCACCCTTACACTTGGAGAGCAGCGCACACAAGTGGTGGAGCAATGGAAAGGTAACCTTGGGACATGATCAAATTACATCTTATGTGAAGTTCACAGCCAAGCTCATAGACAGGTTTGACAAGGACCTTGAGTTGCAGTTCAAGGAGCTGGCACAGTTGAGACAGAGTGGATCAGTGGACTCATACATTTCAAAGTTCCAGGACCTTTCAGTTATGGTTTCAGATATCTCGGAGTGGAGGTTGATCATGTTTTTCGTTGATGGGTTGTCTGATCCTTTACGAGGATGGATTAAGGGTTTGGACCCTTTGACATTGCAAGACCATGAAGAAGGCCGTGATATGGAGTCTTCTGCGTGGAGGAGTAAATTTCAGACTAAGTTTCCAGCATAGGAGGGATAAGCAGAGAGATAGGAGACATTTCCATAAGGATTCCGGGCATCAGCAGCACAAGAGTTCTTCCCGATTAGACGATGATCAGTTGAATCACCTTAAGAGGAAGAAGCTTTGTTTTCACTGCAAAGAGCCTTGGGGAAAGGCAAAACAGTTGGAGTACTTTTTAGCCGATGAGTCCATTGAATCAGAGTCATATTCAGAGCAATATTCGGATCATAATGATTTAGTTACAGATGTTGCATCTGAGGCATCAGATAAGGACAAGGAGACCTCCCTACCTAGAGCCCATATTTCAAGCATTCAGAGAGAAGGGTCATTCAGGATCAAAGGAGTATTGGGTGGACAGCGATGCATTACACTTCTTGACACAAGTGCCACTCATAACTTCATAGATGGGGGCTCGGTGGCGAAGAGGGGGTTGAAAATTGAAGAGTTTGAGGGATTCAAGGTGAAGGTAGCTGACGGATTTGTATTCACCTATACTAGGAGAATCCCCAACTTGACCATCCAGCTGAATAACTACACATGTCAGTCAGAATTTTATGTAGTCAACATGGGTGATATGGATGTTGTATTGGGTATGAAGTGGTTGCATGATATAGGAGAGTTCACACTCAACTTGAGGACCATGGAGATGAAGTTTGAGGTGAACGAAGTTCAGCATGTGCTTAAGGGTATTTCAGATGGTGGCTTGAGAGTAGTTTCTCTCAAGCGGATGGAGAGATTGATTCGTCGTGATCAGGTGCAATGGGCAGCAAAGGTGATGGTGATGCCTGTAGTGACAGAACAACAGAAATAGGACCTGACATACAAGCTCTCCTGACTAAACACACCAAAGTGTTTAGTGATATACCACCAGGTAAACCTCCTGATAGGGGTATTGAGCACGTGATTGAGTTGGAGAAGGGTGCAAAACCAATGATTACTACACCATAAAGGCACCCCAAGAGGTTTAAGGATGAGATTGAGAAGGCTATCAAAGAGCTTCTCGAGATGGGTCACATCAAGCCGAGCAAAAGCGCATTTGCATCATCAATGGTCTTGGTGAAAAAGAAAGATGCAACTCTCAGAATGTGCATTGATTACAGGGAATTAAATAAGAAGACCATTAAGAACAAGTACCCTATACCGCGTATTGATGAGCTGATAGATGAGTTGCACGGGGCCTGTTACTTCTCCAAGATAGACTTGAGATTTGGATATCACCAGATTCGAGTCAGGGATGAGGATGAGGAGAAGACAGCTTTCAGGTGCCATTATGGGCACTTTTCATGCCGTTTGGTTTGACCAATGCACCAGCCACCTTCCAAGCCTACATGAACAGAGTATTTTGAGAGCAGTTGAGGAGGTTTGTGTTGATATTCTTTGATGATATATTGATTTACAGCAGGACATGGGAGGAAAATTTGAAACACATTGACATTGTGTTGAGCATTCTAGAGCGGGAGTCACTATATGCAAAAATGTCAAAGTGTGAGTTTGGGATGACCGAGTTGTTGTACTTGGGTCATATTATCAGTGCTGGTAGCGTGAAGGTAGACCCGAAAAAGGTTCGGGCAATTGTGGATTGGCCACCGCCAAAGAATCTCTCGCATCTCAAGGGGTTCCTTGGCCTTTGTGGGTATTGCCGCCTTTTCGTGAAGGGATTTTCACAATCAGCTATTCCCCTCACAGATTTAACTCGAAATGACACTTTCAGTTGGTCAGATAGTGCATAGGAGTGTTTTGACAGATTCAAGCAGATTATGAGTACATGTCCTCTATTGGCAATACCAGATTTCAACAAACCCTTCGAGTTGCAATGTGATGCCTCAGGAGAAGGCATTGGTGCGGTAATCATGCAGGATAAGCACCCCATAGCATTTGAGAGCAAGAAGTTGAAAGGTGTGGAACGGAGTTACAGCATATATGACAAGGAGATGTTAGCCATCATGCATGCGTTGGCTAAATTCAGACAGTATCTTGTGGGCAACAAATTTGTGGTAAAGACAGATCATAACAGTGTAAAACATTTCCTTGCGCAGAAGGACATGAACGAGAGGCAGCATAAGTGAGTCAACAAACTACAGGTCTATGACTTTGGCATTGTGTATGTCAAAGGTAAGAGAACATAGTTGCTGATGCTTTGTCCAGGGGGCCCCATTTGAATGCCTTAGGTGCTATTTCAGATGATTGGAGGGAGATGATATCCGTAGAATATGCTAAGGACAAGTGGGCTACTAGAATAATTGATGGCACTATTCGGGATGACAGGTACACGGTGGTAAATGATCTAAACATTTACAAAAATAGGATCTTCTTAGTGCCAAGATCAGAGATGAAGTAGAAGGTTTTGAGGGCATTCCATGACTTGCCTATGGCAGGGCATCCAAGGTACTTCAAAACTTATAGACAGGTCAGAGAAAGGTTCACCTGGAAGGGCCTCAAAACAGAAGTTATGCAGTATGTGAGAGTGTCCGATATGCTAGCAAAATAAACAGGAACACTCTCTCCCAGGAAGATTATTGTAGCCCCTACCCATTCCTGAGAGGAAGTGGGATAGCATTTCTATGGACTTTATCACAGGCCTACCTAAAGTCCAAGGTAGGGATTGTATTTATGTGGTGGTAGACCGATTGATGAAGTATGCACACTTTTTTGCTATTCCTACCACCTATACTGCAGCTCAGATGGCAGAACTATTCTTCAGAGAGGTATTCCGCCTTCCTGGGTTGCCACGGAGCATTGTCAGTGACAAGGACAACGGGTTCCTTAGTAATTTTTGGTAGGAGCTCTTCAGGTTGACAGAGACAAAGCTCACCCCCAGTACGAGCTACCACCCGCAAACAGATGGCCAGACAGAGATTGTCAATAAATGGGTGGAAGGATACCTCCAGAACTATGTGTCAGGGCAGCAAAAGGCATGGATTAAGTGGCTTCACATGGGAGAGTACTGTTTTAATTCCACTTATCACATGTCCATTCAGATGTCACCCTTCATGGATTTGTATGGGTATGAGGCACCGAGCTTTGTTGATTTGTTGTTTGGTGATAGCAGGGTGTCTAAGGCCAAAGACCTTCTTTAGGAGAGTCAGGATATTATGAGGTCTTTGAAGAACATACAAAAGGCTCAGAATCAACAGAAGCAGTATGCAGATCAACAGAAGACTTAGCGATCATTCGAGGTCAGTGACATGGTATATTTAATGCTGCAGCCCTATAGGCAATCCACTCTCAAGAAGAGTGGTGCAGAGAAGCATAAGCCACGATATTATGGACCTTTCAAGATCTCAAAGAAAATTGGAAAGGTGGCTTATGAGTTGGAATTGCCAGCAGGTAGCCAAGTACACAATGTATTTCATGTATCTCGCCTTAAGAAAGCACTGGAGCATAATGTGACACCATCAGTAGAGTTACCTCCTCTTGATGAAAAGGCGAAGTTGGTTTTGGTACCCGAGGCAATAATTGACAACGGGGAATGTACCTTTAGGACTATCAGGGAATACCTGGTAAAATGGAAGAACCTGCCAGTGGAGTATGCTACTTGGGAAAATGAGCAGATATAAGAGCATCCTGATCTGAGATTGCTTGAGGCAAGCAATCTTAGAGAAGACAGACTGTAATGTCCCCTTCGTGATACATGGTTAGTCCATCATTGGGTTCCTGTGGACTAGCAGTTTGGTTAGGGAACTGTGGTTAGTTTGGTCGTGGAGGTGTTTGTCGGTGACAGAGTTGTGGTTCGAGGTCAGTGGATCCAGTTGGCACCCTTTGAGTTGGCTCTTTTTGCTCTTGGCCATTACTATTTTTAGTAAGTTCGGCTTTGGTGTCGAATCGGGATTTTTAGAGTGGGGTTGGATTCGTCTCGTCGAGGGCTTTCCGACGAACTATAGATCATTACATTCCGGCACCATCTTGGCATTCATTTTAAAGTCCGAAGATTATAATATTTATTTTAAAAGGGACTTTAGAATTATTGAGCACTGACTTAGGGAAAGAGAAATATTATAAAGTCACTCAAGTCTTAAGTTGGGGCGCCCATCCCTAGGAGTAAAAAGTGATTTTAAAATTATAATATTCCCTCTCTAATTCCAACGCCCAACTTGAAGAGGGAAATAAAAGATGAAAAGAAAGCTCATTTGCTCATGCTATGTTTTATGATATTTCTCTTTGTGAGCTCTGCTAGGGTTTTGAGGGTTTGAAGATTCGAACCAGGGTTTTGGAAACGAAAACCTCCCTCAGTAACGGCATTCTACAGGTATGGAAGATCACCCAAAGGTGTCATTAGACGTGAATGCATCCAGTGTTCACAGTTGTGCTAAAATGGAGTTTGTGGGATGAGATTTTCGGGTTATATTTCTATATCTATTGCAGAATGGTGATATACAGCTGACAACAAAGAATCAATGACAGATTTGAGGCAAGTTTGAAGGTATTTTGAGACTGTTGTAACTCTTGCTTGCTGGTCGTACTACCTAGAGCAGACCGTACCACTCTTTAGGCAGCTATTTGATGTGATTTTTGACATATTCTTCACTCCATCTTGGTCACCCAGCCTCAAGGTATATTGCAGATCATTTACAGCAAAGTTTGAAGAGTTTCAGTGACCTTAGGGGCTGATTTCACCTACAGCGAACCATACCAGCTTGGTAGATGAATGGGGGTCTTGTGAAGGTCCAATACCTCTTGTTGTTACTTCATATTAGTCCTTGTTGAGGCGTCCAGAGCCCTATTTAGTGCTGATATCATTTGTATTGTCCATCTTTACCATTCATTGGAGTTTTGAAGCATTTCCAACCATACCCACTTGTTGGTGCAGTTCCGGCCGATGTACCAAGTTCCATATTTGAACATGGGTATGTCATAGTAATTCATTATTGGCCTATTTATGGTCTGGGTATCAATTAGTTTCTTCATCTCTGTTGTATCTTTTCTGGGTTTATGTTATATGCAATATATTGTATGTCCGGCAACACATCTACGGAAAACTGAAAACCCCTTCTGCATTCTTCTCTCTAGTCTAAAAGATCACATAAAAATAATAAAATACACATAAAAAGATCTTTAAAAAAAATACAAAGAGGTACAGCGCATTACAATATTATAATATAATTATATATTATTATAATATATTATAATAATAAAAATATAATATAATAATAATATATAATTATATTATAATATATTATATATTATATTAATAATAATATATAACAGCAGCATATAGGAAATTGAACTCTCCAAAACAATATTAGTAATATATAATGGCGCGACAATTTGCAGAGCAACAAAATTTAGAACGGCAAAATACAGAGATGGAGGGAAGCATTGAGAAGCGAAGAGATGGGCAAAGGTTTCCTCAAAGGGAGCACGAGCAGGTAAGGTATCAGGGGAACTGGGACAGAAGGGCCGCCAGCGCTAGTCAAAACTTCCTCCACCAGGAAGAAGAGCTGTGCAAAAGGCATGGTAATCGGTTTCCCCAGGGTAGAATGCGACAACAAAACGGAGGTCTTCACCGTCCAAGGCAGTGGAATCAAAGGCAACATGACATTCCTCAACAAAGAAATCCAAATGTGCACTGGAGGGGAGGGAGAAAACCTAGAGGTGGAGGACAAAGTAGGGACTTTCAGAGACAAAATCTGCAACCCAGAAATCAAATGCCTAGGAGGGAAGAAGATTGAGAAGAAGAAATAACAATAACCCTTAGCACAAATCGGATTCAGGACCAAGTCTCGAAACTGGAAAACACAGCATTAATAATCAAATGGCACGGAAAAGATTTAAATTGGCAAAGTTTGGAAACCTGGTGGTATGGCAAATGGGGAAAGGGTCTGGAATTTAAGAGGTTGGAGAATGATTTTTTTGTGGTCATTTGCCCTACTATTGCTACTAGGGTTCAAATAGAAGAAGGGGTATGGATTCTAGATGGTTGCGACTTTTACATTTGCCGTTGGAAGGCCAGTTTTGATCCAATATTGCATCGCATCGAAAAAGTTCAAGACTGGTATATCATGCCCAATCTCCCCCTTGAATATTGGGATCCTAGTATTCTGGAAGAAATTGGAAACGGCATGGGAACTTTTCTGTGCGCTGAAGAAAGGACTAACCCAGAAGGGTCTGGCACGTATGTTAGGTTAGGCATTGAGAACAATCCAAACCGAAGAATCCTAAGAGAAATCAAGATTTCGTCGGGATTAGGGATTTGGATGCAGAACTTGATCCTTAACCCCCTCTCCACAGACACATTGGTCAAAATTCTAGGGTGGAAAAGTGATAATCACCCATGGGAAAACTCAGAGCAATCTTCAAATAAGCAATCTCTACCTACAGTGGATGAAGATCAAATTTTCGATGAAGAAGCCCTTCCTCCCCCTCCTGAAGCGGTACTACAAGCCGAATCCAAATTAGGACAGAGATTTGAAGATAACCAGAGTATTAAATCCATAGATCAAAAATTGTCTCAAGTTATTGGGATAATTGGCAATAAAGTAAGGAAGATTTGGATTCCCTTATAAATGTGGGTAATGAACTGGTTGACATTGCTAATGCGGCTAAAAAAGGAGAAATCGACATTGATAATTTTGAAGATGAAGATCGGTTTGCAGAACAAGAGCTAGAGATTGTAGGAAATGAAGCCTTTCTAGATGAAGAGGAAATTCCAAGCAAAGTTCTGAATACTCCTACTCCAAAACCCTTAGAACAAGGGATGCTCGGGCTGAGAACTAAGGAACCAATTAAAACATCTCCAGACTACGGAGAACACAGAGGAAAAGGAAGAATTCCAAACAAGGAAAAGCTAAAATGGGACGAGGAAGCTTCAGGTCAATTAAAAATTGAAACATTGTTGAAAGTAGGGAAGGGAGATCCCCTTCTTGAATAGCAATGAAAATCATTACTTGGAATGTTAGGGGCTTAAACGCCCCTAACAAAAGATGCCTGCTTCGGCAGCATCTGAATGTTCAACAACCGGACATCTGTTTGAGTCAGAAATCTAAACTAGGAGAACAAGAAAGAGCAAACCTAGGTATGAAAATGAAGAGCTAGAAAATTTGTGGAGTCAATTCAGAAGGAGCCTCAAGAGGTTTGTTAACTCTATGGAAACCTCAATCAGTTTTGGTTGAAGTAGTGGCTTCAAGCAATTTTTGGCAAGCTTGTAAGGTAAGGAGTCTAGCCTCAAATTTAAGCTTTATGTTGATAAATGTTTGTGGGCCTAATAATTACATTCAAAAAAGAATTTTATGGAATGAATTGGACAAAGTTTGCAAGCTCTCGGATACTGAGGTATGTATTCTAGGAGAGGATTTCAATGCTATCTTAACAGGAACTGATAAGAAAGGGGGAGTTGGAAGGAAACTCCAGTCTCAGCTTGATTTTGAAAATTTTGTAGATAGGAATGAGCTTTGTGACATCCAAATGGGGGGTGGGTAGTACACTTGGACAAACAGAAGGATGGGTTTTTGCAACATAGCTGAGAAGTTGGATAGGTTTCTGTTTAGAGGAAATCTTAGTAGTTTCCCCTTCACTCTTGATAGTCAGCTGTTACCTTTACCAGGGTCAGATCATTATCCAGTTTGTTTGGAAATTTTGGGAGAAAGGGGACCAGCAAGAAGCCCTTTTAAGTTTGAAAATATGTGGTTTAAGCATAAGGATTTTTTGGATCTGATCAAACAATGGTGGAATGCAACACAGCCAGACGGATCCAAAATGTTTTGCATTGTAGTCAAGCTGAAAGTAATTAAGCAAAATCTAAAAATATGGAAAGAAAACAACTTCAAAAATATTTTTGAGGAGAAGAAGCAGTATGAATCAGAATTGAAAGCCCTCTCAAAGATGATTATCAGAGAAGGAAAGGACAATCAAAGTTACTTAGAAGAAAAAGCTTTGATGGCAAAACTAAATGATATTCTTTCCAAGGAAGAAATGTTTTGGAGACAAAAGTCTCGGGAAGTTTGGCTGTCTGTTGGCGATAGAAATACAAAATACTTCCATAATGCAACAAAAGCAAGAAGAGAAGCGAACAGAATAACAAGGGTAAGAGATAAAGATGGAAGACTTTTGGAGGAAGTGGAAGAGGTGAAACAAGCTGTTGTGGTACATTTCCAGAATCTATTAAACGAGTGGGAAGGCTCCAACCTCACTGTCCAAAAAGCGCTGTGGGCTACATACCCAAGTTGGTAACAGACGCCCAGAATGATATGCTAAACAGCAAATTCTCAAAAGAAGTTAAGACTGCACTGTTCCAACTCCACCCAGATAAGGCGCCAGGTCCAGACAGCTTCCCAGCAGGCTTTTTCCAAAAATGTTGGGACATAATCAACAAAGACATTCTGGAGGCTCTAGAGGAATCCAGGACCTCTGGACAGCTTTTAAAGGAAATCAATAATACCTTTTTAGCTTTAGTCCCAAAGAAAGAGAACCCTGAACTTCTGGATGATTTTAGGCCCATTTCTCTCTGTAATACCCTTTACAAAATTTTAGCCAAAACAATGGCAAACAGGTTAAAAAGACTTCTTCCAAATTTGATTTCAGAAGAACAGACGGGGTTTGTCACGAATAGATCTATCCTAGATGGGGTAATAATTGCCCAGGAGGCCATTCACTCAATTCAAAACCTGAAAAAGCAAGCATTGCTAATAAAACTTGACATCAAAAGGCATATGATCGTGTCAACTGGCGTTTTTTATTTAAAGTTCTGGAAGGGATCGGCATCAATAAGTTTTGGCTAGATTGGACTTTCTCCTGGATTGCAAGTCCGAGATTCTCAGTCCTGGTGAATGGCACTCCAGAAGGTTTCTTCAACGTCTCCCAGGGGCTAAGACAGGGAGACCCATCTCCCCCTTTCTTTTTATACTAATGGATGAAGCTCTCGGAAGATCAATTTCTAGAGCCTGGAATTTAAGAGAGATTGTTGGCGTCCAAGTCACAAGTGGTGTTCCGAATATCACACATCAGCAGTTCGCTGATGACACCATGCTGTTCGAAAAAGCCCAAACCAGGGAGGCTCCTAACATACCAACCGTTGACAACGACTATAACTATCCAACCGTCGGGGTTAATTCCCGATAACACTCCTAACATAACAACACTAATTAATTTATGATTATTTACTTGGCCGACTACGGCCGACTACAATTATGACCGACTACAGTGCATGCTTTCACTGAACATAGATTATGTCATTGCATGACCTCTTGCACATGCATATGTTAAATATAAGTTTTGACAATAATTATTAATTAGAATTGCAAAATCTAATGATACATCTTATTCAAATGGTCTATTTCTAGTGCCAATAAAGGCTTCTTTCACCCTTTGGAATCTCCTCTTCTTCATTGGAGTTGGAATTGCCACTGTCCAATCTTTCCATGAGGATCTCCCTTAGGCCTTCCATGGTCTCCATTGATGGAGAAAGGTTTTCAATGGCAACTTCCATCTTAGGGAACCTTGCTTCAGCTTCTGAATATTCTCTTTCACCTTCCATGCTTCTCGCTTCTTTCTTCCATTTACAAGATTCTTTGTCTCTTGGCAGAAATAAAATCTTCTTTCTGCTTGACCTTATCATGGGCATGAACCTGCAAAACACTCACAACCACCACTTCCCAAAAGAAAGAACTTGCTCTGATACCACTAGAAACAACTTCTTAGACCCTAGAAATCCCTCCTGGTCCAACTCCCCTACTTCTTTGTTTACAACAGTCAAAAGGAACATAGAACTTGCAATATCACTTCCCCAACTCCCCTCTACACACTCTAATGCATCTAGATAATTTGTTTTTGTGTTATAAGGGCTATATATAGCCATACAAAGCCTCTAGAAGTCAAAACAATTAAGAATTTGAAGAGAAAACTGAAACTGGTACGTCACGGGACATTTTTCTGAGTACAAGTAAAACTGTTGCTCTAAGCAGAGATGGTTTCCAAAACTGCCGCTGGGACTTGCAAGACCTCCAGTTTTGACAGTTTTTGTTCTCCAATCTTCTAGAAGCCATAGCTTTTGCATATGGACTCGAAACGAGGTGCCATTTTTTTGAACTTCATAATTTATTGAGAGGATTACAAATATGCAAAAATATTCAAAAGTTTGATGCCATTAAAGACTTGTTTTGGACCTGCAACAAGAAGTGTCCTTACTTTGCCATGGAATCTAGAACAAAACTGAAACCTAGTTACCTTTGAAAATGTTATTAGCTTATTGTGGCCAATAATTTTTTTGTGAATGAAAAGTGAACTAACATAATATGAGTGATCCAAGAAGGCAGAAAGCATAGCAAACAACCTTATTAAATATATTGGTGATAATTGGAGACAGAAGATATAAGCCATGGATTAAAAATTTCAAACAATTAAGGCTGCAATAGGGGATCTGGCAGTATGCAATTCAGGATTCATGCACTAATAGATGCAATTTACCTTCGCACCTTGGAGAATGTACATAAGAGATGTAGAATGTGAATTGGTCCCAGAATGAGCTCATGAAATAGTCATTTATTTTACAATCCTGTGAAGTTTTAAACATGACACTAATGTCCCATATTAACATGAACAAGTAACAAAAACAACTAAACAACATTTTCAAAAGAAAAGTAGAAAAATATGATGTGTTGAAACAAGAACCAAACCCACCACCCAAAGAAGTAAACGAGGGTTCCGAGTGGTGATATTATCTGTCACCAACTTGAATCCTTGATGTGCATCAATTATCTCAACTATTGTCATTGCACCAAGCAAGAAGAATACTATCTCACTGACTTCTGCAGATGTTTTGGTCAGTTCCTCAACAGCTATATCAGGTGATGGAGCCTGGCAGACAAATTCAATGATTAATTACTCAGCATCAAATGCAAATATATAAGAATATACACAGAGAAGAAGGCCTATGGCCTTTGTTGAACTGCACTGAAATCACTTATGTTTCGCCTATGTTCTTGTGTGAATCTAAGGCTGCTCAGAAGAATTGGGGACTCTTATTAAAGTTGAATAAAAAGAGATATAATGAGTTGCTAGTTCCAAATCTCTTCTGAAAAATAGATTAATAATGATCTGTGAATAGCATAAGAGGAAACCAAGTATACAGAACAAAATCATTATATAAGTCCCAAAACATATTGAAAATAGGAGACTTACCCCAATACTCCTAATTACCCATAAACTAACAGCCATCAAAAGTCCAACACCACTCTTATTAAAAGCGAGGGATTCCTCAAAGATAATACCAGCATATCCCAATGCAAAAACCAATACCATTGCAAGATCCTGCATTCAAGAAAGAATTATATTTCCATTAAAAATAGACAGATTCATATATAGATGGTTTTAATTGTATTAATAGTAACACCTCATGATACAAATATACAAATAAAGACGGAAATCTATCTCATTGCCAAATCTTTGAGCTCATTCAGTAATGGAGTGGCTAATATGCATTTCACGAATACCTGATTACCAGCTACCCAAGAATGATTAATAGCTGCTGCTCCAACAGCAACAGAGCCAAAAATAGTAAGAGCCTTCAATAAATCAGTCTTTGGCTTGTAATTAGCTTCATAATCAAGTGAATCCATTTCATCCACTGAACATAAAGGATCGCATGTTCCATATCCTGAGTCCAGGCCCTGCAATGGCAATTCCAATAATTTTAGCAGCTACAACAAGCAACAAGTTAAACTTAATGAAATCTTTGAATCCAAACACAGGAAAAAAAATTGATAGAGCAATTGTAATGTCCCCTTTTGAGCTAAAGTGACTTTAAGCTTGGAAAAAGGAAAGTCAGCACATAACTTAAAGCTTGGAGAATGGAAAGTAGGTTTTTAGTGGGAAAAAAGATTTTTCCTTGGCAAAATGAAGTTTGGAGATGATTTTTTATATTTTAATAATATTTATGGAAAAATCAAAATTAATTAAATATTTAGCCAAGGAGGAAAACGACAAATTAATTAAATATTACGCCAAAAAGTGGAAAATGGGAAAAAATGAAAAAAGGTGGAAAAATTGAAATATTGGAGATAAAGTTTAAATTATAATATTTTATTATTAAAATATTATAATAATTCCCACAAAATCGGCGCTCATGAGAAAAAAAGCTAAGTTCTATGGTCTGTTCAGGATTATCAGGAGAGTGGGAGAAGTGGCATATGAGCTTGAGTTGCCAGCTGATAGTAAGGTGCATAATGTTTTCCATGTTTCCAGGTTAAAAAAAGCTCTTGGCCACAATGTGATTCCTTCAGCTGAGCTTCCACCATTGGATGAGGGGAAGCTAATCTTGGTACCAGAAGCTATCATTGACACTAGAGAAAGGAATCTAAGGAAACAGATCATCAGGGAGTACCTAGTGAAGTGGAAAAATCGACCAATTGAGGATGCCACTTGGGAGAGTGAACAGATATTGCAGCATCCTGAGTTGAGGTTGCTTGAGGACAAGCAATCTTGGGGAGGGTGGACTGTAATGTCACTCATTTAGCTCAGTTACACAGATGATTGAGATTAGCCTATCACATGACTTCCGTAGGCTAATAACAATGGTTAGGAGGTCAATTCAGGTACTTACTATTTATAGTAAGTCAGGAGCCAAGCACTTGCTATTATTGGCAGGGCAATGTGTTGATGTGTTTCTTATGCACACGCAAACTCAGAATAAAATACTAAGTATTCTATCCTCTCTTGAATAAAGTCTCTCGAATACTAAACAATGTGATCAATCGAGACAACTCCAAGGTTCCTTAATGCCAGTTCTTGACTTGCAAATTGGATAGACTCAGTAGTTGATGTGATATTGCTGTTACTCACAAAGGGACTTATGCTGAATTAACTCTTTACTCCACTCAAATATGTTATTCTCCTTTATGGAATGGAACTCCTTCTAACCGACTACAAAAGAAAAGGCAAAAGATAAGGGTTAAGAAAGTTATTCTAAGGACAATAATATAATGTGACATGCTCTGATAGACAAATTCCTCACAAAACCGAACTTCGCTTCACCATGAGAACCAACAATTACACAAAGTTGGTGCAATCTTCTAAGGTTAATCAAAGATTTTCATATTGTGAACTTCCATTCAAACACCCACAGCTGGCATAGCTTGAACGAGCATCCACAACCAAACTAAAGCATGTAAAGGTTCAAGCTAACTTTGCAAAGTGAGTTGCCTTCGACAATCCACAAAAAGTATGAACCAAGAGGAATTCATCAAAATATTAACATATAAATATTATATCAATGAACTTTCTAATCTAATTCTACTCTACTTGGAAACAATTCTTAATCAACTTGGAGACAATGGAAATCATGCTAACATTCCAAAATAATGAGCTTGCATTAATCTTGAAGTGTCTCTTTACAACAATCTCTCAAAGTTTCTATTTGACAATCTTCGAAGAGTCTCCTCTATTCTACTTGCTATCCTGCTCTCCTACAACCACTCTAATTCTAATCTCTCCTCTACTTTCCAATGATCCTCCCTCTACAAATGAGAGAAGTGAGCCTTTTATAGATTCCAAAAATTACATGAACGGCCAAGATTGATTCGAGAATCAATGCCCAAGATTGAGACAACAAAGCAATTTGTTACAAAAATTACTATTTTTAGAACATGAGGGAGGCAAATGAAGGCACGTTTCCCAATGTGATAAGAATGAATTAGAATCTTGGAAAAATGATGTGGTGAAATATGATTGGACTGGTGACGTGCACATGCCACCTCAACATCTTGCCAACTGGTTTAATCTTTTCGATGTTCACACTACTTGGAATAACTTCCCAAATTGTATCATCTTCATAGAACAGTCTTCGAACTTGGATTTTCACCTTTGGAACTTTGCATCTTTCAAACTTGCAAATTTGGGAATTTTGGATTTCTTCTTGTTGTATTGATGTAATTCATGGATTTGCTTGATGTACATGCTCATTCTCATTTTTATGAAATTCTTGTTCTTGTGTAGGATTCTAAAACTGGATTGTTGAAGTAGAGGATATCTTGAGTGTGTGTATTCCTGTAGTAGACCTCATGATGTTCGCTCTTGATGAAGTGGAAGGCTCTTGATCATGGCAGTGATCTTCTGGATGCGGATGATGAAACTTGCAAGATGAATGATGAAGTTCTTTCACTTTGACAATGAAGTTTTCCTCTTGAAGCAAGGTGGATGATGGTGAACTTGATGATGAAGTGCAGTAGAACTTTCCTCGTTTCGGTGACGGTGCCTTCTTTAGATGCAAGTAGATTGATTTGATGATGCTTAATCCTCTGGATGCTCCTCTATCTAGATTCATAGCTCGCCTCCAGATTCTCCAATATCTACAAAATAAAAATACACAAGTCATAGCTTCATATCAAATTCATCTACCTTTACGAACATGTAGACATTGAAAACATTCATCATATTTTACAAAATTGCCAAAGTACATGAGGGTGGATGCAAGTGGCGCACTTTCCACTGGCAGCTGGAATTTGCGATTTTTTCTACTTGTTTTGGTGCAAATTCCTTGTGTATGAGGAATTTCCCTCATTTTTGGGCGGAAACTCCTTGTGTAGAGGGATTTTCCACTTTTACACAGCCAATTTTTCATTTTGAACCTTCTCTACATCATTGACATGGACTTTTTAAGGGTTTCAAATAGTTTTGCATTGGATTTTTTTTTTATGAATTTGAAGTGATTTTCAAAAATTGCTAATAATGCACCCTTGGATTTTGATCGCATTTTCCATTGGTGGAAGGAATTTCCACTCTAGGCACATCCTCCTTGCTAGCGTGGAATAGACGCTCTCCCTCTTGAGCTTCTCTTTTTCAACTTTTCTCACTCCTTGGCGAATTTTCTAAGTGCCTTGAATGATTTTTGCATGGGAACTTCACGAGGATTGATGGATTGGATTTTGCATTTTGAAGTAATGAAAATTTCTCTAAGTTATGATCTCCACTTCCCTAGGTGGATTTTCCTCCTATAGAGGGAATTTCCCTCATTCTTGGGCGCAAATTCCTCATTGGTGAGGATTTTCCACCTTTGCCTTAGTGTGAAATTTTTCACTTCAACTCTTCTTTCTTGTTTGCAAATTTCAAGATGTTTTTCAATGATTCTCCACTGACTTTGAATGTATTTCTCAGTGGACTTGCTTAAGGATTTTTGGAGGATTTTGCATATTTGCAAGGCTAAGGATCAATTTCATTCAAATTTTCTCGTAGGGCGCAAATTCCTCATTGATGAGGATTTTCCACCTTGTTAGGGTGGATTTTCCATGAGTGCAAGGATATTCCACTTTTTTGACTTTGGCATTGTTCATTTCATTCCTCAAATTTCCACTCCTCCTTGGCGAGTTTTCAAGATTTTACATGATTTTTATTTCTTATCTTGGCCAAAATAACAAACCTTTATTGAGCGCAAATCCCTTGGGTGAGGAATTTTCATCATGTTGAGCGCATAATCCTTGTATACGAGGATTTTCTACCTTTTTCAACTTCTTACTTAGGCAATTTCTCAAGGTCTTCAAATAAATTTCCATGAATTTCAACTAAGGAGATACAATTTCATTGTTTTGACTCCAAAATCATCAACCCTATGAGCGCATATTGCATGATCATGAGGAATTTCACTAGGGCGCATTCTCCTTTGTCATGTCCCCGTTTCCGGCCTAGTCAACAATGAACACGGATTAGCCTATTCATCATTCCCGTGGGCTAATACGTATGATAAGGGAATGAATTTGGTTTTGGCTAACTGACTCTTGTAGTTTTGCAGGTCAAGACCTTTATCAAGCAATATCTTTGAGCCTTCAAGACAAGGCGCACTTACTTGTCTCTGCATATCACTTTTGGCGCCTTGAATATAAAGAGGTTGAAACTATGACATTGAGCACCTAGTGATAAGGGGGAAAGTCCTTGGGAAGTTTGTAAGTGATTGAAATCATCAAAATGCCAACAAAATAAGCTAAGAGTATTAGGCGCAATTTTGCTTCTCTACACTCAAATGTGCGCCTAGGTAGAAGTATGATCTCAGAGAATCAAGTCGCCAATTCATATCTCTAGAATCTTAAAAGTGTGCCTTACTAAGAAAGAGATATTGGAGCCTAAACTTTGATCTCCATAAGGTAAAACACTTCCAAGTAATCGTGCATCTGATTGGAATCATTGACTAAGATAAGAAATCATCAAGCAAGTTGAGGCGCACTTTTCCTCTTGTTCAACCATGAATATGCTGCCTTCCCTAGAAATCCAAATTTGTGCTTTAAGGAGGATATATCAACTTGCATTATTAAGTGATCATCAATCATCTTGAAGAAGGGGATCATTTTCAGTTATTGCCCAATTGTCTGAGATCCTTAAAGTGTCAAAAAGTAGGCCAAGATGATGAAGGCACACTTCTTGGTCTCTACAACCTCAAAAGTGTGCCTAAGCAAGCTAGGCGCAAATCTTTATCTCTTCAACCTCCAAATTGAGCCTAGACTCCAGAAACCTCATTTGTGCGCCTAATGGTGAAAAGCTTCATTCCTCAAGTCAAGATGGTGTTTGGATAGTAGAGTCTTCTTTCAGCGCGAAGATACAACATCTGGAGCCGATGAACCTTGAAGATATCTCTCCCTAGAGCAAGGCGCCGTTTCCTATCTCTACAAGTCCAAATCTGCGCCTCAAAGAGGATACTTCAATTCACTTCACTTGGGAGAATGAATCTTCAATACAAGTTAGGGAGTCTTCATTGAACGTTGTCAAGTGTTTTCTAGCATCTGGAATCATCAAAACTTTACCATGTGAGCTAGGCGCACATTCATGCTCCTACAAACCCAAATTGGTGCAATTTCACATCTCCATGATCCTGTTTGGACACCTAACCATGAAGGAATCAACTGTGATGTTGGGCGCACTTCTTCACTTGAAGAACATCATTCTAGCACCTAGACTGGAAGAGTAAGCATGCAAGTAGTGGGTCCCAAAATGACTTTGGGAGGCGTACCAGATAAGTTATCCAATGGAATATTCCCCTAGGATATGCTCATTGGAAAACATGCCTTGGTTGCCTCTTTGCTCTTGTGGAGGAGCACTATAAAAGAAGAAGAGCGACTTCATTTGGCATCTTTGGCTATTTGATATCTCTTGGTAAGCTCTAAGCTTTTTTCATGAAATCTGCATATTTCATGCTTGTTGGGGTGATGCTGCCTCAACCTTGATAAGGTGATGCTCCCTTATCCTTTGAGAGGTGTTAACATTTAGTTATCATCATTGTGCAGGATTGAAGTCGTTACTTGCATCCTGAAGACACTAGCAACTTGAAGACAAGATACTTGTGGTTTGAAGACAATCATTGTTCAATCTAGGCGCTAAGGCCTATCTTTTGTAATCATTGTAATAAGCTGAACATTGATGC
Source organism: Cunninghamia lanceolata (assembly GCA_027924645.1). NCBI lineage: Eukaryota > Viridiplantae > Streptophyta > Pinopsida > Cupressales > Cupressaceae > Cunninghamia > Cunninghamia lanceolata. Next base: position 2,870,625 of record BSBN01000030.1, read on the forward strand.
TATTAAGCATCTGTTGAATGTAATAAGAAGTTGTATTGAAATTGCAATAAAATATCTCAACTTCATTGTTTGTTCAATTCATGTTGATTTCATTCATCTTAGATGTTGAGTAATTGAAGTAAGAAGTAAGAAAAAGTTAGCAAAAATTTGGTTAAGTATAGTAGGGTATCTTACATCCTTAGGTGCAAGGAATTTCCTCTATTTGAAGCGCAAATTCCATGGGGTCAAGGAATTTCCACTCAATCTTACTTGGATTTTTTTCTAACCTTCGAACTTGACAAATTCTCCAAGTATTTTGACAAATTGTTCATGAGTTTCAAATACATCTTCCATAGGTTTGAAGTGCCTTTCCAAGATTATCATGCAATTTGCAATATCATTCCCATTACTTAGACAAATGAAATCTCCTTTCCCTAGGGTGGATTTTCCATGTGTAGAAGGAATTTTCCCATTTTCGCTTTGCTATGACATTATTTTCCTAAGGACTTATCACTAATTTTCCAAATTATTTTGATGAATTTTTTACACTTCTTCCAAAAATACATGCCAAATGTCCTGGGCGCATATTGCTTCTCTAGAGGGAATTCCCCTCAATTCCTAGGCGGGAATTCCATGAGTGCATGGAATTTGCACTCATCCTTGACACTTAGTCATTTTCAACATTTCAAACTCTTCATTCCTCTGTCCTCCAATGTTGTCAAGATTTCTTCATTGGCGCTTTTTACTAGTGTGAAAGGAATTCCTTCTTGGAGCGCATAATCCTTGTGCATGAGGATTTTCCGCTCATCTTAGGCGCATTCTCCCCTTGCATGAGAAATTTCCGCTCAAAGTCCAAGACTTCAACTTTTTGACTTAGTCATTTTCAGTATCCTGGGTGGAAGTATATTTAAATATATATTGAAGTATATTCCTATACTTTAAATATTTTGAAATATACTTCCAAGATGTTTGAGATAGGTCCCGAATCCATAGGATTTAACATGCAGATTCTAGATTTTTGAGGATCCACCAGATTTCAGACTTAGTCAATTTTCAATATCTCAGAACATCAAACTTAAGCCAATTTCAGGGCTTCAAGGCCTACATCAAGATGAGAGGATATGGACTCCTTAGCTAGAATTGTATCAAGACTTGGACAAAACAAGACTACCAAACCTACAAGCTCAAAGAAAAACTAAATCCTAAAGCAAAACGAAGCGACAAAGCCGAAAAAAGAGGGGGTCCCCATTTGCAATGGGGCGATGTGTGAAGACGTCACAACACAATAGTCGATTGTCATGGCACGGGAGTTGATGGTTTTGAAATGTCTAAGCATTATTGGATATAATATAAGTTAAATTAAAGATTTAACTTATGTTATTTTATTAGACAGAATATAACTTTATGTTAGAATATTAAGTCACTTTATAAAATGAAGTTGCAACTTAAAAAGTGACATGTCTAGGAGATGGATGCCCTAGGTCCAAAAGGGTCATGAGGAACTTAAGTCACAAATTAAAATAATAAAAGAAAAATCATCTTGGGCGTTGGGTTGGAGAGGAACAAAAGGCGCAAAATGAGCCTCATTTGGATATGCGAAGATTATTGATTTTGCTCTTATTTATTGAGTTTCCCGTGCATTGGGTTTGAGCTTGGCTCTAGGGTTTGTTCATGGCTATGTTGGGGTGAAAACCCCTACATTAGTCCCTTTCTTCAGGCATGAAAGATTGCATCAGGAGAGGATTGGAGGAGCTTAACTTCAGGGGCTTCATTTGAGCTTTCATTCGATAGATTTTGATGGGGTTTTGGTGCTGAAGTGATCACATCTCATTCAATTTTGGTTTGCTATTGTGAGATCACTATAGAGGATCAGATTGGGACAGATTGGAGAGTTTTGAGGACTGATTTCATGCTCTTTTTGCTGGTCGTACTACCCACAGACCCAATCATACTGTTGTAGCAGGTCGTACTACCTTTGGGAGGTCATTGGGTGAATTTTGTATAGGATTCAATATTCATTCTGCATCAGACTTGGGCGACTAGCATCTGCAAACAATCGCTGATCATTACTGTGGTTTTGACTGGAGTTTATGAGCATTCTTTGAGGCTGCGAACAGTTTCAGCAAGGGGCCGTACAGCACATTGGGACGTGGCTCTTGGGATATCATTCCTACTATCTTTTGCAGCATTTAAAACCCTCATTCTTGGCGTTGGGGCTTGTATTCTTTGTTGCAGCTTTGTATTTTGTGGAGAACCTCATATGTATGCATTTCCTGGTGATTTTCCATGACTTTGTATGCTGGAGCAATTTCGGCAATGGAATGAAGTTGAATATTTTCATATGGGTATGTCTCTGTAATTAGTTTTACCAGTTTCTATGATCTGGGTCTTTATCCTTTTGTGCAAATACATTATATATTTTCTAGGTCTTTTGTTTATGCTTCATTTCCCATGTATTTCATGTCAAAACACACATGCAAGCAAAACCCACAAAACCCTAAACATCAAATAGCAAGCAAAAATACATACAGAACAAAACATATACCAGGGGTGTATATTACATAATCTGCCAACAACTTTTCAATAAAGAGGCCGATCTTTCCATCCGAGTATGTTCTATTATGTTTTGTGTTGATATTTGGTTGTATATGTGAACTAGTTAATTCATTTTCAATCATCATTTGGTGTTATTTAATTGTCATATTGCAACCTTTCCATCTACAAAACATTTGAAACACATTGGTGAAAACAAGACATCAAAACCCTAAGTAAAACTCAAGAAAAACAAATCAGAAATTTCAGGACAGCAGGGTTATTTTCAGGACAGATCTAGACAGGGTTCTTACAGCAATTATCAAGTTTCAGCCAGTTTTTCATGTTTTGTTTGCAAATTTTCAAGATTTATGGCAAAAACCTCCAAGTTCTAGACAAACATGAAGAAACTAAATTATATTAATGCATAGTTACTAGGAGATGGGGATTGGTACTGGTACGGGAGATAGGGACAGGTGTCAATACGCCACTTTCAGAAAAAGTTGGATACGGGTACTTGGAGACGGCAAAAATAAAATAAAAAATTTATATATATATATATATACATATATTAAATTTAGAAAAAAACAATCATACAATGGATATGCAACTTTAAAGAATGTAAAGTATTAAAATGCTTGAAAATTTAAAAAAAAACACATTTTAAAGTATTGAAATAGATGTCAACGAAAGCAAAAACTAATTATATTAGTCTATTAGTTTATTTTGTTAGTTCTTTTAGCTTTTGTCAACCACATATCAGCACTTCAGGAAAACCCGGTGCAATTTATATGATATATCCGAGAAACCTCTATAAGATGTTTTCCAATTTTCAAGTGATGTTTCTAAGAGACATATACAGATGCAACGAAACTTCATCCAAAGTCTCCTAATATCTGGAGATGTCCCCATATGGGTCTCCGAGACAGGGATGCATCTCCAATACGGGAGACGAATACCAAGGGTTGGGGTACAAGTCTCCTAGTAACTATGTATTAATACCGTCATGAAACCAACAGATAGTTTACAGAACTGAAGAAATTACAGCATGGAAGCACTTAATGTATCCCCTTGAGTAAAAATATATAAGCTATACAGACATAATATAACATAATAAAAGCAAATATATGCAATAAAAGATTAAATTATATTGTGCCCAAAGTAATTTCCTTTCTGAAGGAAGATCCCAAAAGTTTTTGTTCTGCACCCAAAGTAGGTGCGAGATAGCTGCATTGCACTAGCCCAATTGATCAAGCATGACAATAAGGACTAGTAGCATTTCGGCTATCCTTAATGTGAAAGCATTAAGAATCTCAAAAGAGCATGCATCATCATTTATGGTTGGGAAGAAACTAGGGATGTGCTCCCTCTATGTTATTTGCGTAGAGCATTGTGCCATAAGTCCAAGTGGTGGTGTATTTGTTCTTTCACTTTGGATGGCACCATCTCTGCCTTTGTCACTAAGTGTCTTTCTAGCTCTCCTACCATGTAAGGTCAAAATCTTTGATGTACTGAGGCTACCCTAACCTCTCACAAATATGGCAAGCTCCATTTTCAGTTCAGCATGAGTCCCAATTGGCTACAGCTGCAAAAGTCATTAGGTCACTTACTTTCAGATCAGAAGAGAATTACATCTGGGTCACATAAGACCAAAGCAAAAGAATGATGTGGCCATTCCCTATGTATCTGAAACTAGCCATGTTGGTATATGCATCGTTTCTTGTTGTGAAGAAAGGTCTCCCACAACAAGAGTACCAAGCATCTACAGTCACCATATATGATCATGGAATATAAGGACCATCTAGAATCTTTAGATAAGCATTTTCTTACTGCCCTGTAATAACCCTTCCAAGAAATTTCACAAACTATGCAATTTCAGCCTTTACAGCTTGTAGACATTTTGTCAAACAGTTTGGACCCAAAGAGTCTTTCAATATTATTTTGGATTCTTATTGTCTAAAACAGCTGTTATTAACTTCAGTGGGATGAACAAATTCACAAATATTTCTCATTCACAGATACATATATTGACATTATATCAAACATTTGACATGAACTAGAAATTTCAGAAAATATCATGTACTCACAACTACAAAGATTTGAATGAAGAGGAATGTCTGAATATTGATCTGATAATGTTGATATAACCCAAACAGCACTATTGTAGATGTACAGAATTATAGAACCCACTCACAACTGCTGTAAACATCCTTTGAGCTGATGTAGACTTTTCCACAATGGGGCATGTTGTGACCTAATCACACATTGCCCCATTGCAAATGAGGACCCCCTTTTTTTGAGCTCTAATGCTTGGCCTGAGTTTTGGATGATGTCTGAGATCAATCCTGATGTATGTTTGATATCCTGAAAATGACAAGTCTGATATCCCGATATCCTGAAAATCCTGAAAATTTGACTAAGTCTGAAATTTGGTGGATCCTCCAAATTCTAGAATCTGCATGTTAAATCCAGTGGATCCGAGACCTACCTCAAACATCCTGAAAGGTATATTGACAAATATTTAAAGTATAAGCTTGTACTTAAATATATTTTTCAATATACCTTACCCTGAGGAATACTGAAAAATGGCTAAGTACTCAAGAGGATCCAAAACATTGATCCAGTGTGCCAATTCCAACCGGGGATCAAATTTGCCATCCGGTGCGCCCTATCCAATGCGCCTTATCTATTGCGCCATCACTAAGGGAGTGCTCTTTCAAGTCTCGAGAAATCTTTCAACCGGAGCACAAAATGCTGATCCAATGCGCTTATTTTGAAGGTAGCTTAAGTTCAAGTTTCCGACACCCTTCAATCAGGATCTAAAACCCTCAACCAATGCACCACATGTGATGCACCTTGTCAATAGAGATAATGATGATTTTGTGAAGGATTTCAACCAAGCATCAAAATTCCCATCCAATGCGACCAAGGTAGAAGAGGTTTGTTTGAAGTCTAAAATGCAACTTTTAAGATAAAGATCCAAATTTCTGATCTGCTGCACCTAATCCAATGTGCCTTCCTCATTAAGGAGTGAAAATGATGATTCAAAGCAACGTTTTAACAAGGATCCAAGAACCTCAACCAACACGCCTGATCCAATGCGCCAAAATTAAGAAGGTTGAAATAGTTTTTAAAGGATGAAATTTTAAAGAGAAGATCAAAATCTTGATCTAATGCAACCAAGGAGGGAAGAGTTTGTTTTAAGGATTCAAATGCTGATTTAATGCGCCCTCAAGAAGGAAGGTAAAGATGGCGGTTTGTAGTGAAGTTTCCAAAGGATCCGAAATCATCATCTAGTGCACCCTATCTAATGTGCCGCCATGAAGGGAAATTCAAGTTTTTTTTTTTAACACATTTCAAGCAAGGATCCAAAATTAAGAGCCAAGATGCTCAGAGGTGGATAAATTTGTGTGATTTTAAAGCAATAATCAACATGTTGATGTGGTGCGCTTCATCTAGAACGCCATTTTGAGAAGAAGAAAGGCAAAGTGATAATGTTAGAGGAGCATAAAACCTTCAACCAATGCACTCCAACTAGAGAGCCACTTCTTAAGAAGAGAACAAAATCCTTAACCAATGCGCCTAGCAGAGGGTAGCTTCGCTTTAAAAGATTGAAGTTGTCATGAACATCTTACGACAAAACATCAAAAACCTCATCCAATGTGCCATCATTGATATGTGGTTTAATTCAAGTTAAATGAAGAAAATTAAGTGAAGGAAGAATTGCTTATCCCATGCGTCACTCTTAGTATAATACTTAGTATGAATTTATGATTGTTTTCAAGAAACCAACTAATTTGGCATCTAGTGCGCCTAGGTTGGAAATGCATGAAGTAATTCTTATGTGTTATCAAAAGGATTGATATTATTTCTTTCTCTGTGTTGCAAGAGCTAAGAGGAGTAAGCACCTAGAATCACCTTCGTGCAAGAAGTGAAATGAAGATAGAAGACAGCTAATCCAAAGAACCACTTCAAGATCATCATGTTCGAACACTTCATCATTTGCATCATCATGTCAAAGACATCTATCCATCAAGCTTCAAGTGCTTTCAATCTTCAAGTCTCCGAGAAGTCTCTTACTTCATGAATCAAGTATCATCATCTCCTACTACTCTCTGCGAGGAATCATTCAAAGAAGATCAACATCAACCTACCTGCAAGAAGAAACATCACAGAGTCAGACAGATGAGCAACATGCATCATACACATCTAGTTTACAAGAAGATGAACAAGGCAAGATCAGCAAGGATACATTCCCAAGTGTTCAAGATCAAGGCAATTACATCGAAGACATCACATAAGATGATACAATTTGGGAATATGCCGAGATGGCACCTACGTGGCAGATACACATCATCAAGCCAATCATGTTTCGCCGCGTCATTCAACAAGCAAGGAGCAAAAGAGGACGTCCATGTGGAAGATACTTTAAAGATTCTATTTCATCCTTATCTTCTTGGAAATTGTCTTCATTGCCTCTCTTATGTACTAAACATAGCAAGTTGTTGTAACTACCTGTTGAGATGGCACGATCTGAGCCCTTGACTACTTGAATTGATCCAGGCCATTCGTTGTATTTTTGGACCTCTATATAAAGGCCTTGTTGCCTCATTTGTAATAGATAGTTTGTAAAATAGAGTAGAGGAGTAGAGTAGGAAGAAACTCTCAAAGTTCTCTAAGAGCACTTGACGTTGTAAATATTTCTCAAGATTAATACAAAAACATTGGAGCTTGTTTGGTGTTAAGTGTTGTCTTGTGAAATGACATGGTTTATTGTATCTTGATTGAATGGAGAGATGTTTCTAAGTAGATTAGAAGTAGATTAAAACTCATTGATGTAATGTATGTTGTATTGAATATTTGATCAACTCCTAGCTCATGCTTTTGACATTCATCGTTGTTGAAGTGTTGTGTAAAATTAGTCTGAGCTTCATTATCATTTGCATAAGTTTGATTGTGGATACTTGTTTGAGCTGCGTTGTTCAATGGGTGCTCGTATAAGCCTTCATGATTTGAAAACCTTTCGCTATCCTTAGGAGATTGCACCAACTTCATGTGGTTGTAGGCGTCCTTGGCGAGGTGGAGTTAGGTTTATTAAGGAGTTTGTCTATTCTTGCATCATCATTGCTTCATTGACCTTAGATTAGCTCTCTAAACCTTATTTTTTTCCCCTTTTTTATCATTGATACATCGTGAATACTTCATCCACACTGAAAGGAGAAACAAGCTGAAAGAAGTAAGAAGAAGTCTACATAAGTCCCTTTGTGATAATCAGCAATATCACATCAAGTTACTGAGTTAATCTTCGCGAATCATAAGAAAAGGAACCTTGAAGTTGCTTCACTGGATCATAGCTTAGCCTTTGGAGAGCTTTATTCAAGAGAGAGTGAGAGACTTAGTGTTTTACTCTATTGTTGACTTGTCTAAAAACAATCATCAACAGGGCGACCAGCTGAAGATGCCTTTGAACTCCTAAAAGTTGTAACGACTCACCTCCAAATCTCCTTAAACACACATACAAAGCTGCACCTAGGGCTGAGGGACCCTCAAACCTCCTAAAATGGCAGCAACTTGTTCCTTATTTTGCCACGCCTAACTCGTAAACTTCCCTTACTCCTTGTATATGGTACGGACCCCACTCTTTTCTCCTCCAAAGATGGTATGGCCAGATTTATGATATCCAAAGTAAAAACCAAACAGACTAACACCAATCTAGATGGCTAGTAATAATATTCATGAGTCATGTCAAAATGGTATGGCTAGGAAAGTGCATCACAATCTCTATTAAATTTATTATTTGCCTTGCAAATCACGATAAATTACCTCACAGCATAAACCTTCAGCACACTTTCAACTCTTAAACAATCTGCACTTCTATGAACCTGTAATGTCCCCATTTTCGAGAGCATCAGAGTTTGGAAGATTAGCCTATTATCTGACCCTCGTAGGCTAATGGAATTGTTTAGAGGGTCCTATTTGGCAGTTATCTAGTTGCCTTCTCCTTCAGAGCAAAGTTTGGTTCAGGTTAGCCTTCGTTTGATGTTTCTAGACTCAGTTATACACACTTACTATTTATAGTAAGTCACTATTTCAAGAGAGTCAGTGTTTCTATATATAGCAGGGCACTTGGACAGGTCTTGATTGCAGTGTCGATCCCTCACTCAATTGGTTTGATCAGATAATGAGGGATTTACTATTTATAGTGAATTAGTGGTTGATAGAGAGAGACCCCTACTATTTTTAGTAAGGGGATGCACAAAGGGTACAACGGTTAGCTCCCAGGTTCAGACGGATTGGCAAAATGATGATTAATAATGAAGTTATGCATTTTTAATTATTATTAAAATTGACTTTAATAATAATTAATGTATTTAAATGCACATGTTATAAAGTCACTTTATGACTTCATTTAAGTGGGGGCCAATTATGTATTTAATGACAAAAGTATATTATAAAGTTATAATGTAATTTTATAAAGGGTGGGGCCATTTTAAGTTAATGAGTAATTAATGCCTCATTGAAAAGCACGCCATTATGAGTTTACATTATAAAGTATTTATTAAAAACCTAAAAAATGGACTTCAAAGGCAAATTAAATACACTTCATTTGGAGAAGTTATAAAAGGGCATCAAAAAGCAAATCAACCTCATTATTGAATGAGCATTTGATATTTGTCTTTGTGATTTTCTTGGTGTTGGAGGAGAGAAACCTAGGGTTTCTAGAATCCAGAGCTTTCCAATCTTTAGGAATGAAAAAACCCATTGATTTGCATAACTGAGGTAGTGAGAGATCTACTTAAGGGTTGCACCAGCTAGAGGAGATATCTCAGTCTTCTCATTGTTACAAATTTAGTGGCCAAGGGCCAAATTTGTAGTATTCGATTGGAGTTGCTTTGGTGTTTTTGCTCAGTCCCTAGTGCTGCCATTATTCATACGACCTGCAGATTGAAGCACTTTGAATTACTTGTGGAGGTCACCCATTGCATCGATTGGGCTTGGGAGTTGGAGCACTCCATTCTAGGAGCTAAGGTGCTGTTGTTTGGTGTGTCTAGGAGCTTAGAGAAGGCTGCAATTATTTTTATTTTGCAATCTGGTCCAGAACAGGGGCAGCTCACATGGAGGGTCAATTTGGGGTTTGTTGATGAGTATATGAATTGGATTTTGGCTACCACGACTTCTCAACTCAAGGGCGATTTGTATATCAGGTTCTATATTAAATTTACATCATTTAAATTGGTCATTTGGCATTGTAATGGTGGCTGTCATAAGGTATCTGTAGATACACATTTTATATCAGATTTATAATGTCACTTGTACTCAGACTTTAGGAGTTGCAAAGCCAATATTCTTGGCGAATTCATGCTAGCATTGTACCTAAGGATTGCATTTTAATAAGGAGTAATAAGTTGGGAGTCATTTATTGAATGTAATGATCATTTTGATAGCATTATAGTATGCATGCCAACTGTTTGACGAAATGTCAATTGGCTGTAGGTGTTGATTTATACTTGCATAAGTCATCTATTCCATTTGGAAAATACAAAGACACTTGCATTTCATGCTATACTTGTAGTTTAGTCATTTAGCATTTATTTCAAGGCATTTGCATCATCTTATGTTCCAATTTCATCAAGCAAAGCAAACTGAAACTCAGAAATAGCAAGAACACACTTTGTATGCAAAGTGTTTGACAATATTCCTTGAAGGGTTAAATCAGCAAATTTGCATTAAACTAGCAAGGGATATTACAAAACCTGGGATGAATCCCACCTCTGAATCCTTTTTGCACAAACTGTGACTCTACATGAATCACACGGTATTGGCTAGGAAGGAATCTTTGACCACCGAAACCAATCCTACCTTAGGGTTCGTCTAAAGCGGGAGAGATGAACAATGTTCAACCCCACAAAGAAAACAAGGTTTCATAAAATATTCAGCATGAATCAAATGACTCCTCTCAACCTCCTTTTATAACCCCAGTGAAACTTTCCAAAAGTTATACTTTAAATTCACTTTTAATAATTGACTTCAAAATTATTATCATTTGCATACCTTCCATTAGTGTCATCAAGGTAGCCATAGGTCTCATAAACTTCACTGGATTGATCTGAATTTGTAACCAAAGTTGTTGTTCTGACATTTCCATCAAGCTCAATCCCATCATTTGCAGCTACATGTACTTCTATGAAGTCATTCTGGAGCTCTGTCATACATGCCTCTTGAAATAAGGCATTTTCTTCTTCATAGGAAAGTTCTTCCTCAAATTCAAGTCTTCTATCATCTTCTAGAATTTTCAATGCTAACTTCTCATCTCCATGTACACTCACGGATGCATCGCATGATTCTTCTTCCTCTATCTTGTCAACTGATAAGTATGGCCTCAGTTTCTGCTCACATTGTTTGACAACATTGTTAACCAACTCATGTGCAGCTGAAGAAGTAACATGTTATTTCCTTAAAACAGCCAATATCGAAGATAAGAGTGGTTGAGAGTTATAATCACTCTCATTAATAATCGGGGACATAATGGACTGCATATAAGCTACAACAATTTCTTCATGACACTCACTAACAACAGCCAAGAAATGTTGTAATATTCTAAGAATAAGATCTTCACAATCTAAATCTATCATAAGAACACGCAATCTGACTCTTGCCACAAGCTTTAGAATATTTACCCTCTTAGAAAAAGGAGGATTTCTTGTAACCTCCAAACCTTGGAAACTTTCCACAATCAACTAAAATACCTCCCGCATTACGTCATCATTGTATGGAACTTCAGGCGCTGTGATTCTTGTGATTTCACAAAAAAAAGAGGTGACTACAAGTTTCACATCTTCATCAGAGTGTCTTATGAACTTGGGTTGGATTAAAGCATCCAATGGTGGTTTCAAAGCCCATTTCAAAAATTTTGAATCTGATTGGATGTAATGTCCCCATTTCCAGAGTGATCACCGACTGAGAATAGAGTTAGCCTATCCTCATGCCCGTAGGCTAATTCGTCAACTCAAGGGAATATCCTGGTGAAGTGATAGATGAAATTAATGCACTTGCATTAATTTATTCAATTGTAAACAATTAAATAATATTTTTTTATTATTATTTAATTTAGCACCAAGGGAGAAATAATAAATTAAATAATATTATTTTAATATTAATTAATGAAAAGTCAAAAATAAAAAAAATAGGTCTGGACTTATTTGAGCGCCCACTTGCAACATTGGAGCATGTAATTCAAAATAGGTCCTGTTGATGATTGTTTTTAGACAAGTCAACAATAGAGTAAAACACTAGAGTATCCCACTCTCTCTTTAATAAAGCTCTTCAAAGGCTGGACTATGTGATCCAGTGAAGTAACTCCAAGGTTCCTTTTTATGATTCCTGATGGGTTAACTCAGTGATTACATGTGATTTTGCTGATAATCACAAAGGGACTTACGTAGATTCTTCTCCTTTCATTCAGCTTATTTCTGGATTTTCAATGATAAAGAAAAAACAAAAGGTAAGGGTTCGGAAAACTAATTTAAAGTCAATGAGGCAATGATGAGGTATTAAACAGAAAAACTCCTTGATTAACCTAACTTCACTTTGTCAAGGATGCCTACAACTACATGAAGTTGGTGCAATCTCCTACGGTTACGCGAATGGTTTTCAAATCATGATGGTTCATATGAGCACCCATTGAACAGCGTAGCTCAAACAAGCATCCATAATCGAACTTAAGCAAATGATAGCTCAGACTAGCTTTACACAACACTTCACCAGCGATGAATGTTAAAAGCATGAGCTAGGAGTTGATCAAATATCCAACACATACATGCATTACATCAAAGAGCTACTAATCTACTTCTAATCTACTTTGAAACACCTCTCCATTTCAATAAGATACAAGAAGCCATGCTACTCCACAAGATAACACTTAACACCAAACAAGTTCCAATGTCTTTGCATTAATCTTGAAAAATATGTACAACTTCAAGTCCTCTCAGAGAATTTCGAGAGTCTCTCCTATTCTACTCCTACAAAACTATATCTCTGATCTACTCTCTACTAATATTACAAATGAGGCAACAAGGCCTTTATATAGAAGCCCAAATTACAATGAATGGCTAAGATTATTTCATGTAGCCAAGGGCTTAGATCATGCCAACTCACAGGTAGTTACAACAAACTGCTATTTTTAATACAAAAGAGAAAGGCAATGAAGGCATCTTTTCCAATGTGATAAGGTAAGGCAAAACTTAAAACATCCTCCACATAGGCATCCCTTTAGCTTCTTTTATTAAATGATACATTTAATGCATTTAAAATAATGTGTACTCGCCACATAGATGCCACCTCAGCATACTTTGAAAATTGTATCATCAATGTGGTGATGTATTCAATGTGATTGCTTGAACTTGTATGTTTGGGAATACATCTTGTAGATCTTGCCTTGTTCATTCTTCTTGTAGACTGAATGTATGATACTTGTTGCTTCACTTGATTAACTTCATGATTCTTTCTTCTTCTTGTAGGTAAGTTGATATGATGATATTCTTTGATGATGCTCCTTCTTGAAGAGTGAGTAATAGAGTAGATAATGATGACGTATCCTTCCTTCATGTAAGAGTAGATGATGAAGCTTGCTTCATGAATCAGAGTAGAAGACTCTTCTCAAAGACTTGAAGGTTGAATGGAACTTGAAGTTGAATGAATGATGGATGTCTTTAACATGATGCCTCTTGATGAAGTACACTTGAACTTGATGTGATCTAACATGATATCATTGATGTAGAATGTCAATCTGAGGTATGATCCTTTGGAGTAATGTTTATTCTGCAACTTGAAGGTGACTCAAGTACTTGCTCTTGATGACTCCTTGACTTCTCCAACACTCCTTCCTTCAATGATGCAACTTGATGATGAATGTTAAATTGATCTCCAAAGGTGGCTAGCATGATGCTTCTTTGAAAGTGACCCTTTGGGTGAAGGTGACTCCAAGCGCTAGCTCCTCACATGTTCCTACAAAACAAGATAAACAATATATCAGTTAGCTCATAACGAAGGAAATAACTTTAAACATGTAAACAACTAGTCATCAAGTTTAGGTGCACATATAGGTAAAAAGGAGAGCAAAAGAGCACCTAAGGCAAATTAGTCCCACATTCATAACTTTAAATGATTTCAAACAAATGATTTCTCTTATCAAGGCGCCTACTTCTAGGTATGAACTTGAGTGATTCTCCTCAAGGCGCTTTATTTCTAGACTTAGATTTAAGAGGTTGTTTCTAAGGCGCTAATGAAGGTGGCGGAGGTAGGAATGGGCGCCTTGATCAATATGAACTCCATTTGCTATTCTTTAGACGTTGAATGATTAAAACATGCGTAAACTAATGCTTTCTTTCTAGGCATCCACTCAACAATAGAAATTGATGCATTTTCCTTAGGGCGCAAATGTGAGGGTCTACAAATGCAAATTAGCGCCTAGCCTTAAACGCCTTTCCATTGTCAAATTTTCAATACTTATGACTTTTAAACAATCCATTTCGATGAAGGCAAAACAGGCGCCTAGATTTTCTTGAGTGATATTAATCTCCTGAAGGCGTTTCTTGATGATGATCTAGGTATAAAATGGCGCCTAGATTCTAGCTTGCTTCATAACACTTTAAGGCACAATTTGAGATGTTTGGAGCCTTATAATCACTAGGCGTCCTTTGAAGATCACTTGGACAAGAATTAGCGCCTTCATATAAGCAATTGTCTTCTTCAATTTGGGCGCCTATCTTAGGTTAGTGCAAATAGGAATGAGCGCCTTGACTTAGATAGTTGATTTCTTTAAGATTTGGATCACTACAACATCCACTTACATGGTTTTATGCTTCCTTATGCCTAGATTCTCATGTATGATGCCCTGAGTAGGTAATGGCGCCTAAGGTCAAATATGTATTCACTTCAAGGCTTTGTGATTCCAAGTCATCAAGATACAAGTGGAGTCCAACCCACTTTACTTAGGCGCCCAAGTTCACCTTTAAAAAGACTTAGTTTCCAAGGTGCTCAAGGATGATTGTAAAAGCAAAGACATTGCGCCTAACTCAAATTTGGATTATTCCTTGATATTTGAAGGCTTCTAACACGAGGCGCTCATTGAGGTCTCTGCCTTCAGGCGCCATATTGCAAGGTTTAATATTCTCATACCCAAGGCGCTAAATCTCATACCTACAAACCTTTTACATTCAAGGCGCTAGATCTCATATTTCCAGAGGTAGAAATTGCGCCTAACATATAGTAATAAAATATGTTCATCTTGAGGCGGTCCTAAGGGTGCAATGTGCCTATTCCCTTTTTAGTTGTATACTTATCATCTTTTTGCAAGAGTTAAGGTGCATTGAGTGAGCACCTCCATCACAAGGCGCCAAATTCACTGATCCCCTATGAGAGCGCCAAGAAGTGTGGAAAGGAAGCATAAAGTGCGCCAAAGTCAATTTGAGCTTTATATTGGTCATTTTCGTGCCTTAAACAATTGTGAATGCTTTGGAAGAACTTCCCACACCTAGGCGCTAACCTCAAAGATGTCTTTGATGCAATTTTAATCTAGGCGCTCATAGTTGATAAGAAATTTCATAAAGGGCACCTAGATTCCTTAGGTGCAAAAGGGCGTCCAAGGTGTTCAATCATTCAAGGCGCCAATGTAGATGTACTTGAAGGCAAGAGGTGCCAAAATAGGTATAGATCTATGATGTTTCTTTGAGGCGCCAATATAGGCATAAGAAGGCACCTAACTTTCATATTGCTCACTCAACGGTTTCAATCATAATGCCAAGGGTCTAAAGTTGATTTCATCTCCTTGATGTTAGGCGCTCATTGAGTTAAAGGACGCCTAGGCTTCTTGAGGCTTAACTTAATGTATAATGCCTTAAACGACTCTTCCTACCTTGGGCGCAAAGCTTAAGTCTTTTGATGATGCTTAACTCTAGGCGCAATTGGATGAAAATTAGTGCCTAAATGAAATGAGAGCTTACTTACTTACCTTATCTCTTTACCCTTACAACTTGCATTTGTAAATTACTTTACACCAAGGCGCCAAAGCAAGGGTACTTTGAAAGCAAAGGGCACCTACTTCTATAGGGCTTGATTTGGCATGTTAGATCATCTTTGGGATTCAAGATAGGCTACCTCCTCCAAGGCGCACATACTCTATCCTCAAGGCGCTATCAATCACTAGTCTAAACTTCACCTCACATCGAGGCACACAACAAGGTGGCTACATATGCAAAATGCGCCCAAAGTTAAGTTGTCTCATTTTTGTGAAATTTTCAATTCTTGAGGTCCTTTGGCAACTTTTCCACTAAGACGCCATCTTTGTTTACTCCTATGTTCATCTCATGTCAAGGCGCAATTTTGAAGTTGTTTGGAATGATAGGAGGCGCCCTGAGTTGTAGGCGCCATCTGGAGTCATTGCGAGTAGAGAAATGCGCCTAGAAAAGGAAGTCCCCTAGGTAAAGGTATACAACTTATACTTTAAATATTTTTCAATATACCTTTCAGGATGTTTGAGATAGGTCTCAAATCCACCAGATTTAACATGCAGATTCTAGATTTTTGAGGATCCACCAGATTTCAGACTTAGCCAATTTTTCAGGATCTTCAGGATCAGGATACCAGACTTAGTCTTTTTCAGGGTCTCAAACATCAGGATCAGGTCATCAAGGGGGTCTAAGACTCAAACACCACTGACTTCATCATGCAATAAACTAAAGACATCATCAAAACTTCATGCAAAGCATCAAAGCTCAAAAAAAGGGGGTCCCCATTTGCAATGGGGCGATGTGTGATTTGGTCACAACAGGTCCTAGCATTGGATCAAGCGCAATTGGAGGGATATTGTAAATTCAAATCTTCAATTTGAATTGGCTATAAAGGAAGGATTGGTGCTTCAAATTCGATCATCACTACCATCGGGAATCTTTTGGCGACTTTCGCATTCTTGCTTGGCAATTGCTTTGCATCTTCTTCCAAGGACAAAAACCCTTGCGGAGATCGGTGTGTTGGACGAAAACCCAATCACATCACGGTGGCAAATTCATCCAGGATTTGCATCTGCACTTCATCGAAGATATTGTTCGAGTTTCATGGTTTCATTTCGATATTGGTCGGAGACCATTGTTGTTAAATCATTGGGTTGGCGATTAATTGAGCTGAATGATACATCATTCATCGTAGATCTGAGTCTAAATATCTAAAACGGTGCGCTGAGTACTTGAAGACATGGAGACATATATTTCCTAGAGTACCGACTTTCACAGTGTTGTGTGAATGATGTAGTAGAGAAGTCATCATAGCATTGCATTGAAAGGTATTCTGCATTTTGTAAGCAGCACGGGATTACACCTCTAAGGCGCTGGTTTGATAGAAGTTGCGGCTGCTGAATATACATCCGTCACAAATCTAAATTGATGGTTTGATTACAATTTGTTGAGGACTCGTTGAAGACATTGGAGGATCTGCGTCATTCCCTAGAGCATCGATTATTTCAAGCACCAAACATCATATGAAAGGTAGCAAACACCATACGAAGGTGGCGGAGTATTAGCATGGAGTCCAAGGTTGGATCGCTGAGTTAAGTCCACACCTAAGCATCAGTCTCACCACAAATTGGATTCATCAGAAGATAGGGTGGTGTGAGTCGAATATCACTGCTACTATTTGGAGATCGGACTGTGCTCTAGCATAATAGTATGCATTATCATTCATTGTTGGTCAGGAGACCAGTGGAGTGGATTGAGATCACATTATCGGAGGATAAAAAGATCAATACAACCGACGGGGTTGGAAGCTAGTTCGGATAACAGAGAAGGCCGTCACATAGAAAAGTCAATTTGGAGGCCGTAAGATGTGATAGAGCGACGCTGTCAAAGACTAGAGAGTTGCAATATATTTAGTCATCGATCTAAGGTTGGTAGATTATTAGGAACCATCAACGTCAAGGATAGAAGGTGGCCGATTCAAGGAAACATAGATCTGGTTTGAAATTATAACATGTCGTCACCCTCCTGTACAGCGGCGATGGGAATAGCAAATCACTGAGATCATAGCCTATATCATTTCCAAGCATCGAAGTTTACTAGATCAGACTACAAAGTGCTTCATCGCATTATCTTCTCTTTCCACTTGTGCATAGATTTTGTGTCGGAGACATTTGTATTTGCAAATTAGATCAGTTTATCTACATAATAGAAAGAGTTCAAACAGTTTCACATCAAATACCAAGAACGGCACATTACAGTGGTATCAAAGCTAGAGATCCTGCCAACGTGCAGGGTACAAGTGGTTTGACGAAAGTCATCTTCTTCCAATAGAATTTCGTGTATAAGTTTTGAAGTTATATCCACCTACTCTAGGTTGGGATTTAACTCAACTCTTATCCGAGTGTTAGGAGAGAAAGAGATTGACCTAGACGAGATTAGTTGTTATACACACATCATGAGATCATACTCCGTTGGATCAACACTATAGAGGAACTACAGCGATGGATAGAAACAAAAGAGTTGGAAGCCCACCATGGACTAATATGGATAAGTATTTGAGGAAACAACAAAGAACAAACAAGAATTTGGAACAACTAATGGCTACACAAAATCAACTACTGCAAATGATGACTCAAAAAATGAACATGAAAGTGAACAAAACACCAACAGGAGTTGGAAGTGTGGTAGGTGTTGATGTGTTTTTCTTGCACATGCAAACTCAGAATAAAATACTAAGTATTCTATCCTCTCTTGAACAAAGTCTCTCGAATGCTAAACAATGTGATCAATCAAGACAACTCCAAGGTTCTTGATTCGTGTTTTGCGATGGATAGACTCAGTTGTTGATGTGATCATGCTGGTAATCACAAAGGGACTTACGCTGAATATGCTCCTTACTCCACTCAAATGTGTTACTTCTTCCTTATGAAAGAGAACTTCTTCCTCATAAAATGGAACTTCTTCCGACTGGCTATGAAAAGAAAATGCAAAAGACAAAGGTTGAGAAAGCTAATCTAAGGACAATGAAGTGATGGATGATGTCAAGATAGACAAATTCCTCATATAACCCAACTCCGCTTCGCCATGAGGACCAACAACTACACAAAGTTCGGTGCAATCTTCTAAGGTAACTCAAAGATTTTCAAATTGCGAAGTATTCATCCAAACACCCATAGCTGGTGCAGCTTGAACAATCTTCACAACCGAACTAAAGCATGTAAAGGTTCATGCTAACTTTGCAAAGTGAGTTGCCATCGACAATCCACAAAAAGTATGAACATAGAGGAATTCATTGTATGAACATAGAGGAATTCATCAAATATTTCAACATAAATCCATCATATCAGTGAACTTCTAATCTAATTCTACTCTACTTGGAAACATCTCCCCATCACATCCAAGAAATTAGAAACCATGTTAACATTTCGCAACCACACAAAATCACCATGAAACAACCAACAATGAGCTTGTATTGATCTTGGAAGTATTTTTACAACAATTTCAATGTCTCTTCAATGACTTTAAGAAGTCTCCTCTACTCTACTTGCTATTCTGCCTAATTCTAATATCCTAATGTATATCCTTACAAATGAGAGAAGTGAGCTTTATATAGAGCTCAAGAATTACAATGAATGGCCAGGATTGATTTGCAAATCAATGGCCCAGATTGAGACAACAAGACACTTTGTTACAACAATTTTCTATTTTTAGACATGAAAGAGGGAACAAAGGCACATTTCCCAATGTGATAAGTAACATGTCAAAATGTGATTGGCTTGATGATGTGTACATGCCACCTCAGCCTTGGGCGAACCAGTTTGATTTTCTCCCTGTTCACATTGCTTGGAGCAACTTCCCAAATTGTATCATCTTTCATGGAATAGTCTTTGAACTTGGATTTTCACCTCTGGAACTTTGCATCTTTTGAACTTGCAAATTTGGGATTTTGGATTTCTTCTTCTTGTTGTCTTGACATTTTTTAGTTTGAATGTAATTCATATATTTCTTGATAAACTTGCTCATTTCTCATCTTGTGACATTCTCATTCTTGTGCAGGATTTTAACTCTAGATGGTGCATGAAGTAGAAGATGTTTTATGCGTGAATTCTTAGAGTAGACTTCATGATGGATGTAGATGGCTCATGGAATAGATAACTCTGGAGCTTAAAAATGCAAATGAATTTTTGGAAATGGATCTCTGGACGAATGTTCCTCTCATGATGTTGGATTCTTGAACATACAGGTGGAATGATCTTCTGGATGCTTGGATGATGGCAAACTTGATGATGCAATATTCTTCCTCCATTCTAGCGATGTCGCCTTCTTTGGATCAAGGTGAATCAGCTTGATGACACTTTGACCCTCTAGATGACTTGCCTTCACATAATTCGATCTTTCACTTGATCTCGCTCTCCTTCAACATTCGCCGCATACATTGCAAACCTACAAGCAAAATACCTCAAGTTACTACATCAACATGATACATGATATAAAGGAATTTTACCACTAAATTCACCTTCCTTACGAATGTGGGACAAATAAAACAATTTCCATATATTCATCAAACAATTTTCAATTTAAGCCAACTTATTCAATAATGCAAAGTGATTTTTCATGAAAACTTTCAAAAAGTGGAAATTGTTCTGGTCTATGGAATATGCACCCTTCTAGGGCGCAAAATGTAAGCTCTAGAACATTTTCCCATTTTGCAACTTCAATACTTAGAATTTTTCTTGTTCTCTGCTTCAAGTTTCGCTTCTTCTTTGGTAAATTCTCCTTCAATTTCAATGATCTCACATTCAATTTTGCATTTGTAATGAGTGAATTGCCTCCTCTACAAGGGCGCATATTGCAAGCTAAAGAGAAATTTCCTTCATTTTCTTGGACTTTTGAAACTTTACAATTCACATCCAAACTTGCCTTTTCTTTGTCAAATTTTTGAAATATTTGCATTAGATGCTTGTTGAATCGTCATGAAATTGGAATCTCTTCAAAATGGGAAGGTTGAGAATGGCGCATAATCCTTACTAAAGAGGATTTTCCGCTCTTCCAATTCACCCTCTAACTAGGGTGGAAAATGCAAGGGGCAGAACATTTTCCCCATTTTACATTCGATCATGACCTTCATCTTAATCAATTTTTAAAACCTTGTCCAATTCAATTTCTCTTCTCTTGGCGAATTTCTGCTCTTACTCTGGTGCTCTGCTCTAAATTTTCTGCTTTTTCAGATTAAATTTAAGTGTGAAATGAAGAATTTCAGTCCTTTGCTTATAGTGCTGCCTTTCTTCCTTCTTGTTTTTGGGAAATTTGCCTTACTTCTTGGATAAAATCTGCCTTTCTTAGTGAATTTCTGCTCTCCTCTAATTCACCGTTCTGCTCTGCTTTTTGGTTTTGGATTTGAAATGATTTGAAATAGCTGTACAAGTCTCCTCTTGAGGCAGGTCGGCCAGCATATTAGGTGTATTTTTGTTATAACCAATTTTTTCTCCTTTAGGCCGACTTGATACTTTGTGTTGGGCGAATTGTTATTTGATAAAATAGGAGTTTTACAAGGGTGGAAATTGTAGCTGGCAAAACATTATGCGCCCTTAGAATGGGATGATTTCCTTGCCTATGAGAAATTTCTTCAATTCTTACTTAGAATATTTCTTGGTTTGTACTTGTCTAACTTTCTTCCCTTCGCAAACTCATCTTCAAAGATAGGTAATTTACATTTGTAATGAGTGAAATTGTCCCCTTTGTAAGGGCGGAAATTGCAGATGGCATAACATTTTCCCCACTTTTCCTTAGACTTCTTATCCTTTGAACTTTCCTCATGCCTTAGTGAAATTTTCAACTCTTAATCATTGGATTTTCATGACTTGACAAATTGCTTAGTTGCATTCTCTCTAAGTTTGAAGTATCTTAAAAATTGATCCTCATGAAACTTTGAAATATCACTTCAACTTGTATGTCAAATGGACTCTCCTCCTCTAGGGCGCAAAATGCAAGGACTAGAACAATTTGCGCTTTTTGCTTCTCATCTCACTTTGCCTTAGGCGAATTTCCACATTTGAGTGTCATAGCATTTTCTATTTTTCCTTAATATTGCCTTCAAAGGTAGGGCGGATTTTGAAAGGGGTAGAACATTTTCCTTTATTTTGGTATTCATAATACTTAGTTGAATCTCCACACTTTGATCTTGAGCGCCCAATGCAAGTATACATGCATTTCATCCTTGTATCAACCTTTGTCAAACCTTCACTTGGAGCTTCAAAACAAGACTGGAGTCTTCAAGATACTTCCCACTTAGTTCAACTTTTCCATGACTACCTAAGGCGGAAATTGCATGAGGTAGAACATTTTCCACTATTTCCAAGTCACCTTCTAGCTAAAGCGCAAAATGCAAGCAGCAGAACATTTTCCCAATTTTTCATCCACCATACTTAGTCAAATTTTCTTGTTACAAGCTCCTAGGACGGATATTGCATGCTGTAGAACATTTTGCATCATCCTCTAGGTAGGGCGCAAATTCCACTTGGGAGAACATTTTCCACCTTTCCATTTCCCAGACTTAGTCAAATTTTGAACACTTTCACCTTGGGCGCAAATTGTAGGTTCTAGAACAATTTCCTCACTTTGCAACTTATCTCCAACTAGGGCGCAAAATGCAAGGGGCAGAACATTTTCCCCATTTTGGTATTCTATCATGACCTTCATCTTTCAAACACTTTGCCAAAATTCCTTGTTACAAGCTTGGGCGGAAATTGCATGCTCTAGAATATTTTGCACTCCACGGAGGGCGGATTTTGAAGGTTGCAGAACATTTTCCTTCATTTCGCTACTTAGGTTTTTCCTTCAAATTTCAAATGATAAGTGAATCTTCTACCTTGGACTTCATTCATTGCCTTAAACATGGATTGAGTTTCAACATCCTTCACACTTCATGCATTTATCATGAAATTCCTAGGGTGCATGTTGTAGGCTTGAGAACAATTTGCAACTAGGGAGGGCGGATTTTGAAGGGTGCAGAACATTTTCCTTCATTTTGGTACTTCAACAATTCATCAAACTCCATCTTTCTTCCAACTCCACAAAGCAAATTGTCATATTCTTTGCAAGTATTCTCGAGAATTTGTCTAAGGCAATCATGCATTCAAAAATGGAGACCTTCACCCTAGGGCGCATATTGCATGAGGTAGAACATTTTCCACCCTCAAACTCATCCTCTAGGGCGAATATTGCATGTGTGAGAACATTTTCCCCATTTGTCAACACTTAGCCAAATTTTCGAGTTTTGATCTTCTCTTTCGCTTGAATTCTCATTGCTTTTGCTTGGGCAGATTTTGAAAGCTCTAGAACATTTTCCCCATTTTCCTGGGCGCATATTGCATGGTGTAGAACAATTTCCGCCCAAGGTCCAAGACTTCAACTTTTTTCGCCTGATTTTGACTTGTCCTGGATGGAAGTATATTTAAAAATATATTTAAGTATATGCTCCTATACTTTAAATATTTTGAAATATACTTCCAGGATGTTTGAGATAGGTCTCAGATCCATGGGATTTAACATGCAGATTCTAGATTTTTGAGGATCCACCAGATTTTAGACTTAGTCAATTTCAGGATCTCAGAACATTAGGATTCCAGACTTAGTCAATTTCAGGGCTCAGAACACGCATCAGGATGAGAAGATACAAACTCCTTAGCCAAAATATATCGAGACTTGGGTAAAACAACACTACCAAAACCTTACAAGCTCAAAGAAAACCTAAACCCTAAGGCAAAGCAACGACAGAAAGCAAAAAAAAGAGGGGGTCCCCATTTGCAGTGGGGCGATGTGTGATTACATCACAACAGTAGGTATGCCACGTAGTGATGGGAGACCACATGTTTCCTTAACAGATAGGCCCTTCCGGCCTAAATTCCTACTTAGTGAAAAAGAAAAGGAAGTAGGGCAAAGACCTAAGAAGCATCATGAGAGTCCAAGTATTGGAGACATCTAAGGCTGTTGCATTGTTATCTATTACATTGGTTCGGCTAAGTTGGAGATTCCCTGTGGGCGTCGTTGCATGCTATTATGGATTGAGGCAAGTAGAGGTCATCCGGGATTAACACCACCAATGCCAAAGCTTATGTTCACACATGGAACGACAATGATATTTCAGACACGGCATTGTGAAGACCTTGAGCATCTACCGAAGGTGGCGAACCTTAACTAACATTTCGAGTCACTCCCAAATAGATCATGGAGTCATCCGAGCAAGACTGGCTCTAAACATTGTACCAGAATCAAAGATCGTTGTTCATCAGGAGATCGACGATATCGTTAGGAGATTGATTTGCACTCATCGTAACAATTGGCATTGAGTCATCGCTTCATAGAAGACATACATTTGCTCGGCGTGGACTTGGGATCGCACTACAGTTGATAGACTTCGTCATTACACATACAACGAACGAGTCTTGGTGAAGATTAGCGATTGGAAATTACTATCAAACAAGACAATGTATTCATTCTCAAAGTCATCGAATGATACATGTAGCAGCTGCGAACTATCAACAAGGATACTGGTATACCCACGACTCATATTAGAGAGGATTCCGATCTCAAGGAATGACAACATACGCCACTTGCATTTGACACTCGATGCTAGTGAGTCAGCGATCATCTAAAGAAGACATTCTGCCTTGTTTGGCCTGCCACAAGTATGTTATGCAATTTCAAAATCAAACCCTAGGACTGAATTCTGATTTTATTTCTGCACCTTTCAAGTATGTCTTTACCAAGCATGAAACCTAAGCTATCATATGCAAAATGATGGCAAATGGAAACATATATCTGCTGTCCTGATTATTGATGAATTACACCATGAAATACACATACAACATGCCAAAATTATGAATGCAAGACTGCTGCTCCAAATGTACTATCATAGAATGGAATTACAATCAAATAGAGGCTTCAATTCACCTTGTAATGATGACTGTCACTTCTGTTTACAAATCAGAATCAAACAATGAATGCTACATACCATGAATTGATGACAAATTGACATCAAACCTCCTTGACTCAAATCTGACTACTGTGAATGTCTCCAATGATGTTGAAATGCAGAATGAAGACCTTCAGTGCTGACCGAGTGACTCCTAATGCTGTTCACACCTTCCCATCAGCTGATCGCTGCCCTATATGATTTGTTTGATGGCAACGCTGACCCACCCCTGAACTTACTGTCTCCAAGGAATGCAGACCGGCCTGTGTGGAATGATTCCAGCCAACAATGGAGCTCCAATGATGGTGACCAACAAGCAGACCAGCAAACCCTCCTAGCACCTTCCTCCAAAGATGATAATCTTCATTAATGGCGGGGGCTGGAAAGAATAGAAGCTGTGGCAGATCTGCGATCAGACCTCTAGCAATCGATGCTCCAAACAATTGATTATGCTTCTACAAATCGGCGCTCTAGATGGTAGTGCAAGAGATCTTCAATATCCTTATTGATGATGCTGTTATATGCAACGAATCTTCAATCAAAGGCAAAGTATCTTCAATCAAATTCTTCTATGCAATCTTCAACAAACTCAGATCTGCGATTATGATGATTCAACGATGCCCAGCAAATCTCAATAATGGTCTTCAACTGGAATGCAAAGGATCTTCAATCAACTACAAAGGTCTCTGACCCAATCTCCGAATGATATCACAATGGTGTCCAAGCAAATCTCTAAAATCTTCAATTAAGTGCAAATGTGAACTCCGTATGAATTCACCTCCTAGATGTAGTTGGGTTTTCGTCCAACACACCTTTATTCACAAGGGTTTTCGTCCTTGGAATAGAATGCAAATAAATTGCAGATCAAATAAAAAGTTGACATGCCAAAGATGTTTGAAATGATGTCACAAACCTCTTATTTAAACATGCTTTTACTCTTTTCCATTGCTGGCCAACTTCCCTTTGAATTTGGAGCTTAAACACTAATTTGAAATCCCTTGATTGAATTAGAGCCGACCTTAAATTTTTTCTTCAAGAAGGGCTGATTTCCTTTACTACATCTTGGGCGCTTGAACTTAAATTTGAATTTCTTATTTTTATTCTTCCAACGCTGGCCGACCTTCATCAATGATAGGTGCTCAAAAACTATTTAATTTGAATTTAAATTTCAAACTCCCTTCAAGATGGCCGACTTTCATCTCTTGGCCGACCTACTAAGTATCTTAGCACCGCCAAAGAGCCGACTTGTCCTAAGCTGACTTGGTGCCACAAATGAATTGAAAACTTTGTTTAGTCTCCTTTTAAGCTGACCTAGGAGATGCCTTCACATAGGCCGACCCAAACATTGATCTTGGTACCCACAATTTGTATTTAATCTTTATTTTATTCCTCACAAAGAGGCCGACCCAAGACATTAGATAATGTGGTGAAAATTTCAAATTAAAGATTTGAAATTCCTCTATTTTGCATGCTCCACAAATCGGGGACATTACACCTACTCTCATTATTTGATCATAGAGTTACACTATGGCTGCCCCTACGATTTGTTTGAAAAAAAATCATTGTTAGGGTGATTCCAAGTGTGTAAAGAGCCCAATGCTTCCATTTTTATGTTTCATTTGTTATGTTAAATTTTGGAATGTTATGATCAAGAATGTTTATTTTCAATAATTCAAAGCGATTATCATTTTGACTATAAACGCTTTAGCGATTATTTTCAGTAACAATTATAGTGTTATGTTCAATGATTTCAAGCCTTTGAATTTAATCTGAAATCATGAACCTTAGAAACCTTCCTTCCACTTGAACCTAAGAACTTTTCAAACAACAGAATCTATGAAAGGCAATATGATACGAAATCCTGAAATAGAGCCACTCAGCTTTATTGTTTGTGATAACGGTAAGCAAGGATTTTGAAAGGGCCCAGACCCTCGTACAAAAAATAGATATTACAATAAGGCCCAGCAAGACAACCAAGAAACACCAACAAACAAACAGCACAGTAGGAGCAAAACAAACAGAAAATCAGTCACAAGGTCAAGAACCCAAAGCAAAAAACTGACCTAAAGTCAAGGTGGTTTAAAACCAAATTGCTCCAAGGAGCTTTGCATCTTGTACTTGAATTCCTTGCGCGCAAATCTTATCTTCTTAGGAGAACTAGGAAAATCCAAAGGTCCACTCGGGGTCCGATTATCGTTCATCTTTTCCATAGAACTAACATCCTTCTACTACTACACCATCATCGAAGGAGTCTGTTGTGACCTAATCACACATCGCCCCATTACAAATGGGGACCCACCTTTTTTTGCAATTTTGAGCTTGTAGGATCCTTAGGAAGTGTCTCAGACCTAGTCTCTTCTATGAAATGAAGAATGAGCCTCTCTGGAGCGGCATGAAACATGTCAAGTGAGTTAATTTCCTTGCAAGTGAGAAATTAGGAAGGTCATCCGTCAAACAAGGTGCAAGTGAGAATACTTAAGCATGTCCCTGAGATACTGAAAATTGACTAAGTCTGATGTCCTAAAGGCTGATGTCCTGAAATCCTAAAAAATGACAGTTTAAAATCTGGTGGATCCTCAAAAATCTAGAATCTGCATATTAAATCTCATGGATCCAAGACCTATCTCAAACATCCTGAAAGTATATTTCAAAATATATTTTAAGTATAGGAAATTCAATATCTAAACATATACTTAAATATATTTTGAAATATACTTGATTTCGGGCACTGAAAAAGTGGCTAAGTATGGAAATTTTCCTCTACACTAGTGGAATCCGCTCTCACTGAAGAAATTTTCCTCTGCACTAGTGGAATCCACCCAACTTCGAGAAAATTTCCTCTACACTAGTGGAATCTGCCCTCACTGAAGAAATTTTCCTCTACACTAGTGGAATCCGCCCTCACTGAAGAAATTTTCCTCTGCACTAGTGGAATCCGCCCAACTTGAAGAAATTTTCCTCTACACTAGTGGAATCCGCCCAACTTGGAGAAAATTTCCTCAACCTTTGCCAAATGCGCTCCCTCAAGAAAATTTCCTCAACCTTTGCCAAATGCGCTCAACTCAAGAAAGTTTCTTCTTGCCCTATCAAATGCGCCCTTAGGTGAAATTTCTTCAACATGCAAGATATGCGCCCATCATAATGAAGTTTCTCCATCACTTGACGTATGCGCTCCCCTTTAAAGAAAATTCCTTCACTTCACTGCATATGCGCCCTACCTTAGAGGAATTTCTCCTGCCTTGGCTAGATGTGCCCTGCCTCATGGAAACTTCATCAACCTTTGTCATAGGTGCTTGACTTGGGAAAAGTTTCATCAACCTTTGGCATTGGCGTTTCTCATAAGCGAATTTCTTCAACAACCTCTAAATGCGCCCTCCATTATGCAAATTTCTTCAACATCCAAGAGGTGTGCCCCCTTAGTGAAATTTCTTCAACAAGTGTCATATGCGCTCCATCAAAAGGAAAATTTCTTTATCATATCTCATGTGCACCCTCAAGGAAGAGATTTATTTACCAAGCCTCAAATGCGCCCAGCTTGGGTCAGGTCGGCCATGAAAAGATAAAAACAAGGTTAAAACATGAAATAAGGCCTTCTTCATTGCATAAGGCGAGCATGTTAGGAATTCGTAATGAAATATTGTTTGATGATCAAATGTCTTTATGGTGATAGATGTTTCTCTTGTGCAGGTAATGGAAGGAAAATGGCGAGAACTTGCACTTGAGGGTTTAAAGCATGGAAGAGCGTTGCTTGAGGAAGGACATCATCGCCACATGAAGGAGACCTGTTCTAAACAATCAAAATCCAACACCAGAAGTCATGCATCAAGGTCATTGCTTGAAGGGAGAAGGACCAGTTTCACTTTCAAGCTCCGGAGTCGTCCACTTCAATCATGAAGTCTACTCCAAGACCTACTTCTTGCACCGTATAGTCCAGCACAAGAACATGATGAGGAAGAGAAATGAGTCAATCATCAAGCAATCCATCGATTACATGAACTTCTAAATTTCCTAAGTTTTCAAGTTCGAAAAGAAGCTAAGTTCCATAGGTGAAAATCCAACAATTTGGGAAAGTATTCCAAGCAATATGAACGCGTTGTAAATCAAGCCAATTTGCTCAATGCTAAGGTGGCATATGCACGTCACTAGTCCAATCACAATATGTCATATCACCCATTCAAGTCCAATGTACCTACAACAAGCAAGGGGCCAAGGAGGACGTCCAAGTGGAAGATACTCCAAAGATTCCATTTCAAGTCTATCACATCGGAAAACATGTCTTTATTGCCTCTTTTTTGGGCAGTTATGCATTGTTGTCTTCATTTGGGCAGTTGATTTGCAAATCAATCTTGGTCGTTCATGTAATTTCAGAGCCTATATAAGGCCTATTTCTCTCATTTGTAAAGGTTGAGACCTTTTGGATTAAAAGTTGTTAGCTTGCGCAAGAGTAGAAGTAGAGTAGGAGTAGATTAGAGGAAACTCTTCGAAGTCATTGAAAAGACTTGTGAAATTGTTGTAATCAAACACTTCCAAAATCAATACAAGCTCATTGTTGTTCTCATGGTGATTTGTGCGATTGTGGAATGTTCGCATGGTTCAAATTCTTGAATATAATGGAGAAATGTTTCCAAGTAGTTTAGAAATAGATTAGAAGTGCATTGATGTAATGAGTATATGCAAAGATATTTGATGAATTCCTTAATGGTTCATACTTTTTGTGGATTGTCGAAGGCAACTCACTTTGCAAAGTTAGCCTGAACCTCCATTTGCTTTAGTTCGATTGTGAATACTTGTTCAAGTTGCGCCAGCTGTGGGTGTTTGGATGTGTGTTTGCAATATGAAAATCAGTGGGTTACCTTAAAAGATTGCACCTGCTTCGTGTAGTTGTTGGTTCTCATGGCGAAACGGAGTCAAGTTTCGTGAGGAGTTTGTCTATCTTGGCATATTTGATTATATCATTGTCCTTAGATTAGAATCCTCTCAACCCTTATCCTTTTTTCCTTTCTTTCATAGCCGGTTAGAAGTAAGTACCACTTCACAAGAAGGAGAATAACATATTTAGAATGGAATAAGGAGTCAATTTAGTGTAAGTCCCTTTGTGATTACCAGCAAATCGCATCAACTACTGAGTCTATCCATTGCAAGTACTGAGTCTATCCATTGCAAGTCAAGACCTGACATATCATGAACTTTGGAGTTGTCTCATTGGATCACATCGTTTGCCTCTGAGAGACTTTGTTCAAGAGAGGATAGAATACTTGGTATTTTATTCTGAGTTTGCATATGCAGAAAAAACACATCAACAGAGTCCTCAAAAAATCTTCCTCCTTCTCCCTACTTGTCTCCTTCGACACAACCTCTTTAGTAGCATTGCAAGCACTATCAGCTGTTTGTGTCTTTTTCCTCCACATAGGATGGTTAGAGTTGCTTCGACAACCATCAACAGCATGACCCACTTTGCGGCAAAGATCACATATGGCAAAGGAGTTTTCAAAATCAATCTTTTGAACCCACTTACCAAATTTGGAGAGTATAGAAATCTGAGAAGGGATTACCCTACCCGTCTCCACAAAAACAACAAATCTGGCGAACAACAAACTTCTCTTGAATTTAGTAACAGCATCCGCCGCAATGTACTGTCCAAAGGCACTGGCAATGCCCATAAAAATCTCATCCCAGTATTCTAAAGGGAGTTCAGGTAGCCGAATCCAAATCGAAAACTTGATGGTGCAATCTTCCTCTGGGTTGAAGCCAGGGGACCAATTTTTTAAAGATAAACCATTCTGTCCTAGGAACCAAGGACCGCCTAGAAGAATCGAAGAACAATCTTCTGGGTAAGAAAATGAGAAAAGGAAGAAGTTATTCGGCAAAGCTATTACCTCAAATTGTCCCTTAACCTTCCACTTCCGAAGCACCCAACTTCTGATCACATCTACATTGGAACGGTTACCACAAAATTGCCCAACCAAATAACTTCAGAGCCAAGCCGCAAATCTATCAACAACAGTGTCAGGAACATAGATCTGGGGAGCCCCAGAAGCAACCACAGACCCAGGCAAAGGACCTGGCACAGAAGACACGCCCTGGCCCTGAAGGGAAGAAAAACTCCCTCATCCACAGCATCAGTCGGATTGAGGATAGCAGCCGCTGCATCCACTCCTTCCGCCAAAATAGGGGAAGGCACATTCAAGTCAGGGCGGGACAAGCCCACAAACTCACAAGGCTCAACCACCTTTGAGCAAGGTGTAATGTTCCATTTTTGGCGCATTGATTATTGTGAGCATTTTGGCTTGTTCTTAGTCTCTTAGTGGCTATCCGGCTTTGTTGGGAGAACTCCAATGTTCTTGGAGTAGCCACTAATCAGTTTTACAGAACAATTGGTTATGGCTTTGAGCTCAGATGGTGTTCAGGATCGCTGTGATGCTTTCTGATGCTGGATCGGGTTTCTGGTTTGCTCTCCAAGACTCTTAGAGAGGCCATCTATTTTTAGAAAGTCACCCGGAAAGCATCATTCATCTTCCCAAACATCATGGAGTATGTTGGTATGTTTAATTTTGTAGTTTAGTGATATTTGGTATTTCCTATAAAATTAGTTGATTTAATGAGCTAAACAATTAATTATTGCACTTAAGTTAAAAAGGTTGGGAAATGTTCATTTAACACTTAAGTGTTATAGCTCGTGGGAAAAAGCATGAAAAGCTCTAAATCATGGATGCATCATATTGGGGCCTTGTGAATCAAATATTTCCTTTATTTTGATAAAGGGGTCTTTTGAGTTAAAGGGAGCTTTTAATTAAAAAGGTGACTTTAAGTTGTGCCACATAATAAATTATTTTTTATACTGTTGAGGAGAAATATGAAGGGATAGAGGAAATAATATTTTATTTCCCTCAAAAAGTTATAAAAGGAAGAGATGGGCTCATTGTTTGATCATCCTTGGGATTTGTATTGTTATTTTGCCAAATTGAACCTGAGTGTTCTTCCATATTCTCTTCAGGACGAAAACCCTCTTGTGAAATGCTCTTGAAGACAAAAACCCTCTTGAGGTTGAGTGTGATTTCAATGCAGGAATCACCATTGTGTTGAAGACGGATTTGGAGCAAGGTCATTCAAAGTTTGCCATAGAGCTTAATGGATTTGGTGGTTTTCACTCAGAAAATCACATGGAGCTGATTGGAATCGATAGATGTTTGAAAAAGTTTTGTTTTGTGCTTTCAATTATACATTCTAATGCTATGTTTGATTATTTTTGGAGTGGTGTTGAAGCTTGCTTCCTGAGTTTTGAAGATTTTTCTGCCTTGGCCGTACATGCTGGCCGTACATGTTGATTTGGATTCGATTCTCATTAGAAATCATTGAACATGTTTTTGTTTCAAAGCTTGTTTGTAATGTTTTTAGATGGTTATGGCGCCTCATTCAAGGGTATTTTCAGTATTTTTGGTGCTATTTTGTGATGGCTGTGTGGAATCCGTACCATGCTGAGTCGTATCGACCTGCAGCTGCATTTAATAAATTTAAAATAAAATCTTTATTGAAATGAGTCTCCTTTAGTATTCATTTTGAATGTTATGGTATGTCAATGAAGTTGTAGGAGAGAGTTTGCTCAAAGATTTCTGCATTATGAGTTGTGATTTTATGATTGGGTTTCCAGTGGTGCCGTACAACAGGAGTTATGGTTTCTGTTGAGTGCAGTTTTGTTTTGGCCTGAGATTAAATGGACAGTTTGGACTTTAGTACAGTTTATATATGAGCTGCAATAACAGTTATAAGTCGGTTGTTCTTCATAGTTTTGGTGTCGTTGATCTATGCCAGGGCTGGCCATACTATTGATAAGAGGCAGAGTTTTCAAGTTATCTTTATTAGCAGTCTTCATGAACAGTACTCATTGAGATAGCTGATTTTCCAAGGCAAGGATTAACTTGTGTGTGTCTGATTTCTGCAGTACAGACCTAATCAGCAGAAGAAACTTCAATGATATCAGCATTTGGGCAGTTGGAATATGTGTGGTATGATGTTAATCTTTATCGTGCAGGGTATAATGTGGTGCTAGTCCATTTCATTGATACTTTGATGAATATTGCATTTCATATGATATAGCTCTCAGCTGATGCTCTTGTTCTTTATCATTTTATGTTGCATAAACACATAAGAACCCCTAGATGGTTTACCGCCAGTGTGGAGTAATTGAACTCTTCTTTTCTTTCTTCTACCTACCCACTGGATAAGTGGTGAATACCCACTGAATAAGTGGATGATTTGTAATTCCATTCTTGTAATCATACCCACTGAAAAGTGGTGAATCCCCACTATACAAGTGGATGCCCGCCAAACGGATGAATTGTATTTACTTGTTGCATAATTGCTTAGTTGTAAGCCAAGCACTGTATGCTCTCACCTTGCCCATCCTGGGATCTGGGAGATCAGAAAGTGTGAGGCAATTAATTGGATATATGCATTGGTACACTGTCATTGTATGAAATTTTGAAAAAAATTTGGGGTAGCATCTTACACAAGGAGCACAAGGAAATCCCCCCTTACCAGAACCTTTACTTATATTATCCATAGGGCCAGAAGCCCCTTCACACCCACCATTCACCCGATCATGAGAAGGAAGGAGAAACCCTTTGTGGAGACCCTCAGAGCCCCCAGTGAACACCTTCTCCGAATCCTGCAAAGCATCAGAACCCCCAGCGGAGGTGACTTTGATCTTCTTGGAAGCAGCAGAACCCACGCTCCGACAGGCCTAGAGCCATAAGTCGAGCAAACGCACATCCTCCTCTTCATCGGAAGAACCCAAACAGCTGCCAGCATCTCCTGCGCTATATGAGTCATATACCAGGCCGTCCTCGTCATCAGATTCACCTCCATCATCATCCACAGCACTCCCGCCCTGTGTAGATTCAAACTGCGAACCTCCGCTCCTTCCCCCACTTTTCTCCGCCATCGTCTTTTATGTTGCAGCTAATGTTACTCGGCTTTATTGTTAACTGAAAACATTCAAAATTTTAAACAAACACAAAAACTGATACCACATGAATCACACGTGCAATGAGGAAATGGATTTCTTTGCTGTAACAGGAGAAGTGTGGTTTTGAAAACAATTTTGCGGTGTAATAACATTAACTAGTTTTGTCCTGCTTCTGTGAATGCAACCCTGGAATTCACACAATTTTTCATTCATGCTAAGCCTAGATAAGGATGGAAGAGAAACAGTGCATTGTTTTATGGGACAATCTGAGCATTTAAAATTGCAAACTCTTCATCACTTAAATTCTCATGTGCTATTTTTTTGCCAATCAAAACATTCAATATTATATAGGCTAATTACCAAATTTACAAAAATATAACCACCAATTTTTTAAATAAAATACACACAAGGTTCTTTAATTTGAAAAAATTAAATCAAATAAATTAATTAAATTCTATATTTTCTCCAAATATAACCTTTACTACTACATTTCTTAGTTTTCTAAATGGAAGATCTCCCCAAGTTCTAATCCTTTAACTCATGATGGGTCCGATAAAGAGACACCAATGTTGGAACATTAATCAAACTACGCAGTTGCTCTCAGAAGAACATTGCAATTGTATATGTGAACAAACAACTCTTAAATCAAAAATTGCATAATTTTAGAACTTTCCAGTCCTGCGCTTTTCCAACTTGAACATATAGTAAAATTCAGAACCTTTATCCAACACATTAACATAAATCAAAATGTCAAGCAGAGCAAACAACTAGTACGTGCAGCTATGCTTTAATTTCAAATAAGAAGACTGTCCAAATAAAGAAGATTTCATTTAATTACCTAATAATTAGTAAACAAAGTGAACAAAATAGACGGCCAAAAACAAATAATGAGTGACAAATGAAATTAATGGGTACCTCAGATGAATCTTCCTTGTCTACTGAAGTAGCTCTGCTAGCTGTTTTGTAGCTTTTACCTCCCAATCTGGGAGAAATTCGGTTTAAAACATTGACAAGACCTACAGAGCAATAAAATTCATGTTTCTGACTACGCAACAAATGTCTGTATGCTGCTAAATTTGGAGGGTTACCCATATTTTTAGAATAAGCTGTGCACATTGTGTTCATATTGTTAGCCAGGCACAGGCCTGCCATCGCCATTTCTTGTAGTTCAAAACAACAGGACGACTAAAACCCTAGCAAAACCTACTCATCATATGTAACAACAATCATAAAGCCAGAACACACTAAAATTCAATATTTAAAGATGGGTAATCTGCATCCATGCTCAAATAGAAGCAATGTTGCTTTTACTTAATTTATTCTCTTAATAATTATTTTTCCCTGTGCTCTAACTGTATGTCTTTTATCATGACGGGGATTATCCCGGTTGCAGTTATGTCAGAAATATTTACGCCCAAAGTATTGTATCTTTTAGTCTTGTAATTCCATGGCCATACAAAGTCCACGATAATGTTTTACCCACTGCGAGTATTTGCTTGCCAACACTAACTCAACGTCTATGGGCATATTCGTTTATTTGAGAACTAAATATTTGAGAAGGAACGGGAAGGGAGATTCTAAATATTTATGTAGTATGGAAGATTTTTAATGTTTAAGAGGTTATTTATAGTTTATGGGACGGTATATTTTGTTATTTTAGTTTTTTGAATTGTTAGCTTTTTGTTATTTAATTTGAGAATGAACTATCTCATTTTTTCAATTGTCTTTTTATTTACAAATCATGTAAGGAGGTTTTTGCTAAAGTACTTGTACGATTAGCTTAGAGGTCATTGTAAGCTTGTAGTGTGTTCTCCTAACACACTCCCTTCAAGTTATCTATGCTAATGTAGATGGATCTCTTGGGTCCCTTCTAACGAATTTCTTTGAAATGGATCCCTCCCAAGTCCATGAGATTTCATTTCTTCAAGTTTCAGATCGTCCCATGCAATCCACACAGCTCAATGCTAGAGTAGTAGATGTTATGATGTCTGCAAAAACCATCTTTTGGGCTTCCAACATCTTGGTGGTGTTCGTTGCCTCTTGTTTCTTGAATCTAGCTTAAGTCTTTAGCCCTTTTGAAGACCTTTTGGCACTAATATCTCAGTTTCAAAGAGACTCTTCCCCCACAAACCTTTTGGTCATGTGGTTCCTGCCTCTTTGTGTTGATTGGCTTCGCAACTCTCTATCTTTACAGTGATTCAATAAGTTAAATGGCCACAAGTCATCCATCGTCTATCTAATAATGTAGGTTGTCCTTCCCCAAGATGTTGATGTCACGGTGGGTCCCACCTTCTTGCTCACCTTATTTTCCTTTCAGAAGCTCTTAAGGTTGTAGCCACTCTAGAATCTTTCAGACTATGCTAGTCATTGATCTTTCAGAGATATTTGATAGTGTCACTACATTCACATCATTCTCTTTTATGTGCTATAAAGCCTGACCCCACAATGGGCCTTGCCTTGGAATGCCTCCTTGTGGTTTTAGGAACTTTTGAGCCCCCACCATGTTAGGATTTTAATGGCAAACCGAAGCAATACAATTAACAATTATATGCAGATTTAAATAACACAGAAATAAACAATGAAGAATAACACAAATGAACACAACAGATTTAACGTGATTCACCCAATGTGGACTACATCCACAAACACAAGCATCCAATATTATTATCCAGCAAAACTGATTACAACTAGCAATCTACACAACTCAATACTGCTGCAATATGCATTACAAACTCAACCGTGACTATTGGCTTTTTGCCTTCCCCAGCCGCCTTTTTATCAAGCCTTATGGCGATTACACAAAAAGGGTTTTTACATGTCGGCCAAAAAATAAAATAACTACCAATGCCTTTATTAAATAATAGGCAACTCCCCTATCAAATACTTTGGGGTCCACAGCTGACAAAGTCACCAAAATTTACATTTTACGTTGTTGCGGGTACTCGCAGCCATGTAATGTGCCGCACCTATTGGTTCTTTTTAAAATCTTTCAAATGTTATTTTTAATTTAATTTTTTGTGTTCTTTCAGACTAGAGAGAAGATGCAGAAGGGGTTTCAGTTTTCTTGTAATGTGTGTTGTCGGAACAATACAATATTGAGTGTATATTTCAAACCCAGAAAAAGTATAATGAAAATGAACAAACTAACAACAACCTAGATCACAGAGTCACCAAATATGAATTATCGTTACATACCCATGTCAAGATTTGCACTTTGATATTTATGATGTAGTCAAACCAGCAACTGGGTATGGCTGAAATCACTTCAAATCTCTAATATACTGAAAGTATTTGACATACAAAGAAATACAATGCCTCAAGAAACACTAGATGCCACAATATGAAGATTACATTAGATGTTCAATATAGATATTAAGCTCCTATGACCCCCACGAATGCCCAGGCAATATGTACAGCCTGGTTGTAGCTCAAAACAATCACCAAGCAACAACAAACTCTCCACAAAGGCCATGGATATCACTGATTTTCATTGCAGCACTAAGGCGACCAAGCTGGAATAAGATTTAAGCAAAGAAACCCACACCAAACTGCTCCAAGAGAAGATACAGCTAGTTCATGGTAGTATGACCAGCAAGGAATGAAGTACGACTGCCATAATGTAGCATATACACCCCACTGTATGTGTTTCCCTGACTAATTTTTTTTGGTATTTTTTGTGTTTTCTGATGTCTAGGGTTTATGGGTTGTTTTGCATGTTTGATTTTTGCATTACATGTGCATAATATGAAGTAGATAAACAAACCCAGAAAATATACAATGAATCTACACAAACTAAAAGTAACCCAGATCACAAAATGCACCAAAACTAATTAAAATGAAATACCCACTTGGAAATCTTCAACTTGGTTTATTACCGAAACTTGTAGCAGCATTACATGGCCATAGGAATTGCTTCAAAACTCATACAATACAAAGAAGATGCAAATTTTGATAGCTGTTATGTTTCATCAAACCCTAGGCGTCCCCTTTTGTCAAGACAAACAACTCCAACCAGTTGAAAATGCAATACAAGGTGACCATGTCCTAGCTGGTACTATACGGCTAGTGCTAGAACCCCTTATCAACAAATACAATCTTCAAAACCACTTAGATATCTTTGTTTTCTGCTCATAGACCTTTGCTCTAATTTGGTCGATGAAGTTGCAATGGAAATTAGATCCCAAAACCCAAGCAAATCTCTTTCTAAATCATATAGCCTCTATGGATGGTATGACCAGGTCTGCAAATGTACAGCCAGCTTCAACAACCTCTACAACAGTAAAAACCAGTCCAAAAATAATGTTCTTGTCCTTCAATCTCTCCTCAAACAAATCCAAATCACTTCCTCTAAGAAATCTGCAATCTAAGCTCGAATATCTCCAAAATATGGTTTCCTAGATGCACAAATGAAGCCTCTGAATGAAGCCTCCTCTAACCCCTTCCTGATGCACTCTCTCATACATGAGGAAAGGCGAAATGCAAAGGTTTGTGTCTCTGCAAATCGAAGATCAAACTCAAAGAGCCAAACTCAAACCCCAAGTGCTGGAGCAACTCAATATCAGAGCAAAATCACATAAGCAAGCATAGAGAAAATGAACTTTCTTTTTGCCCTTATAACTCCCTCAAACCCAATGCCCAAGAAAGAGAGGGAATTATAATATTTTTAATTTAAAAACAACCCCTTACTTCTACATGGGATGGGTGCTCCTCCCTAGGCACAACACTTTTTAACTTTAAGTTATAACTTAAGGTTATAACATTAAATTATAACATAACTTAAAGTGACCACCAAATGAATAAGTTAAATCTTTAATTTAACTTATATTAAATTGACATATCTCTAGAAGATTCGACTCCTAAATCTCGTGCTCAGGCCCTTACACTACCGTGCTAAAAATGGAAACTAGCTCTGTCATGACTTACTATAAATAGTAAGTCCTTAACTGACTCCCTAAACACTACCGTTAGCCTACAGGAGTCCTGTGATAGGATAACCCTGACCTCCCGGAGTGATGAGCTAAGTGGGGGACATTACAGTCTTCCCTCCTCAAGATTACTTGTCCTCAAGCAACCTCAACTCTGGATGCTACAATATCTACTCACCCTCCCATGTGGCATCCTCAACTGGCAGATTCTTCCACTTAACCAAGTACTCTCTGATGACCTGTTTCCTTAAATGTCTTTCCCGGGTGTCAATGATAGCCTCTGGTACTAGAATTAATTTCCCCTCCTCATCTAATGGTGGAATCTCTTTAGACGAAACTATATTGTGGTTGAGAGCTTTCTTCAGTCTGGAAACATGGAACACATTATGCACACTGCTATCTAATGGAAGCTCAAGCTCATAAGCCACCTCACCCACTCGTCTGATAATTCTAAAAGGACCATAAAATCTGGGCTTTAACCTCTCTGCTCCACTCTTTTTGAGAGTGGACTACCTGTAGGGTTGGGGCCTCAAATACACCATGTCTCCAACCTCAAAACTCCTCTCCACTTGGTGTTGATCAGCATACAATTTTTGTTGATTATGTGCCTGCTGTGTATTCTCCTTAAGCTCCTTGAGAATGTCCTGACTATCCTGCAAAAGATCCTTAGCCTTAGGCACTCGACTGTCACCAAGCAAGAGATCTGTGAAGCATGGGGCATCATAACCATATAATGCCCTGAAAGGAGTCATCTGAATATACATGTGATGTGTAGTATTGTAGCAGTACTCCCCTAGGTGCAACCATCTAATCCAGGCCTTCTGTTGCCCCGAAACATAATTACGCAGGTACCCCTCTAACCATTTATTTACCACCTCTGTTTGTCCATTAGTCTGCAGGTGGTAGCTAGTGCTAGGAGTCAACTTTGTACCACACAATTTGAACAACTCCTGCCAAATATATACTCAGGAACCTACTCTCCCTGTCACTGACTATGCTCCTGGGTACCCCATGTAACCTGAATATCTCCCTGAAGAATAGATCAACCACCTGAGCAATTGTATAGGTTGCTGAAATAGCAAAGAAATGTGCAAATTTGGTGAGTCTATCAACCACCACATAGATGCAGTCCTTACCCTGTACCTTCGGCAACCCTGTAATGAAATCCATGGAGATACATTCCCACTTCTAATTGGGAATGGGTAATGGTTGTAATAAACCTACGGGAAAGGTATGTTCATGCTTATTATGTTGGCAAATCAAACATTCACGAACATACTTCTGCACTTCATCTTTCAGTCCTTTCCATGTGAACCTCTCCCAAATATGTTTGTCTGTCTTGAAGAATCCAAGATGGCCAGCCCTTGGTGTGTCATGGAAAGTTTTGATAATCCTCTACTTAAACTGTGAATTGGGCACCAAGAATATCATGTGTTTGTACATAATCAAATCACTCACCACAAAATATCTCTCATCTCTGACTATGCCCTCAATGACTCCCATAGCCCAAGAGTCCTTAACATACTCTACCATGATCTCTTCTTTCCAATCAGCGGAGATCTCCCCTACCAAACACAAGTGGGGTCGTCTGGACAAGGCATCTACAACCACATTTTTCTTTCCTTTGACATACTCGATGTCAAAATCATATGCCTGCAATCTGCTGCCCACTTTTGTTGTCTGTCATTCAGGTCTTTCTGGTTCATGAAGTATTTGATGTTGTTATGATCTATCCTAATTATGAATCTACCCCAACTAGATACTGCCTGAATTTGGCCAATGCATGCATAATGGCCAACATCTCTCGGTCATATATCGAGTAGCTCCTCTCCACACCCCGAAGTTTTCTGGTCTCAAAAGCTATCAGGTGCTTCTCCTGCTAAGCACAGCCCCGATCCCCTCTCCAGAGGCATCACACTGTAACTCAAACGGTTTAGCAAAATTAGGGATCGCTAATACCGGACATGTAGACATCAAGTGCTTAAACTTGTCGAAGCATTGCTGGGTTGTGTCACTCCATTCAAAGGCTCCCTTCTTCATCAAATTAGTCAATGGTGCTGCTATCTGTGAGAAACCTTTAACAAACCATTTGTAAAACCCAAAAACCCCCTTAAGCTGTGTTAGGTTTGTGGGTGGAAGCCAATCAATTATTGCCTTAATTTTCTTTGGATCCACTGTAACTCCTTCTGCACTAATAATGTGGCCAAGGTAAAGCAACTCTGACATACCAAAACCACACTTAGATTCCTTGGCATAGAGTGAATTACTCTCCAAGATGCTCAGAACCTCTTCTAGATGTCTCAAGTTGTCCTCCCAAGTCTTGCTGAATATCAGAATATCATCAAAGAAGATCAAAATAAATTTCCTGAGCTGCTGCGTGAAAATTTGATTCATACAACTCTAGAAAGTAGCAGGTGCATTAGTCAAACCGAAAGGAATGACTAGAAACTCGAAATGACTATAGTGGGATCTAAAAGCAGTCTTCTCAATGTCCTCTGCCTGCATCCTGATCTGATAGTATCCAAATCTCAAATCAATCTTAGAAAAATAACAGGCACCATGTAATTCATCTATTCTGGGAATTGGATACCTATTTTTTAGTCTTCTTGTTTAGGGCCCTGTAATCGATACACATCTTGATTGTCCCATCCTTCTTTTTTACCAAAACAACTACAAAAGTGAATGGGCTTTTGCTGGGCCTAATATGTCCCATCTCTAGAAGCTCCTTAATGGTTTTCTCAATCTCATCCTTAAGCCTCTTCGGATGGCAGTATGTGTTAGACTTAGGGCACACAACTAGGAGGAGGGTGAACCAGTTGTGCAAAACTTTCTCCAATTAAACACTTAAATCTTTTTTAGTGATTAGCAGAATATTAATCATGAACCATAATGCATTCAAATCAAAAGCAGAAACATATCAACACATAAGACACCAAGATTTTGATGTGGAAAACCCAGTTAAGGGAAAAACCATGGGGTGATTTGTTGGCAAGAGACACTATATGGATTCATGGTTGTTGTCATTGATGGCAACAAAGGTCATCCCACATATCCGTAAGTCATGGTGTGTCTCTACCGGAAGTCAGAATGAAGATTGTTGTGGTCCGGTGAACAAGAACAGAGCATATGGCAAGGTCCGACAGAGTGGTCCGGATCTCTCAGAGGAAGTGTCTTGGTGCAGTGCGGATTTGGGGAAGTCAAGAGGACTACCTTGAGTAGTATATTCCAAGGATTTAGCCTCCGGTGATGAACAAAGAAAAAGATATGAATAGTTGAGTACCGGATTCCTGAGAGACAGTGAGAACAGAGGAAGAACTGACTGACAGAGTATCAGACTATTTTCCGGATGTGTTGCTGTTGATGGTAAAGGTTGTGAAGGCATGAATCATGTTTGGCCGACATGATTAATGATATCTACAAGTATATGCTTGATCCGCATTGCTTGGTGAGCAAGGATTCAGCCGACAGAACAGAGTTTGTAAGAAACTAGACTGTTCCGGATGCCGACTAGAAAGGTGATGAAATTACTTGTGCGGATATATATAGAGGATGGATTTAGTTGTGAAGATAGAAGTTGTGTGATGATATATGCGAATAAGTGTAGAACAGAGCAGAAATAGTAAGAAAGATCCGGTATGTGAAAGGATAGCAGAATAAAGAACAGAGGAAAGATGAAGTGCAGCAGATCAGTGTACTGAGCCTAACCGGAACTGAACTCCAGCATATGTAGATGCTTCCAATCAGTTCAAGACTGTGATTCTTATCACTTTGTAGACAGTGTGTCTCCTTGTAGGCAGTGGGCCTCTTTGTGAGCAGTGTGCTCGGGCAGTGAGCCCTAATTGGCAAGTGCCATTTTGTAATTCCTTATTCTTCTAACAAAGAATAATCTTTTGGGTTAATCACCCCGTGGTTTTTCCCTTAACAGGGTTTCCACGTCAAAAATACTGTGTCATGTGTTTTTCATTTCATGGTAATGTTTGTTTATTTGATTCAATGCTGCATTAATTAATAAGAAAGTTCAAAAGAAGAAATAATTAGGATAACTGATTCACCCCCCCTCTCAGTTATCAACAATTGGTATCAGAGCTAAGTTCCTCCTAATAGAGCCTAACAGCTTGAGGAAGATCTGGGAGTTCAAATGGATGCATATGGTTTAAGGGAGCAACTCAAGACTGCCCTTGAGGATCTTGAACAGTCAAATTCTGAAGTCAATGAATTAAAGGAAAGACTCAAATAGGCTGATGAATTCATGAGAGAATTAAAGGACAAATTAAGTCTCTCTATGAAAAAGAGAAAGGAGCTGCTCCAACAATTGGCAAGGCAAAGTGAAGAAAGCAATACAAATGAAGAATTGACTGAGCAAACCAAGTTATGTGAAAAGTTATCAAAAGAAGTCATTATGTTAAGACATGAAATGGAATCAGGAACTATAAAGTTTACTCAAGAGATTGAAGAAAAAAGAAAAGCTGAAGACAATCTAAGACAATCTCTTAAAGAAAAATCAGAAGAATGCCACCAGATGGACAGGATTATCAGACATCTTGAATCTGATCTTGAAGATGCCAAAGATAATGAAGAAAAACTTGAGGATCAAATTGCCTCTCTCAAAAGAGATCTTCAAACAGCAAATGAATATAAAGAAAAATTCAAGATAAGTTCTGCCCAACTTGAAGTACTTCTTAGAAGTCAAAAGAGGACAGATGACAAGTATGGTTTGGGATATGAGAAAGGAGAAAGTTCCGGATCCGGTCAAAAGAATTTTGGATCAGAAAATCCAAAGAATAGACCCAGAAGACCTCCGGTAAGACAGCCCAATGCTCAAAGATATCCATCTTTCAATGGATACTGCCACAGCTGCAACCACTTTGGTCACAAAGCTAATCAGTGCAGAAAAAGAATGAATCAGATTAATTCATCCTTCTCCGGACAGTGCTTTAACTGCAAAAGGTATGGACACAAATCCCATGAATGCAGAAATATGCAAGTAAACAAATCATTCAAAGGTAGATGCTTTACATGCAATAGAGTAGGTCATATGGCTAATCAATGCAGATCAAGAGGTTATCAGTCAAATATGCAAAGAAATGTTATTTGCCAAATCTGTAATAGGTCCGGTCATAATGCTAAAGTCTGCAGAAGCAAGAATCAGGACAAAAGAGGTCCGGTGTATAATCAGAATCAAGACAAGGGTAAACAAAAGATGAATGCGGATGAAGTTAGGAATCAGATGAGCAAGATTTGGGTAAAGAAAAGTTCAGAGAATGTAGAGGTTGGATCTGCACCAGACTCTGGTGCTGATATTTCTTCCAGAAATTAAAAAGTGAGCTCTGGCTCAGGGGGAGACTCAAAGAAAATCCTGTTCCCCCAGCAAATCAAGTGGTGCCGGATGTGGCACAAGATGCGGAGTAAAGGGTTTGAAGATACCAGTCCTGAGATGATCCAGACAAGATTTCAGAGGTCCGCATGAAGATATAAAGAAGTTGTGATCGATCAAGTAAAGACCTGTTCCGGGAGATGCTCCGGAATGACAGAGGACTACAAAAGGCTCCGGAGAGATCCGGAAGTACATTATCTTATTCTACGGATTGGATAGAGTGTTTGGGATGTCCTTGTGATGTGTTATCTTGATTTATTCATGATTGAAAGATCCGGATGATGTTCATAGATCAGGACTGATCCGGGATACTCCAAGCTATCCGGATAAGGCAAACCAGAATAATATAGGTCAAGCATTTATTGCCATCAGATATTAGGGTTTGCGGAGCAATATAAGGGATTTCTTAAAAATCATTTGCTCATTCTGCACTCAAGAAGAAGCGAAAAGTGGAGTTCTGCAACAAGATTCATCAAGCACACCAAAGATCTCCTACCGAAGTCATTGCATAAAGAAATCAATCCAACCACTCCGTGCAAACCGAAGGCGCATAAGGTATTCTCCGTTTTCATTATCTCACTGCAAATCTTTGAAGAATGGCTACTCCGAATATAGTTAAGATCTCTGATAGACCTCGCCCCACATTCAAGAAACATCCTTACAAATCCTTAGAGGTAGATCCACTAGGAGCCTTCTCTAGTGTTCCACATGGTGTATTGCATACGGAAGACATTAGGGTTTACATCCATGCGAATTTTGAAGACTTTGGAGAAGCAAAACTGATGGATATCTATCACAAACAA
Source organism: Cunninghamia lanceolata (assembly GCA_027924645.1). NCBI lineage: Eukaryota > Viridiplantae > Streptophyta > Pinopsida > Cupressales > Cupressaceae > Cunninghamia > Cunninghamia lanceolata. The sequence goes on from BSBN01000030.1 coordinate 2,915,184, forward strand.
TTGATAGATGACTCCTTCGAGATCAAACCTCAGTACAAAGCCATCCGGGACAAACACTTTGCACAATGCATTCATTTCCCCTGTTTTGAAGAAGAAGAATGGGTCCGGTATGTACTAAGTAGAGTACATGACAACTTCCTATGGTTGATCAAGCCCTTCAAGATTACCAAAGATGCAATTAGGGCTGTAACCGGTCTGCATTCATCTGGTGGATTACCTGTTCTCAAGTCTGTCAAAAATCAGACAGTTAGTGATGCAACCGGATCCAAGTTTGACAAGAGAGCTATGACAGTTGATGACATCACTGAACCGGATGTCAAATTTGCATCTATGATAATTGGTTACAAAATCTATCACTCCAGTAGGGAAAATTCAATACCGGGAACTGCAATCTACACAGCTTATCAAATGTTAAAGGAGAATGCAGACTATGACTTGTGTGAGCTTCTTGTAAACCAACTTTTTGAAAATCTGCAGAAGATTAAGAAGGACAAGAAAAACTCCTTCAAGTATGGCAATCTGATCCTTTGTCTCTTCTTTTACTACATGAATGAACTTCCCGGATCCAGTGGATGGATATGGCAGAATGATAGACCGGTTGCCATCCAAATCAGAGACTATTTGCATGGACTTGGGGATGCTAAAGCAAGAAACACAGCTCTATGGGGATATTTCAAGAACTTCCAAAGCATGATGCATGCAAGAGAAAGAATACCCCAATCCCTTGTTGAAAAGTACAAAGACACAGTATGCTTCATGGTAGAAACAGATCAGTGTCTAATGGAGGCAGTAGAACCAAGAACTGTATGGATCATGCCCATGGGGTATGAAGTGGATGAACAGATAGTGGAGCTGCATGTTCAACACATGCTCAGTCAGCCCAAAGATCCTAAGGCAGAAAGGTTTGGAACCTTTGAGGAGCTGAGTGTAAAGATACATGTAGAACTCAGGGAACCTGAGATAAAGAGAAAGGTGAGAAAAGAAGTAGAGCACATTGCTCAAGGCCTAGGCATCTCAAAAGAGGCACTTGATGCCAGCCGGGAAAAGAGAAGAAAATCTGAGGAAGAAAAGAAAGAGGCAGAAAAGAAAAGCAAGAAGAGTGCTCCGGTGGAATCCTCAACCCGGACTAGATCATCTAAAGGATCCACACCTATCAAAACCAAAAGCTCAAAACCGGAAGTCCAGGGATCCGGTAAAAGATCCAAGGCAAAAGCCTCAAGAGCTTATCAAAGCCAAAAGGATGAAGAAGAAATTGAGTCAGATGAAGGAGTGAAAGAAATAAAGAAACAGAAAAAGAAAGGATCCGGTAAACCCTCTTCTGGCCGAGACAAGGAAGAAATGACAGAAGAATTTTCTGAAAAGCCCACCCTGTCTCTAGACAGTGTAGTCAAATCAGTCACTATGGATGGGAACCTTCAACCGGTGGCTGAATTCTATGATGACAACAATGAGGCAGATCAAAAGATCCTGCAAGAAGCCATAATAAGGTACTTGAACATCTACAATAAAGCTTTTATTGAGATTATTTCTGAAATTCCTAAAAGCCTAGAAAAGGAACTAGAAATAAGAAAGAATAATGCTCATGCAAAAGATCTTGAGATCCGGGAGCAGATAGCTATTCAGCTATATCCTCAAATTGATCCCAAGACAATGAACATAATATTCAAAGATTGCAAAGATGAGTTCAGAAGTAAAGCCAGGATGAATCAACTCATGCTTGGTGAGACTGACAAGGTGGCCAAAGAGACAGAAGAAATCCTCCGGAAGGCCTTCAAAAGTTTCAATCTTCCTGTTGTAGAGGACTTAGGTGCAGAAACAACTGTGGACTTGGAACCCTCTGCTCCAGAAGAAGTGGCCTATGAACAGGCTAGCATCTCTCCTCCGGTTTCCCCTACAGTCTCTGGATCCAAAGAAGAAGAGAAATTACAGGAGAAGGAAGCAGTGGTGAAAGATACAGAGGTTGACAGTACCAAGGGTGCAGAGAAAGAGAAGACTCCATCAGAGAAGACCATGACTGATAGTGGTAAGAATGTGGAAGGAGAGAAAATCCCAAAGGACAGTTCCAAGACTGCAGAAGAAAAGAAACATCTGTCTCCAGCAAGAGACACTGCACAAACTGTTCAACAATTTTTAAGCAAAGAAACAATAGAGATCGATGAACCGGAGCTACTACAAGGCCCATTCAACTTTGATTCCCTCTCTCCGGTGCAGACAATGAAGATAGCCTCATTTGCAAATGCTAAGGCAAATGAAAAGCTCCTAAAGTCTCATATGGAAGACTGTGAGTTGATAGAGGCTGCCTCCGGAGTGCTTGAGAAGATTATGCCATCGGTCCAGATAGATCCGGCAGCCTCCTCTTCCGGTAATCTAAAAACCTTAGTCAGCAGTGTTGATACACATTTTGATTCTCTAGAGAAATCAGCTGAAGAAAAGGTCCGGAAGGAATTTTTGGATAAAAGATTTTCAGAAGTATTAGGATTAATCTCTAATGATAGAAGAAATATGAGTATTGGAATAAAGAGCTTAGAAAATGCTCTTAAGGATGGCGGTGACATTTACAAATTTTGTATATCCTGGTCAAAGGCAACAGCAGAAATTGATAAGAAAATAAAAGAGGAACGGGATAAACTACAAAGCTTATCTCAAAGTTTTGATCCTCTCTCTTCCTCCATAGTAAATCAAGAATGTCAGACTATTGCAGTCTTGAGTGAAATAAAGAACCTTGAGAAGGAAAGAAAGAATATCACTAACCGGATGGGAGAACTTAGAAGGATTATAATCCCTAAGTTAGAAACTATGCATGAGGCCATCAGTGATGCTCAGACCACCGCCCAAACTAATGATCCGACAGATCTCAAAAGGGCAGAAGCTTTTGCATTTTTGTTGAGTGGTCACATTTCAATTTTGGATAGAATGAAGCAAAGTTGGGCTACAGAACTGATCCAATTGAAGATATCCTTTGCAGACATTCTTCAGTATATGTGAGTATGTAAATATGCGGCTATGTATAGAAAATTTTTGAAAATTTTGGTGTGCGGACCCTACCCTTTGCCATTGATGTCAAAGGGGGAGTGAGGAGCAGTGAAAAATGAGGAATCCAACTAAGGGGGAGTTCCGAAAATTGTATATAAAGACAGAGCATCAGCAAAGGGGGAGCATAGTGTAAACACTTAGTCATTTTTCACTAAGTGTTGCCATCAATGCCAAAGGGGGAGATTGTTGGCAAGAGACACTATATGGATTCATGGTTGTTGTCATTGATGGCAACAAAGGTCATCCCACATATCCGCAAGTCATGGTGTGTCTCTACCGGAAGTCAGAATGAAGATTGTTGTGGTCCGGTGAACAAGAACAGAGCATATGGCAAGGTCCGACAGAGTGGTCCGGATCTCTCAGAGGAAGTGTCTTGATGCAGTGCGGATTTGGGGAAGTCAAGAGGACTACCTTGAGTAGTATATTCCAAGGATTTAGCCTCCGGTGATGAACAAAGAAAAAGATATGAATAGTTGAGTACCGGATTCCTAAGAGACAGTGAGAACAGAGGAAGAACTGACTGACAGAGTATCAGACTATTTTCCGGATGTGTTGCTGTTGATGGTAAAGGTTGTGAAGGCATGAATCATGTTTGGCCGACATGATTAATGATATCTACAAGTATATGCTTGATCCGCATTGCTTGGTGAGCAAGGATTCAGCCGACAGAACAGAGTTTGTAAGAAACTAGACTGTTCCGGATGCCGACTAGAAAGGTGATGAAATTACTTGTGCGGATATATATAGAGGATGGATTTAGTTGTGAAGATAGAAGTTGTGTGATGATATATGCGAATAAGTGCAGAACAGAGTAGAAATAGTAAGAAAGATCCGGTATGTGAAAGGATAGCAGAATAAAGAACAGAGGAAAGATGAAGTGCAACAGATCAGTGTACTGAGCCTAACCGGAACTGAACTCCAGCATATGTAGATGCTTCCAATCAGTTCAAGACTGTGATTCTTATCACTTTGTAGACAGTGTGTCTCCTTGTAGGCAGTGGGCCTCTTTGTGAGCAGTGTGCTCGGGTAGTGAGCCCTAATTGGCAAGTGCCATTTTGTAATTCCTTATTCTTCTAACAGAGAATAATCTTTTGGGTTAATCACCCCGTGGTTTTTCCCTTAACAGGGTTTCCACGTCAAAAATACTGTGTCATGTGTTTTTCATTTCATGGTAATGTTTGTTTATTTGATTCAATGCTGCATTAATTAATAAGAAAGTTCAAAAGAAGAAATAATTAGGATAACTGATTCACCCCCCCCTCTCAGTTATCAACATGATTAACCCAAGAATCTATTCTCTGTTAGAAGAATAGAAAGAACAAAATGGCACATGCCAATTAGGGCTCATTGCCTGAGCACACTGCTCACAAGAGGCTCACTGCCTACAAAAGACACACTGTCTACAAAGAAATAAGTATCACCTTCATGAACTGGAGAGTAGCATCTTCACCATGCTTTAATCAGTTCCATTTAAGCCCAATACTTCTGCTCTGCCTTTCGCAGTCTTCTTCACTACCACACACTCATCACCACAAGAGACACTTCAAAATGACTTCACAATCCCTTATTTATACAAGGCATCAACTTAGGAACAATCATCTAAGTCGACAAACACCTACACGAACATCCGCAAGACATGTAATACATCCGGTTGGCCAGTCTAAAGAAGAACACCAATATCTGGTCATTATTCTTCAAATGCAAACTCTAACTTCAATGCGGACCACCAACATGAACTAGACATGATCCAACGATCATCATAACCTTCCCTGAATCACCAGGAACATCCGCACTTCATCATCCTACTGGAATTCTTCTCTCCTTCATTTGGAGCTTTAAGAACATAGTCTGTCATCACTGTCACAAACGAATAGGCTCTTCCAGACCTTCAAACCATGAACCAATCTATTTGATACTTCACAGGGACGTCCTCAACACTCCCTCAAATCCGTAGAATGGGATAATGCATTACCGGACCTCACCGGACCTATCTGTGTCACTCTGTCACCTCTGGACACCTGCCAGAGTTGATTCTATTTGAACAACCATAACTTCTTCAGATCTTCATGCGGACCTCTGAAAACTTGACTGGAGCATCTCAAAACTTATATCTACAAACCCTTTAAACCACATCCTCTGATCCTCAACCTATCTTGGACTTTTACCTTGTTGTCATCACTGTTCTTCACTATTCCTGATTGAGACTAATTTTCTCAATATCCTCAGCACACAGCTCATCCAATCCTTCTCATTAATGCAACATGATTATGTTGACATCAATGACAACACCGGTAAAACCCATACTTGCAACAGTATGGTGTGATCATGATGGGCTTAGTCCCATCCTCCAACTCAATGATGTGCTCTATGCCTCTATTAGGAGGCACTCTAGGTGGTACGTCCCCAAACACCTTACTATGTTTGGTTAGCAACTTCTGGATATCTGGATGATAGCTATCCTTCTATCTTGGTGGGGATTCTGGCATAATAATGCACTCTGCTGCCCACTCAACCTGGTCATGTCTCAAGAGCCTCTCCATTCTCTTCAGTGATACAACTCGAGGTCCACCATATGAAATTCCCCTAAAGCATATTTTCCTCCCATTATACTCTAATCTCATCTCCATTTTCTTAAGATTTATGGTGAACTCCTCCAACTGGCTCATCCAATGCATGCCAAGCACTACATTTGTTTCTTCTATACCAACCACATAGAAGTCATCAACTAGCTCATAATCACCCATGATGATTTTCAGCCCTGAAATCTTCCTAGTGCAATGCATTTTGAATCTATCGGCCACCATCACCTTAAAGCCTTCAAATTCTTTAGTTTTCAGCCCCCTGCAAGCAACTAACCCCTCATCAATAAAATTGTGAGTGGCTCCAGTATCGATAAGGGTGATAATATGCTGCCCACCTAGTACACCACACACCCTGAAAGAGCCAACCTTCTAAAAACTCGACAACTGGGCAATAACACCTCCACTGTCAACACTGCGAAGTGAAGCTCTCTTGTCCCCACTATTACTATGCTCTAAATGTTTATTTGACTCTGTGTCTGATCTCTCTGAATGTGACTCCTCAACTGAATAGTACTCAATTAGTTTAGCCTTAGCCTTATGCGAAGGATCTCATGGTTCTTTGCAATGAAAACATAATTTCTTCCTTCTGTACTCATTCAACTGTTCATCTATTGACCTGTTGGATCTATCCTTATGTTGATCAACATCTCTATGGAATGATTTCTTCTCCTTCTCCTTGTCCCTCCTATGAGAAAATCCCTTAGACTAGAATTTACTCCTCCACACTGATGACTTCATGTCTCAGGCCTTTTTCATGGCCTCTTGGAGTGTAGCAGGGTCAAAACCGTTAACCCAACCACGAAGTGGGTCTGATAATCCATCAATGAAGAGAATCACTAATCTGCACTCGGATAAGTCTGGGACCATAACGGACAAGTCCTGAAAATCAAAGATGTAGGATTCTAATGATCCACTCTGCCTTAACTATGCTAACTCCTTAAACTGAAGTTCTGGATCCTTCTTGTCAAATCTATCGATCAAACGGGCTGTAAACTCAACATACGAGGTAATTTGGTCATGCCCCAATGTGACCTTTCCATTACTCCACCACGTGTGTGCCACTCTCTCCAAATGTAATGCAGCATAAGTGATGGCATCATCCTCAGGCATAGGACTGATCTGCAAGTAGCTATCCAACTTCTACACACAAGCCCTAGTGGTGGTCTTTCCTGATCCGTCAAAATAGGGAAGTGTCATCTTACTCACCTTCTTCTGTAACTCCTAGTTCTGGGGTCTGCCTCCTCTGTGAGGTCTATTCTTTATCCTAATGTCAGAGTACTCTGCAAAAGTCATCTCTGCTCTGAACTCTACATTAGCAGCTCTCCAATCCCTCAGAATCTCCTCCTGAAACTCAGCCTGCGTGGGATCCTGTTTAGGAACTTGGTTCCTGGGAGCAAAGGTTGGAATACCAGGTCTGTCACTTGGTATAAACTGTGAAGCCCTCCTATGAGTCACTGAGGCCTCATCCTCATCATCTCTAAACCTATATCTCTCACCCTAGTTCCTCTCTCCGTTATTCCTATCCCCTTGGTTCCTGTCGCCATTATGTCTATCACCCACGTTATGCCTGTTCCTATCTCCGTCATTAGTCCTGTGCTTGTCACCATCATTATTTCTGTCTATCACCGTCATTGTTTATGTTTCTATCACCATTGTACTTGTTCCTGTCATGGTGATTATCTTTGTTATTCATTCCATCTCTCAGCTGCACGAGGACATGTGCTATCTCTGCCTGTGAGTCCCTCAACCCCTGTCGAGAATCCCTCAACTCACTCTCTAGGGCTACTAAGCTCCTGGTGAGCGTATTCAGAATCTCTCGTAGGCTCGGCTCCTCAGCTTCCCTATCACCCATCTCCTCTAAAGACTCTGAATGATGTGGCAACTCTCCTGAAAATGGATCGGTGCGTGAAACTAAGGAATCTTTGTCAGTAGTTGCAACCACTGTCTGTTCCTCAAATAGATCTACTAAGGGCACTGGTCGCTCAAGTTCTACAAACTGTGGTATTTCTCTTTCCTGTGTTCCTCGCCTTGCCCTAGTGTTTCTAAAAGGATATCTATTTGTCGGTCGCATGTCTCATTTTTATCAGCTGCATGTCATATTAACCCCACAGGATGGCAAGATTTTCTACTTTGATACCACTGTAGTATACACCCCACTGTATGTGTTTCCCTGGCTGGTTTTTTTTCGTATTTTTTGTGTTTTCTATTGTCTAGGGTTTATGGGTTGTTTTGCATGTTTGATTTTTGCATTGCATGTGCATAATATGAAGTAGATAAATAAACCCAGAAAATATACAATGAATCTACACAAACTAAAAGCAACCTAGATCACAAAATGCACTAAAACTAATTAGAATAAAATACCCACTTGGAAATCTTCAACTTGGTTTATTACCGAAACTTGTAGCAGCATTACATGGCCATAGGAATTGCTTCAAAACTCATACAATACAAAGAATATGCAGATTTTGATAGTTTCATCAAACCCTAGGCATCCCCTTTTGTCAAGACAAACAACTCTAACCAGTTGAAAATGCAATACAAGGTGACCACACCCTAGCTGGTACTATACGGCTAGTGCTGGAACCCCTTATTAGCAAATACAATCTTCAAAACCACTTAGATATCTCTGATTTCTTCTCATAGACCTTTGCTCTAATCTGGTCAATGAAGTTGCAATGGAAATCAAACCCCAAAACCCAAGCAAATCTCTTTCTAAATGGTACGGCCTCTATGGATGGTACGACTAGGTCTACAAATGCACGGCCAGCTTCAACAACCTCTACAACAGTAAAAACCAATCCAAAAACAATGTTCTTTTCCTTCAATCTCTCCTCAAACAACTACAAATCACTTCCTCTAAGAAATCTGCAATCTAAGCTCGAATATCTCCAAAATATGGTTTCCTGGATGCACAAATGAAGCCTCCTCTAACCCCTTCCTGATGCACTCTCTAATACATGAGGAAAGGTGAAATGCAAAGGTTTCCATCTCTGCAAATCGAAGATCAAACTCAAAGAGCCAAACTCAAACCCCAAGTGCTGGAGCAACACAATATTAGAGCAAAATCACATAAGCAAGCATAGAGAAAATGAACTTTCTTTTTTCCCTTATAACTCCCTCAAACCCAACGCCTAAGAAAGAGAGGGAATTATAATATTTTTATTTTTAAAACAACGCCTTATTTCCTCATGGGATGGGCGCTCCTCCCTAGGCACAACACTTTTTAACTTTAAGTTATAACTTAAGGTTATAACATTAAATTATAACATAACTTAAAGTGACCACCAAATGAATAAGTTAAATCTTTAATTTAACATATTAAATCGACATATCTCTAGAAGATTCGACTCCCGAATCTCGTGCCCAGGCCCTTGCACTACCCTGCTAAAAATGGAAACTGGGTCTGTCATGACTTACTATAAATAGTAAGTCCTCAACTGACTCCCTGAACACTACCATTAGCCTACAGGAATCATGTGATAGGCTAACCTTGATCTCCTAGAGTGATGATCTAAGTGGGGGACATTACACATAAACTCCTTCTCAGCTATCATCAACTATTCCAACTCCTTTGATATCTGTTGTTTCCCTTTAACTCTACAAAAGATATAACATTTAAGCCTCACACCCAAGATATTTCAAACTGTGTTGAAGCTCATTTGCAAACATTGAATGCATTTGCCAACATAGTATTTGCTAATGGAGGTTTCATCTCCAGAAGCCAAGATCAAACCCTATCTTGCAGAGGTTTTCATCTCAGTAAGTTCAGTCCAAACCCTCAAAGCTCTTCAAGCTCCAAGAAACAAGAGAAGAAAATAATAATTCCAAGCATAAACCAAATGAGAGCTCTTTACCTCCTTTTATGCTTTTCTCCAAGAAGGCGTTGCTTTTTTTAGGGGAATATTATATTTTTGAATTACTTTATTTCCCCCTTGGGATGTGTGCCCAACTCCTAAGTGACCCTTTTAATATTTATTTCCATAAAGTCACTTACTTCAATATTTCTAAAGGCCAAATTAAAATAATTAATTTAACTTTCAGACTTTAAAATGGAGGCCAAGATGATGTCAAAATTTGGAGTTCTATAGTTCGTCAGAAAGGGCTCGACAAGACGCTTCCGCTCCCAGTCTGAAAATCCTGAAATGGCATCATTTCTATATTTACTAAAAATAGCATATTTAGCACCGAACACCTCAACCATCACTAACAGAGCCAACTGTCACAACTGAACCCAAACCGACATCCCAAAATTGAGTAATGCATCCAAAGCATTGCCATCTCTAGTTCCCTAACCACATTAGTCAGTCTACGAGAACAAATAATAGACTAACTCCTCAACTGCCTAACTGGGCTAAAAAGGAGACATTACAGTCTGCACTTCCCGAAGATTGCTTGCCCTCAAGCAATCTGCACCTGCATGCCAAAGTTGAACTCCAGGATCCCAAATTAATCTGAAGAATGTCCAACCATCTCCACTGCATCTGTTAGATAGAGGTAAAACCATGCTCATCATCAATGTAGGTGGCTACTCCAATATAGAACAATCTGCTAGACATAGGAACCCCTAGGTCCCAACAACAAAATGGAAGTCTGCCATACACATCACCTGTTGACTTCCACTGCGCTACTCTGATATAATCTTCACCATGCAGAGAGTGGTGAAGCAACACATCAAAATCCAACTGAACTATCATGCCAAACCTATCACCACCTGGATCCCAACACATCAGAACCTCACATCCATCAATCATGAAGAGGTAATTAAATCTCGAAGTGTTTGAACCACCACATGCTCTTTCATCCTCTACAAAACTCCCATGGATGTGTTGACTATCCAACATAGGTACTAGAAGATATGAAACTGCTCCTCCCAAGTCAAGGAAATAATAAGATTCTCCTCCACCACCGCTGGAAAGGCTAAACAGGTCATCATGCCTACTAACACTGCAACCTCTCTGAAGCCATGTCTCTAATGGAAATTTTTGATACAAAGGAGTTGCAAACTTTGTCTGATACACATCAACACAATGGTAAACTAATCTCTAACCCTGCAAGTAATCCTCTAGATATATCTGAGTCAGACACCTACAATCTCTAGTTCCACCTTTTGTAGATGGCAACCCTTCATCCCACAATGGATGGTATAAATCCTGAGCCAATCCACACCTACGCATCATCAGGTCATCTGTGTGTGGACTTAAGGAGAAATGATGAGCACTCCTCACTATGCAGTCAAGATAAAAAGCACCTGCCTATGTCAATGGTTGACCATCATAGCCATGGGGAACACACTCCTCATCACTCGAATCAGATGATGGCTCATGTCTCTGATCTTGAATGGCTAATTGGGTAGATACTTTGCAAGTCCTCTCTGCATACCCAATAGCAAAGTCCTGATCTAAAAGCAACTGGAGGTATTATGATTTAATCCACTCTATGGCATGCTGGATAGTTCACAACTTAAATATAAAAGTGCCCACTGCTACCCCTATCTGCCTTTCCTCCAATTGTGTCATCTAAAAGAGGTCCTCCACAAACTTGTGGGTGCTGTCGATACGAGTTAAGGTTTGAACAACCTTACCCTCGGTAACCTTCAGCTGATCTCTCCATCTCTGTGGCTCAATAAGCTGTCAATCAAAATCAACTGCATGGGATGTAATTTCTGATTTGCTTCCATGAAAGGGAAACAAATCAAGATGCGAACCGATCTTCCCACTGAATGATGCCCTACATATCTCCCGTGAAAATGATGGAGTAGTGTGGTGTTCTATCACACAACCCTCTGGGGAATCCACCAACTCCTCACATGAGCTATCAATAACCTGCTCTGCATCACCTGTCATGGAACTATCCTCATAGACCCCTGATGCAACATCTGGTTCTCTGCTACTCTCAACCAAAGCACCCATCCCATCTATATCACCTGCACCTGCAACTATAAAGGGTGTAGCCACATCCACAAAGTACTCCTTACTACTATCTATGGGTGTATGCTCATCACCAGTAATTGTCATAGATATCAGAACTGTGACTGCTGGAGATGAAGACTGTGCTAAGCTCAACTCCACAGTAAGCTCATCGATCCGTAACTTTGACTCTTGAAGGGCTGATTAAGCACTCTTTAGCGAGTTCGTGGTGACCTCAAGCTCATAGGTGAGCTCATCAACCTCCTCTTCCTTCCCCTTTAGAGCATCAGAATAGATACCATTGAGCATGTGAAGATGATCTCTATCTGATAGCAATTGTAGGTAATTATTCTTCATTATTCCAACTGCATCTCTAAGTTCCTGAAACTCGGCAAGGGAAAGTCCACTATCAAGGTGCTCATCTATACCTAGAGTCCAACAACAGTGTTCCACCAACTACTGAACAACATCAAAGTGTTCTAAGGCTGAAGCAATCATGCCTTCGTTCACCTTCAGTTGCACTGCCAAATGATGAGACCCCTGTGACAAATCATCTCCACACAAATTTTTTGATTTGTAATCTGCACTATGATAAGATGTTGAATCATCATCACTCACCGATTGGTAAGCATCCTCATGTGTGATATCAACTTCACACACATCCTCATCAAGTGTACTATTGTTATGAACCTCTATGGATGGCTCAAATGACATGCTAGAGGCTGTTGATTTGCCAATATCAATGCATACCTCCCCTATCAAAATAGATGCACACACATTCGTCAAACAATCTTCGAAACCATCTCCATTAGGCCACTTTTCAGTTTTGTTCTCATCTTCTAAGGTATGATTTACAAAATCAAACTTGTTGTGACTTGAATCCACAACACCTATTACATCAATATCACCTGAAACTTGAGTGTCTACATTAGGTGTCTCCACACAACCATCATTTTCATGTGTAATGGTGGTAACCTCATGCTGATGCAAATAGATTAGACTACTGTCACACAAATCAGAACTGTTATGTCTTGTATTCTCCTTGCTTTCCTCATGTTTGACACTCATATCTTGTGTGCCAACATTAGAAGTCTCTTCTACAACATTTTCCTCATGTGCCATAACATTTAAATCATGACTACGCTCAAAAGAATGACTGCTGTCATAAAAATTAGAATTGTTGTCAGGGCTAATAACAAGCTCTTGAGCATTGAAAGTAACTTTAAGAGCTTCTGCCAAACCATCATCAAGTTGTGAGTCCTTTTTATCTGTGCATTGGTGGTTAGGCCCCCAAAATTCTTTGCAAGAGAAGCATAGACCTTGTCTTCTCATTTGGTTCTTGCTTATTATAGGAATCCTTGTAACCTGTAAACCACAAGCAATAGATTCCTCTTATGTCAAATGATTTTTAACTTTCTCAATTTTCTGCTTAACCAATGTCTTTGACAACTCATGTGCTACAGGTGAAACATGTTGTTCCTTTCTCTAAATACTTAGCAAGTTAGATAATAACAACTTGGATATGTCATCATCTTCATCTATAATCAGAGACAAGATAGTGTCCATTGTTTTTTTAACACTATCCGAATGATGCTTTCTGATTTTGTCAAAGAAACAATGAAACATGTTGAGAATTAAATCATTATGCTTAAGATCAAGTAAAAAGACATATGATCTGACCTCAACCATAATTTCTAACATCTTAGCAATCTTGTTAAAAGATAAGCTTCTGGTATCACCCAGCCCATGATCAATAAACAATAGTAACATCTCCCTCATTAAGTCATCCTTGTAGTGTGCTTTAGGAGATAAAATTCTCATGACTTCATTGATGCATGTGATAACCGCCAATCTTATATTCTTATCTAGGTGCCTCAACAACTCGGGCTTACACAACGAAGTCTTTGAAGGAACCAAAGCCACCCGCATTGACTCAAAAAGTGTCTGAGGGATTTTAGATAAATATTTCTTAGCTTCTTCCAAAGTGCTGAGAAGTCTCTCATTTGACCATGGCAAAAATTTCAGTTTCAATCCTACATCAAAAAGTCTTTCACAAAGATCATCCTTCATGAGAGATGCCATGATCTCCCATTCACTGATCAAAACCTTTCAACTGCCCAACTCTGAACACTTATGCAAGTGTTGATCACCCACATGCAAAGCTAAGAATCTGTCCAACACTTGAAGACCTACAAGAAAAGGGTAGCAACCCAAATAGGCTACATGTCTCATTTTTTAATTTGCATGTCTGAATCTGACCTCACAGGATGGCAAGATCTTCTACTCTGATACCACTGTAATGTGCCGCACTTGTTGGTTCTTTTTAAAATCTTTTAAGTGTTATTTTAAATTTAATTTTTTGTGTTCTTTCAAACTAGAGAGAAGATGCAGAAGGGGTTTTAGTTTTCTTGTAATGTGTGTTGCCGAAGTAGTACAATATTGAGTGTATATTTCAAACCCAGAAAAAGTATAATGAAAATGAACAAACTAACAACCCAGATCACCGAATCACCAAATATGAATTATCGTTACATACCCATGTCAAGATTTGCACTTTGATATTTATGTTGTAGCTGAACCAGCAATTGGGTATGGCTGAAATCACTTCAAATCTCCAATATACTGAAAGTATTCAACATACAAAGGAATACAATGCCTCAAGAAACCCTAGACGCCACAATATGAAGATTACAATAGTTGTTCAATATAGATATTAAGCTTCTATGACCCCCACAAATGCCCAGGCAATATGTACGTCCTGGCTGTAGTTCAAAACAATCACCAAGTAGCAGAAAACTCTCCACAAAGGCCATGGATATCATTGATTTTCATTGCAGCACCAAGGTGACCAAGCTAGAATAACATTTAGGCAAAGAAACCCACACCAAACTGCTCCAAGAGAAGGTACGGTTGGTTCATGGTAGTACGACCAGCAAGGAATGAAGTACTACTGCCATAAACTCCTTCTCAGCTACCATCAACTATTCCAACTCCTTTGATGTCTATTGTTTCCATTTAACTCTGCAAAAGATATAACATTTAAGCCTCACACCCAAGATATTCAAACTCTGTTGAAGCCCATTTGTAAACACTGAATGCAATTGCCAACATAGTATTTGCTAATGGAGATTTTCGTCTCTAGAAGCCAAGATCAAACCCTATCTTACAGAGGTTTTTGTCTTAGCAAGTTCAGTCCAAACCCTCAAAGCTCTTCAATCTCCAAGAAACAAGAGAAGAAAATAATAATTCCAAACATAATCCAAATGAGCGCTTTTTACCTCCTTTTATGCTTTTCTCCAAGAAGGCATTGCTTTTTTTAGGGGAATATTATATTTTTGAATTACTTTATTTCCCCCTTGGGATGGGCGCCCAACTCCTAAGTGAGCCTTTTATTAATTATTTCCATAAAGTCACTTACTTTAATATTTCTAAAGTCCAAATTAAAATAATTAATTTAACTTTCAGACTTTAAAACGGAGGCCAAGATGATGTCAAAATCTGGAGTTATATAGTTCGTCAGAAAGGGCTCGATGAGATGCTTCCGCTCCCGGTCTGAAAATCCCGAAATGGCACCGTTCCCGAATTTACTAAAAATAGCATATCCTGCACCGAACACCTCAACCATCACTAATAGAGCCAACTATCACAATTGAACCCAAACCGACATCCCACAACTAAGTAACACATCCAAAGCACTGCCATCTCTGGTTCCCTAACCACATTAGTCAGTCTACGGGAACAAATAATAGACTAACTCCTCAACTGCCTAATTGGGCTAAAAAGGGGACATTACAAGCCACTCTTGTAGCATGATCAGTCACCATATAATAACACACCATGTTGGCATCTTTCAAATTGCACCAATTGTGGATTCCAAGGTAACATTTGATATGATCTAGAGCTTCTCAGCTCTCCCCATTGTCAAATGAAGTTGGACCCCTATTCGTTTGAAGGATCTTCACATGGAAGTCATATTCTTTTTACAATGCTCTTTCAGCCTCTTCTATGTTGTTTGATCATCATGGTCAATTAATATTGATCTCACATAACACATGGTACCTCATGTTTAGCAAATGCACTAATATCCACAACAACCATTGATTGAAAACTACCACTAGATATTCATTGTGCCAACTAGGATTCATTCCTCACCAGATGACATGAGCCACTTATTCTTAGAAACTATAAGTAGCACATGCATGCAAAGGAGGCCATCATGGTTCTACTTGCCTATGACTAAACTCTCTAACCACTCAGGCATGATGCATCCCATCCATCAATCTAGTATTAGTTGAAGATCATTTGGCAAATGCTTTGATTCCTCTAACATATATCTCCCCTCTCTCCATTTATTTGTAAAATGTTCCCAAGTTCATTTGGTTGCAATTGCATAAGGTTGACGTGGTTGTACAAATAAGGGTTGTGCCCTCTTGTAAATATCTTGTCTTTGTATATAGAATCAACTTTTTGGCTTTATGAACTAAAGAGTCAATTGATCATGGTATTGTTGTGATGTTCACAACATGCCCCATTTTATTCCTTAGCAAAATGAGGACCCCTGCTGTGGCTTTTGCTTTTGTTTTGTTTGTGTGGGTCTCTTTGGTGGTAAAGGAAAAAGAGGGTGAAAATTGCAAACTTTGTTAAAACTAGAGAAAAAATGCATTTCAGTACCAGGGCAAAATATGGGTGAATTCCTTGTGAAAAATGAGCTAGGGTTGCTTTTTGAACCATATTAAAATCCCAAGTATTTTGCAAGTTATGAGTATTTTGGTAAAATGTACAAGGGAAGGGTTTGTTGTTGCATATACAATGCCCTTTGTATATCGGGTTGCATATACAAGGTCCTTTGTATACAAGTTCGCTTGTATACAAAGTCCTTTGTATATTGCTTTCCATATACAAAGTCATTTGTATATGCAAAGTCATTTTTATACATAGTCGCATGGGTCATCGGGTATGCATGTTGCATACAATGTCTTTTGTATATTGGGTCTCATTGTGCAAACTTCTTTGTATATCCTTTTACTTGTATTCATTTTGATAAAAGTTCTATGTATACATACAAGGTGGACCCAAAATAGTTAAAAGTTGAAATGGATAAATAGTTATGTCCGTTGCATGTACCTTATGTTTGTATGTTTGGCAGGGCAAAGCATACAGAACAAATATACAAAGGCTTTATACATTGCGTGGAATCCAAAAGTTATGAAACACGGTTAAGTCCTTGTATGTTTGCGGGCTTGTATGTTTCGGAACATACAAGTGAGATTACAAAAGGATACATACAAGCCACAGAGCCGAAAGAGTTTTAAAGTTGATTTAATTGATGTATGTTTCAAAGTTTGTAGACGCTATCGGATACATACAGTGCAAAATGTACATTACTCAACATACAACGAAATGTACATGGTGCGGAACTAAAAGTTTATCAAGGTTGGTTAAGTCCATGTATATTTCGGGCTTGTATACAAAGGTTACATACAACGCTACATACAAGCCGCGAACCCGAGAAATTTATTAAAGACAAAAAGTCCTTGTATGTTCTATGTTTGTATGTATGTTACGAGGACATGCAATGTGAGATACATGCAAGTAACGGAACCGAAAGGATTGTGAAACAGAGTTAAGTCCTTGTATATGTCCGCACCTTGTATGTATATGTTTCAAAGCATACATTGGGAGATACATACAATGCGGAATCAAAGAGAAAGTAAAATATGGTTAAACACTTGTATCATACTCGAATGTATATCTAAAGATACAAGCACAATATGCATCGGAGATACAAGGGGAGAGAGAAATATGGGCCCCACCGATTGCACATCAAGTTTGTATGTATAATTACAATGTATATGCTCGATATGCAAGCCGATATACAAGCACTGGATGCGAAAAGAAATTAAATTTGGAAAAGTCTTGGAATGTTTCTATGCTTGTATGTTTGCGATATACAAACCGGTATACAAGCGAAAGATGCAAAGTGACAAGATACAAGCTGAGATGAACAAAAGGATATACAAACCGAATAGATTTCATTGGCGTAAGTAGAGCGATCGACGGGAAATTTTGGACTCGCTCCGGCTATGGAGACTTATGCCGATGAAAAGAAGGAATGCATGCCGATAGAGAAGACATCGGCTAGAAAAGGGAGATCGGTGGGAAATTGTTAAGCCCACCCAACTTAGAGAGTTATGCCGATAGAGATATATAGAACACAAGCAGAGCGCGATACAAATAAGAGGGTATATGCAGATTTGAACTGACTGTAAAAGGGAAGTTTTAAGGCTCCAGTAATTGCTGCAACTAGTGCTCATCTAACATTCTGACCAGGTAATAAATTGACGAAGCAACTTGATGTATTTTTAATCCTTTTTCTTTGTCTGTTGGCAGGTTTGCAGATGTATAGGAGGTGAAACTTAATGGCGATGACATCACAGAAGAGGAGATCAAATTGCAAAGAGGCGCAAGAAGTCAAGGCCTTCAATGAGAAGACAAAATGCAGATGGGGAAACATTATTAAAATAGACAACAGAGGATATTTTGAGCTGTTAGGGTTTTCAAAGGGGCATCTTACGCTCAGGATGAGTATGCTGATTAGAGATATTTTTGGGTGGGATTTTTCCACCGTTGATGCTGCAACTTGAGTTTGAACCGTTGATTAACTAGGGTTTTGGGGCTGTATTGGGGACAATCAAAGCTATATATTAAACCCCTTTACATTGTAATAAGGTTACACAGGGATTTGTAAGAGTAGAGGAATTTGTAGAACAGTGCTGGAACTTGTAATTTATCTCAGCATTTAGAATAGAGGGACCTTTTAATTTAGAAGTAGAAGGAGGTCGCCTATGTCTGCAATAAGGAATGCATGGAACATCTAGCTTCCTTACTATATCTGTAAAGTGTTGTAAGTTTTTGTAATTTGATTAATGAAGCTAAGAGTCATTCATACATTGTAAACCATATATGACTGTGTGTTTTGAATACAAATGAATTTGGAATTTTGCATCTATTTTTTGAGTGTCTTCTGGCTCTTCTTTGTATTTGAAATAAATATCTCTTAAAGCTTGCAATCTTGAATGTGTGTTTGTGAAAATACTCAGGGCTTACATTCAAAGATTTAATCTATGGATTTAATCAATTTGTTGTACTTCTTACAAGGTGTATAATAGAACATTTAGATCCTATAGTAGAATGGAGTTTAGTTTAGATTTCTCTAACTTTTCCCAAACCATTTGAAATACTTAGCTTAAACACAGAAATTTAAAGGAGATTTTCTGATATTTGAAAGAAACATGAATAACTAAGTTGATATTTGACAATTTTCATAATATTTGAAAAGGAAAAGCTTGATATAATATAAATCATATAAAGCTTTGGAATACAGTAGCAAGTCTATGCAAAAGGATGAATAAAATGCTGATATTTATGATATTTTGCATAGTTTGAGTCCAGTAAATCATCAAGAAACCCCAAATCACGCAAGGCCCCTTGCATATTGCAGCTTCACATCAACCTACTGAATTGTCTCAACAGGTCAAGACCTGACCATATAGAAACTTGGGATTAAGCAAATCTTAATTGATTTCTTCATATCTTTCAAGACAGTTAGGTTCATTTTAACTTTTGTTATGAATGTGTAAAAACAATCATCAACAGGTATGTTAGCTGGTAGGAATATAATTATGTTTTAGCATTTTGAACTTCCTATTGCTCATCTTAGATAGTGCTCCCTAGTTCAATACTATGAATATGTGTATGGTCTACTTATGCCCCTCAAACTAAAGTGGATCATTTGTTTACATTGAATACCTACTAACCATAAATGTCAGTTAATGTCATTATGTTACAAGTATATTTGTGTAATGTACGCTAAGTCAGCCCCACCATAGGTACGTGTGTGTTTGTAGTTAAGAGTTGTTTGTGTGTTGTAAAGAAAGTTAGTAGGTCACCCTTCTTTGGCACTCCTTTGCCCACCCTTTTTATTTGTTTCTCTAACCCTATCCTCCTCCTAACCCTATCCACAACCTAACCCTTATCTTCCTTCTATCCCTTTCCCTTTACCAATTAGAAATAGTATAAGTTATACACTATAGTAGTTTCATATTTTGTATTGTCTATAGCAGTTGTGTGTGAGTTTAGTTAGTCTGGTTTTAGGCATATAATAAAAGAGTAAACCAACCTTTTATGGAGGCTCTCATGCAATTATCTAAAAGAAACTATTGATGTGTAGGTTTTATGTCTATTGGATCTTTTTAGGTACCAAGAAATTAGCAAGCATGTGAATTCACATTTGCATTGTTTATGGTTGTGGCATAAGGCTTAAACATCTGGATGGCTCACTATCAAGCACGTCTATGAGCATGAGGGCCCCTTCTCACCCCCTTCCCATGAGAGCTTTTCCCCCAACATATGCGATTGAAAATCCACCTCCAACAATTAACTTTCTAACACGCTTGATGATGTAAAATCCCAACTAGATCTCAAGCGAGAGAAAGATTCCTAAATGGTTTCATACCTAAAGAGCTTCCTCCTCGTAGAAGAAATCCTGAATGACTACCTCCTCTAGATCCGACACCTCTAGTTCTAGTATTTCCTCTATAGCCACCCATGGCATTTTTTCACAAGGAATGAATCTCTTGTCTCTTGGGATAATGGTGACCCTCTCAAACTTGTCAATGGAGATGAGCTATTGCGTATTTCTATTAAGGCCCTTCCATTGTTCAATAGGGAAGCATTCATCGTTGTAGAAGAGCATATTAAGGATCTTGTTGACATGTGCTCATTGCACCATGTCACCAATGAAAATATTGTTCTTGGCCCTTTTGTTGCCTCTTTCAAATGTAGGGTTGTAGATTGGTTATATACCCTCAAACCCAAGAGCATTTGAAATTGGATGGCCTCAAAAGACTTTTCTATGAACCTTTCAAGGAAAGGAGAGATTCTATTTCATTATTAGAGAAAATATCTCTCATAAAGATAGCCCTACTAAGTTCCTCTTTGACTTCAATTTACATTTCCAGAGGACTTGGGAAAGGATTCCTCTAGGAATTTGGTCAATTACAGGCACATTTTTTATACATTACCTTAGGGTTATCAACCCATATTTCACTCTGATGATACGAGCCTTAGGGGCCACCAAAATCACTTGTTCTTTTGATCTAGCCCTCCAAGCTAAGAATAGCTTGAACTTGGCCAAAAAGATTACTCCAAGACTCACTACATTTATTTTCCCATCTATATCACCACTCCATTTCCTCTTTAGCCACTTGTTTTATACCCACTTCCTCTACCCCTCCCAAGGAAACACCTTCATCTTCTAGTCCTAAAAGTGAAAAATTCAATAAAGTTCTATTGGAGATGATGTAGATATCTCTAACAATTTGAATGCCATGTGTTGGTGATTTTAGGATGATACCACCAACTTAGTATTCTTAGTCAATTCTAAGAACACTATTAAAGATCATACCAATTACCTTTGGGTATATGTTAGGCACTTGGGATTGTAGTGACAAGATTTTACGATAAAAAAGATAATGAACAAGGCCAATGATGAGAGAAGGCTCCTCTCTCCTACTCTTTGAGCTCTGCAAGGTTCAATAGGGTTTCCCTTAAAATCCGATGGGTATTATGCTAAATCTGGCTCAAGACTCTTAATATGAATAAACTATGACAAATGTTTATCAATCTTGATCAATTCTTTTGAAACTATTTACTAATAGACTAGGCCTTTGAGACACAAAAATAAATCTAGTTTGTATGTCACTAACCCACATTGTGTTAGTCATTAGAAAGATAATAAGGGGATATTTATAATGTATAAAAGGCACATTCATGGGTTTATGAGCAAAAGAACAAGAATTCAAAGTAAAGTGTAACAATCTTATGTACCATTATGTGTAATGTGAATGAATAAATAAAATAAGTTAAACTTCATGTAGATTTTAATTTTAAAATTCAAATATGTGATTAGAAAATTGTAGATCAATATCTATTCCTATACATGGAGTCAAAATCAAGCAATCGAAACAAGACAATTCAAATACACTGTAAATTATGAATAGTTTAATATATCGGGCCTTGTCTTGCAAGACTTAAACCATCAAATGCCATTCCATATTCTATAGAACAAATCATTCTTAGTGATCCCTTATTTGTATTGAATACTCCATGTACTGTGTGAAAGTTTTATCATACATTTAAGTAAATGCATACTAATCAGCATCAATATCATATACAACAAACATGTATCTAGAAATATAAAAATTTGTGAATAAAACAACAAAACAATGGAGACAATTTGAACACATAAATAGAATAAAGTCTTGTATTGATTTTTAGAAGAAGGAATACACAAAAAGTATTACAATATCTTTATTAAATAAAAGCTCTACACAATGCTCAATTGGAATCTCAAAATGGGCTATTACACTCTTTTGATATACAAAATTTATAACCCTTTCTACAATGACAATAACTTCTATTTATAGCTAAATGACAAGTCTCATCTCACTTCAATGATTGGAATTTTCAATTTAGTATTACATTTTGTTATAAAAAGTGGTTAGCCCTTTTATAAGTTCCACCTAGGTCCAAATTCTTTGAAGGGTAGGAGTTGTAAATTAGTCTAAGAACTATTGCTAAAGATACTAGAAGTGCCATGGATGATAATTCCTATAGGATTTTCACTTACCCCTATATTTATCCTTACATTGTTGATGAAGGAAGGAAAGTATCAGGAAGACACTTATGCAAAACCTTGCAATCACAACAAATATGTGTTAGTGTAAATAAGGTCATATTATATCTAGTTAGGATATCACCTTTCTAAGATTGACCTATTCACACTTAGCTTAAGTTTACATAGGATTTTTTAGGAGTTTGTCTCAACTCATATGGTTGAGACATGAGTCCACATGCTTTTGAGATACCTCTTACATGTTTTCTTTCCACTTGCATGAGCACTTGTTGTTTAGCTCACAAGTGTTGCATCTTTGGAGGGGTAGTCAATTGTTAACTCCTACCTTCATGCCTCCTCTCTCATGCCCATTTATACAAGGAATATTTGTATATTGTACTTAGCTTTTGAATGCTTGTTATAGTCGACAGGAAGCTAGTTCCTTCACTGACATAGTGGCATCAAGATGATTTACAAATTTTGCTATTTTGATTGTTTTTTAGGCCTTAGAAATTAATTGTAATGTGTAATTTGTTATGAGGCATAACTTTCACCCCAATTATTGAAAATTCGCAAACTTTTTTTGAAAGTGATTAGAATTTCACAAGGAATTCACTAGTGCAAGTCAAATTAAGTTTTGGTAATCCTTATTTCAAAAATTTGTAAAAATCTCCATGTGTTATAAATGGGTGATTTGGCTTCCAAACTTGCACTTATTGTAATTTTTTTCCTTGGATATTTTTCGGGGGGGGGGGCGGAGGTATGTTATAGCACTCAACTTATAAAGTTCCACTTTATGTATCATTCTTTGGGGGGATTATTCAGGAATTTTGTAATCAATAACTTAGCTAAGGGGATAATTTATCTAAGTCAATAAAAATGGGGATAACAAATCATCCATCTGTCATTACTCTTAAAAAAGGAAACTACAAGTCTTGGCATGATGGCATCCTAAAGCACTGTTGATGGATCCATGTCTTGCCACATTTATATGTCCTTATTCCTAAACCAAGTACATATTAACAAAAAACTATATGGGGAAATAAAAATGATCATGTCTTAGGATTAATTGGTTAAAGTGTTGGGAACCACACATCGTAGCTTCTATCACACATTAAGTACCCTTGCACTCTCTGAACCACACTTTGGAAAATGTATGGAGATCCCAATGAACTTCCATTTCTAGATGATCCCGTTATGAACTTACTTCTTCCCCTTGATGATGTTGTTGATCCTTTCTATGATGATGATACTGAAGAGGAACTTGCTTATTTGGAAAGTCTTGAATGTGTTGATGATGCAGAGACGTATCCTCTTGCTTCTCCTCTATCTCCACCATCACTTGATGCTACATCTAAATCTAGAGTTGACTCATGTATGGCTTCCAGTGATTATATGCACCACGACATTGTTATTGGTGTTCCAGATCTGCCATAGTGGGATGCATATCTACTAGACATATCATCTTTGTTTGTTGTCTCACATCGTATATTTGGGAGACACCATTGAGGATATTTGTCTTCTATTTGATGACAACTTTGTTGAAGTTGCATCACCATTATCTTCTTCAGATATACTTATTATTTCCTTTCCTACATTAGTTTCTATATTGACAAATTCTATAGATATTCACGAGTCCACATATTTGACTCAGTCATCATTGATTTTTACATCCTCTACAATAGTATCAGATTCTTCTTGGTTTAGTTATCACCGTACATCCATGCTCCTTGTTCTTGAATCTTTTATGATACCTGATTCATCCTATCAAAATTTATCACATAATAGCATTGGCTTGGAGATACTTGGGCATCCTTCGAAGACATCATTGGCATCATATCATTCTTTGGATTATGTGCACAATTCAAAGACTTTCATTCTTCTTCCTGCATGTTCCTAACTGGAATGGGAATATCATTTGGACACTTCTATGGTTCTTTTTCTTTCCAAGGGGACAAATGTGGTTCAACATTCGTGGATCATCTTCAACATCCAGTGTTGAGCTTTTACAAACACTACAGGAGGTATTTTGAGGGGAGGCTATATCATTTCTCTTCTCATATCAGTTTTGGGAGGAAGCATCTCTTCGCATGGAGTTCATTCCTTCATATTTTCTAGGGGGTATCACATAGACCTTCTCAAAATTTCTCTCTTATGGGGGGAAAATATATTGTACATTAAAGTCTTATAAGTATTCCTTGGGGGGTCATGATGAGTCCTCCTATATTCTCCTTCACTTTTACTTTTTTTTTGTATCATTTCTCTTTTGGAAACAGGTTTTTCCCACTTGATTTTCTCCTTTACTCCACTTTTTAGAAATTCATTTGTACATGGGTACCTAACATGGCCTAGTAGCTGGGACCCATCACCTTTGTATCTCTTCTCCCAAAGTTGTACTTAAGGGGGTGCTCTAGTGTAAATAAGGTCATATTATATCTAGTTAGGATATTACCTTTCTAAGATTGACCTATTCACACTTAGATTAAGTTTACTTTGGCTTTTTTAGGAGTTTGTCTCAACTCATATGGTTGAGACATGTGTCCACATGCTTTTGACACACCTCTTACATGTTTGTCTGCCACTTGCATAAGCACTTGTCATTTAGATCACAAGTGTCGCATCTTTGGAGGGGTAGTTAGTCGTTGACTCCTACCTTCCTACCTCCTCTCTCATGCCTATTTATACAAGGTATATTTGTATATTTTACTTAGCTTTTGAATATATGTTATTGTCTTATTTTATGTAATTTAGCTTTGTGGAAGTGATTCTAGTTCTTGTTGGTTGATCTTGGCTACTCCAACAATATGAAGTTATTCCTAGAGTTCGAAAGGGCATTTTTCAACATGAGGGAGGAGAGGGTTAAAATGGTCATCTACTTCCACACATTTAGACTGAAACCCCCCTAAAACATATCTCCCTATCTAACTTGACCAATCATATGATACATGGGAACCCCTTTTTTGATGGCATGGGATGGCAATTCAAGACTTCACAAACCTAGGTGCTAGCCAAGGCTTTATCCTCTCTAAGTTAATAACTAGGTATGGCTAGACACTTGAACCCATATTGGATTATCCATGAAATATCTTTCATAAGACCTCTAAATGAAGGCTTTAAACTAACAGGGTTGTAGAAAACATAATACTTCTGTGTTGTTTCCAAATCTCTTCTTCTAATAACATACCTTGGACTACTCATTTTGTAAAAGAGCACTTGTGAGAGATGAGTTAGCCCCTTTCTTCTTATTAACTTGGAAATTCTCTTAATAGGAGAACAAATTGCATTAGGATCTACTTAATCTTTTGTAACAATCCTAAAAATTTCTACATGTATTATCCCAATCATCCTACCACATGGTACTCACTAAATTTTTGTCCTTTCAAGTGTTCAACCTTATCTCATGTAGATGTCTTGTTATGTCACTATATCACATGTAACATGCCTTCTCATAACACCCAAAATTACACATAGGATTTACTAGAAAAGTAAATAAACATCGTAAACATAAGAAATTTTTCTCTCTTTTAAAAAAAAAAATACATATAACATTTGCATAATCATAAGCAAAAGCATATCATTTCAGAATATTTCATTCTTGAAATTACAACTTATTCAAAGTTAGAATCATAATGAAATCTTTCACTTTTCATTTACAAATATTCTGCTCTTGGTAATATAAATAATTTTACATCAATGCATAAAGAATATTGCATCTAGAATCTTGACATCTGTAACTCAAGTCTCAACTTGTCTTCTACTTGGGAGGGAGAGCAACACCCAAGTGCTTTACCTCCAACCATAGATCTGTGGTCCCCCACACACCTTCCTTCATGGAAGTGGCCCTACCCTTCATGAAGAGTATAGAAAGAAGAAACTGACAGGTTTTTGCCATCTGAGTTCTAGTGTTGTGTCCTACATAATTCAATCAACCATACAACTCTAGACTCTTCTAGCTAAGTATGATCATTTTGATTGGTCACACCATCTGGACACTGTGAACCAACTAATGCATGTAGAGATGGATGTATTACTTTGGCCAAAGATTCAATATAAATAGATGTTCGCAATGAACGTAGTCGTGAGTTCACACACCTCTAACTCGACTTGGAAACTATCTCATCCTATAGTGAATTTAGTTTGACTAATACTAGTCATAGAGTGACTTGACTAAGTTTCACTCCTAGTCCACCTGACTTAGAATTTATTCCTGAATTCTAGAATATAATACCAAAAATGGGTTTTAAAATGAGAGCTTAGTCTTTCGAGAAAGCCCCTCGTTGCAGTCTTGCACATTGGATCTATGACTTCTTGTCACTCTACCCTTTGTTTCAACAATTTTATATTTTTGGGTTTGATGTCTAATATCAATGTTAGCATATAACTTTGTCAAAAAATTTCTTAACTCCTCTTTGGTATTTGTCTTGATCTAAGGATTCTCAACTAATCCTTGTCAACTATAAACATGTTAGTTTTAATCAATGACCTAACCATAAGGAGAATCTTATGTTTACTAAACATATCTGGGTTATTCTTTAGAGATTTATCTTCTCTAACCCATCATATAGAATAACATTAAATGTCTTGTTATTTGTAGGTAAAAGAATATCATATCATACTATGATAATAACCTTTAGTCTTATTTAGACTATATAAGTTTTAATGAACTTATTTTTCTCACATAAAATAAGTAGCACGGATTCCCATCTTCTTATAGTAAAACTATAACTAAATTACATAGCATTGACATCATTAATACAATTTGATATCAACGACATAAGAAGAGTCTAAAGAGAATAATATGATAGGTTTCGAATTGATAGTCCCCCTTCCATTCACTACTCTAGATATAAAAAGATTCAATACACGTACACTTCATCCTCATGCAAGATATAATCATATCCTTTCTATGAGCATATATATTACTAGGGTCGTACCTTGATGATCCAATAACGACTAATATTATACCAAACAATCATGAATGAAATAAAAGATACATAGGGCTCATCCGGTGACTCGGTTGAGTCACAATAGATACAAGCATCTCAGTTATAATCACAAAAGAAAGACAACATCGGTATCTTGCCTACCAATGACATGCACTACTTCGGCTTGCTAAAGTCTATACTCTTCAGTGTGAAGAAGTATATAACTCTTTGGCCTGAATGATTAAAAAATACATCTTATCAGCCTAAATAAAAGTATAGCTACATGTCCATTACATATATACAATCGGTTATATATTAATATATAGAGAACACTTAGTAACGTGTTGAAGCTTCCCTTACATGGTTTATCTTCAACAGAAATAAGATATGAATTTAGCCTTATGTATACACATAAATAAAGGTAAGGCATCAGTCTTGTATATAACAATCTTTGCCTTATATATAAAGAGTATCGGCCTTATTTTCTCAGCCTTAAAAGACACAAATTATAAATAAAAACATACACTATGCATATATTATAGCAAAGCAAATTATGACTCTGTACCGATGCAAAGCATTGACTGTTGATATAAAATCGGACATTCATCATCATAAACAAATCAAAACTTATTTGATAAACTAGCATTCACGAGATGAACTTGTTTGTTATTGCTCCCAAGCTCCTTTCTTTCGTGCTCGAATTACTCTATTTCATTGTTCAAGAACACTCCCTATTCTCTTTGAATGGTTTTTCCCTCCTTTCTCTCTGCTCTATCAGTAATCTTCATAGCTCAAAAGCTATGGAACCATTCCTGGTCTCAACACAATGAGCTTATAAAACCCCATAAACTGCCACTCCCTCAACCTGCAGAGTCTATGGCAGTTTACTTGCCTACTTTCATGCTTGCTCGCATGCAGACATAGTGGACAAGTGGGTCATACTAATAACTCTCATACTCCTCCTAAATCCATATGTAACATGGAGGATGGAGTTGAGGCTCACATAAAAACATGATGGTTTTATATTATTTGCCATCATCCATGTTACTAAAAGGAACTTCTTTGATAAAAACAAAAACAAAATGGGTTTTAACCAATAAATCATATCATTAGCCATATATACGTCAACATAATTTTGTTAAATGAATGAAAACATATGTCATTTTTAATACAAAGCAAGACATGAGAATGGGGTCGAGAATCTCCCCCTCTCAAATTGTTGACGACGAAAAAAATAGATTATCACAATGAAATCCTAGTCGGGATTTACTTAAAAAGGAAATAGTTTTCTTACTACTAATATAAACTATATTCATATCTCATAAGTAGGATAATGATGTAATCGACCATAATCTACTATCAGTCACAACTATCCAAACATGTTTTTTTTTACAAAACCTATGCATAAAAGAAACTGTCGACTAATCGACGTCTATCAAGTCAAAACCAAACTTAGATTAGTTAGGTCAATGCGACTTACCAATCTCACTATTGGTTCATTAGGTTTAGAAGGCACATAACTTAGGTGGCAATAACCTGTCCTTTCTAATATCTATCCACTTCTCTCAGATGATGCTCTCCCTCCCTTTCTCAGAGGTCAGTAATCTATTCCCTGGTTACAACTCACAGTCACCAAATTGGGATTAGTGTATCATTAGTAAATCCTTAAACATCATAGATAGATAATCTTAGTAACATATAATTACATTTTAAATTCTATGCATTTAATCTTAACTCATGAAATTATTGATTTTTCCTGACATTTGTCTAAACATCAAACCCTTCATCCATGCAAATTTATCCACTAATTACATGAAAGTAAAGAGTAAAGTATAGTCAAAATTTGGGGGTGTGACATCACATATTGCATTTTCTACCTTGGTTGCTAAAAAAGGACCTCTAAAAGGTAATCATATGATACCATCCTCAAATGTGTAGTTATGTCAAGACTTGTATTGTTTCACCAATTTCAGTATGTCATAGGGCTCCAAAAGAATTAAAGAATACAAGACAAGATAATGAATCCCTTTGACAAATAAAAAATAAAGAATTCAACCATTATTCAATAACTATTCTAAAATTTCCTGATTCAGCTCTCTCATTCCTCATTAGTAGTCCAATTGGTAATGATAATAGTCTCTACCTTATTTATGCTTGTGTCATACCTAGCATCTAACATTACTTTGGTGCCTTTGATAAAGTTATTTACTTTTACCTCCAAGGCAATAATCTTATCCACTTAAAGGCTAAGCAGGATGGAATCTACTTCTTCAATGGCAAGGAGACTATTGATAAATATATAGGAATCACACCTTTAAAATCCTCTTTCCAACACCATAGGACTCTTTTTGCTCCACTAGCATCTTCAACATTTGGAATGCCAGAGTCCACAAGGCCTTTAAACCCTTGGATATTCTCATTGATGTCCAATTTTAGTTTATCCATGAAGGCAATAATTGGTTACAACAATTTTCAAGCCTCATGGATCTCTTCTATTGATAGAGGACATTCTTTGGAGTATCTTGCATTCTAATAGATATCGCTCATAGTGAACACCCTAGGTATCCATTTATGATTTACTTCATTTAGTTTAGGAACAAGGCTTTGCATTTTGTTTTATGTAGCAATTATATTCTCACAACTTTCCCAAAGTTCATTGGCCACTCTTATTAAATTTTGGACTCTAGCCTTGAAAATACCATTTACCAAATTCTCTACAATTTTCTTGACCTTTGCACCTTTTTCTTCAATTAATGCCTTATACCTACTTACTTCACTTTGCAATAATTGGCTATCTTGAGGAACAATAGGAGAAGGGATTGGGATTTTCTTTGTAGGATTTTCAATTTCTCCTTAAGCCCATTCACTGTTGATTCTTCATTTGAGAGTTTTTGTTTAAGCATTATTATTTCAACATAGGCCTTCCCATTCTCTTTATATAGCATTTTGGAAATACCTTGATTGAATTATGTTGTATGCATAGCCAAAGATGCAACTTGAGGGGTAGACACTTCTCCTACTCTCTTCATCATACTCTTACCTCTCAAATCAAGAGGAAGATAGTCAACACTTAGTTTATCCTTTGTAGGGGAAATTACCCAAATAGCTGAGGCTTCATTTTGTGGGTCAAATGTTGACCCTTCAAGAAATTTACTAGCCTCTTTTGGGATACCAAATATTCCATCATTAGTTCTTTTTATGGTGTCCAACACCATGGTATCAAATATCCTCCATCTTAGTGTTGCAAGTATGTGCTAATCGGTGTTGTCATTGATGTCAACAAGCTTGTGTTGTCATTGGTGTCAACTGTGTCCATTGATGAGGTTGTTGTTGTTTGATTGAGTTGTGATTTAGTTTCTTTGTAGAGTTACTGAAGATGTTGAGAATATGCTTCTGTTGTTGAGTTTTCAATTTCTTTTGAGAAAATTTGATTAATAAAGGAAACAATATGTTGAAGATGTGTTCTCGCTTAATAGAGTTATGATTGAGATTTGGTTCACATTTCTTCCTTATTGAAGATCCACTTTTGTGGTTTGATGTTGTTTAGAGGTGTTACAAGATGTTATATTCCAAATTTTATGCTCCGGTTTGATGTGCAGAGTAAGTTATATTCACCAGTGTGCAGATAGTGTTTATGAGTTGTGCAAAAGTGTCTGGGAGAAACTATTTTGCTCTGCATTTCCCTACAGATTTGTTTCTAATGTTGCAGTTCTGGATTTGTGCCTATAAGGTCTATATCTTTCTTCAATTCAAGTGGTTTGTGGTTTGGTGCTTAGCAAGTTCATTTATTGAGTTGCAGTTGTTGACAGAGTATGATAAAGCTGGTTAAGTCCTCTAGTGTGTACTTTCTTCAGGTGGAAGATGTTGCAAAGGAATTTGTTGATTTTTCAGGTGCTTGTGGATGTTTCTAGATCATGTTCTAGCTTGGTGCTTGGTTCATATGTCATCTTTTGGTCTTGAGGAAGCGTGCACTTAAAATTTCATAGTGTTAACACAAGTTTGGCTGACTTGGTTGTTGACACTATTTGCGGTTGTGCTTCTTTGATTGTGGAAGCGTGGAATAATGTGTAAGAGTGGTTTTAGGTCTGTGCTAAGGTGTGGTGTGGTCCACAATCATTCCTTTCCATGCATTTGTTAGATGCAATTATATCAGTTCAACCCTGGCAATGAGCCTTCTCTTCTATCTCTTTCTTCTCGACAACAAGTCCTTTGGTAGTGAGCATTTATTTCTAGACAGTGAGTCCTTTGGGTAGTGAGCCTTTTGTAATTTGGTGTTGTTAATACTTTATATTGTGAGCTAATCCTCATCGTGGTTTTTCCCTTCTTAGGTTTTCCACATAAAAATCTGGTGTTGTCTTGTGTGTGGTTTTGATATGATTCAGTTTCTGTTATTTGCTTTTCATGCTTAATCATCATAACAAGTTTAAAGGTTAATGTGGATCTGAATGTTTGACAATGTTTAAAGTTTTTGATACAACTGATTCACCCCCCTCTTAGTTGTCTTGTGCATTCAACAATTGGTATTAGAGAAAGGTTCCTTGGAAGGGAGCTTAACATCTTGAGGTAGATCTGGGATGGCACACAAGAAGGATGTTCCCCTATTTGATGAATCTGACTTTACACTATGGAAGATTAGGATGGAAGCTTTTCTAATTTCTCTTGGTTATGAAATTTGGAAATCTGTTGAGTCTAATTACATTGTACCTGAGAACGGTCCAAGCATTGTTGATGAGATCAAAGCTCATGAAATTGATGGTAAGGCAAAACATGCTCTTTTAAGTTGTCTTACTAATTTTGAATTGGTGAAAGTTGTGCATTTGAAAACTGCTTATGAGATTTGGAAAAAGTTGAAAAGTATTTATGAAGGAGATGATAAGGTCAAACAAGCTAAAATGTAGAATTTGAAGCTCATGTTTGAGACCATGTGAATGTCTAAAGATGAGCACATTACAAGCTACTTGCAGAAAGTGGATGAAGTTGTCAATGGCATCAAAGAACTTGGTGGAAGTATAGATGATAAAGAAGTGATATTGGAAGTACTTAGAACTCTTCCTAAAGCTTATAGTCATAAGGTTTTTACTATCGAAGAATTACAAAATTTGAATCAGTTTACCAAATATCAGTTGCTTGGCACCCTAACTACTTTTGAAATAAGAGAGTTTGGTACAACTAGTGCAACTACAAAGGATGAGACTGCTTTCAAGGCTGGCAAATCAGAGAAGACTGTGGAATTAGATCTGGAAGACTTTAATGAAGTGGAAGCTAACTTTGTGAGAAGGATGAAAAAGGGTATTGGAAAGTTCAGTGGTAAATTGCCTTTTAAATGTTTTAGTTGTGGAAAAATAGGTCATTATGCTTCAAGATGTCTAGATAAATCTCTGAGAATTAAGAATAGGGAAAACAAAGGTAAGATGGTTAAGAAAAGTTACTATGTTAGAGAAGATGCAAGTATATCTGATGATGAATCTAATTTTGAGGATGATAATGATAATGAATGCTTATTCATAGCCCTAAGAGATGATACTTTTTCTCCAACTTTGGAAGTTGTGTGAAGGAAAAGGGTCTGGAAGCAAGCACTAACCCTAAAGGCACTATAATGTCTGCTTTTCATGCTGGAAAAGAAAAAGATGACTGGGTCATTGACAGTGGATGCTCAAATCATATGACAGGTGATAAGAGTAAGTTTGTTAAACTTGAAAAATATGATGGTGGACTAGCTAGGTTTGGTGATGATGTAGCTGCTAAGATTTGTGGAAAAGGTTTAGTCTGTTTTGATGGAAAGCATAAAACGGATGATGTTCTCTATGTTAAAGGTTTAAAGCATAATCTTTTGAGGATGGATGTGTAGCAAAGGATACAATCTTATGTTTTAGGATGATGGCTATGAGATCATAAAAAGCTCTGGAAAAGTGATTGTTGTTGGAAAGAGGACCGGTGGAAATGTTTATCATCTCAAAGGTGGTGATAGTTATTACTTTATGACTTAGATCAGTGAGAGTTGGATATGGCATAAGAGATTGTGTCACATCAATTTTGATAGCCTGGTAAGGATAAGTTTAGTTCAAGTTGTGAGAGATTTGCCAAAGATTACAAAACCTATCAATGTTGTCTGTAAGGAATGTCAATTTGGAAAGAAAACAAGAAGAAGCTTCAAAGTCAAGGACCAGCCATCTAGGAGATTGTTGGAATTGGTACATATAGATCTTTGTGGTCCTACCAGAGTAAGGAGTTTTCAAAGAGATAGGTATTTCATGTAATTTATTGATGATTGTTCTAGAATGACATGGGTCAGTTTTCTTAAGGAAAAATTAGAAGCCCTAGATAAGTTTAAAGTCTTTAAAGCAATGGTTGCAAATGAAATGGATATGATGATCAAATGTTTGAGGTCTAATAGAGGTGGAGAATTTACTTCTAATGAGTTTAACATGTTTTGTGAAAATCATGCGATTAAGAGGGATTTATCTGCCCCTGGGACACCTCAAAAAATGGATTGGTTGAAAGGAAGAACAAGACTATTCAAGAAGCTGCAAGGACAATGATAAAAGAAGGAAACCTACTAGAAGTCTATTGGAGAGAAGCAATTTAGACTGTTGTCTACATACAGAATAGAGTACAAGTAAGAGAAAATGACACAAAGACTCCCTATGAGCTATGGTATGGAATGATTCCTACTGTCAAATATTTCAAAGTTTTTGGAAGCAAATATTATATCAAAAGAGATGAAGGACTACGAAAGTTTGATGCAAGGCTAGATAGGTACTTATTACTGCAAGGATTCAATAAAGGCTCCGTATATAGCAATTTGTACATCAAAGTGAATGAAGATCAAATTCTGATTGTGGAAGTGTATGTAGATGATATAATCTTTGGAGGAAATGAAGGTATGTGTAAAAGTTTTGTAGATGAGATGCAAAAAGAATTTGAAATGTCAATGTGTGGAGAAATGAACTTCTTCCTTGGGTTACAGATCAATCAGATAGATAAGGGTATTTTCATTTCTCAGTCAAAGTATGTAAAAGAGTTGTTAAAGAAGTTTGGAATGGAAGACTCTAAACCAGTTTGTACTCCTATAGTTAATGGTTGTAAGTTGAGCAAGAATGATGAATCTCCTAAGGTTGATCAGAGCAAGTATAGATCAATGATTGGAGGATTACTGTATCTGACTGCTACTAGACTAGATATTATGCATGCAGTATGTCTTGTGGCTAGATTTCAAGAAGATCCTAGAGAGTCACATGTTATGGCAGTGAAGAGGATATTTAGATATTTAAAGGGCACTTTGGATCATGGCTTGTGGTATCCAAAAGATACTAACTTTACTCTAAATGCTTATATAGATGCAAATTGGGCTGGTTGTGTAGATGATAGGAAAAGTACAAGTGGTGGTGCATTCTTTATTAGATGCAGATTGGTGTCTTGGCTAAGTAAGAAACAAGATTTAGTGTCTTTATCTACTACAGAGGTAGAGTATATTGCTGCAACATCATGTTGCACATAGGTGTTATGGATGAGACAAACCTTGAAGGATATCAAAGTTGTGTATGATGAGCCAATTTGATGTAGGAGCATCCAGTGGTGTTAGGGAAATCTTGCATCACCCAAAAAGATGTTGATTCAAAATCATTGTAGTTGTTTTCATTTATTTCCATAATTAGTATTTCTAGTTCCATAATCGATTGAATAATGATGTAGTACTTTCAGTTTTACCAAACTGCTAAAAATAGCAAACTGTCAGTTTTGGAAAGTTTAACTGCCATTTTAGGAAAGTTTGCATTTGGGCACGGATGGAAGTGAAAATTTATAGGAATCTTTGTAAATGAAATATAAGAGCTTTGGCAAAGGAATCAGGCGAAGTGTTGTTATATGGAGCCTAATCAGACTCGGAGGTTATATTTACCCCACTTTTATCGGCGCGGTTTCCCCCCAAATTCCTACGGGGTCAAGGGGCAGCGCCCCTTGCAGGGGTTTGGGGGCAGCGCCCCCAAGATGGGGTCAAGGGGCAGCGCCCCTGGCACGTTCCCTGTCGCGATACAGGGTGGGGTTGAGGGGCAGCGCCCCCGTGGGGGCTCGGGGGCAACGCCCCCGAAACCTCACACGGTTTTTTTTATTATTTTATAATGCACCGGGAGTTAATTTTTTCATTGACCGACATAAGAAAACCCTATTTTGTAACTGACAAAAAGCTTGATAAAAAGCGGCTAAGGGTTAGGGTTTTGATATTGTATTGTAGTATTTTGCAGCGGTATTGAGTTGCAGGGATTGCTGATTGTAATCGGTTTGATTTACTGGATAATGATATTGGACTCTCTGTTTGGTGGATGTAGCCCGAGTTTGGGTGAACCACGTTAAAAATTGTCTCTCGCTATTATTATTTCTGTGTATTTCCATTTCTCTGTTTACTCTTTATTTGCATTTAATTGATATCTTCTGCCGGCTAACCCTAACAAGTGGTATCAGAGCGGGTTGTGTTCGATTATCGTCTGCAGGAAAGTCTCAGGTTGAGTGGGAGCAATGGCGGACGAGGGTAAAATGAAGGTTGATAAATTCAATGGGCAGAACTATCAGTTATGGAAGATGCAGATGGAGGATTACCTCTATCAAAAGGATTTATGGAGGCCGTTGGAAGGAGTAGCCAAGAAACCGGCAACAATGTCTGATGAGGATTGGAATCTTCTTGACAGAAAGGCACTAGGAACCATTCGGTTGTGCCTGGCACCGTCGGTGGCATTCAATATAACAGAAGCGAAGACAACAGATGGTCTGATGAAAGCTTTGGCAAAATTGTATGAAAAACCTTCAGCCTCAAATAAGGTATTTCTCATGAAGCAGTTGTTTAATTTGAAAATGGTTGAAGGTGGATCTGTGACAGGTCATTTAAATGAATTTAATACGATTGTCAGTCAATTGACTTCTGTAAATGTAAAATTTGATGAAGAAGTGAGAGCTCTCTTGATATTATGTTCATTGCCTGAAAGCTGGGATAGTTTGGTAATGGCGGTTAGTAACTTTGTTTCTGGTTCAAATACCCTAAAATTTGATGATGTTGTTGGTGTTATTTTGAGTGAGGAAATTCGTAAGAAAAGCTCAGGTGGATCCAAATCAGGCAGTGTTTTGAGTACAGAAAGTAGGGGCAGATCAAAGGAGAGAGGAAAAGGTTCTGGAGGTCATGGGAAGTCACGAGGAAAATCAAAGGACAAAAGATCCCAAACCAGAGGACAGAAGGATTGCTAGTACTGTGGAAAACTAGGTCATCTGAAGAAAGATTGCTGGTCTCGGAAGAATAAAGAAGGAGACAAACAAGAAGGCAATAAGGAAGCAAATGTGGTAAGCAATAAGTCTGAAGATGATGCTTTGATTCTTTCCTTAGATAATGCTGATGATTCATGGGTTTTAGATTCAGGGGCCTCATTTCATGCTACGCCCCATAGAAGTTATTTCCTTGATTACGTCCAAGGGGATTTTGGGCTAGTTTATTTGGGAGATAATGAACCCTGTCAGATTGTTGGAAAGGGAAGAATCAAGATTAAGTTGTAGAATGGGAATCATTGGCTACTACAAGAGGTAAGGCATGTTCCAAGGCTCAGTAGGAATTTAATTTCAGCGGGGCAGCTAACTGAACAAGGTTGCACTGTTACATTTACTGATAAAAATTGGAAGGTTTCAAAAGGTGCCTTAGTAGTAGCAAAAGGTGTGAAAGTAGGCACCTTATATCTTTGTACAGGTCATACTGTTCCTTCTACTTTAGCTGTTACAGAGAAAAAATAAACAGGTTCAGGAACAGTTGCTGCAGGTTTGCAGGAAGAGACTGGAAAAGTTGCTGCAGGTTCTGAGACAACACTGTGGCATAACAGACTTGGGCATATGAGTGAAA
Source organism: Cunninghamia lanceolata (assembly GCA_027924645.1). Lineage (NCBI taxonomy): Eukaryota > Viridiplantae > Streptophyta > Pinopsida > Cupressales > Cupressaceae > Cunninghamia > Cunninghamia lanceolata. The sequence goes on from BSBN01000030.1 coordinate 2,952,179, forward strand.
AAGGTATGAAGGTACTTCATTCTAAGAAAGTTTTACCAGGTCTGAAATGTATTAATATGGATTTCTGTGAAAGTTGTGTGTATGGAAAACAAAAGAGAGTCAGTTTTCTCAAGGATGGGAAGCAAAAGAAAAATGAAAAATTGGAGCTTGTGCATACAGATGTATGGGGACCAGCTCAGGTATCTTCTCTCGGTGGCTCTCGGTATTATGTTACATTCATAGATGATGCAACTAGGAAGGTCTGGATTTATTTCCTTAGACAGAAATCTGATGTATTTGAAACATTTAAGAAATGGAGAAGCTTGGTTGAGAATGAGACGGGTAAAAGATTAAAATGTCTCAGATCTGATAATGGCGGTGAGTATTGCAGCAAAGAATTTGAAGATTATTGTTCCCTTAATGGAATTTGCAGGCAGAAAACAGTTCCAGGGACTCCACAGGAAAATGGAGTGGCTGAACGCATGAATCGGACAATAATGGAGCGTGCAAGGACCATGAGATTGCATGCTAGGCTACCTTTAAACATGTGGGCAGAGGTTGTCAACACTGCTGTATATTTAATTAACATAGGTCCTTCAGTTCCTTTAGGCTGTGGTATTCCAGAGGAAGCATGGACAGGCAAGAAGGTGAGTTATTCTTTTCTGAAAACTTTCGGCTGTGAAGCATTTGCACATATAGATTCTGAAAATAGAACCAAGCTAGATGCGAAATCAAAAAAATGTACCTTCGTTGGATATGGCATTGATGAATTTGGTTATAGGCTTTGGGATTTTAAAAATCAAAAAATTGTGAGAAGCAGGGATGTTATATTCAATGAGAAGGTGTTGTACAAAGATCAGTTGCAGCAGCATGAGAAGAAAGAAAAGGATTATGTGGTGCTGGACGATACTCCAAATAGTGATGTTCCAGTGGTTCCTCATGCTCCGCAACAGCAACCAGAAATACCACAAACTCCAGTGAATGTTAGACGGTCAACAAGGATCAGCAGACCTCCTGAAAGGTTTTCTCCCTCTTTGTATTCTATTTTGTTAACAGATGCTGGTGAACCCGAAGGGTATGATGAAGCTATGCAGGTGGATACACAGGTTCAGTGGGAGCTTGCAATGAAAGGAGAAATGGACTCCTTGCTGAAAAATCAGACTTGGGAATTATGTACGTTACCTATAGGTAAAAAGGCTTTACAAAATAAATGGGTTTATAGGCTGAAAGAGGAAGATGGAGGTAAGAAAAGATTTAAGGCCAGGTTAGTTGTAAAAGGATTTGCACAGAAAAAGGGCATTGATTTTGATGAGATATTTTCTCTGGTTGTCAAGATGACTTCTATTCGTACTGTTTTAAGTATTGTGGCTGCTGAAGATTTACATTTGGAACAGCTAGATGTTAAAACTGCCTTTCTCCATGGTGATTTGGAGGAGGAGATCTACATGGAACAGCCCCAAGGATTTGAGGTCAAAGGTAAGGAGAAACTAGTGTGCAGATTGAAGAAGAGTTTGTATGGCCTGAAACAAGCACCTCGGCAATGGTATTTGAAATTTGACAGTTTTATGGCTGAGCAAGGCTACAGTAGGTGTAATTCTGACCATTGTGTTTATTTTAAGAGGTTAGATAATGACAGCTACATTATTTATGTTTATATGTTGATGACATGCTTGTAGCTGGGTCTAACATGGATCACATAAGAGAGTTAAAACAGCAGTTGGCACAATCATTTGATATGAAGGATTTGGGGGCAGCAAAACAAATCCTTGGTATGAAAATTTGCAGAGATAGGCTGAACAGAAAATTGACTCTATCTCAGGCTGCTTATGTTGAAAAGGTGTTGCAGAGATTCCACATGGAGAATGCAAAAGCTGTCAGCACACCTTTGCCTAGTCATTTGAAATTGACTAAGGACATGTGTCCTAAGACACAAGAGGAGGAAGAGAAAATGTCCAAGGTACCATATGCTTCGGTTGTAGGTAGTTTAATGTATGCCATGGTATGCACGAGACCGGATATTGCACATGCTGTAGGAGTCGTTAGCAGGTATATGAGTCATCCTGGATTAGAGCATTGGAATGCGATAAAATGGATTCTCAGGTATTTGAAAGGTACATCCAATAAACACTTATGTTTTGGGGGCTCTAATATTGATTTAGCAGGTTATGTAGACTCAGATTTGGCAGGCGATATTGATACCAGGCGGATTACTACAGGTTATGTCTTTACTGTAGGTGGAACAGCGGTAAGTTGGATTTCCAGGTTGCAAAAGGTGGTTGCTTTATCCACCACAGAGGCAGAATATGTAGCTGCAACAGAGGCAAGCAAGGAGATGATATGGCTGCAATCTTTCATGAATGAATTGGGCACACAACAGGTTAACAGTTATTTGTTTACAGACAGCCAGAGTGCCATACATCTTGCAAAGAATTCTGCCTTGCATTCAAAGACCAAACATATACAGTTGAGGTATCACTTCATTCGGTCGGTGTTGGATGATGGACAGTTACAGCTGGCAAAGATACATACAGATGACAATCCAGCAGATATGTTTACAAAGGCAGTGACAAGGGAGAAGCTGAGCTCCTCTTCAGCTTCGGTTGGTCTTCTAGACTGAACACAACAAAAATCGAACAGCAGAGTCCAGGGTGCTTATTTCCAGTGGGAGCTACAGGGTCAGTGGTGTTATGATCAGTCTCCAAGTGGGAGATGATATGGTGTGGAGTCTGATCAGTCTCCAAGTGGGAGATTGTTGTTATATGGAGCCTAATCAGACTCAGAGGTTATATTTACCCCACTTTTATCGGTGCGGTTTCCCCCCAAATTCCTACGGGGTCAAGGGGCAGCGCCCCTTGCGGGGTCCAGGGGCAGTGCCCCTGGCGCGTTCCCTGTCGCGATACAGGGCGGGGTCGAGGGGCAGCGCCCCCGTGGGGGCTCGGGGGCAACGCCCCTGAAACCTCACACGGTTTTTTTATTATTTTATAATGCATCGGGAGTTAATTTTTTCATTGACCGACATAAGAAAACCCTATTTTGTAACCAACAAAAAGCTTGATAAAAAGCGGCTAAGGGTTAGGGTTTTGATATTGTATTGTAGCATTTTGCAGCGGTATTGAGTTGCAGGGATTGCTGATTGTAATCGGTTTGATTTACTGGATAATAATATTGGACTCTCTATTTGGTGGATGTAGCCCGAGTTTGGGTGAACCACGTTAAAAATGGTCTCTCGCTATTATTATTTCTGTGTATTTCCATTTCTCTGTTTACTCTTTATTTGCATTTAATTGATATCTTCTACCGGCTAACCCTAACACGAAGATCATTTGTGAGCTGAAAAATATTAAGTTTTCATTTTCTGAAAAACCCCTAAAAATTTTTGAAACCAAATATGAGGCACTAAAACATCCCATAATGTCTTGAAAAGTTGACAGAAATTAATTTACAATTTCTGGCATAATAGTTCACTTTGCGAGCTTTTTGACGCTTCAAATGGTCTGTCAATTGGACACCTGGATCAAAAGTTATGCTTCCCAGAAGTTGACCTACTTTTGGAGGGAGTTGCAAATTTTGAAATTTAGTTGGAGGCCACCAAAAGTGCTATTTATGACTATTTTTGGGAACCCTGGGCAGTAGTAGAGTTAAGGGGGAAAGTATAGAGTCAAGAATAGGCGGGAAAATACAAATCCTAGCTGATTTGGGGTTACAAAAGGCAGATGATTCTAGAGTCTAGAGATAGGGAAGCTATAGTGTGTTGTAGTCTGTAGGGGATTCATCCTCTAATTTTATTTGAGCTTCTGTGATATAATGAGTTGCCCAAATCAATAAAGGAACATTCTATTTTTCTGTGTATAATTTATGTTGTTGTGTGTTTTGTTATTTACCCCCTTCATCACAATTTCTATTTTCTGTGATAATACAAGTGTTATTAACATTTCAAAGGATCTGGTGATGCATTCAAGGACAAAGCATATTTCAAGCAAGTGTCACTTTTAGAGTGAAAAGGTTGTAGAGAATGAAGTAAAGATTGAGTATGTGCCTACAAAGGATCAAGTTGCTGACATATTCACTAAGGCTCTTCCTAAGAATACTTTTGAGTATCTCCAGGAGAAGTTAGGGGTTATTGCCCCTCCTTTGAACTAGATGCATAAGGAGATGCATCAGTCTAGTGGATTTCAAGATACATCCTTTTCTGGACTGATGTTGGAATGTACCTCTCAGGGGAGAAGGTAGTGGTCATGATGATTGTTGCAGATAGGGGGAGAAAGAGTTGATACAGTTTAGTGTGTACTCCTAAGGGGGAGTATTCAGAGCAGTAAAAGAAAAAGATGGTACAGAGTAGTAGTGAGCAGTGCAAGTATGTGAAGTATCATAAAAAGAGGGAGAGAGCTAGAAAAAGTGGTGTTTCCATTTGCCATTGATGTCAAAGGGGGAGAGAGTTCATGTGAAAAACAAAGGGGGAGCAGTGATCAGGGAGAGAGAGAGTAAGATGTGTAAAAGAAATGGGGAGAGTAAGAAAGAAAAGAAGTTGGTGTAGATTTGTGTCTTGATGGTTTTTCACATTATGTGTTGCCATCAATGACAAAGGGGGAGATTGTTGCAAGTATGTGCTAATCGGTGTTGTCATTAATGTCAACAAACGTGTGTTGTCATTAGTGTCAATTTGTCTATTGATGAGGTTGTTGTTGTTTAATTTAGTTGTGATTTGGTTGCTTTGTAGAGTTGTTGAATATGTTCAGAATATGCTTCTGTGGTTGAGTTTCCAAGTGCTTTTGAGAAAATTTTCTTAATAAAGGAAATAGTGTGTTGAAGATGTGTTCTGGCTTAACAAAGTTGTGATCAAGATTTGCGCCACATTTCTTCCTTATTAAAGATCTTCTTTCACGATTTGAATATGTTGTTCAGAGGTGTTCTGAGATGTTATATTCCATATTTTGTGCTCCGGTTTGATGTGTAGAGTAAGTTATGTTCACCAGTGTGCAGACAATGTTTTTGAGTTGTGTAGAAGTGTCTGGGAGAAACTGTTTTGCTCCACATTTCTCCGCATATTTATTTCTAATGTTGTGGCTCTAGATTTGTGCTTATAAGGTCTATATCTTTCTTTATTTCAAGTGGTTCGTGGTTTGGTGCTCCAGAAGTTCATTTATTAGTTGCAGTTATTGACAGAGTATGATAAAGCTGGTTAAGTCCTCTGGTGTGTACTTTCTTTAGGTAGAAGATGTTGCAAAGGAATTTGTTGGTTTTTAGGTGCTTGTGGATGTTTCTAGATCATGTTCTAGCTTGGCGCTTGGTCTACATGTCATCTTTTGGTTTTGAGGAAGCGTGCACTTAAAAGTTCATAGTGTTAACACAAGTTTGGTTGACTTGGTTGTTTACACTATTTACAGTTGTACTTCATTGATTGCGGAAGCATGGAATAATGTCTAAGAGTGGTTTTAGGTCCATTCTAAGGTGTGGTGTGGTTTGCATTCATTCCTTTCCTCCACTAGAATGTTTAGGTCCAAACCTAATTTGAATTTTATGGGTTAAGATGTGTTGCTGACCTTGGAGAATGATTTCAAGAATGATGATGGTATAAATAAGTGTCAAGGATTTGTGTGTGTAAGTATGTGTGAGAATATGATGTGTATGATGTGAATTTGAGAAGTGCAATGAGAGATTTCATGTGTTAGGCTACTGGATGCAGTGAGCAGAAGGTTTCTACTATTTTTTAGTGTTGCTGTGAAGGTGATGTTTGTGTTGTGGTGAATTTTATGCTTCATTGGAACTGTACTTCATGCATTTGTTAGATGCAATTATATCAGTTCAACCTTGACAATGAGCCTTCTCTTCTATCTTTTTCTTCTGGATAGTGAGTCCTTTGGCAGTGAGCATTTCTTTCTAGACAATGAGTCCTTTTTGCAGTGAGCCTTTTGTAATTCGGTGTTGTTACTACTTTATATTGTGAGCTAATCCTCACTGTGGTTTTTTCCTTCTTGGGTTTTCCACATAAAAATCTAGTGTTGTCTTATGGGTGGTGTTGATATGATTCAATTTATGTTATTTGCTTTTCATGCTTAATCATCACAACAAGTTTAAAGGTTAATGTGGATCAGAATGTTTGAGAGGGTTTAAAGTTTTTGATACAACTAATTCACCCCCCTCTCAATTGTCTCGTGCATTCAACACTTAGCAACAAGAGACAACCACTTTCTCTCACCATTAATCTCCCTTGCTCAAGGGTGATTCTCTCAAATAGGGACATCAAAAATAATGGAAGGATTTAAACTTGCTAATGTATCTTGAATATCTTGCCCATGCAACTCACTTCTCCCTTCCATTTTTTTCAAGAGCCTCTTCCCTTTAATCTTCAAATACCATGCAAATAATTTATACTCATTGATTTTGAAAAGAGAATTATCTACCAAAAATTTATCACAAGCCTTTTTCCTCACATTAATCATATCAACTTCTTAGAAAAGTTCCTACATTAATGTTGAAGTTAGAGGAGAGATAGAGCTTCTAGTATCTTCTTCATGAGTTTGGAAGATTTCAACACTTGCCTCATTTAGGGGATCAACTTCTCCAATACATTCAATTACTTCATAATCAACCAATGGCATGGCTCTACCTTGGCTTGGCCCTAATGAAACAAGTCTCCTAACTTGTGTTCCAATGATTGATGCCACTGGTGAAGTAGGTCCACCTAATGGTTGACCAATTACTTCTTGAGAACTCATTTATCATATCCCTCATGTCTCTTAAATGGGTAACAAGTCTTTGATGTACTTGGAGCTTTTGTGGCAATAAGGCTTGGTGGAAGAGAAGATTCAACTTGGCTCTTTGGTAGTGCGGTGTTGTGAACACATGTTGCTTGGGCACCTTAGAGAGTTGTTCTACATTTTCTAGCTTCTTCTTCATCCTTTCAAATGGATCCTCAATTTCATGGAATTCACCTTTATAATTAGTGATGAGACCCTATAATTCCCCATTTTGAACCAATGTATACCCCCCTTTTCCTACCATTGCCTTGAATTTTTTAGTCAATTTGAGCAAAAGAAATATAATTTACCGTTTAAATTAGAAAAAATAGAGTAAATACTCTGGTTTAATTTTAGTTGGCATGAATTCCAATCCTAATGTTCTAACCATGTGCATTGTTCAAGACATGATGTTTGTATCCCAATATGATTATTTACCAAGGACCAAGGAATGCACCACCATGCAACTCTAGAATCTTATCTTCTATGTTGTTTGAGATTGACTCATGCTTAATGCTAGTGAGTCAAATTTTGACACAACACATGAATTATATCCTTGTTTTCATGGAGAGATCCAATAAAGTGGTGGTGGAATTAAAGGGGTGTTCTATTTTTGAGGAATATGAACATCGCAAATGGTTGTTAAACTAATCGTCTTATTGGTTTAAGTGTGTAGTTGTTGATTATTGTGATTGTTGATGTTTATTTGCTGTTGATGGAAACATTGGATAGGAGTGGTTGTTGTTATTCTTTTAAGTCTATTTAGCTCATTTTTTGTTTAAAGATGAAAGGTATCTAATCTCCTTTTTTCAATCTTGATGAGCTCTTCAAGGAGCTTAAGTTCTTTATTACAAAGCTCATGTTTTCATCTTCTTTGTTTGTTTTGTTGTTGAATGAGCCTCAAGATTTCTTCTTGTTCTTGGGTTGTTTCCTCGGTGGGGTTTTCTTGAGTGGGGAGGTTCTCCCTACTTTCTTCTAAGTCTTTTTGGATCCAATATTCTCTCACACCTGGGCACATCAATTGCTAATTGGAGGATATGGATGTTGGTTTTCACTTTGAATTGAACTTGATGTGTTTGAATTGATAGTTGAATTTTGTACCTCATGATGAGATCAAGGGCTTTTTTGTTTGAAAATTTTATTTGTTGAATTTGTTGAGTTTTGTGCCTCAAGACAAGATTGAGGGCCTCCTTGTTGTTTTGAGTATTTTTAATGTTGAATGAATCTCTATATGCAATTACACTAGATAAATGAAAACTATTTGTTCTTTTCCCAATTTTTGATATGAACTAGTTACTACTAAAAATTGAAATATAAATGTAAATCTAAATGGTTATTTCCTAAATACAATTTGTCTATGTTTTTTGTTTTTATATTCTGATGTTGATGCAAGCTATTTAAAAAAAGCAAAATTTACAATTAATCTATCAAATCAAGAAATGAATCTAATCTAGAAAGCAATGAACTCTAGACTAACCAAGATAAAATAAATATAAATTTCACTTCCTTAAGGGCAAGAATGTGAGCTAATTACAACCAAAAGCAATTAAAGAACCTATATAATTCAGGCGCTAGTGTCAAGCTCTTATTCTCAGAGATCTTGTGGCAACCATCTTCTCCTCTACAAAAATGGAGTCCTCCTCTTGATGACAATGATAAAGGCAGGGATACGAGGAAATGGATTTGGGCTTAGAAGTAACAACAAAATTGAAATAAAAGGCTCACATAGTCTTGGACAAGCATATGCATGTTATGGGGTTGCCTATGTATAAGCTTGAACAACACAAGAATGCAAGAATAATTTCAGCCTCTCCTAAAATAATACAGGGGGTATTTATAGGTATAAAATGGACAATTTATGTGGGGGTGATTGGGGAGTTAGAAAGGATTAATTGAGGAGATAAATGGGTTTGATTGGGAGATCATAAGAGCTAAAGAGGAGAGAATAAAAGACTAATTGGAAGATCACTATGAATTGATCAGAAGTGAACAAAAGAGTGATTAAGAGTTGATAAATAGTCAATGGAAGTAATGTCTTAGTTGTGCATGAAGAAAATCTCAATCAAAATCCAAAATTGGAAGTAAAGTGGGTAGAACTAGAAGAAATCATGAATGCCAAAACATGACAAGGTTGCCTCTTTCATGAACGGTCTCACCCCTTTTCCTAGGGCAAGTCCCCCATGTGACCCTGTAACTTAAGGATAGGTCACCTGGGTGATCCTAGGGTCTCTCAAGTGATGTCTTGTTGAGGATTTGAAAAGGGTTGTTTAGCATTTGTGAAGTCCTGAAACCTTATTCAAAGGTTGAAGAAGATGGTCAAAAGGGAAACAACACCGAGGGACACATCATCTGTTGTTATATGGAGCCTAATCAGACTCAGAGGTTAAATTTACCCCACTTTTATCAGTGTAGTTTCCCCCCAAATTATTTAATGGGGTCAAGGGGTAGCACCCCTTGCGGGGGTATGGGGGCAACGCCCCCAAGACAGGGTCAAGGGGCAGCGCCCCTAGCGCACTCCCTGTTGTGATACAGGGCGAGGTCGAGGGGTAGCACCCTTGAAACCTCAAACAGTTTTTTATTATTTTATAAAGGCATCGGGAGTTATTTTTCTACTGGCCGACATAAAAAAAACCCTATTTTGTAACCAACATAAGGCTTGATAAAAGAGGCTAAGGGTTAGGGTTTCTTATGATGTATTGTAGCATTTGCAACAATATTGAGTTGTAGGGATTGCTAGTTGTAATCAGTTTGATTTACTGTATAATAATATTAGACTCTCTATTGGTGGATGTAGCCCGAGTTTGGGTGAACCACGTTAAAATTGTCTCTCACTGTTATTATTTCTGTGTATTTTTCATTCCTCTATTTAATCTTTATTTGCATTTAATTGATATCTTCTGCCGGCTAACCCTAACATCATCAAGTGTGATATTGCTAAGAAGAGTATAGTTCACACCTTTGTGGGCCATGTTTTGGATCTCTATATCATCATTGGACTACCATGTAGGCTTGTATGCCTTTTTTATACTTACATATTTATCCCCTTAGGTACAATATTCTACATGAAAGGTATGTACCAGTCTCAAAGCATGGCATTTATCTTTGTTGTTTTCCAACATATGGACCTATAATCAACACGATGGTTCAAGCATAAGTTTCATACATGATAAGCTCAAAGTAAGTATGAAAGGAAAATGAGAGAACACACTATTGATGCGTGAATTTAATGTTTTGCCTGTTTCACCTTACCTTGCCACAACAACCTACCATTTTGATAGAAGACACATAAAATAAGGAGAAAAATTATGCTATAAAAGATAAACTAAGAAAATAAAAGATCATTACCATGACATGCTAAGCTAGAGAAGAGAGAGCAGAAGAAAGAGGGAAAGCGAGCACATGATGATGAAATTGCATAAGGGAATAGTCAACAGAACACTAAAGGATGAGGAGATCAACATTATGGCCACCTTTTAGCCGGTAGATCCCCAAGTATGATAAAAAAATAAAACTCTCTTTAAAACCATAGACTCTTTTTTGCTAGATTTTTATTGAAAATGCTTGTTAAACTTGAATTTTTCTATTGCATTTGTCTGAGTTTTAGGTTTTTATTATTTTTTATTGTTTTCATTTTCCCATTTTTGATCAATTTTTATGTTTTCTGAGCTCATTGGGGTGTACTAGGGCATGGCCATTGGTCATCCAAGAGAGTGGCCAAGTCGCCCAAGAGACCCTAGTAGGATGTTCTATCAATAGGATGGAAGAAAAAAATGATGATTTTGATGCCGAATTTGCTCATTTTCTTCAATTTAATGCTAACTTATTTATTTCTTACTGAGTTTTTAAGATTGCATTCATTTTTTAGGGGTTTTCAAAGTTTTACAATTTTTTTAATTTTTCTAATTTTTATGGTTTTTTTGAAGTTTTATGATGGAGATCTAACCTAACATTCTCTTATTATAGGACACCTACATACAATGGAATACTACTTGTGAGTAGGCTTGGTATATGGAGGCATTAGAGGAATTATCTATTGTAGATCACACCATTCTTTAAAGGACATGATTGGCTAGGGTGGCACAAATACCAATTGTTTGCCCTTCATCTCACATTTGTTGCTACATCCTGACTTATTGGGACACTAATAGGAATACATTATGATTCTAACCTATTTATGGAGAGTGGACAATCACTCTTTATGACTTTTATCACATCCTTGAGGTCCCTATTAAAGGGGACCACTTAAATTGCCTAAGAGAGAATCCGAGCAAGAGAGCCAAGCTTAGGTAGCTATGATAAATCTAAAATGCCCCTATAAGGATGGGTAGAGGCTGTTGATAACTGAGAGGGGGGGGGGTGAATCAGTTATCTTAATTAATTTGACTTTCTGATCTTCTTTATTAACTAGTGCAGCATCAAAGCGAATACGCATCCATAACCATGAAAGCAGAAACAAAATCAATACACATAACACAATGATTTTGACGTGGAAAACCCTGTTAAGGGAAAAACCACGGGGTGACTAACCCAAGATTGTATTCTCCGTTAAAAGAATAGAAGTACAAAATGGCACTTGCCAATTAGGGCTCACTGCTTGAGCACACTGCTCACAAGAGGCTCACTGCCTACAAGAGACTCACTGTCTACAAGGTACAAAGAAAGTAACAAGATACTTGAACTAATGAGAAGCATCCACATATGCTGAGGTTTAGTTCTGGTTAGGCTCAATACACTGATCTACTGCACTTCATTCTTCCTCTTCTTTGGTGTTGCTGTCCTTTCATATACCGGACATGTATTACTACTTCCACACTACTCTTTGCTTTTCTTCACACTTCACAATACACCACACACACCTTCTCATCGAAATCCATCTGGTATATATATCCGCACAAAGGATTTCAACATCTTTCTAGTTGGCATCTGAAATACTCAATATTTTCCCAAACTCTAGTCTGTCGGCTGAATCCTTGCTTACCAAGTGATGCGTATCAAAGAGATGCTTATAGAAGTCATCAATCATGTTAGCCAATCATGAATGATACCTCAAGAAACTTGATCACCATCAATATCTCATCTGGATTAAGGTCTATGTCATGCTCGCATCTCCCGTGCAGACATGACACACAAAATGCTTGTGTCACGACCACATTCGCCATGTGGTCACGACACAGGCCACGAAAATTTTTTCTCCCTATCCCTAAGAACCACCTCGCACGGGCATGCATGCTCAGTGGCATTACGCCTGAGGCGTAAACATGACAACTTACTCGATGAGGTGTAGGCTGTCTGGGGTATACGACACGACGTGTGTCGTTTCTAGGGTTAGACTACAATAATCTATACCCTAAATTTCCTAGCGATGATGAAACTTCCTGCAATGAACCTTAATTAAACTTGGATCGACAAGGCATAGTTATTTGATGATGTGATGGCGCTCGGTGGATGGTGCAAAGTTGGAATGGAATAGATATCACTTCGCATAAGAGATACCCTAGGAATCTAGCATAACGCATTTTTCGATAAACGCAATGAATGAGAATTTTAAAATAATATGTCAACAAGAAGATAAACTTATAATTCAAGTAAAACCTAAGAACGAATTTTAAATAAATCTCCAATAGGAAGGGCTAATAAAATAAACGATTAAAATAATTAAGTAAAAACTAATTAAACAAAATAATACGATTAAATAAGTATTAAATAAATCTTGATTAACTTGGAGACAAGTCCGACGTTATAATTTAAAAAAATATTAAAATCATTTTATACGTCAAGACAAAATCCATTGTTTTCTCTATCCTAATCAAAATTAGAAACCAATCCAAGGGTTTCCTAGAGGTAATTTAAACCGTTGCAAGAAATGAGCCTAAGAAGATAATAAAATAAAAATTTCAATTTTAAATCTCTCAATCCCCTCCAAAATAACCTATATATAAAAAAAATCAAATTTGAAAGACCTATTCCAAATTTTAAATTGTCTCCTAAGTGGAAACCCTAATCAATTCCCTTTTGTTTCCTCATCTCTCTTTTCTTTTTTTTTGCCCTAATCTCATTCTAAACTTCTCATATTTTCTTTTGGCTTGTTTTGCTTATTTCTTCTCCCTCTATTTGCAGGTTAGGGTTTTTGAGAGAAGTCCATGGAAGACATGAAAATGAAGCTTCCAACACCTCCCATGGAGGCCATCGTTTACCTACCGAAGGTATATACACTAAGTTCTTTTGTAGGTCAAGAAAAGATGTATATATTTCTTTCGTTATCTGGTATGCAAACCAGTATAAGATTAAATGTTTACATGCTGGTTTATTTCAAAAAAAATGATAATGGCCGCATTGAAATCAAAACTAGATGTGTTGCAGGGTTGGAGGAGGGGTGGTTGACGGTGGCGGTGCACATTACAAAGGAGGCGGAGGAGGTTGGGCATGGCAAGGGCGGTGGTGGAGATCCGTGGAGAGGCGGGATATGGAAGCTACTGTGGGCGGTGCTGGAGGTGTGGCTAGGGGATAGAGGGGGCATGATGGTTATGGTGGCGTGGGTAGAAGGGTTCGGTGGCATTGTGTAGAGTTGGGAGAGGGTAACGGGAGGTATGGTAGCCATGGGGGAAGGCACAGCTACGTGGCTGTGTGGTTGTTAGTGTATGTGGGGGTTCGCCCCCACCCACACCCGCGGGTGTGGGTGGAGGCTCCGCCTCCCCCACACCCCCTGTAACTTGTAAGCCCTGTCGGACTGTGGGCGCTGCCCACAGTCTGACCTCCCTTTTTTTTTATTTTCTTTTATTTAATTTTTTTTGTATTTTTTATTTTTTATTTTTTCTTTAAACTTAAAATGGAATATAACTAAGCTTCTCCATTATGTGGTATATTTATATTTTTCATATATTTCTCTTATATATATATATTTATATATATATGTATATATATATATATTTATATATATATATGTATATATATTTATTTATATATATATATGTATATATATTTATTTATATATATATACATGTTTATATATTTTCATCACCCAATTTTTTTCTTTGAACAGAACATGCATTTAACCAATACCTACATTCAATTTAATGTATATTTTCATGCTTTACTACACACAGAAAACTGTGTTGGAAATTTTCTAAAACAACAAACAATAAGTTTTACAACATGCAAATCCTACAAATTGTAACACAGCCAGGTCAAACCTCACCATTTAAATGGGTAAACGGTAGAAATGTAAGTTGCATTATATATATATATTTATTGAAATGACTCAAACTTAATTCAACTACATGTTCACATATTCCTCATCTGACAGAATGAGATAGAAATTGGAAACAATCACATACATGTTTTCTTTCTGAAAGACAAAGCACAGAAGTACATATAACAATTGTTTGGGCAATTTAATTTAAACAGCAAATACATCCTTTTTCCACTATTTTCTACAACACATTAATAAATACTTTAATTGCTCAAATCAGATTCATTTCAAGCTCTTTTTCTTTCAACTATAATCTAATCTGAACAACCTCCTTCTATCTCATACAAGTTTTCTTTGAAAGTTAAGCGGCAGCAAGATGTAATCTTATATCACATGCAAATCTCACTTTCATATGTGCAAATAAACATATACATCAATTTATACTTTTTTTTCTTTTCTTTTCAGTAACATCCAATATTTCTAACTTCCTCTACATTAACTTCCTCTACATTCACAACCAGGTCTAAATCAGCAGTGCACAACATCGCATATAGTATTTGAATGATTATACACCATTGACTAACACAGCCATCTCTATGGCAAACTCCTTAACAACATATACAACAATTTACAAGGCAAGGAGACCACAAGGTCCAAGGCTAAATCTGCCACTTCCATACTACATGGGGAAACATTTGAACACCATGATGAGCTTCCAAACAGCTCCACCTCTTCACATATTATCCTGCAACTAACATAGCAATGAAACAACCAAGAAAACAACCACTGAGAAGGGACAGCTCTCCTCCCTACCGTAGACCCGCAAGTGGGTCACCCCCGAGCTAGGGAGGTAGAGGATTTCACATAGGTGTATCAATCCACATAGGAAACAAACACATTCACTCAAAACAACCCAAAGGCTTAACACATTACATCAACTCATAAAAATGAGTTTGGTGAGGGTAGGGAATAGACCTCTCAACTTAAAGGGGCTCCCAATGGTAAGGAAAATCTCATCACATGGCCTCTAGCCAAAATCTCTGAAAACAACTCAATCTACAAAAAGAATCACACACCAATATGCTTGGCACTCTTGCCATTTAAACATCTCCTCCTCAAATGATAATAGGCCCTCAAGGCATAAACACATAAACACAAAACTGTGGAAAAGCCCCCAAGGATTGTTCCTCTCCCCTACCCATACTAGTTGAGCATTTCCTCCATTGGAGGTGCTCTCACCATAACAACCCAACCCAACATCAAATGCAAAAAGAAACATCTCAATGCAAACAGATTTACAAGCAAGATTCAAACATAAAAAAAATCATATAGCAAAGCAAGCAACAAGATAAGAGCCTACCTTCCAGGTCTAGACAATTGATGTAGAAGTTGGTGATGAGCTCCAAGCCTTCCAACTTTCAGATTCTTCCCCTCCCAACCTTCTCTAACTCTTCCAGACTTAGCATGGAAATCCAAACTGCAAGAAGTCTCTAAAATGCAAGAAAAACAATAGGATGGAAGAACCCCCACTCCTCTACAAGAGGAGCTATTATAGGCCCTCTATTTGGCCTTGAGAGAATGAGGTGGTGACATTTGTCACCATCTCTTCCCTCCACCAAGGCCACTTGGAATAGAGAGAAGGTAAGAGGATGACAAGTGTCCTCCTCTCCCTTCACCTCCATCTCCACCTCATCCACTTGTGCTTCCACACAAGTGGGAGGGGGACAAATGGTGAGTTGGATTCCCACTCACCCTTCCACAAGACAATGGCCTTGAGTGGTGCTCCCACTCACTTGGGAGCTTGGGAGGACTCTTGGAGACCTCCCAAGTCTTCCTTGGGAATGTTTCCCAAAACTTAGGGATGGGAGAGGTGCTCTTCCCAAGGCCAGGCCCATCCCTCATCTTCCCTTTTCCCATTTTCGTCACTTTGGCTCAACCATGGATTAGGGTGACCTAAGGTGAGTCAAAACCAGGGTTAGGTGGTCCAAGTTGACCCTAGACTCATGGTTGACCACCTGGGGTAACTTTTGGGACCCTAGGGGTCATGAAAGGGGTAAAAAATCCACATATAAATGGCCCAAAAAGAAATAATAAAAATATCAATTGACATTAATCAATTAAAATTTTACAACACTTAACATTAATCAAAATAAGAAAAGAAGGGTTACTAGGGCTAAATAAATAAAATAATTAAAACTAAACCAAGCACAATTAAATCATCATACAAATACACACATGATCCTTATCCCTCTTGGGAACGGATTGACTTAACCGGGAATTACATGGTGTGAATCCTACCTCCGATTTCCCGTGGCTAGGGAAAGTATAACCTGCACATCTCAATCAAGTGTCAGTTTTGTCATGAAAATGATAGCCGAAGCAACTAGAAATTAAATTCACACAAACAATACAACACTATCCATCAATACATAAATCCAAATTAACTGCATTTCCATCACATGTCAATTAATTCCAATTACATAATCAACTAGAATCTCATAACAAAATAACATCTAATATGAATACATATATTGAACCACAGTATATCATCAATATGACCGAATCAAATCACATATATCAAATCAGTGAGATAACACATCAAGTCTGCAATATGAAACACAGTCACTACTGAATAGCACAATGATCAAAATATAGGAGGGAAAATAGTCGGCCTCACAGTCTAAAGCTTTGCCGGTTAGTTCTTCCTCAGTCTACTCTGCCAAACAGGAACCCAACACTTAGGTGTTCATATCTTTTCACTCTTACATCACCGGAGGCTCAAATTTTGGAATATATTAGTCATGGTACTCCTCTTAACTTCCCCAAGTCTGCACTTTACTGAGATACTTCCTCTAAGAGATTCGGACCTGATTGTCAGACCTTGCTGCATGCTTTGTTCTTGCTCACCGGACCAATATACTCTTCAATCTGATTTCTGGTATAGACATACCATGTCCTACAAATGTGTGGGATGGACTTTGTTGCCATCAATGACAACACTTACGAAGCCACACAGTGTCTCTTGCCAACAATCTCCCCCTTTGGCATTGATGGCAACACTTAGTGAAAAATGACTAAGTGTCACACTACACTCCCCCTTGGATGATGCTCTATTCTAATGTACACTTTATCAGAGCTCCCCCTTAGCTAGATTCCACATTTTTCACTGCTACTCACTCCCCCTTTGACATCAATGGCAAAGGGCAGAATCCGCACACCAAAAATTTTAAAAAATCCAACTATACTTTAGCCACATAAGTATATATACATGTTATACTCACATAAACTGAAGTATATCTACAAAAGTTGTCTTCAACTGGATGAATTCTGTTGCCCAACTCTGCTTCATCCTGTCCAAAATTGAGATGTGACCACTCAACAAGAATGCAAAAGCTTCTGCCCTCTTTAGATCTGTCGGATCACTGGTTCGGGCTGTGGTCTGAGCATCAGATAAGGCCTCATGCATGGCCTCTAATTTAGGGATACTTATCCCTCTAAGTTCACTTAACTTGCTTATTCTATTTTTCTTCTCCTTCTCAAGCTTCTTTATTTCATTTATGACTGCAAGTCTGACACTCTTGATTTATTATGGAAGAGGTAAGAGGATCAAAACTTTGAGATATACTTGATAGTTTGCTTTCTTGTTCTTCCACCTTCTTGGTGATGTCTACTATTACAGTGGACCAAGATAGACAAAATTTGTATAGATCTCCACCATCTTTAAGAGCATTCTCTAGGCTCTTTATTCCAATATCTAAATTTCTCCTATCATTTGTTATAAGTCTTTGTACCTCAGAGAATCTCTTACCCATAAACTCTTTCTAGACTTTCTCTTCAGCTGCTTTCTCTAAAGAATCAAAATGTGTATGAACAAAATTTACAAGAGACTTTAGATTACCAGATGTGGAGGCCGAAGGATCCTTTTGGAAGGATGGCATGATTTTCTCTAGCACACCGGATGCAATTTCTATTTGCTCACAGTCTTCCATGTGAGACTTCAAAAGTTTTTCCTTTGCCTTTGCTTGAGCAAAGGACGCTATCTTCATAGTTTGAACCGGGGAGAGGGAATCAAAATTGAATGGTCCTTGAAGTAGCTCCGGTTCATCCAATTCCATCGTTTCTTTTGTTAGGAAGTCCTTGACAGCTTCTACAGTGTCTCTTGCCAGAGACAGAGTTTCCTTTCCTTCTGTGGCCTCAACACTGTCACTTGTGGTCTTCTCTATTTGACCTTCTTCTCTTCTTGATTGATGCTCTCTTCTTTTCTATCTTTTCCTTCAATTCTGGAGTCTGTAGGGGGATCTAGAAGAGAGGTGTCTTCTTGTCCATGAACTTCCTCTTCCGGAACAGAGGAATCTAAGTCCTTAGCTTTCTCTTTACTTGACTCCTTTGTCTCTTCTGCAACTGTCTCAGTAGATTCTCCTTTGTCATCCATGGCAGAGGGTTCATCACCTAAGTCCTCTATAACAGGAATATTAAATCTTTTATAGGCATTCCTGAGGATCTATTCAGTCTCTTTAGCCACTTGATCAGTCTCTCTGAGCATAAGCTTATTCATTCTGGCTTTGCTCCGGAACTCATCCTTGCAATTTTTGAAGATCATGTTTATTTGCTTTGGAGTGATGGAGGGATAAAGTTGGATAGCAATCTGCCCCCAGATTTCTAGGTCTTTTGCCATGGCATTGTTCTTTCTTATTTCAAGTTCCTTTTCTAGACTTTTAGGAATCAAAGATATAATTTCAATGAATGCTTTGTTGTAGATGTTTAAATACCTGACTGTAGCTTCTTGCAAGATCTTTTGATCAGTTTCACTATAATCATCATAAAACTCAGTCATTGGTTTCAAGTTCCCATCCATAGTGACTGATTTGATGATATCATCAATGCAGAGAGTAGGCTTTTCAACAAATTTTTCTGCCTTTTCTTCCTTGCCTTGACCGGTAGAAGGTTCACCAAATGTTTTCTTCTTCTTCTTCATTTTCTTGACTTCCTCATCAGTTTCAGTTTCTTCATCATCCTTCTGACTTGTATAGGATCTTATTGCCTTTTTCTTTGTTCTTTTCTCTCCCTTTTTGGATGTTTGGGGTTCCGGTTTTGATTCCTTTTGGCTCTTAGAGGTGGCAGGTGTAGAGCTCTTGGAGGATTTGGTCCGGGAAGGGGCTTGCATCAAATCACTTTCCTTTTCTGCATCTTGTTTCTCTTTCTCTACCCTTTACATCTTCTCTCTGTTGGCATCAACTGCCTCCTTTGATATTCCATGTCTCTTGGCAAATTCTTCCACTTCTCTTCTCACTTTTCTCTTGATTTCAGGCTGTCTTAGTTCAACATGAATTTTCACACTCAATTCTTGAAAGGTTCCAAACCTTTCTGCCTTAGGATCCTTGGGTTGACTTAGCATGTGTTGAACATGTAGCTCTACAATTTTCTCATCTACTTCATACCCCATTGGCATGATCCAGACTGTCCTTGGCTCCACTGTCTCCATTAGGCATTGATCAGTGTCTACCATAAAGCACAATGTATCCTTATATTTCTCAACTAATGATTGGGGGATTCTTTCTCTGGCCTGCATCAAGCTTTGGAAGTTTTTGAAGTAACCCCACAGTGCTATATTTTGTGCCTTGGCATCACCAAGCCCATACAAATAATCCCTGATTTGTATGGCAACAGGTCTGTCATTTTGCCATATCCAGCCACTAGATCTAGGTAGCTCATTCATGTAATAGAAAAATAGATAGAGTATCAACGCACCGTATTTGAAAGAATTCTTCTTATCCTTCTTTATCTTCTGCAGATTCTCCAAAAGTTGGTTCAGAAGGAGCTCACAAAGATCATAGTCAACATTCTTTCTTAACATTTCATAAGCAGTGTAAATTGCTATTTTGGATATGGAATTCTCTCTACTTGAGTGATATATCTTGTAGCCAATTATCATGGCAGCAAACTTGATATCCGGATCTATGATATCCTCAATTGTCATTGCTCTTTTATCAATTTTAGATCTGGTAGCCTCACTCACAGTTTGGTTTTTGACTGATTTGAGAGTAGGTAACCCACCGGATGAGTGCAATTCGGTCACCGCCCTAATGGTATCCTTTGTGATCTTAAATGGCCTCATCAACCATATGAAGTTGTCATGCACTCTGCTCAGAATATACCAGACCCATTCATCTTCTGCAAAATAGGGGAAATGAATGCACTGTCCAAAATGCTTGTCCCTATGGCTTTGTACTGAGGTTTGAGTTCAAATGATTCATCTATTAGATGCTTATGATATATATCCATTAGCTTGGATTCCCTGAATTCCTCAATATTTGCATGAATGTATGCCCTAACGTCTTCAACATGCAAAACCCCATGCAAAATGCTAGAGAATACGCTTGAAGGATCTACTTCTAGAGATTTATAAGGGTGTTTCTTGAATTTAGGGTGTGGCCTATCAGTGATTTGGACAACATTCAGAGTAGCCATCTTTCAACAGATTTAGAGAGAGATTTACAAGAGCGAAAAGTACCTTTTTACACCTCTAGGGTTCACGTAAATCCCCAAAAAGATTGCCGATTGACTTGAATTCTACGATTGATCCTTGAGAGAGATGAAGCAAACTTGTTTGCAGAGCTCTTCTTATCTTTTTCACTAATGCAAATGTGCAAATGATGAGCAAATGAACCCTTTTATCTCTGAGCAGCCCCTAATTTCATTTTGTAATAAATGCACAACTTAAGTTATTCCGGTTGCCTTATCATGAGAGGGATTTTTCCAGATCACTGAGATGTACTTAGAGCTATTTTTAGTAATGAATTTCAATGTCTCTGCTTTCCTTGAATCATCCCCTTTATCTGCAGATCAAGATGTTTCAGTTTAGAATCACACCAGATCAAACTGTGAAAATTAGCTTTTACCGGATGACTATTAAACCAGATCAATCTTGGTAGATTAACCTCTTCTAAATTTCTTGCGGATCTTCCATATCTTTACCAAGGCTTATTTAGATGTTTCTCTGAGAACCCTTTAATCCGCAACTTTCCATGTGCCAATTTTAGGCACCAATTGACTGGCTGGGGGAAATTGTTTTCTTCTGTGACCCCCCTGAGCCTGAGCTCATCTATTTAGTTTTTAGAAGGAATATCAGCACCAGATTCTAGTGCAGATCCATCCTCAACATTTTCTATACTCCTCTTCACCCAAATCTTGTACATCTGCCTTTGAATTTCATCAGCATTCACTTTTCCTTTTCCTTTGTCTTGGTTTTGATTATGATGCATTGGACCCTTTTTGTCCTGAATCTTACTTCTGCAGAATTTGGTAATATGATCAGACCTATTGCAATTGTAGCAAACAACATTTCTTTGCATATTTGATTGGTATCCTCTTGATCTACATTGATTAGCCATATGTCCCATTCTATTGCATGTAAAGCATCTACCATTGAATGAATTGTTCATTTGCATATTTCTACACTCATGAGATTTGTGACCATACCTTTTGCAATTAAAACACTGCCCAGAGAAGGATGAATTAGTCTGATTCATTCTTCTTCAGCACTGATTTGCTTTATGACCAAAGTTATTGCAATTGTGGCAGTATCTATTGAAGGATGGATATCTTTGAGCATTTGGTTGCCTTACCGGAGGTCTTCTAGGCCTGTTCCTTGGATTTCCTGATCCAGAGTTCTTCTGACTGGATCCAGACCTTTCACCTTTCTCATACCCCAAGCCTTGCTTGTCATCTACCCTCTTTTAGTTTTCAAGGAGGACTTCAAGCTGAGCAGAGCTTATCTTGAATTTTTCTTTGTATTCATTTGTTGTTTGAAGATCCCTTTTTAGAGTGTCAATCTAATTCTCAAGTTGTTCTTCATTATCTCTGGCTTCTTCAAGATCAGATTCCAGATGTCTGATTATTCTATCCATTTTGTGGTAGTCTTCTGACTTCTCCTTGAGAGATTGTTTTAGATTATCTTCAATTTTTCTTTTCTCTTCAATTTCTTGGGTGAATTTCATAACCCTGATTCCATTTCATGTCTTACCATAATGACCTCTTTTGATAGCTTTTCACATAACTTGTTCTTCTCATTCAGATCTTCATCAGTATTATTGGCTTCACTTTGACTTGCTAATTGTTGAAGAAGTTCCTTTCTCTTTTTCATAGAGATACTCAGTTTCCCTTTTAGTTCATTTATGAAATCATCAGCTTGTTTGAGTCTTTCCTTCAAGTGATTGAGTTTAGAGTGAGACTGTTCTAGATCATCTAAGGCAGACTAAAGTTGTTCTCTCATACCATACATATCCATTGAGATTCTCAGATCTTCCTCAAGTTGTTAGGCTTTGTTTGGAGGAACTTAGCTCTGATACCAATTGTTGATAACTGAGAGGGGGGGTGAGTTAGTTATCTTAATTAATTTGACTTTTTGATCTTTATTAACTAGTGCAACATCAAAACAAATAAGCATCCATAACCATGAAAGCAGAAACAAAATCAATACACATAATATAATGATTTTGATGTGGAAAACCCTGTTAAGGGAAAAACCACGGGGTGACTAACCCAAGATTGTATTCTCTATTAAAAGAATAGAAATACAAAATGGCACTTGCCAATTAGGGCTCACTGCCCGAGCACACTGCTCACAAGAGGCTCACTGCCTACAAGAGACTCACTGCCTATAAGGTACAAAGAAAGTAACAAGATACTTGAACTAATGAGAAGCATCCACATATGCTGAGGTTCAGTTCCAGTTAGGCTCAATACACTGATCTACTGCACTTCATTCTTCCTCTTCTTTGGTGTTGCTGTCCTTTCACATACTAGACATGTATTACTGCTTCCACACTGCTCTCTACTTTTATTCACACTTCACGATACACCACACACACCTTCTCATCAAAATCCATCTGGTATATATATCCGCACAAAGGATTTCAACATCTTTCTAGTTGGCATCTGGAATACTCAATATTTTCCCAAACTCTGGTCTGTCAGCTGAATCCTTGCTTACCAAGTGATGTGTATCAAAGAGATGCTTTTAGAAGTCATCAATCATGTCAGCTAATCATGAATGATACCTCAAGAAACTTGATCACCATCAATATCTCATTCGGATTAAGTTCTGAAGCTCTGCCGGTCAGTTCTTCCTTAATCTACTCTGCCAAATAGGAACCCAACACTTAGGTGTTCATATCTTTTCACTCTTACATATCCAGAGGCTCAAATTCTAGAATATATTAGTCATGGTACTCCTCTTGACTTCCCCAAGTCCACATTTTATTGAGATACTTCCTCTAAGAGATCCGGACCTGATTGTCGGACCTTGCTGCATGCTTTGTTCTTGCTCACCGGACCAAGATACTCTTCAATCTAACTTTTGGTATAGACATACCATGTCCTGTGGATGTGTGGGATGGACTTTGTTGCCATCAATGACAACACTCACGAAGCCACACAGTGTCTCTTGCCAACAAAGGCCTAGGTGTAGTCCATATTGTATAATAAATTAAGGAAATGTTTAATATGATGAGGCATTCTTAGATTTGATTGGATGTGGTGGAGGAGGATACAAGAAGAGGTAGTTTGAATCATAGATATGATGAAAGTTATGATGAACATGATAATGGACTACTTGAAGACATTGTAATTGATGAAGAAGATAGAGATGAATGAATGTTAAAGGTTATTTCCAAAATTGGTAAGAAGAATAGACTTGATTTACCTAATCATTCTAGTAGTTTGAATCCTAAAGAATTGATTGATTATATTATTGATAATGAAGAATACTTTGATTATGAGGAAATTACTAACCCTAATAGAGTAAAGTTTGCAAAGATAAAGTTGAAAGGTCATCCTGTTATTTGGTGGAAAGAAACTTAGTTGGAAAGGAATGGGAGATGTAAATCTAATATAGAGAAATTTGACAGGATGGTATATAAGTTTAATTATAAATTTGTTCCTACAAGTTAGTAGTTAGATTTGTTGAAAAAGCTATAGAGTTTGAGATAGAAAGAACTATACTGTGTGAAGGATTATACAAAGAAATATTACAAGTGGATACTTAGAGTAGGTCATCATGAGAAAAATCAAGAGAAGGTAGCTAGATATATCAATGGTTTAAGGGGACCATTTAAGAAGAGATTGTTAGAATAAATAATGTTTACATTTAGTATATAGTTAAATTTACATGTATATATTAATTTATAGGTTAATTAATAGTTAGTATTTAAATAAATAAGTTAGTTGGGAAGTTACACTCTCGTGAATAGGTTAAGGGAGTTAACATGGGAATATAATGGCTATAAAGCCAATGCAATGTAGTGATGTAATATCGGGATTGTATTCAAAAATCAATATATTATTCTATGTTTTTGTTATTCCTATAACAATGGTGTAATCTGTATATGCTCGTCATATTTCAATATGGTATCAGAGCATCAGTTGAGGAAGTTGCATATAAATTAATGAAGGAGAACATATTATGGAAGGGTATACAACGATTCATGGAAGTACAGAGATTATTTTCTATTACTTCCAGCCACTGTAGGTTGTGTAGAAGAATAGAAGCAAAAAGGACGCATAGAGGTGATGACTATATATGTTTATAATAATCACGATGCAAATGAAATTATGTCTGTGCATAGCCAAGCCAAGAAAAGACACATGGTATTTGTTGATAGGTGATAGAAGGTGTAACTCTCCCATCACAGTTGCTTAGTGATTGTAGATTGATGCCTTCTGATTATTTTACTATGATTTTATTCTCATTCTCACTGCACGTTGCACGTATAAAAGGTTAGTAAAGATTAAAATGAGCAAGGCATGTGAAGGAAACCTGGCGTGAAAGAGAAATAAGGTGTGAAGAAGCCATTTGTTGCGCATTATATGTTGTTGGACATTCTACATTGATGGGCATCCAATTTGTTGTTTGCTGGGCATTGAAATTAATTGTTGTGTGTTTGTTTCTTGAAATTAATCATTGATTTGCTTAAGGATAGAAAGTGTGGAAATTTATGAACAAAACATTAATACATTTTTTTACATGTATGTCAAGAGCAGAAATTTGATGGAAGCCTATTGAG
This sequence comes from Cunninghamia lanceolata, assembly GCA_027924645.1. Lineage (NCBI taxonomy): Eukaryota > Viridiplantae > Streptophyta > Pinopsida > Cupressales > Cupressaceae > Cunninghamia > Cunninghamia lanceolata. The sequence continues at coordinate 2,977,147 of BSBN01000030.1, forward strand.
TGTTTGACCATATTATTGTAGCATATAGAAGACATTCCTCTCATTTGAAGTCAACAGAAGGATTGCATGTGAGTTTATACATTTCTAAAGGAATCAAAATGCAGATTAATCATTTCAATCTGTTGGTGTAAAAGCACAAAGAGTCCGATCTAAGAAAGGTTGAAGCGACCGATTAATGTAAGAGGCAACAAACTCACTTTGATTTAACTTCTTTGCTAAGTTAGTTTTATTTAGAAACAAGAAGATAAGGTGAGTACTTGGTGGCATTGATTCTAGAAGAAAATAACCATGATAAGATTTGATTAATGCAAAAAGTCTGCTAAACTTATAATTAATTATCTTGCTTTCAACATAAAAATGTGAGATAAGTGAATCAATATGGTGCAAAGAACAATTAGTTGAATTGTTTTGAAATCAGTTATAAAGCCACTTGTTCCAAATTGGAAGTGTTAAGAGAAGCGAATGTTTAAGGCACATTTACTTTGGAAGTGCAAAGTTTATAAGAGGAATTTCAAGTTAAAGGCTAACTTCAACACTTTGAAATGAAGTTTTTATCATGTCACCTTTTGCTTGTACTCTTGGGGCCATATATGCTACACCTAACAAAGTTTCAAATGCACATGCTTGTGTTATTGGAGAGATCAATGAGACATCAAATGGATAAAATGAAATAGGGTCAAATTGGAGGTAGGAGGCAATGGAGGTATGAGGATCTTCATCATCCCGAGCTAGCTTCTCTCTTAGGGGTGATTCTTTGCATGAGAAGCACCTTTACTATTTGCGTCCCTTCAAGGAGAAAGAGGGACTTGGATTTTGTTGATATTTCTTGTGGGTGCAGTTGGTGTATTCACTTTTGGTTGAGGTTGTTTGTACAATACGGGAGGAATTGTTTTCATAGCACTGGAGGCATATTGACACAATCGGAGGAGATGTGGACTCTCAGAGGAGATTTGTTCTCTCATGTGTAGCACTAGAGGAGGCATTTTGACACACTCGGAGGAGATGTGGACTTTCAGAGGAATGTTGTTGTCTCATTGTGCAAGGAGGTTAGGGACACTTTATTTTCTCTTATGTTGTACAGGTTCTACAATCAAAAAATCCGCTGGTGAATTTAGTTTGGTGTTTCCTGGGTGAGTGAGGAGGATTGATGAAGGTGCTTCATCAAAGTCTCCAGAAGGGTTGCTGTGATCAACTCTTGAAGTGTTCCGTCTCTTGTTTAGATTAATGTAACAAGGGGGGGAATGTTGGTTTTATTACATGTAAACCTTAAGGGGGGTGTTAGAATAAATAAGGTTTACATTTAATATATAGTTAAATTTACATGTATATATTAATTTATAGGTTAGTTAATAGTTAGTATTTAAATAAATAAGTTAGTTGGGAAGTTACATTCCTATAAATAGGTTAAGGAAGTTAACATAGGAATATAATGGATATAAAGACAATGCAATATAATGATGTAATATCTTGATTGTATTCAGAAATCAATATATTTCTATGTTTTTGTTATTCCTGTAACAATGCTATAATATGTATATACTCACCATATTTCAATAGAGATAAGTATGTTGACCATTTAGTATGCTGATGAAGCATATTAGTTTACCTTGAAAGATAAAGACAAGTTGAACTATAGATTTCAAAAGAGGTAGAACAAGAGAGGAAGAAGTGACAAATTTTCAAGAGGTAAAAACTAAGGAGGTGGTAGAGGAGCTTAAAATGATGAAGCAAGTACTAAGGAAGGTGATGAAGGTTATGATAGTAGTAAATCTAATTATTAGGAAGATATGGAAGAGGTAGTGGAAGATCATTCAAAGGAACTTGTTTTAAATGCCAAGGTGAAGGACATAGAGCATTTGAATATACCCAATCACAAGGACCTGATATGCTAGAAGATATGAAAGGATTGCAAGGATTTCACATGTGAATTCAAAGAAGTTTCTTCTAATGGTTCACAATTAAGTATGCTAGAGAAAGGAAAGTCATTGTTGAAAATATAAATGAACCAATACAAAGGGAAATTATATTTAGGATTGTATGTAACTATGGAGATAAGTATTGCAAGGTGATTATTGATAGTGGTAGTACTGATAACCTGGCTGCAAGTGAAATGGTACAAAAGTTAAATTATAAAATTATAGATCAACTTAATCGTTATAGAGTATCTTGTTTATAGAAAGATTATAAAACTTTGATTAATGAGCAATGTCTTGTGACATTTAAGATTGGAGTTTATGAAAATGAGGTTTTATATGATATCATGCCTATGGATGTTTGTCATATTTTGTTGGGTAGACCATGACAATTTGATAGAAAAACTATACATGATGGTAGAGAGAATACTCATATGTTGGTAAAGGATGGAGTGAAACATGTACTTTTTCTCTTAAAGGAGGAAATTGAGAGAGTGAAAGTCATTTCTAGGATAATGTTGGTAAACGGTACACAATTTTTTCAAAAATGTTAAGAGAAGATTTGTTTTATTGTTATTCCTATGTGTATGTAGGCAAACAAGGCCATAGAGGCTAACATCGTGATACATCTTGAGATTTATAAGTTTTTGGCATAGTATAGTGATATTATTTATAATAACCTACTTGAAGGATTACAACTAGTGAGAAGCATACATCATATGGATTTGATTCTTAGAGAAAGTCTATCTAATAAGGTAGCTCTTAGATTCACACCAAATAAAAATGAGGAATTAAATAGATAAGTTAAATAATTATTGAAGAAAGGATTGATAAGAGAAATCTTAATTCCATGTGTAATACCAATAGTATTAGCACCAAAGAAAAAAGGAGAATGGAGAATGTGTACAGACTATAGATAAATAAACAAGATTACTATCAAGTATAGATTTCCCTTGCCAAGGATGAATGATCTTATGGATTTTTTGAGTGGCACAAATTATTTTAGTAAGATAGGTTTGAAGAGTGGACATCACCATATCAAAATTAAATGGGGTGATGAATGGAAGACTTTATTTAAGACTAAAGAAGGTTTGTATGAGTGGTTGGTTATACTATTTGGATTGACTAATGCACCTAGTAGTTTTATGAGGCTAATGAATAAGGTATTGAAACCATATCTTGGTAAATTTATTGTTGTTTACTTAGATGAAATTTTAAATTTCAATAAGAGTAAAGAGGAACACTTGGAGAATATTATGTTAGTATTGTAGAAGTTAAGAAAACAATGTTGATGAATGTAAAGAAATGTAGTTACATGAAAGAGGAGTTGGTATATATTGTTTATGTTATTTTTATTGATAGATTGAAGATGGATCTTGAGAAAATTAAAGCTATTGTTGAATAACCTACACTAGTAAGTATTTCTAAAGTTAGATCTTTTCATATATTATCTAGTTTATATAGAAATTTCATTGCGATAAGTGCACCATTTACTAAAACAATGAGAGGAGATAAATGAGAATTCAAGTGTCTCCTTAAATAGATAATTTTTTTGATTTATTGAAGAATAAAGTGATAGAACGACTTGTGTTATCCTCACTAGATTTTTATAAGTTATCCTAAGTTGATTGTGAAGCAACTAGAATTGTAATTTGAGTCAAGAAGGAAGACCTATTACTTATTTTAGTAAAAATTTGAATGATGCCAAAAGAAAATATTCAATTTATAATGAAGAATTCTATGAAATCATGTAAGAACTAAATAAATAGAGACATTATTTTTAGTTAAAGGAATTCTCTTTATACACTAATTATCAAGCATTGTGATATTTGACTAGTCAATGTAAGTTAAATTAAAGATATGTCAAATGGGTTGAATTTCTGTGAAGTTTTTCATTTGTGTTGAAAAATAGATGTGGAAATCTAATAGAGTAACTGATGTGTTAAGTATAAGACATAATTTGTTAATGGAAATGGTAATTCAATTTGTTGGTTTTGATGAATTAAAGAATTTGTATGAGACAGATATTAATTTTGTTGAGGCATGGAAGACATGTAAGATACCAATAAGTGGGGATAAAAGTAAAACCAATGTATTTGTATTCCTCAAATACATATGTATTGATTTTTTTGTAACTTTTGATCTGCTTATCCAAATTTGAAAATAATATAGGATTGTTCTACACTTCATTCTAGTGTGTCATGTTGGAGTTGGATCTAATGTGTGAGTTAGACTAATACAAGTGGTATGCTTTATATTGGTCATCTTATCATCCCTACAAGAGTAATTTGCATTGGCATGTAGTTGGAGTGATCCAACAATTATGTTCTACTAGTGGCTGGACAAGATTGTTCTTTGATCAAGCATTGAGTGTGGTATGTTATTGGACTTGATCAGCCCAATAATTATCATGTTTATTGTTTGTGATTGGATTTGTTTGAGATGTCATGTGGATTCTTCAGCTACATGTTAGAGTTTTGTGAGGTGCCTTGAGTTGATTCATCAAGTGTTGTGAAGTTTAGAGTTGACTTGTGTTATGAGTATGTGTGAATATTGTATGTATTATTATGGAGTGTAGTTAAGTGTTCAATGATTATTGAGTACTTTGTGTTTACTATAATTACGTGTTGCATTTGTTGTCATTGATGTCAACAAACTCTATGGTGGATGATGTCAAGAGAGTGGTAATCAGAGATGCTAGAGTAAGTGATCAGAGGAGCAAATGGAGGAGTGATGATTAGAGGAACAAACAAAGGAGTGGTGATCAGAGAAGTTGTGAGGTGAAGGATATGATGATGAAATTCATGAGCATACTATTGGATCAATATCATCTATACACATTTGTACCTTATCTATTGAAGTTCATGGATAGGTGAGAGTTGTAAGGTTGAAGGTTTTGTTGGCATGAAGAAGTTGTAGTTTCTTGTTTTTGATGAATGAATATTATCTATGGTGTTGTGAATGTTGTATTCATTACCTCTTATTAAAAATCATTGAATGAATTTTTGAGGGAAAGTGTAGAAGGTTTCAATCTGTCAAAGGCATAGGAAGTTGCGCTGAAGAAGCTCAGGAGAATGCTCTACATTACTTCGCATTGGAAGGTATGGCCTTGCAGTTTGAAGGTTAGACAAATACAAGTGTGAAGTATGCATGATCCTAATTTTAGAGCATAGAACATACCGCAGAGGATTCTAGAGCTAGCAAAGTGAAGACGGTGGTACAGTGGTGTTGCGGTAAGAGAGTCAGAGGAATGTTACACATTTCTTTGCATTTGAAGATGTGGTCTTGTGGCTTGAAGGATAGTTGGATACCAATGAGAGGTTTGTTATACTCAAGTTTCAGATGATACAAAGTATTGCAGTGGTTCTCTAGAGTCAGCAGAGTAAGGACAAATCATGTTGCTGATTAGAGTTGTCAGAGGGAGAAAGTGAAAGCCACCACATTTCACCACATTATGATGTTTGGATTTGTTGTTTAGAAGACATGTTCAAATTTCCTGTAGGTTTACTCATTTTAAGTTTTAGGTGTTGAGGAGTACCACAAGTCTATTTTTTAATGTTCTATTTCAAGACTGTGTATTCAGAGTTTGGAAGAGATGTTGAGTTCAGTGTTTGATAGTTTGCACTAGCATGAAGTAGCATGAAGTTATGAAAGGAGTGTATGAGAATGTTTTTTCAAGTCATATAATGTTTTCAAAGTGATCTGCATGATGTTATTTGGTCTCTCTTGTACCACTTTAGGTCTGGAGCTAAATGCACGAAAGGATAAGTGTTTGTTGGGCCAACTTGGTATGTTTTGGTGATTGCACCATGTGTTTGGAAGTGTGTGCTAACATGGAGATGTGTGCTGAGGTAAAATAGGTCCTAGTTATCATTTGGTTTGAACTGCATTGGACTTCTACATTATTGTTGATGACTTTGGGAGCTGACTTGTTGTGGCCATTGCATGTTTCATCTTGGTTGACAAAGGAGAAAGTTTTAAAGAGTTGCAGAGGATATAAATGTAAGATCAAGTTTGTTGCAATGTGTATGAGGGTGTGAGAGTGTGCGAGGATGTATGTGTGAGTGTGTGTGGAAGAGTGTTGAAGACAACAAAGTTATTTGAGCATAGGAGTTGAAGTTTTATGTCAGTGTGAAGGGTGTTGATGCTATGGAGGTGATTGATCAATAGAATTATTTCAAGTGCTTTGTATAGAAGTTGTAGCCTCTTCTTGTAAGTGTTGTAGCACTCTAGGGAGTTGTAGCTTCCTTTGGTTGAAGCCATAAAACTATGATTCAGGAATGTGTAGCTTTCTTTGGGTTGTAGCCCACAAAACTTGTTGTAAATCTATTTTTATTTATGAGGCTAGATTTGGACAGTAGATCCAAGAAACTTGCTCACCGTGGTTTCTCCTTTCTAGGGGTTTCCACATAAATCTAGAGTTTGTTGAATGCACAAGACAATTGAGAGGGGGGATTGAATCAGTTGTAACTTAAAATTTCAAAACCCTCATACACACTCAAATCCACATTAATGTAATTAACACTTAAACTTGTTATGATGATTATGCATGAAAAGTAAATAACAAAAAATGAATCATAACAACACCATACACAAGACAACACTAGATTTTACGTGGAAAACCCAAGAAGGAAAAAACCATAGTGAGGATTAGCTCACAATATAAAGTAGTAACAACACCAAATTACGAAAGGCTCACTGCTAGAGGGATCACTTCCCAGAGGGCTCACTACCTAGAAGAAAGGCTCACTACTAGAGGGCTCACTACCTAGATGAAAGGATCACTACCAAAGTTTGAACTATTATAATTGAATCTAACACATGAAAGGAGTAAAGTTCCAATGAATCTCAATATTCACCAAAACATCAGCATCATCTCCGCAGCATCACTGAAGAATAGTAGACACCTTTTGCTTACTGCATCCAGTAGTCTAACACATGAAAAATTGTACTGCATCACACATTCAACCACTCTATTATTCACATCATCTTCATTGCATGCACACTCGATCACAAACCCTTGATACACATTTATACTATCTTCAACCTTGAGAACATTCTCCAAGGTCGGCAAGTCACCTTAACCCAGAAGATTCAAATTAGGTCTAGATCTAAATATTCCCGTGGTGGAAAGGAATGAAGGTGGACCATAACACATCTTAGATTGAATCTAAATTCATCCAAGCATGCCACTCCATGCTACTACAATCACCAAAACAACTCCACAAATAGTGTAAACACCCAAGGTCGGCCAAAACTGTGTTAACACAATGAACTCTTAAGTACATGCTTCCTCAAACCCAAGGATGAATTTTGGACCACATGCAAGGCTTCAACACAATCTAGAGTATTCCACAAACATCCTAAAACTTCCTGAAATCCAAAAAATTCCTCTGCAACAAATTTTACCTACCGTACAACCTTATCTTGTTTACCCAACAAACTCAAAGGTCTCTGTCATACACTGCAACTTGATAAGTCCTCTTCCAGAACACCAAATCACAAACAACCTCAATTGGAGAAAGATAGGAATCTTATAAGTACTTGTCTAGAACCGCAAGACCAAAAATCACTTTGCGGAGAAATGTGGAGCAAAGACATTTCTCCCAGACACCTCTGTAAACCTCTAAAACACAGTCCACACACTAGTAAACACAACTTCCTCTACACAATGAATCAGAGCACCAAATTTGGAATATAACATCTCTGAACATCTCTTAACAACATATCAAAACTGCAAAGATAGATCTTCAATATAGAGGAAATGCGGACCAAAACTAGAACACTACTCTGTAATCCAAAATGCCACTTCACCACACTGTTTCCTTTATTAATCAAATTTTCTCAAAAGCACTTGGAAAACAACCATTAGAAACATATTCCTAACATCTTCAACACCTCTTCAAAGCAACCGAATCATCTTCAACAAGGCAACTCAATCAAACAACAACAACCTCATCTCTAAACAACTAGTTGACACTAATGACAACACAAGCTTGTTGACATCAATGTTAACACTGATAGCACATACTTGCAGCAATCTCCCCCTTTGTCATTGATGGAAACACATAATGTGAAAAACCATCAAGACACAATCAAGACATAACTCTGCACCAAACTTCTTTTCTTTCTTACTGTCCCCCTTTCTTTTACACATCTTACTCTCTCTCCCTGACCACTGATTCTAGACACAAATCTGCACTAAACTTATTTTCTTTCTTACTCTCACCCTTTCTCTTACACATCTTACTCTCTCTCCCTATCCACTAACTCTTTTATTTTTCATATTGCTCTCTCTCTCCCTTTGACATTAATGGCAAAGGTTGACACACTTTTTCTTTCACTCTTACCAAGTTACATCATTTCACTACTTTGAATACCCCCCTTAGGAGTACACACCAAACTATAGATCAACTCTTACTCCTCTTGGACCTACAACAATCATCATGAACACTACCTGCTCCCCTTAAGAGGTAGCCTCCAACATCAGTCCAAAATAAGGAATGAATCTTAGAATCCATTGGACTGATGCATCTCCTTATGCATCTAGTTCAAAGAAGGAGGGGTAATAATCCCTAACTTCTCCCGAAGATACTCAAATGTATCCTTAGGAAGAGCCTTGGTGAATATGTCAGCAACCTGATCCTTTATAGGCACATACTCGAGCTTCACTTCATTCTTTGCAACCTTATCTCTTAGAAAGTGATACTGGATTGAGATATGTTTTGTCCTTGAGTGCATCACCGAATTCTTTGAAATATTAATAGCACTAGTATTATCATAGAAGATAGGAATTGGCTCATCAAATTCAACACTGATATCCTTCAGAGCTTGTTTCATCCACAATACTTGTGTGCAAAAGGATGCTACTACAATGTATTCTGCCTCTATAGTAGATAAAGATACTGGATCCTATTTTTTACTTAGCTATGACACCACTTTGTTTCGAAGAAAGAATGCACCACGACTTGTACTTTTCCTGTCATCTACACATCCAGCCCAATCTGCATCTGTGTAAGCACTTAGAGTAAAGTCATTATCCTTTGGATACCTGTTGTGTGGTTACACAACACACCCCATTTTAACTTGGCAAAACAGGGACCCAACTTTTGGCTTGGCTTGTGTTGTCTGTTTTCTGGCGGTTTGGTAAAAATGAGTCAGGTGCATCATCATCATGAAGGTCAGGATGAGGTAGGTCATCATCATGAGGTCAGTTTGTCAAAGTTCATATTTTGTTTCTATGACCTCATATTTAGAAAGAGCTTGAAATTCTAGGCAGGTTTGCCTTTTACATCACCCTAAAATTCGTCCATATGAGAAAGTTATGACAAGTCAAAGGTCTGGTCAAACATGATTTTAGGAGGGTCATATTTCATAACAACGAGCATCATGATATTATAACATCACCTGATATTATAATATCATGCTGATATTATAATATCACCCTGCTTAGAAAATCCACCATCTGCATATTTGCATGCGCACGTCAAAGTCCTATCGGAGGGTCATCATCCTGATCTTTCAAGGGAGGGTCATATTTGCTGATATTCGCTAATATGATGATGACGTCATCATATCCTCCCGATCTCCTTTTGCATGATCATGATGATCACCCTATCTTTTAAGGGGGGGTGATATCCTTTTTGCATGATCATATTTTAAATATCACCCTAGCGTTAACCTGATGATGACCTCAACTCATCCTCATGCTTCGAAGATGAAAATGATAGTGACGTCATCATGATATTCGATGAGGAAGATCATCATATTTTTATCCTCAGTCATGTTGTCAAGATCATCATGATCTTGTTTGTCTACCTGATATTTTGTAATGTCCTCCTGCCGAGAAATATGACCTTTTGCAAATATCCTGATGACGTCATCCCGATCTGATAAACGAAGAAGCAAATATTAGGAGGACATCATCATCACATTTCCCTTCGGCAGGATATTTTCCAAAACATGATCCGGTTCGTGAATATGATGATGACGTCATGTTCTAAGTTTAAACAAAAGCCCCGGATATCCTGATGATCATCATCATCCTGATCTTTCGAGAGGGTTACCTTGGCCGCAAAGGGGTCATATTACATTCACCACCTGATCATCTTCCTTAGGTGACCCGATATTACATTTATCCCCTGATCTTAACTAAACATGACGGTGACGTCATCTTTTGCATTTTAATGAAGCCCGGGTATGACGATGATGTCACCATCATATTCCATTCCTTAGTAGCAAGATCATATTTCATATCCTCCTATTTTCCTTTGACATGATGATGATGATGATGTCATTCTTTTCCCCAATATACAGAAGCGCAATATGACGGTGACGTCATCAGGACATTCGAGAAGGGGGAGCATCATATTCACAATATCCTGCAGATAGGTAGAAAGCTCTAAGTTTCCCCATCGGCCGCGCTTTGAATTTTCTTCCCGACAGTAGTGGTCTCGCCGATAGCATGCAAAGCTGGATTTGAAATAATTTGTTAAAAGCGATTGGTTCCTCGTATATGTTGCGATGTATATGCAAATTTGAAACCCAATATACAAGAAAATGGGCGGGAAAATAGAGCGATGGAAATTTGAAGGCCCGAGTGTATTTTTTCTAGTCAACGATAGTTGACCCGAGTGTTTTAACGCTGTTTAGGCATTTAGTGCATATTTTCCACTGATTTGGGGCTCGATTTGCCTGTAGCTACACATTTTGAGGCCTGGTTAATAAAACGTTTAAATTCCTGTTGTTTATCCACATGATGATGAACTTAATGTTTGTCTGTTTATTGCAGGAAGTCCCGGAGCTGCTGAAGCTGATAATTACGAAGTTGCACATGGAGGCAACATGAACCAGAAATGAGGAGGATATTGTCAAATATACTGTTTGCCAGCTGGAGACCGAATCAAATCAAAGATGCTGGAATATTCTGTGCCAGCTGTACATTTGCCAACTGGCGAAGCATGTGCTATTCATCTGGACCATTGATTGTTCTGGGAGGATCATGATCCTTGGATCATTGTAACTGTTTTCTGGCATTTGCTCTATATAAGAGCCAGAGCTTGTCAAAAAAAAAGGAGATAGATAGATATATCTGGCAATAAGGCTAATATTACATTAGAGAGAGAGAAAGAGATACACAGACACATCTGGCAATAAGGCCAATTATTGTAGAATCAATTAGGAGATCGGATTACTGAGACTAATGAGGATAGAATTGTTGAAATGTCAAGGTTCTTTCTTCAGATCACTGTAAATGTACCTGTTCTTGAGCATACTGAATGGATATGAAGTTTCAGATTACATCCTGATTGTAAATTTTACGTAATCTTCCTGTTGATTTCTGGATATGTACTGGTGAATGCTGTGTTCAACTGGAAGCGCTTTCATTTCATTACATGTTGTTATCAACTTTTCCTTTGAAGATTTGCACTAGATCATGTGGATTTGTGGAATGTCCTGGTGAAGTATGATTCTAGTTTCCTTCTTTTCATTGCATGTATGGGAGCTTGTATGTGGATCAGTGATCTCAGTCAAGTAGTTTTGGGAATCTCATTCTTTAACCCTTTTCCTTTATTTTAATTTCATAAATTCATCACCATAACTGCAAGTCATGACAAATAATAAGCAGAAATAGAGAGGTATGCTGAAATCCCATAGGTAACTGAAAATCATTAGCATATTTGAGTTAAATGCATGTAGTATTGAAAATATCATGCAAAGAATTGCATATAATGGTAGAAATCATGCAAATATCAGCCTGTAAGCACATTATTTGACTAAATTCACAGTGCAGAGGTAGAATTATTAGAGATTTATGCAGAGCAGACATATAGAGCAGGATATTTGGAGAAATAATGATGAAATTTTGCAGAAATACGTAAGGCCCCTGAATGGAAAACAGCAACACACATCAACCACTGAGTAACGTAAGTAGATTAAGACCTAATCAACGGAGACTTGGGATCATGAATTCTCTAAATTCATCGTATCTTTCAAGATGAGTAAAGGTTGTTGTGTAACTTTTATTCTATGTTTGTGAATGACTAACATCATGACCAACATAAATTGGCGCTAGAAGGAGGGCTGAGCTGTTTCTCAGCAAATAAATTCTTTTCAGTTGAAGTGATATCCCCTGCCTCTGTTTATCAGCCCGCTTTAAATCTTGCAAACATATCTGCAGGCCCCTCGCTCCTAACGCAACATAAATTGGCGCTAGAGGGAGGGCAGAACTGGAAAAGACACTATTGCTTCAGTCATCATTCATTTTATGCAGGCCCCTCGCTTCTAACGCAACATAAATTGGCGCTAGAAGGAGGGCGTGAGCTGTTTCTCAGCAAATAATTTCTTTTCAGTTGAAGTGATATCCCCTGCCTTAGTATAGCAGCCCGCTTTAAATCTTTCAAACATATCTGCAGGCCCCTCGCTCCTAACCCAACATAAATTGGCGCTAGAAGGAGGGCCAGAGCTGTGAATTTTTGGATTTCTACAAATATTGCATAAATATTTCAGCATTTGAGTTAAATGGCTGCAAATATCTCTTATCTGAGAGGTTTTGGTTGCACCTTTGTCAAGATCTAGCTCAAAACCTGAAAGATTAGTTTGATTTTCTGGACTTTCAAGTTTTATTTTGAGATATGATAGATCTCATTAAAATTTCAAAATACTAAAAAATTGAAAAATAGAGTCTCATTTTGATGGATGTATATGAAGGCAATTGTCAAATTAACATTCCTTTATTTCAGGAAACTTTGAGTAGGTAGCTTTACCCTCACAGTTTGTCTAACTTTGGTTTATCCACCTGTTGCAGGATACACCAGACTGTAGAACACAGCGAAATAAATTGTTTAACTTTCCTTACAAGGTTGGATTTATATTTGAAAGTATTAATATTCTTCCCGGATGTGTTCAGGGCTGAAATTTGCCAGGAAAATGAAGAAGTCTGGCAGGAAAATAAAGAAATTCTGGAGCAACAAGCAGATGCAGCACCAGAAGTTATTAATTGTCCAGACACTGAAGTGGATCGTTCTGAAGATTTTGAATTATACTTGTCCAGAAATATACAGTGTAGTCAATTATTAGGTTTACCCATTGACGATGTCTTGATTGAAAGCTGGTGTAGATTACATGACGAAGAGCATTCAGAAAGGGATTGTTACGCCTGCTTGACCATGTTGAAAAAGATTCTAAAAAATATAGTAGCTGAATCAGTTCCAGAAGGTAAAGAAAAGGAAACATCTTTCCTGGATTCATTTTATGGTGGGATTGATAGGAGTTCTCTACTTCCTAATACAAGTAAGGATTAGTTAGTATGCAGGTATGAATCTTGTGAAAATTTTAGAGAAGAAACCACTCATCAGGATAATATTTTTGATTCTGATCCTAATACTTTTGATAAAGAAGATGAAACATCTTTCCTGGAGTCATTCTATGGTAAAGAGAAGTGTAAACAGATAGTAGAGCAATTTAAATGCACTCTTGATGATGAAGTTCCTATGGTGGTAACTCAGGAAGTCATAGAGAAGAAAATAAATGCTGATTTATTACCTGACTTCTTTGAATTGAATGATCAAATACAAGAATGTTGCAGCTTAATGGAACCGGATCCTTTACTAGATAGAAGATGTGAATTATTTAATGAACAATTCCTGAAAGATGAAGATGTAGAAGACTTTGGAGTTGTTGTGCATAATCAGACGTTACTCCAGAAATATTTTGAAAATGAAACAGGGGAGTGTCCTTATCAAGTGAAAGTTGTTTCTCTTTTACAGTCAAATGATTTAGAAATGATAAATTTCTGTATACCAGGTTGTGATAATAAAGATACTTATTTAGATGCTGATGTGCAGGAAATTGAAGAAAATATTGAGAAGTTTCCTGAACTGGAGGATAAACTAAACATCCAGAATAAAGGAACAAATATGGATAAAGATGGAGAATTAATACATCAAGAGTCATACATCCTTCAATTTGAAGCGAGACCAGGCATTGGGCTAAGCAATGAAAATATAGAATTAAATGGAGGTCCAACTGCCAATGAAGAAGCATGTCCAACAAAATCAGAAATACACCAGGTTGTATTTCTCCTTTCCACAGTGAATGATGTTGATTATTATTTTGATTATGAAAATTCAGGAGATAAGACATGCATATGGATTAATCATGAACATGATGAGCTGCCTCAGTTGCTGATCATCAAGAGTCATTCTGTTAAAAACAGTGAATTCAGAATACCAGAATATTTTTTAGAATATAAAGATAAATTTGCTAGGTTGAGAACCATAACTGATACCCTAAGACTCCTGCACAATCGAAAGAAGTATGCAAATACAGGTGTACTTAGGTCGTTTTCTGGTTCTTGTTTGCCTAGTAGTAGTTTGTATTTAATTTTGTAGGTTAGTTGTTTGTACAGTCTACTTGTTTTGCTTTCTTGTTCTGTTTCTGTTGTTTCCTTTTTGTAGGTTAGTTGTTTGTATAGTGTTTCTTCTGTTTTGTGTTGTTTTGGTTGAGTTTTTGTTTTGGTAAGTCAAGATGATGCACTTCATCACCTAAGAAAATAACTAAATTGTTAGGATTCAAGTGATGAGATCAGATTTAGATATAGATTGTAATTCATTCTGATAAATATTCATGATCAGGTTTTATAATATCTTTTCATCAGGTGCCTTTTCTTGTCCAAAGTGAATCAAACACAATGAAACACCTAACAGCCTTGGGCTTGTTGAAGATATGAGTATAGGTGTTAAGTGAAAAATCTAAAGGGACTCCCTTGCTACCAATACAATCTCCAACCTAAAGCTGCAAGTGACCATACCTTGTACAAATGAGCTGACATGATGATATCAGATATATAAATAAATAAAAATATATATATATATTTTTTAAACAATAAACTTAGGCCATCTAAGTAACTCTACCGGGGCTATAGATGCCTGCTGGCAGTGGGGCTCTACTTAGGGAGATTGTATAGATAACCTTGCCGGGGCTATGAATGCCTGCTGGTAGCAAGGCTCTATCCAGGTTGGCTATGAGGGATGATCTCCAACTATGTAGTTTAACACCAGTTACTTATATTTTCAACTTGCTTTCAAGATGAGGATAATTAATCATATGCACACACATGATCCTTTGTTAGCACTGTTACCTTGATGAAACTTTATCATTCAAAGATCATGATGATTTTACTTAGAAAGAATTAGAATACTATAGATGAATATGATCATATCACTTGAATTATTGGAATTTGTTTGTTTTCTTTGGTGGCAAGTTGTTGTGTGGTTACACAACACGCCCCATTTTAACTTGGCAAAACAGGGACCCAACTTTTGGCTTGGCTTGTGTTGTCTGTTTTCTGGCGGTTTGGTAAAAATGAGTCAGGTGCATCATCATCATGAAGGTCAGGATGAGGTAGGTCATCATCATGAGGTCAGTTTGTCAAAGTTCATATTTTGTTTCTATGACCTCATATTTAGAAAGAGCTTGAAATTCTAGGCAGGTTTGCCTTTTACATCACCCTAAAATTCATCCATATGAGAAAGTTATGACAAGTCAAAGGTCTGGTCAAACATGATTTTAGGAGGGTCATATTTCATAACAACGAGCATCATGATATTATAACATCACCTGATATTATAATATCATGCTGATATTATAATATCACCCTGCTTAGAAAATCCACCATCTGCATATTTGCATGCGCACGTCAAAGTCCTCTCGGAGGGTCATCATCCTGATCTTTCAAGGGAGGGTCATATTTGCTGATATTCGCTAATATGATGATGATGTCATCATATCCTCCCGATCTCCTTTTGCATGATCATGATGATCACCCTATCTTTTAAGGGGGGGTGATATCCTTTTTGCATGATCATATTTTAAATATCACCCTAGCGTTAACCTGATGATGACCTCAACTCATCCTCATGCTTCGAAGATGAAAATGATGGTGACGTCATCATGATATTCGATGAGGAGGATCATCATATTTTTATCCTCAGTCATGTTGTCAAGATCATCATGATCTTGTTTGTCTACCTGATATTTCGTAATGTCCTCCTGCCGAGAAATATGACCTTTTGCAAATATCCTGATGACGTCATCCCGATCTGATAAACGAAGAAGCAAATATTAGGAGGACATCATCATCACATTTCCCTTCGGCAGGATATTTTCCAAAACATGATCCGGTTCGTGAATATGATGATGACGTCATGTTCTAAGTTTAAACAAAAGCCCCGGATATCCTGATGATCATCATCATCCTGATCTTTCGAGAGGGTTACCTTGGCCGCAAAGGGGTCATATTACATTCACCACCTGATCATCTTCCTTAGGTGACCCGATATTACATTTATCCCCTGATCTTAACTAAACATGACGGTGACGTCATCTTTTGCATTTTAATGAAGCCCGGGTATGACGATGACGTCACCATCATATTCCATTCCTCAGCAGTAGGATCATATTTCATATCCTCCTAGTTTCCTTCGACATGATGATGATGATGATGTCATTCTTTTCCCCAATATACAGAAGCGGAACATGACGGTGATGTCATCAGGACATTCGAGAAGGGGGAGCATCATATTCACAATATCCTGCAGATAGGTAGAAAGCTCTAAGTTTCCCCATCAGCCGCGCTTTGAATTTTCTTCCCGACAGTAGTGGTCTCGCCGATAGCATGCAAAGCCGGATTTGAAATAATTTGTTAAAAGCGATTGGTTCCTCGTATATGTTGCGATGTATATGCAAATTTGAAACCCGATATACAAGAAAATGGGCGGGAAAACAGAGCGATGGAAATTTGAAGACCCGAGTGTATTTTTTCTAGTCAACGATGGTTGACCCGAGTGTTTTAACGCTGTTTAGGCATTTAGTGCATATTTTCCACTGATTTGGGGCTCGATTTGCCTGTAGCTACACATTTTGAGGCCTGGTTAATAAAACGTTTAAATTCCTGTTGTTTATCCACATGATGATGAACTTAATGTTTGTCTGTTTATTGCAGGAAGTCCCGGAGCTGCTGAAGCTGATAATTACGAAGTTGCACATGGAGGCAACATGAACCAGAAATGAGGAGGATATTGTCAAATATACTATTTGCCAGCTGGAGACCGAATCAAATCAAAGATGCTGGAATATTCTGTGCCAGCTGTACATTTGCCAACTGGCGAAGCATGTGCTATTCATCTGGACCATTGATTGTTCTGGGAGGATCATGATCCTTGGATCATTGTAACTATTTTCTGGTATTTGCTCTATATAAGAGCCAGAGCTTGTAAAAAAAAAAGGAGATAGATAGATATATCTGGCAATAAGGCTAATAATACATTAGAGAGAGAGAAAGAGATACACAGACACATCTGGCAATAAGGCCAATTATTGTAGAATCAATTAGGAGATCGGATTACTGAGACTAATGAGGATAGAATTGTTGAAATGTCAAGGTTCTTTCTTCAGATCACTGTAAATGTACCTGTTCTTGAGCATACTGAATGGATATGAAGTTTTAGATTACATCCTGATTGTAAATTTTACGTAATCTTCCTATTGATTTCTGGATATGTACTGGTGAATGCTGTGTTCAACTGGAAGCGCTTTCATTTCATTACATGTTGTTATCAACTTTTCCTTTGAAGATTTGCACTAGATCATGCGGATTTGTGGAATGTCCTGGTGAAGTATGATTCTAGTTTCCTTCTTTTCATTGCATGTATGGGAGCTTGTATGTGGATCAGTGATCTCAGTCAAGTAGTTTTGGGAATCTCATTCTTTAACCCTTTTCCTTTATTTTAATTTCATAAATTCATCACCATAACTGCAAGTCATGACAAATAATAAGCAGAAATAGAGAAATATGCTGAAATCCCGTAGGTAACTGAAAATCATTAGCATATTTGAGTTAAATGCATGTAGTATTGAAAATATCATGCAAAGAATTGCAAATAATGGTAGAAATCATGCAAATATCAGCCTGTAAGCACATTAGTTGACTAAATTCACAGTGCAGAGGTAGAATTATTGGAGATTTATGCAGAGCAGGATATTTGGAGGAATAATGATGAACTTTGCAGAAATACGTAAGGCCCCTGAATGGAAAATAGCAACACACATCAACCACTGAGTAACGTCAGTAGATTAAGACATAATCAACGGAGACTTGGGATCATGAATTCTCTGAATTCATCGTATCTTTCAAGATGAGTAAAGGTTGTTGTGTAACTTTTATTCTATGTTTGTGTATGACTAACATCATCACCAACAATACCACAAGCCATGGTCTGGAGTACCCTTTAAGTATCTGAATATCCTCTTCACTACTGTAACATGTGACTCTCTAGGATCTTCTTGAAATCTAGCCACAAGACAAACTACATGCATAATATCTAGTCTAGTAGCAATTAAGTATAGCAATCCTCCAATCATTGACCTATACTTGCTCTGATTAGCCTTAGGTGATTCATCATTCTTGCTCAGCTTGCAACCAGTTGTCATAGGGGTACATACTGGTTTATAATCTTCCATTCCAAACTTATTTAACATTTCCTTGACATACTTTGATTGTGAAATGAAAATACCTTTATCTGTCTGATTGATCTATAGCTCAAGGAAGAAGTTCATTTCTCCACACATTGACATCTCAAATTCTTACTGCATCTCATCTGTAAATCTCTTACACATACCTTCATTTCCTCCAAAGATCATATCATCCACATATACTTCAACAATCAAAATTTGATCTTTACCTACTTTGATGTACACATTACTATCTGTAGAACCTTTATTGAAACCTTGCTATAATAAATACTTGTCTAACCTTGCATACCAAGCTCTGGGGCTTGCTTCAATCCATACAGTGCCTTCTTCAATCTACAAGCCATATCTGCTTTATCTAACAACTAAAATCCATTCTGTTGTTCTATGTAGACTTCTTCTTCCAACTCACCATTCAGAAATGAAAACTTCACATCCATTTGATATACCTAGAAATCATTATGTGCTGCAAAATCCAATAACATCCTAATGGCCTTCATTCATGTCACTGGAGCATAATTTTCCTCATAGTCTATTCCTTCTACTTGTGAGTAACCTTTGCACACAAGTCTTGCCTTATTTCTTACCACTTCTCCATTCTCAATCAGTTTGTTCTAGAATACGCACTTAGTTCTAATCACATTTTTGTTTGCTGGTCTTGGGACAAGTTCCCAAGTCTAATTCTTTTCAATCTGCATTAGTTCTTCCATAGCCTTAATCCAACACTCATCCTTGCATGCTTCAGTGACTATTTTAGGTTCAACTTTAGAGAGTAAACACAGATTTACCTGTTCTTCAACAACTTTCCTTCTTGTTAGCACACCTTTGTTCTTGTCATCAATGATTTGATCTTCAAAATGATGCTTCTACACATACTTGGGAGTTTTAGGAGTCTTTTCCGAAGCTTCTTCTTCTTTAGTCTATACTTCCTTTTCATCAACATTTTCTCCTTCTCTGCAAGAGGACTCATATGAATCTGATTCATATCCATTAACTTCTAAACTCTTTTATAGATCTTCATCAACTTTGACATTTGCACTCTCAACAATCCTTCTTAACCTCTTGTTGTAGCACTGGAAAGATTTGCTTTTAGTAGAGTACCCAAGGAAGATACCTTCATCAGACCTTGCATCAAACTTTCCTAGGTTTTCTTCATCCCTTCTGATATAACATTTTCTTCCAAACACTTTGAAGTATTTAACAGTAGGAATCCTGCCATACCATAGGTCATAAGAAGTCTTGGTATTGTTTGCCTTTGCTTGCACTCTATTCAATATGTAAACAATAGTATGAATTGCTTCTCTCCAGTAGACCTCTAGTAGGTTTGCTTCTTCTATCATTGGTCTTGTAGCTTCTTGAACAATCCTATTCTTTCTTTCAACCACTCCATTCTGCTGAGGAGTCCTAGGGGCATATAAGTGCATCTTTATTCCATGATGCTCACAAAACATGTTAAACTCATTGGAGGTGAACTCTCCACCTCTATCAGAACTCAAACATTTAATTCTCATATCGATTTCATTCTCAACCATGACTTTGAATGCATTGAACTTATCTAGGGCTTCAAATTTTTCTTTGAGAAAAGTAACCCATGTCATTCTAGAATAATAATCAACCTGTAGCATGAAATACCTGTCACCTTGAAAAATCCTTACCTTGGTAGGACCAAAAAGGTCTATATGCACCAATTCCAGCAGTCCAAAAGAAGATTGATCCTTGACTTTGAAACTACTTCTTGCTTGCTTTCCAATTTGGCATTCGTTACAAATAACATTGATGGGCTTTGTAATCTTTGGCAAGTCTCTCACAGCTTGAGTATAACTAATTCTTACTAGGCTATCAAAATTGATGTGACAAAATCTCCTATGCCATAGCCAACTCTCATTGATTTGAGTCATGAAGCAATAATCGTCATCACCTTTGAGCTGATAGATATTTCCATATGTCCTCTTTCCAATAGATATTATAGTTTTGGAATCTTTTCTGATCTGACAACCATTATCCTAAAACCCAAGATTGTATCCTTTGCTACACATTTGTCCAACACTCAAGAGATTATGCTTTAAACCCTTAACATAAAGAACATCGTCAATATTATACTTGCCATCAAAACTAATTGAGCTTCTTCCACATATCTGAGCAACTGTATCATCACCAAATCTAACTAATCTTCCATCATATTTCTCAAGTTTAACAAACTTACTCTTATCACCAGTCATATGATTTGAGGATCCACTATCAATGACCCAATGGTTCCGTTGGTTCTCAAATTTGCAGTATGCAAAACCCTAAAAGGATGCCAAACTTTATGATCAAGTTATGCAACCAATCTGGCCAACTAATAGAATCAACCTTGGTGGTTAGAATTCTCTACACTTTAGGCTCTGCTTTGCCTAGGTGGGTGTTACCTTATATTCACCAATGAATAAATGACTCCTCAAATTTGTTGGTGACTTCAGAGCAGATTAAGGGATTTATGTAATTTTGTCAATTAAATCATCCAATTCACCCTAATCCAAACTGGCATATGATTTGAATTGGATTTTTATTTTTTGTTCTACTATTACTCCTAATCCTACAAACAGAAAATTAAATTTTGGATTTTAAAATTATAATACAAGGAAATGATTTTGGAAAAGAATTGATTGGTGCCTTCTAGGTAATGGAGTCTATGACAGAAAGATTTGTGCTTTCTATCTAGCCACAACTTGAATAACTTGGCATAGGATTATCTATGAATGGCATAGACATGCAAGATTGTTCTTACCTAGCTCTAATTAATTATCCAAATTGGATCCTTCAAATTACTGAGATTTACTAAATGGAATTTAATTCCTACTTGACGAAACCCTATCAAACAAATCACATAAAACAACAAATGTGTTTTGAAGAACTAACCATATACTTGATATGTTAATTTAAATAACAAGGAAGAGGCAATAATGGAGACAACCAGATAAAGTATAACAAGAAAATTCAACAAGCAATTGAGAACTAGATATATGGCACCAGAGAAATGTAGTTTGCTTTTATTGATATTGCTTTGAAGAGCATGCCTTATAATGTCTCTTTCCAAAATCAATTTCCCAGAGAGATTTTCCCAAGGTCTTGGTTTCCTTCTTATAGGGGTGAAGGAAACTACAAGCTTTAGACCTTTCACATTCCAAAAATGACTTTTCATATACCCACCCCTTTATATGACCTATTACAATATTTACTTTTGACAAGTCTCAAAAAGATTGCCAAATATATTTTGAATACATATAGAAAAGCATAAAGACAAGAAAGAGACAAAACAAGAGAATGTCTAAAATTTGTTGGTGCCTGTTGATGCTAGCTTAATGCTCATTGCTCCACTATATAATAGGTCCACTCATTCTTCAGTTGTCAAATATTGTTGCTCCCATTGGTACATAACATAATCACTAGGCCACTTATATTCTTGGATTTGGAGTAGATTGGCCTGGTGATCTTTCCATCTCTTATCCAACAACACTTTGACATCAATGATGAATTTTGCATATCCAACATCCAGAGAAATTACTCTATCCAGAATCACATTGAAACTGAGAATGTTGATGTCTTCGTCCTTTATCAAGAAATCAATGGCCTGAGAAACTGTTTGACCATATTGATTATTCCATGCATCAAAACCTTTGATCTATTTTTCCCCATTTAGAATTGAAGGAATAAATTGGTGTTTGAAGGTAGAAAAAGAATCAATCTTTGCTCGCATTTTTTGACTTTCGCCATTTACATACTAAAATTCATCCAAGATCATTTTCACCATCTTCTTTGTTGGCTTGAGTGTAGCAGGAGCACCTGGATCTCTTTGTAAAACTTTGCACAAGGTCATCAATGTATGGTGTGCAAGTTTCCATTTCTTGTACACTAGATCCAAAACAAAAATATTGACCTCCAACCATTCAATGGCCTGAGACAAGGAAGAATAGCATTCATGCACATCTCCTAACTTGTCAACAACCAACTTCACTCTGTACTCCAGAATCTTCTCAAACAACTCAAGAATTTTCAGCCTTGGTTCATCTTTTGTTTTCTCATTTTGCTTTTTCAATTCCTCAATTTCCTTTTCCAACTTCATCTTCAAAGCATTCAACTGATCAGTTGGCATTGTGTTATCACTAGTCTCTTGTGGCATAGGGATTTGGTATGGTACAATGACTTGGCTGTGAGAAGAACCATCACCCTTCAATTATTGCTTGAGTCTGACATTCTCCAAATATAATATGTTCACTTTATCATTCATTTCAATTTGAGTTTTCTCATAATCAAGCAATCTTTGTTCCATTTTTTTGACTGCAACTTGTGTGAACATTGTAGAGTACATAGTGAGGGTAGCTACTTCAAGCACTAATGTATCCTAAAATGTTTTTATCATGGATGTTCCCCTCAGCTCCTGGATTGCATCAAGCAATCTTAGCTTGTTGGTGTTCTTTTGTGTGGCCCATATTGCTAGGGTCTTTATTTTTGGGTTGAACCCAACACCACTGACGCCATCCTCATAATCAAACTCAGAAACCATCATGGGGTCATCCTGGTTTCTCACTTGGTCCAACATTTTCTTCAACTCAAGGCCAGGGATGATCAACATATTACTCTTCAAACCATTTGTCTAGCCTCATCTGGGCTGACATTTATTTCATGTATTTTTAATTCTTTAAAAGTTTGAGTTACAATTTGATCATGCTGTGGCTCATCTGTACCCATTTTATTTATCTCAACCTTTTCTTCAAATTCTTTCATTTTCATTTTTAGCCAAAAATCTTTGAATTCTAGGGTATTGATGAAATCATCATCCTCCATGAACCTCATTGAAGCCACAACCCTTTCATCTTCTTGTAATTCAGGCTCACCTTGTGCCTATTCATCCATTCTTGCTTCTGGTTTGTGTGCCTCTATTTCTTAACCAACAATGGGTTGATCAACTTCCTCTTCTTCTCCCATATGCCTCAAAATGCTTACCACTTCAGTATCACCCACTCCTTTAGACATTCAATACGGCACTAGTGGGGAAATATCATCAATATTTTGTCTTTTTGAAGGTGATGAGTCAGGAACTGCAAGATCTTGCACTGACATTGCATCTAGAGCAGGTTCTTGGATCACAACTCTTGTTGACCTTTTTATAGGGAGCTTCATAGTCTTTGTAGGCTCCTTCTCAGACTTCTCATAAATTCTTTAAAAATTATAAATGACCATATTTATTCTCTTCAAGGGGTATTTCTCCTCAACAAAAAAATTCTTCAAAATTAGGTTTCTTCTTCTTCATATCATCCTCAATCTTTTTTACAATCTCCCATTTCCTTTTTCTATTATATACTTCTTCAAAAGTGACACAATTTCTAATCACATCCTCATCAAAATTGATTTTATGGGATATTCACATTCTGGTGAGAATGACCTGTCTAACAAAGTTCATGTGACCCTCTGGATCACAAACCCTTTCTGTTCCTGATTTCAAAGAATATTTAGCCTTCAAGTAGGCATGCAATTCCTCCAAGATATCTGCACCAACTAACCATTCACCAAACATAGTGGAATCAAGAAGAAATGTGCCCTTCTTTGCCTTTTTCATCACATCTTTCTCCATCTAGAGCATTTGCCACATGAACTCAAGAAATGCAATTTTGTCTGACACAAATTTTGGCAACACATGGGGTGGCTGAGTACACCCATATACTTTGATTATAGTATGGTCAGGCAAGAAAAACCAATCAACAAAGTTATGCTTGTGACCTTGTTCTAGCCTATAAGCAAGAGGCCTCAACATTTCTCTAACCTCTTTGGTCAATCTTGGAGAAGGGAAACCAAATGAATTCATTATCCTGATCATGAACTTATCATGAAACACTACATAACTGCAATTCTTGCAATGACTATCCCATTTGTAGCACCAACTTTGTGTAGGAAGTCTTTATCTCTTCTGATCCATCATACTCATGTCCATTATACTAGGCCACTTACCCCTATTATGGTACAATATCAAATGCCACAACAAAGAATAATATTTGAAATCCAGGGGTGTTTTGTTCTCCCTTATCTGAAACAATCCATCATGCAATTTCTTTTCAATGAATGAAGCAAAATCATATTCAACATTGACTTCTGGGTTTTGTATTGTCATGGCCATCATCAGCATGCCAATTGGCATTCTATCCTGAGCATCAATACCCAACACTTGGCATAAAGCAAAGTATGTTCTTTTGAAATACACGAGATAATCCTCAACTGAGAAAGGCTCTACAACAGTTGTTGGAATTAAAATTCTTCTATTATTAGCCCCTCTCCTCATGTACATGGGCAACTCATCACTCTTGTGTGTGTTTCTCAGACTTGTATATTCTTGTTCACTCTTCTACAAATCAACCTTTGTGAGGGCTTATTTTCTGAGCATGAAGTAATCAATGATTGCATTTCTGTCCATAGCCACCAATGATGACCCATTTGACAATCTGAATATTCTAGTGGCTAGATGATAATGTTGTGCTAGCACCTTGATCAAATCAACATCAACAAACACATTTGGCACCACAAGTTTTTCCAAATTCAGATTCCAGGGGTTGGCAATAGGACCTTGGCTGTCCTTCTTCTCACATAAGTACCAAAAGAGGTTCCAACCTAAGATGGGGACTTTGGCATCACGACACCCCTCTGTCACATCTTTGAATAACTTCTTATATCCTTTATCAATGGAATTAGGCAAAATGTCTAATAGAGACTGTTGAAGGGCCCATTTCTTCTCTTTGGGAATAGGTGGTGTTGGAGTTTTTTCCCAACTGAATGTTTTCTAAGCAATCCCTACAAGGTATCCATCACTCATCAATAAGGTACTAAGGTTAGGGGCCAACAGTATAGGAGACAAGCTCTATTAATGTCTCCTCTCCTTCTTCAGGCTCTACAAAACCTAGGGGGTATTGTCTATTCAACATCCATGAAATAAACTTATGAACTCGCTAGGATATTGATACAAAGTAGATAAATCCTCTCCTAAATAGACCAAAACTATGAAATAAGTGCAAAGGGGCTAGCTTTGGGTCTTATATTCAGTTATGAACTAGAGGATTTGAAACCTAAAACTACTTCTAAAATCCTAAAGGTTTGTGATTAAGATTTGACTGTATTTTATGTTTGGATGCAAGATCAGGGCTTTGAATCATAACATCAACATATGAATAGACTGTGCCTATCTCAGGGCATGGAGTCAAATAGACATATATATGTGAATGTTTACCATAAACTTAAAACAATAATCAAATTTCAAGGGGAGTCTCTAGCATCTGCCTTACAAATACTACCCAAGACTGAGTATTCAGTTATCTTTGCTTACAAATATCCTCAATACAACGTGTTATCAATTAGATATACACCCTATGCTAAGCTTATAGAAGACTTAGCTATTTGTTGACACATGGAAACATTCTCAGATTGTGGGTGATCTGTGTTGAGAATGAATCTCCAGATGTGGGGCTGGTTCCCCTGATAGATTTCCTAAACTATTGACTTGTTTGAGAAAAGGGATGAGAGAGGTGTACTAAAATAAATAACTAAAATTAACCTCTAAGGTGATGCACCAATACTAAACTCCTATCAGATCTTACTCACAATCAGACTACAAAAGTTTAGTCTTCACAACACTTTGATTCTACCTAATTCATAAATACTTTGCATGAAGGTTCAAAAGAACACGACATGCAACATGAATCAAGCAAAATAATTGCATATCTATCACAAAATCAAGACAAAACAGAGGATAAATATTTATCACAGTGCAATATTCAAATCAACTTTGCAAAAATAGAGGTAAAAAGTGAAGGAAAATTGCTGCTCTATAAACTGAAGGAATAATGAGTACATGAACTGGAATACAACACTCTTAGTGTGAGAGGAAGACTCTGATATCCTGAACTCTAATCTCTACTGCTCTCTAACTCTGACTGGAACTGGAACTGCCAAGAAAAACTATCTCTCTTCCATATATCTTGTAGAATGATCTCCCTTGAAAAGAAAGCTGAAAAAGCCCCTAATAATAGATATGCCAATCCATTTTCAGAATCCACCAAAAATTTGATAAAAAGCCCACCAAACTACTTTAAAACTATGAAAACAAACTGCCAAAATCTTTTGTCAAGTAGCCTCCACCAAGATCTTCTTTAAAACATGCTTTATCTGCTCAGAAAAACTCTTTTTTTTGTCCATATCTGCCTCAAAATAAAGTAAATCTAGAAAGGATATTTGATTTTCTTTAATAGCTTTAACTACATAAGATAGTTTTGATTTTAAAGCAATTTATAAATTATTGCTTTAAAATAAAACTTTACAATGTTTGCAGCTTTATCTTTTCGATTTAGCTTTTGCAAAAAATAATAATACATCGCTTATAATTTTGTCAAGTATTTACATTACATAGCATATGATTTTTCTACAAAAAATCACAAAAATATCAAGGCATATACGGGGTTTTGCAAAAAATAAAGCCTATGAGGCTTGCTTTCTATTTGATCTGCACTTGGTCTCTAAGGGCATATGAACTATGACTCATCCTTTAGATGGTTTGCATGAACTTGAAGGCACACTAGGCAAAAGAAGGCTTAAGTCATATTAGCTATATGAGTTTTGGTCCACCTTCAATGGCAAAGTGGCCATCGGGTTTTCAAAGCATATGGCCTAGGTTTTGACATGTCTAAAAAGACATTGATGCCCTTGGTGGCATCAACTAAGATAATGTTTTTAATTAAAGATGACAAAAACCCCATCGAATTAGGGCTAAGATTGAACCCTAAACACAAAAACCCTTAGCCCTAATTATGCGGGCTCATTTTACTCTTCAACTTTTGGAGGAAAACCCTACTCTGCTCTTGCCGCCATGGTAGTTAGGGTCTAAAGAAGAAAACCCTTAGCTCAATTCTATCTATGAGCACTCTTCTTGGGGACTTTTCTAAAGGAAAGCAAAGGTAACACTTTTGTCACAGATTAAACTATTTCTTCATTTATTACTAGTTTTTACAACCTTCTAGCCGTGGCTCTAAACATGTTCCTGATGTATTTGTTTGTTCCTACCTTCCTCTGTCAATCTATCCTCTATTTCTACGCTGGAGCCACCATGAACAACACTTTTGATCTCATTCTGAAGCAAAATGAAACCCACGGCCTCATGCATACACCTCTTACTCGGAACAAGGTAAGCTTTATTTCAGTCCCTGTATTACACTCTTTTGTTTCTCTACTACATTTGGGTTTCTTATGTGGGCTGTCGTGAATTACTTTCATTCTCTTTTTGGCACATAAGAGTCTAACAAGATTTTAGAGGTCACGGCTACACATATTTCTCTAAGTTTTATCCCTGTCACCTGAGCGCAACCCTCTATTTTCTTCTTTATCTGGTTCCCTCATGCAAATATGACATGGGTTTCATCTTTCTGCATAGAAAATGCATTTTCTTGACTGTATATGATATTTGTTCCACTTTAAGCTTTAGATATATACATTTCTATATGTTTTCTCTCATGAAAATGCCACAACTACACTTGTGTCAAAAGACAAGGGCTTAAGTATCAATGTCGTCATGATATTACCTTAGCATTGAATGTGCTGATAAAGCCATAAACCACAACTTTCCCCTGGTACCATGTTGGCTCCGAATGATTCCATTCGACCCTTTTTTTAAGTGGTTACTGTTGTCTATATGGGTTTGAAATCCTTCTATTGTTTTGTATATTTCTGCATATTTCCTTTTGAAAGACCACGGTCATGACCAAATGTCTGAATTTTCTTTTTCTTTTGTATTTACCATTTCTCTCCATTGAAGGATGCAGCCGCAACTAGATTTCTGAGCATTTGTTCACGAAAGGTTTGAAAGACTTCTTTTTCCTTCTACATCTGTAGGAACTTCTATTCACATCTGTGTCATAGTTGTGGCAAAATTATGATAATGGTTTAATGGAAAACAACTCCCAGGTAGCAGTATAACGAATTTTTCACTTTCTGTATGATTGAGGGTTTCTCCACATATTTTGATATGGGTTTTGATAATTTATGAGGAAAATGCGACTTCAGGTCGTGGTTATGAAGACTCATAACACACTACACTACTTTGCATTTTGACATTTCTGCATACAGAAGGCTCAATTTTAACTTTATCCTATGAAAGAATAATGCTGCAAAATTTTACACTGTGATACACCCTATTCATTCTTGAGGCCAAGGACCTTTTGTATGCTGCTCACATCTGAGTGCCTTTATGGATCTTTGTAGCACATGCAGTTATCCCTATGATACTTCCCTTTTAATGACAAAGACTTTTGAAACGTTTGTTGTGCCTTTGTGCTTGTCAGTGAATAGACCCTCATTATTGTCTATTGCCTTTGTGACTGTTCGAACCCCACTAGTTTCATTACTTGACATTAAGCCTGAATGATCACTGTCACACTTCTCATGCTAAAATGTTTACATGTATACTGTCTCTCATAGTGTATATATATTCTTTAACTTACACAATTATTCACTTGTGGCAACTTGGCATATATCAAAGACTGCATAAGGACAGTGGATTGGCATTGGTTTTTGTATATTATGACTGATATGGAAGTCACAATGATGGTTGATTCTAAACATTCATGGCTGTTCATGCATTATAATTGATATTGCTATCCTCTGTAATGCAGAAGCAAACCTCTTCTAATCCTTAGTAGTTTCATTTCTCCTTCTGTACTTTGCAATGATAATACATGTGATGTCCCCTTTGTATTGTTTAATGGTAACATGTTGTTCCTTTACGTCACTTATATATCATATTGAGCATTGGCGGCTACCTTACTTCAATGGCTAAGATAGGAGTATATTTGAGTATGGAATTTTATTCACATCATTTTGAAGTGGCTGTAACTCTTTTAACTACACCTTCATAGCATTTCTGTGTATAACTTTGACTATGATGTTCATTAGTCGGATCACCTTATGTATGACAATGATCATTTTCTAATTGCTATTCCACATGTGCATCTAATCCTACTCATGTCATTCTTCCTATAGCATTATTTTATATAGTTACTCTTTCTGTAGCATTGAAATGGCAAAACATGTTCCACTTGATAGAAGTAACTTTTACTTCTCCTGCTCACTTGATATACTGTTAATGCACATGGACATTGATCATATTTGAACTGTAACATGGTATATGTGACTTGCAGCCTTCTACTGTGTATACATATCATGTTCAGTGATCATGTATCTTTTATTTCACTTGGCTTGGGGCAATATGCTTATGTGTATATCTCGCAAGTGATATGCATACATGATTGGAACACTGTATTTTGTGAAATTAAATTGAAGATTTAATCACTTATGACTTGGTACATGAAATAATAAAGTCAGCCACAAAACTTCTTTTTTCCATGACAGTAGCCCGGGTAGACTTCACTGTATGCACCTATAGCTTATGATTCTTTAGTTGTTCCATTTCACTTGATCAATAACTTGATATTTCATGGTTACTAATTGACTGTTCAGTCAAAATGTATATGAACAATACATAACATTGCAACTTTGATGTTTAAATTCATACCTCATTGGCAACCTCACGAAAAGTTCAATGTTCATAGATGATTATCACTTCAACTCACCTTGAATGGTAGTCATAGGTGGACATTGAGCTTGAAGCTCTATAAGCTAATTTGATATAGCATTATTTCACTTCATCATATTCTTTTATGCATAGTATAAATGAATACTCTATTTCCATTCCCCTTAAAACTCTGGGACAACATGCTAAGCTCTACCCTTGTGGGAGCCCATTTTGCACCACATGCTGAAATGTCTTCAAACATCAACATGGCTTGTCCTATACCTGTACATGAAACAAAGGGATTAGATAAAATAATGAAGTTCAAAGATTGTTTCATTTTCAGTTCCTCTTCTGTATGTGAATGATGTATATCTAATTCAATGCATCATAGGTAGTGCATTATATCATTTACTGATGAAGTATATAGTGTGAATCATATTCAGAGCTCTAACAGGTCCTTTTCCAATTTTTTGTAGGTTCTTATCAAAGATTAGGAGCAAGGACAAAAGGCATCAAAAACCAACATCGAACATATCAGGTAATGATGGATATGCTTCTTACTAAATGCTACTTTCTCTTTCCATCTTCAATTGTATAGTGCACTTTCTATGTCTATGTTGGCTCAGCTATACCCACGGCTTGTGTAGGTCATTTGATCTATTATGTTTTGTTCAATGCAATGTTTATTTCTTTTATGTATTTCATTTGTAAAATGAATAATCATTGTAGTGAAATGCAATAACTTATCTCTCATGAATCCTCCTGCAAATGAATGATGATCTGAGATCCTTTTTCCTTCTATTGAACGAATGAACTGTAATATCATTGAAACACTCCAACCATGCAAATAACTTATAACAGAAAATGTTAAAACCTTCACTCTAAAAATGAACTTGTTGTACCAACTCTACCAATTTGAGCTGTAAGTAAAAAATGGTAACACAATTTATTCATCCCAACACTTAACCCAAAAAATTTAATTTTTTCCTTGAGTAAAAGTAGAAGATTAAGCATTCAACACAGAAGACCCATGTTCTAGAACCTAGGATAACCCTTAGCTATTTAGATTCAGAAGAAAAACACATACAACTTGGAGACAGATAACAGAATACATGCAACAAAGCATTACTCATTTAAAACAACATGCAACTAATACATTTTATGCATAAAACATTCAACATACAACTCATAAACTTACAAGAAAAAAGATAGAGCAACCCACTAGAACTATATTTTATTACTTCTCCAAAATTCCCCAAATCTTCATAGACATAGAAATGAGTAACAAAGTTCCTTTATATCAAGAAAGTGCACCCAACATTGATTACATTGCATTTCAAATTGCTTTTGATATAAAAGAACCGCCAAAAAGGCATTGGAGAACATTAATTGCATCAAAGAGAAGGAGAAGAGAAGAAGTAGTTGACTTGAAGAGTGTGTAGCCACTTGAGGATCTGCCTTGTTAATGCTGGGAAGATAGTGGTTGGCTTGTCAATCCTTCGACCCATACTTGTCCTTCCACTCACCATATGTCTTTTCAGCTGGCCAAGGGAATGAAATCACTTTTGCTATCTTGCCATTATGGCCGACATATCTAGCATCCATGATACTCTTCTCATTTTTGCAAAACATCTCAAAACTTATTTCAGCCACGTGTAGCTTGTCCAGTGATAAGCTCAATACCTACATGGTTGGATCACCCTTATCACAACAAGAGGGAATTAATTGATGACTATTATCAATAATTTCCTTTTTCCACTTGTCAAGGTCCTTAATCTTCCCATCGGCTTCCAAAATGTGAGGCGACCACTTGGTGTCCAACCTTTCAATGACCTGCATTTTCTCCTTCAAAATTGTGTCCAACCTCAATTGAAAATTGGCCACATCCTCAAAATGCTTCAATACATTTGACACTAGTTTCAACTCAGGAGGTGCACTCAGATCAAATCTATAACACCTAAGAAAATCTCTGACTTCTCTAGTTCTAGGCACCCACTTATTTTTTATAGTCAACAACCTTTGCTTATTAGACGCATGCTTCTCATAGGCTGTCCTTAACTATGAGTAAGACCTCCAAGTTTCTTCCACTCTGGCTAAGAGTTTTGTCACCCTGTTCTTGATCAAATTGGTGGATAGATCCTTTACTTTGTTCTCCACTTCTTCTTTCAGCTTCTTGTTTTCCTCCTTCAATTCTCTAATCTCTAAAAGGAGAGGCTCTGTATCTACTAGGAAAGATTCTACTGTTGGAATCACTAGTGGAGGAGCTCAAGTACTAGCTCCCAATGACAATTGCTACTTTAGCCTGCTTATTTCTGCAACTGCCTGAGCATAATTGAGTTTCATCTCATTGTGATCCTTTTGCAACTTATTTGTAATAGCCTCTGCAAACTATGCAGCTTGTTCATTTAGGATTGTAGCCTGGGGAGCAGGGGTATCAGATACTCTTTTTATTATTACATCGCCTACCAATTCTCCTAGTCCAACCCTAGGCTTATTATTGCTTGGGGATAGAGCCCATATTACCAGTGTTTCAAATCTAGGGTTGAAGGCTGCACTAGAGAGAGCCTGTTCAACTTGCTCACTTGTTATATTTGAATCATCTTTGGTGATTGTATCAAATGCAATGGCATCTGATAGGGTCTAGTGGGGAAGAAGCAGAATATTATTTTTGCAACCAGTGCTCTCCCCTCCTCTGGAGTCATTGCACTTATGGATTGATGTACCTCCTTTAAAACCCTTTGAGTAATAGCATCATATTTTGTAGGGTTTGCTCCAACCTTGGCATCTTCAATCCTCTTTTAGAACTCTTCACTTCTTACCTTCAAAACATAGCTCCTGAATTCAGGAGTGTTGACAAATTCATCATCCTCTAAGAATTTGTCACAAACCATTACCCTAACATCTTCAATGTCCACAGATGGGTTCCTCATTGTTCTCACTACCCTATTTTCAAGGGATGAATAAGGTCTCACTCTATCAGGTGAATTAACCTGAGGGCTAGTTTCTTGCACATGCTTTTCCTCCCCTTCTAGATCAACTACCTCAATTTATTCAAGGTTCTCCAAGTCAATAATTTTAGCGTTCATGGTAGGGGAGAGACCAATTGATTCTCTCATGATATCATACCATCTGCTAGAACTGCCAGGCTCATAAGTGGGTCTCTCTTCTCCTACAAGGGAAGAACCAATCAGCTGCTCTGCATTATCTAACATTTTCTTAATTCTTTGGATTGGGTCTTGTACTTCTGCAAATGTACCTAGATATGTAGGATTTATGCTTTTCTTCATCTTCTCACTTGCCATGATAGTGTCCCACTTACTCCTTAAGTGGTGGACATCATTCAA
Organism: Cunninghamia lanceolata; assembly: GCA_027924645.1. NCBI lineage: Eukaryota > Viridiplantae > Streptophyta > Pinopsida > Cupressales > Cupressaceae > Cunninghamia > Cunninghamia lanceolata. The sequence continues at coordinate 3,010,515 of BSBN01000030.1, forward strand.
TGTAAAACAATTTCTGGCAATATCATCATCATAATCTACCTAGTGGAAATACCTGGGCCTTCCTTTGCTGACCCTTACTCTGCTGATGAAGCCCTCTGGGTCAAAATGGCTTGGATGTTCCAAATACATCCCAAAACATTGTATGATTGAATAAATTTGATCCAATCCACTCTTATCAGCTATTAGAAAATCATAGAATCTGAGGGAAAAAGGAAATAACGAACCCTTCTTGCGGTTCTTCAGGGGCTCTTTGTCAGAATCATGTAGTTGCCTAAAAATTTCTAAAAATGCCACCCTTTTAGGCACATATTTAGGCAGTATATGAGGTGGCATCTCACATCCATAGACCCTAATGCAAGTAGTGTTTTCATGAAAAAATCAATCACCCCAATTGTGATCAATTCTAAGGTGGGGAGTCTTGTCCAGAGGCCTAAAAAAATCTAGCACATTAGGATGCAACCTTTCACCTTCTAGTTCCAAAAACCCAAGGATTCCCCTCACAAAATACTCTTCAAAGATGACATAATTTGTTGTAGTACAGTGCATATCTAGCATGGATGTCCATACTTGCACCGACAACATATTTCCTTGAGCATCTGTGCTCTTGACATGTAGATTTTGGTGCCACATTCTAGATAGAGCAAATAAGAACATGTGGCACAACAAGGAAAACCATGTGAATTCAACATGGACATCTAACTTAGACAGATTATTCTTAATTTTTGTCATCTGATTATGCATATGGTCAACAATGCAAGTTGCATAATCATATGGCTCTTTGACATCTTGATTCTGAATATCAACTGCTATCATCATTAAAGAAATTGACATTCTGTCTGAAGCATCCCTGCCCAACACCTGGCACAAGCTGTGGCAAGTTCTGACAAAATAATCCATGAACATACTACAATAAAAAGGCTCTTGCTCAGTATCTGAATTCTTCACCAGTTTACCATCAATACCCTTTGGCCTATGCTTGGCTAGGTTGTAATGCCTATAAGCACATTTCACAGTCCTATATTTTCTCTTTAGAGCAGCAAGGTCAATTGGCTTGCTAGCTGCAGGGTTTAAATTAAACACTGTGGCAATGAATCCTTAGTGAGCTTGATTATTTTTGTACCATTTCCAACCATGACAGACCTTGTAGCAGGATCAGACCTAAGCGTTGTTGCCCTAAGTCAGGGTTTGGGAAGACATTGGAACATATAAGCTTGGCTAGATCATATTTCCAGGCATGACAAATAGGGACTTTATAGTTCATTCTCTTATGTCAATTTTTGAACAGAATCCAACCGGGAACATACAATATGGCATCTCGATAATTATAGCATTAATCAAGGAATTTATCTTCAGGACTGCCTGGGCCATGCAATTTTAAGGCTGTCCTAGCAGAACCAGGGAGTTGGATCATGAGATCCTCATCTAGGCTATGTTTGGAGGTGAAAGGTTGGCTGACTTGACTCATTTTTATGTTTATGCAGATGAACTAGGGTTTTGCAACTTCAAATTATTTCTTAATACTTTAAAGTAGTTAACCTGACAAGACATAGAGGAATGGAAACAAATTACTGGTTTTGGTGCTAAAAAAGGCTCGAAATTACACTGGCTTGCTCATTCTGAAGCTCCCTTCACTCTTGTAGCGTCAGAAAATGTCCCCTTGGGGGCTTTTCCCTCATAAGGTTTAGCTCCTGGGTCTTTAGTATGCATTTAGGACATTTTGGTTCATATTTTAGCATCCCGATGGAATCAGACCTAAGTTCCATGGCAAATTTGACCTAGGTGGACCCCTTGAGTTGTACCCTACCCAAAATAGGGGGAGGACTTGGGTGCCTTCGCCCTAGTCCTGCCCTATTTTGGGGCAGCCCTAATTTTTGGGTGTCAGTTTATGACCGTTATTAGGTCCTTTTGCCGACACGGTAAGTTTTGATTTTTAAAATCTTGGCGGGAGTGCTTGTAGTTGCATATATAAGCATGCTTAGGCATTCATTTAGAAACTAGATGGAAATTGTGATGTTCAAGTGTTCTCAAGGTGATTCAAGGTTTTCTATTGTGTTGCAAGAGCAGACTTGTGTGTTTTGTGTGTTGATATTTACAGATTTGAGCATCAATTTCCTCATGGCATGAAGAGCATCTTCCTCCCATGAGAGCTTCACTACAAGGTGACATAATATTGTGTTTTCATCATTGATTCCTTTGGTTTTTGCCTCTACCTCACAAGGGCATGCACTCTTTTATCTGACAACGGTGTTTGGAGACTTAAGTGTCCTCCGGGGCTTGACTGAGGCAAGCCTCTAAACACCACAACCCCTAAACCAAGTCTTGTGATTGTAGGTTACAGGTGTCACATTTAGAAAAGTGGAGTTACAGGAAGGATTGGCAGGCATCAAGGATTCAGGATCTGAAGAAAAGGACACAAGAGCACTTCCAGGACTTGGGCACTTGCTCTAGTGTCCTCCGCATCTGCGTTTCAGGAAATAGAAGTTACAGGATCGATCAGTGTCGGAAGGAGGTCTAGATTCTGCAAAGAAACTGGCACCTTGGACTTGGGCGCCCGCTCCAGTGTCCCCGACTGTTCCACTTTGGAGCTCCAACAATAGGTATTCTGTAATTTGGTATTTTACTCTTGTCTGCAAGAGATTTTTTCGTCATTTGTAAATTTGTTGTCATATTTGCATAATTAAGGTTTTAATGGTTAATTGGGCATAAGAGAAGGAAAATTAATAATTAAATTCCCTAATCCAATTTTCCCTACATCTGTAAGTGACCTAGGGTATGATAGTGCTCGTCACTCAACCCTAGATCCTTCAATGTTTAGTGGAGAGGTAGATTTTAACATCTAAACAACAAAGATTAACAAAAAATCCAATTTTACTATAAACAACTCTGAATGTAGCTTATGCTCTTGAAAATGACAAGGAATGCCCTAATTCTACCCGTTTTATGCTAAATTCCTTCACAGTTCTTTGTATTAATGGAGGTTGCATCAGCCATTACTTAATTCATGCCGCAGACACTTAGAAATCCTCCTTTTTGCAAGTTTGAATTTGGTCCATCGATCTTTTCCTTATGTTTTGCAATCTACAACTCTGATTTGTTGACTGGATTTGACAATCTTTGTCACCTTCTTTGAATAGTCTTCGCCCAATTAGAACAAGCCAAATCATTTGTACTTTCCCTGTAAATCACATCACCTTTGTTTGGACTGGACACGTGGCACCATCTCACTACATCACAGCTAGAAATGGCCCACCACATACCTACCACGCGCGGGCGTGATAAAGTCTCCATGCGTCCACCCTTCATTTGATTTTCACCTTTTAAATAAGAGAATGCCACATGTCACCATCTCACGACCGCGCAGCGTAGATTCCACCCTATAAGATTCCCTTGTGACGATGTGCGACAGTCAGATTAAAAGTTCTCCTGCAAACCATACTTAGATCAACATCTAGCAACAAATGGTTGGTGGAGGCAAAATTCTTGGTGGAACAAGACGTAAGCATAAACTCTAGGAAACGTGTCAATCCATCACTCCTACGCAGTGGGGTGATGACGTCTCTAAAAGTAGGCCGCGACACTGCAATTTCTATTTAATTAAACCTTAGGACTTAGGATATAAAGTGTTGATTTTTATTGGCAACAATGGGTAATGGCTAAGGAAAGGGGCCGGTCAACCTATGAGTGCTATGACATGAAGTTATAACTTAAGTGACCGATGACCTGCTAAAGACAGTCAACGTGGAAATAGAAAATAAAGTGGAGGACCAAGGGAAAATAGGGTAAATGGATTTTCTAAGGTAAACACTTGAACATTTTAGACCTAAAACCCTAAACCCTAAGGTGTACCACCATTGGCTCTGATTAGGGACATGCAAGCATGAGATTGCAGTGAGAACCACATAACTCTAGGGTAGACCGAACCAAAACACAGATAAAACTGACTATACAAGAATGTACAACATTTACAAACTATATACAATTATTTTACACTATGCACAAAGATGCATTCATTCATGAGAAATAGGGTTTAAGGAACTGACCGTGCACTAGTAGTTCCTATAGTTCACCATTGAGGGCCTGGAGAAAATATGAATCCTCTCCATGTGTATTGCTTATTATATATGGGCCCATCCATAAGGGCTCAAATTTACCATGCTTGCACTTATCTTGACCTCTTGTATTCCAAATAAGGACTAAATCATTAACCTAAAATTTTCTTTCTGTAGTCCTTTTATCAAACAAATATTTCACCTTTTGTTGTCTCTTAAGATTTGCCTTCTCTGCTTCTCTTATGGTCTCATCTAATGCAATCAACTGATTTATCCTTTCATTCATTGGGCTTTCTATTTCCTTATCATTCTCTTATATGAATATGTAAACTGGTAAGATATTATTTACTGGCAACTTGGCCTCTGTGCCATATACTAGCTCAAAAAGTGACCTCCCAATCGCCTTCTTCACAGTCACCCTATCAGCCCATAGTGCTAGTTTCAACTTTGAATCCCATGCTCTTTTGTTCTTATCAATTGTCCTTTTGATGATCTTCATAAGACTTTTGTTATTTGACTCTACTTGACCATTCCCATGTGGATGATATGGTGATGCATGGGATAAACTGATTCCATAATTATTGCAAAAGTCAACAAACTCACCAGATCTGAAACACATGGCAAATTATCTGTGACCAATTTTACAGGCACTCCAAATCTAATAATAATGTATTCTAAGATAAAATCAATCACCACTTTGCTTGTAGCTTTCTTAGTTGGAATGACTTCAATCCATTTTGTGAAGTAGTTAGTAGAAACCAGAATCTAACTATGTCCACTTGATTTTTCTGAGATTTCCCCTATAAAATCAATTCCCCATTGCTGAAATGAAGCCTCTACTGATACAATTCTAAGGGGCAATGCACCTTCATATTTGAGCTTCCCAGAAAACCGCTGATAGGGATCACATATTCTTACCATCTTTTGTGCATCAGAGAAGAGTGTTGGCCACCAAGATCTTGCCCTCAGAATTTTATGAGCAATTGTCTTAGTAGTATAATGTCCACCACATACTCCCTTATGCATATCACTTAAAAGGTTCTTAGCTTGATGTTCATCCACACATTTGAGTAGCACACCATCAGGATTCTTCCAGTACAATTCTCCTTGAACAACATATTTGATAGCTTGTAGCTTCAAGGTCCTTTTTGATTATCACTCAGATGGGAGGGGTAGTTTAAATTTTGCAAATAATGCACAATATCCCTATACCATTATGCTTCTAATGTGTTTACAGCTCCATCATGAGCCATATTGACTTGACATGCTTCCAAATTTGATGTGCCATTAGATTAGCTAAACCTTGTCCCCTTACTAATTTAGTAATCTGTATTTCAATGTTGAACTCCTGTAAGTTGTTTATTCATCTACATCTTCTTCCTATCACTTCCTGTTGACTGAATATATTTTAAACTGTTGCATGGGGTACATATGCAATAATCTAAGATCCTACCAAATAGGGCCTGAAACTTTTAACTGTTTTGACTAATGCATAAGCTTGCTTCCCCATGATGTCATACTTTAACTCTGTTGCCTGCAATGACTTGCTAAAGAAAGCAATAGGCTGTTGTAGACATGATATTTCCATAGTCCATAATCAAGTAATGCAGAGCTTCTAGAATCACTATGTATTGCTTTTTTTTTGTCAACGTTTCGGATCACACTCAGTGATCCATCATCAAGATAAAAAGAGGAGAATGAAATATAGTTAAAATTGCAGAGAAGGTTGCATAAAAGGAGAGAGGGTTGGGGGCATGTATGATGATGGAGAGATGTGCCCCCAATTCTCTCTCCTTTTATGCAACCTTCTCTGCAATTTTAACTCTATTTCATTCTCCTCTTTTTGTCCTGATGATGGATCACTGAGTGTGATTTGAAACGTTGACAAAAAAAGCAATACACAGTGATTCCAAAAGCTCTACATTACTTAATTAAAGAAATGGGCTGTTCAAAACCTTCTTCAAAGAAGCAAATGAGAACAATTGAAATGGATTAGAAAAATTAGGGGATTTCAACACAAGAGCCATTTTGATAGCCTCTTTGATATTTTGAAATGATTGGGTTGCTTCACTTCCCCACTTTATAGTTTCACCTTTCTTCAACATTTTAGAAACATCCTTTGTAATCTTTGCAAAATTGGGGATAAATCTTCTAACAAAGTTAATCTTCCCAAAGAAAGATTGAATGCCTTTCACTGTCTTGGGAATTTGAATTTTGTCAATTGCAGCAACCCTTTCAAATTCAATCCTGAGTCCATCTCTAGAAACTATGTGCCGCAATAGTTTTCCCTCTACTACCCCAAAAGCACATTTCTTTGGATTGAGTGAAATCCCATACTCTAGTGCCCTAATAAAAATCTGCTCTAAATGCATGTAATGTTGTTCCTCTTTCTTTGAATAAGTAGTTAAATCATCCTTGTATACAACCATAATTGAGTCAATCAATCCTGCAAAGGCAACATCCATAGCTCTCTAGAATGTAGCACCTGCATTTGTCAGTCCAAATGGAATTCTTACATAAACATAAGTTCCCCATGGAGTTGTGAAGGCAGTCTTGTATTGTTCTGATTCTTTCACCTTCACCTGATTATATCCCAAAAATCCATCCATCATGGATAAGATCTCACACCTTGTTACTCTTTGCAGCATAGCCTCCATATTAAGCAATGTATAATTATCCTTTAGAGAAGATACATTCAAATTCTTAAAATCTACATAGAGTCTTATATCTCTGCTCTTTTTTCTGATTGGGACAAGATTTGAGACCCAAGTTGAGTGTCTGATAGGTATTATTATTCTAGCTTCTCAAAATTCACAAGTTCTTCTTACATCTTTGGAGCCAGAGTAGGGTTGATAGGTCTTTGTTTTTGTCTAAATGGCTTAGCCCCAGGCTTCAAAGGGATCTCATGCTGAAATAAATCCTCCCTATACGCCTTTAAGTCCTCATATGACCATGCAAAGACATGTTTGTATTTCCTCAATAATGCTATCAACATATTTTTGATGTGTGGCTTAAGTTACTTACCAATATATACATTTTTTAGGGCATGGTGCGTTCCCAAATTTACTTCTTCTAAATCATCCTTGTTTGTGGGAGATGCCTTGGTAACAAGTTGATCCATACTATCAAATACTCTTTCTAAAGCTACTAATCCTCTGGGAATTTTGTTTGTTTTGAGTTGTATCATTTCTTTCTCCAAAAGAGTCTCTTTTCCATCAATAACTTCCACAAAGTTTTGGAAATCAATCTCTTGACTTTCATACTCATCTATGCAATGCAAGAATCTCAATAAGTCTTTATCATCATCAAACACTTGCCAACTGCATATGTTATCTAGCACTGTAGGCCTGATTTTGACTTCAACATTTGTGATATTAGAGAAAGTGATATCATCTAGCCTTATAGCTACATTTGCTGAGAAATCTGCCATAACATTCCTTGACCTTTCCACCCAATTTATTGAAAAAGCATCAAATAATTCAATAGTATCCCAGACAACATGCTTATATTGTTTTAGCCTCTTATTTTTTAAAGCATATTTATCTCTCACCTGGGAAACTATCAGCTCTGAATCTCCAAACACCCTTAACATCTTAATTACATGCTTTAATGCAACATTTAATCCTAGTAACAGAGCTTCATATTTTACAATGTTGTTTGTGCAGGCAAACTTCAATAGAAAAGAGAATTTAAGGAGCCTACCTATTGGAGACAGAAACACCACTCTAGCAACATAACCTTCTTTTGAACATGCTCCATCAAAATACATAGTTTAAAGACCATGCTAATCTGGCTCCTCAATGCAAAGATCTTTCTCCCTCTTTCCTTGATCATCTGAGACAATTTTGAAATTCTCACACTCAGTATCCACAAAACAAACATGATCTTCTAGTTCCTAGTCCTCAACTATTTCTGGTGACCTTTCTTCTCTGACCAATTTGACATCATTGATATTCATAGGGATCATGGCATATGATAAGTCAATTTGCATACTTCCTCCAATTAGTGCAACCCATCTTCTTGACAACAACATGCCATACCGTGGCTTTATATCAACGACTGCTATATTCATGTTGTAGGTTTTTTCTAGGTAAACTGCCAGCATAAAATCCACATCTTTCATAATTCCTATGACTGGTACCTCCCTAGCATCCATGGCATAGCACTTCCCACAAGCTTATCTATTTTCAACCCAACTTGTTGCATAATAGCTAGAGGCACAATATTTGTTGATGCACCTGAGTCAAGCATACAATTCTTAATTACCTTTCCATTAATGACAAGGGAGACATAGAATGGTTCAACCTATGAAGGGCACTTTGTCATTGTCATACCCAAATAAACCTCAAGAACCTCTTCCTCATCAATACACAACTCTTGTTTTTTATTTTGATCCTCAAGACTCTGTTCTGGCTGGTGAGCTACCCCTAAAATCAGAGATAAAGCCTTGTTTCTGTATTCTTCAATTTTCATCATTTCCATTAGTGGGAAAAAATCTTTCATTTGAGATAAAGCCTGAGTTATGTCAAAGGTGGCATAATTTTGTATAACAGTTGTAGCTTGATTCTGCCCTTTACTCTTATCCTGAGTTGATCCTACTTTGGCTTTAATAGATTTCTGATTATCATCCTTGATAGGTGAATTCTCAATCTTATCCTCACTTTGGGGAATTTTACCTTTTGAGTTTTGAGGATCTTGACCTAGTTTTTGCTTGATACTTTTCTTGTTATTATTCCATTACTTCTTATGTGGTTCAGTCTCTTTATGTTTATGTATAGGTTGGTTTACAAAGATACCCCCTGGCTGGCCTAAATCACCAACTTGAGCTTTACTTCTGAGGTTATAGTTACTCTTGACTTGAGCCACTATTGCAGTTGTAAGAGCTCTAATTTTTTCATCAAAAGGCCTCCTTAAATTATTTAGGGGGATGTGTGAATCCTGAGCATACACATGGTTATCTTCATCATCCTCATTAAAAAAACCCACTGGTAGAATTGATTCATAAAATGCCCCTTTCATCAGGATCTATTTCATCAAAGGAGGAGTACTCTCCATTTGTAAAGAGCATATTAACACTATCATCCTCCATATAATGTGGCTCATTACATTCATTACGGTGACAACATCATTATAGAAGGACTGAGTAATCATACACTGTGACTATGAGTGAGGCATCTGACATATTATGCACCATGAAGTGTCATCCACAATATTGACAACTTTTTTCAAGGGATCAGGGGTCTCCTTAATATTTTGACCTCTTTGATTAGTCTTGTTATTTGGGAGGATGGGTTTACCATTATGCCAGTTGGTGTTATATGGCAGTTATGTAACTGTGACCTCTTTTCTTGTCTCTGATAAACTTGTTTCTTTGGACCTAACCCGTTTTCATTTTGGGCAAGTCTATAACTTAGGTCCTTAACAATAGATGTCAACTTATCTAGTTTATCTTCAGAAGTTGAAGCATTTCCTTGAATATTCTGGGACCTATTATTTGGATTCTGCAGGATCCTTATATCATCCTTTCTATTTCTTTTACTAGATGCTCTCCTATTGTTTTCAATGTTTGTTGTAATTCTGAAAGCATCCCTAAGGCTAGTAGCACTCTTATATCTTAACTCATAAGCTATCTTGGCATCAAAGGCATTTACATATAATACCATACACATTGGTTCATTTGGCCTCATATGAAGTGGCAACTTATTCAATATTCTGGTAAACCTAGCATTAAAATTAGCTACAAGCTCATTTGACCCCTTAGCAATACCAATGAATTCATTAATAATGAAACTAGGGTAAGTTTTATCTCCATACTGCTCTCTAAAAATCCTCCTAAAGTCATCCCATGACGTGACACTCTGATCAGGCAAATTTCTATACCATTCTCTAGCTTCATCAATCAGGGATTGCATAAATAGTTTCGAAAAGACATCCTCATGTTCAACTTCAAAATTATCCATCACATTTTGAAAAGCCTTCAAATGACCTTCCCCTAACAGAACATTATTTCCTAAAAACCTTGGTGTTTAGGGGAAAAATTGGATTTTTTAATGTTCTAGATTTTTAGATGTTTAAATTTGCCTCTCCACTATACATTCAAGGATCTAGGATCGAGTGACAAGCACTATCATACCCTAGGTCACTTGTAGATGTAGGGAAACTTGGATTAGGGAATTTAATTATTAATTTTCCTTCTCTTATGCCCAATTAACCATTAAAACCCTAATTATGCAAATACGATTATAAATTATAGAAAAAGCTCTTGCAGACAGGAGTAAAATACCAAATTACAGAATACCTATTTTTGGGGTTCTGAAGTGGAACAATCAGGGACACTGGAGTGGGTGCCCAATTCCAAGGTGCCAGTTTCTTCGCGGGATCCGAACCTCCTTCCGACACTGATCAACCCTATAACTTTTGTTTCCTGAAACTTGGATGCAGAGGACACTAGAGCGAGCACCTAAGTCCTAGAAGTGCTCCTGTGTCCTTTTCTTCAGATCCCGAATCCTTAATGCCTGCCAATCCTTCTTGCAACTCCACTTTTCCCAAATGTGACACCTGTAACCTGCAGTCACAAGACTTGGTTTGGGGGTTGTGATGTTTAGAGGTTTGCCTCAGTCAAGCCTCGGAGGACACTTAACTCTTCAAACACCGTTGTCAGATAAAGAGTGCATGCCCTTGTGAGGCAGAGGCAAAAACCAAAGGAATCAATGATGAAAACACAATATTATGTCACCTTGTAGTGAAGTTCTCATGGGAGGAAGATGCTCTTCATGCCATGAGGAAATTGATGCTCAAATATGCAAATATCAACACACAAGACACACAAGTCTGCTCTTGCAACACAATGAAAGCCTTGAATCACCTTGAGAACACTTGAACATCACAATTGCCATCTAGTTTCTAAATGAATGCCTAAGCATGCTTATATATGCAACTACAAGCACTCCCACCAAGATTTTAAAAATCAAAACTTACCGTGTCGGCAAAAGGACCAAATAACGGTCATAAACAGACACCTGTAAATTAGGGCTGCCCCAAAATAGGGTAGGACTAGAGCGTGGGTGCCCAAGTCCTCCCCCCTATTTTGGGTAGGGTACAGCTCAAGGGGTCCACCTAGGTCCAATTTGCCATAGAACCTAGGTCTCATTCCATCGGGATGCCAAAATATGAACTAAGATGTCCTAAATGCATACTAAAGACCCAGGAGCTAAACCTTATGAGGGAAAATCCCCCAAGGGGACATTTTTTGATGCTACACTTGGTATCTCAGACCTTATGTGTTTGTCAATAGGATTGGGATAACCAGGAATGCCATTAAAATCTAACTGTTTGAACCTATCCAACTGCATAGGCTATCTACCAAACTGATTGCCATTTACATTCCTATTAGAATTTTGATTTCTCATGTTGTTTAATGGTATCCTATTGTTATTTATATTTTGTCTTTGATTGTTTTGTGGATTTTGATTCATACGCTGATTAAGTCCCTGATCATTTCTAAGGGTATTCTGATCAACTTGTCGATTCTGAACTTCATTTGTCTGCTAATTCTTGGGCACATTTATATTATCAAGGGTGGGAACTGAGTCTTTTTGAGCCATTTTCAAAGCTTGTACCTTCTATTTGATATCATCTCTTATCCTTAAAACTTGCAAATATTCTAGTTCAACTCTTAGATTTCTAATTTCTTCTACTAAATCATCTTTTGGCATGGAAGTAGATGGTCTTTTTCCATTAGGGTCACCATTATCCCTCGGAGACTCTATATCTTAAAACCTATCAAGGGGATCTAAGAAAGGTCATTCCTAAAACACCTCAAATCTCATTCTCAACCTATCACCTTGATGTATTTCATACATTTCTTGAATTTCAGCCTCAGTGTTTGAAAAATAGGGTAGTTGCTGCCCTAAGGATCTAGGATTATCTTGGATATCATCATTATTTCTAGGGTTGGGTGAGCCTTCATGACCGATTTGAGTAGTCCCCTTTTTCCTATACATCATTTTTCTGGGTAGTTCTTCAAATAAAGGGTTGTACATGCATCTTCTCCCATGCATACAAATTTTATCTTACTAGCTAGGAGATTTGTTCGGAGTCGCCACCCACAATTGGGTACTAAATTTCAAACTAGGGTTCTGCACAGAGTACTCCCTAGTAGAGTCACCAAATCTATTGGAGTTTTTTCCCAACTGAATGTTTTCTAAGCAATCCCTACAAGGTAGCCATCACTCATTAATAGGGTACTTAGGTCAGGGACCAACAATATAGGGGACATACTCTACTAATGTCACCTCTCCTTCTTCAGGCTCTGCAAAACCTAGGGGTATTCCCTATTCAACATCCATGAAATAAACCTATGAACTCGCTGGCATATTGATACAAAGAAGATAAATCCTCTCCTAAACAGAGCAAAACTATGAAATAAGTGCAAAGGGGCTAGCTTTGGGTCTTATATTCATTTATGAACTAGAGGATTTGAAACTTAAAACTACTTCTAAAATCCTAAAGGTTTGTGATTAAGATTTGACTATATTTTATGTTTGGATGCAAGATCAGGGCTTTGAATCATAACCTCAACACAAGAACAAACTGGTGCCTATCTCAGGGCATTGAGTCAAATAGACATATATATGTGAATGTTTACCATAAAATTTAAACAATAATCAGATTTCAAGGGGAGTCTCTAGCATCTGCCTTACAAATACTACCCAAGACTGAGTATTTACTTATCTCTGCTTACAAATATCCTCACTGTAATGTATTCATCCCAACACTTAACCCAAAACATTTAATTTGTTCCTTGAACAAAAGTAGAAGATTAAGCATTCAACATAGAAGATCCATGTTCAAGAACCTAGGATAACCCTTAGCTATTTAGATTCAGAAGAAAAACACACACAACTTGGAGACAGATAACAGAATACATGCAACAAAGCATTACTCATTTAAAACAACACGAAACTGATAAATTTTATGTATAAAACATTCAACATACAACTCATAAACTTACAAGACAAAAGATAGAGCAACCCAACATAACTATATTTTATTACTTCTCCAAAACTCCCCAAATCTTCAATGACATAGAAATGAGTAACACAGTTCCTTTATATCAAGAACATGCACCCAACATTGATTACATTGCATTTCAAATTGCTTTTGATACAAAAGAACTGCCAAAAAGATGTTGGAGAACATTAATTGCATCAGAGAGAAGGAGAAGAGAAGAAGTAGTTGACTTGGGGAGTGTGTAGCCACTTAAGGATCTGCCTCATTAATTCTAGGAAGATAGTGGTTGGCATGTCAATCCTTCGACCCATACTTGTCTTTCTACTCACCATAGATCTTTTCAATCGGCCAAGGGAATGAAATCACTTTTGCTATCTTGCCATTATAGTTGACATATTTGGCATCCAGGATACTCTTATCATTTTTGCAAAACATCTCAAAATTTATTTCAGCCATGTGCAACTTGTCTAGTGATAAGCTCAATACCTGCATGGTTGGATCACCCTTATCACAACAAGTGAGAATTAATTGACGACTATTATCAATAATTTTCTTTTTCCACTTGTCAAGGTCCTTAATCTTCCCATTAGCTTCCAAAATGTGAGGCAACCACTTGGTTTCCTACCTTTCAATGGCCTGCATTTTCTCCTTCAAAATTGTGTCCAACCTCAATTGAAAATTGGCCACATCCTCAAAATGCTTCAATACATCTGACACTGGTTTCAACTCAGGAGGTGCACTCAGATCAAATCGAGAACACCTAAAAAAAAATCTGACTTCTCTAGTTCTAGGCAGCCACTTAGTTTTTATACTCAACAACCTCTGCTTATCAGACTCATGCTTATCATAGGTTGTCCTTAACTGTGAGTAAGACCTTCAAGTTTCTTCCACTCTGGCCAAGAGTTTTGTCACCCTGTTCTTGATTAAATTGGTGGCTAGATCCTTTACTTTGTTCTCCACTTCTTCTTTCAGCTTCTTCTTTTCCTCCTTTAATTCTCTAATCTTTGAAAGGAGAGGCTCTATATCTACTGGGAAAGATTTTGCTTTTGGAATCACTGGTGGAGGGGCTAAAGTACTAGCTCCCAATGACAATTGCTACTTCAACTTGCTTATTTCTACAACTACCTGAGCATAATTGAGTTGCAGCTCATTGTGATCCTTTTGCAGCTTATTTGTAACTGCCTCTGCAAACTATGTAGTCTGTACATTTAGGCTTGTAGCCTGGTGAGTAGGGGTATCAGATACTCTTTTTATTACTGCATCTCCTACCAATTCCCCTAGTCCAACCCTAGTCTTATTATTGCTTGGGGCTAGGGACCATATTGATAGTGTTTCAAATCTAGGGTTGAAGGCTGCATGAGAGAGAGCCTTTTCAACCTGCTCACTTGTTATATCTAAATCATCTCTGGTGATTGTATCAAATGCAATGGCATCTGATAGGGTCCAGTGGGGAAGAAGTAGAATATTACTTTTTGCAACCAGTGCTCTCCCCTCCTCTAGAGTCATTGCACTTATGGATTGATGTACCTCCTTTAAAACCCTCTGACTAATAGTATCATATTCTGTAGGGTTTGCTCCAACCTTGACATCTTCAATCCTCTTTTGGAACTTTTCACTTCTTACCTTCAAAACATAGCTCCTGAATTCAGGAGTGTTGACAAATTCATCATCCTCTAAGAATTTGTCACAAGCCATTACCCTGACATCTTCAATGTCCACAGCTAGGTTCCTCATTGTTCTCACTGCCCTATTTTCAGGGGATGAATCAGGTCTCACTCTATCAGGTGAATTAACCTAAGGGCCAGTTTCTTGCACATGCTCTTCCTCCCCTTCCAGATCAACTACCTCAATTTCTTCAGGGTTCTCCAAGTCAATAATTTTAGCCTTCTTGGCAGGTGAGGGACCAACTGATTCTCTCTTGACATCATACCCTCTTCTAGAATTTCCAAACTCATAAGTGGGTCTCTCTTCTCCTGTAGGGGTAGAACCAATCAGCTGCGCTGCATTGTCTAACATTTTCTCAATTCTTTGGATTGGGTCTTGTACTTTTGCAAATACACCCAAATATGCAGGATTTATGCTTTTCTAAATGTTCTCACTTGCCATGATAGTGTCCCACTTAATCATTAAGTGGTGGACATCATTCATTGTAAAACAATTTCTCGCAATATCATCATCATAATCTACTTGGTGGAAATACCTGGGCCTTCCTTTGCTGACCCTTACTCTGCTGATGAAACCCTCAGGGTCAAAATTTCTTGGATGTTCCAAATACATCCCAAAACATTTTATGATTAAATAAATTTGATCCAATCCACCCTTGTTAGCTATCAAAAAATCACAGCATCTGAGGTAAGAAGGAAAGAATGAACCCTTCTTGCGGTTCCTCAGGTGCTATTTTTCAGAATCATTTAGTTACCTAATAATTTCTAAAAATGCCACCCTTTTAGGCACATATTTAGGAAGTATATGAGGTGGGGTCTCACATCCATAGACCCTAATGCAAGTAGTGTTTTCATGAAAAAACCAATCACCCCAATTGTGATCAATTCCAAGGTGGGGAGTCCTGTCTAGAGGCCTCAAAAAATCTAGCACATCAGGATGCAACCTTTCACCTTCTGGTTCCAAAAACCCAAGGATTCTCCTCACAAAATACTCTTCAAAGATGACATAATCTGCTATAGTGCAGTGCATATCCAACATGCATGTCCATACTTGCACTAGTAGCATATTTCCTTGAGCATCTGTGCTCTTGACATGTAGATTTTGGTGCCACATTCTAGATAGAGCAAATAAGAACATGTGGCACAAGGAAAACCATGTGAATTCAACATGGACATCTGGCTTAGACAAATTATTCTTAATTTTTGTCATTTGATCATGCATATGGTCAGCAATGTAAGTTGCATAATCATATGGCTCTCTGACATCTTGATTATGAATATCAATTACTATCATCATTAAAGAAATGGACATTCTATTCGAAGCATCCCTGCCCAACACCTAGCACAAGCGGTGATAAGTCCTGACAAAATAATCCATGAACATACTACAGGGTAAAAGCACAAACCTGTGTCACACTTTATAAGGAAACAACCAACACTGATCTAACTTTTTAACTTGAATCACTACAAAGTGACGTATATTTTCTAAATTTTAAAATGATGTAAACTAATAAAATGTAGATTTTTTAGTGTATTTATGCTTCTATTTTTTTTTTAAAATTAAAAAATTATTTAAATGTAGTATTTTGTAAAATTGACACTATAATTCAGTTGCTGTTAAAATGTTGAAAAATAAGGTTGAATGGGACGTCACACTTTATATAGTAAATTTCAATTATTTTCCTTCTATATTTTTTTGTGTATTCTGTTGGTGCCTGCATCATTTATTAGGTTCTAGGTTATTGGCTTGCAGGCACCTTCCCAGGATTTCATGAAGTTTTTAAGTCTTGGACCCTATCAGTGTTTTGTAGCATCATCAGGATATTCTAAAGCAAACGGGTCATCATCATCATCATCATGTTCCCAGACATCCCCCTGATGTTTCTTGCGAGGTTCATTTCTCCTCATGTCCAAATATCCTGTGGGGGTCATCATGCATTTGCTGACCCGACCTTTGCCACAAGGTGATATTTTAACATCGAGTGATCTTAGTCAAGATCATCCTGACGTTGGCGCTATGAAATTTCTAAGTATGACCCGCTTTTCATCGGGGTCATCATATTTGAATATCGGGTGATCTTTGTTAAGATCACCCCGATGTTATTTTGTCACCTTATGTTTGTTCAACATCAGGATGCTGCTGATGTCATCTTCCTGCGGGGGTGATATCCGCTCGACCTTTGCCTTCATCTTTTTCTTTGCAGGATGATATTCTCAATATCGGGTGATATTCCAAAAATCGGGTCATCTTCTAAATATCATCCTTGCTCTAAATGTGATGATGACATCATCAGGATGTTCAGTTATCAGGGTGATATCCTTCAGGTGATATGCTGCTGACGTCATCCAGATTCGACGGGGTCATACTAGAAGTTTTCAATCTGACCCGACATTGTAATGTGATGATGATGTCATCTAGACATTTGCGGATGTGACAATGAGGTTTGTTATTAGGGAGATATTTGCCTGTCGACTTCTTGCATTGTTCAGTGCAGCATGATATTTTGTGGGGGGGTGATATTTCTATATATCCGGTGATCCTCCGACTATCACCTTTTCCCAATATGCTGGTGATGTCATCCGGATATGTGGAGATGAGTGGTATGTAGATATGATGCTGACGTCATCAGGATTTTTGTTGACATGCATGATGTTCATCGGCCAGACATTTGGTATCGGTAAGGTAGGAGGATCTTTCTTCGACGCATCAGGTTGTGCCGATGAAGGCGATTATCATGTGGTTGATATTGCAATATGATGCTAACGTCAGGGTGATATTTCGAGCAACAGGATATCATGCTGGAGGATGATGATGGTGAAGGTTTATGCGAGGTGCCATTGGGAGCAAAGTCATCGACATCATATATGCTCACGACCTAGTATATAAAATATTTAAAGGGTTGCCGCGGGGTGCATGTGGGATAATTAGTTCCCACATAATTTTGAAATATCGGGATGATATATCTTGGCGGGAAAGTTTCAGGAGCGCATAGTTAACTATTTTTCCCAAGGCTGTGAGTAGGTGGACATTAATGGCGGATGTTACAGGGTATGGGCGATGGTGTGGATGGATTTAGTACCTGACTGAAGATGTGAATCCCCAGGCGGCGGCGCAAGGCTTGAGATCACTCCCTGTCTCCTCTCCCACCTGTTGCATTGAATGTTTGAGCACCATTTTCTCAATGAACTGTATCTGGCAGATTTTTGACTTTTGCCATGTAATTCATGCTGAGGACCTTCCTGCTATATAATGCAGATTGTGTTGCTCATTTGAGGTTGTTGAAAACTAGACATATCTGGCTCTGTAATAAGATACAACTAGTTCTGGTTGTTCTGTGTAGGAGGTCTTGTGAGTTTATGTATCTCTTGTTGTATGTCTCATGCATGAATCTACTGATTTCATGATTGATTTTATATGAGTAATGCTGTATTTGCATGTGTTTTGTTAATCCTATCTCCAATATTGCATGTGTCCTTCTTCTGAATCTAGATATCTAAGGGGTGTCTAGTATTCTAAAATATAGAATTCCTGTATTGAATGCTTGATCTTTCAATTTCTGCTCAAGGGATAGATTAAAGTGTTTTCAGATTAAGTGTTGGGAAGGATATACTGCAATAGGGATGCCATAAGTAGAGATAACTTAACACTCTATATTGGGAGGTATCTGTAAGGCAGATACCACAACATCCCCTTGAAATCCAGTTTTAGTGTGTTCATGCTGATCATTCACAGGTGTATGTCTACTGACTCCAAGCCCTGGATAGGCACCAATCTAGCTCTGCATTGAGATTACATACCAGGTCCTAGTTTTGCATCCACATACAAATCAAGCTCAAACTTCCAAAACAACCATTAGGACTGTAGAAGTAGTTTAGGACCGGGATCCTGTGATTCACAACTGAACATAAGCCCAAAGCTAGCCCCTTTGCACTTATCTCACAGTTTTGGTCTTCATACAGGAGGATTTATCTACTTTGTATCAACATCCCAAGCCAACCCACAAGCATATTCTCATGGGTGTTGAATATGGAATACCCCCCTAGGTTTTGCAGAGCCTGAAGAAGAAGAGGAGATAAATATAGAGTCTATCTCCTACACTGTTGGCCCCTAGCCTAGAGATCCTGTTGATCACTGATGGCTACCTTGTAGGGAAATCTGGGAATGAACATCCAGTCAGGGAAAAAACCAACATATTCATAGCTCTAAACTTTAGTGCATGGATTATTTTCTCCCCCAATTAGATAAATATATATTTTTAACTAAACCTTGGAAGTTGCGTGTAATCAAAACACAACTATTTTGATGGGACGTCAATTTTTTTCTTCATTATTTATCCAAAATAGGAAAAACATTATGTCATCTTGACAAAGAATTTCTCCTCTAGTGCATTATATTTTTTTGATAAAATTTACTATTTTCTCTTGAGAGGACAATCGACACCATATTTTGGTGTTGATGACCTACTTTTAGTAGAAATAAAAAATAAAATATAAATAATAATTAAAATGTTTAAAAAATTATATTTTTACAAAGTAGATTGATTGATCTACAAAAGGGTATTTTAGATTCTTTTAAAATGATTTTCTGCATGAGTAGGATTTGTTAGAGCATCAAGTTTTTCAAATAATTTAATTTTTTGGTAAATGAGCCCCAAAGTGATGCTACATATGTTTTTAGTGGATGGTTCCAATTGGAAAAGTTATGGCATAGATCTAATTTAGCTAGAATGAATCCAAATAGAACATAAGTTTCACCAAAATTGACTTTTAGTTGGGAATACTTAAATTCGTTTATGTTGATAAGTTAGCCAAAAGTGTGACACAACTTTGAACTTTTACCCTGTAATGAAAAGGCTCTTGCTCAGTATTTGAAATCTTCACCAGTTTACCATCAACACCCTTTGGCCTATGCTTGTCTAGGTTGTAATCCCTATAAGCATGTTTCATAGTCTTATATTTTCTCTTCAAAGCAACAAGGTCAATTGGCTTGCTAGCTGCAGGGTCTAAATTGAACACCGTGGCAATGGATCCCTTAGTGAGCTTGATTATTTTTGTACCATTTCTAGCCATGACAGACCTTGTAACAGGATCATACCTAAGTGCTGTTTCCCTAACTAAGTCAGGGTTTGGGAAGACATTGGAATAGATAAGCTTGGCCAGATCATATTTCCAGGCATGATAAATAGGGACTTTATAGTTCATTCTCTTATGCCAATGTTCGAACAGAATTCAACCTAGAATAGAGAATATGGCATCCCAATAATTATAGCAATAATCAAGGAATTTATCTTTGGGACCACTTGGGCCATGTAATTTTAAGGCTGTCCTAGTAGAACCAGGGAGCTGGATCATGAGATCCTCATCTAGGCTACGTTTGGAGGTGGAAGGTTGGTTGACTTGACTCATTTTTTATGTTTAGGCAGATGAACTAGGATTTTGCAACTTTAGATTACTTCTTAATAATTTAAGGTAGTTAACCTGACAAGACACAGAGTAATGGAAACAACTTACTAGTTTTGGTGCTAACAGAGGCTCAAAATTACACTGGCTTGCTCGTTCTGAAGCTTCCTTCGCTCTGAATGTAGCTTATGCTCTTGAAAATGACAAGGAGTGCCCTAATTCTACCCGTTTGATGCTGAATTCCTTCATAGTTCTTTGTATTAATGGAGGTTCCATCGGCCATTACTCAGTTCATGCCACGAACAGTTGGAAATCCTCCTTTTTGCAAGTTTGAATCTGGGCCATCGATCTTTTCCTATGTTTCACAATCTATGGCTCTGATTTGTTGACTAGATTTGATAATCTTCGTCACCTTCTTTGAATAGTCTTTGCCTAATCAGAATGGGCCAAATCATCTGTACTTTCCCTATAAATCATATCACCTTTGTTCAGACCGGACACGTGGCACCATTTCACTGCATCACAGCCAGAAATGGCCCACCACATACCTATTGCACACGGGCGCGATAAAGTCTCCACGTGTCCACCCATCAGTTGATTTTCACCTTTTAAATAAGAGAACGCCATGTCTTGCCATCTCGTGACCACACAATGCAGATTCCACCTTGTAAGTTTCCCTTGCGACGATGCACAACTATTAGATTAAATGTTCTTCTACAAACCATACTTAGATTGACATTTGAAAACAAACGGTTGGCGGAGGCAAAATTCTTGGTGGAAAAAGACGTAAGCATAAACTCTAGGATAGGTGTCAATCCATTGCAGTCATACAGCGGGGTGATGACGTCACTAAAAGTAGGCCTTGATGTTGCGATTTCTATTTAATTAAACCTTAGGACTTAGGATATAAAGCGTTGATTTTTACTACTAACAACGGGTAATAGCTAAGCAAAGGGGCTAGTCAATCTATGAGCGCTATGACATGAAGTTATAATTTAAGTGACCAACGACTTGTTAAAGATAGTCAATGTGGAAATAGAAAATAAAGAGTATGACTGAGGGAAAATAGGGTAAAAGGATTTTCTAAGGTAAACACTTGAACATTTCAGACCTAAAACCCTAAACCCTAAGGGGTACCACCAGGTGACTCAGTTTTCTTACTTGTAGATTCTAATTTCTTAGGTGCCATGGTTTGTTGCTTTTAAGAACTAGGGTTTTGAGCTCTACTTAAACCAGTTGAAAGAAGAATGCAACCAAATATCAACCTTGACAGAGAAGGACATGGAAATGACTTACCTGGTCAAATTAAACTCGTAGAACACACTTCAAAGCTTGAGCTTGTAGTTGCTGAACACTTCGAACTCATTCGAATGATGAAATGCAAGGAAAATCCAAATTTTATTCAATCTCAGAGATGACCACATCACCATTACTTATGTGGATGTCCAGAGATTGGTAAATCTGCATGCTTACACTACTTCAAACATAGACTATTGATCTGCATAGATTGGAGGGACATGAATCTTTACCCAATTTGTAGTCATTTCATCAGTTACCACACACCCACCATCATAAATGATGACCTCTATGGGATGGCGAGGTGCCTATCTTCTCATTTAATGCTTCACCAGAATACCTCATAGTTAGTTCATAGGCTCCACAGGATGGTGGGAGAACAAGCCATGTCCTCTTGACTATTTACCGCACTATCACAAGCCTAGCTTTGTTCAGTCGTGGGACCGTGGTAACATATTTCTACCACTTTCAATCTTTATTGCTATCCCATGAGCCTAGTTTGGAACTGTTGCAGGATGGCGGGACTCTATTTATCCCTATTTGTTATTACTATACTACCGCAAGCATTAGACTTGACTGTCGTAGGAGTATGGGACATACTTTATCTTGCCTTTATTGTTTACCACTAGACCACAAGACCATCTTGGAACTGTCACATGGCTACGGTGTGTGTTATTTATCAGCTTGGCCCTTACCACCATACCGTTGGTTATCTTCGTGTCTGCCATGGGACCATGGTGAAATACTATGTTACACAAGCTTATACTGCCAGCCTGCCAATTACTTTTGAGACCGCCGCGGGGCTGCGGTAACCAATCTCTGTATACCATGATACCGCAAGTGGAGTTTATGCATGCTGCAGGAAAGCAGTAACATGTTCTTTGCTTCCTTTGATTCCTACACACCCGAGTGGACTGCGGGGTTGCAGTAAAAGACAAAAACACTTCTATGGTAAAAAATACAAAGATTTGTACACATGGATGTGATATGAAATGCTTATGAAAGATGGTCAAATGACTCCTGGAATAATTGTAAAAGGCAAATGGACTCCTAGGGTGATTTTATGGAGATGAAATCTATGAAACGAAGTGGGACAAAGAAAGTTTTGAACAATCCTAACAGTGGCTCTTGTTGGGGATGAATGGCTAACTAGATATTGCAAGGATCCAGAACATTTCTTCGAGGTGCAGACCAAAACACAAAATTGTACAAAACAAAGAAAACCAAAATTTGGGAAAAGGGTAAACCTAAACTAATGTGCATGGAATTATATCTTCTTTATGAAAATAAGTACTTAAAAAATTGTCCATGCACTAGCAATTCCTGACTTTCACCCACCATATTTTGCAAGTAGTAAGAATCCTCACCACATTTGCCAATAATGAAAAATGGTCCAATCCATAGAGCCTCAAACTTTCCATGTTTTCCTTTGTCCTGGCTCCTTGTGTTCCACATGAGGACTATATCATCAACTTGAAATTTCCTGTCTTTGGCTTTTTTGTCAAACAAGTACTTCATGTGCATCTGTATCTTTTCATTATGCTTCTAAGCTTGACTCCTAATTTCATCCAGTTCTACTAGCTACTCCATTCTCTTTTCCATTGGCTCTCATGCATCCAAATCCTCCTACAATATGAATTTGTACATAGGCAAAAGATTATGTATTGGCATTCTTGCTTGTGCCCCATAGACCAATTCAAAAGGAGACTTGCCTGTAGCCTTTTTTATTGTGATTCTGTCTACCTATAAAGCTAGTCTTAGCTTTGAATCCCATGATCTTTTATTGTTATAAGCATCCTTTTGATTATCTTCATGATACTTTTGTTGCTGGATTCTGCTTGACCATTTGCTTGGGGATGATAGGAAGAAGCATATGATATCACTATTCCATATGAATCACAAATTTTCTTGAATTCTTCAGTTCTAAAGCACATGCCATTATTTGTGACAATTCTCATTGGAACTCCAAATCTGGTGATGATATTCTCCAATAGGAAGTTTATGACTACTTTACTAGTTGCTTGCTTTGTTGGGATTGCTTCAATCTATTTAGTAAAGTAGTTAGTGGCAGTAAGAATCCATCTATGCCCGCCACTAGACTTTTCTGTTATCTCACCTATAAAATCAATTCCCCATTGATGGAATGATGCATCAATTTTCATGGGCCTTAAAGGCAAAGCACCTTAATATTTTAATTTACCAAAAAATTTATGGCATGCTTCACACTTCCTTACATGTCTTTGAGCATCAAAAAACACAGTCGGCCAAAAATAAGCTACTCTTAGAATTTTGTGTGTAGTGGTTCTGGCTGAAAAATGTCCACCATAGACACCATCATGCATCTCCTTCATAATAGTATTTGTTTGTCCTTGATCCAAACCAAAGAGAAGAGCACCATCTTTATCCTTCCAGTACAAATCACCATCTATGAACACATACCTGGATGCTTGTATCTTTAATGTACTTTTTAAATTCTCATTCAAATCATTTGGACACTTCATATGTCTGAGGTAGTGAACTAGTGTACCATGGAGTATATTCAATGCTTGACATCATACCCTCTTCTTGTTCAAGTTCACAAACCTGTGCAGCCTCTAGATTGGATTCAACCATTAAATTTGTTAGTCCTTGTCCTCTTACCCATTTGGTGATCTGGATATCAATATTAAATTCTTTAATTTTGTTTATCCATCTACACCTTCTTCCAGTGACTTCTGTTTTCACCAGGACATCCTTGACGACAACATTAGGTACATAAGTAGTTACTTGTGCTCCTACCAAGTAGGGTCTGAATGTTTTGACTATTTTTACTAGAGCATAGGCTTGTTTCTCAGTGGCATCATATTTCAACTCTACTCCTTGGAGTGATTTACTAAAGAATGATATTGGTTGTTCATGTCCTTCATTTTTTTGTAACATAACAACTGTAATAGTATGAAAAGAAGCAAAATAAAAAAATTGGAAAGGCATACCAAAATCAAGAGATTTCAAGACTGGAGCCTCTTTGACTGCCTTCTTGATGGGTGCAAATGCATCAACTGCCTTTGATGTCCTGTCAATTTTGGATCCTTTCTTCAACATCTTAGCAATAGGCTTGACAATCTCAACAAAATTAGAAATGAATCTTACAAAATTTATTTGTCCAAAAAATGATTGGATGACCCTTAATGTCTTTGGGATGGGGATTTTGTCATTGTAGTGACCCTTTCTGGATCTATCCTCACACCTTCTTTAGATACAATATGCCCAAGCAGTTTGCCTTCTATGACAACAAATAGATACTTTTTAGGGTTTAATGAAATACCATATTCCAGTGCCTTTATGAATATCTTTTCCATATGTAAGCAATGATCTTTTGCTTTCTTGGAATATGCTGTTAAATCATCTTGATACACAACCATTATGATATTGATTAGATCAACAAATGCAACATCCATGGCTCTTTGAAAAGTGGCACCTGCATTTGTAAGACCAAATGCCATCCTAACATATACATATGTGCCCCAAGGGGTGGTAAAGGTAGTTCTGTATTGCTTTGACTCCTTGAATTTGACTTGGTTGTAGCCAGAGAACCCATCCATCATAGAAAGCAATTCACAACTTGTCACTCTATGCAAATGGCTTCCATATTTGGAGGTGGATAGTTATCTTTTAGAGATGAAATATTCAAATTTTGAAAGTCCACACACAACCTTATATCTCCATTCTTATTTCTGACAGGTACCAGGTTTGATACCCAAGAAGAATACCTGATAGACTTGATAATACCAACATCCCTGAGCTTCATCAATTCTTCTTGCATTTTTTTCTCCAACATAGGATTGATCACCTTTGTGTCTGCCTGAAAGGTTTGGCATCTAGCTTTAATGGGATTTCATGTTGGAATAGGTCTTCTCTATAAGCCTTTAAATCTTCATAGGACCATGCAAATACGTGTTAGTATTTCTTGAGCAGGCTTATGAGAATGTCCCTGATCCTTGGACTTATTTTCTTACCAATGTAAACTTTCTTTGGAGCATTATTGGTGCCAAGGTTCACTTCTTCAAGATCATCTTGATGAATTGGTGTTTGCTTCAAAGTTGACCTATCATTTCCATCAAAAACACACTCCAAAGCCACTAGACCTTTTGGAATTTTATTTGTCTTCAGTTGTACTACTTCCTGACCAAATACAATGTCCTTACCATCAATCTTCTCAACAAAAGCATTAAAGTCAATTTCTTGAGCCTCATATTTATCAACACACTGTAAGAAATTTAGCAGGTCCTTATCATCATTGAAAACTTGCCAACTATATATGTTGTCAGGAATGTAAGGTCTAGTCTTAAAATCTACCTTTGGACACCATTCAATGTACTATCATTTCTTCTTAGAGCAACATTAGCAAGAAAATCAGCCATCAAATTCTTTGACCTATCCACCCAATCTATTGAAAATGCATCAAAGAGCTCAATTGTGTCCCAAACAACATACTTGTATTGTTTGAGCCTTTTATTTTTAGTGGCATATTTCGATCTTACTTGTGATACCACTAACTCAGAGTCTCCATATACAGTCAACATTTTGATTCCATTCTTGATAACAAAGTTAAGACCCAACAATAATACTTCATACTCTACTATATTATTTGTGCATTCAAATGATAACATAAATGAATATTTGAAGGTCTTGCCATTGGGTGCAATGAAAACTACACTAGCTCCATTCCCTTCTTTTCTACAGGCTCCATCAAAATACATATCCTAGACACCATCTTTATCCAATTGAACAACATTGTGAATTGGATCACTGTTTTGTAGCTGAGACTGAGACTATTCCACCCTGAAATTTCCCAAATCAATATCACAGAAGAAGTTAATTTGATTTGGATCATTTTTTCTATCACTTTCTCTGATCTTGGTTCTCTACATAGCTAGATCTCTTTGCCATTTACATGGATGGTTGCATATGAGAGATCTAATTGAACATTTCCACCAACTGCAATAGTCCATTGTCTTGATAGTAACATGCCATAATATGGTGGAATGTCAGCCACAATTATATCAGTCTTGTATGTGGCTTCAAGAAAGGCAACAAGCTTTATCTCCACATCTCTCATAATACCAATGACAGGAATTGATCTGTTATCCATTGCATATCATTTTCCATATGTGGAGTCCACCCACATACCCAGTTCTTTCATGATTGCCATTGGCATGATATTTATTGGAGCTCCTGAGTCTATCATGCAATTCTTGACCAACCTATTATTGATCAACAATGTGACATAAAAAGGATCAACTTGGGATGGACTCTTTATCAAAGTAGTCCACAAGTAAATCTCAGGAGTCTTCATGGCTTCTCCTTTGACATTATTCACTTGTTTTTTATTCTTCTTTGATTCATTTGGACCCTTGCCCTAAAGCTCAGGCTTACTTGGCACATTTGCAATCAATTTCATAGCATTATCCCTATACTCATCAGTTTTCATTATTTACAGTAAAGGGACTGATAATTTGACTTGAGACAAAGCCTGAGTTATGTCAAAAGAGGGTATACCTATTAGAGGTTCTGATTTTCTTATTTATGCTTTGGCAAGTCTCTTTTCTTTGATTATGTGATGCTTGGGATCGCTCCTTACCTTGTTTTGATCAGCCTTCACTCATCTCTTAGGACATATTTCTAAGTTGCCTTCTGCATGTTTATGTTTTCAATCTCCCTTTGAGGTTCTGTAGCAGTCTTCTTATCTTCTTGCAAATTATTCATGAATACACTTCCTGACACACCTTGACCAGTATTGACCATCCTGTTTCTGAGATTGTAATTGCTCCTAGCTTGTGCTATGGAAACCACTGTTAGTGCCTTCATTTATTCTTCAGTAGGTCTCCTCAATTGTGTTTGATTTGACTGAGTCCTTGTGGACCAGACCTGGGTATCTCTTATGCTGTTATCTTCCTGATCAGAGAATACATCTTGTTGGTCAATATGACTATTATACCTTTGATGATTCACATCGTACTCTGATCCATCCTCTTCTGAAGAAGAATAGTCCTTTACAACATCATAGGGCCTGACTCCCAACATGTTTATTGTATGTTCATCTCTCTCCTGATCATATGACATTTCATTTTCTTAGATGGACTATGCAATAACACAAAAATCATGAGAATGAGGTAAGTTGCAAGGTACACACCTGTTAGGGTTAGCCGACAGAAGATATCAATTAAATGCAAATAAAGATTAAATAGAGGAATGAAAATACACATAAATAATAACAGTGAGAGACAAGTTTTAATGTGGTTCACCCAAACTCAGGCTACATCCGTCAACAGAGAGTCCAATATTATTATTTAGTAAATCAAATTGATTACAACTAGTAATCCTTGCAACTCAATAACACTACAAAATGCTACAATACATCAACAAAAACCCTAACCCTTAGCTGCTTTTATCAAGCCTTATGTCGGTTACAAAAATAGGGTTTTTTTTATGTCAGTTAATAGAAAAATAACTCCCGATGCCTTTATAAAATAATAAAAAACTATTGGAGGTTTCAAGGGTACTACCTCTCGACCCCACCCTATATCGTGACAGGGAGAGCACCAGGGGCGCTGCCCCTGGACCCCGCAAGGGGTGCTACCCTTGACCCTGTTAAATAATTTTGGGGGAAACCTCACCGATAAAAGTGGGGTAAATTTAACCTTTGAGTCTGATTAGGCTCCATATAACAACACCATGGTGTATCATCTACCATAATTGCTCCATGTCTTTTTAGTGGATCAGGTGTTTCTTGGTTTAGATTTTGCTTTTGACCTTCTACAACAGGCCTTCCGTCTTTCCAATTAGTTCTGTATGGCATATCCTGCAACCTCAACCTTTCATTTCTAGGGTAATTCAGCTTGTCATTTAATATTCCCTTTTCATTTCTTGCCACCTTATATGGTAGATCCTTCACAACATTCCAGACCTTTTCCAATTTGTCTTCTTCCTTAGGTTGTTTATTCTGATGAACCTTAGAATTCTGCAATATTCTAACTTCATCTCTTTTGCCAATCTTGCCCGAAGCTTTTATGTTATTCTCTATATTCAAGGCTACTTTGAATGCTTCAGATAGGGCTGGGGGATTTCTTGTCCTAAGCTCATACTCTATTTTTGGATCAAAGGCATTCAAATAGAAGACCAATCACATTGGATCTATTGGCTTCAAATGATGTGGGATTTTGTTAAACACCTTCATGAACCTAGCATTGAAAATTTCCACTGATTCATTATAATTCTTCTAGATATTTGTTAACTCATGGAGAGCAAATTTGGGATCAGAATGATCTCCATACTATTTCTTGAACGTTCTTTTGAATTCATCCCAAGAGCTAATTGAAGCATTAGGCAGATTTCTATACCAATCCCTTACATCATCAGTGAGTGATTGCATGAACAATTTCATGTATATATCTTCATGTTCAACTTCAAAATTATCTATGACATTTTCAAATGTTCTTATGTGGTCTTCTCCAAAGATAGCATTATTACCAAAAAATTTAGGAATTGCTTTCCTTACCTTGTTGTTAATGTCATTTGGATATCCCTAGATACCAGTGAAGTCAAGTTGTCTGAATTTGTCCATATTCATTGGGCCTCTTGCAAATGGATTTTGCCTTTGATTAGGCTGATATTGGTTATGATGACGTCCTTGTTGTTGAGGCTATTGGTATACATCTAGAGGCACATCATAATTAATGCTTGTATTAGGATTGGCATTAGCTTGCACATTGTGGTGCATCCCTCAAGGATGATACATGTTACCTTGTACATTATGAGGTGGAGGTGGACAGTGGTACTAGTGTTGTCCTGTGTATGGATTGTATCCTTGACTTGGAAATCTTTGACTGGGAGGAGGGTAAGAATTTGCTTGAGAAACCCTTGGAATATTTGTAGGATTTGAGATTGGTGGTGAAGAGACATTATTTTGTATGGGAGGAGCATTACCCACATTTCCATGCCTTCCAATTATATTGTGGGTTGCTTGTGAAACCAAAGGACCACTTGTATGTCCAAAATTAATCTGATTATTGATAGGTCTATGCTGCACTACATTTGTGGTGAAATGAGGATTCGAAGTAACTCTTGTTCCAATTCTTCCCGTCTTCTCAACAATCTAATCCTTCAAACTTGAGCTTCCAATAGATCCACCTTTTCTGTCAACTCTCGGTCAGTGAATCTTCCTTTGGAAGTTGAAATAGTATTTGCATATGTGAACCTTACTGTCTTAGGGATTTGTTCCACAAACCCTTCCTGTGAACTCTCAACATATTGTTATGTCATTCTTTGCTCATAGTCTCATTTTGCTTCATTATATCTCATACCTGCTTCCAGGTAATCTTCAAATTCCTTTTGAGACTCATTAATATTGAAAAGATCCCTAGGTTGAAATCGTTTAATTTTCCCAACTTGTGTTTCAATCATGGGGCTATTGTGTATGATGTATGATTGTTCTGAGACATTCATTTGATTATCTTGCAAATTCTTATGGATTTGTGAAACAACAAGTTCATTTACAACATTTGTCCCATCATCATTGGAAGCACTCGCAGTAGGCATAGGCTTTGAACCTCCTTTATTTTTTTCAATGAACTTTTAGTTCTTATTATTCAAATTCTATTGAGACCTTCTGCCATCCATGTTAGATGGCTGTGATATTATATTGCTTTACTTTTGCAATTGAATTATTCATAGACTTTTATCTAGAGCCATCACCTCCTTTTTCAAAAAAGAGGAAAATATTAAAATTGACTCTTGGTCTTCCAGAACTCCAGGAACCTAAATTTTTTCTAACTCCCCAGTAGAGTCACCAATTTGTTGGTTCTTAAATTTGTAGTATGCAAAACCCTAAAAGGATGCCAAATTTTATGATCAGGTTATGCAACCAATCTGGCCAACTAATAAAATCAACCTTGGTGGTTAGAATTCTCTACACTTTAGGCTCTGCTTTGCCTAGGTGGGTGTTACCTTATATTCATTAATGAATAATTACTGCTCAAATTTGTTGGTGAATTTAGAGAAGATTAAGGGATTTATGTAATTTTGTCAATTAAATCATCTAATTCACCCTAATCCAAACTGGCATATGATTTGAATTAAATTTTTATTTTCTGTTCTACTATTACTCCTACTACAAATAGAAAATTAAATTTTGGATTTTGAAATTATAATACAAGGAAATGATTCTAGAAAAGAATTGATCAGTGCCTTCTGGGAAATGGAGTCTATTATAGAAAGATTTGTGCTATCTAGCCACAACTTGAATTACTTGGCATAGGATTATCTATGACTGGCATAGACATGCAAGATTGTTCTTACCTGGCTCTACTTATCCAAATTGGATCCTCCAAATTACTGAGATTTGCTAAATGGAATTTAATTCCTACTTGAGGAAACCCTATCAAACAAATCACACAAAACAACAAATGTGTTTTGAAGAACTTGTTGGTGCCTGAATTCATTGTCAGTTAATTTAGCAATTTTCATGCAGGCACCATCCCAAAAAATCCAAAAAAGGTTCTAAGTTTTGGCACCCCTTCAGTGTTTTTCAGCATCTGCATCTCATTTCTTGAGGAGGGGTCTTCGTGTTTTCTCCATCGGCATGCGTTCGTTTTTGTGTCTTTGACATTTCGGTTTAAACTTGAACCCTTTTTTCTCTAAGTTCAATGGTTCAGCGGTTCATGGTTCATTTCTCTTCTAGCGGTTCATATTATGCATTTGCCTTGCGCAAATATTGTATCGTTGAACCTCCCGCTTGAACCCTTTTCTCAACGGTTCAAGGTTCAATAGTTCGATGCTTTGAGTTTTTTGCTCTCGACTGGAGTGTTTTGCAGATGGAGTATTATTTTTGATGTTTGAACCTCGCCATTGAACCATTGGGTTGAACCGGTTCGTGGTTCAATGGTTCAACAGTTCAGCGCTTTGTGTTTTTGGTGTTCATCGGTGTAATACTCTTCATCGGCAGGGGAATTTCATGCTAGGCCGACAGTTGGGAGTCTGGCCGATGGTGAGGTTGGTGTTTGACATATCAGGGTGACGAGGGAGTGTGTCTTGGAGACGAAAAGATCGTCGGCGGGATTGTTGCTATTGGCAGAGGGGTTTTGGCCTCTGCCGATATCGTTACTCGGGCTGATGGGGATTTGGGCATATGTGTGGTCACCAGGACTTTGATCTATCGGCATAGTAATTTGTGGTCTTCCCGATAATTTTTGGTCATACCGATGGAGGAGGAGGGTGGATTGGTAACCACTAATGTAGTGTGTTTTGGTGGCCATCGGGGAGACGTGTATGGTCGGTGGGAGTCTGGGAAGTTAGCCCGACGGTCTTTCTCTAGCCGATGACAAGGAATATAGTGTAAGCGTCGGTGTGACTTTTGCCTATCGGTGAGGAGGCTTTTTGGCTGGTCGATGGTAGTAGTCTGGTTGACAGAGGATTACGGTGGCTTCATCAGTGTAACTGATGAGATCGGCGAAGGTTTGGAGGGTCGGCCCAATGGTCTTTCTCTGGCTGATGAAGGGGAATGCGAAGGTAGCGGTCGGCGAGACCGTTGAGATCGATGAGAGATTTGTGGGGTGAGCCAATGGCCTAGGTGTGGGTGATGGGCTTTGGGCTGACAGGCGTGTGTCGAGCGTGGCAAAAGCGCTCGACGCTTATTATGTTTGTGGCCCCATTTATAAATTGCTGAAGGAGTCTTCGCGGCACCAATGTGGGACTAATTTCCTTGCACATTTGAAACTTCAGAAAATGCATTTTAGTAGGAAATTTTTTTTTGAACGCAGTGACAGTTTTCACGCGGCCGCAGGTGGTTGAGCCATCAATGGCGCCTGTAGCAGGGGTAAGAGAAATGGTACACATGATCAGGTGGCCCGATTTATGGATGAAGACTCCCAGATGGTGGCGTAGGGATCGAGGCCTCCCTTGTCTACTGCAGCAATAACTTCTGAGCGCCATTTTTCCTGTGTGATCTGTATCTTGCAGATTTTTGAAAGCCATGTAATTAATTGCTGTGAGGTACACTTTCTGGCCGATATAGGCAGACTGTGTTACCATTGTTTTGGTTGTTGAAAGTTAAACATTTTTGGCTCTGTAATACAATACAGCTAATTTGGTTGCTCTGTGCAGCAAAACTTGCGAGTTTATGTATCTCCTGTTGTACGTTTGTGCATGAATCCATTGATTTCATGGTTAATTTTATATGAGTAATGCTATGTTTGCATGTGTTATACTGATTCTGTCTCCAGTTTTGCATGTATCTTTCTTCTGAGTCCAGGCATTCAAGGAATGTCTGAGATTCTAGAACATAGAATTCCTATGTTGAATGTTTAATCTTTTAACTTCTGCTCAAGGGGTAGATTAAACTGTTTTCAGATTGAATATTGGGAAGGGTATACTACAATAGGGATGCCATAAGTATAGACAGCTTAACACTCTATATTGGGAGATATCTGTAAGGCAGGTATCATATGTATCCCCCTAAAATCTAGTTTTAGTTGTTCATGCTGATCATTCACAGGTGTATGTCTACTGACTCCAGGCCCTGGATAGGCACCGATCTAGCTTTGTATTTGTGTTATAACCATGTCCAGCTTTGCATCCAAAAATCAAATCAATTCATTTCATCCTTCCACCTGTTAGTTGTAGGAGTAGGATTAGGAACCCCCTGCATGCTCTCATACCCAACCAGACATATATGTCCAAGAACGTTGCCCACCTTGTGATCTATCATGCAGATCTTGGTCTATACATGAGAGTATTCTATCTGTTGTTGTCAAGTTAGATCTTTCTATCTTTGAGCTAGTCAAG
Source organism: Cunninghamia lanceolata (assembly GCA_027924645.1). Taxonomy (NCBI): domain Eukaryota; kingdom Viridiplantae; phylum Streptophyta; class Pinopsida; order Cupressales; family Cupressaceae; genus Cunninghamia; species Cunninghamia lanceolata. The sequence goes on from BSBN01000030.1 coordinate 3,043,756, forward strand.
GTTACATCTTGAGTTATAGGGATCCCCCCCTTGGTGCGGCAGAACCAGAAGTGAAGGGGAGGAGCTCATGCAACCTCCTGTATTAGTTGGCTGAATCTACCTGTGCATTAGAAGTGGCGAACCCTAATGCTGATTCAAAAGAAAAACCAACAGAACTAACCATATACTTGATATGTTAATTCAAATAACAAGGAAGAGGCAATAATGGAGACAACTATATAAAGTATAACAAGAAAATTCAACAAGCAATTGAGAACTAGATATATAGCACCAGAGAAATGTAGTTTGCTTTTATTGATATTGCTTTGAAGAGCAGGCCTTACAATGTCTCTTTCCAAAATCAATTTCCAAGAGAGCTTTTCCCAAGGTCTTGGTTTCCTTCTTATAGGGGTGAAGGAAGCTACAAGCTTTAGACCTTTCACATTCCAAAAATGAATTTCATATACCCACCCCTTTATGATCTATTACAATATTTACTTTTGACAAGTCTTAAAAAGACCACCAAATATATTTTGAATACATAGAGAAAACCAATATAAAGACAAGAAAGAGACAAAACAAGATAATGTCCAAAATTTGTTGGTGCCTGTTGACACCAGCTTAATGCTCATTGCTCACTGCATAATAGGCCCACTCATTCTTCAATTGTCAAAAAAATGTTTCTCCTATTAGTACACAACATAATCACTAGGCCACTTGTATTCTTGGATTTGGAGCAGATTGGCCTGGTGATCTTTCCATCTCTTATCTAACAACACTTTGACATCAATGATGAACTTTGCATATCCAACATCCAGAGCAATTACTCTATCTAGAATCACATTGAAACTAAGAATGTTGATGTCTTCATCCTTTTTCAAGAAATTAGTGACCTGGGAAACTCTTTGACCATATTCATTTTTCCATGCATAAAAACCTTTGATCTGTTTGTCCCCAGTTAGAAATGAAGGAATAAATTGGTGTTTGAAGGTACCAAAGGAATCAATCTTTTCCTGCATTTTCTGACTTTCTCTATTTACATACTAAAATTCATCCAAGATCATTTTCATCATCTTCTCTGTTGGGTTGAGTGCAACAGGAGCACCTGGATCTCTTTGTAAAACTTTGCACAAGGTCATCAATGTATGGTGTGCAGGTTGCCATTTCTTGTACACCGGATCCAAAATAGAAAGATTGACCTTCAACTATTCAATGGCCTGAGACGAGGAAGAATAGCATTCATGCACATCTCCTAACTTGTCAACAACCAACTTCACTCTGTACTCCAGAATCTTCTCAAACACCTCAAGAATTTTCAGCCTTGATTCATCTTTTGTTTTTTCATTTTGCTTTTTCAATTCCTCAATTTTCTTTTCCAACTTCATCTTCAAAGCATTCAACTAATCAACTAGCATTGTGTTATCATTGGTCTCTTGTGGCATAGGGGTTTGGTATGGCACAATGACTTGGATCTAAGAAGAACCATCACCCTTCAATTGTTTCTTGAGTCTGACATTCTCCAAATACAGTTTGTTCAGTTCATCATTCATTTCAATTTGAGTTTTCTCATAATCAAGCAATCTTTGTTCCATTTTTCTAACAACTTGTGTGAACAATGCAGAGTGCATAGTGAGGGTAGCCACTTCAAGCATTGATGTATCCTAAATTATTTTCACCATTGTTGTTCCCCTCAGCTCCTGGACTACAACAAGCAATCTTGGCTTGTTGGTGTTCTTTTGTGTGGCCCATATTGCTAGGGTCTCTATTTTTGGGTTGAACCCAACACCACTGACACCATCCTCATAATCAAACTCAGAAACCATCATGGGGTCATCCTGGTTTCTCACTTGGTAAAAAAAACATTTTCTTCAACTAAAGGCCAGGGATGATCAACGTATTACTCTTCAAAACCATTTGTCTAGCCTCATCTGGGCTGACATTTATTTCATCTATTTTTAATTCTTTGAAAGTTTGAGTTACAATCTGATCATGCTGTGACTTATCTGTACCCATTTTATTTATCTCAACCTTTTTTTCAAATTTTTTCATTTTCATTTTTAGCCAAAAATATTTGAATTCTGGGGTATTGATGAAATCATCATCCTCCATGAACCTCATTGAAGCCACAACTGTTTCATCTTCTTACAAGTCTCACCTTGTGCCTATTCATCCATTCTTGCTTCTGGTTTGTGTGCCTTTATTTCTTGGCCAACAAAGGGTTGATCAACTTCCTCTTCTTCTCCCATATGCCTCAAAATGTTGGCCATTTCTTCAATATCACCCACTCCTTCAGACATTTTATACGACACTAATGGGGAAACATCATCAGTCTTTTATCTTTTTGAAGGTGGCGAGTCAGGAACTATAGGATCTTGCACTAACATTGCATCTGGAGCAGGTGCTTGGATCACAACTCTTGATGATCTTTTTACAGGGAGCTTGGTAGCCTTTGTAGGCTCCTTCTTAGACTTCTCATAAATTCTTTGAAAATTATGAACAAAAAATCCTTCAAAATTAGGGTTCTTCTTCCTCCTATCATCCTCAATCTTTTTTACATATCCCATTTCCTTTTTCTATTATATACTTCTTCAAAAGTGACACAGTTTCTGATCACATCCTCATTAAAATTGATTTGATAGGGTATCCCATTCTAGTTAGAATGACCTATCTAACAAAGTTCATGTGACCCTCTGGATCACAAACCCTTTTTGTTCCTAATTTCAAAGAATATTTAGCCTTCAAGTAGGCATGCAATTCCTCCAAGGTATTTGCACCAACTGACCATTCACCAAACACAATGGATTTAGGAAGAAATGTGCCCTTCATTGCCTTTTTTATCACATTTTTCTCCATCCAGAGCATTTGCCACATGAACTCAAGAAATGCAATTCTATCTAGCACAAATTTTGACAACATATGGGGTGGCTGAGTACACCCAGATACTCTGATTATAGTATGGTCAGGCAAGAAAAACCAATTAGAAAAGTTATGCTTGTGACCCTGTTCTGGCCTATAAGCAAGAGGCCTCAACATTTCTCTAACCTCTTTGGTCAATCTTGGAGAAGGACAACCAAGTGAATTCATTATCTTGATTGTGAACTCCTCATGAAACACTACATAACTACAATTCTTGCAATGACTATCCCATTTGTAGCACCAACTTTGTGTAGGTAGTCTTTGTCTCTTCTGATCCATCATACTCAAGTCCATTCTGCTAGGTCACTTACCCCTGTTTTGATACAATATCAAATGGCACAACAAAGAATACTATTGAAATCCAGGGGTGTTTTGTTCTCCCTTATCTGCAACAATCCATCATGTAATTTCTTTTTAGTGAATGAAGCAAAATCATATTCAACATTGACTTCTGGGTTTTGTATTGTCATGGCCATCATTATGATGCCAATTGGCATTCTATCTTGAACATCAATACCCAACACTTGGCATAAAGCAAAGTAAGTTCTTTGAAAAACACAACAAAATCCTCAACTGAGAAAGGCTCTACAACAGTTGTTGGAATCAAAATTCTTCTATTATTAGCCCCTTTCCTCATGTACATGGGCAAGTTATCACTCTTGTGTGTGTTTCTTAGAGTTGTATATTCTTGTTCACTCTTATGCAAATCAACCTTTTTGAGGGCTCGTTTTCTAAGCATGAAGCAATCAATGATTGCATTTCTGTCCACAACCACCAATGATGACCCATTTGGCAATCTGACTATTCTAGTGGCTGGATGATAATGCTGTGCTAGCAACCTAATCAAATCAACATCAACAAACACATTTGCCACCACAAGTTTTGCCAAATTCAGATTCCAGGGGTTGGCAACAGGACCTTGGCCATCCTTCTTCTTACAGAAGTACCAAAAGAGGTTCCAACTTGAGATGGGGACTTTAGCATCATGACAACCCTTTGTCATATCTTTGAATAAATTCTTATATCCTTTATCAATGAAATTAGGCAAAATGTCCAACAGAGACTGTTGAAGGGCTCGTTTCTTGTCTTTGGGAATAGGTGGCTCAGTTTTCTTACTTGTAGATTTAGATTTCTTAGGTGCCATGGTTTGATGCTTTTAAGAACTAGGGTTTTAACCTCTACTTAAACTAGTTGAAACAAGAATACAACCAAATATCAACCTTGACAGAGAAGGAGATGGAAATGACTTACCCAATCCAATTAAACTGGTAGAACACACTTCAAATCTTGAGCTTATAATTGCTGAACACCTCAAACTCATTTGAATGAGGAAATGCAAGGAAAATCCAAATTTTATTCAATCTTAGAGATGATCACATCACCATTACTTCTATGCATGCTAAGAGATTGGCAAATCTACGTGCTTACACTGCTTCAAAGACAGACCATTTGTCTACATAGATTAGAGGGACAGGAAGCTTTACCCAATTTACAATCATTTCATTAGTTACTGCACACCCGCCATCATAAATGATGAACTTTACGGGATGGTGGGGTACATATCTTCTCATTCATTGCTTCACCGCAATACCACATAGTTAGTTCATAGGCTCCACAGGACGGAGGGAGAACAAGCCATGCCACCTTGACCATTTACTGCACTACCACAAGGCTAGCTTTGTTCAGTCATGGGACCGTAGAAACATATTTCTACCACTTTCAATCTTTACCACTATCCTGCGAGCCTAGTTTAGAACTGTTGCAAGATGATGAGACTCTATTTATCCTTGTTTTCTCTTATCGCACTACTGCAAGCATTGGACTTGACTGTCATGGGAGTGCAGGATATACTTTATTTGCCTTTATCATTTACTGCTAGCCCTCAAGACCATCTTGGAATTGTCATGGGGCTGCAGTGTGTGTTATCTATCAGCTTGGCCCTTATTGCCATACTGCTAGTTATCTTCTTGTTCACCATGGGACTGCGATGAAATACTATATGTTACTCAAGCTTATCCCATTAATTGCTTTTGAGACCATTGCAGGGTTGTGATAACTAGTCTATATACCGCAATACCGCAAGTGAAGTTTTTGCATACTGCGAGAAAATGGTAACATGTTCTTTGCTTCCTGCACACTTGCCAAGGCTATTTGAGTGGACTACGGGGTTGCAGTAAAAGACAAAAATGCTTCTATGGTAAAAAATATAAAGATTTGTACACATGGATATGATATGAAATGCTTATGAAAGATGGTCAAATGACTCCTGGAATAATTGTAAAAGGAAAATGGACTCCTAGGGTGATTTTATGGAGATGAAATCTATGAAACCAAGTGGGACAAAGAAAATTTTGAATAATCCTCACAAGTTCTTTTGCTGTGTTGTATGAAAAGTAGATATCACAGTGCTTTCAACATTAAGACCTACCTCCAAAGCCTTTTCCTTCATACATTTCTCAGAGTTAGTAGAAATAGTATCATCTCTTAAAGCTATGAACAGACATTCATTATCCTCATTATTCTCATAATTAGATACATCATCAGATATACTTGCATCTTCTCTAACATAGTAGCTTTTCTTAGGCACTCTATTCTTGTTCTCCCTATTCTTACTTCTCAAAATTCTTTCCAAACATCTTGAAGCATAATGACCAATATTGCCACAATTGAAACACTTGAAAGGCAACTTACCACTGTACTTACCAGTACCCAATTTCATTCATATCGCAAAATTAGCTTACAAATCATCTAAATCCTCCTAATCTAATTCCACAGTCTTCTCATATTTGCTAGCTTTGAAGGTAGTCTCAATCTTTGCACTACTTGTACCAAATTCTCTTATTTCAAAAGCAGTTAAGGTGCCAAGCAACTAATCTTTGCTAAACTAATTTAGATTTTGTAATTCTTCAATAGCAGAAACCTTATGATTGTAAGCTTTAGGAAGAGTTCTGAGTACCTTAAATATCACTTCTTTTTCATCCAGCTTTCCACCAAGACCTTTGATGCCATTGACAACTTCATCCACCCTCTGTAATAGCTTGTAATGTTTTCATCTTCATACATTCACATGGTTTCAAACATGAGTTTTAAATTCTACATTTTAGCTTGCTTGACCTTATAATCTCCTTCATGAATACTTTCTAACTTTTTCTAGATTTCATTAGCAGTTTTCAGATCCACGACTTTCTCCAATTCAGAATTAGAAAGACCACTTAAAAGAGCATACCTTGCTTTACCATCAGTTTCATAGGTCTTGACCTCATTTGTATTGCTCAGACCATTCTTAGATATTATATATGTTATGTCATAAAATGTCCCCCTTAGACTTTTACCTCCTAAGTTTAGCTCCTGGGTCCCTTGTTTTTAATCATGCATGTTAGAATTGAATCCTGAGACAAAATGGCCAAAAACCCATGTCAAATGGGACTTGAGGGACATTGTAGAGCTTAAACCCTGACCCGAAATAGGTCTTGGGACAAGGGCTCTCACACCCTTGTCCTGCCCTATTTTGGTAGGGTCCTAAATTTCAATGTTGGCAAAGTGACCGTTAAAGGCCTTCCTTGTTGGCATTTCAAGTTTGAATTACAAAATTATAGCGAGAATGCATATATAAGCATGTTTAGGGTTTCATTTGTAAACTAGAAGCTAACTAGAAGATGATTTTGAGATTTTGGTGAAATTATGATCATAGAGCATTCAAGGCATTCATTGTGTTGTAGAGCAGAATATTGTTGTTGTGTTTGTTATTGTAGATTTGGCTTCATCTTCTCATGTGTTGAAGGATCTTCATCTATGTGAGAGCTACACCTTCAAGGTGATATTTATTTGTGCTTCAATTAATCATTTTCAATTTCTTTTTGACTTTGTCCTGCAAGGACATGCACTCTCTATCTAACAACGGTGTTGGAAGGCTTGAATGCCATTTTGGGGCTTGACTGAGGCAAGCTCCTAAACACCATAGCCCCCAACCCCTCTCTTGTGATTGTAGGTGATATGTGTCAAATTCTATAGAGTGGAGTTTCAGAGGAGTGTTGCAGAGCATAAGGATCCTAGATCTGATGGAAAAAGGTAGAGAAAAGCACTACCAGGGCTTGGGCACTAGTCCCTTTGCCCTCCAGGTTTGTACAACCTGAAATCTCTGGAACAATGATAGTCAGTAGTAGAAAGGGTCTGGAAACCCTCAATAAAAGTATCACTTTGAGCTTGGGCACGAGTCCCTTTGCTCCTAACTTTTCAGGATTCTAAACTTTGAAATCTGGTATGTATCTAATCTTCATTTAGTATCTTTGTGTGCAAGCATTTGTCAAAACTCGTCTATTTATTCATAATTTTGCAAAATTAGGGTTTTGTGCATAATTGGGCTTAAATTAACACATTAATCATCAATTTCCAAAGTTTCTTATCATTCCAAGTGACAACCAGCCTATAGTTGAGTCCTCTTGTAGAAGTTGTGATTCAACTTAGTTAAATGTCCTTGAATGTGTGTAGTGAAAGGAGGATCTAACTAAACTATCAATCAAATCAACAAACCCTCTTTTTCTACATTACATTTTGGTGAACCCATATTTTTCTAAAAATTGCATCTTGCTGAATATTACACATCAGATTTGCATTCATACATATCATTTACATCATTTTACATTCACAAATCTTGCAAAAATTTTTAAAAAATTGAAAAATTTGAAAAAAATGAAAAATTTGAAAAAAATTGCATCCTACGCTTGCATTAAGGCATAGTTTGCATCAATTTCATTGAATTTCATCTAATATCTGATTTTTACATCAGATCTGATATAATTTCAGAAATTCATCATCCTACAATCCTTCACATTGCATTTTCATACTAAAATTGCCAGGGTTTTGTTTAAAATTTTGCATTTTTTTCATAACCTAATGATTTCAAAACCTAGGGTTTCTAGTTAAAATCTTGTTTCAGATTTTACTACTCATCCTTATCACTCATTTAAATCTAATTTTGTTTTTAGTGTTGCATCCTTGTGTGTTTTTGCATTTACATCTCAAAATTTGCATTTACACAGTCAATTTCAACAAAAAACTAGCATATTCACTCATTTCCCCTTAAAATTGCACTTGCATTGAGCATTATAGGATTTTGGCATCATTCTCAGATCTGAGATGAGATATTTCACATCATAAATCTGATTATAATTCATTCATACTTCACTTTGCATATTTTCATGCCTTGATTTCACTACTAGGGTTTAAAATCCTTGCATTTTCACTAGATTTTGACTCATCTTTCATCTAGGTTTGCAAGGTAGGTGTGTTGTGAAGGATATTGCTACATTATTGGACTGATAATAATGTTTTAATTTGATTCCTCTCATCAATTTCATTACTACACTACATATTTTAGGCATTTGCATTGAAAAAAAGGTGAAAATTGGCACATTTTAATTACACAGTGTGTATTTTAACACTACGTGTTTGCACACCTTTTCATATCTTTTGATGAAAATATTTAAAAACATCAACATGGCCTTGTTGATTTGTACTCTTTTACACCTATCCACTCTATTTTTTGTGGACTCTGTGTGTCCTTTAGTAACAAGTGCTTGGGTGCGAAATAGTCTCACATCTAGGGTGTGTTCATTATCATAAAACCTTGCATATTGTATATTTCTGATACAAGACATTTAATTATGGCATCTTTATGTTATTATTCTTTGAAATATTTACATGAGTATATATTGTATTTTAAAAATTTCTCTAATTTCACTAAAGAGAACCCTCATGTTCTAGAACACATAGCATGCGTACATGACATTGATGTTTTTAAATGTTATACACATGAGCTTAAATTACTTTGTTAAATACATGATTTTGATAGCTTCACAATACTCATAGGAGTATATTCTTTGATATTAGAATATTTAACAAAATTCATCTCTATGAATCCTCATGAGAAAGATAAGTATGAAAATTCCTCTTCTGTTAATGCCTTAAACTAATAGCTAAAATATATGATGATGATAAGGATTCCATAAGTTATCCTACTCCTCCTATAGTTGAATGTTTAATAACTTTAGATAATAAGACCATGGATAACTCTACTTTGGTTGTAAATTCAAGTCCCTTATACATCACTAATGATACGATCACTACCATCCTTCCTAACAACACCTTACCTTCCTTTCATTCCAATGCTCTCCCTAGCCAAGATGAAGCACTAGTGGATGAGAAAAAAGTCTTTCACATTAAATCCTTTAGGGATAGATGTTGGATGTAATCAAGAGGAAAACAATGTTAATTCAATCTTCACTAATAGACTTATTCCACATACTAAGAGGTTACTAGATAAGTGTAGCAATGTTCCTAAGATGGTTGTGCAAGGTGCACCTAATGCACCTTTCTTAAAACTAGTGATTATGGTTCAAGGAGATCAAAAACCACCTCGACCCCCAGATTACATCCTAAACTATGTAAGACAAATCAGTCAAAGAAATCAAGGTGTTCAAAATGTGTTGCGACAACCACATCACAACATGATTTCTCACACATACAACACCCGTAGTAACAAACAAAGTAAGCAAGCACCTCATGTGCCTGTGTCTCTTCCATTTTCTCAACTCATGCTTCCTCCACCACCTCGTCTTACTCATAAAAGTGGTCAAGAATATGATCTTATTGAACAACTTCATGCTACTCCGGCTAAGATCTCTCTTTGGGATTTAATACAAACATCGCTTACATACCATGAAATGCTCTAGGAAGCTCTACAAAAGGTGATTGTACCACTTGCAATAAAGCTGAATGATGTAGCAACTCTGTTAGATTGTATGCATGTGACAAAAATGGATATTATATTTCAACAACATGAAATACCGTCAACAAAATATGAGTATGATCCTCTTATGATCTTTGTCATAGTACTAAATAAAAAGTTGATATAACAAGTTATGATTGATAATGGATCGACTCTTAATGTTTGTGGCATTGACTTGCTACACAAAATCAAGATTGACACATCTTTAATCAATCCGGATAAGATTAGCATCCGTGGCTGTGATAATAAAGGTTTCCAATCTGTAGGTACTATAACCCTACCCATAAAGGTTGGTCCCATGACATTATCTACTCTTTTTCATGTTATGCCTGGTTCACTCTCATCTACTATGATTCCCGGTAGACCGTGGATCCATGCCAGGGGGCAGTTTCATCTACCCTTCATCGATCAATACAGTTTATTTATCAAAATAAGCTCTACACTGTGGAAGCCAATCTTGAATTAGATAGTTGTTTACATATCGAAAAGAAAAAACAAGTTAACAATCATAGGATTCTAAACAACTTATAGTTTGATTCATCAATACCTCTTGCCACACAAATAATGTTGTGTAAGACTCTAAACCATCAAATGTACTTTTTGGTGATGATTGGGGCTCATTAGGTTTTATTCCTTCCTATATGGGGGAATATAAACTCAATAAATTTGACACATCAAAAGTCACGTCGATCTCATCTAAACAATCTTTTGAAACACCTGAGAAACCCAAAACCTCTTTGGTAGAAAACAAAGACAACACTCTTACCTATACTATAAATTATGACACCTTCAAGGCCTCACCATCCTCCAAAGAGATGGACTCCCTCTATGGTCATGGATTTCAGATTTTGTACAAAAATCACGACTACGTAGGCAATGCATGTGGTGTAAATCAACAAGGAATCAAAGTACCTTTACAAGTTACTGGAATTAACTAGACAACTGATAATGGATACCACTCTTTGAAGCCGACCAAAGCCTCTTGTCATCCTAAACTTAATGTTAATGCAATATCAACAAGACCGAAACAACATGCGATATATCCTGAGCTGATAGACAAGAATTGTACATCAGGAAATATCCCATTGAATTAGGTAAGTATTTCTCCCCCTTTAGTCACACTCATTATAGAAACTATTCTAATTTCTCTTGAGGGTGGCCTCCTCCTAGATATATATTGTTAGACTCATGTTGTGTTCCCCCGTGTTGTGCTATGTGTTGTCTAGGACTCCTAGGATGACCCTTGATACTCTTGTAAGGTCAAGTATACTAGGAGACTACCTCTGTTGTGATCATTCTTCTATTTGTATCATCATTCTTCTATCTTGCTTCTCCTCTATTATATTATTGTGTGTTGTACCTTAGAGGCATAGCATTGCGATTGATGACCTAGGGGAATCCTCCTACATGATTGTTCTGAAGGCACTTATTCTCCTCTCTCATTTTATTTTTTTCCTTCTTCTAGTGATTCTACCTAGTTGGCGGATAATGAAAAACAAACAACTAATTGATACGGACCTGGTGCAGGAGCACCTAGACATATAATGGATTTTTTTTTGTTTTTCCTAGCTCAAATATTAAGCCTAGAGTTATTTTTGGTTTTAAATATGGTGTAATAAGCCCACTAAGGGCATGTCCAAGTAGTAGGAAGAGTGGAAATATGATTTTGCCTAGTTTTTAGGCATGCCTTTTATTGCTACAGTCATTAGGCTAATTTTAGCCATCTTTATGCTTTTTCCCCACGATGGAAAGGAGAGGTTTAAGGAATTTTTATGTTTGAAAAAGGCATTATTGATGCATAGATATGGGAATGTATTGAGGAGAACATTGGGGAGAAAAGAAATAAGAAAAAAAAGTTCAATGTTTCTATTTTTTTTTTCTTCTAATTTTTCATTGTTTATGACTATTGCAGCAGCTAGAACGGAGACGTACAATCCTGGCATGGTTTCTAATGACAAAAATTTGTTAGATAATTGAATAACCTTTCATTTGTAGGTGGTAGGAGGATTTTTAATCACTGTTGAAGCATTCTATCACCATTTTTGTAAAAACAGTCCTAAAACCCTTATTTTTGAGGGTTTAAAAGTTTTGATGGGTTTGGACCCATTCCTTTTGATCCATTGACACAAAATGGATGGAATGGTTCTATTTTAGCTAATTTTCAACTAGGTTTTCATGGTGGAGGCAGGGGATAGTGTTTTAGTAGCCATTTGCACAAATTAGGCCTAATATCTTCATGTATTAGGCATGTTTGCATAGCTAGAGTATAGGATTGATGCATGAGAGTTTCATGGTAGCCCAAGAACCCAAAAATCAGTGTTATCCACATATTTTCAACTTTTTTGAGTCATGATATCAGATTGGGAGAGTTGGGAAGGTGTATTTTGCATTGTTGCTTCACAAAGGAGGTCTAATTAGGCCTAAGACAGGGGGTGCAGTCAATTTTAGGCCCATTTGTTCCAAAGAAACCTTAGGTGCATGTGAGATATGTTGTAAATGGCCAAATTGGTATACAAAAAGATAATTTTTTCAAGGTTTGGGTTAGTAGTTTGTGATTTATGCCCCGAAAAACCACTTTCCAAGGGCTACAAGCACATAGGGCTAGTTGTGAGTAAAAACATAGGTGGATGTTTAGCCATGATCTCTTATGGATTTGTATGGTTCTAGATTGCCAAGAGGAAGTGATACAAGGTGGCCTTGATGGTCTGCAAGTTGGAGTTACAATTGGGTCTTCATTTGTGTATTTTTTCTCTCTTGTTGAGCATGCTTATGAAGGGGACAGTCAGCCCATTTAGGATAGTCAACATAGCAATTGAAATTCAAACCTTGTAGATGTTTTGGAGTGTCTCCCCTACCTTTGCATCAGGACTGCGTGTCCCTTCAACAAGAAAAGCAAAATGGACCTAGTCCATACATGAATATGGGGTTGATTTATATATCTGATGCTTGGCTAGTAGAATCACTCCATGTAATAGTTGATGTTGTCTTGTCTTTTCTAACAAATCATAACAATACATCTACTTCATGAACTTTGATTATCTTGTATCTCACCTTGTTGTTACACTTGATTCTAAGATGTTTGCAATATAAGCCCAACGACTATACTCGGATCTAAACCCATATGTGTAGCCTTGGTTTCTTTTATATGATTCATGCATAGCTTTCATGCTTTGATTTGGTTATTATCTTAGAGTAAGATTTGTAATCTCTCTTGTTATCTTATCAAATCAATGTGTTTGTGGGAATATTCAGTGATCATGGCACATGTCACCTTTGGGGGCATGGGCTTTGTGAAAGCTCTTGTTCCCTTGTGTGTTTTCTCTCTACCTTAACGTGCTTGATATCGGTACATGACATCAACCACCTTAAGGTGGGGGCATATATAAGGTAGGCTGTCTGATGATTTTGGTACTAATGAAGCACATTTGTAAGCCCTTTGTGGAGGTAGGATGTTGTATCTCCAGCGCAAGTGCACATCTTTATCTATATTGCAATAAAAAAGCCATCTACAAAGGTAGGATATCGTGCATATCCTTTTATTCAAAAAGCCCTCCGTGTGAGGCGGGATGGTGTATCTCTTGAGCTAGTGCACATCCTTTTATTTCAAAAGTCCTCTGAGTAGGCGAGGTTGGATTTGAGACTATCCTCCCTTAAGCATGTTTTTGGCAGTTGTTATGGCATAAGCCCAATCGTTAGGTGTGTCTGCAACGTGTTTAAGATGGTGGGAACTTAGCGATAAGCTCCTTCCATCACCTTGTTTGTCGTGTTTAAGACATATAGTATGTCTTTGGCATGCTATACGATGCTCATGTTTTCCATGTGTCTTTCATGTGTTTTCCCCCATGTGCAGTCTCAAGGGTGTGGAAAAATGCCCCTCCTACACTTTGGCTTTGTATGGTGTGTTTTCTCCCAAGCATAGTCTCAAGGGTGTGGCAAAATGCCCCTCCTATGCTTTGGGTTTTCTATGGTGTGTTTTCTTCCAAGTGTAGTCTCAAGGGTGTGGCGAAAAACCCCTCCTACACTTTGGGATTTGTTTGGTGTGTTTTATCCCCCATATGTAGTCTCAAGGGTGTGGAAAAATACCCCTCCTACATTTTGGGGTTGTGTGTTGCATTTTTATTTTCTTGTATATGCATTTATATATTTATGAAAATGAAAAAAAAAGTATCAATTGTATTCTTCGTGACTGCTCTTGTGTCTTCTCCATGTTTTGGGTGTCTTCAATGCTGTCTTCTTTGTGATTTGCATGCCTATTACTATCTTCATTGTGTCTTGTTTGTCTGCGATGTGTTTTCTGATGCTTACCTGAGACTGGGGGCTAGAAATAGTTCCTCAATCTTGTTATATACAACTCCTTTATGTGCTTGGCCTGTTTGATGTGTTTTCAACCATACTTTAATGCATGTATGGGTCGTAGGATAATACGTACATTAAAGTGGGGGCTAAATGTTATGTCATAAAATGCCTCCCTTGGACTTTTACCTCCTAAATTTAGCTCCCATGTCCCTTGTTTTTAATTGTGCATGTTAGAATTGAATCCTGAGACAAAATGTCCTGAAACCCATGTCAAATAGCACTTGAGGGACATTGTAGAGCTTAAACCTTGACCCAAAATAGGTCCTGGGACAAGGGCACTCATGCCCTTGTCCTGCCCTATTTTGTCAAGGTCCCAAATTTCAATGTCAGCAAAGTGATCGTTAAAGGCCTTCCTTGTCGGCATCTCAAGTTTGAATTACAAAATTATAGCAGGAATGCATATATAAGCATGTTTAGGGTTTTATTTGTAAACTAGAAGCTAACGAGAAGATGATTTTGAGATTTTGGTAAACTTATGATCATAGAGAATTCAAGGCATTCATTGTGTTGCAGAGAAAAATATTCTTGTTGTGTTTGTTATTACAGATTTGGCTTCATTTTCTCATGTGTTGAAGGATCTTCATCTATGTGAGAGCTACAACTCCAAGGTGATATCTATTTGTGCTTCAATTAATCATTTATCAATTTGTTTTTGCCTCTGTCCTATAAGGACACACACTCTCTATCTAACAATGGTTTTGGAAGGCTTGAATGTCATTTCGAGGCTTGATTGAGGCAAGATCCTAAACACCACAACCCTCCAACCCCTCTCTTATGATTGCAGGTGACAGATGTCAAATTCTATGGAGTGGAGTTGCAGAGGAGTGTTATAGAGCATAAGGATCCTGGATCTGATGGAAAAAGGAAGAGAAAAGCACTACTAGGGCTTGGGTGCAAGTCCCTTTGCCCTCCAGGTTTATAGAGCCTAAAATATCTAGAATAGTGATAGTCAATAGCAGAAATGGTCTAGAAACCCTCAATAAAAATATTACCTTGGGCTTGGGCACGAGTCCCTTTGCCCTGACTTTTTAGGATTCTGATCTTTGAAATCTGGTAAGTACCTAATCTTCATTTAGTATCTCTATGTGCGAGCATTTGTCATAATTCTTCTGTTTGTTCATGATTTTGTATAATTAGGGTTTTGAGCATAATTGGGCTTATATTAACACATTAATCATCAATTTCCAAATTTCCTTATCATTCCAAGTGACAACCAAACTATAGTTGAGTCCTCTTGCAGAAGTTGTGATTCAACTTGTTAAATGTCCTTGAATGTGTGTAATAAAGGAGGATCTAACTAAACTATCAATCAAATCAATAAACCCTCTTTTTCTAAATTACAATATATTCAGTCATTGCGAACTTCCAGATGTCATATCTAAGATAAATCAAATAACCTTCCATCCTTATTTTCTAGAAATCATAGTCAGATCCATCAAACTGGGGAATATCCTTCTTATGCACCATTCTAGATCTACCTCAAGCGATTAAGCTCTCTTCCAAGGAACCTTGCTCTGATACAAATTGTTGAATGCACAAGACAACTAAGAGGGGTGGGGTGAATCAGTTGTAACTTAAAATTTCAAAACCCTCATACACAATCAGATCCACATTAATCCAACCAACCCTTAAACTTGTTATGATGATTAAGCATGAAAAGAAAATAATAGAAATTGAATCATAACAACACCATACACAAGACAACACCAAATTTTACGTGGAAAACCCAAGAAGGGAGAAACCACAGTGAGGATTAGCTCACAATATAAAGTAGTAACAACACTGAATTACAAAAGTCTCACTGCCAGAGGGCTCACTACCCAGAAGAAAGGCTCACTGCCAGAGGGCTCATTGTCCAGATGAAAGGCTCACTACCAAAGTTTGAACTGTTATAATTGCATTTAACACATGTACAAGGAGTATAGTTCCAATGAACCACAATATTCACCAAAACATCAACATCAACTCCACAACATCACTGAATAATAGTAGACACCTTCTAATCACTGCATCTAGTAGTCTAACACATGAAAACTTGTACTGCATCACACATTCAAGCACTCTTTTATTCACATCATATTCATTGCATGTGCACTCGATCACAAACTCTTAATACGCATTTATATAGTCTTCAACCTCAAGAACATTCTCAAAGGTTGGCAAGTCACCTTAACCCAGAAGATTCAAATTAGGTCTAGACCTAAACATTCCCATGGTGGAAAGGAATGAAGGTGGACCACAACACATCTTATCTCAGACCTAAATTCATCCAAGCATGCCACTGCATGCTACTACAATCACCAAAGCAACTCCGTAAATAATGTAAAAACCTAAGGTCAGCCAAACCTATGTTAATGCAATGAACTCTTAAGTACATGCTTCCTCAAACCCAAGGATGACTTCTAGATCACATGCAAGGCTTCAACATAATCTAGAGTATTCCACAAACATCTTGAAACTTCTTGAAATCCAACAAATTCCTCTGTAAAACCTTTCACCTACCATAGAACCTTATCATGTTTACCCAACAAACTCAAATGTCTCTATCGTACACTTCAACTCGATATGTCTCCTTTTGGAACACCAAATCATGAAGAACCTTGACTGGAGAAAGATAGGAACCTTATAAGTACTCATCCAGAACTACAAGACCAAATACCACTTTGTGGAGAAATGCGGAGCAAAGACATTTCTCCCAGACACCTCTGTAAACCTCTGAAACACAATCCACACATTGCTGAACACAACTTCCTCTGCACAATGAACTGGAGCACCAAATTTGGAATATAACATCTTTGAACATCTCTTAACAACATATCCAAACTGCAAAGATAGATATTCAATATAGAGGAAATGCAGAGTGAAACTAGTACACTACTCTGTAAGCCAAAATGCCACTTCACCACACTATTTCCTTTATTAATCAAAATTTCTCAAAAGAAATTGGAAACCAACCATCAGAAACATATTCCTAACATCTTCAACACCTCTTCAAAGAAATCAAATTATCTTCAACAAAGCAACTCAATCAAACAACAACAACCTCATCTCTGAACAACCAATTAACATAGTTGACACCAATGACAACACAAGCTTGTTGACATCAATGACAACACCGATAGTACATACTTGCAACAGTGTTATGGTTGTCTAATTGTGTTTGAATTGCTTCATTATCTATTTATCTATTTAAGGAAGTAGAAAGTTTTTGAAGATAAAGTTGAATTGGATTAATTTGTGGTATATACTAATTCACCCCCATCGCAGTATATCAGAGTGTTCTAAAAATTGGTATTAGAGCTGAGTTCCTTGGTGTAGCCTAACAACTAAAGGTAGATCTTGGAGTAGAACATGTGGCTCAGAGAGAGTCCTCTTCTAAAAAACTAGTATTTTGATGGAACTAACTATGCCTTCTAGAGTGTAAGGATGGAAGCTTATATGACCTCACTAGGGTATGATGTTTGGAGAGCTGCAAAGGATGTTTATACTAAACTCATCCTATTATAGATTCAGATGAGAAGGAAGCCCATGAAAAAAATGCTAAAGCAAAGAATGCCATCTTAAGTGGTCTGACCAATTTAGAGTTTGTCAAGGTAGTACAGTGTAAGATAGCTAAGGAGATATGGGATAAACTCAAAAATCTCTATGAAGGAAATGACAATGTAAAGCAAGCAAAATTACAATCTTACAGAATAATGTTTGTTAACCTAAGGATGAAAGAAGAGGAAAACAATGATAGCTATTTTCTCCAAGTAGATGAATAGTCAATGGAATTAGAGGACTAGGTGAAGAAATAAATGATTCAGTGGTTGTGAAGAAAGTCCTGAGAACTCTCCCTCATAGGTTTGATTCAAAAGTTTCTATTATTGAAGAAGCCAAAGACCTAAAGAAACTTACCATGGAAGATATGTTTGGGTCTCTCACTACCTATGAGATGAGAAATGAAGTCCAAGGTACATACAAAAGAGAAACTGCTTTCAAAGTTGTGAAAAAAGAAGGAAAATCTAGTTCATACCGTGAATCTGAGGAAGAGGAAGCAAATTTTGTGAGAAAGTTGAAGAAGGGATCAGACAAGTATAAAGGTAAGTTACCTTTCAAGTGTTTTAAATGTGGAAGAGTTGGTCATTATGCTTCTAAATTCCTTTTGGAGAAAATGAAAATAGCAACAAGTGTTTCAAAAGGGGCAACTTCAAAAGGAACCTTCTTTCTAAAGAAGATTATAGTTCCTCATAAGAAGTAGATCACTACTCATCATATGATGAAAGAGGAGAATCCCTATTCATGGCCATAGTGATCTCTGATTGTTCAAACAAGACTACAGGTGAAGAAGAATGTGAAGTTGATTTTGAAGGTGAACTTATTTATGCTCTTGAAGACTTGGAATGTGCAATGAAAGAGAACAAAGAACAAAAATCCCTAATTGAAGCTAAGACAAATGAATGCTCAAAACTTGAGAAAGAAATCCTGTCACTCAAAAGGGAATTGGAGAAAGCAAAGTTTGGAAGTCTAGACGACCCTGTAGGAGATCTCATTCCAGTCATGTCTCAAAGAAGAAGGTATACAAGACAAAGTTTCATAAAAAGGTTCAATTATGCATTTGTTGGTTATTGTTTTATTTGCAATAGATATGGTCATAAGGCTATGGAGTGTAAGCCTAGCATGAATAGAAGGAATTTTGTAAGTAGGAATCCTCTTGCTTCACTAGTGGATGTCGATGTGGTATGTCATATTTGCAACAATGGTACAGTCACAGTTAGGAGGGTCCACAAAGTGAATAGTCTAGACCGTGCATCAAGGGTAAACACAATGAAAGAAACTCAATTATAGAATGTAAATACAGATTCAGTCATTTAGTATATCATAGATTCAAAATACAAACGTGCTGGAAACATGCGGGCTTATAGATTAGGGCTCATAGGCTTTATTATCTAATTACAACACATGCGCAAGATATGGATTTGAAGTGCCTTACAAAATAAAATCCTAAGACTAATACTTCATATTATGATTCACTACCTCCCTAGGCATCTATTACATGAATATATATCATCTCTAGAACACACGAGTCCTCTATGTTGGCCAAGAATGTTTACAAACTCGAATGAAAGTGATGTAACGTGTGTACATGGATAGGTCAGCCCTAAACAACTTGTATTCCTCTACAAGTGAATGGAACAAGGTGTAGATCTCAGTGAAGGTCAGCCATGTCCCAAACAATCTTGAGTGATGTTTCATTTAGCTCCGTAAGTCACAGAGTGCTTTGGAATCCTTCTCCTTCAGCTGGTTATCTGAGACTGTCTGAATGCTCTATTCTGAGAAAATAGTTGATCTTCTGATAGCGATATCTTTCCAGAAACTGATCCAAATGATCTAAATTTTAGATATGATGTGAATGAAGATGTCTAGATGCTAAGTCCAGCTCTGCAAGGTTTAAAATGAAATTGCAGTAGAATGCATACCAAAATACATAAACTACTTCTTACTGAATTGACTGTACTGAATTGGAAAATGAAGGGAAACAAAATGAAATGCAAATGTTTCTGGTTGATGCAAGATTGCTTTAAACCAGGGATGCTCCTACATTAGACACCCAAGGTCATTAATAAAAGTGAGTCCATCACTATGCTGGGGCTAGAGGAAAACCAAGACAGTCCACCTCAGCCTGAGAAATCCAAGACGAGTCTTCTTCCGGTTTGCCTTTCCACTTTACCAAATATTCCTTGTAGTGCTTGCCTCTGGTACTACATCCATATCTGATGTCCAAAATGCTCTCTATCTACTCCAGTGCTTGTTGTGGTAACTGCTTCTTCAAGTCTTCTGCAATGCTATCACTAAACTCTGCTTCATGATACTGATATAGGTCTACAATATTGAAAATAGGTGATATGCCCAATGTCTCTCGTAGTTCCACTTCATATGCATTTCTGGATCAAACTTTCTGAATATAATACATGGTCCAAACTTATTCATCTTCAATTTTTTATATGTCCCAATTGGAAATCTTTCTTTTCTCAGATATACCATCACTTCATCTCCAACTACAAACTCTTTGTGTATTGTCTTCTCATTTGATTGCTCTTTATACTTACCATTCACCACTTCCAAATGCTTCTTAACCTTATTATGCACTATCTCCATGTGTCCTACAAACTCTTTTGCCTCTGCACTCCTTTTATCCTCCATACTCATGTCTCTTAATTCTGCCACTCCTCTAGGGTTTACTCCAATTACAATCTCAAAAGGTGTCTTTTTGGTACTCCTATTCACTGAATTATTGTATGCAAACTCTACTTGTGATAAAATAAGATCCCAACTTCCTACCTTACCAAACATCTCAACAAGTTTCCCAAGCTCCTATTTACTACCTCTATCTGTCCATCGGTCTGTGGATGAAATATTGAACTGAACTTCAAATCTGTCTTCATCTTCTTCCAAAGTGTCCTCCAAAAGTATCCAAGGAATCTTGTATCTCTGTCTGAAACTACGCTCTTAGGTAATCCATGCAATCTCATAATGTCCTTGAAAAATAGGTCAGCCACATGAATTGCATCACTTATTTTCTTACATGGTATGAAATGTGCCATCTTTGAAAATCTGTCCACCACTACAAATATAGAATCATGTCCTTTATATGTCTTTGGCAATCCCAATATGAAATCCATACATATGTCTTCCCAAGGTCTATCTAGTACTATCAAAGATTTGTACAATCCAGTATTCTGACTACTCCCTTTTGCAACTTGACATACTCTACAACTCTGCATAAACTTCCTAACATCCTTATATATCTAAGGCCAAAAGTAATTCTCACTTACCAAAGCCACTATGTTATCAATTCCAAAATGTCCTGCTAATCCACCACTGTGTTTCTCTTTGATTAAATTATCCCTCATTGAACTCCTAGGTATACACAACTAACTTCCTTTGAACAACATATCCTCCTGAATGAAATAATCCAACCACTTTCTTGTATTTGTCACAATAGGTTCCTTGCATGCTTTCCAATGTTCTCCAAAATCAAGATCTTCTTCATACATGTTCTTTAATTCTTCAAATCCTAACACTTCAACTCTCATCTCTGTCAACAAATTCCTTCTTCTACTCAATGCATCTACAACTTTATTTGATTTTCCACTCCTATGCTTTAATACAAAAGTGTAACTCTACATGAACTCTACCCATCTCATGTGTCTTTGATTTAACTTTCCTTGACTGTTCAGGTACTGCAAAGCTTGATGATCTGTATACAACACAAATTCCTTAGGCAACAAATAATGTCTCCATTTCTTCAAGGCTTGAATTATGGTATAGAACTCTTGATCATAAACTGAATATCTTATTCTTGCACCATTCAACATCTCACTAAAATATGCTATAGGTCTACCTTCTTGACTTAACACTACTCTTATTGCATTTCCACTTGCATCACAATCTACTTGAAATACTTTATTGAAATCTGGTAATGCTAACACTGGTTGCTCTGTCACTTTCTACTTCAATAATTCAAAACTTTTATCTACTCCTGATGTCCACTTAAAGTCCTTTTTGTCACCTCTCATCATCTCTATCATAGGGTTACATGTTGAACTAAAATTTCTAATGAACTTCCAGTAGAAATTAGCTAATCCATGAAATGTTCTGACTTCTCCAATGCTTTCAGGGGTAGGCCACTCAACAATTGCTCTAACTTTCTCATGGTCCATCTTCAATCTTTCTGCAGAAATCACAAATCCCAAATATACCAATTCTTCTTTCATGAAACTACATTTCTTGATGTTTATCAGCAATTTCTCTTCTCTCAACCTCTACAAAACTTGTCTAATATGCCACAAATGTTCTTCCTTTGTCTTATTGAAAATCATAATATCAACCAAGTATACAATAACAAACTTACCCAAGAATTTCTTCAAAACTTCATTCATCAATCTCATGAAAGTACTCAATGTATTTGACAATCCAAAAGGCATCACTAACCACTCATACAATCCTTCATTTATCTTAAAAGCAATCTTCCATTTATCTCCTTCTCTGATTCTCATCTGATGGTATCCACTCTTCAAGTCTATCTTTGTAAAATACTTTGCTCCACTCAAACAATCTATAATATCATCCAACCTAGGCAATGGAAATCTATACTTAACTACGATCTTGTTGATTGCTCTAGAGTCTATACACATTCTCCATTCTCCATCTTTCTTTGGTGCTAACATTGTAGGTACTGCACAAGAGCTCAAACTTTCTTTGATCAAACCTTTCCTTAGCAACTCTTGTATCTGTCTATTCAATTATTCATTCTCTACTGGTGTCATTCTGTGTGCTTCTTTGTTAGGTAAACTAGCTCCAGGTATAAGATCCATGTGATAATTGATGCTCCTAATTGGTGGCAATCCTTCAGGTACATTATCTAATATGATGTCTTCATACTTTGTCAGTAAATTAGTTATCTCCTCTAATTGTGATTCTTCAATCTCTGTCTTTAGGTCTTCAAGCTTCTTAGGGATCAAAGCATAACACATATTCTCATGTCTCAAACCATCTAGAAATTTCCTTCCATCTACTGAACAGATCTAGCATTCCCACATACTTCATTCTTAGGTTCATCTTCCAAAGGAATCAAAGTAATTTTCTTTCCATTTGATGTTATAGTATAGGTATTCTTTTTCCCATCATGTATAGCTTTTCTGTCATACTGCCATGGTCTACTCAATAATATATGACATACATCCATAGGCATAATATCACACAATACTTCATCATGAGAAGATCCAATATAAAATTTTACCAAACATTGTTCACTCACTAGTACCTTATGATCATCCTGAATCCATGCTATTGGATATGGCTTAGGGTGTTTTAATCTTTCCAACTTCAGTTTAGTCACCATCTCTTGTGAAACCAAAGTATCTGAATGCTTAGTGGAAAATTGAATTTGTTAATGTTTTAGTGTTTTGATGTTTAAATCCTCCTCTCCACTTTACATTCAAGGATCTAGGGTCGAGTGGTGAGCACTATCATACCCTAGATCGCTTGTGAGATGTAGGGAAACTTGGATTAGGGAATTTAATTATTAATTTCTCTTCTGTTATGCTCAATTGACCGTTAAAACCCTAATTATGCAAATACAGCAATAAATTGATGAATATTAAAAAATGCTCTTGCAGACGGAAGTGAAATGGCAAATCACAGAATACCTATTTTCGGGGTTTCAAGGCGGAACAGTCAGGAACAATGGAGCGGGCGCCCAAGTCCAAGGTACCAATTTCTTTGTGAGATCTAGACCTCCTTCCAACACTGATCAGCCCTGTAACTTTTGTTTCTAGAAGTTCAGCTTCGGAGGACACTAGAGCGAGTGCCCAAGTCCTAGAAATGCTCCGGTGTCCTACTTCTCTTCAGATCTTGAATCCTTAATGCCTGCCAATCCTTCCTGCAACTTCACTTCTCCTGAATACGACACCTGTAACATATAATCACAAGACTTGGTTTGGGGGTTGTGGTGTTTAGAGGCTTGCCTCAGTCAAGCCATGGAGGACACTTAAGTTTCTGAACACTGTTGTCAGATAGAGAGTACATGCCCTTGTGAGGCAGAGGCAAAAACTAAAGGAATCAATGATAAAAACACAATATAATGTCACCTTGTAGTGAAGATATCATGGGAGGAAGATGCTCTTCATTCCATGATGAAATGGATGCTCAAATCTGCAAACAAACACATAAACCACACAAGTCTGCTCTTGCAACACAATGAAAGCCTCGAATCACCTTGAGAACACAATAGCTTGCTAGTAATCATCTTATTGAAATCTAGTTTACAAATGAATGCCTAAACATACTTTTATATGCAATTACAAACACTCCCACCAATATTTTCATAATTCAAACTTACCGTGTTAGCAAAGGACCCTAATAACAGTCATAAACGGACACCTAAAAATTAGGGCTGCCCCAAAATATGACAAGACTAGGGCATGGGCGCCCAAGTCCTCCCCCCTATTTTGGGTAGGGTACAGCTCAAGGGGTCCTCCTAGGTCCCATTTGTCATGTTATCTAGGGCTCATTCCATCAGGATGCCAAATTATGAACTAAGATGTCCTAAATGCATGCTAAAGACCCGGGAGCTAAACCTTATGAGGGAAAAGCCCCCAAGGGGACATTTTCTGACGTTACATTTAGCCCCCACTTTAATGTATGTATAAACACGAGGCCAATACATGCATTAAAGTAAGGTCACAAACACAACAAACACGCCAAGCACAGAGAAGACACACCAATCACATAGAAGACAGTAACAAGCACACAAAACACGGAGAAGATAGTTACAGTCACACAAAACATGGAGAAGACAGTCAATGCATAAAAGACACATTAATGCATGGAAGACAGGCATGATATCTTTTCTTTTCTTTTTCTCATATATATGAAATGTAAATGCAAGTACTGGAAAGTAAACAAACCTCTCATAATAAATGATGCACTACCCTAAGGCGCAGGTCTCTGTATATATGGGGCAACACACACGCAAGACACACAAAACCTTGCAAAATGTAGGAAGCACTACCTGAAGGTGTTGGTCTCTATATATGGGGCAACAAACACGCCACACAAAACAAGCACTCCAAAACACACACACTTGAAGACACGGAGAAAACATGGCAGACAAGCGATGGAGTGTACCTAATTCTAGGTCCAACACCATCTCAGGCACATTACAGGCACACACCGATGATTGGGCTTCACCACAACAATCACCAAAGACACACTTAAGGGTTGAGTTAGTCACAGAACCGCTCCCTGCCTCCACAGAGGACTTTTGAAAATGACAGGATGTGCAATCTACTCTGAGAAATACACCATCCCCGCCTCTACAGAGGGCTTAAGAAAAAGGATATGCTTGATATCCCATCTCCGCAGAGGGCTTACATGATTGATTGATTGATTGCAAACAAACTCAGGATGCATGATGTACTACCCTAAGGTGCAGGGATTTGCATCTGAGGTCAAACACATTGCTAACATCTATAACAGACAGCTTACCTTATATATGCCCCCACCTTAAGGTGGTTTATATCAGTTATCGATATCAAGCACATTAAGGTAGGAAGAAAACACACAAGGGAACACAGACTTTTGCAAAGCCCATGCCCCTCATAGGTGACATGTACTTTATGATCACAAAATGTTCCCACAAACACATCTCTGCAAGAAACATGTTAGTGTCTACGAAATCATGATAAACAACAACATCAATGCATATGATTAAGCACACAAAGAGCCAAGGTTATACAATGAATTTAGAGTTCAAGGATAACCATGGGGCTATATCATGATGCTCTCTGAATCGAGTATCGGCAAGGCTAGAGTTAAAGACAAACAAAGGTGCACAGAGCAACAATATTGTTAACGTTTGTAAATCTGATAGAAACATCATAAAATTCACTACGCGGAAAGCACGAGTGCTTCCACTAGCCAAGCGTCGGATAAAATATACAACCCCATCGTCATATTAGGAACTAAGTCCATTTTTTGATTGCTCTCGAAAGGGACACTAGGTCCACATCAGTATAAATGTTTGTCATCATCTGCCCGCTAGATGGAAACACTAGACGAAGGGAAACAATAAATAAGAAAGGAGAAACAAGTGTCTTAGGGACAATCACGTAGGAGGGTGCCCTTAGTGTCACCAACCGCAATGCTATGTTTGTAAGACACACAACACTTAACAATGAAATCAGAGAGAAAGCAATTTAGAAGAATGATGATACAAATAGAAGAAGGTCACAACAGAGGTGGTCTCCTAGTAGCCTAGACCTTACAGGAGAATCAGGGGTCATCCTAGGAGGCCTAAACAACATATAACACATCATAGGGGAAGCACATCACGAGAGAGATAAAGGGTTAGAGATACTTACCTGTGGGGTCTTCATATTATATCTTAGAGCTTGTGAGCCTTTTGGAGAGGTATTTGATCATATTTAATGCAAAATTTGAGTGGTTCTTATGAAGGTATTGTTTGTTATCATATAGTGCTTGTTCCTTAAATCATTGTTTAAATGAGACTTTTTGTTTCTTATGAGGAGGAGAACCACTATTATTTCTGAATGTTGATTGTCGTCTTGCTTCTTTCTAATTTTTAGCGAGTTTTCGTTGTCGAATCTTTCTAGAATGGTAACAGGAATTATCTTGTACCATCTTACTTGTCTATATCAGTTGTTGTTCTTGCTTTTATGATGCATTTTGATTATCTCTCGATCCATATAAGGATAACGGAGGAGGAACCTCAACATAAATTCTATTTCTTCATGGATGAGGTGGAATATCCACTTGTTTCTTATCTACTTCAATCATTCTAATGATACTATCATAGTCCAAGTAATCATCCTCGTCTACTTCAATTAAACCCTATTCCACCATATTGTTTTTAGTATGCTTAGGAAAAGGATTAGTGAAGATTTGTAAATTCTGATTCGGTGGAGCAACCAACTTATTTCCATTATCATTCACACTCGGTACCTGGATGACATTTGAATCAATAAGGTCCTGTATCTCATGTTTAAGATGCATACATTGTTCAGTGTCATGTCCTTGTGTCTAATGATAATGACAAAAGGCATTAGCATCGAAGTAAGGACCTTGTTTACTAGGATCAACAATCTTGATCGGGAGAAGTTTCAGAATGTTATTACTCATGGCTTGGTTCATGATAGAATGATAAGACTCAGATATTAGAGTAAACTTTCTTGGTTGATACAATGGTTTCTTTGGATAATTTATAGCAGACACATTCATATTAGGTCCATTGATCTTGATGAAACTCCTATTATTATTCCTCTTAAAATTGTTGTGTGATGATCCACCCATGGATTGACCAACTTGAGCTGATGAGTTTTGATTTTCATACTGACTAGATGAAATTTGATAATCATGAAGGGCGGTACATAAATGTTGAAAGGAGTTATATTTCATCAAGAGGATCTTATCATGAATATTAGGTTGTAGATTTGTAATAAATATCTTTTGAACATCTTCATCTTTCATTTGATACTGAATCTGTGCATAAAGTCTTTGATACCGACTAATGAATTCAGTCAACTTTTCTTTGGGACCTTGTTTGCATTGAACCAAGTCAATAAGGGTGACTTGGGGTCTGATATTTGCTTGAAAATCTCGTAAAAATTGATCAATCAATTGCGAAAAGGAGTGTATTGAATTCAGAGGCAACGAGCAAAACTATTCTAAAGCAATATCTTTGAGAGATCACAGGAAAAGTTTTGCTAACAAATCCTCTTCAAAATAAAAATCACTACACATAGCTGTAAATGCTGCCACATGGATATTAGGATCACCTTTTCCACCATATTTTTCAAAGTGGGGTGTTTCAAACCTCTCAGGCATAGGAGTTCTCAAGATTGCATAGGAAAGGGGATTATGGGCATGGTATGCTGGTAGACTAGGTTGCGATGAATTTGTCAAGTTTGTTACCTTTTGTTGCAAAGTAGTCATGCCTTGTAAAAGTTGGTTTAGGATGACATCATTGGGGGATGCGGTTTGTTGTGAGGAATTAGAACCAAAGTGAGGAGGTGAATGAGCTTGAGATATGATAAGCGGAGGTTGAGAATATGTCAATGGTGGTTGGACATAGTGATAGGTAGAAGATGGTTGTGAGTATATAATAGGTGGTTGGAACTGAGTGGAATAGATAGGTGGTTGAGAACAATTATGCATAGAGGAGGTCCCTTTAGGATCCAAATTTTGATAATCAAATCCCACAGCTTTGTAATTAGTGCCATTAGATACTCCAATACCATTGGTAGCATTACTACAATCATTTGCATCAGTTGTTAAGATCGTTGGTGTAAAAGTCAATATCCCCATAGTCGGTATAGGTATGGATACTTGAGTATGAGATGGTGATAAAGTGTTATTTATCACTTGTGCACATTCGGTCACTGGCATGATATTGGTTTGTACAATATGTACTAGACCACGAATTGCATTTACACCATCTTGTCCCTCTTTTATCAATTCTCTTATATTATGAATTGTAGGGACAACTTCTTCAGCTATTCTCTCATTTTCCATAAATGACTAAAATTCAGCTAGCTCTTTATCCAATTTTTCTATTTTCTCATTAGATACATATCCTATTGCCTCAATAGTATTATCAACATCATGAAAAGTTTGTTATTATATTGTGGTTGGAGGATGTATAATATCTTGCACAATTTGAGTTTCTCCCTTTGTAAAGAAGGTGTCAAAAGTACCAATTTCTTCAAGAGCACTAGATCCCATTAACCTTTTACTTCTTCTCAAAGGGATATTGTTTTTAAGATAGTGTTTCATAAATCTTATGCAAAAGCATACAACACACAACACAAACTAAGAGAATAGATCCTAAGAGAAGGATATGATTGAAGGCCAAAAATGCTTGGTTTGTTGTACTTTTTCAATGCAAATGAATGGAACGAAGGTGTTGTAAG
Organism: Cunninghamia lanceolata; assembly: GCA_027924645.1. Lineage (NCBI taxonomy): Eukaryota > Viridiplantae > Streptophyta > Pinopsida > Cupressales > Cupressaceae > Cunninghamia > Cunninghamia lanceolata. The sequence continues at coordinate 3,072,268 of BSBN01000030.1, forward strand.
GATTTTGATGAAGGGAAAAAATTTATATGCCTGATATTAGTCCTAAAACAGAAATAAGATCACTCTCAACACACTCTTGATGCAAATCCAAGATAATGCCAAGTCAAAATATAGTGAAAATATGTCAAAATAGACACTTTTTTAACCAAAACTCAATGCAAAAGAGCATAACAAAGGGTGTTGTGAGGAAAATGATGGAAAGAAAATAATATCAGTAATAACAGCCTCTTAGTGCCAAAATATCCAATACAACACACTTTTAGTGCCTCTTAAGGTAAAACCCTAGTGAAAATATAGCAAAAATAGGTTATTTTTCACACTTTTTCAATTCCAAGGCCTAGAAAAAGGGGTGTTGTAAGGAATTTTAGGAGGTAAAGAAATAATATCAATTATATCAATCACCTCAATCCATAAAATTGATCACAACACGCTTGTAGTGCAAACTAGGTCAAACCTTAGGGCAAAAATAGTTAAAATGTGTAGTTTTTCACCGAATTTTCACTACAAGAGCCCGATAAAAGGGTGTTGTAAAGATTTTTAGGAAGGGAAGAAAATTATTACAATGATAACAACAAATTAATGCAAAAATACTCTTCACAAGATGCCTACGGTGCAAGTTTGGAGAGTCGATAAGGCCAAATTTAGTGAAAATCGTTGTTTCTGAAGCCCTAGGTTTGAGATCTTGGGACAAAATGCTATGTGAATGTTTTGAAGTTTGATTTACAATGAAATTGACTTAATCTCAGATCTGAAAATAATTTCCAAGCCTTAATATGCAAAATGCCAATACAAATCTAATGAAAATGTATGAAAATTGCTAGTTTTTGTTGAAATTTTCTATGCAAAAATGCAAATATTTTAAATCTAAATGCAAATTTACACTAAAATGAAAGACTACAGCCAAATTAAAATTTGAATGAGCCTCTAAAATTACTAGAAAAATTTGAAAGAAGATTTTTCCTACTAACCCTAGATTTTGGAATTACTAGGTTATATAAAATTGTCAAAATTTCCACAAAAACCCTAGCAAATTAATAATGAAAATGCAATGCAAATATCTAAATTTTTGTGTTTTTCTATAGTTTATATCAGATCTAATGCAAAAATCATGAATTAGGAAAATTTAGAAAGAATTGATGCAATTTAGTAAGCCAAACAATGCAATTTTTTTGTATTTTTCAAAATTTTTAATTTTTTTGAATTTTTCTCAGTGCAATAAAATGAATGACTATATGAATGAATGAAATCAATCCAAATCTGAAGACACACACTTAGAAAGTTAAAATTTAAGTCCAAAAACATGGGCTCACCAAAATGTTTAGTGGAAAATTGGATTTGTTAATGTTTTAGTGTTTTGATGTTTAAATCCTCCTCTCCACTTTACATTCAAGGATCTAGGGTTGAGTGGTGAGCACTATCATATCCTAGATCACTTGTGAGATGTAGGAAAAATTGGATTAGGGAATTTAATTATCAATTTCTCTTCTCTTATGCTCAATTGACCATTAAAACCCTAATTATGTAAATACGACAATAAACTGACAAATAACAGAAAATGCTCTTGCAGACGGAAGTGAAATGACAAATCACAGAATACCTATTTTCAGGGTTTAGAGGTGGAACAGTTGGTGACACTGGAGTGGGCATCCAAGTCTAAGGTACCAGTTTCTTTGCGGGATCTGGACCTCCTTCTGACACTGATCAGCCCTGTAACTTTTATTTCTGGAAGTTTAGCTTCAGAGGACACTAGAGCGAGTGCCCAAGTCCTGGAAATGCTTCGGTGTCCTACTTCTCTTCAGATCCTGAATCCTTGATGCCTACTAATCCTTCCTACAACTTCACTTCTCCTGAATATGACACTTGTAACCTGTAATCATAAGACTTGGTTTGGGGGTTGTAGTGTTTAGAGGCTTGCCTCAGTCAAGCCCCGGAGGACACTTAAGTCTCCGAACACCTTTGTCAGATAGAGAGTGCATGCCCTTATGAGGTAGAGGAAAAAACCAAAGGAATCAATGATAAAAACATAATATAATGTCACCTTGTAGTGAAGATATCATGGGAGGAAGATGCTCTTCATTCCACGATGAAATGGATGCTCAAATCTGCAAACAAACACATAAACCACACAAGTCTTCTCTTGCAACACACTGAAATCCTTGAATCACCTTGAGAACACAATAGCTTGCTAGTAATCATCTTATTGAAATCTAGTTTACAAATGAATGCCTAAACATACTTTTATATGCAACTACAACCACTCCCGCCAACATTTTCATAATTCAAACTTACCGTGTTGGCAAAGGACCCTAATAACAGTCATAAACTGACACCTGAGAATTAGGGCTGCCCTAAAATAGGACAGGACTAGGGCGGGGGCGCCCATGTCCTCCCCCCTATTTTGGGTAGGTTACAACTCAAGGGGTCCTCCTAGGTCCCATTTGTCATGTTACCTAGAGCTCATTCCATCGGGATGCCAAATTATGAACTAAGATGTCCTAAATGCATGCTAAAGACCCGAGAACTAAACCTTATGAGGGAAAAGCCCCTAAGGGGATATTTTTAGATGTTACACTAAACTACCACTATCAATTACAACCTTACAACATTTACCTCCTGATTTGCATCTAGTCCAGAACAAACTTTTCCTCTGCCGTGGTTCATCATCTGTCTCTGCTTGAAATAGTGCTATCCTCATGACTAGTAATTCTCCTTTCTCAGGTTTACCAACTAAATTAGGTGATCCAACAGGTTCTTCTTCCACTATTCTCTATCTTCCTACTTGTACTTGCTTGATTACATTCAAATGCTCCATGTCCTTCACCTCCACACTTTAAAACAGGTTCCTCTGAATGTTCTCTTATCAAATCCTCTTCCATCTCTTCTATATCCTTCACTTCGGTAATAATTAGGGTTTCCTCTGCGGTAGAAAGTTCTATCATCTCTCCAGTATGAATTGCTATCTCTGTCCTCCTTCTTGAATGTACTATCTTTTCTAATTTTCTCTAGACATGATCTTTCTCCTTTGGAAAATGTTCTACCTTTATGAAATTTACCTCCTCTAACTCTCTGTCTCTACTCATACTTCTTGTTCAACTTGTCTTCAACTTTCAGGGCAAACTAATATGCTTCTTCCAATGTTGTCATCCTCACCAAACTTAGTTCTTGAATATTCAATCTTAGTCCATTGATGTATCTAGCCACTTTCTCCTTGCTTGCTTCACTATGTCTTGTCCTTATAATCATCTTATGAAATTCTTCAGTATACTCCTTCACAAATTTCTTCTTTTGTCTCAAGTTTTGCAATCTTTTGAATAGTTCCAACTCATAGTCAGTAGGTATAAACTGATTCTTCAACTTTGTCACCATCCTATCCCATTTTATGATCTCTTCTCCTCTTCTATTTCTATCGAACTATACTTCTTTCCACCAAATAGCAACACATCCTTTCAAATTACTCTTTGCAAATTTCACTTTCTCTAGATCTTCAATTTCTTCAATTTCTTCATATTCAAAGTATTCTTCTAGGTCATTTATCCAATCAATCAACTCCAGATTCAAATTGCTAGTATAGTTTAGTACATCCACTTTAGGTCTTTTTCCAATCTTCAAAATAGCTTGCAACATCTTCACTTGTTCTGATTCTTCTTCCTCTTCTATGGTTTCTCCATTTTGATCAGCAGATTGAAATTCTTCATCATCACTTTCAACATTAGGTTGATGTGTAAGTCCTCTTCTTTGATCTTCTTCAACAACATCCAAATGAACTCACATTGTTTTCATCATTTCCATCATCTAATCCATTCTCCTAGCCATAGTACCAACAACAGGTATTCTCCTCAGTAGCATCTCTTCCTAGGATCAAGTGTAACTACCTCCAATTTGGCGATCGGGCTACAAGGTGACAACTACCTCACAATCAGCAATTGATTGACAACATAGATAGTCTGCCTTGGATTCAATGATCTATTTGTAGCAAGATCTTATGGAATTCCTTCACCAACTTTGCTCACTTCACTCCCAAAGGATTAAAAAAAAACTCACTCTGATACCACTTGGTGCAGTCACGGTTAGGAGGGTCCACAAAGTGAATAGTCCAGACCATGTAGCAAGAGTAAGCACAATGGAAGAAACTCAATTATAGAATGCAAATGTAGATTTAGTCATTCAGTATATCATAGATTCAAAATACAAACATGCCGGTTGTGAGGCCAATTATTTTTACCTCCCTTATTTTGATGGATTATGCTATTTTGTGATGACAGTATCTGACATTAGTGACTATGCTTCATTATGCAGACTTGATGTTTTACCTCTTGATTATGATAGGACACTGATTTGACATATGTGATTTGGTTTGATCATATTAGATGATATTTTGTAATTCGACATATGGGATATAGTAGATGTTACATTGCTATGAGATTTTAGTTATTTATGTGTTGTGGACTATTTGACATGTGATGGAAAATGCAGTTTAATTTGGAGTTATGCATTTATGGATATTGTTGTATTCGATTGCGTGGATTTAATTTCAGTTGCTTCGGCTATGATTCCATGATATGACTGACACTTGATTGAGATGTGCATGTTTCACATTCCCTAGCCACAGGAAAATTAGAGGTAGAATTCACACTATGTTATCCCCTGTAAATCCGATCCATTCCCAAGAGGGATAAGGATCATGTTTGAATTTGAATGTTGATTTAAGTAATTGATTTAAATTTTATTATTTCGGCCTTAGTACCCTTGTCTATTTATTTAATAATGAGTGTTGTATAATTTTACTTGATTTACACCACTTGGTATTTATTTTATTTTGAGGCCATTTAAATGTGATTTTTAACCCCCTTTGTGAACCCTAGAGTCCCAAAAGCTACCCTAGGTGGTTACCCTTGAGTCTAGGGTCAACTTGGACTATCTAACCCTAGATTTGACTCAAGTTTGGTCACTCTAAACCTTGGTTTAGTAAAAGTGACGAAAATTTGAAATAAGGGAAGTGGAAGATGGGTCATGCCTTTCATCTCCCTTCCCTAAGTGTGGGAACCCTTTCCCAAGGAAGACTTGGGAGCTCTCCAAGACTCCCAAGTGTGTGGTAGCTTCCCCCAAGACTCTCACACACGTGTGAGAGCATCTTGGAGGAAGATGGCTCCTTGAGAGAATAAGAGGATGCCATATGGCACCCCTTATCCTCTTATGGGTGTGAGTGGAGTTGCCACCTCACCACTTGTCCTCTCACACATGTGTGAGAGCACAAGTGGATAAGGTGAGGATTGAGAGGGAATGCGAGGATGACACTTGTCATCCTCACACTTCCTCTCCCTTGCAAGTGGCATGGGAGGATGAAGGAGAAGGTGACAAGTGTCACCTTCTCATTCCTCAAGGCCAAATTCATGGCCTATATTATCTCCTCTTGTTGAGGAGTGTGGGGGTCTTCAATTTTATTCTTATTGCTAATTTTTGGAGGAGTTTGAGAGAGTTAGAGGCATTGCTTGAAGGATTGGAAGGCTTGGGAAGGCTTGGAGCTCTTCACCAACTTACTTCCATTATAAGGGCTTTGAAGGTAGGCCTCTTAACTTGTTTTCTCACCCTAGCTTATGTAATGTATTATGTTTTTGTTTTGGTTGTTTTGTTGTTTTGCATTGTGTTGTTGGGTTGGGTGTATGGTGAGAGCACCTCCAATGGAGGTAATGCTCAACTTGTCATGGGTAGGGGAAAGGAACCTCCTTGAGGTCTCTCCCACATTTTTATGTTTATGCCTTGAGGGCTTTTATTGTTGAGCAGATTATTAATGGCAAGAGTGCCATGGAGATTATTGTGATTTTTGTGGAAAATGGTGTTTGGAGACTTTGGCTTGAGGCCATGAGTTTGATATATTCATCTTTTGGGAACCCTTTGAAGTTGAGGGGTCCATTCCCTACCCTCCACAACTCATGTTTATGAGTTGAGTTTTGTGATAATCCTATGGGCTATTTTGTGTTGTTGATGTTTTTGTTTTGTTGTGGAATGTATACCCGTGTGGATTTCCTACCTCCCCAGCTCGGGGGTGACCCACTTGTGGGTCTATGGTAGGGAGGAGAGATTTTTGGAAGTGGCTGGAGTGTTTTCTTTGGTTGTGATTCTTGCAGGTCTGAGTAGAGATTTGGAGTTGACAGAAGTACATTTTGGGTGCTCTTTCAGTCTCTTGTGTTGGTTGTAAAAGCCATGGCCATAGTGGCCTTATTGCATTGTATAGTTGTAAAAAGAACTTGGGATTTAACTTGCCATTGAGTTGGCTGTAATTTTTAATGAAATGTAAACTTCTGTTTTATTTTACTTAAAGCTATCTATTTCCTTATTTGTGAAGTTGGCAAGGTATTGAGGAATGGGTGTGAAATTAGATATAAACAAATTTCTGTATTTTCCTTCAAAAAAAAAATGCATGAGCTATTTAATTTTCTGTCACAATCTTTGAAAAGAGATATTTATGTGTGTGGAAGTGTTGAATAAAGTTCATTTTATTCTATAGAAGAAAGATGTGCAATCTTTGATTGAAATAATGCTTTTCAACAAAAAGAATGATACTCACTAAAATTAGTTATCTGTATATAACTTGAGGTTGTCATCTGTGGTGTTTGAAGTTTCCCATTTCATTAGTTGTTGTTGAAAGAAAACAAAACTAGATTAGAATGCATCTTCTACCTTAAATGCTGTTCAAAGAAAGAAGGATGTAATTCTGTGTGATTTAAATTGCTTCAAACAAATTCATATTTTTCTGATATTGAATGTTCAAAGGAAAATAATAAATTTAATACCAAGTTTTACATTTACTGTGATTCAGAAAAGAAATGCCAGTATAAAAAAAGAGGGATTACTATTGCTGTTTTATATTGTTCTTGCCACTGTATGTATATAAAAAAATAAAATGTAAGAGAAAGTTACATATTATAAGTTTTGTTGTTTATTTTGTGAGATGGGTATACATACTTTTATATATATACAAATTTATATGACAAGGTTATACTTATATTTTTTTTATACAATAGAATGATGAAGGAAAACATATTATGTGACATTGTTATTAACAAGCTGTCTTTACCCTTGTTATATATATATAATATACATATATGTTTCAAATACATATATATATATATATATATATATAGCATATACATTTAATAAATATTTATTATAATTAGATTTGTTTAAAAAAAAAAAAAAACAAGATGCACAGTCCCTTACTAACAAAAAAATAGGGGTGTGGGGGAGGCAGTGCCTCCACCCACACCCCTAAACCCCCTTTGGACTACGTTGCCCCACTCCCCTTCGCCTTGTAGCTCCCGCAGCACAGATCTCCATCGCGCTCCGCCGTGAGTATCCCCCTCCATTCCTGCTACACCCCCCCTCGCTTACCACTATGGCTCCTGCGACCACCGCGCCACTCCCTGAACACCGACTCTCCGTTGGACCCCGCTCCACGGACCTCTCAACCCTCGGCTGCCACAACACCACTGAGGTGGTCTCCAAATTTGCCGGTCTGCCCACAACGACCCTTCCGCCACCACACACTCCATCCCTCCTCCATTCGGCCGTCGTCGGCCCTTCTCCCTGCAACAGTTGCAGAATGTAAACAAAAAAAAGGGGGAAAAGAAGTGATACAGTTTAAACACAAAAACAAAATACAAAACAAAAGAAACTCTTGGTGATCTGAGTATATACCTCCATGAGCGGTAATGGAAGGACCATTCATGGCTTCCCCTTGCTGGCTCAAAACCCTAACCTGGTCATAAAGAACAAAACAAGTAAATGAAATAAGAGATTAGGGCTTGTGATAGAATAGGGAGAAAATTAGGTCAAACTAGTCACTAGAAAACAATTTAAGTTTAATAGGGCTTTTCTCATTTTGTTGTGAGAATTTTTATTTTACTCTTTATATTTTTTTTGTACCTCCATTTCCTTCTTATTGTTAAAATTTATCTTTTGAGATCTCTTTATGTATATTCAATTTTTGAATGGGTTAATTGTTGCAATTTGAATTTATTTTGTCTTGTGAATTGAAATTTCTTGGGAGGGAATTAATTTATTCTTGGTGGGAAGAATATCCCTTGTATTTTTGTCTTTTGCTGTTTTAAATCAACGGGTTATGTTATCATTAATTTTTACGTTGTTAAGTGATTTTATTATTATTATTTTATGGAGAGGGTTGTTTAAACCCTCCTCCCTCATCCATTAAAATTTTGAGTGAGATATTAAACATAACGCCAAATTATGTTTAATGACAAACTTGGTCTTTCGATTAAATTTAACCAACGTCTTGTCATTTAATTTAATTTAATTATTTTACTTTATATCATTTGATTTTGTTCTTGAATTTTAATTTAACTATTGTTCTTAAATTTTATTTAATTTCCCTTTTAGTGGATTATTTTAAAATTTTATTTTGCGTTTAATGAAGATGCGTTATGCTGTCAAATTTTTCCTAGATTTCTAGGGTTTTAATTTTACATTATTTTATTTGCTCTTCATTCCATCATTCCACTTGAATCATGTGCCATTCTACCATTTAATCACTTTTTGATCTAGTTTTATTAAGGTTCGATGATGGCGGTTTCCCCCTTCACACCTAGGAAACTAGGGTCCAGATTTAAACAGTCTAACCCTAAAAGTGACACACTTCATGTCGCATACCCCCTAGACGGCCTTCACCATCATGATTATGTTGACATGTCTACGCCTATGCGTATTGCCACTGAGCATGCAGACGCGTGCGAGGGGGTTCCTAGGGATAGGTAGAAAAGTTTTTCATAGTTTGTGTCATGACCACATGTCAAATGTGGACATGACACATGTGTTGTGTGTTGTGACTGCATGGGAAATGCGAGCATGACACTGGTAACATGCGGGCTTACAGATCAGGGCAGGCCTGATTCTCCAGTTATAACACATGCATAAGATATGGCTTTGAAGCGCCTTACAAAACAAAATATTAAGACTAATACTTCATATTATGATTCACTACCTCCCTATGCATCTATTACATTAATATATGTCATCTTCGGATCATAGGAATCCTTCGCGTCGGCCAAGAATGTTTACAAACTCCAATGAAAGAGATGCAATGCATGTACACAGATAGGTCAAGCCTAAACAACTTGTATTCCTCTGCAAGAGAATGGAACAAGGTGCGGATCTTAGGGAAGGTTAGCCATGTCCCAAGCAATCTTGAGTGATGTGTGATTTAGCTCCACAAGGCACGAAAGTGCTCCGAAATCCTTCTCCTTCAGCTGGCTGTCTGAGATTGTCTTAATGCTTTGTTTTGAGAAAATAATTGATCTTTTGATAGAGATATCTTTGTAGAAGCTGATCCAAATGATCTAAATTTTGGATATGATGTGAATGAAGATGTCTAGATGCTAAGTCTAGCTCCGCATGGTCTAAAATGAAACTGTGGTAGAATGCAGATGAAAATACAGAAACTGCTTCTGACTGAATTGATTGTCCTGAACTGGAAAATGAAGGGAAACAAAATGAAATGCAAATATTTTTGGTTGATGCAAGATTTCTTTGAACTAGGGATGCTCCTACATCAAACAATATTGGACATATAGCAAGATATTGTAAGAGTGTATTTGCGAAATCAGAATCTCAGATCATGACAAATGTTACTGAGCAAGACAAGGAGAGTGACCCTTCCAAAAGATAGGAGACAAATAATGAAGTTGAAAATTCAATGATTGTCCAAACAACATTTCATGCCAAAGGTAAAACAAATCTATGGGTAATAGACAGTGGTTGTACAAGCCACATGATAGGTGATAAGAGTAAATTCATCAATCTTGTTAAGTGGAATGGTGGATCAGTCAGGTTTAGAGATAATTCATATGCAAAGATTTGTGGAAAAGGCACCATAAGTATCAATGGAAAATCCAAAATAGAAGATGTTCTTTATGTAGATGGTTTCAAGCACAATATTATCAGTGTAAGTTAGATGTGCAACAAAGGATACAATCTCATATTTCATGATCAAGGGTGTGAAATCAGAAGAGCAAAGTCTGGTAAATTAGTGGCAAAAGGTGCTAGGACAGAGAACAACTTGTATAACCTAAAGGGTGTTAATGAAAGAAGTTGTCTTATAGGACAGAGAAATGAATATTGGATGTGGCACAAAAGGATGGGACACATCAACTTTGACAATCTTGTGAAGATCAACTCCATACAAGTAGTTAGAGACATGCCAAAGATTATCAAGTCTACAAGCACCTTATGCAAATAATGTCAGATTGGGAAGCAGACAAGGATACGATTCAAGACCAAGGAGTATTCTTCTACAAGGCCATTAGAACTGATCCATACTAATTTATGCAGACCTAATAGGACAAAGAGTCTACAAGGTGAGAGGTATTTTATGTTGCTCATTGATGACTACTCTAGGATGACATGGGTTACATTTTTGAAAGAAAAATCAGAAGCTTTCACTAGGTTTAAGATTTTCAAGCCATGGTTGAAAATGAGATGAATTCTAGAATCAAGTGCTTAAGGTCTAATAGAGGTGGTGAGTTTACCTGAAGTGATTTTGAGGAATATTGTGAAGAACATGGGATAAAAAGGCATCTATTTGCTACAAGAACTCCTTAGCAAAATGGAGTAGTGGAAAGAAAGAATAAAACTATCCAAGAGATGGAAAGAAAAATGTTGATTGAAGCTAAACTGCCTGATGTATATTGGAAAGAAGCAGTCCATACTGCTATCTATATTATTAACAGAGGACAATTAAGAGTTAACAACACTAAGACACCATATGAGCTATGGTATGGAAGACCAACTTATGTCAAGTATTACAGAGCTTTTGGAAGCAAATGCTACATCAAAAGAGATGAAGAAGGTTTGGGAAAGTTTGACTCAAGATCTGATGAAGGACTTTTCCTTGGGTACTTAACTAGAAACAAAGATTACAAATGCTACAACAAAAGAGTGAGGAAGATAGTTGAGAGTGCAAATGCTAGGGTTGATGAAGAGTCACATCAAATCACATATGAGCAAGAAGACTGTTGTTTAGATGAATCTACTTGTGCATAGAAGAAGAAGAAGTTGAAGAAGAGGAAGAGACACAAGAAAAAGTCACCAAGACTCATGCCAAGTATGTTGAGAAGAATCATTCAGAAGATCAGTTAATGGAGACAAGAATGAAGGAGTGTAGACTAGAAGAAGATTTGCAAGGACAAATGAATAGGTAAATTTCTCTTTTCTATCTAAGATAGAGCCTAAAACTTTCACTGATGCTAGTAAGGATGAAGGATGGATACACGCAATGGACACAGAACTAAATCAGATAGAGAAAAATAGACTTGGGAGTTGGTGCCTAAGCCTATAGACAAAAATGTGATAGGGACAAAATGGGTGTTTAGAAATACATTGAATGAAGATGGAGAAGTGGGGAGAAACAAAGCAAGGCTAGTCTGCAAAGGCTATTCACAAGTGGAAGGGATTGACTTTGAGGAGAGATTTGTTCTGGTGGCAAGAATGGAAGCAATCAAGATGTTTCTTTCATTTGCAATTCACAAGGACTTTAAGGTTTGTCAAATGGATGTCAAATCTACTTTCTTGAATGGGGACTTAGAAGAAGTTTACATAGAGCAACCTGATGGAATTCAACTATTAGATGACCCAAACATGGTATGCAGACTTAAGAAGGATTTATATGGTCTCAAATAAGATCCTAGGGCTTAGTATGCAAGGTTGGACAAGTATTTACTCTAGCAGGGCTTCAAGAAAGGTGCCACAAATAGAAATATTTATATCAAAATTGAGGATGAACAAATTCAGTGGTTGTATCTATTGATGATATAATATTTAGTGACAATGATGAGATGTGTAAGAAGTTTGTAGAAGAGATGCAAAAGGAATTTGAAATGTCTATGATAGATGAGTTATCATTCTTTCTTGGATTCCAAATTGCTCAATCAAATGATGGTAATTTTATCTCTCAAGAAAAGTATGTCAAGGAGATGAAGAAGTTTGGTATGGAAGATTGAAACCAATGAGTACTCCTATGGTAACAGGTTGTCATTTGAGCAAAGATGATGAGTCACCTCAGGCTGATCACACTTTGTATAGATCTATGATTGGGGGCCTACTGTACTTAACATCAATGCCTACCATTATGCAAGTTGTTTGCATGGTTTTAAGGTTTTAAGATGATCCAAAAGAAACACATGTGAATGTAGTCAAAATGATTTTTAGATATTTGAAGAGCACTCTAGATTATGGATTATGGTATCAAAAGGGTAATGACTTTTCTTTGAGTGCATATACTGATGTAGATTGGGCTAGCAGTGTTGATGATAGGAGAAGTACTAGTGGTGGAGCTTTCTTTTTGGGAGACAGATTGGTCTCATGGTTTAGTAAGAAGCATAATTCAGTGTCCTTATCAACAACAAAAGCATAGTACATAGCTGCAACGTCCTGCTGCACTCAAGTATTATGGATGAAGCAAACATTGAAGGATATCAAGGTATTGTATGATGAACCCATTCCTATTCTATGTGACAATACAAGTGCCATCAATATTTCAAATAATCCAGTGATGCATTCTAGAACCAAGCACATATCCATCAAGTATCACTTTTTAAGAGAGAAGGTTACAAATCAAGAGGTAAAACTGGAATATGTGCCTACAAAGGATCATGTTGCAGACTTCTTTACAAAAGTATTTTCTAAGGACAAATTTGAATATCTCAGACATAAGTTAGGGGTTTCTTTCCCTTCTTCTTCTAACTAGATGCACAAAGGATGCATCTATCCAAGGGGAGCATTTCAAGATACATTTTTATCACTGGATTGATGGAGGCTACCTCTTAGGGGGAGTAGGTAGAAAGAGACTTAGGAAGATGACAAGGATTACATAGATAGGGGGAGCTTGTATGGTTTTGCATGTATAGTGGAATACCACTAGCCCTTGGCCTTTGATGTCAAAGTGGGAAAAAAATTGCATATCAGGTTAGTGTTTCCATCAATTCAAAAGGGGAGATTGTTGCATATGTTGTCAAAAAAGTTGTGGTGGATGATGTCAACAGAGTGGTAATCAAAGATGATAGAGTAAGTGATAAGAGGAGTGATGATCAGAGAAGTTGTGAGGTGAAGGATATGATGATGAAAGTCATGTGTATATTGTTGGATCAATATCATATGTACATAGTTGTACCTTATCTACTAAAGTTAATGGATAGGTGAAAGTTATCAGGTTGAAGGTTTTGTTGGCATGAAGAAGTTGTAGTTTCTTGTTTTTGATGAATGAATGTTGTCTATGGTTTTGTGATTGTTACAGTCATTACCTCTTATTGAAAATCTTTGAATGATTTTTTGAAGGAAAGTGTAGAAGGTTTCAATCTGTCAAAGGTACATGAAGTTGCATTGAAGAAGCTTAGAAGAATGCTCCACATTCCTCCACACTCCTCCACATTGGAAGGTATGGCCTTTTGGTTTGAAGGAGATAGGTGTGAAGTATGCTTGATCCTAATTTTAGAGCATAGAATTTACCACAGAGGATTCGAGAGCTAGTAGAGTGAAGACAGTGGTACAGTGGTGTTGCAGTCAGAAAGAGTTAGAGGAATGCTCTACATTTCTCCACATTTGAAGATGTGGTCTTGCAGCTTGAAGGATAGTTGGATACATATGAGAGATTTGTTATACTCATGTTTCAAATGATACAAAGGACTATAGTGGTTCTTTGGAGTCATCAGAGTAAGGACAAATCATGTTGCTAATTAGAGTTGCTAGAGGGAGAAAGTGAAATCCACTGCATTTCACCACATTATGATGTTTAGCTTTGCTGTTTGGAAGACATGTTCATATTGCCTATATGTTTTCTCATTTCAAGTTTCAGGTGTTGAGGAGCACCACAAGTCTATTTTTCAATGTTCTATTTCAAGACCGTGTATTCAGAGTTTGGAAGAGATGCTGAGTTCAATGTTTGATAGTTTGCGCCAGCATGAAGTAGCATGATGTTGTCAAAGGAATGTATGAGAATGTTTTTGTAAGTCATATATTGTTTGTAAAGTGATCTGCATGATTTTATTTGGTCTCTCCTATAATGCTTTAGGTCTGGAGCTAAATACATGGAAGGATAAGTGTTTGTTGGGCCAACTTGATATGTTTTGGTGCTTGCACCATGTTTTTGGAAGTGTGTGCCAACATGGAGATATGTGCTAAGGTAAAATAGGTCTTGGTTATCATTTGATTTGAACCACATCAGACTTCTACATTATGGTTGATGACTTTGGGAGCTGACTTGTGGCCATTGCACATTTCATGTTACACATTTCATCTTGGCTAAGAAAGGAGAAAGTTTTGAAGAGTTGTGGAAAATATAAATGTAAGATCAAATTTGTTGCAATGTGTATGAGGGTTTGAGAGTGTGCGAGGATGTATGTGTGAGTGTGTGTGTATGGAAGAGTGTTGAAGACAATAGTGTTGTTTGAGCAAAGAAGTTGAAGTTTTATGTTAGTGTGCGTAATGAAATAACTTGCACAATGGAAGAGGATGATATGAAATATACTACAAATACTTGATAATAACTAAGAATAACAGGCCACCTCAAGGGGGTAACCTCCAAGTATCTCCAATGAGAACAAACTTCACAATATGATGATGAAATAAGACTCACATCCTCCTATATATACCTAATTATGCTTAGGATGAATAGACACACCCCTATATAAGACCTAGTCTGACCTATCTAACTAAATAATAATATAATAATGATAACATGACTTAATTAGGAGTTAAGATAGCCACAAGATGACTATTCATAACCTAATATACACCAATATTAAGGGCGTGGCATGCCCCCCTCTTCAAAGAAGCATTGTCCTCAATGCTAACCAAGTATGGATTCATTTGAATGAATTTGTCATCCTCCCATGTGGCCTCTTCAACTGGTAAATTCTTCCATTAGATGAGATACTCAGTGAGGGTTCTATTCCTTAGCTTCTTCATGCATGTTTGAAGAATGCACTCTGGTTCCAAAATTATTCTTCCTTCTTCATTGAGCTCTGGTATCTTTATCGTTGGTGGCAACTCTAGCTTGTAGGCAACACTACCAATCTTTTGCATAATTTGGTATGGCCCATAATATCTTGGAGACAACTTACTATTCTTTTTTTGTTGCTTCAGTGAGATTTGCTTATAAGGTTGCAATCTCAAGAAGACCCAATCCCCAACTTCAAAATTTCTTTCATTATGATGTTGGTCCGCCTATTGTTTCATTCAATTTTGTGCCATGGCTAAATTATCCTTGAGTCCTGAAAGTACCTATTGTTGATGAAGCAAGTGGTCCTCTACTGCCTGAACTCTTGGTGACACCTTTAATGATGATGTGATGGAAGGAGGATGATATCCATAAAGTGCCAAAAATGGAGACATTTTTGATGAACTATGAAAAGAAGTGTTATACCACCATTTTGCAAGTGGTAGCCAATCTACCCATTGAGACTATTTCTCTGAAGTGAAACAATGTAGATATCCTTCCAAACACTTATTAACAACCTCAGTTTGCCCATCTGATTGAGGGTGGTATGAAGAACTATGATCCAATTGAGTACCCAAACATGAGAATAAATCTTTCCAAAAGTGACTAGTAAAGATAGGATCATGATCACTGACAATAACCTTAGGTGTACCATGTAGCTTTTGGATATTCTCCAAAAAAACTTTTGCCACTGCACTTGCTGTAAAACGATGTGATAATGCAATAAAATGTGCATATTTAGTGATGTGATCAACTACTACCATGATGACATTATGACCTTTAGATTTGGGAAGCCCTGTGATGAAGTCCATGGATAGGTCTTCCCAACGCTGGCTAGGAATAGATAAGGGCTGCAAGAGACCCGGTGTCTTAATTGTCTCCCCCTTATTTCTTTGACAAACCAAACATTCAGCCACAACTTTTTGAACATCACCTTTTAGCCCTTCCTAAAAAAAATCTTGCTTGACCCGATGATATGTCTTCAAAAATCCTGAATGACCACCAACTAGGGACTCATGTAGCTCTGTGAGAATCTTGTGTTTAAGAGTGGAATTCTTGTAGAGATACAAGCGCTCTTTATACCAAAGAGTATCTCCCTTCAAACAAAACTTATTTGAACTATAGGATCACTTTTTAATTGTTGGATGAGATTACTTGTCGCAACATCATTTTTCCACTCTACTTTGGCTTCTTCCACCCAATTTGCTTGTAATATTGAAAGAGCACACAATTAGGCTTCATCTTTCTCATCCTTCCTAGAAAGTGCATCTGCCACAATATTTTCCTTCTCTTTCTTATATACAATCTCAAAGTCATATTCCAACATCTTAGTGACCCATTTTTGTTGCTCTTCAGAGGATAATCTTTGTTCCAAAAAATATTTTAGGCTATCATGATCTACCTTAACCTTGAAGTGTCAACCCATTAGATAAGGCCTCCATTATTTAACTGCATGAAGGATCGCTAGCATTTCCTTCTCATAAATAGGTTTGAGCTGATTCTTACCCTTTAATTGATGACTCTCAAAAGCTATTGGTCAACCTTCTTGCATGAGAACTGATCCTATCCCATTTCCAGAAGCATCACATTCCACAATGAATTCCTTGGTGAAGTCCAAAGTGGCAAGCATTGGAGTTGTACACATAGCCTCCTTTAATTTCTCAAATGCTGCATTAGCGGACTCATTCCAATAAAAAGAATCCTTCTTCAATAGAGTGGTGGGGGGGTGCTGCTATATGACCATAATGCTTCACAAATCTTCTATAGTACCCTGTCAATCCCAAGAAACCCCTCAGTTTCTTAATGGTTTTTGGAATAGGCCATTCCATGATAGCCTTAATTTTGTTAGGGTCCACCTTTACTCCTTCATGTGAAACTATGTGTCCCAAATACTCCACCTCCTTAAGACCAAAAGCATACTTGGATGGCTTAGTGTAGAGTTGATGATCTTCAAGTAATTGTAATGCTTGATCTACATGCTGCAAATGTTCTTCCCAAGTCTTTCTATAAATCAATATATCATCAAAGAACACTAACACAAACTTTCTCAAGAACTTCTTAAAAATGGAATTCATTAAACTTTGGAATGTAGATGGTGCATTGGTAAGACCAAATGGCATCACCAAAAAATTATAATGACCATCATGAGTTTGAAATGTTGTCTTACAAATATCTCCTTAATCTGAATTTGGTGATAACTAGATCTAAGATCTAAATTGGTAAAATACATAGCTCCATTCAATTCATCTAGCAAATCATCAATGACTAGAATAGGAAACTTATCTTTAATGGTGTACATGTTGAGCACTCTATAATCCAGACACATGCACCAAGTTTCATCCTTCTTATGCACCATCACCACAGGCGAGGAGTAAGCACTTTGCCTATGCTTGATAATTCCTGCATCTAGCATCTCCTCAACAATTTTTTCTATCTCACTTTTTTGTATGTGTGGGTATCTATAAGGCATGATGTTCGGTGGTTGGCTCCCTAGAACTAGTTGTATGGCATGATCATGATCCCTCTTAGGAGGAAGTCCTTTAGGAAAATCTCCAAGAACCACTGAGTGATGATCAATTATTGCTTGTAAATCTGCATGAGTAGGAGCATTAGATTGAGAGACTTCTAATGAACATAGTTGGGCCACAAATCCATCCGATCCTTTCTTAAGTAACTTTTGCATTTGATGAGATCTTACCATCTGTGGGAATTTTGCTTTCAACCCCCTTAGCTCTACTACCTTTCCTTCTGATTGAAATCTCATGAATAGTTCTCAGAAGTTCATCTAAATTTTTCCCAATGTAGTAAGCCATTGTACTCCCAAAACAATATTTGCTACACCCATGGATATCACATACATTGGGGTATCATGTTGATAATCTCCCATGGATAATTTAATGCTATGACACTTCCCTGAACAACTAACTGTACCACCATCTACAATCAAAACTTGAAACTCTAGGGCGAGATATATAAAACAATTTAGACGAGTTGCCAACTTTTTATTGATGAAATTATGAGTACTACCTAAGTCAATCAATACTATTACTTTCTATTTCTTTAAGAAACCCACTACCTTGAGAGTTTGTGGCGAACTAAAACCTGAGAGTGCATGACAAGAAATGATTGGTTGAGAATCATGTGATTCCTCACTTGACTCCCTACCCTCCTCTAATATGGGTTCCTCCTCTTCTTCCTCACTTGGACCTTCAATATAGAACAATTTCTTTTCCCTACATTTATGTCCTCGACTGTATTTGCTATTACAATTGAAACACAACCCTTTTTCTCTTTTCTCCTTAATTTGTTGTGGTGTCAACCTAGTAGGTTGAGGAAGAGAAGGTGTTGAATATCCTTTCTCTCTTGTCACATTAGCCCCTTGCTTCTTAGGAATCAAATACTTCTCCTCTACCCTGCGTGCCAAGATAAAAGACTCATTTATTGAGTTAGGACTAAACATGCGTACCTCATGTTGAATGTAATCCTAGAGACCACCCAAGAATAAATCACTCAATTTCTCCTCTGTAATTGTATCCACTTTTAAGGATAGATTTTGGAATTTCTGAATATAATCCTTAACTGATCCTATTTGTTAAACTTTAGCAAGCTGGCTGAAGAAGTTGTCTGTCACCCTATTGCTATATTGTGCTTGGAGTTCCCCTGTAAAAATTGACCATGAGACACTGAGACCTTTTTTCCTTCGATGAGTACAAAGCCAATGATACCAAATGAATTGATCTGGTTCTAGATATAGGGAAGCCATTGTGACCTTTTGTCCATATGGGATTTGATGTACTTCAAAAAAATTCTCCATTTGGTTTATCCATGTTAGAGGATCCTTGCCATCAAACTTGCACATACCCACCTTTGGAAATAAATTCCTAGATCCCATAGGAGCATTAAAATTTGTGTCAGTATTAGCTGACTTGAAGGTTTCACCTTGGTTGCTTGAGAACTCCTTTCTTGGTTCATTCATATAGGTGCTTAACATGCTTTGTATATCCGATATATCTCCTCTTAGGTCACACATATCTACCTTAATTGAGGAAATGTCTTCCTTGACCTTAATTATTTCCTCATTATGATTAGTATCCTCTATTGTTACCCCATCCTTATCAGGAGTCTTCCCTGGCGTGACAACATTCTTTTTGCCCCTTGTTGCAGGCCCTGTCATGATCAGAACTAATAATTTTGAAATAAATCACACAAATGAAACCTAAATTATCTAAAATTTTTACTGTAACTTACTAGGGTCAAAATACCTCTCACCCAGAAAAATTTCCAAGAAATAAGTAGATTTGCAACCTTGAGAGTGAATTTTTTGGAAACACTAATTTTACAATAACTTGCTTATTTATGCTCCAATTTATCTAAATTTTGGACTGTAGTCTCCTCTGGTATGTCTTCAAAAACCCAATAAAAATTAGGCTCTAATTCAGCCGGATATGAGAGTATGTAGATCCCAAATAAATTATGTAGAAATCGTAATTCTACAATAATTTACTCAATTCTATTCCAATTCCTCTGAAATATGGACTGTAACTTCTTTAATATGGTCTTCAAAAACCCTTTAAAAATCTTTAAAAAATTTGCTAAAATCGGGAAGTTATACTCTTCCCAAAATCGCCTCCAATATTGAGAAAAAACCTTGCCTCTACGGTGCCAAGATCATGCTCTGATACCACTTGTAATGAAATAACTTGCACAATGGAACAAGATGATATGAAATATTTTGCAAATACTTGATAATAACTAAGAATAACAGGCCACTTCAAGGGGACAACCTCCAAATATCTCCAATGAGAACACACTTCACAATATGATGATGAAATAAGACTCACATCCTCCTATATATACCTAATTATGCTTAGGATGAATAGACACACCCCTATATAAGACATAGTCTGATCTATCAAACTAAATAATAATATAATAATGATAACATGACTTAATTAGGAGTTAAGATAGCCACAAGCTGACTATTCATAACCCAATATACACCAATATTAAGGGCATAATAGTGTGAAGGGTGTTGATGCTACGGAGGTGATTGATCAACAAAATTCTTTCAAGTGCTTTGTACAGAGGTTGTAGCCTCTTCTTGTAAGTGTTGTAGCACTCTAGGGAGTTGTAGCTTCCTTTGGTTGAAGCCATAAAATTGTGATTTAGGGAGTTGTAGCTTCCTTTGGGTTGTAGCCCATAAAACTTGTTGTAAATCTATTTTTATTTGTGAGGCTAGATTTGGATAGTAGATCCAAGCAACTTGCTCACTGTGGTTTTTTCCTTCTCGGGGTTTCCACGTAAAACTGGTGTTATGGTTGTTTGGTTGTGTGATTGTGTTTTGAATTGCTTCATTATCTATTTATTTGTTTAAGGCAATATAAAGTTTTTGAAGATAAAGTTGAATTGGATTAATTTGTGGTATATACCGATTCACCCCCCTGTTGCAAGGTGTGTGCCCTTGGTCTCCTTATGATGTGCAATGCCATGCTTGGGTTCATGACAAGGATTAATTGCCTCTCGTGGATTCATTGACTCTAGCAGTTGTATTGGGCATTAACAGGTTGATCTTTTGGTGCAACGATGACCATCTTTCCAACAATTGGTATCAGAGCCTAGGTCATGGGTTTGAACCCCTCGCTTGCGCTAGGGGGATTGTTGCAAGGTGTGCACCTTGGTCTCCTTGTGATGTGCAGTGCAACACTTGGGTTTGTGACAATGCTTAATTGCCTCTCGTGGATGCATTAAATCTAGCGGTTGTATCAGGCATTAACAGGTTGATCTTTTGGTGCAACGACAACCATCTTTCCAACACCCCCCTCTCAGTATATCAGAGTGTTCTAACATTATGATTATAACCTAAGTGATATTAATATATAAAGAACCTAATTGAGCTTAAGAATAAGATTGTTACATGGACTATGGACTATCTATTTTAGCATTCTAGACCAAGTTGGTGTCAAGGAAGGATTATGTTTCCTTTTATGTGTGGGTTCATATTGCCTTCCCTACCTTTTTTATGATTGCCAAGACAAAGGACTCTTGTCTAAAAGATGCTTACTTATCTTGATAGTATAATATTCTTAGGTGTTCTTGGCTACTAATATTGTATTGGATTATATTGGATGAACTACCTTTATTATACTTAGGGAATTTACACCATGTTTCCTATATTCTAATGTACTTTGTTGGACCATTGATCTTGATGTAATTCAAGAATTGTATTTAATAGTGTATGTGACTAACATGACAAATGTAAGTTGTATTGGAACTACATATGTAATTGAAGTAAATGTATTTTTTCATATAGAAGTTGTATTGACTACATGTACATATGATACTTACTAATAATAATTTAGTATGAGAAATTTTGGGGTTCCATTTTGGGGGTTGTTATAGTGTTCTTCAACAAGTAGAACAAATAAATCCTATAAAGGTTTTCTATAGCTGTGTGCAATGTTTTTGTGAATGGAGGAGAATAAAGGAGTTGGATTCACTAAAATGCCACATGAGGAGGATAGGGAATTATTATCAGGTTTTTACCTATGGAAGAAGTAGTACAAAGGTATTAGAAATGAAGGAATAATACTAGAGATATAGGAAAATGTTAGATTATAGAGAATAACCAAAAATATGAGCGGAAGAATCTATTAATAATTCAAATCATAGAAAAATCACTCAAAATCACCAAGAGAGATTAGAATATCTTAAAATGAGGATTAAAATACACTTTCATAAAGTTTAATTCAGGATAGTTAATTAAAAACTTAGAAAGGCAAAAATGTTGAATTTTTTTAATGTTTTAAAGTAGTTTCCACATGTGGGCACTACCACAATTGTGCTAGTGACCAATGTCACTACCTTGATCATTCTAGTGTTTAGATGAAAATGGGTTTTTAGAAGACTGGTAATAATTAGGAAACTAACATATAATTAAGTTTGAGTAATCATGGCACCTCAATCAAGGGTTTTAAACTCAAAATAAAGCCAAGTGAGTCCTAAAAATACTATATAAATAGATGCTAAAGTGAGTGCACAACATAGAATGAGAACTATAAAGTAGGAATTTTTAACTTTACAACATCATCAAAAGAACATGAATATAAGGGTGTAAAATTAGGACCATCATAATGTGTTGAGAAAAAAACATCACAAGGATTAACATCATGAATAGGTAAAGAAGGTGTGTCCTCATCACATAAATCATCATCCCTATGTGTACTAGAAGGTAGGGACACATCATCACCATCTATCACACATAGGGAATTGTCTCCATGAATCAACTAAAAAAAAGTAAAGTTTTCTAGGATGGATGGAAAACCACCAACAAGGTCCATGAAGGAGGAGAAGATAGATAGGCATGAAAAAAAATCACTTATGGAACATGTGGTGTCATTGATGTGGAAAAAGGATGCACTATCATTAAGGATCAAATGGTAGGATGCTACACCCCTAATCCTATAGTGTGTATAAGGTTATGAGTAGTCAACTTGTGGCTACCTTAACTCTTATTTAAGTTATATAATCATTAATATAGTATTATATAGGTAGTTAGGTCAGCCTAGGTAGCATCCATGGAATAAGTGTGGTATATATAGGAGGTAGAGGTTAGTTATTATCATATATTGAGTATTGTGTTCTCATTGAAGACTATTCGAGGCATCCTTGTAATGTCCCCTTCCTACCTAGTCCAAACGGTTGACTCAGTTAGCCTATTCAGTGGTTCCCATAGGCTAATGTTTTGATGAATAGGGGACTTTGGTGGTGGTTGCCAGTAGTTGTTCAGTTGAGTTCCAACAATCCTTGTGAACATAATGCCCCTTTCTAGAGTATCATTAGACACTTGTTTTCTAGGACTTACTATTTTTAGTAAGTTAGCTTGGGTCACCAATGGAGCTTGTTGTCAGTATTTCTATTTTTAGAAGCATCAGTGGGAGTGATTCATATTGGTCTCTCGATATTTGAAGTGATCAAAGGGCATTATTTTAAATAATATAAAAAGATCAAAGTTAAATTAAATATTTAACTTACGTTATTTAAATATAATAAAGTTATTTTATTCTAAAGTAACTAAGGGAAATATAAGTATTATTTCTCACTTGATGTTTTAGGAAACATGGGGCGCCCAACCCATGGGAGATATAAGGGGTTATTTTCATTTAATAAAATATTATTTTAAACTCCAACTTGGGCATGGGAATGAAGGAAGAATAAAAGTGACATATGGAGCTCATTTTGAACATTCACGCGCATTGATATTATGAACATTGTTCTTGCCGAAGGAGTTGGTTTTCCTTCCTAGGATTTGTGAGCATGAAAACCCTTGTAGACTACATCTTCCACATTGGTGAGAGACCCAATCTAGGAGATTTATTGGTGATATCGTTTCAAGGATTACATTGAGCTGATTGAAGTTATTTATAGGTTGTCACGGAGAAGTTATCTAGTGCTAATATCATATTTTTCTCCATGGTAATTTAATGGACATATGGGAGGTAATGGTGACTAAAATTTAGTGATTATAGAGTAGTTTTCGGTGGAATTTGATGTAGGGTTTATTACCCATGCTAGCCATACCACCCTATAAGCAACCCATATGATTTATGCAACATTTTGGGTGTTACTTTGGATAATATCCTTCTCATTTTTGGGCATTGAGTATCCATAGAAGGTTGTAGATATTTCAGTGACATTTTGGAGCAGGTTTATGAAGTTTTATGGTGTTTTTGCATGCTGATATCAACTACATTGTAGGGCGTACAACCCTAGACTAGGCGTGATTCTTTCTTGCCCAAAACACTTTAGTTTTGGGTCCTTTTCCACTAGCATTCAAGGGGCCTAGGGTTTGTCTTTGCTGCCTGACGTCTGTTGATAAGAGATATATATATTGGATGTTGCTCAGAGACATTTTATAGCTCTAGAACTCTTGAATTTGTATGTTCAGAATAGCAACTTGTGCATCTAAAAATGGGTATGTTATAAAAGTAATGTTATTGATATTTTAGCATCTAGGTATTACATGTTGAAACTATTTATGCATCTTTCAATATATGGGTGTTGTTGAATATTGCATTGTTTATTGTTATTCCATTACAAATCAATATTGAATGTGAAAATACCAACAAACAAACAAAACTCATCAGCAAAAAACAAAAAAATTGCCATCTGAAAAAACCACAAACAGGGGTGTATATTACATTGGTATCAGAGATCAGCTCTTCTTGCCATCCTGTGCGGTTGTGATAGAGAAACATGCCGAGTTTTTGTTGAGTGATGCAATCTTTTACTCACCACTATAATCTAAGGAGAAACAAGTCAAACCCTAATCTAGAGGTTCCACCACACATAGACCCATTTGTAGGTGTTGACATGGTTGAGATAGAAATGGGTGATAGAGAGTAGGGTGAACTAATGTAGGAGCATCCATGACAAATTGGCAATTAGCATCACTAAAAATATTATTATTTTAACTTGGTTTGTTTTCAATAAGGTTTATGGGCTTAGGAAATAATATTTTAATTTGCAACAAATATAATTTTCCTTGGGATATTAGTAAATGTAATTTTTGTGGAAAAATACCCCGGTAATTTATAAATGCCTCAAATAGTGGAGAACATCTTTCCTAGGCAAAGACATTAAATTCTATTTTTTTGTGGGGGCTAATTTTTATCATAAGTGGGGTTGATTCTGTCATAAGTGGAGCTGCCAAGAATCATGGAATTAATGACACTTATTATTGTAATCATCATAGAGTAAGGAATCTTGTAAGTGTTCTTTATGGCCCAGGTTGGTGGGCTTAACTCCCAAATTTTATTTTAGTAATTCCAAAATTTGTAACTCCAAAAATGGGGGGTTGTAATTATGAGACACAATCTTGATAAAATGAGAATAATTTTCTCATATCTTATCTAAATTAAGAAATTTAAAATGTTCTGGAATGCTGAGAAGGAGAGACATGAAACCCAGAAACCGTTTTAGAAAATTCTAGAAAATGAGTGTATGGTGAGAGGAATAAGTGATGGGTTTGATTGGAGATGGAAAAAAAAGAAAAGAGAGGAGAGACCCAGATGTTGGGAAGGAGTCTAGAGGTGGAGAAAATTATTTTGTGGCAGGTGATTAGATGTGTAATTCTTAGAAGCTCACAAGCTTCCTTATTTTGTAATGCATTTTCAGATTTAAATAAAAGATTGTGTGCAGATTCTCTTCATTATCTTTGTTGTAGTATTTTATTTTTAGCCTTCTTGCATAGGCTTGTTGAAGTGTTGTGTTGCAGTTTTGAATGGATTAGTATCTCATTGTTGTATCAATTGGTGAATTAGTATCTCCTCTACATCATGAACCAAGCATGAGGGATATACTAAATGAGTTGGCTAGAGGACAATGTGAGTTACAACAGAATATGAACCTGATTTGTGCCCTACTAACTAGACATATTGAGGCAAATAATAACAACAATAACAGGAATGGAAATGGTAATGAGGGGAATGGTGACAAGTGAAATCATGATCATGGGGATGGATCAATAAACAACAGGGTAGGAAACCAACACTCAATGGCTGGGATAGCTAACACCAGACCACACATGCCTACTTTTACCCCACGTGATAACCCACCAGATGTTAATGAGCCTACTCAATATGAGCTACAAGACCAGATTATGAGAGATTGGAGAGATTCAGGGGTAGAGTTCTAGGTTGAGATGTCTTTTAGGGACTACATGGATTTGAGACTGAGACATAGACCCAATAGGGGTAGAAGACAATATAACCATGATTTGCAAAAAAAGGTGAGCAATTTGTTAGCAATTTGGCTGAGCTTGATGTTTGATGGTGTTGTCATTTATGGTAACAAGAAAAGGAACAAGGTTGGAACATAGATTTTGGTTCGGCAAAGGAAGACCTAAGGAATTTGGCTAAGTATTGGAAGAGTTTAGAGATAGCGACAGAAAGACAACATTTTGATTGGCATTGGTCCACAGTTGAAGATCTAGTCTTGTGGTTCTGGTAAGATGTCTATAGTCCTTAGATGATCTTAAATACAAAGTTTTAGCTTTTGATCATCTTTGGAAGTATATCTTCAAGTTTTTAAGCCTGACATAACATAATACAATACTAAACAGAGTAGAGTACACATTTGCTTTTGTCTACATTCCTCCGGTGCTGGATATTTTGTTATGCGGTTTTGTGATGTTGTAAACACTTATTTGAAGGTCTAAAATCCAAAGTTCCAGAGTCTGAAGTCTAATGGAAAGATATTTGTGAGTATCTAAGTATCACTACTTGGCTTGACAATGTTAGACTGAGATAGGGCATGTGTTTTGATGGTCCACATTGCTCTACAGTTCTAAAGGTAACCTTGGGGATGTCTAAAGTGTCTAATATGAATTTGAGAAATTGTTGTGGTCTGCAGCAAAAGTTATGATTTGACAGTTAGACTGTACCAGTGACAGTCTATGTTTGAGGCTGACCTGTTAGTTTGATTTGTATGCGACAAGTTCTATTGATTAGAACTTTATCCTAAGTGGTTCTACAGTTGGAGCCGACATATGAGAATGTGTTTCAAATGTAAATTGGGTCCGCAAAGCATTTTGGTGAATGAATTTGGCTAACAAGCTACATGTTGACTAACTACACGCTTCATCTTAGTAGGCTGACCTAATGTGAAGATTATAAGTGTTGTGGATATATATATATGAGATCCAATTCGATGATTGATGTGCAAATATGAAGGTGTGTGTGTGTGACATGTGAAAGATTGTGATTTTGTGAATGTGACAAGTGCAGAAGAAGAGAGATCTTGTTCTCATGTAAGAACAGAGCAGTTCAAGATGAAGAGTTTTGAGATAGTTTTTTGAGCATCATTAGAACTGTAATAATGCATTTGCAGATGCAATTTTAGCAGTTCATTTTGGCAGTGAGCCATACTTCTATCTCTTTCTTTCTTTAGGCAGTGAGCCTGTATGTAGTGAGCATCTCTGGATAGTGAGTCCCTTTTGGGTAGTGAGCCTCTTTTGTAATTTAGTATTGTTACTACATAATATATTGTGAGCTAACACTCACCGTGGTTTTTCCCTTTTGGGTTTTCCACATAAAAATCTTGGTGTTCATGTCTCATGCCTTGTGGTTGTTTATACTATGTTTAATTTGCTTTAATGTTGTTGAATGTACAAATGAATTAATGATTTAATGAGTGTATGGTTTAAGAGAATATTGATTCACGGCCCTCTCAGTATTTTGGGTATTTAACACAAACTGACTATTCCATACTTTGATGGATTGGGGAAGACAACAACGAGGGCATGGGTACAACAATTAGATAGTTTCCTTCAGATCAGTGCTATGTTAGAGGAGGATATTACTTATGTTGCGTTGCATCTTGATGGTAGTGCCCATGAGTGGTGGCACCATGGTATGATCACTCTAGGCCATGATCAGATTACTTCCTATGCCGAGTTCACTGAGAGACTGATGGACAAAGATAAAAAACATTTTTAGTATGATTCTATTCAACCAAAAAGGGAAATAAATCAGTTGAATAATGACCATCTCAATGAGATTTGAAGGAAGAAATTGTGCTTCCATTATAGAGAGCCATGGGACCTATCTCATAAATGCATCAACAAAGCAAAGGCCAAACATATAGAGCACTTTTCAGCTGATGAGACTAATTCAAAAAAATTAGATCAGATTTTGATATAGAGGACAACAAAGAGGAAAATTCATTAAAGGAGGAAAGTGATAGTGAGGGAGTGATGGCACAACTCTATAGTTTCCAAAAAATTGGGTCCTTCAGGGTTAGAGGAGTACTTTGTGGACATCAACTAGTAACTCTCATCGATACAATTGCTGCATATAATTTCATTAATGAGGGTCTTGTAGCCAAAAGAGGACTCAAAACAGAGGAGTTTGAAGGATTTAAGGTGATGGTTGCAGATGGATTCAAGTTCATTTGTACTCAAAATATTGCTGGCCTAAGTATTTGGTTGGGTAAATACTAACTGAAAGGTGATTTCTATGTGGTTGGCATAGGCGACATAGATGTGGTTCTAGGTATGCATTGGATGAGGACCCTCAGGGAGTTCACTATGAATTTGCATAACATGGAAATGAAATTTGATTCTAATGGGAAGAAGATAATGCTCAAATCTTTATCAGATGGTGGTCCTAGAGTTGTATCCTCAAGAGGATGGAGCGGATGATTAGAGTGGGCACTAGAGTGCCTTATCACGCCTACAATTCCAGAGCAGTAAAAGAACAACCATCATCCAAATATTCATAAATTGCTATTAAAACATAGCAAGGTGTTTGGGAGTATACCACCTAGAGTACCTCCTGATAGAGGGATAGAGCATGTGATAAAATTGGAGGATGGTGCAAAACTAGTGATTACTACACCATACAGACACCCTAAGAGGCTCAAGGATGATATAGAGAAAACTATTAAGGAACTACTAGAGATGGGACATATTAGACCTAGCAAGAGTTCATTTTCCTCAATAGTTGTGTTGGTTAAGAAGGATGGGACAATATATGCATGTGTATTGACTACCATGCATTGAATAAAAAGATGATAAAAAATAGATACCCCATTCCTAGGATTGACAAGTTGATAGATGAGCTGCATGGAGCTTGTTATTTTTCTAAGATTGATTTGAGATCAAGTTACCATCAGATCAAGATGAGGGAGGACATAGAGAAGACTTCTTTTAGGTGCCATTATGGTCACTTTGAATTTTTGGTGATGCCGTTTGAATTGACTAGTGCATCAGCCACTTTCCAGAGTTACATGAACCAGATTTTTAGGAAATAGTTGAGAAAATTTGTGTTGATATTCTTCGATGATATCTTGATTTTCATTAGAACCTAGGAGGAGCACATGAGGCATCTCGAGGAGGTTTTGAGCATACTAGAGAGTGAGTCATTGCATGTCGAGGATTCTAAGTGTGTCTTTGGCATGATAGAACTTCTCTACCTTGGTCACATTATCAGTGCAGAGGGGGTAAGAGTTGATCCTGATAAGATAAGGGCTATTATTGAGTGGCCTACACCTACGAATCTCTCTCAACTTAAGGGGTTCTTTGGTTTGTGTGAGTTTTATAGGAGGTTCATTAATGGATTCTCATAGATTGCAACCCCACTTGTAGATTTGACAAAGAAGGGAGATTTTGTGTGGTCTGAGTCAACTTAGAAGTGTTTCGAGCTCTTCAAATAGTTGATGTCCTCATGTCCTGTGTTGGTGATCCCATATTTCTCCAAACCTTTTGAGTTGGAGTGTGATGCTTCAGGAGAGTGTTGTGCCTCGCACACACATCCCATTTTAAAATAGGGACCCCCTCTCTCAAATTTTGGTCTAGGATGTCAAGTGGATTTTCACCTCCTAAGTGGTCAAGTGGTCAAAGTGCATTTTGGCCATGATTGAATGATGATGTTAAAAAATCACATTAGGAATCTGCTAAGTTGGATTTTCATATCAAATAGCCCTTTTATGCTAAATTTCTCTCCAACCGACCTTTGCGCTGATTTGCCTCCCAACTAACTTTGTGTTAAAATCCTTTATCACTAACTTCAACGCTAGTTTTCCTCCCGACAGACTTTTGCGCTAAAATCAGTTGTCTTCGACTTACACTGTATCATTCCATCACTGACTAAGTCAGATGAGGCTAAAGTTCCTGCAAGTCTGAAGGACCTCAAAGTCCCACAAAATGCATAATGTTGAGCCTATGGTCACAATGCTAAAAAGATCTCTCACCGACCAGGTCCGTCGTGTCCAATTTCCCCGCCAAGTTCGAGCAAATGAAAAGCTGTGCAAAACCCTAATCTGTCGACTGTACATCGCACATTAATGGCAACTTGGCCTAGATAATAAAAGGGATAACCTCCTTTGTTTAATTTTTTTTGCATTTTATAAAGATTTCTGAGCCCCTTTGCAATCTTTACTGCATGATTGAGCATTTTCACTGCCATTGCCCGAGTTCGATCCCGCGATCGCTTCCCGCTTGTGCAATCTGGACATATTTTCTGCAAACTAACCAAGTAGGGTTTCCAAATCTCCTCTTTTAAGCTTTCACTGTATGCATTTAGGGTTTGATTTTGAAGTACATTTTCTTTCTAAGCAATGCATTTAGGGTTTCAGCTAGGGTTTTGTGCGTAAACTATTTGTTTTTCCTTTGAAACCTAGTTTGGATTTCCCTTTGAAAATGTAGATGAATTGTTATGTGCTAAAAAGAATAACAAATTAACCAGACTGGCTGAAGTTTTCATAAACTAGAAAGACATTTGGTCTTTGCGCTAAACTTGAGTCCAACTGACTTGTAAACATTGCAAACTCATCTAGTCGGTCGGTGACCATTAAAACCCGCACAGCGCTTTGAAACCCACTTCAATGCTGAAAACATTAACTTCTGACCTACATAGCTGTGTCATGATTAACTAGTTAGATTGGCGGGACCTCAAAACCCTGTAAGCTTTGAAAATCCATTTTAGTGCTAAAAACCTCTTGTGCCAACCATGTGCTAAATGACCCCGTCTTCGACTTGGTCGGACACTTCGAATATCTCCGTAAATTGGTGAAATCCAAAGTCCCACTGAAATTAAGAAAATGTCTCTGCACTAAAAATGATCTCATCGCAGGTCAGACAAAGTTGAATCCCGCGCAAGAGTACTGAAAGAGATCTCAAAGAGACTTGCGCTAAAACCTGACCGACTAACTAAACAACGAATGAAAGGTCGGTGACTTTCAAAAGTCGTGCAAGTCGGTAACATCCAAAATCCACGCAAAATCTAGAAGAGACTGAACACTAATAAAACAATGAGTTGAACAAGCCCATTTTTCCCGCTAAGGTCGGTAGACCTCAATTCTAGCACTTTTCTACCTACAAGTCAGTTGATCCTAAAACTAGCGCAAACACTGCAAAATGATTGTGTTTTAAGAATTTTCAAAGGGAAAATGCCAGGAATGATGAAATTAATGTTGTGATACCTAGATAATGATGATTATCCATGCTTTCAATAAGATGTTTTACAAAATTAAATGTTTTTGCATGCAATAATGATGCATTGATATGAAGTAGGTGCAATGGTAATTGTTATGGGTAAAATGGGGTGATAAAATGAATTATAAAACACCCAATAACATCAATGAAATGTGGAAATAACAAAAGCTTTAAAATAAGAATGATACTTACAACCTTTGTTACTTGGCAGCTTCCATTGTATGGATAAGGAATGATGTGAGAGTGGGGTTGCCAATGGCGCGCTATGGATTCTACAGCATAAGTTTACTTGAAAGCTTCGAGGTATGAAATGGAAGAATAGAAGGGTATTTATAGGATTGTATGAGAGAAGTTCAATGGTATAGAAGAAATAAGAAGATCAATGGTAGAGGATATTTGAGAGAACATGCACGGATAGAAGGACATGTGTCATTCAAAAGGATACTTTGTTGAGTTAACTACTTTCTTGATGAGGATGAGCTTTTATTTCTTAAATTAGAATATATTTTTCTAATTTAAGAGTTTTGTTGATAAAAATAAAGTTTCTTTAAATCAGTTAACTCAGCTTTTGTTTTTACATGACAAGAGGAATTTATTTTTAGAAGATTTGGAAGATAAGAAAGCAAATTAAATAAATAAATTTATTTAATTGTTTGTGCAAGATTTAGAAGAATAAATAAAATATTTAATTATATTTTATTTTTGGAGATTAAGATTTAATTTAAATAAATTTGCGTTTTATTTAAATTTGGAAGAATGAATGATTTAATTAAATAATTAAAATTATTTAATTGTTTAGAAGAATAAATTTAATATTGATGGAATTAATTAAATAAATGTAATTTATTTAATTAATGGGAGAAAATGAATCAAATAAATAAATTGATTTATTTATTTATTGATAGAGGAATATTAAGATGAAATAAATATTTAAAATATTTATTTAGGTAGAGTCATGTCATTTTTAGGTGTATACAACAATAATTGCTAGATTTGTGATTCTTTTAAAAGGGCATATCTGTAGTATTAGCAGATTCATTACAGTTCATCTCAAACTTAGGAATGTCTGAAAGAATTCTCAAGGTTTCAAACTTATAAGGTCCGGTCCTGTAGATTAAATGATTGCCTGAGCTCAAGCCATGAAGTACAAATTCAAGGGAATGCCTCCAGAGACCAAGATTCACTCTGGATGGAGTGATGTAGGAGACACATATCTGGGGCACATAGACTTAGATGACTTTAGATTGAGAATCTTTGGTCCAAACCCAACTCCTAGGGCCAAAACACTCAGAGACAGTGGTATATCACAAGCTACTACCTTCCGTACCTCAGTACAATGTGTAGAATTGATGGTAACCTGCGCAGATAGGTATGATGTGATGACAAGGATAATTCAAACTACTAATGGGGATATCCTGGCTGATTTAAGTCCACCCTCCCTAGCTGAGACTTTTGATATTCCATGGCACAAAGTCATGACCATGCTAGACAAACAAGGATCAGAGGGGACTTACAACAAAGAAGTGGAGGGATGCAGGAAACATATGAATGACCATTGGGCCAAAACAAAAGGTCTGCCCTCAATAAATTTCCCTAAGTGCTATATAGGAGTGATTTCCATGATGAAATTGGAGATTTGATAACATTTCTGAGCAGAATATATGGATTACCCACAGCCTCCACTTTTGAGGGGTGGATGTTTGTTATCATAATCAAGATATTGAAAGGGACTAAGTTCCACTGGTCCCAAATCCTTAGTGACAACTTTCATGAGGCCTTCAACAACTTCAAAGAGAAGAGGTACTTCAGATGGACATCTTATGTTGTCTATGCATTAGCAAGAAGAAATCACTATGTTGGGTTATCCAAGATTGGAGAAGTTGGAAATGATGAGCAAACCCAAATAAAAGTATATGAGTGTTACCTATAACTGACCTCATCTCAATCTTTGATACACTTCAAAAGGGTAAATGATGCTTTCACAATGTATATAGCCAGGTTGCTGCAAGATAATACAACCTTGAGGATTTCCACTGAAGCAATAAATGAAATAACTAAATATGGTAGGTGGTATATTCAGTTTGAGAAATTCACGTATCTAAGAGTATAAGGCTTCACTGGGATGGCTTATAGACTTCCCAGATATCCTGATGACAAGATAGTGCTTCTAGAATTGTCTAGACAGTTGATATCCTGTGTTGAGTGTTAAGGGAAAATTGGATCTAAATGAATAATCAATATATAAATATCAATGATACCCAAAACTCAATGAAATAATGAACAAAAGAGATTTAATCAAACAATGAACAACACAAAGCAAACCTCCTTTAATTCTTAGCTTCCATTGATTACCTATCACAAATGATCTTGTCTATGAATATGGCCCTCAGAAGGTGCACTTCCTTGCTATGATTCCAAGATGTCAAATGGGAATGGCTATGATAGTTTCGCCATGAAGATGAGCTTCACAACAATGATAGTAGTATAGTAACAAGTGTGATCACAAGTAATGAAGGAATTGGTGCCAAAGGCGCACTGTAATTCCTACAGAGTAACAATACTTAAAGCTTTGATAAATGAAATGGAAGAATAGGGTTCAATTTATAGACTTGGGAGAGAGAAGATCAATGGTATAGAAAGAATGAGAAGATCAATGGTATGGAACGGTTGAGTAATGTGCAGAAATAAGAAGAAGACAAGTGTCACACAAAAGCTATTTTATTTGAGTTAACTACTTTCTTTTCTAAAGATAAGACATGCTTTTCATAAATTAGAAAGCATTTTTCTAATTTAAGAGATATTGATAAGAACAAGGTTGATTGAATAGATAACTCAACTTGAGATTTGCTTTTGCATGATTTGAGAGAAATTAAATAATAAATTATTTAATTTTGTGTGCATGAAGAAAAAGACTTATTTTTAGAGGATTTTGGAAGATATTTGAAGAATTAGAAGATAAGAAAGTAAATTAAATAAATAAATTTATTTAATTGTTGTGCATGATTTGGAAGAATAAATAAAATATTTGATTATATTTTATGTTTGGAGATTGGGAGGATTTAAATAAATTTAATTGATTTATTTAAATTTGGAAGAATGATTTGATTTAATTAAATAATTAAGAATTATTTAATTGTTTGGAAGAATTTAATTAAATAAAAGATTTTATTTAATTTTGACTTTAGAAGAGGTAATTAAATATTTTGATATTTAATTAATTTAGAGGAATATGAATTGAATAAATAAATTTGGTTATTTATTTATTGATAGAGGAATTAGAAGGGAATAAATATTAAGAATATTTATTTAGACTGAGTCGTGTCATTTTTAGGCGTATACATTTTACCCCTCTTTGATGCAATGCAGTTTATGACGTTATTTCAAAGAAATTAATTGTTGAATAATGATACATGCCCCAGTTTGCCCCTAGTACAGGTTATGATGATAGGATGCCCCCTCGGGAGATTGGACGAGAAAAAGGCAGAAGGTGAGAGATGGACAATCTCACAAAGAAGGGAGAATTAGGTTAGGTGTGAAGAAATTTGTTGAAGAAAGAGTTGAATGATACACGATGCAAGATAAAATGATAACACACACAAGCAAGCAAGCAAGTATGCACAAATGATACAGGAACAAACAAGGTATTGCCCTTGTCAAGCGATAAACCAATGATATACTGATAACGATATACGACAGTGTTGTCATGGCGGGGAACGATACATCCCTAGACCAACATGGCAGACATGTTGTCATGGCAAGGAAAGATAGATCCCCAGAGAAAACACGAAGGATAATGTTTGGTTTTAGGAAATGAAGCATGTCATGTAAGACGTGTGTATTGGTCTAATTTTGACAACGTGACATCATGTATAAGACAATTGATTGATTACAACTGATTGAGTTGGTTTACGACCAGACAAGGATCAAGACCACTGATTGTGATTGGATCATTTGACAAGATTGACTTGACTTAATTGGTATGGATTAAGGATGGAATTGCATTTGGATCATTGCTTAGATTGACAGCTAGAACTATTGAGGAGAGATACAACAATGGATACAAAGTTGATCGATAGAAGAATGACTCGACTGAAGGAATCACAAGCTTTTATTTTGAAACATTGTTACTTTACATTGTTGGATCTTTATTTGCATGGGATACGGTATGGATGCTTTATGGATGCTGATGGATGTGAATGATTTCTTGACATCTTGATGGTGCAAGTATTTTGAAGTGCTTATTTCATCATTGGGTGATTTTTTTTGGGTACTTTTTCTGAATGTTATAAGTTAATACAAGCATCTAGGTATAATTGAACCAAGATGACATGAGCATTGCTTACATGGATTTTGATTTAGCTAGTTAATACAAGCATCGAGGTATAATTGAACTGAGATGACCTGAGTATTTCTTGCGAATCAACAGTCAAGGATTGTCCCCGTTCATGTTTAGACCTTTGATGTCCTCGATGATCTTTTGCTGATCATGTCTTTAGACAAGGCATCACATTACTAAAGTTTAATCCACAAACAACAAAGAAAGAAAAAGAATCATGCCCCCATCATAGCATCTCTAGCTTTT
Source organism: Cunninghamia lanceolata (assembly GCA_027924645.1). Classification (NCBI taxonomy): domain Eukaryota; kingdom Viridiplantae; phylum Streptophyta; class Pinopsida; order Cupressales; family Cupressaceae; genus Cunninghamia; species Cunninghamia lanceolata. Next base: position 3,107,842 of record BSBN01000030.1, read on the forward strand.
GGCATCCTCGAGTAGCATAGAAAGGCATGATAACAAAAATCAAGACTCTTGTATTTTAACCATGATTCCAATCCACAAAACATTTTTTCATTTAGATGTGTTTGTTTCTTGCCATAATTTGGATAAAATCATTTAGAATGCCTCAGGCATTTGCTTTGCTCTAGATAGGTTAATGTCTTGTGTCAGGATTTCTTGCTTTGGAAGCAGGCTTTGCTTGTGCTTGCTTGTCTAGTGAGAAGATTCCACAATCCTTATTGGTGAGACGGACCCTAAGGGACTGACCTAGTGCCTTGGGGGCCCATTGCTAAATGGCCTTGCCTACGTGACGACGCAGAGGCAACATAGTTTAGGGTAAACCCTAATGGACCATGGATGGACTAGAAGATAGATGACAAGAAATGGGATGGATGGAAAGGTGGAGCCTCGGGGGCACATTTGAGAAATGGCCTTGCCTACATGATGACACAGAGGCAACCTGGTTCATGGACAGGACCATGTGGATATTAATGACAGATGCTAAGCTAGGCTGACACTATGGATAGGACATGGGATAAAACCTTAGTTGATAAGGTGATAAAAGAGATAGAGTATCAAGCCACGATAGGACAAGACGACACTATGGATAGCCTTAATGCTAGATACTGATGACAAGGAAACACCACAGATAGTAAGATGGATGAGTGATGGTAGATATGGATGGTTAGGTAGAAAGAACCGGGGATGTGATTTCCAAGGACTATGTCGCATAGGAATAACTCAGGATTTGACATGACAAAGCTTACAATGAAGGAGGATGAGAGGATAATGAAGGATTTGCATGGTTTTGGAGGGATAAGGTATGTCAAGAGACACCTAAAACATTTGTCAGCATTGTGCCCCCAATTTTTATCAAGACCAAAGAAAGTAGAGGAATGGAAAATTAGGATAGATAGACTAGACATTATAGGTATGTAATGGATAGAAGGATAGGATAGGGAATGCTACAGAAGGGAACTGATAGGAGAAGAGTGATAGGCTGATGAGATAAGGTGCCCCCAAGTGTAGGTGACATAGAAGATCAACTTACACACAATGCCTGTTTGCCAGGTTTTCATCATGGTACTTATCCAAGGTGCCTGTTTGCCAGATTTTCACCATTGGACAAAGAGATTTTTTTTGACTTTTTTGATTTTTTCTATTTCTTTTTTTTTGGAATAGAAGGTGAATACGTAAGGGAGAGACTCAAGTATCTAGTTCCCTGAAAGGTGATAGTCCCGCTAGATGAATGTTGTCACACAAACTATGTCAATTGTTCTCACAGATGTTGGTAGGAGATTGCATGAAAGTGAGATGGAGAAGCTAGATATTGGATTATGAAGGGTGTGATAGTGGATGATGATGCAGAATATGGAGGACTTTATGCAAGGATGGATGAAAAGGCTATGAAAAAGCATGGACCATAGGAATAGGATGAGGAAGATATGTAGGATAATAGTGGAAGGAAGGGGAGATGGAGGTATATGGAAATGTTGTGGGATGGAAGGGAATCATGACCAACAGTTGCACATACCATGATAAACATTGAATCTGGTGATGGGAAAGTAGTATAGGAAGCAACAGAGACTTTTGCTTGTGGATGAATGACTTAAGCATGTAGGGATCCACATAGACTGAGTATTTTTCTAATTTTTGGTTGTCATGTGGGATGGGAGGATTTTGAGACTTTTCGATAGAATGGGAGAAAGTGGATGGTTGAGATTCTTGATAGGTGGATGCCTCATGTAACTTGAGGGCTTTTTGCTTAGGTATTGAAGCCATTTTGCTTTTAGATAGTACATGTGAAGGTATGGGCTGGGGTGTATCCAGATTTGGTGCAGCTTCAGAGGTGATCATTTGTTTGATGCGGACCCACACCTTTTTTAGTTTGGCATATAGGTGTGTGGGTGTATACAACTCTTGAGAAGGATGTTTCTTTGATTCTTGGCTTTTGTATCCTAGGTCATGAGGACTTTTAGGATTTTTGACTTTATAGGTAGAGGCATCTAGATTTTTGTTGTGAAATTCCCTTGGGATAGTTGAAGTGAGGTTTGTGTAAGCCCTTTGTTTAGACAACACGTGCATTGGTTGGTCATGATTGGGATTGTTAGAAGATTCATAGATGGGTGAATAAGGTGTTCGAAGAAGTGGTGGTAAAATGCATGGAGGGATGTTAGGATTTGGAAGTAGTGGAGGTAGATTAGATGGTGGAAGGTGTATGGTCACATGCTTTTGACGATTATAGGATGATGGAGGTGGAATGGCAACATATGTTTTGGGGATATGATAGGGTTTGTGATAAAAAGTGGGGGATTTAGGAGGAGTGGAGGAAGTACCAACATCTCGAGATTTCTCACCTTGGGGTGTGTATCCAAGGCCATATGAAGGAGGAGGAAAATTGACACGGATGGGCTCCAAAATACCTTGTTCGTGAAGGCCTAAGCCTTTACCTTGATAGTTCATATGTTGGAGTATGCGGTGGACAGTGGGATTATGTGTAGGTGGAACAATAGACATAAGTTCCTTATTGGATGAAGAAGGTGGGATAGAGGATAATGGTGGCTAGTGTTCTAAGGAGGAACACTCATGAATAAAGGCGGTAAGACCAAGGATACACGGTGGGGGATTTGTAGCATGGTAGATAATGGATGGCAAGGGAGTATTTTTGGTTTGATCTTCTATGCTTGCTTGGGAGGCAAGTGTCTCATCAAAGGAAGAGCAAGTTGTTGAATCTTGGATAGGACTAGATGGGGTTATAAGCTCAGGACCATGGAATGCATAAAGTGGGCTAAGTGGATCATCATGGTCTGCTTGATCATAGATAGGCTTTTGATCATAGATGGGATCTTGATCATAGTGTAGAGTAAAATACTCTACATTTTGAATTTTGAGTTTAAGCTATGCGGTTCCAGTTTTGTTTCTGAGTACTTCAGTTTTGATTCAAGGGTTTTTGACACACAGCGCGGGCACAAAGCGCGGGCGCGAGGGTTTTCCATTTTTGAAAATTTTCCCAAAGTTCCAGAGTTCAGCGGAAGTCGCCAAGTGTTAGTGCCCGTGACACATTATACAGTTGCTTAAGGTGCCTCGGATGCAGCCACGCATCCCTTTTGAGTCCCTGCGGAAACCACCAAGTGTCGGCATTCGAGGATCCATTTTTATAAGTTTCAAAGCCTTGTTACAAAGAAGTCTGGCGGGCCCCTTTTTAAGTTTCTCCCAGTGCAGCGGAAACCACCACGTGTCAGCAGCCGTGATAGTTTATAAAGTTTCCTAAAGTAGCTGCGGAGAGTGCCACGTATCTTTTTGCAGTAAGGCGGAAGCCGCCAGGTGTCGGCACCCGTTCAAGTTTCGTCAAAGTTTCAAACGTTCTTGTTGAAGGTTTCTTGTAATGTAGCAGGCCCCTTTTTAGAGTTTTGGTGAGCGCGGAAGGCGCCAAGTGGCAGAAGCGGAGGGTGTTTCTAAAGTTTTCTAAAGTAACATGGGAGTTGCCATGTGTCCCATAAGGTTTCTACGGAAAGCTCCAAGTGTCGTCTTCCGCAGGTTCCTTTTGTTTTCAACGCTAAGTAAAGGAAGTATGGTGGACCCCACTAATATTCCTATAACTTCAGCGGAGTGTGCCATCTGTCACCATCCGCGTGATCTTTATAAGTCCGTAATGTTTCTATAAAGTTTCTTGGAGTTGCGCGGAGGGCACCAAGTGGCAACGTCTGTGGAGGTTCTGTAAAGTTTCTAAAGTTTCTCAAAGAGCAGCGGAAGCCGCCACGTCCACAGTTTCTCATGTAAGTGGAAGGCGCCACCTGTTCCTTTTTCTTTTTGAGGCTGCTCAAGCGCAGACTGTATGGTGGGTCCCATTTTTCATATTTCTTGGGTTTCAAAGCTCGGCGGACCGTGATAGGTGGCGGAGCCTGAGCACCCTTAGTATAAGCCACAGTAAAGACTCAAAATAAAGCGAAAAATGCCATGTGTTTTTGGAAGGGCCGCGGATGCTGCCAAGTGTCAGATTCTGGTATTTCCTGAGGAAGAAGCAGTTTCTTAAGTAAGTCATGCAGAAGATGCCAAGTGTTTGTTTCTTATTGATCTGAAAAGATGAAGGAGTTTCAAGAAAGAGGCGCGTATGAATGCTGGCTATTTCAAGGGTTTATAGTCGCAAAGACTATCAGAGAGCTGCCACGCGTCCCTCTCCGATTCAAGTATGTGGGGTTACATGTATCTATTGCAGCCAATGAATTTGCAGAGTGGCTAACCGTTTCTGATTCGAAGGAGATCCTCTGTCAGATACATTCAGTTAACTGCCAGTTCGGTTAGGCCGTTGAGATTTGATCATGCGGGCAATCTTTGGGCTAGTTGCATGCTATAAGTACGGGTTCAGATCACTGTGCAAAAGGGATCAGAGATATAGAGATTTTTTGCATCACAGATTGTTGGAGAAGTTTGAGGATCTTTTGTAGTGGCCAGTAATATCATTTGCCTTTGTTCTGTTTTCTTGATTCAGAAAGTTTGTATAACTGTGCATGATTCTGTGCCTTTTATGTAACTTGAACATTAATAAAAATAGAGTTCTGTGCCTTGCTGATATTTTCTGTGTTATGACAAAGCATTCTAGTTTGTGAGCCTTTGATTCTATTTGTCTTTAATCTGTTACATTGATCATGCATTTTTGCTCTTTAATGTGACTGAATCTTTAAATAGTTTCACTGTACTTAAGTGTTGAGATACAAAATCACATTCAGGCACATCACCATAATTTTAGTTTCTTGTTTTAGTTACATTGGCGATTCTGTTTCATTCTCCCCTTTTTCCCAAACACTTTTGAGATAAAGAAGAGCCAGCTTCTTTAAAATCTGGAGGTCACTCTGAAAAGCATTCCCACGTTTTAGAGTTTCCCATGTTGGTGTTGGAAACAGCGCAATTCTGAACATCAATAGTTTTTGGCATGCCCGGTGGGACCATTTCTTGAAGTTTCTTTCAAGACTGCATGAGCCGGAGAGTCACGAGGAGTCAGAGCTGTGGACCTGTGACAAGAGCTCAATCAGCTGTGAACCCAGGTATTCTTTTATCACCATTGATAAATAATTCAAGAAGAAGGGTCAATCAGTTTACAGCAACCTCAAGTGCAAACATGGGAGCACCTGTAGCCCTAAGGAACTATGCAAATTGGAATACTGGTAGTGCCCTGATTCTCCCAGTACCTTCAGCCACTTGGGATCCTATTCCAGCAAATGCCCTGAAAGCTCTGCCCAAATTCAGTGGGGAGGATTTCAAAACACCTGAAGAGCATCTACAAGATGTGTCTGATGTCTGTGCAATACATGTGATCACATAGCAAAATGTGGCTATAGGACTCTTAGCAGCTTCTTTTAAGGGAAAGGCTCTGGACTGGTACAGATCTTTGACCCCAAATTCAATTTCTACATGGGATCAACTTGGAGATGCCTTCTTTGCAAGATTCAAAGAAAAGGGTGATAAATCTTCTCTGTTACAACAGCTGATCACCATCAAGAGGGCACCACAAGAGGCAATGACTGATTTCAATTCCAGATTTCAGAAGACTTGGGAAAGGATTCCTGCTACAACAAGACCATTACCAGGTATGGCCATAGTGTTTTATCTTAAAGCCCTAAATTCAGATATAGCAGTAATGATTCAATCACTTGGAGGTCAGACCCTGCCAGAAGCCTATGACTATGCAGTCAGAGCTGAAAATAATTTGATAGATGCTGGAAAATTGCCCCCAAGGCCTCCTATGCCTATGTTTCCAGAGATTACCCTACCATTGCCTCAGGAAAATCCTAATCCCATAACCCCACCTGTGTCCATGTACACGTTTCCCCAACAACTTGCTAAAGCTGCTACCCCTACCCAGTCTTCAGAGATGGATGATGTCAAGAACATCCTGAGAACATTTTCAAATGAAATAATTAACCTAAAGAGATAGCAGAATCCTTATCCCAGACCCCAATATCAAGGCTATCAAGGGAATAGACCTCCTCCACAGCCAAACCAATATCAGGGCCCCCAAAGACAAAATAACCCTCAGCCATCAAACCAACTGGTTGCAGTCCCCACACCCTTGTAGACTGTTCCTCCCAATCCAAATAGAGAGATTGTCCCAGGGCAGAATAATTATGCAGATGGCACCAATGCCTAGTGTTTTCCCTGTAATAATGCACATATGCCCAGAGATTGTCCTAGGGGTAATCTACAACAAAAAATAGCAGAGCAAAGAAGAGTGGATGGACAATTTGCAAATACTTCTGACACTCAGCCCTATCAATCCCCTGGCATGCAAAATTTAGTTCTAGTGGCTCAAATGCAAGGAATGTCCTTACAACAAGAAGAAGAAATAGCCCCTGAGCATGCTCTTTTCTCATGGATTGAAGATGAGGAGTCAGTGTTCTTGAATGAAGCTTCAACTTCTAAGAAGCCATTGGTACAATCAGATTACTATACTAGAGCCAAGAGGAGGATGATGGAACAGCCCGGAGTCACAAATAATGAAATTATGGGAGTTCCACCATTTCAAGATCATCAAAATACATTTACTAGGCAAGAAATACCTCATCTAGTGCAGAATCAAGTAGTTTCTGGACAAGTTCAAGAAAAAGCAAGATACCCTTATTATCCCAGAGCACAAGCAATAGGACCTGTGAATGTGGTGGATCAGTTGAAGAGGACTCCAGCACGTGTGTCAATATGGGACATGTTAGCTATTCCTGAGCAAAAAACACTGTTGTAAGAAGCTTTACAGGGCCAAGCTGTGCCTAAATAGACTGTTGCCAAAGGAGGACCTACTGATAAAGAAAAGCTCAAGGACCCTATTTCTCTACAGACAACAGCACTTCTACAATGCACCAGAGGTAAGCAAATCCAAACCAGATCCCTTTTATTTGACTTTGATAGTTGGGAAGAAGCTATTACACAATGCAATGATAGACTCTGGGGCTAGTACCACAGTGATGCCAAAGCAAATAGCAGATGCTTTGAAGATAAAATATGAACCACTTGCAAAAGGAGTTATGCAGTTAGATGGGAAGTGTGTACAAACAATAGGGAAAATTAAACAACTTCCACTATAGTTGTATACTTGTCCCAATATAATTGTTAATCAAGATGTTGTAGTCATAGATATTCCTCCTGTTTTTAGCCTATGCCTATCCAGAGATTTCACAGCTAAGATAGGAGGTTATATGTCACTTGACTGGTCTCATCTCATCATAAGGACCAAATATGGGACTAAGATGAAGGTACTGTCAGAACCATTGTCAAAAGATCATATCACTAATGAACCAACCCCAAAGTTAGAAGCAGCCCACACCATGTTAAATAAAGAGGAAAGGGTTTTTGTTGAAGAAATAGGGGATTGGACTGAATATGATCAGCAAGTGGAGGATAATCAGTTGTTAACCATGATGCAAAGTGATCCTTTTGGGAACTATGACTCAACGGGTTTGGGCACTTATGTTATATTTGAGGAAGACCAGGAGATCCCTAATGTCCTCAGGAAAGAGTCCTCTTAGACCCAAGAATCTATAAATGACTCAGGAATCTGGACCTTAAATTTTGATGGGGCCAGAAGCAAAAATGGAGCTGGAGCAGGGATTTGCCTTACTGCCCCTGATGGTGAAAAGATTTTAAGAGCCATTCGCTTTCATTTTGCCTATACCAATAATGATGTTGAGTATGAATCTTTAGTGCATGGACTTATATTGGCAAAAAAGAAAGGAGTTAAGAAACTGATAGTCAGAGGAGATTCAGAACTAGTGGTGAAAAAAATAAGAGAGAAGGCAATAGCAAAAAATGTAAGGATGAGATCTTATAGGCATAGAATTTGGGATTTGATAGAAAATTTTAAAGCCTTCAATATAGAAGTGGTCCCTAGAGCCCAAAATTCTGAGGCAGATAGGATGACACAGATTGGTTCACAATTTGATCCATTAACTGATCTAATGGTCAATAATGAGTCAGTCAAAGTTATTGTGAGACCAACCATCCCAGACAATGATGAAAGTTGGCAGGTTTTTGAGAATGATTTTCAAGTACTCTCATTTTTGCAACAGTCAGGAGAATTTGCTGATCAGTTACAACCAAAAATTGAAGAAGCATATGGTGATCAGATCATCCAACTGAAATCAAACAAGCTCCCTAAGGGATTGATTACACTGGAAAACTTGTTTGATCCTGAAGATGCTAGCCTAGAAAAGAAGAGATTCCAAGCAAACAAAGAGGACTACTCTGAGATTCAGGTTAGTGAGGGAAGAAGGCTGAAGGTTGGAAATTCTGCCACTCAACAGGAAAGAAAAAGGTTAATTGATTTATGTGAGAAATATGATAGGGTCATAGCCTGGACCTATGAAGATCTCCATGGTTATGATAGAAGTATCATTCAACACACTATAGAGCTGACTGAAGGATCTAAACCAGTTAGACAGAAGCAGAGGCCAGTGAACCCTAGGATTGAACCTTTGATGGTAGATGAGTTACAAAAACTATTAGAATCTAAGATCATTTTCCCAATCAAACACTCAACTTGGGTGTCCAATCTAGTACCAGTCAGGAAAAAGAATGGAGACATAAGGCTCTGTGTAGATTTTAGGGATCTAAATAGGGCTTCCTTGAAGGATCATTACCCCTTACCCTCTATGGAACAAATTTTACAGACCGTGGCTGGATCAAAGAGATTTTCTCTGCTAGATGGTTTCTCTGGGTACAACCAGATTTGGTTGGCTGATGAAGATCAGCATAAGACTGCTTTCACCACAAAATGGGGAACATTCGCCTATGCAAAGATGCCTTTTGGTCTTTCAAATGCTGGAGCCACATTTCAGAGAGCAATGGATTTAGCATTTGGAGAGATTATCAATAAAATCATTCTAATCTACCTAGATGACCTCACTGTTTTCTCTAAAAATGCTGCAGATCATTTTGACCATTTAGAAGTAGTTTTTAAGAAATGCCAAGAGTTTGGAATATCTCTAAATCCTAAGAAATGCATTTTTGTAGTACCTCAAGGTAAATTATTAGGGCATATATTTTCTAAAGAAGGAGTCTCTATAGATCCAGAAAGAGTCACTGCTATAATGAACCTGTCTCTGCCTGTCAATAAGAAAGCAGTGCAGTCCTTCTTGGGAAAGATTAACTTTGTCAGTAGATTCATATCAGACTTTGCAAGCCTAATAAGACCAATTACACTGCTACTGAAGAAAGACCTCGTTTTCAAATGGACTGCAAAAGGGAGACAAGCTTTTGAAGAGGTCAAGAAAGCAATTTCAACAGCCCCAGTATTGAGGAACCCTGACTTCTCTAAGTCTTTTATAATGTATGTTTATGGAGGAGAATTCAGTGTTGCTGCTGTCCTAACACAGAAAGATGACCAATAAGAGGGAGAGCATCCTATAGCCTTTTTCTCAAGGACTCTTAGAGAGTATGAAGCCAGGTATAACTTTGTAGAGAAACAGGCATATGCTATGGTAAAAGCCCTCAAGAAATTCAGACACATGGTCATAGGTAATAAGATTTTGATACTAGTGGCTCATCCAAGTGTCAGAGAATATATTATGGAAGGAGAAATCACTGAGAAAAGAGCAAACTAGATTACAAAGATTCTTGAATATGATGTGGAGGTCAGACCAACTAAACTTGTCAGAGGCAAGGGTTTGTGCTAGTTAATGGTTCAAGATATGGAAAAAATGATAACTGAAGAAACATAGGAAGAAAATGTATTAAGGATACAAGAAGTTGATCAGAATTCTTGGGTCACAGATAGGATCCAATTTATGAAACATGGAATATTCCCAAAGGAGCTCTCTTAGGATAAGAAGAGGTACTATAGGCAACAGGGAATTCATTTTATTTTAATTGACCAAGTTCTTTTCAGAAGAAACACTGATGGCATACTTTTAAGATGCATAGAAAAAGATGAAGCCCAGAGAATACTACATGAGATGCACCATGGAGTGTCAGGTGGACATTTTTCTGCAGGAACCACAGCTATAAAGATAAGTCAGGCAGGTTACTTCTGGCCCACTTTATTTGCAGACTGTTATCAATTGGTTAAAGAATGCCAATCTTGCTAGTACTATGTAGGAAAGAGAAGGAATGCAGCAATGCCCCTTAGTCCTATAATTGTTGATGAACCATTTGCCCAATGGGGTCTAGACTTCATTGGAATGATCAATCTAGTGTCAAGTATGGGGCACAAATGGATCCTAACTGCCACAGATTATTTTACCAGATGGAGTGAGGCAGTCCCACTGAAAGAAGCAACAGAGAAAGTGATTCTAGATTTTCTGGAAGGTATCACTACTCGCTTTGGGCCTCCTCGCACTATAATTTCAGATAATGCTAAGGTATTTTTGGGGGCAAAGATATCTAATTTTGCACTAAAGTATGGAATCTACTTGAAGACCTCTTCCAATTATTATCCTCAGGGTAATGGTTTAGCGGAATCAACTAATAAGAATCTGATCAGACTTATTAAAAGAATTGGAGTTGATCATCACAAAGAATGGCATAAAGTGCTTAATATAGCACTGTGGGCAGACAGAATTACACCAAAGCAAGTGACAAAAATGTCCCCTTATGAATTAGTCTATGGTAAACCTGCTGTGATGCCCCTGAGCTTGGAGATTCCTGCTCTCCAGTTATTGAAACAAATTGAGATTGAGGAAAATGGCCCCATGCAGGTCAGGCTTGCTGAGCTCCTGGAGGTTCAAGAAAAAAGGGATTCAGCACATGAATCATTATTGAAACATCAGAAAATAATAAAAGACTATTTTGATAAGAAAACTTCAAACCCTCATTTTGAAATTAGATCAGTTGTTCTGAAATGGAATGAGAGAGCTGCCAAGCCGGGTCGACACAGTAAGTTTGAATCATTATGGATTAGCCCCTTTAAGATTCATTCTTGTAAACAACAGAATTCTTTCAAGCTTGAAACAATGGAGGGTGAGCCTGAGGAGATTCCTGTCAACGGGATCTACTTGAAGCATTTCAATTAGGCACCGCCTTTCCTGTGTATTATAGTTAGATAGTTTCTTTTGTCGTTGCTTTGTTTTCCCGCTTTGTTTTTTCCCGCTTTTTGTTTAAATAAGTTTTTTTTTTAAACACGTGGCCACAGCTTAAAACTCTTAAAAGTCTCGAAACTTTCGCATTCATTGAAACACTCAAATCCCCAAAATTCCTAAAAAGGTACCTAGCGCAGCCGCTTTTTATGATGTGTCTGACACTCTGTCCCACTCAGATCGCTTGAGATTTTATAACGGTTTCTATTTTAAATGCCATTTATGACACTTGATGCGTCATTAAAATACCCCAACAGCACGAGTTAAGGCTTAAACTGAGTTTCATTTGCTACTACTTCTGCTAAGTGTCTTCCCTGTTGTTGTTTTCCATTGCAAAAAACCGCTTCCTCAGTGTGTCTTCCCTGTTGCAAAGTTTTTGTCCTTGTTACAAGCTTTCATACTCATTCATAGTAAGTCCAACAACTTTTGAAAGTTACAGAAAGTTATACAGTTTCCAGCAAGCACAGAGATGGCGGAAGCACAGTCTTCTCAACAGGGGCTTGGGATTTACGAGTCTGTTGACCAGCTCCTTGCCAGTAAATCATACGCTTCGGCCCCTTCGCAACCATTGAAGACCTATCCAAGGACTAGGGTTCCTGAAGTTGGCTATGCAATTAACCCGGCAAAGGTTCTAGATTTTGCAGATGGTATCGCAGAACCGGCCCTACAAAAATCTTGCAAAGCTCTGCAAGAAGGAGCACACCAAAGATGCCTCCTAAAGGCCAAAGCTAAACAGTTTGAAACATTTGGCATGCGAATTTGGACCTCCCAATTGGTGAAATTCATTGTCCCAAGCGTGCATTTATGCCCAGACCTGATTGAGGTATGCGCTGAATTGTTTCATGCACCTTCAAGCACCATTCAAAAGGGACCCTTCATGGTGCAAATAACACCAAAGGCCATCAGGGACATGTTGGTCTTACACTATGACAGCATAGCCACGTTTCCCACAGTCGCCAAAATGTAGAAGACGTGGGAAAACATCAAGTTTCAACTGAGGTTTCTTAATGCAGAGATGTAGTTGGGAGACAACAATACCCAAATGCCAACACTGCCCACAAGAAGGGCACAATTTACACAAGCCAGCCAGGAAGCGTTATCTATGATAGCATTTATCTTTGGGATAAAGGAAGATATAACTGTTTATGATTGGCAGCTGTCCATTCTTTTCAGAATGAAGACTGTTGATAGGTCCCAGGAGTTTCGGCTAGATTTCTCTGAGCAGATTGCCTACTCAATGGCCGAACAACTCGCCAATTTCAAATCAACAGGGATTTTCAGGTATTCCTCCTATCTGTTCCACCTTATGTTATATCAGAATTATGCCCTCTTTTCCCAGTATATGCATTTAGACATGTATGACCCAAGTTTTGATCCAAACAGAACCATCCCTGTGTCCGCATGGACTCATGTTTTGTTCGAATCATCTGACCCTTATGAGTTTTGGGAACTTTTTGTCGCCCCTGCTTTTACTCACCTAAGCCCAGAGCCTGTTGAGAATAGATTGACTTTGAGTGTCAGAGGCCTTATGGCAAATTCCCCCATTCCTTGCGATTATTTCTTTGGGTCTCACCACACTATTATCAGGGTCCATGGTTTTAATGGGGAACCAATGTTGCTACCTAAGGTTTTGACTCCTAGGCTAGCCTTTTTAGAGGTCACCCGACAAGTGTCTGTGGTTGATAATGAGTATGGGGCTGGGAAGAAGAAGAAGAAGATGTATGATCTCCCCTCGGTGAAGAAGAACATGACCCTATTGGTCAGGGATGCAGAGCATTTATTGCTGAGAAAGTTAGCTGTCTTGGGTTTTCTTTTAGTTGAAGACAAATGGAGATATGACCCTGTCAGTTTCATCACCTCATGGGTCAAGAATAATAAGATTGGTGCCCAAATTGTGCATGAGGGCCGTCCTTTCTGGGACGACAGAAAAAACCCTAAGGAAGACACCCCTGATCTATATGCAGAGCTGACAGATTTACCTTTTGAGGGACCTAGGCCATGGGAGGTGTTTTACAAAAAGGAGAAGGCCTATGACCCTAAACTCAAAATGGGCACTGGATTAAAGAAAAATTTGTTGAGAGATAGGGAATGGAAGATTGAGAAGATAGAAGCCTATTGGAAATATAGGCAGGAAATTTACGAAATAACCCATTCTTTTGGCAAAGTAGAAATAGATGAGAAGTGGGAGTCTATTTGGGACGAATGGCATCCCTCCCCTGTCTCGAGCCCTGATACAAGCAAAATCAGAAAAAAGGGTGAAGAATTTGAAGAAGAACCTGAATCCACCCACACAGTGCAGGCCCCAGGACAAACATCATCTGCAACTGCAGTCACTGCCTGGCCCCAATCCCTCAGCACTATAGAGAAGCAAAAGAGTGTGGTGTCATCACCACCTAGAGGGACCCCATCAGTTTCTGTAAGTGGGGCTTCTGGTTTTGTGCAAACAACACTGGTAACAGTGGTAAATGTTGAGGAGAAAGAAACAGAGCAAGTAGAAGAAGGCCAAGGAAACATAAGAGGCTGAAACTTCAGCCTGATTCAGATGAGGAGGTAGAGCCTTTGTTGCAGCCACCACCAAGTGTCTCAGTTGCCCCTCAGGTATGTGCTTCTTCTCCCTCTTCTTCTCCATCTGTTTCTTCTTCAATAGGGGTGGCAATCCCCGTTGGCCAAGTATTATTCCCTGCCACCTCTGCTGTGCCAATTTCTCAGTTTTCCCCACCTGTTACTACACAGGCCATGTCATTGCAGGCCACTTCATTACCTCCCTTTTCTCCCACTTTTCCCAGGAGGGTACCCCCTCAGATTCCTCTTAGCCAACATTTGGCTATTCCTTATGGCCTGCCACATGGTCATCCTTTTGCGGGCGGGTACATTACCTCTCCCCCTACCTTCCAAGCTCAAGCAGACACTGCCAAGAAGGCTAGGGAGGCCCGAATGGACAAGAAGCGAAAGAAGGATAATAAAGCTCAGGCTGTCCCACATATGAGGTCACTATTTGACCTAATTCAGCAGCAGCTAACTGTGACCCATTTGTCACCAAATGTAGCAAAACCAAATGAGCAGATGCAGCCCCAGGATTTTACAATGAGTGCAGTGGCAATGGATATGTCACTCTTCAGGCCACAAGATAGGGTAGAGCTGCTAAATGAAACCACTTCTGCTGTAGCCACTGATTATCTGAAGTTATCCAGGAAGTTGCAGAAGGTGGAGGCTGATCTGATTCAGGAAAAGATACATAGTGATGCTCTGGCTGCTAAGCTTAAATCAAAGGATGATGAGATTGAGGATCTTAATAAACAGTTGCAAAATATTGTTTCATGTCAGATCCATCAGGCTACACAGAGCCAAAATGCTTCATTAAAGCAAGAGCTGACCCAGGTGAAGTCTGTCCTATCTACCTTGAAGCAGGAAAAGGCCACATTACAAAAGAGGCATCAGGATTCCTCTCAACAGGCCACACAGTTGCAACATCAACTGTTGAAGGAACAAAATAATGTTGCTGCTATTCAGGCTCAGCTACAGGCCGAGCAACAAACAGCCAAGCAATTGACCCTTGAGTTGGCAAATAGGCCACAAAATGCAGGAGTGTTAAATTTGGTCAAGGAGTTATATGCATCGGTATGGGCAAGAATCTCTGAGGAGATTATCCAGCTCAGACCCTCTTTAACCTTCCTGCTACATGCTCAGCAACTAAGTGAAAAGGTGGAGACCTCAGTTCAGGCCACCCTGTCCATTGTGTCCATGAGAGTTTTTGATTCTCAATTGCTGTTGGGGAAACTTTATGACACATCTGATGAAACATTGTCGGCAGCAGGGATCAATGATAGGATGATTGCTGCCAAAAGGGTGAACGAGGTTTTGAGTTGTAATTCTGCCGCAATTACCTACCAGGAGCTCCTGGATGTGGTAAAGGAAGGAGTAAAAGATATGAAGAAACACATTGAAGACTTGGTGCAACTGGGACTTCCTTCTCCTTTTCCTGATAGCAACACAGTACTAATGGTTGATGAAATCAAGCCTCTATTGCTAGCCAGACAGAATGATCAATCAATTTTCTAGGGCTTAACAGATGCCTCATCCGTGTCAGAAGTGGAAACTGTTTTGATTCCTATGGCCCAGCTTGATTTCCAGTTGAAAGCAGCAGTCCACGTTTTGCAAAGTTTCTCGCATAAAGATATGATCAACCTGGATTTGGCCTTCCAGGACTTGCAAAATAAACAAGGTTTATCTAATGCTGAGTGGTCTGTATATCAGACAGCTTTGCAGAATTTGTAAGTTTTGGCTGTATAGATACATTTTTGGGATTCTTTTTGAGTAGGCTCAAAAGTCCTCAGGGTCGCCAAAAACTGTAGAGTAAAATACTCTACATTTTGAATTTTGAGTTTAAGCTATGCAGGTCTAGTTTTGTTTCTGAGTACTTCAGTTTTGATTCAAGGGTTTTCGACACACAGTGCAGGCACAAAGCGCAGGCGCGAGGGTTTTCCATTTTTGAAAATTTTCTGAAAGTTCCAGAGTTTAGCGGAAGTCACCAAGTGTCAGTGCCCGGGACACATTATACAGTTGCTTAAGGTGCCTCAGATGCAGCCACGCATCCCTTTTGAGTCCCTGCGGAAACCACCAAGTGTCAGCATCCGAGGATCCATTTTTATAAGTTTCAAAGCCTTGTTACAAAGAAGTCTGGCGGGCCCCTTTTTAAGTTTCTCCCGGTGCAGCGGAAACCACCACGTGTCAGTAGCCGTGATAGTTTATAAAGTTTCCTAAAGTAGCCGCGGAGAGTGCCACGTATCTTTTTGTAGTAAGGCGGAAGCCGCTAGGTGTCGGCACCCGTTCAAGTTTCGTCAAAGTTTCAAACGTTCCTGTTGAAGGTTTCTTGTAATGTAGCGGGCCCCTTTTTAGAGTTTTGGTGAGTGCGGAAGGCACCAAGTGGCAGAAGCGGAGGGTGTTTCTAAAGTTTCCTAAAGTAACACAGGAGTTGCCGTGTGTCCCATAAGGTTTCTACGGAAAGCTCCAAGTGTCGTCTTCTGCAGGTTCCTTTTATTTTCAACGCTAAGTAAAGGAAGTATGGTGGACCCCACTAATATTCTTGTAACTTTAGCGGAGTGTGCCATCTGTCACCATCCGCGTGATCTTTATAAGTCTATAATGTTTCTATAAAGTTTCTTGGAGTTGCGTGGAGGGCACCAAGTGGTAACGTCCGCGAAGGTTCTGTAAAGTTTCTAAAGTTTCTCAAAGAGCAGCGGAAGCCGCCACATCCACAGTTTCTCATGTAAGCGGAAGGCGCCACCTGTTCCTTTTTCTTTTTGAGGCTGCTCAGGCGCAGACTGTATGGTGGGTCCCATTTTTCATATTTCTTGGGTTTCAAAGCTCGGCGGACTGTGACAGGTGGCAGAGCTTGAGCACCCTTAGTATAAGCCACAGTAAAGACTCAGAATAAAGCAGAAAATGCCATGTGTTTTTTGGAAGGGCCGTGGACATTGCCAAGTGTCAGATTCCAGTATTTCCTGAGGAAGAAGCAGTTTCTTAAGTAAGTCATGCGGAAGATGCCAAGTGTTTGTTTCTTATTGATCTGAAAAGATGAAGGAGTTTCAAGAAAGAGGCGCGTATGAATGCCAGCTATTTCAAGGGTTTATAGTCGCAAAGACTATCAGAGAGCTGCCACGAGTCCCTCCCTGATTTAAGTATGTGGGGTTACATGTATCTGTTGCAGCCAATGAATTTACAGAGTGGCTAACCATTTCTGATTCGAAGGAGATCCTCTGTCAGATACCTTCAGTTAACTACCAGTTCGGTTAGGCTGTTGAGATTTGATCATGCGGGCAATCTTTGGGCCAGTTGCATGCTATAAGTACGGGTTCAGATCACCGTGCAAAAGGGATCAGAGATATAGAGATTTTTTGCATCACAGATTGTTGGAGAAGTTTGAGGATCTTTTGTAGTGGCCAGTAATATCATTTGCCTTTGTTCTATTTTCTTGATTCAGAAAGTTTGCATAACTGTGCATGATTCTGTGCCTTTAATGTAACTTGAACATTAATAAAAACAGAGTTCTGTGCCTTGCTGATATTTTCTGTGTTATGACAAAGCATTCTAGTTTGTGAGCCTTTGATTCTATTTGTCTTTAATCTGTTACATTGATCATGCATTTTTGCTCTTTAATGTGACTGAATCTTTAAATAGTTTTACTGTACTTAAGTGTTGAGATACAAAATCACATTCAGGTGCATCGCCATAATTTTAGTTTCCTGTTTTAGTTACATTAGCGATTCTGTTTCATTCTCCCCTTTTTCCCAAACACTTTTGAGATAAAGAAGAGCCAGCTTCTTTAAAATCTGGAGGTCACTCTGAAAAGCATTCCTACGTTTCAGAGTTTCCCATGTTGGTGTTGGAAACAGCGCAATTCTGAACATCAACACATAGATAGGCTTTAGTGTGATGGAATTAAGGTGCTCTTGTATATGTTTTTCATCAACGATAATATCCTGATCATGAAAAGGATATAGGCCATGGAGAGGTTGGAATTTGATCTCTTGTTCATGCATAGGATCAAGTTGCTCATGGATAGCTTCTTCATCAAAGGTAGTATCTTGATCATAAAATAGATATAGGTTATGAATGGTTTGAAATTGGATTTCTTGCTCATGTATAGGTATAAGATCATCAAAAAGAT
Source organism: Cunninghamia lanceolata (assembly GCA_027924645.1). Taxonomy (NCBI): domain Eukaryota; kingdom Viridiplantae; phylum Streptophyta; class Pinopsida; order Cupressales; family Cupressaceae; genus Cunninghamia; species Cunninghamia lanceolata. Next base: position 3,125,581 of record BSBN01000030.1, read on the forward strand.
AAAGGTTATGTAAGGGTTGGATGGGAGTGCTTTGATCTTGATTTAGACAGGGGTTGATGTTTCCACATGTTCTAAAGTGTGCTCTTGACATAACTCTTGATGTGCTTGAATTGAAGTTGAGGTAGAAGACTCTTGGATAGGCTCTTGTTCAACAACATGAAGGTGCGATGGACCTTGACTTTGGTGCATGGTAGGAGGTTCTTCAATATGCTCAAGGGGTTGCAGGTGACATGACAAGGTTAGAGTAATGGACATGCTTGAAGGTTGTTTGATAAGGTCAAGGACTAGAATTTGGGGATATGGTTGACTTTCTGTTAGCAGCCCTTGGATCACATCATTGGTAGGTGCATAGGTAGAGGAGTGAGGTAATGGATGAGTGGATTTGGAGTTCTCCCTAGCTTTTCTTTTGTTGTGTAAATCTGGAAAACATATTTCCCAAAAATCATCTAAGGCTTTTTTGGTTGTCCATTTAGAGCTCGGGGAACTTGATGGCGGTGTTGGTGTAGGATTGGTATGCTTTGGGATATGTGTCTTAGAAGATGGTGAAGGAGGACTAGTAGACAGAGTGGTATATGATTTCTAGCTTGAGGTGGTGCTTGCCTTGTCATGAGCATCATTAAGATAGGAAAAGAAGGTATGAGTTTGGGGCGAGGCGTAGCTTGTACGGGTACGTTCAGCTTGCAAGATTGCCATTTCTTGTTGTATCACTTGGAGTTCTTGAGCAATTGCTATATGATCCTGGGGTGAGATATCAAAGTCTAATTGCTCTCGTATGTATTGGAGTTCTTGAGCAATTACTTCTAATTGGTTGTCATATCCTCAGAAGCTGACACAAGACTGAAATGGGTACCCAGAAAGGTTAAAAAGTTTCTCTCAAAGTATGTGGAAGCACTCACTATTATGCATGCGCATGAACAAATGTGTAGCAGAAGAGGATGAAAGCGTAGCAAGTCGTTATGGATGCGCAGGACTGGTAAAGGTCAGATGTGTACAAACAGGTGATAAAAGTGTGACAAGTCGGTACAGATGCACCACAGGTTGGCACAAATGCTTAGCAATAGAGGACGGATGCACCGCTCTGGTTTTCTCAGTAAATTTTTTTTTTTTGAAAAATTTCTAATGTTTGGGTACTTTGGTTGCAAGGTCTTTTTGATCTAATTTTTTGAAATTATGGCAAGAAGACACAACAAACATAAAGAATATTTTTATGGTTTTTTATTTTTTTGTGATTTTTTGACTCTTTTGGACTAAAAAAAAAAACAAGTACAATCCTAGGCTTCAAATGGATTACAGGGGTTTTTGTCCACTAGAACAAAGGTTTTTAATGAAGGCAACCATTTGAGTGGTTATACATGCAGCAACACTACTCTCCATTATGAAGTCTCCCAGCCTGCAAGGGTTGTGCCTTAGAGGGTTTTGGGGGAGGTTGGCTATCGGTATAACATACCTACACTCGTTGTTTGAAGCTTTCGCTTCAAACACCATTTATTTATAGTGGATTGGTAGGGCTTGGCGTTTAGCCTATTACCACTTACGGTCGTTCCTACTTGGATGAACGGTATCCAAGAGTAGACCCCTCTAAAGGAAAAACACATGCGAGAATGATATGTCTGGCATTTTGGTCACCCAAGATAGGGGAGAGCATAGGCCTAGTATCATTCCTAAAAACACGAAAGACAATGGTTCTTTTCGCCTAATTAAAATGAAAAAGACTAAATGAGTTAGCTACTTGGGCAAGCACAGAATTTTGTTAACTTTAAAGTGATAACCAAATAGCAATGGTCTAGTTTTACCAAGATAGCAATGATGAGTTCAATTTTATCCAAGATAAATTGAATTGTTAACTTTGAAGTGATAATCATGATATCAATGGTTCAGTTTTACCCATATAGCAATGATGAGTTCAATTTTATCCAAGTAGCACAAATTTGTTAACTTTGAAGTGATAGTCGAGATAGCAATGGTTCAGTTTTACCCAGATAGCAATGATGAGTTCAATTTTATCCACGTAGCATGAATTGTTAACTTTGAAGTGATAATCGAGATAGCAATGGTTCAGTTTTACCCAGATAGCAGTGATGAGTTCAATTTTATCCAGATAGCAATGAGTTGTTAACTTTGAAAAGATAGCAATATAGCAATGATTCAATGATATGCAAGATAGCAATGATTTAATTACCACTTTCCTAGTTAAAACTATGTGAGATTTGCATGAGCATCCATTTACTTTCCTGTTTAGAAATCAAAGTGTGAGTTAACAAGTGCAACTATATGATTCTAAACCAGTACCTAGCCTATAAAATAGATCAAGAGAGTTCTTGCAAAAAGACGTCAGCATTAGAAAACTTCAAGGAAACCCTAAAAATCACTGCCTAAAACAGATACGCCACTTCAGAGTTTGAATGCGCAGAAACAAAGAACAGAAGCGCTGTAGTACACATGTGCTAAGACAGAGGTCAAAAGTGTAGGAAAATAGTGTATCTGGGCTGATTTATCAAATGCACTATATCAGAGGGTAAACGCACCGTAACAAAGACTGTATACACTGCAAGAATGTATGCACCGTAACAAATATCAGATGCATGTTAGGATGTGTCAGATGTACTATTTCCTCCTGTGTACGGATTTCTAAAACACAAAAACTTAGTTTTTGGGTTAAATTTGGGGCTAGGCCCCATGGTGGGCACTAAAAATGTTAAGGGAAAATTGGATCTAAATGAATAATCAATATATAAATATCAATGATACCCAAAACTCAATGAAATAATGAACAAAAGAGATTCAATCAAACAATGAACAACACAAAGGAAACCTCCTTTAATTCTCAGCTTCCATTGATTGCTTATCACAAATGATCTTGTCTATGAATATGGTCCTCAGAAGGTGCACTTCCTTGCTATGATTCCAAGATGTCAAATGGGAATGGCTATGATAGTTTCGACATGACGATGAGCTTCACAATAATGATAGTAGTATAGTAACGAGTGTGATCACAAGCAATGAAGGAATTGGTGCCAAAGGCGCACTGTAATTCTTGCAGAGTAACAATACTTAAAGCTTGGATAAATGAAATGGAAGAATAGGGTTCAATTTATAGACTTGGGAGAGAGAAGATCAACGGTATAGAAAGAATGAGAAGAACAATGGTATGGAACAGTTGAGGAATGTGCGCAAATAAGAAGAAGACAAGTGTCACACAAAAGCTATTTTATTTGAGTTAACTACTTTCTTTTCTAAAGATAAGACATGCTTTTCATAAATTAGAAAGCTTTTTTCTAATTTAAGAGATATTGATAAAAACAAGGTTGATTGAATAGATAACTCAACTTGAGATTTGATTTAGCATGATTTAAGAGAAATTAAATAATAAATTATTTAATTTTGTGTGCATGAAGAAGAAGACTTATTTTTAGAAGATTTTGGAAGATATTTGAAGAATTAGAAGATAAGAAAGCAAATTAAATAAATAAATTTATTTAATTGTTGTGCATGATTTGGAAGAATAAATAAAATATTTGATTATATTTTATTCTTAGAGATTGGGAGGATTTAAATAAATTTAATTGATTTATTTAAATTTGGAAGAATGATTTGATTTAATTAAATAATTAAGAATTATTTAATTGTTTGGAAGAATTTAATTAAATAAAAGATTTTATTTAATTTTGACTTTAGAAGCGGTAATTAAATATTTTGATATTTAATTAATTTAGAGGAATATGAATCGAATAAATAAATTTGGTTATTTATTTATTGATAGAGGAATTAGAAGGGAATAAATATTAAGAATATTTATTTAGACCGAGTCATGTCATTTTTAGGCGTATACACTAAGAAACTCAAACACTTACATAGAATGAATGTGCAGTTTCCTATCAGATTTAGCAAGGGGAATTGTGCATGCCCTTCTTTAGCTTTGGCAGAACATTCTAATAAAGAGCTTCAACTCCTCAATTTACATTACTACAATGCAAGGGATCACTTCAATCCAAATAATGTGATGGAAAGATTTGTAAGCAAGAAGTTGTTTCACAAGATACATATTGAAGACTTTTGGGCCGACTGTTCCGATGATTATGAAGTTATGAAGAAGGTACACTCAAGGTTGCCTCTAGCCTTCATCAAGAAGTTCCACATTATTGGAGTGCCAGATCAGTTAGAAGATGATGAAAATGTTATGGTCAAAGGACCTTGGGAAGCTCAATACCATCAACCCATCCCGCTACCAAATTGGGCAAATGCAGAAGAAAGCTCCTTGGATACCATAATGAGAGAACCAATTAGATTGAGCAAGGCTTGGGTCAGGGGTCAGGTGGCTGCTTTAGAAGGACAAGGAGTATAGCTTACCTATACTACATTAGAATCAGATAAGGATTCCAAAGGTGAGGAGGATGAACCAATAAATGTTATAGATGAGGCAGAGCTGGCTGAGAAATAGAAATCAGCTAGTGAAGAACACACATCTCTGGTAGAAAAAGAAAAGAAAATTAAGAAGCCATCTGCAAGGCCTCCTTCAAAGAAAGATCAGCCTCCCTCCACTAGGACAAGGGCCTCCAAGAAAAGAGATGCCAAGTGGCCCTGGAGAAGGTTCTAAGACCAAGAAAGCAAGGGTAAAAGAGGTAACTAAGGAGGATGTTGCAACACAAAAAGATACTAATCCTCCAACCTCCCTATCTCCTGCTACTCAAAGTGTAATCATGGCTGCCTCAACCTCTATAGCTTCCATTTCCTCTTCTCTCTCTACCACTTCTGCTACTGCCACATCTATCTCACCTACGACCTCAGCTGCCATTATCCAAACATCCCCTGTTGCCACCTCTCTTAACTCTACCATTTCAACTACTTCCTGCTCATTGGTAATTTCCTCCAATGCCCCTAGCAGCCTTATTTCCTCCACTGCTGCCACTTCATGTCCTTCCACTATTACTACACTTACACCTTCTACTTCTTCCACTCAATTATCCACCCCTGCAACATTACCTCCTATTTCCACCATCCTTTCACCTCCTCTTCCTCTACCTTCACTACATTTTCCTTCACCTCTTGTCATCTCTTCTTCCTTGTCGGCAGTATTAGCTAATTTAACGTAGATTAACGTGCCTTCATTATCCATATCCTTTGCAGTTCCTATTTTACAAATGCTTGTAGATTCTTTTGCCGTACCTCTGCTGCCTGGAATTGAGAAAGTTTGTGCAGAGTTGGGTTTGCAGGAGCCTGAAACAACATTATTACTTGGGGAGGAGAAAGAGGTATTAGCGGAAGTAAGTAATGAAGACTCCAATGAACCTCTGACCAATATTGAAGTCATTGATGTATCTGACAGTCCTCCAGATAAAGGTCAAATGGAGGAAGTTCTCAAGGCAGCCCAAGAAAGTATAGTGATAAATTGTGAAAACTTGGCCCAAGAAGAAGAGAAAGAAGAAGAGATGAATACAGATAAAGATGAAGAACCAGGGCAAGAACAAGAGCCACTTGAAGAATTGGCTATAATTAATAACGACAGAGCCACTGAGTTGAATAAATCTTTAGCACCTGAATGGTTACAAAGTACAGTGGTATATCCTGAGCCACAATTGGAAATAATGCAGCTAGATTAGAGTACTATTTTGTCACAAGCTCAGAGGCCTAAGACGAAAAAGAAGGCAAAGATACAATCCAGGATCTATAAGGATGAATCAGGATCCAGAATTGCAGAGATTGCAATCCCGCCAACTGATCTAGCCAAAGAACAAATCAGAGTAGAGGATTATGTAATCTCCACAATTGATTTGGGACCCGCCACTCGTGCTCAAAGAGTGGATGACTTCAAAGAATTGGATACATCAATTTTGGAACAGTTAGACAAGGACGAGATGTCCAAGAAGGATTTAAAAAAGAAAAATGAAGAACTCCGCACTTGCCTCCAGTTTTTGGTCAAGCTAGTAGATGCAGGAGGAGATATAAGGACAATGCCCACTTTCCTGTCTATTGACAAAATTGCAAGGCTAGGTGAGGTAAGTGTATATCGAAAAATTTGGATTTATAAATGGAAATGATTCAAACAATGAAATGCATAACCTAAACCCAAATCATTCAATACCTCAAAGATGCAAGATGAGCTTGATTGATTGATTGCTTTATTGTGTTGATTGCTCGATTCCGCAGCATAACACCAAGATGAAGATGATAGATGCAAGCTAGATGGATTGAAGATGATGGATAATGGTTTGAGATGAAAATTCAGCAGAGTGAGGTTGCATGAAGAACAATCCTGCAATTCTCTAATCTCTTCTCTAATGTCTTCTCTAATGTTTTCTCTCTAATCTCCCAAATGGCTCAAAAGAGGCTTGCTTTATAGGATTGGCTTGGTTCAAATGGATGGCTAGGATCAATTAGGGCTTTAGATAAAATGGATGGATAGGATTAAGTTAGGTTTCCTTGCACATTAAGAAATTGTAGTCAATTGACATGTGGCAAAGGAGGATAAGGCTTAGGTGTGCTTGTGTAGATAAATACTAAAATTAGATCCCAATAGTTGTGCATGTGAAGGATATGAATGAAAGTTGTATAACAACACATGATTGACTAGACAAGTGTTGGAATATGGTGAAAGTTGAGGACTTAATTTAAATAAAATATTTGAATTAGTTGGGATATGGGTTGGATATTAATTAAATAAATAAAATTATCTAACTAATTAGGTAGATGAATAGGATGTGATGTGGAAATTAATTAAATAAATAAAATTTATTTAATTAATTGGGTTGAGGATAAGATAAATGGGATTATGCATGTGAAATTAATTAAATAAATAAAATTTATTTAATTAATTGGCTAAGTGGGATAAGAATGGGATTGAATGGGATTTAATTAAATAAATAAAATTTATTCAATTAATTGGCTTAATGGATAAATGGGATTAGGAATGGCTTATGATGTTTAGGATAATGTTTTAACAAGGTGTTGTAGGACATGGACAAAGTTGGGACAAATTTGGGTGTCTACATTTTCCCCCTCTTTGAGATGATGAGATTTATGTCGAGTAACATCATTTCAAAGAAGTTAAGGTATGGATAGAGGATAGGGATGATGATAATGATGTAGGATAGGATGAGGATGATGATGAAATGGGATGATGATGCCCCCTCAAGAGGATAGGTGGGTTGGACAAACATGGGTATGCTCTCGAAAAGAAATGGCTTGGCTGCAAAAAGAAAGATAAGGGGATAGATAGAAGAAATGATGATGCATTATGCTGCAATGAAGGTGAGCAACCATGATGTTTGATATAGCACTAGACGTTATGCACCAAGGTATAAGGATCCAGGGTGACGTTGTGTCTCGTGCCCCAGCGTAATACAACCTTGTCTAGCGTATGAGGAAGAAAACTTAGAGCATTAAAGTCCTAATGCACAAAAGGTATGATATGACCTTAGATGCAAAGGATAGTGCAAAAAGCTATTCCAACATACACAAGATATGAATATTAGCTGGAAATGATAAGGATTTGATTCAAATGCAAGTTAAAGTGATAACACATATAAGCAAGCAAGCAAGCATGCACAAATGATTAAAAAACAAACAAGGTATTGCCCTTGTCAAGCTGTAAACCAATGATTAATTGCTGATTGTTTTGTTGATGATAGTTGAGAGTGTTGTCATTGCGGGGAAAGCTATATCCCTAGATCAACACAAGGTTGTTTGTTGAGTTGGTTGGCTGGTTGATTGATTTGGCTTACAACAAGGCTAGGATCAAGACCATGGATTGCGTTTGGATAACTTGGCTTGATTGATTAACTTGATTGGTATAGCTTAATGATTGACTTGCATTTGGATCTTTGTTTGGAATGGTTTGAAGATGATGAAATGATGGATGAAGATTGATTTGATGAAATGTTGATAGGATGATATGTGGTGGATTGAGCTACTTTTGATTTGTTGAAGTGATTGGATTTGTTTTGATGGTTGGCTTGATGTTCTTTGGTTTTGATGATTGGTGATGATTGATAGAATTTGTTTTGATGGTTGGCTTGATGTGCTTTGGTTGTGATGTTTGTTATTATTGGGTTGATTGTTTTGATGATTGGATTGTTTTGAATGATGATAGTGATGGTGTGATGATTAGAGTGTCCACTCAATCTAAGCAGGAGCAAGTGTTCTCAGTGTGCTCAAAGGATGTAAAACAAACAAGGTATTGCCCTTGTCAAGTCATAAACCGATGATTGATTGTTTGATTGATGATGATAGATAGTGTTGTCATTGTGGGGAAAGCTATATCCCTAGATCAACACAAGGATGTGGGAACGCTATATCCCATTGATGATGATTGATTGGGCTCATGACAAGATTTGGATCAAAACCTGTTGATTTGATTGGATAATGTTCCTTGATTGATTAGCTTGCTTGATATGGATTAGTGTGACTTGGATTTAAGATCATTGCTTAGATTGATTTGATTGATATGATTGGAAGAAGTGATTGATTGAAATGGATGAATGAATGTGATTGATAGGAAGAATTGATGATGATGATGATTTGATTTTGATTGAATGTTGATGGAGTGGATTGTTTTGGATTGATGATGATTGGTTTTATTACTTGGATTTTTCATTGGATATTTAATTTTTTTGAATTTTTGAGAATATTTGATTTTTTTGGATTTTTGAGAATATTTTGTTTTGGAAAATGCCAATGGATTTACAATTTGGGTAGCCTTTGTGCTAGATACCAATGACAAGGGAGAAAACCAAGTCTAGGTGCAAAGGATGGATAAAAGGATGGGCTCATAGTATATGTGATGGCAAGATCATGATATATGGATGGGATGGAAGGTTCATGAGAGTTGGATGGATAGATAAGAGAGGATAGACCATATAAGGGATGGATGCATGCCTCATGATAAATGGATAGGTAGGCTATAGTGGAAAGCTCATGATAAATGGATGGGGATAAGCTATAAGATGGAAAGCTCATGATAAGGATATGCCATAGTGGATGGATCATAAGGGAGCTAGGATGTGATCTCCAAAGGCTATGTTGCATAGAGCTTGCCCCATTCTAGGTGGTAATGCTTAGGATTTTTACATGATTAGATTTTACATGGCGCTTATGATGATAGGATGACATGATGGATTAGTTTAAGTAGGATGGATGAATGGTCAATGGATAGGACTTGGCTTGGAAAGAAGGTATGTCAAGAAATATCCCAACATGTTTCAACATTTTGCCCCTATGTCTTCATCAAAATCAAAAGGAGGAAGGATGGGTAAATGGGTTCAATGGATAGGCATGTTTATGTAATGGCTAAGGATGGTAGGATAGGATAGGATGGAAAATAATATAATGGGATAGATAGTTTGGAAATGGATAGGTTGGATGAGACAAGGTGCCCCCAAGTGTAAGTGACATGGAAGATCAACCTACACATGATGCCTGTTTGCTAGGTTTTCATCATGGTACTTATCCAAGGTGCATGTTTACTAGGTTTTCACTGTTGGATGAAGGGATTTCTCTTTACTTTTTTGATTTTTTTTTTTTTGCTTCTTTTGCTTTTTTTTTTTTTGGTTGACAATTACACATGGTGCCTGTTTGCTAGGTTTTCACCATGGTAATGTATAGGAGGGACTCAAGTGTCTAGTGCTATGAATGTTGGTAGTCCCATTAGAGATGGATGTCATAGCATGGACCATGTCATTATGCTCATAGATGTTGATAATGGATTGCATGGATGGGAGATGGATTAGGTAGATAGTGGATTATGAAAGATTCATGCAAGGATAGATGGATGGGGATAGTGGATTATGGTGTGGATTTATGTAGGACTTAGGCAAAAGCATGGACCATAGGGATAGCATGGGGGAGATATGTAGGAAAATGGATAGAAGATGGGGAGATGTAGTTATATGGAGGTGTTGCGGAGTGGAAGGGAACCATGATTAACGACTGCACACACTGCGATAAACATTGAAGCTTTTGGTGAGATGGTGGTGTAGGAAGCAATGGAGATGTTTGCTTAGGGGATGGTTGATGAAGTGATTTAGGTACCCACGTATATTTAGTATTTTTAGTGCTTTTGTTTTGCTTGTGGGATTTTTTAAGGGAATGGAAGTTTTGGATGGAAGTAGTCTTTTGGATGGAGATGGGTGATTGGGATTCTTGAGATGTGGATGAGGATGCCTCATTTGACTTGCTAGCTATTTGCTTAGGAACCCAAACCATTTTGCTTTTGGGCTTTGTATTTGGAGGTATGGGCTTGGATAGCTTTGTGAAGGTACGTTGCTTAGAATATGGATGATTTAGAGACTTTTCACATTGATTCCCTAAGGCATGAGGGTCCTTAGGAGTTTTAGTTGGATTTTTGGCTTTATAGATAAAGGCATCCAAATGTTTATTTTGGAATCCCATGGGTTTGATGGAAGTGGGGTTGGTGGAATGAATGGAAGCTTTATGCTTAGGTGATGTGTGCTTTTGTTGGCCATGATTAGGGATGTAAGGATACTTATGAATGATATGTATGCTAGGTGTTGGAAGCAATGGTGGCAAGGTGGATGGAGGGATATTTGGAGTTGATAAAAGTGGAGGCAAAGTGGATGGTGGAAGGTGTATGGTCACATGCTTTTGACATTTATATGATGATGGAGATGGAATGGCAACATATGTTTTGGGTAGATGATGGGGGGTGCGATGGAAAGTGGTAGGTTTAGGGTGCATGAAGGGATTACCAACATCTTGGCCTTGTTTACCTTGGGGTGTGTATCCAAGGACATATGAGCATGGAGGGATCTTGACATGGTTTGGCTTCAAAATACCTTGTTCATAAAGGCCTAGACCGTTTCCTTGGTAGTTCATGTTTTGGAGTATGCGATTGACTATAGGACTTGGTGTGCTTAGGGAACAAGACTTGAGCTCTTTATTGGATGGAGAAGATGAAGTGGAGGACAAAGGTTGTTGTTGTCCTAAGGAGGAACACTCATGTATAAGGGTGGTAAGACCACTAGGACATGATAGTGGATTTGAAGTGGAATCGATGGTGGATGTGGAAGGAGGATCATTAGGATCTTGATTAGCATTGTGTTCACTACGATCCAAATTATTTGTTTGATCTTTTATGCTTACTTGGGGGACAAGTGTCTCATCATGACAATTGGATGTTTGCTCATTATGGATAAGGCTAGATGGTGGATGACTATGAGCAATGTGGATATCTTGCTCATGGATGGATATAAGATTATGGATAGGATCAAGGCGCTCATGGATAGCTTCTTCATAGGTATCATCTTGATCATGGAAAAGATACATGTTATGGATAGGTTGAATTTGGATAGCTTGCTCATGAATGGTTGTTGGGAGATGGATAGGATCAAGTGGCTCATATATAGCTTCTTCATCATTATGGCTATCATCTTGATCATAGAAAAGACAAATGTTATGGATGGGTTGCATGAAAGTGTTTTGATCTTGATTAAGATTAGGGTTTAATGTTTCCACATGCTTAGGATTAAATATTTGACATACCTCTTGGGTTGCTTGAATGGAAGTTGAAGGCTCTTGGATGTGTTCTTGGTTAACAACATGAGAACATGATGACTCTTGACTTGGATTAATGATAGAAGGTTCACAAATAGTCTTGGTAGCTTGTAGGTCACATGATGGGACTATAGGTTTGGACATGACCTTTGGAAGTTCTTTGACAGGTTCATGAATGGGTGTTTGACATGGAGGTAGTTTATTCCTAGCTAGTAGCCAATGGATCACATCCTTCGCAAGAGTATGAGTGGATGGGAAATATAATGGATGAGCAATAACAAAGGATGATGTTGTAAGCGTAGGACTAGGATTTTGATTAGATGGAAGGATAATGGAGTTTGATGGATTAGGATGTGGACTAGATGGGTGTGACACATGGGATTGGGATGATGTGGCATGATTTCTTATTGTAGGTAGGTACACCTTGTAAACAATTGAGACAAATATTGGGCATTGATTTGTATTATGGCCTTTGGTCCTATGTTATGCACAATAATCATGTTCATCATATGGACTTTCTTCACATGGGTTGATAGGGGGAAGTTCGATGAGTTTTGCTTCAAGCATCCTTTGTAAAACTATCTCAGCCACATCCTTTGGTGAAGGATTAGAATGACATGGTGATGAATGTAATGAAGGGCTTGGTGGTTTGGAAGATGGAGGGATCAATGAACTATGATTGGGATCACATGGTGGTGTTGGGATAGGATTAGTTAGCTCATGTGTTGGCATGTGATTCGATGGTGGTGGCCACTCATAGGATGAATTAGCTAGGTTGGTATCTCCCTTGTCAAAGGTTATTAGATCTTGCATAGGATAACTTGGGCTTGTTTGATTTATGTACAAGGGACCACTTGGACTTGCATGTGCTTCTTGTTGTAAAGGTGGATTTGGGCTCATTTGTACTTGTTGTGGAGGCCATTGATAGTTTTGGTAGCTAGGTGTAACGGTAGGATATGTAGACAAAATATCTTGAGGTGAACCCAAAGATGCGGGCATTTGATCTTGTTGGCAAGGTTGACTTGTGCTCATTTGATTCATATACAAAAGGCCATTGGGACTTGGATGTTGTTCTTGTAATATCACTTGATTGCTTTGTGGATGGGCTTGGTAGTGCATTGGAATGGTGGCATGAGGGATTGGATAAACTTGAGGTGGATGTTCATAGGTTTGAGGTGGAATTTGTTGAGGTTGGGATGGTGTTTGGACTTCTTGTTGTGATATAATTTATTGTTGATGTTGGTAAATGTGTTGATGTGATGATGATGGAGGAGTTGCATAGGATAATGATTGTTGTGCTATGGATTGATATGGATAAGGGTTGTGATAGGTTGATAAAGGGCTGATATGACATGTGGATGAATTTGGTTGAGATGAAGTGGGATAAGTTGATGCAGAATTGATTTGATGTGTGGATGGATTAGATTGGTATGAAGTGGGATAAGTTGATGTGGAATTGATTTGATGTGTGGATGGATTGGGTTTTGGACTTGTCTCATCCTCATCAATAAAGATATATCCTCCTCGAAGTATAAACTTGGTCTTAGGAGGAGAGGCTCCTTTAATTGTGATTTTGGGCTTTGGTTCACTTTCATGATTTGGATTAGGAGGATAGCCACCTTTAATTGTGACCTTGGGTCTTGGTTTATCCTCATGATTTGGATTAGGAAGAGGGGCTCCTCTAATTGTGACCTTAGGTCTTGGTTTATCTTCATGATTAGAGGGATAGCCCCCTTGAATTGTGACCTTGGGTCTTGGTTTATCCTCATGATTTGGATTAGGAAGAGGGGCTCCTCTAATTGTGATCTTGGGCTTTGGTTTTATTTCATTGTTTGAATTAGAGGGGTAGCCTCCTTGAATTGTGATTATAGGCTTAGGTCTTGTCTCATGATTATAAGGATAAACCCCTTGAATTGTCACCTTAGGCTTGGGATTTGTCTCATGACTAGAGGGATAGCCCCCTTGAATTGTCACCTTAGGCTTGGGATTTGTCTCATGATTAGAGGGATAGCCCCCTTGAATGATTACGACCATCTTGACAAGTGTTGACTAGGACTAGGTTGATGATGATGTAGAGATGATTTGGAATGAGTATGGATGTGACTAGGATATGTTAAGAATAAAATTGATTTGGGTATGATTAGGATATTATGTGGAATGACAAAATTGGGTGATGTGGATCAAATGTAGGATGAATTATTTATGTGTTTGGTGTTTATAGCTTGATTTGGCAATGTTCAAACAAATGATTATGCATATACACACATGAATCACTCACACACGACACATAAGCAAGTTTTAGTTTGGAAGAATGTGATGACGGTTAAGCAAGCATGTGAAGACACTTCAACAAGTCCTAGTTAAGGCAAGGCCACTATCACAAGGAGGTTCTAATGAAAATCTGGGGGACCGACACCCCACGAGCATCAACAAGCCACTTAAGACTTTAACTAACCCTACTAGGAGTTTAATATACACAAAGGTACACCTCCTTTCGAGTTAGCACTGTATGGTGAGCGCTAATACCGGTTAGACTTGGCTTTCACCTTATCCTCTGATTTTTATAGCAGACCGGATGAAAGTACCGCTTGAGGTCATTCCCTTGGGGTGGATACCAAGGCAAGCCTCTCTAAGGTTTAAAAAAAATAACACAAGTAAATGTTTTTGATCTCCAAGTTCATGTTGGGACGCGAGGAGAGAGCATACACATTTACTTGGTCACACTCGCATGGGGTTCATTAACCTTAGAAATTCAATGTGTGGAAGACAATGCAAGCACTTGTTTGTTTTAAAACCCAAATCCAAATGTGATGAAAGACAATGGTTTGTTTTAGCCCAATTTTTCAATGGTGTGATAGCAAACAATATTCGTTTTAATCCCAAAGTCCAAATGTGTGATCAAACAAGATTAAGAGATGAAAGATTAGAATGAGTGCACCTGATACAATTGCTTTTCAATTTGCTGTAGATGTTGATGCCAATGCTGCTCCAGCTCCTTATGATCACCTACAACATAAAAAAAATGATATTATAATGCAGGCATAAAAAATAGGCTCATCAGGCAAGGAAAATTGTAATTTTAGATGCATAGCTGAATTAGATTTGATTATTTCGATACATTTTTGGTTCAAAAATTAAAAAATCAAAGAAGAGACCCCTATTAATTTTTAGAGAGCTTTCCGAAAATGTCAAGAAATCAAAAAAATTCCCTGTTTTACACCCAAAAATGTGGATTTATGGAAACAATATAGTCAGCAAATATCTGATTTTTTCGCACTATAAATGACCTCTAAATTAAATCTATAAAACATAGACCCCCATTAGAATTTTGAGAGCTTTCTAGAAATATAAAATTTTTTAAAAAATTCACTGATTTGCGCCCAGAATTGTGATTTTATGAAAAAACATAAAAACATGATAAATCCCGTAAAAATTGTGATAAACCTGAAATTTTTCTGTTGTAGCTTCCTTATATCATGGACAAATTTCTACTAAAATATTGTAGAAAAATTCATAGCCATTTGGAAGATATGATGAAATCTTTAAAACCTAGGGTTTTGTCCAAAAAGTAATAGATTTGCAACAAAAAGTTAATTAAACCTGCAAAACTCAACAATGGGGGTTATATGAATGCAAATTTTTACTACCAAAACCTGCAAAAAAGATCAAGCGAAGTCGAGTCCCACCGGACGTGCCAAATGTATATCAAAAAATTTGGATTTATAAATGGAAATGATTCAAACAATGAAATGCATAACCTAAACCCAAATCATTCAATGCCTCGACGATGCAAGGTGAGCTTGATTGATTGATCGCTTTGTTGTGTTGATTGCTTGATTCCACAGCATAACACCAAGATGAAGATGATAGATGCAAGCTAGATGGATTGAAGATGATGGATAATGGCTTGAGATGAAAATTCAGCAGAGTGAGGTTGCATGAAGAAGAATCTTGCAATTCTCTAATCTCTTCTCTAATGTCTTCTCTAATGTCTTCTCTAATGTTTTCTCTCTAATCTCCCAAATGGCTCAAAAGAGGCTTGCTTTATAGGATTGGCTTGGTTCAAATGGATGGCTAGGATCAATTAGGGCTTTAGATGAAATGGATGGATAGGATTAAGTTAGGTTTCCTTGCATATTAAGAAATTGTAGTCAATTGACATGTGGCAAAGGAGGATAAGGCTTAGATGTGCTTGTGTAGATAAATACTAAAATTAGATCCCAATAGTTGTGCATGTGAAGGATATGAATGAAAGTTGTATAACAACACATGATTGACTGGACAAGTGTTGGAATATGGTGAAAGTTGAGGACTTAATTCAAATAAAATATTTGAATTAGTTGGGATATGAGTTGGATATTAATTAAATAAATAAAATTTATCTAATTATTTAGGTAGATGAATAGGATGTGATGTGGAAATTAATTAAATAAATAAAATTTATTTAATTAATTGGGATGAGGATAAGATAAATGGGATTATGCATGTGAAATTAATTAAATAAATAAAATTTATTTAATTAATTGGCTAAGTGGGATAAGAATGGGATTTAATTAAATAAATAAAATTTATCTAATTAATTGGCTTAATAGATAAATGGGATTAGGACAAAAATGGCTTATGATGTTTAGGATAATGTTTTAACAAGGTGTTGTAGGACATGGACAAAGTTGGGACAAATTTGGGTGTCTACAGGAAGGTCAAAATCTCAAGGTACTGAAAAATAGTTGTTTAGAGTTTTTTAGATGGGATGCGAGACTATCAATGCCTCTACTCAAGCGCACAAGAAGTTGGTGGAATTGCATAAGAAATGGAAAGATCTGCACGAAGAATGTGACTCCTTTGATGAGTATTACTCACATATGTATCCACGAATAAAAAGCATTAGGGATATTACTTGCCCAGACTCTGGTTGTAGAAAATATTCTAACAGGGAACCAGCTGCCTAAGGCCATTGAATGGTATCAATAGCTACTTTTGAGAAAAGAAACTTTTGAAAACATAAAAGAAGCATATAAGCCAGCCGATGAGGAGCTACGGTCAATTATATATGATATCAATGATTCTTTGAAGGATTGCTTGGAAGCATCCTATGACAACTACGCCCCTTATGATATCAAAAAATATAAAGACAAATTACATAAGGTAATTTTTGAAAACACTGAGCTCAGTATGGAAGACATGTTAGATAAGGTAAGCGACTTTAGAGCCAAATTCAAAGCATTCCACAAGGCTGGTGCAGACATAGAGAAGATATATAGCAGATTTAGCTGGGAATTGGAGATGTTCGATTATCAGATCAATCATTTGAAGGATCCAAATCCGTCAGAGATTAATCTTGCACTTGATGCATGGTTGACTTACTGTAATAAGCTGGCTGGCGAAGACAAAATTAATTTAGATGAAGAGTCTTGATACTGTTTTGAATAGTTTAAGGATGTAATCCTGTCATAATTGTAAATTGCTGTATTTGGGGCAGCATGTGTCTCTATTTTGTCTTTTCTATTCTTTTAAAATGTTCTTTTCTATTAGTATATTCAGTTGGCTAGTCAAATTGACTAGATTTAATGTATCTAGAGGCTATTTTTTGTCTTTTTCATAGAAGACAAAAATGTAATCCAAGAATTGATATGAGCTGTTACAATTGCATTTATTGATGTAATCTGGATCGTCGGTCTTGAGTTAATCTCCACCGTTCATTTGAAAACTCGGTATTCTACTTTTCTATATAAAGGGCTGCCGTTTCTGCTTTTTGTAAGAGAGAATTTGATGCTGAATTGTTGACATTCTGCCACTTGAAGTAATACAAAGCAAGTTTTTGTAGTGTTTTTAAGAATTTGTGTATTGCGTTCCTTATTTAGTTTTCATGGTTCGCTTCTTCCTCTCCCATAGTTAGTTAGTTGTGCTTTTATAATGATTATGGCTTGCTGAAATTATCTGATGAATACTCTAAGTCCATACTTTTAGTTATTTGTTAATGGTAGATAGGTATGCAAAGTTAGTCTGGGCTAATCACTTGTACTAAAGTTCAATTGCATTTCACAAGTTAAATTACGCCATTCATTGGGTATTTAACAAATGAATGTAATCTAAAAATCTGTCAACTTCCATTGAAGATAGCACCATTTTCTGCAGTACTATAACACCCATTTTAGATTGGTAACTCAGAAAACTAGTTAAGTTCTAGAGTATTTGTCTGCTCAAAGTAACCCATACATTGTGAATGTCACTTAGGATTTCTCTAAAACCCTAACCTTTTTTGCATTTTCTTTGAAAACCATCATTAGATTAGGAATTTTAGAAGCACTCTATATTGTTTTATTAGCTGAAAACCATAAAAGGGTTTATGTGCATTTGTTTTCCCAACCTGAAAAATCTACAGATTACATGTAAGACCCCTTGTTGGCACAGCTAGACATACCACTAAATCATTCCAAGCAAGCTAAGACCTAGCTGTATTATCCTTGGAGTAGTCTTACCTAGGGTAGGATACTTTTCAAGAGAGGTGTGAGACCAACAATCACACCTACGTTGTTGTGTGCTAAAACCACCATCAATAGAATTAGTGCTAGAAGGAGGGAAAAGAACTATTTCCCTTTTCTTTAAAAAATTAGCAAGTTTGGGGACTAGACAGAGGCATACCAGATCCAGCTTAGCTCAAGAAGAGTAGCTGTCTTTGATAGAATTTAGACGAACAAGAAGGGATCAAGGGATACCAAGAGCCCCAAGAGCTCAGTCAGCCCCAAGGAACACAACTGTAGCTCCTTTTAATCCTCCTATCATGGCTTTCTTCATAGGAAATAACCAATCTCCTTTTCTGTTCAACGCCTACCATGATATGCCAAAGAACCCAGATAAGTTCTGTTCAAAATTCAGAGTAAACAATCCAGATAGGACTATAGATGAGCATATTAAAATCTTTGAGGCTAACATGTTCATGTTGCAAGTACAGTATGAGGATGCGATATGCAGGTTGTTCCCTTATTCTTTATAGGATGAAGCTTATTATTGGTTTGCTAACCTTCCTACAGCATCCATAAACTCATGGCTGAACCTAAAGAACATATTTTTGGATAGGTTTCAGATGCCTACCACTCCAGCTGATCTTTATTGGTCTTTTGTCAAAATCCACCGAGGTGAAGGAGAGATGATAAGTTCCTTTAACAACATATTTTAGAAAGATTTCAGTTGTTTGCAGGATCCTTACATTGTAGGACAGGCCGTTGCCTTGCCTATTTACTATGCTGCCCTAGACAAACTTACCTCCATGTTTGCAAGGAGAGTTGATCCAATCCCTACTACTTTGGCTCAGGCATATTCTGTAGCTGTCATTGTAAGTACCCAGTTAGGACAGACAGCCTCTGGTCCGCTAAACCATATGGGCCCTGTAGCCATGTCTAATCAAATACCAATGATAAATCTAGCCTTGGCCAATCATACTCCTATGATGAATCTGATTCCAAACCTAGCTATAATGCAAGATTTAGTAATCCACCCAGGCAACCCAGTAGCTAAACTGCCTCCAACACAAATGCCTTTCTTACAGTCTTTAGAAGTAGCCAAGGTAAAAGAAGACAGAGATGATATCAAAGAACTGGTTGAGCAAATGAAGAAGCTAACTGCTGAAGTTACCCACCTCAAGAACCAGAATGCTTATCTACAGTAAAGGGGATAGAATCAACAATATTTCTAGAATCAAAATCAGTCTCAGTTTCAAAATTAGAATCAGTTCCAAAATTAGAGCCAATATCAAAACCAGAATTTTCAACAGTGGTCAAACCAATCCTGGAACACCAGGCCAAACAATGGAGGAGCGTCATCGCCCTTGGAAAACTAGAACAACGATACCAAACCTCCTAGTCGTGTGATGTTAGCTGAAGCTGCTTTGTCTACTTGGTGTAGACTGCATAACATGAATGCCCATTCAGAACTAGATTGCCCAACATTTTAGATTGCATCTAGTATCTTCCAGATGGAGATTCAGAATGCTGAAACTCAGGAGACCCTACCAACAGGGTATGAAATTGTTCCTTCTCAAAGGTATGACACTGCTCTAGTTCTTGATAGTTATACATTTCCATTCCAAGATGATAATCAACCTGAGGAAGAAGAGTCTGAAGAAGTCAATGCTTATTAGCAATATAATAAGACTCCCTAACACCTGAGAAGTAGCAAGTCTAAAGGTCCTTTCACCACCTCCATTCCTCCAAAAAGCTATTAGATTCCACCAGACCCAAAAGCTTCTAACAACCCCGAACCCCCAAAAGTCACTCATCAACCAATATATCAGGGGGCTACTGCTGAAGGTTCTCAACGGTTTGACATAGTGAAAATGGGGCAGTATGTTGCTGAGGAACTCAAGAAAATGAAGGTTAGTCTTTTTGTATATGAGTTACTTTAAATACCTGAGGTTAGGACATCTTTCTTCCAAGATATGGGTGCTGGAACCAAAATTGATTATGTACAAAAAGAGAATGTCACCAAAGATAATGTTGACAAAGGGAAAGAAAGAGTACATGTGACTGATGTAGAATAAAAGATAACACTATATAAAGACAAGAGCGAAAGTCCTCCTTTCCTCTTAACACTCAGGATATTCAATAGAAACCTTCATAACTATTTAGTAGACTCTGGTGCTTCCATGAATGTGATGCCATTATCAGTCTGTAAAGCACTTGGGCTCACTCCAGCCAAGTCTTCTAGAAAGGTGACACAACTAGATAAGACTGAAGTGAATGTAGTAGGCAAGTTGAATATGATACACATGCAACTGGCTTTTGATCCAAGGGTGCAACAATATATAGATATTCAAGTAGTGGACATTCCAGATCAATATGGTATGCTTTTGAGTAGAGATTGGTCTAGAACTTTGAACGGTCACATGGCGACTAAATTTTCTCATATGTGGCTACCATGGAAAGGATTGGCCAACCAGATATATATTGAAAGAGAACCCAAGATGAAACATATGATTACAGAGTATAATCAAGCCAACGAGATTCTGTTCTCAGAAGTTGATTTGGGAGTTTACCTCCCACATGTCAATCAAACAGAGGAAATCCTTATGCTAAGTTGCTTAAGATCCCCTAACCCTCCACTTACAGAAAAACTAGAAAGCACAGAAGCATATGTTCAATTAGATTCAAGAAACTCTTTAGAAGAAGATGAACTAGGGATATTCAAAGAATTCTATGATTTCATAGCCAAATTTGTACAGGATCAAACTGTTGTTGGAAAGCAGATCCAAATGGAGGAGTTATTACTGCCCAACTGGTGCCGCATACATGATACATCACATTCTAAATTTACTTGCCAACTATATCAAGAGGTAGTCAAACAAGTGCAAAGACAATTAAAAATCCCCATAATTCTAAAGAAGGTACCAGTTGTTGAAAAGAAGGAAGAACCAGAGCCTTTGCTTGATAAGAAGAAATCAGTAAAACAGAATGATAACAACAAAGACTTTTGCCTATGACCTTAAGATTTGATGGCTCAAGATGTAGACAAGGGTCCGAAGAAGGGGTTGAATTAATCAGTCCTACTGGGAGCTCATATTTGGTGTCACAAAGACTACAATTTCCATGCACAAACAACGTAACTGAGTATGAAGCATTGGCGCAAGGATTGCTGCTGGCACTACAGAAGAAGGTCAGAATTATCTAGGTGTTTGGTGATTCTGAATTAGTGGTAAAACAAGTAAGAAAGAAGTACTCATGTAACGATAAGAGGTTGAACCGGTATAGGAATAGAGTCTGGGATCTGATAGAATGCTTTGATGGTTTTAACATCCAATTGATCTCGAGGAGACATAACCATGTCGCAAATGCCCTAGCTCAGACATCAAGTACATTAGAGCCAACGTCCATGACAGGATTAAATTTTTTTTGTTGAATTTGTTGCTACCCCATTTGTACCTGATAATGTTATGAATTTTCAAGTTTTTGAAGATGATCAGCACATAATTAACTTCCTTACTTCATCTGATGTTTCCACTACTCAGATAATAGATGAAGAAGAAATGGAACCTGCTGAAATGGATTTAGGAGTATTGAACCTGAAAACCAATACGATTCCATGAGGAATGGTAGAATTGGAAAGATTGTTTGATGCAGACAATTTAGGAACCCAAAGGAAAGAAGGAGAATCTCCAGGGGGCAAGTGTGTCCCATTTAACTTGGGAACAAAAGAAAATGTTAAGAATGTGTTCATTGGAAAAGCTAATACTAAAGAAGAAAAGACATGAATCATACATGCATTAAGAGATTACCATGAGGTTATAGCCTAGAGCTATGAAGATCTAAAGACATACGATACCTCGATCATCACGCACACCATTCCATTGAAGCTAGGAGCAAAGCCATTCAGACAAAGACAACAACCAGTAAATGCCTTACTGGAACCATTGATTTTCAAAGAAGTTTAGAAGCTATTATCAGCAAGGATAATATTTCCAGTCAAACATTCCACATGGGTAGCAAATTTAGTTCTGGTCTGAAAGAAAAATAGAGAAATCAAGCTTTGTGTTGACTTTCATAACTTAAACAAAGCATCTGAAAAGGATAATTACCCGCTACCTTTGTTGGACAAAGTATTACAGATTGTTAATAGGTCCTAGATGATGTCATTCTTGGATGGGTATTCTGGTTATAACCAAGTGATGGTGGAATATGAAGATAGATTGAAGATGTCTTTTACTTGCAAATGGGGCATCTATGCCTATCGTCGCATGCCATTTGGTTTAATAAACGATGGTGCAACTTTTCAGCATGCAATGGATGTTTCTTTCAAGGGATTAGTTAGAAAATGTATTATCATCTACATGGAAAACCTCATGGTATTCTCAAAAAAGTGAGAAGATCATGTAGCAGATTTAAGGAAGGTGTTGCAACGGTGCAAAGATTATGGTATATCACTCAATCCCAAGAAGTGCATCTTTGGAGTAATTGAGGGGAAGTTGTTGGGACATGTGATATCTAAGCAAGGAATATCTATAGACCTAGACCGAATCCAAGCAATACTCAAAGTACCCCCCCATCCAGCAAGAAAGAGCTTAAGTCTTATTTGGGTAAGATCAACTTCGTACGTAAATTTATTATAGGTTTTGCTGAGATTGTTCGACCTCTTAATGCCATGCTGAAAAAGGATGCTAAAATGGATTGGACCCCAAAAGCCAAGGCTGCCTTCATAGAAATTAAACAAGCTATAGCCAATGCACCTGTCTTGGTAAGTCCTGATTACACTTTGCCATTCCAGATTTACTCGTTTGCTTCTGAGCATACTTGTGCTACAATGTTGATGCAGAAGAGATCAGTTGATGATGAAAGGCCCATTGCTTTCATGAGTACTCCATTAAAAGAAGTAGAACTAAGGTATCCGAACATGGAAAAATAAGCATATGCTCTAGTAAAGGTAGTCAAGAAGTTCCTTCACTACATCTTAAGAAGTCAAGTAATTGCTATAGTCCTAGATGCAACAGTTAAAGCATTATTGATGCAAAGCGAATTAGGAGAAAGAAGAGGGAAATGGGTCACCATCCTACAAGAGTTTGATATAGATATTCAACCCATGAAGTTGGTAAGAGGTCAGGCTCTAACTAGAACAATGGCTGAAGTAGGACCAAGTTTAGTATCCTAACAATACCTATTAGAGGATGTTTCAAAAGATGAATGGTATGGAGATATCATATTTTATCTACTTAATCAACGCTGTCCACCACAGCTGAATTCAGTTCAAAGGAGAGCACTTAGACTAAAAAGTAGCAGTTATATGATAAAAGAATCAGTCCTTTACAAGAAGAATCACGAGGGGATCTCTCTGAGGTGTTTGGATAAGTCAGAAGTAAATCAAGTATTGACCAGTTTTCATGAGAAATTTGGTATAGGTCACAGGTCAACACACTCAACAGCTAATCAGGTTCTTTGTGCCAGATATTATTGGCCAACCTTGTTTAAAGATGCACATTCACATGTAAGAACTTGTCATATATGCTAGAACACTGCACATAGAGAGCGACACGCTGCCATGCCCTTGCAACCAGTAGTGGAGGTATGACCATTTGCTCAGTGGGGCCTCAACTTTACCAATATGATCAATCTACCTTCCTTTGCAGGCCACATGTATATTCTGACCGCTACTGATTACTACACCTGATGGTCTGAGGCAATAGCTTGTAAACAATGCACCACAGAGGTAGTTATTGAATTTGTTGAAAAACATATTATCACTAGATTCAGTTGTCCATTTTCTTTAGTTTGTGATAACAACCTTGCCTTTTCATCATTAAGTTTTTCTAACTGGGCATTTGATTATGGGATCACTCTCAAGTTCTCATCTAATTACTATCCACAAGGGAATGGGGTAGCTGAATCAATGAACAAAAATCTGATTGAAGTCATTAAGAAACTATTAGACAAAAACCCTAGAGACTGGCATACTCAACTTAAATTTGCCTTATGGGCTGATAGAATCCGACACAAAGCGGCCTTGGGCACATCACCTTATCACCTAGTCTATGGGATTGAACCCATCTTTCCCATCCATTTGAGGATTCCCATGCTGCAGTTCATGCAGGACTACCTTGAAATTGATGGTCAATTGTCCTCTAGGTTAGCCCAATTATTGCACCTCGAAGAGAAACATGATGCTGCTATAGAACACTTTGCTAAACATCGGGGAGTAGTAAAATGATGGTTTGACAAAAGAGCCAGGGTCAAGGCCTTTCGCATTTATGATTTGGTCCTATATTGGGATAAGGCACATGAAAAGAAAAGAGAACATGGTAAGTTTGATAAACTTTGGTTGGGTCCCTATTAGATCTATGAGATCCTTAGAGATAACACGTATCGACTCAAGAGCCTTACTGGTGAGGAGCTCCCATTGCCTGTCAATGGCCAGTTCCTAAAGCACTACTTCCAGGCCTGAGAGGCAGTCATGCCTCATCTTAGTGTACATTGTTAGAGGTTTGTTTGCTTTGGTTAGCATAGGTTTCCTTTAGTTTAGTCTTGCTTTCTTGCCTTTGCTTTTTGTAGTTGTTAGTTGCTTTGCTTAGGTTAGTTGTCCTTTTGGTTTTTCTTTTGCTTATTGCGCTTGCTTTTGCGTGGGGTCTTTGTTTTAGGAAGTGGTGACAGTTGTGTGGACCTGCAAGTGCTTCTTTAATGTGTGAATAATCTTGAGTATTCTTTGAGAAGCCAAGGTTCAGCTTAAATCCTACCGTGGTTTCCACTATTAGGCTAAGACGTATGATGCCTATTCATAGAAAATGAGTCATTAGTTGGTGCACCTGAAGTATTTTCTAACCATATATCTCTTACACTTTAAATGATCCTAAAGTAGCTAAGCAAGTCTAAGTGATCTTGTGTCAAGTGAAAGGTTGACTCCTTCTACCACATGCACTATCAATCAAGAAAGAAGGTAGGTGACACTAAGTATTGCTAGCCTATATTGGGTGAAAATAAAAGGTGTTTTTCAACACCAGACCCGTTACAGTGCAATTAAAAAGAGACTACCAATTTTCTCACAAGAGGCACTATCTAGAAATAATTATCATCAATTACCCTTGTGCCAGAAGTATTATCTACCATTTATTTTTCTCAAGGCTCATCACATCTCAAATACTTGAGCATTTCTTGGTGATAGAATGGTCTCAACTTCCTAGCTTGTCGCAGAGGATCTTGGATGAACTTAGTTGCCAAAGGATGGGAATGAATACAATCGCACACACTTAGGTTTTCAAGATGTGGATGGTTGCACTAGTTGGTGATCTTGGGTTCTTTGATAGGGTATCCTACTTTTTCGTTTAATATGTGGGGAACACAGAGATTCTGGGTTCAAACTGAAAGTTTATCATCGAAATGCTCGGGAGCACTTCACAACAGAGTTGCCATTTGTTGTGCCTTGCACACACACCCCATTTCAAAATAGGGACCCCCTCTCTCAGATTTTGGTCTAGGATATCAAGTGGATTTTCACCTCCTAAGTGGTCAAGTGGTCAAAGTGCATTTTGGCCATGATTGAATGATGATGTTAAAAAATCACTTTAGGAATCTGCTAAGTTGGATTTTTATATCCCTTTTGATGGCCTTGAATAGCCCTTTTGCACTAAATTGCTCTCCAACCAACCTTTGCATTGATTTGCCTCCCAACCAACTTTGCGTTAAAATCCTTTATCACTGACTTCGGTGCTAGTTTTCCTCCCGATGAACTTTTGTGCTAAAATCAATCGTCTCCGACTTACACTGTATCAATCCATCACCGACTAAGTCAGATGAGGCCAAAGTTCTTGCAAGTCTAAAGAACCTCAAAGTCCCATAAAATGCCTAATGTTGAGCCTATGGTCATAGTGCTAAAAAGATCTCTTACCGACCAGGTCTGTTGTGTCCAATTTCCCTGCCAAGTCTGAGCAAATGAAAATCCACGCAAAACCCTAATCTGTCGACTATACGTCGCGCATTAATGGTGACTTGGCTGGGATAATAAAAAGGATAACCTCCTTTGTTTAAAACATTTTTGCATTTGATAAAGATTTTGGAGCCTCTTTGCAATCTTTGCTGCCTAATTGAGCATTTTTGCTGCCGTTGCCTGAGTTTGATCTCGCGACCGCTTCTCGCCTATGCAATTCGGACATATTTTTTGCAAACTAACTAGGTAGGGTTTCCAAATATCCTCTTTTGAGCTTTCATTGTATATGGTTAGGGTTTGATTTTGAAGTACATTTTCTTTCTAAGCAACACATTTAGGATTTCAACTAGGGTTTTGTGCGTAAACTATTTGTTTTTCCTTTGAAACCTAGTTTGGATTTCCCTTTGAAAATGTAGATGGATTGTTACATGCTAAAAAGAATAACAAATTAACCAGACTAGCTGAAGTTTTCATAAACTAGAAAGACATTTAGTCTTTGCGCTAAACTTGAGTCCAATTGACTTGTAAACATTGCAAACTCATCTAGTCGGTCGGTGACCATTAAAACCCGTGCCACACTTTGAAACCCACTTCAGCACTGAAAACATTAACTTCTAACCTACATAGCCCTGTCATGATTAACCAGTTAGATCGGTGGGACCTCAAGACCTCGCAAGCTTTGAAAAGCCATTTTAGCACTAAAAACCTCTTGTGCTGACCATTTCTAAATGACCCCGTCTCCGACTTGGTCGAACACTTCGAATATCTTCGCAAATCAGTGACATCTAAAGTCCCGCTGAAATTAAGAAAATGACTCTACACTAAAAATGATCTCATCCAACCTCGTGCTGAAACATTCCTTCACCGATTTAGTTAGCTGACCTCAAAATGCGTGTAGGTCAGACAAAGTCAAATCCCATGCAAGAGTAGTGAAAGAGATCTCAAAGAGACTTGTGCTAAAACCCGACTGACTAACTAAACAACCAATGAAAGGTCGGTGACTTTCAAAAGTCGTGCAATTCAGTAACATCCAAAACCTACGCAAAAGCTAGAAGAGACTAAACACTAATAAAATAATGAGTCAGACAAGCCCATTTTTCCCACTAAGGTCGGCATACCTCAATTCTAGCGCTTTTCTACCTACAAGTGACTTGATCCTAAAACTAGCAGAAACACTGTAAAATGATTGTGTTTTAAGAATTTTCAAAGGGAAAATGCTAGGAATGATGAAATTAATGTTGTGATACCTAGATAATGATGATTTTCCATGCTTTTAATAAGATGTTTTGCAACATTAAATGTTTTTGCATGCATTAATGATGCATTGCTATGAAGTAGGTGCAATGGTAGTAACTGCTAGATTTGTGATTCTTTTAAAAGGGCATATCTGTAGTATTAGTTGATTCATTGAAGTTCATCTCAAACTTAGGAATGTGTGAGAATTCTTAAGGTGTCAAACTTATAAGGTCCGATCTTGCAGATTAAATGACTACCTAAGCTCAAGCCATGAAGTACAAATTCAAGGGAATCCCTCTAGAGACCAAGATTCACTTCAGATGGAGTGATGTAGGAGACATAGATTTGGGTCACATAGACTTAGATGACTTCAAATTGAGAATCTTTGGTCCAAACCCAAGTCCTAGGGCCAAAACACTCAGAGATAGTGGTATATCACAAGTTGCTGCCTTCCCTACCTCAGTACAATGTGCAAAATTGATGGTAACCTGTGTGGATAGGTATGATGTGATGACAAGGACAATTCAAACTACTAATGGGGATATCTTGGCTGATTTAAGTCCACCTTCCCTAGCTGAGACTTTTGATATTCCATGGCACAAAGTCATGACCATGCCAGACAAACAAGGATCATAGGGGACTTATAGCAAAGATGTAGAGGGATGTAGGAAACATATGAATGACCATTGGGCCAAAAACAGAAGGTCTTCCCTAAATAAATTTCCCCAAGTGCTATATAGGAGTGATTTCCATGATGAAATTGGAGATTTGATAACTTTTCTGAGCATAATATATGGATTACCCACAGCCTCCACTTTTGAGGGGTGGATGTTTGTTATCATAATCGAGATATTGAAAGGGACTAAGTTCCACTGGGCCCAAATCCTTAGTGACAACATTCATGAGGCCTTCAACAATTTCAAAGAGAAGAGGTACTTTAGATGGACATCTTATGTTGTCTATGCATTAGCAAGGAGAAATCACTATGTTGGGTTATCCAAGATTGGAGAAGTTGGAAATGAGCAAACCCAAATAAAAGTATATGAGTGTTACACGCAGCTGACCTCATCTCAATCTTTGATACACTTCAAAAGGGTAAATGATGCTTTCACAATGTATATAGCCAGGTTGTTGCAAGGTAATACAGCCTTGAGGATTTCCACTGAAGCAATGAATGAAATAACTAAATATGGCAGGTGGTATATTTAGTTTGAGAAATTCACATATCTGAGAGTACAAGGCTTCACTGGGATGGCTTATAGACTTCCCAAATATCCTGATGACAAGACAATGCTTCTAGAATTGTCTAGATAGTTGATACCCTATGCTAAGAAACTCAAACACTTACATAGAACCAATGTGCAATTTCCTATCAGATTCGGCAAGGGGAATTATGTATGCCCTTCTTTAGCTTCGGTAGAACATTCTGACAAAGAGCTTCAACTCCTCAATTTACATTACTACAATGCAAGGGATCACTTTGATCCAAATAAGGTGATGGAAAGATTTGTAAGCAAGAAGTTGTTTCACAAGATACATACTGAGGATTTTTGGGCCGACTACCTAGATGATTATGAAGTTATGAAGAAAGGACACTCAAGGTTGCCTCTAGCCTTCATCAAGAAGTTCCACATTATTGCAGTGCCAGATCAGTTAGAAGATGATGAAAATGTTATGGTTAGAGGACTTTGGGAAATGCAATACCATCAACCCATCCCACTACCAAATTAGGAAAATGTAGAAGAAAGCTCCTTGGATACCATAATGAGAGAACCAATCAGTTTGAGCAAGGCCTGGGTAAGGGGTCAGGTGGCTGCTTTAGAAGGACAATGAGTATAGCTCACCTATACTACATTAGAATCAGATAAGGATTCCGATGGTGAGGAGGATGAACCAATAAATGTTATAGATGAGGCAGAGTCAACTGAGAAATAGAAATTAGATAGTGAAGAACACACATCTCTGGCAGAAAAAAAAATAAAATTAAGAAGCAATCTGAAAGGCCTCCTTCAAAGAAAGATCAACCTCCCTCCACTAGGACAAGGGCCTCCAAGAAAAGAGATATGCCAAGTGGCCATGGAGAAGGTTCTAAGACCAAGAAAGAAAAGGTAAAAGAGGTAACTAAGGAGGATGCTGTAACACAAAAAGATACTAATCCTCCAACCTCCCTATCTCCTGCTACTCAAAGTGTAAGCACAACCACCTCAACCTATGCAGCTTCCACTACTGCTTCTCCCTCTACCACTTCTACTATTGCCGCATCTATCTCACCTACAACCTCAGCTGCCATTATCCAAGAAACATCGCCTGCTACCACCTCTCTTACCTCTACCATTTCAACTACTTCCTGCTTGTTGGCAATTTCCTCCAATGCCCCTAGCAGCCCTATTTCCTCCACTGCAGTCACTTCATGTCCTTCCACTATTACTACAGTTACACCTTCTACTTCTTCCACTCAATTATCCACCCCTGCAACATTACCTCCTATTTGCACCATCCTTTCACCTCCTCTTCCTCTACCTTCACTACCTTTTCCTTCACCTCTTGTCATCTCTTCTTCCTTGTCAGTAGTATTAGCTAATTTAACACAGATTAAGGTGCCTTCATTATCCATATCCTCTGCAGTTCCTATTTCACAAATGCCTGTAGATTCTTTGGCCGTACCTCTGCTTCCTGGAATTGAGAAAGTACGTGCAGAGTTGGGTTTGCAGCAGCCTGAAACAACATTATTACTTGGGGAGGAGAAAGAGGTATTGGTGGAAGTAAGTAATGAAGACTCCAATGAACCTTTGACCAATATTGAAGTCATTGATGTATCTGACAGTCCTCCAGATAAAGGTCAAATGGAGGAAGTTCTCAAGGCAGCCCAAGAAAGTATAGTGATAAACTGAGAAAACTTGGCCCAAGAAGAAGAGAAAGAAGAAGAGAAAGAAGAAGAGATGAATATAGATAAAGATGAAGAACCAGGGCAAGAACAAGAGCCACTTGAAGAATTGGCTATAATTAATAACGGCGAAGCCACTGAGTTGAATAAATCTTCAGCACCGGAATGGTTACAAAGTAGAGTGGCATATCCTGAGCCACAAGTGGAAATAATGTAGCTAGATTTGAGTACTATTTTGTCACAAGCTCAGAGGCTTAAGAAGAAAAAGAAGGCAAAGATACAATCTAGGATCTATAAGGATGAATCAGGATCCAGAATTGCAGAGATTACAGTCTCGCCAACTAATGCAACCAAAGAACAAATCAGAGCAGAGGATTATGTAATCTCCACAGTTGATTTGGGACTCATCACTCATGCTCAAAGAGTGGATGACTTCAAAGAATCGATTACATCAATTTTGGAACTGTTAGACAAGAACGAGATGTCCAAGAAGGATTTAAAAAAGAAAAATGAAGAACTCCACACTTGCCTCCAGTTTTTGGTCAAGCCAGTAGATGCATGAGGAGATATAAGGACAATGCCCACTTTCCTGTCTACTGAGGAAATGGCAAAGCTAGTTGAGGTAAGGTCCAAATCCCAAGGTACTGAAAAATAGCTGTTCAGAGTTTTTGAGATAGGATGCAAGACTATCAATGCCTCTGCTCAAGCACATAAGAAGCTGGTGGAACTGCATAAGAAATGGAAAGATTTGCGCGAAGAATGTGACTCCTTTGATGAGCATTACTCACATATGTATCCATGAATAAAAAGCATCAGGGATTTGCCCGCCCAGACTCTGGTTGTAGAAAATATTCTAACAGGGAACCAGCTGCCTAAGGCCATTGAATGGTATCAATAGCTACTTTTGAGAAAAGAAACTTTTGAAAACATAAAAGAAGCATATAAGCCAGCCGATGAGGAGCTATGATCAATTATATATGATATCAATGATTCTTTGAAGGATTGCCTAGAAGCATCCTATGATGACTACACCCTTTATGATATCAAAAAATGTAAAGATAAATTACATAAGGTAATTTTTGAAAACATCGAGCTTAGTATGGAAGACAGGTTAGATAAGGTAAGCGACCTCAGAGCTGAATTCAAAGCATTCCACAAGGCTGGTGCAGAGATATAGAAGATATATAGTAGATTTAGCTAGGAATTGGAGATGTTCGATTATCAGATCAATCATTTGAAGGATCTAGATCTGTTGGAGATTAATCCTGCACTTGACGCATGGTTGACTTACCGCAACAAGCTAGCTGGCGAAGACAAAATTAATTTAGATGAAGAGCCTTGATACTATTTTGAATATTTCAAGGATGTAATCCCGTCATAATTGTAAATTGCTGTATTTTGGGTAGCATGTGTCTCTATTTTGTCTTTTCTATGCTTTTAAAATGTTCTTTTCTATTAGTATATTGAGTTGTCTAGTCAAATTAACTAGATTCAATGTATCTGGAGGCTATTTTTTGTCCTTTTCATAGAAGACAAAATATAATCTGAGAATTGATGAGCTGTTACGATTACATTTATTGATGTAATATGGACCATCGGTGTTGATTTAATCTCCACCATTGATTTGAAAACTCGGTATGCTGCTTTTCTATATAAAGGCTACCATTTTTGCTTTTTGTAAGAGAGAATTTGATGCCGAATTGTTGACATTCTGCCACTTGAAGTAATACAAAGTAAGTTTCTATAGTGTTTCTAAGAATTTGTGTATTGTGTTCCTTATTTGGTTTTCATGGTTCTCTTCTTGCTCTCCCATAGTTAGTTAGTTGTGCTTTTATAATGATTATGGTTTGCTGAAAGTATCTGATAAATACTCTAAGTCCATACTTTTAGTTATTTGTTGATGGTAGATAGCTATGCAAAGTTAGTCTAGGCTAATCACTCATGCTAAAGTTCAATTTCATTTCACAAGTTAAATTGCACCGTTTATTGGGTATTTAACAAATGAATGTAATCTGAAAATCTGTCGACTTCCATTGAAGATAGCATCATTTTCTACAGTACTGTAACACCCATTTTAGTTTGGTAACCCAGAAAACTGGTTAAGTTCTAGAGTATTTGTCTACTCAAAGTAACCCATACATTGTGAATGTCACTTAGGATTTATCTAAAACCTAACCTTTTTTGCATTTTCTTTGAAAACCATTGTTAGATTAGGAATTTCAGCAGCACTCTATATTGTTTTATTAGTTGAAAACCATAAAAGGGTTTATGTGTATTTGTTGTCCCAATGTAAAAATCTATAGATTGCATGTAAGACCCCTTGTTAGCACAGCTAGACATACCACTAAATCATTCAAAGTAAGCTAAGACCTAGCTGTATTATCCTTGGAGTAGTCTTACCTAGGGTAGGATACTTTTCAAGAGATGTGTGAGACCAGCAATCACACCTGCATTGTTGTTTTCTATAACCACCATCAACAGAGAGGAGATTGGAGCCATACTAATGCAAGAGAAACACCCCATAGCATTTGAAAGCAGAAATCTTAGAGGTGTGGAGAGGAGTTACTCAGTCTATGATAGGGAGATGTTGGCCATTATGCATGCATTGGCCAAATTCAGACCATACCTAGTTGGGGGTAAGTTCATCATCAAAAGGGACCAAAATAACATTAAGTACTTTATGAACTAGAAGGACCTTAATGACAGACAACAAAAGTGGGTGAGTAGGTTGTAGGCATATGACTTTGACATAGAATATGTCAAAGGGAAGAAGAACATGGTAGCTGATGCACTTTCTTGGATACTTCACTTGTGTTTGTTAGGGGAGATTTTTGCTGATTGGAGGGAGTTGATTTTAGCAGAATGTGCTAAGGATTCTTGGGCAATGGAAGTCATACATGGCACAATTCATGATGATAGGTACTTCATGGTTAATGATTTGATTATTTATAAGGAGAGGATTTTCTTGGTGCCTACTTCATAGTTTAAGGACAAGATATTGAGGACCTTTCATGATGCACCTATGGTTGGTCACCCAGGTGTCTTTAAGACCTACAGATAAACCTAGGAGTGGTTTACTTGGAAAGAACTTAAGAATGAGGTCCTTAAGTATGTTAGAGAGTGCTCTACTTGCTAGCAGAATAAGAATGTGCACACTTACCCAACTAGTTTACTTCAACCTTTACCCATTTCTAATCAGAAATGGGAATGCATCTCTATGGACTTCATTACTGGGCTACATAAAGTACAAGGCAAAGATTGCATATATGTTGTGGTTGACAGACTGACCAAATTTACACATTTCTTTGCCATAGAAGCGACATATACTACAAATCACTTGGCTGAGTTGTTCTTTAGGGAGATATTCAGGTTGCATGGGATGCCCAAGAGTATCGTGAGCGATAGGGACAACAAATTCCTATGTCTCTTATGGTAGGAGCTTTTCAGATTGAGTGGCACTGAGTTCACTCTTAGTAC
Organism: Cunninghamia lanceolata; assembly: GCA_027924645.1. NCBI lineage: Eukaryota > Viridiplantae > Streptophyta > Pinopsida > Cupressales > Cupressaceae > Cunninghamia > Cunninghamia lanceolata. The sequence continues at coordinate 3,159,080 of BSBN01000030.1, forward strand.
TAGCTACTACTCCCAAATGGATGGACAAATGGAGATAGAAAACAAATGGGTGGAAGGGTATCTTAGGAATTATGCATCTAGACAACAAAGAGTTGGATCAAATGGTTGCACCTAGGAGAGTACTGCTATAATACTACCTATCACATGTCCATTAGGATGTCACCATTTATGGCTTTGTATGGGTATAAGGCTCCCAACTTCATGAATTTGCTACTTGGGGATAGTAGAGTGCCTAAGGCAAAGGATTTGTTACAGAAAAGTTAGGATATCATGAAATCACTTAAGGAAAATTTACAGCAGGCAAAAAATCAATAGAAGTTGTATACTGATCAGCAGAGAGTGGAACATAGTTTTGAGGTTGGCGACATGGTTTACTTGAGACTTCATCTATACAGACAGTATTCTCTTAAGAAGAGTGGAGTGGAAAAGCTTAATCCTAGATTCTATGGTCCATTCAACTTGTCCAGGAGGGTTGGAGAGGTTGCCTATGAGCTTGAATTACCGGTCAGCAACTAAGTGCAAAATGTTTTTCATGTATCTAGGCTCAAGAAGGCACTTGGACATAATGTGGTCCCCTCATCAGAGTTTCCACCCTTGGATGAGGAGGGGAAGTTAATACTGATTCCAGAAGCCATTATTGATTCTCGAGAGCAAACTCTTTGGAGAAGGATCATTAAGGAGTTCTTGGTCAAATGGAAGAACTTACCAATGGAGGATGTAACATGGGAGAATGAGCATATTTTGTAGCATATTGAGTTGAAATTTCTTGAGGGAAAGCAATTTTGGGAAGGGTGGACTATAATGTCCCCTTCCTAGCTAGTCCAATAGGTTGACTTAGTTAGCCTATTTAGTGGTTCCCATAGCTTGATGTTTTGATGAATAGGGAACTTTGGTGGTGGTTACCAACATTTGTGACATGTATTTGATGTTCAATTGAGTTCCAATAATGGCTGTGAACGTAATGCCCCTTTCCAGAGTGTCATTAGACAAGTCCTCTAGGACTTACTATTTTTAGTAAGTTAGGTTGGGTAAGCAATGGAGCTTGTTGTCAGTGTTTCTATTTTTAGAAGCATCAGTGGGAGTGATTCATATTGGTCTCTTGATATTTGAAGTGATCAAAGGGCATTATTTTAAATAATGTAAAAACATTAAAGTTAAATTAAATATTTAACTTATGTTATTTAAATATTATAAAGTTACTTTATTCTAATGTAACTAAGGGAGATATAAGTATTATTTCTCACTTGATGTGTTAGGAAAAGTGGGGCGCCCAACCCATGGGAGACATTAGGGGTTATTTGCATTTAATAAAATATTATTTTAAACTCCAACTTGGGCATGGGAATGAAGGAAGAATAAAAGTGAAATATGGAGCTCATTTTGAACATTCACGTGCATTGATATTTTGAACATTGTTCTTATTGAAGGAGCTGGTTTTTCTTCCTAGGGTTTGTGAGGACAAAAACCCTTGCAGATTACAACTTCCACATTGGTGAGAGACCCAATCTAAGAGATTTATTGGTGATCTCATTTCAGGGATTACATTGAGCTGATTGGAGGTATTTACAACTTGTCGTGGAGAAGTTATCTAGTGCTAATACCATATTTTTCTCCATGATAATTTAATAGACATATGGGAGGTAATGGTGACTGATCTTCATGCATTATAGAGCAGTTTTGGGTGGAGTTTTATGTAGGGTTTATTACCCATGCTGGCCATACCACCCTGTGAGTAGGTCGTACGCTTTATGTAGCATTTTGGGTGTTACTTTGGATAATATCCTTCTCATTTTGGGCGTTGAGTATCCATAGCAGACTGCAGATATTTTAGTGACATTTGGAGTAGATTTATGAAGTTTTATGGTGTTTTTGCATGCTGATATCAACTACAGTGCAGGTTGTACAACCCTGGACCAAGCGTGAGACTTTATTGCTCAAAATGCTTTAGTTTTGGGTCCTTTTCCACTAGCATTCAAGGCGCCTAGGGTTTGTCTTTGCTACCTAATGTTTGCTGATAGGAGATATATATATTGGATATTGCTAGGAGGCATTTTGTAGCTCCAAAACCCCTGAATTTGTATGTTTAGAACATCAACTTGTGCATCTAAACATGAGTATGTTATAAAAGTAATGTTATTGAATTTTAGCATCTGGGTATTATATGTTGAAACTATTTATGCATCTTTCAATATATGGGTGTTGTTGAATACTGCATTGTTTATTGTTATTCCATTGTAATTCAATATTGAATGTGAAAATACCAACAAACAAACAAAACTCATTAGCAACAAACAAAAAAAATTGCCATAAAAGAAACCACAAACAAGGGTGTATATTACAATCTCCCTCGAAGTGGCATATTATTATCAAATATTTGCAGCATGCATATTTCATATTATATTATTCTATTGTGCAAGTTGTTTCATTACAAGTGGTATCAGAGCATGATCTTAGCACCGTGAAGGCAAAACATTTAGTAATTTTTTTAAATTTTGGTGGTCATTTTGGGAAGTGCATATTTCTCTCATTTTAGTGAATCTTTTCAATATTTTTAAAGGGTTTCAAGGATATATTGGAGCTTCTACATTTCAGACTTTAGAGAAATTGGAGTAGAATTGAGTGAGTTATTGCAAAATTAGGGTTTTTACCATTTGATCTTGTGAAGCACACATATCTCTCATTTTGGCAAATCTAAGTTTCAAGATTTTTAGTGGGTTTTTCAAGGACATACTGAAGTTGCTGAAGTATAGATTTCAGAGAAATTGGAGAAGTAATGAGTGAGTTATTGTAGAATTAGGGTTTCTACCAATTTCAATCCCAAGGCTATAATTTAATGAATATCTTGGAGATTTTTTGGGAAGTGAAATCTAGGCCCTAGTAAGTTACAATAAAAATTTTAGATTAATTGGATTTGTTTTGTGTAATTTACTGTAAAATTAATTTTCCAATCATGGAGGGTACCATAAGAGGCAAAAAGAATCCTCTCACACCTGGAAAATCTCTAGACAAGGAAGATATAGAAAGTGGGGAGATTTATACTCAGAATTTGCATGAGAAAATGACCAAGGTGGAGGAGGGTATTTCATTAGTGAAGTTAGTAATCGAGGAATTATCTAAGAACATGTATTCCTTGCTACAAAGGAGATCTCAAAACATGTTATAAATGAAGAATATGCAAGAAGAAGTAGTAGTAGAAGAAAAAGAAGAAGCAAAAGAAGAAGAAGAAGGAGAAGGAGGAGGATGAGGAGGAGGAAAAAGAAAAGAAAGAAAAAAAGAAGAGGAAAAAGAAGGAGAAGAAGTCAAACCCATAACATCTTTCCATACATTATCACTACTTGGAGCATTTCGAAAAGTATTATTTCCTAAAGAAGTTCCTAATCAAGCTATTCAACCAATGCTAAGGTACCATCTACCATTCCTCCCCTCTTCCTTGAAGACACACCAAATGTTTAGAGAAATGGAAGAATGCATTCATCACCATCAAGAGCTATATGCAGAACAAAGACACATCTTAGAGTTGAAGTTAATTTTCTAAACACACATGAAGAAGCTAAGGACATCAACAATTCCAAATTACCTCATTATATGGAAATAATTTCTAATTGAAGTTACCGCATGGGAAGATGGAGATTTTATGAAGAAGCTACTACAATTGGTTAGCATTGAGGACAACACTTTTGTAAAGATGGGGGACATGCTACACCCCTAGTCCTATAGTGTGTATATGGTTATGAGTAGTCAGCTTATGGCTACCTTAACTCTTTTTTAAGTTATATAATTATTAATATAGTCTTATATATGTAGGTAGGTTAGCATGGGTGACATCCATGGCATAAGTATGATATATATAGAAGGTAGAGGTTAGTTATTACCATCATATTGAGTATTAGGTTCTTATTAAAGACTATTGGAGGTATCTCCTTGAAGTGGATTAGGAGGTTCCCTGCTTGAAGTGGCATATTATTATCAAGTATTTGTAACATATTTCCTATTATATTCTCCTATTGTGCAAGTTGTTTCATTACATAGGAATCAATGAAGCATGAAGACACCTTATGGTCTTTAATACATGCATGCAAATAATCTCAAGGTAAGGGATCATAAGGATCCATAGAAAGATATAATAGTCAAGGAATGATGGATGAATGGAATGATACACCAAAGCCAAAACCCAACATAAATCAAGGAAAATAATGGAAGGTGGGTTATAATCGAAGAAATAAAAAATTATTATAGAATTAGGGTTTGTCAAGGACATATTGAGGTTACTGAAGTATAGATTTCAGAGAAATTGGAGTATAATTGAGTGAGTTATTGTAGAAGTAGGGTTTCCACCAATTTCGTTCCCAAGGCTGCAAATTAACAAATATCTTGAAGATTTTTTTTGGGAAGTGAGATTTAGGCTCTAGTAAGTTATAGTAAAATTTATAGATTAATTTAATTTGTTTTGTGTGATTTATTACAAAATTATTTTTCCAATCATGGAGGGTTGAGAGGAACCACCTGCAACAATATAATAAAAAATGCATGAAATAACAGAAATAGCAGAAACACAGAAGGAATTTATTGATCGCAGGCCACTTCGAGGGGGAAACCTCCTTTGAGCAAGCTCAATACAATAAATTCATGGATGCCTTCATTGGCCTCAACACGTACTTATATACTAAGTCTAATCTAAACAACTATTACTCCCCATGAATGTGGGATAATACAATATACTCACGAGACGACTTACAAAGCATATGCGTCCAACAACAATATACTAACAAATTAAAGAGAAGGGTTAAACACGGGTTCCTAACATCCCCTCCCTCTTAGAAAAGCTTTGTCATCAAAGCTTAAGATATGGAAATTGTTGCTGAATCTGAAGGAGTGGTTCCCATGTAGCATCCTCTAGTTGCATTCCTTGCCACTAAATTAATACCTCTGTGATGGATCAAGAGCGAAGCTGATGAGTACACCTGTTGAGGATTGCCTCTGGCTCTAAAATGATGGATCCTTCATTATCTAGTTCTGGTAAAACAGTTTGTGCTTTGATGTTGGTGCCAAGAAATTTCTTTAGACAAGAGACATGAAATATTAGATGAACGCAGGGGGAAGGAGGAAGCTCCAATTTAAAAGCAACTGACCCTATCTTTTGAAGAACCTTATATGGCCCATAGAACTTTGGAGAAGGCTTATGACGCCCTTTGAGTTTCAGGGAGGATTGCTTGTATGGTTGTAGATGAAGAAAAACCATATCACCTACTTGAAAAGTGCGCTCAGAATGGTGCTGGTCGACTTGTTGTTTCATTCAATTTCTTGCCATGTGAAGATTGTCCTACAAAATGTGAAAAATCTGATCTCAGGTTCGGAGAACCATGTTAACTGCTTGAACTGGTGAACTACTGGGGGTGTATGGAAGGAGCACTGGTGGTGCCTGACCATAGACTGCTTCATATGGAGTCATTTTAAATGCAGTGTGGTAGGAGGTATTGTACCACCATTCAGTGAGAGGGAGCCACTTTGCCCACTGATGCTGTTGTTCTAAGGTGAAGCAACAAAGATAAGTTTCCAAATATTTGTTGATAATTTCGGTCTGACCATCTGTTTGTGGGTGATACCCTGATATCATCTTTAGTTTGGTACCAGTGTGGTGAAATAGTTCTATCCAAAAATGACTGATGAAAGTTGCATCACGATCTGAGACAATGGAAGAAGGGATTCCATGAAGACGGAAGATCTGGTCCATGAAAATTTGTGTGACTAAGGAGGCAGTATAGGGATGGCTAAGGACATAAAAATAACTATATTTGGAGAGGCAATCAACCACAACCAAGATCACTATCTTCCTTCTAGATTTAGGGAGCCCCTCAATGAAATCCATAGAAATATTTGTCCAAATATATGTAGGGATGGGCAAGGGTTCGAGCAATCCAGGAAGGAGTGTCGTTTCACCCTTGTTGTGCTGGCAGGTATCACATTCAACCACCATCTGTTGAATTGCCCTTTTCATTCCCTTCCAAAAGAAGTTACGTCGTGTCCACTCATAAGTTTTGAGGAACCCAAAGTGCCCTACTGATGGAGAAGCATGGAGTTCATAGAAGATAGCTTGCTGAAGATCTGTGCTCTGGGGAAGCACTAGACGACCCTTATATCTCAGAGAAGCACTATCCCAAGAGTAATGCGGTACTGTAGAAGGGTTATTGGCCAACTGTTGTATGATTTGAGATAATGAAGAGTCATTGACATAGCCCTAATGGATAGATTCCAACCAATTTGGAACAGGCATAGAAATAGATGAAAGAGAAGCTTGGTCATCAAATGTGCGAGAAAGAGCATCCGCCACAATATTGTCCTTACCCTTCTTGTAAGTGATCTCATAGTCATAACCCATGAGTTTACTAACCCATTTCTATTGTACTGGGGAGGAGACCCGTTGTTCCAGGAAATATTTCAGACTCTGGTGATCAGTCTTGATGCAGAAATGATTCCCTAATAGGTATGGCTGCCACTTCTATACTGCATGCAAAATAGCCATCATTTCCTTCTCATATGTAGAGAGTACTAAATTCTTACCTGAAAGGGCTTTTCTGGTGAATGCAATGAGATGTTCATCTTGAAGGAGAACAGCACCAAGTCCATTGCCACAAGCATCATTCTTAATAGTGAAGGTCTTGGAAAAATCTGGCATAGCTAGAATAGGTGTAGTACACATAGCTTGTTTCAGTTTTTCAAATGCACACTCAGCAACATGTGTCCATGTAAAAGCATCCTTTTTCAATAGAGCTATTAATGGAGATACAATCTTCCTGTAATCCTTGACAAACTTGTAGTAGTAGCCAGTCAGTCCCAAAAACCCATGGAGGCTCTTGAGTATTTGAGGATGCGGCCAATTTTTCATGGCATTTATTTTGGCAGGATCCACTCAAACCCCTTGGGCTGAAACAATATGCCTGAGATACTCCACTTCCTCCTGCCTAAAAACACATTTAAACTGTTTTGCATAGAGATGATGATCAGAGAGAAGTTGCAGTACAAGATCCAAATGTTGGAGATGCTTAGCCCATGTTTTACTATAGATGAGGATATCATCAAAGAAGACCAGAATGAATTTTTGCAAGTATGGCCGAAATATTTTATTCATCAATGCTTGGAATGTGGAAGGAGAATTAGTGAGGCCAAAGGGCATGACCAAAATTTGGTGATACCCAGAGCGAAGATCCAACTTGGAGAAAAAATGAGTGCCATGAAGCTCATCAATAATAGGAATCAGAAACTTATCCTTGATTGTGATGTGATTAAGTGCTCGGAAGTCAATGCAAAGGTGCCATGACCCATCTTTTTTTAGACAAGAAGAACTGGTGAAGAAAAGGAACTGGTACTAGGGCGAATAATACCTTGCTTCAGTAAGTCCCGAACATGCATCTCAATCTCTGTCTTTTGGTGAAATGGGTAGCGGTAGGACCTGATGTTGGGAGGAATGCTTCTAGGAAGGAGATGAATACAATGGTCCTCTAGTCATGAAGGTGGCAATCCCACTAGTTTAGCAAAGACACATGCATATCTATCCAAAATATATTGTAGATCTGAAAGAGTAGTGGAGACCACTGATGGTTGCATCTGAATGGAATGGAGCTAAGCGATGACACCATGTGAATTCTTCTTAAGGAGCTTTTCTATATGATGTGAATTGATGATGCTGAGAGACCCTGGTTGTAAGCCCTTCAATGTGTGTTTTTGCCCATTGTCTGAAAACTGCATCCAAAGTTCAGCAAAATCCCATAGGATGGATGGAAGTGTGCGTAACCACTGAGCACCCAAAACCACATCACATCTGCCTAAGGGCAAGGCAAACATGTCAGAGCATAGGTTATAATCTCCAATAGAGATACACCCATTGGGACACTTCCCTTTGCAAGATAATGTGCCCCCATTGACAATCATGACTTCAAAGCTGGAGCAAGGATGGACAAAACAATCAGCCTGTTTGGTGATCTGAGGGTCAATGAAGTTATGAGTGCTACCAGAATTAATGAGTATTGTACGAGGGAGCTTCTTGAAGTAACCCTTGACCCACATAGTTTGTGGGGTGGTGACTCCTACTAAAGCATGGAGAGAGATCTCTGGGTGGTCTTCCTGAGAAGGAGGGTCAACAGGTAGCTGTTGAATGTCAACCTGATCATCTACTGTATCCTGAGCATCTTCATAAACTTCAGTTGCAGGTGGAGAATCCACATCCAAGAGATAGAGTTTTTGCTCAACACATCTATGTCCCCGAGTGAATTTCTCATCACAATTATAACAAAGCCCTTTTTCTCGACATGCCCGCATCTCTGCTTCAGACAAATGCTTGATAGGAGTTGTTCTAGGAGTTGGTGTGATTGGAGGTCTTTGGGAAACCATATTTCTGAATGGAACAAAAGTGGATTTGGAGTGCTGTTGAGTTGTGATCTTGTCCTCTGCCAACTTAGCCAACCCTAGGGGTTCCATAATTGTGCTGGGACAGAACATTTTAACCTCAGATTGGATTGCATCCTTTAGACCACTGACAAAACAACTTCTAAAGAATTTATCAGACAATTCCTCTGTGTGATTGGCTAGTTTCTCAAATTCTATCTGATATTCCCTTACAGTGCCAGTTTGGCGAAGTCTAGTGAGTGCTCCTGTGAAGTCATCAAAAGCACTAGGGCCAAATTGTTGCAAAACGAGTTTGCAAAAATTGTCCATTTTGGCTCTTCATGAGCCTTGATGTACCAACGGAACTGTTAGGGTAAAATAGGATCAACAATGAATATGCGATAAACAACATCAAATACCCATAAATCAATACAATAGTGAAACTAAGAAGATTGAATAAAATGAAGCAATGAATAAAACAATGCAAACCTTCCTTGAATCGAAACTTCTATTGTTGCCTATCAAGATCGTCCTTGTTTGTATGAAGTAGGCCCTTAGAGAGTGCACTCCTTAGCTATTTTCAAGAATGTCGATAGTGAATGGCTGTAGTGATAGATGTGCAATGAAGAGGAGTTTCAAAGCTTTTGGTGATCTCAAGCAAATTGTATTGGGGTGCCAAAGGTACGCTGGTGAATTTCTGTAGAGTAACAATATGAATAGCCTGGATGCCAAGAATGGAAGAATGAGGTTCCATTTATAGACTTGGGAAAATGAAGATCAATGGTTGAGAAGAAATAAGATGATCAATGGCTGAGAATGGTTGAGGAATGTGCAACGAGTAGAAAGAGGACAAGTGTCCAAGTTCCATCATGGAAGAGGGGATTTGGCAAAATTGATTGGAGAGTTAACTCCATTAACTAATCAGTTAACAAACTTGATTGATCAGTTAGTAGAATGGATTGTGGAGTTGACAGAATTGATTGAAGAATTAACTCAATTGACTAGTTAGTTAACAATTTTGATTGATGAGTTAACTAACTTTGATTAGAGGAGAAATAGGACATGTGGGTGAGGGAATATTAGATAATTAAATATTTAATATATTTAATTACATGTGTAACATGGTGAGGTGGAAGAGGTGAGGTGGAAAGGTGAGGTGGATTGGTGAGGTGGATTTGTGGAATTAGGACTTAGGATAGAGGAATTTAGGATTAATTAAATAATGTAGGATTATTTAATTATGTGAGACATTAGAAGAATTTAGGGAAATTTAATCAAATAAATTGATTTTATTTAATTATGGGATAATGAACCAATCAAATATCCTTAGAATATTTATTTAATTGATAGAACAAAATAAGAAGGGAATAAATATTAAGAATATTTATTTAGAATGAATTGTGTCATTTTTAGGCGTATACATTTTGCCCCTCTTTGATGTAATGGAGTTTACAGCGTTGCTTCAAAGAATAAATAGTCTGATAATGATACATGCCCTAGTTTGCCTCTCGTACAGGTTATAACGAGAGGATGCCCCCTCAGGAGATTGGATGGGAAGAAGGCAGGAGGGCGTGAGATGGACAATCTCACGAAGATGCAGGGTTGAGGTTAGGTTGTAAGAGAGCAAGACGTGTTTCAGAGAAACAAGAAGAAAACTGGAAGAAAAATGGGTGTGGGAAGTAGTCGTAGTCACCACCTAGCCAAATTAGGGTTTTGCAAGCTATAAATAGGAGCTGGGTCCACAAGACAATTCATTTGCACACTTGTCTTATCTGGATTTGTCTAGGAGAGCTTAGAGCAACTTTGGAGTAGCATGGCAGCTAGAGAGGTAGATATTCCACGTGAGGAGCATCGATTTGAGCGCGTTCATCGATTCGGTCGACCAGCAGAGGCAGGACCCCTGGTATGTATCCATAAAAACTTCCCCTAGGGTCGATTTAGGTAGCAATAAATGCTAGGAGAAAGTATAGGTAAACATATGCGCTGAAACACAGAACGGCGCATATGCTGCGTGAAACGACACATATGTTGTTTTGCGGTGCATATGCTAAATTACGCAGCGCATGCATGAATGCTGCGCAGATGTGGACCTTAGCGGCACATATGTGAATCCATAAAGCATTTGCTGAATGTAGCGGTGCATTGAAGCTGCGCATATGTAGAATAGAGCGGCGCATCCATGATTCTGTGGCACATTTACTGAATGTAGCGGTGCATGTGCCAAAAGTGGCACATGTGTGAAGAAATGGCGCATTTACCACATGTAGTGGCTCATATGTCATAGATAGGCAGATTACTTAGTGAAATTGACCTGATTGGTGTCCTACTTGATACGTCAATCGATAAGCTATCTCTGAGATTGCAGGAATCTAGTCAAGAGATGTAGTTTGCTGTTTTGATCAATTTGAAATGCTAAGTTAGTTGATATAGTTCTATAGATATGTTGAGTATGGGATTTTTCAGCTTGAGGTTGATGCCTTGCTTTGCGTGCTTGCAGGAGGAGATACGGGATACGCTACAGTCTAGGGAGCAGTTCCCTATGCCCTTGTTATAGGGATACATGCTGACCGAGATAGATAGAGAGGCGCTTGGTGCTATGGGATTGGATTATGTATGCTTCATGCCTGAGGTTCAGGCGAACCGCGGATTGCTGACTACTGCAGTGGAGAGATTCCACAGTGAGGATGGGACTTTCCACCTCCCTACTGGCGAGATGACCATCACCTTGGAGGATGTCTATCGGATTCTACACTTGCCTATTGATGGCGAGCTTGTGGATTATGACCCGTAGAGAGGTACAGGACTCACCGAGTGCAGGCGAGTATTTGATGACCCAAAGTTGGTAGGACAGGTCATCCCGTGGCATGATATCTATGACTATTATGACTACTTCCCTAGGATTGTGGCAGGATTGATCGGAGGCGTTGTGTGCCCCGATAGGAGATCTCATGGATTCCCCATTGGATGGGGTAGGATCATGGAGAGGATGGTGATAGAGGGCACCCGATATGCATGGGGTGTCTGTGTATTGGCTCACTCGTATAACGACATGCACCAGGTAGTATACCATTGGAGCACGAGCCTTTCGGCCAGTGTGTCACTATTACAGTTTTGGCTATGGGAGCACATAGCAATCACGAGACTAATTTGTGTTTTTGCTAGATAGAGAGGGGAGCCATACAGCTATGGCTACGCAGGCGTGATTTCCTAGCATAGGCTAGGGAAGCTGGAGTATTGGAGACATGCCTTGGATGGGGTAGATGTGGTCGTCTGGTGACCATATCTAGACTACGAGCCGTGGGATGATGAGGCAGATGAGTTACCTTACTGCTTTCATACGAGATGGCTGATAGGATGGACCCGCCACATACTAGAGAGGCAGATTGTTGGCAGAGTACTAAGACAGCCCTGGGGACAGATGCAGCAAGCACCTTCTTGGTTAGATAGGTGCAGCAGGCACAGGCATAGGTAGGCCAGACACAGACACAGCTAGCACAGGTGCAGGCTGAGCTTGCCAGAGCGTAGGCTCAGGTTTAGTACTATCAAGGTTTATATCATGGTGCCGTGCCAGTGAGCCAGAGGGCCTCCAGCTACAGGAGCTAGTTTGTGGCCTCCCAGAGAGTAGGTCCATCGAGGTCAGGAGCTTCTGTGATGGGCCCACAGCAGTCAGGGGTTGGCAAAGGGGGAGACACTGTTGGCAGTGGTGGTCCACAGTAGCAGGGCTAGACTTGTATCACACTTGTACTTTTGAGACATGTATCATCATCCATTGGGATGTATTTTTGTATATGACTTTGATTCAGAGACAGATACTATGATATTGTACATTTGGACTCATTTTATGATGTGTATATGACGATGCAACTATGTGACTTGCTCTATATGTTATGAGTTTATGATTCTTTTTGATTATACGATGTGATGCATATGTAGACTTAGATGTTTTATCTGATGCTATATGAGATGTTATCTGGATGCAACTTTTTGATATGATGCTATGTGATGTCTATATGATCTAATGCATTTTGAAATGATTTATCTGATGTGTTTGTAATGTATGTGAATGAAAAATGATATCTATATGAGTATGCAATTGTATGTGATGCTCTTAGCTATGTTTTTGATTTTTGACACTATATGATGATGGGATATGGATGACCTAATGCATTGTATTATGTATGCAACTAATTTAATCATGTAAATGACTATCTCATATGATATGATATGCAATGATATGCTCTATTTTTGTGATGTCCAAATGTACGCTATCGACACAGAAATGATAGGATGATAGATAGAAGATCGATTGACAGAAGAATGACTCGATAGAAAGATTCACAAGCTTCACTTTATATTGTTACTTTGCCTTGTTTGGATCTTTTATTGCATGGGATACAGGTGTATGGATGTGTAAATGGATGTATTGATTTTGACATCTTGATGGTGCAAATAGTTTGGAGTGCTTTATTTCATCATTGGGCGATGTTTTTGGTATTTTTCTGAAATGTTATAAGTTAACACAAACATCTAGGTATATTGAACCGAGATGACCTGAGCATTACTTACATGGATTTTGCTTTAGCAAGTTAATACAAGCATCTAGTCAAAATTGAATCTAGATGACCTAAGTACTTCTTGCTTGTCAACAAACAAGGATTGCCCCTGTTCATGTTAGACCTTTGATGTCCTCGATGATCTTTTGTTGATCATGTCTTTAGACAAGGCTTCACATTACTAAAGATTAATCCACAATCAACAAACAAAGAAAATAATCATGCCCCCATCATAGCATCTCTAGCTTTTGGCATCCTCGAGTAGCATAGAAAGGCATGATAGCATAAATCAAGACTCAATGTTCTAACCATGTTTCCAATTTATAAGACTTTTTTGCATTTAGATGTGTTTATATCTTGCCATAATTTGAGTAAAATCATTTAGAAGACCTTAGGTGTTTGTCTTCTTTGCCTTGGATAGGTTAAGTGCTTTGTGTCAAAATTTTTGCTTTGGAATCAGGTTCTTCTTGCGCTTGCTTGCTTGGTGAGAAGATTTCCACAATCTTTATTGATGAGACGGACCCTAAGGGACTGACCTAGTGCCTCAGGGGCTCATTGCTAAATGCCCTTGCCTACGTGACGGCACAGAGGCAACGTAGTTCGGGGTAAACCCTAACGGACCTAAGACCTAGGCGAGAGAAAGTGGAGACGGATCTAGATGGATAGAAGGACTAGATATGGGATGGATGGGACAATGGGAGCCTCGGGGGCTCATTGCTAAATGGCCTTGCCTACGTGACAACACAGAGGCAACGTAGTTCATGGACTTGGACCATGGACGAACTGACGAGAGACACTACGGTAGGCTCATACTATGGATACGGTATGGGACAAAACCTTGGTTGACAAGGCCACAAAGGGAGAGAGTATCAAGCCATGATAGGTAACCGTCAGATTTTTATTATGGGACAGATATGGGTCGAATGGGACACGGGTGAAGGAAGAACGGACACAAGGTGATTGGTTTCCCAAAGATGGGGGAGATGGTTTATCACAAGTAATGCCTATTTTACTAGGTTTTCACCACTTACTTTTATTTGCATGAAGAAGCCAGAAAGTAAACATGATGCCTGTTTGCCAGGTTTTCACCATGATACCTATTCAAGGTGCCTATTTGCTAGGTTTTCACCAAAGGATGATTTTTTTTGTACTTTTCTAATTTTTTGACTTTTTTGTGTTTTTCTAATTTTTTGATTTTTTTGTATTTTCCTGCCCCCTTACATTGGGATTCTCCTAGGTATAGAATTGGCGAAGATGCATGCTGTTGATTGGGTCATCAAATAGCTCACCCTCTAATGTTGCCAACTGATATGCCCCTGATCTGTAAGCAGCTACAATCACATAGGGCCCAAGCCAGTTAGGTTCAAACTTGCCTTCCTTTTCTCTATCTTGTTGATTGCGAGGATTCTCCTTAAGAACGAGATCACCAACCTTAAAGATTCTTGGGTGAACTTTGTGGTTATAGCTTCTTGACATCATCTATTGATATGCCTTGAGATGATCAAAGGCTTTCTGTCTCCTTTCTTCTAGCAACTCTAGTTCTTGTAACCTAGAGACTTTGTATTCTTCATCTAATATGAGGCCTTTTAATGACACCCTGAGAGATGGTAATTCAACCTCAATGGGGAGGATAGCTTCCGAGCCATAGACAAAGGCATAGGGTGTAGCACCTGTGGGAGTGCGTATACTAGTTCTATAGGCCCACAGAGCAGGATTGAGTTGGATATGCCAATCACGGCCAGCATCATTGACTATCTTCTTGAGAAGTTTCAAGATGGTCTTGTTGGATGCTTCCACTTGACCGTTACCTTGGGGGTAGTACGGAGTGGAGAAACGGTGTTGGATTTTGAAACATTCACAGAGTTCTTAGACGTCCTAGTTTTTGAATGGTCTTCTGTTATTCGTGATAATGGATGAAGGAATGCCATATCTGCAGATGAGGTAATTTAGGATGAATGAGGAGATTTGTTTACCTGTGACGGTGGTGAGGGGAACGACTTCAATCCACTTTGTAAAGTACTCAGTGGCAGTTATGATGAATTTGTGGCCGTTGGATGAGGGTGGATGGATCTTTCCCACAAGGTCAAGTCCCCATTGGCAAAAGGGCCAAGGTGTCGTTAAAGGTCTCAACTCTTGAGCTGGTGCATGTATCAAGTTCCCATGTATTTGGCACTGTTTACACTTCTTGACAAATTGATATGAATCCATTTCCATGTTTGGCTAGTAACAACCCAAACGCATGAGTTTCTTGGCTAAGGAAGGACTACTAGAGTGTGTTCCGTAGATCCCTTCGTGTACGTCCTACAAGGCGGTTATGGATTCTTCTCGTTCTAAACAATGGAGTAGAGTACCATCGAGACCACGTCGGTATAGGGTATTGGCAATGATGGTATAGCGAGAGGTTTGGCGTATAAAAGTTCATCATTGGTTAGAAGATAGGTCTAGTGGGAGGATGTTGTCCTTGAGGTAAGTGTAAATCTTACCATACCAAGGTGAATCAGATCCAACTAGAAGGCAGATGGAATGGGTCTCAAGAAGATCATAAGCTGGTTGTCGGATAGTTTCTACTAAGAACTCGTACCGTGACTCATTCTCAGGTATTTCCAGGAGAGAGGCAATGGCTGCCATGGCATCTGCTGCTTTGTTCTCGATCCTAGGTATTTGTTCAAAAGAGATGATCCCAAAGGGTTCCTTAAAGTCATTGACCATCCACTTGTACAGGATAAGCTTCTCATCTTTGGTTTGGTACTCATCGTTGACTTGATTGACTATTAGTTGAGAATCACCGTAGACATGTAGTTCTTGGATTTTCCACTTAGTTGCCATCTTGAGACCAATTACTAAGGCTTCATATTCCACTATGTTATTGGTGCATGGGAATAACAAATGGTAAGACTTTGGAATTGTGTTGCCATGAGGAGTCACAAACAGGATTCCTGCCCCTGATCCATGGTTTGTGTAGGACCCATTGAAGTACAGTTTCTAGGAATATGTTGATATGTTGAATAGGGATTCATCTTGAAACTCAAATTACATCGGTGTGGTGTCTTGTAATGGTGCATCCACCAGTTGATCAGCAATGCTCTGTCCTTTGATAGCTTTTCTATCTACATACTCAATGTCGTATTCGCTCAAGAGCATTACCCATTTAGCTAGACGACCTGTGAGAGCTACTTTGCTTAGTAGGTACTTTAGTGGGTCTATTTTTACAATGAATTTAACTGGATGTGCAAGCATATAATGGCAGAGTTTTTGTGAAGCAAAAACTACCGCAAGACATGATCTTTCTGTTTGTGAGTATTGCAATTCATAGCCCACTAGTGTTCGGTTGATGTAGTAGATGGCTCTTTCTTTATTCTCATAATCTTGTTGCGCTAGAAGAGCCCAAGGAGCTATAGGTGTAGCAGATATGTAGAGTATCAGTGGTTTCCCTTGAATTGGGGGCATGAGAATGGGTGGATTAGTAAGATATTCTTTCAGTTTGTTGAATGCGTCTTCACACCTTTCGTCCCATCTAAATGGAATGTTCTTGTGTAGGAGATGACTGAATGGTTGGCACTTGTTTGCTAGTTGGGATATGAATCTGTGGATTGCTTGTAGCTTGCCCTGTAGTGATGTTAATTAAGTAAGAGTATTGGGTGGTGGCATGTCCATAATAGCCTTGACTTTGTCGGGGTCCACCTCTATTCCGTTTGCTGACACGATGAAGCCTAGCAGCTTGCCTGAAGTGACTCCGAACACACATTTCTTTGGGTTCAGCTTGACTTGGAATTGGTCTAATCTATGAAAGACTTTTTCTAATATATCCAGGTGTGATTCCCTCGTGAGCAACTTTGCTAGGATATCATCGACATAGTCCTCCATTGCTACATGCATCATATCATGGAATATAGTCATCATAGCACATTGATATGTGGCTCCTACATTTTTTAGCTCAAATGGCATGACATTCCAGCAAAATGTGCCCCATGGACAAGTAAAAGCTATCTTGTGTTGGTCTTCTGGTGCTATTCTGATCTAATTATAACCTGAGAATCGATCCATGAGAGACAACATGGTATGCCCTGCGGTTAAGTCGACTATGATATTGATATTTGGCAACAGAAAGTCATCCTTGTGGCATGCTTTGTTTAGATCTCTAAAATCATTGCATAGTCTGACTCAGCCATCAGGTTTGGACACTGGCACAATGTTGGATATCCATTCTAGGTAGTCTATAGCTCTGATGAACCCTACATCCAGTAATTTCTTGAGTTCTTCTTTGACCAATAGCGCTATATGCGGATGCATCTTTCTAAGCTTCTGCTTCACTAGTTTCACTCCTAGATCTAATGGAAGATGATGTAGAATCAAGTTTGGGTCTAGACCTGGCATGTCTACATATGACCAAGTGAAACTGCCTCTCTTTTTCTTGAAGAACGGTACAAACCTAGTTTTCTCTGGTGGGGTAAGAGACTTAGCAAAGTGGATAATCTTAGGCTATTCCTCTGTCCCAATATTAACAGGCTTTGTCGGTTCCACAACAATTTGTGACTTTTCCTGGTGCATATCATTAGGGAGGGTGTCAAGCCTTCCATTGTCAGGTGCCACAGTTGGGTTTTCACCTTCGGATGCGTCCTTTCTGTTTACTATTTTGGGATCTGACACTGCCGCAAAACAGTTTTCACCATCAGATCTAGTTTTTATCTTGATATTTTTGCGACTGGAAGGCTTGGCACCCTCTCCAAAGTAAGCCATGGTATTAAGTTCAATAGCGAAACCAGCTTTATGATTTCCTTTGGGTAGGTGGTCCCTAAGTTCCATATAGTCAATGTAAGCATCATCGTTTTGGAACATATCTATTTGGGGAGTTCCTCGCAGATCCCAGTCGATAAGCTCAAAATGTACAAGGGGGAGGGAGTCAGAGGATAGACTTGATTCATTGATAGTGTGAATGGATATGCTAGAAGTATAGGTAGGGGTGGTGTTCGGGATGGTACTTTCTTCCAAGTTGTTTATTGCGATGGAACTTGAACCTTCCTCGAAAGCCATAATCTCAGAGATGGGCAAATTAGACTCTAGTGGTCTGTTTGGTAGCGTTTGTCTCTCATGGTAGGGGCTAAAAGTTTGGATGGTATCAACCTCTTTGTCATCATAGGAATGCTCTATTAGCTCATCCCACTCATATTCATTGGAGTCTGTGTCACTGTCCTCTTGAAGTGTATGGGTCATTTCCACAAGATAATTATTTTCTTTAGCTTTGCCCTTGCCTTTGTATCCTAGGCCATTTGTATTTCTAGCTAATGAGGATGAAGAAGGTTGAATAGGCTCCATGATTCCTTCTTTTCTGAGGCCGATGGGGCCTTGTCCTTCGTAGCCTATTCTGTGTAGGATAGTTTCACCTCACCCATAGAGTTCTGTTGGGAGCCTAGGCGGTTCTTGTGATGTGCTCTCTTCTTCAGTATAAAGCCACTATAGGATATGTCTTTCCTCTGATTCATCAAATAAGGTCCCTCATTTTACAAAGGGAGTTGTAGGAGCTATAGGAGGAGCAGATGGCTTTGGAAAATGTTTGGGTTGGCCAAAAGATCTAAGAGACAAAGGCATCTTGGCTAGATTGAGGCTGTGTTCTATGGAGTATTCTCCCACTCCGCTTTCTTTTATGGTAATTTTCTGCTCTATGGGCCTTGAGGAGGAGGCTTCGGCGGTATGATCATGCTGTGGGATAGGGGATATAGATGCTCTATTGTTTGGTATGATGTAATCAGGTTTGGAAAGGAAGGAGTTGCAATGTTGAAAGGGGTCAGGGTCACCTTGGATGGTGACTTGCTTGTCGTTGTGCAGGAATTTTATGCATTGGTGATACTTCAAGGGCACAGCTTTCATGGCATGAATCCATGGTCTCTCTAGAAGGATATTATAAGTGAGATCCCTATCAAGGACTTGGCACACAACATATTTTATTACTGGTCCCCTTGTATGGGTAGGACTACTATTCCCTTTGTAGTTCGCTCTTCTTCATCATATGCTTTGATAGTAATCTTCTTCCTTAGATCAATTGCCTGTTTGGAGAACCCCAATGCAAGGACTACCTTTAACGTGCAAATATTTAAACTGGCCCCCCCATCAATGAGGACCCTCTTGATGTGGTGCTTGTGGATGAAGGTGACAACATGTAGAGGGGTGTTATGGGGTTGAGATACAGAGAGGTCATCTTGCTCGGTAAATGATATGGAGCTTGAGGAGGTCAGATTACCTACCATGGCCTGAAACTTCTCTTGGGCCAAGTTAGTGGGGACAGTGGTTTCCACTAAGGCTTTCTTGAGGATCTCCTTATGGGAAGGAGATAGATGCAACAACTCCAAGATAGAAATGTGGGCCAAAGTTTTCTGTAATTGGTCTATGACATTATACTGGCGGAAGTTGGATTGAGAAGGTGACGACCTTAGAGGGGCAGTATTGAGTGTGACTTTGCCACTGTGGGTAATGATACTACAACCAGTTCTATTAGGTCCTGATTGTTGGTTGGGTGTGATGACATTGATTTGTGGGACATGCTTAGAAATGCAATTTATGGTATAGTCAAATGGCACACTTGCATAGTTGGCATTACTATTCCCACTATTTTGATTTGGCCTGTTGTGATTATTGTTGTTGTTGTCATTGTTGGTATTGTTGTTGTATGGCCTACTGTTGTTATTGTTGTTGGTATTGCCATTGTTGTTATTGTTGTTGTATGGCCTATTGTGATTGAGAAGTGGATCCCTGTAAGCCACATGTGTCTCATTAGAGGTATGCTGTTGGGTTCCTCCTTGATTTTGATCAAGCACATTTTGGATAACATTTTTGAGATAGATACAATTTTTGGTTGTATGCCCCCTTCCTCTATGATATTCACAATAGTCCGTATCCTTCCAATAGGGAGGTTTTGACTATAGGCTCATAATCACTTGTTGGTGGTAGAGAAGTTTCATTGTTAGCCAACAACTTCCTTAATACGGATTCTTGAGACTCACCTAGTGGTGTGAACTTTCACCTTGGATTTGAACTAAACCACGGTCTTGGCTCCCGAGAGAATGGTCTGTTGGGTGCAACATCGTTTGCTTCTCCTTTGAGAGTGAATATGGGTTGTTGCTTGGGAGCTTCCACCTTGGCATCCACTACCCCATCGTTGACAATATTCTTATTCTTGGTCCAAAACTTTGATTTGTCCGTCGTGTAGTTGGAGGTAGGTGTGTCCTTGTATAACTTGATTGCCCACTTGGCGATCATAGCTTTTTCGACGAACAATCCCATTTCAATGAGTTTTGAGAATGATGTAAGGCATTGTATTTGTATTTGACAGCTAAGATCGGTATTGAGGTTATGGACAAACATCTCCAATAGCTACTTCTCAGGTATATCATAAGAACACTTACTTGCTAGTTGTCTCCATCATTGTAGGAAGGTGGCGAATGACTCACCACTCTTTTTTTTGGTGTTGCATAGATCTAGCATAGATACTTCTTGTTTGATATTGTAAGAAAAGTGCATGATAAATTTGTTGACTAGTTCATCAAAAGTTCTGATGCTCGGTGGAAGCCGTGAGAACCACTCCATAGCTTGGCTACCTAGAGACCTAGGGAATAGTCTCATCAAGTACGTCTCATTGTGAGCTACTTCCAAACATGCTGCGTTGAATTCCCTTATATGGTCTCTAGGGTCCCCTTTCTCTTTGTACTTCTCAAACTTAGGAACTTTGAATCGATAGGGGAATGGTTTCATTATCAGACTTTTGTCAAAGGGGTACGGTGCAATATCTTCCAAGGAGTAGTTTTTGGCATTTGTACCCATCTTGAGATCTAAGATATGTTGCGTTAGACTCTCAAGTTGTTTCCTCATGTCTTCCATAGGAGTATTTTGATCCAAGGTTCGTTTTCCTTTATCATTTGCATTTGGGTCTATGGCATTCTTTTCCTTTTTGTGATCATTTTCCATGTTTTCCATGATTGAGCTTATATCAAAATCCGCGGGTAGTTTAATTCCAAGACTAGCAAGATGGTAGAAATACTTATGAGGGTCTTCATGGAGCACCTTCTCTATTAGGCGTTGGAATTTCTAATTTTGGATGTTTTCTTGATAATCTTCGTAAGAGATATCTTCATCACTATCATGAGGTGTGACGATGTGGTTGGATGAGCCGGCCATTTCAAGTTGCTTTTTATACTGAGATCTAGTAAGAACCATGCAAGGTGACGCGGGATGAAGTGGACTGGGACGAGAAATTTTGGCAAGGTGCTGATGGAGACTGCTATGGATAGGATACCTAGGACAAGACTTGGACAAAGGACTTTCTCGCTCAATGATTTCAAATAAGACGGATTCTACAAGATGGTAGCCACTAGTAAGGGTACTCGATACCAGTCTTACTATGTAGGGACTAGTCGTGTAACAAACCACTAGCAAAGTTCTGTGACCTACTAGGTTTACTTGATTTCACAATGATACGAAGAAGGGACCTACGCTGATCTGATATGGAATATTCTGACTTTGGGACTAGAAAGACCTGATAGAAGGTGGGTGGGATGATTGATGAAAGAGAGACTTTTTGGACAAAATGGATGAAAACTGACTGCAAGGTAGAACCTGATCTTTGATCTTGGAGCTAAGCTGAAGTGGGTACTCAGAACTAGTAAAATTTTTCTCTTAAAAATTGTGCAAGTGTTCACTGTTGTGTATGCGCAGAAACAGATGTGTAACAGTAATTGACAAATGCGCAGCAATTCAGAATATATGCGTCGAATAGGTGAAAGATGTATGTGCAGCAATAGACAACAAAAGTGCAAGAAGTCTAAACAAATACGCCGCAAGTCAGCACAGATGTGCAGGAATAGAGGACGGATGCGCCACTCTGACTTTCTTCAGTGTTTTTGCAATTTTTGGAAATTTTTTGATGTTTTTGGTACTTTGGTTGCAAAAAAAGGTCTTCTTGATTTGATTTTTTGATTTAATGGCAAGAAAACATAGCAAACACAAAGAATTTTTATGATTTTTTAACTTTATTAGTGATTTTTTTGACTCTATTTTGGACTAAAAGGAACAAAAGCAAGTACAAAAATCTTAGGCTAGAAATGGATTACAAGGGTTTTTGGTCACTAGAATAAGAGATGTTTAATGCGGGCAACCGTTCAAGTGGTTACACATGCGGCGGCACTAATCTTTGTTATGGAGTCTCCCAGCCTTAAAGGGTTGCGCCTTAGAGGGTTTTGGGGGAGGTTGGCCGTTGGTGTAACATAGCAGCACTTGTTGCAAGAGGTTTTCACCTCAAGCATATTTATTTTAAGTGGATTGGTAGGGCTTGGCGTCTAGCCTGTTTCCACTCAGGGTTGTTCCCACTTGGACAGGCATGCATCCAAGGGTAGGCCCCTCTAAAGGTTAAACAGATGGAATAACAAGTCTGACATTTTGGTCACCCAGTAAAGGGGAGAGCATAGGCTTGTTGTTATTTGATAAGCACGGAAGACATTGATTAATCCAACCTAGTTAAAAGTAGAAAAACTAAATGGGCTAATCTACTTGGGCAAGCACAAAACTTTGAAGTGATTTAGCAAGATAGCAATGGTTCAGTTTTTAACCTAGAAAGCAATGATGAGTTTAGTTTTAATCCACATAGAATGAATAGTTAACTTTGAAATGTTGGTCAATTGAGATAGCAGTGGTTCAGTTTTAACCTAGAAAGCAATGATAAGTTCAGTTTTTAATCCACGTAGCATGAATGGTTAACTTTGAAATGTTGGTCAATCGAGATAGCAATGGTTCAGTTTTAACCCTGAAAACAATGATGAGTTCAATTTTATACCAGATAGCAATAACTTTGAAAAGATAGCAATGTTGCAATGCAAGATAGCAATGATCTAGTTTACCGCTATGTGAGATTTTGCATATCTATTTTACTGTCCTTTTAGAGTATGTAGTGTAAGCTATCAAAATGCAACTATATGAAACTAAACCTGAACCTATCCTGCAAAACAGCTCCAGAGAATACCTGCAAAGATGTTAGCGTTAACAAATCCTCTTAGAAAAAACCTAAAATGATTGCCTACCACAGAAGCACCATTTTAGTGACTAAATGCACAAAAATAGTCAACATAAGCACAGTAAAAACAAATGCGCCGTAACAATAATTAAAAGTGCAGTAAGAAAGAACAGATGCGCAGGGATAACATATGCATAGGAATAGAGTTTAAAAGTGCCATAAGATAGAATAGATGCGCAGGAATAACATATGCGCAGGAACATAGTTTAAAAGCACCGTAAGAAAGAACAGATGCACATAAGTAACATATGCATAGCGAAAATAGGCATATGCATCGGAACAATGTTTAAAAATGCCATAAGATTATAAGCGCCAGAACAGAGGACAGAAGCACCGTGGAATTGTTCAAATGCGCCAGATTAGCCTGTGCGATGCCTGTACGGAACCTGTCTTCAAAAAAGCTCAGATTTTGATGAGTTAAAGGGGCAAGGTCCCACGGTGGGCACCAAAAATGTTAAGGTAAAATAGGATCAACAATGAATATGTGATAAACAACATCAAATACCCATAACTCAATAGAATAGTGAAACTAAGAAGATTGAATAAAATGAAGCAATGAATAAAATAATGCAAACCTTCCTTGAATCGAAACTTCTATTGTTGCCTATCAAGATCGTCCTCATTTGTATGAAGTAGGCCCTCAGAGAGTGCACTCCTTTGCTATTTTCAAGAATGTCGATAGTGAATGGCTGTGGTGATAGATGTGCAATGAAGAGGAGTTTCAAAGCTTTTGGTGATCTCAAGCAAATTGTATTGGGGTGCGAAAGGCACGCCGGTGAATTTTTGCAGAGTAACAATATGAATAGCCTGGATGCCACAAATGGAAGAATGAGGTTCCATTTATAGACTTGGGAAAATGAAGATCAATGGTTGAGAAGAAATAAGATGATCAATGGCTGAGAAAGGTTGAGGAATGTCCAACGAGTAGAAAGAGGACAAGTGTCCAAGTTCCATCATGGAAGAGGGGATTTGGCAAAATTGATTGGAGAGTTAACTCCATTAACTGATCAGTTAATAAACTTGATTGATCAGTTAGTAGAATGGATTGTGGAGCTGATAGAATTGATTGAAGAATTAACTCAATTGACTAGTTAGTTAACAATTTTGATTGATGAGTTAACTAACTTTGATTAGAGGAGAAATAGGACATGTGGGTGAGGGAATATTAGATAATTAAATATTTAATATATTTAATCACATGTGCAACATGGTGAGGTGGAAGAGGTGAGGTGGATTTGTGGAATTAAGACTTAGGATAGAGGAATTTAGGATTAATTAAATAATGTAGGATTATTTAATTATGTGAGACATTAGAAGAATTTAGGGAAATTTAATCAAATAAATTGATTTTATTTAATTATGGGATAATGAACCAATCAAATATCCTTAGAATATTTATTTAATTGATAGAACAAAATAAGAAGGGAATAAATATTAAGAATATTTATTTAGAATGAATCGTGTCATTTTTAGGCATATACAGGAACCATTGAAGGGCTTCATGTTCCAAATGAAAGGATGCAAGTGGGACTTTGTTGACATCAAAAGTATTATGTAGACTAAAATATTGTTATGCCTGGTATATCCATCCAGTCGGATCATCACCATTGAAGCGAGGAAAATCAAGCTTCGGCTCACGAAAATTGTTGGAAGAAGAGAACCCAATGTCTGCAGAAGACTCTGGCTGCCATCTATTCTTCATGGCTGAATGCTGAAGATTGAGGCCGAGAATTTTTTCATCTAGATCCTGGAGTTTAGTCTTGAGGGCTGCAAGTTCATCCTCCATGTTTTTTGCTCCTATGCAGGTGACAACCATAACTAGGATTTTTTTTTTTGGAATGGGTAGAAAAGCAAAAACAAAAACTTTTTTAGTAAAGGAAAATTTGGATTTGGGAAAAACTCTGATGGGTAATTAGGGTTGGATTAGGTTTTGGACACTTTCTGAGGGATAGGGAAGCATAAAATGAGGATTTTAGAAGCGGGGTGAAAGAATAGGAAAATTTGTCCAAGAGGGACAAAGGAGCAGAAATAGGAAATGAACACTGTGGCAAAATTTGAAGGCGATTGGGTGAGAATCAAAGAAGTTATGGAAAACCCTAAAAATAGACAATGGGGGATTTTTGGCTTTGATAAGTGGAATTTGGGATAGGATCCTCAAGGAAGGAAATATGGAGAATGGAATTTCAGGGGTTCCAGTGAATTTTCAGAGGAAATGGAGCTAAAGCAAAGAAGATATGGCTAAAAAATAGAATTTTTTTTGGAAACGATATGCAATGGGATCTGCAACGGCTCTGGACAGAGTCAATCTATGATTTGTCAGCTGGCAATAGCTATGGACCCCAAATATGTTCAGCTTCCTAAAGGTTCAGGGGATTCACTCAGCTACCAATGCTGTCTAACGACTTGCGTATTGGGGTAGTACTCCTCACTCCATGGCTCAGGTAAAACTGATAACCGCTTTGCCACAAACAATAGCTCTTAGTTTACCTCACAGATGGGAACTAGTCAATCAGGTAGGGGCCATTGCCCTTTTCACTGGCAGGTCCTCTCAATGGGCCAGCTACTTCGGGGTTCTTATGGTACTCCTCACAATGAGTTTTAGGGCTATGCCTAGGCACTTCCCATAGTTAAGAGGATAGGGATTATTCCCTGATCTGGACCTGCAATTGAAATGGACAATACAGATGTAAAGAAAAAAGAGCTACTACAATAATCATAGTGCCTAGAGGTGACTGTGAAAAAATTTGGCAAAAATTCCACCCAGCGAGCCCAAGAAAGCGCTTTAATACCATATGAGAGGAACCTCCTGCAACAATATAATAAAAAATGCAAGAAATAATAGAAATAGCAGAAACACAAGGAATTTATTGATCGCAGGCCACTTCAAGGGGGCAACCTCCTTTGAGCAAGCTCAATACAATAAATTCGTGGATGCCTTCATTGGCCTCAACACGTACTTATATACTAAGTCCAATCTAAACAACTATTACTCCCCATGAATGTGGGATAATACAATTCATGGGATGACTTACAAAGCATATGCGTCCAATAATAATATACTAACAAAGTAAAGATAAGGGTTAAACACGGGTTCCTAACAAGGGTATCGTAAAAGGCAAAAAGAATCCTCTTACACCTAGAAAATCTCCAAACAAGGAAGATACACAAAGTGGGGAGACTTATACTAAGAATTTGCATGAGAAAATGACCAAGGTGGAGTAGGGTATTTCATTAGTGAAGTCAAGTATCAAGGAATTATTCAAGAACATGTATTACTTGCTACAAAAGAGATCACAAAACATGTTACAAATGATAAATACACATGAAGTAGTAGTAGAAGAACAAGAAGCAAAAGGAGGAAGAGGAGAAGAAACAAAAGAAAAAGATGATGATGAAGAAGAAGATGATGATGATGATGAAGAAGGAGAAGAAGAAGAAGATGATGATGATGAAGAAGAAGAAGAAGAAGGAGAAGGAGAAGGAGAAGGAGGAGAAAGAAAAGAAAGAAAAAAAGAAGAGGAAAAAGGAGAAGTCAAACCCATAACATCTTTCCATGCATTATCACTACTTGGAGCATTTCAAAAAGCATTATTTCCTAAAGAAGTTCCTAATCAAGCTATTCAACCAATGCTAGGGTACCATCTACCATTTATCACCTTTTCCTTAAAGGTGCACCAAAAGTTTAGAGAAATGGAAGAATGCATTCATCACCATCAAGAGCTACATGTAGAGTGAAGACACATCTTGGCACTAAAGTTAATTTTCTAGACATAAATGAAGAAGCTAAGGACATCGACAATTCCAAATTACCTTATTATATGGAAATAATTTCTAGTTGAAGTTAGCACATGGGAAGATGGATATTTTATGAAGAAGCTATCACAATTGGTCAGCATTGAGGACAATGCTTTTGTAAAGGTGGGGGGCATGCTACACCCCTAATCCTATAGTGTGTACATGGTTATGAGTAGTTGGCTTGTGGCTGCCTTAACTCTTATTTAAGAAATATAGTCATTAATATAGTATTATATAGGTTGTCAGGTAAGCCTGAGTGGCATCCATGACATAAGTATGGTATATATATGAGGTAGAGGTTAGTTATTATCAAAATATTGAGTATTGTGTTCTTATTGAAGACTATTGGAGGTATCCCCTTTGAAGTGGATTAGGAGGCTGCCCCCTTGAAGTGGCATATTATTATCAAGTATTTGCAACATATTTCCTATTATATTCTCCTATTGTGCAAGTTGTTTCATTACATAGGAACCATTGAATCATGAAGACACCTTATAATCCTTAATACATGCATGCAAATAATCTCAAGGTAAGGGATCATAAGGATCCATAGAAAGATATAACAGTCAAGGAATAATGGATGAATGGAATGATACACCAAAGCCAAATTCCAACATAAGTTGAGGCAAATAATGGAAGGTGGGTTAGAATCAAAGAAATAAAAAATAATGAAAGGCCAAACCATGATCAAATCTGAAATGAAAGATTAACTTGATTAGAAATATAAGATATAAAAACCCTAAGTAAGAAGGATAAACCCTAAGGACAAATCCTAGGCCATAAGATAAGTGAGGTTTACTAATTTATGTATGAAAACAAGTATTTCCTATAGAAATATCCTAGGGTAAGTTAGATAATTAATCATAATATACATATCACCATAGAATGATGAGCTTAGACTAATTATACTACAAAAACATGTTCATAAATTCACATGGAAGTCAATTAATAAAATAGATGTACTTGGCTCTAGGTTTGATGTTGAATATATTGTGACATATTGCACTGATCCGTCCTTGTGTTTATACTTAGAACTTTATTAGGTGGTCCTAGTATTAAACTACAAAACTCACTATCTATCTATCTAGATCATTTTGATGTTAGAAAACTAATCTAGGTCATTTCTATACCCATATCTATTTGTTCTCAAATGCACAAATATAACCTTTTTTTGTAGAATCAATTTGGCTATCTTAAAACTTTAGATTCATTCTTGTCTAAGTATGTGGACCCATGTATAATTGGAAATATTGATGAATACCTTAAGGAGCTAGCTATGCAAGGATCTTCTCCTTAGTAAAACCTAGATATCTGAGTTAATGATTTGAACAATGATTAGAGACATGCCAAACAATGATGTAATTTGCATAGTTAATGTTGATGTTGATGCTATGTGTTGATGCAATGCATGCTTTTCCTTTTCCTAGGTGATTTATAGATGTACGCTAGATGATCATAATGAATCAAGGTTTGTCCTTTTATCTAATGTACTCTAGTACGTAAGTTTAAACATTTCATGCTCAAGTCAACAAATAATGGCTAGTTGAAAGGGGGTTATCTTGGCCCCATTATTACATTTGAATTTAAAACTTCAAGGGTGAAATCCATGCCCATGAATTTGAACCAAGTTCATTTCTATGATGTGGAATTGACTTATGGTAATGAATGGATAAATATGTAGATTTAGTCTAAACCAATGGATGTGTGAAGATAGGTTCATGTTATTTTACCAAAACTTACACAAAAATATGTTACTTGTATAATAGTCATTACCTTAAAGACAACCCTATCAAAGTAAGTTCAAAACAACAAAAAAAATGTGAAGTATGCATTTTTCACCTACAAGTTACAAGAAACACAACCTGAAGTGACCCTTCCACATTTTAATAGCTTACAATTAATTTCTAATTTCTTGGCCATATTAATATCTTTCATGTATATATATATATATATAAACAACATTAATATTCTTCTCTGTTACAGTCGTAGTAGTAGTGATGATGCAGATACCCTTCCTTATCCGAACAACCTCTTTTATTATTATTATTATTATTATTATTATTTTATAATGCCTTAAAGTTTAAATATCTTAAAGTGCATTTTCTGTTTAGAACAAGTATCAGAAAAGGCAGGTGGTTGTTGTTACAATATCCTTCTTGTCCCGTCCATATTTTTAATGCTGATGGATGAGAAGTAATTACAATGTTGGAAGCATTTCTGAATAATTTAAGAGATAAGAACCTGATTTGGTTGACTCTTAGCATTACATGGACAAAGATGATGAATTGTATTTTAAGGCACTAAAAGATAATTCATTAAAATTAAAAAAAAAGATTTTGATAAGATATCACTCAAAATTGGAAGTGTAATTTGAATGGTTGATTATACGTATTCAAAGATTACTTATTAAATATTATTCAATTATTACGTAGTCAATATAGTTGTTACATTCAACATATATTTTGAAATATTATTATTTTTTAAATGTGATGATGTCATAATGGAAGTGGCTCTTCTACTAATATAACGGTTGGTTGATTGATTGCAGATGAATATGTTTATTTTCTTGGCTTCACTAAAATATTTATTTAAAAAAATCCCTTCACTACAAGTTTCAAAAAATATGCATTTCCCTTCAACTTGAAAGTAAATAGCTCGTGTGTTGCATTGGTTGTAACTAGATCCTACATAAACAATGCACAAGTTGTTTATATTGACTACAATGTACATTTTATTTAAGCCCTTCCCATTTTTTATATACCCTTAAAAATATGTCTTGAAAACTAAAAAAATCCTCATATCATTGCTTCTACAACTTATAATGGTGAAATTTCCCTACCCATGCCAATTTTAGTGTAATAGCAAAATGCAAGTCAAACGAACAATTGGTAGAAAGCAAACAATAGAAGGTAAAACTAGGAAGAACAATGGATATCAAACAAGAAAATGAAGTCTAAATTGCAAAGAAAGAAATACTTACAAATGGACCACCAATATTTGAACCTTGACAACACCATGCTACTCAACCCTTCAAAGAAATATACATAGAGAATCTATGCACTTACAATTGAATTAGTCTAAGCTCTACCCAAAACTCAACTAGTGCCGAATTGGTCTTTTCTATGAATCAAACTCTCTTGTTGAATCCTCTAGTCTTTGAAGGATCAAACCAACCCCTTGAATGACCAAAGACATACCTATATAAATAGTACCAATGTTAAATTTGATATGTGCTAACATAAATGATCATAGTGGGTCATTTCCATAAATGTACACCCAAAAGGTAATCCACTTAGCATGGGTATTGTCAGTAGATAGAGTAATTGACAATTCCTTAATAAATTTGAAAGTTTGATATTCTTCTAACCTTCTAGAACTGACAAGATATCAAAAGATCTAATTGTCATGGTTTGACATAAGTGTTATGATAAAATGACCAACAACCCTAACATTCTAACATCCATTGCCATTTCCAGCATGCATGCAAGACATGGGTTGCATGGGGTGACAACACTAGTGCATTAGATTGTGTGCGCTGAGAGGGATGCCAGAGAAAAGAGAGACAACTACCAAGTTCTATGCAAAGAAATACCTACTGTAGGATGAGGTGTGGTTCAATAGAAATTAACCAAACCAATAGTGTTTCCATATGACTTGAACAAAGTTGCACCATTGAACATTGAGTGCATGGGAAATGCTTAATTACCCAAAAAAATATATAATGACCATGCACTCATTCCAAGCCTACACACAAAAAAATACCACATCGCAAAGCACAAACAAGTTAAGTTTGTGCATAGAGAGCTATAAACATAATTTTTTGGTTGATGTAGGATTGCACAAACTAAGGATGGTCTTGCATTAGATACCCTTAGTAAACATATTGTGAGATAGGTGCTCACAATTAGGACTATGTGGACAACTAACTTGACCAACCAAGTCATCTTACTTCAACTTAAAAAATTCATGAGTCTTCCTTAAGACCTTCACCCTTCTAGTGACTAAGATATTCCTTCTACTCTCTTCTCTAGGTCTTCTTGTCTATGCACATGTCCAAGATCTATGCAATTCCTTCTAACAATTTTTTTCTATCTCCTTTCTTTAATCAGACACTTTTATTGGTTGTGCACTCTTAGGACCTTCACACATGGTAGGAGTACAAATCAGATATATTGACTATCATTGAATATCCAACTCTTCAAGTAGCTTAATCTCATATGTGTTCTTAGAAAATTAATGCACAATATAGCATGGACCAATCTTCTTGGGCTTTAAATTTTTGTATGTTCTTCTAGGGAACACCTCTTTTCTTAGATGACATCATGACTAACTTACCCTTAAAGTAAGTCTTCTCCCTTTGATAGTCAAAAACATGCAACTTGTATTTTGCATACTCTAGTTCTCTAGCTTCTTTTTGACTTGCACATGAACTACCTTCATGTGTTGTGTGAAGTTGTCATCTTTTTTGATTATACACTTTCCATCTTCTACTCTCAACATATATATGATACCTTACAAGGATGTCCCTTACATCACTTGAAATGACATCTTCCTTGACTATTTGTTCGCTGAGTTGTTGTATGCAAACTCTACTTGCACCAACATAGAGTCTGAGACTATGCATGCTTCTCTTCTACTAGACACCTAAGTAGATTGTAAGAATTTGATTGATAGCCTTTATCTATTTGTCTATCTATGGATGAGATGCACAATTTTAGTTGAGTTGGGTGCCCAATTTATTCTACAAGGTGTACTAGAAAAGGCCAAGGAACTTTGCATCATGGTCCAATATAATGCTCTAAGAAACCCTTGCAACCCCTAGGGAATTCACCTAATAAATCAATGGAATATAGCAAGGGAATTTGTAGGGTACTAATAAACATGCATAATTTAATTTCTACCCTCAAATTTATGTTTTTGATACCCCCTCTACATACACTAGTATAATTAAAATACCTCCCTATTTTCACCAGGTATCCTATGTACCTAATTTTGGTTACATTTTTATACCTCGTTATTATTTTGACCCTATCAACCAAGGGAACTATACACACCTTCATCTTACTCAAAACTAGTTTTGATTTCCATCCTGTACATTAAAGCCTCGATATAGAGAACCTATATGAGCTATGACATTTATGTCAGCTTATAGAAAGATTTGATTTAAAGAACAACTTATACTCTCAACCCCCAAATCCTTTCCACACCAACTCTAATAGAAAACCCCCTAGTAACAATTATCTCAATTGTAGTATATATATTAATCTAAATTATAATGGAAGGGTTTTAAAGACACTTGGTGATTCTTCTAGGTAGGGTTGTGGCATTACCATAAGTTGTCCAATAACTAGTTTTAGGAAACTTGGGAAGGATTGTACTAAACCTACATGGCCTTAGTGTGACATTATTTCCTTTGTTAACTACCCTAAATTTGGGATTAAGCAAGTTCCCTTGGGATTATGAGGCTCTAACACAATACACAACTATGTGATGTAGAAAAAATATATCTTCACGAAAGACCAACATAATAAATGCTATTCCCTCTTATTGACCTATGCAAAGTGATCTATAGAGGATTTGGAACACCACTCATAAACACACCACCCCCTTCTATAATTCTTCCCAACTCCTAATACCTACCCATATCACATTAATTAAATTATCCTATTTCCCCCTAATGTTAAAGTGATATGTTGGGTCACATTTTAGTTATTTAGAAAACCCCAATACACATGTAAGTGAAAAGATATTGTTTTTCATGTAGGAGCATCCAGTGGTGTAAGGGCAATCTTGCATCA
Source organism: Cunninghamia lanceolata (assembly GCA_027924645.1). Classification (NCBI taxonomy): domain Eukaryota; kingdom Viridiplantae; phylum Streptophyta; class Pinopsida; order Cupressales; family Cupressaceae; genus Cunninghamia; species Cunninghamia lanceolata. Next base: position 3,191,659 of record BSBN01000030.1, read on the forward strand.
CCCAAAAATATTTGAAGTTGTTTTGAATTTATTTGTTTTTGTAGGTTTCCTTAGTTGTGTTGGAGTTCATGGTTCGGGACTGTGAGAAGTTTAGAAAGGATAAAAATAGTAACATGCTATTTTTAGTAAGTTGACCTGTTTGGGTACGTATGGACCTGAACATTTACCCCAAGAAGAAGAATTGTGAAAATAAGCAAATGGTGAAGAAATCATTTGAATATAATTTATAGTTTGAGAGATATTAAAGTTTTTGTCTCAGAAAATTGCTCCTGATGAACTTCAAATTTGAATTTGAGGCCTTTAGAAGCCTCGTTGGGGTTCAAAAAGTGGACAAAATGATCTCTAGATCATTATAGGCATCATAGACCTCTTCACGAGATTTCCAATGCCTGGTTCTGTTTGTCAATCAGATGCCCAGTTCAAAAGTTATGGGCCCCAGAAGTTGTGTTACAAAAAATAAAAAATGAACAAATTTCCAATTTCTTGGGCGGGAAAATAGATAGCTAGACTTGGCATCCAAAAAGGGGAGTTACACTTTCTAGAACATTTAGAAGGTAGCAGAGAAGTGACATGGAAGTTATTGGTGCCAAATAAAAAGGAGAAACAAAAAGGTTATGGAGATTGTAAAAATCTTTGATAGAGTAGGATTTTCTCTATTATAAAACATCCCATATTGTGGTAGCATGTAATAATGGATTTTTTACTCCATTTTACTGAAGAAATAAAAGTTGCTTGATTTCATTCTTCACACTTTTGGTGAGAATCTCTGTTGTTGTTTCATGTGTGAGTGTTGGGTGGAGTGGACCTTCATTAATTGGTATCAGAGCAAGATTTATTGAGTGTGTAGACATGTCACCGATCGTGAGACAGTTTGTACCAGGACCTGAGGTTGTGGATTTGCTGTAGAGATCAAAATGCCTCCATGAAGAAACTATGGTGGGAGAAATGCTTTGACATAAGAGGGATTTAGAGCCCTGCAAAGGCAAATCGATGCATTACAAGAGGAGCTGCGAAGAGGGTTTGAGCCAAGAATAAGAGGAGAAAGAAAAGATGAAGCTAAAGAAGAAGAGCTGTCTGAGGAAGAACAAGATGCTGTAGGAGATCTTGTACAAGTTAGGTTGTTGAGGGCCATTTAGAAGATTGGAAAGAGGCCTAGGTTGTAAGTTTCTACCTATTTTGGGGAGTTGAATCCGGAAGAGCTTATTGATTGGATAAATGATATGGAGGAATATTTTGAGTATGAAGATGTGGAGGATCTAGAATGGGTCAAGTTTGCAAAAATGAAGGGCCATGCCAATATTTGGTGGAAGGAGGTCCAGTTAGAGAGAAATAGAAGAGGAAAATGAAAGATTACTTGATGGGATCAGATGGTGGATAAACTAAAGAAGCAATTCATTCATGTGGACTATGAGTTGGAGGTGTTGAAGAAGCTGCAAGGATTGAAGCAAGGTAACAAGTCTATTAAGGAGTATACAAAAGAGTTTTATAAGATTATTATCAAAATAGGCCATGCAGAGGCCAACAAGGAGAAGGTAGCTTGTTATGAAATTGGTTCATATATTTTGCATACTTGCCCATAAATGTTTTTGGAGACATTAGTGTTGTTATTTTTTAGGTTGGTCATGTTTGTGTAATTAGAAAGTCATAAAAATGTAGTCTTTGACCAAGGAAAATATTATTTTTACTTTTTCTTGTGGCTCTGAACCACAAGAAAGTGGTTGTTGTAGGGGGTTTTATATTAGTTAGTCTATTGTGTGACTTTATGGCTTTTCTAAATGGTTTGTATCCTAGATCTCTTCTGGGATCTCACTATGCCCTTGAATTAGAGCCATTATTGGTATCGATCCTATATATTTATGTTTGGGTATTTGGCTTCTATTTTTGGGTGATAAGAATGGTTTTTGTCCTTGAAATATAAATCTGGCCTTCACTAGGTATCTATGAGCAACTCATAACTACAAAATGTTGATTGAAAAATTTAAAAAAAAATGAGGAGAATCACTACTATATCTTCATTTGGGAAAAAGTTAATGCTTTTTGGATGCAAATTGAATATGTGGCTACAATACTTTTAAAAGTCTCCCATCTAAAATTTAATATGTTGAGTGGCTCTATTTTTTGAGCATGAAGGCAATTTAATATTTATTTTAATTTGAAGTGGGCCCACACTTAAAGGATGCAAAGGTTTTTAAATATGGTTGTAGATGACTTAATGTGTGGTGGACCTAGGAGCACTAAAATACAAAGGTTTCATATATTTATGAAAGCTTTGATTTAGCTAGTGGTGGGCCAATATCTTTAATGATTGCTAAATTTTTTTAAAGGAACTACATGACAATTGGTTATGGGACATTTGGTAAACTCTAGTCAATAAATAAATAAATTTCTCACTTGTTTGGGACAATGGGTAAAATTGGCCAACAGATAAATAAATTGCTCACTTATTATGAATCTTGTTATAAGATAACTATGTGATCATTAAGGATTTTTAGCTATGTCTTCTCAACTATTGATCTTTTGGAATTAACCTATGATTTATTTGGTACTTGTATGCACAAAATAATGTACAACCTCCACAAGGACCCCTATGATGATATATAATCCTTGTCACGTACATGTAAGCATGAAATATTGTTCTCTCAGCAGCAAACCTCTTAGTTGAAAGGAAGCTAGGTGTACGGAAATCGCTTCCTACACTAATCTAATGAGGAGAGATGAGTGTAAATTCTTTTTAACCTTTACAATTACAGTGTTATTAACCCAACAATAGAGATATTGCAGCAATACACAACATAGGAATGTAAGACAGAAGAAGAGAGAGACAAGATATAATGTGGGGAAAACCCTTACTGGTGAAAAACCCCACACTCTAAAACTTGCACAATGTATTATCTAAACAACAAGGTTTACAACACACTTGCAATGCAAGTCTCTATAGGAGTCTTCGACACTCATATCTGGAGACAATCTGGCAGCATAACAGTACCTATCAATGACATAATACATCCCCTCTCAAAAGCACCTATTTATAAAGAAGTTACAAGGCAAAAATGGATCTTTCTTGAGATGGGCATCCAACTTGGCCTCATGGCCCAAAAACCATGCCTAGGGACACTTGTCCAACACTGTAACATGGTCATGACACTTTTCATATCACCCCACCCCAATATGGTCACCTATTCCCATGTTGGGCAATAACAGATGCTCTTACAACTCTTACGACTGTCATAGAATCCGTCATAACTGTCATATCTTACAGTTGTAAGAGAATATGTTATACACTGACTAAAAATAGCATATTCTCTTACAACAAGTCATAACACTCCTTGGGGCACCCAAAGATGCCTTCTTCCAAGATGCCTTGTGACACATGTCTTCACCTATCATAGAATCTTCCATTTACGACTCTTACGCGTCATAGATTCTGTCATAACTGTTTCGGTCAAAATTCCCTTACACACTATTCAAGATGCTTACATATGGTAGAAAATCTCTACCACACAAAGGGGACACCTATCTCCACATGGAGTGAGTTGACCATCGTAGTCATCTTACAAGTGGAGTGACAACTCATCGTGCCACTTCACACTAAATAACAAAATAGGATGTGCAACTTAAATACTGTGAGGGTAAAATAGTGCATCAATCAAATGAATAACAGATGACCCAAACATCAACAGAATAGAGAAACAAAGAAGATTCAAATGAACAAAGCAATGAACAAACACAGCAAACCTCTTCCGTTTCGAAACTTCTGTTGTTCGCCTATCACGAATCGTCCTTTCGCAGATGAGATGAGCCCTCAGAGAGTGCAATCTTTTAAAGCTGTTTGAGGAAGTCGATGGTGAATGGCTGTAGTGTGATATGCAATGAAGGTGAGCTCCAATGCAACAATGGTGATCTCAAGCTTGTGGATGACAAATGGGTGCCAAAGGCGCGCTGGTGATATTTCTGCAGAGTAACGATGTCAAAAGCCTGGATGATTAGAATGAAGGGATGAAGCTTCATTTATAGACCCGGAGGAATAGGAATCAACGGTTGAGAGAAGATATGAAGATCAACGGTTGAGGATGGTTGAGGAATGTGCAACCAGTGGAAATGTGACAAGTGTCCCAGCTCCATCATGAAAGGTGGGATGTGACAAAACTGATTGGAGAGTTAACTCCATTGACTGGTCTGTTAACAGAATTGATTGATCAGTTAGAAGAGTGGATTGTGGAACTGACTGGATTGATTGAGGATTTGACTCAACTGACAGGTTAGTTAACAGACTTGATTGATTGGTTAACTGACCTCTGATTGGAGAAGAAATAGGCCATGTGGGTGAGGGAAAATAAGATAATTAAATATTAAATATATTTAATTACATGTGCAACCTGATGAGGTGGACAAGGTGAGGTGGAAAGGTGACATGGAATTTTGAATTTAGAACTTTAGGATAGAGGAATTAGGCTTAATTAAATAATTTATGATTATTTAATTGTGAAGGACAAATGGAAGGATTTTAATTAAATAAATTGAATTTATTTAATTATGGAACAGTGAATCGATTAAATAAATTTAGAATATTTATTTAATTAATAGAAGAAGGGAATAAATATTTAGAATATTTATTTGGGATGATTTGTGTCATTTTTAGGCGTATACATTTTGCCCCTCTTTGATGCAATGCAGTTTACAGCGTTGCTTCAAAGAAATTGATAGTCTGAATGATGATACATGCCCCGGTTTGCCCCTGGTATAGGTTAAATGACGATAGGATGCCCCCTCGGGAGATTGGACGGGAAAAACGGCGAAAGTTTTGGAGACGGACGATCTCACGACGAGGAAGGGGTGAGGATAGGTTGGAGGAAAAGGGACGCGGTCAGGGATGCGGGAAGAAAACGGGAGGAAAAATGGACACGGGAAGTTGTCACAGTCATCACCTAGCCAGAATTAGGGTTTGGAGGCTATAAATAGGAGCTAGGTCCACAAGAATAGTCATTTGCACACTTGGTTGATCTGGATTGGAGAAGGAGAGCTCAGAGCAAACCTAGAGCAGCATGGCGGCCAGAGCAGCAGACATTCCACGCGAGGAGCACCGATTCGAGCGAGTCCGACGATTCGGGCGGCCAGCAGAGGCAGGACCCCCGGTATGTGCTTCGAAAAAATTCTCCTAGGGTTGAGTTTAGGTGTCATAAATGCTCGTAGAAAATAGGTGAAATGAATGCGCCAAAACGCAGAACGGCGCATATGCCTCGCGAAGCTGCGCTTTTGTGATTTCGCGGCGCATATGCCTGTTTCGGCGGCGCATGCGTGAAAGCTGCGCATGTGTTTGTTTTGGCGGCGCTTTCGTAATTAAGCGGCGCTTTTGTGTTTTCGCCGCGCATGCGTGAAATGTAGCAGCGCATTTGCTGAAGTTGCGCATATGTGACTTCCTGCGGTGCATCCGTTATTTAGCGGCGCATACGTGGCTTTAGGCGGCGCATGCGTTAGAACGGCGCATATGTGACCTGTAGCGGCGCATATGCACTTTTGCGGCGCATATGTCGATTGTTGCGGCGCATATACCAGAAATGGCGCATTTACCACCTGTAGTGGCGCATTTGCTTGGGATGGCAAATTACTTAGCCAAACTGATTCGATTAGCGTCCTGTTTGACGCAGGAATCGATGAGCTATCTCCGAGATTGCCGGAATCTAGTCGAGAGATGTAGTGTGTTGTTTTGATCAATTTGAGATGCTAAGTTTAGTTGATATAGTCCAATAGATATGTTGAGTATGGTATATGCGGCTTGAGACTGACGCCTTGTTTTGTGTGCTTGCAGGAGGAGATACGAGAGACATTGCAGTCGAGGGAGACGTTCCCTATGCCTCTACTGCAGAGACATATGTTGACGGAGGCTGATAGAGTGGCGCTTGGTGCCATGGGCCTAGATTACGTTTGCTTCATGCCCGAGGTGCGGGTGAACCGAGGACTGCTGACAGCTGCCGTGGAGAGATTCCACAGCGAGGACGGGACCTTCCACTTCCCTACTGGAGAGATGACTGTGACGTTGGAGGACATCTATAGGATACTGCACTTGCCCGTGGTAGGCGAGTTGGTGGAGTACGACGCACAGCGGGACGCGGGACTCGCTAAGTGTCAGCGAGTATTCGACGATCCCGAGCTGGTGGGACAGGTCATCCCGTGGCAGGACATATATGACTGTTACGACTACTTCCCTGGGATTGTGGCTGGACTGATTGCGGGCGTTGTATGCCCGGACAGGAGATCGCATGGGTTCCCCATTGGATGGGGCAGGATCATGGAGCGGATGGTGACCGAGGGCACTCGATACGCGTGGGGACCTTGCGTGCTAGCTCACCTATACCATGACATGCATCAGGTGGTGTACCACCGCAGCACGAGTCTATCGGCTGGGGTGTTGCTGTTACAGTTTTGGCTGTGGGAGCACATAGCGGTGACCAGGCCGATATGCGTCTTTGCTAGGCAGAGGGGAGAGCCGTACAGCTATGGCTACGCAGGAGTGATTTCCCAGCACAGGCTGGGGAAGCTAGAGTATTGGAGGCATACGTTGGATGGGATAGATGTGGTCGTCTGGCGACCATATCTGGACTGCGAGCCTTGGGACGATGAGGGAGATGAGCTACCTTTCTGCTTCCAGACCAGGTGGTTGATTGGCCGGACACGGCACATCTTGGAGAGGCAGACGGTGGGCCGAGTACTGAGACAGTTCGGCAGGAGACAGGGCATGCCGCAGGGACAGGCCATGTTTGCACGGACACATGCAGAGAGGGTCTGATGGGGGCCAATGGCTTCTTACGAGGAGGCTCTGGCAGAGTTCCAGCAGTTGCCTTATGTGGCATGGGATATGAGGCGAGAGATTGCAGATGCTGGGGTTACACAGGAGTATGAGGACTGGATTATTGCACATCCATTTCTGAGATATTCAGGACCTGGCATGCTGGTGCCTCGCATTGACGAGGCGGATTCGAAGGAGGAGGGAGAGGCTGGCCCCGGGCGGAGGGCCGCTAGAGGAGGACGAGGACGTGGTGGCCGAGCTGCAGAGAGGCCGGGGCAGCGGAGGAGGATAGACCGGGCTTGGTAGGCAGTGCCAGGACAGGGGGAGGGACAGCAACAGGCACAGATGCCACCACCCCGGCAGGTACCACAGCAGCAGGTGCCACAGCAGCAGGTGCCCCAGCAGTAGGGGCTAGGACAGGCAGAGGCAGCACAGAGGCCGGTGCAGGGTGAGGCACATGAGAGGACCATAGCCAGCCTGAGAGGGCAGGTGCGGGAGCTGCAGGCACAGCTGAGGAGAGTGGAGAGGATGCGAGATACAGATGCAGCAGTGATCGCTGGTTTGACTCGCGAGCGAGACATGGCAGATGCCCGGGTACGTCTGATCTGAGTAGAGAGGGACACAGCAGTAGCTGCCATGGGCACAGATGCAGCGAGTACATTTTTGGTTGGGCAGGTGCAGCAGGCACAGGCACAGGTAGGCCAGTTGCAGACGCAGTTGGCACAGGCACAGACAGACTTAGCCAGAGCGCAGCAGCAGGCACAGTACTACCGAGGCTTGTACCATGGTGCCGTGTCATCTAGCCAGAGGGCAGGGAGTTTCAGGACTCAGTCTGGGGTGGCTCACAGAGTAGGCCCATCCCAGTCAGGGGCATCGGTCATGGGACCTCAGCAGTCAGGAGCTGGCAGTGGTGGCCCACAGCAGCAGGGGTAGTCAGAGACCAGATTTTGTACATTTTGGGACATGTATCACCGTTTATTTAGACTTACATTGTATATGGCACTTTGATTTTGAGAGAGATGGTGATATTGTACATTTGGACATCTTTGTATATGATAGTATGGATGATGATGCAGCTTTGTGTATTTATTGCATGCATTTATGAGATGATTACTTCTATTGCATGATGTGGTTCTATTGCATAGTTAGATGGTTTATATGATGTTATATGAGAAATACTTTGATATGCTGCTATATGATGTCTATATATGATTTAATGTGACAAATGAATGCAAAGTTAATATGATGTTCTTGTGATGATGCAAATGTATGTATATGAAACATGATTTCTATGTTATGATGCTGTATAGATATGTGTAAATGAGTTAATGCAGATGTGTGTATGGAACATGATTTCTATGTTATGATGTTGTATAGATATGTGAGATGCTATTGGATATTTATATGATGTAATGCTTTGAATGTATGCATTTGTAACATGAGTACTATGGGGTGATGTAACTATACATGTGATGTACTTAGCTATGTTGTTTGATTTTCTGGGCTTTTAAGATTAAGATGTGATGCAAATGTATTGGTGACCTAATGCATTGGATGGTGTATTCTACTAACCTAATCATGCGCATGACTAGTTTCTACGAATGATATGATATGCTCCTATATGCCTTGTTTTTGTGATGTCCAAATGTACGCTATCGACAGAAGAATGACATGATGGATAGAGGGATGGTTGCGAAAGAATGACTTAGGAATTTTTCTTGATATCGTTACTCTGCATAGTTTGAATAATGAGGATTGTGTGGATGGGTGTATGGATATAGGATGGATGCTTTGCTTTTAGATTGCTTTATTTCATCATTGGGCGTTTTGTTTTTGGTATTTTCTTGAAATGTTGTAAGTGAATATAAGCACCGAGGTATAATTGAACCGAGATGACCTGAGTATCGCTTACATGGATTGTGATTTAGCAAGTTAAGACAAGCATCTAGTCAAAATTGAATCTAGATGACCTGAGTACCTCTTGCGTTTCAACAAGCAAGGATTGCCCCCGTTCATGTTAGACCTTTGATGTCCTCGATGATCTTTTGCCGATCACGTCCTAAGACAAGGCTTCACATTACTAAAGTTTAATCCCCAAATAGCAAACAAAGAAAGTAATCATGCCCCCATCATAGCATCTCTAGCTTTTGGCATCCTTGAGTAGCATAGGAGGGTATGACAGCAAAAATCAAGATTCTGTAACTTAACCCTGTTTCTGGTCTACAAAGCATATTTGCGTTGATATGTGTTTATTTCTTGCCTTAATTTGCATAAAATCATTTAGAAGACCTTGGGTATTTGCTTTGCATTGGATAGGTTAAGATGCTCATAGTCAAGATTTCTGGTTGAAGCGCGGGTGTTTGCTTGCATTTGCTTACTTGATGAGAAGGTTGCACAATCCTTATTGAGAAGACGGACCCTAAGGGACTGACCTAGTGCCTCGGGGGCCCATTGCTAAAAGGCCTTGCCTACGTGATGACGCAGAGGCAACGTAGTTCGGGGTAAACCCTAATGGACCATGGATGGACTAGAAGAAAGACGACAAGAATGAAGACAAGAGGGGAGACAAATGGGACTTTGGGAGAGATGGAAGCCTCGGGGGCGCATTAGAATAATGGCCTTGCCTACGTGACGGCGCAGAGGCAACGTAGTTCACGGATTTGGACCACAGATACTGACGAGAGACATTACGCTAGGCTCACTTCGAGGAGACGATATGGGACAAAAACCCTGGTTGACAAGGCCAGTAGCTGAGTATCAAGCCATGGTAGGTAACTGTCAAGTGTTTACCGTGGGATGGATATGGGGTGGAATGGGGAAAATAGAGGGAGAATGGGCTCAAGGTAATTGGATTCCCAAAGATGGAGAATGCGGTTTGTCACAAGTAACGCCTGTTTACCAGGTTTTCATCACTTGCTTTTATTTGCACGAGAAGCTAGAAAGTAACATGACGCCTGATTGCCAGGTTTTCCCCATGATACCTATCCAAGGCGCCTGTTTGCCAGGTTTTCACCAAAGGACGATTTTTTTTTTTGTATGCTTGCTACTTTTTTTTTCTGATTTTTTTTTTTTTTTTGTATTTTCTCTTTGTAACTTTTTCTTGATTTTTTTGATTTTATGATTTTTTGACTTTATTGTGCCCCCTTGCATTGGGGTTCTCTTAGGTATAGAACCTGCGAAGGTGCATGCTGTTGATGGGATCATCAAACAACTCACCTTTTGATGTGGCCAACTGATATGCCCCCGATCCGTAAGCTGATACAATTACATAGGGTCCAAGCCAGTTAGGCTCGAACTTACCTTTCTTTTCTCTGTCCTGCTGATTGCGAGGGTTCTCTTTTAGGACGAGGTCCCCAACCTTGAAGCATCTCGGTCTAACCTTGTGGTTGTAGCTTCTTGACATCATCTGTTGATAGGCTTTGAGATGGTCAAAAGCTTTCTGGCGTCGTTCCTCTAGCAGTTCTAGCTCTTGCAGTCTGGTGACTCTGTACTCTTCGTCTGAGATGAGACCTTTCAACGACACCCGAAGGGAGGGGAGTTCGACCTCAATAGGAAGGATGGCTTCGGAACCATAGACGAGGGCGTAGGGTGTAGCACCTGTGGGAGTGCGTATGCTGGTTCGATAGGCCCACAGAGCGGGATTGAGCTGGACGTGCCAATCGCGACCGGCTTCATTGACAGTCTTCTTTAGGAGTTTCAGAATGGTTTTGTTTGATGCCTCAGCTTGGCCGTTACCTTGGGGGTAATATGGGGTGGAGAAGCGATGTTGGATCTTGAACCGTTCACAAAGTTCCTGGACATCTTGATTTTTGAAAGGTCTCCCGTTATCCGTTATGATGGATGAAGGGATGCCATATCGGCAGATAATGTAATTCAGAATGAAAGAGGAAATTTGCTTTCCTGTGACGGTTGATAAGGGAACGGCTTCAATCCACTTTGTGAAGTATTCAGTAGCGGTTATGATGAATTTATGGCCGTTGGAAGAAGGCGGATGGATCTTTCCTACGAGGTCTAGTCCCCACTGGCAAAAGGGCCAGGGTGTCGTTAGAGGTCTCAACTCCTGAGCAGGTGCATGAATCAGGTTCCCATGTATCTGGCACTGTCTGCACTTTTTGACGAACTGATATGAATCCATTTCCATATTGGGCCAGTAATAACCCAAACGCATGAGTTTCTTAGCTAAGGAAGGACCGCTGGAGTGTGTTCCGCAGATCCCTTCGTGCACGTCTCGCAAGGCAGTAATAGATTCTTCCTGTTCTAGACAACGGAGTAAAGTACCATCCAGACCACGTCGGTAAAGGGTATTGGCGATAATGGTGTAACGGGAGGCTTGCCGGATGAAGGTTCGTTTTTGGTTGGAAGAGAGGTCCAAAGGAAGGATATTGTCCTTGAGGTAAGTGTAGGTCTTACCGTACCAAGGTGAATCAGATCCCACTAGGTGGCAGATGGAATGGGTTTCAAGGAGATCATAAGCCGGCTGTCGAATTGTTTCTACTAGGAACTCATACCGTGACTCCTGTTCAGGTATCTCAAGAAGAGAGGCTATGGTCGCCATTGCGTCGGCTGCTTTGTTCTCTATCCTGGGTATTTGCTCAAACGAGATGGTCCCAAAATGTTCTTTGAGATCGTCGACCATTCGCTTGTATGGGATGAGCTTCTCATCTTTGGTCTGATACTCGTCGTTGACCTGGTTTATGACAAGCTGAGAATCACCATAGACATGTAGTGCTTGAAGATTCCACTCAGTGGCCATCTTGAGACCAATTACCAAAGCCTCATACTCTGCTATGTTGTTAGTGCATGGAAATAACAACCTGTAGGACTTTGGAATTGTGTCGCCTTGGGCAGTGATGAACAAGATACCTGCCCCCGATCCATGGTTGGTGTAAGACCCGTCGAAGTAGAGTTTCCAAGGAGATGTGGACAGAGTGAATAGAGATTCATCAGGGAACTCAAACTGCATTGGTGAAGTGTCCTGTAATGGTGCCTCAGCTAGTTGGTCTGCGATGATTTGCCCCTTGATGGCTTTTCTATCCACATACTCTATATCATATTCGCTAAGAAGCATAACCCATTTGGCTAGTCGTCCTGTGAGAGCTGCCTTGCTGAGAAGATATTTTAGTGGGTCGATCTTGGCAATGAGTTTGACAGGATGTGCCAACATGTAGTGTCGGAGTTTTTGTGAGGCAAAAACCACCGCAAGGCATGAACGTTCCACCTGTGAGTACTGTAGCTCATAGCCCACTAAGGTTCGACTGATATAGTACACAGCTCTTTCCTTGTTCTCATAGTCTTGCTGCGCTAGGAGAGCCCCAAGAGCAGTAGGTGTAGCGGATATGTAGAGGATCAAAGGTTTTCCTTGGATCGGAGGCATGAGTATAGGAGGATTCGTGAGGTACTCCTTGAGCTTGTGGAATGCCTCTTCGCACTGCTCATCCCATTTAAATGGAACGTTCTTATGTAGAAGGTGGCTTAAAGGATGGCACTTGTCGGCCAACTGTGAGATGAACCTGCGGATGGCCTGTAGCTTGCCCTGTAAGGATCTCAACTGTGTTAGAGTTTTGGGCGGAGGCATGTCCATGATTGCCTTGACCTTGGCCGGGTCTACCTCTATGCCGTTTGCTGATACGATGAAGCCTAGCAGCTTGCCTGATGTGACCCCAAACACACATTTCTTCGGGTTCAATTTTACTTGGAATTGGTCCAGCCGTTGGAAGACTTTCTCTAATGTGTCCAGGTGTGAGTCCCTGGTGAGTGATTTTGCCAAGATGTCGTCAACATAATCTTCCATGGTCACATGCATCATGTCGTGGAATATAGTTGTCATGGCCCGCTGGTATGTAGCACCTGCATTTTTTAGCCCAAACGGCATGACATTCCAGCAAAAGGTACCCCATGGACAAGTGAAAGCGGTTTTGTGCTGATCCTCTGGTGCTATTTTGATCTGGTTGTACCCTGAGAATCCATCCATAAGTGACAACATTATATGTCCCGCCGTGAGGTCGACTATGATATCGATGTTAGGCAAGGGAAAGTCATCCTTGCGGCATGCTTTGTTTAAGTCTCTAAAATCGTTGCATAGTCGAACCCTGCCGTCTGGTTTAGACACTGGTACGATGTTTGATATCCATTTGGGGTAATCAATGGCCCTGATGAACCCCACGTCTAACAATTTCTTGAGTTCTTCCTTGACCAGGAGGGCAATATGGGGATGCATTTTTCTCAGTTTTTGCTTTACGGGTTTCACCCCTGGATCCAATGGCAAGTGATGTAGAATTAGGTTTGGGTCCAAACCTGGCATGTCGGCATATGACCAAGCAAAACTGCCTCTCTTCTTTTTAAAGAATGGTATAAACCTGGTTTTCTCAGGTGGCGTGAGAGATTTTGCAAAGTGGATTATCTTAGGCTGCTCTTCAGATCCAATGTTCATTGGCTCTGTTGGCTCTACCACGATTTGCGATCTTTCTTGATACATGTCACTTGGGAGGGTGTCAAGCAATCCATCGTCAGGTGCCACAGTTGGGTTTTCACCGTCAGATACGTCCTTTCTTTTTACTGTTTTATGATCTGACACTGCCGCATGGCGGTTTTCACCGTCAGATCCCTTTTTGATCTTTACAGTTTTGCGACTAGAAGGCTTGGCACCCTCCCCAAAGTATGCTACAGTATTGAGTTTGATAGTGAAACCAGCTTTATGATCTCCTTTTGGTAAATGATCTCGAAGTCCCATATAGTCAATGTAGGCATCATCGTTCTGGAACACATCTAATTGAGGGGTCCCTTTCAGGTCCCAGTCAATAAGCTCAGGGTGTAAGAGGGGAAGGGAGTCGGATGAAAGACCTGACTCGTTGATAGTGTGGATGGAAATACTAGGAGCACAGGTGGGGGTAGTGTTCTGGGTGGTACTTTCTTCCAGGTTGTTTATCGCAATGGAATCGATACTTTCCTCGAAAGCCATAACTTCAGGGAGGGGCAAATCAGACTCCAGTGGTCTGTCCCGTTGCGTTTGTCTCTCATGATATGGGCTAAGGGTTTGGATGGTATCAATCTCCTTGTCATCGTAGGAGTGTTCTGTCAGCTCGTCCCATTCATACTGATTGGAATCATCTGAATCTGCATCACTATCCCCTTGGAGTGTTTGAATTGTCTCCACTAGGCAGGCATTTTCTTTGGCTTTACCTTTACCTTTGTAGCCTAGGCCAGTCGTGTTTCTAGCCGAAGAGGAGGAAGAGGGCTTTGGAAAATGCCTGGGTTGATGTTTGGGCTGGCCAAAGGAGCGAGGAGACAAGGGCATTTTTGCAAGGTTGAGGCTATGCTCAATCTGGTATTCCCCCACGCCATTTTCTTTTATGGTAATTTTCATGGGTTTGGGCTGTGAAGAGGAAGCTTCAGCAGTATGGTCGTGTGGCGGAGTAGGGGAGATATGGGCTCGGTTGTTGGGAATGACACATTCCGGTTTGGCTTGGAATGAGTTGCAATGCTGGTAGGGGTCAGGGTCGCCGTGTATGGTGACCTGCTTGCCATCGTGTGGGAACTTTATGCATTGATGGTAGGTGGAGGGGACAACTTTCATGGCGTGGATCCATGGTCTCCCTAGTAGAATATTGTAAGCAAGCTCCCGATCAAGGACTTGGCACACCACATCTTTAATAACCGGTCCCACTTGAATGGGTAGGACAACCGTGCCCTTCGTGGTGCGCTCCTCCTCGTCATAGGCCTTTATGGTAATCTTTCTCCGTGGATCCACTGCCTGTTCAGAGAACCCCAATGCAAGGACTAGCTTCAAAGTGCAAATATTCAAACCGGCACCCCCATCAATGAGAACCCTCTTGATGCGGTGCCTGTGTACGAATGCGACAATGTGCAGAGGAGTGTTGTGGGGTTGAGACATGGAAAGGTCATCTTGTTCTGTGAATGATATGGAAGGGGAGGATGTCAAATTACCCACCATGGTTTGAAACTTTTCCTGGGCTAGGTTAGTGGGGACAGTAGTCTCCACTAAGGCTTTCTCAAGAATCTCCTTATGAGAAGGAGATAGACGCAGGAGCTCCAATATAGAAATCTGAGCCGGAGTCTTTTGTAATTGGTCGATGACATTATATGGGCGGGGGTTGGACGGAGATGGTGACGACCTTGGAGGAGTGGTGTTGATCGTGACTCTACCACTGCGGGTAATTATACTACAACCAGTTCCGTTAGGTCCTGGTTGTTGGTTGGGGGATATGACGTTGACTTGCGGAACATGCTCAGAAATGCAGTTAATGGTGTACTCAAAGGGAACGCTTGCATAGTTAGCATTACTCGACCCACTGTTCTGGTTTGGCCTGTTACGATTGTTGTCATTATTGTTATGACCATTGGAGTGGTTGCCATTGTGACCATTGTTGTGGTTGTAACCATTGTTGTTGTGGCCGCCGTTGTGATTGTTGTTATATGGCCGGTTGTGGTTTAGGAGAGGATCTCGGTAGGCCACATGAGATTCATTGGAGGTATGCTGTTGTGTTCCTCCCTGATTTTGGTCCAGTATATCTTGTATGACGTTCTTAAGACGGATGCAATTATTGGTTGTGTGTCCCCTTCCTCGATGATATTCACAATAGTCTGTGTCCTTCCAATAGGGAGGTTTGACTATAGGCTCATAGTCACTTGTTGGCGGTAGAGAAATTTCATTGTTAGCCAACAACTTCCTGAGAGCAGACTCTTGAGACTCTCCTAACGGCGTGAATTTTCTCCTTGGGTTCGAATTGAACCAAGGTCTAGATTCCCGAGGGGGTGGCTTGTTGAGCGCACCGTTATTTGCTTCTTCCTTAAGAGTGAATATGGGTTGTTGTTTAGGGGCTGCTGCCTTGGCATCCACTACTCCATCGTTGACCACATTCTTGTTCTTGGTCCAAAACCTTGACTTGTCAGTTGTGTAATTGGAAGGAGGTGTGTCCTTGTAGAGCTTGAGAGTTCCTTTAGCGATCATAGCTTTCTCAATGAATAGCCCCATTTCGATGACTTTGGTGAATGAGGTAGGGCATTGTATCTGAATCTGATAGCTAAGATCGGGATTCAAATTGTGGACAAACATTTCCAATAGTTGTTTCTCAGGCATGTCGTAAGAACACTTGCTAGCTAGCTGTCGCCATCATTGTAAGAAGGTGGCGAAAGACTCACCACCTTTTTGTTTGGTGTTGCATAGGTCTAGCATAGATACTTCGTGTTCTATGTTGTAAGAGAAGTGCGTTATGAATTTATTGACAAGTTCATCAAAAGTTTTGATTCCTGGTGGAAGACGCGAGAACCACTCCATAGCTTGACCCCCTAAAGATCTTGGGAATAGTCTCATTAAGTAGGTCTCGTTGTGAGCTACTTCTAAACATGCTGCAGTGAATTCCCTGATATGATCTCTAGGGTCCCCCTTCCCTTTGTATTTGTCAAATTTCGGGATTCCGAACTGAAAGGGGAAAGGTTTCATGACCACACTTCTGTCAAAGGGGTACGGTGCTATATCTTCCAAGGAGTAGTTCTTGGAACTGGTGCCGATCTTAAGGTTGGATATTTCTAGCTTTAGACTCTCAATTTGTTGTTTCACATCTGCTATAGGAGCATTTTGATCTGTGTTGTTTTCCTCTTTCATTGGCCTGTGGGACCGTGTCATTTGTGCCTCTCTCATGTGCCTTGGGGACCGTGTCATTTGTGTCCCTCTCATGTTCATTGTCTGCATTTTCCATGATGGAGCTAATGTCAAAGTCTGCGGGGAGTTTGAGTCCGAGACTAGCAAGATGATGGAAATACTTGGTGGGATCCTCAAGTAGTACTCGCTCCACTAGGCGTTGGAATTTGCTATCTTGCATGTGTGCCACTAATTCTTCACAAGAAAATTCTTCATCATCATCGCGTGGTGGGGCGATGTGATCAGAAGGGTCGGCCATTTCAGTTAGCTTGTTGTACTGGGATCGAGTAAGAACCATGCAAGGTGGGGTGGGACGAAATGGACAGGGATTAGAAATTTTGGCAAGGTGTCGACTAAGACTGTAATGAATGGGATATCTAGGACAAGACTTGGACAAAGGGTTCTCTCACTCAATGACTTCAGGTAAGACGGTTGACACAAGACTCTAGCCACTAGCAAGGGTAGTCGATACCAGTCTCACTGTGTAGGGCTTAGTCATTCAACAAGACTACTAGCAAAAGGTACTGTGACCTACTAGGCTTACGCGAACTCACTAAAGAAGGATCTATGTCGACTCGGTATGGGACAGAATGACGATGGGGTAAGAGTGACCAGGATAGAAGGCGACGGGGACGACCGTCGAAAGAGAGATAAACAGGTGAAATGGATGAAAGTTGTCTGCAAGGTTGATTCTGACCTCGGAAAATGGAACTAGGCTGAAATGGGTACTCCGAACAGCTGACGAAAATTTCTCAAAAATAGGGCAGATGCTCACTGTCACACATGCACAGAAACAGATGCGCAGCAAGAATAGGTAAATGCGCAGTAAGTCGCTGTATAAGCGCCGCTCTGGTGAGGTATGTATGCGCGGTAATAGTATGCAAATGCGCAGCAGGAAAGTATATGCGCAGCAAGTCGCTGTAAAAGCGCAGCAAGTCGCTGTAAAAGCGCAGCAAAACAGAGTATATGCGCAGCAGAAAGTATAAAAGCGCCGTAAGTCGGTACAAAAGCGCAGCAAGTCGCTGTATATGCGCCGCAGAAATAGATATATGCGCAGTTCTGGTATTTTTGGGCAAATTTTTGGGATTTTTCTCTGTTTTTGGGTATTTTTTTTGGCTGGAATAAGTCTTCCTGATATGATTTTATGAATTAATTTAGCAAGAAAACACAGCAAGCACAAAGAATGTTTTGTAGTTTTTCATTGTTTTTGTAATTTTTTGACTCTATTTTGGACAAAAGCAAGTACAAAATCCTAGGCGAGAAATGGATTATAAGGGATTTGGGCCACTAAAACAAGAGGTTTGTAATTCGGGCAACCGTTCAAGTGGTTACACGTGCGGCGGCGCTACTCTCCGTTATGGAGTCTCCCAGCCTCATAGGGTTGCGCCTGAGAGGGTTTTGGGGGAGGTTGGCCATCGGTGTAACATAACAGCACTCGTTGCAGGAGGTTTTCACCTCAAGCACAATTTATTTTAAGTGGCTCGGTAGGGCTTGGCGTTAGCCTGTTACCACTCAGGGTCGTTCCCGCTTGGACAAGCGTGCATCCAAGGGCAGGCCCCTCCTAAAGGTTAAACAAGTAGAATGACAAGTCTGGCATTCTGATCACCCAGAAGAGGGGAGAGCATAAGCCTATTGTCATTCGCAAACACAGAATACACTGATTAATCCACCCTAGTTAAAAAGATAAAAACTAAATGGGCTAAGCTAGTCAAACAAAACTTTGAAGTGATTTTGACAATATTGCAGTGGTTCAATTTTAAGTCCCAGAAAGCAGTTGTGAGTTCAATTTTAAATCCACGTTGCGCGAGATTGTTAACTTTGAAATTCAGGTCTCACGATATAGCAATGGTTCATTTTAACTTCAGAATGCAGTTGTGAGTTCAATTTTAAGTCCCCGTTGCACGAGATTGTTAACTTTGAAATTCAGGTCTCACGATATAGCAATGGTTCATTTTAACTTCAGAATGCAGTTGTGAGTTCAATTTTAAGTCTTAGATAGCAATAACTTGGAAGTTTGTTTGCAATGCAAGCATGAAATAAACCAGTTACTTCCTCCCTAATTAAGACTAGATGAAGATTTGTAATGAACAGCCATTTTACTCTTTCCCAAAAAATGAAAGGTGAGCTAGTTAGATGCAACTACATGTAACTGAACCCGAGCCTAACCTGCAAAAACCGCTCCAGCAAACACCTGCAAAAGGGTTAGCGTTAGCAAAATACCCTAGAAAAGAACCAAAACCTGAGTCAGTTACAAATGCGCAGCTTCAGTGATCAGATGCGCAGAAGTGATCAACAGAAGCGCAACATTAACGAATGCGCCGTAAAAATGAACATATGCACCGTTAAAATGAACAGATGCGCAGTTTTAACGTATGCGCAGCAACAGTCGTCATAAGCGCCGTAACAGACAACGGATGCACCGTTTTAACGCATGCGCAGCAATATTATATGAAAGCGCAGCAAAAATCAACAAATGCGCAGTTTCAACAAAAGCGCAGCAACAGTCTATAAAAGCGCCGTTACAGTCAACAAATGCGCAGTTTTACAAAAGCGCCGTAACAGTCTTCAAAAGCGCCGTAAAAATGAACAGATGCGCCAAAAGAACCTGTGCGTGACTCTGCGGGGTCTGTACGGAATTCTGCCTTCAAAAAAGCTCAAAAACGGTAAAATAAAGGGGCAACGGCCCCACGGTGGGCGCCAAAAATGTGAGGGTAAAATAGTGCATCAATCAAATGAATAACAGATGACCCAAACATCAACAGAATAGAGAAACAAAGAAGATTCAAATGAACAAAGCAATGAACAAACACAGCAAACCTCTTCCGTTTCGAAACTTCTGTTGTTCGCCTATCACGAATCGTCCTTTCGCAGATGAGATGAGCCCTCAGAGAGTGCAATCTTTTAAAGCTGTTTGAGGAAGTCGATGGTGAATGGCTGTAGTGTGATATGCAATGAAGGTGAGCTCCAATGCAACACTGGTGATCTCAAGCTTGTGGATGACAAATGGGTGCCAAAGGCGCGCTGGTGATATTTCTGCAGAGTAACGATGTCAAAAGCCTGGATGATTAGAATGAAGGGATGAAGCTTCATTTATAGACCCGGAGGAATAGGAATCAACGGTTGAGAGAAGATATGAAGATCAACGGTTGAGGATGGTTGAGGAATGTGCAACCAGTGGAAATGTGACAAGTGTCCCAGCTCCATCATGAAAGGTGGGATGTGACAAAACTGATTGGAGAGTTAACTCCATTGACTGGTGTGTTAACAGAATTGATTGATCAGTTAGAAGAGTGGATTGTGGAACTGACTGGATTGATTAAGGATTTGACTCAACTGACAGGTTAGTTAACAGACTTGATTGATTGGTTAACTGACCTCTGATTGGAGAAGAAATAGGCCATGTGGGTGAGGGAAAATAAGATAATTAAATATTAAATATATTTAATTACATGTGCAACCTGATGAGGTGGACAAGGTGAGGTGGAAAGGTGACATGGAATTTTGAATTTAAAACTTTAGGATAGAGGAATTAGGCTTAATTAAATAATTTATGATTATTTAATTGTGAAGGACAAATGGAAGGATTTTAATTAAATAAATTGAATTTATTTAATTATGGAACAGTGAATCGATTAAATAAATTTAGAATATTTATTTAATTAATAGAAGAAGGGAATAAATATTTAGAATATTTATTTGGGATGATTTGTGTCATTTTTAGGCGTATACAAATACATCATAGGCAAATAAAATAAATACATTTCAAATAATAAATACAAGGAATTACTAAGGTTGAGACACCTTAATTCCCAACATTCTCCCACTTGTCCAACACCTTGTAAGATCTAATGGAAATAATAGGATTTAACTACTATAGGCCGAGAGGCCCATAGACTCCAAACACCATCTGAACTTCTCTGTGCCCACTAGTTTCATCATTGCATCTACAACATTCTTCAAAGTGTCTACCTTCTCCAAATTCACCTTCCCATCCTCTACCATGTCTTGCATGAAATGAAACTGTACATCAATATGCTTTGTTCTGGCATGGAAAGTTGGATTCTTTGCTAGGCAAATCGTAATCTGTCCTGCATCAACACCAATATCTGAACACAATCTCTTAAGCCAAATGACTTCCTTGTAAGCATGACTTGCTACCATGTACTTAGCTTTTGTCGTGGACAAAGCGACCACAGGTTGCTACTTACTCATTCAACTAATTGCACCACCGAACATAGTAAACATGTAAGCACTCATGGATCTCCTACTGTTAATGTCACCCGTCCAATTAGAATCCATGAATCCATGAATACAAACTAAATGCGGAGGTCCTGTAGGATTGCCATGGTAGCATATGGAATACTCGGAAGTACCCCTCAAATATTTGAACACTCTTTTTACTGCAGCCTAATGTACCCATCTAGGATTAGCCATAAATCAACTAAGGACTCCCACTGCTTGGGAAATGTCTAGTCTTGTGCAGACCATAGCATACATCAAACTGCCAACAACACTAGCATAAGGTACTCTACTCATGTCCTCCACCCCACTAGGAGATTTTGGACAATCATTAACAGACAACTTTGTCCCCAAAGAAATAGGAACACACAATGGTCTACAATCTGCCATGCTGAACCTATCCAACATGGTCTTCACATACTTACTTTGGCTTAACCAAAGTTTTATGTTAGCTCTGTCACTTTTGATTTCCATTCCTAGAATGTACCTAGCTGCCCCTAGATTTTTCATCTTAAATTGTGTTGACAAATGAGACTTCAAATCAGAAATCATATTCTTACCATACCCAATTAACAACATATCATCAACATACAATGCAATAATGAGAATGCGATCATTATCAAATTTATAATACACACAATGATCTGATTTTGATATCAGAAATCTAATTGACAACACAAAGGCATCAAACTTCAAGTACCACATCCTAGGAGACTGCTTCAAACCATACAAAGACTTTTTCAACTTGCAAACCAAATTTTTTTTACCTTTCTCTATGTAATGCTCTGGCTGTGACATGTAAATCTCTTCCTCCAAATCACCATGAAGGAAAGCTATTTCACATCCATCTGCTCCACCTCTAATAAGCTGCTGCAAGAGATATCAGGGAATGAATAGATGTCAGCTTTACAATGGGAGAGAAAATTTCACCATAATCAATTCCCTCCACTTGTGAATACCCCTTCGCAACCAATCTGGCCTTGTACTTTTCAACACTGCCACCTACACCGAATTTCTTCTTGAACACCCATATGCATCCAATAGGTTTCTGTCCTTCAGGCAAAGGCACCAAGTCCCATGTTTTATTCTTCTCCAAAGAATCCATCTCATCTTCCATGGCCTCATTCCAGAAACCTGCATCTTTCATGCCCATGGCCTCTGTCACATTTCTAGGCTCATTAGTGTAATAAACAAGGCAAAAGCACAACTAGAATCAAGCAATGAATAACCAAACCTATCAGGTTGCTTCCTTGTTTGTGTAGACCTCCTTAATGGCAGAGGTTGAGGTTCTACTTCTTCTTCTGAGCTTTCAGAGCTGCTAGATCTCTCCTCATCATCAGGTCTCACAGGGTCTGCTAGTTCAGTCTTCTTAGGGGTAGAAGGAAACTAAACCACATCCTCTTTCTTTTCTATTTCTTTTAGCTATAGAACAACAGGAGAAGGTGCTAGCTCTTTGAAAATAACACTTTTGCTATACAACACTTTTTCAGCCACAGGATCCTAAAGCTTGTATCCTTTCACACCGACACCATAGCTAATGAAAATACACTTAACAACCTTGTTCTCCAATTTAGACCATTTCTCCCTAGGCACATGTGCATATGCATTACAACCAAAAACATGAAGATGTCTAATTGAAGGCTTCTTACAAGACCACACCTCCATAGGTGTCTTACCAACAAGAACTGATGTAGGAGACCTATTTACCAGGTAGCAATCAGTGGCTACAACTTCAACCCAAAACTTTTGTTTGAGGCTTGCTCCACTAAGCATACTCCTAGCCCTCTCCATCAGTGTCTTGTTCATCCTCTCTGCAACTCCATTTTGCTGCAGGGTGTATGGAGTTGTCTTATGTCTTTCAATCCCTTGCTCTTTATAGAACTTATCGAACTCTACCAAACAAAACTCACCACTGTTATCAGTTCTCAAACACTTAATCTTTTTACTAGTATGATTCTCAACAAAAGCTTTAAACTCTTTGAACAGACTAAAGACTTCAGTTTTTCTTCTGAGAAAATAAATCCATGTCCTACTGTAATCATCTATGAAAGATACAAAATATATAGATTTGGAAATCAAAGGAACACTAACAGAACCAAACACATTAGAATGAATAAGGTCCAACACACCATAAGACTTGTGAGAACTAGAGTAAAATTAAACATGGTTTTGCTTTCCATATATACAATGTTCGCAAAAGTCAAACTCAAGATTACAATCATTTAACCCCTCAACGATGTTTTTATTTTTTAGGGTTCTAAGACCCTTGTCACCAATGTGGCCAAATCTCATATGTCATAACATTGTCTTTTCAGCAGGAAGCTTAACTTCCAAAGCATGAGCACCCTTGAGTACCCAAGATGCACTACCATAAGAATTTGTTACAATAGATTTCTTCACTGCTGGTTCAGATGGTGGGGATGAAGTGAATGCAGCTCTTTTCTTCGAGTCAGAAGAACTATTACACTGTGAAGTGCATGCCTCCAGCTAAAACAGAGTACCTCTCCGAGTACCCTTCGCAAGCACCATAGATCCTCTAGTCATCTTGCATCCATCCTTCAAAAAGATAACCTGCACACTTGCATCATTCAACATACTTACAGAAAGCAGGTTCCGTTCCAAGCCTAGAATGTGCATAACCCCAGTGATCCCCTTCACTCATCCATCAGGGAATCAGATTGAGACTCTTCCATGACCAACAATCTTCAAATGAGAATCATCACTCAGGTACACTCTTCCACCATCGAACTCTTCATACTTTGTGAACCAGCTTTGATGCGAGGTCATGTGGAATGATGCACTAGAATCAATCAACCACACATCATTAGATGCATGGGTGGCCAAGGCTGCGATGAAGGCATCACCATCATCTCGTGACTTGTTAGAATCTGAGTCTGGGACATTCTTCTTCTTCTTCTTCTTTTCCTCTTTGCATTCCTTTCAGAAATGCCTAGTTTTTCCACAATTCCAATAGAGAGCCTTGGACTTTCCAGGAGATTTGGATTTCCCACGAGATTTGGATCTACCCTTCTCAGCTTTCTTGTCCTTCTTTTTCCCTTTCTCTTTGGGTCTTCCACGAACCGCAAGAGCCTCTTTGGCCACTTCAGAAGACTTTCTCTGCATCTCTTCAGATAACAACGAAGATACCACTTCATCCATTTTGAAATTGGATGTGGTGCTCCCAATAGCCATAACAAGATGATCCTATGAGTCTGACAAAGAACAAAGCAAGGTCATACAATGATCTTCCTCCTCCATCTTCACACCAACAGATGTCAACTGTGCAACTAACATGTTGAAAGTATTCAGGTGATCTGTAATAGCTCCTCCATCCTCCATCCTTAGAGAATACAACTTCTTTCTTAGAAAAAGCTTCTTCACCAGGGATTTGGCTTGATAAACATCTCCCAACTTCTTCCAAAGGTCTTTCGTAGTCTTCTCCTCATGGACATTTAAAAAGATAGAATCAACTAGACCGAGTCTTATGAAACCCTTAACCTTCTGATCTTTGAGATCCCAATAAGCTTGTGTCATTGCAGTTGGTTTTACACTGGAAACAGTTTCCATCGATCAACAAGCATATCTTCCATCTTAAGTTTTCATACCTCAAAATTTGTGCCATTGAATTTCTCCACCTCTAATCTTCTAGATG
The DNA here is from genome assembly GCA_027924645.1 of Cunninghamia lanceolata. Lineage (NCBI taxonomy): Eukaryota > Viridiplantae > Streptophyta > Pinopsida > Cupressales > Cupressaceae > Cunninghamia > Cunninghamia lanceolata. The sequence continues at coordinate 3,215,992 of BSBN01000030.1, forward strand.
TGCCTGCCATCTCTTTCCTACAACAAGATTATAGAATACTCTACAATAGACTCCCACTCAATCTAAGATTAGCTCAAACAACCCCTACCTAACAACTAGGACCAAAGGTGATCAAGCTCTGATACCAACTGAAAGGAAGCTAGGTGTGTGAAAATTGATTCCTACACTAATCTAATGAGGAGAGATGAGTGTAAATTATTTTTAACCTTTACAATTATAGTGTTATTAACCCAACAACAGAGATATTGCAACAATACACAACACAGGAATGTAAGACAGAAGAAGAGAGAGACAAGATATAATGTGGGAAAACCCTTACTGGTGAAAATCCCCACTCAAAAACCTGCACAATGTGTTATCTAAACAACAAGGTTTACAACACACTTGCAATGTAAGTCTTTATAGAAGTCTTTGACACTCGTATCTGGAGACAATCTGGCAGCATAACAGTACTTGTCAATCGCATAATACATCTCTCAACTTGGCCTCATGGCCCAAAACCCATACCTAGGGACACTTGTCCAACACTGCAACATGGTCATGACACTTGTCATATCACCCTATCCCAATATGGTCGCCTATTCCCAAGTTGGGCAATAAGGATGCTCTTACGATTGTCATAGAATCCGTCATAACTGTCATATCTTACAGTTGTAAGAGAATCTATCATACACTGACTAAAAATAGCATATTCTCTTACAACATGTCATAACCCTCCTTGGGGCACCCAAAGATGCCTTCTTTCAAGATGCCTTATGACACATGTCTTCACCTGTCATAGAATCTTCCATCTACGACTCTTACACGTCATAGATTCTATCATAGGAATCTGTCATAACCGTATTGGTCAAAATTCCCTTACACACTATTCAAGATGCCGACATATGGTAGAAAAGCCCTACCACACAAAGGGGATGCCTATCTCCACATGGAGTGAGTTGACCATCCTAGTCATCTTACAAGTGGAGTGATAACTCATCGTGCCACTTCACACTAAATGACAAAATAGGATGTGCAACTTAAATACATCATAGGCAAATAAAACAAATACATTTCAAATAATAAATACAAGGAATTACTAAGGTTGAGACACCTTAATTCCCAACATTGGTGATGTGTCATTTCTTTCATCTTGTGTTGTTTCCCCTTTGTTGTTTCACTCTCTCTGTTGTTGACTCTTTTTCGACACTCTGAGACACTTGTTGATTTGCATTTTCTTAGCTTATGATCCTATTCCTAAGCATTGTAGGTGTCTTGTAGGTGAGTTTTCACCTTTCCCCTATGTTTTTCATCTTCTCCACCCCCTAGAAGCCTTTTAGAGGCCCCCCTAGCCATCTCCCACTTTCAGTTTTTAGTTTCACTCAACCAATTCAAATCTCCCCCTGTTATTTCTAGATCTCCCACTGGGAGATCCTACTTTGCAAGTGGAGATTTGGATTCTTGCACATGACTGACCTATTTTCAGAGGCAAATCACCTCCTTTTCATCTCCTCTACCATATCCCATCATGCATTTTCACCTAGACCCCTTTCTTTCTGGATCTTCCGTCGGGTGGCCCTCATAAATCAGGATCTCCCCCTGGGTGACCCAGGGTTGCCCTCTCGGGTGACCCAGGGTTGCCCTCTCGGGTGACCCATGGGTGACCCTATCATGTTTTAAGCCACAAAAAAACTCAAGTTTCTAACTTGAAAAAGCTCTGTTTTCGCCAATTTTTCTTCCAGTTTGCATGATTTTTGATCCCTAATATGGAGTTGACTATTTCATGCACCCATACATGCATAATTAGCTCCATTTGATCTAAAATTGACAAATCATGCATCTCCCATGCATATCTTCTTCTTCACTTCTTCTTGAATGATAAGCCTTTACTGGGTAGATCACTCTAATTTTGGCCCAGATTACTCTTGAATCCTCTATCTTAACTCTCCAATCTAATTGAGTTAACTCTCCTTCTTCCTCACCTCTCATCCCTTCTTCTAACCTATAAATACCCCCTTCTCTCAAGCACAAAGGGAGGCAATTTCATTGTGCACACAGCTCTTGCCAGTTATTTCTCTCCATTCAGCATTCTCATGCTCACACAGGATGAAGGTGCCTTTTGTTTGTTCATTGTTCATCAAGATTTCACATAAAGCTCATCAAGCATCCTTACACTGCTCAAATCAAACCATCGTGCTCATCAACAACTCTCATTGAGCTCTCTTTGCAAAGCTTCTAAAGCTTCTTTCACTTCTTTTTGTCATCTTGTCGCCAAGAAGTCCCCCACTGCTACAAGAAGATACAAGGTTGCCATCAAAGATTTCTAAGGGTAGTGGAGGCTCACAAGTCTTCTTTATTTCAGGTTCCTCTATGCTTTTTGTCAATTAGTAGTAATTAGATAATTGAAATTGCTCTTAGGATTAGTAATTTATTGCTTTTTCCTTGACAGAATAGTTAGATCTAGCATTCTAGAGTAATTTGCATTCATAGTTTGATTTAGTTACTTGAAATTTCCTTTCCTAGATTAAATCATTTCAAAACATTCCAAAACCCCAAAAACATAGAATAATTGCATTAGGTAAAATTTATTATAGCTTGCATTCATTCTTTGATTCCTTCATTAAAAAGCATCTTTTATTTTCCAAAATATCAAAAAAGCATAAAAACAAGTTTTGCATTTCATATAGTTGCATTCATAAAAATATAGAAAAGAAAAACATTAGGCACTTAGATAATTTGCAAACCCTTGATACCATCACAAGGTCAACAAAAGCCAACGCATAACCAAACCTTAGGTTGATCAAAACCATAAGTCAAACCCTAAGTCTAGTCAAGGTTAGTTCACATACACCTATCTCTTGTCTCAGCTCACAAATGTGCTAGGATTAAAAGGTGAGTGGGTGAGGGCGATCCTCGATGACATAGAGGAAATCCATCTGAGACCACAATAGGATCCACTTGTCTTACAACAACAAGAAGAACATAGGAAATTCTTAGTACAACAAGCATTCATCCAATACTTTGAAAGATAACAAGCTATCAATGAGAATAACAGCTTACCCACACAAAGGTGGAATATCAGAAACCCTAAGAGGAGAAGAGTGACTAGTGACCCTTTGGGTGATACGGTTATCTATACAACAACAATCATTGAATGAAACATCCACATTAGCACACAACAACATAGGCCTCAGGGCGTGCCGACCTCTCTTTGTGAAGCCTAGCTCTCCAATGAGCCAAACCACCACCATGTCGTGTCTCCTCTTGACTGGCTACTTCCATGAGAGCGAAAGTGACATGGCGGTTTGCCTTGTGGCAAGGAGGGAAGGGTCCGTGTGTGTGCTGAAATGCGACTCGATAGCCCCAAGCAACTGAAGTCGCGATATTGAGTGTATAGTACCATGTCACCATTTGTAAATAATTTGTAGCATGGAGTTTGTTGTATACTCCAGAGAGGTGAATGCATCCTTGGCTTAGTATATAGATTTATTCATGATGAACAAACAATACAAATATAGGGTTGAAATTTACTTTTCTTTTTCCATAAAGAGGGAATCCAAATACTAATTAAACCTATTGAAATTGCATCACAAAGATCCAACGGCTCAAACACAACAATCAATTATTCTTCTTGAACACTCAAATGATTACATTTTATGGCTTTATAAAACCATTTAACTTACTAACTACCCAAACCACTAACTACCAACTAACACATAACTAATAACAAATTAAATACTAACATCTAATAAATTAACATTAACATGTTAATTTATTATTTATTACATTATTCTATGTCATGCACTGATAATTCTTAACACCCCTCTTTAGTGCTAACATAGGAACTTTATTTTGATGCTGCAATATCAATAATTGGCCTATCTCATATTTGCCCCCTTCAATGAAAGTTTTCTTTGGATGTTAGTTTCTACAAATAATGCATCCAATTACAATGTGCAAATACAAAATCTATTACACCCTTATGGATCCAAAATTCTTATTTCTCCATTTACATAATGTTGAAAAATAATACAATTCTAACATCAAAATATGTCCCCTTGGGGGCTTTTCCCTCATAAGGTTTATCTCCCAGGTCTTTTACATGCATTTAGGACATCTTACTTCATAATTTGGCATCCCGATGGAATGGGCCCTAGGTAACATGATAAATGAGACCTAGGAGGACCCCTTGAGCTTAACCCTACCCAAAATAGGGGGGAGGACTTGGGCGCCCGTGATCTAGTCCTGCCCTATTTTGGGTTAGGCCCAAATTTTAAGTGTCAGTTTATGACCGTTATTGGGTCCCTAGGCCTACACGGTAAGTTTGAATTTACAAAATCTTGGTGGGAATATTTGTAGTTGCATATAAAAGTATGTTTAGGAATTCATTTAGAAACTAGATGGAAATTGTGATGTACATGTGTTCTCAAGGTGATTCAAGGCTTTCATTGTGTTGCAAGAGCTGAATTGTGTTGTCTATGTGTTTATGTTTGCAGATTTGAGCATCCACTTCATCATGGAATGAAGGGAATCTTTCTCCCATGATATATTCACTACAAGGTGACATTATATTGTGTTTTCATCATCATTTCATTTCATTTTTGCCTCTACCTCACAAGGGCACACACTCTCTATTTGACAACGGTGTTCGGAGACTTAAGTGTCCTTCGGGGCTTGACTAAGCCAAGCCCCTAAACACCACAACCCCCTCCTAAAATTTTTCATGGTTGCAAGTTATAGGTTGAGGAGCTGGACAAAGTGAAGTTGTAGGAAGACATCTTGGAGTGTCAGAAATGCAGAACAGGAAGAAAATCTGCCCCCTGGACTTGGGCACCCACTCATTAGTCCTCCAAATTCTATGATAGGAAAATCTCCAGAACAACAGGAAATAGTTGTAGACTGAGTTCTTAGATTTGGACAAAAAGTAGGGCATTGGACTTAGGTACCCACTCTTTTGTCCCTGACTTTTCCACCTCATAAACTTGAAAATAGGTACTCTGTGATTTGGCATTTTACATCTCTCCGCAAGAGCTTTTTCCATTATTCGTCAGTTTATTGTCGTATTTGCATAATTAGGGTTTTAATGGTCAATTAAGCATAAGAGAAGGAAAATTGACAATTAAACACCCTAATCCAAGTTTTCCTACATCTCACAATGACCTATAGTATGATAGTGCATTGCCACTCGACCCTAGGTCCTTGAATGTTAAGGGTGAAAGGAGGATTCAAACATCTAAACACTTAAACATTAAACAATCCAAATTTTTTCCTTAAATATTTTGGTGAATCCGTGTTTTTGGAATTAATTGCAAATTTCTAAGTGTTTTTCTTCATATTTGGATTGATTTCATTGATTCATATACTCATTCATTTTATTGCATTGAGAAAAATTCAAAAACATTGAAAAATTTAAAAAATTCAAAAAAATTGCATTGTTAGACTTACTAATTTGTATCAATTCTTTCTAAATTTCCCTAATTCATGATTTTTGTATTAGATCTAATATAAAATACATAAAAATATAAAAATTCAATAATTTGCATTACATTTGCATCACTAATTTTCTAGGGTTTTGTAGAAATTTTGACAATTTTCATATAACATAGTAATTCCAAAATCTAGGGTTAGTAGGCAAAATCTTCTTTCAGATTTTTATACTGATTGTAGAGGCTCATTCAAATTATAATTTGGTTGTAGTATTTTATTTTAGTGTAAATTTTCATTTAGATTTAAAATATTTTCATTTTTGCATAGAAAATTTCAACAAAAAACTAGCAATTTTCATGTATTTTCATTAGATTTGCATTGGTATTTTGCATATTAGGGCTTGGAATTCATTTTTAGATCTGAGAGTATTTAATTTCCATCATAAATCAGACCTCAAAGCATTCACATAACATTTTGTGTCAAGATCTCAAACCTAGGGCTTCCAAAACATTGATTTTCACTAGATTTGGCCTTATCGACTCTCTAAATTTGCACCATAGGCATTTTGTGAAGAGTATTTTTAAATTAATTAGTTTTTATCAGGGTAATAATTTTCTTCCCCTCCTGAAAATCTTCACTACACCCTTTTAACGTGCTCTTGTATTGAAAATTTGGTGAAAAATCGCACATTTTTGCTATTTTTGCCCTAGGGTTTGACCTAGTTTGCACTCCAAGTATGTTGTGACAGATTTTATGGATTGAGGTGACTAATATCATGGCTTTTATTTTTTTCACCTCCTAAAATTCATTACAACACCCCTTTTTCTAGGTCTTAGAGTTGAAAACCCGTGAAAAATAACCTATTTTAGCTACATTTTCACTAGGGTTTGACCTTAAGTGGCACTAAAAGTGTGTTGTGATGGATATCTTGTCATTAAGTGGCTATTATCACTAATATACTTTTTTGTCCATCATAATTTTCCTCACAACACCCTTTGTCATGCTCTTTTGCATCAAGATTTGGTGAAAAAAGTGCCTATTTTGACATATTTCACTATATTGTAACTTGACATTATCTTTGCATCAAGAGTGTATTGTGAAGGATCTTATTATTGTTTTGGACTGATATTAGACATATAATATTCTTCCCCTGATCAAAATCCTTACAACACCTTTTCTTTCACTTAATTGCATTGAAAAAATTACAAAAATCGAGCATTTAGGTCATTCTTGCATATAACTTGGCACTTGTCTTTTGCATTAATTTTGAAAAGCTTTCAAAATATAATTTTGCATTGATTTGAAGACATATATCATGGCTACTTCTTTAGAAGAGTTGTTTGCATACATCGTATACATTGTTCATTTCTCTAAATTCACTAATAAACATCCTCAAGTTTTGGAACAAATACCACACATTCATGATGTTGATCTCTCTATGTGCTCTACATATGAAATCCTTTATTATATATTTGATTTTGATAGCTTCACAAACTTCATGGGAATATACCCTTGGATATTGGATGATCTCACTAAATTCATGATCAATAATATATATACTAGTGATGACCTCAAGATGTTAGACGAAGCCTTAGATGACTTTATGGAACATTCCACTATGACACGTATTGCTAAAACATGTGATGATAACTTAGGTTAGCCTTATGATCCCTCTCACAAGGTTGTTCCTCCTCATGAGGACACTTTGACGCAAGAGGATGATTTCATTGACACATCTTTTAACATCATACCACCAAATCTTCATTCTAATGCTCACTCTGGCCAAGATGAAGCATTAGTAAATGAAGAGCCATTACCACTTTGCCATTCCAATTCTCTCCCTGACCAAGAGGAAGCATTAGTGAATGGAGAACTCCCTTCAACAAAGAACATTCCATGGGTAGACAATAAGATTTCATCTAACAATAACAAAAACTCTATCATAATGCATGAAACCTCTATGGATCATCCTACCAACCATGTTCCTTTAGTTGATTGTTCACATATCTTGGATTTCACTAAGAAAGAGAAGATCGTTAATGTCCCTCCTTTGTTTGAGGGTGCTGCCACAATAATGGGTTACACTTTCTGGGACATCCTAATTTTTGTTGAAATCACATATTTTTATAAAATATAATGATTTAAGCTTTGAAAAGTTCCATTTAAAGGACTATAATTGAATAGGGTTTGATCAAAGCCCCTTTGATCAAACCCCCTTGGATAGAACCCTGCTAGTTTTAAACCATACCTGTCATGGAGTCTCCTCTACACCTATCAAAATGCTAATAAAAAACCACTTTTGACTTACCTTTAGGGGGATCAAATGAATTCATTTAAAATTTTATGTTTTGTAAGTATGTGTCCTTATTATAAGCTTCCCAAAAAGTATAATTTTAAATATATTTAATTTGATTATTATATTCATTTTTTATTTCTTGTGAATATAGGTTTTTTAATGAACATCAAGGTCTCTATTTCATACATTCAAAAAAATAGGAAAATATAGAAAAAAAATCTAAAAAATACGTGTCCTCTAGGTATTGATGTCCTTATTCCAACAAAAAAAAATTGAATTTCGATACATACAAAAAAAGTTATGCGTTACATAGTACACCTATGTCTAAATTGTAATTAGTTTAACTTCAAAAGTTAATTAAAATAAAAATATTCAATAAAACATTATGAAACCAAATGCATCCACTAGATATCGTAGTTAAAAATTTAAATTTGAAAAAATTAGAATTTTATCTTTCATAGAAAAAAAGTTATGTTTTACAGAGTACACATCACTCTTTAAAAATGTTGTTTACTATTAGAAACTAGTTATTGAAGGATATGGAAAATGAAATATAATTTGATTCTAAAAAAATTTAAATATATATATTTAAAATCTATAGACAAAATGTGACAAATCATTAGTTTACATCATCTTCATATTCCTCATGGTTTAGCAACTATAGGTGTCCGAAAGTGAAGATTTTTTTTTCAAAATGTTCATTTCAATGTCAACTTTGGCAAAAAAGTGTAACCCACTATTGTGGGATCACCCTTGAATATTCAAATCATTTGGACATCACTAAGGATGTAGCACTAGTGGATGAGGAGAAGTCTCTCACATTAAATCCTTCAAGGATGGATGTTGAGATCACTCAAAATAATTTGCTTCTCCCACCACCTAAGAGGATAGCAAATATGGGTACTAATGAACTTCAACAAGAAAATATTCCACCTAACATTGAGTCAAACCAAGAAGCATTTAAGAATGAACAAAAGAATAATTACAAAGACTTGGCAATGGTACCTTATGTTTGCAATTGGAAGAAGAATGATTTAATTGTTGATGACTTCTAGCACGAAGATCCTCCAGGTAAGTATCTCTAACCTTTTATCTCTCTCATGATGTTCTTCCCCCGTGATATGTTATGTGTTGTTTAGGCCTCCTTGGATGACCTCAGATTCTCCCTTAAGGTCTGAGATACCAGGAGACCGCCTTTGTTGTGGCTTGCTTCTATTTGTATCATCATTCTTCTATATTGCCTCTCTATGATTTCATCATTGTGTGTTGTGTCTTCAGACATAGCATTGTGATTGGTGACTTGGGGGCACCCTCCTACATGAATGTCCCTAAGACACTTGTTTCTCCTCTCTTGTTTATTGTTTCCCTTCCTCTAGTGTTTCTATCTAGCAGGCAGATGATGAAAAATATTTATACTGATGCGGACCTAGTGTCCCTTTCAAAAGCAATCCAAAAATGGACTTAGTTCCTAATATGACGATGGGGTTGTATATTTTATCCAATGCTTGGCTAGTGGAAGCACTCGTGCTTTCCACATAGTGAATTTGATGACGTTTTTATCTCATTTACAAACCTAAACAATACTGCTTCTCTGTGCACCTTTGATTGTCTTTGAATCTAGCCTTAATGGTACTCAATTCAGAGAGCTTCGTGATATAGCCCCATGGTTATCCTCAAACTCCTAATTCATGGTATAACCTTGGCTCTTTGTGTGGTTAATGATATGCATTTATGTTGTTGTTTATCATGATTTTGTAGACACTAACATGTTTCTTACAGGGATGTGTTTGTGGGAACATTTGGCGATCGTGAAGTACATGTCACCTTCGGGGGGCATGGGCTTTGCGAGAGCTTGTGTTTCCCTTATGTGTTTTCTTCCTACCTTAACATGCTTGATATCGATACTTGATATCAACCACCTTAAGGTGGGGACATATGTAAGGTAAGCTATCTGTTGTAGATGTTAGCAATGTGTTTGTCCTCAGGTGTAGTTTAAAGACCTGCGTGATGAGTGCATCCTGTATGCTGAGTTTGTTTGCAATCAATAAATCAATCATGTAAGCCCTCTACAGAGGTGGGATATCATGTATATCCTTTTTTATCTTAAGCCCTCTGCGGAGGCGGGGATGGTGTATTTATCAGAGCAGATTACATCATCTTGTCATTTTCAAAAGTCCTCTGTGGAGGTGGGGAGTGGTTTTGTGACTAACTCAACCCTTAAGCATGTCTTCGACCATTGTTGTGGCGAAGCCCAATCATCAGTGTGCACCTGTAATGTGCCTGAGATGGTGTTGGACCTAGAAATAGGTACACTCCATCGCTTGTCTGCCATGTTTTCTCTATGTTTTCAAGTGTGTGTGTTTGGTGTGGTTGCTTTGTTTAGCGTGTTTGTTGTCCCATATGCAGTCTAAAGACCTGAGCGATGAGTGCATCCTGCATTTTGGGGGGCTTTGCATGTCTTGCGTGTGTGTTGCCCCATATATATAGTATAAAGACTTGCACGATGAGTGCATCCTATATTATGGGGGGTTTTTTACTTTCCAGTACTTGCATCTACATTTCATATATATGAGAAAATGAAAAGAAAAGAAATCATGCCTATCTTCCATGCATTAATGTGTCTTCTTTGCATTTACTATTTTCTCTATGTTCGGCATGACTGTAACTATCTTCTTCGTGTTTTGCGTGCCTGTTACTGTCTTTTATGTGATTGGCGTGTCTTCTCCATGATTGGTGTGTTTGTTGTGTTTGTGACCATAATTTAATGCATGTATTGGCCTTGCGTTTATACATACATTAAAGTGGGGGCTTTTCCCTCATAAGGTTTAGCTCCCGGGTCTTTTACATCCATTTAGGACATCTTACTTCATAATTTGGCATCTCGATGGAATGAGCCCTAGGTAACATGATAAATGGGACCTAGGAGGACCCCTTGAGCTTAACCTTGCCCAAAATAGGGGGGAGGACTTGGGCACCCATGCCCTAGTCTTGCCCTATTTTGGGTCAAGCCCAAATTTTAAGTGTCAGTTTATGACTATTATTTGGTCCCTAGGCTGACATGGTAAGTTTGAATTTATGAAATCTTGGTGGGAATGTTTGTAGTTGCATATAAAAGCATGTTTAGGCATTCATTTAGAAACTAGATGGCAATTGTGATGTTCATGTGTTCTCAAGGTGATTCAAGGCTTTCATTGTGTTGCAAGAGAAGAATTGTGTTGTCTATGTGTTTGTGTTTGCAGATTTGAGCATCCACTTCATCATGGAATGAAGGGCATCTTCCTCCCATGAGATCTTAACTACAAGGTGACATTATATTGTGTTTTCATCATCATTTCCTTTGGTTTTTGCCTCTGCCTCACAAGGGTATGCAATATCTATCTGACAACAATGTTCAGAGACTTAAGTGTCCTCCGGGGCTTGATTGAGGCAAGCCTCTAAACACCACAACTCCCTCCCAAAATTTTTCATTGAGTTTTGGGTATTTTGATATTGATTATATTGATTATTCATTTGAATCCAATTTTCTCTTAACATTGTTGGCCTCAAGATGACAACTGATTGGAAAATCAAGGAGCTACATGTCTACGGTGATTCTCAACTATTGATAAATCAGGTCAATGACGATTACCAAACCAAAGATGAAAATATTATCCCATACAAAAGGATGGTAGATGAATTTAAAGAATACTTTGTGATTATATCTTTTGAGCAGATACCTCGCATTGAGAACAAAGCAGCAGATGCCATGGAGACCATTACCTCTCTTCTCGAGATACCAGAAAATGAATCATGGTATGAGTTCTTAGTGGAAACTATTCGACAACCAGCTTATGATCTTCCTGAGATCCATTCCATATGCCTTTTAGTTGGATCTGATTCACCTTGGTATGGTAAGGTCTACACTTACCTCAAGGACAACACCCTCCCACTTGACTTATCTTCAAACCAATGACGAACCTTTATACACCAAACCTCTCGCTATACCATTATTGCCGACACCCTACACCGGCATGGTCTAGATGGTACTTTACTCTGTTGTTTAGAGCGAGAAGAATCCCTAACTGCCTTACAAGATGTACACGAAGGGATCTGCGGAACACACTCTAGTGGTCCTTCCTTAGCTAAGAAACTCATGCATTTGGGTTATTACTAGCTAAACATGGAAACAAATTCATACCAGTTTGTGAAGAAGTGCAAGCAGTGCCAACTACATGGGAACCTGATACATGCACCAACTCAAGAGTTGATACCTTTAACGACACCTTGGCCCTTTTGCCAATGGGGACTTGACCTTGTGGGAAAGATCCATCCACCCTCATCCAACGGCCACAAATTCATCATAACTGCCACTGAATACTTTACCAAGTGGATTGAAGTCATTCCCCTCACCACTGTCACAGGTAAACAAATCTCCTCATTCATCCTAAATTACCTCATCTACAGATACGGAATTCCCTCATCCATTATCACAGATAATAGAAGACCCTTCAAAAACTAGGATGTCCAAGAACTCTGTGATTGATTCAAAATCCAACACTGTTTCTCCACACCCTATTACCCTGAAGGCAACAGTCAACCTTAAGCATCCAACAAGACCATCTTAAAACTCCTCAAGAAGACTGTCAACGATGCTGACCGTGATTGGCACATCCAACTCAATCTCGCTCTGTGGGCCTACAGAACCAGTATACACACTCCCATAGGTGCTACCCCTTACGCCCTTGTCTATGGCTCAGAAGCTATCCTCCCCATTGAGGTCAAATTACCATCTCTCAGGGTGTTGTTAAAAGGTCTCATATCAGATGAGGAATACAGTCTCCAGATTGCAAGAACTAGAGTTGCTAGAGGAAAGGAGACAAAAAGCCTTTGACCATCTCAAAGCATATCAACAGATGATGTCACGAAGCTATAACTACAAAGTTCATCCAAGAATCTTTAAGGTTGGAGATCTAGTACTTAATGAAAATCCCCATAATCAACAGTATAGGGAAAAGAAAGGCAAGTTCGAACCCAACTGGCTTGGGCCTTATGTGATTGTAGCTGCTTATGGATTAGGGGCATATCAGTTAGCAACATCTGAGGGTGAGCTGTTAGATGATCCAATCAACAACATGCATCTTTGCCGATTCTCCATCTAGGATAACCCCAATGTAAGGGGGGCATAAAATACAAAAAAATAAAAAAAATTAGAAAAATACAAAAAAACAAAAATTTAGAAAAAATACAAAAAAAATTCATCCTTTGGTGAAAACCTGGCAAACAAGTGCCTTGGATAGGTATCATGATGAAAACCTGGAAAACAGGTGTCATGTTTACTTTCTAGCTTTCGTGTAAATAAAAGCAAGTGGTGAAAACCTAACAGGTGTTGCTTGTGATAAACCGCTTCCTCCATCTTTGGGAAACCAATCACCTTGTCTCCATTCTTCCTTGTGTCCCATTCGATCCATATTTGTTCCATCATAAAAACCTAATGATAACCCATCATGGCTTGATACTCTATCTCTTTGTTGCCTTGTCAACCAAGGTTTTATCCCATATCCTATCCATAGTGTCAGCCTAGCACAGTGTCTCTCGTCAGTATCCATGGTCCAAGTCTATGAACTACGTTACCTCTGTGTTGTCACATAGGCAAGGCCATTTCTCAAATGCACCCCCAAGGCTCCCACGATCCCATTCGTCTCATTTCTTGTCGTCTTTCTTTTAGTCCATCCATGATCCATTAGGGTTTACCTCGAACTACGTTGCCTCTGCATTGTCACGTAAGCAAGGCCATTTAGCAATGAGCCCCCGAGGCACTAGGTCAGTCCCTTAGGGTCCATCTCACCAATAAGGATTGTGGAATCTTCTCACCAAGAAAGCAAGCGCAAGCAAAGCCTGTTCTTCCAAATTGAATAAATCAAATCAAATTTATTTAAATCCTTTCAATCTCTAAAAATAAAATACAATCAAATATTTTATTTATTCTTCAAAATCATGCACAAACAATTAAATAAATTTATTTATTTAATTGGCTTTCTAATCTTCTAAATTAAATAATACCAATTATTTAATTATTTCTTCCAATAATATCTTCTCTAAATTTAAATAAATCAAATATTTATTTAAGTTGTCTTTTTCTTCTAAATTGAGTTATCTCTAAATATAGTTCAATCTTTTTACACATGCAATTAAATATTCCTAATATTTAATAAAGAAAAATATCTTCTTATTCTCATGCAAATCCCTTCTTCTTGTTTTAAATCACTTAACTGATTATCATATTCTTTTAATTGCTTTAACTCATTCTTCTATTCTTAGCAAATCCTCTCATGCAAAAGAAAGCAAGACACATGTCTTTTTCTTATTCGTTGCATGTTCCTCAACTGTTCTCAACCGCTGATCTTCTCATTCTTTCTATACCGTTGATCTTCATTCTCTCAAGTCTATAAATTCAACCCTATTCTTCCATTTCATTCATCCAAGCTTTAAGTATCTTTACTCTGCAGGAATTACAGTGCGCCTTTGGCACCAATTCCTTCATTGCTTGTGATCACATTCGCTACTATGCACCACGCACTACTAGCATTGTTGTGAAGCTCCTCTTCATTGCAATAAACTATCATTGCCATTCTCAATTGACATTCTTGAAGCATAGCAAGGAAGTGCACTCTCTGAGGGCCTTATTTCATACATGCAAGATCGATTGTGATAGGCAATCAATGGAAGCTTCGAATTAAGGAGAATTGCTTTATTGTTGTTCATTGTTTATTGAATCTTCTTTATTCACCATTTCATTGAGTTTTGGGTATTTTGATATTGATTATATTGATTATTCATTTGAATCCAATTTTCCCTTAACAGTAGGTTACAGGTTGAGGAGCTGGACAAAGTGAAGTTGCAGGAAGGCATCTTGGAGTATCAGAATTGTAGAACAAGAAGAAAATCTGCCACCTAGACTTGGGCACTTGCTCATTAGTCCTCCAAACTCCATGACGAGAAATCTCTGGAATAGTAGGAAAGAGTTGCAGACTGAGTTCTTAGATCTAGACAAAAAGTAGGGCATTCGACTTGGGCGCCTACTCTTTTGTCCCTGACTTTTCTGCCTCGAAACCCTGAAAATAGGTACTTTGTGATTTGGCATTTTACATCTCTCTGCAAGAGCTTTTTCCATTATTTGTTAGTTTATTTCCGTATTTGCATAATTAGGGTTTTAATGGTCAATTAAGCATAAGAGAAGGACAATTGATAATTAAACACCCTAATCCAAGTTTCCTCGCATCTCACAGCGACCTAGCGTATGATAGTGCATTGCCACTCGACCCTAGGTCCTTGAATGTTAAGGATGAAAGGAGGATTCAAACATCTAAACACTTAACATTAAACAATCCAAATTTTTCCCTTAAACAACAATATCACCTTATTTCTTCTTTTTGGAATTTATAAAAGGTAAAAAAAGATAAATTAAATTGGCAGCGACTGTTCACAACCATTCAAATGCCTCTATCTTCCGCATCAAACTATGCATTAAATATTAATAGTATTCTCAAATGATTTTGGAGTTTTGTTCTTCTCTTCTCATCTTTCTAGAACATCTTAAATTTCTAAATTTTGTTATAAAATAAGAAAGATATCTTAGTTTTAGTGAGATTGATATATATTTTTTTTGCAACACCAAAGATATTTGTAACTTTGAATATATATATTTATTTATGCATAATTCTTTTTTTAATTTTTCTAATTTTTGATATGAAAATAAACAAAATGGAGTGAAAACATTGAAAAGAGTGAACAAGATGGAGAGAGGAGAGAGACCAAATGTAGATGGATGATGAATGCCAACAGATTTGAATGTGGTCCACACTATGCCTCTATTGAAAAAATGCAAGAATGGTGGATGAACACCAATGGCTATTGTACATGGTCCACATTGCTTGGCCATTGTATGTGCCGCTTTGGAAAATGAAGCATAAGTGAATAGAAGGTGAATAGAGAGGTCCAGAAAACCCGCTCTGATATCGTACTCAAATTGTAACACAAGGAGTTGAAGGCTCAAACACAACAATTAGTCATTCATATTCATGGCTTTATAAAGCCATTCAACTTACTAACTACCTAAACCACTAACTACCAACTAACACAACTAAAAACTAACATCTAATAAATTAATATTAACATGTTAATTTATTATCTATTACATCATTCTACGTCATGCACTAATAATTCCTAACAAAACGTAATATAAATAACATGTGATAAGAAAATTAGATCTCAAACCCTAATTAGAAAGAAGGATAAAGCCTAATGTCAAATCTTCGGTTGTGAATGAATGTCGAGTTCACCAAAAATGTAAAAAGAAAATTCCTCTACATTAATTTATCTAGGATAATTAAATAAATGCACTCAATTACAACAAAACAAATCTAGATATAATAATTAGGATTATAAACAATAAATTCTAAATTGAAATAAATTAAATGTGTCACTTATCTTTAAATCTAATGATAAAGATGTCCTATAAGAAATGTAATAAGTTGGTTTTCCAAGGTACTAGAATTTTAGGGCTTCCTTAGATGAAGATTCAAGATTATTCAAGCTAAGTATTTTTCACTTTGGTTCACCTATGCAAGTGAAAACCTAATCTCCACAAGTTTGGACCTAAACGTTTGCATGAATATAAACAAAAATTGGTAGACTATGGGCTATTGGAATTCACTTTGCCTAAATTTTTGTTGTCTAAATATGTGTAAGGACAAGCACTGTTTAGGAACACCATTGGAGAAGATGTCAGATCATGACCTAGTCAAGTTAAGCTCAGCTAAACCCCTAACGAACTAACTTTATGACTTTGAAAAAAAGATCATTTAGACATCAAACAAACATGCAACAAACCTATGATGATGCATGCTAATGTAATTATCTGATAATTCTCTAGATTTACTCAATACTAATGGTCTAGGTTCTTTGCAAATGAATGAATGGATATCCTTAAATACAACAACTAAGCACACAAATTAGTGAAGTGTACATTAGGTTGGCTCATAGTGGCTAGTGAAGTGGTTCACAAGGTTAAATTTTTGAATTTTAAAATGTTAAGGTTTAGATCTCCAGGTCATTATCGGATGCAAGAGAAGAGCATACTCAACTTTTAAGAGAAATCGTGATCTCAAATTCTAGATCTTCTAAATGACTAACCTTAGGAATTCACCTACTCTGATACCATGTTAGATTTTGTTATGGAAATCATATAGAAGATCAAAATGAAGGATGCAAAAAGAGATCAATTAATAAATAATATTAGAATGCATGCCAAATACAAGCTCTAGGTAGTGAGTTTATACAAACTTAGAAAGAGGGGGGTCATCCCACAATTATGGGTTACACTTTTTGGCCAAACTTGACATTGAAATCAACAATTTGAACTAAATCTTCACTTTCTGACACCTATAGCCGCTAAATCATTAAGAATTTGAAGATGATGCGAACTAGTGATTTGTGAGATTTTGTTTGTAGATTCTAAATATATATATTTTAAAAAATTTGGAGCTAAATTGTAAAATTTTTGCGTCTCCTTTGATAACTAGTTTTTAATAGTAAACAACATTTTTTTAAAGTAATGCGTATTCTGTAGCACATAACTTTTTTCTACAAAGGATAAAATTTTGATTTTTTTGAATTTAGATTGGCAACACCGATATATAGGGCATGCATTTGGTTTTATATGTTTTGTTGAATATTTTTTTTAATTAAGTTAGACATAGGCGTATTACATAAAACATAACTTTTTTTGTATGTATTGAAATTCAAATTTTTTTTTGTTGAAACAAGGACATCAATACCTAGGGCATAGATATTTTTCAGAATATTTTTTTCATAATTTACTAATTTTCCATGTGTGTAGAATAGAGAACTTGATGTTCGGTGAAAAACCTACATTCACAAGAAATAAAAAATATATCTAATAATCAAATTAAATATATTTAAAATTATACTTTTTGAGAAGCTTATAATAAGGACTACATACTTGCAAAACATAAATTTTAAATGAATTCATTTGATCCCCCAAAAGGTAAATCAAAAGTGGTTTTTTATCAGCATTTTGATAGGTGTAGAGGAGACTCCATTATAAGTATGGTTTAAAACTAGCGGAGTTCTATCCAAGGGTGTTTGAATCTAAGGGGGTTTGATCAAACCCTTTTCAATTAAAATCCTTTAAATAGAACCTTTCAAAGCTTAAATCATTATATTTTCTAAAAATATGCGATTTCAGCAAAAATCAGGATGTCCCAGAAAGTGTAACCCATTATTGTGGCAACACCTAAGGTGGAGGTGGAAAAACCAACCAATAGAGAGTGACCACCAAATGGGCCAAAGATAGCAAAAGCATCTTCCCAAGATAGAAAATGCATCTCTCTTGTAGGATGATGACACCTCAAACTACACACTCACCTAATTAAACTCACTTTATTAACCTAAGCAAGCTTAATAATATGTGTAGGAAAAAAAGAGGAAAATGAATAATTTAACCTACACTAACACCCCCCTTAAGTGTAACTTAGGTGGGTGAAAAGATGGGTCCCGACAAATGAAGCTTGATGAGATACCCATGTACAAAGATCCCCTCCCAAAGAGAAGAAGCCCCCCCAAAACAAAGGAATAGAAGCCCCCACACAATAGAGAGAGAAGAAAAGGACTAAGAAACCACCCGAAATGAAGCAACTGTGCCAATGGTGGATGCTTGAAACTGGATGGAGAAGATGGTCCATGCTCACCGAACAACATTCCTCCCCTTGGGAAGAAACAAAACCAAAGGTGAATATAGAATGTCTTCCCATTCTTGAAAAGAATATGAGGGAAGAAATCTCAGGATGTATGATGTCTCTAAAAACTACTCATGTGTCTCCATGTCGATGCTGAAAGATGCCACAACCAAATCAGGAGTCCCAAGCCTAACTGACAAAAGTGATAATCTAAAACCTTGTGGAAAATGATGTAGAACAAAATCCAAAGACATAGATGACTTCTCCAAATGTTGTTCAAGGATCTCCAAGACAATGCCAAATTGTGAGAAATGATCATGTGGAGAAAGAACAAGAGGGACTGAAGGTTCCCTCTTCATATCTGAAGAAGAGGATGCAAATCCATAAGAGCTAAAATCAAAGAGGAAATGAATATCCTCAATAGTGTCCTCCAAGTCAGCAAGATAGACTCACAAAACAAACTTGCAATGTACTTATCCCACAGAGATGTATCTGGAAGGTGATGAATGTCTCACCACACCGAATCACTAGAAACCATGGATGTAGCAATACTAGCAACAAGAGATGGAGATGGAATGGCAACACTAGTCTTTGGAATCTCAATTGATGAAAGACCAACAAGATTTAGATGTCCATATTGTATCTCCTCAAGAGTGTCCACACTAGATGCTTGAGTGTGTGCATCAGCCAAAAGAACAATAGGAGAAAAATGTGAGAACGTGTACACTCGAGATTGATGATCTACCTCCTTGATGTAGGAAACAGTATCTCTACTATACAAATCCTGAATAATCACATAATTAGGTGTGAACTCAACACTCTTCATTTCCCCACCATGTGTGATTTGATAGATAGAAAGGATATTGGTTGACAATGAAGGCACACAAAGGACATCATTTAATGATCCTTCATTCATGTCAATAGATCCTTTCCCACAAACACACTTATATGTGTTGTTATCCATCAAGATGTTTGGTGATGAACAAGTCTCAAATAAAGAGAACATACTCTATGAAGTCATATGATGTGAAGCTCCAAAATCAAGGATCCATCTCCTTGTCTTAGAATCTACAACTGTGCAACAAGTGCTTGCCCCTTTTTTTTCTCTAAGTTTGAATGAGATGAAGATAATGAACCTTTTGACATAGTTGAAGGCAAATTGATTTTATTTTTTGTTAAAAGATGCTTCAACTCATCAATTTGTTTTAAATAGAATTGATATTCATCATGCCCTAATTTCTTGCAATATGCACACGCGGGCTTCTCCTTTTTAGATGATTCCCCTTTTGAGGAAAAGGATTCAGATTCTTTCTATGGATTGTTCTTTTTCTTCTTTTGTTTCTGGTTAGGATTCCCTAATTCTTTCTGTACCTTAGGCTCACTAGCCACCAATGCTTGTGATTTAGAAGACTTAATGAGACCTATTTGAATTAGTTTTGCTTCCTCTTGGATTAGAAGATCTGAAAATACATCAAAAGTAGGCTCAACATATGCAGCTCCCATATAAATTTGATTAGTGTGAAAGCCAGAAAAAAATACTGAATACTCAAGACCAATCTTTGATAACACATTTAGAATCGACTGTAAATCCTCCTTATTAATCTTGCAATCATTTAGTTGTGTTATTAGTTGCTTAATCTTGGAGATATAGTCTTGGATGTGGTTGAAACCCTTAGGATCAAGATTCATTAGATCATTATCAATCTGATATCCCCTAATCTTGTTAGTTTTAGCAAACAAATTTTCAAGAGTCTCCCAAGCCTCCTTAGGTGTTTTGCATGATTCAATATGAAATTGTAAATAAAAAGAGACTAATGAACAAATGTAACCAAGAGTTTTCTCACGGTTGATCTCCCACATCGCTTTTGCACCAGTTGGTTCAGGAATAGTTTCTTTTACATATCATGTACAACCTTTTTCCATTAGATAATTCCATACTGATTGTTTCCATGAAGCATAATTAAATGGAGTTAGGAGTTCGATTTGAGTTTTCCCCATTGCAAGAACACACAAAGAACTAAAAGAAATCAATCACCACAAGATTACCCGCTGAAATTCACTCAATCAAAGAATCCCCTCCAACAAAAAATATTTGGCACTTTATAGATCAGTATGTTTACAATGTTGGAGTTGTTTTTTAGTGTTTTACAATGCACACAATTTATTTCAGAATGAGAACCTTAAAATAGCACCAATGTGTAGTGCTTAGAAAATATCCACTTTCAAAAAAAGAATGACCTTGATCTGAGTTTATTTGTGAAAGTTATAGTCGTTTGAAGTTACAAAAATTGAAATTGTCTGTCAGATCTGATGAGAAAACTAAGTTTTTAGAAAAAATAGGACCACTTGAGCAAAAACAGATCATACCACTGTGAAGAGCGCAAAATTCTACCCCAATTGCACTCAAAAAGACCTTAGTATGGCTGAGAACAGACCTCTTGAAGTTTAGGTGCAAAAATAAAAATCGTAATGGTGAGGGGGTCTGAGTTTGAAAATCTTCTTGTCACCAAATTTGATGGGACTACCGCCAGATCTGATAGTGCCACCAAATGTAGAAACTAGATAGATAAAAATATCTATTTCCAAATATGGAGGTGGCTCTAAATATGGAGGAGGCCTTTAGAGACCCTGCTAAGTCTAGCGGACTCTGCTAAAAAATGGCACAAGGGCCAAATTGAAGGGTGTGGAAGCAATTTTTTTTTTGAAAAAAATTAATAAAAAGGTGTGGGGGTTGGAGCCACCATGCACACAACCCCTTTGGAAAGAGGTCTGTGGACCCTATAAAGGGAAAATACCACTTTAGAGGGCGCGGGGCATGAAGGGGAGCCCACAGGCCATACCTTCAGGTACCCTACGCACCCTTGTGTAGGGGCTTGCGCAGGTACCCAAAACTTGATTTTTTTGTTTTTTTTTAAAATAAAAAACTTCAATGATTTTACAATAAAAAAACTTGCTTTATAAAAAATTTGATAAGTATATGTTGAAAACAGGAAAAATTAACAAATTTTTTTTTTTTGAAAATTTCACGTCGGGCTGCATGCTGGGAAGGCCTTACAACCTTCCTGGGCAAAAAAAGGTTGCTTTTTTAGACAACTGCTCTAATTTTGATGATTTTATAGTCAATATAGAATTTTTTGAGCTTTCTGAGCGCAATGGTAGGGTTAGATTTGATCTAAAATGTTTTGAAAGATCAGGTACCCGCCGGATTTGGCATGCACCTCCCAACTTCAAACCCTTATAAATCTAGCCTTTGGTGTCTAAGATAGATGAAATAAATGGCTACTTCAACTTTTCTGGTAGCTCTGAACTTAATGGTGAGCTCAAATTTTCTCCAAGAATCTATTGAAGCTACTTGCAACACAAAACCACTAACAAACACTCCTTAGAAAATGGTATTTCTATCAATTGTTTCTGATTCTCTAGGTCATCATTGGATGCAAGAGAAGAGCATACTCAAATTTTAACAACAACCATGATCTTAAATCCTAGATCTTCTAAATGACTAACCTTAGGCATTCACCCGCTCTGATACCATGTTAGCTTTTGTTACGAAAATAACAATCCAAAATTTAGAAAGCTAAAAGCAACCACATACAGAAGATCAAAATGAAGGAAAGAAAAAGAGATCAATTACTGAATAATATCATAATGCATGCCAAATACAAACTAGGTAGTGAGTTTATATAGACATAGGAAGAGGGTGGAGGTGGCAAAACCAGCCAATAGGGAGTGACCACCAAGTAGACCAAAGATAGCAAAAGCATATTCCCAAGATAACAAATGCACCTCCCTTGTAGGATGATGACACCTCAAACTACCCACTCACCTAATTAAACTCACTTTATTAACCTAAGCAAGCTTAAAAATATGTGTAAGAAAAATCTTAGGAAAATGAATGAAAAACCTGCACTAACAGGGTCAAGTCCACACTTGCAAGTCTAATTTAAAATGATGAAGAGTCTAGAGATTAGTGATAAAGAGGTTAGGATATAGTAATGTCATAAACCGAATTCATGCAAGACTATGTCACTTGTAAGCTAGTTACTGCATTTAAGACACTAACCAAAATGAGCCCAACACATAAGGGAAAAGGGCATGGGTATGCAATTTCCACCATTACACTAGTGTAAGCGAATGTTTTGTTACATGCTTGCCTTGGAATAATAATAGAAGCATAATCTCTGTCCTCCGCCCTCCCTCTTCTTCCCTCTCCACTTCCTTGTGGTATTATTGTATCACCGACTCCCTTCCTCCTTCCGTACCTCCCTTCCCTTCCATTCTACTTAAACATCATTCATTTCAATGGTCAAATGGTCAATAGTAATTTTACACGTCAATCACAACAAAAAGTGGTAAATATTTGTCATATTTTTATTGGCCAAAATTAACTTTAACTGTTGAAGTGGATGATGTTTAAGAATAGCCCTCCCTTCTTATATTATTGTATCACCTCAAGCAAGTTAATGATAAAGATAGAGACACAAACAAAGGGCCGTTCAACGACTAGGGAAACGCCTGCACTGCACCCTGTCTGTATGCAACAAAAACTTTGCAGTTTGCAGTTAGTTTTTTATAAGTAGGCCGGCTGAAGGTATCGGTTATATAACAATCCATACCTGAGTGCGTGTTATAATTGTCCTACTTTATTTAAAATAAAGTTGATGTTATGGAGCTCAGTCTGCAACAAATCTTAAAATTCTGCGTGATCTTGTCGAAATGATTCTTCTATAGAGTTAAACAAAAATATTGTCGACGATCTGAATATAGCAGCATCTTACTGGTGTATGCTCCTCAGTCCCCAGCATATATTAAAATGCTGCTCGATATTGTCAGATATAATTCTTTTCATAGAGTTGAACTAAAATATCATACGTGAATTGGGAAAGTTGAAAAGTCCCTTGACAGTTTGACAGTTTTTTTAAACTGTGAGCTTTGCAGCCAACATCAGAAAGGTTAAATATATTTACAATCCTGAGGAGGGATGGAACGAATAATTTTGTGTTGGTTTTTCTCTTCACCCAACAACAATTAGAAAAGCTTTTCAAATATTTGCTCGTCAAAACTTAAACAATATATTTTTTTGCTTACAGAATAAACAAAAATATATCTGATTCTTATTCTGGAGTTTTTTGTTTCAATTTTCGAAGACAATGTTAATCTAATATATTGTCTTATTAAGATAAAAATTATTTTGATATATTTTTTTAGAATCAGTTGTATGGAACTAATAATTTTATGAAGCATAATCTTGGAAATGGTTTGAAGAGTCAATGTGAAGATCAACTGATCCAGTTGGTGTCAGAGATATCAAGTGAATCACGTGCATGAATGTGTGACCAGCCATTGGCATCATAAAACAAAAATTAAACTATGCATCTTTGCAGTGGCTGCATTAGTGTGGTAGACAAAGGAACAGATTAACGCCGCAGCAGCTGTCCGTTATAATTGTATCATGTTGTATAATATAGTTTACGCTCTTACTGTAGTTAGATACCTTACTGCAGAAAACATATTTAAAATGTTGGCAGTGTCTAACCTAAAATAGATTTAAAAAAATAAATTTACATGGCCATCAAAAACAGCAATAAGCAGTGGGTCTTATCATCTTAAATAGGAACAAACAATCTTTTTAATAAATGAGTTCAATATAGATACCCAAGAGTTGAAACAATAGATGATATATTTTGAAGAATGAGCTCTGTTAAGGTTTGGTGATTCCTTGTATTCTCTGATTTTTTTTGTTTGGTTTAGTTTTTTGGTTCTTTCGATCCTCTTGATATTTGGTTTTTTTTTCATGGCTCTTGGTGGAGGAGGGTTGGGGGATGTCTCCTCTCTTGTTTGTTTGGAGATATAATAGTTCGATCTGGTTCTAGATCCTTGATTTGTGAGAAAAAAAGTTGATAAAACAATAGTAGTGGCTGAAAAAAAAGATGAACATTACTGTCGAAGATTTGTTCCATGCATGCCAGCCCTAGAAGATTCTCCAATTATCAATTTCTTAATGTGGAGGAATTTAGAAAAAAATGTTTCAACTTTTAAAGGAATAAGTCTGATATGTAGATTTTTAGGCCCCTAACTTTCTCTCGATAAGTTGATATCTTGCACTAGGAAGAACTTGGAGATTCAAAGAGAATATGAATTTTGATCTTGTGCAAAAGGGTTGTTCTTAAACATCATCCACTTCAATAGTCAAATATCAATTTTGGCCAATAAAAATAGAACAAATATTTACCACTTTTTAGTGTGGATGAGGTGTAAAATTGCTATTGACTGTTTGACCATTGAAGTGGATGATATTTAAGTAGAGTGGTGCAAAAGAGTATTTTGTAGTTATTTTTGTAAACGAGTCTTATAGAGATGGAGTTTTGTGGGGAGGCCCATATTTGTTTTGAAATGTAGGTCTATACATAAAACATTGGCATGCACGTTTTAACTCTTCAGAGGTGTTATCCTTGAAAATTGAACTCCCTATTTTTGGTCAATTTCCATTCCATTGTATAGACCAAGTCGAGACGATAAATTTTCATTATAAATCTGAGTTGGTCTAAAAATTTGTTCTTAAGCTTCAAAAAGCCTAGTTCTAATGACTACCAAATTAGTCGATTTGATAGATCCTGGAACCAAAATTGATTACCAATTTCAAAGAGTTTACTATTTCAGTATCCAAAAGAAAAGTTGAACTACATAATCGATTGATAGAGGGGTTTCAAGACCTTCATCAGTTCCTAAATCCAATACTTTCTCCAATCTTGTTTACTATTCTTTTTGATAAAAGGACTTTAGTGGAGACAAGGCTCAAAGTCCATGACTCAGCTAACAAGATGGAAGAACCTTAGCATTCCTTGGTGGAAATCAAAATGCCAAGTAAAACAAAATGGATAAGCATTTTGGGTTCAGTGAACATAGAAATAAAATGTCACCAAAAGTATAAATTAGCCCAACACACATAAACTAATAAGGCCATGTTGAGAACTTCATCGGTTCCTGATGAAGTTCATTTTTTTGACTTTGCTAGTTATCTAATTTAATGAAGGTTTAATTGGAGACAAAGTGGTGTAAGAGCATGAATCAGTTGACATCATGGTTTTGATAATGGTGGTAGTTCTCGATAGGTCCCAAAGAGATGATATAATAGTTTAAAAAGAAAAATAATTTTTTTAGTTGGTTCTCACGGGCTTTGTGTGGTCTGATGAGACTAAAAATTGCTCTAAAATGGTCCTATATTGATTCAAATCTAAACCCACTACCTATGAATAGATTTTGAGGGTCCTCATTTGCTTATCTTTTGCTAGCACCCTCCATTTTCATCTCCTCATCAAATATTCCACTTCAATCGACACCAATACACCACTCTTCCTCTTCATTGTCAAAGTAGTCTAAGTAAGAATTTATTCTCAACTCTCAGCAATAGAATCCTTTGACCTACTGTGAGCTACTTTCCTATTTTACTTTTACCCTAGGGTTTTCATTAACAAATGTGTAATTTCCTTCATATTTCAAGCCACATGCAAAGAATCTTTTCACTAAAAACTTTTAAATCTTAGTACTTGTTGTCCACTAGGTATTGTTGATAATTTTTAAGTAAATTCCTATATGAATGCAATTGAAGGCCCATTACACCCATTCAAACACAATCTTCCTCCTAACCTAATTTATAAAAACCACCTTAAATTAATTGCTCGAGTAATCCTTCTAGCCACCAAACCCAAAACAATGAAAAATAAATATCAAGGATATGAGCAAATGTCCATCCTTGAGATAGATCTCCTAGAGATTGGTGTTTCAAGACTAGGTCATGTCAACATGAATGAATTTTGAGATAGAATTCAAGATGGTAATAGAACTCCAACTTCACAAAGGACCTTTGAGAGTGGGTTGGCTCTTGCTATAGCTTTTCCCATTTCAGTGCAATGCACTGAATTAGTGCTAATTTGTGCTAAATACTACAATAAGGAAGCCAGAAGAGCTTATATAATGATTGAAGTTGATAAAATGAAAATTGATGATGAAATCCAAGTAGTAAAGAGAGAAGAGAAATTGTGGTAAAATGTAACAAGGGACCTACAAGAAATGGCATCCACAGATGAAAAACTAATTGTGTCTGAACATTTTTTTGCTAAAGCTAAAGAGAAATTTTCACATATTTGGTCCAGAATTGTGGAATGGAAAATAACTATACTTAAAGAGGCTCTCAAGGGGTATCAAAATCTTAATAAAATATGTAATGAGATCAAATCTAAGATTTGAGCTAGCATCTAGTATATTCATTTTGAGTTACTAAAATAAAATGATGTTGATCTTCTAGATGTTGTTGAAATTAAAAAGATTTTTGAGAAGATGATTAAGGAAGAATTGTTCAACAAAGATGTTTTTATTCTAGAAACCATGAAGAAATTGAATGGTATTTCCTTTGCACTATCTAAATACAAAAATCTCTCCTTAATTTATTTAGGAAAACTAAAGAGACAAACAATATATTGAGAACATCGTTGATCTATCTCTCGAATACTGTCATTCCTAAGAATAAAACAATATCTCTAGCTATTCGTGAATTCAAAGCCTACAAATTGAAATTGTTGTAGCAACAACAATAGCAACATTAAACTACAACATCACAAGGATAAGTTTTTCAAGGAGATGAATCTTTTCTCTCCTCTTAGTGGGATCCATAAAACCTTCTTCTCTTCTAAATTCAATTTTCTTGTTGTACTTTTTAAAAATTGATGTAGGAGCATCCCTGGTTCAAGAGAAATCTTGCATCAACCAAAAGCATTTGCCTTTCAATTTGTTTCTTTTCATTTCCAGTTCAGTACAGTTAGTTTAGTTAGTAGCAGTTTCTATATTTTGGTTTGCATTCTACCGCAGTTGCATTTTAGACCTTGCAGAGTTGGACTTAGCATCTAGACACATTCATACACATCATATCCAAATCTCAGATTAGTTGGATCAGGTACTGGTAAGATATCTTGATGTAGAGCAACACACAGCAGAAAGCCTTCTAATTCAATAATGAAATGCTTGTCAATCGCATCCTCAATTTAGCTTGTATGTACATTATCTGACCTTCTATCGCAGGTAGCCCATTGTATCTCCAACCATTTTGACCACTACAGTCGGTCCTCATTTGCACCTCACGAAATGTACATTAACAATGTACATTCACATATACAATCTTCAGTATGCAAATGCGAGATATACACGAATTGCTTTTCAGGTACAACTGTGATATACTCACTACTTGTATATCCTCAATGTACATTTGTGATGTACATTCTTCACATGCATTCCAAATATGCATTCAGAATGTACATTTGGTGGGGCCCTCGACCTCCACTCAACTATTGTATGTTCACCGCATACAACTAAATGTGCAATGCCGATACAAACAAATCTCACATGCAGAACATGACTTACTATGCCAGTTCCTTCCACCGTTATCATTGGTCATTCCTTGTATCCACACATGGAAGTCCTTCCAACATACATTCTAGTTATCACCCCGGCCGGTCACCTTTTGCATCTTGACCCGATGTATCTGCAGAATGTATATTTCAATATACATTCGAAAACATACAACTCTAACTTGCTTTCGAAAAATGCATTCGCCGAATATGCCTTCAGAATATGCCTTCAAGGGAAGTTGACCACTAACCTCTTTGTATATAAACCCAATGTACATTTGCTACATGTGATAGCTATAGACAATTTTGAGATACACAGAAACATGCAATGGTGATATACACATGAACTGTCCACAGCATACAAAAGCGATATACACAGGAATTGTATATCCGATATGTCTTAGCCTTGTATATTCATAACATGCATTTTTAACATGCTTTCACACTTGATATGTTTTGTGATATATATACAGACTATATATCTACCATGCAAATGTAGTATATACACAAAATGTATATTTGAACACCACTGTCGAGCAACCATAACCTTAACCCAAAAAAACTTTTATACATACCATTCTTCCCAGCATATACACAGGATGATTCTCACATACAAATGCAATATACTCACACACTATTCCTGACATACAATTGATGGATATACATAAAGTGTATATTGGAATCTCCCACTGATAACTTCTGCTGCAACGGATTCTGCAACTTCTATTCTAGCATGCCCATGAACACAAGGAAAACAAAATAGAAAAACTATTTTACAAGTCCATTCCACTGATTTCACATAAATCCACCAGTGGAATGGCTTTAATTGTCCATCTCAACAATAGAAAGATTTAATTGAATACCAAACAATTCTATACAAAATATACACAGAACAACCTGATGCACAGGGAATTTACACAGAATCTAGAATTTGTAACACACTTGATAGAAATTACTATTTCTTCATTTCAACTTTTCTGAACACAAACTAATTACAAAGATCCATACAGTTTATCTTTCTAAAGGTGGAAAAAACTCTCCCTTCTTTGACCACCTTCCCTATTTTGTTACCGACCGCTCCTCTGTTTCTAGAATTTTGTTTTAACCAAGATTATCAGCAGAAACCCTAATTAATCACATGACATCTGTTTTGCATAAGATAGCAAAACACCTCCTAATACGACACCTTGGTTTAATCCTTTTCATAACCTGATGTCTAATGATGTCTAAATTCTCATGGTGGGGTCATGTTTACAAACATGAAATGTTAACACAAATGCTATAGATAATAAAAAATGTATACAACACATTAAAGCCTTAATCTTCTCTCTCTTGTGCATATTTATCTTGTTGAAGGGGTGCTCCTACACCATACTCTTTGGGAGAAGAGATCTCAAGCCCCTTTGAGATCAGAGTTTGAAGGTCTACACCGTATTTTGTAATCTGATCTTCAGTCATCCAAACTGTCTCTGAAACAGGTTGCCCATGCCAAGGTACCAAGTACTCCATGTACTGTTTGTCCCTTGTCTTCTTTGTCACTCTTGAGTCTAATATCTTCTTCAATTTTGGTGGATCATGCTTAGGAATATCATCCTCTACTGCATCCTGCAATGGCTCCTATTCTACATCTGCATTGGGCTTGTATGTAGTTAAATCACATACATTGAAAATGGGTGACAATCCAAGATCAGGAGGAAGTTGGATCTCATAAGCATTCTGCCCATATTTCTTCAAAATCTGACATGGTCCAATCTTCCTTTGCATGAGCTTGGTATATTTACCTTTTGGGAGCCTCTCCTTCTTCAGATTAACCCACACCAAATCTCTAACATCAAATTGTACATCTCTCTTTTTCTTGTCAATATATGCTTTGTATTTCAATGTAGTCTGTTGAAGCTGGTCCTTGACTTGATCATGCACTTCTTTGATAGCTAAAGCAAAAACTTCTCCATCTGCACTAGTAGGCTCTCCTATAGGCAGATCTCTCAGCTCCAAAATACCTCTTGGATGAATACCATATACCACCTGAAAAGGTGACTTCCCCGTACTCCTATTAATGGTGTCATTATAGGAAAATTTTGCTTGTGGTAGGATGTTATCCCACTTCTCTCCATGCTGTCTAGTCAAACACCTTAATAGATTTCCCAATGAACGGTTAACTACTTCAGTCTGTCCATCTGTTTGAGGATGGTATGCTGATGAGAAGGATAAATTGGTTCCAAGCTTCTTCCAAAGAGTCTGCCAAAAGTGGCCAATAAATTTTACATCTCTATCTGAGACTATACTCAATGGCAATCCATGTATCCTCACTACTTCCTTGAAAAATAGATCAGCAACATATGAAGCATCACAAGTGGTTTTACATGGCAAAAAGTGTGTCATTTTGCTAAATCTGTCTACTACAACAAAAACACTATCATATCCCTTCCTTGTCCTAGGTAAACCCAATACAAAGTCCATGCTTATGCTCTCCTATGGCCTAGAAGGAATGGGTAGTGGCTGGTACAAACCTGCATTAGTGGATCTCCCTTTTGCCTTCTGACATATCACACATGCCTCCACAAATTTTCTCACATCTGACTGTAACTTGGTCCAATAGTAATGCCTCCTTACAAGATCAAGAGTCTTATCCAGACCAAAATGTCCTGCCATGGCCCCACAATGTTTCTCTTGAATGATATTCAGTCTCATAGAACACCTTGGAATACACAATTGTCCACCCTTGAAAAGTAATCCATCTTGGATCAAAAATTCAGAGAACTCAACATGATATTTGTCACCAAAAGAAGTACATACCTTGTAGATCTCTCCAAAGTCTTCATCATCATCATACATGGCCTTCAAAGAATCAATGCCAACACTTTCTAATTGGATCTGGTTGATGGTTAGAACCCTCCTACTCAAAGCATCTGCTACTTTTTTCTTGACCCCTTTCTTGTGCTTGAGTGTGAAGGTGAAAGCTTGCAAAGTTTCCACCCACTTCATATGCCTATGGTTCAACTTCTCTTGACTGTTGATGAAACTAAGAGCCTGATTATCTGTGTACACTATGAATTCTTTTGGCATCAAATAATGCCTCCACTTTTTAAGTGACTGGACAAGAGCATACATCTCCAAATCATATGATGAGTATCTCTTCTTTGCATCATTCAGTTTCTCACTAAAAAATGCAATGGGCCTACCTTTTTGACTAAGTATTACTCCAATTGCCATGTGACTGGCATCACATTCTACATGAAAAATCTTGCTGAAGTCAGGAAGTGCAAGAACTGGCTACTCTGCCACCTTCTTCTTTAATGTTTCAAATGAATCATCTGCATCTTTTGTCCATGTGAATCTACACTTCTGTCCTCCTTTTATGGTGTTAAGCATGGGTGCACAAACATGACTAAACCCTTTTATAAACTTCCTATAAAAGGTTGCTAACCCATGGAAACTTCTAACATCACTCAAGGTTTTAGGAGTTGGCCAAGACAATATGGCACTTACCTTTTCTTGATCCATTTTTAGTTTGTTATGTGAGATGACAAATCCCAAGTAGATGATCTCTTCCTGCATGAACAAACACTTTGCTAAGTTGATCATTAGCTGCTCTTCATGTAACCTTTTGAGGACCAAGTCTATATGGTTGAGGTGTTCTTCCCTTGTATTACTGAAAATCAAGATGTCATCTAGATATACTATGACAAACTTACCTATAAATTCCTTCAAGACCTCATTCATCAATCTCATAAAGGTACTAGGGGCATTGGACAAACCAAAAGGCATGACTTTCCACTCATATAAACCCTCATTGGTCTTGAATGTAGTTTTCCATTCATCTCCTGGCCTAATCCTAATATGATGATAACCACTCTTTAAATCTATTTTTGAGAAATATTTAGCACCACCCAAACAATCAAGTAAATCTTCTATCCTAGGTATTGGGAACATATACCTGATTGTGATCTTATTGATAGCCCTTGAATCAGTACAAAGTCTCCAAGTGCCTTCTTTCTTTGGTGCTAGTACAGCCGGTACTGCACATGGGCTTAAACTTTTGCCAATTAGGCCTATCTCCAACAATTCCTCAATCTACCTTGCTACTTCTGTATTCTATTCTAGGGTAAGCTTGTATGCTGCTTTGTTTGGAAGTGTAGATCCTGGGATCAGATCTATGCAATGGCTGATGTCCCTCATAGGTGGTAGGGACCTTGGTATTCCATCAGAGATGATGCCTTGGTACTTGTCCAATTGCTCTTGGATAGTAGGATCTATGAACCTTTGCCTCTTCTCTCCCTTGATTCCTTGCTGCTGTTCCTTGTTCACCTTTAGGCATGGAATTAGAGCATATGCAACTGCTCCTTCCTGTACTATCCCTTTCATGAATTGTTTGCCTTCTATCATCATCACTTAACTTCTTTTCCTTTTGATTCCACCTCATTCTCCATTAATGGTAGCAGCTCGATCACCTTACCACTCTTGGTGATTGAATATGTGTTTCTAACTCCAACATGGTATGCTTTCAAGTCATACTGCCATGGTCTTCCAAATAGGAGATGGCAAGCATCCATCTTGGAAATGTCAAATAGTAACCTATCCTTGTATGGTCCACTTTGAAGTTCTACCCAAGCCTGTTCTTCCACAATTGTTTATTGACCTTGGGTGAGCCATGAAGTTTTATATGGGCAAGGATGTGGCAGTCTCCTAAGCTTAAGCTTTTCTACCATCTCAATGGACACAAAATTCTCAGTAGGCCCAGAGTCAATCAGAACTTTACATACCTTTCCTCCTGCCTTGCAAGTAGTTCTAAAGAGATACTTCCTTTGTGGAGGTTCTTTTCCAGGCACCTTCATGGTGGTCATTGCTCTCCTAATCATCAAAGATTCTCCATTCTTAGGATACCCATAACTGTCAGGAGCATTCACACTTTGATTAGTGCTTGAGCTTGCTACACTTTGACAATCAGACTCTTGTATCAGATTGATCCTCCTTTCTCCTATTGAACTTGTTGCCTTTCCTGGACATTTGCTGGCTATGTGACCTTCTTGATTGCAATGGTAACATCTGATAGGTCCTCTTCCCTAAGATCTTCCTCTAAATGGTGGTCTTCTACCCCTGAAGTTTCCTCTTTGATTGTAGTTTCCCCCTTGGTTCTGACTGTTGTCTCCTTTGTTGTTCTCTTGATTGGATTCACCCTAGTATCCAAATCCATTTCCTCTGCCTCTAAAAGGACTTCTTCCTTCCCTTTGCTATCTTCCTCTTCCTCTACTATTCTACTCTTGTCTTCTCTTGAATTTCTCTTCCACTTTGAGTGCTAACTGGTAGCACTTTTGGACTGTATCTGGGTTATTCAGATTTAAATCTTCTTGGATGTTAAACCTTAATCCATTGAGGTACCTTGCTACCTTCTCTTCCTCACCCTCCTTTACCTTTGTTTTGACACATAGTTTCATGAACTCTTCTATGTATGAGCTGACATCTAACTCCTTCTGCTTCAAGTTTTGTTTCCTCTTATGTAATTGGATGTTGTAATCCAATGGAACATAGGCCTCCTTCACTAAAGCCATCATCTTCTTCCAAGTTGCAACTCTATTCTTTCTCTCTTTCACCCTATCATCTTGGATGAAATTCCACTAAGTCAGTGCAGCCCTTTTCATTTTGGATTGAGCCATCTTCACCCTTTGGTGGTCTGGTATTTCCTCCGTCTCAAAGAAATTATTCAAGGAGTCTATCCACTCCATCACTAAATCAGGTTCCATTTTTCCTGCAAACACTGGCAGGTCTATTTTCATATCCATGGTTCTTCTCTCCATGGATTTGAGGGCATTGAGTAAGGGTCTCTGGTCTACAAGAACCTCTATCTCTTCCTGCTTAGGGATCTCCTCTTCATCCTTGTCTTCTCGCTTACCAGAATCTTCTTCCCCTTTCTCTACTCTATCCCTCAACTTCTCCACCTCTTCTTTCAAAGCCTGATTCTGATCCTGAGCTACTCTGCTCTATGCCATTTGCTTTCTCACTAAGGCCACCAACTCAGCGTTGGTCAACTTTGTTGGGTACTTTGATGATCCCTCTTCATCTAACATTTTGTCTGCTGCTTCTTCCCAAAAGATACTCCTTTGCTTTGATACCACTATGATGTAGAGTGACACACAGCGGAAAGCCTTCTAATTCAACAATGAAATGCTTGTCAATTACATCCTCAATTCGGCTTGTATGTACATTATCTGACCTTCTATTGCAGGCAGCCCATTGTATCTCTAACCATTTTGACTGCTACATTCGGTCCTCATTTGCACCTCATGAAATGTACATTAACAATGTACATTTGCATATACAATCTTCAGCATACAAATGCAAGATATACACGAATTGCTTTTCAGGTACAACTGTGATATACTCACTGCTTGTATATCCTCAATGTACATTCGCGATGTACATTCTTCACATGCATTCCAAATATGCATTCGAAATGTACATATGGTGGGGCCCTCGACCTCCACTCAACTGTTGTATGTTCACCACATAGAACTAAATGTGCAATGCCGATACAAACAAATCTCACATGCAGAACATGACTTACTATGTCGGTTCCTTCCACCGTTATCACCGGTCATTCCTTGTATCCACACACAGAAGTCCCTCCAACATACATTCTAGTTACCACCCCGGCCGGTCACCTTTTGCATCTTGACCCGATGTATCTACGGAATGTATATTTCAGTATACATTTGAAAACATACGACTCTAACTTGCTTTCGAAACATGCATTCGCCGAATATGCCTTCAGAATATGCCTTCAAGGGAAGTTGACCGCTGACCTCTTTGTATATAAATCCAATGTACATTTGTGATGTACATTTGCTACATGTGATAGCTATAGACAATTTTGAGATACACAGAAACATGCAATGGCGATATACACATGAACTGTCTGCAGCATACAAAAGCAATATACACAGGAATTGTATATCTGATATGTCTTAGCCTTGTATATTCATAACATGCATTTTTAACATGTTTTCACACCTGATATGTTTTGTGATATATATACAGACTATATATCTACCATGCAAATGTAGTATATACACAAAATGTATATGTGAACACCACTGTCGAGCAACCATAACCTTAACCCAAAAAAACTTTTAT
Organism: Cunninghamia lanceolata; assembly: GCA_027924645.1. NCBI lineage: Eukaryota > Viridiplantae > Streptophyta > Pinopsida > Cupressales > Cupressaceae > Cunninghamia > Cunninghamia lanceolata. The sequence continues at coordinate 3,250,962 of BSBN01000030.1, forward strand.
ACATACCATTCTTCCCAGCATATACACAGGATGATGCTCACATACAAATGCAATATACTCACACACTGTTCCTGACATATAATTGATGGATATACATAAAGTGTATATTGGAATCTCCCACCGATAACTTCTGCTGCAACGGATTCCACAACTTCTATTCTACCATGCCCATGAACACAAGGAAAACAAAATAGAAAAACTATTTTACAAGTCCATTCCACTGATTTCACATAAATCCACTAGTGGAATGGCTTTAATTGTCCATCTCAACAATAGAAAGATTTAATTGAATACCAAACAATTCTATACAAAATATACACAGAACAACCTGATGCACAGGGAATTTACACAGAATCCAAAATTTGTAACACACTTGATAGAAATTACTATTTCTTCATTTCAACTTTTCTGAACATAGACTAATTACAAAGATCCATATAGTTTATCTTTCTGAAGGTGGAAAAAACACTCCCTTCTTCGACCACCTTCCCTGTTTTGTTATCGACCACTCCTCTGTTTCTGGAATTTTGTTTTAACCAAGATTATCAGCAAAAACCCTAATTAATCATATGACATCTATTTTGCATAAGATAGCAAAACACCTCCTAATATGACACCTTGGTTTAATCCTTTTCATAACCTGATGTCTAATGATGTTTAAATTCTCATGGTGGGGTCATGTTTACAAACATGAAATGTTAACACAAATGCTACAGATAATAAAAAATGTATACAACATATTAAAGCCTTAATCTTCTCTTGTGCATATTTATCTTGTTGAAGGGGTGCTCCTGCACCATATCTCTATCAGAAGGTCGACTATTTTCTCAGAACAAAGCATCCTGATAGCCTCAGACAGTCAGCTAAAGAAGAAGACTTGCAGAGCATTTCACGACTTGTGGAGCTAAATGACACATCATTCAATGTTGTTTGGTTCATGACCAACATTTCTTGAGATCCGCATGCCATTCCATTCATTTGCAGAGGAGTCTACATGATTAGGTCTGACCTATCCATGTGCACACGTTACAACCCTTCATTCACTAACGTGGAGGAATCTTGTGTTCCAAAGATGATATATATTAATGTAATAGATGCCTAGGAAAGTAGTGATTGATGATTCTAAGTTTTGACAGGTTGAATTCTTTGTAAAGGGGCTTTAAAGCTATATCTTGTAAATATTCTGTAACTATGAAATCAGGCCTGTAAGCCCTAATTTGAATTCTATGATATCTAGAATGACTGAATCTGTATTTGCTTTATATATTTGAGTTGTTTCCGTTGTGTTTACTCTAGCTGCACGGCCTGGATAGTTCACTTTGTGGACCCTCCTAACGGTGACTGCAGCAAGTGGTATTAGAGCAAAAGTTCAAATATTTGGGAGCAAATTGAGAAAAGTTGGTGAAGGAATTCTGTAAGATCTTATTGTGAATAGATTGCCAAATCTGAGGTAGGTTACTTGTGTTGTCAATCGATCACCGATTGTGAGGCAATTGTCACCTTGTAGCCCAATCACTAAATTTGAGGTAGTTACACTTGATCCAAGGAAGAGATGCCGTTGAGGAGAATCCTTGTTGTTGGAACAATGAATGGAAGGATGGATGAGATGATGGAGATGATGAAAATAATGTGAGTTCATTTGGATGATATTGAGGAAGATCAGAGAAGAGGATTGACACCTCGCCCTAATGTTGAAAGTGATGATGATAAAGAATTTCAATTCACCAATCAAAATGAAGTAACCCTAGGAGAAGAAAAAGAAGAATCAGATCAAGTCAAGATGTTGTGAGCTATTTCAAAGATTGGGAAAAGACCTAGAGTTGATGTACCGAATTACACTGGCAATTTGAATCCTAAAGAGTCGATTGACTGGATAAGTGACCTAGAAGAATACTTTGAGTATGAAGAAATTGAAGATCCAGAGAAGGTGAAATCTGCAAAGACAAAGTTGAAAGGACATGCTACTATATGGTGGAAAGAAGTTCAATTGGATAGAAACATAAGAGGAAAAGAAAAGATTACAAAGTGAGATAAAATGGTGACAAGGTTGAAAAATTAGTTTATACCTACTGACTATGAGTTGGAACTGTTGAAGAGATTGCAGAACTTGAGACAAAAGGAGAAATCTGTGAAGGAGTATACTGAAAAATTTTATAAGATGATCATAAGGATAGGACATAGTGAAGCAAGCAAGGAGAAAGTAGCTAGATACATCAATGGACTAAGATTGAACATTCAAGAAGAACTAAGTTTGGTGAGGATGACAACATTGGAAGAAGCATAACAGTTTTCCTTAAAGGTTGAAGAAAAGTTGAACAAGAGACATGATCAGAGACAGAGAGGTAGAGGAGGTAAATTTCAGAAAGGTAGAACATTTTCTGGAGGAGAAAGATCATATGCGGAGCAGAAGAGACAAGAAAACACATTCAAGGAGGATAGAGATAACAATGCATACTGGAGAGATGACAAGACTTTCTACTGCAGAGGAAACCCTAGTGCATACCAGAGTGAAGGATACAGAAGAGAAGAAAGAGGACCTGATAGGAGGACATTCAGAGGAACCTATTTTAAGTGTGGAGGTGAAGGACACAGAGCATTTGAATGTAATCAAGAGAGTACAAGTAAGAGGACATAGAATAGTGGAAGAGTAGCCTATGTGGAAAAAGAACCTGTTGGATCACCTAGTTCAGTTGGTAAACCTGAGAAAGGAGAATCACTTGTCATGAGAAGAGCACTATTTTAAGAAGAGACAAATGAGGAACCACCGTAGAGGAAAATTTTGTTCAGAACTAGACGTAAATCAAGAGGTAAATGTTGTAAAGTTGTGATTGATAGTGGTAGTTCTAATAATTTAGTTTCAAAGGAGATGGTGACTAAGATGAAGTTGGAGAGATTGAAACTCCCTAAGCCCTATCAGATAGCATGGATTTAGGATGATCATAAGGTATTGGTGAGTGAACAATGTTTGGTGAAATTTCATATTGGATCTTATCATGATGAAGTATTGTGTGATATTATGCCCATGGATGTTTGTCATATTTTGTTGGGTAGACCTTGGCAGTATGATATGAAATCTATACATGATGGAAGAAAGAATACTTACACTTTAACATCAAATGGAAAGAGAATTACTTTGATTCCTTTGGAAGATGATCCTAAGAGTGAAGTATGTGGGAATGCTAGAATCTATTTGGTAGATGGAAGGAAATTTCTAGATGGTTTGAGACATGAGAATATGTGTTATGCTTTGATCCCTAAGAAGCCTGAAACATTGAAGAAGGAGACTGAAGAATCACAATTAGAGGAGATAATTGAGTTTACTGATAGAGTATGAAGACATCATATTAGATAATGTATCAGAAAGATTGCCACCAATCAGGAGTATCAGTCATCGCATGGATCTTATACCTGGAGCTAGTTTGCCTAACAAAGCAACACACAGAATGACACCGGAAGAGAATAAAGAACTGAATAGACAGATACACAAGTTGCTGAGGAAAGGTTTGATCGGAGAAAGTTTGAGCCCTTGTGCAGTACCTGTAGTGTTAGCACCAAAGAAAGATGGAGAATGGAGAATGTATACAGACTCTAGAGCAATCAACAAAATCACAGTTAAGTATAGATTTCCTTTACCTAGGATGGATGATATTATGGATTGTTTGAGTGGAGAAAAATATTTCACAAAGATAGACTTGAAGAGTGGGTACCATTAGATTAGAATCAAAGAAGGAAGTAAATGGAAGGCTGCTTTTAAGACAAATGAGGGATTGTATGAGTGGTTAGTGATGCCTTTTGGATTGACAAATGCATTGATTACTTTCATGAGATTGATGAATGAAGTTTTGAAGAAATTCTTGGGTAAGTTTGTTATTGTATATTTGGATGATATTTTAATTTTTAGTAAGACAAAAGAAAAACATTTATGGCACCTGAGACGAGTTTGTAGAGATTGAGAGAAGAGAAATTGCTGATAAACATCAAGAAGTGTAGTTTCATGAAGGAAGAGTTGGTAAAATTTGGGATTTGTGATTTCTACGGAAGGATTGAAGATGGACCCTAAGAAAGTGAGAAATTATTAAATGGCCTACACCAGAGAGCATTGGAGAACTCAGATCATTTCATGGACTGGATGTTTTCTACCAGAAGTTCATCAAAAATTTTAGTTTAGTTTGTAACCCTATGACAAAGACAATGAGAGGTGACATAAAATACTTTAAGTGGACATTAGGAGCAGATAAAAGTTTTGAACTATTGAAGCAGAAAGTGACAGAGCAACCTGTGTTGGCATTACCATATTTCAATAAGGTATTTCAAGTGGATTGTGATGCAAGTGGGAATGCAATAGGAGCAGTGTTAAGTCAAGAAGGTAGACCTATAGCATATTTTAGTGAGAAGTTGAATGATGCAAGGAGAAGATATTCAGTTTATGATTAAGATTTCTATGCCATAATTCAAGCCTTGAAGAAGTTGAGACATTATTTGTTGCCTAATGAGTTTGTGTTGTATACAGATCATCAAGATTTGTAGTATTTGAACAATCAAGGAAAGTTGAATCGGAGACATATGAGATGGGTGGAGTTCATGAAGAGTTATACCTTTGTGTTGAAGCATAGGAGTGGAAAATCAAACAAGGTTACAGATGCACTGAATAGGAGAAGGAACTTGCTGATGGAGATGAGAGTTGGAGTGTTGGGATTTGAAGAGTTGAAGAACATGTATGAAGAAGATCTTGATTTTGTAGAACCTTGGAAAGCATGTAAGGAACCTATTATGATAGATAGGACTAAGTGGTTGGATTATTTCATTAAAGAGGATATGTTGTTCAAAGGAAATTAGTTATGCATACCTAGGAGTTCAATGAGAGACAATTTGATCAAAGAGAAACATAGTGGTGGATTGGAAGGATATTTTGGCATTGATAAGATAGTGACTTTGGTAATTGAGAAATACTTTTGGCCTTTGATACATAAGGATGTTAGGAAATTTGTGTAGAGTTGTAGAGTATATCAAGTTGCAAAAGGGAGTAGTCAGAATACTGGATTGTACAAATCTTTGACAGCACCAAAGAGACCTTGGGAAGACATAAGTATGGATTTCATAATGGGATTGCCAAAGACACTGAGAGGACATGATTCAATATTTGTAGTGGTGGACAGATTTTCAAAGATGACACATTTCATACCTTGTAAGAAGACAATTGATGCAGTGCATGTTGCTGACCTAGTTTTCAAGGAGATTGTGAGATTGCATGGATTACCTAAGAGCATAATTTCAGACAGAGATAAAAGATTTCTTGGATACTTTTGGAAGATGCTTTGGAAGAAGATGAAGACAGATTTGAAGTTCAGTTCAGCATTTCACCCACAGACTGATGGACAGATAGAGGTAGTAAATAGGAGTTTGGGAAACTTGTTGAGATGTTTGGTTGGAGAGAAGGTAGGAAATTGGGATCTGATTCTATCACAAACAAAGTTTGCATATAATAATTCAGTGAATAGGAGTACCAGAAGAACACCATTTGAGATTGTGATAGGAACTAACCCTAGAGGAGTTATAGAATTGAGAGATATCAGTAAGGAGGAGAAAAGGAGTGCAGAAGTGGAAGAATTTGTAGGCCACATAAAGATAGTGCATAATCAAGTGAAGAAGCATCTGGAAGAGATGAATAGCAAGTATAAGAAGAAAGTAGATGAGGAAAGGAGACACAAAGAATTTGCAGTTGAAGATGAAGTAATGGTGTATTTGGGAAAAGAAAGATTTCCAGTTGGGACATATAACAAGTTGAAGATGAAGAAGTTTGGACCATGTAGGATACTTAGAAAGTTTGATTCCAGAAATGCATATGAAGTAGAGCTACCGGAAACATGGGGTATATCACCTATTTTTAACATTGTAGACCTATATCAGTATCATGAAATAGAGTTCAGTGACAAAATTGAAGAAAAGTTGAAGAAGCAGTTACCACACCAAGCACCGGAGCAGATGGAGGACATCTTGGATAGTAGAGTTGGATGCAACACTAGAGAAAGACAATACAAAGAATATCTTGTGAAATGGGAAGGCAGTTTGAAAGAAGATTCATCATGGATTTCTTAGGTTGAGGTGGACCATCTTGGTTTTCCACTAGCCCTAGCAAAGTGAGGGACTCACATTTTCAATAATCTTGGATGTCTGATGCAGGAACATCCCTGGTTCAAGAGAAATCTTGCATCAACCAAAAACATTTGCATTTTAGTTTGTTTCTTTTCCTTTCCAGTTTAGTATAGTTAGTAGTAATTTTTGTATTTTGGTCTACATTCTACCGTAGTTACATTTTAGACCTTGTGGAGCTAGACTTAGCATCTAGACACATTCATGCACATCATACCCAAATCTTAGATCATTTAGATCAAGTACCGGTAAGATATCGCTATTAGAAGGTCAACTTTTTTCTTAAAACATAGCACCCTGATAGCCTCAGACAGTCAGCTAAAGGAGAAGACTTGTAGAGCATTTCATGACTTGCAGAGCTAAATGACACATCATTCAATGTTGTTTGGTTCATGGCCGACCTTTCCTAAGATTTGCATGCCATTCCATTCATTTGTAGAGGAGTCTACATGATTAGGTCTGACCTATCCGTGTACACACATTACAACCCTTCATTGGAGTTTGTGATCTTCCTTGGCCAATGCAGAGGAATCTTGTGTTCCAGAGATGATATATATTGTTGTAATAGATGCCTAGGAAAGTAGTGATTGATGATTCTAAGTTCAACAATTTGAATTCTTTGCGAAGGGGCTTTAAAGCTATATCTTGTGCATATTCTCTAACTGTGAAATCAGGCCTGTGAGCCCTAATTGTAAGCCCACATGTTGCCAACCAATTTGAATTTGACTTTTATGATACACAGAATGACTAAATCTGCTTTTGCTTTATATCTTTGAGTTGTTTCTGTTGTGTTTATTCTAGCTGTACGGCATAGACATTTCACTTTGTGGACCCTCCTAACTGTGACTACACCAAAAATGCAACTTAAGTCATTTTTATGACAATAAAAGTGAAATATAAAATAGAATTATTACAACAAAAAAATGGTTGTGAGGTAGTTATAATTTAGTTAGGAGAAATACAAGTTCATTTCATTTGTAAAAGACTTTTTGACATTGTAAATGATTTTTGGCAACAAGGAAAGAAAAAAAAGAAATTGTGTTTTCCCAAAGAGATTAATACAAAATATATTGTAGAATTTTGTGCTTACATTATTTATGTGAATGGATTCCTTTCCTATGTTTATGAATTCATTTAATTAATTTCTTGTTCTTTATTTTTGCAAATGTTTATGATTGAATTGTTATTTTTCAAATTTGTCTCAAGAAAGTGGTAATATAATTGAATTATGCATTTTCTTAGTTATACATGTTTTCCATTCCCCTTTTCTTTCCCATGATTCTTTTTCCTCTCAAACTCATCTTTTCTTCTATCTAAAATTCTTTTCTTTTGCATACAAAACCCCAAAACAAGTAATTTTGATTGTAAATACATTACAAACGTCAATTTCATACACTTTTCCCACTTTCAATAAAGTGTCACTTGCAAATTGAGGAGGGACCTCTGTTGCAAGTATGTGCTTACCGATGTTGTCATTGATGTCAACGTATCTCTATTGTCATTGGTGCCAACATTGCTCTTGTTTTGATGCTTTCTTGTGTTGAGATAATTGCTTTGTATTGGCTTATATAAGTGTTGAAGATAATGAGAAAGTGTTCCTGATATTGAGTTTCCAAGTGCGTTTGAGAAAATTTGCTCTCCTAGTGGAAATAGTGTGTTGCAGAATATCTTGGCTTACAGAAGAACAATGCGGTGCTTTTCTCTGCATGTCTTGTAGATTGAGTATCTTTGTCTATAGTTTAAAATTTATGTTAAAGGATGTCTGTAGTTTTTATGTTTCAAGTTTGAGCCTCCGGTATGAAGATTTGAGCGAGTTCTATTCACTAGAGTAAAAATTATTTTTTTGTGCATTTAGTGGTGATAGGGAGAATGTATTATACTTCACATTTATCCACATTTAATTCTTACAGTCTGCGGTTCTAGAATTAAGTTTGTAATGATAATATATGCCTTCATTTCAAATGGTTCATGATTTGGTGCTCCACAAGCGATCTTTCTTTTATGACACTGGCCGACAGTAATGTTCAAGTGCTCTGGTTAGAAGAATCTTATGGATAAAGTGTTTAGAGGTTGTGAGGATGTTCTTGGTGATTGTAATGTGCTTGTGGATGTCTCTAGATCATGTTCCTGCCTTTTGATTGGTCTACAAAGTGTAATCCATATCGTGCATGAAGTGTGTTCTTAAAGGTCTTAGTGTTAACACTAGTTTTAGCTAACTTGGTTGTTTTCACTACTTGCGATTATGTTTTGGAGTTTGTGATAGCATGTTGTTGTGTGGAAGATTGCATTTGAGTCCTAGCTAAGGTGTGGTTTGGTCCACATTCATTTTTCTTCTTCATAAATTTATTTAGGTCTAGACCTATTCTAATGTATGTGTGTTTGTAGACCTTGGAGAATGTTCCAATGGTTGATGATTGTAATGCCGACCTTGATGATCATTCCAAGGTTGATGAATTGTATAAATACTTGTAATAAAATTGTGAAAATATATCCAAGTACAAAGATGCGAAGATAAGTGTAAAGTGAAAAAGTAGAGCAGAGAAGAGGATGTTTATTGTGCAAGTCAATGGAACTAAACTTTGGTATAGTGTAGATGCTACTATCTTCGTTCACCAAATATGGCAGTGAGGTACCCACTGACAGTGAGCCACCCACTAGCAGTGAGCCACCCCATTGGCAGTGAGCCTCTGATTTTTGGTATTGTTATTACATATTATATTGTGAGCTAACACTCACCGTGGTTTTTCCCTTATTGGGTTTTACACGTAAAAATATGGTGTCTCATGTGTGAATGTGTTTAAGTTTCTGATTTCATGCTTTCATGGTTAAATACAATAACAATGATTAAGTGGATAATGTGTTTTAAATAGTTTTGAAGTATTGGTTACAACTAATTCACCCCCCCTCTCAGTTTTCTTGCCCTTTTCAACAATTGGTATTAGAGCGAGGGTTCCTTGGCAAAGAGCCTAACAGCTCGAGGTAGATCCAAGATGGCGTATAGGAAGGAGTCACCACAATTTGATGGAACAGATTATGCTCTATGGAAGGTACGATTGAAAAGTCATCTCATTTCTCTTGGTTATGGTGTTTGGAAAATGGCAGAAACTAAGTACACTATTCCTCAAAATGGTCCATCAAATGAAGATGAAGTCAAATAGTATGAATTAAATGGAAAAGCTAGAGATGCTCTGTTAAATGCCTTATCTAACACTTAGTTGGTGAAAGTTATGTATTTGGAGACTGCTCATGAGATCTGGGATAAGTTAAAAAATCTATATGAAGGAGATGATTCCATAAAGAATGCCAAATTACAAAACCTGAAGGTGAGGCATGAAGCCCTGAAGATGAGAACATAACAATTTACATGTAGAAAGTTGATGAAATTGTCAATGGAATCAAAGGTCTTGGAGGAACTACTAATGATGATGAGGTTGTGCTGAAGATTCTTAGGTCATTACCTAAATCCTATAGTCACAAGGTGGCAGCAATTGAAGAAGTTATGAGCGTGAAAAAGATTTCAAAGGATCAGTTGCTCGAGAAGCTTACAACTTTTGAAATGAGAGAGTTTGGTGATGCCCTGGCGAAGACTGAGACTGCTTTCAAAGCCAACACTTCAGAGAAGACTTCAAGTTCTCAAAACTATGCCGTGGAATCCAATGATGATCTTGATGAGATTGAAGCAAACTTTGTGGATAAAATGCAAACAGGTACTGGTAAGTTCAAAGGCAAATTACCATTCAAATGCTTTTCTTGTGGTAAGATTGGCCACTATGCCTCCAGGTGTCCAGAGAGAATTGAGAAAGGTAAGAAGAAATTTGAAAGTAGACCTAGAGTCATGAAGAAATGCTATTATGTCAGAGATCTTGATGATTATGGTGTAACATATGATGAGTTTGATGATGCTAATACTAGTGCAAATGAATGCTTGTGTATTGCTATTAAAGAACCTATGTCTACTAATCCTTCTAGCTGTGTGAAGGAAGAAAAGCCAGTGGAAGAGAGTACTTTGTCTGTTCAGGTTGAGAAGGATAAGGATGAATGGATTATTGACAGTGGATGCTCACATCACATGACCAGTGATAAAAGTAAGCTTATAAGTTTGGAAAAGTATGATGGAGAACTGGTTAGGTTTGGAGATGATGCAGCTGGTACGATTTGTGGAAAAGAATCTATTTCTTTTGATGGTAAGCATAACACAGATGATGTTCTATATGTGAAGGGTTTGAAGCATAATCTTTTAAGTGTTGGTTAGACGTGTGACATGATCTGAGATTCAAGGATAATGGTTACAAGATCATGGAAATCTCCAGTACAGTGATTGCTACTGGTAAGAAGACTAGAGGAAATGTTTATCATTTGAGAGGAACTAATGATTGTTGTTTGTTGGCTCAGACAAATGAGAGTTGGCTGTGGCATAGGAGGATGTGTCATATCAATTTTGACAACTTGGTAAAGATAAGTTTAGTACAAGCTATGAGATAACTGCCTAGGCTTGTAAAACTTGCTAATACTATTTGCAAGGAATGTTAGATGGGCAAACAGACAAAGATAACTATCAAGAGAAAGGAACAATTTTCTATTGGTTTTCTTGAGCCGGTACATATAGATTTATGTGGTCTTACAAGAACAAGAAGTCTGCAAGGAGACATGTACTTTATGTTGCTTATTGATGATTATTCTAGAATGACATGGGTCACTTTATTAAATGATAAATCAGAAGCCCTAGACAAGTTCAAGTTTTTCAAGGTAATGGTTGAAAATGAGTTAAATTTGAGGATCGAGTGCTTAAGGTTTGATAGAGGAGGAGAGTTTACATCAAATGAATTCAATACCTTCTGTGAAGAACATGAGATAAAAGGATAGTTGTTTGCTCCTAGAACTCCCCAACAGAATGGAGTTGCTGAAAGAAAGAATAGGACAGTTCAAGAAGCTGCTAGGTCAATGATGATGGAGGCAAACCTACCAGAAGTATATTGGAGAAAAGCTATACATACTGCTGTCTACATTCAAAACAGAGTTCAAGTCAAAGGTAATGGTACTAAAACTCCTTATGAATTGTGGTATGGAAGAGTTCCCACAATGAAATATTTCAAAGTTTTTGGAAGCAAATGTTATATCAGAAGAGATGAAGAGTTAGGCAAGTTTGATGCTAGGAGTGATGAAGGAATTTTTCTTGAATACTCTACTAAGAGTAAGGCCTACCAGTGTTACAATAAAAGACTGAGAAAGGTTGTTGAGAGTGCTAATGTGATGGTTGATGAAGACATGGAAATAACATCAGATGTGAGTGGCAATGAATCAGATGAACCTGTTGTTACAGTCAATAAAGAAAAGATGAAACAAAGGGACAATCATGTTGAAGAAGAAAAAGCTCTAGAAAGTGCTATTAAGACTCCTAGGTATGTAAGGATTAATCATTCAGAAGATCAGATAATTGGTGATAAAAGCAAAGAGGTATTGACAAGGAAAAGAATTGCAGAGGAATAGGTGAACTACTGTTTACTTTCACATATTGAATCTAAGACTATAAATGAGGCCTGCAAAGATGAAAGATGGGTAAAATCTATGGAAGAAGAGTTGATGCAGATAGAGAAAAATCAAACTTGGGAATTGGTTCCTAGACTTGCTGATAAGAATGTGATTAGAACTAAATGGGTGTTTCGAAAAAAGATGAATGAAAATGGAGAAGTAGTAAGAAACAAAGAAAGATTGGTGTGCAAAGGATATTCTTAGATTGAATGCATAGATTTTGAAGAGACTTTTGCTCCTGTGGAAAGGATTGAAGCAATAAGAATGTTCTTGGAATTCGCAGCACACAAAGACTTCAAAGTGTACCAAATGGATGTGAAGTCCACATTCTTGAATGGAGAACTGGAAGAAGAGGTTTACATTGAACAACTGGAAGGATTTCAGTCATCAGACCAAGGTGACATGGTGTGCAAGTTGAAGAAAGCATTGTATGAACTTAAGCAAGCTCCTAGAGCCTGGTATGCAAGATTGGACAAGTATTTGTTGCAATTAGGGTTTAGTAAAGGTACTGCAAACAATAATATCTACTTCAAAATCAATAATGATCAAATTCTGATTATTGTAGTCTTTGTTGATGATATTATCTTTGGAGGCAATGAAGGTATGTGTAAGAGATTTGCATAGGAAATGCAAAAAGAATTTGAGATGTCTATGTTTGGTGAAATGAATTTCTTCTTAAGACTGCAAATTACTCAATCAGAAAAAGGAATTTTCATTTCTCAGTCCAAGTATGTGAAAGAATTGTTGAAGAAGTTCAGAATGAAGGATTCTAAACCAATATGTACTCCTATGGTAACTGGCTGCAAGTTGAGCAAGAATGATGAATCACCTAAGACTAATAAGAAAAAGTCTATGATTGGAGGACTACTTTATCTAACCCATACTAGACTTGACATAATGCATGCAGTCTATCTTGTGGCAAGATTTCAAGAAGATCCTAGAGAGTCACATGTAATGGTAGTTAAGAGGATTATGAGATATTTGAAAGGCACTTTAGACTATGGATTGTGGTATCCCAAAGATACTGATTTCACTCTCAGTGCTTATACAAATGTAGATTGGGCTGGAGATGCTGATGACAGAAAGAGTACAAGTGGAGCTACTTTCCTCTTGGGTAACATATTGGTTTCATGGTTAAGTAAGAAGTAAGAAGTAGTTTCTTTGTCTACTGCAGAAGCATAATATATTGCTACATCATGTTGTTGTACTCAAGTGCTTTGGATGAAGCAAACATTGAAGGATATAAGAGTTGTGTATGAAGAACCAATTTCAATCTTTTTTGACAATACAAGTGCAATAAACATTTCAAAGAATCTAGTGATGCACTCAAGGACAAAACATATATCTATAAGGTATCACTTTTTGAGGGAAAAGGTAATAGAGAATGAAGTAAAGATGGAATATGTGTCTACAAAGGATCAGATTGTAGATATTTTTACAAAACCTTTGCCAAAAGGACATTTTTGAGTATCTTAGAGAAAATTTAGGGGTTATTACCCCTCTTGCTCTAAACTAAGATGCATGGGAAGTGATTCAGTCCAGTGGTGCCCAAAGTCTTATTCTTTGATCTGGATTGATGTTTTGAAGGCTACCTCTCAGGGGGAGTAGGTAGATGTTGGTGATATGAGTTCTTGCTAAAGAGAAGTAAGTATTACAGAGTTTCTAATAGAGTAATTCCAGGTTGATAAGAGCAGTAGTTTGTAGGTATGTGAAGAGGAAGAAAAATGATGCCCTTTGCCATTGATGTCAAAGGGGGAGAGAAATCATGTGAAAAACTCAGGAGGAGAAAGAGTTCAGATGTGTAAAGAGAAAGGGGGAGAAAGTAATCAATGCAGATTCTTATCTTGATGGTTCTTATAGTTTTTCACATCAATGTTGCCATCAATGACAAAGGGGGAGATTGTTGCAAGTATGTGCTTATCGGTGTTGTCATTGATGTCAACATATTTGTGTTATCATTGATGCCAACTGTGCTCTTGTTTTGATGCTTTCTTGTGTTGAGATAATTGCTTTGTATTGGCTTATATAAGTGTTGAAGATAATGAGAAAGTGTTCCTGATACTAAGTTTCCAAGTGCTTTTGAGAAAATTTGCTCTCCTAGTGGAAATAGTGTGTTGCATAATATCTTGGCTTACGAAAGAACAGTGCATTATTTTACTCTGCATATCTTGCAGATTGAATATCTTTGTCTGCGGTTTAAAAGTTATGTTCAAGGATGTCTATAGTTGCTATGTTTCAAGTTTGAGCCTCCGGTATGAAGATTTGAGCAAGTTCTATTCACCAAAGTAAAAATTGCTTTTCTATGCATTTAGTGGTAACAGGGTTAATGTATTCTGCTTCGCATTTCTCCACATTTAAGTCTTACAGTCTGCAGTTCTGGAATTAATTTTGTAATGATAATATGTGCCTTCAGTTCAAATGGTTCATGATTTGGTACTCTGCAAGCAATCTTTCTTTTATGATAGTGGCCGACAGTAATGTTCAAGTGCTCTAGTTTGAAGAATCTTATGGATAAAGTGTTTAGAGGTTGTGAGGATGTTCTTGGTGATTGTAACGTGCTTGTGGATGTCTCTAGATCATGTTCCTACCTTTTGATTGGTCTGCAAAGTGTAATATGGATTGTGCATGAAGCGTGTTCTTAAAGGTCTTAGTGTTAACACCAGTTTTAGCCGACTTGGTTGTTTTCACTACTTGTGATTATGTTTTGTAGTTTGCGATAACATGTTGTTGCATGGAAGATTGCATTTGAGTCCCAGCTAAGGCATGGTTTGGTCCGTATTCATTTTTCTTCTTCATAAATTTATTTAGGTCCAGACCTATTCTAATGTATGTGTGTTGTAGACCTTGGAGAATGTTCCAATGGTTGATGATTGTAATGCCGACCTTGATGATCATTCCAAGGTTGATAAATTGTATAAATACTTGTAATAAAATCATGAAAATGTATCCAAGTGTGAAGATGAGAAGATAAGTGTAAAGTGAAAAAGCAGAGCAGAGAAGAGGATGTTTATTGCGCTTCAATGGAATTAAAATTTGGCATAGTGTAGATGCTACTATCTTAGTTCACCAAATCTAATAGTGAGCCACCCATCGGTAGTGAGCCAACCACCAGTAGTGAGCCACCCCATTGGAAGTGAGCCTCTTCTCTTGGAGTGAGCAATCTGGGCAGTGAGCCCTAAGGCAGTGAGCCTCTGATTTTTAGTATTGTTATTACATATTATATTGTGAGCTAACACTCACCATGGTTTTTTGCTTATTGGGTTTTCCATGTAAAAATCTAGTGTCTCATGTGTGAATGTGTTTGATTTCCTAATTTCATGCTTTCATGGTTAAATACAATAACAGTGATTAAGTGGATAATGTGTTAATGGTTTTGAAGTATTGGTTACAACTGATTCACCCCCCCCTCTTAGTTGTCTTGCCCTTTTCAACAACCTCATCCCATCATACTATTAGTTCAAACCTATAGACTTTGTCTTGTTTTAAAAAATTATCCAACATTTTTTTGGCACCCACCATGGGGCACAATTTGTGTTTTTTTGTGTACATCCCACATATTTCCCTTACATGACTAATTTTGCTAATCAAAACCTAGAATTTCAACCTAGCCTTGATTGGATACAAGCAACTCAAGTGGATATTTCTTTTGACCTTTGGTAGTTTCCTTGGGATAATAGAGTAACACTATTTTTTAGAGAGCTACAATTGTATTAGATGATGAAGAACATGTTGCACTCCTTGCTAGAAGACAACCTAGACAAATTGTGATTAGAGTGTTGCATAGAATTTCTCAACTACCTCATGCTCTTGGATATTAGAATGTTTTTTTCTCTAGTGGAAAGAAGGTTTACATGAGCAAGTAAAGACAAAGGTATACTAGATCCTATTTTAACTTACAATAGCAATTGGATTTTTGGTTGAGTCCAAATAAGAAAAGAAGTCAGAAATCAATAAGCTTACCATCAAGTCCTAAAAAAATAATTAAAAGGAGTTACTTTGATAAGTCAATAACTTGTTCTTCCTAGAACTATCATACCATTAAAAGTAGATTTTAAAAACATGGTATTAGTACCATGGGATAATGTAGTATGGCCATTGGCCTTATGACAATTACACAAACTTCTTAGATGTTCAATAATTTTTTCCCTAGTTTCTCAGGTGATGGAAAACAATACCTAGATGAACATATTGTAGTATTCTTTGTTGCATCTGGGATTCTTTGGGGGGGGGGGGGGAATATGAATACATTATCATAAGGTTGTTTGTAGAAACTTTAACAGATGGAACTATGGATTAGTTTTATCATCTTGCCTCAAACTTCATTAACAATTGGGATACCATGATAACTAAATTTGAGGGTTAATTTAAACTAGCTGAAGATGCACATACACTTCTCACACAACTAACTCAAATGAAAACAGTTCATGAGTAAATAAGAGATTTTGTTGCCAAGTTTGATTGATTATTGAACAAGATCCCTATCATAGCCATCATTCTTAATATGAGTTCATGAGTATATTTTGAATGTAGATTCCTCTATACAACATACCATCTCAGATTATAGAATCAAACCATCTCGTCCTATCTAGGGTAACAAGCTCCAAACAAGCTTTCTAGGCCCCTGCAAAATCTCGATCTTCAGGATACAAATTGTTGAGTTCATTGAACTCAAGAACCTCTATCTTCATCTCTGTCAATAAGTTTTGCCTTCTTCTTAAGGCATCTACAACTTTGTTAGACTTCCCACTCATGTGCTTCAAAATAAAAGTATAACTCTGTAAAAACTCAACCCATTTTAAGTGCCTCTAATTTAACTTTCCTTGACTATTAATATACTGCAAAGCCTGATGATCACTATATAAAACAAACTCTTTTGACAACAAATAATGTCTCCATTTCTTTAAATCCTAAACTATAGCATAAAACTCCTGATCATAAACACAATACTTTTTCTTGGCATCATTAACTTCTCACTGAAATAGGCAATGGGCTTACCTTCTTGACTCAAAACAACTCCTATAGCAATGCCACTACCATTGCAATCTACTTGAAATACCTTAT
Source organism: Cunninghamia lanceolata (assembly GCA_027924645.1). Taxonomy (NCBI): domain Eukaryota; kingdom Viridiplantae; phylum Streptophyta; class Pinopsida; order Cupressales; family Cupressaceae; genus Cunninghamia; species Cunninghamia lanceolata. The sequence goes on from BSBN01000030.1 coordinate 3,267,702, forward strand.
TAAAATTTGGAAGTGCTAAACTAGGTTGCTCTGTCACTTTCTGCTTCAATGTATCAAAAATCTTAGCTTCTCTTGTAGTCCATTTAAACTTTTTTCTATCTCCTCTCATTGTCTTAGTTAGGGGTGCACAAATGCTACTAAAATTCTTGATATTTTTTTATAGAAACTTCCCAAACCATGAAAATATCATACCTCTATAACACTCCTTGGGGTAGGCCATTCAATGATAGCCCTTACCTTCTCTGGATCCATTTTAAGACCCTTAGCTCAGATAACAAATCCTAGGTACACCAACTCCTTCTTCATGAAACTACAATTTTTTAGATTAATCAACAAATTTTCTTCCCTCATCTTCTCAAAAAAATTTCAGACATGCATCAAGTGCTCCTCCAAAGTCTTACTGGAAATCAAAATATTATCTAAGTAAACAATGACAGATTTACCCAAAAACTCTTTTAGTACCTCGTTCATGAGCCGTATAAATGTGCTTGGTGCATTGGTTAGCCCAAATGACATGACTAACCATTCGTATAGACCCTCCTTAGTCTTAAAGGTTGTCTTCCATTTATCTCCTTCTCTGATTCAAATCTGGTGACATCCACTCTTCAGATCAATCTTCATAAAGTACTTGGCTCCACTCAAGAAATCCATAATATCATCCATCCTTGGCAATAGAAATTTGTACTTGATTGAAATTTTATTGATGGTTTAGGAATATGTAAACATTCTCCAGTCTCCATCTTTCTTCGGTGCTAGTACTGCAGGTACCACACATGGAATTAGGCTCTCCCTTATCAATCATTTCCTTAACATCTTGTGAACTTGTGTATTCAGCTCTTCAATCTATGGGCTGCCTTATTTGGAAAACTAGCTCCTGGTATCAAATCCATTTGGTTACTTATCTTTCTTACCGATGGTAAACCTTCTGGTACATTATTAGAGACAATGTCCTAAAATTCTTCCAACAGGTTTGAGACTTTTGTTGGTACATCTTCATATTTGTCCTGGATGATCTTAGGTATCAACACAAAGCAATGACACTCATGCTTCATACCATCCAAAATTTCCTATTGTCTACCAAGAAAATTCTAGTAGTACTATATAGCTTTTCTTCCACCTCCTTCAAGGGCTTCAACTTATGACGAACTCCATTCTTTATCAAGGAATAGGTGTTTACATGGCCATCATGGACATCACACCTATCATACTACCATGGCCTTCCCAATAGCATATTCAACATGTATCCATCAATATGATGTCACAACACCTCATCATGGTAGTCTCCCATCTTGAACTTGACTAAACATTGCTCATTGACCAAAGGTCTATGGTTGTTCTGCAACCATGCAATCTGATATGGATGTGGATGCCTTCTCCTTGTCAACTTCAAATTATTAACCATCTCCTCTGAGACAAGATTATTAGTGCTTCCACTTTCAATAATAATATCACAACACTTACCTTCAAACTTGCACCTTGTGCAGAATAAACTCTTCCTCTAATCTAGTTCTTTCTCCTCATTTAACAAGGTTCTTCTAACAATTGGGGCTTCTCCCCTTTCAGCATTTTCAAAATGCTTAGACTACACATCTTCATCTACATGTACAACTCGTGCATTTCCTTTAGGTCTTCTATTTGTCCTTCCTTGATGTTGGGGACACTCATAGGCTCAATGTCCTTCTTCTCCACATTGGAAATAGGTTCCTCTAAAACCTCCTCTTCCAGGTCCTTGCCCAGGTCTTCCTCTTTCTCTTTGCTCACCATTATTTTGGTCATGAGGGTGGTATGCATTATCTCCTTTATGATTTTGATTAGTGTCTGATTCATCACTTTCCTTTTGATCTTCATTTTGACCTCCATAGGATTTTCCACTAGTCCTTCTGCCATGACCTTTTCTTCTTTGCTTTCTTTCAAATCTTTTATTCAAGTTCTCTTCCACCTTCAAGGTAAACTAGTACACATCTTCTATGGTGGTCATTCTGATTAGGCTAAACTCCTCTTGAATACTTGGCCTTAACCCATTATTATAACAAGCTACCTTCTCCTTGTTGGCCTTTACATGGCCTATTCTAATAATAATCTTATAAAACTCTTTTGTATACTCCTTAAAATAGACTTGTTACCTTGCTTCAATCCTTGCAGCTTCTTCAAAAACTCCAACTCATAGTCCATAGGAATGAACTACTTCTTTAGTTTGTCCACCATCCGATCCCATCTGGTAATATCTCCTTTTCCTCTTCTATTGCTCTCTAACTAGACCTCCTTCCACCAAATACTGGCATGGCCCTTCAATTTTATTTTTGCAAAATTGACTCGTTCTGGATCCTCCACATCTTCATACTCAAAATAGTCCTCCATATTGTTTATCCAATCAATAAGATCTTCTAGATTCAGATCCCTAGAATAGGTAGAAACTTCAATCCCAGGCCTCTTTCCAATATTTTAAATGGCCCTTAACAACCTAACTCAAGTGTAGGATCTCATGTAGCATCTTGTTCTTCCTTGGATAACTCTTCTTCTTCAGCTTCATCTTTGCTTTCTTCTCTTATTCTTGACTCAAACTCTCTTCACAGATCCTCTTGCAATGCATTGATTTCCCTTTGTAGGGCTCTAAAACCCTCTTCCATCAAAGCATTTCTCCCACCATAGTTTCTTCGTGGAGACATTTTGATCTCTACAATAATCCCACAACCTCAGGTCCTGGTGCAAACTACCTCACAGTTGGCGATCTATCTACACACTCAAGAACCCTTGCTTTGATACCACTTGATGAGGGGGTCAAACCTAGAGCACACAAAAAAATTAGATTGCACACCAAAAATAGGAATGTTCTTTTATTGAATTGAACAACATATTACATTACAGAAATTGGAGTCAAATAAGAGGATGAATCCTCAATAGGCTACAACACATTACAACTTCCTTCCTTTGGATTCTAGAACTTTCTACCTTTCGTAGCTTCAAATCTGCTAGGGTTTCTATTTTCCTCCTTTTCTTGACTCACCACTTTCCCTACTTTCTCTGCTTCCCGAAGGATTCCCAAAAATGGTAATAAATAGCCCTTTTTGGTGTCTTCGAGCCAAAATTTTCAAATTTGTAACTTGCTCCAAAAATAGATCAACTTCTGGGAGCTATAACTTTAGATCCAAGTGTCTGATTGATGAACCATTTGATGTGTTGGAAAGATCATGAAGTTTTTTATGCATTTAGAATCCTTTCTACTAATTCCACTCATTTTCGGGGCCATACGAGGCCTTTAAGTGCCTCATATTTGACGAGGAAAAAACTTGCACATAGTTAAATCCTGAATTACTGAACTACAAGCATTATGGACTGTGGAAATTTGATGTCTATCACCTTTTTAGGGGTTTTGAAAGAAATGGAGACTTTAATATATTTCATCCCACAAGTGATCTTTGGCCAATTCCTTCACCAAATGTTATATTTTTCAATTTCGAAGCTTTGAGTAAATTTTTTCTTCCATACATGCTCAAATGCAAACTTTCTAAAAATAATAACTTGCTATTATTAGTAAGTTGAAAAAACTGAAGGTTCTACATCATTATTCAAGCAATTGGGTATCCAAAAATTCTAAAATTGAGAAGAATAGAAAACAAAATTATCTTTTTTTTGGGTGATGCAAGATTGCCCTTACATCACTGGATGCTCCTGCATCATTGTGTGAGGTCAACATAGATCATTCCTAAGGCCAAGTCTCATTATATAATTATCAATCATGATCATTTAGAGTCAGAGGAGGATATAGATGATATATCACATTTAGATTGTAATTCAAAGATCAAGGTTCATAGTTTAGTGGCAAAACAAGATTTCTGCATTGTATTATCATTTGATAGTTTTGAAATTCCCACATAAGGTGCCCTTGTATGTTCGAAGTCCAAGACCGCATGTTGTAAACTCATTGTGGTAGACTATAATGTAATTCATGACTCTGAATCAATATGATCTATTTTTGTTGCTTGTTGAGAAAGTTGAGTTCCACTATGTGTATTTTGAAGAGAACTTGTGTCTCAAATTACTACTTGAACCTCTTAGTTGAACCTATGTTTTGAACCTCTTTGTTGAACCTTTCTAGAGTTCATTTGGTAGGTTCAATGAATTTTAGTTCAACTGTTCCTTGGTTCATTGGTCTGAGGATATGCGATATCGGCATCGCTGTGACGAAGCACTATCGGCAGGACCGTGTTGAAGACCATTGGCATCGGTGAGACAAGGGCCGTCGGAATAAGCATCGAAGGTTTGTCCGATGCTGAGTGTCACCCCGATGGAAGCATTCAACCGTCGGCAAGACAAGGCCTATCGGCCAAACCTTGTGGAGTTACTCCGACAGGAGTAGTCACTCCGACGAAGGTTACGGTCGTCGGCAAGACAAGGCCTATCGGCCAAACCTTGTGGAGTTACTCCGACAGGAGTAGTCACTCCGACGAAGGTTCCGGTCGTCGGCAAGACAAGGCCTATCGGCCAAACTCTGTAGAGTTACTCCGATAGGAGTAGTCACTCCGATGGTGTATGTCTATCGGCAAGAGAATACCCGTCGGCTAAAGGTGTTGGGCCGATGTACTGCGGCCTGATGGAAGTCTTATTGGTATCGGTGAGACAAACCTCTGTCGGAGCGAGGGCTAGATCTTTTGCCGATGGAGAATGTCATACCGATGGTAATCTTGATGATCGGGGAGACAATGCTCATCGGTGGGAGGTGAAGTCTGAGGGCCGATGGGAGTTGTTATGCCGATGGACTTGGAGGCTTGGTATTGTCGGCAACAAAATTGCTGACAATACTCTTTCGCTTGTTGGCGGTTATAAACTGCAAAGTCCTTTGCGACTTGGTACATGTGGGACTAAACGCCTCACTGAAATGTGAACCGTTGCGACGGTTAGATGGCAGCGACGTATGAGGAATTTGTTCTATCAGTTAGAGCAGAAGTTTGTAACGACTTTTTGTTCTTGCAGATTGGAAATAGAATGATATGTATATAGGTGTCGCTGGTATTATGATGATGAGACTGAAAAAAAGGTTCGTTCTGTAAATGTACAGGGAGATGAACTGTGTATGATGTCGAGAATCAAACACCAGAGCAAGAAGCTGAGTTCTTTATTGTAACTGTATATCTTACTGTAATAAAGATTGTTTTCTTGTGGTGGTGGGTTTTTTACCCGTAAGGGTTTTCCCACGTAATTCTGTGTGTCTGTGTTCTAACTATTGTCTATTTTGGTTTCTCTTGTGTATTCATCTGTGTTATTGTAATTTTAAAAAGTGACTGGTCTATACTGTCCCCTGGGAATTAACATTAGGGAAGCAGTTTTCCGCACCTGTGTTTTCCTTACAAGTGGTATCAGAGCCTGGCCCGTTGTGTTATCCTTGTCGGTAGTTTGGGTTTTTTGTGTTAATTCTGTTGTGTGGGAGTTCTGTAGAAAGTTATTTTTAAATTAAATAGAGATGGCAAGTACATCAGACAAAATAGACATTGAGAAATTCAATGGCACAAACTTTGAGTTGTGGAAACTTAAAGTTGAAGACATGTTAGTCTATAGAGATCTTTGGGTTGCTGTGTCTGGAGTTCAACCTACAGGCATGAAGCAAGAAGATTGGGAACTGATATGCAGAAAAGCCAAAGGACTGATAAGACTAAGTTTATCTGACTCTGTTTTATTGAACATCCATGAGGAGAAATCTGCAAGTGATTTGTGGAAAAAGTTGAATAATATTTATCAGGGCAAGTCCTTGGTAAATAAACTTTTCCTCAGAAAGAAATTGTATTCTCTGAAGATGGATGAAGGTGCATCTGTAGCAGAACATCTGAGTGCATTCAATACGATTGTTGCTCAGTTGACATCTATAGGTGTAAAAATAGAAGAGGAAGATCGCTGTATGCTTCTGTTATGTTCCTTACCTGACTCGTGGGACCATCTGGTGATGGCTATTGGAAGTACAACAACTTCGTTTTCTCAGGAAACTATTGTTGCCTCTTTGTTGTCTGAAGAGATGCGGAGGAAATCTTCTGGAATGGCCAAAGAGGCTCTGTCAGTTCGTGGTAGATCAAAGGAAAGAGGCAAGAAGAAGGACAAGAAGTCTAAGTCCAAATCAGAGGGGAAATCAAAATCTCCTGGCAAGAAGTCCAAGGTGAAGTGCTGGAATTGTGGACAGAAAGGTCATGTCAAGAAAGACTGCAAAGAGGAGAAAAAGAAGAAGAAGAACTTCTCTGACTCTGAGTCTTCACACAGTGATGCTGATGCTTTCATTGCTGCTCTGGCAACACCTGCTTCTGAAGATGTTTGGCTGATTGATTCAGGAGCATCCTTTCATATGACATCTCATAGAGAGTGGTTCACGAAGTATGAACCCTATGCTGGTGGCAAGGTGTTCCTGGCTAGTGATTCAACGCTGGAAATTGTTGGCCGAGGTCGAGTCAGAATCCAGTTCCCGGATGGCAGAATAAAGGGAATGAATGAAGTTCTTCATATACCAGGTCTGGCTCGAAATTTACTTTCTGTTAGTAAACTTAATGATGTTGGAGTGCAAGTTACTTTTGTGAATGGTGGCTGTAAGATGACTAGAGGTTCTATTGTTCTGGCAAAAGGTGAACGCATTGGAACTCTGTATAGGTTAGATGCTAAACCAGTGTGCTGTAATAATGTCTCTGCAAAATCTGAAAAGGCTACTATTGTAACACATGACGTAAATTCTATGGAAGTTAAACTTCCTGCAGAGAAAACAATGCTCTGGCATCATAGACTTGGTCACATAGGTGAGAAAGGTTTAAAAACTTTGAAAAACAAAAATCTGGCAGATGGGCTGATTGATTGTAATCTGGAGTTCGATTTCTGCGAACATTGTATATATGGAAAGCAAAACCGTGTTTTATTTTACTCTAGTTCTCATAAATCTTCTGGTGTTCTGGACTATGTGCATTCTGATGTTTTTGGTCCAGTTGATGTTCCTTCCTTATCTAAATCAAGATACTATGTATCGTTCATTGATGATTACTCAAGAAGGGCATTTGTATATTTTTTGAAAAACAAATCAGAAGTGTTCAGTCGATTTAAAGAATTTAAAACTCTTGTGGAAAATCAGACTGGTAGAAAACTAAAATGCTTGAGAACAGATAACGGTGGTGAATATTGCAATGCGGATTTTGATAAGTATTGTGTAGACCATGGAATTAAAAGGCATAAAACTACACCTTATACTCCACAACAGAATGGAGTTGCTGAAAGGTTAAATCGATCGTTGATGGAGAAAGCAAGAAGTATGTTGAGTTATGCTGGTCTTGAACAGAAGTTCTGGGCTGAGGCAGTTGCTACAGCTTGTTACTTGCTGAATCGTTCTCCTACATCAGCATTGGTTGATAAGACACCTATGGAAGCATGGTCTGGTAAGAAGCCCTCTCTAAGACATATTCGAGTCTTTGGCTGTGAGGCATATGCTCATATTCCTGAAGTTAAAAGATCTAAGTTGGATAACAAGGCAGTTAAATGTATCTTTGTTGGCTATGGAGTCGGTATTAAAGGATACAAGCTTTGGAATCCTGAAACTGAAAAGGTAATCTACAGCAGGAATGTAATTTTCAGAGAGCTGAAACCATTGGTTGTTGATCCTCAGCCAGAAAAGACAGAAGAAAAGAAAGAAAAGAGTGTTGTGAATGTTCCTCTGACTCCTGTAAAAGAGGAACAACAAGCACCAAGTGTAGATGGTTCAGATAAGAGTTCAAGTAGCTCCGAAGATTCTGATCCAGAGCAAGAACCTGAACCTGCACCTCAACCTGTGTGGAGATCTACACGTGAAAGAAGACAACCAAATAGGTATGGATTTTCAGTACCTGATTCAACTTGTGCCTATGCTTTACTTACTAATACTGATGAACCTAGGACTGTGAAAGAAGCTATTAGTGTACCTGATTCAGATTCCTGGTTGGAAGCCATGCATAGTGAAATGACATCATTGGAGAAGAATGGAACCTGGGATCTGGTGCCCTTGCCTGAAGGAAGAAAACCTGTAGGCTGTAAGTGGGTATTTAAGAAGAAATATGGTCCAGATGGTAGTATTGAGAAGTACAAGGCAAGACTGGTTGCTAAGGGGTATTCCCAAAAGGAAGGTATTGATTATGGAGAAATCTTTTCTCCTGTAGCTAAGTTGACATCCATTAGATTTCTGTTGTCACTTGCAGCGGCATATGATTTTGAAATTGAGCAGATGGATGTGACAACAGCGTTTCTTCATGGAGACCTTGAAGAAGAAATTTATATGTCTCAGCCAGAGCATTTTGTGGAAAAAGGTAAAGAACATCTGGTATGCAAACTTAAGAAGTCTCTTTATGGTTTGAAACAGTCTCCCAGAATGTGGTATCAAAAGTTTGATACGTATGTTTTATCCTTGGGGTATGTGAGATCTAAATCTGATCATTGTGTCTATTATAAAACTGAAGGTGACCAGATTCTTATAATTGCACTATATGTGGATGACATGTTGTTCATTGGCAATGGTAAGGGGATGATCTCAGAATTAAAGTCTCAGTTGTCCTTGAAATTTGAAATGAAAAATCTGGGGGCAGCAAAGTACATTCTGGGAATGGAGATCAAAAGGGACAGATCTAAGAGAAAAATTTGGCTCAGCCAGAGGAAGTATATTACAAATGTTCTTGATAAGTTTCATATGTCTGATTCTAAACAGTTAGTTGTTCCAGTTTTGCAGGGAACGAAATTATCTGTTGAAGATTGTCCAGAATCTTCAAATGAAATTGATGACATGAAGAGAGTACCTTATGCAAGTGCTGTTGGCAGTTTAATGTATGCAATGGTCTGTACCAGACCAGACATTGCCCAAGCAGTGGGAGTTTTGAGCCGATTTATGGCGAATCCAGGCAGATCACATTGGGATGCTGTGAAAAGAGTTATGAGGTATTTGAAGGGAACTTCTGACTATGCTATTTGTTATCATGGAAACTCAGAAGGGTCTAATAGATCTATCAGTATTCAGGGATATGTTGATTCTGATTGGGCAGGGGACATTGACAGTCAGAGATCCACCAGTGGATACGTGTTCATGTTACATGGTGGTGCTATCAGTTGGATGAGCAAGCGACAGGCTGTAGTCGCTTTGTCCACAACAGAGGCAGAGTACATGGCAGCCACTCGTGCATGCCAAGAAGCTGTTTGGTTGAAAAGGTTGTGTTCTGATGTTGGTTTTAATGCAGGGCAAGTACAAATTCATTGTGACAGTCAAAGTGCCATATGTCTGGCAAAGAATCCTACATTTCATGCTAGGACAAAACATATTGATGTCCAATATCACTTTGTTCGTGATATGGTGGAAGACAGGAAGGTGAAGCTGGAAAAGGTTGACACTTTGGAAAATGTTGCTGATGCCTTAACTAAACCAGTGAACACAGCCAAGTTCAAATGGTGCTCAGATGAAATGGGTCTTCGGGCCCATAGTTCTCAATAATCGAATGAGGACTAAGAGGTAGCAGTAATGTCTTCGACAAGTGGGAGATTGAAGAGAACTTGTGTCTCAAATTACTACTTGAACCTCTTAGTTGAACCTATGTTTTGAACCTCTTTGTTGAACCTTTCTAGAGTTCATTTGGTAGGTTCAATGAATTTTAGTTCAACTGTTCCTTGGTTCATTGGTCTGAGGATATGCGATATCGGCATCGCTGTGACGAAGCACTATCGGCAGGACCGTGTTGAAGACCATTGGCATCGGTGAGACAAGGGCCGTCGGAATAAGCATCGAAGGTTTGTCCGATGCTGAGTGTCACCCCGATGGAAGCATTCAACCGTCGGCAAGACAAGGCCTATCGGCCAAACCTTGTGGAGTTACTCCGACAGGAGTAGTCACTCCGACGAAGGTTACGGTCGTCGGCAAGACAAGGCCTATCGGCCAAACCTTGTGGAGTTACTCCGACAGGAGTAGTCACTCCGACGAAGGTTCCGGTCGTCGGCAAGACAAGGCCTATCGGCCAAACTCTGTAGAGTTACTCCGATAGGAGTAGTCACTCCGATGGTGTATGTCTATCGGCAAGAGAATACCCGTCGGCTAAAGGTGTTGGGCCGATGTACTGCGGCCTGATGGAAGTCTTATTGGTATCGGTGAGACAAACCTCTGTCGGAGCGAGGGCTAGATCTTTTGCCGATGGAGAATGTCATACCGATGGTAATCTTGATGATCGGGGAGACAATGCTCATCGGTGGGAGGTGAAGTCTGAGGGCCGATGGGAGTTGTTATGCCGATGGACTTGGAGGCTTGGTATTGTCGGCAACAAAATTGCTGACAATACTCTTTCGCTTGTTGGCGGTTATAAACTGCAAAGTCCTTTGCGACTTGGTACATGTGGGACTAAACGCCTCACTGAAATGTGAACCGTTGCGACGGTTAGATGGCAGCGACGTATGAGGAATTTGTTCTATCAGTTAGAGCAGAAGTTTGTAACGACTTTTTGTTCTTGCAGATTGGAAATAGAATGATATGTATATAGGTGTCGCTGGTATTATGATGATGAGACTGAAAAAAAGGTTCGTTCTGTAAATGTACAGGGAGATGAACTGTGTATGATGTCGAGAATCAAACACCAGAGCAAGAAGCTGAGTTCTTTATTGTAACTGTATATCTTACTGTAATAAAGATTGTTTTCTTGTGGTGGTGGGTTTTTTACCCGTAAGGGTTTTCCCACGTAATTCTGTGTGTCTGTGTTCTAACTATTGTCTATTTTGGTTTCTCTTGTGTATTCATCTGTGTTATTGTAATTTTAAAAAGTGACTGGTCTATACTGTCCCCTGGGATTTAACATTAGGGAAGCAGTTTTCCGCACCTGTGTTTTCCTTACATATTTATATATTTAACTACATGGTTGGATAATTCTTAGTTGGACCCTCTAACCATGACTTCATCAATACACATGCACATCATATTTCTAATTACTTTTCCAATTCTAATGTAAACAATTAACTATGTATCTTTCTTAATAATTTGTAATCTTTCTAAAGATTAATTACTAATTACAAATATATATATGAAATCTCAAATATTATATTCTATTTATTAATGATATTCAGTTTTTAGAAATGATCACGAAAGTACTTTATTCTAACTTATTTCAAATGGCAAACCTTGCTTGTGCTCTCCAAGCTTCTCTCTAGGTCTATTCAAATGTCAAGAAAACCAAATGAATTCAATTCAAGAACACATTGCTGGACTTACCAAGAATCGGGGCAATCTTACTTTAAAAAAAATTGATGAACTCATCGCTAAAACTAAAGTCCTTTCTACCATAAATGACACACCACATAATGAAGGGCTTATCAACATAACCAATTTCTTGCATCTCAAGAATATCAATGTCACTGTTAATCAATTGGCTTACAAGATTGACATTGAGCTCTCTTGACCATACGTGCCGTATTTCAAATGTAATCCTATTATTTGCACTTTCTATAAATCACATAATATTCATTCTGTCATTGTTCTTATGACCATTGAAACTTCTCTAATTCTATTTTCCATTAATCTAGCTTTTTCTTTTTGGTTCCATTCATGAAATATGCAACCCTACTTTGTATTTCTCCGTAGTTTATTTTCTCATGTTATTGCCAATCAGCGCCCGCCATGCAGTAAACATTAGCATCTAAAAAACGACATCTAACATTGTTGCCTTAATTGAAGTTGAAGTGTGGAATATGCTTGCTTATGAGATTTTTTTAAGTTATTATCATACGTTGCCTTCAAATACACTTCATTATTGTCGCCATCCTTACCGGATAAGGTGTATGAAATAAGTTGTTCAAAAAAGCTTCCAACATTGTTGTTGCTTTCACCCGTTCCAACTAAAAATGTGGATGGGGCAACAAGAATCTTCCTTCTGCACCACCCAATTATGTGGAAATTCATAATATATACTTACGTCTGCCATCTGATAATACATGCAATAATAATGACTGGCATTACATTTGACTAGATTTGGTGGCTCTTCAGAACTTTCATAATAGATAGTATGTATACTACCATCCCCCAGATAAAGGAGCCATAAAATATTTTGTTAATTGGCAGACCATGTTTTGCTTTCTCAAACTAATCATTACCTACGTACCTTCACTGATTGTTTCCATCTTCTTAAAGAAATACACCTTCACAATAATTATTATTGGCCCCTCTAATCCCTTGACAATGAAATTCGTGAAGCATTATATATATATATATATATATATATATATATATACACACTCTTTTTGTAGTTTAGATAAATCTATACAATAAAATTAGTGCATGTACAATTGGTCTTTTTAATCCCTTGGCAATGAACTTTGTGAAGTATTAAATATATTTATTGTAGATACAATTTGAAACAATAACATAATAAATAGAAATTAAGGACAATATGCAAGATTTTTAGTTGGGAAAACCTTTTCAGATAATAGTAAAATTCTTCTTTATTGTATAAAACTCAACCACCCTTATGTATGAATATAAATAGAACATCGAAAATGCTTTAAAACAAGAGCATAAACAGAAAAAATCCAAACACCCAAAAAATTTCTGTGGTTGGCTGTATTAATTAGATAAATTTGTAATATGATACTAACAACATATTACATTATTACATGTCAAAAATATACTTACATGATTTTGAAAAAAAATATAGAAAATATAGAATAAAAAAGTAACAACATACTACATGTAACATAATACATGATGAGCTCTGCTAGGGTTTTAGATTTTTGAATTCTAGTTTTTGGCGGGCATATGGTGGGTGAGTGCTCGGGGAGCATGAATGCGGCTCCCCCAGATCTGTACGGCTCCCCCACCTTGAGTGTCAATTTTGATGTGACAAAATTTTCAAAAGGGTTGTTTTTGACCTCTTCTGGGTTCAAAAATTTAGGTGCCAAGGAAACAACATTGTGGGCAGATCATGTAGTAGGTACTCCTCTAAAGATTAGGGAACTAGGGGAGGTAATTGTGGAAAAAATTGATGAAGGAATTGCTTTGAATATCCTGGATTCAATGATGGATGAAGCAGTCCTTGCCATGCAAAACACTCTAGTGGGTCGCTTCTTTGCTTATAGGCCGAATGTTGATATGGTTTGTAAATGGGTCAAAGATAATTGGAATATTAAAGGCTTGATTGCTACAAGTGCAATGGTGGGAGGTTTGTTCCTGTTTCGTTTCACCCTTAAGGAAGATATGATTGTTGTTCTCATAAGAGGACCCTGGGTTTTTGATAAAACCCAGCGTAACGACCTTGCTCTATGTAAGTGGAAACCAGGTTTTGACCCAACAACAGATTTATGTGTGGTGGCCCCTACCTAGATTTGGTTACCTAATCTTCCTTTGGAGTTCTGGACTCCAAGGATCCTTAAAAGCATAGCGAATTCTTTCGGTCAATTTATCTCTATAGATAAGGTAACTATGTAAAAATCTAGATTAGTTTTTGCAAGAGTTTAATGAATGTTGAGATGCATGCTGTGCTACCCACTCAAATTACTCTCCAGTCTAGATATGGGAAGTGGGTTCAACCTATTGAGTATGAGAACTTTGGTCCCTTTCACCAGAATTGTGGTATCTTTGCCCATCTCATCAATAAGTGTAAAAAACCACTTGTTAAGAGGGATGAGCCCAAAGATAAGGAAAGGATGTCTGAAGGGGGAGAATATCCTTTTGTTAAGGATATTCTAAATATTATTGGGGATTCATCAACATGAAATGAAATTTCTTCATCTATGGAAGAAATTTTTCCAGAGAAGAAACAACAACAAAACAACTCATAGAATGAGGCTTTGGAGAATCAAAATCAAGTGAATGTGGTTAATATCAAAAAATAGAACTATAGTGCCAGAGAACAACATCAAAATACAACAAAGAATGGGAAGGTGGATAAGGATGTCTACAAGGAGGATCTCCAGATTTGTAGAGAAGATGGAGAAATTGTTGAAGCTCATGGACTAGTTCAGGATAATGGGCCCAAGGAGAATAGGGTATATCTTGATACTCTTAAAGAAAAACAACCTAGAGAGGTAGATGACAGGAACAATGAGGGTCTTAACTCTACCGAAATCAAGGTCTCCTCTACTTTTAAAAGTGGTATTGTGGAGGAAGAATGGACCCCGGTTGGTAAAGGAAGGAAGAAGAATTCTACTAAGAAGGCTGATGTTGGAAATGAAAGTAAACAAGGAAGACCATCTCAAAGAGAGACAAGATCAAGGGAGGTAGCTAAGGAAGTTGCTATAAGAAGACAAAAAATACTAGAGAATCTTTCAGGCTCCAGAAAATCCAAGAAATGAATTGTAACACTTTATATTGTTGTGGGCCTACTTTGGGACAAAAGGTACTATGTTTTGCATGTTTTATGTTGGTAATGTTAAGTTCATAGGTTTTTATGAAGATTATTTCTTGGAATATTAGGGGAGTGCATAGTCCTCATAAGCAATTTCTAGTTAAAAGTTACATTTTGTATGACAAAGTTGATATTCTCATGCTTCAAGAAACTAAGATGAGTGAGGCTAATTTTTCTGCTACTGTCAATTCCATTTGATCGGGGGCAAAGTATTGTGTAAGTGCCTCTCAAGGTGCCTCTAGAGGCATTTCCACTCTTTGGAATCTTGCTGTTTTGGTGGGTCATTTGTTGAATCTGAATAAGAGCTTTATTTCTATTAATTTTTGTTCTAAGAAAGGGAATGAAAACTAGAACCTAGTGAATGTGTATGCCCCTAATTCAATACTGGAAAGAAAAACTCTTTGGAATTCCTTGGTCTCTATTATGAGTATAGATTCCTCTTCTAAATGGATGTTAGTAGGAGATTTTAACACTCCTCTTTATCCCTCGGAGAAATTGGGAGGCTTGGAAGACTATTCAAATAGTATGGTGGATTTAGTTGGGTTTCTTTCTTCCACTAGTTTAATAGATGTTAAGATTGAGGGAACTCATTTTACCTAGTCTAATAGAAGGATGGGCAGTAATCTTATACAGGCTAAACTTGATAGGTTGTTGATATCTAGTTCTTGGAATATTTTGTCTCTTTTACATTGTGCTGCCCTTCCTAAGGTGGGATCTGATCATAATCCTATTGTTTTCAATGGTTAGATTAGATTAGAAAAATGGCTTACCCATTCAGGTATGAAATTATGTGGGCTTCACAACCTGACTTTAGAGATCTTGTTTCTCAATGGTAGAATAAACTTGTGAAAGGAACTACTATCATCTGTCTTGCTCATAAGATGAAGGTTGTAAAGAATAATGTTAGAGGATGGAATAAGTATACTTTTGGCAATATCTTTAAACAAAAGGAGTTGATAGCTTCTAAACTAAAATAAATGTAGGATCAAATGGCTAAAGGTATTCATGATATTGAATTTTGTAAACAAGAGAGAAGTGTAAGAGAAGAGTGGCACAAGATTAATCTAAGGGATGAGACCTTTTGGAAGCAAAAGTCAAGAATTTAGTGGTTGACTGAAGGTGATAGGGATACAAAGTTCTTTCATCAATCAACACTAAAGTACAGGAGAAGAAATACTATTAATAAAATTTAGAAAGAAAATGACATTATTGTGACTAAAGATGAACAAATTGGTTTGGCTGAATTCTTTAAAACTATTTTGCAGAATATTGATGATAGTGTGGAAGGTCTTCAAGACCTTTTAGAGGTCATCCCCCACGTTATTTCTAATTCTGAGAATGTAGCTCCAATGAAGAATATTTCTAAAGAAGAAGTGAAAACTGTTGTTTTCTCATTTGGGCCTTTTAAAGCTCCTGGACCAGATGGCTTTCCTTGGGCTTTTTTTCAAGAATTTTGGGATATTGTTGGCAAGGATGTGACGACAACTACTAGGGAATTTTTTAAATCTGTCCAACTTTTAAAGTAATTCAATTATACTATTATTGTTCTTGTCCCTAAGAAAGGGGATGTTGTCTCCTTTAGTGACTACATACCTATAAGTTTGTGTAATACTATATACAATTTTTTTCTAAACTTTTTTTTTTTCAGAATTAAACCTATGTTACAAGACAATGTTATCTCTCAGAATTAGAAAGGATTTGTCCCTGGTAGACAAATTTTAGACGTTGTTATTGCTACTCATGAGATCATACACTCTATGGATAACAATAAGAGGGAAGGAATGGTCTTAAAGCTAGACATCTCTACATCCTATGACAAAGTGTTAGGTGGTCATTCCTTGTTGTTTTGCAAAAGTTTGGGTTTCAAGGGAAATTTTTTCAATTGATTAGAGAGTGTGTTACTACTCCAAGATATTCTATTCTGGTTAATGGTTCGCCTAGAGGTCTTTTCAATAGTGGCAGGGGTCTAAGGCAGGGAGACCCTATCTCTCCTTATTTATTTATTATTGTGGTAGAGGTTCTTGGAAGGAATATAACAAGGATGGTGAACTCCAAAAAGCTTATGGGTATATCCATTTCTCCTTCATCCCATCAACAATTTGTTAATGACACCATCTTATTTGGTACTTCTTTAGTCAAAGAAGCAAAGTAGTGGAAAACTTTGCTTAATAACTATGCCAAAGTCTCTAGACAACATATCAATTATGAGAAAAATAAAATCTATTTTTCAATATGAATGATCCTATGCAAGCAAAAATTGTTAGAATTCTTGGATGCATTGAGGATTGTCTTTTGGATACCTACTTGGGTTTACGTTGTCCACCAAGAAACTTACTAATGCCTATTGGTTCAAACTTGTCAAAAGAATTCATAAGAAATTGGATGGTTGGAAAGGTAAGTTATTAGGTCAAGCAGGTAAGTACTAGCTTCTTAAAGCCTCCCTTCAAAATATACCTATTTATTATATTTCTTTATTTAAGATCCCAACTTTTATGGTTGAGAAAATAGAGTAGATTCAAAAAAGATTCTTATGGATAGGAGTGGAGGAAAGAAAGTGGCTGGCCCTTATTACTTGGGACACTGTGTGTAAAACAAGGGATAAAAATGGGTTAGGTTTTAGAAATCTTAGGGAACTTAATAAAACTCTCATGGCTAAAGTGGGCTAGTGTATTCTGAAAGAGGAGAAGGACTGGGTTACCATTGTTAAAGCTAAATACTTTGGTGGTATGGAGGATCATAACTTTATTCACAATAGTAATGTTCCTGTAGGGTCTGTTATATGGAATGTCTTGCTAAAAATCAGAGGAATTCTCTCTCTAGGTTTGAGACGGAGAGTTGGGAATGGACAAGTAATTAAATTCTGGGAGGATGTTTGGAAGAACAACTCACCTCTTTCTTCTCACACAACCTTTGCTGTACTAAAAGAGATATGCATTAGGAACTTTGGTAATACTTTAGCTGGGTATGTGCCCTTTGAAGATAATGAGGCTCATTGGAAGAACTTTAATCTCAATGATAATTTTCAAGGAATGGGGGATATTATTAGACAATTTTAGATTTATCTAGGGGACTGTCACTTCTTCAATCCTAACAGAAGAGATGAGATGATTTGGCATCCTCACTCCTATGGGAATTTTACTGTAGCTTTTGCTTATTCTATCATTTTTTGGTATAGTTTAGGGTAGTATGGATTGGAGAATGATATGGAATCAGAGAATTATTCCTCAAATCAATTAATTTTTGTGGGTAGCCAATCATTATAAAGTTTTAACTTTGGACAATCTTAAAAAGAGAGGTTTCCACTTACCTAATAGATGTTAACTTTGCTGCTCCATTGCTCCTTCTCTAGAGAAATCTGGGGGTAGATTTATCAGAAACTTGAGATAGAATGAGTTAACCTGAAGGATTAAATACTTTGCTTCCTTCCTAGTTTAAGTTATCTCCCTTTCATCACCCTATTCTGAGGGAATTGTGGAATCAGACTCCTCTCCATGTTGTGTGGGGGATTTGGAAGGAAAGAAATAATAGAATCTTTAGGGATTCTCTGGCTACTACTGATCAACTTTTACATTCCATCTGCTATGCTATTCAAGAAAATATTAATGTGGCTAAGATGAGAAAATCCAAGGCTCCTCCTACAAATCAAGAGATAAGGATTTATAAAAATTGGAACATTACTCAGAATCTGAATGATATGGACTACCAAAAAGATTATATAAGGAAGCATACTAGATGAAAACATCCTCCAAGTGGTTGGGTTAAACTCAACTTTGATGGATGTTCAAAGAGTAACCTGAGGCCTTCCTCAGTGAGAGCTATCATTAGAGATGAAAAAGGAAGTATTATTGAATGTATGCCAAAGTTATTAGAAGGGCTACTAATAACCTAGTAGAGGTTTATGCATTATGGTGGGGTCTTCAGAGAATTCAATTGTATGGATTTCAGTAGGTTGAGGTTGAAGGTGACTCAAAGGTCATTCTTGATCTTGTCGTAAGTTCATCCAATATTCCTTGGCAGTTAAGAAATTATGTGGAGGAAATTAAAATTTCCCTTAGACACATTACTAATGTTAGGATCCAACATGTGTTTAGGAAAGGCAACCAAGTTGCCAATAAAATTACAAGCTTGGGGCTAAATTTAATGAGTGTTGGTATACCACCATGCTGAAGGACCTTCCTTAAGATATTTGAAGCACTATATCTAATGATCTAGTAAGATTTAAGCCTAGCCTTTTCATTTTAATGATGACTTGTTGAAACATTTGGTTTGGTTTGAATATGCAGGACAAGGACATATATTTAATAAGGTTGCAGATTCACGATTACTTTTTCTTTGCTTGTGTGAAGATGAGGGAAGCCTTGAGTTGTCATAATGATTCTTTGGGTTGCATGTATGAAATTAATACTCTCATCCCTGGGAGGTTATTGTTTACTATGCTGAAACTTGTTTTTTGTTTCTATGAGTTCATAGAGCTGGGTCTTTAGCCTAGTCTTCTTATCTGTAGATTATGTGCTTGGATTATCATGGGTGGGTAGTTGTTAATAGTGGAACCTGCATCCTATGTAGGGATAAAAAAGAATTCATAGATTTGGGGGATTTTTGAGGAGGGAGGTATTGCAATTATGTCAAATCTATGAGAGGTTATGACCACTCTGTAACAGAGCAATTCATCAACAATTGGGGGAACAGGGAGGTAACAATCAATGGTATTTCCTTTATAGTGAATGAGGACCTCATTGCTGAGGCTATGAGCTTGAAGGTTAGTAGTCAAAAGGTTCAAAGGATTGGAAATGGATATTATAAAAGCTTCATCGAAAGCTTTTTTGAGGGCAAAGAATCCCTAGTCAGGCATCAAAATGACTATGAGAGAATGGAACAACCTGCTCCATGGGGAATTGTAAGTTATTACATCATGAAGTCCTTCACCTTAGAGGACAAGTATGAGACTATCCATGGATGATATCACTTTGCTTTATTGGACCACCTTAGACATGGAAACTAAATTAGTTTTCCTTTCTACATTTTGTCTTCTCTTCAAAAAAGTACTATAAAAGGTGCAAATCCCCCTTTGCATAATTAGGGATTAACGTTGGTCTTGTATGAGTTCAATGTTATGTTGAATCCCCCTGTTCCCCATGGTGCTGTCACAAACCCTAGTATTGAGAATCAGGGGAAGGGTAAGAAAGTTATCCGTGGGGGTACAGACCCTAGTATAGGCATATCTAAGGAAAACCCTGATAGTACCCATAAGAAGAATGTGGAGAAAAAAGAAAATAAGAAAGACCCTCACACTTACAGGGGTAAAGATTTGGGTACAAATCCTCTTCTCAAACCCCTAATCTCCATTTTGGTAAAACCACTGGGAACAAGGATCATGATTCCCCAGAGAATATCTTATTATCTCTGAAAGAGAAGGGTGGGGCTTCCACTAAGGGGCTAGGAAAGAAAACTAAAACTGTCAAAATTAAGTCTGCCTCTACCAAGGTGAATTTAGATGCTAGGTTTGTTGATCAGGAGGATAAAACCTGTTGAATACACAAGACAACTGAGAGGGGGGGTGAATCAGTTGTATCAAAAATTTTAAACCCTCACAAACATAATCACATCCACATCAGTTCACTTAAACCCTTAATCTGTTATGAAGATTAAACACAAAAAACAAATAATAGAAACTTAATCACATCAACACCATGCACAAGAGAACACCAGATTTTTATGTGGAAAACCCTAAAAGGGAAAATCCGTGATGAGGATTATCTCACAATATAATGTAGTATCAATACCGAATTACAAAGAGGCTCACTACCTTACAAAAGAAAGAAAGGCTCACTACTGGTGGACTCACTATCCAAGTGAACTCACTACTCACTGAAGAATAAGGAAGAAAAGAAGAGAAGGCTCACTACCATGAATTGATATGATAGCATCTACCACATGCCTGAGTTTAGTTCCAATGAAGCACAATAAACATCACCTTCGCAACCTCTCTAAAAATTGTAGATGACTTTTGCTCATTGCATTAGGTCTTCTACCACATGAAAGTCCTTGCTGCCACTAATTTAAATTCACAACACAAACATCACTATCCTGTTGGGAATTAAGGTGTCTCAACCTTTGCAAATTCTTAGCATTATTTATTTAATTATATATTTATTTATTGCCTAATATTGTATTTACTTGCACATTTAGTTTGGTCACTTAGTTGAGGTGGCACGGTGACATGTCATCTTACTTGGAATGTGATTTGGATGGTCAAGTCAAACCTACATGGATTTGGGCATCCCATTTGAGGTGGCACTATTATGCCATGTGTCAGCACCTTGTGGTATGTGGAAGAGGATATTCCATATGACATAATCTATGAGGCGTAAGAGCCAAGTTTGGAGATTCCTATGACAAGTGGTGACAAGTGTTGGTGAGTATCTTTGCATGAGGGAAAGACATCTTTGGGCACCCAAGTTGGGCTATGACATGTTGTAAGAGGAATTTACTATATTCACTCTTGTATGATGGATTCTCTTACAACATTTAAGGTTTTTATGTTGGGAAAATCTATGATAGCTGTAAGATGCGTAAGAGCATCTGTCGTAGTCTATTTTTAGCATGGAGCACTCCAATCTTGGAAAGTCAAATCTGCCATGTATGACAGATGTAAGGGATGTATTTGTAGCTTGGACAAGTGTCCTTTGATATGGGAAAATGTCCATGTGGCCAAGATGGATGCCTATCCCAGGGTAAGTGCAAAAAGATGGGGGGCCAAAAAGGGGTCTTAAGTGGCCACTTTTTTTCTGAAATTAGGAAATGCTGGCCTTGGAAGAGAAATTGAGCATAGTTACACTCAAAATTTGGAGATGCAACCAAAACAATGTTTGTAGTACTCCGAGTCTACTTTCTAAACTACTATTTGTTTTTGAAAATGGTATAGATTAAGGGGTTCAAAAGAGGGAGCCAAATAAATTGGTGTTGTTTCTGTCAAAAAAACATAACATGGTATGTTTTGTGGCTCCCTCAAAAGGTCAACTTTTTTTTGGTATTTTAAAAATTGCTTCAGTGAGAAATTAGCTAACAGCATGTAGTTTATGCCCAATTTTTCTAATAATTTTTTGATGAATATTTGATTTTTTACTAATTTTCAAAGTGGACACATCCTAAAAAATAAAATTTTGGCCGTGCTACCCCTATAAATTTTGAAAACTAATTGAAATCATTTTTTTGTTTTTTTAATGTGTGTAGAATGGAGTCTAGTTTCTAAATATGTAATTCTTTTGAAATTTTAATGAATAGTTAATTTACAATGAAAAAAAGACCAAACAATGGTTTTTGCCCAAAAACAGACACACAAACAAAAGAAATTAAAGATGAAAGGCTTAACATTGTCTAAATATGAATAAAATCACATCCTCTAATAGCTAAGAGAAATTCTAACATTACCCATGTGTTTGATTTGTTCAACCTTGAAACACATGCAAATTTGAGGGTTAGCACGAACGAATTATGTGAAATCCTGTAGAATATGGAAAAACACGTCTCTGGACATTGGGAAGGCACTCCAAGCCTTTGGGTTGGAAATCCAAAGTAAATCCCAAGCCCATGGCTTTGGATTCCCAAAGTAAAACATAATGTGAGCGTGTTATAACGCGCTAGCATTATGTTTTACTTTGCATTTTTCCTTTTCTGCAAAAGTTTGTGCATTGTTTGTCATGTTTGACATAACACGAGCACATTATAATGTGCTCACGTTATGTCCCCCTTAAATTTTTTTATGTTCAAGGTTATTAATCATGTAGGTATGTATGTATGTATGCCTATATGTATATATGTATCTATGTATGCCTATATGTATGTATGTGTAGTGTCGACGGTAGAGGAGGGTAGAGATGGGGGTGAGCCAGATAGTGGAGGAGAGGGGTGGATAAGGATTGAGTGATTAAGGTTTAAGGTTGAGGGTTAAGGGTTTAGGGATAGGATTTAGAGTTTAGGGATAAGGGATTAGAGTTTAGGACCTTGAGGCATTAGGGTTTAGTGTTGAGGCTTTAGGGATAGCGTTTAGGGTTAAGGGTCAAGGGATTAGGGTTAAGGTAGAGTGTTGAGGGTAGAGGGATTAGGGATAGGGTTTAGGGTTGAAAGTTTAGGGTTGAGGGATTAGGGTTTAAGGTATAGTTTTGAGGGTTGAGGGTTTAGGATTTAAGGTTTAAGTGTTGAGGGTTGAGGATTTAGGGATAGGGTTTATGATTTAGGGATAAGGGATTAGGGTTTAGGGTTTAGGGATTAGGGTACCATAAATTATAATTAGGGATTAGGGTTTATGGTTTAGGGACTACGGATTAGGGTTTAGGGTTAAGGGATTAGGGTTTAGGGTTTAGGGATGTACAATTAAGGGGTACCATAAATAAACTAGAATTTAGGAAGGGTTGGGAAAATTTTGTGAATCATCATGGGCTGGAGATTAGAGATTTTGTTGTGTTCAAGTACATATCCAAGGCATAATTTAAGGTTAAGATATTTCAAAGAATAGGGTGTGTGAAAAACATCAATGCTCTTTGGCTTATGAATACCAACATTGATACAGATAAAAGATAGCCTTCTTCTAACAGAGTATGTAGTTCAAGTCAACCAATGGGCAGCAAGTTGTCGAATGAGTTGGTTTAATGGGCATGCCTCCTTCTTCAAGGCCCAGGTGGACAGGAGTGAGATGTACAATTAAGGGGTGCCATATCAATAAACTAGAATTTAGGTAGGGTTGGGAAAATTTTGTGAATCATCATGGGCTGGAGATTGGAGATTTCATTGTGTTCAAGAACATATCCAAGTCATATTTTAAGGTTAAGATATTTCAAAGAACAGGGTGTGTGAAAAACATCAATGCTCTTTAGCTTATGAATACCAACATTGATATAGATAAAAGATGCCCTTCTAATAGAGTATGCAGTTCAAGTCAACCGATGGGCAGCAAGTTGTCAAATGAGTTGGTTTAATGGGTGTGCCTCCTTCTTCAAGGCCTAGGTGGGTAGGAGTGGGATGTACAATTAAGGGGTACCATATAAATAAACTAGAATTTAGGCAGGGTTGGGAAAATTTTGTGAATCATCATGGGCTAGAGATTGGAGATTTCATTGTGTTCAAGTACATATCCAAGTCATATTTTAAGGTTAATATATTTTAAAGAATAGGGTGTGTGGAAAATATCAATGCTCTTCAGCTTATGAATACCAACATTGATACAGATAAAAGATGCCCTTCTTCTAACAGAGTATGCAGTTCAAGTCAACCGATGGGCAACAAGTTGTCGAATGAGTTGGTTTAATGGGTGTGCCTCCTTCTTCAAGGCCCAGGTGGGTAGGAGTGGGATGTACAATCAAGGGGTACCATAAATAAACTAGAATTTAGGTAGGGTTGGGAAAATTTTGTGAATCATCATGGGCTGGAGATTGAAGATTTTGTTGTGTTCAAGTACATATCCAAGTCATATTTTAAGGTTAAGATATTTCAAAGAATAGGGTGTGTGAAAAATATCAATGCTCTTCCGCTTATGAATACCAACATTGATACAGATAAAAGATGCCCTTATTCTAACAGAGTATGTAGTTCAAGTCAACTGATGGGTAGCAACTTGTTGAATGAGTTGGTTTAATGGGCGTGCCCCCTTCTTCAAGTACCAGGTGGCCAGGAGTGGGATGTACAATTAAGGAGTACCATAAATAAACTAGAATTTAGGTAGGGTTGGGAAAATTTTGTGAATCATCATGGGCTAGAGATTGGAGATTTCGCTGTGTTCAAGTACATATCCAAGTCATATTTTAAGGTTAAGATATTTCAAAGAACAGGGTATGTGAAAAATATCAATGCTCTTCAACTTATGAATACCAACATTGATACAGATAAAAAATACCCTTCTTCTAACAGAGGATGCAATTCAAATCAACCAATGGGCAGCAAGTTGCTGATCTTGAATTGGTTTCTGATGAAGAAAACAATGATGTTGTTGAAGCAATGGAAGAAAATCAAAATTGTAAGTCTAATTTAATTTATTTCAACTTTCAAAGTAGGCATTTGAATTGTAGCTTTACCTAGAGGATTGGTATAACAAAAACTTAATTATGTTACAAGCCTTTCTTTGAAGAACCTTGGACATTATGCACCCTATCATCTAGAAAAATAGATGATAGTGAACTCTGCCCCACCTTTCAAATAAGATATTTACCTTTTTATTCAATGAAAATGAAGTCACAGAATGTAAACCGACCATGCATACTAGTAAGATCAAATTCTTTGCCTTCTATTCTTATTACTCTTACTTTATTAAGAGAAGAGTGTCAAAAAGAATGGGTTTAATTGTAAGCTAACATAAGACAAAGCAGTTTTGTTATTACATTTTTCTGGGGGATCTCTAATAGTCTAATATAATGCAATCTTCTATAATATGAACATCTGTATTTGTGTGAATGCTAAGCTTTAATATAGTAGAGTATTAAATCAATGCAATCAGATATTTATTGGGTTAAAATAACTTAGTGTTTGTAATGGTTTGGGAATGTAAGAGTTGCCAAAAATAGGTGAATGTCCTCTACAATTACCAAGAGAAAAAAGTTTAGTAGTTCTTGTGGATAGAGCCAATAAACAATGGGAGATTTTTTGCCTGTTTCATAACAATATACCTCCCCTAAGTGTGGGATGGACAGCAAGAAACATAGATGTACCCCAATGCAAATCTTTTCTCATAATGATCATCCTTTTGATTTCAACTATTAATTACTCATTGTGGATGTACCATACGCAAAGCTTTTCTCATAGTGTGTACACCTATTGGCATAATGAACCCTAGATGGGCTAGAAAAACATGCCATATAGCATTACTAACATTAAAAAAGTTCATAGCCATTTTTCTGACATATTCTTGCAACTCAGATATCTTTAAGAGAAGAGTGTTAAAAATGATGAGTTTAACAACCTAACATAAGGCAAAGCAGTTTTCTTGGGTTTAGGGTTTAGGGTTTAGGGTTGAGGGATTATGGTTTACGGTATAGTGTTGAGGGTTGAGGGCTTAGGGATAGGGTTTAGGGTTGAGGGATTAGGGTTTATGGTTGATGGATTAGGGTTTAATGTTGAGAGTTGATGGTTGAGGGTTGAGGGTTTAGGGACAGGGTTGATGGTCAAGGGATTAGGGTTAAAGTAGAGTGCTGAGGGTAGAGGGATTAGGGATAGGGTTTAGGGTTGAAGGTTTAATGATTGAGGGTTGAGGCTTTAGGGCTGAGGGTTAAGGGATTGGGGTTTAAAATATAGTGTTGAGTGTTGAGGGTTTATGGATAGGTTTTAGGGTTTAAGTTTTAAGGGTTAAGGGTTGAGGGATAGGGTTTAGGGTTTAGGGATAATGGATTAGGGTTTAAGGTATAGTGTCAAGGGTTGAGGGTTTAGGACTAGGTATAGCATTTAGGGTTTAGGGATGAGGGATTAGGGTTGAGGGTTGAGGGATTAGGGTTGAGGGTTGAGGGATTAGGGTTTAAGGTATAGTGTCGAGCGTTGAGGGTTTATTGATAGTGTTTAGGGTTAAGGGTTGAGGGATTAGGTTTTAGGGTTGATGGATTAGGGTTTAAGGTATAGTGTTGAGGGTTGAGGGTTTAGGGATAGGGTTTAGGGTTGATAGATTAGGGTTTAGGGTTGATGGATAGGGTTTAGGGTTGAAGGTTTAAGGATTGAGAGTTGAGGCTTTAGGGATAAGGGTTTAAGGCTTAAGATATAGTGTCGAGTGTTGAGGGTGTAGGGATAGGGTTTAAGTTTTAAGGGTTAAGGGTTGAGGGATAGGGATTAGGGTTTAAGGTATAGTGTTGAGGGTTGATGGTTTAGGGATAGGGTTTAGGTTTGAGGGATTAGGGTTTAGGGTTGATGAATTAGGGTTTAATGTTGAGAGTTGAGTGTTGAGTGTTGAGGATTGAGGGTTGAGGGTTGAGGGTTTAGGGATAGGGTTAATGGTCAAGTGATTAGGGTTAAAGAAGAGTGTCAAGGGTAGAGGGATTAGGGATAGGGTTTAGGGTTGAAGGTTTAAGGATTTATGGTTGAGGCTTTAGGGATGAGGGTTAAGGGATTAGGGTTTAAGATATAGTGTTGGGTGTCAAGTTTGTAGAGATAGGTTTTAGGGTTCAAGTTTTAAGGGTTAAGGGTCGAGGGATCAGAGTTAAGGGTTGAGGGATTCAGGTTTGACGTTGAGGGTTGAGTACATTAAGGTTCGAGGGTTGAGGGTTTCAGAATAGGGTTGAGGGTCAAGGGATTAGGGTTAAAGTAGAGTGTCGAGGGTATAAAGATTAGGGATAGGGTTGGAGGGTTTAGGGATAAGGGATTAGGGTTTAAGGTATATTATCGAGCCCATTGAGGGTTTAGGAATAGGGATAGTGTTTAGGGTTTAGGGATAGGGTTTAGGGTTGAGGGATTAGAGTTAAGGGTTGAGGGATTAGGATTTGACGTTGAGGGTTGAGGGTTGAGGCTTTAGGGTTTAGGGTTTAGGGATAGGGTTGAGGGTTGAGGTTCGAGGGTCGAGGGTTTAGGGATAGGGTTGAGGGTCGAGGAATTAGGGTTAAAGTAGAGTGTTGAGGGTATAAGGATTAGGGATAGGGTTGGAGGGTTTAGGGATAAGGGATTAGGGTTTAAGGTATAGTATCGAGCCTGTTGAGGGTTTAGGAATAGGGAGAGTGTTTAGGGTTTAGGGACAGGGTTTAGGGTTGAGGGATTAGAGTTAAGGGTTGAGGGATTAGGATTTGATGTTGAGGGTTGAGGGTTGAGGCTTTAGGGATAGGGTTGAGGGTCGAGGGATTAGACTTAAGGGTTAAGGGATTAGGGTTTGACGTTGAGTGTTGAGGGTTGAGGTTTTAGGGTTGAAGGTTTAGGGATAGGGTTGAGGGTTGAGGGATCAGAGTTAAGGGTTGATGGATTAGGGTTTGATGTTGAGGGTTGAGTACATTGAGGTTCGAGGGTTGAGGATTTTGGGATAGGGTTAAGGGTTGAGGGATTAGGGTTAAAGTAGAGTGTCAAGGGTATAAGGATTAGGGATAGGGTTGGAGGGTTTAGGGATAAGGGATTAGGGTTTAAGGTATAGTATCGAGCCCATTGAGGGTTTAGGAATAGGGATAGTATTTAGGGTTTAGGGTTGAGGGATTAGAGTTAAGGGTTAAGGGATTAGGATTTGACATTGAGGGTTGAGGGTTGAGGCTTTAGGGTTTAGGGATAGGGTTGAGGGTCAAGGGATTAGAGTTAAGGGTTGAGGGATTAGGGTTTGACGTTGAGTGTTGAGGGTTGAGGTTTTAGGGTTGAGGGTTTAGGGATAGGGTTGAAGATTGAGGGATCAGAGTTAAGGGTTGAGGGATTAGGGTTTGACATTGAGGGTTGAGTACATTGAGGTTCTAGGGTTGAGGGTTGAGGGTCGAGGGATTAGGGTTAAAGTAGAGTGTCGAGGGTATAAGGATTAGGGATAGGGTTGGAGGGTTTAGGGATATAGGATTAGGGTTTAAGGTATAGTATCGAGTCTGTTGAGGGTTTAGGAATAGGGATAGTGTTTAGGGTTTAGGGATGAGGGATTAGAGTTGAGGGTTGAGGGATTAGGGTTGAGGGTTGAGGGATTAGGGTTTAGGGATAAGGTTTAGGGTTGAGGTAGACAAGGAGTGACTGAGAGACATAGAGAGGGGAGAGGTAGAGAGGTAGAGAGGTGAGGGGGAGAGATAAGTGAGATATAGAACATGAGCTAATGGAACTAGAGGTGAGATATTGTAAAGGTGCTATCAAAGGTGAGATAGGCACAAATATTTATGGATCAATCTATAGCAGGACAAAACGCGAGCACGTTGTAACGCAAGCACATTATAACACGAGTGCATTTTGTCCTACTATAGAAATGGTTAAAAAGTGTTGACCCTTGTGATCTAGGCCCACATGCTCTGTTTTCATGCTGATTATGCACGTGCTCCAACAAAAAAGAAGTGCTTTCATGCTATTGGGAAGTTCACATGCACATTTTACACATTCTACCACCTTTACATGATCTTTCCACCACCTTTTCTGCTTTGCCAACTTAAGGAGGAAATAACATAGTTTTCACACCAAGTTTGATATATATCTATTCAAGTTTCAATTTTTGTAGTGTTGTAATGTTAATTGTGATTCAATTTTAGGAATTTAACATTATAGATTGGTTAATAGTATTGTTGTTAGTAATTATATTTGAGTGTTATTCAATTTAGCATTAGCAGCATTCTTGGTCACATTGGAATGCTTATTCATAAGGAGAAGAATTCTATTATTAATGATGTCTAATCAAGTGTCGAGTGATGAGGTGGCGTGTTTTCCCACCCTGTCTAGGCTTATGCACGAGTCTCGTGCGAATTGGCAACGGGGTCTGTACTCCCTACATGCAAACTTAATCCTCATTATTTTGCTTGAGTTTTGGAACTTAATGTTTCATGATTGGCATCGGCTAGGTTTTGTTCATATGAATACCGCTTGCTGGATTTCTCTGAAGGGTATTCTGCAACTTAATTATCTTCTCCTACTGGGTATTATTGGGTATTACGGTGTGGGCTTTCATTATGGGTGGTGAAAGAATTCGCATTGAACCTAACAAATGTAGTGACTTCAAAGATAATGCCATTGTCTGGCATTACTGTAAGGAGGGGGGTATAATTCCATTCCTGGAATGCCTTAATGGGCATGATGAGTCGTTATCCATCCAGTGTGCTTCTTCATGGGTTGACAGACGGGTCACCATTGGCAGTGTTAGCTTTGAGATCTCAGAGAAAACTATTGCTGAGGTGACGAGCTTATCCCTTAAAGGCATTAAGTTGCTGAGTAAGAAGAGGGTTTCTGAAGCACAGAACCAAAAGCTTTTCTTGGGTGATGGCGAAGAGCTGGTTCCCCTACCAGGGAGGGTTCGAAAGGGCGAAGCTTCCTTAGCCATGGGCAGACATGTGTTTTTTAATTATGAAGTACTTCACTTTGGAAGGCCGCTATGCCAGGTTTTATTACTACCATCTTCCCCTGCTCAATCATTTTCACAAAAATTTGGCTATTTGTTTCCCTTACTACTTACTTTCTTCCTTAGAGCACTTGGTTAAAACGGTTCATAAGAACTTAACCTCTAGGCTATTGGAGAAACCTATGCCCCTTCACTAAGGCCTCATTCATAGGCTTTACTAGTTTCACTTAGCCCTGATGCCCCTTGCCACTCTCCATCTCCCGGCTGTGGAACCCTCCCCGAATACTTCGTCAACTTCCATTAAATGTGATTCTCTCCACACCCCTATGAATAATAGTCATGATGGCCCGACTTCGACCTCTGTGGAAACTTATACCCCCACTCCTGGGTCTACCTCTACCCTTAAGAAGAAGGGCTCTGTCAAGTCTAGGAAGTGGCTTCATTGCCTATCTGAGCTGGCTAAGGAAGCAGCTATTCTTAGCTCCCTCAAAGATAGCCAGGAGACCCCCAAAGGTGTTAACATGTCTACTGAGAATCCTACTAAAAAGGCTAGGAAGGGCAAAGGGAAAAGCATTTCCACTGGTGTCAGACGCTCTCCCAGAATTGTTGGGAAGCCAGCCCCCTAGGTTAAACTCATAGACTACTCTGAAAGTTCTGAGGCTTCTTCTCTCGGTAAGGAGGCTGACAGTGATGATTTGCAGGAAATTTACATGGAGAACCTTGTTTCTGGGGAATAGTTTGATGGCCATGACTCTTTGCAGAATGTTTACAGGGATAGCCCCGAGAATGTGATTGGTACTGGTAGTGATAAAGAGGAGTTTGACCATCAGAACCTTGTGGAGGCCTAGTATGATACTGGCGAAGGAGAGGGGAACATGAATGAGCAAAACCCTGTCGGTGCTGAAGAGGTTGAAGTGAATAGTCAGTCTATCCCTGAAGAGGATGTCAGGGCTACTGCTGAGAATAGCAATGGGAATGAGGGCAGAGACAGTAACTCTCTTTTTGCTGAAGTGACTCAGTTAAAGGACAAGATGGTGGCTCTGCAACTCAAGATGTCTACTCTTTATAAGTTCATTACTCGCATGTTGTGCAGGTCTTCCATGATCAACTTAACCCTTTTGCAGGATATTCAACTTTTCTCCCAGGGATCTGACAATG
This sequence comes from Cunninghamia lanceolata, assembly GCA_027924645.1. Lineage (NCBI taxonomy): Eukaryota > Viridiplantae > Streptophyta > Pinopsida > Cupressales > Cupressaceae > Cunninghamia > Cunninghamia lanceolata. Next base: position 3,298,158 of record BSBN01000030.1, read on the forward strand.
AAAGAACTCAGGAGCTGGACAAAATTTTTGAACTTCTTGCTAATGACTGGGAGGACTCTCTATCCTAGTGTGCCTTCTGCTACCTAGATGCTGGTTTTTTGCTATTACTTACTTTCTACCGTTTGTTAGTTGGTGTTTCCTGGGTTTTGGTTCCAGGCTCTTTTTGTTTCCTGAGCCTGTGTTTTTTCTAATGTAATCTCTGTTATGGGTTCGGCCCCTTGTTTTTGCCTCCTGATGTAATCAAAAACATCGAAAAGGAAGCAAGTGGTGAAAAACTCAAATTGTTGAGGAGTTTGATGCAAGAAGATAATTGGGTACTCTCTCCATTTGAATCTTCATTTTTTAGGTATGTCAAGTCTTTACATGCATGTTCTTTACATTTTCCTTAATTCTATTTGAATTACTTTATCATGCTTTATCATACATGTTTAAAATAGACACATTCCCAATCAAGAAAGTAGCCTACAATCTCACATGATGCCATGTATATTTTCTACACTTGGGCTCTTTAATAATTATGTGTAATAAACAAACCTTAACATACCATGATGTCAAACTATACAAGAATAAATCCTTACAACATAATAAAAATACAATCCCACTATTATCTTGTCATATTAACAAGATAAAATACAAATGAATAGGTGCCAAGATCATACAAGTATGCACATGACATGATGATTTGTATGCACATATCTTGGGCTAGGACATTCCTTATGCACCTATTCATGATGATTTGTACATGCACATGACACGACAATTGTTGTCTATTCCTTCACAAGCCACCCAAATCCTAGTATCCCTAGTACCAACAAAACACCTTCTCAATTCTAAGTCCTAGTAGCCCTAGTAACAACAAACATGTCAAATTGGGTCTGCCTCAACCTTTTCAAGCATGAAGTCCCATGTACTCTTTTCATGGATGCAATAATTTTCTTTGTATGCTTTGTACCTATTTTGGTTGAGTGACATTTACTCTTTTACATGATGATTCCATGTACATTTACTATGAAGGGTTGAATGACATATATTTTAGTTATTTGTATGGATTCATTTCTTAGGAACTAATATTGGTCTCTTTATCATGCTACAGACAAATTCTCCATCATGCCAAGGAAACGATAAAGAATTAAACCAACACAGGAAGAGATAGAAGCTAAGAATACAAAGAAAGAAGTGGCTATGAGGGAACTTCATGAGAAGAGGAAATTGGACACGATAAATGAAGACATGCCAATTGAAGAGGAACCACAACCATCACAAAGAGATATGGTATTGGTGGCACAAAGAGAACGAATGCAAAAACTTTGTGCTACGAGAGATTTGAATACCATAGTTGGAGACATGTCCTCTACCGCAAGTCAACATGTAGGGACACCATCTACCACATCTCAAGTTGAGAGTACATCATCACTCACATGTGATGAAGGAGGTATGCCATCATTCCCACCTCAACCTCAAGGTATGTTATCTATTCCATCTTCGATCGAAGGTATGCCATATAGCCCATCTCATTTAAATATTGATGAAATTCCTAATGCTGATATGAATTTATCTAACTTAACACCACCTAGACTTTTGCATAGAAAGCCAAAGTATTTGATTGATATTGATGAGAATATTTTGCAGGCAATGGAAGGTAAGATTCCAAAATGCACTTGTAGAAGATATGCTCATAATATTTGGAGATTGTTCTTTGAAAAGTTAAATGAGACTGCAAGATATCAACTATTCCTTGAAATGATGTGAAGTATAAAGTATAGGTCCATCATGAAGATTCTTGGGTTGAGAACATCAGAGGCTTCAAGTGAAAAATCTATTGTCAAGAGTCTAATGAGTGCATATGAGAGTGTAGGTAACACCTCATGCACAAAAGATAGTAATGCAACACGGCATATGATTACATTGACTATAGTAAGTAGTCAAATGAGGAAAGCTCATCTCATTAGAAAGATGAGTCAAGAATTAAGAATTAATAGGAAAACTTTATCAAGAGTTGTTGGAAGATGCCAAAGAATTAAGGACACTAATGCCAATGAATTATGGGCCTTCTCAAGGAGACTACCACAAAAAGATAAACTAATTGTTGAAGCATTGAGATCACTAATTGAAGACTTTTGGAAGAATTACACAAGGGTATCTCTGAATCAAAGGGATGTGGTAAGAAGGAGAATCGGTAGTCAGAACCGTGAGCCACATCCAAAGCATTTTTGCATGAGACTCAAACACAATTTTATGGTAAATTTCTAGAGAAGTATCCTCAAATTAAAATTTGTCAAAGATATTTTGAAATGCTAAAACCTTTCTATGTCAAGATAAATCACACACGCACTACTTGTTGTTGTAGATTACATATTGAATTTTCTAACCATTTTGATGTTTATAGGTCTATATGTTTAGATATGCATACTAACAATATTTTGCAGGGTTGTGCCATACATGCCCCACCAACATCTTCAAGAGACTTCATATCAAGAATTTTATGTGAAAGAGAGGAAGGTCAAATATTATACAAGAAATTATGCTTGGATGGTACATGTCATCGTTGCGATGGCTTGCAACATTTTCCAATATGTGAACATATGGAAATAACACATGCAGTTGGAAATGAACTAGTAGAGTTTGGTAAGTATAAAATAGTGGCATACAATACAAAAGATGGTAAAGAAGCAAATAGGTGTGAATTGGTTATTGAAAAGATTCCAGTGTATCAGTTTATACCTATATTTCGTGACAACATAGTGTATGAGTATGCAAGACATGCCCATAGAGCTCGATGGTTGGACTTGCAATTCAAGTTATGCAAGGACACATTTCCAGTTGGTAGCATTGTTTCAATCATCGAATTTGCAGAGAACTACAGTCTACAGCCACAACATGAGGTGTAATCACAATATTACAACTCCACACAGGTTTCTATATTTGTGCACATCACATTTATTCATGTGAATGATAGTACAGAGGATGATAGAAAGATCATAAGGGAGTATAATTTCTATATTAGTGATGATCGCACACATTCTACGGAGTTTGTGCAAGGTTGCTTTCAGGTGTTCTACAATGATTTGGCTAGAAGGGACATATTGTTCAGTCAGCTTATCATATGGTCGGATAACTGTGCGTCACAATTCAAGAACTCACAAAATTTCTACTGGCTGAGTAGGAGGCATAATTTTATAGGTATTCAACATATGTGGAACTTTTGTGAGGCTGGGCATGGAAAGGGGGAGTATGATGGTGCAGGAGCATGTATCAAAAGAGCCATAGCACGAGAAGAGTTAAAGTATAAAGACAATGCAAAGTTGACAGATGCAAAATTGATTGTTGAGTGGTGTACTACTTCCATGGGTCCAGGTAATGAAGGTAAGTCTTCAGTTCATAGATTTTTTTGGTTGATAGATGATACTAACATTGCACCATATGGGGACTTTTGTACATTGACAGGATCAAATGAGATGCACTCTTTCAGAGGCTCAATTGTAGGTTCATGGAGTATCCATACACGAAAGATGTCATGCTTTTGTTCTTCTTGTACAATTCAAGCCTGGGATGAGTGCGAGTCAAAGAAGTGGGTTGACAAATGGTAGTTAAGTTATCTCAGCCCACTTGACACGTATCAACCCTTGACGACACTAGAACTAACACAGATGGAATCGTCAGTTGACTTTGACCACATATCAGATCTAGTTCAACCAGGTAATATATCTATTTGCATAGTTTTTAAAATTCCTAATGTCATCTTACTTTGTAGTGTTTTTGTAATGTTGACTAATTTCATCTAATTTGCTACACATATCAATGTAGGGCACGTATATGTAGTTATTGCAGATGAAGATTATGAAGAGGGAACAAATTATTACTTATGTTGTTGTGTTAAGGCCAAAAAGAAATTGGAGGCCCCAGTTACAGATGGAGAAAACATCGAATACCCTACAAGCTCAATGGTTATTACTAGAACATGGCTTAGAAGGTGGGAACATAAGAGTGTTAATGTTTGGATGTTTTACGACTTTGACACACATTGGAAGATTCTTCATTATTCAAACCTTGTCGTGGCATCCAATGTTCATTTGATACAATATCAGGGTAGACCTTTGAACAAAATCTTGTGGAAGGTGCGTGAGTTTGACCATGAAGCAATACTTGACACAATAAAGAGTAGAGCAGACCTGGATGGTTCATTGGATTAATTTGTAAGTATTCACATTGATTTTGTAAAGTCATATTACATTGAGTTGTAAGTATGGACCTTAATTTGTAAGGTTTGTCTTTTTTTATTTCCTGCTGCACTTTTACACATATACACATTTTTACATTATCATGTTATGCTTCATGGGGTTAGACCTAAGTGATGGATGAAGTTGATCCTGAGAATAATGTATAAAATATAGGTGTCTCTAGGTGTCTTGGTTTCTAACTAGATAATAGGTGTCTCTAATTGTGATGTAGAGGCAATGGGATAGTTGGAGGATGGCAAACTAGACAAGGTTTCCTTATGCTCTAAAGCCCAAATTTCATGATCATTATACAAAAGTGGGAACAAAAGTTAGAGACTCTAAATTCTTTATGGAAAAGGTGATTTCAGATGCTATGGGACCCATTCCAATCATTTCCAAAGGCAGACCAAACTCAGGATTAACACTTCCTTCACAAACCCAAGAAATGGCTTATAGCCCTAAAAAGGAGAACAATTCTAATAACTTTTGATATAGATCTTCAAACACAGAACTTGGACAATCAGTAGATACCCATTTGGACTCCCTATCACATATCCAAAACTGGGTATAGGCTTTTTTGGACGATATACCCTAACCTATAACTCCTCTTAATAACCTAAAGGCCCAATTAGGCCTAAAATACAAAGAGACCCCCCTTAAATTCACACACAGAACTCAACCAATGACTTGAGCACTTAGTATTCATGCCAAAACTATGAATTTTATGGGTTTGTCCTCCTATAATCTGTTGTTCCCAAAAATGCCTCTATGGTTCCTTCTCTATGTCTTTAAACATCACCTAACACATGGTTTTGTTAGGTTTTCTCAAAGAAAACTTCTTCTCCTCAGATTTCCTACTAAAAACTCATCATATAATAGTAGAAAAAACCTACTACAACCCATTCCACTGATCAAAAGTGAATCAAATCAGTGGAATGGCCAAAAAATGCATGATTCTTACCAAAACCCTAGATAAGGGTTTCTTAAACTATTTTCAGAAAAATGAGTCTTACTCTACTTGAGAATTGTTTCAAGATGCCAAACTAGATGCAAATGAATGCCAACTCACTCTAGTTTCATGCCACCACCATAGTCCTTCACAACCTATTCGTACAAAAATAGGGTACGGACTGCTACAACGGAATTATATAGAAAATGCAGAATTTTTGAGTTTTTATTATTGTTTCTCCTCCAAAAGACTTCTCCAAGACTTCTCCTCCAAGTCCAAAGTCTTAGTAAATATATACAATGGATTGAGAGGTAGTTGGGTTCAATGGAGGGTGTATAACTGTTCTTCCACCATCGAACTGCCCTGTCAATTTCAAAACAACTACTTGCCATTGTTGCAACTGTCCGAATTAGGACTGCAATGACTTGTTTAGGCTTAGTGAAGCCTTCAAAACACTTGACAATTGTATTAAACCTTTGACAAGACTTGACATGCCTTTCTAACACTTTGACATGCCTTTGTAAATCTTACAACATGAGGTTTTACATGACTACCCCTTAAGGCTTTATGACTGCCTCCTATACAATGTATGATTGTATGATGGCTTATTACAAACATGGCATTATAGCCCTTATTACAACATGAGAATGGCCTCCAAGACCTTAGTGAATCCACAAAACAAAATGAAGAACAAAAACAAGAGAACTCAAGACCTTAGTCTTCTTGGTGCTCATACACCAAATTGTGTCTTAGGTATATACGATATGTCAACTAGGTAGATAAAGACTAGAAAATAGGTGTCTTAGGTGTCCTACATCTACTAGACTACATGTGTCTTAGGTCTTAGGTGAGTCCATATGAGCTTCCACCTTCACATGGTTTGCCTTGTCAGTATAGAATATTTATATTTCTTGAAGCTAAGGGAAGTGCTTTTTCTTAATAGGAAAACTTTATCGACTTCAGTTGCACTAATGGTACAGGGGCACCTACGTTGTCATGCCTCCAAGAGGGGTCAAAAAATGAAATTTTGTTTTGATTGAGTCAATTGTATGTAATAAGGTCTTTTAAGACCATTTCATTTGTTTTTAAGTCAGTTTGAGTCATTTGGGGTCAGTTTGAGTCTTTGAGTCCTGTTGCAAAAAAGTGTCAATGTTGTCAAGTTGCACAAAGCAACTTTTGCATTTTTGGTGTCCTACTCCTGATGCAACCAAACTAATAGTTCCAACACATCCAGATGGGTATGTTTAGGCTAGGCATGGTTTTCTTTTTCATCAAACATGTCGAAACAGTTCGAGCTACATTGTACCGATGATATCCCTGAAGAGTCCAAAGTACAAAAAGGCAGCAATCTTTGATGAGATGTTATTATAAAACCGTGTCACTTAGAAAAATTTTGTCTAAGGCAACACAATCATGTAGAGTTCCTCTACAATAACCTCTCTTGGTTTTTTATATCTCTGAGGCATTTTTCCGTGGTGAAAGATTTTCTGCTGCCCCAAAAATTGTCAGAAGGAGGCAGTGTAAAGTTACAAAGGGGTGTAACTTTTGTCCTGCTCCTGATGCGATCAAACTGACTATTCCAACACGTCCGAATGGGTACATTTATGCTAGGCATGGTCCTATTTTTCACCCAAACATGTCGAAATGGTCTGAGCTACATTGTACTGACAATATCCCTGAAGAGTCCAAAGTGCAAAAAGGCAGCACTCTTTGATGAGATGTTACTTGAAAACTGTGTCACTTAGAAACATTCTGTCTTAGGAAAAATGATCACGTAGAGTGCATCTACAATAACTTCTCTCAGTTTTTTATATCTCTGAGGCAATTGCCCATGGTGAAAGGTTTTCTGCTGCCCTAAAAATCGTCAGAAGAAGGCTGTGTAAAGTTGCAAAGGGGTGTAACTTTTGTCCTGCTCCTAATGCGACCAAACTCACTATTCCAATGTGTTTGGATGGGTAAATTTACACTAGGCATGGTCCTTTTTTTCACCCAAACATGTCAAAACAGTCCGAGCTACATTGTACTGATAATATCCCTGAAGAGTCCAAAGTACAAAAAGGCAGCAATCTTTGATGAGATGTTACTTGAAAAATGTGTCACTTAGAAATATTCTAAGGCAACGTGAACATGTAGAGTGTCTCTACAATAACCTCTCTCAGTTTTTTATATCTCTGAGGCATTTGCCCATGGTGAAAGGTTTTCTACTACCCCAAAAATCATCAGAAGGAGGCAATGTAAAGTTGCAAAGGGCTGTAACTTTTGTTCTTCTCCTCGTGTGGCCAAACTGACAGTTCCAACGCATCTGAATGGGTATGTTTAGGCTAGGCATGGTCCTATTTTGTACCCAAACATGTCGAAACAGTTTGAGCTACATTATACCGACATATTAAATTATTGACAAATATTGAATCATATAAACACATAGAAATCATTTTACAGCATAAACTAACTCCTCCAAGTCAAGGTGTAGATTAAGGTATGTGAAAAAACTAAACATTGAATGGGCACCTAAGCTAGATGAAGACTTTTTACCCACCTCATCCTTCAATCATTATAATTGTTCTCAAAAGACATCATCAAAACATGAAAAAACTCCAAGACTTGTAGTTTTAAGTTGATTTCCTCTAAGGCACCAATGTGAGGTTGTTTTGATGGCAAAGGCCACCTTGATTCATGATGTTGAATCTCCTTCCTCCTAGGCACTAAAATGGATAGTTTAGACAAGAAAAGGCGCCTTAGTATACTTAGCTCATTTCTTGGCAATTTGATGGCTTCAATCACTTGTTCAAACCTATAGGAGACCATTTTACACTTAGGTGCTAGATCTTAGGATTTAGAACATCTTCCTTCAAGGTGCCAAAATGAGGTTATTTAGACACAAAAGTGCACCTCCATACAAGATGCTTATTCTCCTTCCACTTAGGCGCTCATTCATGATGATCCAAGTGACAATAGGCGCCTAGACTTCCTTTGGTAAGATTTAGTCATTTTGAAGGTTCTAACACTAGGCGCTACAGTTGGAAGTGATTTGAAGTTCATTTTCCTCTAGGCACCCAAAATGGATGGTGGAGACAGGAAAAGGCGCCTACACTTCTTTTGATGATTTTCAAAGTCTTCCTAATTTATATTATGTTATATTGACCCTTAGGCACAATTGGATGATCTAGGATGACTCTAGGCGCATATCCAAGGTGATATCTTTCTAGGCGCAATCTTCACTAAGTTCAGATTTCACTTTACATAAAGGTGCCAAAATGGATAGTTTAGAGAGAGGCAAAAATGCACCTAGAGGTATGATGCTCAGTTTGATGTGTTTGATCAACTTTGATAATCAAGATGAATTGCCTCTCTTAAGGCACCCTCCTTTATACTTTGAAACATCCTTTCAATATCAAGGTGCAATTTTGAGGTTGTTTGGATGATAAAAGGTGCCTTGAGCTCTAGGTAGAGTTTTGAGGTTGTGCAAGTAGAGAAATACGCCTAAGGTCTTAAAGCAAATTTGTACCTAAAACTGAAAATCCCTGAGGTATGACTTATGGAAGCCTATAGCCCTAATGTTATGTTGCATACTAAAATTAGGTAAGACTCAATGTAATCTCATAACCTCACCTTATATGCAAGAGGAATTACATTTAATAACCACAATGGTCATTAGGTGCTCATAAGCATATGATTTTGACTATCTTATTCAAAACAACAAACATACTCTTTGCATCCCAATATGGTATAATAACAAGAAATTAAGAAATATTTTCAATTGAGCAACTCATAAAGAATATGAATATTTTCTGTTCAACTTGATTCATTTTTTTTTTAAATACAACTTTTATCTTTTAGTTCCAAAATGAGGTTTAGGTGATACTTGAATAACAATAGCTAGCTTATTGGATCAACAAACATCCTATGTAATACAATTGGACTTTAAATATTTGAAGTAGCCATCTACAAATATCCATTCAAACGTGGATTTATAATGCAAGTATGGACGCCATCAATAAAAAAGATTTGTATTAACCAAATATCCATATAGGTATACATCAATATCTGTCGATATAAGTATAACATATATACAAAATAGCCATATAGGATTACAAGAATGCCATATAGGCATACAATGTCAACTATATGCAATACAAAATATATGTCCACAAATGCCATATAGGCATACAACAAAGGAACACAATAAAAAGTCATTCCCCTCTGGCTGGTGAAGAGAATAGATCACAGGTAGCCTTTGATCTTCTAGGGGATGGAGACGCGTATGTGGGTGGTCTACTATGAACCTGAGGGCTGCTCCTCCTATTTAGTTCTTCCTGCATCTTTAGCTATTACCATAAAAAGTATAGACATTAATATATAGAAATTACATGTTATAAAAAATAAAACATTTAACAAAATAATCACTTACCGCTACCATATAATCTGTCTCCTCACTTGCCTTAGTAGCAGGAATAGGCCTTGGTGATGTCATGTCCTATAGAAACCATCTAGATAGAAATTAAACTTCAAATCAATAATCTTTTGATTTTTCAAAAATAAACACATATAAAAATGAATGTAAATTAAAATTTACTAATCTGCCTCATACCCCTATCAATGTCATGGAGCTATGAATTGCAGAGGTCACACCATGCTCCATTGCCCTATGAACATCGGGAGGTGTCTCCGCAACCTGCATCATCTGGAAATAAAACAACATTATTCAATTACAAAAACTATAATAGTGATGCAAATCATGGCTCCTAACATACACACACATTCATCTAAACATGGAAGTACACACAATAAAGCACACAAGTCACATACAAAATTCTAGTAAGTACAATTCATTCATTAAACTATTTATTTTATTACCTCCGTGAAGCTTTGAAGTCCACCACTGCTGGCAGGTGTTGCTGTGAAATCTCCAATATTAACCTATTCAACATCCAAAATTAGATATTAGAATACCATTCATATAACGATGCTATTCACATGTAATATTTATAATTGTTTACTAGTTACATACCCTGACAGTAGATGATGTAGTGTAATATGCAGGTGGAGAACCACTGAAAACTGCATCAACACTATGACCCTAAAATTTCATTAAAATCATCAAACTAAATTAGTCAATCTTGCATTTCAAAAATAAAATTTAATAAATTAAATTCAATAAACTTGCTAATATTTACCTAAGTATCAAGGCCGATAGTCTCACTTAGGAGGGTATCTGTCATCACCATCTGCTTAGCTACAGATGTAGCTTGTGCACCTGCATCTTGACTATCCATGGGGTCATAACCACAGGATGACCCGCAAGTCTGACAAGCATGGGGTGGGACCCTACTCCTCGCACTATCTCCCAACCCACGCCGTGCTGCAGGACTGGCATGCTCTATGATGCTTTGGGTCAAGGCACTAATGGACTGAAGTGTATCGACCTCAACACTCTCCTTCATAATGGAAGGGATAGAAACATGCTCATGGGTTGGTCTGCTAATTACTTGTCTCACTACCTATTGTGGGTCAACACGTGCCCCCTAGTCTATCTTGTGCTGACCCCCCACCTCTACCTTGGAAGTCCCGCATATCAAAATAGTTTGGCACTTTATTGAGGACAAACTCGTAGTAGAGTTTCCTCAAAAAGTATTGCGGGACCTCATTATTATTGCATGGAGCATGGTCAAAAACTATCCACCACCTCTGCCCAACATTGTCCCTTATCGCTTGATTGTTGTACTAATGGATAGGGAACCTTTTGTATGTAATGGGTGGAGGTTGATTTGTTTGTGGGTTTGTGAAAATGGAACACAAGTCTAATTTTGTAATTTGTAATTTTTTCACATCTTCGTATGACAGCTTGTCTGCATAATAGTTTCTAAACTCTCTCCTCTTATCTGTCCAACTAGATATTTGTTTGCTAATTGAATCTACATTTGATAACATATATTCAAGAGATTGAACAAGCATGGACCTATGCAAGGTTGAAGTGGAAGGATCTTTCAACCTTGCAATTATGACTTCAATTTCTTTTTTATTGTTTTCAATTTGCCCCATTAGATTTTCTTGTGTTCCAGGGGCATTTCGAGGAATGGATGGAGGAGTTTGTTGTTCGACAGGTATTTTCTCTTCAGGATTTTATGGATTTTGAGGAGGCAGAGGAGGAGGAGGAGGAGGAGGAGGAGGAGGAGGTGCATTAACATTTCCTAACAATTTACAAAATTTACATCAAAAATCAACTCAAACCTACCTATTTAGAAACAAATTCAAACAAAAAATAAATAAAACTCACTCCTTTGGCCTGCTTGACATCGTGGTAGCATTTTGGCGATGAATCAGTAAGATTTTGGTGTTGAATCGACTTTTACAAAATGCGAGTGCACTTCTTAGGGTTTGCAGGCCATGGGTGTAGAGGAAAACAAAGAAATGAAATGAGCACAAATGCTCTTTTTTTATTTATAGTTAGTCATAACGCACTTACGTTATAACACGAGCGCGTTATGGTTTGGTTTTGATGAGCCTTAGGCTCGTCATTACCAAACTATAATGTGAGCACGTTATAACATGCTCGGGTTATGTATTAAATTTTTTTGAAAAAAATTTGGCCACTTTTTGGCCCCCCATCTTTTTGCACTTACCCCCCAAGAAGCTTCTAGAATATGCCTTGTATATCTATAAAAATGCATTGTTTTGGAGTTGTATTTGCATAGTGTTTTATAGGTACTGTTATGCTATTGAAATAACTCCAAAATCGACATTCGAAGACTCTTGGAAGAACTTGCATTGCAAGTGTATTGTAAACTATTATTGTTTCAGATAATACATTTTGCAGGTTTTAGAGTGTGGAGTTTTTCACCTAAAAAGGTTTTCGCCACGATACATCTTGTGTCTACTTCTCTCTTTCTACATTCTTGTATTTTGTTTTTTGCTATAATATCTCTAATATATGTTTAATATTTCTGCAATTGTAAGGGTTAAAACAAATTTGCATACCTCTCCCCTTATTAGATTAGTTTAGGAAGTGATTTCCTCACACCTAGCTTCCATTCAGTTAGTATCAGAGCTTGGCCAGTTTTGGTCCTAGCTGCTAGGTAGGGGTTTTTGGTACTGATCTTAGATTGAGTGGGAGTATGTGCAAAGTACTCTGTAATCTTGTTGCAGGAAGGAGATGGTAGGCACATCTAGAAGAATAGAAGTGGAAAAGTTTAATGACAACAATTTCAAGTTGTGGAAACTCAAAATGGAAGATATGCTCATTGATAAAGACCTATGGGAAATAATTTTTGGTACAAAACCAATGCCAATGGCACAGGAAGATTGGGATCTCAAAGATCGTAAAGTTAAGGGTCTTGTGAGACTCTATTTGGCTGATTTCGTCCTATTAAATGTTCATGAAGAGAAAACCGCGAAGGAGCTGTGGAAGAAACTTGGTGATGTTTATCAAGCTAAGTCCCTAGTAAACAAGTTATTCCTATGAAAGAAGCTATATTCTCTGAGGATGGAAGAGGGAGGATCTGTTGCTGATCACATGAATGCCCTTAATATGCTAGTTGCACAATTGATATCCATTGGTGTGAAGATGGAGGAGGAGGATCGTTGTATGACTTTGCTTTGTTCTTTACTGGATTCATGGGATCATCTTGTAATGGTCATCAAAAGCACTACAACCACTTTCAAGATGGATGAGGTAGTGTCTTCGCTGTTATCTAAAGAGATGCAGAGAAAGTAATCCGAGTTGGCCAAAGATGCTCTTGTAGTTCGTGGAAGACCCAAAGAGAAAGGGAAAAAGAAGGACAAGAAAGATGAGAAGGGTAGATCCAAATCTTGTGGGAAAGTCCAAGGAACTATGTTGGAACTATGGAAAAACTGGGCATTTTTGAAAGCAATGCAAAGAGGAGAAAAAGAAAAAGAAGAAGAATGTCCTAGATTCAGATTCTGACAAGTCACAAGATTATGGTGATGTTTTCATTGCAACCTTGGACACCCATGCATCTTATGGTGTGTGACTGATTGATTCTGGTGCCTCTTTCCACATGACCTTGCATCGAGACTGGTTTACAAAGTATGAAGAGTTTGATGGTGGAAGAGTGTACCTAGGTGATGACTCTCATCTGAAGATAGTTAGCCCCGGTAGAGTCACAATCTGATTCCTTGATGGACAAGTGAAGGGGATTTCTAGGGTTATGCACATCCCAGGCCTGACATAGAACTTACTTTCTATAAGTAAATTGAATGATGCAAGTGTGTGTTGGTTCCCAAAAATGCAGGTTGCTAACCCTAAGAGGATGCCAGACTCTATGTTTGGATTTGCAACATTTTTGGACCAATTGACAGAGCTATTAGCTCCCTACACTTCAGGTCCTGCAAACCTAGGTGGGTGTACCTTTGTAACTAAAGCAGATAAAAGGAATGTATGACTGAAATGAATTTAGGTATCTACTCACGATGGCATAAAGTGTGGAATAGATAAAAGCTTGTAAACTACTCCTACTCCTAATACTAAGATCTGAGATATAATTGTTTGAATAAGGTTTTATGGAATCCTAGAGTGGAATTGGTATGACCAGTGCCTATTTCTATTAGGCTAATGGAGTCAAAGTGTAATGATATATGATTTACTTACTGGTTACAATTCTGATTATTTGGCACTTGTGTTTGTTTATACCTTGTATAAACATGCAAGAATGTGACTGACAGACTCTACTTATTGATCCACTTGAATCCTACCAGGTTATTGTGACTTATTGAAAGGATTTTGATCCTTCCTTGAAGGAACCAATCAACAGAATCACACAATGACAGCAAATGTGTATTGACAAATGGAGTTGATGCTCAATTTGAATAACAAGACAATATCAAGTTGGAGACAGTATGGCAATCTTGTCAATTATAGGGCTGCTCTTACCTATCCAAATGTTACTTCCAAGTTACTGTAATCAATCAAAAGGATTTTATATCTTTGATGGAAACTAATTAATTTGATTACACGAAAATAGCAATTGTGTCTCGATGAAACTGAAATATCCACTTGGAAACTCAGGTTCAAATAATAGAGAAATAACAATGTGGAGAAAACTAAATAATTGCTCAACTCAACAAACAATAGACACCAGTATTAAATCACTAATTTATGCATTTTCTCCATTATACAATTTCAAAAGATTTTACAATGTACAACATAATATTTTATTTTGGCAACTGGTCAATCCATCCAGTTATCTAACTGCTATTTTTCCTAATCTACTGATGTCTCTTCTCTTTGATTTGTATCTCCTTTATATATCTTGCAAACTTAGGGTTACGACCCTTTACATTCCGGTGCATCCTTTGGTACGGCTCTTCATCAAATTGTTTTTTCGGCAAAATAAAATATTTAATCAGTTGCCATTGGCAAATTAAATATTTTAATTAAACTTCAAACTCAATTTTTACTCATATATATGTTTACCACATTTGATCACCCATTTTTAACTCCTCTGGTAAAAATATTTCACATTGCATTTACTTTGTGTGCTTTCACCTTGGTTTTGCCAAAATATTCATTTGGGTAAAATATTACCCCGCTCTCTCTTCCTCAGTGAAAATACTTTATTGCAAATTATTCTTTAGGTTTGCAAATGTCTGTTTGACGTCTCCTTAACCCCTAGAAAAATATTTTACCTCTTGAAAAAATTCTCAATTGATATGATGAAAAAATGTTTATTTTTGTTCTATTATGATCTTAGTTTATTATTCACTCGCTCGCACCACTTTAATGTTTATTTTTCTTTGACAAATGTTTTCCTCTTACAAGCTCTAGTATATTCTTTTGAAAAAGGTATCCATCAGTGTAATATAAGAATTCGGTGTGAGTTAAAATTTTCCCTCCGATTGTGCATGTTTCTCTGATGACTTTTTTCATCCTTTCCTCTATCGGTGTAACCCCTCAATTGTCTTTCCAATACTATGTTGAATCATATCGAAGCGGGCACAACCATCAACATGACTTCTTTCATCACCGAGTGATTTAAATTTCCTTCCAATATAGTGAGTGTTATCGATATAACTATCGGTGAAAGTCTCACCAACGTGTGTGACAATAAGTGTAATCAGGGTGATCAATACTATTGGGATAACACATTTATGTTTCCCTGAGCTTCGTCATCTTCCCGATAATCTTCTATACTCTAGATTAGAATGACCATCTTAATGTCTCACCGATATGGTTATTGGTTAAACTTCTTATCAATGAGTGTGATCTTATTTCCATCGGAGTGAGATATACCATCGGGGTAATCCTTTTCAAATCACCCGATCACAATTATCTCCCCGATGGCCACTTTATATTCCTTATCAGAGAGAACCTTTCAAAGTGTCACTGACACCTTTTCATCGCTGTGACTTATGAGATGGCAAGACATAATTGCTTCATTTCGATATGTTGAGTCATGCCGATGGATATGTGTATTGGTGTGACTCACACTGAAAGCACTTTTTATTTTTTTGCCAAGACACTGGAGTATTGGAGACTCATTATTTTTTCATCCCGATGTTCATTTCTTGCCGATGGCTATCATTTCCTTTGTCCCCATAGGATGTTCAGTAAGACTTTTGCTGAAATGCTTCATCGGTATGATATATACCATCGGGGTAATTTTCAAAGCACCACCCAATGACTATTAGTCATACCGATCGGTGTGACTGCTTGATTCTCTTACCGATAAAAGCCATCGGTATTACTTCTTCCATCAGCAACTTCTACAAATCTCTCTCTGATCTTTACTCTCACGCTAATAGTCATTTTCATTGATTTCTTATGTATCGGCATAGGCAACACAAAGTCTTGCCGACAGATTGAAATTTATGTAATTTTGCATTGCTTAGCCATGGACATCTTGTGGGATGCATCAATTTTTTACTATGGTTTTGGGATGTTTTATGATTTGCTCAAATATGGTGAAGTGAGAATACAGTAAAAAATTTAAATTTTTACTGTCCCAACAGTGTGTAGGTTGTCTTCTCAAAAGAAGGATGCAAGATGACTAGAGGAGCTATGGTGCTTGCGAAGGGTACTTGGAGAGGTACTCTATTTCAGCTAGAGGCATGCATTTCACAATACAATAGTTCTTATGACTCAAAGAAAAGAGCTACAGTCACTTCATCCCCATGTTTGGACCAACAATTAAAAGATCTATTGTATCAACTTCTGATGGTAGTGCATTTTGGGTACCTAAGGGTGCTCATGCTTTGGAAGTTAAACTTCTTACTGAGAAGACAATGTTATGGCATAAGAGACTTGGCCACATTGGTGAGAAGGGTCTTAGAACCCTGAAAAATAAAAACCTCGTTGAGGGGTTAGATGATTGTAATCTTGATTTTGACTTTTGTGGACATTGTATATATGGAAAGCAAAACTATGTTCAGTTTTACTTGAGTTCTCATAAGTCTTCTGGTGTAATGGATCTTATTCATTCTAATGTGTTTGGTCTAGTTAATGTTTCTTCAATCTCTAAATCTGTATATTTTGTATCTTTCATAGATGAATACAGTAGAAGGACATGGATTTATTTTCTCAGAATCAAATTTGAAGTCTTTAGATAGTTCAAAGAGTTTAAAGCTTTTGTTGAGAATCAAACTAGTAAAAAGATTAAGTGTTTGAGAACTGACCATGGTGGTGAGTTCTGTTCCACAAAATTTGATAAGTTTTGTAAAGAACATGGGATTGAAAGACATAAGACAACTCCATACACCCTACAACAAAATAGAGTTATAAAGAGGATGAACAGGACACTGATGGAGAAGGCTAGGAGTATGCTTAGTGGAGCTAGCCTCGATCAAAAGTTTTGGGCTGAAGCTGTTGCCACTGCTTGCTACCTAGTAAACAAGTCTCCTACATCAACCCTTGTTGGTAAGACACCCATGGAGGTGTGGTCTAGTAAGAAGCCTTCAATAAGACATCTTCATGTTTTTGATTGTGAGGCATATGCTCATGTGCCTAGGGAGAAGAGGTCAAAATTGGACAACAAGGTTGTTAAGTGTATCTTCATAGGCTATGGTGTCGGTGTGAAAGGATACAAGATTTGGGATCTTGTGGCTAAAAAAGTGTTGTATAGCAGAAGTGTTATTTTCAGAGAGCTAACACCTTCTTCCACTATTCTATAGCCAGAAGAGAAAGAAAAGAAAGAGGATGTGGTTCTGTTTCCCTCTATCCCTAAGAAGACTGAACCGACATACACTATGAGGCCTGATGATGAGGAGAGCTCTATCAACTTTGAAAGCTTAGAAGAAGTAGAACCTCAACCTTAGCCTTTGAGGAGGTCTACACGAAACAGAAAGCAACTTGAGAGGTTTGGTTATACATTGCTTGATTCTAGTCATGCTTTTACTTTGCTTACTAACGTTGATGAGCCTAGAACTGTGACAGAGGCTATGGACATGAAAGATGTAGGTTCTTGGAAGGAGGCCATGGAAGATGAGATGGCTTCTTTGGAAAAGAATAAAACTTGGGACTTGGTCCCTTTGCCTAATGGGTGGAAACCTGTTGAATGCAAATGGGTGTTTAAGAAGAAATTTGGTATAGATGGCAATCTTGAGAAGTATAAGGCTAGATTGGTTATGAAGGGGTACTCACAAGTGGAGGGAATTGATTATGGTGAAATTTTCTCTCCTATTGCAAAGATGACATATATTCAGTTCTTGGTATCTCTTGCAGTAGCTTATGATTTAGAAGTGGAGCAGATGGATGTGAAGACAACATTCTTTCATGGTGACCTGGAGGAAGAGATTTATATGTCATATCCAGAGCATTACATAGAAAAAGGTAACAAAAATTTGGTTTGCAAGTTAAAGAAGTCTTTGTATGGTTTGAAGCAATCTCCTAGGATGTGGTACATGAAATTTGATGCCTTTGTGTTGTCGATTGGATTTCTGAGGTTGAAATCAGATCATTGTGTGTATTACAAATTTGATAATGATTGCATTCTCATTATTCCATTATATTTTGATGATGTGTTGTTAATTGGGAATGGTAAGAATATGATTTCTGATTTGAAGTCTTAGTTGTCAGCATAATTTGAGATGAAAAACTTAGGGGTAGCCAGGTACATTTTGGGAATGGAAATCAAAAGAGACAGCACAAAAATAAAACTTTGGTTAAGCCAGAGTAAGTATGTGAAGACCGTGTTGGATAGATTCAACATGGAATATTGTAGACCATTATATGTTCCTATTCCTTTGGGGACAAAGTTATCTGTTAATGATTGTCCAAATCTCCTTTCGAGATGGATGATATGAGCAGAGTACCATATGCTAGTGTTGTTGGCAGCTTGATGTATGCTATGGTGTGTACAAGACTAGACATTGCCCAAGAAGTGGGAGTCCTTAGTCAGTTTATCACTAATCCTGGACAAGTACAGGACCTCTACATTCTATATGTATTTGTGGATTTGTGGATTCTGATTGGGCAGGTGACATTGATAGTAGGAGATCCACCAGTGCTTATGTGTTTACTATGTTCAGTGGTGCAATTAGTTGGATGAGTAAGCGGAAACCTATGGTTGCTTTGTCCATGACAAAAGATGAGTATATGGTAGCTACTCATGCTTGTAAGGAATCCATTTAGCTTAAGAGGTTGTGTTCAGATATTGGTGTTGATGTAGGACAGATTACTATCTGGTGTCATAGTCAGAGTGTGATTTGCTTAGCAAACAATCTAAATTTCCATGCCAAAACAAAGCATATTGATGTACAGTTTCATTTTGTGTGAGACATGGTAGAGGATGGGAAGGTGATATTGGAGAAAGTAGACACTGTGAAGAATGTTGTAGATGCATTGACAAAACCAGTGGGCATAGAGAAGTTCAAATGGTGTTCAAAGTCTATGGGCCTCTTGGCCCCTAGCAGTTAAATCTTGTCATTTAATTTGACTCTTGCAAGGTGTTCAACAAGTGGGAGAATGTTGGGAATTAAGGTGTCTCAACCTTTGCAAATTCCTACCATTATTTATTTAATTGTATATTTATTTATTACCAAATATTGTATTTACTTGCACATTTAGTTTGGTCACTCAGTTGAGGTGGCACAGTGACATGTCATCTTAATTGGAATGTGACTTGGATGGTCAAGTCAAACCTACATAGATTTGGGTGTCCCATTTGAGGTGGCACTATTATGCCATGTGTTGGTATCTTATGGTATGTGGAAGAGGATATTCCATATGATAGAATCTATGACGCGTAAGAGCGAAGTTTGGAGATTCCTATGACAAGTGGTTGCAAGTGTCAGTGAGTATCTTTGCATGAGGGAAAGACATCTTTGGGTTCCCAAGTTGGGCTATGACATGTTGTAAGAGGAATTCACTATATTTACTCTTGTATGATGGATTCTCTTACAACATTTAATGTTGTTATGTTGGGAAAATCTATGACAGTTGTAAGATGCATAGGAGCATATGTCATAGTCTATTTTTAGCATGGAGTGCTCCAATCTTGGAAAGTCAAATCTGCCATGTATGATAGATGTAAGGAATGTATTTGCATCTTGGACAAGTTTCCTTTGATTCAAAAAAATGTCCATGTGGCCAAGGTGGATGCCTATCCCAAGAAGCTTCTAGAATATGACTTGTATCTCTATAAAATGCATTGTTTTGGAGTTGTATTTGCATAGTGTTTTTATAGGTATTGTTATTCTGCTAGAATAACTCCAAAATTGACATTTGAAGACTCTTGGAAGAACTTGCATTGTAAGTGTATTGTAAACTATTATTGTTTCAGATAATACATTGTGCAGGTTTTAGAGTGTGGGGTTTTTCACCTGAAAAGGTTTTCCCCACGATACATCTTGTGTCTACTTCTCTCTGTCTACATTCTTGTATTCTATTTTCTACTATAATATCTCTGATATATGTTTAATATTGCTATAATTGTAAGGGTTAAAACAAAATTGCATACCTGTCCCCTCATTAGATTAGTTTAGGAAGCAATTTTTGCACACCTAGCTTCCTTTCATATCCTCGCACATGCTCACATACACACAAATCCTTTACACTTATTTATATCAACATTAACCTTGAAACATTCACCAAGGTAAAAAACACACTCTACAACCCTTGAAACAATCTCCAAGATTGGCAAACATACAGAATTCAAATTAGGTTTGGACCTAAACATTCCTACAGAGAAAAGGAATGGAGGTGGAACACTTCACAACTTAGCTCGGACCTAAAATATCTTCACACACTTCAACATGCTTCCTCAATCCACGAAGCACATCCACAATTAGTGTTAACACCCAAGTTGGCTAAACTTGTGTAAACACCAAGAACACTTAGGCACACACTTCCAAGAACACAACCATAACTTGCAGACTAAGCACGAGCCTTTAAAATGATCTGGAAACATCCACAAACAACATGAAATCACCTGGGAGACAACAAATCTAGCTACAATAAATCTCACTTGAAGAAAGTTCACAGACTGCTCACAACCAACACTGCCAAGTTTTGCTACTCAAGAAAACTACATTTCTGTTGGTATATAGATTTGTCACCTAACTCTATATTCTTTCACCTAGGTAGTGACAAATGTATCAATAATTGAACCAGTTGTAATAATACTTTACAACTAATTCTCTGCTTATTTTACAAGGTGGCAGCTTCCTTCAAATAATATTTAATGAATTTAAATCTATGTTTCTTTTAACCAGAAAGCTTAGAAAGACAATAATACACCTTATAACAACTAAATTTCAAAACAAGTTCAAAGACTTCGAAGTAACTACTTTAATAGAACAATAAAGAATTTCATAGATATAATATAACCACCACAGCAAAATATTCACCAAAAGATAAATATCCCACGACAATGAAGTAGAGAAAACATTCAATACTTCAATATAGATCATAGAAATAACCACTAGCAATGTATCCAACGTAAGAAGAATAGCATCCAAACAACCATAACACAAAGTTCATGCCTGGATGAACATCACCACATTCATCTTCTATATTAATGTAATCAGATTGAGAAAAACACCACAAAATTGTCTTTATGAGGAATTAAAGTTACCCAAAAAGATCCCTACTTCATGTCCAAACACCCATATATATAGTTCACATACAATAACTATCTTTTAAGAGAACGGTTTCTTGGAGACAACTACTTAAAAATAATAATAATAAGTTTTGAAAATAAGTCTCTAGAGCCAAACTTTAAAGAAATAACATAAAATAAAGAAAGTAATCATGCAGCTCTCCCTTCGCCATCTTTTGGGTCTTCAATGCTCTCACCATCTTGCTCATCCATCAAGGCTTCTCGTATCCTTTTCTTCATTTTGTATTCCATGTACCTAGTGACAACAGAAGTAATGTTTTTACTACCAGGTGTGGCAGTGATTTGCAATCTATTCATCCATTTAGTTAGCACCTTATCTACTTTGGCTATCATTTCATGAATGTCATCACCTCTAGATTTGAAAGAATTGAGGTACACCTGCATGTGGCCTAGCTTTCCCAGTGATTCCTTGATGACAGTTTTGGGATTAGCTATCTCCTTATTGAAAACTTCTTTGAATTTTAAAGATACTTCTTTAACATCCAATAGCTTTTCCCCAAACTCATCTGTAATATCCACTTCCAAGAGGTTGCAATCCTTTTTTATTTCAACTAATATTTCAAGATATTGACCCAATACCTTATTGATTTCTACAATAAAATTATCATACATTGATAATTTCCATTCCAATGTACCAAACCAAGATGAGTCTATATCTTTCAGATCACTAATTAGTTTTTCCTTGATCAACAATAGGGAATCCATGACTATCAATTCTAAGACTTCCTTAGAAAGCACATACATACTACCTTATTCTTTTCTCACTTGATGAAGTTCAATAACTAAATCATTCCTCTTATCAAACACCTGAGAATCAGTTAACCAAGATCCACTAAGGAAGAATAGACCCTCATGGGAGAGTTTTTCCATCCATTCATTGACAGCCTTGGAAAAATTTAGATTTTTCTTTATTTGTTGCATTGTATTGGAATCAATGCCTTCAATACTAGAACTGGAATTAGATTCATGAGATATGGGAGTCGCAATAGATTGAATAAATTACTCAAAGAGATAAATTGAGACTGCAAATTCAATTTTTCTTTCCTCTCCTCCTTCACTCTCTTGATCAAAGCACCTACAAAATAATTCGCATGATAAACATCACCTTCAGTAGAGGGGCCCATGTCTATGACTTATTTTATAATTAGCGTCGGTTATTTAATTTTCATTCAAATATTTAACTGGATCAGAAATTTCCAATAGTTGATGACTAGATGTAGCATTAGTTACCATCCTAGACATCCTCTTACCTTTTTAGGCTTTTAGGTACTTTGTAGCAACTTGGTGACTGTATCAATTTCTACTGCCATTGTTGGAACATTTTTTCTTTTCTTTTCAACTACTTTCTTTAACCAACCAGGAGAAGACATTGTCATACCATCATCTTTGTTACTCAAAATAGTTTTATTTTGATCAACCAAAGGAAAATAAACATGAACTTCATCCATAGGGGAAGAGGGAACTTCAAATAATGGGGGAAAAGAACCATCATCAACAATTTGTTGAAAGATAGAATCAGAGTCTACAAGCACAAGTTTCACCATATCAGTTTTCCTCTTTGGAGTAGACAAAAGTAAGCTATCTTGTTCACAAGTTGATTTCAATTTTGCAATTTCATCTGGCCTTTCACCATCTCCCCCAGACTGCAAAATAGTATTAGACTGTGTTGACTCTTGTTTCTAAGGCACAATATGAGCACCAAAACTTTGTGTAGAACCTTGCTCATTGGCTCTAGATTTTCTTTGCTCATAAGGAGAGCCTGCATGTCCGTGCCATTTTCCTAGCAACCAATTCTGTATTCTTTTCAACAGTATAGTCAGACGAGATTTTAAATCCACAACCTCCTTCTTTGACTAGTTAATTCAGGGAAGGGGTTTTGAATTTAAATTTTGATATTTAATATCAATGACTTCCAAATTTTCCTCATTACCATCTGGGATTTGAAAAGGGAGACCAAAAACATGAATTTGACTCAATGTGAGTCTCATATAATCTCTTCTTTGCACTTCTTTGTCATCAACATAGTCTTCCCATAAATCTTCTAAATGAGGATGGTGTTCATGATGTCCATGGAAATTCTCCTGTACATAATTTTTGCTATCAAAATTTGCTCTCATAGACAAAGAATGAAAATTAAATTCACTAAGGGCTTGCTTTGCTCCTTTTGCAACATCATTGTTTTTGCAAATGTACGAGAGTGTTAACGGGAAAGCATATCCTTTCTTTCTCATGCTTTGATACTTGACATTTACAATAGACATTTGTCTACAAATCTCCAGAAAAACAAGAAAATCACTTGCATAGTGGGGCAATTTTGTCGGGGCCTTTTCGTAACCCCCTATCTATAGATAGGTGAATCTGTTAAACTAAATGTAAAAAACTCCCAAAATTCATAATTAAAGCAATGGCCTCATGAGAAATTCTAAGTTCTAGGTTTCCATCAAGTTTCCCCACAATAAACATCAGAAAAGCATCATTTATACGACGGTAATCTTTCATCTCAACATCTCTAGTAAGCTGAGGAAAGTAGCTATACACAGGTGTGTGTATGGTGTTAATGACCCTTGATGTCTCAACTTGGCCCAAACAACCTCTTGACTAGCTAAAATGTACACTAAGTATGAGCACATATGGAAAATGGTGGTTTGCTAGAATTTAGCTAGTTGCTCATTTAAATGATAACTAATGATCTCAGCCTAGTTAATGAATTGGTTTTCACTACATATCAATAAAATAAATTGACACATCCATTATTCAAAAGAATATGTAGTTGCACTCCAAACAACGTGATGTAATAGAGTGATAATGTCAGAAATTTCATCTTTGAAATGAGATCTTTTCAGTTTTGGAGGCAACTGAGACTTACCTCTTTTCTCAGACTTTAGCCAGTTTCTCACAATTCAGTTCATGCACTAGTCTTTGTTTTCCTTGAAAAACTTTAATCCTTCTGCAATAGACATATCTTCAAAGTTCTCCTTTACCAAAATCCTCAACACTCAAGAGATAACACCAGAGTCAAGTTTTACCATCATAGAGTTGTATTTAGCTTTGATTTCTTAAGTTTTTGGGATGTATCTTTGCATGCATGCAATTACCAAGTCAACACTCTGCACAGAAGTTGGGAAACCTCTAACGTGCACTAAGCCACTCTACAAAATCTTCTCTGCAATTGGTGATTTATCATTTTGTTGCAGATGAGTCCATAATTCTCCCAAGTCGATATGCCCAAGCTTGGTATCTTTCAGACCGGTCCAGCTACTCTAAATGCTCGAAAGATGAGGGGCTCCTTGATATTTAAATTTCATCCCAAAACTACAAGAGCAAAAGCATAGAGAGAAATCACTATGCATTCAGAGAATTACGGTGGAGAGTAGAAGCTAGTATAGTAGAATGACTTAGAGAAAATACTGCCACCATAAAGAAATATGTTTATGCCATCATTCCGACACGATGTGATTTTAGTGCTTAATTAATGTGGCATTAAATTCTTGCCTTGAGAGAATGCCACCGTGATCTCACACACCTTCCAAAAATTTGGAAAAGATGCCTGCGAATTGTGTCATGCGCTTCATTAAATAAAGAAAGAATGCCTTAAAAAATGGAAAAAGCTTTTGTGTCACATAGTCATCGAAAATTGAAACTTAAGAACCACAAGTTGAGGGTTATGAAGTTTTGAAAACCTTTGACTTACCAACGACATACGGACTAGAATGTGGGTAAGGTTGATCATCATGTTAGTCATAAACAAACATAGATAAAGAAATTGAAATCAAACCTTTATCATCTTGAAAGATATGATGAATTCAGAGAATTCATGATCCCATGTCTCCATGGTTTAGTTCATAATCGTCTGACGTTACTCATTTGTTTGATGTGCATTGCTGTTTTCCATTCAAGGGGCCTTACATTTCTGATTCCAAGGAATTCATGTTTGGATAATCTTTATTTCACTTGCTTTCTATAAATTTCTTAGCAAACAAGTTTAAATCCTACTATACTTAATTAGATGATGTAGATATTATGTAAGTTTGATCAATTCTTCTGCATATACACTCCTATTAACTTGATTTTACCTCTGCACTGTAAATTTATTCAAATAATGCACCTACAGACATATATTTCCATGATCACTATCATTATTTATGTTCATTTGCATGATATTTATCATTTCAACATGCTATTTTCTTAAATATGCTAAAGATGTTCAGTTACTTATGAGATATCAACATATTTTCTTGTATTTGCTTAGGATTTTCTATGTATTTGCAATTGTGATGATGGTCAAATGAAATTAAAGAAAATTAAATGAATGCTTTCTAACTTTACTAAATGAGTGAATCTTTAGCCATTGATTCATATACATTCTTGATATTGTCATGAAGAGAAGGAAATCAAACCATATGTTCACCAGGTTGTTCCATAGCTAGGTATGATTGATGCTAACTTCGATGGAAAGGAATGAAAACAACATGTGTAAATTGAAAAGAACTCCAAGGGACGCAGCAAATCAAAACACATATTCAAAATCCACTCATAGATTACTCAAAGTTTACGATTGTATGTAATCAAGGTACTTCATCTTCATTAAGTATGCAAAAGAAATATACATTCACAATTAGCCTTGAGAATTGGTCCTGATGTTTCAGCAATCTAATCTCAATTAAGTTTCAAATGAATTAC
The DNA here is from genome assembly GCA_027924645.1 of Cunninghamia lanceolata. Classification (NCBI taxonomy): domain Eukaryota; kingdom Viridiplantae; phylum Streptophyta; class Pinopsida; order Cupressales; family Cupressaceae; genus Cunninghamia; species Cunninghamia lanceolata. The sequence goes on from BSBN01000030.1 coordinate 3,324,074, forward strand.
AAAGTGCACTCCATCTCCTTTTATAGGACAAGGAGATGAGGTGGTTACAAAGGATCCTGTGGTTAGGATACATTCTTATAATCAATGGTTTGTGTTGCATTGACCAAGTCAAAAGACCCAAATATGTGGCATAAGTTGCCAGCTGGCAACCATCTGGTGGCATACAGTTGTCTTCCTTGTTACATTCTACATATGACCCTCTGACACACTATATCATTACTTATTCTTTTTCCTCTTCATCTGTAGATGAATCATCTTCTACATGTACATTGATAATCCCCCTAATGGGTTCATATGCTTGAACAATCCTTTCTATTGCTCCCCCATCTTGTATTTTAGCCTTAGTAACTGTATGCCCTTGTGATTAGAATTGGGCTTGTAAGGAAGTCCACTTGTTCTTCTTGCTATTCAATACTTCATTATATTTCTCTACTTTAGACTTCATCCTAATAGCTTTATCGATTATATCTTTAGATAAGTGGCTAAGTGGGTCATCTAATGCAAGCTTGAAATTGTCTTGAAAAGCCTTGATAGCAAAATTAACATCTTGATTCTCTATCTTCCCCTCAATTTTATCCTCAAGGTCCTCTAGAATAGCCACCTCTTTAGACAATAGCTCATGCAATTTGATACTGATGTCCCTGATCTTGGCATTACACTTCTTTAGGATATCCACTTCAAACTTGGTATCTTCATACCATACTCCTAACAATTGTGATGTCTAGTTTTAGGATCTTATTGAATATTAGGACATTCATATCTATATGTTTCATCTTAGAGAAGGTAGTCAACTATTTTTCAACTTTTATTGACCTCTGTCTAACCTCTTTCTACAACTTATCTACCTTGATCTTCAATGTGCTAAGAAAATTCCAATTAGCAAGGGAGGTCCTTATTACTTTTTATCCTTTAACGATGAACTGGATAAACCACTTATCCATCACATGTGACTTATGTTTCATAACATCTAATCATGTCATCTCATCTTGAGATATTATGGTTAGTGGGGTGGATGTGCTGATAGGGATATTGGTAGGAGCTACCAATACCTTTATAAATGCTTGCATTTGAGCAATGTGCTCTTATGCACCTTATTCTTATTCTTCTCTTTCTCTATTGTTGCCAACAATGTATCTATTATATCTTTGGCCTCTTGATCTTCTTGTTGCTCAGTGGCAAAGCCAAAATCTATAGTGGTTATTTGAAACTCACTAGCACTTATTTCCCCCTTGGCTTTGTCCACAACAGGTATAGCCACTTGAGCTATTCTTTTTCATGTAACCTGATCTCTCTTTATTGCAGAGGTGGCCCTAGCGCTCCTATTTAATTTGGCTATGTCAGCCGAAAATAATGTAGTTATGTCAAAACTTGAAGAAAACCCTGATGGATGTGGATTTACCTTGCATTGCAGCCAATATGGCACTTCATCTTTGGACCCTTCTTGGTTTGTATGTTCAATTTGAACATTTGGTGACCCTGTATCCTACTCCACCCTTTGTGGTGACTGTTCCTTCTCTTCCCCATTATGATCCTCCTCATATGTTGGTGTTGTCTTTATATTCTTATCATGCTCATCTTATGGTGATGGGTTCACATTAGGATTTTGGTGGCCTAGATCTTGGGCATCCTGATGATTCTCTTGATTACCTTTGTCAACACTTTCCTCTTCCTTGTTATCATCACTCCCCTGTGGACCTTGTAGCCCAGTTTTTGATATATCACTATCTTTAGGACATTGGGATTCGATTGTCCTAGCTTCCTCTATCCCTTTATCATGTAATTGCTCACTATCTTGAGCATCAAGCTGATATGGTACTCCCACATCTTCATCCATGGCTGTATTATATTCAACTTTATCCTATACTAGACTTGTGTCCTCATCTTTGTTTTCATCCTCATTGCCCTGATATGCCAAGTCAATAACTACTAGGGTGGTGATCTAATCAACTAGTCCAGCTAGGTTGATTTTCTGTGTTGCAACTTCTGGACTATCTTCTTCTATTTCCTCTTCTGCCCTTTCTAATTGTACAGTGGGAGTATTTTGGGGAGTCATCATTGTATTTTTCACTAGTGCCTCCATGGGACTGGTAGATACCTCTCTTACCACTTTATCATCTAAAAGTTCCATAGTTCATCTAAGGGGAGGGGCTGATCATCCCCTCTCTTCTTCATCTCCTTTATTTCTGTTTGGTCAACTTAGTCTTAAACTTTACTATGGTGGGGATGGGAACATCATGCTGCAAATCTTGTCTGATTCCCTCACCTCCTTTGCCTTTTAATACAATACCAGGGTTCACATCTATTGACCCTCTCATTACTAGTGCTGGATCTTTCTTTTGTGGCACCTTTTGAGTTTTCTTTCTTTTCCTCATTATGAGGAGATCTTCATCACTACTTTCTTCTAAGTCCTCGCAAATGATACTAGGTTCGACAATGGGCTTATGCTATTCTATAGATGCTTGAGATGTTGTAGTAGCAGAGATTGAAGCTAGATCCTTCTTAGGTGGGAGTTGACAGATGATTTTCACACCTATATTTAGGACCCCTTTCTTGGTTCCCTTAGGTGTATCTCCTTGCTTTCTTTCTCCTTTGGATCCCCTCTTCTCTTTGAGGAAATCATCATATTCCTCATCTGTCAAGTCTTGCCTCTTCCTCTTTTTATCAATAGTAATGGCCACTCCTTTGGCCTTGAGTGCAGTAACCTCTCTATCCACTCACTCTTTGGTCAATTGGATGACCTTTTGCGTTATTATTTCTATTGAAGTCTCTTTTGGTTGACTCCAGTCGAGTGATGAGATTGTGTCATTATATAGTTTCTTGTCCTCATACTCTTGTGACAGGATAATTCCATCATCTTCATGTAATTGCATGGGAACTGGTATGCAATCCAATGTGCGGATTTGCTTTAGAGTGAGTCTCTGGTAGCTTCTCTTTCTCACTTCTACCTCATCATCACGATTAGTCTAGTATTCTTCAAGAAGCACTTGGTGCACTAGTTTCTTGTATAATGCTTACATTCTATTGTAGGGGTGATATTGCCTGGATACAGGGAAAGGCTAGATGCACATCAACTATAACCACCCTATTGCTTCTTTAGTAGTCTCCTTATCAGCACACATATACCACCCAATGATGAGTGGAAACAAGATATTAGGTTTCTTGTTTTTCTGAACAAAAGCCTCAAATGAGGGTAATATTTGCTTGGCCATCTCCATCAGTATGACCCTATCTATCAGGTACCTTGGAAACATGAGGGGTTGCCCAGTGAAACCTTCTATTCTTATGTATGTAAATGTGGGAAATTGAATAAATCAGGCCCCATTCCTATATATCACTGCCTGAGCTTCCATGCTCAGTCTCTTTGCTCTATCTTCCTCCATGGTTCTAACCAAATGCATAATAAAGGAATCATTTACTCTCTTGTAGTGTTGGAGAGATGCTCTCTTCTTCAATTGTGGATACTGATCCCATATATTCACATCCCCAGGGTTAGGACCAACCCTGCCAACTATCTGCAGAGCATCAAATATTCCTCAGAATGCACAAGCATAGACCACATATGAAGTCATGTGAAACATGTTTACCTTGCCCCCAAGATTCCTCATGCCTTCATCAAGGCTACCATTGATAATCTTTGCCCATTGGGGTTTCTCATTAGTAGTTTCTACCATTCTCATAGGCCATACATCCAGTCCTCAAAGTAGCCTGCATTCGGCCTCCCCTCATGTGGATGAGAATGACCATTAAGTATTGATATTCAGGGGCAAAGTTAAACTTATACAAATGCACTGGCAATTTTGTAGAGCCTTTATATGCACTATTACTTTCCCTTCATGAGAACATGATCTTTCTGCAGTCTCTCTGGCTGCCATTGTATTGTTTTTCTAATCCTTCTAAGTCTATCTTGCATATGTTGGGCCATGATGGAAAATTGAAAGCTAAGGTGATGCCTATGATTGAGAAATCAACATACACCTGACCATGTTTTTCCACCTTTCTGTTGTGAACATTGTAATTGTGAGCACACTTGACCACTGGCTTGGTGGATTCCATTGCATCAGGAAATCCTCTAGCATGCCACATGCCTGAATTGTATATGTTGATAAGTAGGGGCTTCCCACTGCCCTTTTTTTATTTTGTTGTCGATACATCCAGATCTGTGTTCCTTGGATGTGTATCATCTATCTGACCATATTTGAATGATGCCCCTCCAAGTTGTATACTTATGGGCTTCAAGAATTCAATGTTTGATCTATTCCTACAGATATCCATTATATCCTGTGATAAAGAACATATGTATGTCTTACCCTAACATGCATTATGCGCATTTAGATTTAACAATTGCATGATTATCATGACTTTTAACTTTTAGAAAGCATAATTCATACATCCTCATTAATTTACTCTGGTAAAAACCAACATTTACCTGTTCATCTATCCATAAATGACAAAAGAGGGTTTCATCATTACATACCTGATATTCGCTCCCTTTTAAACTACTTGATCTATATCTGGATATGTGTGTTCACTTTGCAATTACCCTCCTCCATTTGCCATTTGAATGTGCACTCCATTCCGTTGCATTCATAGGTTACTGTAATGGTGCCTTAATAACACAAGAGCTATGTAATCTTTTCTTGAACACGTGATAAGCTCAAAATGAACTCAAATTTGCATTTTAACCAGTAACACTAGCGAATTAGGGTGAAATTAATGTTAAGTTGTTCATATCCATGGATCTACACCCTAAGCTTCTGAGATTATAACAGGTGGTGCAAAGTGATTTGAAAATTTAAATGTCCACCAAGCATTAGAAAAGAAATTAATATGGGGTCTGACATTCACAAATGTCAGGGATACTAAGTAAAATGTATGCTCTTCTGAAATATGCCCATGACGTAAGCATGATGATGGTCAACTATTGACCTTCAATCAAAGGATCAGGTCACCTTACTTTTTTTTTAACTATCATGATATTATGGTGTCTTGATATGGATCGGTCAGTGTGCCATGTGGCAACATCCTATTGGTTCACATAAATCTATGTGTTGTGTGTCCCAAGAGTGGATAAGGGGATATTAGGAAATATCCAGATGTTCAATTATGCAAAATATCCCCCCCTTTCTGAAGATGAGGGTGACGTCAGCATTTTTACTAATATTTTGAATTGGTCAAGGAGGTGACGTCATCATCACATTGACAAAGATTAGGGATCTAAGTTAATGTGCATGATATTAAGATCTGCCTTCATATTGCATTGGATCAAGATATTAGCAAATATTTGGGATATTGAGAATGAGATGACTCTTTTAATGTCGGGGATCATGATGATGCCATCATCATATTAGGGATTCTTTAGAATAGATCAAGATGACGTCTTCGTCACATTAACAAAAATCAAGGATCTAAGTTAAGATGTAGGATATTGAAATTTATACCTATGTTCAATTTTGAGCATCTGTATGACATCAGTATCATATTGGGACTTCTTTATGCTAATATTGAATGATGTCATTAGGATGTTCGCTAACATGCATGATATTAAGAAATATGCTGATGTTTGGTATTTTTGTTATATTTGAGGTAAGTCTACACATTAACGAAGATCAGGGATATTCAAGTAAAAGTGCACCCTTACGGAATGTACATGGGTACTGACGGGTGGTCACTTCTCGAGTTGAAATTTGACATCTGCATATTAGTGAATATGCAGATATTGGGATTTTCTTTGTTAAAACCTGTGTCTAGGATATTAATGAATATCAGGGTCCTTAGGGAATGTGATGACCCTCTTATGAGCGACTAGTTTGACCAACTTTGACCAGACTTAACTTCCTATCCTTAAGGAATTTTGGGGTGATCTAAAAGGCAAACCTGCTTAAAATTTTGTATTCTTTCACTTGATGAGGTTTGTGATAGCAAAACCTGACATTGGCACTAAACCCTTTTTATGAGGTCCTTGTATGCACAGGGTGATATTCTGTCACTGCATCTAAAACATAACTTTTACCATACCGCCCAAGGTAAGGGAGCAAAAAAAAGCTAAAAAAGTTGGGTCCCTATTTTGCTGAGGCAAAATGGGGCATGTTGTGTAACCACACAACAACTTGCCACCAAATAAAATAACAAAATTCAAATAATTCAAGAGGTGGGGACAAGTTAAAACACAATGTTCCAACTCTTATTAAGCATAAGCATCTTAATCTTTCTGAATGATATAATTTTCATCAATATAACAATGTATTAAGAAGGGATAAGGTGTGTGCTTGTGATTAATATCCCTCATCTTAAAGATGAGTTGAAAACACTAGTGACTAGTGTTAAGATACATAGTTTGGTTCATCCCTCATAGCCAACCTAGATAGATCCTTGCGACCAGCAGGCATCCATATCCCTGACAAGGTTATCGTTGCAATTCCCCTAAGTAGAGCCCGACTACCAGTCAGGCATCCATAGCCCCAGTAGAGTTACGTAGATGGCCTAATTATCTCTTTTGGATACTCAATATGTTTCTTTCTATTTTTTTTATTCATAAGATATCATCATGTAAGCACATTTTGCAAGGTGTGATCAAATGTAATTTAGGCTGAGAATTGGAATGGTAGCAAGGACAACCTTTAGATTTTTCAATTAACACTGCACTAGTATGTTTAACAAACCCAAGGTTGTTAGGTGTGTCATGTGAGGATCTCCTTAAACAAGAAAAGGTATCACTAATGAACTGGATATCACAGACCTGATCAAGAATACTTCTTCTAACTTGAGTTACAACCTATGTAAGAACATGTACTCATCCCTTGAATTCTAACAATTTCAGTGGTTTTCTGAAGTGACAAGGTGAATCATTTTGCCTAACCAAAACAAGGACTCAATGACACAAATAAAAACAAACACACAAAGCAAACTATACAGACAACTATACCGAATGTACATTGCATATGTATAGTACATCATTATGATATGACTCTTCTAAGCCTAAAAATAATGTTTAAGGAATTGTCCATTGACTAGCAATGGGATATCCTCACCTGTTAGGGTCTTGAGCCTGTAGGTGCTATCACCTAGGATTTTTGAGATCTAAAAGGGACCTATCCATAACTTGTCAAATTTTCCATGATCACCTTTCCTTTCATGTGCTTTGTCCCATGATAGGACTAAGTCTGATATCCTAAAGGCTTTTACTTTAGCTCTCTTATCAAACCAATGTTTGATAGTAGCCCAATGTTTGGCAAATTGTTCAATCGCTCTATCTCTCTTTTCTTCCAAGTGCATGAGCTGAAGCAACCTAACTTCTTGTTTATTATCTATGCCTAAGTATTCTTGTGTGAATTGCAAGGTAGGAATTTTAAGGTTGACAGGGAGGATGGGATCCACCCCAAAAACTAACTGGTAAGGGGAATTCCCTAATACAATCTTCATTCTAATTCTATCCACCCACAAAGCATATTTAAGTAAGGTATTCCACTCTTTGGGGTTATTTTATATCAATTTTTTTATGATGTTCAACAAATTCTTATTGGTTGACTCTGCTAAGCTATTCCCCTAGGGATAATAGTTTGAAGAGAATTTTAAAAGAATCCCAAAGTCAAAAGCCCAGCTAGACAATTTTAAAGATGCAAAAGTTGGTCTATTATCACACACTAGAGCATAAGGAACTCCATACCTGGTGATGATGTTGCTTTCTAAAAATTTGATCACATCCTCTACAGTACAAGTCTTGCACTGACTACTTCTGTCCACTTGTTGCAGTAATCAGTGATTCTTAACACATACCTATGGCCTGAAGATGATGGAGTATTGATAGGACCGATGAAGTCCATGCCCCATTGAGCAAATGGGTGCATCTCCATAACTAGCTGTAGGGGTTGAGCAACATATCTCTCTCTGTTGGCAGCAATCTAGCAGGTATGACAGCATTTGATATGTTTAGTAGTATCCTTAAAGACTATTGGCCAGTAGTATCCTACTCTTAGGATAGCATGGGTAGTGGCAAGGTGAGATCCATGTGTTGTTCCAAATTTATCTTGTAGTTCTGTGAGAATCTTATCAGCTTCTGGCTTATCCAGACATCTAAGGTATATTCCCTCATAATTCTTCTTGAAGAGGATCTTGATGGAACCCTATAAAATTTTTCTTGTTTCTAATAATTTTGTTCCCAACTCTATGTCATTTGATCATTATATTTCTAAAATTAGGGTTTCTCTACTAGACAAAATGCTCTGAGTAAGATGAATTTGGTAAAACCCTGAACCCTAATAGTATGAAATCTTGCAAATAGCCACATATGATATAATTCTTTGGTGACTGCTTATTTCTTGTCACCATCCTCTAAAGTTTTCCCTCATGCCTCAATGTTTACTGGCCCCTCGCCAAGTAGTTATCATCTATAGCCCACACCTAGGACAACTTTATTCTTCAAAGGAGAGTCAACCCAATTGGCCATCCTTCTCCTAAAGCGGCAAAAGTATTACATGTGTCAAGGTCTAGTCCTACTAACCAATTTTGGCAGGTGGCGCTAGCGGATTCGTTTCTGCCAATCTGCCCAGGAAAAGATACAAAGGAAGTTGGCCTCAGAGGAAATGTGAAAAGGCTAACAACTGGTCAAGGACCATCTAGGATGGAAAAGAGGTGGGTCCCAGGCCTTACAAAATGGTTTCTCTTTGATTCTAACATTCCACCATACTCCACCAAGGGATCTTCTAAGTGACCGTAGAATGACAAAATTTGGACACATGGTTTTCTAAGTGATGGGATTATTGCATTAATGACAAGGATCTGACATGGCATGAAACATGACTACTTTTTCAAGAAATACTCTGATTGAGTACAGGAGATCGAGATCCGACGGTTATCCGCTATTCTACCAAGATCATATCTCTGACCCTATCCTTCATACATGGAATGGAAGATGTCATCTTAACTGCACTGCAATAAGGACTTCTCCTCAGGATCATGGCTGGAAAAATCTGTCTAGATGGTAGGATACTATTGAAAGAAGCAAGTAGTAAGGTCTGACCTAGAATAGGATCAAATCAACACCGTCAATTTGTGCTAGCTGAGATCAAGATCAACAACCTAAATTCAAAGTTATAAATAGAAGGATTTGTTGGCAGTAGGCTTCATTACAAAGCATTAACTTCTTAGGCATGTGCATGGTCTCCATTGCCGCCGCTCTTGAGGAATTTGATAACAAAATAATTTGGCTTATGCAAGCTCGACCTTTGGAAATCTGTGCCTCTACCATGATTAACATTTCACCTGCTGTGTGATGAAATTTGATGTGATTACAGTGCTTAATTGGGAGAACCAAGATGCTTGATCTGGCAGAATTCAATGTAAGAAGTGATATTTGTAGTTATGTGGAATTATAAAAATCCAATCTTTCTATCTGCTTATGGTAATCTTTAAGAGATTTCCATTTATGGCAAGAATGTTTCAAAGTGATTGGAAAATTAATACACAACAGATGTGCGGATATATGCTTACATACCAAAATTTCTATAAAAAGGCAAGTGTTGATGTTACCATTCATACTATTTAAAACATTCTGATAGTATGGCTTTCCCCTGTTCCTGTGTGTTCTGTTTGCTCCCCTATTCTTTAGGATTTTCTTCCTTGTTCTCATGGCTCTCGATCTGTCCTTACAGAATTAGAAAGACTTGGAATTATCTCCTATGGAATCAGTGGTATAGGAAAGATTAGGGGGCAACAACAACACTGTGTAAAGTTCTATGAGCATTTCTTCTTCCTTTTTCTTCATCTAGATTGGGATCCTAGATTTTAATCTCCATACTCCATCCATCCCTTATGACTGTGATTAGGAAGATTAGTATCAGGTGTGGAGGAAACTCATTTTTCCTTCTACCTCCATCCCTCTTCTACTTTTCCTAACAAAGCATCATCTCTAGTTGTAGGGATGTTTCCTCTCTAGATGTAGCATATAAGGATAGAATGCTCCTGCTCTCACTAGGTGGATGGTATGTCCATATCCGATCTGATGTGATTTAGTCTAATATCTGTCTGGTTGATCTGGTTGGTGGCCAGTCAATTATAAAAGTGGAATCACATCCGTGCAAGTGACAATGGGCATAAAGTGAAGAACTCCAGTTAATGGGGTTTTCTTCTAATATTGATGCTTGTAGTCGTTCTCAATTGAGGAGGATAAACTAGACAATGAATTCCCTTATTTAACAAGTAAGTGGCATAGGATGGGTATAAGAGCTTCCACAACATCAAACAAACAAATTCCCATTGACATCACTACCTATTTCCTGCTTAAATTGAGATGACACATTTGTAGAAAGCACGACTTCAGCATGTACCAAAGGAAACCAAGCACACAATTGTGAAGTGGTTACACCAGCCTCTTCTTGCAGCTACATCTGTTGGTTACAAAATAGTTGTAACTTCTTTTGTCATAAGCCTGAAGCTTGTTGCTCCCTTATCTCTATAAAAAGGAATTCAGGGCTTATGAAAAAGGCATTTATTCGAGGTCATATTTCTAGACATTATCTGAAATAGGGATCAATCTTGTCAGGGAGGAGTTGTAAATAAGTTTGTTTTCTGTTATAGAATTAGTTGTCTATTTTTAGGTTTCTAATTTGAGTCTATTTTAGTTTCTTGATAGAATTATTGAAAGCTATGATGCAAGTTAATGAACACTTTATTTTACACATTTTGTTAAGTTTTGGAGTATACTGTCTCCTACTTCATGTATATAGTTTCACATTATGAATATACATTTGGTTAAAGATCATCTTTATTCATCGACACAATCTTTCCTATGATGGCATATTTCTCTTATGGCTTTTACTCAAGGAGTAATGTAAAAACTGCTATTAGAAAATATCAAGTGTGATTCAGGTGTACAGGGATAACTAAGTATGGTAGATTTCAAAACTAGTAGAGTATTTTCAATGTAAGGTATTGTTGTATCTTTACAATAAACTGAGGTTTCTTACATCACTACCTGTTTAGTTTTTATCATTTAAACCTTTTTGACTCCTTGGCCCTTGGATAGGCATTGATCTATTTCATGGATACTATACTGAACTTACACCCCTCTGGTTATCCTCAAAATATTTTTAATCCAAATATTTTCTTTTCCAACAATAGGCTTTTAGGATATTTATTTTGATTAAGTCTTGCATGTTCCTTTGCAAAGAATAAGATACGAGCTTAAAGAATCTAGCCAATCCCTTTACTTTATCATACATTCTTTCAAGCAGCTTACAAGGAACATATCTATGATATGAACAATGTTGACAATCTAATATCTCTAGAAAACCCCATCCATTCGAGTAGAACATTGTTATCCCCAAGAAAAGAACACATCAGTTAAAGAGAGATAGCCAAAGAATTAGAGATAAATCCATCTACATAGGAACACCCTCCTTGGTTTCACAAAGCCTAAAGTGTAGAGGAAGAATAGGGGGATTGAGAAAAATACTCTCTCCCTAATCTTCTATTCATTGGCCAATCCCTCAAGGCAAATTAATCATTAATAAGTGGCTATTTTATAGATTTGCTGCAAGAACTAGGTTGGGAATTTAAAACAACCAATAGATCCCTCCTTTTATCATGTACTTCTATGATCTGATCTTTAGGGCTCTCCTTTGAGAAGCTTGCATCTTTGGTGTGTACTTCCCAGTGATCAAGATATGTCTAATATATAAATACCAATCATTACTCTCTTTTGTATTTACATCATATTGCTGACTCACTAAGTTGGGATCAATTTTGGCAATCATCTGGCTTAAGGCTTTCCCTCTAACCAGCTTCATGGTGGTTATGTCCATGTCATATTCTTGGAGCAATGTTATCCATTTCTCTCTCTTCTCCCTAGGCTCACTTTGCATCAGGAGCATTTTGATTGCTGCATCAGGTACACCAACAATTATCTTACTTCTCAAGATATAGTGTCTGAATTTCTTTATTGCTCTAACTAAGCAAGGGCTTGTCTTTCAACGTCCATGTATCTAATCTCTGCATCCCTAAATGGAGAACTCATGAAGGCAATGGGCTTCTCTTCCTTTTCTTCATTCCTCTACATCAAGACTGTTGCACATGTACGCTCTGAGGCAAATGAATAAATGTAAAACTCTCTTGTATAATCTAGGCTAATCAGGACAGGTGCATCTACTATGACCTTCTTGATATCCTCAAATGTAGCCTTTGCCTCAAGTGTCCATTCAATCTTGGCATCTTTCTTAAGCATTGCATTGAGTGGCCTCACAATTTCTGCAAACCCTGTGATGAATTTCCTTACAAAATTTATCTTACCAAAGTAAGATTTTAGTTCTTTCTTGCTTCTTGGAAGTTATAACTTCATTATAAAGTCAACCCTAGCAGGGTCAATGGTGATCCCATTTTTTGATATTACATGACCAAGTAACTTACCTATGGTCACCCCAAATATGTATTTCTTTAGATTAAGTGAGATACCATATTGCTCACACTTCTTAAGTACCTTCTTGAGGTCTTCTATATGATCATTTCTCTTCTTTGAGAAGATGGTCAGGTCAGCCATGTTTATGACTATGCATTTACCAACCAGGACTCTAAATGCTATATCCATTGCATTTTGAAATGTGGCTCTAGCATTGATTAGGCTAAAAGACATGCACCTATAAGAAAATATCCCCCACTCGGTTGTGAATGCTATCTTTAATATATCTATTTTTTCTACCATCACATGGTTGTATCTTGAAAAACCATCTAGGAAAGACATCATTTGAGCTCCATTCACTATCTGTAAAACTTTATCTAATGAGGGAAGAGGATAGTTATCCTTTTTTGAGGCTCTATTCAAATTCTTGAAGTCTACATAGAGGCGTATATCTCCATTCTTTTTCCTAACTGGGACTAGGTTGGCTACCTAGGTTGAGTGCCTGATAGGAAATATGATCCTTGCATTTAATAACTTTTTTACTTCTTCAAAGATTATAGGCTCTAGCAATTCATTGACTAGCCTCTATTTTGCCTAAATGGTTTGGCATCCGGTTTTAGTGGGATAGTATGAGTGATAATGGATGTATCATATGTTTTTAGTTCATCATAAGTCTAGGCAATGACATGGATATAATCCTTCAATGCTTGAGTTATTCATGCCTTCTCTTCTTTAGAACAAACATTACCAATCAAACATTCTTTGTGTCCTTGTCCTATCCTATGTTGACTGGTGAATACTCTCCTCCATCTATCTTGGGGAGATCTTTTTGTTTTATCATGTTGTCCAAATCAAATGCTCTTTCAAGTTCTATCATACCTTTGGGAATTTTGTTGCTTGGCAGGTCCATAATTTCTTCTTCTTCCCATACATGATCTTCTTTATTCTTCTCATCTAGGATCTGTGCTTCAAATATATTAGGCTATTTGCTATAAAGTCTACGATATGTTGGTCATCATCAACACTTGGAAGTTAGTCACATTATCAGGTATGGAGGGCACTGATACCATCTCTACAACAAAAAATTTCATTCCAGAGATGGACAGAGGCTGTAATGTGCTGGCAGCCTGTGCCAGGGCATCAACTCTATGATTTTGTTCCTTAGGGATGTGCATAATGTTGAATGCATCAAATTCTTCTATTAAGTCCCAAACTCTATGCCTGTAGTTTGACAACTTCTTATAGTTACATGCATAGACACTCCTGACTTATTTGACCACTAATTCTGAGTCTCCATAGACATGCAAAATCTTGACTTTCTTCTTGAGGGCAAACAATAACCCATGAATTAAGGCTTCATATTTAGCCACATTATTAGTGCATGGAAACTGCAATCTATATGCTGCTAAAATGGACTTCCCTGATGGGTCAATGAGATCAATGCCTACTCCAGCTCCCTATGTGGACTTGGAACCATCAAACCTTAAAATCCATGGCTTATCAGGGCCTTCCCTTTTCTTTTTGGCTCTTGCTACTACACCACTAGATATCCATTTTAACTTTTGAGGTTTAGTCCTCATCACTTTTGGTGATTTCTGTAGAGACTTTATATCCATCATTTTGATATTATCCTGTTTATCTTTTGGATATGTTGCAAGCCTACTCCCTTCATCTTTAGGCATATCTCTGATATTCTGTAGTTTATCTTTGGAACACAACTGCTCTTCTTTGTTTAATACATGTAAGCATAAGGCGCATGTTATCTCTGAATGTGGTACCTCATGGAGTCTTCACCATCCCTCAATCAATGCTTGTTGTGGAGGGACTCCTTGTAGAATATGTCTTTGAATTTGTTTGGACAAAAACTCTTCCAATTTGGTCAACCAACTCCCTTTATCCTCATTTGATAGTTCATAGTCTGACTCAATTAGGCAGTCAGTCCTCGGGGTAACGACATTTCCCTTTTTGTCATGTGGATGTGTCTTGTTACATATCAAGATTTCTTCTGAATGGCATATGTAGACGTTATTTGGATGTACATCCTCCTCACATTCCCCTGCATATGAAGAAAACAAATAAGAATCAATATCATCATTATCAGATATTTCACTTACCTCAGTTGAAGATGATCCTATTTCACTATAAGTTCTTTCTAACTTGATCATGTCTAGACATGCTTCACAGTCTTTTTCTGAATGTCCTTCATCATGCAACTTGCACCAGCTAGATATCGAGATATCCTCACTAGATGTGCCTAATAAGTAGCATCTCTGAATTTCTCTGGATAAGTATTGTTCAAACTCCTTAAAGTGATCTGTTTCTTCATTATTAGTTGAACTATGATCAGATTCTATGATCATCCTATCTTCTTGATCACTACTTCTATGTGTATGCATGTTATACATCAAGACTTCCTCAATCCTGACCATTTGGGATCTTATGGCATAAACCCCTGGTTCAACATCTACATAGAGTATCTCATTAGTATTGTTCTATTTAGTTTTCATATGCTTCATCCTAGGTTCAACTTCTATCCTTATCTAGTTAGGGATTCCTTTCTAGGGTAACCACATATGGCTAAAGTTAGTGGCCATGCAACCATTAAGTGTTTTAGACCAATCCCTTCTGAGCAACATTCCATAAGTATTAGGGATATCTACCACTTGGATGTCAATGTAATACTGCACCATTGGGTCCGATGCAAGATGCATGTGGATATGAGTTAACTCTCCTACCACACTCACTTCTATTTTATCAAGTTGTGCCACCTTCTTGAGGGACTTGGCTGGATGTAAGCCTAAAGCATTGCAAATGGATAGTGGCATCACATTCATTGATGCACCTAAATCCACTAGACAGTTGTGCAAATTCTTTCCAAATATTCTTAGTGTGAGAAAGAATGGAGGTGACTCAGACTTATCTCTATATAAAGTCATATGTGATGTTTCAACAGCTTGGACAGTAGCCTGCACTTTATGTTTAATAGTGTTTTCTTTAGGTGAAGGATCTCTAGTCAGGATGTGACTAGGATGATGACCAGGGTTTTTATCTTTTGATGTGGATTCATCTAAGGATTTCAAAAAAGGTTTCTTGATGACTGGAGTTTTAAGAAATTCTGACAAGGATAAGCTAATTTTTATCTTTTTCATCTCTTCTACCAGATATGTGACTAATTTATTTGACTTAGGCAGTTGGCTGATGGCTTTCATCACAGTATTTTGAGGTGTGAAATACCAAGTATTTACCTTGGGAGGACCAGGATTGTTATTAGCTTTTAGATCTGGTGGAGTGTTGAAATTATTGGGAGGGATAGATATGGTCAATGGACCAACTGGCCTGTTAGGATTAATCCATAGGTTATAATTATGCGTACCCTGATATTGTTGTTGGTAAGCATGAACTTGTTTAGGTTCTGGCTTTGATTCATTTTCATCCTCAAAAGGGAACACATAATTTGTCTCAAATGCTAATGCAGACTCCTCACATGCTAATGTGTAATTCTCATGAGTTGGGGTCATTTGATGATGTTGATGACTAATGGAACTCTCCAGCACAAGGGCAGATTCATACCATAAGGGAATAATTTCATTTCCTTTAGGACATGGAAGATCTCCTGTAGTATTAGACACTTCAGCCTAGAAAATACTAGCTGCTATCTTGAACTAAGGGCAATCTAGTTCAACATGCGCATTGGTATTGTGCATCTTGCACCAATTTGTGAGTGCAGCTTCTGCTAAACTCACCCTAGTAGTCTGTTTCGATTCACTAGGAGGTTGATTGTCCAATGGTGATGGCAATGAGCCATTGTTTGGCCTAGTATTCCATGTTCTAGGTGGCCTAGGGGCATCATTGTTATTTATATTGTTATTGAAATTCCTATGATTATTGTACCCCTTGTTAGGATATCTGAATCTATTACTGTTGTTTCCATATCCTCTATCAGGATATCCTCTATTCTGATTTGATTGAGAATAAAAGTTTTGACTACTTATATGTGTGATCTCAGTAGTTAATTTCCTCAGTTGTGTAGATATTTCTTTAATGTCATCTTTCTCTTCCTAAGCCTTAGCTACTACATTATCCTATTGAGGTTTGAAGAAAGAGGTACCATTGCTACTATTTTGTACTGCATCCTGAGATACTTGTCCATGATGAGTTATCATCTGGCCATTTCCATTTGGAGGAGGCATGATACTAAGTAGGTGTATCTATAGGGGACTAGGCATTATGGATAGAGGTACCATGGATCCATTAACTTGTGGTTGTACAAGATATACATGATATCTAGCATTAGGTGTAAAGCCAGATGCTAACTGTTGATTGACTTTAATGGCTTCTTCAAAAGCACCTACTAGTGAAGTTATGGCTGGATGTGTTCTTCTGATGAACATGGATGTTAAGGGATCTAAGGATGAGTAATATATAGATCTTGTTGCCTCATCACCTACGTTGTAAGGGTCAACCAGGTTGGAGTACATTTTTTGAAACCTAGCGTTGAAGTTAGAAATCATTTCTCCCTCATCTCTTTTGGTTGTGGAAAACATGTGATAAATGATAGCCAAATCTACTGGTATTTTGAATCTTCCTAAGAAGGATTTCTCTAAGGCATCCCAAGTAGGGATGGTAGACTGGGAAAGACTAATGTACCAGATATAAGCCTCCTCTCCTAAAGAGTAAGGAAATAACCTGTACACAACATCTTCATGTTCTATTCTTGCTCTAAAACAAGCTTCCTTATATGTTCTGATATGATCCTCTGCATCCTGATAAGGATGATAGTTTGGACAGATTTTGTCTAGATTTTTAGGTAAAGCATGATATACTGCAAACAAAAGTAGTGACTGAGTTGCAAAGAAAGACATTGTAAGAGGTACCTAAGGTATTTGAGGTATAATTGGAGACCCCGAAGGTGTTATGATAGGTATGGATGAAGATGTTGGTGAATTAGGACTAGGACTGTGGTGAATATTAGTTGTGCAAGGTCTAATCCACGAATTGGCAATTCTTCAAAAGGTCTAATGGATCTAGACCTAGTATTAGGTTTGTGAGCCAGATCTTCACAACTTATAGCAGAATATGGATATTTTGACTGGATCTTTACAAAGATCATGGTATCTAGTCTATCAGAGTGGATATTTATGATCAAGAGTATAAAATGATTAGATATTTGCATGATATTTGTAGGAAATACAAATATGGACATGAACTTTGAAAGTCTAGATCACTGATTGTAAATACCAAGCTAACTGACCACAAGGAGGGGATATTTGCAAGGTATTTGCAAGAATTGTAACTATTAACTCAGATATGCGGATTCTAGATAATTGACTATAAAGATCATGATATTCATGCACAAGATTACACTATTTATGATCAAATTCTTCAAATAACCCATGACAAGTAATAACTTTGCACAAACACTCAAATTTTGAAGAATATCACCTCATGTCAGTGTGGAGTGACATCCAGGTAGCAAATTTGGAAACAAAATACTTTTTTAGGCCTTCCTTCTAGTGCTAATTTATGTTGATCATGATGTTAGTCATAAACAAAAATAGATAAATAAATGCAAATAAAACCTTTATCATCTTGAAAGATACGATGAATTCAGAGAATTCATGATCCCTAGTCTCTATGGATTAGCTCATAATCATTTGACATTACTCAACTGTTTGATGTGTGTTGTTGTTTTCC
This sequence comes from Cunninghamia lanceolata, assembly GCA_027924645.1. Classification (NCBI taxonomy): domain Eukaryota; kingdom Viridiplantae; phylum Streptophyta; class Pinopsida; order Cupressales; family Cupressaceae; genus Cunninghamia; species Cunninghamia lanceolata. The sequence continues at coordinate 3,342,156 of BSBN01000030.1, forward strand.
ATTCAAGGGGCCTTATGTTTCTGATTCCAAGAAATTCATATCTAGATAATCTTTATTTCACCCGCTTTCTATAAATTTCTTAGCAAACAAGGTTAAATCCTACTATACTTAATCAGATGATGCAGATATTATGTAAGTTTGATCAATTCTTTTGCATATCAACTCCTATTAACTTGATTTCACCTCTGCATTGTAAATTTATTCAAATGATGTACCTAGAGACATATTTCCATGATCACTGTCATTATTTATGTTCATTTGCATGATATTTATCATTTCAACATGCTATTTTCTTAAATATGCTAAAGATGTTTAGTTACTTATGAGATATCAGCATATAGGATTTTCTATGTATTTGCAATTATGATGATGATCAAATGCAATTAAAAAAATTCAAATGAATGCTTTCTAACTTTACTAAAATGAGTGAATCTTTAGCCATTGATTCATATACATTCTTGATACTATCATGTAGAGAAGGAAATCAAACCATATGTTTACCTAGATATGATTGATGCTAACTTCGATGGAAAGGAATGAAAACAACATGTGCAAACTGAAAAGCACTCCAAGGGATGCAACAAATCAAAGCACATCTTTAGAATCCACTCACAGATTACTCAAAGTTTACAATTGTATGTAATCAACGTACTTCATCTTCATTAAGTATACAAAAGAAATATACATTCACAATTGGCCTTGAGAATTAGTCTTAATGTTTCAACAATCTAATCTCAATTAAGTTTTGAATGATTTACAAAGTGGACTCCATCTCCTTTTATAGGACAAGGAGAGGAGGCGGTTACAAAGGATCCTGTGGTCAGTATACATTCCTACAATCAAGGGTTCATGTTGCATTAAATAGGTCAAAAGACCAAAACACGTGGCACAAGTTTCCAGCTAGCAACCATCTGGTGGCATACAATTGTCTTCCTTGTTACATTCTGCATATGACCCTCAGCCACACTGTATCTTAACTTATTCTTTTTCCTCTTCATCAGTAGATGAATCATCTTCTACATGTACACTGATAATCCCCTTGATGGGTTCATATGCTTGCACAATCCTTTCTACTACTCCCCCATCTTGTATTTTAGCCTTAGTAACTGCATACCTTTGTGATTAGAACTGGGCTTGTAAGGCAGTCCACTTGTTCTTCCTACTATTCAATACTTCATTGTATTTCTCTACTTTAGACTTCATCCTCATAGCTTTATTGATTATATCTTCAGATAAGTGGCTAAGTGGGTCATCTGATGCAAGCTTGAAATTGTCTTGAAAAGCCTTGATGTCAAAATCAACATCTTGATTCTCTATCTTCCCCTCAATCTTATCCTCAAGGGCCTCTAGAATATCCACCTCTCCAGACAATAGCTCATGCAATTTGATACTGATATCCCTAAGCTTGGCATTACACTTGTTTAGGATATCCACTTCAAACTTGGTATCTTCAAACCATACTCCTAACAATTGTGATGTTTGGTTGGTCAGGATCTTATTGAATATTAGGACATTCATATCTATACATTTCATCTCAGAGAGGGTAGTCAACTATTTCTCAACTTTTATTGAACTCTATCCAACCTCTTTCTACAACTTATCTACCTTGCTCTTTAATGTGCTGAGCAAATTCCAATTGGCAAGGGAGGTCCTTATTACTTTTTCTCCTTCAGCGATGAACAGGATAAACCACTTATCAATCACATGTGACTTATGTTTCATAACATCTAATCCTATCATCTCATCTTGAGATTATGGTTAGTGGGGTGGATGTGCTGATAGGGATATTAGTAGGAGCAAATTCCAATTGGGAAGGGAGGTCCTTATTACTTTTTCTCCTTTAGCAATGAACTAGATAAACCACTTATCCATCACATGTGACTTATGTTTCATAACATCTAATCCTGTCATCTCATCTTGAGATTATGGTTAGTGGGGTGGATGTGTTGATAGGGATATTATTAGGAGCTACCAATCCATTTATAAATGCTTGCATTTGAATAATGTGATCTTTATGCACCTTATTCTTATTCTTCTATTTCTCTATTGTTGCCAATAATGTATCTATTATATCTTTGGCCTCCTGACATTCTTTCTACTCAGTGGCAAAGCCCAAATCTATAGTGGTTATTTGAAACTCATTGCCACTTATTTCCCCCTTGGCTTTGTCCACAACAGGTACAATCACTTGAGCTGTTCCTTTTCTTGTAACCTGATCTCTCTTTATTGCAAAGGTGGCCCTAGCCCTCCTCTTTGGTATGTCTATGTCAACCAAAAATAATGTAGTTATGTCAAAATTTGTAGAAACCCCTGGTGGATGTGGATTTATCTCACATTGAAGCCAATATGGCACTTTAGCTCTGGACCCTTCCTGGTCTGGATGTTCAATTTGAACATTTGGTGACCCTGTATTCTACTCCACCCTTTGTAGTGACTGTTCCTTCTCTTCCCTATTATGATCCTCCTCATGTATTGGTGTTGTCTTTATATTCTTATCATGCTCATCTTGTGGTGATGGGTTCACATTAGGGTTGTAGTGGCCTGGATCTTGGGCATCTTGATGACCCTCTTGATTACCTTTGTCAACAATTTCCTCTTCCTTGTTATCATCACCCCCTTGTGGACCTTTTTGCCCAATTTTTGATATATCAGTATCTTTAGGACATTGGGATTCGATTGTCCTAGCTTCCTATGTCCCTTTATCATGTAATTGCTCACTATCTTGAGCATCAGGCTGATTAGGTACTCCTAAATCTTCATCCATGACCATATTATCTTCAACTTCATGCTGTCCTAGAGCTAGGTCCTCATCTTTGTTTTCATCCTCATTGTCTTAATATTCCAAGTCAATAATGTTGATGATGATTGTTAGTCATAACAACATGCATAAAAGTTCAAACAACAAACCTTTATTATCTTGAAAAGTATGATCACCTTAGGATAAAATTGATGACTCCAAGTCTCTGTGGTTCAGGTCTTGATCATCTAATGTTACTCAGAGGTTGATGTGTTATGTTGTTTCTCATTCAAGGGGTCTTACACTACTCTGCTACAATGAATTGATGTTTGCACATCTGTTCTGCACCTGATTCCTGTAAATCTCTTCACAAACAAAGTTAATCTTTCTATGCTCTACAGATAATGATGATCTTTGATAAGTTTGATCAATTCTTTTGATCATTAACTGTAATTTGATTATTCTCACTCTTGCTTTATGAATCTGCTCAAAAATGCTTTTATTAGCTGATATGTGCATGTTTTATGTTGTTATTTATGATTCTTTGCATGATATTTTGAATATTGCATGCATTAAGCTTAAAATATCTTATTGATGTTCAATTCTTTTTAGGATATCTGCATATTTGTGTATCTTGCTTATGATTATCAGTGTATTTGCAACTGTGGAGGTGATTGTAATGAAATTAAAGAAAATTGAAAAATGCTTTCTAAATTTAATGAACCTTTAGCTATTGATTCACATACATTCTAGATACTTTCATGAAGAGAAGAAATCAAACCATAATTTCACCAGGATGTTCCACAGCTAGGTATGGTTGATGCTAACTTCAAAGGAAAAAGGAATGAAAACAACACATGCAATCTAATAAGGAATCCAAAGGATGCAGCTAATCAATGCATATATCCAGAATTCATCCACTAATTACTCAAGATTTATTATTATTTGTAATCAAAATAGCTTCTCTTTCATTAGGTATACAAGACATGTACATTCACAATGAGCTTTGAAATTAGTCCTGAGAACTTCAGCAATCTAACTTTAATTAAGTTTCTAATAATCATAACAAGTGCACTCCATCTCCTTTTATAGAATAAGGAGAGGAGGCGGTTACAAAATGATCAACGATCAAGATTTGTCAATCTAAATCCATGGTCAATATCTTCTCTTTGACTAGGTCAACACTGGTAAATGTGGCACAAGTTTCCAGCTAGCAACCATCTGGTAGAACTTGATCCTTTTGTTATCTGACTATGCATATGACTCTATCATCATGCATCTTTAATTACTCTTTATCCTCTTCTTCTTCATATTCATCTTCTTCTTCTTTGTTTGCATCCTCTTCTTCATCTTCATCTTCATCACTACCATCTTCATCAGCTCTAGGGTCATGTCTTATATGCACTCTAATTATTCCTCTGATAGATTCATAGAGTTGCACTATTCTTTCTACTTCACCTGCATCCTGAATTTTGGCCTTTGCTACAGCATGCTTGTGAGAATGAAACTATTCCTGAAGAGCATTCCATTTTCTCTTCCTGCTATTTAACATCTCATTGTATGTCTCTACCTTAGCTTTCATTCTCATGACCTTATTTATCACCTCTTCTGTCAAGTGATGAAGAGTGTCTTCTGCTGCTTGCTTAAAATTATTGTGGAAGGCTTGGATAGCAAAATTAGTATCCTATTTTTTAATTTTTCCTTCTACTTTGTTCTCCAGAGCCTCCAGGGTATTCATTTCTTCTTCCATGAGATGATGTAGCTTAACACTTATATCTCTAAGCTTGCTACTGCATCTTTTCAGGATATCACATTCAAATCTGGTATCTTCATACCAAATGCCTAGCAACTATGCAGTATTATTATCTAGTATTTTATTATCCACAAGTATTTTCATGTCTATCCTCCTTATTTCACACAAGGCATCTAGATGTTTTTCTAACTTGAAGAACCTTCTCCCCACCTCATTTTGTAACTTATCTACATTACTCCTCAGATCACCAAGAGAGTTCCAATTTGATAAGGAGGTTTTTAACTACATTCTTTGCTTTGAAAACAAAAGAGACAAACTCATAATCCACTAACTGAGCCTTATGTTTCATGAGATCCAACCTTGTTATCTCATCTTAAGATATGATAGTCAGTGGTGTATGTGTAGGGTCAATTAACCTTTTAATGAATGAATGTAATTGAGCAATGTGCTCTTTATGTTTCCTATTCTTATGTTTTTCTCTTTTCACACTCTGTGTTAAGGAATCAATAATATCTTACCTTCTTGATCTTCCTGATCCTCATTAGTGAAACCTAAATCAATATTTGTTATTTGAAACTCATCAAGGCCTATTTTTCCTTTTTCTTTATCTGCCATTGGTAAGGCTACTTGGGTTGTCATCCTAAATGTGGTAGGATCTCTCCTTATTGCAAAGGTTGGTCTTGCCTTTCTTTTAGGCTTCATCATGCTCACTATAAACAATGTAGAAACATCAAAATTAGGTACCTCATCTATTTGTTGCAGATTTATTTCTTGTTGCAGCTAGTATGGAATATCACCCCTGGGCCTTTGTTGATTAGTTTGCTCATTTTGAGCATCCTAATTTTTTATATTATGCTCTACCCTTGGTGGTGAACCTTCTTTCCTTGGTTCTTCCTCATGCACATTTTCATGATGGGGATCTTGCTGAGGGATGTTCTGTTGAGGGGGAGGTTCTTGTGGTGTATGTACATTCTGATCATGTACCTCCTCTTGCAATTTACGCTCATGCGGGTCCTAAATATTTTGATTTTTTTCATCTTGTTGCACCCGACCTCCATGGGAAGATTGTGCATTTTGATTTGTTTCATCCAAGGGATTAGCCTTGGTCACATTCTCTTGTTCTTTTAGGTGTTCATTATCTTGAGTTAGACTCTGTTCCTCACCTTTTGGGGTATTTATCTCTCTTTGTTCTTGAGTCTTCCCAAGCTCCTTTTCACTTGTTATTTCTCCATGTGCGGGATGACTATCCTAACTACCCTTATTATCATGAGTCTCTTCATTTTGATTGTTGTTCTTGTCAGGTATCTCCTGATCACCCTCCTTCAGAACGTTAGTTTCTATCTTTCCTTGTTCTAGAGGTGCATTGCTTTGCCCTTCATCTTGATCAGGCACTTTCTTATCAACCTCCCTATGTGTACTGGTTCTACCTTTTGTGACTCCAGAGGTAGATCATTATCTCTATTTTGATCTCCATCCTCTTGGTAAGCCAAGTCTATTAGTGCTGGGCTAGTGACCTAATCAACCAAATTTGTCAATCCTATCTATTGGGCTACATCTTCAGGATCATCTTCTTCAATTTCCTTTGTCTCGACCTGCTCTTGATGAGTTTCCTTTTGAACCATAGGAGTCCCATGAGGAGTCATCTTTGTATTAGCCACTAAGGTCTCCATTCTCTCAGCAACAACATCTCTAACTATCTCATCATCTGATAAATATATAGTATCATCGAGTGGAAGAGGTGGCTCTTTCCCTGCTTTTTGTCTCTCTTCTCTCTGCTCTTCTACCTTCTCAGTTTTAAATTGAATAATGTCTGGGATAGGAACCTCATGTTGTAGATTCCCCATAAAACCTAGACCACTTGCACCCCTCAATGTAATAGGATCAACATTTACATTTCCTCTCATTGCCATTTTCTATTTCTTTTGGGGTGGTGTCTGCTGCACCTTCTTCCTCTTCTTTGTTATCAACAAATCATCGTATTGAGGCTCTTCATCCAACTGTTCTTCCTCCAATGGTTCCTCCTCTATAATCATAGTGGCAGGCTTTGTGACCTTCTTCTTTTGTTTGGTAGGGGTATGAGGTGATGCAACTGCAGATGTAGATGCCACATCTCCCTTTGGTTGGAGACTTCTAACTATTACTCTCTGTTGCACATGAGCTACCTTCTTGTTTTTACCTTGCTACTTTTCCTCTAAAGCTAGCTGCCTCTCTCCATTGGATTTCCTCTTCTCAATGAGAAATTCATCATATACTTCTTTAGATAGTTCTTGTCTTTTATTCTTGTTATCCACAGTAAGAGCAACACCCTTCTTCTTTAGTTTAATGACCTCATCACTTACCCAACTCTAGGTCAGTTGAATAACATTCTACATTATTTGATCAAATGAAGTCACCTTAGGCTGAGTCAAATCAAGAGATGATATAGATTTTCTTGTCCTCATACTCACTGGACATGATCTTTCCATCATCCTTGTGCAATTGGACAGGTACTGTATGCAATCAAAGGTGTGAATTTGGTTGAGAGTGATCCTCTAGTAAGTTCTTCTCCTGACCTCTACTTCATCATCACAATCAGTCCAATAATCCTCAAGGTGCCTTTGATGTATTTGATTTCCCAGTGTTTAGTGGAAAATTGGATTTGTCAATGTTCTAGATTTTAGATGTTTGAATCCGCCTCTCCACTATACATTAAAGCATCTAGGGTCGAGTGGCGAGCACTATCATAAACTAGGTCACTTGCAAATGAAGGGAAGCTTGGATTAGAAAATTTAATTATTAATTTTCCTTCTCTTATGTCCAATTAACCATTCAAACCCTAATTATGCAAATACGGCAACAAATTGACGAAAGATGGAAAAAGATCTTACAGACGGGAGTAAAATAATAAATCATAGAATACCTATTTTTAGGGTTTTGAGACAAAACAGTCAGGGACATTGTTACGGGCATCCAAGTCCAAGGTACCTATTTTTTTGGGGAATCTAGACCTCCTTTCGACACTAATCAGCCCTGTAACTTTTGTTTTCTGAAATCTATCTATAGAGGACACTTTTGTGGGTGCCCTAGTCCTGGAAGTGTTCCTTTGTTTAACTTTTCTTTAGATCCCAAATCCTTGATGCCTGCCACTCCTTCCTACAACTCCACTTTTCCCAAATGTGACAGCTGTAACCTACAATCACAAGACTTGGTTTGGGGGCTATGGTATTTAGAGGTTTGCCTCAGTCAAACTCTAAATGACACTTAAGTCTCTAAACACCATTGTCAGACAAAGAGTGCATGCTCTTGTGAGGTAGAGGCAAAAACCAAAGGAATCAATGATAAAAACACAATGATATGTCACCTTGTAGTGAGGCTCTCATGGATGAAGGTGCTCTTCATGCCATGAGAAGATTGATGCTCAAATTTGCAAATATCAACACATAAAACATACAAGTTTACTCTTGCAACACAATAGAAAGCCTTGAATCACCTTGAGAATACCTAGAGTTCACAATGATCATCTAGTTTACAAATGAATGACTACATATGCTTATATATGTACCTACAAGCATTCCCACCAAGATTTTAAAAATCAAACTTTACTGTGTTAGCAAAATAACCACTTAATGGTCATAAATTGACACCTAGAAATTGGGGCTGCCCTAAAATAGGGCAGGACTAGCGTGCGGACGCCCAAGTCCTCCCCTCCTATTTTAGGTAGGGTATAGCTCAAGGGGTCCTCCTAGGTCCCATTTGTCATGTTACCTAGGGCTCATTCCATTAGGATGCCAAATTATGATCTAAAATGTCCTAAATGCACTCTAAAGACCCAGGAGCTAAACCTTATGAGGGAAAAACCCCCAAGGGGACATTTTCTAATGTTACATTTAGCCCCCACTTTAATGTATGTATAAACATGAGGCTAATACATGCATTAAAGTAAGGTCACAACGACAACAAACACACCAAGCATAGAGAAGACACACCAATCACATAGAAAATAGTAACAGGCACGCAAAACATGAAGAATACAGTTATAGTCACATAGAACACGGAGCAGACAGTCATTGCATAGAAGACACATTAATGCATGGAAGACATAAATGATATCTTTTCTTTTCTTTTTTCTCATATATATGAAATGCGAATGCAAGTACTGGAAAGTAAACAAACCTCCCATAACACACGAAGCACTACTTAGGGGCGCTGGTCTCTATATATATGGGGCAACACACATGCAAGACACACAAAACCTCCCAAAATGCATGAAGCACTACTCAAAGGCACTGGTCTCTGCATATGGGGCAACAAACACACACACTTGAAGACACGAAAAAAACATGGCACACAAGCGATGGAGTGTACCTATTTCTAGGTCCAACACCATCTCAGGCACATTATAGGCACACACCAATGATTGGGCTTTGCCAAAACAATCGCCAAAGACACGATTAAGGGTTGAGTTAGTCATAGAACCACTCCCTACCTCCGCAGAAGACTTTTGAAAATGACTGGATAATGCAATCTGCTCTGAGAAATACACCATCCCCAGCTCCACAGAGGGCTTATGAAAAAGGATATGATTGATATCCTACCTCTACAGAGGGATTACATGATTGATTGATTGATTGCAAACAAACTCAGGATGCACGATGCACTATTCTGGGGCACAAGTCTCTGCATCTGAGGAAAAACACATTGCTAACATCTATAACAGATAGCTTACCTTATATATGCCCCCACCTTAAGGTGGTAGATATTAGTTATCAATATCAAGCACGTTAAGGTAGGAATAAAACACACAAGGGAACACTGACTTTTGCAAAGCCCATGCTCCTCGGAGGTGACATGTATTTTACGATCACCAAATGTTCCCACAAACACATCCCTGCAAGAAACATGTTAGTGTCTACGAAATCATGATAAACAACAAAATCAATGCATATGATTAACCACACAAAGAGCCAGGGTTATATAATGAATTCAAAGTTCAAGGATAACCATGGGTTATATCATGAAGCTCTTCGAATCGAGTACCGCCAACGCTAGATTCAAAGGCAAACAAAGGTGCATGGAGCAACAATATTGTTAAGGTTTGTAAATTTGCGACAAAAACATCACAGAATTCACTGCGTGGAAAGCACGAGTGCTTCCACTAGCCAAGCGTTGGATAAGATATACAACCCCATCGTCATATTAGAAACTATAGTCTATTTTTTTATTGCTCTCGAAAGGGACACTAGGTCTGCATCAGTATAAATGTTTGTCGTCATCCACCCACTGGGTGGAAACACTAGAGGAAGGGAAACAATAAATAAGAGAAGAGAAAACAAGTGTCTTAGGGATAGTCACATAGGAGGGTGCCCCCAAGTCACCAACCATGATGCTATGTCCATAAGACACAACACACAACAATGAAATTAGAGAGAGAGGCAATATAGAAGAAGGTCACAACAGAGGTGGTCTCCTGGTATCCCAAACCTTACAGGAGAATCCGAGGTCATTCCAGGAGGTGCATCACAAGAGAGATAAAGGGTTAGAGATACTTACTTGTAGGGTCATTCAAGGAGGCACATCACGGGGGAAGCACATCACAAGAGAGATAAAGGGTTAGAGATACTTACCTATAGGGTCTACATATTATATCTTGGAGCTCTGGAACCTCTTAGAGAGGTACTCAGTCATGTTTAATGCAAAATTTGAGTGGTTCTTATGAAAGTCTTGTTTGTTATTATCTGATTCTTGTTCATTAAATCCTTGTTTAAATGAGACTTCTTGTTGCTTATGAGGGGGAGAACCACTATTATTTCTGACTATTGATTGTCATCTTGCTCTTTTTCAATTTTTAGCAAGTTTTCATTGTTGAATCTTTCTAGAATAGTAACAGGAATCATCATGTACCATCTTACTCATCTGTACTGGTTGTTGTTCTTTCTTTTCTGATGTATTTTGATTATCTCCCAATCCATACAAGGATAACAGAGGAGGAACCTCAGCATAAATTTTGTTTCTTCTTGGACAAGGTGGATTATCCACTTGTTTCTTATCGACTTCAATCATACCCATAATACTATCATAGTCCAAGTAATCATCCTCGTCATCTTCCACTAAATCTTATTCCACCATATTATTTTTGGTATGCTTAGGAAAAGGATTAATGAAGATTTGTAAATTTTGATTCGGCGGAGCGACTGACTTATTTCCATTATCATTCACACCCAATACCTAGATGACATTTCAATCAATAAGGTCCTGTATCTCATGTTTAAGATGCATACATCATTTAGTGTCATGTCCTTGCTTCTGATGATAATGGCAAAAGGCATTAGCATCGAAGTAAGGTCCTTGTTTACTAGGATCAATAGGCTTGATCGGGGGAAGCTTTAGAATGTTATTACTCACAGCTTGATTCATGATAGAATGATAGGACTCAGATATCAGAGTAAACTTTCTTGGTTGATATGATGTTTTCTTTGGATTATTTATAGAAAACACATTTGTATTTGGTCCATTTATCTTGAAGAAACTTCTATTATTGTTCCTCTTAAAATTGTTTTGTAATGATCCACCCATGGATTGACCACCTTGAGCCGATGAGTTTTGGTTTTCATACTGACTAGACTAAAGTTGATAATCATGAAGAACAGTGCATAAATGTTGAAATGAGTTATATTTCATCAAGAGAATCTTATCACAAATATTAGGTTGTAGATTTGTAATAAATATCTTCTGAACATCTTCATCTTTCATCTGATATTGAGTTTGTGCATAAAGTCCTTGATATCAACCAATGGATTCAGTCAACTTTTCTTTGGGACCTTGTTTGCATTGAACCAAGTCAATAAGAGTGACTTGGGGTCTGATATTTGCTTGAAAATTTTGTAAAAATTGATCAATCAACTGTGAAAAGGAGTGTATTGAATTTAGAGGCAATGAGCAAAACCATTCTAAAGTAGCATCTTTGAGAGATCACGGGAAAAATTTTGCTAACAAATCCTCTTCAAAAAAAAATCACTACACATAGCTGTAAATGCTACCACATGAATATTGGGATCACCTTTTCCACCATTTTTTTCAAAGCGAGGAGTCTCAAACCTCTCAGGCATATGAGTTCTCAAGATTGCATAGGATAATGGATTACAGGTATGATATGTTGGTAGACTAGGCTGCGAAGAATTTGTCAAATTTGTTACCTTTTGTTGCAAAGCAATCATGCTCTGTAAAATTTGGTTTAGGATGACATCATTGGGAGATGCAGTTTGTTGTGAGGAATTAGAACCTAGGTGACAAGGTGATTGAGCTTGAGATACAATAGGCAGAGGCTGAGAATATGTTAATGGTGGTTGGATATAATGATAGGTGGAAGATGGTTGCGAGTATGTCATAGGTAGCTGGAAATGAGTGGAATAGATAGGAGGTTGAGAACAATTATTCATAGAAGATGTCCCTTTAGGACTCAGCTTCTGATAATTAAATCCCACATCTTTGTAATTAGTGCCATTAGATACTCCATAATAGTGGTAGCATTACTACAAGTGTTTGCATTAGTTGTTAAGATCCTTGATGTAAAAGTGGATACTCCTGTATTTGGTATAGGTATGGAAACTTGAGTATGAGGTGGTGATAATGTGTTATTAATTGTTTACACACATTCAGTTACTGGCATGATATTGGTTTGTACAATATGTGCTAGGACATGAAGTGTATTAACACCATCTTGTCCCTGTTTTATCAATTCTCTTATATTATGAATTGTAGGAATGACTTCTTTAGCTATTCTCTCATTTTCCATAAATGTTAGAAATTCAGCTAGGTCTTTATCCAACTTTTCTATTTTCTCATCAGATACATATCCCGTTGCCTCAATAGTATTATCAACATCATGAAAAGTTTGTTCTTCCATTGAGGTTGGAGGATGTATAATATCTTGTACAATTTGATTTTCTCCCTTTGTAAATGTTGGTCATGATGTTAGTCACAAACAAGTATAGAATAAAAGTACACATTAACCCTTATTCATCTTGAAAAATACAATGAATTCAGAGAATTCATGATCCCAAGTCTCTGTTGATTAGGTCTTAATCTACTAACATTACTCAGTGGTTGATGTGTGTTGTTGGCTCCATTTTGGGGCCTTACGTTAGGTTCATCATCATGACATCTGTTTCTGCAAAGATTCTTCACAGAAAGGTCATTTTATACAGTTGTTTGATCAAGTGATACAGTTATACTCAAATATTTGCATGATATTCATCAATTATACATGCTTTGTCTCTAAATATGCTAAAGATATACAATTATCTATGAGATATCTGCATATTTGTGTTATTTGCTTGAGATTATCAATTATTTGCAATTATGATAGTGAAATGCTCTAAAATTTAAATGAAATTGAAAGAAATTCTTCAAATTAATGTTGAACCTTCAGCTATTGAATCACATGTACATCAGATACAGTCATGAAGAGAAGAAAACCAAACCATATGTTCACCAGGACATTCCACAGCTAGATACAGTTGATGCTAACTTCAAAGGAATTGTATGAAAACAACATATGTGAGTAGACATGCACTCCAAGGGATGCAATAAATCACAGCATATATCCAGAATTCAGACATTGATTACTCAAGATTTACTATGAATTGTAACCAAAACAGTCTTCGCATTCATTAAGTATGCAAGGATATAAATGTATACAAAAAGCTTTGAAATGAGCCCTGAATATTTCAGCAGACGGATTTCAATTAAGTTTCGAATGTTTGAAAAGAGGCATTCCTGCAGCTTTTATAGAACAAGGTGAGGAATCCATTACAAAAAGATCTATGATCTTGATTTACCTATAAATATCTATGGTCAGTATTTCCTTTGACTTTGTCAACCTTATCAAATGGCACAAGTTGCTAGCTGGCAACTATCTGAAATACTTATTTTCACTAAGTATCAGATGCCAATATTTACTTTATGATGCATCATCATCTTCCTTATCTGACTCATGTGCTCCTCATCAGGTGCATCACTTTCTATCCCTTCATCATCCTGATGATGGCGACCTTGTATATGAGGCTGCATGATGACCCTGACTTGTTCATACAACTGCATTATTTTATCTATTTCTCCACCATCCTAGGTCTTCGCTTTAATAATGGTGTGTTTATGTGTCTGGTATTTATTTCTAATGCTATCCAGTTTATTTCTTCTGTTGTGCAACGTCTCATTATAATTTTCTATTTTCACCTTGGTCCTTACCAGTTTATCCATGATTTCTTCTGTCATTTGGCCTAATGGATCATCAGCAACAAATTGGAAGTTACTATGTAGAGCTTGGATTGCAAACTCTTCATCTTGATTTTCTATCTTCCCTTCCACTTTTCCTTCCAACATCTCCAAGATTTCTGCCTCAAAAGATACCATATCATGTAATTTTATGCTGATCTCTCTCAGCTTATTGTTACATCTTTTGAGGACATCACATTCAAATTGAATGCCCTTATACCATATATCTACCAATAAGGCAGTGTTATTATTCAGCACCCCTTTGTTGATGAGCAGTTGGGGATTTATCCTCCTTATTTCTCCTAGGACATCCAATATCTTCTCCAATTGGAAATATCTTTTACCTGTCTCCATTTGCAGCTTGTCTATCTTTTTCCTAGAGCCACTGAGAGAACTCCACCTCTTCAAAGAGGCCTTTACCACTTCTTCTACAGTATCAAATGTGGCATACATCCACTTTCTCAATATGAATGACTCATGTTTCATGAGATCCAACTTATTCACCTCCTCTTGGGAAATAGCAGTCAATGGGACTACATGATCAGTGGAACTATCTTCAGAATTAGTTAACCAGCCTATATATGCATGCAACTGAGCAATGTGCTCTTTGTGTTTCTTATTTTTCTCTTTTTCTCCCTTAACTTTCTAAATTAAAGAATCAATGATGTCTTTACCTTCTTGACCCTCCTGGTCTTCATTTGCAAACCCCAAGTCAACTGTATTAATTTGGAATTCTTCCAGAGTAATTTTACCCTTTTCTTTATCTACAGTGGGAATTGCTATCTGTGCAGTCCTTCTTCCAGTTGTTGGGTCTCTCTTAATGGCTGAAGTCATTCTAGCCTTCGTCTTTGGTTTTATTAGATTTTCAGAAAACAAGGTGGATACATCAAATTCTTGAACCTCAAAATCTACCTCTGTGTTTACTTCATTCTCCAACCATTGAGCTACCTGATCATGTTTCTCCACATCATCATGATGTTCACCTTAACCTCCTGTATCTATCAGTATATGTGATGGAGAAGGTGATTTCCTTGTTTCTTCTACATGATGCTCACTTTGGGGGCGATCCTACGGTATATTCTCTTGCTGAGGGATTTCCTTTTCTGGAGGAGCATCATCCTGAGGTGGAGGATCTTGTGATGAATCTATATGATGATCATGATCCTTCTCCATTATCACCTCATCCACTTTTGACTTTTCCTCATGCTGAGGCATATTCATAGCCGTGGATATTGTGGAATCCTCCTTAGGTGCTGGTGTTTGTTCTAAAACCAAGATTTGTTCTGCACCTGCACTACTTACTTCCTAAATTTTAGAAGTAGGATCTTCTATTACATCCTTCTCATTAGCCTTCTTTTCCTGAACTTCTACTATAATGGGCTTTGCTAATGTGTCCTATTGGTGTTGTTGGCTTATTTTTGAAGCATGGCCCTCTGGTTCTACCATCTTCACTTCTTCTATATGTCCTCCTTTATCAGGTGTACCTGCTGGATGTTCAGGATTTACATCCTGCCTAGTTGTCAAATCCACCACTGCATGACTTGTCACCTATGCAATTAATGTATCCAGCCCCATTTCTTGGGCTATCTTCTCTGGAGTCTTTTCCTTTTCAGATTCCACTTGCTTTATCTCCTCCAATATTGTTTGAACTGATGGAGTCCTCTAAGGAGTCATGTACGTACCTGCAACAAGGGTTTCCATCTTCTGTGAAGCTACTTCCTTCACAACCTCATCATCAGATAGATTAATTGTTTCATCCAATGAGATATGACCTCTTTGAAACATTTGTGAGGTTTCTTTCATTTGCTCTTCTACTTGTTTAGTCTTGAACTTCACAATGGTAGGAAGTGGAACATCGTGTGGAAATTCCTTATGGAATACTTCACTACCTGCCCCTTTCAATAGTATAGGGGATTGCTTTATCTCACCCCTCATGGAGGTTCTTGGTTTCTTAGGTGGGGTAGCTACCACCACCTGTGGGGCTTTTCTCTTCCTTTTGAATAGCAAAGGGGCCTCCTCTTCATCAGGCTCTTCCTCCATAAGGATATCTTCCTCTATTGGTTTTTGTGAGGACTGACCCTCTTCTTGGGTCTCAATAACTTCAGCTTCTGTTGTCTGATCTTTCTTGGACTTTTGTTTACCTGTCCGTGGAGGTGATGTTGATCCTGATCTTGATCCTGCTACATCCTCATCTGGGAACACTGCCCTTTCAATAATCACCCCTTTGGGTTCATTATCAATTTTCTTACCCCTAGGGGGTCTTTTGCTTTGTTGTTGTTGTGGAGGTAACCTTTCTCCTTTAGATTTCCTTTTTTCAGTTATAAAATCATCATACTCCTCACCAGGAATATCCTGTCCTTTCTTTTTATTATCCACAGTAAGGGCAACACCTTTCTCTTTAATGCCTCAATTTGTTCATCAACCCAAGCTTGGGTTAGGTGTACTATCCTGGCAATGAAAGGATCTAAAGATATTTCTTCTTGCATAGTCAAATCAAGGGCAGATACGGTATCATTATATATTTTCTTTTCTTCATACTCATTTGCTATTATCCTACCATCATCCTTTCTCAACTGTGAAGGAATGGGGATGTAGTCAAAGGTTTTGATTTGATTCAATGTTAACCTTTGATATCTTCTTTTTCTGGCTTCTGCTTCATGTTCACAATCTGCCCAAAAGTCTTCCAAGTGCCTCTTATGAATAGGTTTCCCTATTATTTTATGTATCCTCCCATAAGGATCATATGGCCTTAACAGTGGGAATGGCTGCAACTGCATTTTATTCAAATTGACCATCACGTTCTTGATACTTTCTGAATCTGGGCACATATACCAGCCAATGGTGACTGGAAACAAAATTGGTGGTATTTTCTAAGCATCCTTGTATGTCTTCAATATTGTGGAGCTCTGCCTTATGAATTACATTAATACCACTGCATCAGTGGGGAATCTTGGCAGCATGAGGGGATGTCCTTCAAAACCCTCAATTCTCATGTAAGAAAATGTAGCAAATTGAATGTACCAGGCTCCATGCCTATAGATTATTTCTTGAGCCTCCATGTTCAATATTTTTGTCCTTTCCTCCTCCATGGTTCTCACCAGATGCATAGAGAATGCATCATTTACCAATTTGTAATCTTGGAGGTAATTAACTCTGCAACTGGGGATGATGATCCCAAATGTGAGCATCATTGGTGGTTCCACCAATCTTTCCAACTATTGTTAATGTATCAAATGTGCCTTTGTAAGCACAGGAGTAGACAATGTAGGATGTCATGTAAAAGGAACAATTTGAACCTCCTAGGTTCATCAGCTACTCATATAGAGCATCACTTATCAACTGGGCCCATAGTGGCTTAGTGTCTGCATATATGCACATCATGATGACACCGTACATCCAGTCTTTAAAACTACCAGCATCAGGCTGGCCTGTCACCCTGCTAAGCTATGCAATCATATACTAATACTCTTCGTCAAAATCATACTTGTACAAGTGCACAAGAAGTTTGGCTGCTACAGGATATGTGTTGGTCCTAGCCCTCCACTAATACATGGTCTTCCTTGCCTTCTTCTTATTGTTTTCATATTCATGTTCAGATTTGTTCAGATTTATACTATTAACCTTTTTGCCCAATGGAAACCCAAATGTCTTGGAAAGACCCTTGATGGATAGGTCCGCATATATTCTCCCATGCTTTACCACCTGTCTGGTTTGTGGGTTGTAATTTCGTGCATATTCAATGACTAGCTCTGGAGACTCCATGGAGTACGGAAAACTAGTTACATTCCACATTCCAAACATGACCACCACATCCAACAAGGTGCTTCTATTTTTTTCATCATTCATTTTGGTGAACTAGGCCTCCAAATTGGTACTTCCTTGATGCGTATCCGTGATGGCACCATACTTGAATAGAATTCCTCTAGGAGATGCGAACATGGGCTTGCTGAACTGAGCCTCATACTTAGCTAACCTTTTGTCAGCCATGGATATCTACAATTAACAAAATTTGTCTTGCAATGGATACCAGGCATGCATGTAACAATTTATCTCTACTAACATCATGCATATTGTACTTATTTAGCATTTTCTTATTACGGGATGCATAAACTAGAACCTACAACATCATACCTGATTATGCAGAAGCAACAAGATGAGGGTTTCAACTACTTACCTAGTTATGCAGATCCCCCTTTGATTATACCAGTGGTTTTCTGGAAATACTCTTAATTCTAATGATAATCTCGCACTTCTTCCTGCCTGTAAGCTCTGTTCATCCAAGTATCGTTCGTACGAGGGTTTGAAAGCTAGCACTCTATAAAAATGATTTTATCGCAAGGTAAGTGTAAAAATGATGACTGAATTTACCTTTTAACTTTGCAATTAGGGCAAAATTAGGGCAAACCCTGACATATTAGATTTTACTCGTTGATTTTTCATGGAAACTTAGGATTTCGCTAGGTGTTTCATCAAGTTCTGTGGTCGGCAAGAACTACCTACCACCTCTGTGCGTATTAAATGTCAATGGTGGCAACGGGAGCGTGGTGATATTCGTATGACAGGATATATTCGAATATCAGAGTGATATTTGGATATCGGGGTGATATTTTGATATCAGGGTGATATTATCAATATCATCCTGAGTGCAATGTGATCATCCTCCTTAAGAGAAAAAAACTATCTTCGATAAGAACGGGTGATGAACGCACCCTTAGGTCATACTTAATACATCAGGAGGATATTTCAATATATCAGGTGATGTTTACAAAAATGATGATGACCGGATAAACTATAACCTCTCTATCTTAGAATATCAGGATGATGTCATCTAGATATTGGCTCATTATATTGCAATGGCATCATGACATCATCGTCATGTTATGCGAGAAGGATCATGTTTAAAAATTATGCCCCTAGAGGTAAAAAATGATGATTGCATCATTGTCATGTTTTTTTCTTTGTTTATCAAACTTGAATGACATCATCAGAATAATGGCTTAGGGGGATATTTTGCGGTAGGAGGATATTGAGAAATATTGGGTTACATTGAGAAATATGATCTTCGCGAAATACATAAGGCTGCTGACGGTTAAAGGTCACTATCACCTAAAATTGACGTCCAAACATTTGGACCACATGATTTATCAGGTGATAAATTAGATCAGGATGACTTTCAGTACTATGACAGATGTTAATAAATATTATCCTCCTCCTGTGAATATTAGGTTTGACCAGGATTTTGACCATTCATAACTTTCACATCCTAACGAATATCAGGGTGATGCAAAAGGCAAACCTGCATGAAATTTGATAATCTTTCTAAATATGAGGTTACTGGAATGAAATCTAAGTTTTGACAAACTGACCTCATGATGATGACCTACCCAGCTTTTCATGCATGATGATTTGCATGACTTACTTTTACCAGACTGCCAGGAAGCAAAAAACACAAGCCAAGCAAAAGTTGAGTCCCTATTTTGTCAAGTCAAAACGGGGCGTGTTGTGTAACCACACAACAACTTGCCACCAAAGAAAACAAACAAATTACAATGATTGAAGTGATGTGATCACATTCATCCATATTATTCTAATTCTTTCTAAGCCCAAGCATCATGATCTTCTGAATGATAAAAGTTCATCATGGTAACAATGCTAACAAAGGATCATGTGTGTACAAATGATTAATTATCTTCATCTTGAAAGCAAGTTGAAAACATAAGTAACTGGTGTTAAACTACATAGTTGGAGATCATCCCTCATAGCCAACCTGGATAGAGCCTTGCTACTAGCAGGCATCTATAGCCCCGGCAAGGTTATGTATACAATCTCCCTAAGTAGAGCCCCACTGCCAACAGATGTTCATAGCCTCGGTAGAGTTACTTAGATGGCCTATTTCTGATTTTTCTTTATAATTTGTATCTGATATCATCATGTCAACCCATTTATACAAGGTATAGTAACTTGTAGCTTTAGGTTGGAGATCTTATTGGTAGCAAGGGAGTCCCTTTAGATTTTTCACTTAACACCTATACTTGTGTGTTCAACAAACCCAAGGCTGTTAAGTGTTTCATTGTGATTGATTCACTTTGATCAAGACAAGGCACCCTGATGAAAGGACATCATAGACTTGATCATGAATACTTCTTAGAATGAATCATAACCTATGTCTAAATTTGATCTCATCACTTGAATCCTAACAATCTAGTTATTTTCTAGGATGATAAGTTGCATCCTCATCTTGACTAGCCAAAACAAAACTCAACAAGCAAACCACAAAACAAACAAACAAACAAGACAACAAAAACACAACTGTACAAGCAACTATACAAATGTACATTATGATACACATGACTGTCATGAAGTCTCTTATGCTTGAAAATAATGTTTGAGAAATTGTCCATTGACAGGCAATGGGACATCCTCACCTATCAGATTCTTGAGCCTATAAGTCCTGTCTCCTAGTATCTCATAAATTTGAAAGGGACCTATCCATAATCTATCAAATTTGCCATGATCACCTTTCCTCTCATGGGCTTTATCCCACAGTAGGACTAAATTAGATATCCTGAAGGCTTTAATTTTGGCTCTATTGTCAAACCAGTGTTTGACAACAACCTGATGTTTTGCAAATTGGTCAATTGCTTGACTCCTTTTCTCTTCCAGGTGCATTAGCTGAAGCAACCTAACTTCTTATCTATTATCTATGCCTAGGTACTCTTGGGCAAACTGCAAAGTAGGAATTTTCAAGTTGACAGGGAGGGTAGGATCTACCCCATATACTAGTTGGAAGGGTGAGTTTCCTAATGCAGTTTTCATTCTAGTTCTGTCTACCCATAAGGCATATTTCAAAAATGAATTCCATTCCCTAGGGTTCTTCTCTATTAATTTTCTTATGATATTCAACAAATTTTTGTTGGTGGATTCTGCTAATCCATTCCCTTGGGGATAATAGTTGCATGAGAACTTGAGTATGATCCCATGATCAAAAGCCCAACTTGACAATTTGGTTGAAGTGAAGGCTGAACCATTATCACTTTCTAGAGCATAAGGAGTTCCATACCTGGTAACAATGTTGCTTTCTAGAAATTTAATAACATCATTAGTAGTACAAGTCTTGCTGCTGACAGCTTCAGTCCATCTGGTACAATAATCAATAATTGTTAAGACATACCTATGGCCTGAAGAGGATGGAGGATTGATTGGTCCTATGAAGTCCATGCCCCATTGTGCAAATGGGCGCTCTTCCATCACTGGCTGTAAGGGTTGTGCAACATATTTCTCTCTATTGGCAGCAACTTGACATACATGATAGCATTTAACATGTTCAGTTATATCTTTAAAGACTGTGGGCCAATAATATCCTGCTCTGAGGATTGCATGTGTTGTGGCCAAGGCTGATCCATGTGCTGTTCCGAACTTGTCATGTAATTCTAATAAAACCTTATTTGCTTCTGGCTTTTCTAAGCATCTCAGGTATATTCCTTCATAATTCTTCTTGAACAAGGTTCCTCCCTTCATCATATACTTTTGTGACCATATCTTCAAGGCTCTTCTTTGTGAAGCTTGCATTCTTGGAGGACACCTTCCAGTGATCAGGATGTGCCTGATATCTGAATACCATTCTTTTTTGTCCTTGGCATTGATAACATAGTGCTGACTTGTAATGTTTGGATCAATTTTAGATATCATTTGGCTCAGAGCCTGTCCTCTTACCAATTTCATTGGTGTAATTTCCATGTCATACTCTTGTAATACAGTGATCCACTTGGCTCTTTTTTCACTAGGTTCACTCTGCATCAGCAGCATCTTCACTGCTGCATCAGGCACTACTGCAATCACTTTGCTTCTTCGTATATAATGCCTAAATTTCTTAACTACCCTAACCAATGCAAGTGCTTGTCTTTCAACATCCACATATCTTAGTTCAACATCCTTGAAGGGACAGCTCATGAAAGCAATTGGTTTTTCTTCTTTCTCTTCATTCCTTTGAGTCAATACTGCTGCAGAGGTATGTTCTGAGGCAAATGAATAAATGTAAGAATTTCTTGTGTAATCAGGACTGATGAGGATAGGAGCATCTGATATTACTTTCTTTATGTCTTCAAAAGAAGCTTTGGCCTCTGCTGTCCACTCAATCTTGGCATCTTTCTTTAGCATAGCATTTAGTGGTCTGACTATCTCTGCAAAACCAGTGATGAATTTTCTTACAAAGTTAATCTTACCAAAGTAAGACTTGAGTTCTTTTTTACTTCCAGGGAGTTGTATTTTCATAATAGACTCCACTCTGGCAGGATCAATGATGATCCCATCTTCAGTTATCAAATGGCCTAATAATTTGCCTGTTGTTACCCCAAATATGCATTTCTTGGGGTTCAAGGATATTCCATATTCTTCACATTTCTTCAGCACACTTCTGAGATCTGCTACATGGTTCCCCCTTTCTTTGGAGAATACTATCAAGTCATCCATGTATATGACTATACATTTTCCTATTAAGCCTTTGAAGGCTATGTCCATTGCTCGTTGGAATGTAGCTCCAACATTTATAAGTTTGAATGGCATATGTCTATATGCAAATATCCCCCACTTGGTGGTGAAGGCAGTTTTCAATCTGTCAACTTTATCAACCATCACTTGGTTGTATCCTAAGAAACCATCTAGAAAGGACATCATTTTGGCTCCATTTACAATCTATAGAACTTCATCTAATGATGGTAAGGGATAATTATCCTTCTCTGATGCTCTGTTCAGGTTCCTGAAATCCACACATAGCCTGATGTCTCCATTCTTCTTTCTAACTAGGACTAGATTAGCCACCCAAGTGGAGTGCCTTATAGGAAAGATTATCCTAGCATTTAACAACTTCTTAACTTCTTCAAAAATTATTGGTTCAAGCAAAGCATTGACTGGCCTTTGCTTCTGTCTGAAAGGTTTAGCATCTGGCTTGAGGGGTATAGTGTGAGCTATGACTGATGTGTCATATGTCTTCAGTTCATCATATGTCCAGGCAATAACATGTATGTAATCTTTGAGGACCTGAGTTAATCCTTTTAACTCTTCTGGTGTGCAAACCTTACCTATCAGGACATTTCTTTTGTCTTCATTTTGTCTAATATTGACTTGTGAATAGTGACCTCCATTAGCTTTGGGAAGATCCTTCTATTTCAGCATATTATCCAAATCGAAGGCTCTTTCTAATTCAATCATACCTTTAGGAATCCTGTTGCTAGGCAACTCTAATATTTCATCTTCTTCCCAAACTTGATCTTCCATACCATTCTCATCTATGATCTGAGAATCAAATATATCCCTGTTAGAAATGAAATCAAGGATATGCTGATCATCATCAAAGACCTGAAGATTAGTAACATTATTAGGTACTAATGGTACAGATACTAGTTCTACTAAAAATTTCTTTAGACCTGATATAGATAGTGGCTCCAATGTACTAGCAGACTAGGCAAGTGCATCTGCCCTGTGATTCTGTTCTCTAGGAACATGGGTGATATTAAACGCATCAATCTTCAATCAAATCCCACATTCTATGTCTATAATTTGATAATCTCTTATAGTTGCAAGAGTAGATTCCTCTTACCTATCTGACAACTAATTCTGAGTCTCCAAAGACATACAGAATTTTTACCTTCTTCTTGAGAGCAAATAGTATCCCATGAATCAGAGCTTCATACTCTGTCACATTATTAGTGCAGGGGAACTGTAATCTATATGCAACTAAGTAAGATTTTCCTAATGGGTCAATGAGATCAATCCCTACTCCAGCTCCTTGTTTGGATTTGGATCCATCAAACCTTAGAATCCAGGATTTATCTTCAGCCAAAGGCTTGGCTAAACCTTCTCTTTTCTTTGTAGCTCTAGCTTCTACTCCACCTGATATCCACTTTATTTTTAGAATTTTAGTATCCTTAGACTTCACCTTTTCTTTCTTTTGTGAAGCTAGCTCTTCCCTTTTCTTTTCAACATCAGGAGGATGATCTTTTGGATCTGGTACTGTATGTCTATTTAAAATATGTAAACATAGTGAGCAGTCAATCTCTGAATGAGGTGCCTCATGCAATCTACACCATCCTTTAATCAAGACTTCTTGGGGAAGTCTGTGCTGCTATGTCATCTTTTTTATCTCTTTTGCTAAAAACTCCTCAAACTTCATCAGGTCACTACCTCTGTCTTCATCAGACAATTCATAGTCTGGCTCCATAAAACAATCACTCCCAGGGGTGATCTTTTCTTTCTTCTTAACATTTATTTAGTTGCTCACCAGTATCTCCTCTATTATCTAAACATGACCTTTACATTTGCATTTGTCTTCTTCCGTTCCTGCAAGAAACAAACGTAAATCAGAATCACTTTCATTATCACTATCTGATGAACTTACCTCTGATGATGATGATGCATCACTGCATGTTTGTTCTAACTCCATCATGTCCTTGCATGCTTCACAAGTCTTTTCTGAATGAGGCTCACTATGTAACCTGCACCATCCATCAATCAAGATATCATTAGCAAGTATATTCAATACTTTACATCGCTTTATCTGCTTGGACAAGTGCCTTTCAAAATTTCTGAAACAATCTCCTTCATTCTAACTTTCAAAATTATTATCAAGCCCTAGATAAGGTATATCCTCCTGATGATCATCATCATGATGATGAAAATCCAACATCAGGATCTCCTCTATCTTGACCGTCTATGGCCTAACAGTATAAACTCCAGGTTCAACGTCTACATACATTATCTCATTTGTTTTGTTGTATTCAGTTATCATGTGCTTCTCCTGGGTTCATTATCTATTCTTATCTAGTTAGGTATATATTTCCAAGGCAACCACATGTGACTGAAGTTAGTAGACATATATCCATTCGACGTTTTTGACTAGTCTCTGCTAAGCAGCATCCATATGTATCAGGTATGTCAACTACCTGGATATCAATGTAGTATTGGATCTTGGGATCAGATGCTAGTTGCATGTGTATGAGTCAATTCTCCTATTACACTCACTTCTATCTTATCTAGCTATGTCACCTTCTTTAGGGATTTAGTGGGATGTAGTCCTAAAGCATTGCATATAGACAAGGGCATCACATTGGTAGATGCACCTGAATCCACTAAACAGTTGTGTAAATTCTTGCTAAACATCCTTATGGTAAGGAGGAAAGGTGGTGACTCACTCTTATCTTGGTATAATGTCATATGTGAGGTTTCTGCAGTTTGGACAGTAGCCGGTACTTTAGGCTTGATATTATTATCTCTAGCAGCATGATCTTTACTACTAGATTGGCCTGGAGAATGAATATCCTCTTTAGGAGTAGGATCATCTAGTGATTTCATGAATGCCATCTTAATTCTAGGGGTTTTCAATAACTCTGATAAAGATAGGCTGATCTTTATCTTTTTCATCTCATCTGCCAAGTATGTAACAAGTTTATCAGACTCATGAGGCAAGCTAACCGCCCTTGATGCTGCATTCTGAGGTGACAGATATTGGGCATTCACCTTGGGAAATCTCAGATTATTGTTAGCTTTGGGATCACAAGGTGTGTTGAAATTATTTGGAGGTAGAGAAGATGTCAATGGGGCAGTAGGTCTATTGGAGCTACTTCTCAAATTATAATTATGCTTACCAGGATATTGCTGTTGGTATGCATGCACCTCCTCATGTTCAGTGGAAGGCTCATTCTCATCTTCAAATGGAAAGATATAATTTGATTCAAAGGCAAAAGAAAATTATTCACATGCTTGTGAACAACTCAAATGATCAGTATAACTTTCTAATACTAGGGCTGAATCATATCCACAGGGAACAATTTCATTTCCCTCCACCTGAGGTGAATTCCCTGTAGTATTAGACACTTCTGTTTGAAAAATGCTGGCAGCAATTTGAAATTGTGGACAATCTAACTCTGCATGAGCATTTGTATTGTGGATCCTGCACCAATTAGTGAGGGCTGCCTTAGCAAGATTGACTCTAGTAGTCTGTTTGGTTTCACCAGGTGATTGATTATCCAAGGGTGATGGTAATGAACCATTATTTGGCCTGGAGTTCCATACTCTAGGCTGTCTCTAAGGATTATTGTTATTTCCACTAGCATTATTGAAATTATTGTTGTTATATCCTCTATCAGGATAATTTGGTCTGTCATTGGAATAACTTCTATTCTAATTTGACTGGGAATAGAAGTTCTAATTTCTCAAATGTGTCACTTTTGTAGTGAGTTTTCTTAGCTAAGCAGATATTTCTTTTATTTCCTCCTTCTCTTCTTGAGCTTTGGCTACTACATTTTCAATTTGAGGTTTGAATAAAGAGGATCCATGGTTATTGTTGGATAGATCAGCACCCTGAGGTGTCTGAGTTTGTGTAGGATATTGTGGCGGTTGGCCATTCCCATTAGGAGGTGGCATGATACTCAATGGAGACACTTGCAAAGGTGCAGGCATGACTGCTGGAGGTATCATAGCTCCATTAGGATATTGTGCAAGATATGATGCAGGATATGTTGGAGGATACATACCAGGCAGTGTGGGAAAGGCAATATTTGGAGTAGGTGCAGGTATCAGCTGCTAACTGACCTTTATAGCTTCCTGAAAAGCTAATTCTAAAGTTGTGATCTAAGGATGTGCTCTCCTTATGAACATGGAGGTCAAAGGATCCAAGGCTGAATAATAAATACTCCTTGTGGCCTCATCAGACACAGTAGAAGGGGTGACTACTTTGGATGACATTTTTTGAAACCTAGCATTGAAGTTTGCAATTGGTTCACCTTCAAATCATTTGATTGTGGCAAATAGGTGATAATTCATGGAAGGATCAATCAGAGCTTTAAATTTGTCTATGAAAGCTTTCTCCAGGACATCCCATGATCTAATAGAACCATGACCAAGACTAGTATACCAATTATAAGCCTCTTCCCCTAAGGAAAAAGGAAATAATCTGCATACCACATCCTGATGTTCTATTCTGGCCCTACATCAGGCCTCTTTAAAGGTTCGGATATGATCTTTAGCATCTTGATAAGGATGATACTTTGGATAGATTTTGTCTGGGTTCTTTGGTAACTCATGATATGTAGTGAAGGTCAATGGTGAATCTGCTACAAAGAAAGACATTGCAACCGGAGGAGGTTGAGCCTGTGGTATGGTTGGCTGAGGTTGGACCTGGGGTTGTGGTTGTACAGGAGGTGTCGCAGATAACCCTAAAGGTACTTGTAAACCAATAGGAGTTACAGGAGGAGGCTCTAGTGAAGCTCCCAATGCACTAGATCCTAGAGTGTGATGGATATCCATAGTTCTATGTCTGAACCCTCTAACAAGTAATTCTTCAAAGATTCCACTAGGTCTAGACCTGGTATTTATCCTGTGAGCTAGGATTTCTCAATTTTGAGGCAAATTGGCTAGATGATTGTAAAGATAGGTTGGATTTCACCAACTGAGGTGATATTTACAGTTAGATGACTGATATGACCGGATATTTACGAAATATTTACAAAGATAATGCAAATATGAGGTGATATTTGGTCTGGCAACACCTAGCAGGTTGATATCAGATTTCTATAGCAAGATACCTCAAAGCTTTGACAATTTTACCTGAAATAAGGCTGATCTTTGCAAATACATGATGATCCACTATAAAGATTGTAATATTTATGATTGATTTCAAAAACTTTACACAGGATTAGCATATATCAACTCGGAACAACAAATATTTATGTCTAGCTTGAGAATTTAGCAGTGGCTGAGTGTTACCTTACGATCTTTACCATCACCTGAATCACTGATGACAATCCTTGTCTTAGGCCCTCCTTCTAGGGCCAATTTATGTTGGTCATGATGTTAGTCACAAACAAGCATAGAATAAAAGTACACATTAATCCTTATTCATCTTGAAAGATACGATGAATTCAGAGAATTCATGATCCCAATTCTCTATTGATTAGGTCTTAATCTATTGACATTACTTAGTGGTTGATGTGTGTTGCTGTTTCCATTTTGGGGCCTTACGTTGGGTTCATCATGATGACATCTGTTTCTGCAAAGATTCTTCATAGAAAGGTCATTTTATATAGTTGTTTGATCAAGTGATACAGTTATACTCAAATATTTGCATTATATTCATCAATTATACATGCTTTGTCTCTAAATATGCTAAAGATATACAATTATCTATGAGATATCTGCATATTTGTGTTATTTGCTTGATTATCAATTATTTGCAATTATGATAGTGAAATGCTCTAAAATTTAAATGAAATTGAAAGAAATGCTTCAAATTAATGTTGAACCTTTAGCTATTGAATCACATGTACATCAAATACAGTCATAAAGAGAAGAAAACCAAACCATATGTTCACCAGGACATTCCATAGCTAGATACAGTTGATGCTAACTTCAAAGGAATTGTATGAAAACAACATATGCGAGTAGACATGCACTCCAAGGGATGCAGCAAATCACAGCATATATCTAGAAATCACACACTGATTACTCAAGATTTAATATGAATTGTAACCAAAACAGTCTTCTCATTCATTAAGTATGAAAGGATATAAATGTATACAAAAAGCTTTGAAATGAGCCCTGAATATTTCAGCAGATGGATTTCAATTAAGTTTTGAATGTTTGAAAAGAGGCATTCCTGCACCTTTTATAGAACAAGGTGAGGAATCCGTTGCAAAAAGATCTATGATCTTGATTTACCTATGAATATCTACGGTCAGTATTTCCTTTGACTTTGTCAACCTTATCAAATGGCACAAGTTGCCAGCTGGAAACTATTTGAAATACTTATTTTCACTAAGTATCAGATGCTGATATTTACTTTATGATGCGTCATCATCTACCTTATCTGACTCATGTGCTCCATCATCAGGTGCATCACTTTCTATCCCTTCATCATCCTAATGATGGCAACCTTGTATATGAGGCTGCATGATGACCCTGACCTATTCATACAACTGCACTATTTTATCTATTTCTCCACCATCCTGGGTCTTTGCTTTAATAATGGCATGTTTATGTGCCTGGTATTTATTTCTGATGCTATCCAGTTTATTTCTTTTGTTGTGCAATGTCTCATTATAATTTTCTATTTTCACCTTGGTCCTTACCAGTTTATCCATGATTTCTTCTGTCATTTGGCCTAATGGATCATCAGCAACAAATTGGAAGTTACTATGTAGAGCTTGGATTGCAAACTCTTCATCTTGATTTTCTATCTTCACTTCCACTTTTCCTTCCAACGTCTCCAAGATTTCTGCCTCAAAAGACATCATATCATGTAATTTTATGCTGATCTCTCTCAGTTTATTGTTACATCTTTTGAGGACATCACATTCAAATTGAATGTCCTTATACCATATTTCTACCAATAAGGCAGTGTTATTATTCAGCACCCCTTTGTTGAGAGCAGTTGGGGATTTATCCTCCTTATTTCTCCTAAGACATCCAATATCTTCTCCAATTGGAAAGATCTTTTACCTGTCTCCATTTGCAGCTTGTCTACCTTTTTCCTGGAGCCACTGAGAGAACTCCACCTCTTCAAAGAGGCCTTTACCACTTCTTCTACAGTATCAAATGTGGCATACATCCACTTTCTCAATATGGATGACTCATGTTTCATGAGATCCAACTTATTCACCTCCTCTTGGGAAATAGCAGTCAATGGGATTCCATGATTAGTGGAACTATCTTCAGGATTAGTTAACCTGCCTATATATGCATGCAACTGAGCAATGTGCTCTTTGTGTTGCTTATTTTTCTCTTTTTCTCTCTTAACTTTCTGAATTAAAGAATCAATGATGTCTTTACCTTCTTGACCCTCCTGGTCTTCATTTGCAAACCCCAAGTCAACTGTATTAATTTGGAATTCTTCCAGAGTAATTTTACCCTTTTCTTTATCTACAGTGGGAATTGCTATATGTGCAGTCCTTCTTCCAGTTGTTGGGTCTCTCTTAATGGCTGAAGTCATTCTGGCCTTCCTCTTTGGTTTTATTAGATTTTCAGAAAACAAGGTGGATACATCAAATTCTTGAACCTCAAAATCTATCTCTGTGTTTACTTCCTTCTCCAACCATCGAGGTACCTGATCATGTTTCTCTGCATCAACATGATGTTCACCTTGACCTCCTATATCTGTCAACATATGTGATGGAGAAGGTGATTTCCTTGTTTCTTCTTCATGATGCTCACTCTGCGGGTGATCCTACGGTATATTCTCTTGCTGAGGCATTTCCTTTTCTGGAGGAGCATCATCCTGAGGTGGAGGATCTTGTGATGCATCTATATGATGATCATGATCCATCTCCGTTATCGACTCATCCACTTTTGACTTTTCCTCATGCTGAGGCATATTCATAGCCATGGATACTGTGGAATCCTCCTTAGGTGCTGGTGTTTGTTCTGAAACCAAGATTTGTTTTGTACCTGCACTACTTACTTCCTAAATTTTAGAAGCAGGATATTCTATTACATCCTTCTCATCAACCTTCTTTTCCTAAACTTCTAGTATAATGGGCTTCACTGATGTGTCCTGTTGGTGTTGTTGGCTTATTTAGCATGGCCCTCTAGTTCTGCCATCTTCACTTCTTCTGTATGTCCTCCCTTATCAGGTGTACCTGTTGGATGTTCAAGATTTACATCCTATCTAGTTGTCAAATCCACCACTGCAGAACTTGTCACTTGTGTAATTAATGTTTCTAGCCCCATTTCTTGGGCTATCTTCTCTAGAGTCTTTTCCTTTTTGGATTCCACTTGCTTTATCTCCTCCAATATTTTTTGAACTGATGGAGTCCTCTGAGGAGTCATGTGCGGACCTGCAGCAAGGGTTTCCATCTTCTATGAAGCTACTTCCTTCCCAACCTCATCATCAGATAGATTAATTATTTCATCCAATGAGATATGACCTCTTTGAAACATTTGCAAGGTTTCTTTCATCTGCTCTTCCACTTGTTCAGTCTTGAACTTCACAATGGTAGGAAGTGGAACATTGTGTTGAAATTCCTTATGGAATACTTCACTACCTACCCCTTTCAACAGTATAGGGGATTGCTTTATCTCACCCCTCATGGAGGTTCTTGGTTTCTTAGGTGGGGTAGCTACCACCACCTATGGGGCTTTTATTTTCCTTTTGAATAGCAAAGGGGCCTCCTCTTTCTCAGGCTCTTCCTCCATAAGGATATCTTCCTCTATTGGTTTTCATGAGGACTGCCCCTCTTCTTAGGTCTCAGTAACTTCAGCTTCTGCTGTCCGATCTTTGTTAGAATTTTGTTTACCTGTCTGTGGAGGTGATGCTGATCCTGATCTTGATCCTGCTGCATCCTCATTTGGGAACACTGCCCTTTCAATAATCACCCCCTTGGGTTCATTATCAATTTTCTTACCCCTAGGGGGTCTTTTGCTTTGTTGTTGTTCTGGAGGTAACCTTTCTCCTTTAGATTTCCTTTTTTCAGTTATAAAATCATCATACTCCTCACCAGGAATATCCTATCCTTTCTTTTTATTATCCACAGTAAGGGTAACACCTTTCTTCTTTAATGCCTCAATTTGTTCATCAACCCAAGCTTGGGTTAGGTGTACTGTCCTGGCAATGAAAGGATCTAAAGATATATCTTCTTGCATAGTCAGATTAGGTGCAGATATGGTATCATTATATATTTTCTTTTCTTCATACTCATTTGCTATTATCCTGTCATCATCCTTTCTCAGCTGTGAAGGAATGGGGATGCAGTCAAAGGTTTTGATTTGATTCAATGTTAACCTTTGATATCTTCTTCTTCTGGCTTTTGCTTCATCTTCACAATCCACCCAAAAGTCTTCCAAGTGCCTCTTATGAATAGGTTTCCCTATTATTTGATGTATCCTCCCATAAGGATCATATGGCCTTACTAGTGGGAATGGCTGCAACTGCATTTTTTTCAAACTATCACCTTCTTGATACTTTCTGAATCTGGGCACATATACCAGCCAATGGTCACTGGAAACAAAATTGGTGGTATTTTCAGAGCATCCTTGTATGTCTTCAGTATTGTAGAGCTCTGCCTTGTAAATTCCATTAATACCACTGCATCAATGGGGTATCTTGGCAGCATGAGGGGATGTCCTTCAAAACCCTCAATTCTCATGTAAGAAAATGTAGCAAATTGAATGTACCAGGCTCCATGCTTGTAGATTATTTCTTGAGCCTCCATGCTCAATATTTTTGTCCTATCCTCCTCCATAGTTCTCACCAGATGCATAGAGAATGCATCATTTATCAATTTGTAATCTTGGAGGTAATTAACTTTTTGCAACTGGGGATGATGATCCCAAATGTGAGCATCATTGGTGGTTCCACCAATCTTTCCAACTGTTGTTAATGTATCAAATGTGCCTTTGTAAGCACAGGAGTAGACAAGGTAGGATGTCATGTAAAAGGAACAATTTGAACCTCCTAGGTTCATCAGCTGCTCATATAGAGCATCACTTATCAACTAGCCCCATAGTGGCTTAGTGTCTGCATATATGCACATCATGATGACACTGTACATCCAGTCTTTAAAACTACTAGCATCATGCTGGCCTTTCACCCTACTAAGTAATGCAATCATATATTGATACTCTTCATCAAAATCATACTTGTACAAGTGCACAGGAAGTTTGGATGCTGCAGGATATGTGTTGTTCTTAGTCTTGCACTGATACATGGTCTTTCTTGCCTTCTTCTTATTGTTTTCATATTCACGTTCAGATTTCTTTAGATCTATACTATTAACCTTTCTACCCAATGGCAACCCAAATGTCTTGGAAAGACCCTTAATGGATAGGTCCACATATATTCTCCCATGCTTTACCACCTGTCTGGTTTGTGGGTTGTAATTTTGTGCACATTCAATGACTAGTTCTGGAGACTCCATGGAGTACGGAAAACTAGCCACATTCCACATTCCAGACATGAACACTGCATCCAACAAGGTGCTTCTGTTCTTTTCATCATTCATTTTGGGACCAGGCCTCCAAATTGGTACTTCCTTGATGCGTATCCATGATGGCACCATACTTGAATAGGATTCCTCTAGGAGATGTGAGCATGGGCTTGCTGAACTCAGCCTCACACTTAGCTAACCTTTTGTCAACCATGGATATCTACAATTAACAAAATTTGTCTTACAATGGATACTCACAAGCATGCATGTAACAATTTATCTCTACTAACATCATGCATACTATACTTATTTAGCATTTTCCTATTATGGGATGCATAAACTAGAACCTGCAACATCATACCTGATTATGCAGAAGCAACAGGATGAGGGTTTCAACTACTTACCTAGTTATGCAGATCCCCCTTTGATTATACCAGTGGTTTTCTAGAAATTCTCTTAATTCTGATGATAATCTCGTGCTTCTTCTTGCCTGTAAGCTCTGTTCATCCAAGTATCGTCCATACGAGGGTTTGGAAGCTATCACTCTATAAAAATGATTTTATCGCAAGGTAAGTGTAAAAATGATGACTAAATTTACCTTTTAACTTTGCAATTAGGGCAAAATTAGGGCAAACCCTGACATATTAGATTTTAATTGTTGATTT
This sequence comes from Cunninghamia lanceolata, assembly GCA_027924645.1. NCBI lineage: Eukaryota > Viridiplantae > Streptophyta > Pinopsida > Cupressales > Cupressaceae > Cunninghamia > Cunninghamia lanceolata. Next base: position 3,375,474 of record BSBN01000030.1, read on the forward strand.
TTCATGAAAACTCAAGATTTCGCCAGGTGTTTCATCGGGTTCTGTGGTTGGTGGGAACTACCTACCACCTCTGCGTGTATTAAATGTCAATGGTGGCAACAGGAGCAGGGTGATATTCGTATGACAGGATATATTCAAATATTGGGGTGATTTTCAGATATCAGGGTGATATTATCAAATATAATCCCGAGTGCAATGTGATCATCCTCCTTGAGAGAAAAAAACTATCTTCGACAAGAACTGGTGATGAACGCACCCTTAGGTCATACTTAATACATTAGGAGGATATTTCAATATATTAGGTGATGTTTACAAAAATGATGATGACCGGATAAACTATAACCTCTCTATCTCAGAATATCAGGATGATGTCATCCAGATATTGGCTCATTATATCACAATGGCATCATGACGTCATCGTCATGTTATGCGAGAAGGATCATGTTTAAAAATTATGCCCCGAGAGGTAAAGAATGATGATTATGTCACCCTCATGTTTGTTTCTTTATTTATCGGACTTGAATGACATCATCAGGATAATGGCTTAGGGGATATTTCGTGGTAGGAGGATATTGAGAAATATCAGGTTACATTGAGAAATATGATCTTCGTGAAATACATAAGGCTACTAACGGTTAAAGGTCACTATCACCTAAAATTGACATCCAAACATTTGGACCACATGATTTATTGGGTGATAAATTAGATCAGGATGACCTTCAGTAATATGACTGACGTTAAGAAATATGATCCTCCTCCTATGAATATCAGGTTTGACTAGGATCCTAACGAATATCAGGGTGATGCAAAAGGCAAACCTGCATGAAATTTGATACTCTTTCTAAATATGAGGTTACTGGAATGAAATCTAAATTTTGACAAACTGACCTCATGATGATGACCTACCCAGCTTTTCATGCATGATGATCTGCATGACTTACTTTTACCAGACCGCCAGGAGGCAGAAAACACAAGCTAAGCAAAAGTTGGGTCCCTATTTTGTCAAGTCAAAATGGGGCGTGTTGTGTAACCACACAATAGTAAAGAAGGTGTCAAAAGTACCAACTTCCTCAAAAGCACTAGATCCCGTTAATCTTTTACTTCTTCTCAAAGGGATATTATTTTTAGGACATCGTGTCATAAAGGTTATGTTGGCAAGAGACACTATGTGGCTTCATGAGTGTTGTCATTGATGGCAACAAAGTCTATCCCACACATCCGTAGCACATAGTATGCCTATACTGGGAGTCAGATTGAAGAGTGTTTTGGTCCGGTGAACAAGAATAGAGCATGCAGCAAGGTCCAACAATCAGGTCCAGATCTCTCAGATGGTGTAACTTAGCAAGTTGCAAACTTGGACAAGTCAAGAGGATTATCATGACTACTATATTCCAGAGATTGAGCCTTTGGTGAGAAAACATGGAAAAGATATGAGCATCTGAGTGTTGGGTTCCTGACAGGCAGAGCAAACTGAGGAAGAATTGACTGACAGAGTATCAGACTTCAATCTGGATGAGTAATTTATGTTGATCAAGTTATTTGAGGGATCATATAATGTTGGCCAACATGATTGATGACTTTTATGTCTATGTTTTTGACACACATCACAAATCAAGTATGGATTTAGCTGACAGATCAGTATACTGTAAATATCTTGAGTATTCTAGTTGTCGACTAGAAAGGTGTTGAAATCCTTGCTGCGGATATATATACCAAATGGATTCTGGTATGAAGGTGTGTGTGAATATAGATGTGATGAAATAAGGTGCGAGAAAAGGTAGAGATAAGTGTGGAAGTAGCAATACAAATCTGGTATGTGACAGAGCAGCAACACTAGAGCAGAGGAAGAATGAAGTGCATTAGATTAGTATATTGAGCCTAACCAGAACTGAACATCAGCATGTGTAGATGCCTCTCATCAGTTCAAGAACCTAGTTACCTTCTATAAACTCTATAGACAGTGAGTCTCTTGTAGGCAGTGTGCCTCTTGTGATCAGTGTGCTTAGGCCGTGAGCCCTAATTGGCAAGTGCCATTTTGTACTTCTTATTCTTTTAACAGAGAATACAATCTTGGGTTAGTCACCCCATGGTTTTTCCCTTAACAGGGTTTTCCACGTTAAATTCTTTGCGTTATGTGTGTTGATTTTATTTCTACTCTCATGATTATATATGCTTATATGTTTTGATGCTGCACAAATTATAAAAAGAAAAAGAAAGTAAAGATATTAGAGATAATTGATTCACCCCCCCTCTCAGTTATCTACCTTGTTTCCAAAAATTGGTATTAGAGCTAAGTTCCTTTAAATAGAGCCTAACAGCTTGAGGAAGATCTGGGAATCTCAATGGATATGTATGGTATGAAGGAACAACTTTAGTATGCCCTAGATGATCTTAAACAATCTCACTCTGAAGTCAATAACTTGAGAGAAAGACTCAAACAAGCTGATGATTTCATAAATGAGCTAAAAGAAAAACTGAGTATCTCTATGAAAAAGAGAAAGGAACTACTTCAAAAATTGGTAAGTCAGAGTGAAGCCAATGATACTAATGAAGATCTAAATGAGAAAAACAAGCTATGTGAGAAGCTATCAAAAGAAGTCATTATGTTAAGGCATGAGATGGAATCAAGGGTTATGAGATTCACCTAAGAAATTGAAGAGAAAAGGAAAATTGAAGATAATCTAAAATAATCCCTCAAGGAGAAGACAGAGGACTGCTACAAAATGGATAGAATAATCAGGCATCTTGAATCTGATCTTGAAGAAGCTAGAGATAATGAAGAACAACTTGAGAATTAGATAGACACTCTTAAACAAGATCTACAAACAACAAATGCATACAGAGAGAAATTCAAGATAAGCTCAGCTCAACTTAAAGTTCTTCTTGAAAGCCAAAAGAGGTTAGATGACAAGCGTGGCTTGGGATATGAGAAAGGTGAAAGCTCTGAATCTGGTCAGAAGAACTTTGGATCAGGAAATCAAAGAAACAGGCCCAGAAGACCTTTGGTAAGGCAACCAAATGCTCAATGATATCCATCCTTCAATGGATACTGCTTCAATTGCAACAACTTCAGTCATAAAGCAACTCAGTGCAGAAGGACTAATCCATCCTTCTCCAGACAATGTTTCAACTATAAAAGGTATGGTCACAAATCTCATGAGTGTAGAAATATGTAAATAAACAATTATTCAATGGTAGATGCTTTGCATGTAATAGAATGGGACATATGGCTAATCAATGCAGATCAAGAGGATATCAATCAAATATGCAAAGAAATGTTGTTTGTTACAATTGCAATAGATTTGGTCATATTGCCAAATTTTGCAGAAGTAAAAATCAGGATAAAAAGGGTCTGGTGCATCATAATCAAAATTAAGATAAGGGAAAAGGTAAAGTGAATGCAGATGAAGTTCAAAGGGAGATGAGCAAGATTTGCTTGAATAAGAGTACATAAAGTGTTGGGGATGGATCCACACTAGAATCTGGTGCTGATATTCCTTCTGGAAACTAAATGAGCTCTGGCTTAGGGGGAGTCACAAAGAAAAATGAATTCCCCCAGCCAGTCAATTGGTGCCTAAATTTGGCACATGAAACGTTGCGGATTAAAGGGTTCTCAGAAAATTAACTAAATAATCCTTGGTAAAAATATGAAAGATCCGCATGGATTTTTTAATCATCCAAGATTGATCTAGTTTGACAGCCATCTGGTAAAGCAAGATTTTCATAGACAGATCCGGTATGATTCAAAATTGAGATATCTTGATCTATGGATTCATGGCATGATTGGAAGAAAGAAGATACATTATCATTTATCACTAAAAATGATTCTAAGTGCATCTCAGTGAATAGAAAAGATCTCTCTCAAAACAAGGCAACCGGATAACTTAAGCTGCACATTTATTGCAAAAGGAAATTAGGGTTTGCAAAAGAATAAAAGGGTTCTTTCACTCATCATTTGCACATTTGCACTTGAGAAGAAGAAAAGAAGAGCTCTGTACCAAGTTTCTACAACTCTATCAAAGATCAACTGCAAAATCTAATTCAACCAGGGATTTGTTCTGGCTCTTATTTTGAACCCTAAAGCATAAAAAGGTACTTCCATTCTGAATATATCTCTCTATATCTTTTGCAAAAATGGCTACTCCAATGGTTGTTAAGATCACTGATAGGCCGTGCCCAAAGTTCAAGAAACACCCCTACAAATCCTTAGAAGTTGATCCCTTAGGTGCTTTTTCTAGCATTCCGCATGGGGTACTTCACGTAGAAGATGTTAGGGTTTACATCCATGCCAATATTGAGGAATTTGGAGAATCCAAGTTGATGGACATCTATCATAAATAATTAATAGATGAAAGTTTTGAACTCAAACCTCAATACAAGGCCCTTCGAGATAAGTACTTTGGACATTGCATCCACTTTCCCTGTTTTGCAGAAGATGATTGGGTCTGATATGTTCTTAGCAGAATACATGATAATTTCATGTGGTTAATGAAGCCCTTCAAGATAACAAAATATGCTATTAGGGAAGTAACTGGACTGCACTCAAATCTTTCAAGAACCAGATAGTTACTGAAGTTACCAGATCTAAGTTTGACAAAAGAGCAATGATAATTGATGACATCACAGATCCAGATGTCAAGTCTGCTTCAATGATAATTGGATATAAGATCTATCATTCTAGCAGGGAGAACTCTGTGTCTGGAACTGCAATATATATAGCATATCAGATGCTAAGGGAAAATGTAGATTATGATCTATACGACCTCCTGAATCAACTATTAGAAAACTTACAAAAGATCAAAAAGGATAAGAAGAATTCCTTCAAATACGTCTATTTGATACTATGTCTGTTCTTTTACTATATGAATGAGCTACCCAGATCAAGTGGTTGGGTATGGCAAAATGATAGACCGATTGCCATACATATCAGAAACTATATGTATGGACTTAGTGATGCTAAGGCTCAAAGCACAACACTCTGGGGATACTTTAAGAACTTCCAAAGTATGATGCAAGCCAGAGAAAGGATACCTCAATCCATAGTAGAAAAATACAAGGATACAGTGTGTTTTATGGTAGATACTGATCAATGCCTAATAGAGGTAGTTGAGCCCAGAATAGTGTGGATAATTCCAATGGGTTATGAAGTAGATGAAAAAATCTTGGAGCTACACATTCAACACCTGTTGAGCTAGTCAAAGGACCCTGAGGCAAAAAGGTTTGGAACATTTCAAGAATTAAGTGTAAAGATACATGTTGAGTTGAGACAATCGGAGATAAAAAGGAAAGTTAGAAGGGAAGTAGAGGAAATTGCCAAAAGATATGGCATATTAAAAGAGGCAGTTGATGCAAATAGAGAGAAAATAGAAAGAGCTGAGAAAGAGAAACAAGAAGCAGAGAAAGGAAGTGTTCCGGTACAAGCCTCCTCCCAGACTAGATCCTCAAAGAGCTCTGCACCTGCCACTCCTAAGAGCTCAAAAGTCACCAAACTGGAAGTCAAGACATTCAGAAAGGGAGAAAAGAGAATGAAAACAAAAGCCACAAGGTCTTACACAAGTCACAAGGATGATGAATAAATAGAGTCTAATGAGGAAATTAAGGAAATGAAGAAGAAGAAGAAAACATCTAGGGAATCCTCTGCCAGTAAAAACAAAGAAGAAAAGGAAGAAGAATTTGTTGAGAAACCCACTCTTTCCATTGATGATATCATCAAGGCAGTCACAGTGGATGGGAATCTGCAACCAGTAATAGAATTCTATGATGAATATAGTGATACTGACAAGAGAATCTTGGAAGAAGCTACAGTCAGGCACATGAATATTTATAATAAAGCATTCATTGAAATCATTTCATTAATTCCCAAAAGTCTAGAGAAGGTACTTGAACTTAGAAAAGAGAATGCCAAGGCAAAGGACTCAGAGATTTGAGAATAGATTGCAATTTAGCTCTATCCTTCCATTACTCCAACGCAAATGAACATGATCTTTAAGGACTGCAAGGATGAATTCTAGAGCAAAGCAAGAATGAACAAACTTATGCTTGGAGAAACTGATCAGGTAGCAAGAGAAACATAAGACATCCTACGGAATGCATTCAAAATATTCAATCTTCTTATTATAGAGGAAATAGATGAAGAATCTTCTACCATGGATGTTGAAGGATTAAATGTATCAAATGAATAATCTACTGACAAAAATGTAGAAGGGTCAAAAGAGATAGATGAGGAGAAGTCTAAGGACTTTGATTCCTCTATTCTGGAAGAGGAAGCTCATTAACCAATTAACATCTCTCCTTCGGATCCCACTGCAGACACTCTAGATCCAGGAACTAAAGGAGAAGGAAGAAAAGAGGAGAAATTGAGTCAAGAAGAGGAGGTAAAGGGAAGAGAAGAAGAACAAACAGAGAAAATCTCTGATGACAGTTCTTAGATTCCAAAAGAAAAGAAGACTCAGTCTCCGGCAAGAGACACTATAGAGGCAGTGAAGAATTTATTGAACAAAGAGATGATGGAGATAGATGAACCGGAACTATTCCAAGGACCACTAAATTTTGATTCCCTCTCTCTAGTCCAGACAATGAAAATAGCATCTTTTGCCCAAGCTAAAGCAAAAGAAAAGCTTCTAAAGTCTCACATGGAAGACTACAAGTTGTTAGAGATTACATTCGATATGCTAGAGAAGATTATGCCATCTTTTCAAAAGGATCCTTTGGCCTCTACATTCAGTAACTTGAAATCTCTAGTAAACTCTGTTAGCACTCATTTTGATTCTTTAGAGAAATCGACAGAAGAAAAGGTCTGGAAAGAGTTTTTGGGAAAGAGATTCTCTAAAGTACTTGGACTCATAGCTAATGATAGCAGGACCCTGGATATTGGGATAAAGAGCCTCAAAAATGCTCTTAAAGATGGTGGGGACATGTACAAATTTTGTCTATCTTGGTCTAAAGTGACAGAGGATATTGAAAAGAAGGTGAAAGAACAAGAAGGTAAACTATCAAGTTTATCTCAGAATTTTGATCCCCTCACTACATCCATAATGAATCAAGAATGCTAGGCTATTGCCATTATAAATGAAATAAAGAGGCTGGACAAAGAATAGAAGAATATAATAAGTAGGATGAGTGAACTTAGAGGGATAATTATCCCTAAGTTAGAGGCAATGCATGAGGCCTTAATAGATGCTCTGACCACAACCCAGACTAGTGATCCGGCAGACTTAAGAAGGGCAAAAGCTTATGCATTTTTGTTGAGTGGTCACATCTCCATTTTGGATAGGATGAAGCAGAGCTGGGCAACAAAATTTGTACAGTTAAAGGCCACTTTTGCGAATATATTTAAGTACATGTAAGTATAACATGTATATATACTTATGCAGCTATGTATAGGTTAATTTTTGCAAATTTTGGTGTGCGGATTCTGCCCTTTGCCATTGATGTCAAAGGGGGAGTGAGGAGTAGTGAAAAATGTGGAATCCAGCTAAGGGGAAGCTCCAGTAAAACAATGCATAAGATAGAGCATCAGCCAAGGGGGAGTTTGTTGAGACAGTTATTTTTCACCAAGTGTTGCCATCAATGCCAAAAGGGGAGATTGTTGGCAAGAGACACTATGTGGCTTCATGAGTGTTGTCATTGATGGCAACAAAGTCTATCCCACACATCTGTAGCACATAGTATGCCTATACTGGGAGTTAGATTGAAGAGTGTTTTGGTTCGGTGAACAAGAACAGAGCATGTAGCAAGGTTTGACAATCAGGTCTAGATCTCTCAGATGGTGTAACTCAGCAAGTTGAGAACTTAGACAAGTCAAGAGGAGTATCATGAAAACTATGTTCCAGAGATTGAGCCTCAGGTGAGAAAACATGGAAAAGATATGAGCATCTAAGTGTTGGGTTCCTGACAGGCAGAGCAGACTGAGGAAGAACTGATCAGTAGAGTATCAGACTTCAATTTGGATGAGTAATTGATGTTGATCAAGTTATTTGAAGGATCATACAATGTTGGCCGACATGATTGATGACTTCTATGTCTATGTTTTTGATACGCATCACAAATCAAGTATGGATTCAGCCGACAGATCAGTATCTTGTAAATATCTTGAGTATTCTGGTTGTCGACTAGAAAGGTGTTGAAATCCTTGGTGTAGATATATATACCAAATGGATTCTAGTATGAAGGTGTGTGTGAATATAGATGTGATGAAATAAGGTGCGAGAAAAGGTAGAGATAAGTGTGGAAGCAGCAATACAAATCTGGTATGTGACAGAGCAGCAACACTAGAGCAGAGGAAGAATTAAGTGCATTAGATCAGTATATTGAGCCTAACTGGAACTGAACATCAGCATGTGTAGATGCCTCTCATCAGTTCAAGCACTTGGTTACTTTCTATAAACTCTCTAGACAGTGATTCTCTTGTAGGCAGTGTGCCTCTTATGAGCAGTGTACTTAGGCAGTGAGCCCTAATTGGCAAGTGACATTTTGTACTTTTGATTCTTTTAACAGAGAATACAATCTTGGGTTAGTCACCCCATGGTTTTTCCCTTAACAAGGTTTTCCATGTTAAATTCTTTGTGTTATGTGTGTTGATTTTATTTCTACTTATGATTATATATGCTTATATGTTTTGATGCTACATAAATTATAAAAAAGAAAAAGAAAGTAAAGATATTAGAGATAACTGATTCACCCCCCCTCTCAATTATCTACCTTGTTTCCAACAAGTTATACAAAATCATACAACACACACTACACAAACCAAGAGAACAAATCCTAAGAGAAGGATATGATTGACAGCCAAAATGCTTGAATTTTTGTACTCTTTTCAATGCCAATGACTGAAACAAAGGATGCTATGAGGATTTTAGTCAAGGGAAGCAAGTTATATGTCTAATATCAGTCGAAAACAGAAATATAATCACTCTCAACACACTCTTGATGCAAATCCGAGATAATGCCAAGTCAAAATATAGTGAAAATATGTCAAAATAGGCACTTTTTTCACCAAAATTCAATGCAAAAGAGCATAACAAAGGGTGTTGTGAGGAAAATGATGATGGAAATAAAATAATATTAGTAATAAAAGCCACTTGGTGCCAAAATACCCAGCACAACATGCTTTTAGTACCACTTAAGGTCAAACCCTAGTGAAAATATAGCAAAAATAAGCTATTTTTCACAATTTTTCAACTCCAAGACCTAGCAAAAGGGGTGTTGTAAAGAATTTTAGGAGGTATAGAGAAGAATATCAATAATATAAGTCAAATCAATCCATAAAGTTGATCACAACATGCTTGGAGTGAAAACTAGGTCAAACCCTAGGGCAAAAATGGTCAAAATGTGTAGTTTTTTGCCAAATTTTCACTACAAGAGCTTGTTAAACGGGTGTTGTGAAGCTTTTTATGAGGGGTAAAAAATTATTACCCTGATAACAAAAAATTAATTCAAAAATATCCTTGACAACACACCTATGGTGCAAGTTTGGAGAGTCGATAAGGCCAAATTTAGTGAAAATTGTTGTTTTTGAAGCCCTAGGTTTGAAATCTTGAGACAAAATTCTATGTGAATGTTTTGAAGTCTAATTTATGATGAAAATGATTTTCAAGCCTTAACATGCAAAATGCCCATGCAAATTTAATGAAAATGCACCAAGATTGCTAGTTTTTGTTGAAAATTTCTATGTAAAAATGTAAATATTTTAAATCTAAATGTAAATTCAAAATAAAATGAAAGACTACAGCCAAATGAAAATTTGAATGAGCCTGTAAAATCAGTAGAAAAATCTGATAAAAGATTTTGCCTAGAAACCCTGGATTTTGGAATTACTAGGTTTAATAAAATTGACAAAATTTCCACAAAACCCTAGCAATTAAATGATGAAAATGCAAGGTAAATTTATAATTTTTTGTATTTTTCTATATTTTATATCAAATCTGATGCAAAAATCATGAATTAGGAAAATTTAGAAAGAATTGATGCAATTTAGTAAGCCAAACAATACAATTTTTTTGTATTTTTCCAAATTTTCAATTTTTTTTGAATTTTTCTCAATGCAATAAAATAAATGACCAAATGAATGAATGAAATCACACCAACTATGAAGACAAGTAGTTAGAAAGTTGTAATTTAAGTCCAAAAACATGGGTTCACCAAAATGTTTAGTGGAAAATTGGATTTGTCAATGTTCTAGATTTTAGCTGTTTAAATCCACCTCTCCACTATACATTGAAGGATCTAGGGTCGAGTGGCAAGCACTATCATACCCTAGGTCACTTGCAAATGAAGGGAATCTTATATTAGGGAATTTAATTATTAATTTTCCTTCTCTTATGTCTAATTAACCATTAAAACCCTAATTATGCAAATACGACAACAAATTGATGAAAGACGGAAAAAACTCTTACAGACGGGAGTAAAATAATAAATCATAGAATACCTATTTTTAGGGTTCCAAGGCAGAATAGTTAGGGAAACTGGTGCAGGCACCCAAGTCCAAGGTACCTAATTTTTTGGGGCATCTAGACCTCCTTCTGACATTGATCAGCCCTATAACTTCTATTTTCTGAAATCTATCTGCAGAGGACACTTTTGTGGGCACCCTAGTCCTGGAAGTGTTCCTTTGTCTAACTTTTCTTCAGATCCTAAATTCTTGATGCTTTCCACTCCTTCCTGTAACTCCACTTTTCCTAAATGCGACACCAATAACCTACAATCACAAGACTTGGTTTGGGGGTTGTGGTGTTTAGAGGTTTGCCTCAGTCAAACCCCAGATGACACTTAAGTCTCTGAACATCATTGTCAGACAAAGAGTGCGTGCCCTTATGAGGCAAAGGCAAAAACCAAAGGAATCAATGGTAAAAACACAATGATATGTCACCTTGTAGTGAAGCTCTCATGGAGGATGGTGCTCTTCATGCCATGAGAAGATTGATGCTCAAATATGCAAATATCAACACATAAAACATACAAGTCTACTCTTGCAACAAAATAGAAAGCCTTGAATAACCTTGAGAATACCTAGAGTTCACAATGATCATCTAGTTTACAAATGAATGCATACATATGCTTATATATGTACCTACAAGCATTCCTGCCAAGATTTTAAAAATTAAACTTTACCATGTTGGCAAAATAACCACCTAACGGTCATAGATTGACACCCAGAAATTGGGGCTACCCTAAAATAGGGCAGGACTAGGGCGCGGGTGCCCAAGTCCTCCCCCTATTTTAGGGAGGATGGTGCTCTTCATGCCATGAGAAGATTGATGCTCAAATATGCAAATATCAACACATAAAACATACAAGTCTACTCTTGCAACAAAATAGAAAGCCTTGAATAACCTTGAGAATACCTAGAGTTCACAATGATCATCTAGTTTACAAATGAATGCATACATATGCTTATATATGTACCTACAAGCATTCCTGCCAAGATTTTAAAAATTAAACTTTACCATGTTGGCAAAATAACCACCTAACGGTCATAGATTGACACCCAGAAATTGGGGCTACCCTAAAATAGGGGGAGGACTAGGGCGCGGGTGCCCAAGTCCTCCCCCTATTTTAGGTAGGGTATAGCTCAAGGGGCCTCCTAGGTCCCATTTGTCATGTTACTTAGGGCTCATTCCATCAGGATGCCAAATTATGATCTAAAATGTCCTAAATGCACTCTAAAGACCCGTGACCTAAACCTTATGAGGGAAAAGCCCCCAAGGGGACATTTTCTAATGTTACACCCAGTAATGTCCACATCCTGCCATATGGATCATATGATCTAGCTATTGAAAATGGTTGTAAGTGCATTAGATTTAATCCTCCAATGGCATCTTTGATACTTTGTCTATTAGGGCATAAATACTAGCCAATGAAGATTGGAAACAGCATAGGTGGAATCTTTCCTTTCTCAAAGTGAGCCTCTACTGAGGTCGATATCTGTCTAACAAATTCCATCAGAATGACCCTGTCATTGGGGTATCTAGGTAGCATGAGAGGTTGCCCTTCAAATCCTTCTATTCTCATGTATGAAAATATAGGGAACTGGATAAACTAAGCCCCATATTTGTAAATAACAGCTTGAGCTTCCATACTTAATCTTTTTGTTCTATCTTCCTCCATGGTTCTAACCAAATGCATAGAAAAGGAGTCATTCACTATTTTGTAATTTTGGAGGGATTCCCTCCTACTCAGCTGTGGGTAGTGTCGCCATAGTTTGCATCACCAGGGTTGTTTCCAACCCTGCCCACTGTTTGTAACCCATTAAATGTACCTCTAAAGGCACAGGCATATATGACATAAGAAGTCATATGGAACATGCACATTTGCCACCTAGCCTTCTCATTCCCTCATCTAAATTTTCACTTATTATTTTAGCCCAGAGAGGCTTGTCACCTGAATATTCCACCATCCTGATAATTCCATACATCTAATTTTTAAAGTTTCCAGCATGTTGCCTCCCGGTCATTCTGCTTAGCATGACCATCATGTACTGATATTCTTCAGCAAAATCAAATTTAAACAAGTATATTAGCAATTTAATAGATGCCTTATATGTATCGCTTTTGGATCTCCATTGGTACATGACCCTCCTGGCCTCTTTCTCATTACCATGGTATTCATTTTCTAATCTACTTAGGCTCAATCTGACCACATTAGATCCTATAGGCAAGTTAAATGCAGAGGTGATGCCTTTTATTGAGAAATCTGCATACACCATACCATTCTTCTCCAATCTTCTAGTTTCTGGATTATAGTTCTATGTACATTCAACCACTAACTCAGTAGATTCCATAGCATATGGAAATCCCCCAATGTACCACATCCCTATGGAGTATATTCTTTGAAGTATAGGGTTTCCACTTCCATTATCTAACCTTCTCGTCCATGCATCCAAGTCTGTATTCCCCTGATGTGTATCATTTATCATCACGTATCTGAATCCTACCCCTTCGGGCTATAAGAACATAGGTTTCAAGAACTCTATATTAGACCTATTCCTTCTAATAGCCATTAAATCTTGCGATAAAGACATGCATTTCTTACCCTAACATGTTTTTATGGAGCAGGGTTTAAGGATCACATATATTCCATAGTAGTATTTGTATTATTCTAACTTATTTCATGCATCACCATGCTGATTAACCTAGTGAAAACCATTTTTACCTCATGATTTACTATAAACAAAGAAAGAGAGGGTTTTGATTTTACTTACCTGATAATCACTTTCCTCTTTTAGTATATAACTGATAATGGTATGAATGTGAATATGCTGTATTGGCCATTTCGTTCTATCGAGATGTGAGTCCCATTCCATTTATAGGTGACTATGATGCTTTGACCTTTAGAGCTCTATAATTTTTGCTTAAACATAGGGTAAATGTGAATAAACCCCAAAATTTACCTTTTAACTAATCAATACAACAAATTAGGGCACGTTTAGTACTTTTGTTTAAGTCCATTGATCAATGCATGACATTTGTGGATACTTGACAAGTGGCAGGCTTATATTTGGAACTGAAGGGAATGACCTACCGTTGGGTTCACATTTAATGCGAAGGGTGATTTCTACTAAGATCAGGGATATTTGAAAATATGACCCTCCATCAAACATATGAGGGTGATATCACCATGAATATGGTCAACCTTTGACCAATAATTAAGATCAGGTCACATTACCTTTGTTAATAAATTAGGGTGGTGCCACGTGGCATCATTGGATTGGCTACTGATAAACTAGATATGCTAGGTCATCTAAGTTGATATGAAGGATATTGACAATATCCAGATCTTTTAACACTAAGGAATATCACCCTCGTTCGAGAATGTAAGGGTGACATCATCACTTTATAGGCATTTACAATTACTTGAGGAGAATGACATCATCATCATATTTGTTAAAGTCAGGGATATTTCAAAATATGTCCTCGTGTTGGAGCATGATGACATCATCAGGATATAATGTCTTCTTTGTTATCGGGTTATGGTGATGTCATCGTCATATTGAGACATATGACAGATGTTTGGAAATGTGACCCTGTGAGGGTCGGTGTATTGATGGCGTGATCATCAGGGTGATCTCTTCTATACATTGGAACTAGATCACATCAGGGTCATGTTTGCAAAAGGTGATATTTGCAAAAGGATGATATTTTGTAAGATGACAAATATTCAAAAATATGACCGTCTGAAATATGCATGAAGGTCTTGACAGGCAAATACTCTATCGCACTTAAGTTTGATGTTCACGAATCAGGAATATGAAGACATCAAGTGATCTTTTTACATCTAGGTCATCTTAACAAATATGACTAACATTTATAAATATGACCCTATGGGAAATATCTGGGTTGACTAAACTTTGACTTAGCATAACTTTCTATCCTTGGTGAATATCAGGGTGATCCAAAAGGCAATTCTGCATAGAATTTCAAACTCTTTAAGACTATGGGGTTTATGACATTAAATTCTAACTTTGACAACTAACCCCTTTTGTGGTGCACATGCATGTGCAAGGATGATACATATAACTGACTTTTACCAAACCACCCAAAGCAAGAAAGCAAGCACAAGCAAGAGTGAAAAAAGTTGGGTCCCTATTTTGCTAAGGCAAAATGGGGCATGTTGTGCAACCACACAACAACTTGCCACTAAAGAAAACAACCAAATTCCAATGATTCAAGTGATGAAGTCACATTACAACATAGTATTCCAACTCTCTCTAAGTATAAGTATCATGACCTTTCTAAATAATATCAGGTTCAGTAGTTCTACAATGCTGATAAGGGATCAAGTGTGTGCAAATGATTAATTATCCTCATCTTGAAAGTAAGTTGAAAACACAAGTAACTTAGTGTTAAGATACATATTTTGGGTTCATCCCTCATAGCCAACTGGGATAAAGCCTTGTTACCAGCAAATGTCCAAAACCCCGACAAGGTTATCTTTACAATCCCCCTAAGTTGAGCACCACTACCAGTAGGTGTCTATAGCCCCGGTAGAGTTGCTTAGATGGCCTAATTTTTTTTATATCCTCTTTGGATTTTTAATATTCATCTCTTTTTATTCATATTATATCATCATGTAAGCTCAATATGCAAGGTGTGATCACTTTCTGATTTAGGTTGGGGATTGCAATGGTAGCAAGGGTGACCCTTTAGATTTTTCACTTAACACCTATACTAATGTATTCAACAAACCCAAGGCTGTTAGGTGAGTCATCATGGAAATCTCCTTGGTCAAGAAAGGCATCACTTATGAAAAGGATATCACAAACCAAATCAAGGATACTTCTCAAAATGAGTCACAACCTATGTAGAAATCTGTTCTCATCACTTGAATCCTAACAATTTTGTTGGTTTCTTAGGGTGATAAGACGTATCATCTTGACTAACCAAAACACAACTCAACATCAAAAACAAACAAGCAAGCACACAAACACAAAGCTATAAAAACAACTATACAACATCTATATACTATGGTACAGATGACTTCCATAACCCTGTTTTAGGCTTGGAAGTAATGTTTGAGGAATTGTCCATTAACTAGTAATGGGACATCCTCATTGGTTAAAGTCTTAAGTCTATAGGTACTATCTCCTAGGATCTCTAAACTTTGAAAAGGACCTACCCAAAGTATGTCAAATTTTCTATGGTCACCTTTCTTTTCGTGTGCTTTATCCTATGCCAGGACTAAATCCGAAATCCTAAAAGCTTTCACTTTGGCTCTTTTATCAAACCAACATTTGACAATAGCCTGATGTTTGGCAAATTGATTAATTGCCCTATCTCATTTCTCTTCTAAGTACATGAGCTAAAGTAATATGACTTCTTGCTTGTTATCTATCCCTAAATATTCTTATGCAAATTGTAAAGTGGGGATTTTCAAGTTGACAGGCAGGATAGGATCCACCCCATATACCATTTGATAGGGTGAATTTCCTAAAGCAACCTTCATTCTAGTTCTATCTACCCATAGGGCATATTTTAGTAGGGTGTTCCACTCCCTAGGGTTTTTCTCTATTAGTTTCTTTATGATGTTCAATAAGTTTTTATTGGTTGACTCTGCTAAGCCATTCCATTAAGGATAATAATTAGAGGAAAATTTCAAAATAATCACATGATCAAAATCCCAACTAGATAATTTCAATGATACAAAGGCAGGTCCATTATCACATACTAGAGCATATGCAACTCCATACCTGGTCACTATGTTTCTCTCTAAGAACTTGATCACACCATTTGCATTGCATGTCTTGCTGCTGACTACTTTAGTCCATCTGGTGCAATAATCAGTGATTGTTAGGACATACCTATGGCCTGAAGATGATGGAGGATTGATGGGTCCTATGAAATCCATGCCCCATTGAGAAATCACTGGTTGCAAGGGCTGCACAACATATTTCTCTCGGTTAGCTGCAACCTGGCAAGTATGGCAAAATTTAATATGTTCTACAGTATCCTTAAAAATAGTAGGCCAATAATATCCTACTCTCAGTACAGCATAGGCAGTGGCTAAGTGAGATCTATGTGTAGTTCCAAACTTATCATGTAACTCAGCTAAAACCTTGTCAGCTTCTTGCCTATCCAGACATCTGAGATATATTCCTTCATAGTTTCTTTTGAAAAGGACTCCTCCTTTTATCATATACTTCTATGACCTTATTTTCAAGGCTCTCCTCTGTGAAGCTTGCAATTTTGATGGGCATCTTCCAGTAATTAGAACATTCTTGATATTTGAATACCATTCTTTATCTTCTTTGGAATTAACTACGTATTGTTGAGTCATAAGGTTAGGGTCAGTCTCAGAAATCATCTGGCTTAAAGTTTGTCCCCTTACTAACTTCATGGGTGTTATATCCATATCATATTCTTGGAGCACTGTTATCCATTTGGATCTCTTTTCTCCTGGCTCACTTTACATCAGGAGCATCTTAACTACTACATCTAGTACTACAACAATGATCTTACTTCTCAAGATGTAATGTCTAAATTTCTTAACTGCTCAAACTAAAGCAAGAGCTTGTCTCTCAACATCCATGTATCTAAGCTCTGCATCCTTAAATGGGTAGCTCATGAAGGCTATAGGTTTCTCTTCTTTGGCTTCATTTCTTTGTGTCAGTACTATTGCACTTGTATGTTCAGAAGCAAATGAATAAATGTAGAAATCTCTGGTGTAGTCTAGAGTGATCAGAACAGGGGCATCAGATATGGCTTTTTTGATGTCCTCAAATGCTGCCCTTGCTTCAAGAGTGCATTCAATCTTACCATCTTTCTTGAGCATTGCATTAAGTGGTCTAACAATTTCTGCAAACCCAGTAATAAACTTTCTAACAAACTTTATCTTACCAAAGTAGGATTTAAGCTCTTTCTTACTTCCAGGAAGTTGCAGCTTCATGATATATTCTACTCTAGTAGGATTAATGATGATTCCATTTTTTGTTATCAGATGGCCTAGCAGTTTACCAGTAGTCACTCCAAATATGCACTTCTTAGGATTGAGTGAGATGCCATATTGTTCACACTTCTTAAGCACCTTCCTGAGGTCTTCTATATGATCCCCCCTTTCCTTTGAAAAAACAGTCAAGTCATCCATGTAAATGACAATGCATTTACCAATTAAGCCTCTGAAAGATATATCCGTTGCACACTGAAAGGTGGTGCTAGCATTTATTAATCCAAAAGGCATGTCCCTATAAGCAAATATGCCCCACTTTGTGGTGAATATAGTTTTCAATCTATCTATTTTATCTACCATCACCTAGTTATACCTTGAGAAATCATCCAGGAATGACATCATCTGAGCACCATTTACTATTTGTAAGACCTCATCTAGTGAAGGTAAAGGATAATTATCCTTTTTAGAAGCTTTGTTTAATTTTCTAAAGTTACACATAGCCAGATATCACCATTTTTCTTTCTTACAGGAACCAAATTCACTATCCAAGTTGAATGCCTCATAGGAAATATGATTCTGGCATTGAGCAACTTCTTCACTTCTTCGAAGATGATGGGTTCTAACAAAGCATTAACAGGTCTTTGCTTTTGTCTAAAGGGCTGAGCATCTAACTTCAATGGTATAGTGTGAGTGATGATTGAGGTATCATAAGTCTTCAGCTCATCATAAGTCTAGGCAATAACATGGATGCAATCTTTAAGTGCTTGTGGTATCCCTGCCATTTCTTCTTCTATATAGACTTAGCCAATCAGGACATTCTTTACTTCTTCATTTTGTCTTATATTGATTGGTGAGTATTCTCCTCCATCAGTCTTTGGGAGAGCTTTCTATTTTAGCATATTATGCAGATCAAATGCTCTTTCTAACTCTATCATACCCTTGGGAATCTTATTGGTTGGCAACTCTATAATTTCTCCTTCTTCTCAGATATGATCCTCTACATTCCTTTCATCTATAATCTAAGCATCAAATATATCTCAATTTGATATAAAATCTAAAATGTGTTGATCATCATCAAATACTTGGAGATTGGTGACATTGTCTAGTATGGAAGGCACTAATACTAACTCGACTGAGAATCTCTTCAAACTAGAAATGGACAATGGCTCTAGAGTGCTTGCAGCCTGTGCCAAGGCATCTTCCCTATGATTCTTCTCTCTAGGCACATGGGTGATGTTGAATGCATCAAATTCTTCTATTAAATCCCACACTCTATGTCTGTAGTTAGACAAGTTCTTGTAATTGCAAGAGTATATGCCTCTTACTTATCTTACCACCAATTTTGAGTCTCTATAGACATGTAGAATCTTCACTCTTTTCTTCAGAGAAAATAACAGTCCATGAATTAAAGCTTCATACTTTGTCACATTCTTCGTACATGGGAATTGTAGCCTATATGCTGCTAGGTAGGATTTTCCTGCTAGATCAATAAGGTCTATCCCTACTCCAGCTCGTTACTTTGATTTTGATCCATCAAACCTGAGGATCCATGGTTTATCTTCAGTTAAAGGCTTATCAAGACCTTCTCTTTTCTTTTTGGCTCTGGCAGCTGCACCACCTGATATCCACTTTAACTTTTGTGACTCATTCTTCTTCACTTCTATTTTCTCTAACTGATGTGAAGTTGATACTTCCCTACTTTCTTTATTTATAATACCATGAACATTAGCATCTGTTTGTACTTTGATGTCTTTCACTTTTTTTATTAAGCATGCTTTTGCTATCAGATACCTAACTCTTTGAATAAAGAATCTTCTACTTCTTCAATATGTGCAAGCATAATGAGCAAGTAGTCTTTGAATGTGGTGTCTCATGCAACCTGCACCAACCTTCAATTAGAGAATTATCTGGAGGAGTATTCTACAACATCATCCTCTAAATCTATTTTGATAAAAATTCCTCAATGGTGCAGTCACGGCAGGAGGGTTCACAGAATGAACTATCCAAACCATGCAACAAGAGTAAACATAATGGAAACAACTTAAGAAATGGAACAAATGTAGATTCATTCATTTAGTATATCATAGAATTCAAATACAATTTGGCTGGCAACATATAGGCTTACAATTAGGGCTCACAAGCCTGAGTACATACATGCACAAGATAAATCTTTAAAGCTCCTTCGCGCAAAATCCAAACTATCAGCTATCACTATGTTATGAAATAATTTCCTAGGGATCTATTACATTAATATATATCATCTCTAGACCAATAGACTCCTCTTTGTCAACCAAGGAAGATCACAAACTCCAATGAAGAGCTGTAACATGTGTACACAGATAGATTAGACCTAAATGCATAGAACACTTCCTCAAATGAATAGAATAACATGCAGAACCTTGGGGAAGGTCGGCAATGAACCAAAGATCATTGAATGATGTGTCAATAGGATCCGCAAGTCAAGGAATGATCCGCAAGCCTTCTCTTTTAGTTGATTATTAGGAACTATTAGAATGCTCTGCTATGAGAAAATAGTTGATCTTTTGATAGCGATATCTTTATGGTAATTGATCTGAATGCTCTAAATTCTGGATATGATGTAAATGAATGAATGTAGATGTTAAGTCCATATCCACAAGATGTGAAATGCCAAAACTAGACCACAAGCTGAAAACTGCTTCTGACTGAACTGCCTGAACTAAACTAGAAAAGTGAAAGAAACAAACTGAAATGCAAATGTTTTTGGTTGATGCAAGATTGCTCTTGAACCAAGGATGCACTTGCATCAGACATCTGGGGTTATTGAAAAAGTGAGTCCCTCACTTTGCTGGGGCTAAGGGAGAACCAAGACGGTCCACCTCAGCCTGAGAAATCCATGATGAATCTTCTTCCAGTCTGCCTTTCCACTTCACAAGATATTCTTTGTATTGTCTTCCTCTAGTGTTGCATCCAACTCTACTATCCAAGATGTCTTCAATCTATTCTAGAGCTTGGTGTGGTAATTGCTTCATCAAGTCTTCCTCCATGCTAGCATTGAACTCTACTTCATGATACTGATAAAGGTTTGCAATGTTGAAAATAGGTGAAATACCCAACATTTCTGGTAACTCCACTTCATATGCATTTCCTGAATCAAATTTCCTAAGTAGCTTACAAGGACCAAACTTCTTCATCTTCAACTTGTTATATGTCCCAACTGGAAATCTTTCTTTTCTCAGATATACCATCACTTCACCTCGAACTTCAAATTCCTTATGTATTCTCTTCTCATTAGCCTTTTCCTTATACCTACTGTTCATGTCCACCAAATGCTTCTTCACTTGATCATGTACTGTCTTCATGTGATCTGTAAATTCTTCTCCTTTTGTACTCCTCTTTTCTTCCATGTTGATATCTCTTAATTATGCAACTCCTCTAGGATTCACTCTTGTAACAATCTCAAAAGGTGTTCTTTTGATACTCCTATTTACTGAATTATTGTATGCAAAATCTGCTTGCAAAAGAATCAAATCCCAACTTCCTGTCTTGTCTCCAACCAAACATCTCAACAAGTTTCCCAAACTTCTATTCACTACCTCTGTCTGTCCATCAGTCTGTGGATGAAAAGTTGAACTAAACTTCAAATCTATATTCATCTTCTTCCAAAGTGTCCTCCAAAAGTATCCAACAAACTTTGTATCTCTGTCTAAAACTATGCTCTTAGGTAATCCATGCAATCTCACAATCTCCTTGAAAAATAGGTCTGCTACATGCACTACATCAGTTGTCTTCTTACAAGGTATGAATGAGCCAACTTTGAAAATCTGTCCACCACTACAAATATTGAATCATGTCCTCTCTATGTCTTAGGTGATCCCATTACAAAATCCATACTTATGTCTTTCAAAGGTCTCTCCGGTACTGTCAAAGGTTTATACAATCTAGTATTTTGACTACTTCCTTTTGTAACTTGACAAATTCTACAACCCTGCATAAATCTTCGAACATCCTTATGTATCTAAAGCCAAAGTAATTTTCACTCACCAAAGCTTCTATCTTATCAATGCCAAAATGTTTTGTCAATCCTCCACTATGTTTCTTCTTGATCAAATTATCTCATTGAACTTCTAGGTATGCACAACTGACTTCCTTTGAACAACATATCTTCTTGAATGAAATAGTCCAACCACTTACTCCTATTTGTCACAATAGGTTCCTTACATACTTTTCAAGGTTTTGCAAAATCAGTGTCTCCCTCATACATGTTCTTCAATTCATCAAAACCCAACACTTCAACTCTCATCTTTGTCAACAAGTTTCTTCTCCTACTCAATTCATCAACAACTTTGTTTGATTTTTCACTCCTATGCTTCAACACAAAAGTATAACTCTGCATGAACTCTACCCATCTCATATGTCTCTAATTCAACTTACCTTGACTACTCAAATATTGCAAAGCTTGATGATCTATATACAACACAAACTCCTTAGGCAACAAATAATGTCTCCACTTCTTCAAGGCTTGAATTTGGCATAGAACTCTTGATCATAAACTGAATATCTTCTCCTTGCATCATTCAACTTCTCATTGAAATATGCTACTGGTCTACCTTCTTGACTTAACACTGCTCTAATTACATTCCCACTAGCATCACAATCAACTTGAAATACCTTATTAAAATCTGGTAATGCTAAAATAGGTTGCTCTATCACTTTTTGCTTCAACAACTCAAAACTTTTATCTGCTCCTAATGTCCACTTGAAATATTTTTTGTCACCTCTCATTGTTTCTATCATAGGGTTATAAACTAAACTAAATTTTTTGATGAACTTATGGTAGAAACTAGCCAATCCATGAAATAATCTTACTTCTCCAATGCTCTCTGGTGTAGGCCATTCAACAATTGCTCTTACTTTCTTAGGGCCCATCTTCAATCCTTCTGCAGAAATCACAAATCCTAAATATACCAACTCTTCCTTCATGAAACTACACTTCTTGATGTTTATCAGCAACTTTTCTTCTCTTAACCTCTGCAAAATTTCTCTAATATGTTACAAATGTTCTTCTTTTGTCTTACTGAAAATCAAAATATCATCCAATTATACAATAACAAACTTACCCAAGAATTTCTTCAGAACTTCATTCATCAATCTCATGAAAGTACTCAGTGCATTTGTCAATCCAAAAGGCATCACTAACCACTCATACAATCCTTCATTTGTCTTAAAAGCAGTCTTCCATTCATCTCCTTCTCTAATTCTGATCTGATGATATCCACTTTTCAAATCTATCTTTGTGAAATATCTTGGTCCACTCAAACAATCCATAATATCATCCATCCTAGGTAAAGGAAATCTGTACTTAACTATAATCTTGTTTATTGCTCTGGAATTAGTACACATTCTCCATTCTCTATCTTTCTTCGGTGTTAACACTACATGCACTACACAAGGACTTAAACTTTCTCTAATCAAACCCTTCCTCAACAATTCTTGTATCTGTCTATTCAATTCTTCATTCTCTGTCAGTGTCATTCTAGGTGTTGCTTTGTTAGGCAAACTTGCTCCCAGTATAAGATCCATGTGATGACTGATACTCCTTATACGTGGCAATCCTTTAGGTACATTATCTAATATGATGTCTTCATACTCTATCAGCAACTCCTTTATCTCCTCTGGTTGTGATTCTTCAGTCTCCTTCAGTGTTTCAGGCTTCTTAGGAATCAAAACATAACACATATTCTCATGTCTCAAGCCATCAAGAAATTTTCTTCCATCTACCAAACAGATTCTAGCATTTCCACATACTTCACTCTTAGGATCATCCTCCAAAGGGATCAAGGTAATTCTCTTTCCATTTGCTGTTATAGTGTAAGTATTATTTCTCCCATCATGTATAGTTTTTCTATCATACTGCGAAGGTCTACCCAACAAAATATGACAAACATCCATGGGCATAATATCACACAAGACTTCATCATGATAAGATCCAATATGAAATTTCACCAAACATTGTTCACTCACTAGTACCTTACGATCATCCTAAATCCATGCTATCTGATAAGGCTTAGGGTGTTTCAATATTTCCAACTTCAGTTTAGTTACCATCTCCTCTGAAACTAGGTCATCAGAACTACCACTGTCAATCACAACTTTGCAACACTTACCTCCTGATTTGCATCTTGTTCTGAACAAACTCTTTCTCTGCGGTGGTTCTTCATTTGTCTCTACTTGAAATAGTACTCTCCTCATCACAAGTGATTCTCCTTTCTCTAGTTTACCAATAGAATTGGGTGATCCAACTTCTTCCACATAGGTTGCTCTTCCACTGCTTTCTATCTTCTTGCTTGTACTACCTTGATTACACTCAAATGCTCTATGTTCTTCACCTCCACACTTGAAACAAGTACCTCTGAATGTTCTCTTATCAAATCCTCTTCCTTCTCTTCTATATCCTTCATTCTGGTATGCACTAAGGTTTCCTCTCCAGTAAAAATTTCTATCATCTCTCCGGTAAGCACTGTTATCTCTATCCTCCTTCTTGAATGTGTTGTCCAACTTGTTATGCTCTGGATATGATCTGTCTCCTCCAGAATAAGCCCTACCTCTCTAAAATTTACCTCCTCTACCTCTCTATCTCTGATCATACCTCTTATTTAGCTTCTCTTCAACTTTCAGGGAAAACTAATACGCTTCTTCCAAAGATGCCATCCTTACCATGCTTAGTTCCTCTTAAATGTTCAATCTCAGTCCATTGATGTATCTAGCCACTTTCTCCTTGCTTGCTTCACTATGTCCTGTTCTTATAATCACCTTGTGAAATTCTTCAGTATACTCCACAGATTTCTCCTTTTGTCTCAGGTTTTGCAATCTTTTCAATAGCTCCAACTCATAGTCAGTAGGTATGAACTGATTATTCAATTTTGTCACCATCTTATCCCATTTTGTGATCTTTTCTTTTCCTCTATTATTTCTTTCCAATTGTACTTCTTTCCACCATATAGCAGCATGTCCTTTCAACTTTGTCTTTGCAAATTTCACCTTCTCTGGATCTTTAATTTCTTCATATTCAAAATATTCTTCCATGTCATTTATCCAATCAATCAATTCTTTAGGATTCAAATTATTAGTATAGTTTAGCACCTCATTTCAAGGTCTCTTTCCAAACTTTGAAATAGCTCACAACATCTTTACTTGATCTGATTCTTCCTCTTCATCACCTCCGAGGGTTTCACCAATTTGCTCAATAGATTGAAATTCTTCGTCATCATCACTTTCAACATTAGGTCTCGGTGTCAATACTCTTCTCCTATCTTCTTCAATAGCATCCAATCAAATTCACATTATTTTCATCATCTCCATCAT
This sequence comes from Cunninghamia lanceolata, assembly GCA_027924645.1. Taxonomy (NCBI): domain Eukaryota; kingdom Viridiplantae; phylum Streptophyta; class Pinopsida; order Cupressales; family Cupressaceae; genus Cunninghamia; species Cunninghamia lanceolata. Next base: position 3,400,197 of record BSBN01000030.1, read on the forward strand.
CTCATCCATTCTACTAGCCATTGTTCCTATAGCAACAACTCTCCTTGGCGGCATTCTTCCTATGATCAAGTGTAAACTACCTCAAGTTTGATGATCGGGTTGCAAGGTGACAACTGCATCTCAATCGGTGATCGGTTGTGACACAAGTAACTTGCCTCAATTTGGTGATCTATCTATAGCAAGATCTTACAGAGTTCCTTTGCCAACTTCACTCAATCCATTCCCAAAGATTCAAACTTTTGCTTTGATACCACTTGGTGTAGTCACGACAGGAGGGTTCACAGAATGAACTATTTAGACTATGCAGCAAGAGTAAACACAATGGAAAAAACTCAAGAAATAGAACAAATGCATATTTAGTCATTCAGTATATCATAGAATTCAAATATAATCTAGCCAGCAACATGAGGGCTTACAATTAGGGCTCACAAGTCTGAGTACATACATGTGCAAGATAAAGCTTTGAAGCTCCTTCACACAAAATCCAAACTATCATCTATCACTATGTTATGAACTACTTTCCTAGGGATCTATTACATCAATATATATCATCTCTAAACCAATAGATTCCTCCGTGTCAGCCAAGGAAGATCACAAACTCTAATGAAGACCTATAACGTGTGTACACAGATAGGTCAGACACTTCCTCAAATGAATGAAATAATGTACAGACCCTTGGGGAAGGTCAGCCATGAACCAAAGATCATTGAATGATGTGTCAATAGGATTTAAAAGTCAAGGAATGATCTGCAAGCCTTCTCTTTTAGCTGATTATCAGGAACTATTAGAATGCTCTACTCTGAGAAAATAATTGATCTTCTGATAGCGATATCTTTCTGGTAACTGATCCAAATGCTTTGAATTCTGGATATGATGTAAATCAATGAATATAGATGTTAAGTCCAGATCTGTAAGATGTGAAATACCAAAACTGTGCCACAAGTTGAAAACTACTTCTAACTGAACTGCCTGAACTGAACTGGAAAAGTGAAAGAAACAAACTAAAATGCAAATGTTTTTGGTTGATGCAAGATTGCTCTTGAACCAGGGATGCTCCTACATTAGTCAAACTTGGTTAAGTTGATTTCTTTATCCTCATTAGACACTTCACAATCAGACTTAATCAAACAATTAGTCCCTGGGGTGATGTTACTTTCATTTCTAGCAATATCTTCAATGTTCATCAGGATCTCCTCTGAATTACGAGTGTAACTTTCATCCTGATATGTATCTTCTTCTATTCTTGCAAATGACAAACAAGAATCAGTATCATTATAACTTTCTATATGAATTACCTCGAGTGATGACAATTCTTCCTCACTACATGCTCATTCTACCTCCATCATATCTAGGCAAGCATCATAGGTTTTTTTAGAATGTGCTTCATCATGCAACCTACACCATCCCTCAATTAGGATGTCTTCATTAGATATGTTCAGCATTTGACAACATTGCATTTCTCTTGATAAGTGAAATTCAAAGTTCCTGAAATGATCTACTTCATCCTTGTCACTAGAACTATGATCAAAATCTATAATCATGTTGTCATCTTGATAATCATCTTTATGTACATGAATATCATACATGAGAATTTCCTCTATCTTAACTGTTTGGGGTCTGATGGTGTAAACTCCTGGTTCAACATCCACATACATTATCTCATTTGTGTTATTATACTTAGTGTTCATGTGTTTCATTTGAGGTTCAACATCTCTCCTAATTTGATTGGGGATCCCTTTCCAAGGTAGCCACATGTGATTGAAATCTGTGGACATATATCCATTAAGCGTTTTGGACTAATCCATGCTAAGCAACATTCCATATGTATTAGGGATATCTACCACCTGGATATCAATGTAATATTGGATCCTGGGATCTGATGCTAATTGCATATGAATGTGAGTTAACTCTCCCACAACACTTACTTCCATCTTGTCTAGTTGTGTCACCTTCTTTAGTGACTTAGAAGGGTGTAACCCTAAGGCATTACAAATGGACAATGGCATTACATTAGTAGATGCACCTGAATCCACTAAACAATTATGTAGGTTCTTACCAAACATCCTTAAGGAAAGAAGAAATGGAGGTGACTTGGTCTTATCCCTATAAAGGGTCATGTGTGAAGTTTCAGCAGCTTGAACAGTAGTTGGGACTTTGTGCTTGACAGTGCTTTCTTTAGTTGCATGATCCTTACTCAAAATTTGACTCGGATTAGGGGGAGGACTATCTTCTTTTGGTGCAGGGTAATCTAAGGATCTCATGAAAGATTTCTTAATAGCTAGAGTTTTAAGTAGTTCTAACAATGACAAGATAATTTTGACTCTTTTCATCTCCTTTGCTAAATAGTTGACCAACTTATCAGATTCAAGAGGCTGATTACTAGTTTTGGACACTGCATTTTGCGGTGCAAAGTATTGGGCATTAACCTTAGGAAGACTAGGGTTATTACTTGCTTTTGATCAGGAGGAGTGCTGAAATTGTTAAGAGGCAAAGACGTGGTCAAGGGACCAGAAGGTCTGTTTGAATTATTTATGAGGTTGTAATTGTGTCTACCTTGATACTGTTGCTGGTAGGCATGAATTTCTTCAGGTTCCACTGTTGGTTCATTTTCATCTTCAAAAGGGAAGACATAATTTGTTTCAAAGGCTAGAGTGGACTAACTCCTCACATGCTAAAGTGTAATTCTCATGAGCTAAGGGTACATGGTGGTGAGGGTGATTGACAAAACTTTCTAACACAAGGGCTGAGTCATATCCACGAGGGACAATTTCATTTCCTTCTATGAGGGGAGGATTTCCAGTAGTGTTAGACACTTCAGCCTGAAAGATATTGGCTGCTATCTTAAACTGAGGACAATCTAATTCAACATGTGCATTTGTGTTATGTATCCTACACCAGTTTGTAAGAGCTACTTCTGCCAAGTTCACCCTAGTGGTTTGCTTAGGTTCACTAGGAGGCTGGTTATCTAAGAGTGATGTCAATGATCCATTATTTGGCCTAGTATTCCACACTCTACGCTGCCTCGGTGCATTATTGTTGCCATTGTTATTGTTATAACTCCTATCATTGTTGTATCCTCTATCAAGATATCCAGGTCTATCATTATTATATCCTCTATTTTGATTCAACTGGGAATAGAAATTTTGACCCCTCAGGTGTGTGATTTCAGTTGTTAGTTTTCTCAACTATGCTGATATCTCTTTGATTTCTTCCTTTTCCTCCTGAGCTTTAGCTACTACATTCTCTTTTTGAGGTTTCAAAAAGGAAGAACCGTTAATGTTATTCTGTCCTACATCTTGGGATGCTTGTGCATGTCCTAGATATTGCACTATCTGGCCATTTCCATTTGGAGGTGGCATGATGCTAAGGGGAGGTACCTGTAGTGGACATGGTATTGTAGCTAGAGGCATCATGAATCCACTAGTCTACTACTGAGTAGGGTATGCAGGATATGTTGGATGTGTAGAATAGGTAGGAAAAGCAATGTTAGGGGTTGTAGCAGGAACAAGTTGTTGATTAACTTTAATCGCTTCCTCAAAAGCTCCTGTCAAAGTTGTAACATCAGGATGTGTCCTCCTTATAAACATAGAGGTCAGGGGGGATCTAGGGCAGAATAATATATATTTCTTGCTGCCTCATCTGCTATAGTATTGGAGCTACCAGTTTTGAAGGCATCTTTTGGAATCTAGCATTGAAGTTTGAAATAGGTTCCCCTTCAAATCTTTTAATTGTGGCAAAAAGATGATAATTCATTGAAGGATCTAGAGGTATTTTGAATCTATCTTTGAAGGCTTTCTCTAAGGCATCCCATGAGCCAACAGAAGCTTGAGTAAGACTAATATACCAATTATATGCTTCCTCTCCCAAAGAATATGGAAACAAATGACATACAACATCTTGATGCTCAATCCTTGCTCTGCAGCAAGCTTCTTTGAATGTCCAAATATGATCATCTGCAACCTGATATGGATGATATTTAGGACAGATCTTGTCAGGGTTCTTAGGTAAAGGATGGTAGGTAGTGAAAGTCAAAGATGGCTCTGTAGCAAAGAACGACATTGTGACTGGTGTTTGATGCACTGGAGGTGTAGCAGGTGTCCTGTAGATGTCTGAAGAACATCATGAGATATTGGAGGTGTCAGAGTATGTCTTGGTGAAGATACTGATGCCCCTGAATTAGGAGTATGATGAATATCTATGGTTCTATGTCTAAGTCCACAGATGGGCAATTTCTCTAAGAGTCCATTGGATCTAGACCTGGTATTAGGCATGTGAACTAGGATTCTAATAGTTTATGACAAACTTATGGAAATTTGACTGGATCTTTGCAAAGATCACAAGAACTGACCGAGAAAAACCCTAGAATGACTATATATTTGTACAATATTTGCATGAAGCTTGCAAATGTGAACAAAGATAGAACTTCTAAACCCAGATATTAAGATATTTAACTACACAATCGAGCCACTGCGAGAAATTTGTAGAACACTCAAATCACAACTCAACTTTCATATATTTCAGCAATCTAAATGCAAAGACTATGATACTTATGCCTGATTCTCAGATATTTATGATAAACAAGCTCAGAACAGCATGATACAAGCAAATCTTTGCACAATCATTCAAAGCATAGGCAATTCAATTGAAATTTGTGAAAATTACCTTCTACAAAACACAAGAATTATGTGTATCTAATCAATTCACTTAACAAAAGAGAAAGGAAGGCCCTCCTCCTAGTACCAATTTATGTTGATGATGATTGTTAGTCATAAAAACATGCATAAAAGTTCACACAACAAACCTTTATTATCTTGAAAAGTATGATCAACTTAAGATAAAATTGATGACTCCAAGTCTCCGTGGATCAGGTCTTGATCATCTGATGTTACTCAGAGGTTGATGTGATATGCTATTTCTCATTCAAGGGGTCTTACACTGCTCTGCTACAATGAATTGATGTTTGCACATTTGTTCTGCACCTGATTCCTGTAAATCTCTTCACAAACAGAGTTAATCTTGCTATGCTCTACAGATAATGATGATCTTTGATAAGTTTGATCAATTCTCTTGATCATTAACTGTAATTTGATTATTCTCACTCTTTCTTTATGAATCTGCTCAAATAATGTGCTTATTAGTTGATATGTGCATGTTTTATGTTGTTATTTATGATTCTTTGCATGATATTTTTAATATTGCATGCATTAAGCTTAAAATATGCTATTGATGTTTAATTCTTTTTAGGATATCTACATATTTGTGTATTTTGCTTATGATTATCAGTGTATTTACAACTATGGAGGTGATTATAATGAAATTAAAGAAAATTGAAAAATTCTTTCTAAATTTAATGAACCTTTAGCTATTGATTCACATACATTCTAGATACTTTCATGAAGAGAAGAAATCAAACCATAATTTCACTAGGATGTTCCACAGCTAGGTATGGTTGATGCTAACTTCAAAGGAACAAGGAATGAAAACAACACATGCAAACTGATAAGCACTCCAAAGGACACAGCTAATCAATGCATATATCCAGAATTCATCCACTGATTACTCAAGATTTATGATTATTTGTAATCAAAATAGTTTCTCTTTCATTAGGTATACAAAAGACATGTACATTCACAATGAGCTTTGAAATTAGTCCTAAGAACTTCAGCAATCTTACTTCAATTAAGTTTCTAATAATCATACCAGGTGCACTTCATCTCCTTTTATAGAATAAGGAGAGGAGGCGGTTACAAAATGATCAGCGATCAAGATTTGTCAATCTAAATCCACAGTCAATATCTTCTCTTTGACTAGGTCAACACTGGTAAACATGGCACAAGTTTCCAGCTAGCAACCATCTGGTAGAACTCAATCCTTTTGTTATCTGACTATGCATATGACTCAGTCACCATGCATCTTTACTTACTCTTTATCCTCTTCTTCTTCATCTTCATCTTCTTCTTCTTTGTTTGCATCCTCTTCTTCATCTTCATCACTACCATCTTCATCAGCTCCAAGGTCATGTCTTATATGCACACTGATTATTCCTCTAACAGATTCATACAATTGCACTATTATTTCTACTTCAGCTCCATCCTGAATTTTGGCCTTTGCTATAGCATGATTGTGAGAATGAAACTGTGCCTAAAGAGCATTCCATTTTCTCTTCCTTCTATTTAATGTCTCATTGTATGTCTCTACCTTAGCTTTCATTCTCATGGCCTTATTTATCACCTCTTCTGTCAAGTGATGAAGGGGGTCTTCTGCTGCTTGCTTAAAATTGTTATGGAAGGCTTGGACAACAAAATCAGTATCCTGATTTTCTATTTTTCCTTCTACTTTCTCCTCTAGAGCCTCGAGGGTATTCATTTCATCTTCCATGAGATGGTGTAGCTTAACACTTATATATCTGATCTTGCTACTGTATCTTTTCAGGATATCACGTTCAAATCTAGTATCTTCATACCAAATGCCTAGCAACTGTGCAGTATTATTATCCAGTATTTTATTATCCACAAGTATTTTCATGTCTATCCTCCTTATTTCACCCAAGGCATCTAGATGTTTTTCTAACTTGAAAGACTTTCTCCCCACATCATTTTACAGCTTATCTACATTACTCCTCAGATCACCAGGAGAGTTCCAATTTGATAGGGAGGTTTTAACTACATTCTCTACTTTTAAAACAAAAGAGACAACCAATTATCCACTAACTAAGCCTTATGTTTCATGAGATCAAACCTTATTATCTCATCTTGAGATATGATAGTCAGTGGTGTATGCTTAGGTCAATTAACCCTTTAATGAATGAATGTAATTGAGCAATGTGCTCTTTATGTTTCCTATTCTTATCTTTTTCTCTTTTCACCCTCTATGTTAAGGAATCAATAATATCTTTACCTTCTTGACCTTCCTGATCCTCATTAGCAAAAGCTAAATCAATGTTTGTTATTTGAAACTCATCAAGGCCTATTTTTCCTTTTTCTTTATCTTCCATTGGTAAGGCTACTTGGGCTATCCTCCTACCTGTGGTAGGATCTCTCCTGATTGTAGAGGTTGGTCTTGCCTTTATTTTAGGCTTCATCATGCTTGCTATAAATAGTGTAGAAACATCAAAACCAGGTACCTCATCTATCTATTATAGATTTATTTCTTGTTGCAGCCTGTATGGAATATCACCCCTAGGCTTTTGTTAATCGGTTTGCTCATTTTGAGCATCCTAATTTTCTGTATTATGCTCTACCCTTGGTGGTGAACCTTCTTTCCTTGGTTCTTCCTCATGCACATTTTCATGATGGGGATCTTGTTGAGGGATCTCCTATTGAGGGGAAGGTTCTGGTGGTGTATGTACATTCTAATCATGTACCTCCTCTTTTAATTTACCCTCATGCGGCTCCTAAATATTTTGATTTTGTTCATCCTGTCGCACCCAACCTCCATGGGAAGATTGTGCATTTTGATTTGTTTCATCCAAGGGATCACCCTGATCACCCTTGTTCACATTCTCTTGTTCTTTTAGGTGTTCATAATCTTGAGGTAGACTCTGTTCCTCACCTTTTGGGGTATTTATCTCTCTATGTTCTTAAGTCTTCCCAAGCTCATTTTCACTTGTTATTTCTCCATGCGTGGGATCACTATCCTAACTACACTTATTATCATGAGTTTCTTCATTTTGATTGTTGCTCTTGTTGGGTATCTCCTGATCACCCTCCTTCGGAACATTAGTTTCTATCTTTTATTGTTTTGGAGGTGCATTGCTTTTCCCTTCATCTTGATCATGCACTTTCTTATCAACCTCCCTATGTGTAATGGTTTCTACCTTTTGTGACTCCAGAGGTAGATCATTATCTCTGTTTTGATCTCCATCCTCTTGGTAAGCCAAGTCTATTAGTGTTGGGCTAGTGACCTAACCAACCAAATTGGTCAGTCCTATCTATTGGGCTACATCTTCGGGATCATCTTCTTCAATTTCATCTGTCTCGACCTGCTCTTGATGAGTTTCTTTTTGAACCATAGGAGTCCCATGAGGAGTCATCTTTGTATTAGCCACTAAGGTCTCCATCCTCTGGGAAGCAACATCTCTAACTATCTCATCATCTGCCAAATATACAGTATCATGGAGTGGAAGAGGTGGCTCTTTCCTTGCCTTATGTCTCTCTTCTCTCTACTCTTCTACCTTCTCAGTTTTAAATTGGATAATGTATGGGATAAGAATCTCATGTTGTAGATTCCCCATAAAACCTGGACCACCTATACCCCTTAATATAATAGGATCAACATTTACATTTCCTCTCATTGCCATTTTCTATTTCTTTTGGGGTGGTGTTCGCTACACCTTCTTCCTCTTCTTTGTTACCAACAAATCATCATCTCGAGGCTCTTCATCCAACTGTTCCTCCTCCTCTATAATCATAGTGGTAGGCTTTGTGACCTTCTTCTTTTATTTGGTAGGGGTATGAGGTGATGCAGTTGCAGATGTAGATGCCACATCTCCCTTTGGTTGGAGTCTTCTAACTCTTACTCCCTGTTGCACATGAGCTGCCTTCTTGTTTTTACCCTGCTACTTTTCCTCTAAAGCTGGTTGCCTCTCTCCATTGGATTTCCTCTTCTCAGTGATAAAGTCATCATATTCTTCTTCAGATAGTTCTTGTCTTTTCTTCTTGTTATCTACAGTAAGGGCAACACCCTTTTTCTTTAGTTTAATGACCTTAGCACTTACCCAACTATGGGTTAGTTGAATAACCTTCTGCATTATTTGATCAAATGAAGTCATCTCAGGCTGAGTCAAATTAGGAACTGATATAGTTTCATTATACACTTTCTTGTTCTCATACTCACTGGACATGATCTTTCCATCATCCTTGTGCAATTGGACAGGTATTGGTATGCAAACAAAGGTGCAAATTTGGTTGAGAGTGAGCCTCTAGTAAGTTCTTCTCCTGACCTCTGCTTCATCATCACAATCAGTCCAATAATCTTCAAGGTTCCTTTGATATATTTGCTTTCCCAGTAATGTCTGCATCCTGCCATATGGATCATATGACCTAGCTATTGAAAATGGCTATAAGTGCATTAGCTTTAATCCTCCAATGGCATCTTTGATACTTTGTCTAATAGGGCATAAATACCAGCCAATGAAGATTGGAAATAACATAGGTGGAATCTTTCCTTTCTCAATGTGAGCCTCTACTGAGGTCGATATCTATCTAACAAATTCCATCAGAATGACCCTTTCATTGGGGTATCTAGGCAGCATGAGAGGTTTCCCTTCAAAGCATTCTATTCTCATGTATGAAAATGTAGGGAACTAGATAAACCAAGCCCCATATTTGTAAATAATAGCTTGAGCTTCCATATTTAATGTTTTTGTTATATCTTCCTCCATGGTTCTGACCAAATGCATAGAAAAGGAGTCATTCTCTATTTTGTAATTTTGGAGGGATTCCCTCCTACTCAGTTGTGGGTAGTGTTCCCATATGTTTACATCACCAGGGTTGTTTCCAACCCTGCCCATTGTTTGTAACCCATTAAATGTACCTCTAAAGGCACAGACATATATGACATAAGAAGTGATATGGAACATGCACATTTTGCCACCAAACCTTCTCATTCCCTCATCCAAACTGTCACTTATTATTTTAGCCTAGAGAGGCTTGTCATCTAAATATTCCACCATCTCGATAATTCCATACATCTAATTTTCAAAGTTTCCAGTATGTTGCCTCCTAGTCATTCTGCTTAGCATGATCATCATGTACTGATATTCTTTAGCAAAATCAAATTTAAACAAGTATACTAGTAATTTAGCAGATGCCTTATATGTACCCCTTTTTGATCTCCACTGGTACATGACCCTCTTGGCCTCTTTCTCATTACCACAGTATTCCTTTTCTAATCTGCGTAGGCTCAATCTGACCACATCAGATCCTATAGGCAAGTTAAATGCAGATGTGATGCCTTTTATTGAGAAATCTGCATACACCCTTGCATGCTTCTCCACTCTTCTGGTTTTTGGATTATAGTTCTGTGCACATTCAACCACTAACTTAGTAGCTTCCATAGCATATGGAAATCCCCCAGTGTGCCACATCCCTGTGGAGTATATTCTTTGATGTATAGGGTTTCCACTTCCATTATCTAACCTTCTCGTCTATGCATCCAAGTCTGTATTCCCTTGATGTGTATCATTTATCATCCTGTATCTGAATCCTACCCCTTCGGGCTATAAGAACATATGTTTCAAGAACTCTATATCGGACCTATTCCTTTTGATAGCCATTAAATCTTGTGATAAAGACATGCATTTCTTAATCTAACATGTTGGTATGGATCAGGGTTCACGGATCACATATATTCCATAGCAGTAATTCTATCATTCTAACTTATTTCATGCATCACCATGTTGATTAACCTAGTGAAAACCATTTTTACCTCATGATTTACTGTAAATGACAAAAGAGAGGGTTTCAATTTTACTTACCTGATAATCACTTTCCTCTTTTACTATATGACTGATAATGGCATGAATGTGAATGTGCTGTATTGGCCATTCCATTCCATTGAGATGCGGGTCACATTCTGTTTGCAGGTGACTATGATGCTTTGACCTTCAGATCTTTATAATTTTTTCTTAAACGTAGGGTAAATGTGAATAAACCCCAAAATTTACCTTTTAACTGATCAATGCGACAAATTAGGGTGCATTTAGTACTTTTGTTAAAGTCCATTGATCAATGCATGACATTCATGGATACTTGACAAGTGGCAAGTTTATATTTGAACTGAAGGGCACGACCTACCGTTGGGTTCACATTTAATGTGAAGAGTGATTTCTACTAAGATCAGGGATATTTGAAAATATGACCCTCCATCAAACATATGAGGGTGATATCACCATGAATATGGTCAACCTTTGACCAATAATCAAGATCAGGTCACATTACCTTTGTTAATAAATTAGGGAGGTGCCACGTGGCATCCTTGGATTGGGTACTAATAAACTAGGTATCCCTGGTCATCTAAGTTGATATGAAGGATATTGACAATATCTGGATCTTTTAACACTAAGGAATATCACCCTCATTCGAGAATATAAGGGTGACATCATCACTTTATAGGCATTTACAATTACTCGAGGAGAATGACGTCATCATCATATTTGTTAAAGTTGGGGATATTTCAGAATATGTCCTTAGGTTGGAGCATGATGACATCATCAGGATATCGTGTCTTCTTTGTTATCAGGTTATGGTGACATCATCATCATACTGAGAAATATGATGGATGTTTGGAAATGTGACCCTGTGAGGGTCGGTGTATCGATGACATCATCATTAGGGTGATCTCTTCTATACATCAGAATTGGATGACGTCAGGGTCATGTTTGTGAAAGGTGATATTTGCAAAAGGGTGATATTTTCTAAGATGATAGATATTCAAAAATATGACCCTCTGAAATATGCATGAAGGTCTTGACGGGCAAATACTCTATCACACTTAAGTTTGACATTCGTGAATCGAGAATATGGAGAAATCAGGTGATCTTCTTACGTTTGGGTCATCTTAGCAAATATGACTGACATTTAGAATTATGACCCTATGGGAAATAACTAGGTTGACCAAACTTTGACTTAGCATAACTTTCTATCCTTGGTGAATATTAGGGTGATCCAAAAGGCAATTCTACATAGAATTCCAAACTCTTTAAGAATATGGGGTTTATGACATTAAATTCTAATTTTGACATCTGACCCCTTTTGTGATACACATGCATGTGTAAGGATGATACAGATAACTAACTTTTGCCAAACCACCCAAAGGAAGAAAGGAAGCACAAGCAAGAGCAAAAATGTTGGGTCCCTATTTTGCTAAGGCAAAATGGGGCATGTTGTGCAACCACACAACAAATAACTGTCGGGCTGGTGACCTAATCAACTAGTCTAGCTAGGCTGATTTTTTGTGCTGCAACTTCTGGACTATCTTCTTCTATTGTACTGTAGGAGTATTTTGGGGAGTCATCATTGTATTTTTCACTAGTGTCTCCATGGGACTGGTAGACACCTCTCTTACCACTTCATCATCTAAAAGTTCCAGAGTTTCATCTAAGGGGAGGGGTTGATTATCCCCTTTCTTCTTCATCTCCTTTCTTTTCTCTTCACTCAACTCAATCTTAAAATTTACTATGGTGGGCATGGGAACATCATGCTGCAAATCTCATCTGATTTCCTCACCTCATTTGCCTTTTAATACAATACCAAGGTTCACATCTATTGACCCTCTCGTTACTGGTGTTGGATCTTTCTTTTGTGGCACCTTTTAAGTTTTCTTTCTTTTCCTCATTATGAGGAGGTCTTGTTCATCACTACTTTCTTCTAAGTCCTCACAAATGATACCAGGTTTTGCAATGGGCTCATGCTATTCTACAGGTGCTTGAGATGCTGTAGTAGCAGAGGTTGAAGCTGGATCCTTCTTAGGTGGGAGTTCATGGATGATTTTCACACCTATATTTAGGCCCCCTTTCTTGGTTCCCTTAGGTGTATCTCCTTGCTTTCTTTCTCCTTTGGATCCCCTCTTCTCTTTGAGGAAATCATCATATTCCTCATCTATCAAGTCTTGCCTCTTCCTCTTTTTATCAATAGTAATGGCCACTCCTTGAAAGGAAGCTAGGTGTGTAGAAATCGCTTCCTACACTAATCTAAGAGATGAGTGAAAATTTATTTTAACCTTTACAATTATAGTGTTATTAACCCACTAACAGAGATATTCCAGAAAATACATACACAAGAATATAAGACAGAAGAGAGAGAGAGAGATAAGATATATGTGGGGAAAACCCTTACGGGTGAAAAACCTCACACTCCAAAACACAACTCAAATGTATTGCGTAAACAATAAAGGTTACAATACAGTCACAAAGCCAATGCTCTTGTAGGAGTCTTTGATACTCATATCTGGAGACAATCTGGCAGCATAACAGTACCTGTCAATCACATAATACATCTCTTCAAAGCACCTATTTATAAAGAAAATACAAGGCGAAAATGGCTCTATCTTGGGATGGGCGTCCAACATGGCCTCATGGCCCAATACCCATGCCTATGGACACTTTTCCAACATTGTAAGATGTTCCTAACACTTTTCAAGTCACCCCATCCCAAAGAGGTCACCTATTCCCAATTTGGATAATGACAGATGCTCTTACGACTCACAACCATCATAGAATCCGTCATACTGACATGTCTTACAGCTGTAAGAGAATCTATTATAAACATGCTATAAATAGCATATTCTCTTACATGTCATAACCCTCCTTGGGGTGCCCAAAGATGAATTTTTAAAAGATGCTTCTCAACACATGTCTTCACCTATCATAGAACCTTCTATTTCCGACTCTTACATGTCATAGATTCTATCATAGGGATCTGTCATAACCGTTTTGGTCAAGATTTAGTTACACACTACTCAAAATGCTGACACATGGAAGAAAACCTCTACCACACAAAAGGGACGCCTATCTCCACATGGAGTGTGTTGACCATCCCGGTCATCTTACAAGTGAAGTGACAACTCATCGTGCCACTTCACACTAAATGACAAAATAGGATGTGCAACAAATTACAACATAGGCTAAGTAAATAAATTACATTACAATAATAAATGCAAGGAATTACCAAGGTTGAGACACCTTAATTCCCAACATTCTCCCACTTGTCGAACACCTTGCAAGAGCTAATAGAAATAATAGGATTTAACTGCTATAGGTCAAGAGGCCCATAGACTCCAAACACCATCTGAACTTCTCTATGCCCACTAGTTTTGTCAATGCATCTGCAACATTCTTCAATGTGTCTACCTTCTCCAAATTAACCTTCCCATCCTCTACCATGTCTCACACGAACTGAAACTGTACATCAATATGCTTTGTTCTGGCATGGAAAGTTGGATTCTTTGCTAGGCAAATCACACTCTGACTGTCACAAAAAATCATAATCTATCCTGCATCAACACCAATATCTAAACACAATCTCTTAATCCAAATGGCTTCCTTACAGGGATAAGTTTCTACCATATACTCAGCTTCTATAGTGGACAAAGCAACCACAGGTTGTCGCTTACTCATCCAACTAATTGTACCACTAAACTATTGCAAGTATGGGTCTAACTGATGTTTTCATTCATGTCAACATACTTTTGTTGCATTAATGATAAGGATTGGATGAGTTGTGTGCTAAGGATATTGAGAAAATTAGTCTCAATCAGGAACAGTGAAGAACAGTGATAACAATAAGGTAACAGTCCAAGATAGGATGAAGATCAGGAGATGCAGATTAAAGGGTTTGAAGATATGTATCTTGAGATTATCCAGTAGAGATTTCAAAGGTCTGAATGAAGATCTGAAGAAGTTGTGGCTGCCCAAGTAAAACTGGTTCCGGTAGGTGTTCAGAGGTGACAAAGTGTTACAAAAAGGTCTGGTGAGATCCGGAAATGCATTTTCCTATTCTGCGGATTTGAGGGAGTGTTCAAGAAGTCTATTTGAAGTATCCACTAGATTGGTTTGTGATCTAGAGGTTTGGAAGAATCTATTCCTTTGTGATAGTGGTGACAGACTGTGTTCTTGAGGTTCCAGATGTAGGAGAGAAGGATTCCAGTATGCAGTTGAAGTGCGGATGTTCTTGGTGATTCAGGAAATCTTGTGAAAGTCCTTGAAACTTGTCCAGTTCATGTTGGTGATCCGCATTGAAGTTGGAGCTTGCAATTGAAGGATAACCTTCGGGTGAAGGTGTTCTTCCTGAGACCGGCCGACCGGATGAGTTACACATCCTGTGGATGTTCTTGTTGATGTTTGCCGACTTAGATGATTATTCCTAAGTTGACATCTTGTATAAATAAGGGATTGTGAAGTCATTTCAAAGTTGTCCTTGCACAAATGAGAGTGTGGTAGCGAGGAGGAGTGCAAAAGGTAGAGTAGAAGTGTTGGGCTTAAATGTAATTGAATCAAGCATGGTGAAGATGCTATTTACTAGTTCATGTATGTGATACTTATTCTTTTGTAGACAGTGTGTCTCTTGTAGGTAGTGAGCCTCTTGTGAGTAGTGTGCTCGGGCAGTGAGCCCTAATTGGCATGTGCCATTTTGTTCTTTCTATTCTTCTAACAGAGAAAACAATCTTGGGTTAATCACCCTGTGGTTTTTCCCTTAACTAGGTTTTCCATGTCAAAATCTTGGTGTCTCATGTGTTGATGTGTTTATGCTCTTGATTTGATGCATTGTATTTCCATGATTGATTTATTATTATGCTACTGAATTGCAAACTAAAGTTAAGTGTTTAATTGGAGGAAAGCTTTGCACAACTAATTCACCCCCCCTCTCAGTTGTGTGCCCTAAGTCTAACATAAACATAGTGAACATATAGGCACTGGTGGATCTCCTGCTGTCAATGTCACCCACCCAATCAAAATCCATGAATCCACGAATACAAACTGAATGTGGAGGTCCTGTAACATTACCATGATAGCATATGGAATACTTGGAAGTACCCCTCAAATATCTGAACACTCACTTAACTATATCCCAATGTACCCGTCTAGGATTAGCCATAAATTGACTAAGAACTCCCACTGCTTGGACAATGTTTGGTCTTGTGTAGACCATAGCATACATCAAACTGGCAACAACACTAGCATAAGGTACTCTACTCATGTCCTCCACCTCACTAGGAGATTTTGGACAATCATTAACAGACAACTTTGTCCCCAATGAAATAGGAACACACAATAGTCTACAATCTACCATGTTGTACCTATCCAACATGGTCTTCACATACTTACTCTGGCTTAACCAAAGTTTTATATTAGCTCTGTCTCTTCTAATTTCCATTCCCAGAATGTACCTGGATCCCCCTATATTTTTCATCTCAAACTATGCTATCAACTGAGACTTCAAATCATAAATCATATTCTTACCATTCCCAATCAATAGCATATCGTCAACATACAAAACAATAATGAGAATGCGATCATTGTCAAACTTGTAATATACACAATGATCAAATTTTGATCTTAGATATCCAATTGACAACACAAAGGCATCAAAATTCAAGTACCACATCCTAGGAGACTGCTTCAAACCATACAAAGACTTTTTCAACTTGCAAACCAAATTTTCTTTACCTTTCTCTATGTAATGATGTGGCTGTGACATGTAAATCTCTTCCTCTAAATTACCATGAAGGAATGTTGTCTTCACATCCATCTACTCCACCTCTAAGTCATAAGCTACTGCAAAAGATAACAGGAACCGAATAGATGTCATCTTTGCAATGGGAGAGAAAATTTCACCATAATCAATTCCCTCCACTTGTGAATACCCCTTCACAACCAGTCTGGCCTTGTACTTTTGAACACTGCCATCTGCACTGAATTTCTTCTTGAAACCCATTTACATCCAAGAGGTTTCCATCCTTCAGGCAAAGGCACCAAGTCCCATGTTTTATTCTTCTCCAAAGAAGCCATTTCATCCTCCATGGCCTCCTTCTAGGAACTTGCATATTTCATGCCCATAGCCTCTTTCATAGTTCTAGGCTCATTAGTGTTAGCAAGTAAAGCGAAAGCACAACTAGAATCAAGCAATGAATAACTAAACCTATCAGGTTCCTTTCTTGTTCGTGTAGACCTCCTTAAAGGCTGAGGTTGAGGTTCTACTTCTTCTTATGAGCTTTTAGAGCTGTTAGAGCTCTCCTCATCATTAGGTCTCACAGGGTTTGTCTATTCAGTCTTCTTAGGGGTAGAAGGAAACTGAACCACATCCTTTCTTTTCTATTTCTTCTAGTTGTAGAACAATAGAAGAAGGTGTTAGCTCTCTGAAGATAACACTTCTTCTATACAACACTTTTTTAGCCACAAGATCCCAAAGCTTGTACCCTTTCACACCAACACCATAGCCAATGAAAATACACTTAACAACCTTGTTCTCCAATTTAGACCATTTCTCCCTAGGCACATGTGCATATGCCTCACAACCAAAAACACGAAGATGTCTAACTGAAGGCTTCTTACCAGACCACACCTCCATAGGTGTCTTACCAACAAGAGCTGATGTAGGAGACCTATTTACCAGGTAGCAAGTAGTGGCTACAGCTTCAGCCCAAAACTTTTGTTTGAGGCTTGCTCCACTAAGCATACTCCTAGCATTCTCCACCAGTGTCCTGTCCATCCTCTCTGTAACTCTATTTTTCTACGGGGTGTATGGAGTTGTCTTATGTCTTTCAATCCCTTGCTTTTTACAGAACTTATCAAACTCTACCAAAACAAAACTCACCACTGTTATCAGTTCTCAAACACTTAATCTTTTTACTAGTCTAATTTTCAGCAAAAGCTTTAAACTCTTTAAACTGACTAAAGATTTTAGTCTTGCTTTTGATAAAATAAATCCATGTCCTTCTACTGTAATCATCCATAAAAGATACAAAATATATAGATTTGGAAATCGAAGGAACATTAACATGACCAAACACATCAAAATGAATAAGATCCAATACACCAGAAGACTTGTGAGAACTAGAGTAAAACTACAATGGTTTTGCTTTCCATATACACAATGTTCACAAAAGTTAAACTTGAGATTACAATCATTCAACCCCTCAATGAAGTTTTTATTTTTCAAGGTTCTAAGACCCTTCTCACCAATGTGGCCATATCTCCAATGCCATAACATAGTCTTTTCAGTAGGAAGTTTAACTTCCAAAGCATGTGCACTACCATCAGAATGTGTTACAACATATTTCTTCACTACTCATTCAGATGGTGGGGATGAAGTGACTGAAGCTCTTTTCTTCGAGTTAGAAGAACTATTGCACTGTGAAGTGCATGCCTCCAACTGAAACAAAGTACCTTTCTGAGTACCCTTCGCAAGCACCATAGATCCTCTAGTCATCTTGCATCCATCCTTCAAAAAGACAACTTGCGCACTTGCATCATTCAACATACTTACAGAAAGTAGGTTCTATGCTAGGCCTGGGATGTGCATAACCCCAGTGATCCCCTTCACTTGTCCATCAGGGAATCGGATTGAGACTCTTCCATGACCAACAATCTTTAGATATGAATTATCACTCAGGTACACTCTTCCACCATTGAACTCTTCATATTTCATGAACCAGCTTCGATGCAAGGTCATGTGGAATGATGCACCAGAATCAATCAACTACACATCAACAAATGCATGGGTGGCCAGGGCTGCGATGAAAGCATCAACATCATCTTGTGATTTGTCAGAATTTGAATCTAGGACATTCTTCTTCTTCTTCTTTTTTTCTTCCTTGCATTCCTTTTGGAAATGCCCAATTTTGCCATAGTTCCAACAAAGAGCCTTGGACTTTCCAGGAGATTTGGATCTCCCACAGGATTTAGATCTACCCTTCTCAGTTTTTTTGTCCTTCTTTTTCCCTTTCTCCTTGGGTCTTCCACGAACCGCAAGAGCCTCTTTGGCTACCTCAGAAGACTTTCTCTACATATCTTTAGATAATAGTGAAGATAGCACTTCATCCATTTTGAATGTGGATGTGGTGCTCCCAATAGCCATAACAGGATGATCCCACAAGTCTGACAAAGAACAAAGCAAGGTCATACAACAATCCTCCTCCTCCATCTTCACACCAATGGATGTCAATTGTGCAACTAAAATGTTGAAAGCATTCAGGTGATCTGAAACCAATCCTCCATCCTCCATCCTCAGAGAATACAACTTCTTTATCAGAAAAAGTTTGTTCAGTAGGGATTTAGCCTAATAAACATCTCCCAACTTCTTCCAAAGATCTTTTGTACTCTTCTCATCATGGACATTTAACATGACATAATCAACTAGACTGAGTCTTATGAGACCCTTAGCCTTTTGATCTTTGAGATCCTAATCTTCTTGTGCCATTGCGGTTAGATATAGTTTTCCATAGGTCATGATCAACAAGCATGTCTTCCATCTAAAGTTTCCATAACTCAAAATTAGTGCCATTGAATTTCTCCACCTCTAATCTTCCGGATGTGCCTACCATCTCTTTTCCTGCAACAAGATTATAGAGTGCTTTGCACAAAGCTCCCACTCAACCTAAGATTAGCTAAAAAAGCCCCTACCCAACAACTAGGACCAAAGGTGATCAAGCTCTGATACCAACTGAAAGGAAGCTAGGTGTACGGAAATCACTTCCTATAGTAATCTAATGAGGAGATATGAGTGCAAATTTTTTTTAACCTTTACAATTATAGTGTTATTAACCCACTAACAAAGATATTGTAGAAAACACATACACAAGATTGTAAGATAGAAGAGAGAGAGAGACAAGATATACGTGGGGAAAACCATTATGGGTGAAAAAACCACACTCCAAAACATAGCTCAAATGTATTCAGTAAACAATGAAGGTTACAATACAGTCACAGAGCCAATGCTCTTGCACGAGTGTTGAGACAATCCAGCAGCATAACAGTACCTATCAATCAGATAATACATCTCCTCTTCAAAGCATCTATTTATAAAGAAAATACAAGGCAAAAATGGCTCTATCTTAGGATGGGCATCCAACATGGCCTCATGGCCAAAAACCCACACCTATGGACAGTTGTCCAACATTGTAAGATGTTCCTAACACTTGTCAAGTCACCCCATCCCAAAGAGGTCACCTATTCCCAATTTGGGTAATGACAGATGCTCTTATGACTCTTACAACCGTCATAGAATCCGTCATACTGACATATCTTACAATTGTAAGAGAATCTATCATAAATAGGCTATAAATAGCATATTCTCTTACAACATGTCATAACCCTACTTGGGGCACCCAAAGATGCCTTTTTCAAAGATGCTTCTTGACACATGTCTTCACCTGCATAGAACCTTCTAATTCTGACTCTAACATGTCATAGATTCTATCATAGGAATCTGTAATGTCCCCTTTCTAAGCTTAGTTAGTGTTGGGGCCATTATTCTATCTCATGATCCTGATGGGCTAGTGGATGATATGGGGATCATTTGTGGTTGATCTTTTGGTTTAGTTTAATTATCAAAGTTAGAGTTAGAAGGTTTTTTTTTTTTTTGTGCACTAAAGTATAATGTTGGATTATTTAAAGTGACTTAATGTTATGTCTTGAGGGGAAAGGGGGAAATGTTTTATTTTATTTCCCTAGTCACTTTAATGTGTGCACATAACTTGGAAATAGACTTATTTTATAAGTTGGAGGAGAAAAAGGCTCTATTTTTAAGAAATGATCTTTTTGTAACTCCCAGGTGCCTTTAAAAAGAGAGGGAGAGCTCATTTGGAGCTTATGCTTGGAATTTGATAATGTCATGCTACTGGATTGGAACTAGAGATCAGTTATGCCTTCTTGTGGATGAAAACCCACTTGAGGATGATTAGTTTCGGTGGTGAGATATCCACCCTAGCTGGTAATTGATGATTTCCACTTAGGGAATCACTTGGTGCTCAATGGATTTTGGAGTTTTTTTGTGGAGTTTAATATTGTAATTAGTTTTGGAGTAATGTATAGTGATTTCTTATGAATTTTGTTATGATTTTGGAGTGTATTGTGAAGTTGGTATATTTTTCTACCTTGGCCGTACATCTTAGGCCGTATATCTACTGAAGTTCGTTGTTACTCATAAGAAATTTGTGTTGATGTTATTGAATCTTTTGATGAATACATATTTATTATCTACCATAAATGACCTCATTGCAAGTGTTTGAAGAGATTTGATGTTGTTTGACAATTTCTAGGAGCATTCGTACAAATCCTGGCCGTACTTGCTATTTTGAATCGATGCATGTGTTAAAAAAATGATGGAGTTTTTGTAACAGTTGTTGATTACAATTTGTTTGTATGTCATAGTCACCACTTTCAAGAGTGGTATGAAGTTTTCTAATGTAGATTTCAATTTTCTGGAAATAGCCGTACTAAGTACTAGCTGTATAGCCCAGTTCAAGGAGACTTAATTGTTGTGTGTTATTTTAGCATGATATTAGTGATCTGTCTACTTAGAATCTTTAGTTTGGGTAGTATAATTAGTTTGGGATTGATTTCTAGTGGATCAGATAAGTGTTTGCAATTTTGTGATTTCAGACCATCTTTATGACTGTCGTACATGCCCATATTAGCCAACTAGAGTAGATATTAGTGCATCAGTCAGTTTATATCAGAAAAAGCAATCAAAATCAGCTAATTGATGATTTGTTCATCAATTACAATGCAGGATATGATTCCTTATTAATGATCTCAGGGGAAATTACTCATCTAGTTCTGATTTTTGGTGATATTGTTCATGTTTAGATTGAGTATTTTATACTTCATTGTAATCAATTTCACAATAAAGGCCCCTGGATGGTTTACCACCAGTGTGGAGAATGAACTTCTTTATTTTCTCACCCACTAGAAAGTGGAGTATTCCCACTGAATAAGTGGATGGCATTGTAATCTTCCTTGTTTTTTTTCTTTACCTAGGGAAACTGGTGAATCCCCACATTATGTGGATTCCCACCACAACAAATGAAGCATATATTGTAGATTGCATAGTTTAATTTGTAGCCAAATCACCATATGCTCTCACCTTGCCCATTCTGGGATTTGTTGGCAAGAGACATTGTGTGGCTTCCTGAGTGTTGTCATTGATGGCAACAAAGTCCATCCCACACATCCACATGACATGGTGTGTCTATACTAGAAGTCAGATTGAAGAGTATTTTGGTCTGGTGACCAAGAATAGAGCATGCAGCAAGGTCCAACAATCAGGTCCAGATCTCTCAAAGGAAGTATCTCAGTAAAGTGTGGACCTAGTGAAGTCAAGAGGAGTACCTTGATTGATAGATTCTAGGGATTGAGCCTCCGGTGATGAAAGAGTGAAGAGATATGAGCACCTAAGTATTGGGTTCCTGTTTGGTAGAGTAGACTAAGGAAGAACTGACCGATCAGACCTTAATCCAGATGAGATATTAATGGTGATCAAGGTTATTAAGGTATCATTCATAATTGGCCGACATGATTGATGACTTCTATGCACATCTCTTTGATATGCATCACTTGGTAAGCAAGGATTCAGCTGATAGACTAGAGTTTGGAAATATCCTGAGTTTTTTGGATGCCAACTAGAAAGATGATTGAAATCATTGATGCAGATATATATATCAGATTAATTTTGGTATGAAGGCATGGGTGGTGTATTGTGAAGTGTGAAGAAAAGTAGAAAGTAGTGTGGAAGTAGTAATATAGGTCTGATATGTGACAGGACAGCAGCACCAAAGAAGAGGAAGAATGAAGTGCAGTAGATCAGTGTATTGAGCCTAACCGGAACTGAAATTCAACATATGTCAATGTTTCTCATTAGTTCAAGTATCTTGTTACTCTCTTTATAACTTGTAGATAGTGAGTCTCTTGTAGGCAGTGAGCCTCTTGTGAGCAGTGTGCTCAGGTAGTGAGCCCTAATTGGCAAGTGCCATTTGTACTACCTTATTCTTTTAATAGAGAATATAATCTTAGGTTAATCACCCTGTGGTTTTTCCCTTAATAGGGTTTTCCATGTCAAAATCATTGTGTTATTTCTGCTTTCATGGTTATGCAGCTTATTTAATTTGATGTTGCACTAGTTGTTAAAGAAGAACAGATAGTTAAAATAATCAAGATAACTGATTCACCCCCCCTCTCAGTTATCAATAATTGGTATCAGAGCTAAGTTCCTCCAAACAGAGCCTAACAGCTTGAGGAAGATTTGGGAATTCAAATGGATATGTATGGTATGAGGGAACAACTTCAATCTGCCCTTGATGATCTTGAGCAATCTCACTCTGAAGTCAATAACTTGAGAGAAAGACTCAAACAAGCTGATGATTTCATAAATGCACTAAAGGAGAAATTGAGTATCTCTATGAAAAAGAGAAAGGAACTTCTTCAGTAATTAGCAAGTCAAAGTGAAGCCAATGATACTAATGAAGATCTGAATGAGAAGTACAAATTATGTGAGAAGCTATCAAAAGAGGTCATTATGGTAAGACATGAAATGGAATCAGGAGTTATGAAATTCACCCAAGAAATTGAAGAGAAAAGAAGGACTGAAGATAATCTAAAACAATCTCTCAAGGAGAAGTCAGAAGACTGCCACAAAATGGATAGAATAATCAGGCATTTGGAATATGATCTTGAAAAAGCTAGAGATAATGAAGAACAACTTGAGAATCAGATTGTCACTCTAAAAAGGGATCTTCAAACAACAAATGAATACAAAGAGAAATTCAAGATAAGCTCTGCTCAGCTTGAAGCTCTTCTTGAAAGCCAAAAGAGAGTTGATGACAAGCAAGGCTTGGGGTACGAGAAAGGTCAAATCTCTGGATCCGGTCAGAAGATCTTTGGATCAGGAAATCCAAGGAACAGGCCTAGAAGACCTCTGATAAGGCAACCAAATGCTCAAAGATATCCATCCTTCAATGGATACAGCCACAATTGCAATAACTTTGGTCATAAAGCAAATCAGTATAGAAGAAGAATGAATCAGACTAATTCATCCTCCTCTGGACAGTGCTTTAATTGCAAAAGGTATGGTCACAAATCTCATGAATGCAGAAATATGCAAATGAACAATTCATTCAATCGTAGATGTTTTGCATGCAATAGAATGGGACATATGGCTAATCAGTGTAGATCAAGAGGATATCAGTCAAATATGCAAAGAAATGTTGTTTGCTACAATTGCAATAGATCTGGTCATATTGCCAAATTCTGTAGAAGTAAGAATCAGGACAAAAAGGGTTCGGTGCATCATAATCAAAACCAAGACAAAGGAAAAGGAAAAGTGAATGCAGATGAAATTCAAAGGGAGATGAACAAGATATGGGTGAAGACAAGTATAAAAAATGTTGAGGATGGATCCGCACCAGAATCTGGTACTGATATCCCTTCCAGAAACTAAATAGATGAGCTTTGGCTTAGGGGGAGTCACAAAAGAAAACAAGTTCCCCCAGCTAGTCAATTGGTGCCTAAAATTGGCACATGGAAAGTTGTGGATTAAAGGGTTCTTAGAGAAACATCTAAATAAGCCTTGGTAAAGATATGGAAGATCCACAAGAAATTTAAAAGAGGTTAATCTACCAAGATTGATTCGGTTTAACAGTCATCCAGTAAGAACAAGATTTTCATAGTTAGATCCGGTATGATTCAAATTGAGGTATCTTGATCTACGGATAAATGGAATGATTGTGAAAGGTAGATAGATTGCTAATATCCATTGAGAACAACTTTAAGTGCATCTTAGTGATTTGAAAAAATCTCTCTGGACAAGGAGAACAGAGCAACTAGAATAACTTAAGGTATGCATTTATTGCAAACGGAATTAGGGTTTGTGCAGAAATAAAAGGGTTCTTTTGTTCATCATTTATACATTTGCATTCAAGAAGAAGAGAAAAGGAGCTCTGTAAACAAATTGTCTCAAGCCTCTCAAAGATCAACCATAGAAGTTAATTCTTCTAGTAATTCGATCCAGCTCATGTCATGAACCCTAGAAGCATAAAAGGTATTTTCCGCTCTTGAAAACTCTCTCTGAATCTTTGAAAGATGGCTACTCTAAATGTTGTGAAGATCACCGATAGGCCGAACCCAAAATTTAGAAAACATCCTTATAAATCCCTAGAAGCTGATCCCCTAGGCACATTTTCTAGCATTTTGCATGAAGTTCTGCATGTAGAAGATATTAGGGTTTACATACAGGCAAACATTGAAGAATTTGGGGAATCCAAACTGATGGATATCTACCACAAGGAACTGTTAGATGAATTATTTGAACTTAAACCCTAATACAAGGCCATCTAGGATAAGCATTTCAGACAGTGCATCCATTTCCCCTATTTTGCAGAAGATGAGTGGGTCCGGTATGTTTTGAGCAAAATGCATGACAACTTCATGTGGTTGAATAGACCATTTAAGATCACAAAAGATGCTATTAGGGCGGTAACCGGTTTGCACTCATCCAGAGGGTTACCTATTCTCAAATCAGTCAAAAACCAAACTGTGAGTGAGGCTACCAGATCAAGATTTGACAAGAGAGCAATGACAATAGAAGATATCACTGATCTAGATATCAAGTTTGCCTCCATGATAATTGGTTACAAGATATATCACTCCAGCAGGGAAAATTTAGTACCCAGAACTGCAATTTACACTACTTATGAAATGTTAAGAAAGAATGTTGACTATGATCTTTGTGAGCTCCTTCTGAACCAACTTTTGGAGAATCTGCAGAAGATAAAGAAGGATAAGAAGAGTTCCTTCAAATACGGTGGCCTGATACTCTGTCTATTCTTCTATTACATGAATGAGCTACTTGGATCTAATGGCTAGATATGGCAAAATGATAGACCAGTAGCCATACAAATCAGAGATTATCTACATGGAATTGGTGATGTCAAAGCACAGAATACAGCACTCTGGGGCTACTTCAAGAACTTTCAGAGTATGATGCAAGCCAAATAAAGAATCCCTCAATCATTGGTTGAGAAATGCAAGGATACAGTGTGCTTTATGGTAGACACTAATCAATGCCTAATGGAGGCAGTGGAGCTAAGGACAGTCTGGATCATGCCAATGGGGTATGAAGTAGATGAGAAAATTATAGAGCTACATGTTCAACACATGCTGAGTCAGCCCAAGGATCCTAAGGCAGAAAGGTTTGGAACCTACCAAGAGCTGAGTGTAAAAGTTCATGTTGAACTGAGATAGCCTAAAATTAAAAGAAAAGTGAGAAGAGAAGTGCAAGAATTTGCCAAGAGACATGGAATTTTGAAGGAGGTAGTTGATGCCAACAGAGAGAAGATGGAAAGGGCAGAGAAAGAGAAACAAGATGCAGAAAAGGAAAGTGATCCAGTGCAAGCCCCTTCCCAGACCAGATCCTCCAAGAGTTCTGCACCTGCACCTCTAAGAGCCAAAAGGCATCAAAACCAAAAGCCCAGACATCTAGAAAGGGAGAGAAGAGAACCAAGAAAAAGGCAACAAGGTCTTATACAAGTCAAAAGGATGATGAAGAAATTAAAACTGATGAGGAAGTCAAGAAAATGAAGAAGACAAAGAAAACATCCTGTGAACCCTCTACCGGTCAAGACAAAGAAGAGAAGGTAGAGGAATTTGTTGAAAAGCCTACTCTCTGCATTGATGATATCATCAAATCAGTCACTATGGATGGGAACCTGAAACCAATGACTAAATTCTATGATGAATACAATGAAGCTGACTAGAAGATCCTGTAAGATGCTACAGTCAGGTATCTTAATATTTATAACAAAGCATTCATTGAAATCGTATCCCTGATTCCCAAAAGCTTAGAGAAGGAACTTGAGATAAGAAAGAACAATGCCATGGCAAAAGACCTAGAAATCTGGGAGTAGATTGCTATTCAGCTCTATCCATCCATTACCCCTAAACAAATGAACATTATCTTCAAGGGCTGCAAGGATAAGTTTCAGAGCAAAGCCAGAATGAATAAGCTTATGCTCGGAGAAACTAATCAGGTGGCTAAAGAGACTAAAGAGATCCTCTGGAATGCCTATAAAAGATTCAATATTCCTATTATAGAGGACTTAGGTGATGAACCCTCTACCATGGATGACAAAGGAGAATCTACTAAGACAGTTGCAGAAGAGACGAAGGAAGGTGAGGAGAAAATTAAGAATCTAGATCCCTCTACTTCGGAAGAGGAAGTTCATAAAGAAGCAAGCATCTCTCCTCTAGCTTCCCCAATAGACTCTAGATCTAAAGGAGAAGAAAGAACAGAAGAGAAAATTAGTCAAGAGGAAGAGGTGAAGGGAAGAGAAGAAGGTTAAACAGAGAAGACCACAAGTGACAGTACTGAGGCTGCAGAAGGGAAGAAAACTCTATCTCCGACAAGAGACACTACAGAAGTAGTCAAAGACTTTTTGACAAAAGAAATGATGGAATTAGATGAACTAGAGCTACTTCAAGGACTATTCAATTTTGATTCCCTCTCTCCAGTCCAGACAATGAAGGTGGCATCTTTTGCTTAAGCCAAAGCAAAAGAAAAGCTTCTAAAGTCTCACATGGAAGACTGTGAGCTAATAGAGATTGCATCTGGTGTGCTAGAGAAAATCATGCCATCCTTCCAAAAGGATTCTTCAGCCTCCACATCTAGTAATCTAAAGTCTCTTGTAAACTCTGTTAATACACATTTTGATTCCTTAGAGAAGTCAGCTGAAGAAAAGGTGCGGAAGGAGTTTTTGGGAAAAAGATTCTTTGAGATACAAGGATTTATAACCAATGATAGAAGAAATATGGATATTGGGATAAAGATCTTAGCAAATGCTCTTAAAGATGGTGGAGAAGTATATAAATTTTGTTTATCCTGGTCTAAAGTGATAAAGGATATTGAGAAGAAAGTGAAAGAATAAGAGGATAAACTATCAAGCCTCTCTTAGAATTTTGATCCTCTCACCACATCCATAATAAACCAGGAATGTCAGACTATTGTAGTCATAAATGAGATAAAGAAGCTTGAGAAGGAAAGGAAGAACATAATAAGTAGGATGGGTGAACTTAGAGGGATGATTATCCCTAAATTAGAGGCCATGCATGAGGCCCTAACTGATGCTCAAACCATAGCCTAGACCAGTGATCCGACAGATCTAAAGAGGGCAGAATCTTTTGCATTCCTATTGAGTGGCCACATCTCAATTTTGGATAGGATGAAGCAGAGTTGGGCAACAGAATTTGTCCAGTTAAAGATGACTTTTGAAGACATACTTTAATATATGTAAGTATAACATGTATATATACTTATGTGGCTAAGTATAGTTGGATTTTTAGGGATTTTTGGTGTACAGATTCTACCCTTTTCCATTGATGTCAAAGGGGGAGTGAGGAGCAGTGAAAAATGTGGAATCTAGCTAAGGGGGAGCTCCAAAAAAGTGTACATTAGAATAGAGCATCAGCCAAGGGGGAGTGCAGTATGATACTTAGTCATTTTTCACTAAGTGTTACCATCAATGCCAAAGGGGGAGATTGTTGGCAAGACACACTGTGTGGCTTCATGAGTGTTGTCATTGATGGCAACAAAGTCCATCCCACACATCTATAGGACGTGGTGTGTTTATACTGGAAGTCAGATTGAAGAGTATTTTGGTCCGGTGACCAAGAACAGAGCATGCAGCAAGGTCTGACAATTAGGTCCGGATCTCTCAAAGGAAGTATCTCAGTAAAGTGCAGACTTGGGGAAGTCAAGAGGACTACCTTGACTGATAGATTCCAGGGATTGAGCCTCTGGTGATGAAAGAGTGAAGAGATATGAGCACCTAAGTATTGGGTTCCTGTTTGGTAGAGTAGACTGAGGAAGAACTGACCGACAGAGCATCAGACCTTAATCCAGATGAGATATTGATGGTGATCAAGGTTATTAAGGTATCATTCATGATTGGCCAACATGATTGATGACTTCTATGAGCATCTCTTTGATACATATTACTCGGTAAGCAAGGATTTAGCGAATAGACTAGAGTTTGAAAATATCCTTAGTTTTTTGGATGCTGACTAGAAAGATGATTGAAATCATTGATGTGGATATATATACTAGATTGATTTTAGTATGAAGGCATGGGTGGTGTATTGTGAAGTGCGAAGAAAAGTAGAAAGTAGTGTGGAAGCAGTAATACAGGTCTGGTATGTGATAGGACAACAACACCAAAGAAGAGGAAGAATGAAGTGCAGTAGATCAGTATACTGAGCCTAACTGGAACTAAACTTCAGCATATGTGTATGCTTCTCATTAGTTCAAGTATCTTGTTACTCTCTTTATAACTTGTAGATAGTGAGTCTCTTGTAGGCAGTGAGCCTCTTGTGAGTAGTGTGCTTAGGCAGTGAGCCCTAATTGGCAAGTGCCATTTGTACTACCTTATTCTTTTAACAGAGAATACAATCTTGGGTTTGGTGCAGGAGCACCCGCACATGATCAGGATATAGGTCCGCATGATGACATACATGATCAGGATATAGGATAGTTATCAGCATGATGACAGGGCAGTAGGCTATTTTTAGTATGTTTGACTTTTTCATGTAATAAGGTCCACTGGACCGATGCTATGTATTAGTTCAGCCTAGGAGTATGTGTAGGCAGTTAGAGATCGGGATAAGATAGTCTGAGTTGTCCTCTCTCCCAGCCGCTTGGAAGCTCCCAGCCGCTGGGAAGTGAAGTTAGTAGTACTCGAAGGATTTGTTATATATACCTTCGATCTGTTAGGGTTTAGACACAATTGAGTTTAGATTTTGATTATTGAGATTGAGATTGTTGTTGATAGATGTACTGGTGTCGTGTTGAGTTGAGAGCAGTTCAGACATTGTGAAGCTGTATTCAGGACTTTTGAATTTCAAGTGAATAAGATCTCATCTTTTGCAGTATCTGGTAGTATCAGTTGTTTCTGTGTTGATTTCCTTTTCTGTTTGCAAGTTGATGGGCACTTTCAACCCTTCCACCGGTTGATCCTGCAAATCGGTGGAATGGTCCTGTATCATAGTTTAGTTTGCATTTGTGTTTTCTGTTTATGCATTGCATTGTTCAGGAGATCAGTTAGGAGCATGCTGTAAATCAGCCTAGCATCCTCATGTGCTAGGTCTAGAAGATAAGTTGTTAGATTTTGGTTTGAAGGTGATCCGGCCCGGTCGTCACATGATCTTTGTGAAATTATGCGGTTCTGAGTGTTTACATGCAGTGGAAGGATACACAGGAGTCTGCATGTGCGTTTCCAGTCGGAGCAAGCCGCATTGTCATCTGTGAATCCATCGCCATCAGGATCAGGTCATGAAGTTGTTGAAGTTTGCATGTTGCAAGTGCATCATGATGTTTTGAGTTGGATATATACTCAGTGTATATATCGCAGTCAGAATCATCTCTCGGGGAAGTTCATCATCCGCGTATCGCTAGCAGATGCGGGTGTGAAAGTTAAGTTTTTTTGTCTAAGTGTTGAAGAGTTCATCAGGATATCGTGTGACGTCATCGTCATCAGGATATGACGTCATCGTCATCAGGATATTAAGAAATCCCTCAATGCGAGTTTATCCTGTTGTCACTAAGTGGTAAGGTATCGGCGTAGGCAGGAAGTTGTATTAGCATCATCAGGAGGTTTCGAGAGAACCGGATGAACGATATCATGATGCTGTTGCTTGTATCGTCGGGCAGTGGAGCATCGAAGGTAAGTTGTTGAAGTGCAACGTCATCAGGGTATCGGGAGCAACCGGATATTTGGATATCCTGCTGACGAAGGTGATAACGAATATCATGATGAGGTCGCTTGTATTTAGCACCCGATGAATAGTGCAACCGGAGGATGTTTGCGCCCATTGATTATCATGATGATGATGATAGGCGACAACCGGAGGAGGTAAATAGTAGTCGACAGGAGGATATTTGCAATCATCCGAAATATGATGATGCTATTGAAATATGATGATGATGTTCAGCCGATAGAGAATTTTATCATGCTGTTTGTATTGTTGGCTACTCCTTCCTGTTAGGTTGCCTCCGTTGCGTTCCACTCTGCATCATAGTGGTATCAGAGCAAAGGTTAGGATCTTCTGGAAAGATAAGTAGGATGTCAGACGAAGAAGGAACATCTGAGTTTCCAACAAAGATGACCAACGCTGAGTTGGCAGTTCTGGTGAAGAAACAGATTGCAGAAAGTAAGGCCGTGAAGGCTTAGAATCAGGAGTTGAAAGATGAGTTAGCAAAGTTGAGGAGCAGAGTAGGTTCTGGTAGAGAAGATGATAGGGAAGAAGAAGATATCCCTAATTGGAGCGAGGAGGTCGTTCCTGCAGACCAGAGACCGCTGTTGAACGCCCTCAAGGCCATGGAGAGGAGAACCATGGATGTGAAGCTGGATTTGCCAGTGTTTACAGGTAAGATGGACCCTGATTCAGTAATGGAATGGATAGACTGTTTGAACAATTTCTTTGTAACAGAGGAGATACCAGAACAGCAGAGAGTGAAGATAGCACAGTCAAAGATGAAAGAAGTTGCCTTGACATGGTGGAACTTTGTTCAGGATGATAGAGTGCAGGAGGGAAAACGTAGAGTTGCCACATGGAAGAAGATGATGGAATTGGTAAAGGAGGCTTATATTCCTTTGGATTACAGTATCCAATTACACAAGAGGAAGCAGAACCTGAAGCAGAAGGAGCTAGATGTCAGCTCATATACAGAAGAGTTCATGAAACTCTGTATGAAGACCAAGGTGAAAGAAAGTGAAGAGGAAAAGGTAGCCAGATACCTTAATGGACTGAGGTTTAATATTCAGGAAGATCTGAGTCTGCACAACCCAGATACAGTGCAGAAAAGCTTTCAGTTGGCACTGAAAGTGGAAGAAAAGCTGAAGAGAAAACAAGATCAAAACAATAGAGGAAGAGGAAGACAACAAAGAGGTGGAAGAAGTCCTTTCAGAGGCAGAGGACATGGACAGGGATATCAAGCAGAATCCAGTCAAGATAATAGCAAGGGCAACAATAGTCAGAATCAGAGAGAGAATTTCAGTCAGCAAGGAAACTTCAGAGGTAGAAGACCCTTCAGAGGAAGATCCCAGGGCAGAGGATCCATCAGATGTTACAACTGTAACAAAGAAGGCCATATAGCCAGCAGATGTCCAGACAAGGCCACAAGCTCAGCAGGAGAACGGAGGACAAATCTGGTCAATGAACCTGATACTCAAAGTAGGACAAGCTCTAATGATTTTCAGAGTGTGAATGGTCCTGAGAATTATGGATATCCAGAAAGTGGAGAGTCCCTGATGATGAGAAGAACAGTAACTACCATGAAGGTACCTGATAAAGAAGCCCCTCAGAGAAAGTCTCTTTTCAGAACCACTTGCAAAGCAGGAGGTAAGGCTTGTAAAGTTTTGATTGATTCTGGTTCTACTGAGAACTTTGTGTCTGAAGAAATGGTGATAAAGCTGAAGCTTAGGAGATTGCCTCACCCATCTCCCTATAAAGTCTCATGGCTTACTCAAGGTCAGCAGACAACTATAGAAGAGCAGGCTTGGGTAGAGTTTCAGATTGGTGGATATAAGGATAAGTTGTTGTTTGATATCACCAAGATGGATGCTTGCAACCTTTTGTTTGGTAGACCATGGCAATATGATCTGAAGGCACAGCATGATGGTGTTAAAAACACCTATAAAATCACTAAAGATGGTAAAGAAGTAACGTTATTCCCATTGAAGGAGAAAGAGGAGAAGTCTAAAGGCAAAGAAGTGAAGGTCATGCTGATGGAAGGCAAACAGTTCATGAAAGAAGTAGCAGCAGAAGGTGCAGTTGCATATGCCCTGATCCCCTGTATGAGTGTGAATAAGAAACAATAGCAAGAAGCCAAGAAGGAGAAGAAGCCAAGGTTGATAGACCCAGCTGTCCAAGAGTTATTGGATAAGTACAAAGGTGTTATCTCAGAGGGAATGCCAAGATCCCTACCACCTGTCAGAGATATCAGTCATTGCATAGACTTGATTCCAGGGTCTACACTTCCAAATAAAGCAGCTTATAAGCTTACCCCAGAACAGAATGCAGAAGTAGCCAGACAGATTGAAGAATTGATGAATGCATGTCTGATTGGAAAGAGTTTGAGTCCATGTGCAGTACCAGCTGTACTAGCACCAAAGAAGGAAGGCACTTGGAGGCTTTGTACAGATTCCAGAGCCATCAACAAGATTACAATCAGGTATAGGTTTCCAATCCCCAGAATTGAGGATTTACTTGATTGTTTGGGAAATGCTAAGTACTTTACCAAAATAGATTTGAAGAGTGGATACCATCAGATCAGGATTAGACCAGGTGATGAGTGGAAGACAGCATTCAAAACAAATGAAGGTTTGTATGAATGGAAGGTTATGCCTTTTGGTTTGTCTAATGCCCCTAGTACTTTCATGAGGCTGATGAATGAGGTTCTGAAGGAATTCATTGGTAAGTTTGTCATAGTGTATTTAGATGACATTCTGATTTTCAGTAACACCAGAGAAGAGCATCTCAGGCATATAGATCTGGTTCTCAAGAGGCTACATGAAGAGAAGCTGATGATAAACTTGGACAAGTGTTTGTTCATGAAACAGGAGATCACATATTTAGGTTTTGTCATCTCACAAGGAAAGCTGCAGATGGATAAAGAGAAGGTGAGTGCCATATTGAATTGGCCAACTCCACAGACCATGAATGAAGTCAGAAGTTTCCATGGGTTAGCAACCTTCTACCGAAAGTTCATCAGAGGGTTCAGCCATATTTGTGCACCCATGCTGGATACCATCAAAGGAGGACAGAAATGCAGGTTTGTTTGGACTCAAGGAGCAGATGATTCCTTTGAGGCATTGAAGAGGAAGGTGGCACAGCAGCCAGTCCTTGCACTTCCAGATTTCAACAAGATCTTTCAGGTAGAGTGTGATGCCAGCCACATGGCCATTGGAGCAGTACTCAGTCAAGAGGGTAGACCAATTGCATTTTTCAGTGAAAAGCTCAATGATGCTAAGAAAAGGTATTCATCATATGATCTGGAAATGTATGCTTTAGTTCAGTCCCTAAAGAAATGGAGGCATTATCTGTTGCCAAAGGAGTTCATAGTCTTCATAGATAACCAGGCTTTGAGTTTCATCAACAGCCAGGAGAAGCTGAACCACAGACATATGAAGTGGGTAGAGACCTTACAGGCTTTCACTTTTACCTTGAAGCATAAGAAAGGGGTTAAGAACAAAGTTGCAGATGCTTTGAGCAGAAGAGTTCTCACAGTCAATCAGATTCAGTTAGAGAGTGTTGGTATTGATTCACTCAAGACCATGTATGAGTCTGATGCTGATTTTGGAGAGATTTATCAGGTCTGTACTTCTTTTGGGGAGAGATACCATGCTGAGTTCTCTGAATTCCTGATCCAAGATGGATTATTGTTCAAGGGTGGACAGTTGTGTATCCCAAGGTGTTCTATGAGGTTGAATATAATCAAGGAGAAACATTGTGGAGCAATGGCAGGTCATTTTGGTCTAGACAAGACTCTTGATCTGGTCAGGAGGCATTATTTCTGGCCTAAGTTGCAGTCAGATGTCAGGAAATTTGTAGAAACCTGTGTAATTTGTCAAAAGGCTAAAGGCAGGTCAACTAATGCAGGGTTATACCAGCCCTTACCCATTCCTTCCAGACCATGGGAAAGTATCAGTATGGATTTTGTTTTAGGTTTGCCAAGGACCAGGAGAGGATTTGACAGTGTCTTTGTTGTAGTGGATAGGTTCAGTAAAATGGCACATTTCTTGCCATGCAAAACCACTGCAGATGCCTCCTATATTGCAGATTTATTCTTCAGGGAGATTGTAAGAATTCATGGGTTGCCTTTGAGCATAGTTTCAGACAGAGATGTGAAGTTTGTGGGTCACTTTTGGAGAACCCTTTGGAGGAAATTGGGAACCAATTTATCTTTTTCCTCTGCATATCATCCTCAAACAGATGGACAAACTGAGGTTGTGAACCGTTCCTTGGGGAATCTACTTAGATGCTTGACCAAACAGCATGGAGAGAAGTGGGACAATATTCTGTCTCAAGCTGAGTTTTCATATAATGATACTGTCAACAGGAGCACAGGAAAATTGCCTTTTCAGGTAGTGTATGGAATGCATCCCAGAGGTATTTTAGAGTTGCGAGAGCTACCTACAGCAGATCCTGTTAGTGCAGATGGAGAAGCTTTTGCTGAAGCAATCAAGGAAGTTCATGATCAGGTTAAGACCCAACTCCAGCAATCCACTTTGAAATATAAGGAATATGCTGACAAGAAGAAGAAGGATGTTCAATTTGCTATTGGAGATTTGGTTTGGGTTCACTTGAAGAAAGACAGGCTTCCTAAGGGACAGTATACTAAGCTCATGCCAAAGAAAGTTGGACCATGTCAGATTTTGCAAAAGCATGGACAAAATGCTTATGAGATCCAACTACCACCTGATCTTGGTTTATCTCCTATCTTCAATGTATGTGATTTAACTCCATACAAGGCTAATCCAGATGCAGATCAGGATATCCTACAGGATACAGTTGCTGAAGTCATTCCTCAACATGATCCTCCACAGATACAGCAGATTTTGGACACTAGAGTGGTCAAACAGACCAGGCACAAGAAGTACTTGGAGTACCTCGTCTCTTGGAAGGGACAGCCGAATTCTGAAGCAGTATGGATGACTGCAGAACAGATACAGAAGCATGGTGCCGACCTTGATACTCTCATCTCAAGTGGACTTGAGATTTCTTCTTTTGGGGAGTATGGTGCAGGAGCACCCGCACATGATCAGGATATAGGTCCGCATGATGACATACATGATCAGGATATAGGATAGTTATCAGCATGATGACAGGGCAGTAGGCTATTTTTAGTATGTTTGACTTTTTCATGTAATAAGGTCCACTGGACCGATGCTATGTATTAGTTCAGCCTAGGAGTATGTGTAGGCAGTTAGAGATCGGGATAAGATAGTCTGAGTTGTCCTCTCTCCCAGCCGCTTGGAAGCTCCCAGCCGCTGGGAAGTGAAGTTAGTAGTACTCGAAGGATTTGTTATATATACCTTCGATCTGTTAGGGTTTAGACACAATTGAGTTCAGATTTTGATTATTGAGATTGAGATTGTTGTTGATAGATGTACTGGTGTCGTGTTGAGTTGAGAGCAGTTTAGACATTGTGAAGCTGTATTCAGGACTTTTGAATTTCAAGTGAATAAGATCTCATCTTTTGCAGTATCTGGTAGTATCAGTTGTTTCTGTGTTGATTTCCTTTTCTGTTTGCAAGTTGATGGGCACTTTCAACCCTTCCACCGGTTGATCCTGCAAATCGGTGGAATGGTCCTGTATCATAGTTTAGTTTGCATTTGTGTTTTCTGTTTATGCATTGCATTGTTCAGGAGATCAGCTAGGAGCATGCTGTAAATCAGCCTAGCATCCTCATGTGCTAGGTCTAGAAGATAAGTTGTTAGATTTTGGTTTGAAGGTGATCCGGCCCGGTCGTCACATGATCTTTGTGAAATTATGCGGTTCTGAGTGTTTACATGCAGTGGAAGGATACACAGGAGTCTGCATGTGCGTTTCCAGTCGGAGCAAGCCGCATTGTCATCTGCGAATCCATCGCCATCAGGATCGGGTCATGAAGTTGTTGAAGTTTGCATGTTGCAAGTGCATCATGATGTTTTGAGTTGGATATATACTTAGTGTATATATCACAGTCAGAATCATCTCTCGGGGAAGTTCATCATCCGCGTATCGCTAGCAGATGCGGGTGTGAAAGTTAAGTTTTTTTGTCTAAGTGTTGAAGAGTTCATCAGGATATCGTGTGACGTCATCGTCATCAGGATATGACGTCATCGTCATCAGGATATTAAGAAATCCCTCAATGCGAGTTTATCCTGTTGTCACTAAGTGGTAAGGTATCGGCGTAGGCAGGAAGTTGTATTAGCATCATCAGGAGGTTTCAAGAGAACCGGATGAACGATATCATGATGCTGTTGCTTGTATCGTCGGGCAGTGGAGCATCGAAGGTAAGTTGTTGAAGTGCAACGTCATCAGGGTATCGGGAGCAACCAGATATTTGGATATCCTGCTGACGAAGGTGATAACGAATATCATGATGAGGTCGCTTGTATTTAGCACCCGATGAACAGTGCAACCGGAGGATGTTTGCGCCCGTTGATTATCATGATGATGATGATAGGCGACAACCGGAGGAGGTAAATAGTAGTCGACAGGAGGATATTTGCAATCATCCGAAATATGATGATGCTATTGAAATATGATGATGATGTTCAGCCGATAGAGAATTTTATCATGCTGTTTGTATTGTTGGCTACTCCTTCCTGTTAGGTTGCCTCCGTTGCGTTCCACTCTGCATCAGGGTTAATCACCCCATGGTTTTTCCCTTAACAAGGTTTTCCATGTCAAAATCATTGTGTTATTTCTGCTTTCATGGTTATGCATGCTTATTTAATTTGATGTTGCACTAGTTGTTAAAGAAGATTAGAAAGTTAAAATAATCAAGATAACTGATTCACCCCCCCTCTCAGTTATCAACAGGATTTGGGTGATTAGAAAGTGTGAGGCTTAGCTGGCTTATGCTATTTCATGTTAGTACTATTGTTCATTATTTTCAGTTTGAAAAAGAAAAAAACAATTAGGGGTAGATTGTTATAGTGGTATCAGAGTTGGTCACTCTTGCCATCCTGTGTTCTTCTATAGATCAGTCTACAATGAATCTCAGTTCAGTTGCATACTCAATTGATGAATCTTGTTGCAAGTATGGGCCTAACTAGTGTTGTCATTGATGTCAACATACTCCTATTGCATTGATGTCAAGGATTGGATGAGCTGTGTCCTAAGGATATTGAGAAAATTAGCCCTATCAGAAATAGAGAAGGACAATGAAGATAAAGAAGTTCTATGAAGCAAAGATCCCAATCAGTTGACAATCAGAGTATGCGCATCAAAGGGTTTGTAGATATTTGTCTAAAGGTGCTCCAACCAAGATTTTAGAGATCCACATGAAGATTTGGAGAAGTTATGGCCATATTAGTAAAACTGGTTTTGGCAGCTATTCAAAGGTGAAAGAGTGGCACAAATAGGTCCGGTGAGATCCAGAAATGCAATATCTTGTTATATGGATCTAGTGGCATGTTTGGAAAGCTAATGTGAATTAACAACTCAACTGGTTCATGGTTTGGAGGTCCACAAGCAATCCTTCTAATGTGACAGTGATGACCAACTATGTTCTTGAGGTTCTGGATAAAGATGCAAATGATTACAATAAGCAGAAGTTGTGCAGATGTTCTTGGTGATTTAAGCAAGCTTGTGGGGGTCTCTAGATTGTGTCTAGTTCATGTTGGTGGTCTGTATTGAAGATTGAGCTTGTAATTGAAGATTTACCTTCGGGTGATGGTGTTCTTCCTAAGCTTGGTCGACCAGATGTTTTACGAAGCATGGCATGTTCCTCGAAGAAGATTGAAGTCCCAGATATGTGTGGCCAATACTGTAGTGATGTGCATGAAGTTTTTGTAACAAGTCAAGTTGTATTTTTGTAATTGATCTGTAACAAAATAAAGTATGTGTTGTGCTGACTTTGATGATCATTCCAAAGTTGATGTCATGTATAAATAAGATTTGTGAAGTCATTTAAAAGTATCTGTTGTCGTGATGAGAAAGTGGTAGAGAAGAGGAGTGAAAAGTAGAGCAAAGGTGTTGAGCTTAAATGGAACTATCTCAAGCATAGTGAAGATGCTAATCTCCAGTTCAAGTATGTAATATTTATATTCTTCTATAGACAATGTGTCTCCTATAGGTAGTGGGCCTCTTGTGAGTAGTGTGCTTGGGTAGTGAGCCCTAATTGGCAGGTGCCATTTTATTCTTCTTATTCTTTTAACAGAGAATACAATCTTGGGTTAGTCAACCTGTGGTTTTTCCCTTAATTGGGTTTTCCACATTAAAAATCTTGGTGTTATATGTGTTGAATGTGTTTCTGCTCTTAAATTATTGCATTATGCTTCATGATTAAATCTTTGTTATCCTGCTAAAATATAAGAAGGTTTTAAGTGATTAAGGAACATAATTTTGGTGACAACTGATTCACCCCCCTCTCAGTTGTCTGTCCTAAAACTAACAATTGGTATCAGAGCTAAGTTCCTCTAGAAGAATCTTAACTACTTGAGGAGATCTAGGATGTGTTCCTACAAGAAGGACAGTCGAAGGTTTGATGGAACAAACTACACTCTTTGCAAAAACCGCATGGAATGTCACTTGTAATTGATGGGAGAGTAGTATTGGAACATGACTACAAATGAGTATATTCCCCCAAAGAATGGTCCAACAACTCTAGATGAAATTAGAAATGATAAAAATAATCTTTGAGCTAAAGAAGCCTTACTAAGTGCCTTGTCTGATACTGAGGTGGCAAATGTTATGGGATTAAAGACTACTTATGAAATTTGGACAAAACTGGAGGTTCTACATGAAGGAGACAAATATGTTAAGTGTGCCAAGATACAAAGTCTGAAAGGAAAGTTTGAAAACCTAAAGATGAGTGAAGATGAGAATATCACTACATTTATGCCAAAGGTAAATGAGCTTGTTTGTGGCATTAGATGTGTTGGTGGAACATTGGATGAAGATGAAATTATTTCCAAAGTTCTCAGATCCTTACCTCCTGCTTACAAACACAAGGTTGTTGCTATTGAAGAATTTAGGTCATTAACAAATATTACAAGGGATCAATTGGTTAGGAAGATAGCTGCATTTGAATTGGCTGAGTTTGGAGATGTACTCCCCAAGACTAAATTTGCATTCAAAGCTAGTACCTCTATAAAAGGTAAACAAAGATATGACCCAGGAGAAAGTTCCTCAAAGAAATCAACATGGTATGATAAAGCAAGAAAAGATCTGGAAGAAGATGAGTCAGAAGATGCACAACTTGAAGCCCTTATTGCAAAAAGACTGCCAAGATGATCTGGTAAGTATGAAGGAAAATTTCCTTTCAAATGTTTCAACTACAACAAGATTGGTTATTTTGCCTCAAGATGTCCTAAAAGATTTTCAAGGCCAAATCCTAATAGATCAAGATTCCAAACAAAGTGTTACTATGTTCAAGAAGATGGTGATGAAGGAGTAACAGATGATGAATCTGAGGTAGGAAACAAATCTAGAAGTGACTGGGTGTTTATTTCCATCAAGGAAGAAGATCCAATGCCTATTGAATCTGTTAATCATAAAATGGTAGAAAGGGCTATGGATGATCAGGTTGAAGAAAAGGATGAATGGGTCATTGACAGTGGATGCTCTCACCATATGACTAGTGACAAGAATAAGTTCATAAACCTGGAAAGATATGAAGGTGGAGTTGCAAAGTTTGGAGATAACTCTGCTGGTAGAATTAAAGGTAGAGGAACCATTTATTTTGATGGAAAGAACAAAACCAGTGATGTTCTATATGTTGAAGGTCTGAAGCATAATCTTCTCAGTGTTGGATAGTTGGTGGACAAAGGCTATGATCTTTGATTCAAAAATAGAAAATGTAACATCTTTGAAAGCTTTGGAACTGAGATTACATCTGGTACACAGACAAAAGGTAACATCTTCCACTTGGTTGGTACTAGCAAAAGTTGTTTATTTGTTCAAATTGATCAGAGTTGGTTGTGGCATAGGAGAATGTGTCAGCAAATTTTGATAATATCATCAAGATAAGCAATACTCAGGTTGTAAGAGATCTTCCAAGACTGGTGAAACTTACTAACAGTTTGTGTAAAGAATGTTAGTTGGGTAAGCAGAACAGAGTCACATTTAAAAGTAAGGAACAATCTTCAAATGGGTTGTTAGACTTGGTGCACATTAATCTCTATGGTCTGGCAAGAACCAGAAGTCTGTAAGGAGATAGGTATTTCATGTTGTTGATTGATGACTACTCCTAGATGATGTGGGTAACCTTCTTAAAAGAGAAATTTGAAGCACTTGAGAAATTCAAAATATTCAAGGCTATGGTAGAGAATGAAACTGGCATAAACATAAGTGCCTCAGGTCTGATAGAGGTGGAGAATTCACATTCGGAGAGTTCATAACATTCTGTGAGAATCATGGTATAAAGAGACAGTTATCTGCTCCAAGGACTCCTCAGTAGAATGGAGTAGTGGAGAGAAAGAACTAGACCATCCAGGAAGCATCTAGGACCATGATGATGGAAGCAAATGTTCCTCAGATCTATTGGAGAGAAGTTGTAAGCACTACTGTCTATACTCTTAATCAGGTACAAATCAGAGGCAATACTGGTAAGACCCCTTGTGAACTCTGGTTTGGTATCACTCCTACTGTGAAGTATTTTAGAGTCCTTGGTAACAAATGCTACATCAAAAGAGATGAAGACCTTGGCAAGTTTGATGCTAGGAGTGATGAAGGAATATTCTTGGGTTATTCCACTCAAAGCAAAGCTTACCGATGTTATAACAAGAGATTAAGAAAGATTGTAGAAAGTACAAATGTGAAGGTTGATGAAGGTATGAAAAATCCCTCAAGATTCTATGAGTATGAAGTAGATGACCAAAATGATATCTTAGACCAAGGAGAACAAGTCCAAACTATAGTTCAAAT
Source organism: Cunninghamia lanceolata (assembly GCA_027924645.1). NCBI lineage: Eukaryota > Viridiplantae > Streptophyta > Pinopsida > Cupressales > Cupressaceae > Cunninghamia > Cunninghamia lanceolata. The sequence goes on from BSBN01000030.1 coordinate 3,441,319, forward strand.
TCAGACTGATCTAGAGAATCTAGAAATACAAGAAGAAGACACTGGCTTGAATGAACCTGTCCAAGAATTAGAAGTGCAAGAGAATTTCAAAAATCCTAGGTATGTAAGACTGAATCATTCTGAAGACCAGATCATAGGAGATAAAAGAAAAGGTGTTCAAATAAGAAGAAATATTGCTCGACTCAGTGAAGTATTGTCTAATTTCAAAATTTGAACCAAAAATAGTAGGTGAAGCATGCAATGATAAAAGTTGGGTTAAATCTATGAAGGAGGAATTGATGTAGATTGAAAAGAATCACACTTGTGATCTTGTTCCCAGACCTAAAGACAAAAATGTGATTGGGACTAAGTGGGTCTTCCAGAATAACCTGAATGAAGAAGGTGAGGTAGTAAGAAACAAAGCTAGATTGGTCTATAAGGGTTATTCTCAAGTAGAAGGAGTCGACTTTGAAGAAACTTTTACTCTAGTAGAAAGGATTGAAGTAGTTAGATTATTTCTTACCTTTGCTACCTTCAAAGATTTCAAGGTATATAAGATGGATGTCAAGTCTACTTTCCTAAATGGTGATTTGGAAGAAGTATACATTGAGCAACCAGATGGATTTCAATTATTTGATCATGAAGATATGGTCTGCAAGCTAAAGAAGGCATTGTATGGACTTAAACAAGCCCCAAGAGCCTGGTATGAAAGATTGGACAAACATCTTTTGAAGATTGGTTTCAACAAAGGTACTGCTGATAGTAATCTGTATTTCAGGATTGATCATGAAAATATCTTAATTATTGAAGTATTTGTTGATAATATCATTTTTGGAGGAAAAGATAGTATGTGCAAGACTTTTGCAAATCAAATGAAAAGTGAATTTGAGATGTCTATGTTTGGGGAAATGAATTTCTTCTTGGGTCTACAAATCACTCAAACAAAGAAAGGAATCTTCATATCACAGACTAAATATGTGAAAGAATTGTTGAAGAAATTTGGGATGGAAGATTCAAAGCCAATGAATACTCCCATGGTAACTGGATGTAAGCTGAGTAAAGATGATGAATCTCCTAAGGCTGATAAAAAAAGTACAGGTCAATGATTGGAGGACTACTCTATCTTACTCAAACTAGACCTGACATTATGAATGTTGTTGGTCTTGTCAGATTCCAAGCTGATCCTAGAGAGTCTCATGTTATGGAAATCAAGAGAATTCTTAGATATCTGAAGGGAACAATTGAGTATGGTTTATGGTATCCTAAGGATCATGATTTCTCTCTTCATGCATATATAGATGCTGATTGGGCAGGAGATGTGGATGACTGAAAGAGTACCAGTGGTGGTGCATTCTTTTTGGGGAAAAGATTGGTTTCTTGGCTAAGAAAGAAACAAGAGGTAATATCTTTGTCCACTGCAGAAGTAGAGTATATTGCAGCAACAGGCAGTTGCACTCAAGTACTGTGGATGAAGCAAATGTTAAGAGACATTAGAATATAGTATGATGAACCTATCACAATCTTCTGTGACAACTTGAGTGCAATAAACATATCAAAAAATATGGTGTTGCATTCAAAGACAAAACATATATCCATCAAGTTCCACTTTTTGAGAGAGTAGGTGAACAAGAATGAAGTCAGATTGGAGTTTGTGCCCTCAAAGGATCAGATTGCAAACATTTTTACCAAACCTCTACCTAAGGACACTTTCAAGTATCTCAAGGAGAAGTTAGGGGTTATTACCCCTCCGGTTTTCAATTAAGGTGCACTGATGTGCATCAGTCCGGTGGATCCCACAAGTCATATCTTGTGATCCAAATTGATGTTAGGAGGCTGCTACTTAGGGGGAGTAGTCAAGTATGACAAGTGGTTGCAAGTATGTGCCCTTTGCCATTGATGTCAAAGGGGGAGAGAAGACATGTGAAAAACAAAATATGAAAAACAAAAATGGTTAATATTGATAGGGGGAGCTATGTCTATCAGTGAGGAGAAGTTCTTGTCTTAATGGTTAAAATAGTTTTTCACATCATATGTTGCCATCAATGACAAAGGGGGAGATTGTTGCAAGTATGGGCCTAATTGGTGTTGTCATTGATGTCAACATACTCCTGTTGCATTGGTGTCAAGGATTGGATGAGCTGTGTGCTGAGGATATTGAGAAAATTAGCCCTATTAAAAATAGAGAAGGACAGTGAAGACAGTGAAGTTCTATGAAGCAAAGATCCCAACCAGTTGAAGATCAGAGTATACACATCAAAGGGTTTGTAGATATGTGTCTAAAGGTGCTCTAGCTAAGATTTCAAAGATCCGCATGAAGATTTGGAGAGGTTATGGCCATATGAGTAAAACTAGTTTTGGTAGCTGTTCATAGGTGACATAGTGGCACAAATAGGTCTGGTGAGATCCAAAAATGCAATATCTTGTTCTACGGATCTGGTGGCATGTTTGGGAAGCTAATGTTAATTGACAACTCAATTGGTTCATGGTTTGGAGGTCCACAAGCAATCCTTCTAATGTGACAGTGATGACCAATTATGTTCTTGAGGTTCCAGATGAAGATGCAAATGATTACAATAAGCAGAAGTGGTGTGGATTGACAAGGGTCATTGCAATCCTCATCATTTAGTTTTAATAAATATCAATCCAAGGTCGTGTCCATGGTTGTATGCAAAAGGGAGAAGGAGTAACTTAAATGGCAATCCTTCCTACAAAAGGAAATTGATAACAATTGCATGAAACAGACTAGTGTTTAACTCTGTTGAAAAAGACAATTTAATCTAAGGAAAGCAATAACTTGAGTAGCTGGTCTAATTTTGGAATAAAGTAGGAATAGAAAAAGTAATTTTGAATTCTAGAATAAGCAGGAACAACAAAAGTAATTCTGAATAAAGAAGCTGCAGAACAACAAAACAACTAATGAAACTAAGCAATGTAGTCTCTACCCTTCTGTTGGAGTGGGCCCTTACTCCTTCCTCCAGAGAGAGACTAATCAATTCCAGAAATTAGCAAATAGGTAGAACAACTTTTTTATTCAAAAACCTTCAAGATCCAAATTACATGCTATTGGAAAATAACAGAGTTCTCCTTTTCTTCAATTAATTCTTTTACAACTTTCTTCCTCTATTTTATGCCATAGTTCTCTATATATAACTATGGTTATTAAATTCTAATTAAGAGTCTCTCTAGAGTAGAGAACTTATTCATGCAGCTAACTAAACTTACTTATCTAGTTAACTAAACTTATTCATTTAGCTAACTGATTATACAACTGTTGATTACAAGGAAGACATGCAATATCTTTTAGAAAGACATGCAACACTAAATGTGTATTTTTTGCATGGAATAATTACTCTTTAGTTAGATCTATTAATTTAGGAGTAATTATAGTCAATCTATCCTTTAGAAAATCTCAGAGTGTGTGTTGGTAGATTGGAAGAATCCGCAACAACTTCATAAAGTATTTCTGGAACATCTCTAGAGCTTGTGGAATAGTCAACTTCTGTTATAAAATGCTCATTTTTTTACTAGATCTCCTCAAATGATTTCTAGGTTTTATTTCCCTAAATTTCAACTTTCCATATCATTTTGAATTTCTAAATTTCATTAAGAAATGAGAGAGATATCATAGTTTTACTGAAACTATTTTTCTTGACTTTTTCTGTTCTGCATCTCCAGAATTTTATAATAGTCAACTTCCATCACAAACTATTGAAATGTTTTGATGATTTGTCTCAAATTCCTTCTAGGTTTTGTGTGCCTCATTTCTATCTTTCCAAATTATTTTGAAATTCTAAATTTCATTGAGAAATGAGAGAGATCTTGTTGTTTTACTGAGACTAGGTTTTTGACTTTTTCCTCTTCTGCATCTCCAGCGCTTTGTAATAGTCAACTTCTATCATTAACCATTTATTCATTTGAATGAATCTCTTCAAAATGTCTTCATGGATTTTTTCCTCTCTCTTTAATCTTTCTAGATCATTTTGAAATTCTGATTTTCATTAAGAAATGAGAGAGATATTGCAGTTTAACTGAAACTACATTTTTTACTTTTGCATCTTCGGTGCTCTGTGCATCTCCGGAGCTCTGTGCATCTCTGGATCTTTGTGAACCTCTAGTGCTCTATGCATCTTTAGAGCTCTATGCATCTCCAAAGCTCTGTGCATCTCCAGTGCTCTGTGCATCTCTGACGCTCTGTGCATCTTCAGAGCTCTGTTCATCTCCAGTGCTCTGTGCATCACTAGCGCTCTGTGCATCTCCGGAGCTCTTGCATCTTCAGAGCTCTGTGCATCTCTGACGCTCTGTACATCTTCAGAGCTCTATTCATCTCTAGTGCTCTATGCATCACTAGCACTCTATGCATCTCAGAAGCTCTATGCATCTCCGGAACTCTGTGCATCTCCGGTGCTCTGTGCATCTCTAGAGCTCTGCAACTCTGAAACTCTGCAACTTGACATATAATAGACTTTCTCTTCACTTTTTTGATAAAATAATTTTTGATCTCGAGGTGAACATGTAATCTCAAGATAAACTCATGCATGGCATTAATCATTGCATTTAGACAAGTTTATTTGATATTTAGCTAAAAATCTTCAAACCCATACTCAAGTCTACTTCAAAAACTGATTTAATGATGAGAAAATATATGCTTTTATTTGACTAAAGATGAGACACTTTATGGTCTCATCATGGATGTTCTTGGTGATTCAAGTAAACTTGTGGGGGTCTCTAGATTGTGTCCAGTTCATGTTGGCAGTCCGCATTGGAGATTGAGCTCATAATTGAAGATTTACCTTTAGGTGATGGTGTTCTTCCTAATCTTGGCCGACCAAATGATTTGGGCATGTTGTGGATGATCTTGAAGATGTTTTGCAAAGCATGGCATGTTCCTCGAACAAGATTGAAGTCCTAGATATGTGTGGTCAACAGTGTAGTGATGTGCATGAAGTTTTTGTAACAAGTCAAGTTGTATTTTTGTAATTGCTCTATAATAAAATAAAGTATGTGTTGTGCCGACTTTGATGATCATTCCAAAGTTGATGTCATGTATAAATAAGATTTGCGAAGTCATTTAAAAGTATCTATTGTTGTGATGAGAAAGTGGTATAGAAGAGGAGTGAAAAGCAGAGCAGAGGTGTTGAGCTTAAATGGTACTGTCTCAAGCATAGTGAAGATGCTAATCTCTAGTTCAAGTATGTAATATTTATATTCTTCTATAGACAGTGTGTCTCATATAGGCAGTGGGCCTCTTGTGAGCAGTGTGCTCAGACAGTGAGCCCTAATTGGCAAGTGCCATTTTATTCTTCTTATTCTTTTAACAGAGAATATAATCTTAGGTTAGTCACCCCGTGGTTTTTCCCTTAATTAGGTTTTCCACATTAAAAATCTTGGTGTTATATGTGTTGAATGTGTTTCTGCTCTTGAATTATTGCATTATGTTTCCATGATTGAATCTTTGTTATGCTGTTGAAATATAAGAAGGTTTTAAGTGATTAAGGAATAGAATTTTGGTGACAACTGATTCACCCCCTCCCCCCTCTTAGTTTTCTATCCTAAAACCAACATAGAAGACACTAAGTTCATCACCTACAAAAGGAGAAGGTATCCTCAGTTTGATCCTGAACTAGAGGATGGAAACAATATGGGTGAAAGGAAACTAGAGGAGCCTAGAATGAGAGACATATTGAATGATCTTGCTATAGGCCAACAAGATATTGTCAAAAGTAATCAGCAGATGAACAGACTGTTGGCTCAGTTAGTAAGTCAGAATCTGGGAGGAGAGTCACCTCGCAACAATAGAGGTAGTGATGGAGATCGTGGAGAGGCTAACAATTCCCATAATGTTGGTCAACCACACAATGCCACTCATGCAGCTAGGACCTCATCTTCTAGACCTATGATGCCTGTGTATTTGGGTCAGCAACAAAATCCTATTGGAGGACAACAGTTTGTCGCAGAAAGCTTTGATGATTATCGACAAGAATGGGAGTCTTATGGTGATGATTTTCAAAATCTTATATCCTTCAATGAATTCTATCAAATCAAGTATCAGAATAGACCCTGGATTCAAAATTAGGATGTGCAAAAGAAGCTTGGGAAAGTGCCTATTCCACCTTTTGATGGTTCATCTAAATGCACAGCTAGGACTTAGGTGCAAAAGATGGACAATTATTTGTGCTTGAATCCTATGTTGGAGTTGGATTCTATGAAATTTACAGCTGCCCACCTCGAAGGAGATGTACATGAATGGTGGATACATGGTATGATCACTCAAGGTCATAGCCTGATTACTTCCTATGTTGATTTCACTAAGGGATTAATTGATAGATTTGACCAGTATGAATTTGAAAGTCACTTTAGACAATTGGCTCAAGTGAGACAAAAAGATTCTGTAGATGCCTACATTTCTAAATTTCAGAGGATTGTTGTTATGGTGACTGACATTTCAGAGGCAAGATTGACATATCTCTTTGTTGAAGGTTTTGTTGTGATGCTCACAACACACCCCATTTTACTTCTTAGCAAAATGAGGACCCCTATTGTGGCTATGGCTTTTTGCTTGGGTGTGGGTCTACTTGGTGGGAAAATGGAAAAGGAGATAAAGGGTACAAACCTTGTTGAGAATTGAAAAATTAGCAATAAGTACCAAAATAGAATAGGGGTGAATTCTTTGTCAAAAATGAATAAGGGTTGCTTTTTGAACCATTTCAAAATTCCCAATATTCTACAAGATATGTGTGTTTTGGTAAAATGCATTATATGAAGGTTTGTATGTTGCATATACAAGGTCATTTGTATGTGGAGTTGTTGTATGAGTCTCATAGAGTTATCAAGTTTATGAATCATAATACTTGTATGCATATTGTTAATGTTTTATTCTTTACATACAAGTCGGACCTGACAGGATTCAGAAGTAAAATGGATAATCAGTTAAGTCCACAGGTTGTATCTCCGGTTGTATGTTTGGTGAAAAGAAAGATACAAGGTAATATACAACGTGATATACATATCATGGACCCAAGGAGAATATGAAATTGGATTTTATTAAAGTATGTTTCATGATTTGTATGTTGCATTGTTCAGGTTATACCTTTCGATATACATACAGCGCGGAAGTCAAATAAAATTAAAACTTGATATAAGTGATGCATCGTACCTTAATGTATATTGAAAGATGCATTCACTTTATATACATGTATGGAGCTGAAAGGTTATGCAATATGGTTTATAAAATATGAGGAGTCCAGGATGATTATACAAAGGAGTTTGCATGTATCGAAGCTTTTATCTAAGAGTAGATACAAGTATTGTCATATCATCAATAATACAAGTGGAAAAGTAAAGTGGGTCCCATAGCTTGTATCTCAAGTTTGTATATTGTACCAACAAATGAATATACAAGCTGACATACAAGCAAAGATACAAACAAAAGATGCAAGACAAATTTCAAAAGGGAATTAAATAAGGGAAAGGTTTTGTATGTTTAGTGCGATTGTATGTTAACAATGTATATCTTTGATATACAAAGAAATAAAAGACATCGCCGAAAAGATAAAAGGTAAAAAGGGGCTTGTATGGGTTGTTTGTTTGTGTGCTTGTATCTATGTCATATACATTGCGATATACAAACCAAAGATACAAGCATGGATATAAAAAGAAAAGGGAATAACATGGTTTATAACTCATGGCATATATGTTTGCATATTGAAAAGATGCAAAAGAGACATACAAGGAATAATATACAAGGAAAGATACAAGAAAAAGCAATGTATGCAGAAATTAAACCAACGGATAGAAGGTTTAAAATAAAATGTTGAAATAGGAAACTGAAGCCGTAGGTGCATTAATTGCTGTAATTAATGCCGATCTAACACTGAAAAGAGTAAAATTCAACAGGTTAGGGTAAATTAAAGCTATTTTTCTTTTAGACTTACATTGTCAAAAATTAAAATTGCAGAAAAAAAGAATTGCTTCAACAATTGAACAAAATTCATCATGCGACGGAATTCTAGAAGTTGGATAGAGTAAAGAATGGTAAAGTAAGCCAACAATGTAAGGTTGAGTTGTCAAGAGATACATGTATTTATCTTAAACACCGTTATAGTTCAGTTAGTTAAAAAGTGCAAGTAACTTTCAGTAATTTCATTTTGAAATGTAAGCATCCCTTAAATTACTATGTTTAATTGTTAATTAGTTGGGTTGGGTTAAACAATGTGAAAGTCAAAACTAGAAAAGACAAATAGGGGTTAGGGTAAAATGGAAATTTCATAGTAAAACCCTAGGTAAGAAGGTAAAACAGAAAGTAAAAGAATGCATTTTTACAGGATGCCCCCAAAGTAGAAAAATGTAGATACAGGAGGTGAAGTTAAAAAAGAAAGGAATCCACACAAGGAAATAGAGAAAGAGGAGTTGCCACTACATAGAGGGTACCCATCATTGATCAGTACAAGTGGAGTAGGAATGGACACAAATATAGGAAATTATGATGTGAAGGATGTGTTGCAGAAAATCACAGCAACAAACGCTCACCAGACATGAGGTGTATACAGGAGAGTGGATTGTATAGGGCTGTGGGTTTTCTGTTAGCTATGGAAGCTAAGGATTTGTGTCTAGATTGCATATACTTGTATGATCCAGCTACTAGGAAAATAATGTTCCATGATAGACTCATTGCAGACTTATCCACAGAAGGGATTGCAAGAACATTTGGTTTGGAAATACATGAGAAAATGGTGGATATTGATATAGATCAATATAATGAAGATTTCAATAACAATGAGAGGGACTGTAGAAGCAAGATCTTCTATAGTTGGTATAGTGTAAAAAATAAGCCCAAAGCTGTGGCAAGAGTGCACAAGAATCTGCAAAGAGTATACTTTAAGGAAGAAATATACTTGATGATTATAATGTTAAGCAGATTGGTGGGATTGAGGGATGGCACTAAGTGTGAGCCTTAGATGTTCACTGTCATCCAATTGATGAGGGAAGCAAAAAAAGAGCAAGGACAAATTCACTAGGCTAAGGCTATAAGCACAGCCATATGGAAGTAGGCAATGCTAAGAAAGCAAAAGATGATGCCTTTCTATTTGTCCTCATATATATTATATTCATGTGCAGCAGAGGTTCAACCATTCAAACATGGGATAGACAGGGTTGGAACCTTAGGAAATGGTCCAGATCAGAAGCTGGTATATGAACATTACCCTGATTTACAAGAAGATAATGCATTGAGGAAGTATGCTCTAGTGAATGATGTATTCTATACATACATGGTTAGAATTTTAAGGGAAGAGATAGATAAGAGGTTATCTAAAGATGCAAAGGATACAATTGGTCTGCATAGTTCCTGGTATATTAAATTTTAGTATTTTACTTATATCAGAACTGAGGGATTTGACAGAAAGCCCTTCATGCTGCCCAGGTATCCTTCCAATAAATTAATTGTTCTAGAGTTCTCAAGGTAGAATTTGAATGCCTTTAAGATGTACAAAAAGAGGTTTAACAGAGGAAATCTTAAGTTACCTTGGGCAGTTGGTAGGTACTCATGCTACAGTGAAGAAGTTGCTGGTTATGCAGAAAAAGAGTTGAGGTATTATGGATTTGAGGAATTTGAGTTGGCCTGAAGGTGATCCCTTTCATAGAATCCAAAATACAATTGATTCTAAATTCAAACATCAAATACATATTGAAGATTTTTGGTTAGACTATAAGAATGATAAAGAAGTAAGAAAGAGGTCTCATAAAAGATTAAAGTTGAACAAATGAGGTCCATGGGAGATATCTATGTTCCCCCTGAGGTTAAAGAAGACGATAAATTATTGTACCATAGTTATGAAAGTGTCAGGCTTGCTCCTATTGGAGAGCCTAATTGGTCACAACCATGGAACACATCTTTGGACACATTGTCCAAATTGGTCATCTTGTTTTCAAAGACATGGTTGAAAGATAGAATTGAGGAGCTTAAGGCTAAAGGAGTGGAGATTACATATCCAAAGAAGGGAAAAAAGAGAATAAGAGAGCATAGTGATGATCTCCAATGCTTCTATGAAAAGAAAAGAAAGATTGTGGAAGCCAAAATTATGGAGAAGAATAAAAATGCTACTCTAATGGATCCTTATGCATTAGGGGTGACAGTGGCAGTGTCATCTGGCACATTTGTGGAGGCAAGATCATTAAGCCATGATATTAGTACAGAAGAAGCACATGCATCCAAAGAAATAATAGGTCAGAAGGTCAGAAAAGCAATACCAGTGAGCATATCTAAAGGGGAGACTTCAAAAAAGAGTGAAGTCATAGGAGCACAACAAATAGGTGCTAAGTTGAGTGATATACCTGGTGCATCCACCCCAGTAGAAAAAAGACAAGTATATGCTCAGGTAAAGACAAAATTGGCTGAAGAAATGCTGCATGGGTCAAAAGTGCATAAAGCCAAACAAGTTACTGAGACTGTCCACATCGAAGATGATAGTAGTGAAGGTGAAGAGAGAAAGGTGGATTCAGGAAAAGAAGTTAGAATGGAAGAAGGAGAATCTAGTGAATTTATAAGTGAGGAAGAAGAGCAAGACACTCAAGCTGAAATGGAAATTGAACAAGGTTCAGTGTCTAAAAACGAAGAGGTACAAGAAGAATCAGGAACAGTAGATCCTTTTGGTACCTTGGTTTCTCCTGAAATAATAAAAGTTGTGCAAGATGTAGCACATAAAATTGAAGAATCTGAAAAGGAAGATGCACCTGAGGAAATAGTAAAGAAAACATCTACTCAAACCAAAGAAGAAACAGGAGTTGATACCTCTGATGTAGATGTACTAAATATTCTAAACATGTATGGTCAACAAAGTGAAGAGGAAAAGAATATAGAGAGCAGACAGGAACAAGGAAAAGAGACAAAAGAGGCTAATATAATGGTAGGTTCACCTTCACATATAGAGCAAGTACAAAAGGAAGGTGAAACTGTAAAAGATACAGCAAATAAAATTGAAGGCAAAGAAAACACAGAAAATATTGATGAAGGTAAATCTGAAAAGCAAGTAGAAGATATAGACATGACAAATGTAGAACAAGCACATAAGGAAGAAGACCAAGAAAAGGAATCATCAAAGGGAGAAGGTCTCGAGGAAGAGGATGAAGGTGGAGGGGACACAGAAATTGAAGAAGAAGAAAATGAGGGTGAGTCTAAACAACATAATGATCCCATGGTACAAGAACCAACCCCTCAACAACAGATTCCTCCACAATAGCAACAGGAACAACAACAACAACAATAAGAGCAAGGAGAAGTAGAAAGGCCTTAGGAAGAGGTAATCAATGAAGAAAAGACTGCTAAGGGCACAAAAGAAGTCCCAGCCTGGTTAGGTACAGAGATAAGGAAAGAAAAGGTGGAGGTACAATTAGTACCTATAGACATCAAAAGTTTATTAGGCGATACAACACCAAGGAAAGAAAGGAGAAAGGCCAGAACCATGTCAGCAATACAAAGAGGTCTAGATGGATCCAGGATACTAAACTTGGCCATACCACAAAAGGAGAAAGCAAAAGGAGAAATAACACTAGATGAATATAAAATACTCAATTTTGACCTAGGGCATACAACAAGGGAACAACATATAAGTGAATGGGAGGATATGCACCAGGCTACAGCAAAAATGTTAAAGAAGGATAAAGATAAACATGAATATTTGAAAGGACACATTGTCCAATTACAATAATTCATTAGGGGGATATTTGATCCCAATACAATAGTACCAAAATTACCTAGTGAAATTGCAGTTTTATCTAAAGATGAAATAAAAGATATGGAAAATAAGAGGATTAAGGCCAATGTCTTTGAAGAATGGTTCACAGAATTCATGCAAGAAGGAGAGGAAGTAAAAACAAGCAGTGAAAGGATGGGAATTAGCTACAGTAGAAAAGAATAAATGCAGTATACTTGTATATAATGGTCAATTTAGAAAGAAGAGTGCAAATTTGAATTGGAACAGTTAGAAGAAATTGAAGAGAGAGCAGATGAATTAATAAATGAAGGAGTAATTACATCTTCAATGGAAAATCAAGTGCCACAGGCAAGGTTGGAATTAAGATTTGAAGATGATAATCTTAGAAGGTGCATAGTAGCTACTCAAGGTTTAGAAGAAAAGGCAGATAACATGATAAGGATGTGTTGATGATTGCAATATACAGCCTTCTAGCCCTCCTTCTAGTGCCAAAAAAATTGTTGATGATTGTTTTGATGCAATCATAACAATAAGTTAAAATTCACATATAATGAACTGAAACTATACTTGAAAGATAAGAAGGAATCATTTGAGATTCAACTAATCCCAAGTCTACAATGGTTTGGTTGGTCAAGTTCAGTTGGTCAATGTGAAGCTGTAATGTTCAAGGGGCCTTACGTAGTTTAGGGTTGTTTGGTGGTTTACTGGACTAAGATTATGCAAAAAGATCATAGATTTCAACAAGTATTTTGTTCATTTGCATACAAGTGTTACTGTGCTACAAATTCTAAATGGTTTTCTTGAATTATTGCAGCTTTCTCCTTTATACATTTATGAAAACTGTCTACTTTTAACTCTGTTATGCATGCTTCTTCAAATTTGAGACAATTTCCTTTAGATTTCTACAATTTCAGCTAAATATTTCAGATGGGTTGGAAAAAGTTAGAAAGATTTAATCTATACCTCATTTACTCTACCGAAGGATCTAATTGTTCTGTTATGCACTATGTAAATACTACAGTAATTTGATCAAATCCATAGTAAAAACCTTAAATGCAAGTTCTGAGCATTTTCACAAACATACATTTAAAATTGCAAGCTCTCAAAGAAAATATTTCAAAACACAAAGAAGAGTAGGAGAACACTCAGAAGATAGATGCAGAACTCCAGATTCTATTGTATTAGAAACAAATAGTCATACATGATTTACAATGTAGGAATGACTCTTAGTTTCATTGATCATACTACAAAGAACTTACAAGTTTTATAGATACAGTAAGGAAGCCAGACATTCCACGCGCACCTTACTGTAGACAACAGGCGACCTCCTTCTTCTACTTCTAATCTAAACTAAGCTAACTTGCTGTGTTTTCTTAAAAATCCCTATTGTAGCCCCTAAAATCCCTGTTGTAAAGTATTACAGTGTAGAGAGGCACAATATATAGACTTTCTGGTTGTCCTCACTACAGCAAAAAAAACTACCTCTGGTTCAAACCCCTAGTTATAGCAATAAATACAGATGAACCAGTCCTCCAAAATATCTCTGAGCAGTGTCAAATCTGGGTGAAATATTGCCCCTTCTGAGAAGCTCTGGCAACTCAGCAATAACTTCTGTTTATCTGCGCAATAATGTTCTCAGCTGCAACCTTGTCCTTCACTTGAATGGCCTTGACTTCCTCGCACTTCATCTTTATCTTCTTGCTCCTGAGATCAGATTTTCTTCCTCCATGATGTCACTGTGTTGAATTTCCAGCTGCTTCCTCAACTGCAAGCCTGCAAGACAAGACAAGCAATAAGTACCAATTTATCTAATAAACAGCAAGAAATTAAAATATCTGTTTAAATCCGGGTGACTATGGAAAAAATGCAGGAAATCGGGTCCAAAAAACCCCAAAAATGCATTCAAAATACACTCAGACTGCTCAAAAATCATCGGGTCAACTATCGCTGACCGAAAAATGCCACGGGCACCAAAAATATTGTTTAAAAATTCCCACCGCCTTCTATTTCCCGCCCATCGGCGTGACAAATACTATCGGCGAGTCAAAAAATACTCAGGCCGATCATCGCTATTTGGCCGACGGCCTTTTTCTATTGTTTATTCCTTTGTTTTCTTCCATCGGCATGTCTTACATTATCGGCGTGACAAAAAACCTCTCCACCGATCACTATGGTTTGGCTGATGGCCCTTTGCTTCGTTTATCCTCTATCGGCTTGTATTTCCCTTCATCGGCGAGAGATTCGCCATCGGCGAGAGATTCGCCATCGGCGAACTCTATATTCTTTCCGCCGACCATTCTCTTCTTACCGATGTCCTTTATCGGTATGACTCTTACCGACGACCCCCTCGTTGTTCTCCATCGGCATGAGATCACCCATCGGCAAACTCCAACCTTCCTCCACCGACCACCTTTGTTATACCGATGTGCTTTTCGTCGGCATGACTCCTGCCGACGACCCCTTCATTGTTCGCCATTGGCGACTCACAATCTTCCTCTGCCAATGGCCATACCTTGGCCGATGTTCCTTTATCGGCAAGAGTTTCGCCGATGTCTATTTCATAATGCATTCGACCAAGTCTTTCTCCTTTCAAAACCTATGTATATCGTGATATACAAGCCATTAACTCCATTTGATAACCTTTCAATTCCGGCGTTGTATAAAATTATTTGTATCCCGCCAATATACAAGCCCGCGAATATACAAGGGCTTAACCTTGTTTGATAATTACTTCGGGTCCGGCGCTTGTATATGGCGCTTGCATCTTTCGCACTTGCATGTGAATAGTGCATTGTATGTGAACAGTGCTATGTATGTCCGCTTGTATATTCCGCTTGTATATGAAAATATACAAGCGTGAATATACAACGACCTTTGAGTTTTTGATAAGTTATCGGGTCTGCTATGTATATTCTGCAATGTATATTTTGCTTGTATGTTAAAATATACAAGCCCAAAATGCAAAAGCAACCAAGTCTATATAAAAAAAAATGACGTTGCACATACAAAGGACTTTGTATATGCCAAGCGATAGACAAACTTGAATGTACATTGTACTAAAATGATCATAACTTGCAAAATATGGTGAATTTTAAGATGGTTCAAAAAGCAACCCTGGCTCATTTTTCACAAGGAATCCAACCATATCATGCAATGGTACTAAAAATGTATTTTTCTATATTTTTAACAAAGTTTGCAAATTTGACTCCCTTTTCCCTTTACCACCAAGCAAAACAACACAAGCAGAAGCAAAAAGCAAAGCAACAGCAGGGGTCCCCATTTTGCTAAGGAGAATAATGGGGCGTGTTGTGAACATCACAACAAGATGCATAAAAGGATAGTTGAAAATCTCTTAGATCATGAGTGCATGGATACACCAGCATATGAACTTCAAAGAGCATTAACAAAATTCAAGGCCATTTTTACACCATGTATGGAGAATCCAGAGGCATATCTAAGTAAACAAATGATTGATTCACTAATGGAAGAAAGTGCCAAGATGAAGAAATACAAGAAGAAGAGCAAAGGTTCAGATAGAGAAGAGAAGAAACTGAAAGAGGGAGTCACAATGCAGGAATATGTATGGACAAAGAGTCCAGGGGGAGATCGTACCTTTATAGAAGGTGTAATAAATAACTTCAAAGCATATTTGAAAGAGTAAGAAAATGTAAAAGGAACAAACAATATTAACAAAAGGATCAAGTAAAGGGTATCTGCGGGTAAAGTCTACAAGAAAGCAAAAGTCAAAAGAGGGGAATCTTATTTTTGAAAAGATTCCAATGGCATCCTTTGAGGTAGAAAAGATACCATAAAGATATTTTGAGAAATGGTTAGGAACAAATATACACCCTTGATTGAGAATAGATGAGTACTAACCGTAGATTGGGTTTGTAGCCATAGCAGTATGAAGCTTCAAATTCTATATAAGAAGCTCTGATACTTGTATATTAGTTACACAGGGATTTTTGAAGTATAGCTTGCACTTGTAATTTGTTTGAACATTTGATTAGAGAAGTATTTTAGTTTAGAAGAGGAGGTTGCCTGTGTCTACACTAAGGAATGTGTGGAGTGTCTAGCTTCCTTATTGTATCTATAAGACATTCATAAGTTTTCTATTGATTTGATTAATGAAGCAAAACGGTCATTCATACACTGTAAACCATATATGACTGTATACTTTAAATACAAGTAAATTTGGGATTCTGTGTCTACTTTCAGAGTGTTTTCTGACTCTTACTTGTATCTAAAGTATTACTTCATTAAAAGGTTGCAATCTTGGATGTGTGTTCATGAAAATACTCAGCACTTCACATTTGGAGATTTAGTCTGTCAATTTGATCAAAGTTTGATGTATTTCTTACAATGTGAATAATAGAGCATTTAGATCTTGTAGTAAAATGATATTTAGTTTGAATTTCTCTAACCTTTCTCCCAAACATTTGAAATAATTAGCTCAAACATAGAGATTTTAAGGAAATTATCTTACATTTGAAAAGGAGCATGAAGAATTGTGTTAATATTTGACAATTTTTATATCAATTTGAAAAGAAAAGCTTGTTTCATTATGAATTATATGAAGCTTTGTGATGTAGTAGTAAATTTATGCAAAGGAGGGAATAATTTGTTTGTCTTTACAACAATTTGCATAATTCGAGTCCTGTGAGTCATAGATCATCTTAAATCAAGTAAGGCCCCTTGAATATTACAGTTTCATATCAACCTATTGAATTGTCCACAAGGTCAAGACCTGACCATACAAAAACTTGGGATTAAGAATTCTTAAGTGATTTCTTCATATCTTTCAAGACAGTTTAGGTTCATTTTTTGAATTTTAAATTTTGTTATGAATGTGTAAAAATAATCATCAACAGGTTTGATGGAGTCATTAAAAGGTTTAGTTAAGACTTTAGAGCCTAACTCATTACATGAAGCCATCAAGAAAGAAAGGAATATGGAGTTCACTACACCAAGAAGTAAGTTTTATTCTAATTCATTCCCATCAAGGAAAGATAAGAGACCATTCAAGAAAGAATCCAATCAGCCCAAGTCATCTTTCCCTAAGTTGGATGATGAAGTCAGAAATGAACTTAGAAGGAAAAAATTATGCTTCACATGTAAGGAACCTTGGGCTCCTGGGCATAAATGCTTTGAAAAAGGGAAAGCACAACAAATGGAGGCATATGTCACTACTGAATCTGAATCAGAAAAATTAGATTAGTAAGATGAATCAAGTGAAAATGAATATGTTGATGACCTAGAAGAGGGAGAGGTAAACAAGGAAAATGAAGTAACATTTTCTCAATTATCTGGGAACTAAAGGAATGATCCTTTCAAGGTTCGTGGGGTACTTGGTGGCCAAAGAATCATTGCTCTCATTGACACTGGTGCATCACACAAGTTCATCGATGAGGGAGTGGTTGCTAGAAGGGGATTGAAACCTGAGGAGTTTGAAGGTTTCAAAGTTGTTGTGGCTAATGGAT
The DNA here is from genome assembly GCA_027924645.1 of Cunninghamia lanceolata. Classification (NCBI taxonomy): domain Eukaryota; kingdom Viridiplantae; phylum Streptophyta; class Pinopsida; order Cupressales; family Cupressaceae; genus Cunninghamia; species Cunninghamia lanceolata. The sequence goes on from BSBN01000030.1 coordinate 3,458,486, forward strand.
TTACACTATCATGTAATAGAAGATTAACTCATCTTTCCATGCAAATTGGCAATCATGAAGTTGTAGATGATTTCTATGTGATTAGTATCACTGATACTAATGTTGTTCTTGGTATTCAGTGGCTGAAATCATTGGGAGATATGAATTTAAATCTACAAACATTAGAATTAAAGTTTGACCATAATGGTAAGAAAGTTGTTTTAAGAGGGATATCCACTGGAGGGCCAAGGGTGGTGACTACAAAAAGAATGGAAAGGTTGTTCCCTCATGATCAGATTGAGTGGACTGCTCAATATGTTATCATGCCCACTCCCACTAAGGAGGAAAAGAGATCTTATCATCCTAAAATTCAAGATTTGTTGAGTAAGCATAGTAAAGTCTTTAGTGATCTACCTCCTAGAAGGCCTCTTGATAGATGCATTGAACATATTAAAGAGCTTTAAGATGAGAAAAACCAGTCATCACAACTCCATACCGGTAGCCAAAAAGATTCAAAGATGAAATAGAAAGGACACTCAAAGACTTGTTGGCTATGGGCTTTATTAGACCAAGCAAAAGACCTTTTGCTTCATCAGTAGTCCTGGTTAAAAAGAAAGATGGCACTCTTCACTTGTGTATTAATTATAGGGAGCTTAAGAAGAGGACCATAAAGAATAGATATCCAATACCAAGAATTGATGAACTGTTGGATGAACTTCATGGGACTGTCTATTTTTCAAAAATAGACTTGAAATCTAGTTATCACCAGATAAGATTGAGGGAGAAGGACATTGAAAAAACTACCTTTAGGTGCCATTATGGGCATTTCAAATTCTTAGTCATGCCTTTTGGCTTGACAAATGCCCCTGCAACATTTCAATCTTGCATGAACAAAATTTTCAGCGAGCAGCTCCAGAAGTTTTTACTAGTTTTTTATGATGACATACTCATCTATAGTAAGACATGGAAAGAGCATTTGCAGCATATAGATGAGGTACTTGGTATTCTGGAGGCTAATTCCTTATTTTCCAAAGAAGCCAAGTGTGAGTTTGGCCTAACGGAGATTATATATTTAGGCCATGTTATCAGTGCCAAGGCAGTTAGCATGGACAAAGAAAAAGTTAAAGCCATCTTAGAATGGCCTCCACCTACAAACCTTACTCAATTGAAAGATTTTTTTGGTTTATGTGGATTTTATAAAGATTTGTGAAAGGTTTTTCACAAGTTGCAGCTCCTCTCACCAATCTTACAAAGAAGGGAGCCTTCAAATGGTCTCAATCAGCCCAAGAAGCCTTTGATTGGTTCAAACAACTCATTTGTAGTAGCCCTGTTCTTGCATTACCATATTTTTCTAAGCCCTTTGAATTGGAATGTGATGCTTCTGGAGAAGAGATTGGGGCTGTTTTGATGCAAGACAAGCATCCTATTTGTTTTGAAAGTAGAAAATTAAGGGGTACTGAAATAAATTATTCCATTTATGATAAAGAAGTGGTTGCCATAATGCATGCCTTAGTCAAGTTTTGTCAATATCTAATGGGAGGTAAGTTTATTGTGAAAACATATCATAACAGTTTGAGATACTTCATGAATCAAAAATATTTGAATGAAAGGCAGCAGAGATGAGTAAGTAAGTTGCAAGCTTTTGATTTTGACATTGTTAATGTCAAAGGAAAAAAGAATGTTGTGGCTGATGCTTTGTCAAGAAGGCCATATTTACATTCTATGGTGGAGTTGGTTGCTGACTGGAAAGAACAAATCATCCTCGAATATGCCAAGGACTCCTTTGCATTAAGTTTTGTGGATGGAACCTTCAAAGATGATAAATATGAGGTGAATGGTGGTCTAATTTTATACAAAAAAAGAGTCGATTTGGTTCCAAATTCCAAGGTTAAATCTCTCATTTTGAAATCTTTTCATGACCCACCCTTGGCTGGTCACCAAGGCATATTCAAAACATATAAATACATAAGAGAGATTTATTTGGAAGGGGTTGAAAGAAGAGGTTTGCAAACATATTAGAGAGTGTTCTGTATGCCAACAAAACAAATATGAGAACACTTATCCTGCTGGTCTGCTCCAACCACTTCCCATTCCCAATCAAAAGTGGGAAAGTTTGGCTATGGATTTCATTACAGGCCTTCCCAAGGTTCAAGGGAAGGATAGTATCTTTGTGGTTGTTGATAGATTGACAAAGTTTTCTCACTTTTATGTTGTTTCTACAGGATTTACAATAGTTCAGGTGGCTGAATTATTTTTTAGAGAAGTGTTCAAACTTCATGGGTTGTCAAGAAGCATTGTTAGTGATCGTGACAGCAAGTTCTTAAGCTTGTTTTGGAAGGAACTATTCAAATTGTGTGGCACAAAATTAAGTCCAAGCACCAGTTACCATCCCCAAATGGATGGACAATCTGAGATAGTTAATAAGTGGCTTGAAGGTTACCTCAGGAACTATGTCTTGGGCCAACAAATGGCATGGGTAAGATGGTTACATGTTGGTGAGTATTGTTACAACTCTTCTTATCACATGTCAATAAAAATGTCTCCATTCATGGCATTGTATGGATATGAACCTCCTAGCTTCATTGATATATTGTTTGGTGATAGTTGAGTTCCTAGAGTTAAAGAATTTTTGTAGGACAACCAGGGTTTGCTGAAATCATTGAAGGGAAATATTAGATCAGCTCAAAATCAGCAGAAGTTATACACTGATCAGTAGCATATAGAGAGTTTTTGAAGTGGGGGACATGGTATATGTCAGATTTCAGCCTTAGAAATAGTCTTCCATCAAAAAAAGTGGGGCTGAAAAATTGAAGCCTCAATTTTATGGGCCATTTAAGATTATTGGTAGGCATGGAGAGGTTGCTTATGAGCTGGAATTGCCCAAGCATAGTAGAATACATAACATATTCCATGTCTCTCACCTTAAAAAGGCTCTTGGACAAAATGTTGTGCCATCATCAGTGTTGCCACCTATTGATGATGAAGGAAGACTTGAACTAATACCCGAGGCCATTCTTGATTAGAGAGAGTGGGTGTTGAGGAAGAAGACTATTAAGGAGTATCTAATCAAATGGAGATATCTTCCTCTTGAGGATGCAACATGGGTAGGAGAACACATCTTGCAGCATCCTGTATTGTAATTACTTGGGGACAAGCAATTTTTGGGAGGGAGGACTGTAATGTCCTCTTTCTTATGCTAGTCAGTGCTGGGGCCATAGCCTATTTCATGATCCTGATGGGCTAGTGGATGATATGGGGATCATTTGTGGTTGATATTTTGGTTTAGTTTAATTATCAAAGTTGGAGTTATAAGGTTTATTTAATTTGATAATTAATAGGTTTATTTATTTTTTGTGCACTAAAGTATAAGGTGGGGTTGTTTAAAGTGACTTAATGTTATGTCTTGAGGGGAAAGGGGGAAATGTTTTATTTTATTTCCCTAGTCACTTTAATGTGTGTACATAACTTGGAAATAGACTTATTTTATAAGTTGGAGGAGAAAAAGGCTCTATTTTCAAGAAATGATCTTTTTGTAACTCCCAGGTGCCTTTAAAAAGAGAGGGAGAGTTCATTTGGAGCTTATGCTTCGAATTTGAAAATGTTATGCTACTGGATTGGAACTAGAGATCAATTGTGCCTTCTTGTGGATGAAAACCCACTTGAGGATGATCAATTTTGGTGGTGAGATATCCACCCTAGCTAGTAATTGATGATTTCCACTCAGGGAATCACTTGGTACTCAATGGATTTTGGAGTTTTTTTGTGGAGTTTAATATTGTAATTAGTTTTGGAGTATTGTATAGTGATTTCTTATGAATTTTGTTATGATTTAGGAGTGTATTGTGAAGTTGGGATATTTTTCTGCCTTGGCTGTACATCTCAGGCCATACATCTGCTGAAGTTCATTATTATCGATATGAAATTTGTGTTGATGTCATTGAATCTTTTGATGAATGCATATTTATTGTCTACCATAAACAACCTCATTGTAAGTGTTTGAAGAGATTTGATGTTGTTTGACAATTTCTGGGAGCATCCGTACAATTCTTGGTCATACTTACTATTTCGAATAGATGCATGTGTTAAAAAATTGATGATTTTTTGTAACAGTTGTTGATTGCAATTTGTTTGTATGGCATAGTCGCCACTTTCAAGAGTGGTATGAAGTTTTCTAATGTAGATTTCAATTTGCTGGAAACAACTGTACCAAGTACTAGCTGTATGGCCCAGTTTAGGGAGACTTAATTGTTGTGTGTTATTTCATCATGATATTAGTGATCTGTTTGCTTAGAATCTTTAGTTTGGGCAGTATAATCAATTTGGGAGTGATTGCAAGTGGATTAGATAAGTGTTTGCAATTTTTTGATTTCAGACCATCTTTATGACTACTGTACATGCCCATATCAGCTAGCCAGAGTAGATATTAGTGCATTAGTCAGTTTATATAAAAAAAAACAATCAAAATTAGCTAATTGATGATTTGTTCATCAATTACAATGCAGGGTATGATTCCTTATTAATGATCTCAGGGGAAATTACTCATCTAGTTCTAATTTATGGTGATATTGTTCATGTTTAGAGTGAGTATTTTATACTTCATTGTAATCAATTTCACATTAAAGGCCCCTGGATGGTTTACCGTGAGTGTGGAGAATGAACTTCTTTATTTTCTCACCCACTAGAAAGTGGAGTATTCCCACTAAATAAGTGGATGGCATTGTAATCTTCCTTGTTTTTTCTTTACCCATAGAAAGTGGTGAATCCCCACATTATGTGGATGCCTGCCGCAATAGATGAAGCATATATTGTAGATTGCATAGTTTAATTTGTAGCCAAATCACCATATGCTCTCACCTTGCCCATTCTGGGATTTGGGTGATCAAAAAGTGTGAGGATTAGCTGGCTATTTCATGTTAGTACTATTGTTCATTGTTTTCATTTTGAAAAAGAAAAAAAATTAGGGGTAGATTGTTACAGAATCTGTCATAACCATTTCGGTCAAGATTCACTTACACACTAGTCAAGATGCTGACACATGGTAGAAAACCTCTACCACACAAAAGGGATGCCTATCTCCTCATGGAGTGTGTTGACAATCCTAGTCATCTTACAAGTGGAGTGACAACTCATCATGCCACTTCACACTAAATGACAAAATAGGATGTGCAACAAATTACAACATAGGCTAAGTAAATAAATTACATTACAAAAATAAATACAAGGAATTACCAAGGTTGAGACACCTTAATTCCCAACACTCCTTTGGCCTTGAGTGCAATAACCTCTGTATCCACCCACTCTTTGGTCAATTGCATGACCTTTTGTGTTATTATTTCTAATGAAGTCTCTTTTGGTTGAGTACAGTCAGGTGATGAGATTGTGTCATTATATACTTTCTTGTCCTCATACTCTTATGACAGGATAACTCCATCATCTTCATGTAATTGTATGGGATCTGGTATGCAATCCAATGTGGGGATTTTCTTTAGAGTGAGTCTCTGGCAGCTTCTCTTTCTCACTTCTACCTCATCATCACAATCAATCCAATAATCTTTAAGATACACTTGGTACACTGGTTTCTTGTATAATGCATGCATTCTATTGTAGGGGTCATATTTCCTAGATACAAGGAAAAGTTGGAGGCACATCAACTGTAACCCCCTATTGCTTCTTTAGCATTCACCTTATCAACACACATATACTACCCAATGATCAGTAGAAACAAGATATTAGGTTTCTTGTTTTTCTAAACAAAAGCCTCAAATGAGGATAGTATTTGCCTAGTCATCTCCATCAGCATGACCCTGTCTGTCAGGTACCTTGGCAACATGAGGGGTTACCTAGTAAAACCTTCTATTCTTATGTATGTAAATGTGGGGAATTGAATAAACCAAGCCCCATTCCTATATATCACTGCCTGAGCTTCCATGCTTAGTCTCTTTGCTCTATCTTCCTCCATGGTTCTGACCAAATGCATAATAAAGGAATCATTTACTCTCTTGTAGTGTTGGAGAGATGCTCTATTCTTCAATTGTGGATACTAATCCCATATATTTACATCCCCAGGGTTAGAACCAACCTTTCCAACCATCTCCAGACCATCAAATGTTCCTCAGAATGCACATGCATAGACCACATATGAAGTCACGTGAAACATGTTTACCTTCCCCCCAAGATTCCTCATGCCTTCATCAAGGATATCATTGATAATCTTTGCCCATTGGGTTTCTCATTAGTAGTTTCTACCATTCTCATGAGGCCATACATCCATTCCTCAAAGTAGCCTGCATTCAGCCTCCCCCTCATGTGGCTGAGCATGACCATTAAGTATTGATATGCAAGGGCAAAGTCAAACTTATACAGATGAACTGCAAATTTTGCAGAGGCTTTATATGTATTGTTACTTTCCTTCCATGAGAACATGATCTTTCTATAGTCTCTCTATCTTGCATATGTTGGGCCCTGATGGCAAATTGAAAGCTGAGGTGATGCCTACGATTGAGAAATCAGCATACACCTGACCATGTTTTTCCGCCTTTCTGTTGCGAACATTGTAATTGCAAGCACACTTGACCACTAGCTTGGTGGCTTTAATTGCATAAGGAAATCCTCTAGCATGCCACATGCTTGAATTGTATATGTTGATAAGTAGGGGCTTCCCACTACCCTTTTCTAATTTTTCTATCCATACATCCATATCTATGTTCCCTGGATGTGTATCATCTATCTGACCATATTTGAATGATGCTCCTCTAGGTTGTATACTTATAGAATTCAAGAATCTGGTGTTTGATCTATTCCTACGGATATCCATTATATCCTGTGATAAAGAAGATATGTATGTCTTACCCTAACATGCATTATGCACATTCAGATTTAACAATTGCATGAGTATCATGACTTTTTACTTTTATAAAGCATAATTCATACATCCTCATATTAATTTACTCTGGTAAAAACCAACATTTACCTGTTCATCTATCCATAAATGACAAAAGAGGGTTTCATCGTTACATACGTGATATTCACTCCCTTTTAAACTACTTGATCTATATCCAGATATGGATGTTCACTTTGCAATTACCCTCCTCCATTTGCCATTTGAATGTGCACTTCATTTTGTTGCATTTGTAGGTTACTGTAATGGCACCTTAATAACATAGGAGCTCTGTAATCTTTTCTTAAATACGTGATAAGCTTAAAATGAACTCAAATTTGCATTTTAACCAGTAACACTAGAAAATTAGAGTAAAATTAATGTTAAGTTGTTCTTATCCATGGATCTACACCCTAAGATTCTAAGATTATAACAGGTGGCACGAAGTGATTTGAAATTTTGAATGTCCACCAACCGTTAGAAAAGTAATTAATATGGGGTCTACACATTCGTAAATGTCATCGATACTAAGTGAAATGCATGCTCTTTTGAAATATACCCATGAGGTAAGCATGACGATGGTCAACCATTTACCTTCAATCAAAGGATCAGGTCACATTACTTTTGTTTAACTATCATGATATTATGGTGTGCTGATATGGATTAGTCAGTGTGCCATGTGGCAACATCCTATTGGTTCATAGAAATCTACATGTTGTTTGTCCCAAGAGTGGATAAGGGGATACTAAGAAATATATGGATGTTCAATTATGTGGAATATCCCCACCTTTCTGAAGATGAGGGTGACATCAACATTTTTACTAATATTTTGAATTGGTCAAGGAGGTGATGTCATTGTTACATTGGCGAAGATCAAAGATCTAAGTTAATGTGCAGGATATTAAGATCTGCCTTCATATTGCATTGGATCAGGATATTGAGAATGAGATGACTCTTTTAATGTTGGGGATCATGATGACATCATCATCATATGGAGTCTTCTTTAGAATAGATCAAGATGATGTCATCGTCACATTAACAAAAATCAGGGATCTAAGTTAATATGCGGGATATTGAGATTTATACCTATGTTCAATTTTGAGCATCCAAATGACGTTAGTATCATATTGGGACTTCTTTATGCTAATATCAAATGATGTCATCGAGATGTTCACTAACATGCATGATATTAAGAAATATGCCGATGTTTGGTATTTTCGTTATATTTGAGGTAAGTCCACACGTTAACGAATATTAGGGATATTCAAGTAAAAGTGCACCCTTTGGTGGTCACTTCCCAAGTTGAAATTTGACGTCTGCATATTAGCAAATATGCAAATATTGGGATTTTCTTTGTTAAAACCTACGTCTGAAATATTAACGAATATCAGTGTCCTTAGGGAATGTGATGACCCTCTTATGAGTGACTAGTTTGACCAACTTTGACTAGACTTAACTTCCTATCCTTAAGGAATTTTGGGGTGATCTAAAAGGTAAACCTTCTTAAAAATTTGCATTCTTTCATTTGATGAGGTTTGTGATAGAAAAACCTGATATTGGCACTTAACCCTTTTTATGAGGTCCTTGCATGCATAGGGTGATAACTTGTCACTGCATTTGATACATAACTTTTACCATACTGCCCAAGGCAAGGGAGCAAAAAAAAGCCAAAAAAGTTGGGTCCCTATTTTTCTGAGGAAAAATGGGGCATGTTGTGTAACCACACAATAGGCGAGAAGACTCAACAAAGGAAAGCCAAGTCAGGAGGTTGGGGAGTTAAGGAACTTTAGAACCTTGTGACATAGGTTATGAAAACTCAAAAAACCATGACTCTTAAGGATAATACAAAGGTGATTAAGAAAATACAAACCTTAGGACTAAACAATGAATCAAGGACCCAAAAGGAATATTAAAATCTGCACATCACTAAAATTGAATTTTAGGGTAACAATTGGCTCTAAATGGGGACAAGGACTAATAAGATGTGGAGAATCTAGAACAAAAATGACTCAAAGCCTTATTCATTGGGTAACAAAGACAAGACAAGAAACAAACAAAACAAAGTAGAAATAAAAGGAAACTATGATACAAGGGAAACTCAAGAATATCACCAGCTAAACATCTTCAAGTCTTGCCCATTATAGGCAAGAGGCAAAGGGGTACCATCTAGATAAGCCAACAAGAAAGTGTTGTCTCCAACAACTTGCCTGATCTGAAAAGGTCGTTTTCATAGAGAGTCAAACTTTTTATGTGCTCCTTTTGGCTCTCTCCTTCTATCCCAAAGAAGTACATAATCTCCAACTACAAATTTCCTTTGCTTAGCCATTTTATCAAAAATTCTCTTTACCATTTGCTAATGTTTGGTAATTTTGTCCACAACTATCTCCCTTTGTTATTCCAGTTTATTCAGATACATAATCCTTTTCTCCAATGCTGACTAAAATTGTTGATTATCTATTGCCTTTTGCAAGTTCAATGCTGAAAGTTTCAAAGGAATGGGTATAGCATTGTAAATTCCATACACTAACTAAAAAGGTGACATGCCAATGGCCCTTTTGTATGTTATTCTATCTACCCACAAAGCATCATATACCTTCTTATTCCATCCCTGTTGATTTTCATCTACTAACTTCTTGACAATAGAAATCAAATTTTTGTTACTCGATTCAGCCTGTCCATTGCCTTGGGGATAATAATTAGATGAATGTGCTAGACTAATGCCATAATCATAGTAAAAGAGAGTAATCTCAGAAGCTGAAAAAGAACTAGCATTATCAGTGACAATTTTCATTGGGACACCAAACCTTACTAAAATATTTTCTTTCAAGAAAGTACACACAACCTCTGAAGTGGTTTGCTTAATTGGGATAGCTTCTACCCACTTGGTACAATAGTCAGTGGCAGTTAAGATATGTGTGTGTCTAGCACTAGAATTGGGGTGAATAGGGCCAATAAAATCTAAACCCCATTGTTGGAAGGGATCATCAATCACCACTGGTTTCAAAGGTAACACTACAAGATGAGGTCTACTAGTGAACTTCAAGCACTTTTCACACTTGGACACCCATTCATAGGCATCCCTGAACATGCCTACCCAATAGAAACACTGACATAGGATCTTGAAGGCTATTACTGATGCTAAAAAATGCCCACTGCATGCTTCATTGTGGAAAGACTCTAATAACTTCTTTTGTTGTTCTTTGTCGACACACCTCAGGAATGTTCCATCCACACCTTTTTTATATAGACTTCCTTACCAGAGAATGTATTTATTGGCTTTGAGTTTTAGATTCCTCTTTTCTTTGGTAGAAAGATGAGATGGGAAATCACCATATGTTAGAAAATAAGAATTATTAGAGAACCACTCACCTATTGTACTGGTGAAAATAACTAGGGGCAATTGTTCTTCTTCAACAATCTTGTTTTCTGCAATCCTTTGGCACAGACCCTTTCCCCTAACTAAATTTGTGGGTTTTATATCAACATCATACTCTTGTACCTTAGCTATCCAAGATCCCCTTTTATTGCATCCGATTTCTTGTTGAGTGAGGATACTTTTCATAGCATACTCTGGGATAAAAATAGTGGTATGAGAATGTAAAATATAGAATCTAAAACTCTTCAGGGATTTGACTACTGCATATGCATGTTTCCCAAGTGGAGAGTAATTCAATTCATGCTTCATGAGAGGATTACTCATGAAAGAGATAGGGGCTTCAATACCTTGATCATTTTTCTGCAATAGGATAGCCAATATAGTATGTTCTAATGCATAGCAATATATAATGAAATTCTTCCTAAAATTAGGGAGTACTAGTGTTGGTGCATTGGCAATAGCTATTTTTATGTCTTCAAAGGTTTGCTTCCCTTCATTGTTCCATTTGAAGACAGGGTGATTTTTCATCATATCAACAATAGGCCTAGTTAACTCAGCAAATTCTAGCATGAATCTTCTCAAAAAATTCACTTGGCCGAAGAATGATCTGAGGCCATCTTTGGTTGTAGGCAAGCTCAATTGCATAATGGATTTCACCTTTTCAAGATCAACCTTAATTCCATCTTTTGAAACAATGTGGCCCAAGAGTTTGCCTTCAGTCACAACAAAGATTTACTTCTTTGGGTTTAAGGAAATTCCTTGCTCTCTACAACGCTGCAAGACTACTTCCAAATCATGTAGATGATGAGCCCTTTTTTTGGAAAAAAATATCAAATCATCCAAATAAATGACAATACTCTTATTCTTTAGATCACCAAATGACAAATCCATCGCCCTCTGAAAAGTTGCCCCTACATTTATGAGACCAAATGGCATTTTGTTATATGCAAAGACAACAATGGGAGTAGTGAATGCAGTTTTATGTTGATCTTTTAGGGCTACCTCAACCTGGTTGTACCCTGAAAAACCATCAAGCATAGACATCATCTTAGAAACAGCAACTGTTTGCAATATATGGTCCATCACAGGCAGCGGATAATTATCTTTTAAGGAGGCTTGATTTAGATTTCTAAAATCAACACAAATCCTTATTTCTCTATTCTTCTTCCTAACATGAATGATATTAGCAACCCACATTGAGTGATGGATGGGATAAATAATTTTGGCTTTGAGTATTTTGTCTATCTCACTGAAAATAGCTTCTGCCACCTTAAGATTATAAATTCTCTATTTATTTCTATAAGGTGTAGCAATAGGCTTTAATGGAATACAGTGTTGCAACTCTCCATTTCTAAATTTCTTCAAATCTATGTAGCAGCAAGTAAAAACATCTCTATAACGAATTAACAAAGAGATTAAGCATGCCCTCTCTTGAGGAGAACACTTCCCAATGCACACAATTTTAGGATCTTCTTTTGTGCCTATATTAACATGATCAAAATCAGCACATGATTCGACAAAGACTTTGCTTTTTTGTTTCAAATATTGATCATGTCTATTGAATAAATCTTCCAGAGAGACTAATCCCTTGGGAATCTTGTTACCCTTTAACTAAATAAATTTAGATCCTTTACCATCAAGAGAACTAATATCACCTTCTAAAACATCATTACTAGCATCACTACTTCAAAGAAAATATTTGCAAAAGATTCATCTTTTTCCAAAAATGCAATTATCTACTGATGATTGTTGAATACTTGCCATTGATTTACATTATCAGGAACGCTAGGTCAGTATACAATTTCCACCCTATATGAATTATCTTTAAAATATGGATGTGTAATAGTAGGGATGCAGAAACAACCAATGAATTATCCCTAGTATTCTAATCTCTAGTTACTACTTCTATAGTAAAGCATTAAAGTCCTCAATGCAATCCCAAACCCTATTTTTGTAATGTCTGAGTCTACCATTTTTCACAGTGTATGCCTTCTGGACTTTTTTGATAATCAATTCAGCATCACCTATGGCTCTCAACTATTTTACACCCCTTTCTTTGGCCAAGGTTAAACCAAGTAATAGAGATTCATACTCTACTATATTGTTGGTATTATCAAACTCGAGTTTATAAGAAAAAGGGAACTTATAACGATCTAGAGAAATCAAAACTACTCCTACACCAGACCCAACACTAGAGCAACTTCCATCAAATTCTAAAGTCCACAGTTCATCAGCCAAGTTAGGACTAACCAAACTCGAGAATTCCTCCTTTGTTGAGGTACACATATACGTGTCTAGCCCAATTTCTACAAACAGAATGTCTACCCTTGGATCACCTGACTTCAATACAGTGAATTTGGCTTTGGGGTTAGGGTTAAGATGCACCTTCTTCCCCTCTACTGGTACTAAGGCATGAGATCAATCTATTTGTATTTCTCCCCTAGGTCTCTACAAAAACTTCTACTTAGGAGCATCCCATAACTAGTGGTAATGTCAACCAGTAGGATGGTTAACTTCATCCTTTTCTTTGGAAAAGCAGCCAGGGCAACCTGAGCATCCTTAATTTGTCCTATTATGGGGACTGGTGAACTATCCATAGAAAAACATCTACCATGTGAGGATGTGAATGATAAACCTAGAGCCTTAGCTACTTGGGTAGACATTACATTATCAAAGGCTCTAGAATTAATGACACATTTGCTCAGCCTAAAACCAACAATATATAATGACACATAGAAAAGTTTAGGCTTTGCAAAAGGATTTTACTAGCTTGGGTTTTTATCATTGGTATTTGAACAACTCTATTTTTCTATGTGGACTTCATTTTCATTTGACACTTGTGGATGGGAAGGTGAAGGCTCTTGTTTGACATATCTGACTAACCTATCTAGCTCTGAGGGGTTGAGTCTAAGGTATTCAACCTGTGAGATCTAATTTTTTGTATTTTTACAAGACTAAATTATATCAAATGAACTAGAAACAAGTGTCTCAGAAGAGGGAGTGGATGGTACCTCAATAGATGCATTTTTTGACATGACATTCTTTGGCTTTTTCAAACTAGGAGTGGTCTATCTTGACAAGATATACTTTGGAGTAGAGGATGATCTACTAGCTTGACCTTTCTATTCTTGCCCCTTTTGAGCTTATTGACCCTATGTAAAGATTTCATAGTTAGGATTGTCAATCTCAGTGTATACATCTTCTCCTACCTCTCCATTAGATTCATATTCAAATAATTTTATGCTAGTGTCATGAGACTGCCCAGGTTCTTCTACATAAGGTTCCTCAACATGCTCATTAGTTGAAAGCATTTGCATGAATCTAACCATTTCTGGGCATGTAGTTCCATCATGGTCAGAGGTCAAATGAAAATTTTACATCATGTGATTGTTCTTTCTAGTAGAGGGCCCACCATCAATAGCCAATCTCTGAGTTGGACCAGTTAATGGCAATGTTCTATTATAGTTTCCTTGAGAATCATAGTCTTTCCTTGGTATATCCTAATAAAGTAGCTGAGGGGAACCTTTAGGAATTTATCTCTTCAAAGTAATAATATCATTATCCAACCTCTGTATAATAGGATCAGTGGAGTTTACTATTGAGGGTTTATCAATTTGAAGTTCTTTCTTCCATTTCCCAACAATAATTGAATTATCTTCTACGGATATAGCTCTCTCTTGGGCTACATCTAAATCAGCCACACCTCTTTTGATGGTGAAACTAACATATGGTGGGAGAGTATTGATGAAAAAGAACTTTAATAGAACATCTCTAGGTCTCATGTCCTCATGAATCCTATTGACTAGTTTGTTAAATTTGGCCACAAATTCTCTCATAGGCTCATGTACTTCCTTTTTCATAGAGGCCAACTGAGAGACAAGAACTTGTTCATTCTCTACAGATTTAAACCTACTTTCAAACTTGGATCTCAAGGTAGCCCAATTAGTGATAGAACCATTTGGGAGGTTGTAAAACTAGTCAGCAGCAGCATTAGTTAAAGATTCCACAAAAAGCCTTATAGAGGCATCTTTGTATTGCACAACAAGGATAGAAGAAGCAGCAAAGAAGGCTTGCATCTACTCTTTCAGAGTGACCTTCCCATCTTCTCTGAATTTAGGTATAATCTTCCCTAAACCCTTTGGCAAGTCATGCAACTGAGCTCCTAGGTTGAGAGGACCTATTGTGTCTTGCCATGGACCAGGTGGAGGCTGGGCCATGACAATAGGAAAATTAACTTGCAGAGGAAGGACGGTTCCATGCAAAAGAAGGGCTTGATAGGATGCACTGGGAGCACTAGTAGTACTTTATTTATGAGGAGATGACGGTCTACTAACAGAATTAACCTTTCAATTAAGTGGAAAGGAAGAGAAATTAATAGCTTCTAATAACTCAAAATCTTTATCCCAAATTCATTTCTTTCTATCTCCCCTAGTATATCTCTTAGAAGCCAGTTTTTAACAACAATAATAAGTTACAAAATCACCAACTTCACTTACTGATTATTTCATGGAATATTTTGTTGATTATTTAATTGATTCCTTTGGTCAATAGCCTAGTTTCTAGGCCGATTGTTAGGAAGAGCTTGTATAGGAAATAATCTTTCTCTCTAAGGAATAGGTACCATGTTTTCCACAAAAATAATTTCTTGAGCTTCGCCAAAATGCCTAGTGTTATCTCTTATGATTTTACCAAGTTCTTATTCTTCTTCTAGTACTTCATTAACTTGGTTATACTACAAATTGGTTCTTCTTTGTTGCCAGACAAGTAATTGAAGGCTAGTAATAATATTCTCTTGATCACCAATAAGCCAATCTACGTTAGGTTGGAAGATTGGAAGGTTATGTCTTTGAAGAACCATGTAAATTAATTGTAAAGCAACTCACAATACATATATAATTAAGCAGTATCCCTAGTAGAGTCACCAAAATCTGTTGGTATATAGATTTGCCACCTAACTCTATATTCTTTCACCCAGGAAGTGACAAATGTATCAATAGTTGAACCAGTTATAATAATACTTAACGACCAATTCTCTGCTTATTTTAGAAGGTGGCAGCTACCTTCAAATAATATGCAATGAATTTAAATCTATGTTGCTTTTAACCAGAAAGTGAGAAAGGTAATTCTTTTAACCAGAAAACTTCGAAAGGCAATAAGACACCTTATAACAACTAAATTTAAAAAGAAGTTCAAAGACTTCGAAGTAACTACTTTAATAGAACAATAAAGAATTTCATAGATATAATATAATCACCACCACAAAATATTCACCAAAAGATAAATTTCTCGCGACAATGAAGAAAAGAAAGCATTCAATACTTCAATATAGATAACATAAATAACCACTGGCAATGTATCCAAGAAGAATAGCATCCAAACAACCATAAAACAAAGTTCATGCCTGCCTGAACTTCACCACATGCATCTTCTATATTAAAGTAATTGGACTAAGAAAAACACCACAAAATTGTCTTAACAAGGAATCAAAGTTACCCAAAAAGATCCCTACTTTGTGCCCAAACACCCATATATATAGTTCACATGCAATAATTGTCTTTTACGAGAACGGTTTCTTGGAGACAACTGCTTAAAAATAATAATAATAAGTTTTGAAAATAAGTCTCTAGAGCCAAACTTTAAAGAAATAACATAAAATAAAGAAAGTAATCATGCATCTCTCCCTTTGCCATCTTTTGGATCTTCAACACTCTCGCCATCTTGCTCATCCATCAAGGCTTCTCATATCCTTTTCTTCATTTTGTATTCCCTATACCTAGTGACAACAAAAGTAATGTTTTTACTACTAGGTGTGGCAATGATCTGCAATCTAGTCCTCCATTTAGTTAGCACCTTATCTGCTTTGGCTATCATTTCATGAATTTCATCACCTCTAGATTTGAAAGAATTGAGGTACACCTCCATGTGGCCTAGCTTTCCCAATCATTTCATAGTGACATTTTCAGGATTAGCTATCTCCTTATTGAAAACTTCTTTAACATCCAATAGCTTTTCCCCAAACTCATCTGTAATATCCACTTCCAAGAGGTTGCAATCCTTTTTGATTTCAACTAATATTTCAAGATATTGACCCAATACCTTATTGATTTCTACAATAAAATTATCATACATTGATAATTTCCATTCCAATGTATCAAACCAAGATGAGTCTATATCTTTTGGACCACTAATCAGTTTTTCCTTGATCAATGATAGGGAATCCATAGCTATCAATTCTAAGACTCCCTTAGAAATCATGTACATACTACCTAGTTCTTTTCTCACTTGATGAAGTTTAGTAACTAACTCCTTTCTCTTATCAGACACCTAAGAATAAGTTAACACAAATCTGCTAAGGAAGAATAGAGCCTCACAGGAGATTTTTTCCATCCATTCATCGACAGCCTTGGCAAAATTTAGACTTTTCTTTATTTGTTGCATTATATTGGAATCAATGCCTTCAATACTAGAATTGGAAGCTTCATGAGATGTGGGAGTCACTTGAGATTGTAACTTCAAATTTTCTTTCCTCTCCTCCTTCACTCTCTTGATCAAAGCACCAACAGAATAATTCACATGATAAACATCACCTTTGAGAGTAGAGGGGTCCATGTCTATTTGACTTATTTTATAATCATCTTTGGTTATTTCATTTTCATTCAAATCTTTAACTGGATCTACAATTTCCAACAACTGATAACCAGATGTAATATCAGTTACCATCTTGGACATCCTCTTAGCCTTTTTAGGATTTGAGGTACGTTGTAGCAACTTGGTGATTGTATCAACTTCTATTGCCATTGTTGGAACATTTTTTCTTTTCTTTTCAACTGCTTTCTTTAACCAACCAAAATAACATTAACCTTATAAATCCTAATATTGTATTTATTCCATTTATTATATGTAATTTATAATTATCTAAGGAGATGTACTAGTTTCATTGGCAGGGGTAATTTCAGAGTAACCAGAGGTAATTATGGAGTGACTTTTACTGTTGGCAAATGTAAAAACTCAAAGTAAATGAGGGTAAGAATTTTTCCTTGATGAATCTACTATATTTGGCATGTATGACAATTGTCATAATGTTTGGTAAGTGAATCTATGACAGCTACAAGTTGTCATAAGATTATGTGATTCTATGACGCATATGACAGATATGTTAGTTGTATATTTGCTATATTTAGCCCAAGGTTCCTATCATGGAAAGATACTCTTTTGTGGAATCTATGATGGTTATGATGTGTCATAAGATGTTGTAAGAGGCTAGATTTAGTCTTGGGCACCCAACCATTGCATGGCTTTTTTTGGACAAGTGGAATGTGCTTGTAAGATGGCATTTAATGTTTGCATGTTGTGGAATCTCGTGAGAGAGAAGGTGAACACCTAGGATGAGTTGGAAAATATTTCTATAAGTATTTTCCATGTATTTGTTACTGCAATACAGATTTTAGGTACTCAAGTGCTACAAGAATGCCATCGGATTGAAAACTGAAGGAGAGATTGGTGGTGTTGTTGTATTGTACAATCTTTTGTAGATTAATACAAACATTGGGCCTCTTTCTTGTGTGATTTTTTTTTACCCGTAAGGGTTTTCTCCATGTTAAACACTGTTTCATTGTGTCTTGTGTTGAGTTCTTCAAGTTTGGCATTTTCTCTGTAGTGGGTTTTATGTTTTGTTACAATCTCCATTGTTAATGCACACTTAAAGATTGCTGAAATTTATCTTGAATCAAATTTCCATTGTAGTAGTGTTGCTTTTATTTCTAACATTTGGTATCAGACCTTGGCCAACTTTGACTCTTGGGTGGTAGTGTGGAAGCAATAGCTACTGTGGGAGATTTGGTTGTGTTTGTTTTCCAAATCTTATGTTGTTATTATGGCTGCTTCTACCATTGCATCAACCTCTCAAATGGACATTGAGAAGTTCAACGGAATAGGGTATGGGTTGTGGAAGCTGAAAATGGAAGATTTGTTGGAAGAAAGAAACCAATGGTTTGTTGTTCAAAAAGAGAAGAAACCCAATGATGTCTCTTTAGATGAGTGGGCAAAACTGGATAAGAAGGCACGAGGAACCATCTGTTTGTGTCTGTCAGATTCTGTCATGTTGAATGTCACAAAGGAAGAGACTACACACAAGTTTTGGAAATAGTTGGGTGAGATCTATCAAGCCAAGAGTATGGTAAATAAACTTTATTTAAAAAGAAAATTGTTTTCCTTGAAAATGAAAGAGGGTGAGTCAGTTGTAGAGCATTTAAATTCATTTAATTTATTAATGAGTTAG
Organism: Cunninghamia lanceolata; assembly: GCA_027924645.1. Classification (NCBI taxonomy): domain Eukaryota; kingdom Viridiplantae; phylum Streptophyta; class Pinopsida; order Cupressales; family Cupressaceae; genus Cunninghamia; species Cunninghamia lanceolata. The sequence continues at coordinate 3,476,996 of BSBN01000030.1, forward strand.
CTTGCTTCAATAGATGTTGAGGTTGATGAGGAAGATAAATGTATCTTGTTTCTTTGTTCTTTACTTGAGTCTTGGGAGAATGTTATCCTTGCTATCATTGCTAACCTCACAAATTCAAAGTTGGATGCCCTTGTTGTAGTTTTACTATCACAAGAATTGAGGAAGAAGAGTTCAGATAGTTCAGGTGATGCTCTTAGTATTAGGGGAAGGTCTAAGGAAAGGGGACATAAAGGAGACCAGAAAGGGGCTAAGGACAAGTCCAAGGGCTGGTCTAAGACTCTTGGTAAAAAGTGTGTATGAGGAAAAATCAACTAAATCAAACTAATTAAATCAAAAACCAATAACATAAAGAGAACCGATCTAAATAAAAGTCATTACCAATAAATCAATAAAACATGAAAGCTTTTACCGAGATTTGTATTGTTCCCTTTGGATGAATGTGGATTGCTCAATAGTACTGCAAAACCATGGTTGCAACAAGCAAGTAAAGTGCTCAAAGATCAATGTTAAGAGATTGTAAAGTTGCTCAATTGATGCGATGTATGCTCAAAGCGCTGTTAAAGGATGCCTGAGAATAAGTGATCGAAGAGGGTTTGTGAAGGAGATGAGGGGGGTTTATATAGGTTTCAATAGAGATCGATCAACAGTCCAGATAATTCAGAAGAATCAACGGAGAAGAACAGTTGAGGAGCGTGCAATGAATAAAAAGAAGACAAGTGTCACACAAAAGCTGTTTTATTTGAGTTAATCACTTTCTTTTCTAAAGATAAGACATGCTTTTCATAAATTAGAAAGCTTTTTTCTAATTTAAGAGAAATTGATAAAAACAAGGTTGAGTGAATAGATAACTCAACTTAAGATTTGCTTTTGCATGATTTGAGGGAAATTAAATAATAAATTATTTAATTTTGTGTGCATGGAGAAGAAGACTTATTTTTAGAAGATTTGAAAGATATTTGAAGAATTAGAAGAAAATTAAATAAATAAATTTATTTAATTGTTGTGCATGATTTTGAAGAATAAGTAAAATATTTTATTGTATTTTATTTTTGGAGATTGAGAGGATTTAAATAAATTTGATTTGATTTATTCAAATTTAGAAGAATGAATTTGATTTAATTAAATAATTGGGAATTATTTAATTGTTTGGATAAGAGGGAATTTGTGATGAATTAATTAATTAAACAATGGGATGTATTTAATTAATGGCGACTTGAAATTTGAAAGAGGATAATGATTTAATTAAATAATAAAAATTATTTAATTGTGGAAGAATAACAGAGGAATTTAATTTAATTAATTAAATAAAGAGAACTTATTCAATTAATGTCAATTTTATGAGATTTAGAGGAATTAGATGAAATTAATTAAATAATTAGATTATTTAATTAACATTGAATATAGGTGATTAGATAGATTTGACGAAATGCAAGTGGTGTGACAACATGGTCATTTTAGGGTGTCTACATTTTGCCCCTCTTTGATGCGATGTAGTTTACAGCGTTGCATCAAAGAAAACAATTGTTGAAGACATGATACAATTTTTGATGCCCCAGTGTGGGTAGTTTCCCCAGCGTATGCCCCCTCGAGTAGGAAGACAGGGAAGTGACAGAAGGACTGGGTTGACACTCGACTAGACGATTGCGCGAGAAGTGAGCAGGAAAAGAAGAATGGGTGGGAAGAGAGAAAGGGTGGGAGGGACACTATAAATAGTGGTGCAGGGGCACCCCTTCAACTGGATCAACATACACAAGAGGGAGAGGAAGAAGACTAATATAGTTTTTGACATTTTATGTTACCTTATAGCATCTTCAAAAATGTAACATTCTCTATTAGCATTTCATGTTGGTAAACTCCAAACTTGACATTTATTGATAGTTTGGATTAAGGGAAAGATAATCAAGGTGTCTTAGCTTTAAGAGTTTTGCTGTCTTATGCAAAACAGATGTCATTTGTAATAGATTAAGGGTTTCCACCTATAATTTTGAAAAGATCAAATCCCAGAAATAGAGGGGAATGTCAGTCCCTCGCATTGGGAAAGATAAAAAGGGGAAAACCTTTTGTAGAGGGGACGGTGATAGTTTTTGGGTCTGGTCTCTGAACAGTTGAAAATGTAATTCTAAACATCAAGGAGGAATATAAGTTCTGTAATTTATTTTCTTTCCAGATTCTAAATATTGTGTAGATATCCAGTGTAGATACTCTGTGTAGAAATTCATTCTGTGTAGGGTTTGTATATAATTTAGTTTTGTGCTTCTGTGGTCGAATTAACTAGATAAATCCATTCCACTAGCAGATTTTTGGGAAAATTAGTGGAATGGACTTGTAGATTAATTCCCCATCTTGGTTTATTCATTTTAGGTATGGAAGGTTAGGAATTGCAGGAATCCCTCCAGGGAGAATCGTCATTTAGTATGTGTATACACTGCATCTGCAGGGTGAATATTGTGTGTATATTTATCAGTTGAACTGTAAGTGCATCGCTAAATAGTTCAGGTGTCTAACAAGCCTGAAATGGATGTTTTAGAGGCATCGGCGTGAGTATCAGCATCAGGCTGAGAAATTGTTCACGGGCCGATAGTAGGAGGTCACACCAATCAGGGTGATGAACATGGGAGTCTCACCGATGGAGTAGCTGGTGATAAGAGTTTGGCGCAACATTTAGTATCGGTGAACACTGAAGGAAGGTGGGTCGATAGTTATTGTCTTGCCGATAGGCAAGAGGAGAACTACTTCAGCAAGTTAAAAGGAAATGTCTTGCCAACAGCAAGGAAAGAGTGTATTTTCAGTCTCATTTGAACCTCGCCATTGAACCTTGGCATTGAACCTCACCGTTGAACCTAGCCTTTGAACCAAAGGTTCAACCCGATAGATAGAAGTCTCGCCGAAGGAGAAGGTTGAACCTCGCTGGTTGAACCTCGGCGTTGAACCTCGCCATTGAACCATCAGATTGAACCGGTTCATCGGCTCAATGGGTTTATATATTTTAGTGAGACATTGCTGTGGTCCTGCCAATGGAAGGCTCTTTGGGGAGAAATATGCATCGGTGAAGGAGGTTTTAGCTTGACCGACGGTGGACTGTCTTGTCGATAGGCAAGAGTTTGTATTTTTTGGTGTGACATTCAAATGGTCTTGCCGATATATTCTCAATTTGCTATCTTGTAGTCTCCAAAGGGTCTTTGAACCAGTTCATATGCTTCAACTGGGCTGTACTCTGCATCAAGTGGTATCAGAGCTAGAGAAAGCTCTGGGAAAGGTTAGTATGAAAATTTCATTTATGAAGTTATTTGTTCCATCTAGTAGTAGAAGGAGAAAGCAGAATGTTGGAAGGAGAAGCCTCGGACACTCTTCCAGCAAAAATGACCAATGCTGAATTGATAGTCTTGGTGAAGAAGTAAATAGCAGAGAGTAGAGCTGATAGAGTTCAGAATCAGGCATTGAAGGAAGAACGAGAGAAGCTGAGGGAAAGAGTGGAGAGAGGGGAAGAAAAATTTGGTGAATGAGAAGATGGGGATGAAGAGGAGACCCCAAAGCAGGAAGAGCTAGAGGTTCCTACAGACTAGAGACCCTTACTCAATGCCCTCAAGTCCATGGAAAGAAGGACCATGGATGTGAAAATAGACCCGCCAGTGTTTGTAGGAAAAATGGAACCTGATTTAGTAATGGAGTGGATAGACTGCTTGAATAATTTCTTTGAGACAGAAGAGATACCAGAATACCAATGAGTGAAGATGGCTCAGTCCAAAATGAAAGGAGCTGCACTGACTTGGTGGAATTTCATCCAAGATGATAGGGTGAAAGAGGGAAAGAACAGAGTTACAACATGGAAGAGAATGATGGTATTGGTGAAGGAGGCCTATGTTCCATTGGATTACAATATCCAATTACATAAGAGAAAACATAATTTGAAGCAGAAGGAGCTAGATGTTAGCTCATACACAAAAGAATTCATGAAGTTGTGTGTAAAACCAAAGGTAAGGGAAGACAAGGAAGAGAAGGTAGCAAGATACCTCAATGGATTGAGACTTAACATCTAGGAAGACTTAAATATGCATAATCCAGATACAGTTCAAAAGTGGTATCAGTTAGCACTCAAAGTGGAAGACAAACTAAAGAGAAGGCATGAGCAGAATCATAGAGGTAGGGGAAGATAGCAGAGAGGAGGAAGAAGTCCTTTTAGAGGTAGAGGATTTGGATACCAGAGTGAATCCAACCAAGAGACCAGCAGAGGAGATAACAGTCAGAACCAAGGAGGAAGCTACAATCCAAGGGGAAACTTCAGGGGCAGGAGACCACCTTTTAGAGGAAGATCTCAGGGTAGAGGACCTATCAGATGTTACAATTGCAACCAAGAAGGCCATATAGCCAGCAGATGTCCAGCCAAGGCAACAAGTTCAATAGGAGAAAAGAGGATCAATCTGATCCAAGAATCTGATTGTCAGAGTGTAGCAAGCTCAAGCACTATTCAAAGTGTGAATGCTCCTAGCAGTTATGGGTATCCTGAGAATGGAGAATCTTTGATGATTAGGAGAGCAATGACCACCATGAAAGTGCCTAGAAAAGAACCTCCACAAAGGAAGTCTCTCTTCAGAACTACTTGCAAGGCAGGAGGAAAGGTATGCAAAGTTTTGATTGACTCTGGATCTACTAAAAATTTTGTATCCATTGAGATGGTAGAAAAACTTAAGCTTAGGAGACTACCACATCCTTGCCCTTATAAAATTTCATGGCTTACCTAAGGATAGCAAACAGTTGTAGAAGAACAGGCTTGGGTAGAATTTCAAATTGGCCCATACAAGGATAGGTTATTGTTTGACATTGCCAAGATGGATGCTTGCCATCTGCTATTTGGAAGACCATGGCAGTATGATTTAAAAGCATACCATGATGGAGTTAGGAACACCTACTCCATCACCAAGAATGGTAAGGTGATAGAATTGATACCATTAATGGAGATGGAGGTGGAGACAAAAGGAAAAGAGGTTAAAGTGATGATGGTAGAAGGAAGACAATTCATGAAAGAGATAAGAGACAAAGGAGCAGATACATATGCTCTAATTCCTTGCCTAAAGGTAAACAAGGAATAGCAAAAAGAAGTCAAGGGAGAAAAGAGACAAAAATTCATAGACCCAGCTATCCAAGAGCTATTGGACAAGTACAAAGGCATTAGTTCAGATGGGATGCCAAGTTCCCTACCACCTATAAGAGACATCAGCCATTGTATAGATCTGATCCCAGGATCTACACTTCCAAACAAAGTAGCATATAAGCTCACTCTAGATCAGAATACAGAGGTAGCAAGACAAATTGAAGAGTTGTTGAAGATAGGCCTAATTGGCAAAAGTTTAAGCCCATGTACAGTACCAACTGTACTAGCACCAAAGAAGGAAGGCACTTGGAGACTTTGTACTGATTCAAGGGCTATCAACAAGATAACAATCAGGTATAGGTTTCCAATCCCTAGGATAGAAGATTTACTTGATTGTTTAGGAGGTGCTAAATACTTCACCAAAATAGATTTAAAGAGTGGTTATCATCAGATTAGGATTAGACCTGGTGATGAGTGGAAAATTGCATTCAAGACAAATGAGGGGTTATATGAGTGGAAGGTCATGCCTTTTGGTTTATCCAATGCTCCTAGTACCTTTATGAGATTGATGAGTGAGGTCTTGAGAGAGTTCATAGGTAAATTTGTCATAGTATATCTAGATGACATCCTGATTTTTAGCAATCTGAGGGAAGAACACCTCATCCATATAGACTTGGTTCTCAAAAGGTTGCATGAAGAGCAGCTAATGATAAATTTAGCTAAGTGTCTGTTTATGCAGGAATAAATCATCTACTTAGGATTTGTTATCTCACATAACAAACTGAGAATGGATCCAGAAAAGGTAAGTGCCATATTGTTTTGGCCAACACCCAAAACTATGAATGATGTTAGAAGTTTCCATGGATTAGCAACCTTTTATAGGAAGTTTATAAAGGGATTTAGTCATATCTGTGCACCCATGCTTGACACTATCAAGGGAGGATAGAAGAGCAAGTTTACATGGACAAAGGAGGTAGATAATTCTTTTGAAACGTTAAAAAAGAAGATGGCAGAACAACCAGTTCTTGCATTTCCTGATTTCAGCAAGATTTTTCAAGTAGAATGTGATGCAAGTCATATTGCCATTGGAGCAGTACTCAGCCAAGAAGGTAGGCCTATTGTATTCTTCAGTGAGAAATTAAATCATGCCAAGAGGAGATACTCATCCTATGATTTGGAGATGTATGCTCTAATCCATTCACTTAAGAAATGGAGGCATTACTTGATGCACAAAGAATTCATAGTGTTCACAGATAATCAGGCCCTCAGTTTCTTAAACAGTTAAGAGAAACTGAACCATAGACACATGAAATGGGTGGAAACTTTGCAAGCTTTCACTTTCACACTCAAGCACAAGAAAGGGGTTAAGAACAAAGTAGCAGATGCTTTGAGTAGGAGAGTTCTGACTATAAATCAGATCCAATTGGAGAGTGTTGGGATTGATTCGTTGAAGACAATGTATGCAGATGATGAAGACTTTGGAGAGGTCTATAAGGTATGTACTTCTTTTGGAGACAAATATCATGTTGAGTTCTCTGAATTTCTAACCCAAGATGGATTACTTTTCAAAGGTGGACAACTATGTATTCCCAGATGTTCTATGAGACTGAATATTATTCAGGAAAAACATTGTGGGGCTCTGTCAGGACATTTTGGTCTTGATAAAACTCTTGATCTTGTAAAAAGGCATTACTATTGGCCTAAGTTACAGTCAGATGTGAGAAAATTTGAGGAAGCATGTGTAATATGTCAGAAAGCCAAAGGAAGATCCACAAATGCAGGTTTGTATCAGCCATTACCCATTCCTTCTAGGCCATGGGAGAGCTTAAGCATGGATTTTGTACTAGGTTTGCCTAGGACAAGGAAAGGATATGATAGTGTTTTTGTGGTAGTAGACAGATTTAGTAAAATGGCACATTTCTTGCCATGTAAAACCACTTGTGATGCTTCATACATCGCTGATTTATTTTTCAAGGAGATAGTGAGAATACATGGTTTACCATTAAACATAGTATCAGACAGAGATGCGAAGTTTATTGGCCACTTCTGGAGAACTCTTTGGAAAAAGCTGGGAACAAATTTGTCTTTCTCATTAGCCTACCATCCTCAAACAGATGGGCAGACTAAAGTTGTTAACCATTCATTAGGTAATCTACTCAGGTGTTTAACCAGACAACATGGAGAGAAATGGGATAATATGCTCCCACAAGCAGAATTTTCTTATAATGACACCATCAATAGGAGTACAGGAAAGTCACCTTTTCAGATAGTGTATGGACTTCATCCCAAGGGTATTCTGGAGCTGAGAGATCTACCTGTAGGAGAGCCTATTAGTGCAGATGGTGAAGCTTTTGTTTCAGCTATTAAAGAAGTACATGATCAGGTCAAGCACCAACTCCAACAGGCTACAACAAAGTACAAAACATATGTTGACCAGAAGAAAAGAGATTTACAGTTTGAAATTGGAGATTTGGTCTGGGTAAATCTCAAGAAGGAGAGGCTCCCCAAAGGTAAGTATACCAAGCTAATGCAGAGGAAGATTGGACCATGTCAAATTTTAAAGAAGTGTGGACAGAATGCATATGAGATCCAACTTCCTCCTGATCTTGGATTGTCCCCAATTTTCAATGTCTGTGATTTGACTCCATACAAACCAAATGTAGATGTAGACTAGGAACCATTGCAAGCAGCAACTGATGGCATTCCGAAGCATGATCCACCAAAGTTGAACCACATCTTAGACTCATGAGTGCTCAAGAAGACTAGAAACAAAGAATACTTGGAGTATTTGGTGGCCTGGCAAGGACAACCAGATTCAGAGGCAGTTTGGATGACTGCTGACCAGATTTCAAAGCATGGTACAGACCTCCAAACTCTGATCTTAAAGGGGCTTGAGATCTCTTCTCCCGGGGAGTATGGTGCAGGGGCACCCCTTCAACTGGATCAACATACACAAGAGGGAGAGGAAGAAGACTAATATAGTTTTTGACATTTTATGTTACTTTATAGTATCTTCAAAAATGTAACATTCTCTATTAGCATTTCATGTTGGTAAACTCTAAACTTGAGATTTATTGACAGTTTGGATTAAGGGAAAGATAATCAAGGTGTCTTAGCTTTAAGAGTTTTGTTGTCTTATGCAAAAGAGATGTCATTTGTAATAGATTAAGGGTTTCCACCTATAATTTTGAAAAGATCAAATCCCAGAAACAGAGGGGAATGTCAGTCCCTTGCATTGGGAAAGATAAAAAGGGGAAAACCTTTTGTAGAGGGGACAGTGATAGTTTTTGGGTCTGGTCTCTGAACAGTCGTAAATGTAATTCTGAACATCAAGGAGGAATATAAGTTCTGCAATTTATTTTCTTTCCAGATTCTGAATACTGTGTAGATATCAAGTGTAGATACTCTATGTAGGGTTTGTATATAATTTAGTTTTGTGCTTCTATGGTTGAATTAACTGGATAAATCCATTCCACTGGCAAATTTTTGGGAAAACCAGTGGAATGGACTTGTAGATTAATTCCCCATCTTGGTTTATTCATTTTAGGTATGGAAGGTTAGGAATTGCAGGAATCCCTCTAGGGAGAATTGTCATTTAGTATGTGTATACAATGCATCTGCGGGGTGAATATTGTGTGTATATTCGTTAGTTGAACTGTAAGTGCATTGCTGAATAGTTTAGGTGTCTAACAAGCCTGAAATGGATGTTTTGGAGGCATTGGCATGAGTATCAGCATCAGGCTGAGAAATTGTTTGCGGGCCAATAGTAGGAGGTCACACCGATCAGGGTGACGAACATGGGAGTCTCGCTGACAGAGTAGTTGGTGATAAGAGTTTGGCGCGACATTCAGTATCGGTGAACACTGAAGGAAGGTGGGCCCATAGTTATTATCTTACCGATAGGCAAGAGGAGAACTACTTCAGCAAGTTAAAAGGAAATGTCTTGCCGACAGCAAGGAAAGAGTGTATTTTCAGTCTCATTTGAACCTCGGCATTGAACCTCGTCGTTGAACCTCAGCATTGAACCTCGGCGTTGAACCTAGCCTTTAAACCAAAGGTTCAACCCAATAGATAGAAGTCTCACCGAAGGAGAAGGTTGAACCTCGGCGTTGAACCTTGCTATTGAACCATCGGATTGAACCGGTTCATCAGTTCAATGGGTTTGTATATTTCAGTGAGACGTTACTGTGGTCCTGCCAATGGAAGGCTCTTCGGGGAGAAATATGCATCGGTGAAGGAGGTTTTAGCTTGACCAACGGTGGACTGTCTTGCCGATAGGCAAGAGTTTGTATTTTTCGGTGTGACATTCAAATGGTCTTGCCGATATATTCTCAATTTGCTATCTTGTAGGCTCCAAAGGGTCTTTGAACTGGTTCATACGCTTCAACTGGGCTATACTCTGCATCAAATAGGTCTGATGGGGACCACAAACCTCATTTGCACACTAAGAGCTTCTAAATTTAGAGTGTAGAGCAGAGTGCAGAAGGAGCAGACAGTGGGAAGAGATGTCGATTCCAGTGCACAGACATCAGGCGGAGCTAGTACGGATGTACGGGAGGCCTACAGAAGCTTTGTTAGAGGTAAGTGTCTAAAAACCTCTTTGTAATTTGTCATTTGAGGTCAGGTTTAGGGCTAGGTTTAGGGAGGGAGTTTAGGTCAGCCAAAAGCCTGTAGGATAGTTTAGCATGCCTGGTAGTCAGGTTAGGCACTTTTGGAGTACCGTAGCGTGGTTGGTATGAAAGTATAGCACTAATGGTTAAAACACAATGCTATTGGCTTTTGGGTTTAGTGTCGTAGTGTGGTTGGTAGGGTTCCGCAATGCATCTCGTAGCACAATGTAGCATAGATGGCAGGGTAGGCTAGTGCAGTTGGGAGGGATGAGCAAAAATCACGTTGCCTTTGGTAGCACAGTGAGGTGCGTTTGGTAGCATGGTGAGGCGCACTTGTAAAACAAGTCACACTTGGTATAGAAAGCAAAGCGCTTTTGTAGGAACAATAAGGCGCTTGTGGTAACATAGTGGAGTGTACTTGTGGAAAGCAAGGTGCCCTTGGTTTGGGTAGAAGTATGCAATGGGTAGGGTTGACCGAAGGGTTGACTACTTAGGTAGGAGCAAGGGAAGAGCTGGTCTTAGGGTCATGGCATAGAAAGTAGGTAGGATTATGAAGAAATGGTTAAACTGACTGACAAGTGGTTTGTTGTGGATGCAGAGGATTATGCCACCGTTGATGTCGAGGGAGCGACACCACCCTATAGCACATGAGGTAGTACAGCTGATGTGGGAGGAGGATGCATTCCTAGAGCACGTGGGATTGTGGCATGTTGTGCACTTGACACACTTTAGGGTGAATCTTGCCCTAGTGATAGCAGTGGTGGAGAGATTTCATAGTGAGACCGGCTCATTTCACTTTCAACAGGGGAGGTGACAGTGACTCTGGAGGATGTGTATCGCATCCTGAGGATTCAGATAGATGGAGAGAGAGTGGACTTCAACCTAGTGCTAGGCAAGGCGGGCTTGGTAGAGGTCTTCTGCACAGATGACCTACGGATAGATGATGGTAAGATTCCGTGGGCAGATGTCCCACGACTTTGTGACAGGGTCAGATAGATAGTGGCGTCACTGATTAGTAGCTTCCTGTGTCCAGACAGGTGATCCAGAGGACTATCTGTTGGCTGGGGCATAGTACTATTGGGGATGTTCACACATGGGACACAATATGCATGGGGCCCCTGTGTGCTTGGATAGTTGTACCATGACATGCACTATTGCATTTACAGGAGAGGCCGTAGTCTCTCAGTAGGGGTTACTCTACTACATGTGTGGGTGTGGGAGCATATCCCAGTGATCAGACCTATGACAGAGTGTCGTCGGGAGAGGGGAGAGCCATACGCATTTTTGTACGAGGGAGTCATTACACATAGGAGGCTTGGGTCTGTTAGCCACTGGAGGCAGCAGATTGATGAGATGGACCTATTTGTTTAGAGGCCATGGTTACTCTGTGAGGAGTGGGAGGATGAGCATGAGCAGCTGATGTACTGCAGACAGGCTTGGTACTTATTTGGGAGGCAGATAGATACTATAGAGAGATACCTGCCAGAGCGGGTACTTAGGCAGTTTGGAGTGCTACAGGGGTTGCCAGCAGGAGAGGCGACACATGCGAGGACACAGCGGGAGGTAGGGGACTGGGATGTAGAGATTCTAGTGGCTATAGTATTGGCAGAGGTATGAGGACTTGTCCCAGTGAGATGGGATTGGGATTCAGGACTGGCAGATCCAGGGACACGGCCAAAGTATGACAGGTACTGGCAGATTCATAGGCCAGTGCGATTGACTACACCAGGTGTGGCAGGGGTAGTGGGGGAGGTACTAGTCCCAGGTGCAGAGGCCAGGATGAGGTGAGAGGCTAGAGCAGTGTGACAGTAGGCAGTGGGGGAGGCTAGAGGCTCACAGGCGGATGTGGAGATGGTGGGGGCTGAGGACCCGGTCGTAGAGACTGATTTACAGAGGGCTGAGAGGCTACTATAGGAGGAGATAGCCCGGAGGACATGGTTAGAGCTTTGGATGGTGAGGCTGTGGAGAGACAGGGATGCAGCAAGGGCAAAGATGAGACAGGTGGAGGCACTAGCATAGGTGCAGACATAGGTAGCAGCCGCAGTGCAGACAGCCCTAGTACACGCACAGGCACAACTACAGATTCAGGCACAAGCGCAGGTATAGGTTGCACCCACACTAGTAGTGGATGACGGGCAGTTAGCCCAGGTGACTCGAGAGAGAGACGTAGAGGCCACACTACAGAGGGTGAGATGGGAGAGGGATGAGGCACACCATGCACTAGGTGCCGACTAGAGGACTTTGTATAGTGAGCTCGTCTGCGTGCAGGGAGAGCTAGTGTCAGCTGGGAGAGAGGCAGAGTACTACAGGGCACTTTACGTAGGTACAGTGCCAGTGGCGTAGCGAGAGCTGAGCTATAGAGATAGGAGTAGGTCTAGAGCATCAGGATCTCACAGGATGGGGAAGTCACTGTCCTCTATGAGAGGACCATTTGTGCCACTAGGGGGAGGAGGAGGAGCCGGGAGAGGAGGACCATCTGGGGGACCTACACCGAGCATAGGTGGAGGATAGGGGCCATAGTAGGAGCGCAGCTCTACCCACTAGAGCATATACACTTGTATAGTGTATCATTTTGTATCATTTTAGACTGATGCCTGCGTGCATCTTGATGTATATTTTGTAGGCTCCTCATAGCCTTGATGTACTATATTGATGTATATTGGGATGTATACATATGGACTATTGATGTAGACATAGATATTTTGTATATATGATGACCTTATTATGCTCACTGATGTTCATGTTTTTTTTGTGTATACACTTCTTGATGACATGGATGTGATGACATATATCGCTTATATGATGCTCATGCTTATAGATGTATGATGACAGAGATATATGATGATATAGATGCTATGACTTGTGATGACATGATGTAGATGCTATGACTAGTGATATCTAACATGTGGGTTTTACAGATATGCACCAGAGAGAAGAAAAAAGAGGAGATGGCAGACCTGTGATATCTAACATGTGGGTTTTGTAGATATGCAACAGAGAGAAGAAAAAGAGGAGATGACAGACAGAGACTGTTGATCAATCTTTACAATGAAAACGATATAAAGGTTGTGTGAATGGATGAATGATGAGCTTGTTGCATCGGTTTCACAATTGTATATAAAGAGCAATCCTTATTTTTGATATAGCACGTGGATAGTTTGCCACCAAGGCATAAAAGACCAAGGTGCAGTAATATCCGAGTGTGTGGACGTTGACTCTGCAAGCAAGCGGTTTGAACTTAGATCCCTTAGACATAATATGACCTTGTTGGTACATGTGAATGAGCCATAGTCTTGAACATAAAATAAACTTCAATACATGTAAATGTAAGAAGAGTATTAATATGTAAGATGCTAGGTCATAACACACACAAGATAAATATAATGCTAAGAAAGATACTAAGGATCATTCCTCAAACACAGCACACAAAAGCAATGACTATGCCCCCAATCCGTACTGCATCGCAACATACCAAGATTATAGATAAATCAAGGTAGCCTTGAATAGGTAATGGATAAAAGGAACAAAAGATAAACCAAAAAGAAAAGTGACTGACTTACAAAGTAAACATATAGCCAACATATTCTCTTGCCAAAGAGGTTGCTTAGGATAGATTGGATAGGAAAGATAATAGCCTTATCGTAGGAACTCTATGTCCGTTAAAGGGTGTTATCCACCTAAAAAGACTGTCTTGCTGCAGGAAATGCCACATGTCGCAGGAGACACGTGTGTTGGTCTTGACAATGGAACACTTTGCAGAAGACAAGCTTGTGGATCTGGTACTGTGGTTAAGTAGGATATAGCTGATGTTGGCAATCAGAACAGTAGGACAGTAGTTGATTCTAGAAGAAAGCCGCTTTGCTTCAGGCTTGTTAAGGACTTTTGCTTTGAAAGGATGCTCTAGCTTGCTGCTTGAGTTAGTCAAGTCGAGGTGAATGGATTTTGATAAACAGAAGACTAGAAGGATGACAGTGTTAACGGATTGGAGTGGGTGAAGAATGATGAATCGTATGTGCCTGAGTATTGGATACTTCCTTCATATTCCAGACTGCCTACATAACCTGTATCCATGGGATCAAGGCACATTACGAGGAAAGATGAAAAATGATAATATGTAGTTCTGGATAGAGTGATGAAATGGGTCAAGGTGGAAGGAGGAGATCTTATGTACCTAAGTACTGGATATTTCCTTCGTATTCCAGACTGCCTACATACCCATATCCATGGGATCAAGGTACTTTAAGACTGAAATGAGATGATATGTAGTTCTGGTTGGTGAGATGATGTAGGAAATGCATGGGAAGATAACCACCTTATCGTAGGAGCGATGTGTCTGTTAAAGGGTGCTATCTGCAGAAAGGAGAAAAAGATTGAAGAGATTGCGAACCACGAACAAGGATCCATTCCTAGACCTAGGTTAAGGAAAGAGTTGCCCCCATTTTGGTAGAGGAAATTGCATGGGTGATTGGTAAAGAAGACATAGAAAGTGTTGACCTAGGACAAGACAATGCTAACTGTTGACACAGATCAAGGCATGGGATGACGATGATGGACAATGACAAATTTCCAAGCTATACTAGATAGGGAGATGGAAATGCAAACAAGGTCAATGGTTTTATTATGGATGGATGGATGAAGCTGTGTTGTGAGATGGGATGAACAAGACTTGATAGACGATGGGTGCTGACTCTACACATAGCGCATGTTTGCCAGGTTTTCACTATGGTACTTATCCAAGGTGCTTGTTTACCAGGTTTTCACTAGAGGATGGATTTTTTTTTTTTGGAATACTGTGAGGATCAGGCATAGAACTTCTTAAGATGGACACTGTTAAGTGGCTCATCCAGAGGAATGCCATCAGGTGTAGCTAAAGTATCAGTTCCCAATCCATATGCTGTTGTGACAATAAAGGGACCTAACCAATTAGAGTCAAACTTGCCTTTCTTTTGTCGATCTTCTTGATTTCTTTGATTCTCTTTGAGTACAAGATCACCAACTTGAAACCATATTTCTTTGATCTTTTTGTTGTAATTACACTGGATGCAGTTTTGATAAACATGGAGATGATTAAGTGCGGCCAAGTGCCTTTCATTGAGTAGTTCTAGCTCAGCTAATTTGGAAGTGCGATACTCCTCTCCAAAAATTAGGTCTTACATGGATACTCTGAGGGATGGGATCTTGACCTCTATAAGTAGGATGGCTTCAGAGCCATAGACCAAGGCATATGGTGTGGCCCTAGTTGGCATTCTAATGCTATTGCGGTAGGCCCATAGGGCAGGATTGAGTTGCAAGTGCCAATCACGACCAGCTTCATTGACTATTTTCTTGAGGATTTTGAGAATGGTTTTATTGGAAGCCTCAGCTTGGCCGTTACTCTGCGGATAGTAGGGAGTTGAAAAGTGATGCTGGATATTGTATTGTGTGCATAAGGCATGGACATCTTGATTCTTGAATGGTCTCCCATTATTAGTGACAATGGCTTGGGGAATACCATACCGACATATGAGGTAGTTTAGGATAAACTTGGCTATTTGCTTACCGGTGATATGGGTCATGGGAATGGCTTCAACCCACTTCGTGAAATACTCAGTGGCAGTAATGATGAACTTGTGGCCATTGGATGAGGATGGGTGGATTTGTCCTATGAGGTCAAGACCCCATTGAGAAAAAGGCCATGGAGTAGTCACAGGCTATAATTCATGAGCTGGTGTGTGAATCAAATCTCCATGCTGCTGGCATTGTAGACACTTCTTAGCAAAATGTGTAGCATCTTGCTCTATTGTAGGCCAGTAATATCCTGTTCTGAGTATCTTCTTAGTGAGATTAGGACTGGTAGAATGTGTGCCACAAACACCTTCATGTATGTCTCGTAAGGTAGCTTCGGCTTCTTCTGCGTTAAGACATCGTAAGAGGATACCATCGAGACTCCGATGAAATAGTGTATCACCCAAAATGATGTAATAGGAGGATCAACAGATAAAGGTTTTGCGTTGGGTAGATGATAGGTCAGGTGGAAAGGTATTGTGTTTAAGGTATTCATAGATATCTTCATACCATGGGGAATTGGGACCAACAAGTTCACAGATGATTTTGGTAACGGGAACATCGACGACTGGTATCGACAATTGCTCGATCAAGAATTCGCATTTCTATGTATTAGCAAGCATGTCAATAAGTGACCCTACAGAAGCCATAGAATCTATAGCTTTGTTATGCTCTCTTGGAATTTACTTAAATGTGATGCTAGAAAAATGTGGTTTGTGGGCATCCACTAGTTGCTTGTAGGGGATCAACTTATTATCTTTTGTTTGGTACTCATCTGTGACTTGTTGAATGACTAGTTGTGAGTCTCCATATACCTATAGTTCTACGATGTCCCATTGAACTGCTGTATTGAGACCTATGAGGAGTGCTTCATACTCGGCAATGTTGTTGGTGCAAGGGAATGCAAGCTGATATGACTTTGGAATATAGTCATTTTGAGGTGTGATAAACAAGATGTCAGGCCCTGATCCATGCTGTGTGTAGGAACCATCAAAGTATAACTTCCACATTATTGAGTTAAAAAGAGTGAAGAGATTCTCATCCGGGAAGTCTGCTACCATAGGGTGTGTATCTATCATGGGTGCTTCTGCTAGTTGATCTGCTAGCGCTTGTCCTTTGATTGCTTTATGATCCACATACTCAATGTCAAATTCACTAAGGATCATGACCCATTTAGCTAGTCTACCTGTAAGAGCTGCTTTTGCTAGTAGATACTTCAAGGGATCAATTTTAGCTCTAAGATTTGTGTGTTGGTTCAACATGTAATGCTGCAACTTTTGGGAAGCGAACACTACTGCTAAACAAGCTCTTTCCATCAGTGAATAATTGAGTTCGTATCCCACCAAGGTTCTACTGATATAATAAATTGCATGCTCTTTTCTGGTTTCATCATTTTGTGCTAGAAGGCCCCTAGGGCCAAAGTTGTAGTTGAGATGTATAATATCAAAGGTTTATCAATAACTGGTGGAATCAATAGAGGAGGTGTAGCCAAATACTCTTTGAGCTGATCAAATGTTGCTTGACACTTATAATCCCATTTAAATGAGACATCCTTTTGGAGAAAGTGTTGAAATGGTTGACATTTATTTGCTAGCTGTGAGATGAAACACCTAATGGACTGCAACCTTCCCTGAAGGCTCCTTAATGCTTTGAGGTTCTTTGGTGGAGGCATCTCCACTATAGATTTTACTTTTTCAAGGTCTACTTCGATGCCTCTACGAGATATAATGTATCCCAACAACTTTCCCGATGTTACACCGAAGACACACTTCTTTGGATTGAGTCTTACTTGGTATTTTTTGAGCCTGTCAAAGATCTATCCTAGAAGATTTAGCTAGTATGTTATCCACATAGTCCTCCATGATATGATGAAAGAGGTCATGGAATATCACTGCCATTGCTCTCTGATAGGTTACTCCCACATTCTTTAGACCAAACGGCATGACACACCAACAATAATTACCCCAAGGAAAAGTAAAAGTTGTTTTATGTTGATCTTCTTCTGCTATCCTTATCTGATTGTAGCCTGAGAATCCATCCATGAGAGAAAGCATTTCATGACTTGCTGTCGAGTCCACTATAATATCAATGTTTGGTAATGGAAAGTCATCTTTGGGACATGCTTTGTTGAGATCTCTAAAATCATTACACATGCGGATGCGCCCATTGGGTTTAGACACAGGTACAATGTTTGAGACCCAATCTGAATAGTCAATAGGTCGTATGAACTTTGCATCTAATAGCTTATGTATTTCCACTTTTACCAAGAGAGCTATCTGTGGGTGCATCTTTCTTAGCTTTTACTTGACTGATTTAACTTTTGGATCAACTGTGAGATATTGAACAACTAGCTTAGGCTCTAACCCTAGCATATCAGCGTAGGTCCACGCAAAGTTGATGGTTCTCTATAAGAAGAATGTGTTAAGATTCATGTGCTTTATTTCTGATAATGATGCTGCTAGGAATGTGGTCTTTGGATTATACTTTGTGCCAAGGTTTATCTCTGTAGAATCTTCCACTAGGAGAGCTGACTTCTCTTGATACTTAGATGGTAGGGGAAGGTCAAATCCTCCATCCTCAGGTGCCACAGTTGGGTTTTCACCTTTGGATACATCCTTTGTTTTTACTATTTTGTGATCAAGAGGTGCCACAGTGTGGTTTTCACCTAGAGATCTTTCTTTATTTTCACTTTTGCGACTAGAGGATTTGGCATTCTCACCAAAATAAGTTGTTGGCTCTAGTTCCATTACAAAACCTGCTTTATGATCGCCAAGAGGGATACCTTCCCGAAGTCCCATGAACTCAGCGAGAGCTTTGTCATTTTGAAATACATCTATAATGGGGGACCCTTGTTGGTCCCAATCGATAAGTTCAGGGTAGACAAGCATGACATTTTGGGTGTTTGTGCTAGAGGTTAAGGATACGGAGGAGAGCATAAAATGGAGGATTCTGCAAATAGGTTGGTCATATGGAGGGAAGAGTCATTGATGATATCCTCAGTAGACATCGAATCAGCAGGAGAAGTTTCAGCCACCTCGTCGAGGATATACTCGATGTCTGAGGCGTGCGGTACCTTCTTTCCAAATCCTAATCCCTTCTTGTCTAGCTTCTTTCTCACAATAATGGGTTCCATAGTTCCTTGATTCTATTTCCCAAGGCCACCTTTGCCTTTATAGCCCATGTTTTTGACTATCCTTAAGCCATTGCCATATTGCTTGACTGGTATTGTAACTGGTTCTTTCTCTTTATAGAGCCAAGAAGAAATGTCCTCAATAGTTTCCTCTTCCAATAATTTTCCCTATTGGAACTGGGTTAGAAATGCTGGGGGAGGAATAGCTACTTTTTTGGTTACTTTGGCAATGGGCGGTTGGCCGTAAGATTTAGGGGATAAAGGCATCCACCCTACAAAACAAGATTTTGAAATATCATATGTTCCAAAGCCTATCACGGATGTGAGCTTTGATTTCAGGAAGAGGATTAGGGTTACTTGTAGAGGCTTGCATCAGATTTTTAGGATCAACATATAGTGGGGATTCAAGGGCTTTGTCATTTTTAGGCACTTGGTTGCAATTCTTATAATTGCCTTGCAAGACATGGCAAAATTCAAAAGGATTGGGGTCTCCTGGGATAGTGATCTCCATACCATTGAATGGGAACTTTAGGGACTGATGGTACATTGATGGAATAGCTTTCATTGCATGGATCCATGGGTGGCCTAGGATAATGTTGTAAGGCATCTCAATATCAAGGACTTGGCACCTAGTCTCAAGCATGACAGGGCCCAGTTGTATAGGTAAGTGGATAACACCTTCTGAGCGGCACTCAGCATCATCATATCCCTTGATTGTAATACTTTGATCCATGTTGACATGATCCTCAGAGTATCCCAATTGCTTAAGTAACTTTAAAGAATAGATGTTGAGACCAACACCACCATCTATGAGTAAACATTTGATTTTGAGCTTATGGATGAGAACCTCAATATGAAGGGCATCATTGTGACACGGATCATAGGAAGGGAGGTCTTTCTCAGAGAATACCACATTGTAGGGTGAAGCAATGTTACCTACTATAGCTTGGAAATCCGTGATGGTGATGTTGTTAGGAACCGAAGACTCTTGGAGGGCTTTTTCTAACACCACTCTATGTGTATGTGATGACCGTAGAAGGTCCAAGATAGAGATCTTTGCTATCATTTTCCTGAGATGTTCGACAAGATTATAATCAGATTGAGCTAGAAGACTAGGCGTAGGACCACGAATGGTGACACGACCACAACGAGTTGTAACAACACAATCCATAGAGTTGCCTTTGATTGTGAGGGTAGACACTCGACTCTCTTCAAAATGACCCACGATGGAGTCAAAGGAAGTGGAAGCATGATTGACACCTTTACCTTTATCTTGAGGAGGAGGTGGACCATGGTGAGGGAATGGTTCCTTGTACATGTTGAGGTCCTTGTTTGTATGTTAAGCTGGTGGTTCATCTTCAAAAGTGATTTGGTTGCCTTCGATGAGATTTTGAATTAGGTGCTTGAGTTTCATGCATGGTGCAGTTCTGTGCCCTTTGCTCCTATGGAGTTCACAATATTCATTGTCTCTGTAACGGGCAGTTTTGTAAACAAGTTCTCCATATGGGGGAGCATCTGGTAAGGTGATGAGCCCTTTGTGCAAAAGCTATTGTAGGACCGATTCTATAGGCACTCCCAAGGGAGTGAATTGACACCACGGAGGGTAATCTTGTTGAGGTTGCTCTTGTTGTCGTTGTTGTTGGTTTTGATAAGGTTGTCTTTGCTATTGCTATTGTTGAGGTGGAGCTTGACTTGGTTTTGATAGCTGTAGCGACATTTGCAATGTTTGGACATGCTTAGAATCGACCACCCCATCGTTGACCATGTTTTTATTCTTGTTCCAAAACTTTGGTTTATCGTTTGTCTATTGATGAGGAGCATTGTCTTTTGTTTCTTTGAAGATTTTGACCACACCTTTAGCAATGAGGGCCTTTTCAATGTTGATTCCCTTGTATGTAATTTCATCGAAGGTTGTATCACTAAGAATTTGCAAGTGAAAACCCTATTCTTGGTTGAGGTTCTGTACAAATATGCTAACAAGCTACTTTTCAAGTATCTTGAATGGGAATTTGCTAGCCATTTGCCTCCATCGCTGAAGGAATGAAATGAAAGTTTCTCCATTTTTCTGTTTGTTGTTGCATAGATTAGTCATGGAAATCTCATGCTCTGTGTTGTAGGAGAAATGGGTGGCAAATTTCTCTGCGAGCTCATTAAAAGACTTGATACCCGTGGGTAACTGTGAGAACCATTCTATAGCTTGACCTCCAAGATTGCAAGGAAAGAGATGCATAAGATATGTGTCATTATGTGATACCTCGAAGCAAGCAAGATAGAATTCCCTAAGATGGTCTTTTGGGTCTCCTTTTCCTTTGTATTTATCAAATTTGGGAATAGTGAAATTTTGAGGAAAAGGGATCATGGGTAATGACCGATCAAAAGGATAGGGACATAATTCCTCTAACGAGAAGGTCTTCTTGGTGTGGCCAAACATAAGATCAGATAGTTGTTGAATCTCCGTAGTTTTTAGCTCCATCATTGTGGGAGGGTTTGGAAACATCTCCTGTTGTCCAAGAAGTGGTTGTTGTTGCCCATATGGAAGATTGTAATGTAAGCCATGGGCGTTGGTGTTATAAGGGTCGTAAGATTAGTTGGGGTCATATGCATTGTATGTTGGGTTTAGATTGGGTTGGAATTGGATGTTTTGATTTGAAGGAGGTGGGGGTGGCGCTAGATAAGAATGTTGGCTTTGCAATGGTTGGAGAAAAGAATTTGGTGGCGGAAAGCTGAAGTTTGTTGGGTTAGGTTGCGATTGCGGAACATAGCTTTGGGAAACTTGATGTTGGGAATGTTGAGGGTGG
The DNA here is from genome assembly GCA_027924645.1 of Cunninghamia lanceolata. Lineage (NCBI taxonomy): Eukaryota > Viridiplantae > Streptophyta > Pinopsida > Cupressales > Cupressaceae > Cunninghamia > Cunninghamia lanceolata. Next base: position 3,498,167 of record BSBN01000030.1, read on the forward strand.
ATAGGCAAGGTGTTGAAGAAGTTTAGCACTAATGAACATAGTGGTGGAGGGACATAGGTAGATGTGATTTGTGATGGTTGAGGTTGATTGATGATGAGCATAGAAGAATGTTGTGGTTGGGATTGCATGACTCTTGTTGGTTGAGAGACATGAAGGTGTGATGATATAGGAGGTGGTAGTTGTTGAGACCCTTGTTGCATGGCTACATAGTTGTTCCCTGGATTGTAATTTGGTGGGAAACCTATTCGTGATGGGGTAACCAATATTCCACTTGTGATTGGTGTGGACACTTTAGGAGGTTGTTGTATGTTTGATTGAGATAGAGCAGCCTATTTGGCTAATTTTGCTTGATGTTGGAGGGTCTCTTGTTGTTTTTTGTAGATCTCCATAGGAGTCAATAGTGGTGATATGGGCCTCTCTCTTGTTGGGTTTTGATAAAGGGGATTTTTATATTGTGCAATTGTTCTCCCCTATGAGCCTTGTTCTTGTAAGGACGTGGTCACTATCAACATGGTTTGGACCGCTGTTATGGTGTCTTGGGTGTTGTTTGTGTCTTTGAGATTGGATAAATTAAAATCTTGAGGTAATTTGGCTCCTTGATCTGCAAGCAAGTGAAAGAAGTGATCTTGGTTCTCACTAAGGATTTTATCAAAGGCAGTTATGGCTCTAGGATCTTGTATGAATTCATCAAGATCTTGTCCTTCTTCTTGAGAGGATTGACCTATTTCAAAGTGTCACTCTTCTTGAGATGGGACTTGATCGATGGTATATCCTTGTGGTACAAAATCCAGAGACATTCCGGTGGTGTATTAAGGTGTACTTACCAAAGGGACCATACCTTCTTGAGGATTGCTTGGTTGGTCAATTTGTGGCATGTTTGGAGAGTTGGTAGATTTTTCCGTGGGTGTCCTAAGAGTAACCTTGGGAGTAATGTTGAGATGGCTAGATTGCGGTGTATGAGGAGGTGATTTGCACTTCTTAGGGACAACTTGCTTGGACTTCATAGTTTGCTGGAGCCTAGTGGTTACCATGGAATACACTAGGACAAAAAGGTAATGCTGATAATTTACGTGTGCTTTGGGAAAGACAAACTCTGATGCACAATTTACTAGACCAAAGGTGCTATATTATTTGACTAGAGGTGCAGGACTGTGCAACCAAAAGCGTGCTACTGTAATACCAGAGGCGATGGACTAAGCTACCAAAGGTGAGTTACTGCTATACCAAAGGCGAGCTACTATGACCAAAAGCAAGCTACTGCTATACCAAGGGCGCTGAAGTAGGGATGCCAGAGGTGAGGTACTGCTATACCAAAGGTGATCTACTGTACTACCAAAGGTGAGCTATTGTAATACCAGAGGTGTTGAAGTAGTGTCTGATGTTTGTAAAAGGAAAATTTTGATAGATTTGGATATGGTTCTGATTGGATTTGCTTTGGCAAGAGAAAACATAGCAAACAATGTGGCACAAAAAAAGGACTGACACAATAGATAGTGTATGTTTGAGGCTCACAAAAAAGCCCAATGTTTCCACAGGTATAAAATAATTGCAATCAATAACAAGCACTTTTTATCCCTAGAGACAAGGTTTCATTGCAGTAGATCAGCTCACAGCTTAATACTCCATCGATAAAAATATCATTCCATAAAGGTATCAGATATTTTGTATCTTTGTGAGAGACGATAGGTAGGGATATCTCACCCTCCCCTTGGAAAGCTAAAGTAGGTCACAAGAGCTTTATGGCCAAGGGAATACTATCTCTTCTCAAGGGTGCCAATGGTGAGTATCTTAAGGGCTTAAATCGATTCCCCTTGCATTGATGATTACTGCAATGTTCAGAGGTAGATTGGGTAGTCACTATCTAGAATGGTTCTTAGTAACTTTGAGGGATCAATGCCTTATGAGCAATGTGACAAGCTACTAAAAGCTTTAACCAATCCTACTAAGAGTATCAAACACTTCACTCAATGTAAAAATCATTTCCACAAAGAGCTAGTACACCTCTTTTCGGTTTGGCACCACAAGGTAAGGCTGACGTCATTTAGGACTTGGCTTTCGCCTTATCTCTCTTATATAGTGGTTCAAAGGAAAACTCCACTTAGGGTTGTTCCTTTTGGATGAAGCGCAATCCAAAAGTAGGCCCTTCTAAAAGAAGTACTAAAATGTAAGAGCAAGCATGTCAAACAAAGGTTTAATTGTCCCGTTATAAGAAAAATAAGGTGCAACTAAATTAGGCACACACACGTTTGTAGTTGTCAATTGTCCCTTATGAAATTGAAGTGTTTTGGTATTCATATCCATCGTCCCTTAAAAAATTGAGGTGTTTTCGCATACATGTCCATTGTCCCTTAAGAAAAGCAATATGTTCCTAAGATTGCCGAAATGATTTGTTCAATTATCCCTTTAAGAAGGCAATATGTTTCTAAGACTTAGTGAGATAAATCAAGATTTCTTCAATGCTCATCCTGCATGAACATGTTAAAAAAACCTATTTGCTCCATGTGAGTGATAAGAAGCTGCAACAGGTCAATTAGTTCCACCAAAACTCACAAGTTAGTAAAAACAAAATAAATTGACCAAAAGTGCTATACTGTCTTACCGAAAGTGACTTATTGTGAACCGAAAGTGTTGCACTGTGTTACTGAAAGTGATTTGATGCAGCCCAAAGGTGGCCCAGTATGCTACCAGAAGCACTGCTCTAGATTTGAAAGCGACGTACTGTTCTACTGAAAGCGCAGTACTGTATACCCAAAAGTGTTGTACTATCTGAGATCCAGAAAAAGTTAAACTTTATCAAAATAATTACATCCAGACATGGTTTTATGGTTGATTTGAAGTTTTGCCAAGTAATATCTGATAGGTCTGCACCCTAGAATCAAGAAAATCCTAAAGGATGCTGCAAATAGATGGGTTGACTCCAATATGAAAAATACTCCTAAATACGTCAGCTTAGGAAGTATAACAAATAGTTTGAAAGACAAATAAACTAGCTTGTCAATCAAATCAATGGAAAAAAATGTGAGTAAACCCTAAAAAAATCACCACACAAGGTCAAAAAACCCTGTTTTGCCAAAAAGTGCTCTACTACTGCCAATAGAACTGTACTATATGTCTAAAATCGCGCTAGTGTGCTACCAAAGGCACCACAGTATCGCCCGAGGGCGCTGTACTGTGCCTCCAGAAGTGCCTCACTATACTGCCAATAGCGCATTTCTATGTGTTTGTGCGTTGTTCCGTATTGTACTTCAAAAAAAAAAATTTCTCAAAGAAAAAGAGGGATTAGTGGGTCCCATCGAGCGTGCCAGAATGTGTATGAGGAAAAATTGACTAAATCAAACTAATTAAATCAAAAACCAATAACATAAAGAGAATCGATCTAAATAAAAGCCATTACCAATAAATCAATAAAACATGAAAGCTTTTACCGAGATTTGTATTGTTCCCTTTGGATGAATGCGAATTGCTCAATAGTGCTGCGAAACCATGGTTGCAACAAGCAAGTAAAGTGCTCAAAGATCAATGTTAAGAGATCATAAAGTTGCTCAATCGATGCGATGTATGCTCAAAGCGTTGTTAAAGGATGCCTGAGAATAAGTGATCGAAGAGGATTTGAGAAGGAGATGAGAGGGGGTTTGTATAGGTTTCAATAGAGATTGATCAACGGTCCAGATAATTCAGAAGAATCAATGGAGAAGAATAGTTGAGGAACATACAACGAATAAGAAGAAGACAAGTGTCACAAAAAAGCTATTTTATTTGAGTTAATCACTTTCTTTTCTAAAGATAAGACATGTTTTTCATAAATTAGAAAGTTTTTTTCTAATTTAAGAGAAATTGATAAAAACAAGGCTGAGTGAATAGATAACTCAATTTAAGATTTGTTTTTGCATGATTTGAGGGAAATTAAATAATAAATTATTTAATTTTGTGTGCATGGAGAAGAAGACTTATTTTTAGAAGATTTGAAAGATATTTGAAGAATTAGAAGCAAATTAAATAAATAAATTTATTTAATTGTTGTGCATGATTTTGAAGAATAAATAAAATATTTTATTTTATTTTATTTTTGGAGATTGAAAAGATTTAAATAAATTTGATTTGATTTATTCAAATTTAGAAGAATGAATTTGATTTAATTAAATAATTGGGAATTATTTAATTGTTTGGATAAGAGGGAATTTGTGATGAATTAATTAATTAAATAATGGGATGTATTTAATTAATGGAGACTTGAAATTTGAAAGAGGATAATGATTTAATTAAATAATAAAAATTATTTAATTGTGGAAGAATAACAGAGGAATTTAATTTAATTAATTAAATAAAAAGAACTTATTCAATTAATGTTGATTTTATGAGATTTAGAGGAATTAGATGAAATTAATTAAATAATTAGATTACTTAATTAACATTGAATGCAGGTGATTAGATAGATTTGACAAAATGCAAGTGGTGTGACGACATGGTCATTTTAGGGTGTCTACAAAAAGAACAGAGTTAAGTCTTGGAACTGTTTTAAAAGGGGACATGTAAAGGAGTGTAGAAACCCTAAGAAATAGTGGGAGAGTGCTTCAGATAAGTCCTTGAATGTAGGTGAAGATGTTTTATTGTCTACATGTAATGTTGTTGTAATGTCGAAAAATGTCCCCTTGGGGGCTTTTCCCTCATAAGGTTTAGCTCTTGGATCTTTAGTGTGCATTTAGGACATATTACATCATATTTGAACATCCTGATGAGAAAACCCCTAAGTGTCTTGGAAAATAGGACCTAGGGGGACCACTTGAGATAAACCCTACCCAAAATAGGGGGGAGGATTTGGGCGCCTATGCCCTAGTCCTACCTTATTTTGGGGCAGTCCTAATTTTTGGTTGTCATCTTGTGACCGTTATTTGGGTCCTATGCCGACACGACAAGTTTGAATTACAAAATTCTTGGAGGGAATTTTTGTAGTTGCATATAAAAGCATGTTTAGGCATTCATTTGTAAACTAGGGAGCATTACTAGATGATTACAAGATTTCAACTAGCATTCTAAATGTGATTCAAGGCTTTCATTGTGTTGCAAGAGCAGATTTGAGCAATCATCTCCTCATGGCATGAAGAGCTTCTTCCTCCATGAGATCTTCACTACAAGGTTACAGGTGTCAGATCTGGAGAAAGTGAAGATGCAGGAGGGTCTATCAGAGTGTCAAAATTACAGACCAAAGAAAGAAACAACTCCTTGGACTAGGGCGCTCACTCATTAGTCCTCAAAGTTTTGTGGCAGGAAAATCTTTAGTACAGCAAGAACAAGTTGCAGGTCTTGTTTGCAAATCCTAACAAAAATTAGGGCCTTGGACTTGGGTGCCTGCTTTTTAGTCTCTAACTGTTCTGCTTTGGAACCCTGAAAATAGGTGCACAATTATTTGTCATTTTACATCTTCCTGTAGTAGCATTTTCTGTTATTCATTTGTTCACTGTTGTATTTACATAATTAGGGTTTTAAGTTATAATTGAGCATAAGAGAAGATAATTGGCAATCAAATCATAAAAATCTAAGTTTCCCTACATCTCACAATGACCTAGGGTAGGATAGTACATTGCAACTCGAACCTAGGTCCTTGAATGAAAGGGTGAAAGGAGGATATACACCAAAACTACCAAAAACTCAACTATCCAAATTTTACCCTTTACATTTGGTGAACCCGCGTTATTGGACTTGTTTGCACCTTGCTAAGTGTTTTGCTTCAGATTTTCATTGATTTTCATTCATTCATATTATCATTCCTCTTATTACATTGGAAAATGTACAAAAAAATTGAAAAATTAGAAAAAAATTACATCCCAAGGTTTCTACTTTGCATCAATTAATTTGAATTTCATAAAATTTTTTATTTTTGCATTATATATAATTTAAATTACATAAAATTACAAAAAATCAATATCTTGCATGGCATTTTCATCATTAAATTGCTAGGGTTTTGTTGAAAATTGTGAATTTTGCATATAACCTAGTAATTCCAAAATCTAGGGTTTGTAGGTAAAATCTTGTTTCAGACTTTTCTATTGATTTTAGAGGCTCATTCAAATTTTTATTTGGCTGTAGTCTTGCATTTTAGAACAAATTTTCATTTAGATTTCAAAAATTTGCATTTTTGCATAGAAAATTTCAACCAAAAACTAGCATTTTCATTGACTTTTCACTAGATTTGCACTTGCATTTTGCATGTTAGAGCATGGAAATCATTTTTAGATCTGAGAGCATATAATTTTCATCATACATCATCTTGCAAAACAGTCATAAAGCATTTTACATCAAGATCTTAAACCTAGGGCTTGAAAAACATTGACTTTCACTAGATTTAGCCTTATAGGCATGTTGTAAAGAATATTTTTGCACTAATTGACTGATATCAGGGGTATTATCTACTTCCCCTCCTAAAATTCTTTAAAACACCTTGTTATTGGCCTCTTATATTGAAAATTTGGTGAAAAACTGCATATTTTTGCTATTTTTGCCCTAGGGTTTGGCCTAGTTTGCACCCTAAGCGTGTTGAAATAGTTTTTATGCTTGTAGGTAACTGATATCATTGATATTATTTTCTTAACTTCCTTAAATTCTTTACAACACCCCTTTGGCTAGGTCTTGGAATTGAAAAATCATGGAAAATTGCTTATTTTTGCTATTTTTTCACTAGGGTTTGACCTTGAGTGGCACTATAAGTGTGTTGTGATAGATATTTTGTCATTAGGTGGATTATATTACTGATATAATTTTCTTTTCATCATCATTTTCCTTACAACATCCTTTGTCATGCTCTTTTGCATTAACATTTGGTGAAAAACTACTTATTTTAGTGTATTTTCACTAGGTTTTGGTCTATCATCATCTTAGATTTGCATCAAGAGTGTGTTGTGAAAGATCTTATTACTGTATTGGACTGATATTAGACATATTATTTTCTACCTCTAATCAAAATCCTTATAACATCTTTTATTTCATTCATTGGTATTGAAAAAATACAAAAAATCAAGCATTTACAACATATATTGCGCCTAAAATTTGTGCATATTGCTGCATGAGTCTAATAACTTCCTACCCTAAGAGAAATATTCCTTTAAGAAGAATCATAAGACACATGGGATCTAGTGCTCTTGAATAAGTTGGTACATTGAACACCTTCTTTACAAAAGGAGAGACTCAAATGTTACAAGATATTACACCCATTACAAGTACAATGGAGGAACAAAATTTTCATGATGTTGATGATACTATTGAGGTGACAAGATATGTATTTGATGAGCAAATAGAAAAATTGGATAAAGAGCTAGCCCAATTTCAATCATTTATGGAAAATGAGAGAATAGCTGAAGAAGCTGTTCCTATAATTCATAACATAAGAGAATTGATAAAAGAGGGACAAAATGGTCTTAATGCAATTCGTGGTCTAGCACATATTGTACAAATTAACATTATGCCAGTGACCAAATGTGTACAAGTGATAAATAACACTTTATCACCGTCTCATACTCAAGTATCAGTACCTATACCGACTACAGGAATATCTACCTTTACATCAATGATCTTAACAACTGATGCAAACACTTGTAGTAATGCTACCACTGGTATTGGAGTATCTAATGGCACTAATTACAAAGCTATGGGATTTAATTATCAGAATTTGGTTCCTAAGGGGACCTCTTCTATGAATAATTAATCTCAACCACCTCTTCATCCCACTTATTCTCAACCTCCCATCACATATAGTTATTCTCAACCACCTACCACCTACCATTATGTCCAAACACCATTGACCTATCCATAGCCTTCGCCTATCATATCTCAAGCTCAATCACCTCCTCACTTTGGTTCTAATTCTTCACAACAAACTGCATCTCCCAATGATGCCATCCTCAAACAACTTTTATAGGGAATGACTGCTTTACAACAAAAGGTAACAAACTTGACAAATTGCAACCTAATATATATCAACATATCATGCCCGTAATCCCCTTTCCCATGCGATTTTGAGAACTCCTATGCCTGAGAGGTTTGAAACTCCTCACTTTGAAAAATATGGTGGAAAAGGTGATCCTAATACTCATGTGGCAGCATTCACAACTATGTGTAGTGATTTTTATTTTGAAGAGGATTTGTTGGAAAGACTTTTCCCGCAATCTCTCAAAGATACTACTTTAGAATGGTTTTTCTCTTTGGCTCCGAATTCAATACACTCCTTTTTGCAGTTGATTGATCAATTTTTACAATATTTTCAAGCAAACATTGGACCTCAAGTCTCTCTAATCGATTTAGTTCATTGCAAGCAAGGTCTGAAAGAGAAGCTAACTGAATTCATTAGTTGGTATCAAGCTTTATATATGCAAATTTAGTATCAGATGAAAGATGAGGATGTTCAAAAGGTGTTATCACTAATCTACAACCTAACATTCGTGATAAGATCCTCTTGATGAAGTATAACTCCTTTCAACATTTATGCACCGCCCTTCATGATTACCAACTTTCGTCTAGTTAGTATGAAAACCAAAACTCATCAGCTAAAGTTAGTCAATCCATGGGTGGATCATCACAAAACAACTTTAAGAGAAACAATAACAATAGGAGTTTCATCAAGATTATTGGACCGAATACAAACAAATTTTCTAATGTGTCTGCTATCACAAATCTGAGGAAGACATCATATCAGCCAAGAAAGTTTGCTCTGATATTTGAGTCTTATCATTCTATCATGAATCAAGTTGTGAGTAATAACATTCTAAAGTTTCCCCTGATTAAGCATGTTGATCCTAGTAAAGCACAAGGACCTTATTTTGATGCTAATGCCTTTTGTCACTTCCATCGAACACAAGGACATGACACTGAACAATGTATGCATCTTAAACATGAAATACAAGACCTCATTGATTTGAATATCATACAGGTATCAGGTGTGAATGATAACAGAAATAAGTCAGTTTCTCTACTAAATCAAAATTTACAAATCTTCACTAATCCTTTCCCTAAACATACTAATAACAATATGGTGGAACAAGGTTTAGTAGAAGTAGAGGATGATTATTATTTAGACTATGATAATATCGTGGGAATGATTGAGGTAGATAAAGAAAAGTTGGATAACCCACCTCGTCCACGAAGAAATGGAATTTATGCTGGGTTCCTCCTCTGTTATCCTTATATGGATCAGGAGGTAATCAAAACATACCAAAACAACAAATGAAACAACTGATACAAATGAGTGAGATGGTACAAGATGACTCTTGTTATTGCAATAGATGACATCAACAACAAAAACTCACCAAAAATTAGAAAAGTGAAAGATGATTGTTAGTAGCTAGAAATACTAGTGGTTCTCCCCCTCATAAGCAACAAAAAGTCTCATTTAAACAAGGATTTAAAAAATAAGCACCATATGATAATAAACAAGACTTTTATAAGAACCACTCAAACTTTACACTAAACATGATCGAGTACCTCTCCAAGAGGTTCGCAAATTCAAAAATCTAATACAACGATCATACATGTAAGTATCTCTAACCCTTTATCTCTCTCATGATGTGCTTCCCTCGTGATGTGTTATGTGTTGTTTAGGCCTCCTGGGATGACCCCTGATTCTCTTGTAAGGTCTGGGATACCAACAGATTGCCTCTCTTGTGACCTTCTATTTGTATCATCATTCTTCTATATTGCCTCTCTCTCTGATTTCATTGTTGTGTGTTGTATCTTACAAACATAGTGTTGTAGTTGGTGACTTGGGGGTACCCTCCTACGTGACTGTCCCTAAGACATTTGTTTCTCCTCTCTTATTTATTGTTTCCCTTCCTCTAGTGTTTCTATCTAGTGGGCAGATGATGAAAAATATATATACTAATGCGGACCTAGCATCCCTTTTGCGAGAAATCAATTGGACCTAGTTCCTAATATGATGATGGGGTTGTATATCTTATCTGACATTTGGCTAGTGGAAGCACTCTCGCTTTCTGCATAGTGATTTTGATGATGTTTTTATCTTATTTACAAATCATAAGAATACTGATGCTCTGTGCACTTTGTTTGTCTTTGAATCTAGCCTTGGCGGTACTTGATTCAGAGATCTTTGTGATGTAACCCCATGGTTATCCTCAAACTCTGAATTCGTAGTATAACCTTGGCCCTTTGTGTGATTAATCATATGCATTGATGCTGTTGTTTATCATGATTTTGTAGACACTAACATGTTTCTTGTAGGGATATGTTGTGGGAACATTTGGCGATTGTAAAGTACATGTCACCTTCGAGGGGGCATGGGCTTTGTGAAAGTTTGTGTTCCCTTGTGTGTTTTCTTCCTACCTTAACATGCTTGATATCGATGCATGATATAAACCACCTTAAGGTGGGGGCATATATAAGGTAAGATGTTTGTTGTAGATGTTAGCAATGTGCTTGTCCTCAGGTGCAGTTTAAAGACTTGTGCGATGAGTACATCCTGCACTCTAAGTTTGTTTGCAATCAATCAATCAATCATTTAAGCCCTTGGGGGCTTTTCCCTAAGAAGGTTCAACTCCCAAGTCTTTAGTGTGCATTTAGGACATATTACATCATATTTTAACATCCCGATGAGAAAATCCCTAAGTGTCTTGGCAAATAGGACCTAAGGGGACCACTTGAGATAAACCCTACCCAAAATAGGGGGAGGACTTGGGCGCCCATGCCCTAGTCCTACCCTATTTTGGGGTAGTCCCAATTTTTGGGTGTTAGCTTGTGGCCGTTATTTGGGTCCTATGCTGACACGACAAGTTTGAATTACAAAAATTCTTGGCAGGAGTGTTTGTAGTTGCATATAAAAGCATGTTTAGGCATTCATTTGTAAACTAGGGAGCATTACTAGATGATTACAAGATTTCAACAAGCATTCTAAATGTGATTCAAGGCTTTCATTGTGTTGCAAGAGTAGATTTGTGTTGTCTATGTGTTTGTGTTTGCAGATTTGAGCAATCATCTCCTCATGGCATGAAGAGCTTCTTCCTCCATGGGATCTTCACTAAAAGGTTACAGGTGTTGGATCTGGAGAAAGTGAAGTTGTAGGAGGGTATAATAGAGTGTCAGAATTATAGACCAGAGAAAGAAATAGCTCCTTGGACTAGAACACCTCCTCATTAGTCCTCAAAGTTTCATGGCGGGAAAATTTTCAGTACAATAGGAACAGGTTGTAGGTCTTGTTTGTAGATCTTGACAAAAAGTAGGGCCTTAGACTTGGGTGCCCACTCTTTAGTCCCTAACTGTTCCTCTTCGGAACCTCGAAAATAGGTGCACAATTATTTGTCATTTTACGTCTTCCTGTACCAACATTTTTTGTTATTCATCTGTTCAATGTCGTATTTGCATAATTAGGGTTTTAAGGTATAATTGAGCATAAGAGAAGATAATTGGCAATCAAATGATAAAAATCTAAGTTTCCCTACATCTCACAGTGACCTAGGGTAGGATAGTACATTGCAAATCGACCCTAGGTCCTTGAATGAAAGGGTGAAAGGAGGATATACACCAAAACTACCAAAAACTCAACTATCCAAATTTTACCCTTTACAGTTGTTTCTAATGATCACTGGTTAGTTGACTCAGGATGCTCATTTCATATGACCCCGCATAAGGAATGGTTCTCCACATATGAATAATATGATGGAGGTAATATCTACCTTAGTGGCAACTCTTCATATCCGATTGTCGGGAAAAGAACGATTGGTGAGAGGGAACTTGGTGGTAGCGAAAGGGAAGAGATTCGGGAACTTGTTTAAGCTTGAAACCACTACAGTTTGTAATGCCTCTTATGTTTCTGAGGCTTCTAAAAACACTTGTATATTGTGGCACCACAGATTGGCCAACACAAGCAATAATGTATTAAAAACTATTAAGAATAAAGAATTGTTGGACGGTTTCTCTTATTCTGATGAGCACTTTGATTTCTGTGAGCATTGTGTGTTTGGTAAACAAAATAGAAAATCATTTCCTTTAGGAAGCAATAGAGAAAAAGAGAAATTATAAATTATTGATATGGATGTGTTTGGACCCGTGGATAATGAATCTATTGGAAAATCTCATTATTTTGTTACCTTCATTGATGATGTATCTAGATATACATGTATTTATTTTATGAAACATAAATCTGAAGTTTTCACTAAGTTAAGGAATTCAAGGTCTTAATAGAGAACCAATCAGGTTTAAAGATAAAAATATTAAGATCTGACAATGGACAGGAATATTGCTCTAAGGAATTTGATGAGTTTTTCAAGCATGCAGGTATAATCAGACAAAACACAACTCCGTACACACCACAGTAGAATGGTGTTGCAGAAAGGATGAACCGAACAATTATGGAAAGAGCTAGAAGTATGCTTAGTGATGCACAGTTGGCTAAATGCTTTTGGGCAGAGGCTGTGTGTACTACTTGCTAATTGATAAATAGGTCTCCTTGTAAGGCTCTTGATTCGATACCTTATGAAGTGTGGATAGGTAAGAAACCTTTTGTTTTACATTTAAGGGTTTTTGGCTGTGAGGACTTTGTTCATGTGCCTAAGGAAAAGCGATCTAATTTGGATCTAAAGGCTAAAAAGTGTACACTCATTAGATATGGTGATAATGTCAAAGGTTATAAGCTTTGGAATCCACTAACCAACAAGATTATCTTTTCTAGAGATGTTATTTTCAAGGAATTTAGAGCTATTTTTAAACTTGAGTAGCCAAAAGAAAAAGAAGAAAAAGTAAAGAAGGTGCACTTTGATTTAGAGCAGCAAGATACACCTCAAGAAGAACAAAATGATGGATTGGTGGATGAAGAAGAAGAAGAAGATTTGAGTAGTTTTGATGAAGATGAGTCTGTTGTTATAGAAGAAGTTGGTGTAGATGATCATGCAAAAGAATGAGTAGAGTCTCTTCTCCACCCTTGAGGAGATCCACAAGACAACAAAATCTAGTTGACAAGTATAGCCCACCAGATTTCCGTTGTGTATATGCTTTATTGAGTACTAACGATGAACCTAGATCCTACAGGGAAGCTATTTTTCTAGATGATAGTGAGTCTTGGCAATTAGCCATGCATGAGGAGATGATGGCTTTAGACTCTTGTAACACCTAGGATCTTTTTTGTTTTCCCAAAGGAAGAAAGGCCATAGGATGTAAGTGGGTCTTCAAGAAGAAGTTTGGAGCAGATGGGTCATTGGAGAAGTACAAGGCTAGATTGGTAACCAAGGGCTACTCCTAGAGAGAGGGAGTTGATTTTGGTGAGATATTCTCGCCTGTTGCTAAATTGACTTCTATTAGATTTCTCTTATCCATTGCTACAACTTATGATTGGGAGATTGAGCAAATGGATGTTAAGACTGCGTTCTTACATGGAGATCTTGAAGGAGAAATTTATATGCAACAACCTATAGGTTTTGAGGTAAAAGGAAAAGAACATTGGGTTTGTAGGTTAAAGAGGTCTCTTTATGGTCTGAAATAGTTCCCCAGAATGTGGTATCAAAAGTTTAACTCATTTCTTTTGAAATTGGATTTTGTTAGAAGCAAGGAGGATCACCATGTTTACATTTATTGTGTTGATGATTCTATAATGGTTATTTCTTTGTATGTTGATGATATGTTGTTTTTAAGAAATGCTAAGGGTATGATCAGTGAGCTTAAAGCCCAACTTTCAGGTGCATTTGAGATTAAGGATCTTGGTCTTGCAAGGTATATTTTAGGAATGGGGATCAGGAGGGAAAGAGTTAACAAAAAGCTTTGGTTGTCACAAAGTAATTATGTGAATACTATTCTGCAGAGGTTTAGTTTGCAGGGCTATAACCTAGTTAGAGTTCCTTGACCCATTGCTACTAAGATTTCATTAGATATGTGTCCAAAGACTGAGGATGATTTTGAAGATATGTCTAATGTTCCATATTCTAGTGTTGTAGGGAGTTTGATGTATGCAATGGTTTGCACTAGGCCAGATATTGCCCAAGCAGTGGGATTTTTGAGAAGATTTATTTCTAACCCTGGTAGATAGCATTGGAACTATGAAAAGAGGGTGTTTAAATATCTTGCAGGTAATCCTGATCATTGTTTGGTTTATTCTGGTATTGATAGTGTTGATAAATCTTTGGACATACAGGGTTTTGTTGATGCAGATTAGGTAGGTGACTTGGATAGTCGAAGGTCCACTAGTGTATATGTGTTTACTTTGTTGGGAGGTGCAGTGAGTTGGATGAGTAAGAGGCAGCCCACAATTGCTTTGTCTACCATAGAAGTAGAGTATATGGCTGCAACTCATGTCTCTAAGGAGGCAGTTTGGTTGAGGAGACTGTGTACAAGTATTGGATTTGATTGCAAGATCATTCAGATTGGTTGTGATAGCTAGAGTGCTATCTGTTTGGCCAAGAATCCCATGTATCATTCTTGGACTAAGCATGTTGATGTTTAGTATCACTTTGTTCAAGAGTTGGTTGCAAATGGAGATATTGAGCTGAAGAAGATATACACTCAAGAGAATGTTGCAGATTCATTGACCAAGCCTATAAGCACAGAGAAGTTCATATGGTGTAGAGAGGCCATGGGCCTTGTCTCTAGTGCCGACTATTTTCATTTGATTTCCTATGGGTTGATTTACAATGTATAATGTCAAGTGGGAGAATGTTGGGATAAGGTGCCATTAACCTTGTAAATCCCAATATTGTATTTATTTCATTAATTATATGTAATTTGTAATTATCCATGAGGAGATGTACTAGTTTCACTGGTAGGGGTAATTTTAGAGTAACTAGAGGTAAGTACGGAGTGACTTTTACTATTGGCAAATGTAAAAACTCAAATTAAATGAGGGTAGGCATTTTCCCTTGAGGAATCTACTATATTTGGCATGTATGACAACTGTCATAATGTTTGGTAAGTGAATCTATGACAGCTGCAAGTTGTCATAAGATTATGTGATTCTATGACACATATGACATATATGTTAGATGTATATTTGCTATATTTAGCCCAAGGTTCCTATCTTGGAAATATATTCTTTTGTGGAATATATGATGGTTCTGATGCATCATAAGATGTTGTAAGAGGCTAGATTTAGTTTTGGGCACCGAACCGTAGCATGGCTATTTTTAGACAAGTGGAAGGTGCTTGTAAGATGGCATTTAATGTTTGCATGTTGGGGAATCTCATGAGAGAGAAGGTGAACACCTAGGATAAGTTAGAAAACATTTCTATAAGTATTTTCCATGTATTTGTTACTAGAATATAGATTTTAGGTACTCAGGTACTATAGAAATGCTGTCGGATTGAAGACTAAAGGAGAGATTGGTGGTGTTGTTGTATTGTACAATCTTTTGCAGATTAATACAAACATTGGGCCTCTTTCCTATGTGGAGTTTTTTACCCGCAAGGGTTTTCTCCATGTTAAACACCATGTCATTGTGTCTTATGTTGAGTTCTTCATGTTTAGCATTTTCTCTATAGTGGGTTTTATGTTTTGTGACAATCTCCATTGTTAATGCACACTTAAAGATTGTCAAAATTTATCTTGAATTAAATTTCCATTGAAGTAGTGTTTCTTTCATTTCTAACAATACTAGCATCTTTGTTATTCAAAACAATTTTATTCTAATCAACC
Source organism: Cunninghamia lanceolata (assembly GCA_027924645.1). Lineage (NCBI taxonomy): Eukaryota > Viridiplantae > Streptophyta > Pinopsida > Cupressales > Cupressaceae > Cunninghamia > Cunninghamia lanceolata. Next base: position 3,513,777 of record BSBN01000030.1, read on the forward strand.
AAAGGAAAAGAAACATGAACTTCTTCATCCATAGGGGAAGAGGGAACTTCAATAATGGGGAAAAAGAACCATCATTAGAAATTTGTTGAAAGATAGAATTAGAGTCTACAAGCACAAGTTTCACCATATCAGTTTTCCTCTTTGGAGTAGACAAAGGCAAGTTGTTTTGTTCAAAAGTTGATTTCAATTTTGCAATTTCATCTAGCCTTTCACCATCTCCCCCAGACTGCAAACTAGTATTAGAATGTGTTGCCACTGGTTTCCCAGGTGCAATATGAGCACCAGAACTTTGTGCAGAACCTTGCTGATTGGTTCTAGGTGTTCTTTTCTCATAAGGAGAGCCTGCATATTTGGGCCATTTTCCTAGCAACCAATTCTCTGTTATTTTCAACATTATAGCAAAATGAGATTTTAAATCCACAACCTCCTTCTCTAACCAGTTAATTCAGGGAAGGGGTTTTGAAATTAAATTTTGATATTCAGCATTAATGACTTCCAAATTTTCCTCAATACCATCTAGGATTTGAAAAGGGAGACCAAAAACCTGAATCTGACTCAATGTGAGTCTCATACAATCTCTTCTTTGCACTTCTCTATCATCAACACAGTCTTCCTAGAAATCTTCTAAATGAGGATGATGTTCATAAGAGCCTGAGCCATGGAAATTCTACTGTACATAATTTTTGCTATCAAAATTTGCTCTCATAAACAAAGAATGAAAATTAAATTCATTAAGGTCTTGCTCTACTCCTTTTATAACATCATTGTTTTTGCAAGTTTACGAGGAGAGTGTTAATGGGAAATCATATCCTTTCTTTCTCATGCTTTGATACTTGACATTTACAACATACATTTGTCTACAAATCTCCAGAAAAACAAGAAATTCGCTTGCATAGTGGGGCAATTTTATTGGGGCCTTTTCATAACTACATATCCATAGATAGGTGAATATGTTAAACTAAATGTAAAAACTCCCAAACTCCATAATTAAAGTAGCGGCCTCATGAGAAATTATGAGTTCTAGGTTTCCATCAAGTTTCCTCACAATAAACATAAAAAAAGCATCATTTATATGTCGGTAATCTTTCATCCCAACATCTCTAGTAAGATGAGGAAAATAGCTATACATAGATGTGTCTAGTGTTAATGACCCTTGAGGTCTCAACCCACCCCAAACAACCTCTTGACTGGCTAAAATGTATGCTAAGTATAAGCACATATGGAAAATGGTAGTTTGCTAGAATTTAGCCAATTGCTTGTTTAAATGATAACTAATGATCTCAGCCCAGTTAATGAATTAGTTTTCACTACAAATTAATAAAATAAACTGACACATTTGGTATTCAAAAGAATCTCTAGTTGTACTCCCAACTACGTGATGTAATATAGTGACAATGTTAGAAATTTCATCTTTGAAATGAGATCTTTTCAGTTTTGGAGGCAATTGGGACTTACATCTTTTCTTAGACTTCAGCTAGTTTCTCACAATTGAGTTCATGCACCAGTCTTCATTTGCCTTGAAGAACTTTAATCCTTCTACAATAGACATATCTTCAAAGTTCTCCTTTCCTAGAATCCTCAACACACAAGAGATAACACCAGAGTCAAATTTTACCATCATAGAGCCATCTTTAGCTTTGATTTCTTGAGTTTCTAGGACATATTTTTGTGTACATGCAATTACCAAGTCAACACTCTGTACAAAAGTCAGGAAACCTCCAGTGTGTGCTAAGCCACTTTGTAAAATCTTCTCTACAATTGGTGATTTATCGTTTTGTTGTAGATGAGTCCAGAATTCTCCCAAGTCGATATGCTCAAGCTTGGTGTCTTTCAGATAGGTCTAGCTGCTTTCAATGCTTGAAATATGAGGGGCTCCTTGATATTTAAATTTCATCCCAAAACCGTAGGAGAAAAAGCACAGAGAGAAATCACTATGCATTCAGAGAATTACGGTGTAGAGTAGAAGCTAGTATAGCAGAATGACTTAGAGAAAATACCGCCACCATAAATAAATATGTTTATGCCATTATTTTAACATGACATGCTTTTAGTGCTTAATTAATGTGGCATTAAACTCCCACCTTGAGAGAATGCCATCGTGATCTCACACACCTTCCAAAATTTTTGAAAAGGTGCCCACCGATTGTGTTGTGCACTTCAATAAATAAAGAAAGAATACCTTGAAAAAAGAAAAAAGATTTTGTGTCACGGAGTCATGAAAAACTAAAACTTAAGAACCACAAGTCAGGGGTTATGAAGTTTTGAAAACCTATGACTTATTGACAACATATGGACTAGAATGTGGGTGGGAAGACTCAACAAAGGAAATCCAAGTCGGGAGGTCAGGGAGTTAAGGAACTTTAGAACCTCATGACATAGTTTATGAAAACTCAAAAACCTATGACTTTAGTTGTGATAACTTAGAAATCTGTGACTCTTAAGGATAATACAAAGGTGACTAAGAAATACAAACCTTAGGACTAAACAATGAATCAAGGACCCAAAAGGAATATTAAAATCTGCATGACACTAAATTTGAATTTTAGGGTAACAATTTTAGAGCACCAAATCACAAGTCCTTTGGATAGAATATAGATATGGACCTTATGAACACTCATCTAGAACCACAAGACCAAAGACCAAATTGTGGAGAAATGTAGAGCAAAATACTTTCTCCCATTCATACTACAAACACTACTAAGCACAATCTTCAAACTGATGAACATAACTCTCAAACCCACAATGTTCTAGAGCACCAAATTTTGGATTTAACATCTTCAACCACTTCTCTAAAACATATCCAAACCTCACACTCCATTCTTCAACACAGAAGAAATGCAAAGTAAAAACTCAGACAATAGCCTGTAAGCCATAATACTTCTTCACAACACTGTCTTTAGTATTTATCAAATTTTCTCAAAAGAACTTGGAAACCCAGCAATAGGAACACTATACTAACATCATTAGCACTTTTGCAATCCATTGAAATCACCTTAACACAATAAATTAATCAACCAACCATAGAAACATTAGAAGATATAGTTGACACCAATGACAACACAAACATGTTGACATCAATGACAACACCGATTAGCACATACTTGCAACAATCTCCCCCTTTATCATTTATGGAAACATATGATGTGAAAAACCATCATGACACAATTCTGCACTAATCTCATTCTCCCCCTTTCTTTTATACATCTTACTCTATTTTTTTTCACATGAATTCTCTCCCCCTTTGACATCAATGGCAAAGGGTGACACACCTTTCTCAAGCTTTCCCCCCTGAGTATGATACTACACATACTTGCACTATTCTCAACTACTCTGAATACTCCCCCTTAGGAGTACACAACATCCTGTACCAACTTGTACTCCCCCTAACTATAACACTCTTCAATACCACTACCTACTCCCCTTGAGAGGTAGCCTCCAACTTAGTTTTCAGAGGAAACATTTGTACCAGAGGCTGGTATAGATACATTCTTAGCCTCTGTTACATCCTTCTTAATCTAAATATTACTCATCTCCTTCTTAATATCTGTCAGATCAATTCTTTGCACTGGTTTGTTCTTCTCTATCAGAATATCCTTCTTCATACTTCTACTTGTACAAAACTTTGAAATGTGTCCAGGCCTACTACACAATTGTAGCACACACCATTCCTCTGACCATTGTTCCTTTCATTCCTTCAGGATCTGCATTGATTATCTTTGTGCTCAAATCTATTGTATATATAACAGTTTCCATTAAAGGGTTGAATTGTTCTATCATTGTTATAGCCATTCATTCTTTAACTTCTGCATTCATTAGCTTTATGACCAACTTTCTTACATGTGAAACATTGACTAGAAAAAGATGGAACATTTTGATTCATTCTACTCCTACATTGTGTAGTCTTGTGTCCAAATTTATTGCAAGAGTGACAATAACCATTGAAGGATGGGTACCTTTGAGAATTAGGTTGCCTGACATGTGGTCTTTTGACTCCTTTCCTTCGATTCTAGATCTACTTTCCATTATTCCTTTTGTCTTTAGCTTTTGATGCTTGACCGGACTTTGGACTTTCACCTTTCTCAAACCCTATGCCTTCTTTATCATTAGGATCTTTCTAAATTACAATCATCTCATCAAGCCTTGCAGAACTTATTCTAATTTTTTCTTTATAACTCTTTACCTTCTCCAGATTTGATTTCAGCTCTACAACTTCTTGCTCCAACCTTATACAATCTTCAGTTTTGCCTTTCACCAAAGAGTTCAAATACTCTTCAGTTCTTGCCTTTTTTTGCAACTTGTACTTCCAATCCAATCATGACTTCATTTGCTAACCTCAACTAATCACTGACCTCTTTATGCCTATCCTTGAATTTCTTGATTTTCTCTCTCAGATTTTTGATACATTCATTTGCTTCTTTGACATTCTCCTTCAATTCCATGTTTTCTTCTTCAAATCTCTCTAGGTCTTCAAGAGCAATTTTGAGTTCTTCAATGTTAGTGGACATGCATTCATCTTTTTAAAATTTAATTGTAGGAATCTTTTCTTCTATAGCCCTGATCCAATGCTCATCATTGCATGCCTTAGTCACTGTTTTAGATTCAACTTTAGAAATCAAACATAGATTTATTTATTCTTCATCTGCTCTACATCTTGTCAATACACCTTTACTCTTATCACTAATGATCTAGTCTTCAGTGTGATACCTTTGCATGTACTTGGGTGTTTTAGAGATTCTTTCTGGAGCTTCTTGTTCTTCATCATGTATTTGTTTTTCTTTAGTTTCTTCTTCTTCTCTAGTCTGTACTTTCCTTTTTGTATCATTTTCTTTTTCCCATAGCTCATAGGGGGTCTTTGTATCATTTGCTTCCACACGTACTCTATTATGTATGTAGACAACAGTATGATGAAGGGGGTAAATCATAAAACACACAACAACAGAAATGGAACATAAAAAATAGAATATTTATTTATTAATCTAAGCAACTCATTACATTACAAAAGTTTAATTACAATAAGAGGAATCAATCCTCCATAAGCTGCAACACACTACAGCTACACATCACTAGGCTCTGGAATCTTCTGCCTTCTATAACCCCAAATCATCTAGGGTTTCTATTTTCCTTCCTATTCTTGACTCTACACTTTCCCCATTAACTCCACGACCACCTAGGGTTCCCAAAAATGGTTATTAATAGCCTTTTTGGTGGCCAACAACCTAATTTTGAAATTTGCATCTCCCTCCAAAAATAGGTCAACTTCTGGGAGCCATAACTTTTGATCCGGGTGTCTGATTGACGAACCATTTTATGCGTCGAAAAGCTTGTATAGTGCTCTACGTACTAAAAACTAGCTCTACCAGTTTTAGCCATTTTTGGGCCCGTATAGGGCCATTTAGTGCCTGAAACCTGAGTCTAAATATTTTTTAGGTGTTTTTCAAGAAACATAAACTTTAATATCTTTCAGCTCGCAAATGATCTTTGCGTGATTCCTTCACCAAAGGTCTTATTTTTCAGTTATGAAGCTTCCTGTAAATTTTCACTTCAATCCATGCCCAAATACAAACTTTCTAAAAATAGTAGGTTGCTATTTTTAGCAATTTGGAAAAACTGAAAGTTCTACATCATTATTCAAGCAATTATGGAACCAAAACCACAAATTTTGAAAAGAAATGGAGAGAACATCAACAATTTTGAAACACATCTTTTTTTGGGTGAATTAAGATTGCCCTTACACCACTGGATGCTCTTGCATCAGACACCGAAAGTAATTTGAGAAGTGACCCTATCACGTCTCAGGTGTTTGTACGAAGGAAAACCCAAACGATCAACCTCTGCCTTAGACAAACAAGAAGAATCTTTAACAAGCCTTCCTTTCCATTTCACCAGATATTCTTCATATTGCCTATTTCAAGTACTTCTTCCCACATGGCTATCCAAGATCTCTTCTATCTCCTCTGTTGAAGTAGATGCCATAATACTCCACTATTCTTCTATTGGTCCATCCTCTATTACACCTTCATGATATTCTGATAGATCAGCAATGTTGAAAATAGGGGAAATGTTGATCTCACTCGATAGCTCTACCTCATATGCATTTCTTGAATCATGTTTCTTCAAAATTTTGTATGGTCCAAATTTCTTCATTTTCAGCTTATTGTATGTTCCAATTGGGAACCTTTCTTTTCTCAAGTGAACCATGACTTCATCTCCTACTTGGAATTCCTTATATCTCCTCTTCTAATCTGCCTTATCCTTGTACTAAATATTCATCTTATTAATGTGCTTTCTCACCTCTTCATGTGTTCTACAAAGTCTTTAGCCTCGACACTTGTCTTTTCTCCTTTGTCCAGGTTCCTTAACTCTAAATTATTTCTTGGACTATTCCCATATACAATCTAGAATGGTGATTTACCAATACTCCTATTGACAAAATTGTTATAAGCAAATTCATCCTGTGGTAAAATCAAATCCCATCCCTTGGGCTTATCTCCTACTAAGCATCGTAGTAGGTTACCCAAACTCCTATTCACCACTTTGGTCTATCCATCAGTCTGTGGATGGTGTGCAGAACTAAAATTCAAATTTGTCTTTAACCTCTTCCACAATGTCCTCCAAAAATTACCAACAAACTTGGTATCTCAATCTGAAACTATGCTCTTTGGTAGATCGTGTAATCTCACCACCTCCCTAAAAAATAATTCAGCAATATGAACAACATCATTAGCCTTCTTGCAAGGAATAAAATGTGCCATCTTTGAGAATTTGTCCACCACCACAAAAATGGAATCATGTCCTCTCTGTGTCCTTGGTAAACCAAGAACAAAATCTATACTAATATCATCCCATGGCTTCTCTGGTATAGGTAGTGGCTGATATAGACCTATATTCTGACTTGCTCCTTTCACCATCTGACATATTTTGCAACTCTGTACAAATTTCCTCACATCCTGTTACAACTGTGGCCAATAATAGTTTTCACCAACAATAGCAATGGTCTTATCTCGACCAAAGTGTCTAGCCAATCCTCCACTATGCTTCTCCTTAATCAGGTTCTCTCTCATGGAACTCCTCAGAATGCACAACTGACTTCCTTTAAACAACATGCCATCTTGGATTATGAAATCCAACTATCTTGTCATGTCCAAAGTAACAGGATCTAGACAAGCTTTCCAAGCCTCTACAAAATTTGGATCTTTAGGATACAAACTTTTGAGCTTATTGAACCCAATAACCTCTATCTTCATTTCTATCAACAAATTTTTCCTTCTGCTCAAGGCATCTGCAACTTTATTGGACTTCTCACTCCTGTGCTTCAAAACAAAAGTATAGCTCTATAAAAACTCAACCCATTTTAAGTGCCTTTGGTTCAACTTCCCTTGACTATTAAGATACTGCAAAGCCTGATGATCAGTATATAAAACAAACTCTTTTGGCAACAAATAATGTCTCCATTTCTTCAAAGTTTGAACTATTGCATAAAATTCTTGATCATAAATAGAATACTTTTTCTTGGCATAATTAAGCTTCTCACTAAAATAGGCAATGGGCTTACCTTCTTGACTCAAAACAGGTCCTATAGCACTACCACTAGCATCACAATCTACCTGAAATACCTTATTGAAATCTGGAAGTGACAAAACAGGTTGCTCTATAACTTTCTGATTTAATGTGTCAAAACTTTTGTCTTCTCCTTTATTCCATCTAAACTCTTTTCTATCTCCTCTCATTGTCTTAGTTAGGGGTGCACAAATGCTACTAAAATTTCTGATAAACTTTTTGTAAAAACTTGCCAAACCATGAAAAGATCGTATCTCTGTGGCACTCCTTGGTGTAGGCCATTCAATGATAGCCCTTACCTTTTCTAGGTCCATCTTAAGACCTTCCTCTAAGACAACAAATCCCAAGTATACCAACTCCTTTACAAAACTACATTTCTTCATATTAATTAGCAACTTCTCCTCCCTCAGCTTCTCTAAAATTCTTCTGATATGCATCAGATGTCCATCCCAAGTTTTACTAAAAATCAAAATATCATCTAAATAGACAACAACAAAACTTCCCAAAAATTCTTTCAGTACCTCATTCATGAGCTGCATGAATGTGCTCGGTGCATTGGTTAGCCCAAATGGCATGACTAACCACTCATACAAATCCTCTTTTCTCTTGAAGGTTGTCTTCCATTCATCTCCTTCTTTGATTCGGATCTGGTGATACCCACTCTTCAGATCAATCTTTGTGAAGTACTTGGCTCCACTCAAACAATCTATTATGTCATCCATTCTTGGTAATGGAAATTTGTACTTGATCGTGATCTTGTTGATGGCTTGAGAATATGTACACATTCTCCACTCTCCATCTTTCTTTGGTGCTAGTACTGCAGGTATCGCACATGGACTTAGCTTTCTCTTATCAGCCCCTTCCTTAACAACTCTTGAACTTGTCTATTTAGCTCTTCACTCTCTACAAGGGTCATTTTGTGGGCTGCCTTTTTTGGCAAACTAGCTCCTGGTATCAAGTCCATTTGATGACTTATCTTCCTCACCGTTGGTAAACCTTCTGGTACATTATCAGAGACAATGTCCTGAAATTCTTCTAACATATCTAAAACTTTTGCTGGTACATATTCACATTTCTATTGACTGATCTTAGGAATCAATGCAAAGCAATGACACTCATGCTTCATACCTTCCAAAAATTTTCTACCATCTACCAAGCAAATTCTAGTAGTACTACATACCTTTTCTTCCACCTCCTTCAAGGGCTTCAACTTATGATGAACTCCATCCTTTGTTAGGGAATATGTGTTTGCATGGCCATCATGGACAACGCTCCTATCATACTGTCATGGCCTCCCCAATAGCATCATGCATCCATCGGTATGATATCACACAACACCTCATCATGGTAGTCCCCAATCTTGAACTTCACTAAACACTACTCATTAACCAAAGCTCTATGGTCCTTCTGCAACCATGTAATCTGATATGGATGTGGATTCTTTCTTCTTATCAAATTCAACTTATCAACCATCTCCTCTGAAACAAGATTGTCAGTGCTTCCACTATCGATAATAATATCGCAACACTTACCTTCACATTTGCACCTTGTGTAGAATAAACTCTTCCTCTGATTTGGTTCTTTCTCATTCAACAAGGTTTTTCTAACAACTAGGGTTTCTCCCCTTTTAGCATCTTCAGAATGCTTAGACTATGCATCTTCATCTACATGTACAACTTGTGCATTACCTTCAGGTCTTCTATTCATCCTTCCTTGATGTTGCAGACACTCGTATGCTTCATGCCCTTCTTCTCCATATTGGAAACATGTTCCTCTAAAACCTCCTCTTCCAGGTCCTTGCCTAGGTCTGCCTCTTCCTCTTCCTCTTTGCTCACCATTGTTTTGGTCACAAGGGCAGTAGGCATTATCTCGACTGGTGCCAGCCTCTCCATTTTTCTTTTAATCTTCATTATGACCTCCATAGGGTCTTCCACTAGTCCTTCCACCTTAACCTCTTCCCCTTTGCTTGCTATCGAATCTTTTATTTAGCTTCTCTTCCACCTTTAGGGAAAACTGGTACGCATCTTCTACGATGGTCATTCTGACCAGGCTTAGCTCCTCTTGAATACTTGGCCTCAACCCATTAATGTAATGGGCTACCTTCTCCTTGTTGGCCTCTGCATGACTGGTTCTAATAGTAATCTTATAAAACTCTTATGTATACTCCTTAACAGACTTGTTACCTTGCTTCAGTCCTTGCAACTTCTTTAGCAACTCCATTTCATAGTCCATAGGAATGAATTGCTTCTTCAGTTTCTCCACCATCCAATCCCATCTGGTGATCTTTCCTTTTCCTCTTCTATTCCTCTCTAACTAGACCTCTTTCCACCAAATATTGGCATGGCCCTTCAACTTTAATTTTACAAACTTGACCTGATCTGGGTCCTCCACATCTTCATACTTGAAATACTCCTCCATGTCATTGATCCAATCAATAAGTTGTTCCAGATTCAAATCTCCAAAATATGTAGAAACTTTGATCTTGGGCCTCTTTCCAATCTTAGAAATGGCCCTCAACAACCTAACTTCTACAAGATCTCTTGTAGCTTCTTGTTCTTCCTCAAATAGCTCTTCTTTAGCTTCATCCTCACTTTCTTCTCTTATTCTCAGATCAAACCCTCTTCGTAGCTCCTCTTGCAATGCATCGATCTACCTTTGCAGGGTTCTAAAACCCTCTTCCATCAAATCATTCCTCCCAACACAATTTCTTCGTGGAGGCATCTTGGTCTCCGCAACAAACCTACAACCTCAGGTCCTGGTGCAAATTGCCTCATGGTCGGTGATCTGTCTACACACTTAGGAACCCTTGCTCTGATACCAATTGATGAAGGGGGTAAATCATAAAACACACAACAACAGAAATGGAATATAGAAAATAGAATATTTCTTTATTGATCTGGGCAACTCATTACATTACAGAAGCTCAATTACAATAAGAGGATTTAATCCTCCACAAGCTGCAACACACTACAGCTACACATCACCAGGCTCTAGAATCTTCTGCCTTCTATAACCCCAAATCAGCTAGGGTTTCTATTTTCTACCTATTATTGGCTCTACACTTTCACCCTTAACTCCACTACTGCCCAGGGTTACCAAAAAAGGTTATTAATATCCCTTTTGGCAGCCAACAACCTAATTTCAAAGTTTGCATCTCCCTCCAAAAATAGGTCAACTTCCAGGAGTCACAACTTTTGATTCGAGTGTCTGATTGATGAACTGTTTTATGCATCAGAAAGCTCACAGAGTGCTCTACGCACTAAGAACCAACTTTGCTGGTTCTGGCCATTTTTGGGCCTATACGGGGCTATTTAGTGCCTCAAACCTGAATGTGAATAATTTTCAGGCATTTTTTGGGAAACAAAAACTTTAATATCTTTCAGTTCACAAATGATCTTTGCGTGATTCCTTTGCCAAAGGTCTTATTTTTCAGTTATGAAGCTTTCTATAAATTTTCACTTCAATCCGTGCCCAAATGCAAACTTTCTAAAAATAGCAGGTTCCTATTTTTAGCAGTTTGAAAAAATTGAAAGTTCTACATCATTATTCAAGCAATTATGGAACTAGAACCACAAATTTTGAAAAGAAATGGAAAGAACATCAACAATTTTGAAACACATTTTTTTTGGGTGATGCAAGATTGCCCTTACACCATGGATGCTCTTGCATCATAGTATGAATTGCTTCTCTCCAATAAACTTCCAGTAGATTTGATTCCTTTATCATTGTTGGTGCAGTCACGGTTAGGAGGGTCAACAAAGTGACTTATCTAGGCCATGAAACTAGAGTAAACACAATGGAAACAACTCAAAGATATGAAACAAATGTATATTCAGTCATTCAGTATATCTAGAATTCAAATACAAATTGGCTTGCAACATGCATACTTATAATTAGGTCTCACAGGCCTGATCTCATAGTTACATAATATGCACAAGATATAGCTTTGAAGCTCCTTTGCAAAGAATTCAAAATATCAAACTTATAAACTATGCTAACTACTTTTTTAGGCATCTATTACATCAATTTATATAATCTTCAGAATATAAGATTCCTTTGCGTCGGCCAAGGAAGATCACCAACTCCAATGAAGAGTTGTAACATGTGTACACAGATAGGTCAAGCCTAAATGAATAGAACTCCTCTGCAAATGAACAAAATGATGTGCAGATCTCAGGGAAGGTCAGTCATGAACCAAAAAACATTGAATGATGTGTAATTTAGCTCCACAGGTCATGAAATGCTTCGCAAGTCTTCTCCATTAGCTGATTGTCTTAAACTGTCAGGATGTTCTATTCTGAGAAAATAATCGATCTTTTGATAGCGATATCTTATCGGTACCTCATCCAAGTGATCTAAGATTTGGATATGATGTGCTTGAATGTGTCTAGATGCTAAGTCTAGCTCCACAAGGTCTAAAATACAACTATGGTAGAATCTAGACTAAAATACAAAAACTACTACTAATTGAACTAGAAAATGAAAAGAAACAAACTGAAATGTAAATGTTTTTGGTTGATGTAATATTGCTCTTGAACAAGGGATGCTCTTGCATCAGACATTTGGGGTTATTGAAAAAGTGAGTCCCTCACTTTGCTACAGCTGGAGGAAAACCAAGATAGTCCACCTTAGCCTAAGAAATCCATAATAAATCTTCTTCTGGTATGCCTTTCCACTTCATAAGATATTCTTTGTACTATCTTCCTCTGGTGATGTGTCCAACTCTGCTATCCAAAATGTCCTCAACCTGTTTTGGTACTTGTTGTGGTACCTTCTTCAAGTCTTCTTCAATTCTATCATTGAACTTTGCTTCATGATACTGATATAGGTTTGCAAGGTTGAAAATAAGTGATATACCCAATGTCTGTGGTAACACCACTTCATATGTATTTCTTGAATCAAATTTCCTGAGTATCTTACATGGTCCAAACTTCTTCATCTTCAACTTGTCATATGTCTGAACTGGAAATCTTACTTTTTCTCAAATATAACATCACTTCATCTCTAGCTACAAATTCTTTATGTTTCCTTTTCTCATCTACTTATTCTTTATACTTACTATTCATCTCCTCCAAATGCTTCTTAACCTAATTATGCACTATCTCCATATGTTCTGCAAATTCTTCTGCTTCTACACTCCTCTTCTCTTCCATACTGATATCTCTCAACTCTGCTACTCCTCTAGGGTCAGTTCCTATCACAATCTCAAATGGTATTCTTCTGGTACTTCTATTTACTAAATTATTATATGCAAACAATGCTTGTGAAATAATCAAATCCCAATTTCCTGCCTTCTCTCCAACCAAACATCTCAACAAGTTTCCTAAACTCCTATTGACTACCTCTATCTATCCATCAGTCTATGGATGAAATATTGAACTGAACTTCAAATTTGTCTTCATCTTCTTCCAAAGTGTCTTCCAAAAGTATCCAAGAAATCTTGTGTCTCTGTCTGAAATTATGTTCTTAGTTAATCCATGCAATCTCACAATCTCCTTGAAAAATAGGCTAGCTACATGTACTGCATCAGTTGTCTTCTTACAAGGTATGAAATGTGCCATCTTTGAAAATCTGTCCACTACGACAAATATTGAATCATGTCCTCTCTGTGTCTTTGGCAACCCCATTATGAAATCCATGCTTATGTCTTCCCAAGGTCTCTCCGACATTGTCAAAGCTTTATACAATCTAGTATTCTAACTACTCCCTTTTGCAACTTGACAAACTCTACAACTTTGCACAAATTTCCTAACATCCTTATGTATCTAAGGGCAAAAGTAATTTTTACTTACCAAAGCCACTGTCTTATCAATGCCAAAATGTCCTACCAATCCACCACTATGCTTCTCTTTGATCAAATTGTCTCTCATTGAACTCCTAGGTATGCATAACTGACTTCCTTTGAACAACATATCCTCCTGAATGAAATAGTCTAACCACTTACTCCTATCTATCACAACAGGTTCCTTACATGCTTTCCAATGTTCTACAAAATCAAAATCTTCCTCATACATGTTCTTAGATTCCTCAAATCCTAGCACTTCAACTCTCATCTCTGTCAGCAAATTACTTATTCTACTCAATGCATCTGCAAAGTTATTTAATTTTCCACACCTATGCTTTAATACAAAAGTATAACTCTACATGAACTCTACGCATCTCATATGTCTCCGATTCAACTTTCCTTGACTGTTCAAATATTACAAAGCTTGATGATCTATATACAACACAAACTCCTTAGGCAACAAATAATGTCTCCACTTCTTCAAGTCTTAAATTATGGCATAGAACTCTTGATCATAAAATGAATATCATCGTTCAACTTCTCACTAAAATATGCTACAAGTCTACCCTCTTGACTTAACACTGCTCCTATTGCATTCCCACTTGCATCACAATCTACTTGAAATACCTTATTGAAATCCAGTAATGCCAACACAGGTTGCTCTGTCACTTTCTGCTTCAACAATTCAAAACTTTTATTTTTCTCCTGATGTCCACTAAAAGTCTTTTATGTCACCTCTCATTGTCTCTATCATAGGGTTACATACTAAACTGAAATTTCTAATGAACTTCTAGTAGAAACTAGATAATCCATGAAATGATCTAACTTCTCCAATCCTCTCAGGTGTAGGCCATTCAACAATTGCTCTTACTTTCTTAGGATCCATCTTCAATCCTTCTGCAGAAATCACAAATCCCAAGTATACTGTTAGGGTTAGCCAGCATAAGATATTAATTAAATGCAAATAAAGATTAAACAAAGGAATGAAAATACACAGAAATAATAACAATGAGAGACAAGTTTTAACATGGTTCACCCAAACCCAGGCTACATCCACCAACGAAGAGTCCAATATTATTATCCACTAAATCAAACCGATTACAACTAGTAATCCTTGCAACTCAATACCATTGCAAAATGCTACAATACATCAATGAAAACCCTAACCCTTAGCTGCTCTTATCAAGCCTTATGTCAGTTACAAAAATAGGGTTTTTTTTATGTCGGCCAATAGAAAAATAACTCCCCGTCTTGGGGGCACTGCCCCTTAACCCTATTAAATAATTTGTGGAGAAATCAAGCTGATAAAAGTGGGGTAAATTTAACTTCTGAGTCTGATTAGGCTCCATATAGCAACAATCTCCCACTTGGAGACTGATCATAACACCACTGACCCTGTAGCTCCCACTAGAAATAAACACCCTGGACCCTGTTGTTCTGATTGTATTGTTTTCACTCTTGAAAACCAACTAAAGTTGAAGAGGAGTTCAGCTTCTCCCTTGTCACTGCCTTTGTAAATATGTCTGCTAGATTTTCATCTTTATGTATCTTTTCTAGCCTTAACTATCCATCATCTAACATCGATTGAATGAAGTGATACTTCAACTATATGTGTTTGGTCTTTGAATGCAAGGTAGAATTCTTTGCAAGATGTATGACAATTTGACTGTCTGTAAATAAATAACTATTAGCCTGTTGTTTACCCAATTCTTCCATGAAAGATTGCAGCCATATCATCTCCTTACTTGCCTCTATTGTAGCTACATACTTTGCCTCTGTGGTGGATAAAGAAACCACCTTTTGCAACCTAGAGATCCAACTCATCACTATCCCACCTACAGTAAAGACATAACCTAGAGTACTCTACCTGGTATCAATATCCCCTGCCAAATTTGAGTCTACATAACCTGCTAAATCAGTATTAGAGCCCCCAAAACATAAGTGTTTACTAGATATACCTCTCGAATATCTAAGAATCCATTTTATTGCATTCCAATGCTCCAATCTAGGATGACTCATATACCTTCTTACGACTCCTACAACATGTGCAATATCTGGTCTTGTGTATACCATGGCATACATTAAACTTCCTATAGATGAAGCATATGGTACCTTGGACATTTTTTCTTCCTCCTCTTGTGTCTTAGGACACATCTCCTTAGTCAATTTCAAATGACTAGGCAAAGGTGTGCTGATAGCTTTTGCGTTCTCCATATAGAATCTTTGCAACACCTTTTCAACATAATTAGCCTAAGATAGAGTCAATTGTCTGTTCTTCCTATCTCTACAAGTTTTCATCCAAGGATTTGTTTTTTTGCCCCTAAATCCTTCATAGCAAATGATTGTGCTAACTTTTGTTTTAACTTTCTTATGTGATCCATGTTAGACTCTGCTACAAGCATGTCATCAACATATAAATAGAAAATAATGTAGCTGTCATTATCCAACCTCTTAAAATAAACACAATGGTCAAAATTACACCAGCTGTAGCCTTGCTTAGCCATAAAACTATCAAATTTCAAATACCATTGCTAAGGTGCTTATTTCAAGCCATAAAAACTCTTCTTCAATCTGTACACCAGTTTCTCCTTACGGTTGACCTCAAATCCTTGGGGTTGTTCCATATATATCTCCTCCAAATCACCATGGAGAAAGGTAGTTTTCACATTTAGTTGTTCCAAATACAAATCTTCAGTAGCCACAGTACTTAAAACAATACGAATAGAAGTCATCTTAACAACTGCAGAAAAAATCTCATTAAAATCAATACCTTTTTTTTGTGCAGATCCTTTTACAACTAACCTGGCTTTAAATCTCTTCTTACCTCATCTTCCACTTTCTACCTATAAATCCATTTCTTTGGTAAAACCTTCTTACCTGCAAGCAACTTATATAATTCCCAAGTCTAATTTTTTAGCAAGGAGTCCATTTCTTCTTTTATTGCAAGCTCCCATTGAACTTTTGTATCCATTTGCATAGCTTCATCATACCCTTCTGGTTCACCAGTATCTGTTAACAAAATATAATACAAAGAGGGAGAAAACCTTTTAGGAGGTCTACTTAGCCTTGTTAACCATCTAACATTCACTGGAGTTTGTGGTATTTCTTGTTGTTGTAGAGCATGAGGAACCAGGTTGCATAGCTTCATCATACCCTTCTGGTTCACCAACATCTGTTAACAAAATAGAATACAAAGAGGGAGAAAACCTTTTAGGAGGTCTACTTAGCCTTGTTGACCGTCTAACATTCACTAGATTTTGTGGTATTTTTTGTTGTTGTTGTGGAGCATGAGGAACCATTGGAACATCACTATCTGGAGTATCATCCAGCACCACATATTCCTTTTCTTTCTTCTCATGCTATTGCAACTGATCTTTGTACAACACCTTCTCATTGAATACAATATCCCTACTTCTCACAATTTTTTAATTTTCAAAATCCCAAAGCCTGTAACTAAATTCATCAATGCCATATCCAATGAAGGTATATTTTTTTAATTTTGCATCCATCTTGGTTCTATTTTCAGAATCTACATGTGCAAATGCTTCACATTCGAAGGTTTTGAGAAAAGAATAACTCACCTTCTTACCTGTTCATGCTTCCTCTGGAATACCACAGCGCAAAAAAATTGAAGGACATCTATTAATCAAATATATAGCAGTATTGATAGCCTCTGCCCACATGTTTAAAGGTAGCCCAACATGCAATCGCATGGTCCTTGCATGCTCCATTATTGTCCTATTCATGCGTTCAACCACTCCATTTTCTTGTGGAGTCCCTTGAACTATTTTCTTCCTATGAATTCTATTAAAGGTACAATAATCATTAAATTCTTTGCTGCAATACTCATCACCATTATCAGATCTAAGACATTTTAATCTTTTACCTATCTCATTCTCAACCAAGCTTCTCCATTTCTTAAATGTTTCAAATACATTAGATTTTTGCCTAAGGAAATAAATCCAAACCTTCCTAGTTGCATCATCTATGAATGTAACATAATACCAAGAGCCACTAAGAGACGATACCTAAGCCGGTCCTTGTATATCTGTATGCACAAGCTCCAAGTTTTCATCTTTCTTTTGCTTCTCATCCTTAAGAAAACTCTCTTTTATTTGCCATACACACAACTTTCACAGAAATCCATATTAATACATTTTAGATCTGGTAAAACTTTCTTAGAATGAAGTACCTCAATATCTTTTTCACTCATATACCCAAGTCTGTTATGCCACAGTGTTGTCTCAGAACCTACATCAACTATTTCAGTCTCTTCCTATGAACCTGTAGCAATTGTTCCTGAACCTGTTTGTTTTTTCTCTACAATAGCTAAAGTAGAAGGAACAATATGACCTGTACAAAGATATAAGGTGCCTACTTTTACACCTTTTTCTACTATTAAGGCACCTCTTGAAAGCTTCCAATTTTTATCACTGAAAGTAACTATGCAACCTTCATCAGTTAGTTGCCATGCTGAAATTAAATTCCTACTCAGCCTTGGAATGTGCCTTACCTCTTGTATTAGCCAATGATTTCCATTCTGCAACTTAATCTTGATTCTTCCCTTTCCAACAATCTAACAAGGTTCATTATCTCCCAAATAAATTAGACCAAAATCCCCTTGGAAATAATTAATAAAATAAATTCTATGGAGTGTAGCATGAAACGAGGTCCCTGAATCTAAAACCCATGAATCATCAGCATTATCTAGGGAAAGAATCAAAGCATCATCTTCAGATTTATTACTTACCACATTTGCCTCTTTATTGCCTTCTTGTTTGTCTCCTTCTTTATTCTTTGGAGACCAGCAATCTTTCCTCAAATGACTTGGTTTCCCACAGTACCAGCAATCATTCTATCCTCTGGATTGGCACCTCTTGTCCTTTGATTTTCTCTGTGACTTCCCGTGACCTCCAGAACCTTTTCCTCTCTCCTTAGACCTGCCCCTGCTTTGTGCAATCAAAACACTAATTGATGTGGACCCTCCTGAGCATTTTGGTTGCATTTCTTCGCTAAGGATAACACCAACAACATCATCAAATTTCAAAGTTTTTGAACTAGAGTCAGAGTTACTTACAACCATTACCAAGCTATTCCATCTTTCTGGAAAAGAACATAACACCAAGAGAGCCCTCACCTCTTCATCAAATTTCACTTTTATAGAAGTTGACTAATTGGTAATCATATTAATCATTTTTAGATTAAACAAATGCTTTATGAGAAATACCTTATTTGAGGCTGAGGATTTTTCATACAATTTAGCCAAAGCTTTCATCAGTTCATCTGTTGTCCTCACTTCTATTATATTGAATTCCACCGATGGTCCTAAGCACAACCAAATGGTTCCCAATGCCTTTCTGTCTAGAAGATTCCAATCCTCATCATTCATTGTTGCCAGTTTCTTGGCTATTCCTTATAACGGCCTCCATAAATCCTTCCGATAGAGATAATCCTCCATCTACATCTTCCATAACTAATAGTTCTTCCCATTGAATTTATCTACCTTCAATTTACCCTCGTCTGCCATTACTCCCACTCAACTGTGAGACCTTCCTACAGACGATAATTGAAAATAACCCACTCTGATACCACTTGTTAGGGTTATCCGATAGAAGATATCAATTAAATGCAAATAAAGATTAAATAGAGGAATGGAAATACACAGAAATAATAACAGTGAGAGACAAGTTTTAATGTGGTTCACCCAAACCTGGGCCACATCCACCAACAAAGAGTCCAATATTATTATCTAGTAAATCAAACCGATTACAACCAGCAATCCTTGCAACTCAATACTGCCACAAAATGCTACAATACATCAATGGAAACCCTAACCCTTAGCTTCTCTTATCAAGCCTTATGTCAGTTACAAAAATAGTGTTTTTTTATGTCGGCCAAGAGAAAAATAACTCCCTGTCTCCCCCGCAAGGGGCACTGCCCCTTGACCCCATTAAATAATTTGGGGGGGAATTGCACAGATAAAAGTGGGGTAAATTTAACCTCTGAGTCTGATTAGGCTCCATATAAAAACATATACCAATTCTTCCTTCATGAAACTACATTTCTTAATGTTTACCATCAATTTCTCTTCTCTCAATCTCTGTAATACTTGTCTTAGGTGCCACAAGTGTTCTTTTGTCTTACTAAAAATTAGAATATCATCCGAATAAACAATAACAAACTTACCCAAGAATTTCTTCAAGACTTCATTCATCAATCTCATGAAAGTATTTGGTGCATTTGTCAATCCAAAAGGCATCACTAACCACTCATACAATCTTTCATTTGTCTTAAAAGAAGTTTTCCATTCATGTCCTTTGATTCTGATATGATGGTATCCACTCTTCAATTCTATCTTTGTGAAATATTTTGCTCCACTCAAACAATCCATAATATCATCCATCCTAGGTAAAGGAAGTCTATACTTAACTATGATCTTGTTGATTGATCTAGAGTCTGTATACATTCTCCATTCTCCATCTTTCTTTGGTGCTAACACTACAAGTACTGCATAAGGACTTAAACTTTATCTGATCAAACCTTTCCTCAACAACTCATGTATCTGTCTATTCAGTTCTTCATTTTCTATCAGTGTCATTCTGTGTACTGCTTTGTTGGCAAAACTAGCTATCAGTATAAGATCCATGTGATGACTGATACTCTGGATTGGTGACAATCCTTCAGGTACATTATCTGATATGATGTCTTCATACTCTATCTGCAACTCACTTATCTCCTCTGGTTGTGATTCTTCAGTCTCCTTCAATGTTTAAGGCTTCTTAGGGATCAAGGCATAACACATTTTCTCATGTCTCAAACCATCCTGAAATTTCCTTCTATCTACCAAATAGATTCTAACATTCCCACATACTTCACTCTTAGAATCATCTTCCAAAGGAATCAAAGTAATTCTCTTTCCATTTGTTGTTATAGATGTAAAGGGTAAAATTTGGATGTTTAGTTTTTGGTAGTTTTGGTGTATATCCTCCTTTCACCCTTACATTCAAGGACCTAGGGTCAAGTTGCAATGTACTATCCTACCCTAGGTCATTGTGAGATGTAAGGAAACTTGGATTTTTATGATTAGATTGACAATTTCATTCTCTTATGCTCAATTGTACCTTAAAACCCTAATTATGCAAATACGATAGTAAATGAATGAATTATGAAAAATGCTTCTATAGAAAGATGTAAAATATCAAATAACTGTGCACCTATTTTCAGGGTTTTGAGGCAAAAAAGTTGGGGACTAAAGAGCGGGTACCCAAGTCCAATGCCCTACTTTTTGTCAAGATATGGAAATTCAGTCTATAACCTGTATCTGCTATATTAGAGGTTTTCCCGTTGCGGAACTTTGAGGACTAATGAACAGGCACCCAAGTCTAGGTTGCTATTTCTTTCACTGATCTGCAATCCTGACACTCTATTGTACCCTCTTGCAACTTCACTTTGTCTGCAACTACAACTTGTAACATGCAATCATGAAAACTTTGGGAGGGGGTTGTGGTGTCTAGAGGCTTGCCTCAGTCAAGCCCCAGAGAGATATTCAAGCCTTCCGAACACTGTTGTCAGATAGAGAGTGCATGCCTTGGGAGGTAGAGGCAAAAACCAAATGATAAATTCTCAATAATCACAATAGATATCACCTTATAGTGATGATCTCATGGGAGGAAGAAGTGTTGGCAAGAGACACTACTAGGCATGATAGAAATTGTCATTGATGGCAACTAAGATCATCCTAATCATCCACATAACACAATTTGTTCATATTGGAAGTCAGATTCAGAATGTGTCTAAGTCTGACCAGTCATGAACAGAATAGGTGATAGGGTTTGGTATTTTGGTCCGGATCTCTCTGGTGGAAAGTCATGATTAGATATGGATCTAGGGGAGTTATATGCATTGTCAAGATAATCTAAATCCAGATTTTTGTCCTCCGATGATGAAGGATTCAAAAGATATTAGCTTCTGAATACTGGGTTCCAGTTTGTTAAAGCAGACATAAGAAGAACAGGCTGACCTTGTAGAAGATCTTGATTTTGGATGTATGGAAGTTGTTTGTTGGATAAATGGTGATGATTAGTAATAGTGGCCAACATGAGTGATGATTTTCAAGAGCAAGTTTTGGTCTGCACCTTAAGCTATGCATAGATCTAGCCGACAAAATAGAGCATTCATAAAAGTTCTAAGTGTTGTTGAAGTCGACTGATAAAATGATTATAGATCATGTTGCAGATATATATAGCTAATGGAATCAGATGATTTTGTGTGTGAAGTATATGTGAAAAAAGTGTATGTGAGAAGAGTAAAAATCTAAAGTGTGAATGAAGGCATAATAGTAAGAAGAGCATATCAAAGATGAAATGTGTAAGATCAGTTTTTGTACTCAACTGGAACTGAAACTCTTGCATGAGTAGATGCTATTAATTAGTTCAAAACTTTGTTATTTTTGTTGTAATATTTCCAAAGGCAGTGAGCCTCCTTTTGAGCAGTGAGCTCTGGGCAGTGAGCCCGAATGCATGTGCATTCCCATTTGTAAAAATACTTTTAACAGAGTATTAATTTTGTGGGTTAACCCCCACCATGGTTTTTTCCTTAACTGGGTTTCCATGTCAAAATCCTTGTGTCTAATGTGTTATTTAAGTTTTCTATTCATATGTTATTGATTGATGTTGAAATGTGTATATCATTGAATTGATTGAAACTAGAAAAGATAGTTAATGTGTGACAACTGATTCACCCCCCCTCTCAGTTGTCTAGACCTAAGCCAACAATTGGTATTAGAGCAGATGTTGAGAAATCAGATGAACAAAATGATGGTTCTAAAATGGTTGCAAGAGACACTGCAGATGCAGTAAAAGGTCTTCTTGAAAAAGAAATGTTTGAACTTGATGAGCCTGAGCTACTCCAAGGTCTAGCCAATCCAAATGCTCTCTCTCCAATTCAATTGATGAAAATAGCATCATTTACCCAAGTAAAGGCTAGAGAAAAGATGTTAAAGTCCCACATGGAAGACAATGAGCTACTGGGGCTTGCAACCAGAATTCTAGAGAAATTAATGCCAACCTATCAGAAGAATCAAAATGATTCCCCCTCTGGACACCCAAAAAAAGCTTGTAAGTTTAGTAAACTCACATTTTGAGTCTTTTGTAAAGTTTGCGGAGGCAAAAGTTTAGAAAGAGTTCTTGAACAAGAAATTCAGTCAAGTTAAGAATCTAATAAGGAATGACAGGTTGATACTAGGCATTAGCATAAAGAGCATTTAGAATGCTCTAAGAGATGGAGGAGATAGTTAATGTGTGACAACTAATTCACCCCCCCTCTTAGTTGTCTAGACCTAAACCAACAATTAGTATTAGAGCAGATGTTGAGAAATCAGATGAACAAAAGGATGGTTCTGAAATGGTTGCAAGAGACACTGCAAATGGAGTAAAAGGTCTTATTGAAAAAGAAATGATTGAACTTGATGAGTCTGAGCTACTCCAAGGTCTAGCCAATCCAAATGCTCTCACTCCAATTCATTTGATGAAAATAGCATCATTCACCCAAGTAAAGGCCAGAGAAAAGATGTCAAAGTCCCACATGGAGGATAATGAGCTACTGGGGCTTGCAACCCGAATTTTGGAGAAATTAATGCCAACCTATCAAAAGAATGAAAATTATTCCCCCTCTGGACATCCAAAAAAATCTTGTAAGTTTAGTAAACTCACATTTTGAGTCTTTTGAAAAGTCTGTGGAGGCAAAAGTTTAGAAAGAGTTCTTGAATAAGAAATTCAGTCAAGTTAAGAATCTAATAAGGAATGATAGGTTGATACTGGGCATTAGCATAAAGAGAATTTAGAATGCTCTAAGAGATGGAGAAGATGTATATAAGTTTTTCTATCATGGTCTAAAGTCAATGAGGATATTGAGAAGAAGATAAAGGAACAAGAATATAAAATATTGGTTCTATCTCAAAATTTTGATCCTCTAACCGCCTCTCCTATAAGCTAGGAATGTCAGGTTATTAGCTTGATAGATGAAATAAAGGGACTAGTAAACAAAAAGGCAATACAATGAAGAGGATGTGCGAACTTCATGGATTGATTACTCCCAAGTTGGAATCCATGCATAATGCCTTATCTGAAGCCCATAATGCACTTCAGACAAGTGATCCTTTGGATCTAGCAAAGGTAGAAGCTTATGCATTTATGTTGAGTGGGCACATCTCAATTTTGGATGGGATGAAGAGTACTTGGGCCTTTGAACTTGTGCAAATAAAAGCCAGTTTTGCAAACATTCTCAATTTCATGTAATTAAGACTTAATGATTATTTGTACATATGTGGCAGTATATACAAAATATTTGGAGATTTTTGGCTTGCGGACCCCACCCTTTGCCATTGATGTCAAAGGGGGAGTGAAGGGCAGTGAAAAATGAGGTATTCAGCAAAGGGGGAGCAACGGAACAAGTGAAGTGCATGAATGTACAGACAAAGGGGGAGTTACACAAAACACTTAGTCATTTTTCATTAAGTGCTGCCATCAATGCCAAAGGGGGAGATTGTTGGCAAGAGACACTACTAGGCATGATAGAAGTTGTCATTGATGGCAACTAAGACCATCCTAATAATGTGCATAACACAAACTATTCATACCAGAAGTCAGATTCAGAATGTGTCTAAGTCCGACCAGTCAGGAACATAATAGGTGATAGGGTCCGGTATTTTGGTCTGGATCTCTCTGGTGGAAAGTCATGATTAGCTACGGATCCAGGGGAGTTAGCTACTAATCCAGGGGAGTTATATGCATTGTCAAGACAATCTAAATCTAGATTTTTGTCCTCTGATGATGAAGGATTCAAAAGATATTAGCCTCTGAGTATCAGGTTCTAGTTTGTCAGAGCAGACAGAACAAGAACAAGCCAACCTTGTAGAAGATCTTGATTCTGGATATATGGAAGTTGTTTGTTGGATAGTAATAGTGGCTGACATGAGTGATGATTTTCAAGAGCAAGTTTTGGTCTACACCTTAAAGCTATGAATAGATATAGCTGACAGAATAGAGCATTCATAAAAGTTCTAAGTGTTGTTGAAGCCGACTGATAAAATGATTGTAGATCATGTTGCGGATGGAATCAGATGATTTTGTGTGTGGAGTATATATGAAAAAGGTGTATGTGAGAAGATCAGAAATCCAAAGTATGAATGAAGGCAAAACAATAAGAAGAGCAGATCAGATATGAAATGTGTAAGATCAGTTTTTGTACTCAACCGAAACTAAAACTCTTACATGAGTAGATGTTATTAATTAGTTCAAACCTCTATTATTTTTGTTGTAATATTTCCAAAGGTAGTGAGCCTCCTTTTGAGCAGTGAGCTCGAATACATGTGTATTCCCATTTGTAAAAATACTTTTAATAGAGTATTAATTTTGTGGGTTAACCCCCACTGTATTTTTTGCATTAACCAGGTTTCCACGTCAAAACCTTGGTGTCTAATGTCTTATTTAAGTTTTTTGTTCATATGTTATTGATTGATGCTGAAATGTTTATATCATTGAATTGATTGAAAGTAGAAAAGATAGTTAATGTGTGACAACTGTTTCACCCCCCCTCTTAGTTGTCTGGACCTAAACCAACAAGAAGCTCTTCATTCCATGAGAAGGTGGATGCTCAAATCTATAAACACAAACACATAGACAACACAAATATGCTCTTGCAAAACAATGAAAGCCTTGAATCACCTTTAGGATGCTTAAATTTCACAATAAAAATCTAGTTTACAAATGAATTCCTAAACATGCTTTTATATGCAACTACAAACATTCCTGCCAAGATTTCATAAATTCAAACTTACCGTGTCGGCCTAGGGACGAAATAACGGTCACAAACTGACACTAGAAATTTGAGCCTGACCTAAAATAGGGCAGGACTAGGGCATGGGTACCCAAGTCCTCCCCCCTATTTTGGACAAGGTTAGGTTCAAGGGGTCCCCCTATGCCCCATTTGTTATGATACCCAGTGTTCATTCCATCGGGATGTTGAAATATGATGTAAGATGCCCTAAATGTACACTAAAGACCTGCGAGCTAAACCTTATGAGGGAAAAGCTCCCAAGGAGACATTTTCCAACGTTACATTTAGCTCCCACTTTAATGTATGTATGAATGCAAGGCTAATACATGCATTAAAGTATGATTAACAAACACAACATGCCAAGCACAGAGAAGACACGCCAGACACATTGAAGACAATGACAGGCACGCAAAACACGGAGAAGACAGTTACAGTCACACAAAACATGGAGAATACAACAGATGCATAGAAGATAGTTAATTCATGGAGATAGGAATGATTTCTTTTCTTTTCTTTTTCTCATATATATGAAATGTAGATGCAAGTACAGGAAAGTAAACACACCTCCCATAATACAGGATGCACTCATAGTGCAAGTCTTTAAACTGTATATGGGGCAACACACATGCAAGACACACCAAACCTCCATTAATGTAGGATGCACTCATTGTGCAGGTCTTTAGACTGCATATGGGGTAACAGACATGGCAAACAAAGCAAGCACGCCAAAAACACACTTTGAAGACACAAAGAAAACATGGCAGACAACTGATGGAGTGTTCCTATTTCTAGGTTCATCACCATCTCAAGCACATTACAGATACACATTGACGATTGGGCTTCACCACAACAATTGCTGAAGACACGCTTAAGGGTTGAGTTAGTCACAGAACCACTCCCCACCTCCACAAAAGACTTTTGAAAATGATAGGATAGTGTAATCTGCTCCAAGAAATACACCACCCCTGCCTCCGCAGAGGGCTTAAGATAAAAAGGATATACATGATATCCCGCCTCCATAGCGGGCTTAAATGATTGATTGATTGATTGATTGCAAACAAACTCAGAGTGTAGGAGGGACTCATTGCCACTAGGCTTTAAACTACACCTGAGGACACACACATTGCTAACATCTACAACAAATAGCTTACCTTATATATGCCCCCACCTTAAGGTGGTGGATATTAGGTATCAATATCAAGCACGTTAAGGTAGGAAGAAAATACACAAGGGAACATAGAATTTCATAAAGCCCATGCCCCCTGGAGGTGACATGTACTTTACGATCACCAAATGTTCCCACAAACACATTCCTGCAAGAAACATGTTAGTGTCTACATAATCATGATAAACAACAACATCAATGTATATGATTAACCACACAAAGAGCCAAGGTTATACTGTGAATTCAGAGTTCAAGGATAATTGTGGGGCTATATCATGAAGATCTCTAAATTGAGTACCACCAAGGCTAGATTGAAAGACAAATAAAGTGTACAGAGCATTAGTATTGTTAAGGTTTGTAAATGTGATAGAACACCATCAAAATCACTACATGGAAAGCACGAGTGCTTCCACTAGCCAAGCGTCGGATAAGATATACAACCCCATCATCATATTAGGAACTAAGTCCAATTTTTCATTTCTCGTGAAAGGGACGCTAGGTCCGTATTAGTATAAATGTTTTTCGTCATCCACCTGATAGATAGAAACACTAGAGGAAGGGAAATAATAAATAAGAGAGGAGAAACATGTGTCTTAGGGACAGTCACGTAGGAGGGTGCCCCCAAGTCACCAATTGCAATGCTATGTCCGCAAGACACAACACACAACAATGAAATTAGAGAGAGGCAATATAGAAGAATGATGATACAAATAGAAGAAGGCCACAATAGAGGTGATCTCCTAGTATGCTGGACCTTACAAGAGAATCAAGGGTCATCCCAAGAGGCCCAAACAACACATAACACATCACGGGGAAAGCACATCACGAGAGAGTTAAAGGGTTAGAAATACTTACCTGTTTCATCCCAATGTTAAGAGTATACATATCTAGGATATATGTCATGTTGTTTTGGTCTTGTTGAATTAACATTAAGTGTAGGATGATGGGAGGCTTTCTTTTCTTTGAAAGGATTATATCCAATGCCACTTGAGTAATGCATTGAAGCAGATTCTATAGGTACTCAAATCCCTTGTTGATTTACACCACATCCCTTACCTATATATTCACAATTGTTATAAAGGATTTTAAATCGTCGACCATAAAGGGATGTCATTTCCTTAGAAGATGGTGAAGCCTCATAGGTCTCATAATTTGTGGTATAATTGAGAGTATTATTTTTATTTTCTACCATGGGGACTTTAGGTTTCTTAGGTGCTTCAAAAGATTGCTTAGGTGATATCAATGCTACTTTTGATGTGTCAAGGCTATTAATTTTATATTCCCCTATACTGTAAGGATTAAAATCTAATGAACCCCAATCATCACCAACAAGTGCATTCAATGGTTGAGAGTCTTGCACAACATTATTCATGGCTAGAGGCATTGATGAACCAGCGCTTAAACTATTTAAGCTCATATGATTGTAAACTGGTTTTTGCTTTTCAATGTGTAAGCAGTTATCTAGTTCAGAATTGGCATGAATATGAAGTTTACCTTTGAATATAAATTTGATTTAATAATGCAAGGTGGAAGGAACTACCCCAATGCATGAATCCAAGGTCTACCAAGAATCATGTTGTAAGATAAAAAGCAAGGCATGAAATGAATCAGGGTAGGCACAAGCACAGATCCTACTTGAATAGGTAGAGTTATAGTGCCCATGGATTGGTGTCTGACATTATCAAAGCCACAAATGTTAATGCCATTTGGTTTGATTTGTGATGTGTCAACCTTGATTTTGTGTAGTAGGTCAATGCTACAAACATTAAGAGCTAATCCATTGTCAATCATAACTCATTTGACCAATGTTTTATTTATTATGACAGAGATCATAGGTGGATCATATTGGTTTTGAACTTCAATTGACGGTAATTCCTATGGGTGAAAGAGAATATATGTTTTTTTGCATGCATACTATCCAATATGACTGCTACATCATTAAGCTTAGTAGTAGGTAGGATAACCACCTTTTGCAAAGCTTCTTGGAGCATTCCATGGTATGTAGGTGATGTTTGTATTAAATCCCAAAGAGATATCTTAGCCGGAGTAGCGCAAAGATATTCAATAAGATCATACTCTTGACCACTTTTATGAGTAAGATGAGGTGGTGGAGGGAGCATAGGTTGAGAACATGGAAGAGAGATAGGCACATGCGGTGCCTGCTTACTTTGCTTGTTATTATGGGTGTTGTATGTGTGAGCAATCACATTGTGGTGTGGTTGTTGTAACACATTTTGAACACCTTGAATCGTAATCACCAGCTTTAAGCAAGAAGGTGCACTAGGTGCCCCCTGCACAACCATCGTAGGAATATTGCTACAAAACCTATTTATAAATATTAAATTAACACTATTTCCCTTTTGATTGCACCCAACATCCATCCCTAAAGGATTTAATGTGAGAGACCTTTTCTCATCCACTAATACTACATCTTGGCCAGGGAGAGCATAGGGATGAGAGGAAGGTACATCATCATCATCATACTCTGTGGCAGAAAAATGTTTTTCACTCTCATCTTTCTCATGAGTGTTCCTAGAGATGAATTTGGTTAAATCTTCTAATATCAATGGATGTTCACTCATGAGGATTAGGAATGTGTCAAAATCAAGATCTTTGATAAATGCATGCAGAGGTACCATAGAAAAATGACATGAAGGTGCCATTGCATTGTTTTCAATGTAAAATCAGATTTTAAAAGCTTTTCAAATTTGATGTAAAAGACAAGTGCAAAAGAATATATGAAAATGACTTAAAATGCTTGATTTTTTGTACTTTTTGAATGCAAATATATGAAAGCAAAGGTGTTGTAAGGATTTTGATCAGGGGAAGAAAATTATATGTCTAATACCAGTCTACTAAAGAAATAAGATCCTTCACAACACACTCTTGATGCAAATCTAAGATGATGACAAGTCAAAATATAGTGAAAATGCACTAAAATATGCGATTTTTCACCAAATCTTAATGCAAAAAGGCATGAAAAAGGGTGTTGTGAGGAAAATGATGATGGAAATAAAATTATATCAGTAATAACAGCCACCTAATTCCAAAATATCCATCACAACACACTTATAATGCCACTCAAGATCAAACCCTAGTGAAAATATAGCAGAAAAATAGGTAATTTTTTGCGATTTTTCAACTCCAAGACCTAGAAAAAGGTGTTTTGTAAAGAATTTTAGGAGGTACAAAAAATAATAGAAATAATGTAAGTCACCTCAATCCATAAAATTTGTCACAACACACCTCGAGTACAAACTAGCCCAAACCCTAGGGCAAAAATAGCAAAAATGTGTAGTTTTTCACCAAAATTTCACTACAAGAGCCCAATAAAAAGGTGTTGTGAAGATTTTTAGGAGGGAAAGAAAATTATTACCATGATAACTGTGATGAGTGAAATCTGAATGAAGATAAGACTAATCTAATGCATAAACAAAATGATTATACCTTCATTGAGACCTCACGAATCCATGTGGGAAGGAGATGCGCCATGTAGCTCTTTAAGATTGTTCCCTTGATCAGAATGATGAAATGTGTAGAATGTGGATTACTCAAGTGTTCAACACAATGTAAATGATGAAACAAGATGATTCAAATGGAGATTGGGGATGGCTAGAGTGATTTTGGCAGAGGTTTGATAAGATGAGGAGATTTTGGAGGGATTTGGGCAGAGATCTGATGCATGAACTAAATATTCCCATTTGGGGAAGAGTGGAGATGAGTGGGGGACAAATGAATTTTAAATTCATGTGAGTGGAGGTGAGTGGGAGACAACTGAATATTATTCAGTGATTGGGAGTGAGTGGGAGACATCTAAATATTATATTCAGTGATTAGGAATGAGTGGGAGACATCTGAATTTTATATTCAGGTTAGTGGATGAGTGGGGGACAAGGTTAATTAAGTGTTTTCTTAATTAACTTAATCATGATTAATCAGATAATCAAGATTAGGAAAATGGATAAATCAATTAAATGAATATTAGGAATATTCATTCAATTAATAGGGATTAGGGTTGTAAGGTTAAATGAATCAATTAGGTGAATTAATTGATCACCAGGAATATGCAGATCAGGGGAATGGATGAGTGCAGAGGTGCAGAAAATTGGCTTGTAGAACAGTCCAATTTTAGGTGTCTACAATAACAACCAATTAGTGGAAAAATATCCTTCACAACATGCCTATGGTACAAATTTAGAGAGTCAATAAGGCCAAATCTAGTGAAAATCAATGTTTTTGAAGCCATAGGTTTGAGATATTGACACAAAATGCTATATGAATATTTTGCAAGCTGACATATGATGAAAATTATATGCTCTTAGATCTGAAAATGATTTTCATTCTCTAACATGCAAAATGCGAGCGCAAATCTAATGAAAAATCAATGAAAATGCTAGTTTTTGTTGACTTTTTCTATGCAAAAATGCAAATTTTTAAAATCTAAATGCAAATTTGTTCTAAAATGAAAGACTAAAGACAAATGAAAATTTGAATGAGCCTCTAAAATCAGTAGAAAAATCTGAAACAAGATTTTACCTACAAACCCTAGATTTTGGAATTACTAGGTTATATGCAAAATTCACAATTTTTAACAAAACCCTAGCAATTTCATGATGAACATGTAATGCAAATTAATGAATTTTTGTAATTTTCTACAATTTAAATCAGATCTAATGCAAAAATTAGAAATTTTATGAAATTTAAATTAATTCATGCAACATGCAAACCCTAAAATGCCATTTTTTTCTAATTTTTCCAAATTTTCAATTTTTTTGTAAGTTTTTCAATGCAATAAGATGAATGACTATATGAATAATTGAAAATCACTATAAATATAAAGCAAAACACTCAGCAAGGTGAAACAAGTCCAATAACATGGGTTCACCAAAATGTAAAGGGTAAAATTTGGATGTTTAGTTTTTGGTAGTTTTGGTGTATATCCTCCTTTCACCCTTACATTCAAGGACCTAGGGTCGAGTTGCAATGTACTATCCTACCCTAAGCCATTGTGAGATGTAGGGAAACTTGGATTTTTATGATTAGATTGACAATCTCCTTCTCTTATTCTCAATTGTACCTTAAAACCCTAATTATGCAAATACAACAGTAAACAGATGAATTATGAAAAATGCTTCTGTAGAAAAATGTAAAATATCAAATAACTGTGCACCTATTTTCAAGGTTCTGAGGCGGAAAAATCAGGGACTAAAGAGTGGGCGCCCAAGTCCAGTGCCCTACTTTTTGTCAAGATCTGGAAACTCAGTCTACAACCCGTATTTGTTGTATCAGAGGTTTTCCCATTGTGAAACTTTGAGGACTAATGAGCAGGTGCCCATGTCTAGGTAGCTATTTCTTTCACTGACCTGCAATCCCAACACTCTCTTGTACCCTCCTACAACTTCACTTTGTCTACAACTCCAACTTGTAACCTACAATCATGAAAACTTAGGGAGGGGGTTGTGGTGTTTAGAGGCTTGCCTCAGTCAAGCCTTGGAGAGACATTCAAGCCTTTCAAACACTGTTGTCAAATAGTGAGTGCATGCCTTGGGAGGCAGAGGCAAAAACTAAATGATAAATGCTCAATAATCACAATAGATATCACATTGTAGTGAAGATATCATGGGAGGAAGAAGCTCTTCATTCCATGAGGAGATGGATGCTCAAATCTGCAAACACAAACACATAGACAACACAATCTGCTCTTGCAACACAATGAAAGCCTTGAATCACCATTAGGATGCATAAATTTCACAACAAAAATTTAGTTTACAAATGAATACCTAAACATGCTTTTATATGCAACTACAAACATTCTTGCCAAGATTTTGTAAATTCAAACTTACTGTGTCAGCCTAGAGACCAAATAACGGTCATAAATCGACACTAGAAATTTGGGCCTGACCCAAAATAGGGTAGGACAAGGGCGTGGGTACCCAAGTCCTCCCCCCTATTTTGGATAGGGTTAGGTTAAAGGGATCCTCCTAGGCCCCATTTGTCATAATACCCAGTGTTCATTCCATCGGGATGTTGAAATATGATGCAAGATGCCCTAAATGCACACTAAAGACTTGGGAGCTAAAGCTTATGAGGGAAAAGCCCCCAAGGGGACATTTTCTAATGTTACAATAGTATACGTATTCTTTCTCCTAGCATGTATGATGTAAAATAGGGTCTTAGGTCAACAAACTCACAACTAAATCAATCCCCAAATGTGCAAGTTATCAAGATATTCAAGATATCTCTTTGGTTCGCTTATTGCTTGTAGCCCTTCCAGAGGTGACTTTGATGCAAATTTCTATGTGACAGTCCTGAAAACAAAGAAAGATCCTCTTTTCAAACACCCTTTATCTTTCCTTGCAACATATCAAAAGGTTTTCTGAGGTTATTTCAGACTGTCCCCTCAAACAATTCACTATCAGCTAACTGATATGCCTAATTAGGCCTAATTTTTAAAGAAGCCTAGATATTTATGCATTTGAAACCCAAAAATTGAAATTGATTATCCCCTATGCCTCACAAATGAATCCAACTTATTGGTGAATCAATGAGAAATAGACATTAGTTCATGAAAATTGAAGATTTTAGTTAGAAACCCTCTTTTCCTGTCAAAACAATGAAGAAAAAATAGCTAGGGTTCATTTTTTCTCCTTCCTACTTGACACCT
This sequence comes from Cunninghamia lanceolata, assembly GCA_027924645.1. Classification (NCBI taxonomy): domain Eukaryota; kingdom Viridiplantae; phylum Streptophyta; class Pinopsida; order Cupressales; family Cupressaceae; genus Cunninghamia; species Cunninghamia lanceolata. Next base: position 3,546,783 of record BSBN01000030.1, read on the forward strand.
TGCACACAAACCCAATTTGATATTTGAGAATACATGGTACAGTGACTAACTACCATTTTATAGAATTTTTGGTTGGTGCAAAAGCTAGAAAAACCTAGTTTTCTGTTGCAAACCCTAGGTGCTGGGTTGTTTGGCAAGCTATTTGCATTCAAATGACTTGATATTCCCTCTAGTGAGATGTCAAAAGCTCCAATTACCTATAAATGAAACTAGATAGTCAAAAATTTCCCTTTAAATGATTCTCATCTCATGACATGGTTGTACACGACCGTACAGGCGGTTTAAACAGAGAAAAATAGTCTTTTTAGCAGAAAACTGAGGAAAAGGAAAGTTTCTATTATTGTTTCTAATTTTCACACCGATACTAGAAGGATTTTAGGCTTTTTTAAACCCCTCTCCCTCCAAAATTTTGATGGACATGTATTTACAAATCAAAATATGTCTTTTGATCTTCTATATACCTTGATTTTTCCAAAAGAAAAGAAAAACCACTAACACCTAAAATAGATATACATAGAATATGGTCACATTGGACATTATTGTTCTACAAAATCTCCTAGACTATACATTCAACACCCTATCTACACTATTTACAAACTTTGTCCCATATTAACTAGGTTCTCCTACACCATACACCTGGGGGTGAAATGATTTCATCCCCCTAATGAAATGAGGTCTTCTATAGCTGGTCCATGTTGTATAATGTCCTCCTCAGACATCCAACTTACATCCTCAATAGGTAGTCCAACCCACTTGACCAAATATTCCTTGTATACTTTTCTCCTTGGTGTCCAAGATAGCTTTCAACTGTAGTGGATAATTGGGTGGTAGATCCTTGACCCATTCCTCATCATTGACATCAGGTACAAATCCCTTGAAGGAATATATGTCAGATACATTGAAAATAGGTGATATGGCAACTCCTTGTGGGAGTTCAATCTCATATGCATTGTTCCCACATTTGTGGATCACTCTGTAGGGTCCTATTTTCTTCATCATCAGCTTTGTATATTTTCCTTTGGGTAGTCTCTCCTTCTTCAAGTGTGCCAACACAAGATCACCCACTTGGAATTATACATCCTTCCTTTTCATGTTTGCCTTCTTCTTATATCTGTCCACATTCTTTTCAAGTGTCTCCCTGACCTATTGATGAATATCATGTATGGCTGCTACAAAATCCTTTCCTTGAGCACTTCTCTTACTCATCCCACTCAAGTCCCTCAACTCATAAACTCCTCTAGGGTGCATCCCATAAACAACCTCAAAAGGGCTTTTGCCAATACTTCTATTAACTAAGTCATTATATGCATATTCTGCCTAAGGTAGGATGAAGTCCCAAGCCTGATTGTGTTCTTTAGTGAGACATCTTAATAGGTTACCCAAGAACCTATTAACAACCTCAGTTTGCCCATATGTCTGAGGGTGATAGGCAGAACTATAGGTTAGATTGGTACCTAGTTTTCTCTACAGTGTTCTTCAAAAATGTCCAATAAACTTAGTATCTCTGTCAAACACAATAGACAGTGGCAGTCCATGGATTCTAACAACCTCCTTAAAAAACAAGTTTGCAATATGGGTGGCATCATTTGTAGTCTTGCATGCTATGAAGTGTGCCATCTTCCTAAACCTATGAACTACAAAAATGATGTCATATCCCCTTGCAGTCCTAGGCAGCCCTAAGACAAAATCCATACTTATTGCTTCCCATGGTTTGTTTGGTATAGGCAAGGGCTGGTACAAACCTACATTTGAACTTGTCCCTTTGGCTCTTTGATGTATGACACATCCCTCCACAAACCTTTTGACATCCAAATGCATCTTGGGACAATAATAAAATCTCTTCACCAGCTCTAGAGTTTTGTCACAGCCAAAATGTCCTCCTAGGCCTCCACTATGCTTCTCTCTTACTAAATTCTCCCTCATAGAACACCTTTGTACACATAGTTGGGCTCCCTTGAACAAAAGACCATCTTACAAAACATACTCAGCATATTCTCCATAAAATGAATCATAAAATTGATTGCATTCCTCAAAAGCATCCTTGAAGTCAACATCATCTTTATACTTGCCTTTTAGGGAATCAATTCCCACACTTTGAAGATGTACTTCTTGTACCATCAGAACCCTCCTATTGAGTGCATCAGCAACTTTATTATTTTGACCCTTCTTGTGTTTTATTGTAATTGTGTAGGCTTGCAATGGCTCCACCCACTTGATGTGCCTATGGTTTAATGCATCTTGACTATTCAAATAACTCAATGCATGGTTATTTGTGTGGACAATGAATTCTTTGGGCAATAGGTAATGCCTCCATTTCTTGAGAGCCTGCACCATGGCATACAGTTCAAGGTCATATGATGAGTATCTTCTCTTTTCCTCATTAAGTGTTTCATTAAAAAATGCCACTGGCCTACCTTCTTGGCTTAATACTGCCCCAATTTCTTGATTGCTTGCATCACATTCAATAGTAAACACCTTATTGAAGTTAGGGATGGCAAGGATGGGTTTTTGTGCCACTCTTGTCTTGAGATACTCAAAGATCTAATCTGCTGCTTCTGTCTATTGAAACCTGCTCTTCTTTTCTCCTTTGATGGTGTTAAGAATGGGAGCACATATATGGTTGAAGTTCTTGATGAATTTTCTATAAAAGTTGGCCAGTCCATGAAAATTTTTCACTTCTCCCACTTATCTAGGTGTTGGCCAATTGAGTATGGTCTCAACTTTAGTAGGGTCCATCTTTAGAGTTCCTTTTGATATTACAAACCCAAGGTAGACTAATTCTTCCTTCAAAAACTCACACTTTTTAAGGTTGATTACCAACCTCTTCTCATTCAATCTTTTGAAAACTCTATCCAAGTGTTGCAAATGATCATCTTTTGTTCTGCTAAACACAAGGATATCATCTAGGTATACTACCACAAACTTACTAATGAAATGCTTCAGAACCTCATTCATGAGTCTCATGAATGTACTAGGGGCATTAGATAGACCAAAGGGCATCACCAACCACTCATAGAGACCTTCATTTGTCTTGAAGGCAGTCTTCCACTCACCACCTTCCCTTATCCTTAACTGGTGGTACCCACTCTTTAAATTTGTCTTTGAAAAGTATCTTGCACTAGCCAAACTATCCATTAGGTCTTCCATATGAGGTATAGGGAATCTATACCTAATAGTGATCTTATTTATTGCTCTAGAGTTAGTGCAAAGTCTCCAATATCCATCCTTCTTAGGGGCCATAGCTCTTGAACTTGTTTCTTGATCTCCTCATTTTGTTGTGGTGTCATTTTATATGCTGCCTTGTTGGGCAGACTTACACCTGGTATGAAGTCAATATGATGACTTACATCTCTGATATGTGGCAATGCACTAGGCAACTCTCTTTCTCCAATATCCTCATACTTGTCTAACAAAGCCTATACTTCAGGAGGAACCTCCACTTGATCTACTGCAACCTTAGAGACTAGCTTTCCCACAATTGCAAATCCACCTTTTTCCTTCTCAAGATCTTTCAAGAACTCCTTTTATTTCACAATCATTACACTATGACCCTCATGCATTGTACTGTCATCTTCTGGTAGAGGTGACCAAGTAATTGACATACCATCCTTTTGAATTACATACTCATTCTTGTAGCCATCATGTTGAGCCTTCCAATTAAATTGCCAAGGCCTACCAAGGAGTAGGTGGCACACATCCATGGGCACAATATCACAAAGGATTTTGTCCTTATAAGGTCCTATAGTGAACTCTACCCAAACTTGCTCATTCACAAGCATCTGTTGCCCCTTATTGATCCATGAGATCTTATATGGAGTTGGGGTGAGGTATTCTCTTCATTTTAAGCTTCTCAACCATTTCTAGAGACACAATGTTATCTATTGAACTAGAATCAATGATGACCTTGCATATCTTTCCTTAAGACTTACATGTCTGAAATAGAGCATTCCTTTAAGGGGGTTCCTTATTGGTTGGCACTTTAATTAGTGTTCTCCTGATCATCAAAGCCTCTCCTCCTACCTCTGGTGTAGCATGAAGAGAAGATGGGTTGACATTTTGTTTATCCTCCTCCTGAACAAGTTGTGTCCTTCTTCCTCCACTATGAGAACTTGCACCCTATTTGTCTGGGCACTTCCAAGCAGGATGATCATATTGATTATAGCTATAAGACCTTCTAGAGAAGGTATTGGACCCCCTTCCTTGTCCATTAAATTTGCCTCTACCTCCTATCCTTCTTCCTCTAAAATTTCCTCTTGTTTCACCACTAGACTCTTGACTTGTGCCTTGATCATTTGGTTCTCTTTGTAAGCCTCTACAACCAGGGTTACCTCTGCCCCTAAAACTCCTTCCTCTGCCCCTTGATTTATTTTCTTTCCTCCTTTTGATCTTCTCTTTAGCCTTAGTAGCCATCTGAAAACACTCCTCTACTGTCCTAGGAGTGGTAAGACTGATTTCATCTTGTATTGCAGACCTCAAGCCATTCAAATATTTAGCCACTTTTTCCTTTTCATTCTCCATATGCCCTGATCTTATAGTCAATTTATGAAACTCCTCAGTGTATGCAGCCACATCCATTTCTTTTTTTTTTACACTTTGCAATCTCCTATATACTTGGATCTCATAATCAGCAGGCAAGAACTAACTCTTCACCTTTGCCACCATCTTGTCCCATGAATTGATCTTGGGCTTATTCTTCTTTACTCTCTCTTCTTGGATGTAATTCCACCATGTCAATGCTGGTCCCTTTAACTTGGTTTTGGCAAACCTAACTTTCTTATTCTTAGGTACTTCCTTGTAGTCAAAATAGTTATCTAAAGCATCAATCCATTCAATTACCTCCTCACCATCCATTGGTGCAGGAGCACCCGCGCATGATCAGGATATAGGTCCGCATGATGACATACATGATCAGGATGTAGGATAGTTATCATCATGCTGACGGGATAATCTATTTTTAGTATGTTTGACTTATCATGTAATAAGGTCCACTGGACCGATGCTATGTAATAGTTCAACATAGGAGTATGTGTAGGCAGTTAGAGGCAGTTAGAAATCGGAATAAGAGAGTCTGAGCTGTCCTCTCTCCCAGCCGCTTGGAAGCTCCCAGCCGCTGGGAAGTGATGTTAGTAGTACTCGAAGGATTTGTTATATATACCTTCGATCTGTAGGGTTTAGATATAGTTTTTGATATAGCTTTTGATTTGACGTACTGATGTTGAGTTGAGATTCAGGAGAGCAGTTCAGATATTGTAAAGCTGTATTCAGGACATTGAATTTCAATTGAAGAAGATCTCATCTTTTGCATTATCTGTTTGCACCTGTGTTGATTTCCTTTCCGTTTTGCAAGCCAATGACCACTTTCAACCCTTCCACCGGTTGATCCTGCAAATCGGTGGAATGGTCCTGTATCATAGATTAGATTGCATTTTCGTTTTCTGTTTATGCATTGCATTGTCCAGGAGATCTGTTAGAAGCATGCTGTAAATCAGCCTAGCATCCTCATGTGCTAGGTCTAGAAGACAAATTGTTAGATTTTGGTTTGGAGGTGATCCGGCCCGGTCGTCACATGATCTTTGTGAAATTATGCGGATGTGAGTGTTTCATGCAGTGGGAGGATACACAGGAGTCTGCATGTGCGTTTCCAGTCGGAACGAGCCGCAACATCATCTGCGAATCCATCGCCATCAGGATCGGGTTATGAAGTTGTTGAAATTTGCATGTTGCAGGTGCATCATGATGTTTTGAGTTGGATATATACTCAGTGTATATATCGCAGTCAGGATCATCTCTCGGGGAAGATCATCATCCGCATATCGCTAACAGATGCGGGTGTGAAAGTTGAGTTTTTGGCTAAGTGTTGAAGAGTTCATCAGGATGAAGTGTGACGTCATCGTCATCATGATATGACGTCATCGTCATCAGGATATTCAGAAATCCCTCTATGCGGGTTTATCCTGTTGTCGCTAAGTGGAAAGGTATCGACGTAGGCAGGAAGTTGTATTAGCATCATCAGGAGGTTTCGAAGAACCGGAGGTTTAATATCATGATGCTGTTGCTTGTATTGTCGGGCAGTGAAGCATCGAAGGCAAGTTGTTGAAGTAGGACGTCATCAGGATATTTGGACAACCGGATATTTGGATATCCTGCTGACGAAGGTGATATCGAATATCATGATGATGCCGTTTGTATTTGGCGCCCGATGAACAGTGCAACCGGAGGATATTTGCGGTCATCAGGAATATGATGATGATGTTGAAATATGATGATGCAGTTGGTGTTAGTGGGAAATATGATGATGAGGTTCAGCCGTTAGAGAAGAATATCATGCTGTTTGTTTTGTTGGCAGCTCCTTCCTGTTAGGTTGCCTCCGTTGCGTTCCACTCTGCATCATAGTGGTATCAGAGCAAAGGTTTAGGATCTTTTGGAAAACATAAGCAGGATGTCAGACGAAGAAGGAACATCTGAGTTCCCAACAAAGATGACCAACGCTGAGTTGGCAGTTCTGGTGAAGAAGCAGATTGCAGAAAGCAGGGCCGTGAAGGCTCAGAATCAGGAGTTGAAAGATGAATTAGCAAAGTTGAGGAGCAAAGTAGGTTCTGGTAGAGACGATGATAGGGAAGAAGAGGATGTCCCTAATTGGAGCGAGGAGGTCGTTCCTGCAGACCAGAGACCGCTGTTGAACGCCCTCAAGACCATGGAGAGGAGAACCATGGATGTGAAGCTGGACTTGCCAGTGTTTACAGGTAAGATGGACCCTGATTCGGTAATGGAATGGATAGACTGTCTGAACAATTTCTTTGTGACAGAGGAGATACCAGAACAGCAGAGAGTGAAGATAGCACAGTCAAAGATGAAAGAAGCTGCCTTGACATGGTGGAACTTTGTTCAGGATGATAGAGTGCAGGAGGGCAAACGTAGAGTTGCCACATGGAAGAAGATGATGGAATTGGTAAAGGAGGCTTATATTCCTTTGGATTACAGTATCCAGTTACACAAGAGGAAACAGAACCTGAAGCAGAAGGAGCTAGATGTCAGCTCATATACAGAAGAGTTCATGAAACTCTGTATGAAGACCAAGGTGAAAGAGAGTGAAGAAGAAAAGGTAGCCAGATACCTTAATGGACTGAGGTTTAATATTCAGGAAGATCTGAGTCTGCATAACCCAGATACAGTGCAGAAAAGTTTTCAGTTGGCACTGAAGGTAGAAGAAAAGATGAAGAGAAAGCAAGATCAGAACAACAGAGGAAGAGGAAGACAACAAAGAGGTGGAAGAAGTCCTTTCAGAGGCAGAGGACAAGGACAGGGATATCAAGGAGAGTCTAGTCAAGACAATAGCAAGGGCAACAATAGCCAGAGTCAGAGAGAGAATTTCAGTCAGCAAGGAAACTTCAGAGGTAGAAGACCTTACAGAGGAAGATCCCAAGGCAGAGGATCCATCAGGTGTTACAACTGTAACAAAGAAGGCCATATAGCCAGCAGATGTCCAGACAAGGCCACAAGCTCAGCAGGAGAAAGGAGGACAAATCTGGTAAATGAACCGGATAATCAAAGCAGGACAAGCTCTAATGAATTTTAGAGTGTGAATGGTCCTGAGAATTTTGGATATCCAGAAAGTGGAGAGTCCCTGATGATGAGAAGAACAGTAACTACCATGAAGGTACCTGATAAAGAAGCCCCTCAGAGGAAGTCCCTTTTCAGAACCACTTGCAAAGCAGGAGGTAAGGCTTGTAAAGTCTTGATTGATTCTGGTTCTACTGAGAACTTTGTGTCTGAAGAAATGGTGGTGAAGCTGAAGCTTAGGAGATTGCCTCATCCATCTCCATATAAGGTCTCATGGCTTACTCAAGGTCAGCAGACAACTGTAGAAGAGCAGGCTTGGGTAGAGTTTCAGATTGGTGGATATAAAGATAAGTTGTTGTTTGATATCACCAAGATGGATGCTTGCAACCTTTTGTTTGGTAGACCATGGCAATATGATCTGAAGGCACAGCATGATGGTGTCAAAAACACCTATAAGATCACTAAGGATGGTAAATATGTAATACTACTCCCATTGAAGGAGAAAGAGGAGAAGTCTAAAGGCAAAGAAGTGAAGGTCATGCTGATGGAAGGCAAACAGTTTATGAAAGAAGTGGCAGCAGAAGATGCAGTTGCATATGCCCTGATCCCCTGTATGAGTGTGAATAAGGAACAACAGCAGGCAGGCAAGACAGAGAAGAAGCCAAGGTTGATAGACCCAGCTGTCCAAGAGTTATTGGATAAGTACAAGGGTGTTATCTCAGAGGGAATGCCAAGATCCCTACCACCTGTCAGAGATATCAGTCATTGCATAGACTTGATTCCAGGGTCTACACTTCCAAATAAAGCAGCTTATAAGCTTACCCCAGAACAGAATGCAGAAGTAGCCAGGCAGATTGAAGAATTGATGAATTCAGGTTTGATTGGAAAGAGTTTGAGCCCATGTGCAATACCAGCTGTACTAGCACCTAAGAAGGAAGGCACTTGGAGACTTTGCACCGATTCCAGAGCCATCAACAAGATCACAATCAGGTATAGGTTTCCAATCCCCAGAATTGAGGATTTACTTGATTGTTTGGGAAATGCTAAGTACTTTACTAAAATAGATTTGAAGAGTGGGTACCATCAGATAAGGATTAGACCAGGTGATGAGTGGAAGACAGCATTCAAAACAAATGAAGGTTTGTATGAATGGAAGGTTATGCCATTTGGTTTGTCTAATGCCCCTAGTACTTTCATGAGGCTGATGAATGAGGTTCTGAAGGAATTTATTGGTAAGTTTGTTATAGTCTATTTAGATGACATACTGATTTTCAGTAACACCAGAGAAGAACATCTCAGGCATATAGAGCTGGTTCTCAAGAGGTTACAGGACGAGAAGCTGATGATAAACTTGGACAAGTGTATGTTCATGAAACAGGAGATCACATATTTAGGTTTTGTCATCTCACAAGGCAAGCTGCAGATGGATAAGGAGAAGGTGAGTGCCATTTTGAATTGGCCAACTCCACAGACCATGAATGAAGTCAGAAGTTTCCATGGGTTAGAAACCTTCTACAGAAAGTTCATCAGAGGGTTCAGTCATATTTGTGCACCCATGTTGGATACCATCAAAGGAGGACAAAAGTGCAGGTTTGTTTGGACTCAAGGAGCAGATGATTCCTTTGAGGCATTGAAGAGGAAGGTGGCACAGCAGCCAGTCCTTGCACTTCCAGATTTCAACAAGATCTTTCAGGTAGAGTGTGATGCCAGTCACATGGCCATTGGAGCAGTACTCAGTCAAGAGGGTAGACCAATTGCATTTTTTAGTGAAAAGCTCAATGATGCTAAGAAAAGGTATTCATCATATGATCTGGAAATGTATGCTCTAGTTCAGTCCCTAAAGAAATGGAGGCATTACCTGATGCCAAAGGAGTTCATAGTCTTCACAGATAATCAAGCCTTGAGTTTCATCAACAGTCAGGAGAAGCTGAACCACAGACATATGAAGTGGGTAGAAACACTACAGGCTTTCACTTTTACCTTGAAGCATAAGAAAGGGGTTAAGAACAAAGTTGCAGATGCTTTAAGCAGGAGAGTTCTCACAGTAAATCAGATTCAGTTAGAGAGTGTTGGCATTGACTCACTCAAGACCATGTATAAGGCTGATGAAGATTTTGGAGAAGTATATCAGGTCTGTACTTCTTTTGGGGAGAAATATCATGCTGAGTTCTCTGAATACCTGATCCAAGATGGATTGCTGTTCAAAGGTGGACAGTTGTGTATTCCCAGATGTTCTATGAGGTTGAATATAATCAAGGAGAAACATTGTGGAGCAATGGCAGGTCATTTTGGTCTAGACAAGACTCTTGATCTGGTCAGGAGGCATTATTTCTGGCCTAAGTTGCAGTCAGATGTCAGGAAATTTGTAGAAACCTGTGTAATTTGTCAAAAGGCTAAAGGCAGGTCAACTAATGCAGGGTTATATCAGCCCTTACCCATACCTTCCAGACCATGGGAAAGTATCAGTATGGATTTTGTTTTAGGTTTACCAAGGACCAGGAGAGGATTTGACAGTGTCTTTGTTGTAGTGGACAGGTTCAGTAAGATGGCACATTTCTTGCCATGCAAAACCACTGCAGATGCCTCATATATTGCAGATTTATTCTTCAGAGAAGTTGTCAGAATTCATGGGTTGCCTTTGAGCATAGTTTCAGACGGAGATGTGAAGTTTGTGGGTCATTTCTGGAGAACCCTATGGAGGAAGCTGGGAACCAATTTGTCATTTTCCTCTGCATATCATCCTCAAACGGATGGACAAACTGAGGTTGTGAACCGTTCCTTAGGGAATCTACTTAGATGCTTGACAAAAGAGCATGGAGAGAAGTGGGACAATATTCTGTCTCAAGCTGAGTTCTCATATAATGATACTGTCAACAGGAGCACAGGAAAATCGCCTTTTCAGGTAGTATATGGAATGCATCCCAGAGGTATTTTAGAATTGCGAGAGCTACCTATCGCAGATCCTGTTAGTGCAGATGGAGAAGCTTTTGCTGAAGCAATCAAAGAAGTTCATGATCAGGTTAAGGCCCAACTCCAGCAAACAACTTTGAAATATAAGGAGTATGCTGACAAGAAGAAGAAAGATGTTCAATTTGCTGTTGGAGATTTGGTTTGGGTTCACTTGAAGAAGGACAGGCTCCCTAAGGGGAAGTATACTAAGCTCATGCAAAAGAAAGTTGGACCATGTCAGATTTTGCAAAAACATGGACAAAATGCTTATAAGCTCCAACTACCACCTGATCTTGGTTTATCTCCTATCTTCAATGTATGTGACTTGACTCCATACAAGGCTAATCCAGATGATGATCAGGATATCCTACAGGATACAGTTGCTGAAGACATTCCTCCACATGATCCTCCACAGATACAGCAGATTTTGGACACTAGGGTGATCAAACAGACCAGAAACAAGAAGTACTTGGAGTACCTCGTCTCTTGGAAGGGACAGCCGAACTCTGAAGCAGTCTGGATGACTGCAGAACAGATACAGAAACATGGTGCCGACCTTAATACTCTCATCTCAAGTGGACTTGAGATTTCTTCTTTTGGGGAGTATGGTGCAGGAGCACCCGCGCATGATCAGGATATAGGTCCGCATGATGACATACATGATCAGGATGTAGGATAGTTATCATCATGCTGACGGGATAATCTATTTTTAGTATGTTTGACTTATCATGTAATAAGGTCCACTGGACCGATGCTATGTAATAGTTCAACATAGGAGTATGTGTAGGCAGTTAGAGGCAGTTAGAAATCGGAATAAGAGAGTCTGAGCTGTCCTCTCTCCCAGCCCCTTGGAAGCTCCCAGCCGCTGGGAAGTGATGTTAGTAGTACTCGAAGGATTTGTTATATATACCTTCGATCTGTAGGGTTTAGATATAGTTTTTGATATAGCTTTTGATTTGACGTACTGATGTTGAGTTGAGATTCAGGAGAGCAGTTCAGATATTGTAAAGCTGTATTCAGGACATTGAATTTCAATTGAAGAAGATCTCATCTTTTGCATTATCTGTTTGCACCTGTGTTGATTTCCTTTCCGTTTTGCAAGCCAATGACCACTTTCAACCCTTCCACCGGTTGATCCTGCAAATCGGTGGAATGGTCCTGTATCATAGATTAGATTGCATTTTCGTTTTCTGTTTATGCATTGCATTGTCCAGGAGATCTGTTAGAAGCATGCTGTAAATCAGCCTAGCATCCTCATGTGCTAGGTCTAGAAGACAAATTGTTAGATTTTGGTTTGGAGGTGATCCGGCCCGGTCGTCACATGATCTTTGTGAAATTATGCGGATGTGAGTGTTTCATGCAGTGGGAGGATACACAGGAGTCTGCATGTGCGTTTCCAGTCGGAACGAGCCGCAACATCATCTGCGAATCCATCGCCATCAGGATCGGGTTATGAAGTTGTTGAAATTTGCATGTTGCAGGTGCATCATGATGTTTTGAGTTGGATATATACTCAGTGTATATATCGCAGTCAGGATCATCTCTCGGGGAAGATCATCATCCGCATATCGCTAACGGATGCGGGTGTGAAAGTTGAGTTTTTGGCTAAGTGTTGAAGAGTTCATCAGGATGAAGTGTGACGTCATCGTCATCATGATATGACGTCATCGTCATCAGGATATTCAGAAATCCCTCTATGCGGGTTTATCCTGTTGTCGCTAAGTGGAAAGGTATCGGCGTAGGCAGGAAGTTGTATTAGCATCATCAGGAGGTTTCGAAGAACCGGAGGTTTAATATCATGATGCTGTTGCTTGTATTGTCGGGCAGTGAAGCATCGAAGGCAAGTTGTTGAAGTAGGACGTCATCAGGATATTTGGACAACTGGATATTTGGATATCCTGCTGACGAAGGTGATATCGAATATCATGATGATGCCGTTTGTATTTGGCGCCCGATGAACAGTGCAACTGGAGGATATTTGCGGTCATCAGGAATATGATGATGATGTTGAAATATGATGATGCAGTTGGTGTTAGTGGGAAATATGATGATGAGGTTCAGCCGTTAGAGAAGAATATCATGCTGTTTGTTTTGTTGGCAGCTCCTTCCTGTTAGGTTGCCTCCGTTGCGTTCCACTCTGCATCATCCATTTTGCCACCATACATTGGTATCTCTATCTTCACATCTTGAGCCTCACCTCTTGCAGCCTTGAGCACTTGCAAAAACTTCTTTTCTTTAGGGTCCAACTCCTCTTGGAGTTCTTCTAGAGGGTTCTCTCATTTACCCTCTTCCTCATCTTCAAGGTCACGTATCTCTATAGTACCCTTACCCCTCTTGTCTTTCCTCTCTAGTACTTCCATCCTGGCCAACATGGCTTCTTGAAGCTCTTTTAGGGATCTAATCTCCCTAGCAACCATCGTACTACCCATTTTTGGAGGCATCTTGAATGTTTTCCTTTTATCTTCCTTCTTGAAATTCAAATTTCTTCCTCTATTTGATCACAAGCCTAATCTCTGATACCACTTTGATGCAAAACAGGGTCTTAGGTCAACTAACTCACAACTAAATCAATATCAAAATGTGCAGGTTATTAGAATATTGAAGATATCTCTTTGGTCCCCTTATTGCTTGTAGCCCTTCCAGGGGTGACTTTGATGCAAATTTCTATGTGACAACCCTAAAAACACAGAAAGATCTGTTAGACTTAGGGCACACAACTGAGAGGGGGGGTGAATCAGTTGTCCAAAACTTTCTCCGATTTCACACTTAAATCTTCTTAGTGATTAGCATTATAACAATCATGAAACATAATGCAAATAAATAGAAGGTAGAAACTCATCAACACATAAGACACCAAGATTTTGATGTGGAAAACCCAGTTAAGGGAAAAACCATGGGGTGATTAACCCAAGATTGTATTCTCTATTAGAAGAATAGAAAGAACAAAATGGCACTTACCAATTAGGGCTCACTGCCTACAAGAGACCCACTGTCTACAAAGTAACAAGTATTACAAACTTGAACTGGAGAATAGCATCTTTACCATACTTGGATTAGTTCCATTTAGGCCCAAAACTTCTACTTTGCCTTTCACTCCGTTCTTCACTACCACACTCTCATCTCCACAAGACACACCCTGGAATGACTTCACAATCCCTTATTTATACAAGGCATCAACTTAGGAACAATCATCTAAGTTAGCAAACACCTATAAGAACATCCACAAGACGTGTAATACATCCGGTCGGCCAGTCTCAGGAAGAACACCAACATCCGGTGGGTATTCTTCAAATACAAACTTTAACTTCAATGTGGACCACCAACATGAATTGGACACGATCCACAAATCACCACAAGCTTTCCTGAATCACCAAGAACATCTGCACTTCATCTGCTTACTGGAATCCTTCTCTCCTTCATCCAGAACCTCAAGAACACAATCTGTCATCACTGTCACAAAGGAATAGGTTCTTCTGAACTTTCAAACCATGAACCAATCTACTTGACACTTCACAAGGATGTCCTCAACACTTCCTCAAATCCACAGAATGGGATAATGCATTTCTGGATCTCACTGGACCTGTCTGTGTCACTCTGTCACCTCTAAACACCTGCCAGAACTGGTTCTACTTGAGTGACCATAACTTCTTTAGATCTTCATGTGGACCTTTGAAAACTTGACTGGAGCATATCAAGACTTATATCTACAAACCCTTTAAACTGCATCCTCTAATCCTCTACCTATCTTGGACTTTTACCTTGTTGTCATCACTGTTCTTCACTGTTCCTGATTGAGACTAATTTTCTCAATATCCTCAGCACACAGCTCATCAATTCTTCTCATTAATGCAACATGAGTATGTTGACATCAATGACAACACCGGTTAGACCCATACTTGCAACAATCTCCCCCTTTGTCATTGATGGCAACATATGATGTGAAAAACCATCTAGACAAGAACTTCTCCTTACTGTCACAACTCCCCCTATCAGCAACAACTACTCACATGTCTTCTCTTCCTTGACTGCTCCCCCTTTGATCATCAACCACTTGTTTTTCACATGTCTTCTCTCCCCCTTTGACATCAATGGCAAAGGACGCATACTTGCAACTCCAATACTTCAGAATCATACCTGCTACTCCCCCTGAGTAGCAGCTCCCATCAATCTAGATCACAAGATATGACTATGATATCCACTAGACTGATGCACCTCAGTGCACCTTAGTTCATCATCAGAGGGGCAATAACCCCTAACTTCTCCCTGAGATACTCAAAAGAGTCCTTAGGCAAAGGTTTAGTAAAGATATCTGTAATCTGATCCTTGGATGACACAAACTCCAATCTGACCTCATTCTTGTTTACTTGCTCTCTTAGAAAGTGAAACTTGATAGATATATGTTTAGTCTTTGAATGCAACACCAAATTTTTGGATATACTAATTGCACTTGAATTATCAAAAAAGATTGTGATAGGCTCCTCATACTCCACTCTTATGTCTCTTAGCATCTGCTTCATCCACAAAACTTGAGTACAATTGCCTGCTATTGCAATATATTATGCTTCAATTGTGGATAGAGATATTGCCTCTTGTTTCTTACTTAGCCAAGAAACCAATCTCTTCCCCAAAAAGAATGCTCCACCACTGGTACTCTTTCAGTCATCCACATCTCCTACCCAATCTACATCTGTATATGCCTGAAGAAAGAAATCATGGTCTCTAGGATACCACAAACCATACTCTATTGTCTCTTTTAGATATCTAAAAATCCTCTTGATTGCCATGACATGAGATTCTCTGGGATCAGCCTGGAATCTAGCAACAAGACCAACAACCTACATTATATCTAGTCTAGTTTGAGTGAGATACAACAATCCTCTAATCATTGATCTGTACTTTGTCTGGTCTACCTTAGGAGAGTCATCATCTTTGCTCAACTTACATCCGGTTGCCATGGGAGTATTCATTGTCTTTGAATCTTCCATCCCAAATTTCCTCAACAATTCTTTCACATATTTGGTCTGAGAAATGAAGATTCCTTTCTTTGTTTGAGTAATTTGTAGACCAAAGAAGAAATTCATTTCACCAAGCATAGACATCTCAAACTCATTTTTCATTTGATTTGCAAAAGTTTTACACATACTATCGCTTCCTCCAAAGATGATATCATCAACAAATACTGCAACAATCAAGATGTTTTCATGATCAATTTTAAAATATAAGTTACTGTCAGCAGTACCTTTGTTGAAACCAATCTTCAAAAGATGCTTATCCAATCTTTCATACCAAGCTCTTGGGGCTTGCTTCAATCCATACAGTGCCTTCTTCAACTTGCAAACCATATCACCATGATCAGACAATTAAAAACCATCCGGTTGCTCTATATATACTTCTTCTTCCAAGTCACCATTTAGAAAGGTAGACTTGACATCCATCTGATATACCTTGAAATCCTTGAAGGCAACAAAGGCAAGAAATAATCTGATTGCTTCAATTCTTGCCACCAGAGCAAAAGTTTCTTCAAAATCAATTCCTTCTATTTGAGAGTAGCCTTTGCAGACCAATCTGGCTTTATTTCTGATTACATCACCAACTTCATTCAGTTTGTTCCAGAAGACCCATTTGGTTCCAATCACATTCTTATCTTTAGGTCTGGGAACAAGATCCCAAGTGTGATTTTTCTCTATTTGCATCAGCTCTTCCTCCATTGCTTTAGTCTAGTTTTCATCATTGCAAGCTTCATTCACTGTCTTAGGTTCAATCTTTGAAATCAAACAATACTCTTCTGAATCTTGAGCAATTCTCCTTCTTGTTAGAACTCCTTTGCTTTTATCACCTATGATCTAATCTTTAGAGTGGTTCAGTCTTACATACCTGGAAACTTTGGGAGTTTCTTGTACTTCTAATTCTTGCTCAGGCTCATTATGACTCATCTCTTCTTCCTGAATTACCGGAAGGAGTTTGGGCTCCTTGAATTAGAACACCATTCTGATCATCTTCATCATATTCATAAAACCTTGAAGGTTTCTCAATTCCTTCATCAACCTTCACATTTGTACTTTCTATCATCTTTTTTAGTCTCTTATTGTAACACCGGTATGCTTTGCTTTGAGTGGAGTAACCCAAGAAAATTCCTTCATCACTTCTAGCATCAAACTTGCCTAGATCTTTATCTCTTTTAATGTAACATTTGCTACCAAACACTCTGAAATACCTCACAATAGGAGTGATGCCAAACCAAAGTTCATAGGGAGTCTTACTGGTACTGCTTCTGTTTTGAACTTGATTGAGAGGATAGATTGCAGTGCTGACAGCTTCTCTCCAAAACATCTGAGGAACATTTGCTTCCATCATCATTGTCCTAGATGCTTCCTGGATGGTCCAGTTCTTTCTCTCCACTACCCCATTCTGCTATGGAGTCCTAGGAGCAGACAACTGTCTCTTTATACCATGCTTCTCACAAAAATCTATGAACTCACTAGATGTGAATTCACCACCTCTATCAGACCTCAGACATTTCAATTTTAATCCTATTTCATTTTCTACCATAGCCTTGAAGATCTTAAACTTCTCAAAAGCTTCTGATTTCTCTTTTAGAAAGGTAACCCACATCATCCGAGAATGGTCATCAATTAATAGCATGAAATATCTATCACCTTGTACACTCTTGATTCTTGTCGGACCACATAGATCAGTATGAACTAAGTCCAATAATCTGGTAGAAGATTGATCCTTACTCTTGAATGTGATTCTGCTCAGCTTATGCAACTGACATTCTTTGCACAAGCTATTAGTAGGTTTCACCAATTTTGGAAGATCTCTTATAGCCTAAGTATTGCTTATTTTGATGATATTATCAAAATTCACATGACACATTCTCCTATGCCATAACCAACTCTAATCAACTTGAACAAATAAGCAACTTTTACCAGTACCAACCAAGTGGAAGATATTACCTTTAGTTTGGGTACTGGATGCAATCTTTGTTCCTGAGCTTTCAAAGATCTTGCATTTTCCATTCTTGAACCGGAGATCATAGCCTTTGTCCACCAACTATCCAACACTGAGTAGATTGTGCTTCAAGCCTTCAACATATAGAACATTACTGATTTTGTTCCTTCCATCAAAAGAAATAGTTCCTCTTCCTTTGATTCTACTAGCAGAATTATCACCAAACTTCACCACTCCTCCTTCATATCTTTCCAAATCTATGAACTTATTTTTGTCACCTATCATATGGTGAGAGCAACCACTGTCAATGACCCAATCATCCTTTTCTTCAACTTGGGCAGCCAGAGCTCTTTCTACAACTTTATGATTCATAGATACAAAGGATATTGGTTCTTCTTCCTTGATGGAAATAAACACCCATTCACTTCCAGATTTGTTTCCTGTCTCTGATTCATCATCTGTTACTCCTTCATTATCATCTTCTTCATGAACATAGTAACAATTCTTTTGGAACCTTGATCTGTTAGGATTTTGCCTAGAAAATCTTTCTGGACATTTTGAGGCAAAATGACCAATCTTATTGCAGTTAAAACACTTGAAAAACAATTTTCCTTCATACTTACTAGATCCTCTTGGCAGTCTCTTTGCAATGAGGGCTTCAAGTTGAGCAGTTTCTACTTCTTCTTCTTCTAGTTCTTTTCTTGCTTTTTCATACCATGACAATTTCCTTGATGAGTTCTCTCCTAAATCAAACCTTTGTTTACCTTTTACAGAGGCACTAGCTTTGAATGCAGATTCAGTCTTGGGGGGATCATCTCCAAACTTGGTCATTTCAAATGTAATTAATTTGCTAGCCAATTGATCTCTTGTGACAGTTGTATGGGCTCTAAATTCATCAATGGCAGCAACCTTGATTTTGTAAGAAGCAGGAAGGGATCTGAGAATTTTGCCAACAATCTCATTTTCATCCAAGACTCTACCAGCATTTCTAATTCCACAAACTAGCTCATTCACTCTTGGCATAAAAGTAGTAATATTTTCATCATCTCATTTTTAGTTTTTCAAATTTCCCTTTTAGAGTTTGTAACCTTGCACATTTAACATACTGGTCTCCTTCATGCAAAAGTTCCAGTTTATTCCAAATCTCAAAGGCAGATGGTAGGTCAATAACATTTGAGAGCTCTAAGTTAGATAATGCACTTAGAAGAGCCTCTTTGGTCCACAAATTGTTTTCAGCATCTGTGATTTCATTTAGGGTTGTCAGACCACCCTGTGGAGGTACATACAGTTTTGTAACCATGGACCAGTATGCCATTCCCATACACTGCAAGTGACATTTCATGCGACCTTTCCATAGATTAAAATTTGTTCCATCAAACTTTAGGCTATCCTTCTTGTAAGATGACATCCTGGATCTCCTCAAGCGGTTAAGCTCCTTTTAGAGGAACTTGGCTCTAGTACCAATTGTTAGACTTAGGGCACACAACTAAGAGGGGGGGTGAATCAGTTGTCCAAAACTTTCTCTAATTTCACACTTAAATCTTCTTAGTGATTAGCATTATAACAATCATGAAACATAATGCAATTAAACATAATGCAGAAACTCATCAACACATAAGACACCAAGATTTTGATGTGGAAAACCCGGTTAAGGGAAAAACCACGGGGTGATTAACCCAAGATTGTATTCTCTGTTAGAAGAATAGAAAGAACAAATGACACTTTCCAATTAGGGCTCATTGCCCGAGCGCACTACTCACAAGATGCTCACTACCTACAAGAGACCCACTGTCTACAAAGTAACAAGTATTACAAACTTGAACTGGAGAATAGCATTTTTACCATGCTTGGATCAGTTCCATTTAGGCCCAAAACTTCTGCTCTGCCTTTTTCTCCCTTCTTCGCTACCACACTCTCATCTCCACAAGACACACCCTGGAATGACTTCACAATCCCTTATTTATACAAGGCATCAACTTAGGAACAATCATCTAAGTCGGCAAAAACCTACAAGAACATCCGCAAGACATGTAATACATCCGGTCGGCCAGTCTCAGGAAGAACACCAACATCCAGTGGGTATTCTTCAAATACAAACTTTAACTTCAATGCGAACCACCAACATGAATTGGACATGATCCACAGATCACCACAAGATTTCCTAAATCACCAAGAACATCCGCACTTCATCTGCTTACTGGAATCCTTCTCTCCTTCATCCGGAACCTCAAGAACATAGTCTGTCATCACTGTCACAAAGGAATAGGTTCTTCTAGACCTTCAAACCACGAACCAATCTACTTGACACTTCACAAGGACGTCCTCAACACTTCCTCAAATCCGCAGAATGGGATAATGCATTTTCAAATCTCACCGGACCTATCTGTGTCACTCTGTCACCTCTGAACACCTGCCAGAACTAGTTCTACTTGAGTGACTATAACTTCTTCAAATCTTCATGCAGACCTCTGAAAACTTGACTAGAGCATATCAAGACTTATATCTACAAACCCTTTAAACTGTATCCTGTGATCCTCTACCTATCTTAGACTTTTACCTTGTTGTCATCACTATTCTTCACTGTTCCTGATTGGGACTAATTTTCTCAATATCCTCAGCACACAGCTCATCAATTCTTCTCATTAATGCAACATAAGTATGTTGACATCAATGACAACACTGGTTAGACCCATACTTGCAACAAGATCCTCTTTTTAGACACACTTTATCTTTCCTTGCAACATATCAAAAGGTTTTCTGAGGTTATTTCAGACTATCCCCTCAAACAATTCACTGTCAACTAGCTGATATGCCTAATTAGGCCTAATTTTTAAAGCAGCCTAGAGATTTATGCACTCCAAACCCAAAAATTGAAATTAATTATCCTCTATGCATCACTAATGAATCCAACTTACAGGTGGATCAATGAGAAATAGACATTAGTTCATGAAAATTGAAGATTTTAGTTAGAAACACTCTTTTCTTGTCAAAACAATGAAGAAAATATAGCTAGGGTTTGTTTTTTCTCCTTCCTACTCGACACCCTGCACACAAACCCACTTTGATCTTTGAGAATACATGGTACAGTGACTAACTACCAGTTTCTAGAATTTTTGGTTAGTGGACAAGCTAGAAAAACCTAGTTTTCTGCTGCAAACCCTAAGTGCCCTATTTTGCAAGCTATTTGCATTCAAACAACTTGATCTTCCCTCTAGTGAGATGTCAAAAGCTCCCATTATCTGAAAAAAAACTAGACAATCAAAATTTTCCCTTCAAATGGTTCTCATCTCATGACATGGTCGTACACAACCGTACAGGCGGTTTAAACATAGAAAAATAATCTTTTTAGCAGAAAACTGAGGAAAAGGAAAGTTTCTATTATTGTTTCTGACTTCCACACCGATACTAGAAGGATTTTAAGATTTTTTAAACCCCTCTCCCTCTAGAATTTTGATGGACATGAATTTACAAATCAAAATATGTCTTTTAATCTTCCATATAACTTGATTTTTCCAAAAGAAAAGCAAAACCACTAACACCTAAAACAAATATACATAGAATATGGTCACATTGGACCGTATTGTTCTACAAAATCCCCTAGACTATACATTCAACACCCTATCTACACTATTTACAAACTTTGTCCCATATTAACTTGGTGCTCTTGCACCAATGTATATCTTTTCTATCATACTACCAAGGTCTACCCAACAATATATGACATACATCCATAGGCATAATATCACACAATACTTCATCCTGATAAGATCCAATATGAAATTTCACCAAACACTATTCATTCACTAGTACCTTATGATCATCCTAAATCCATGCTATCTAATAGGGCTTAGGGTGTTTCAATATTTCCAACTTTAGCTTAGTCACCATCTCCTCTGAAACTAAATTATTAGAACTACCGCTATCAATTACAACTTTAAAACATTTACCTCCTGATTTGCATCTGGTTCTAAACAAACTTTTCCTCTATGGTGGTTCTTCATTTGTCTCTGCTTGGAATAGTGTTCTCCTGATGACAAGCGATTCTCCTTTCTTAGGTTTACCAATTGAACTAGGTGATCCAATAGGTTCTTCTTCTACATATGCTACTCTTCCACTGTTCTCTGTTCACTTGCTTTTACTCCCTTGATTACATTCAAATGCTCTATGTCCTTCACCTCCACACTTGAAATAGGTTCCTCTAAGTGTTCTCCTATTAATTCCTCTTCCTTCTCTTATATATCCTTCACTTTGATATGGACTAGGGTTTCCTCTGCAGTAGAAAGTTCTGTCATCTCTCTAGTATGCATTGTTATATATGTCCTCCTTGAATGTTTTGTCTGGTCTGTTCTGCTCCACATATGATCTCTCTCATTTAGAAAATGTTCTACTTCTTGTTGATGATGATTGTTAGTCATAACAACATGCATAAATGTTCACACAACAAACCTTTATTATCTTGAAAAGTACGATCAATTTGGAATGAATTGATGACTCCAAGTCTCCATTGATCAGGTCATGATTGTCTAATGTTACTCAGAGGTTGATGTGATATGTTGTTTTCCATTTCAAGGGGCCTTACATTGTTCTGATAACATGAACTGATGTCTATACATTTGGTTATACACCTGCTTCCTATAAATTTACTTCACTGTTGCAAATATGTGCCTAAGTGGTGTTGTCATTGATGTCAACATATCCTTGTTGCCATTGGTGTCAACTGTATCCTATTTTGTTGTCTCTATAGAAGACCAGACTATTGAGGATATTGAGAAAATTAATGACAATCAATGCATGCAGACCATATGGTTATGTAGAGGATTGTTAGAGGTTGGTCTAGTTAAGATTTGAGAAGTCCACATGAAGATTTGAAGAAGTTATGGCCATCTGAGTAGAACTAGATTTTGCAGTATTTAGAAGAGACAGTGTGACAGTAAGTTGGTCCAAATTGTTCTACAGTGAAATATTATGGTCTGCAGACCTAAAGGCATGTTTGGTAAGTCAGTGTGTAGCATCAACTCTAGTGGTTCATGGTTTGGAGGTCTGCAAGCTATCTTTCTAGTTTGACAGTCATGACAGATAGTGTTCTTGAGGTTCTGGAGGAAGATACAGATGATTCTGGTAATTTAGTTTAGAGTGGATGTTATTGGTGAATTCAATGTGCTTATGGAGGTCTCTAGATCATGTGACTACTATGTTGGAGGTCCACATTAAAGTTTGAGCTTGTTGATTGAAGATTTCTTCTTTGAGGTTTATGTTCTTCCCAGTCTTGGCCGACCAGATGTTTCTGATGTGTTGCAGATGATCCAAAGAGCATTTTATGAAGCATGGTATGTTAGTGGAGAAAGTTTCATGTTCTAGTTATGCTTAGCTGACAGTGTAAATATCCGCGTTAAGTTTAGCCGGCCTTGTTGATCATTCCAAGGTTGATGAAGTGTATAAATACTTGTTGAAGAGTTGTGGAAAATTATCCTTGTACAAAATGAATTAAATCCAAAGAAAGGATCTATAAAGTGGAGAGTCAATAAAGAAGTATTTGAAGATTGGAATAGAAGTTTTGTGAGCCTTCAAAGGGACCAATTTAGGCATGAATGTAGATGTTATTTCTCAATTCATTATCTCTGTGTAAATCATAATTTCTTATAGGCAGTGAGCCTCTTCTTGAGCAGTGAGCTTTGGGCAGTGCACCTGAAGGCATGTGCCTTCTATTTTATTAAGTAGTTTTAATAGGGTACACATTTTTGTGGGTTAACCCCCACCGTGGTTTTTCCCTTAACCAAGTTTTCCATGTCAAAATTTTGGTGTTGTGTGTTCATGTTGTTTCTGCTCATATGTTGATTTATGCTTAATTGTTTACATCATTAATTTGGTTGTAAATTAAGAAAGAAGATTTGAAAGTTTAGAAAAAGTGTAAAGATTTAGGGACAACTAATTCACCCCCCTCTTAGTTGTTCAGACTAATTCCAATAATTGGTATCAGAGCCAAGTTCCTCTAGAAGAAGCTTAACCGCTCGAGGAGATCCAAGATGTCAACTTACAAGAAGGATAGTCCAAGATTTGATGGAACAAGTTACTCTGTTTGGAAGAACTACATGGAATACCATTTACAATGCATGGGTGATGCTTAATGGTCAATAACCAATGATAAGTATGAACCTCTAGAGAAAGGTCCTTCAACTCTAGATCAAGTCAAAGATGCCAAAAATAACCTTCGAGCTAAAGAAGCCTTGTTGAGTTCCCTGACTGATTTAGAAATGACTAATGTCTTTGGTCTGAAAACTATTCATGAAATCTAGAAGAAGTTGGAGAATTAGTATGAAGGAGATGAATTTGTCAAATGTACCAAACTACAAAGTCTGAGAGGAAAATTTGAAAATCTGAGGATGAGTAAAGATGAAAACATCACAATCTACATGCAAAAGATAAATGAACTTGTGTGTGGGATCAGGTGTGCTGGTGGAACTTTGGAAGAATTAGAGATTATGACAAAAGTGCTCAGATCCTTGCCTGATTCATATAAACATAAGGTTTTTGCTATAGAAGAGATCAGGATTGTCACAGATGTTACAAGAGATCACCTGGTTGGCAAAATTTCATCTTTTGAATTGAGTGAATTTGGTGATTCTCTTCCTAAGTTTGAATCTGCATTCAAAGCCAGTGTATATGGAAAACAAAGATATGATCTGGGTGAAATCTCTTTTGCAAGATCAAATAGATTTGTGAAGACAAGAAAGGATCTTGAAGATGTTGAAATAGAAACTACAGATCTTGAAGCTCTTATTGCCAGAAGAATGCCAAGAGGATCTGGTAAGTATGAAGAAAAATTACCACTCAAATGTTTTTCTTGTAATAAGATTGGTCATTTTGCCTCAAGATGTCTGGAGAGGTTTTCAAAACCAAACCCTACCAGGTACAAGGGTCAGAAGAAATGTTACTATGTCCAAGAAAATAGAGAAGAAGGGGTCATAGATGATGAATCTGATCATGGAGGCTCCTATGAAAATGATTGGGTGTTTATTTCTATCAAAGAAGAAGATATGGTGTCTAATGAATCTGCTAGCTGTGTAAATGTCAAAAGTGTCTTGGCTGCTCAGGTTATTGAAAAAGATGAATGGGTGACTGATAGTGGATGTTCTCATCATATGACTGGTGACAAGAGTAAGTTTGTGAGTTTTGAAAATTATGAAGGAGGACTTGTGAAATTTGGAGACAACTTAGTTGGTAGAATCTGTGGCAGAGGATCCATCTCTTTTGATGGCAAGAACAACATCAATGATCTTTTGAATGTGGAAGGACTGAAACATAATCTTCTCAGTGTTGGATACTTGGTTGACAAGGGTTATGATCTTCGATTCAAGGATGGAAAATGTAGAATCTTGGAAATCTCTGGAATTGAAATTGCATCCGGTACTCAAACTAGAGGTAACATCTTTCACTTAAGTAGTTCTAGGAAAAGTTGTTTGATTGCTCAGACAGATCAAAGCTGGCTATGACATAGGAGGATGTGTCATGTGAATTTTGATAACATTGTCAAAATAAGTTCCACTCAAGCTGTAAGAGATCTTCCAAGACTTGTGAAACCTGATAGCATATGTAGAGAATGTCAATTGGGTAAATAAAACAAAATCTCATTCAAGAGTGAAAAATAAGGTTCAAGTGGGAGATTGGAACTGATACATACTGATCTCTGTGGTCTTGCTAGAATTAGGAGTGTGCAAGGAGACAAATATTTCATGTTACTGATTGATGATTACTCCCAGATAATGTGGGTAACTTTCTTGAAGGAAAAATTAGAAGCTCTTGATAAGTTTAAGGTGTTCAAGATGATGGTTGAAAAAGAGATTGGTGGGAAATTGAAGTGTCTGAGATTTGATAGAGGTGGAGAATTCACTTCCGGTGAGTTTGATGCTTTCTATGAAAAGCATGGGATAAAAATATAGTTATCTTCTCCTAGGACTCCTCAGCAAAATGGAGTTGTGGAAAGGAAGAACTAGACCATTCAAGAAGCTACCAGGACCATGATGATGGAAACAAATGTTCCTCAAGTTTATTGGAGAGAAGCCATGTGTACTGTTGTCTACACTCTTAACCAGGTGTAGATCAAGGGAAATTTTGGTAAGACTCTTTATGAACTATGGTTTGGTCATCCTCCTACTATGAGATATTTTAGAGTCTTTGGTAGTAAATGCTATATCAAAAGAGATAAGGATTTAGGCAAGTTTGAGGCAAGAAGTGATGAAGGAATATTTTTAGGATACTCAACTCAATGTAAGGCTTACCGATGCTTCAACAAGAGGTTGAAAAAGATTGTTGAAATTGCTAATGTTAAAGTTGATGAAAGTAAAGAAGGACATTCCAAGCACTCAAGATATGATTTAGATGATCAAGATGAAAGTCAAAGTCAAGGAAGGCAAGTTCAAGTTTAGGCTCAGACTCAGATTGATCCAGTAACTCCAGTAACTCAAGAGGTTAGTGCAGATGATGAGGAACAAGTTCAAGAAACATAAATTCAAACAATTTCCAAAACTCCTAGGTATGTAAGGTTAAATCATCCTGAAGATCAGATCATAGGAGATAAGAGTAAAGGTGTTTGAACTAGGAGAAGAATTTCTAAAGATCAAGAGGAGATTTGTTTGATTTCAAATATTGAACCTAAATCAGTAAGTGAAGCTTGCAATGATGAAAACTAGGTTAAGGCAATGGAAGAAGAATTGATGCAAATTGAAAAGAATCACACTTGGAATCTTGTTCCTAGACCTGAGGACAAAAATGTGATTGGAACCAAATGGGTCTTCCAAAATAAACTGAATGAAGATGGTGAGGTTGTAAGAAACAAAGTAAGGTTGGTATGTAAAGGTTATTCTCAAGTGGAAGGAATTGATTTTGAAGAAACTTTTGCTTCGGTGGCAAGGATAGAGGTAGTTAGATAATTTCTTGCTTTTGCTACTTTCAAAGATTTTAAAGTTTATCAGATGGATGTCAAATCGACATTTCTAAATGGGGATTTGGAGGAAGAAGTCTACATTGAACAACCGGAAGGATTTCAGTTGTCTGATCAAGGAGATGGTTTGTAGCTAAGAAAAGCCTTGTATGGACTCAAGCAAGCTCCAAGAGCCTAGTATGCTAGATTGGATAAAAATTTGCTTAAGCTAGGATTTAGCAAAAGGTACTACTGATAGTAATCTGTACTTCAAAATAAATCATGAGGAGATTCTAATTATTAAGGTCTTTGTTGATGATATCACTTTTGGTGGAAATGAATGCATGTGTAAAGAATTTGTTGATTAGATGAAAAGTGAGTTTGAAATGTCAATGTTTGGTGAGATGAATTTCTTCCTAGGTCTACAAATTGTTCAAACAGATAAAGGTATCTTCATATCTCAGTCCAAGTCTATGAAAGAATTGTTAAAGAAGTTTGGAATGGAAGATTCAAAGCCAGTAGCTACACCTATGGTAACCGGATGCAAGCTAAGCAAAGATGAGGACTCCCCCAAGGCAAATCAGAAAAGATATAGATCAATGATTGGAGGATTGATTTATTTGACTCAGACAAGACCTAACATCATGAATGCAGTTAGACTTCTTGCCAAATTTCAAGCTAATCCAAAAGAATCCCATGTTGTGGCAGTCAAAAGAATTTTTAGATATCTCATGGGGACAACTGATTATGGATTGTGGTATCCAAAGGACAATGACTTCACTCTTCATGCATATACAGATGCTAATTGGGCAAGAGATGTGGATGACAAAAAAAGTACTAGTGGTGATGCATTCTTCTTGGCAAGAAGATTGGTCTCTTAGATGAGCAAAAAGCAAGAGGCAATTTCTCTATCTATTGCAGAGGTAAGAAATAATTGTTCTCAAGTTCTATGGATGAAGCAAATGCTAAAGGACATTAGAATTGTGTTTGAGGATCAAGTCACAATTTTCTATGATAATTCAAGTGCTATACGTATTTCAAAGAATCTGATATTACACTAAAAAACAAAGCATATATCTATCAAGTTTCATTTCTTAAGAGAGAAAGTTAATGAGAATGAAGTCAAGTTGGAGTTTGTGTCTTCCAAAGATTAGATTACAGATATCTTCACTAAGCCTCTTACCAAGGATACTTTTGAGTATCTCAGAGAAAAGTTAGGGTTATTACCCCTCCTAATCAGAACTAAGATGCACTAAGGTGCATCAGTCTGGTGGAAATTCACATTCATATCTTGTGATCTAGATTGATGTTAAGGAGGTACTACTCAAAGGGGGAGTAGTCAGTATGCAAATTTTGGGATCAGACTGAAACAAAAAGGGAGAAAAGATAGCAAATATGTGCCCTTTGCCATTGATGTCAAAGGGGGAGAAAGGTCATGTGAAAACTAGTTGCTGATGTAAGGGGAGCAGTAAAGAAAGTAGTTGCAGAAGTGAGGAGAGAAAGGGGGAGAAGTTCTTGTCTTGATGGTTAAATTTAGTTTTTCACATCATATGTTGCCATTAATGACAAAGGGGGAGATTGTTGTAAATATGTGCCTAAGTGGTGTTGTCATTGATGTCAACATATCCTTGTTGCCATTGGTGTCAACTGTATCCTATTTTATTGTCTATATAGAAGACTGGACTATTGATGATATTGAGAAAATTAATGACAATCAATGCATGTGGACCATATGGTTGTGCAGAGGATTGTCAGAGGTTGCTCTAGTTAAGATTTGAAAAGCCCGCATGAAGATTGTAGAAGTTATGGCCATCTGAGTAGAATCAGATTTTGTAGTATTTAGAAGAGAGAGTGTGACAGTAAGTTGGTTTGGATTGCTCTGTAGTGAAATATTATGGTCTGCGGATCTGAAGGCATGTTTGGAAAGTCAGTGTGTAGCATCAACTCCAGTGGTTCATGCTTTGGAGGTCTGCAAGCTATCTTTCTAGTTTGACAATCATGATAGGTAGTGTTCTTGAGGTTCTAGAAGAAGATACAGATGATTCTGGTAATTTGGTTTAGAGTGGATATTATTGGTGAATTTAATGTGCTTGTGGAGGTCTCTAGATCATGTGGCTACTATGTTGGAGGTCTGCACTGAAGTTTGAGCTTGTTGATTGAATATTTCTTCTTTGAGGTTGATGTTCTTCCCAGTCTTAGCCGACTGAATATTTCTGATGTGTTACGAATGATCCAAAGAGCATTTTATGAAGCATGGTATGTTAGTGGAGAAAGTTTTATGTTCCAGTTATGCTTGGATGATAGTGTAAAGATCTGTGTTAAGTTTAGCTGACCTTGTTGATCATTCCAAGGTTGATGAAGTGTATAAATACTTGTTGAAGATTCGTAGAAAATTATCCTTGTACAAAATGAATTAAATCCAAAGAAAGGATCAAAATCAAAGCAGAGAAGAACATGAGTGAAGGAAGTATAAAGTCAAGAGTCAATAAAGAAGTATTTGAAGATTGGAGTAGAAGTTTTGTGAGCCTTCAAAGGGACTAATTCAGGCATGAATGTAGATGCTATTTCTCAGTTCATTATCTCTGTGTAAATCATAATTTCTTATGGGCAATGAGCTCTGGGTAGTGCGCTTGAAGGATGTGCCTTCTATTTTATTAAGTACTTTTAATAGGGTACGCATTTTTGTGGGTTAACCCCCATCGTGGTTTTTCCCTTAACCATGTTTTCCATGTCAAAATTTTGGTGTTGTGTGTTCATGTTTTTTATGCTCATATGTTGATTTATGCTTAATTGTTTACATCATTAATCTGGCTGTAAATTAAGAAAGAAGATTTGAAAGTTTAGAAAAAGTGTAAAGATTTAGGGACAACTAATTCACTCCCGCTCTCAGTTGTTTGGACTAATTCCAACATTCACAAACAAGGTTATTTCTACGGTATCCAACAGATGATGATTGTATTTGTAAGTTTGATTAATTCTTCTGAACATCAACTATCATGAATTGATTATACTTCTGCACTCATGGATTTATGTAAATAATGTGCCTTTAAGCTGATATTTGTAGGATTACTGTTATCATTTATGTGGATTTGCATGAGATTCTCAATTTTACATGTAGATTTACTCAAATATACTATAGATGTTCAATTTCCTTTGGGATGTCTACATATTTTATATATTTGCAATTGTGAAGGTAATTTGGAATGAAATTAAACAAATTGAGATAAATGCTTTCTAATCTTAACTAAATTTAATGAATCTTCAACTATTGGTTCACATACATTCCAGATACTTTCATGAAAGGAAGAGAGTCATACCATAGGTTTGTTGCAAGTATGAGGTGAACCAGTGTTGTCATTGATGTCAACATACTCATATTGCATTGATGAGAAGGATTGGATGAGCTGTGTGTTGAGGATATTGAGAAAATTAGTCTCAATCAAGAACAATGAAGAACAGTGATGTCATTAAGGTAGAAGGCCAAGATAAGATGAATATCAAAGGATGTGGATTAAAGGGTTTGTAGATATGAGTCTTGAGATGATCCAGTTAAGATTTCAGAGGTCCGCATGAAGATGTGAAGAAGTTGTGATCGATCAAGTAGAACTGGTTCTGAGAGATGCTCTGGAGTGACAGAGTGTTGCAAAAAGGTCCAGTGAGATTCGGAAGTGCATTGTCCTATTCTACAGATTGGACAAAGTGTTTGGGATGTCCTCGTGATGTGTCATCTTGATTGGTACATGATTTGGAGGTCCGGAAGCACCTTTGTGATTGTGACAGTGGCGACAGACTGTGTTCTTGATGTTCCTAATGAAGAAGAGGAGAGATTCTAGTAAGTAGAGGAAGTGTGGATGTACCTGGCCATTCAGCCAAGATTGTGAAGGTTCTTGGATCATGTTGAGGTTGTGTTGTTGGTCTGCATTAGTGTTAGAGCCTAGAATTGGAGATATTCTTTCGGATGGAGGTGTTCTTGCTGGCCGACTGGATGAGTTCTTCCAGATGAAGTTGTTCTTGTTCAGATTGGCTGACCGGATGAGTTATTCATCTTGCGAATGTTCTTGTGGTTGATTGCCGACTTAGATGATTATTCCTAAGTTGATGCCTTGTATAAATAAAGGTTTGTGAGTTCATTTCGAAGTGTGATGTGGAGTGGATGAGTGTGGTATAGCGAAAGAGCGAAAGGCAGAGTAGAAGTATTTCAGGCTTAAATGCAACTGATCTAGACATGGTAAAGATGTCATTCTTGAGTTCAAGTTTGTGATACTTATGATCTTGTAGATAGTGTGTCTCTTGTAGGTAGTGTGCCTCCTTGTGAGCAGTGTGCTCAGGTGGTGCAGGAGCACCAAGGTGTCTGGTTTTTACTTGATCTTCTAGTAATTGTTCTGAGTCAATAAGGTCTTGGAGACCATCTTCATAAGGCTTGTAGCCATGTTTGTAATAGGACTTAGTCCAAATGTCTAAATGAATCTAGTTGTAGTCCTAGTTAGGATAGTCTTGTTGTCATAGGTAGTGCAATAGTCATTTAGATTTCTATAGGTTAGTCATGTTTTTAAGCCTTTTAAAGGCATGTCTAAGGTTTAGAAGTTTGTTAACACCTTGTCAAAGATTGAACCACATATTTAAAAAGCATTTAAAACCACAAAAACAGTCATTACTGTCAAAAAGAGGACAGTTTCTATTTTGTGACAATTAAAAATCAAGAAGGAAAATCATGAAAAGCATGATGGGAGCAGTTATCTTGGACTCCCACTCGATGCATGCATGTAGGAAGTTTATTAGAAGCTACTAAGGTGGATTGTAAGAAAAACATTGAACAGATTTGAAGAAAAATAATAGAAAAAACTATGGTTTTCTACCTTTTCTGCAACTTTCTAAGTTTTCTATGCAAAAAAAAGTTGTACCACCATACAATATGGCCCTGTCATGGAAGCTAGAATAGCTGGGAGTTTAGAGTGATGAGTTAATTGTCTATTGAAGTAGGTTTGAACTTTTGACATTGAGTGGAAAGCTTATATGATTGCAGAACATTATACTGACTTTTTTAAAAATTGTTGTCTCTTCCATTACATCGCTATTTTTTTGTGTATTGCTGTACGATACCATACTGTTGGAAAATGTGGGTTAAATGAAAGTGAAGGGTGATGAGTTGAGTATCCACCAAAACAAGTTTGGCCTCTTGAAATTGATGGGGAAG
Organism: Cunninghamia lanceolata; assembly: GCA_027924645.1. NCBI lineage: Eukaryota > Viridiplantae > Streptophyta > Pinopsida > Cupressales > Cupressaceae > Cunninghamia > Cunninghamia lanceolata. The sequence goes on from BSBN01000030.1 coordinate 3,578,354, forward strand.
AATGTTATGAATGCAGAACTGTAAACTATTAAAAATCTATTGTTTCCTTTTAAAAGGTTCACTGTTTTCTTAAGGGAACTGTACCTGTATGAAACAGTCAAAGACCAAGTTTATAATGGTTAGCTAGAGGGTTGAGACACCCATCCTGTGCATCTTGTTTGAATTCTTGACATTGTAATAGGAGGGAGAAATCATTGATTGTTTACTAGTTGTCCAAAAACCTAGGTTAGGTTTTCTTTTGATAGTCCAATAATATTCTCCTCATTCCATTGATTCTTTCTATTATTGATCAATGGAATGGGTGGTAAGATAGTTGATCCTTGGCCTGGTAGAGAGCTTGGAGGTAGGAGAATGGATTTGGTCTAAGTTTACCATGTAGAAGGCCCATTAAGAGTCAAGTATTGGAAGATTGAAGGAGGACAACAGAAATAGATAAGTTTGATGAACTCTTGCTTTGCCAAGGAAGGTAGTAGCAAGGTATAGGTTTGTTATGTTGAATGAAGTTGAGGGTGTCTTGATGGAGACCACCATATGGAGATTAGTGTGACTATCCTTCTCATGGACCAGTGAGATGTTCTGACAGTCTATGAAGAAAACATAGTTGTGACTGCTATCCTGCAGACCCTATATAGTGGTTTGGCAAGAAACCTAGATGGAATCTTGATGGAGTTGGCCTCTTGGAAGGTGTTTTGGAGTCCTCCTTCATTGTGTGTGTGTCAAGAGCAAGTTGGAGATGGTGTTGAAGACTGTCTTGAGAGATCTTTGCATGTGAAGTTATGATCATGCTACTGCTATCCTAGATGCTCTGCATCCTCAATTAGTGAACCCTAATTGGCATGTGCCATTCATTTTTCTTATTCTTCTAACAGAGAATAATCCTTGGGTTAATCATCCCATGGTTTTTCCCTTAACCAGGTTTTCCACAGCAAAAATCTTGGTGTCTAATGTGTTGATGTTTATCTGCTCTGGTGTTTATGCTTTCTGCTTTCATGAATGGTTAATTGATATGTTGTTAACTAACAAAGAAGAATCAAGTGTTTGAAGTAGAAGCAAATTTTTGTACAACTGATTCACCCCCCTCTCAGTTGTATGCCCTAGATCTAACAATTGGTATCAGAGCCAAGTTCCTCTGAAAGGAGCTTAACCACTTCAGGAGATCAAGGATGTCATCATACAAGAAGGATAGTCCAAAGTTTGATGGAACCAATTTCTCACTCTGGAAAGGTTGCATGAAATGTCACTTGGAGTGCATGGGAAAAGCATACTTGTCGATGGTCACAAAACCATATGTACCTCCACAGGGTGGTCCAACAAATCTGAATGAAATCACAGATGCTGAAAACAATTTGCGGACCAAAGAAGCTCTTCTAAGCACATTGAATGATTCAGAGCTCTCAAATGTTATTGACCTACCAACTGCATATGAGATCTGGGCTAAACTGGAACTTCTGCACGAAGGAGATGAGTTTGTTAAGAGTGCAAGGTTGCAAAGTCTCAAAGGGAAATTTGAAAGATTGAAGATGAGAGATGATGAGAATATCACTACCTTTATGCCAAGAGTAAATGAGCTGGTGTGTGGAATCAGGAATGCCGGTGGAGTTCTGGATGAAAATGAGATTGTTTGCAAAATTCTTAGATCCCTTCCTACTGCCTACAAAATCAAGGTTTCTGCCATTGATGAATTCAGAGCTCATACAACTGTCACAAGAGAGGAATTGGCTGGCAAACTGGCTGCATTTGAAATAACCGAGTTTGGAGATGATCACGCCAAGACTGAATCTGCATTCAAAGCCAGTGCCTATGTGAAAGGCAAACAAAGATTTGATCCGTGAGAGAACTCTTTAAGCAAGCTGTCATGGTATGATCAAGCAAGGAAAGACATGGAAGAGGAAGAAGCAGAAACAACTCAACTTGAAGCCCTCATTACAAAGAGACTACCAAGAGGATCCAATAAGTATGAAGGAAAGTTACCCTTTAAGTGCTTCAACTGCAATAAGATTGGTCATTTTGATTCAAGATGTCTGGAAAGATCTGCAAGGTCTAATTCTAACAGACAAAGGTTCCAAAAGAACTGCTATTATGTTCATGAAGAAGATGATAATGAAGGAGTAACAGATGATGAATCAGAAATAGGAAGCAAATCCAGAAATGAATGGGTGCTTATTGCCATCAAGGAAGAAGATTCAATATCCTCTGAGTCTATCAATCATAAAGTTGTAGAAAGAGCTTTGGCTGCCCAAATTGAAGAAAAGAATGATTGGGTTATTGACAGTGGATGCTCTCACCATATGACTAGTGACAAGAGCAAGTTCTTAGATTTGGAAAGGTATGAAGGAGGAATGGTAAAGTTTGGTGATAATTCTGTTGGTAGAATCAGAGGTAGGGGAACTATTTCTTTTGATGGAAAGAGAAAAACTGGTAATGTACTGTATGTGGAAGGATTGAAGCACAATCTTCTTAGTGTTGGACAGTTAGTAGACAAAGGCTATGATCTCTAGTTCAAGAGTGGAAGATGCAAGATCTTTGAAAGTTTCGGAACTAAAATTGCATCCGGTACTCAAACAAAAGGTAATATCTTTCATCTAATTAGTTCTGATAAAAGTTGTTTATTTGTTCAAGTTGATCAGAGTTGGTTATGGCATAGAAGGATGTGTCATGTGAATTTTGACAATATCATCAAGATAAGCAATACTCAGGCTGTAAGAGATCTTCCAAAATTGGTGAATCCTACAAATAGTTTGTGCAAAGAATGTCAGCTAGGTAAATAGAGCAGAGTCTCTTTCAAAAGCAAGGATTAGTCCTCTACCAGATTATTGGAATTAGTTCATACTGATCTATGTGGTCCGATAAGAATCAAGAGTATGCAAGGTGATAGATATTTCATGTTACTGATTGATGACTATTCCCGGATGATGTGGGTTACCTTTCTAAAAGAAAAATCAGAAGCCCTTGAGAAGTTTAAAATCTTCAAAGCTATGGTAGAGAATCAAACCAAATTGAAACTAAAATGTCAGAGGTCTGATAGAGGTGGTGAATTCACATCTGGTGAGTTCATAGACTTTTGTGAGAAGCATGGTATAAAGAGACAGTTGTCTACTCCTAGGACTCCACAGCAGAATGGAGTAGTTGAGAGAAAGAACCGGACCATCCAAGAAGCATTCAGGACAATGATGATGGAAGCAAATGTTCCCCAGATGTTTTGGAGAGAAGCTGTCAGCACTGCAGTCTATACTCTCAATCGAGTTCAAATCAGAAGCAATACCGGTAAGACTCCTTATGAACTTTGGTTTGGTTTAACTCCCACTGTGAGATGTTTCAGAGTATTTGGTAGCAAGTGTTACATCAAAAGAGATGAAGATCTAGGAAAGTTTGATGCTAGAAGTGATGAAGGAATTTTCTTGGGTTACTCCACTCAAAGCAAAGCATATTGGTGTTATAATAAGAGATTGAGGAAGATGATAGAAAGTACAAATGTGAAGGTTGATGAAGGAATTGAGAAGCCCTCAATGTTCTATGAATATGATGAAGATGATCAGAATGATTCTCTGGTGCAAGGAGCTCAATCCTCTAAAACTTAGATTTAGACTGATCTGGTAAATCGGGAAGAAGAGGTGTGTCTAAATGAGCCTGATCAAGAAACAGTAGTGCAAGAAACTCCCAAAGTTCCAAGGTATGTAACTCTGAACCATTCTGAAGATCAGATTATAGGTAACAAAAGAAAAGGGGTACAAACAAGGAGGAGAATTGCTCAAGATTCAAATAAATACTGTCTGATTTCAAAGATTGAACCTAAGACGGTTAATGAAGCTTGCAATGATGAAAATTGGACCAAAGCAATGGAGGAAGAGTTGATGCAAATTGAGAAAAATCATACTTGGGATCTTGTTCCCATACCTAGAAACAAGAATGTGATTGGAACCAAATGGGTCTTCCAGAACAAACTAAATGAAGTTGGTGAAGTAATTAGAAATAAGGCCAGATTAGTCTACAAAGGCTACTCTCAAATTGAAGGGATTGATTTTGAGGAAACCTTTGCTCTGGTGGCAAGAATTGAAGCAGTGAGACTATTTCTTGCATTTGCTACCTTAAAAGATTTCAAAGTATATCAGATGGATGTCAAATCTACCTTCTTGAATGGTGACTTAGAAGAAGAGGTGTACATTGAACAACCGGATGGATTTCAGTTATCTGAGCATGGTGATATGGTCTGCAAATTAAAGAAGGCACTATATGGTCCAAAGCAAGCACCAAGAGCATGGTATGAAAGGTTGGATAAGCATCTTGTGAAGATTGGATTCAACAAAGGTACTATTGACAGTAACTTATATTTCAAAATTGATCATGAAAATATTTTGATTGTTGAAGTGTTAGTGGATGATATCATTTTTAGAGGAAGAGATAGTATGTGTAAAACTTTTGCAAATCAGATGAAAAGTGAGTTTGAAATGTCTATGCTTGGTGAAATGAATTTCTTCTTGGGTCTGCAAATTACTCAAACAAAGAAAGGGATCTTCATTTCTCAGACCAAATATGTGAAAGAACTATTGAGGAAATTTGGGATGAAAGATTCAAAGCCAATGAGTACTCCCATGGCAACCAGATGCAAGTTGAGCAAAGATGATGACTCTTCTAAGGCAGATCATACAAAGTATAGATCAATGATTGGTGGATTGTTGTATCTCACTCAAACTAGACCAGATATTATGCAAGCTGTTGGTCTTGTGGCAAGATTCTAGGCTGATCCTAGAGAATCTCATGTCATGGCAATCAAGAGAATTTTAAGATATCTAAAAGGGATAGTGGAGTATGGTTTGTGGTATCCTAGAGATCATGATTTCTCTCTTCATGCTTATACAAATGCAGATTGGGTAGGAGATGTGGATGACCGAAAGAGTACAAGTGGAGGAGCATTCTTTTTGGGAAAGAGATTGGTTTCTTGGCTAAGCAAGAAACAAGATGCAATATCTCTGTCTACAACTGAAGCAGAATACATCGCAGTAGTAGGTAGTTGCACTCAAATCTTATGGATGAAGTGTTGTGTCGTTACACAACACGCCCCATTTTGACTTGGCAAAATAGGGACCCAACTTTTTGGTTTGGCTTGTGCGTCTGCTTCCTGGTGGTTTGGCAAAAGTAAGTCGAGTGCATCATCATGCAAAACCAGGATGAGGTAAGTCACCATGAGGTTAGATTGTCAAAGTTTGTATTTCATCTCTGTGACCTCATATTTTTAAAGAGCATTAAAATTCGGGTAGGTTTGCCTTTTACATCACCTTGATATTCATCAGGGTGTAAGAGTTATGAACAGTCAAAGTTTCGGTCAAACCTGATATTCGCAAGAGGAAGGTCATATTTTTTATATCCTCGGTCATATTGTTGAAGCTCATCATCATATTCGAAACATCCCCCCGATATGTCATGCGGTTCAAATATCTAGACGTCAACTTTAAATGATAGCAAAATCTTCCCGTTAAACAGTCTTATCTATTGCGAGCATCATACTTCGCATGTAACCCGATATGTCTTTATATCCTCCTAACGCAAATATCACCCTTAGCAAATATCCTGATGACATCATCCGAATATGATAAATGAAGGAACATACATAACGATGACATCATCATCACATTTATATTGCCATAGGATATTTTCTAAAACATGATCATGTTCACCTAATATGATGATGATGTCATGATGCACTTCCGATACAAAGAGCGAATATCAGGATGGTGTCATCCCGGTATTCCAAAAAGAGAGACATGTAAGTTTGTCTCGTCATCATCATTTTTAAAAACATCACCCGATTCACCGAAATATCCTCCTGATGTACTAAGCATAAACAAGGGTGCTTTTGTCACCCGAATCTTGTTGCGATAACAATGTCAATACGAGGGAGGAGGATGATATTGAAACTCAACCTAATATTTGTGAATATCATCCTGCCCTCATGATATCCTGTCATATGGATATCCCCCGCTCCCGTTGCCGCCATTATCATTTAATGCACGCAGACATGGTAGGTAGTTCCCGCCGACCCCGGAACCCAATGAAACACCTGGCAAGATCCTGCATTTTTGCACGAATAATCAAGGAACATGATCCAATCTATCAGAGTTGCCCTAAATGTACCCTAACTGTGAGGTTGAAAGGTAATTCAACTGCCATTTTCACATTTACCTTGTGATAAACTTGTTTTACAGAGCACCAACTTCCATATCTGCATACCAGCTACCGTTGCGCGATTTGAGCTCACAGGCAGAAGGAAAGAGGTGATCATCAGCTGAATTAAGAATGTCTTAGCAAGCTACTGGTATAAAAGGACATTTGCATAACCAGGTAAGTGAATAAAACCCTCATCATATTGTTTCTATTCTGGTACGATGATGTAAGTTCTGGTTTATGCATCCGTATGATTAAGTAGTGTTGGAATTGATACAGTAGGCATAATGATTTATAAAGTCAATTGCAATATGCATGCATATATGCACCTGTTGTGAGATAGGATTATTGTTAATTACAGGTACTCATGGCTAAGAAGCGATTGGTCAAGTGTCAAGAAGAATTCAGCAAACCCATTTTCTCTGCTCAGAGGGGGGTCCTATTTAAATATGGAGCAATTACAGACACCCATCAGGGAAGCACTAATTTGGAGGCCTGGTCAGCCAAGCTGAATGATGGATATGACAAGAGTCCTGTGCTGGACGCAGTGTTCATGTCGGGAATGTGGAATGCCACCGGTTTTCCATACTCCATGGAATCTCTGGAACTCGTCATGGAGTGTGCCCAGAATTATAACCCTCAGACAAGGCAAGTAGTGAAGCATGGGAGGATATATGCAGACCTCTCCATCAAAGGTCTCTCCCAGACATTTGGATTGCCACGGGGCAGTAAGGTCAAAAGTGTAGACTTGAAGAAGTCTGAAAGAGAGTATGAAGCCAACAAGAAATCAGCCAGGAAGAACATGTATCCGTGGCGGGCTGAGAACAGCACATATAATGCAGCGGCCAAGCTTCTTATGCACCTGTTTAAGTATGATTTCAGTGAGGAGTACCAATACATGATTGCACTCATGAATAGAGTAACTGGCCAACCTAATACTGGTAGTTTCAGGGATTAGATGTACGGAACTGTAATGATGTGTCTATATTCAGACATTAAGCGACTATGGGGCCAGATAATAAGTGATGCTCTACATGAGCAACTGATGAACCTGGGAGGTTCACATTGTGCATTTTTCATTTCATCATATATTGTTTATTCTTGTGCATACAAAGGCACTTTTGATGCTTTAGTTACAGATGGGAAGTTCACAGGCACAAATGCTGTGTATATCTAGGATCATCATCCCTAGCTGTAGAGAACCAACTACCTCAAAGATTACAAACTGGTCAATGATGCATTCTCTATGCATCTGGTAAGGACCATGGAAGAAGACAGAACAAAGAGATTGTGCATGGAGGCTCAAGAGGCAGTCTACAGGCATGGGGCCTGGTACATACAGTTTGCAACCTTTTCTTATATAAGGGTTGAGGGTTTCAAGGGACATCCCCTAATGCTGCCAAGGTATCCTACCGATGCTGTAGTACTAATGGAATTTATCAGGCAGGGCTCCACCATGATACAAGGATGCCAAGAAGCTGCCACCAATTTTGTTCCCAGTCAGCATTGGAGACTATATGTGCCCTGACTCTGATAATATAAAGAAGGTGATGGTCACCCTGAATAAAATGAATTTGCAGCCTTTCCCAATAATAAGACCATATGACCCTTACGGCAGGATACAGAAGATACTAGAAAAGCCTATTCACCAAAGGCACCTAGAGGATTTTTGGGCTGACTGTGAAGATGAGGCAGAAGCCAGAAGAAGGAGGTATCAGAGGTTAACTCTGAACCAAGTTAGAACTTTTAATTGCATCTCCCTTCCCCAACAATTAAAGAAGGATGATGGCAGGACAATGGAAGACGAGTATGAACAGAAAAAGATATATAATGACACCATCTCTGCACCTGACCTCACTATGCAAGAGGACATATCCTTGGACCCATTCATTGCCAGGACCCTACACCTAACCCAAGCTTGGGTTGATGCACAGATAGAGGCATTGAAGAAGAAAGGGCAGGATATCCCCGCGGATGAATATGATGACTTCCTGTTAGAGAAGAGGAAGACCAAGGGAGATAGAATCCCTCCACCACAACAGCAGAGCAAAAGACCCCCAAGGGGCAAGAAGGTGGAATAGGGACCAAAAGGGATTATAATTGAAAGGGCAGTATTTGCAGCTGAGGAGGCGGCAGGGTCAGGATCAGAATCAGCATCCCCTCCAAAGAAAGAAAAACCCAAGAAAAGTAAGATAGCAGAGGCTAGAATCACTGAGACCCAAGAAGTGGGCCAATCCTCTAAACAACCAGGAGGAGAGGATGCCCTCATAGTAGAAGAGCCTAAGGAAGAGGAGAGCTCCACAGGTGCTGGTGTCTACCCCACCTAAGAAACAAAGAACCTCTATGAGAGGTGGAATGAGCCAACCCCCTACTTCATTACAAGGGGAAGGTAGTGAAGTGCGCAAGGAACTTCAACATAATGTTCCACTTCCTACCATCGTCAAGTTCAAAACTGAACTTGCAGAAGAACAACTGAAAGAGACCTCTCAGACACAACTGGAAGGACATGTCTCACTTGATGAGACAATAAATTTGTCTAACGATGAGGTAGTGCAGGATGTGGCTGCACAGAAGATGGAAACACTGGCTGCTGGTATTAGTATGACCCCCCACAAGTCTCCACCAGTTCAATCAATACTGGAAGAGATGAGGCGAGTGGAAGAAGAGTGAGAAAAGAGCCCAGAGCAAGTAGCTCAGGAAATAGGGCTAGATGCATTGATCACAGAGGTGACCAGTCCTGTAGTGGTGGATCTGACAGAGAAACATGATGCAAGTCCTGAACAGCCAGCAGGATCACCTGATAAAGGCCACCAAACAGAACAGATAGAGATGGCAGAGTTAGAGGGCCATGCTCTGGAATTAGGACAACAAAGTCCACAGGATACATCAGCGGAACCTGCTATAGTAGAGGTTCAAGAAATGAAGGCTGATGAAAAGGAAGAAACAAAAGAGGATCCAGCGGCCAGGACACAGGAGGTTGATAGTGCAAGCTCAGAAGAAATAATAACTGTAGAACAATCGCCAGCACATCAAGCAGAGTCCCCAGTATCTGGTGTAGTGGATAAGCAACAAGGGGAAGAATTGGGAATGAATGAAGTAATGATAGAGGAAGATCATGATCATCATGATCAGTGTATAGATGCACCTCAAGGGTCCCCACACCAAGAAGATGCTCCTCTAGAGAAGGAAATCCCTCAACAGGAGGAGGTGCTGCAAGATCAACAACAAAGAGAGCATCAAGAAGAAGAAATGAGAAAGTCACCATCTCCACAACACTTGTTGACAGAAACGGGAGATATAGGTGAACATCAGGATGATGCTGAAAAACATGATCGGGTGCCTCCATGGATAGCAAAGGAAGTAAATGTTGAAGAGGAGCTCGAAATTCAAGAGTTTGACGTCTCCACCCTGTTCTCTGCGGATATAATGAAGCCAAAGAGGAAGGCCAGAATGACTTCTGCCATCAAGAGAGATCTGGCAACTGGGAGAAGGACCGCGCAAATTGCCATACCTGCGGTGGAGAAGGAAAAAGGTAAAATCACTGTCAATGAATTTCAAATCAGTACAGTAGATTTGGGCTTTGCCAATGAGGACCAAGAAGGTCAGGAGGGCAAAGATATCATTGACTCTCTAATTCAAAAGGTGAAAAGAGAGAAGGAGAAAAATAAGCAACACAAAGAGCACATTGCTCAGTTGCATGCTTATATCAAAGGACTGACCGATCCTGATGATACCACAACTAAACATGCAGTCCCATTGACTGCCATTTCTCAGGAGGAGGTAAATAAATTGGACCTCATGAAGCATGAGGCGTCCGTAATAAGGAGATGGATGTCATCCACATTGGATGATGCTATAGAAATAATGAAAGCCTCTTTGAAGAGGTGGAGCATCCTAAGTGACTCCAAGGCCAAAGTGGATAAATTGCAGATGCAGACCGGGAAGAGGTCTTACAAGCTGGAGAGAGTCCTGAGCCTGTTAGGAGAAATAAAGAATATAAATCCACAACTGCTTATCAGTAAGCAGGTACTGAACAGCAATACCGCATTATTGATAGACATCTGGTACAAAGACACTCAGTTCAAGTGTGAAGTCCTCAAAAGATGTAATAATAAGTTGAGGGATATCAGCATGAGGCTACAGGATTTAATGGCTGAAGAAGCGGTGATATTGGAAGCATTGGAAGGCAAGGTGGAAGGTAAAATAGAAAATCAAGATGAAGAGTCCGCCATTAAAGCTGTACGCACCAACTTCCAATTAGAGACAGATGGTCCACCTGTCCCTTTGACAAAAGAACTGATAGATAAAATAATGAGGATCAAGGTCCAGATGGAGAAATACAAAGAGACACTGCAGGACAGGAAAAATAAGCTTGATAATAGCAGAGACAAATATGAAGCACATAAGCATGCCATTGTCAAAGCAAAGACTCAAGATGGCGAATGGATAGATTAGGTTGTGCATTCATACGAGCAGGTCTGCAGTAGTATGCAACCCCATATGCAACAGCATCATCATCAGGATAGTGAAAGTTTAGAAAGTGATGCACATGATGATGACCCGCATGAATCAGCTGAGGAGCATGATGAAGATACATCATGAAGGGGATAGTAGCATAAGTAGTATAGATAGTTGCCAGCTGGCAACTTGTGCCATTTTGTAAAGATTGGCAAAGTCAAGTGAATCATGACTGTAGATTTGTATTGATAAATCAAGATCGTAGATCTTTTGTAATGGATTCCTCACCTTATTCTATAAAAGGTGGTGGAATGCCCTATTGAAACATTCAAAACTTGATTGAAATCTGTTTGCTGAAGTATTCAGGACTCATTTCAAAGCTATTGTATATGTACATGTCTTTTTGCATACTTAATGAGTAGAAGAGTATTTCGATTACAAATCTTCGTAAATCTTGAGTAATCTGTGTCTGAATTCTGGATATGTGCTTTGATTTGCTGCGTCCCTTAGAGTGCTCATCATGTTGCATGTATTGTTTTCATTCACCATCCTCTAAAGTTTGCATCAACTGTATCTAGCTGTGGAATGTCCTAGTGAACATATGGTTTGATTTCTTCTCGTCATGACAGTATCGAGTATGTATGTGGATCAATAGCTGAAGGTTCAACTTTAAATTGTAGTATTCCTTTAAATTCTTTCAATTTTAGAGCATTTCATTATCACAATTGTGAATAACTAATAATCCTAAGTAAATAACACAAATATGCAGACATCTCCTAGGTAATCGCAAATATTTAGCATATTTGAATGCAAAGCATGCACAATTGAAAAATATCATGCAAAGATTGAGGTATTTCTACATCTTTTCATCTAATAACTGCATAATATGACTTCTCTATAAAGAATTTCTACAGGAATGTCATGATGATGGCACAATTTCACGTAAGGCCCCAAAATGGAAACAGCAACACACATTAACCTCTGAGTAGCTTCAGACGATTAAGACCTAATCACCAGAGACTTGGGATCATGGATTCTTTGAATTCATAAGTATCTTTCAAGATGAATAAAGGTTAATGTGTACTTTTATTCTATGCTTGTTTATGACTAACATCATGACCAACATAAATTGGCGCTAGAAGGAGGGCGAGTCCAGAAGACCTCGCGTACCATCATTATTTTCAGGTTCTATGATGCAGGGAGTAAGGTAACCTCAGATCATCTATGAATTTCAAATATTACGTAAATATTTACTGTAAGAAGCTCATATATGCTCATTCTGTGTAAAGATTTCCAGATCTTACATAAATATTGCAAGCTTTACAGTAGATCATTCTAAATTCACTAATATTGGCCAAAGATCTATAAATCTGTTCAAGCTTTGAAGAATTTAAGCTTTAGATACTTGAGATCTCATGCTAGGGGTCATTATACCCCAAATATCCTATCATATTTGTAGTATCTTCACAAATATTTCGTAAATATCCAGTTTGATTAGCCATCTAACTGCAAATATCACCTCATTTGGTGAAATCCAGCCAATATTTACAAAGTTTAAGCCAATTCACCTCAAAATTGAGAAATCCTGGCTCACAAGATAAATACCAGGTCTAGATCTAGTGGAATCTTCGAGGAACTACCTGTTAGAGGTTTCAGACCTAGAACTGTAGACATTCATCATACCCCAGAGTCTAGCGCGCCAAGAACTTCACCAGGACCTCCTCTTGTAACTCCTGTTGGTTTACAAATACCCTCTGGAATATCTGTGACACCTCCTGTTCAGCCTCAGGGTGTACCTTTGGTTCAACCCCAGCTAGCTGCAACACTAGCTCAACCTCCTCTGGTTGCAATGTCTTTCTTTGCAGTAGAGTCACCTTTGACCTTTACTACATATCATGAGCTACCAAAGAATCTGGATAAACTTTGTCCAAAATATCATCCTTATCAAGATGCTGATGATCATATCAGGACATTTAAGGAAGCTTGCTGCAGAGCCAGAATAGAACATCAAGATGTGGTGTGCAGGTTATTTACTTTTTCCTTAGGGGAAGATGCTTATAATTGGTTCATTAGTCTTGGCCAAGCCTCTGTTGGTTCATGGGCTGTCTTAGAGAAAACCTTTCTTGACAGGTTCAAGGTCCCTATTGATCCATCTATGAATTACCATATGTTTGCCACAATCAAAAGATTTGAGCATGAACCTATCGCCAATTTCAATGCTAGGTTTCAGAAAATGTTGTCCAAGTTAGTTGCCCCATATGTAGTATCTGATGCCTCTACCCGGAGTATCTATTATTCAGCCCTGGATCCATTAACTTCCATGTTCATCAGGAGAACACATCCTGAGATCACTACATTGACAGAAGCTTTTCAAGAAGCTATCAAAGTGAATCAGTAGTTGATACCTGCTCCTACTCCAAATATAGTATTTCCTACCTTGCCTGGCATGCATTCACAATATCCCGCATCATATCCTGCAACATATCCTCTGCAGTATCCTGCACAGTATCCTAATGGAACAGTGATACCTCCAGCAGTCATGCCTGCACCTTTGCAAGTACCTCCACTGAGCATCATGCCCCCTCCTAATGGAAATGGCCAAGTGCCACAATATCCTGCACAAGCTCAGACACCTTAGGGTGCTGATCTATCCAATAATAACCATGGATCCTCTTTCTTCAAACCTCAGACTGAAAATGTAGTAGCCAAAGCTCAGGAAGAAAAGGAGGAAATCAAAGAGATTTCTGCTCAATTGAGAAAACTCACCACAGAAGTGACACACTTGAGAAATCAGGATTTTTATTCCCAGTCAAGTCAGAATAGAAATTATTCCAATGACAGACCAAATTATCCTGATAGAAAATATAACAACAATAACTTCAACAATAATGGTGGAAATAACAATAATCCACCTAGACAGCCCAGAGTATGGAATTCTAGGCCAATCAATGGTTCATTGCCATCACCCCTGGACAATCAGCCTCCTGGTCAAGCCAAACAGACTACTAGAGTCAATCTTGCTGAGGCAGCTCTTACTAATTGGTGTAGGATCCACAACACCAATGCACATGCAGAATTAGACTGTCCACAATTTAGAATTGCTGCTAGTATCTTTCAGACTGAAGTGTCTAACACTTCTGGAAATCCACCTCATGCAGAAGGAAATGAGATTGTTCCTTGTGGATACGACTCAGCTTTTGTGCTAGAAGCCTATACAAATCAACCTCATCAGAGTTATAACCAGGTATATGAAGAATCGGCCTTAGCTTTTGAAACAAACTATGTTTTCCCCTTTGAAGATGAAAATGAGCCTACAAGGGAACGTGAAGAAGTACATGCATATCAGCAGCAATATCCTGGTAAGCACAATTATAACTTGAGGAATAATGCCAACAGACCTGCTGGTCCATTGACATCATCTCTACCTCCAAACAACTTCAATACACCTCCTGATCCTAAGGCTAGCAATAACCCAGGGTTCCCTAAGGTGAATGCTCAATACTTGTCACCTCAAAAAATAGTATCGAAGATTGTGAATACACCTCATGAATCTGACAAGTTGGTCAGCTATCTTGCTGATGAAATGAAGAAAATTAAGATCAGCCTATCCCTGTCTGAGTTACTGAAAACTCCTGCCATCAAAAGGGCATTCATGAAGTCCTTAGATGATCCTACTTCTAAAGAGGATAGCCATTTTTCGAGTCAATCCAGTGGCAAAGATCATGCTGCTAAGGATAATATTGTCAAGCCTAAAGTGTCAGCTACAGTCCAAGCTGTAGAAACCTCCCACATGACCTTGTATAGGGATAAAACTGAATCACCTCCATTTCTCCTTACCATAAGAATGTTCAGCAAGAACCTGCACAACTGTCTGGTGGATTCAGGAGCCTCAACGAATGTTATGCCCTTGTCACTATGCAATGCTTTAGGACTGCATCCTACTAAATCCTTAAAGAAGGTCACAGAGCTGGACAAAATAGAAGTAAGTGTAGTAGGAGAATTAACTCATATCCACATGCAGCTAGCATCTGATCCTAGGATCCAGTATTACATCGATATTTAGGTAGTTGACATACCTGATACCTATGGGATGTTGCTCAGCCGCAATTGGTCTAAAATGCTTAACGGATATATGTCTATAGATTTCAGTCACATGTGGTTACCATGGAAGGGTATACCTAATTAGATCAGGATTGATGTTGAACCTAGAATGAAACATATGATAACTGAGTACAACAGAACAAATGAGATCATGTACATAAACGTAGAACTTGGAGTTTATTGCATCAGGCCGTAGACTGTCAAAATAGAAGAGATCCTGATGCTTAAGCTGCATCATCATCATGATGATGATCATCAGGAGGACATGCCAGTTATAGAACGTGATAATAATCCAGATAATGAGAATGAAATGGATCGCTTCAGAGATTTTGAGATACATCTGTCTAAACAGGTAAAACGTTGTCAATTGTTAAATATACCTTCTAATGATATTTTGATTGACAGATGGTGCAGATTACACGACGAAGCACATTCAGAAAAGACATGTGAAACATGCTTAGAGATGATGATGCTAGAGCGAACATGCAGCGAGGCATCATCATCATATTCTGAGGTAAATGTTACATTTGATGATGATGACGATAATAATTCTTATCTATCTTTTGTAGGAACTGAAGAACCGACAGAACATGATGAGCATCCTATCTTGGAAATAGAATAAATTTTAGTCTCTCTCCAAGTAAATAATGAAATGAAAGAAAAGATCACCCCAGGGAGTGATTGCTTTATGGAACCAGATTATGAATTGTCTGATGAGGACAAAGGTAGTGACCTGATGAAGTTCAAAGAATTTTTGGAAAAAGAAATAGAGAAGGTGACACGACAACATAAATCTCCTCGAGAGGTCTCAATTAAAGATTGGTGTAGGCTACATGAGGCACCTCACTCAGAAACAACTTGCTCACTATGTTTACACATTTTGAAAAAGCATGCAGCTGCAGATTCAGAAGATCATCCTCCTGCTGAAATGAAAGAGAATAGAAAAGCCATCAGGCTCATGAGAAAAAGGAAGAAATTTGAGGATGATAATATCCCTAAGTTAAAATGGATATCAGGCGGAGCAGTAGCCAGAGCTGCAAAGAGAAAAGAAATTTCAGCTAAATGTCCTACTGAAGATAAACCTTGGATCCTGAGGTTTGATGGGTCCAAATCTAAGCAAGGCGCTGGGGTAGGAATCGATCTGATTGATTCAACTGGGAAATCCTATCTGGCAGCCTATAGATTACAGTTCCCCTGTACTAACAATGTAGCAGAGTTAGAGGCTTTGATTCATGGAATGCTATTTTCTCATAAGAGGAAAGTAAAGATTCTGCATGTCTTTGGAGATTCAGAACTAGTTGTGAAGCAAGTAAGAGGAATTTACTCCTGTAACTACAGAAAACTATCAAATTACAGACATCGTGTATGGGACCTGATGGAAGACTTTGACGCCTTTAATATCACTCACGTACCAAGAGAACAAAACCATAGGGCAGATGCGCTAGCTCAAGCTGCCAGTACATTGGAGCCACTGTCTATATCTGGTCTAAAGAGATTTTCAGTAGAACTGGTGTCAGTACCATCAATACCTGACAATGTGACTAATCTCCAAGTGTTTGATGATGATCAGCACATTCTGGACTTCATTTCAAATAGAGACATATTTGAAGCTCAGATTATAGATGAGAATGGTATGGAAGATCATGTCTGGGAAGAAGATGAGATATTAGAGTTGCCTAGCAACAGGATCCCCAAAGGTATGATTGAATTAGAAAGAGCCTTTGATTTAGATAATATGCTTAAACATAAAGATCTGCCTAAGGCATATGGAGGTCAATATTCACAACTGAATATTGGACAAGCTGATGACAAGAAAAACATCTTATTGGGTAAGGTTTGCACACCAGAAGAGTTAGAAGGAATAACTCAGGCCCTCAAGGATTACATACATGTAATTGCATGGACTTATGATGAGCTGAAGACATATGACACCTCTATCATAACTCATACTATACCTCCCAAGCCAGATGCAAAACCTTTCAGACAGAAGCAGAGGCCAGTCAATGCCTTGCTCAAACCAATAATTCTTGAAGAAGTCAAGAAATTGTTAAATGCTAGGATAATATTTCCTGTCAGGCACTCCACATGGGTAGCAAATCTAGTCCTGGTCAGAAAGAAAAATGGAGACATCAGGTTATGTGTAGATTTCAGGAACCTGAACAGAGCATCAGAAAAGGATAATTATCCTTTACCCTCCTTAGATGAAGTTCTATAGATTGTAAATGGAGCTAAAATGATGTCCTTCTTGGACAGCTTTTCAGGATACAACCAAGTAATGGTTGACAAAATTGACAGATTGAAAACTGCCTTCACCACAAAGTGGGGGATATTTGCATATAGACGTATGCCCTTTGGACTCATAAATGCTGGAGCTACATTCTAGCGAGCAATGAACATAGCTTTCAGAGGCTTAATAGGAAAGTGTATAGTCATCTACATGGATGACTTGATGGTATTCTCCAAGGAAAGGAGGAATCATGTTGCTGATCTTAGAAGTGTACTGAAGAAATGTGAAGAATATGGAATATCTTTGAATCCCAAGAAGTGCATATTTGGGGTCACAACAGGAAAATTACTAGGCCACCTGATCACAGAGGATGGAATTATCATTGATCCTGATAGGGTGGAATCTATTATGAAGTTACAACTTCCAGGAAGCAAAAAGGAACTTAAGTCTTACTTTGGTAAGATAAACTTTGTGAGGAAGTTTATCACCGGCTTTGCTGAGATTGTCAGACCTTTAAATGCTATGTTGAAAAAAGATGCACAAATTGAGTGGACACCAGAAGCCAGGGCTGCATTTGAAGATATAAAAAAAGCCATTTTAGATGCTCCTGTCCTCATTAGTCCAGACTACACCAAAGATTTCTACATATATTCATTTGCTTCAGAACATACCTCTGCAGTAGTGTTGACTCAAAGAAATGAAGAGAAAGAAGAGAAACCAATTGCTTTCATGAGCTGTCCTTTCAGGGATGCTGAGTTGAGGTATGTAGATGTTGAGAGACAGGCACTTGCATTAGTCAAGGCAGTAAAGAAATTCAGACATTACATGCTCAGAAGCAAAGTGATTGCTGTAGTACCAGATGCAGCAGTGAAGATGCTATTGATGCAAAGTGAGCCTGGTGAAAAAAGAGCTAAATGGATTACTATAATACAAGAGTATGACATGGAAATTACACCAATGAAGCTAGTAAGAGGACAAGATCTGAGCCAGATGATATCTGAGATTGATCCAAACATCACTAGTCAGCAATATGTGATCAATGAGAAAGACAATAAAGAGTGGTATTAAGATATCAGGCACATCTTGATTACTGGAAGATGTCCATCAAGAATGCAGGCTTCATAGAGAAGAGCCTTAAAGATAAGATCCCAAAAGTATATGATGAAGGGAGGAACCTTGTTCAAGAAGAATTATGAAGGAATATACCTTAGATGCTTAGAGAAGCCAGAAGCAAGTAGAATCCTGATAGAATTACATGATAAGTTTGGAACGGCACATGGATCAGCATTGGCCACAACACATGCAATCCTCCGAGCAGGATATTACTGGCCTACAATTTTTAAAGACACAACTGATCATGTTAAATGTTGTCATGTTTGCCAGGTTGCTGCCAACAGAGAGAAATATGCTACACAACCATTGCAGCTAGTAATGGAAGAGCGCCCATTTGCACAGTGGGGCATGGACTTCATAGGACCAATCAATCCTCCGTCCTCCTCAGGGCATAGGTATGTTTTAACAATTACTGACTATTGTACTAGATGGGCTGAGGCTATTAGTAGCAAAACTTGCACTGCAGATGATGTCATTAAATTTCTGGAGAACAACATTGTCACCAGGTATGGAACTCCTTATGCATTGGTAAGTGACAATGGTTCCACCTTCATTTCCACCAAGTTATCCAGTTGGGCTTTTGACCATGGGATTATACTTAAGTTTTCATCCAACTATTATCCCCAGGGGAATGGATTAGCAGAATCCACCAACAAGAATTTACTGAGTACCATAAGAAAACTGATAGAGAAGAACCCCAGGAAATGGAACTCATTTCTAAAGTATGCCTTATGGGTTGACAGAACTAGAATAAAAACTGCATTAGGAAACTCACCTTTCCAACTAGTATATGGAGTGGATCCCATCCTCCCTATAAACTTAAAAATTCCTACTTTACAGTTTGCCCAAGAATACCTAGGCATAGACAATAAGCAAGAAGTCAGGTTGCTTTAGTTGATGCACCTGGAAGAAAAAAGGAGTCAAGCAATCGATCAATTTGCAAAACATCAGGCTGTTGTCAAACGCTGGTTTGACAAGAGAGCTAGAATTAAAGCTTTCAGGATATCTGATTTAGTCCTGATGTGGGATAAGGCCCATGAAAAGAAAGGTGACCATGGTAAGTTTGATAGATTATGGATAGGTCCCTTTCAAATTTCTGAGATACTAGGAGATAGTACTTATAGGCTTAAGAACCTGACAGGTGAGGATGTCCCATTGCCAGTCAATGGACAATTCCTCAAACATTATTTCCAGGTCTGAATGACTTTATAATAGTCATGTGTATCATATTGTATATTTGTATAGTTGTTTGTACAGTGTGTCTATTTTGCTTGTTTCGTTTTGTTGGTTGGGACCTTGTTCTGGTAATTCAGGTTGATGCACTTCATCATCTTGGAAAATAACTAAATTGTTAGGATTCAAGTGATAAGAACACATTTAAATATAGGTTATGATTCATCCTAAGAAGTAATCATGATCAGGTTTCTGATATCTTTTCATCAGGGTGCCTTTTCTTGGTCAAAGTGAATCAATCACAATGAAACACCTAACAGCCTTGGGTTTGTTGAACACATAAGTATAGGTGTTAAGTGAAAAATCTAAAGGGACTCCTTTGCTACCAATACAATCTCCAACCTAAAGCTGTAAGTGACTGTACCTTGTACAAATAAGCTAACATGATGATATCAGATATAAATTTTAAAGAGAAAATTAGAAAAGAAATAAAATTAGGCCATCTAAGTAACTCTACCGGGGCTATAGACACCTGCTGGCAGTGGGGCTCTACTTAGGGAGATTGTATAGATAACCTTGCTGGGGCTATAGATGCCTGCTGGCAGCAAGGCTCTATCCAGGTTGGCTACGAGGGATGATCCCCAACTATGTAGTTTAAAACCAGTTACTCATGTTTTCAACTTGCTTTCAAGATGAGGATAATTAATCATATGCACACACCTGATCCTTTGCTAGCATTGTTGTCATGATGAAATCTTATCATTTAGAAAATCATGATGCTTATGCTTAGATAGAATTAGAATACTATAGGTGAATGTGATCACATCACTTGAATCATTGGAATTTGTTTATTTTCTTTGGTGGCAAGTTGTTGTGTGGTTACACAACACACCCCATTTTGACTTGGCAAAATAGGGACCCAACTTTTTGGTTTGGCTTGTGCGTCTGCTTCCTGGCGGTTTGGCAAAAGTAAGTCGAGTGCATCATCATGCAAAACCAGGATGAGGTAAGTCACCATGAGGTCAGATTGTCAAAGTTCGTATTTCATCTCTGTGACCTCATATTTTGAAAGAGCATTAAAATTCGGGCAGGTTTGCCTTTTACATCACCTTGATATTCATCAGGATGTAAGAGTTATGAACAGTCAAAGTTTCGGTCAAACCTGATATTCGCAAGAGGAAGGTCATATTTTTTATATCCTTGGTCATATTGTTGAAGCTCATCATCATATTCGAAACATCTCCCCAATATGTCATGCGGTTCAAATATCCGGATGTCAACTTTAAATGATAGCAAAATCTTCCTGTCAAACAGTCTTATCTATCGCGAGCGTCATACTTCACATGTAACCCGATATGTCTTTATATCCTCCTGACGCAAATACCACCCTTAGCAAATATCACCCTTAGCAAATATCTTTATATACTTTTGATGCTTTAGTTACAGATGGGAAGCTCACAGGCACAAATGCTGTGTATATCTTGGATCATCATCCCCAGCTGCAGAGAACCAACTACCTCAAAGATTACAAACTGGTCAATGATGCATTCTCTATGCATCTGGTAAGGACCATGGAAGAGGACAGAACAAAGAGATTGAGCATGGAGGCTCAAGAGGCAGTCTACAGGCATGGGGCTTGGTACATATAGTTTGCAACCTTTTCTTATATAAGGGTTGAGGGTTTCAAGGGACATCCCCTAATGCTGCCAAGGTATCCTACCGATGCTGTAGTACTAATGGAATTTATCAGGCAGGGCTCCACCATGATACAAATATACAAGGATGCCAAGAAGCTGCCACCAATTTTGTTCCCAGTCAGCATTGGCAACTATATGTGCCCTGACTCTGATAATATAAAGAAGGTGATGGTCACCCTGAATAAAATGAATTTGCAGCCTTTCCCAATAACAAGACCGTTTGATCCTTACGGTAGGATACAGAAGATACTAGGAAAGCCTATTCACCAAAGGCACCTAGAGGATTTTTGGGCTGACTGTGAAGATGAGGTAGAAGCCAGAAGAAGGAGGTATCAGAGGTTAACTCTGAACCAAGTTAGAACTTTTGATTGCATCTCCCTTCCCCAACAATTAAAGAAGGATGATGGCAGGACAATGGCAGACGAGTATGAACAGAAAAAGATATATAATGACACCATCTTTGCACCTGACCTCACTATGCAAGAGGACATATCCTTGGACCCATTCATTGCCAGGACCCTACACCTAACCCAAGCTTGGGTTGATGCACAGATAGAGGCATTGAAGAAGAAAGGGCAGGATATCCCCGCGGATGAATATGATGACTTCCTGTTAGAGAAGAGGAAGACCAAGGGAGATAGAATCCCTCCACCACAACAGCAGAGCAAAAGACCCCCAAGGGGCAAGAAGGTGGAACAGGGACCAAAAGGGATTATAATTGAAAGGGCAGTATTTGCAGCTGAGGAGGCGGCAGGGTCAGGATCAGAATCAGCATCCCCTCCAAAGAAAGAAAAGCCCAAGAAAAGTAAGACAGTAGAGGCTGGAATCACTGAGACCCAAGAAGTGGGCCAATCCTCTAAACAACTAGGAGGAGAGGATGCCCTCATAGAAGAAGAGCCTAAGCAAGAGGAGGCTCCATTGGCAATAAAAAGGAAGAGGAGAGCTCCACAGGTGCTGGTGTCTACCCCACCTAAGAAACAAAGAACCTCTATGATAGGTGGAATGAGCCAACCCCCTACTTCATTACAAGGGGAAGGTAGTGAAGTGCACAAGGAACTTCAACATAATGTTCCACTTCCTACCATCGTCAAGTTCAAAACTGAACTTGCGGAAGAACAACTGAAAGAGACCTCTCAGACACAACCGGAAGGACATATCTCGCTTGATGAGACAATAAATTTATCTGACGATGAGGTAGTGCAGGATGTGGCTGCACAAAAGATGGAAACACTGGCTACTGGTATTAGTATGACCCCCCACAAGTCTCCACCAGTTCAATCAGTACTAGAACAGATGAGGCGAGTGGAAGAAGAGCGAGAAAAGAGCCCAGAGCAAGTAGCTCAGGAAATAGGGCTAGATGCATTGATCACAGAGGTGACCAGTCCTATAGTGGTGGATCTGACAGAGAAATAGGATGCAAGTCCTGAACAGCCAGCAGGATCACCTGATAAAGGCCACCAAACATAAGAGATAGAGATGGCAGAGTCAGAGGGCCATGCTCTGGAATTAGGACAACAAAGTCCACAGGATACATCAGCGGAACCTGCTATAGTAGAAGTTCAAGAAATGAAGGCTGATGAAAAGGAAGAAACAAAAGAGGATCCAGCTGCCAGGACACAGGAGGTTGACAGTGCAAGCTCAGAAGAAATAATAACTGCAGAACAATTGCTAGCACATCAAGCAGAGTCCCCAGTATCTGGTGCATTGGATAAGCAACAAGGGGAAGAATTGGGAATGGATGAAGTAATGACAGAGGAAGATCATGATCATCATGATCAGCATATAGATGCACCTCAAGGGTCCCCACACCAAGAAGATGCTCCTCCAAAGAAGGAAATCCCTCAATAGGAGGAGGTGCTGCAAGATCAACAACAAAGAGAGCATCAAGAAGAAATGAGAAAGTCACCATCTCCACAACACTTGTTGACAGAAACGGGAGATATAGGTGAACATCAGGATGATGCTGAAAAACATGATCGGGTGCCTCTGTGGTTAGCAAAGGAAGTAAATGTTGAAGAGGAGCTCAAAATTCAAGAGTTCAACGTCTCCACCCTGTTCTCTGTGGATATAATGAAGCCAAAGAGGAAGGCCATAATGACTTCGGCCATCAAGAGAGATCTGGCAACCGGGAGAAGGACCGCGCAAATTGCCATACCTGCGGTGGAGAAGGAAAAAGGTAAAATCACTGTCGATGAATTTCAAATCAGTACAGTAGATTTGGGCTTTGCCAATGAGGACCAAAAAGGTCAGGAGGGCAAAGATATCATTGACTCTCTAATTCAAAAGGTGAAAAGAGAGAAGGAGAAAAATAAGCAACATAAAGAGTACATTGCTCAGTTGCATGCTTGTATCAAAGGATTGACCGATCCTGATGATACCACAACTGAACATGCAGTCCCATTGACTGCCATTTCTCAGGAGGAGGTAAATAAATTGGACCTCATGAAGCATGAGGCGTCTGTAATAAGGAGATGGATGTCATCCACATTGGATGATGCTGTAGAAATAATGAAAGCCTCTTTGAAGAGGTGGAGCATCCTAAGTGACTCCAAGGCCAAAGTGGATAAATTGCAGATGTAGACCGAGAAGAGGTCTTACAAGCTGGAGAGAGTCCTGAGCCTGTTAGGAGAAATAAAGAATATAAATCCACAACTGCTTATCAGTAAGCAGGTACTGAAGAACAATACCGCATTATTGATAGACATCTGGTACAAAGACACTCAGTTCGAGTGTGGAGTCCTCAAAAGATGTAATAATAAGCTGAGGGATATCAGCATGAGGCTACGGGATTTAATGGCTGAAGAAGCAGTGATATTGGAAGCATTGGAAGGCAAGGTGGAAGGTAAAATAGAAAATCAAGATGAAGAGTCCACCATTAAAGCTCTATGCAGCAACTTCCAATTAGAGATAGATGGTCCATCTATCCCTTTGACAGAAGAACTCATAGATAAAATAATGAGGATCAAGGTCCAGATGGAGAAATACAAAGAGACACTGCAGGACAGGAAAAATAAGCTTGATAACAGTAGATACAAATATGAAGCACATAAGCATGCCATTGTCAAAGCAAAGACTCAAGATGGCGGAGGGATAGATCAGGTTGTGCATTCATACGAGCAGGTCCGCAGTAGTATGCAACCCCATATGCAACATCATCATTAGGATAGTGAAAGTTTGGAAAGTGATGCACATGATGATGACCCGCATGAATCAGCTGAGGAGCATGATGAAGATACATCATGAAGGGGATAGTAGCATAAGTAGTATAGATAGTTGCCAGCTGGCAACTTGTGCCATTTTGTAAAGATTGGCAAAGTCAAGTGA
Source organism: Cunninghamia lanceolata (assembly GCA_027924645.1). Classification (NCBI taxonomy): domain Eukaryota; kingdom Viridiplantae; phylum Streptophyta; class Pinopsida; order Cupressales; family Cupressaceae; genus Cunninghamia; species Cunninghamia lanceolata. The sequence goes on from BSBN01000030.1 coordinate 3,602,606, forward strand.
ATCATGACCGTAGATTTGTATTGATAAATCAAGATCATAGATCTTTTGTAACGGATTCCTCACCTTATTCTATAAAAGGTGGTGGAATGCCCTATTGAAACATTTGAAACTTAATTGAAATCTGTTTGCTGAAGTATTCAGGGCTCATTTCAAAGCTATTGTATATGTACATGTCTTTTTGCATACTTAATGAGTAGAAGAGTATTTCGATTACAAATCTTCGTAAATCTTGAGTAATCTGTGTCTGAATTCTGGATATGTGCTTTGATTTGCTATGTCCCTTGGAGTGCTCATCATGTTGCATGTATTGTTTTCATTCACCATCCTCTGAAGTTTGCATCAACTGTATCTAGCTGTGGAATGTCCTGGTGAACATATGGTTTGATTTCTTCTCGTCATGACAGTATCGAGTATGTATGTGGATCAATAGCTGAAGGTTCAACTTTAAATTGTAGTATTCCTTTAAATTCTTTCAATTTCAGAGCATTTCATTATCACAATTGCGAATAACTGATAATCCTAAGTAAATAACACAAATATGCAGACATCTCGTAGGTAATCGCAAATATTTAGCATATTTGAATGCAAAGCATGCACAATTGAAAAATATCATGCAAAGATTGAGGTATTTCTACATCTTTTCATCTAATAACTGCATAATATGACTTCTCTGTAAAGAATTTCTGCAAGAATGTCATGATGATGGCACAATTTCACGTAAGGCCCCAAAATGGAAACAACAACACACATTAACCTTTGAGTAGCTTTAGACGATTAAGACCTAATCACCAGAGACTTGGGATCATGGATTCTTTGAATTCATAAGTATCTTTCAAGATGAATAAAGGTTAATGTGTACTTTTATTCTATGCTTGTTTATGACTAACATCATGACCAACATGAAGTAGATGCTAACAGACATTAAAGTAGAATATGAGGAGCCTATCACAATTTTCTGTGATAATTCAAGTGCAATAAATATTTCTAAGAATCCAGTATTGCATTCTAAGACCAAGCACATATCTATTAAGTTTCACTTTCTGAGAGAGCAAGTGAACAAGGATGAAGTCAGATTGGAGTATGTACCCTCAAAGGATCAGATTGCAGATATCTTTACTAAACCTCTTCCCAAGGACTCTTTTGAGTATCTCAGGGAGAAGTTAGGGGTCATGGCCCCTCTGGTGATGGACTAGGATGCACTAATGTGCATCAGTCTGATGGTTATCACAGTCATATCTTCTGATCCGGATTAATGATGGGGAGCTGCTACTAAGGGGGAGCAGCTGGTATGATTCTAATATGTTAGAATTTCAAGTATGAGCCCTTTGCCATTGATGTCAAAGGGGGAGAGAAGACATGTGAAAAACAAGTGGTTGATGATCAAAAGGGGAGCAGTAAAGGAAGAGAAGACATGTGAAGAGTTGCTACTGATAGGGGGAGCTGTGGTAGAAAGAAGAAGTTCTTGTCTTGATGGTTTTTCACATCATATGTTGCCATCAATGACAAAGGGGGAGATTGTTGCAAGTATGAGGTCAACCAGTGTTGTCATTGATGTCAACACACTCATATTCCATTGATGAGAAGGATTGGATGAGCTATGTGTTGAGGATATTGAGAAAATTAGTCTCAATCAGGAACAATGATGTCATTAAGGTAGAAGGCCAAGATAAGATGAATATTAGAGGATGCAAATTAAAGGGTTTTTAGATATGAGTCTTGAGATGATCCAGTTAAGATTTCAGAGGTTCGCATGAGGATGTGAAGAAGTTGTGATCAATCTAGTAGAACTGGTTCCAGGAGATGCTCCGGAGTGATAGAGTGTTGTAAAAAGGTCCGGTGAGATCTGGAAGTGCATTGTCCTATTCTGCGGATTGGACAAAGTGTTTGGGATGTCCTCGTGATGTGTCATCTCAATTGGTACGTGATTTGGAGGTCCAGAAGCACCTTTGTGATTGTGACAGTGGCGATAGACTATGTTCTTGAAGTTCCAGATGAAGAAGAGGAGAGATTCTAGTAAGTAGAGGAAGTGCGGATGTACTTGGCCATTCAGGCAAGCTTGTGAAGGTTCTTGGATCATGTTGAGGTTGTGTTGTTGGTCCGCATTAGTGTTAGAGCCCAGAATTGGAGATATTCTTCTGGACGGAGGTGTTCTTGCCGGCCAACTGGATGAGTTCGTCCGGATGAAGTTGTTCTTGTTCAGATTGGCTGACTGGATGAGTTATTCATCTTGCGAATGTTTTTGTGGTTGATTGCTGACTTAGATGATTATTCCTAAGTCAATGCCTTGTATAAATAAAGGTTTGTGAGTTCATTTCAAAGTGTGATGTGGAGTAGATGAGTGTGGTCTAGTGAAAGAGCGAAAGGCAAAGCAAAAGTGTTTCAGACTTAAATGGAACTAATCTAGACATGGTAAAGATGTCATTCTCCAGTTCAAGTTTGTGATACTTATGATCTTGTAGATAGTGTGTCTCTTGTAGGTAGTGTGCCTCCTTGTGAGCAGTGTGCTTAGGCAGTGAGCCCTAATTGGCATGTGCCATTCATTTTTCTTATTCTTCTAATAGAGAAAAATCCTTTGGTTAATCACCCCGTGGTTTTTCCCTTAATCGGGTTTTCCATGTCAAAAATCTTGGTGTCTAATGTGTTAATGTTTATCTACTCCAGTGTTTATGCTTTCTACTTTCATGAATGGTTAATTGATATGCTATTAACTAACAAAGAATAATCAAGTGTTTGAAGTAGAAGCAAGTTTTTGTACAACTAATTCACGCCCCCTCTTAATTGTATGCCCTAGATCTAACAAGGTTCACCAGGATGTGCCACAACTAGCTATAGTTGATGCAAACTTTGATTGAATAGAGATAAATACAACATGTACAACATGAATTGCACTCCAAGGGATGCAACAAATCAAAGTGCAAGTCAAGAATTCATCTATAGATTACTCAAAGTATACAATGGCATGTAATCTAGATCTCCACTTTCATTAAGTAAACAAAAGACATGTACATTTACAATCAGCTTTGAAATTAGTCCTAGACAACTTCAGAAATCTAACTTCAATTAAGTTTCCAATAATGATACAATGTGCACTCCTTCTCCTTTTATAGATTAAAGAGAGAAGACAGTTACAAATGATCAATGCCTAGGATTTGCCTATCTAGATCAATGGTTAATATCTCTTCTTTGACTAGGTCAACACATGTAGGCATGGCACAAGTTGCCATCTGGCAACCGTCTGTTAGAACTTGATCATTTCTTTTGTCTGATTATGCATATGACTCTATCATCATGCATCTCTACTTACTCTTTATCTTCTTCTTCTTCATCTTCTTCACCTTCTTCTTCACTTCCATCCTCTTTTTATCTTCATCTTCATCATCATCATCATCAGTTCCAAGGTCACGTCTTATATGCACGTTGATTATCCCTTTGACAGACTCATAGGCTTGTACTATTTCCTCAATCTACCCTCCATCTTGAACTTTGGCCTTTACTGGAGCATGCTTGTGAGAATGAAATTGTGCCTAAAGAGCATTCCATTTGCTCTTTCTTCTATTGAATGTCTCATTGTATGTCTCTACTTTAGCTTTCATTCTCATGGACTTATTTATTACATCCTCTATCAAATGATGAAGAGGATCCTCTTCTACTTAAAATTGTTGTGGAAGGCTTGGACAGCAAAATCAGTATCCTAATTTTCTACTTTGTCCTCCAAAGCCTCTAGGGTATTTATTTCTTCTGCCATGAGATGATGCATTTTAACACTTATATCTCTGAGCTTGCTGCTGCATCTTTTCAAGACATCACATTCAAATATGGTGTCTTCATACCAAATGCCTAGCAAATGTGCTTTGTTATTATCCAGTACTTTATTAACCATAAGTATTTTCATGTATATCCTCCTTATTTCATCCAAGGCATCCAAATGTTTTTCCAACTTGAAAGATCTACGCCCAACCTCATTTTGTAGCTTATCTACTTTTCTCTTTAGAGAACCCAACGAATTCCAATTTGAGAGGGAGGTTTTAACTACTTTCTCTACTTAAAAAACAAAAGAGACAAACCAATTATCCACTAGCTGAGCCTTATGTTTCATGAGATCTAACCTCATTATATCATCTTGAGATATGATAGTCAATGGGCTGGCTGTACTGAGTGGTGTATGCTTAGGGTCAATTAACCTTTTTATAAATGAATGTAATTAAGCAATGTGCTCCTTATGCACCTTGTTCTTATCCTTTTCTTTCTTTACACTTTGTGTCAATGAATCAATGATATCTTTGGCATCCTGGCCTTCCTGCTCTTCTGTAGCAAAACCTAGATCAATGTTTGTTATTTGGAATTCATCTAGGCCTATTTTCTCTTTCTCCTTATCTACCATTGGCAGTGCTACTTGAGTTGTCCTCCAACTAGTGATAGGATCTCTCCTTATTGCAAAGGTTGGTCTTGCCTTTCTTTTTGGCTTCATCATACTTGCTGAAAACAATGTAGAAACATCAAATTCTGGTACCTCTTCTATCTAGACTACAGATTTATTTCTCATTGTAGCTAGTATGGAACATCACCCTTGGGTCCTTGTTGGTTAGTCTGCTCATTTTGAGCATCCTAAGACTCTGTATTATGCTTTACCCTTGGTGGTGAATTTTCTTTCCTAGGTTCTTCCTCATGCACTTTCTCATGAGGGATCTCTTGCTAAAGTATCTCTTGTTGAGGGGTCCCCTATTGAGGGAGAGGTTCTTGTGGTGTATGTGCATTCTGATCATGTACCTCCTCTTGCAATTTATCCTCGTGAGGGTCTTGAATATCTTGATCTTGTGTATTTTGTGGCACTTGGTCTTCATGAGAAGATTGTGCATTTTGATCTTGGGGATCACCTTGATCACCCTTGGCCACATTCTCTGGTTCCTTTTACTAACCACCATCTTGTGGCAGACCTTGTTCCTCACGTCTTGTTGCATTTATTTCTTCAAGGCCCAGGACCTTACCCAATTCTTTTTCATCTATTTTCTCTTTTGATGCTGGGTAACTATCTTTCTAATTATCATCCTTAGCAAGTGATGATACATTATTCTGATCCTTATCCTTATCAGGCATTTTTTTATTAGTCTCCTCATGCACATTGATTTCTATTTTCTCAGGCTCCATAGGTGGATCATTGTCTCTACCTTGATCTCCATCACCTTGGTAGGCTAAGTCTATTACTGCAAGGCTAGTGACCTACTCAACCAAATTGGTCAATCATATCTGTTGGGCTACATCCTTGGGGTCATCTTCTTCAATCTCCTTTGTTTCAACCTGCTCCTGATGAGTTTCCTTTTGGACCACAGGAGTGCTATCGTGAGTCATCTTGGTGTTAGCTACTAGGGTCTCCATCTTTTGATTAGCAACATCTCTAACTATCTCATCACCTAACAAATATACTGTATCATCGAGTGGAAGAGGTGGTTCTTTCCTTGCCCTATGTCTCTCCTCTCTCCGTTCTTCTGTCATCTTAGTTTTAAATTGAATAATATTTGGGATGGGGACCTCATGCTGTAGGTTCTTCATAATACCATGACTACCTGCACCCCTCAATAAAATGGGATTAATATCCACATTTCCTCTCATTGCAGTCTTTTGTTTCTTTTAGGGTGGTGTCTACTGTACCTTCTTCCTCTTCTTTGTTATCAACAAATCATCATCTAAAGGTTCTTCATCCAGTAGTTCTTCCTCCTCTATAATCACAGGGACAGGCTTTGTGACCTTCCTCTTTTGTTTGGCAGGGGTATGAGGTAATGCAACTACAGATGTAGATGCCACATCTCCCTTGGGTTGAAGTCTTCTAATGATTACTCCTTGTACATGGGCCACCTTCTTGTTTTTACCCTGCTGCTTTTCCTCTTCAAGTGGCTACCTTTCTCTATTAGATTTCCTCTTCTCAATGAGGAAGTCATCATATTCCTCCTCAAACAATTCCTATCTTCTCTTCTTGTTATCCACAGTAAGGGCTACACCCTTCCTTTTCAACTTATTAACTTTAGCATCTACCCAACATTGGGTTAGCTAAATAACCTTCTGCATTATTTGATCAAATGAAGTCACCTCAGGATGAGTCAGATCAAGAGCTGATATGGTTTTGTTGTACACTTTCTTGTCCTCATATTCACTAGACATGATCTTTCCATCATCCTTGTGCACCTAGATAGGCACTGATATGCAATCAAAATTGTGTATTTGATTGAGAGTAAGCCTCTGATAAGTCCTTCTCCTGACCTCTGATTCATCATCACAATCAGTCCAAAAATCCTCAAGGTGCTTTTGATGTATATGCTTCCCTAATAATGCTTGCATCCTACCATATGGGTCATATGACCTAGCTACTAAAAATGGCTGCAAGTTGCATTAAATTCAATCCTCTGATCACATCCTTGATACTTTCCTTGTCTAGACATATATACCAACCAATGAAAATTGGAAACAACATAGGTGGAATCTTTCTCTTCTCAATATGAGCTTCTATTGATGTCAAAATCTATCTAGTGAATTCTATTAGAATAAATTTGTCATTGGGGAATCTGGGGAGAATGAGAGGCTGCCCTTCAAAGCCTTCTAGCCTTATATATGAGAATGTAGGAAATTGGATAATCCAAGCTCCATATTTCTATATGACATCTTGGGCTTCCATACTCAGTCTTTTGGTTCTGTCCTCTTCCATAGTTCTAACCAAATGCATAGAAAAGGAGTCATTTACTATCTTATAATTTTGGAGAGATTCCCTCCTGTTCAATTGTGGGTGTTAGGGTTAGCTGACAGAAATATTAATTAAATACAAATAAAGATTAAATAGAAGAATGAAAATACACATAAATAATAACAATGAGAGACAAGTTTTAATGTGGTTCACCCAAACTCAGGCTACATCCACCAATAGAGAGTCCAATATTATTATCCAGTAAATAAAACTGATTATAACCAACAATCCCTGCAACTCAATACCATTGCAAAATGCTACAATACAATATTAATATATTACTTGCATGATCAGTTGCCACCTGCCAACAATCTCCCACTTGGACACTGATCAGGCTCCACACCAAACAATCTCCCACTTGGAGATTGATCCTAGATGACACTGCTACGCATGCAACTCCCACTAGAAATAAGCACCCTGGACTCTGTTGTTTTAATTTTATTGTTTCAGTCTTGAAGACCAACTGAAGCTGAAGAGGAGCTCAACTTCTCCCTTATCACTACCTTTGTAAACGTATCTACTAGATTTTCATCTATATGTATCTTTTCTAGCCTTAACTATCCATTATCCAACACCGATCGAATAAAGTGATACCTCAACTATATGTGTTTGGTCTTTGAATGCAAGGCAAAATTATTTGCAAGATGTATGGCACTTTGACTGTCTGTGTACAAAGAACTGTTAGCCTGTTGTTTGCCCAATTCTTCCATGAAGATTGCAGCCATATCATCTCCTTGCTTGCCTCTGTTGCAGCTACATACTCTACCTCTATGGTGGATAAAGTAACCACCTTTTGCAACCGTGAGATCTAACTCACTATTGTCCCACCTACAGTAAAGACATAACCTGTAGTACTCTACCTGGTAACAATATCCCCTACCAAATCTGAGTCTACATAGCCTCCAAAACATAAATGTGTATTGGATGTACTCTCAAATATCTGAGAATCCATTTTACTACATTCCAGTGCTCCAATCTGGGATGACTCATATACCTACTTACAACTCCTACAACATGTACAATATCTAGTCTCATGCATACCATGGCATACATTAAACTTCTTACAGCTGAAGCATATGGTACCTTAGACATTTTTTCTTCCTCCTCTAGTGTCTTAGGACACATCTCCTTAGTCAATTTCAAATGACTAGGAAAAGGTGTGCTGACAACTTTTGCATTCTCCATATGGAATCTCTACAACACCTTTTCAACATAATCAGCCTGAGATAGAGTCAATTTTCTGTTCTTCCTATCTCTGCAAGTTTTCATCCAAGGATTTGTTTTTATACCCCCAAATCCTTCATAGACAATGATTGAGCTAACTACTATTTTAACTCTCTTATGTGATCCATGTTAGACCTAGCTACAAGCATGTCATCAACATATAAACATAAAATAATGTAGCTGTCATTACCCAACCTCTTAAAATAAACACAATGGTCAGAATTACACCGGTTGTAGCCTTGCTCAGCCATAAAACTATCAAATTTCAAATACCATTGCCAAGGAACTTGTTTCAAGCCATATAAACTCTTCTTCAATCTGCACACTTGTTTCTCCTTACCTTTGACCTCAAATCCTTGGGGTTGTTCCATATATATCTCCTCCTCCAAATCACCATGGAGAAAGGTAGTTTTCACATCTAGCTGTTCCAAATGCGAATCTTCAGCAACCACAATACTTAAAATAGTATGAATAGAAGTCATCTTAACAACTGGAAAAAAAAATCTCATCAAAATCAATGCTCTTTTTCTATGCAAATCCTTTTACAACTAATCTGGATTTAAATCTTTTCTTACCTCCATCTTCCTCTTTTATCCTATAAACCCATTTGTTTGGTAAAGCCTTTTTACCTATAGGCAACTTACATAATTCCCAAGTCTAATTTTTCAGCAAGGAGTCATTTCTTCTTTCATTCCAAGCTCCCACTGAACCTTTGTATCCACCTACATAGCTTCATCATACTCTTCTGGTTCACCAGCATTTGTTAATAAAATAGAATACAAAGAGGGAGAAAACCTTTTAGGAGGTCTACTTAGCCTTGTTGACCGTCTAACACTCACTGGATTTTGTGATATTTCTTGTTGTTGTTGCGGAGCATGAGGAACCACTGGAACATCACTATTTGGAGTATCATTCAAAAACACATAATCCTTTTCTTTCTTCTCATGCTACTACAACTAATCTTTGTACAACACCTTCTCATTGAATACAATATCCCTACTTCTCACAATTTTTTGATTTTCAAAATCCCAAAGCCTATAACCAAATTCATCAATGACATATCCAATGAAGGTACACTTTTTTGATTTTGCATCTAGCTTGGTTCTATTTTCAGAATCTACATGTGCAAATACTTCACATCTGAAGGTTTTGAGAAAAGAATAACTCACCTTCTTACATGTCCATGCTTCCTTTGGAATACCACAGCCCAAAGGAACTGAAGGACCTCTGTTAATTAAATATACAGTGGTGTTGACAACCTCTGCCCACATATTTAAAGGCAACCCAACATGCAATCTCATGGTCCTTGCATGCTCCATTATTATCCTATTCATGCGTTCAGCCACTCCATTCTCCAATGGAGTCCTTAGAACTATTTTTTGCCTACGGATTCCATTAAAGGAACAATAATTCTCAAATTCTTTACTGTAATACTCACCACCACCATTATCAGATCTAAGACATTTTAATCTTTTCCCTGTCTCATTCTCAACCAAGCTTCTCCATTTCTTAAATGTTTCAAATACAACAGATTTTTGCCTGAGGAAATAAATCCAAACCTTCCTAGTTGCATCATCTATGAATGTAACATAATACCAAGAGCCACCAAGAGAAGATATCTGAGCCAGTCCCCATACATCTATATGCACAAGCTCCAACTTTTCATCTTTCTTTTGCTTCCCATCTTTGAGAAAACTAACTCTCTTTTGTTTACCATACACACAACTTTCACATAAATCCATATTAATACATTTTAAACCTGGTAAAAATTTCTTAGAATGAAGTACCTTCATACCTTTTTCACTCATATGCCCAAGTCTGTTATGCCACAGTGTTGTCTCAGAACCTACCGCAACTATTTTAGTCTCTTCCTACAAACCTACAACAACAATTCCTGAACCTATTTATTTTTTCTCTGCAACAGCTAAAGTAGAAGGAATAGTATGACCTGTACAAAGATATAAAGTGCCTACTTTCACACCATTTTCTACTATTAAGGTACATTTTGAAACCTTCCAATTTTTATCATTGAAAGTAACTATGCAACCTTCATCAGTTAGCTACCCTGCTTAGATTAAATTCCTACTCAACCTTGGAATGTGCCTTACCTCTTATAGTAGCCAATGATTCCCATTCTGCAACTTAACCTTGATTCTTCCCTTTCCAAAAATCTGACAAGGTTTGTTATCTCCCAAAGAAACCAGCCCAAAATCCCCTCAGACATAATCAAGAAAATAACTTCTATGGGGCATAGCATGAAATGAGACCCCTGAATCTAAAACCTAGGAATCATCAGCATTATCTAGGGAAATAATCAAAGCATCATCTTCAGATTTATTACTTACCACATTTTCCTCCTTATTGCCTTCTTGTTTGTCTCTTTTATTTTTCTAAAACCAACAATCTTTCTTCAGATGACCTAGTTTCCCACAATACCAGCAATCCTTCTGTCCTCTAGTTTGGGATCTCTTATCCTTTGATTTTCCTCATGAATTCCCATGACCTCCAAAACCTTTTCCTCTCTCCTTTGATCTACCCCTGCTTTCTACATTCAAAACATTACTTGATATGGATCCACTCGAGCTTTTCCTACAAATTTCCTCACTCAGAATAATACCAACAACATCATCAAATTTTAGGGTATTTGAACCAAAAACAAAATTACTAACCACCATTACCAAACTATTCCAGCTTTCAAGCAAAGAACATAATATCAAGAGAGCTCTAACTTCTTCATCAAATTTTATATTTACAGAAGTCAATTGATTGGTAATCATATTACATTCATTTAAATGATCTGTCACAGATCCACCTTCAATCATTTTCAGATTAAACAAATGCTTCATGAGAAATACCTTATTTGAGGCTGAGGATTTTTAATACAATTTAGCCAAAGCTTTCATCAGACCATCTGTTGTCTTTGCTTCCATTATATTGAATTCCATTGATGGTGCCAGGCACAACCGAATGGGTCCCAGTGCCTTTCTATCAAGAAGATTCCAATCCTCATCAGTCATTGTTGCTGGTTTCTTGACTACTCCTTCCAACGACATCCATAAATCCTTCTGATAGAGATAATCCTCCATCTGCATCTTCTATAACTGATAGTTCTACCCATTGAATTTGTCTACCTTTAATTTACCCTCATCCGCCATTGCTCCCACTCAACCGTGAGACTTTCCTATAGATGATAATACAATGCAACCTGCTCTGATACCACTTGTTAGGGTTAGCTGGCAGAAGATATCAATTAAATCCAAATAAAGATTAAATAGAGGAATGAAAATACACAGAAATAATAATAGCGAGAGACAAGTTTTAACGTGGTTCACCCAAACTCGGGCTACATCCACCAACAGAGAGTCCAATATTATTATCTAGGAAATCAAACTGATTACAACTAGCAATCCCTACAACTCAATGTCATTGCAAAATGCTTCAATACAATATCAATCAAAACCCTAAGCCTTAGCTACTTTTATCAAGCCTTATCTTAGTTACAAAAATAGGGTTTTTTTTCCTTATGTCGGCTCATAAAAAAATTTCGGGGGTTGCACCCCCGAACCCCTGCCACTTAGGGCCTAGCACCCCTGAACCCTAGCGAGGATACATAACTAATGTATAGTACTTGCATGATCAGTCGACACCTACCAACATAGTGTTCCCAAATGTTTACATCACTAGGATTGTTCCCAACCCTGCCTACTATTTGTAACCCATTAAATATTCCTCTAAAGGCACAAACATATACGACATAAGAAGTCATATGAAACATGCACATCTTGCCACCCAGATTTCTCATTCCCTCATCTAAACTATCACTTATGATCTTAGCCCAGAGAGGCTTGTCATCTGAATATTCCACCATCTAGATAATTCCATACATCTAATTTTTGAATTTTCCATCATGTTGTCTTCCTGTCATTCTGCTAAACGTCACCATCATGTACTGGTATTCTTTGGCAAAATCAAACTTAAACATGTATACTAGCAATTTAGCAGAGGCCTTGTATGTACTTCTCTTGGATCTCCACTGGTACATGACCCTCCTGGCCTCTTTCTAATTACTATGGTATTCCTTTTCCAATCTACTTAGGCTCAATCTGACTACATTAGGTCCTATAGGAAAATTAAATTCAGAAGTGATGCCTTTGATTGACAAATTTGCATACACTCTGCCATGCTTCTCTACTTTTCTAGTTTTTGGATTACAATTCTGTGCGCACTCAACCACTAACTCAGAAGCTTCCATGGCATAAGGAAATCCCCCAGCGTGCCACATCCATGAGGAGTATATTCTTTGAAGTAGAGGGTTTCCACTTCCATTATCTAATCTTCTCATCCAGGCATCTAGGTCTGTATTTCCCTGATGTGTGTCATTGATCATTCCATATCTAAATCCTAGCCCCTCAGGATGTAAGAACATGGGCTTTAAGAACTCTGTGTCAGACCTATTCTTTCTGATTGCCATTAAATCCTATGATAAAAACATGCATTTCATACCCTAACATGTTTGTATGCAGCAGGGCTCAAGGATCACATATGTTCCATAGCAGTAATTCTATTATTCTAACTAATTTCATGCATCACAAGCTAATTACTTAGTAAAACCATTTTTACCTCATGATTTATCGTAAACAACAAAAGAGAGGGTTTCAAATTTACATACCTAATAATCACTTTCCTCTTTTACTGTATGAGTGATAATGGTATGAATGTGATTGCGCTATATTTACTGTTCCATTCCGTCTAGATGTGGGTCCTATTCTGTTTGCAGGTGACTTTGATGCTTTAACCTTAAGAGCTCTATAATTCTCATTTAAATATAGGGTAAATGTAAAATGACCCTGTAATTTACTTTTTAACCAATCAATATGATAAATTAGGGTGCACCTAGTGTCTTTTGTTTAAGTCCATTGATCAACACATGACATTCCCGGATGTTGACAAGTGGCGAGCTTACATTTGAAATCTGAAGGCGCAACCTACCATTGGGTTCGCATTTAATGCAGAGGGTGATCTCTTAGAAGATTAGAGATATTTGAAAATATTACTGGTATCAGACATATGAGGGTGACATAGTCATGAGCATGGTCAACCTTTGACCAATGAGCGAAATTGGGTCATATTACATGTGTTGATAAATCATGACTATATATTGTATTCATATGACCCAGGGAGGTGCCACGTGGGATGATTGGATTGGTCACTATGAAACTAGGCATATTGAGTCATCAAGGTCAATATGAGGGATATTGAAAATATCCAGGTCTTTTAACGTTTAAGAAATATCACCCCGTTTGAGAATGCGAGGGTGATGTCAGCATTTTATAAGCCTTTGAAATTGTTCAAGAAAATGATGTCACCATCATATTGGTTATGATCAAGGATATTTCAAAATGTGACGTTCTTGGGTCTGGATCATGATGATGTCATCATCATATCATGTCCTCTTTGTTATCAGGCTAGAATGATGTCATCGTCATATTGAGGAATATGACGGATATTTGGAAATGTGACCCTCTAAACGTTGAGCAAATTGATGACATCATCATCAGGACGAGTTCTTTTATATATCAAAATCGGATGATGTCATGGTCATATTTTGCAAAAGGTGATATTTTGTAACATGATTGATATTTAGAAATGTGATCCTCTGAAAATATGCATACGAGTTTTGATGGGCATATACTCCCTCACACGTAAGTTTTACGTTTGCATATCGGGGAACATATGGATGTCAGGTGATCTTCTTGTGTCAGGGTCATCTTAACAAATATGACGTTAAGGGAAATATCCAGGTTGATCAAACTTTGACTTAGCATAACTTTTTACCCTCAATGAATATCAGGGTGATCCAAAAGGCAAACCCATCTAGAACTTTGTATTCTTTTAGATTATGAGGTTCTTGATGACAAATTCTAACTTTGACCATTGACCTCCTCCTCTAGAGCACATGCATAAACAAGGGTGATATACTTAACTAACATTTGGCAAACCGCCCAAAGCAAGAAAGAAGAAACAAGAAGAAGCAAAAAAAGTTGGGTCCCTGTTTTGCTAAGGCAAAATGGGGCATGTTATGTAACCACACAACAACTTGCCACCAAAGAAATCAACCAAATTCAAATGATTCAATTGATGAGATCACATTAGAACATAATATCATAACTCTCTCTAAGCATAAGTATCATGACCTTTCTGAATGATATCATGTTCATAAGTGCAACAATGTTGATAAGGGATCAAGTGTGTGCATATGATTAATAATCCTCATCTTGAAAGCAAGTTGAAGACACTAGTAACTAGTGTTAAGCTACATATTTTTGGTTCATCCCTCATAGCCAACCAAGATAGAGCCTTGCTGCCATAAGGCATCCATATCCTTGACAAGGTTATCTTTACAATCCCCTAAGTAGAGATCCATTGCCAACAGGCATCTATAACCCCGGTAGAGTTACTTAGATGGCCTAATTTTTATCCCATTGGATTTTCAATATTCATCTTTTTTTTCATATGATATAATCATGTAAGCTCAATATGCAAGGTGTGATCACTTGTTGCTTTAGGCTGGGGATTACAATGGTAGCAAGGGTGACCCTTTGGATTTTTCACTTAACACCTATACTGATGTATTCAACAAACCCAAGGCTATTAGGTGAGTCATCATGAAAATCTCCTTAATCAAGAAAAGGCATCACTGATGAAAAGGATATCATAGACCTGATTGGGGATACTTCTCAAAATGAGTCACAACCTATGTAGAAATTTGTTCTCATCACTTGAATCCTAACAATTTTGTTGGTTCCTTAGGGTGATAAGGTGCATCATCTTGACTAATCAAAACAAAACTCAACAACAAGAAGCAAACAAGCAAACACACAAAACAAAACTATACAAACAACTATACAACATATACACTATAATAGAAATAACTTACATGACCCTGTTTAAGCTTGAAAGTAATATTTGAGGAACTGTCCATTGATTGGTAATGGGACATCCTCACTGGTTAAAGTCTTAAGTCTGTAGGTATTGTCTCCTAGGATCTCTAAGATTTGAAAAAGACCTATCCAAAGTTTGTCAAATTTCCCATGGTCACCTTTCCTTTCATGTGCTTTGTCCCATGTGAGGACTAAATCTAAAATCCTAAAAGCCTTTATTCTAGCTCTCTTATCAAACTAGCATTTGATAGTAGCCTAATGTTTAGCAAACTGATCAATTGCTCTATCTCTTTTTTCTTCTAGGTACATGAACTGAAGTAGTCTAACTTCTTGTTTGTTATATATGCCTAGATATTCTTGTGCGAATTGCAAAGTGGGGATCTTCAAGTTAACAGGGAGGATAGGATCCACCTCATACACTAGTTGGTAAGGAGAATTTCCTAATGCGACCTTCATTCTAGTTTTGTCTACCCACAGTGCATACTTCAGAAGGGTATTCCACTCCCTAGGGTTCTTCTCTATTAGTTTCTTTATGATATTCAGTAAGTTCTTATTTGTTGACTCTGCCAAGCCATTTCCTTGGGGATAATAATTTGAAGAAAATTTCAAGATAATTCCATGATCAAAACCCCAACTAGATAGTTTTAATGATGCAAAGGCGGGTTCATTATCACATACTAGAGCATATGGGACTCCATACCTAGTCACTATGTTACTTTCCAAGAATTTGATCACATCTTCTACATTGCATGTCTTGCTACTAACTACTTCAATCCATCTAGTGCAATAATCAGTGATTGTTAAGACATACCTATGGACTGAAGATGATGGAGGATTGATGGGTCCTATGAAGTCCATGCCCCATTAAGAAAATGGGCACATCTCAATCACTAGCTGCAAGGGTTGAGTAGCATATCTTTCTCAGCTAGCAGCAACTTGACAGGTATGGCAGCATTTAATATGCTCCACAGTATCCTTAAAGATAGTAGGCCAATAATATCCTACCCTCAAGATAGCATGAGCAGTAACCAAGTGAGACCCATGTGCAGTTCCAAACTTATCATGTAACTCAGCTAAATTTTTTTTAGCTTCTTGTCTATCCAGGCATCTGAGATATATTCCTTCATAGTTTCTTTTGAAAAGGATTCCTCCTTTGATCATATACTTTTGTGATCTTATCTTCAGGGCTCTCCTCTGTGAAGCCTGCATCTTTGAAGGGCATCTTCCAGTGATCAGGATATGCCTAATATCAGAATACCATTCTTTATCCTCTTTGGAATTAACTACATATTATTGTCTCATAATGTTAGGATCAGTCTCAGAAATCATCTGGCTTAAAGCTTGTCCCCTTACTAACTTCATGGGTGTTATATCCATATCATATTCCTAGAGCACTATTATCCATTTGGCTCTCTTTTCTCCTGGCTCACTTTGCATCAAGAGCATCTTTATTGTTTCATCAGGTACTACAACAATGATCTTACTTCTCAAGATGTAATGTCTAAATTTCTTAACTGCTCATACTAGAGCAAGGGCCTGTCTCTCAACATCCATGTATCTAAGCTCTACATCCTTGAATGGGTAGCTTATGAAGGCTATGGGTTTTTCTTCCTTGGCTTCACTTCTCTGTGTCAAAACTGCTAAACTTGTGTGTTCTAATACGAATGAGTAAATGTAGAAATCTCTGGTGTAATCTAGACTGATCAAAATAGGAGCATCAGATATGGCTTTCTTAATGTCCTCAAATGTTGCTTTTGCTCTAGGAGTCCATTCAATTTTAGCATCCTTCTTGAGCGATGCATTAATTGGTCTGACAATCTCTGCAAACCCAGTAATGAACTTCCTAACAAAGTTTATCATACCAAAGTAGGATTTAAGCTCTTTCTTACTTCCAGGTAGTTGTAGCTTCATGATAGATTCTACCCTAGTAGGGTCAATGATGATCCTATTTTTTGTTATCAAATGACCAAGCAATTTACCAGTTGTCACCCCAAATATGCATTTATTTGGATTTAGGGAGATGTCATATTGTTCAAACTTCTTGAGCACCTTCCTGAGGGTTTTCCACTCGTGCAATCTTGTGTCTTGATTTATATTGATTTTCTCTCTGTTTGTGTGTATGATTTATTCATGAGATTTTAATCTCATCATTCATTCTCAGTTATGTGCACATATGTGTAACAAATGATAGCTTTCTTTCTTCATGTCTTGAAAGTTAAATTTGCAAAAGGTTAAAATTTATACAACACTGATTCACCCCCCCTCTCAGTGTTGTCCTGAACTCCTACAATTGGTATCAGAGCAAGGTTCCCTTTTTTGAAGCTTAATCAGCTTGGGTAAGTCCTGGTAGTGGAGTTCAATGGGTAAGTGCAGTTCAATGGGTAAGTGCAGAAGAAATAAGAACATGAGAAATGTCAAGCTTCATTCTAGTCAAAAGAAACAAAAGACATCATCCATATCAGATGTTGATATAAAGTCAGATGTTCCCCAAGTTGAATCTAATATTTTATTAGAAGAAAAAGTTTCAAGAGTTCCTCAGTTTGATGGTTCAGATTTTTCAGTTTGGTATGTTAGAATGCAAGTGTATTTATCCTCTTTAGGATATGATGTTTTAATGTCAGTTGAGAATGGTTATTGTATTACTGCAAATAACAAAGAAGCCCTTGAATTTAATAATATTGCAAAGAAAGCCATATTATTAGCTCTGTCTAATGATGTTACTTGTAAGGTTATGGATTGTGTTATAGCTCAAGATGGAGGAGATTGAAAAGAATTTATCAAGATATTGACAAAAAAGGGGATACTCTAGTGTGTGAAGAAAGTGGCAATGAAAGGAGACTTTCAAATGAAGGAGTTGAAGTTCAATCCCAATCAGATTCAGAAGAAGCTAGCATCACAAGTAATGATGATCACGAATATGATGAACAAGACTGTGAGATTGATCTAGAAGGAGAGCTCATATATGCTCTAACTGAACTCAAGAATTATAAGAAGGAGAACAAGAAATTAATGTTGCAGTTGCAGCATGAAAGAGATTTAAAAGACAAAGCACTATCTGACCTTGAAGATACTAGAAGTCTGATTATGGATTTAAGGAATCAAGTTAGTGAATCAGATAAATTAATTATTAGTCTGAAGATGGAGTTTCAGGAAGCTAAGAGGATTGTTGATATAACAAAGGTTGAATTGGAAGCTAAATCAGTTGAATGCCAAAAACTTGAAGGAGAATTAGTTTCTTTAAGAAAAAATCTTGAGAATGTTAGAAAGCAGTTAGAGAAGAATTTGAAGTTTGAAGAAAGTTCAAATAAGTTGCATGAGATGTTTGGTAAACAAAAACTTTATGGAGACACTACTGGACTTGGCTATGAGAATGGAGAATGTTCAAAAGCCAGAGAGACTCCCAGAAAGAAGATTGATTTGAATGCTGCCACTGAAAACAAAATGCATAATCAAAGAAGAAGAAATGCTCCTGTTAGACAAGCATACATGTACAGGTATAACTATTCTTTTAATGGTTATTGTTATACTTGTAATCAATTTGGGCACAAATCAGTTAATTGCAAAAGGAATACTAACATTGTTTGTTACAAGTGTAATAATATTAGACACATTCAAAGAAATTGTAAAGTACATAGAAGGTATGATCATACATGGAAGCTTAATATGAGTGCTTATCAGTCAATTGATTTTGATTACAACATAATTTGTTATAATTGCAACTCTCTTGGTCATAAAGCACACAGTTGCAGGAGAGCATCACCTAATTTGAAAGGTTGGGAAAAGAAAAAGGTTGAAAAGGTTTGGAGGAAGAAAGCACCTATAAAAGTGTGGAAGCAAAAACAAAGTCAGGATAAGAAGGATCCTAATCTTGTGCATCTTGCACAAGTCATTTCATCTGTTGCATAACAGATAGCATGATGTAAGGGGGAGTTGTTCTTGTCTTATCACTTTTCCCCAAGAAGTTAAAGGAGGAGTTCAATTGATGTTTATCAACTTGATGATCTTGTTTTGTTTAACTTGCTTATCTGATAATGATATGAAGTTTTTGATGATATTGAGTTTCAGTGTATGTCAGTAATACAGGTGTTCATGATGAGTGACATGTTTAGTGGTTCTTGATGCATACAAGATGTTGAAAGGATGTTCAAAGGTTTAGTTTTTCAAAGAAATTGTTGGTTTATGAATGATTTTACTTCTCTTCAGAAGTGGGGTTGCAGGAAGAACTTGATGATGCAGTTAGTTTATTGATGTGCTTATTTGATGAGCTAGTTTGAATGTCAAAGTCAAGAGGCAGCAGTTCTTGTGTAGTACAGTTTGTTTTAGATGTAGTTTTGCAATTAATATCAGATTTGACTTTGTGTTGCAAAAAGTGTCTTGTGTAGAACAGGAGGATGATAGTTCATGTTGGAAGCCTTGGCAAGGACATCTCTTGTGTGTCATCATGGATTGCGGTTCATACTGATTTTTATTGGTGAAAAGTGTAGTCTTTGCATGAAATTCATGCTCATATCAAAGAAGTCAATTTGATGTTCATAGCTACTACATTGTTGAGTTATGTTTTGCATAAGTATTGAAGCTTTCAGGTGATTTGGAGATAGTGTTTCATCTGTTTCATTGATGATCTTCCTCACTAATATATTTCAGTCAAAGTTTTTCAAGCTATGACATTGATGATGATATCTTGTATTTCTTCAGAGGAAGTTAAAGGTATGTCTTGAATCAGCAGTAGCACATAATAATGTTCAGCAAGGTTGGTCATATGTTGGTTTCAGGATTGTTATCACCATAAATCATTATTTGTTCAAAAGTTAATAGGAATTTATGCCTTCAAAATGTTCATAATTCAATGTGATTATAATTGTTATGATCATGCTATAACAATTTTCTCTGTGGAGTTGGAGTTGTTCTCAAGGGGAGTTAATCAGAGGATTGAGTTGTCACTATCTTGGGAGATTTGAAAAGATCTTATCAAAAGTGGTCATCAGGTCATCTTGAGTTGGGAACTGTGTTAAGGAATCTTTATGATTTTTACTTATAGATCATCAAGTGTATTGATGTGTTTATGAAGTTGGTATTTGTTTGCAAAGATATGTTTTCTTCATCCTCATTTTGGTATTAAAAGTGATATTATATTGAAATTAACATATAAGTTTCATTATGTCAGACAATGGTTTGTGTTGGTTAGAAATTGCCAGTGATATTCAATACAGGGGGAGCAAATAGTTTTTGAGCCTTTGTCATCAATGTCAAAAAGGGGGAGAACAAAAAATTGCTTCAGGTAGTTTTTCCATCAATGACAAAGGGGGAGATTGATGGTGTCAGATTGTCATTGATGTCAAAAAGGTCTTACAGGATCTTCGATTAATATTAGTAAACATCTGAAGGTCACTAATTAGGAGGATAGTGCAAAAGGTTGATGCAAGTTGAGGTCATACTTCAAAAGATAAGGACTTGCTTCATATGTGTGTTCTTGCTTCATCAAGAGTTGTGTCAATTTGCTGACAGGAATAGGAGTTCATAAGTTCATAGTATCTTCTGTAGAGTTTACATCATATGGTAAGGTTTTGAATGCTTGGTCAGTGTGAATGCTTGTTCATCAAGGTTGGAACAAGGATAAGTTTATGGCTTCTTGTTTGAAGTGGTCATTATCATCATCATCATCATCATATGCAAAGGTGGTCAGGTTGATACAGATATCTCTAGAATTCAGAAGTGTTGATGTTTGATGTTGTTATTGGATTGATGGTATGATCTTATGGTTTTCATGGTCTTCATCATGGTTCAAGCTGAAGAGAGTTCATGTGTGTTATTACTATATTTCATGTTTGTGATGAGTTGCTTCATGTTTGATCTCCTCCTAAGAGAATTTGGAATTACTTCATGTCAGATTTGTGGAGTTAGTTTGAAGATACATAATCATATGGATTGGTATGATGTTGTGTTAGTATGGTCCTAATATCAGTGTTCACAAGAGTTCATACAGTGAGATGAGTTTGCTAAAGGTTATATTTGATTAAGTTTGATGGAGTATTAGCTTCATAATGGACTGATTTGGTACAATCATGATCAAGTGAAAACTAGATCAGTTATGTGTTTCTTCTCAGCAAAATTTGTTTTTGGATTTTGTCAAAAATATGGTATGATTTTTAAATTCCTAAACAAGTCATGTTTTCAAAACATATTCACATTTCTTATAAATCAAAAGTGACTTGTTATTACAAGTCATCACTTAAGTGATGACCTTCCAAAGGGGTGTGAGGTCATTAAGTTGACCAGGCAACTAAAGTGCTTCCACCGCTATGACAGGTCTGCCAACTATTTGTTTTGAAATGCACCAAAACCAAATCATATATGGGAGTGTAGGCCCGATGCCTTGGAGGTTTTTTAACTCAAATTCTTAAAGCCTTCTTTGGAGCCCGATTCATATTTGAAATGTTTTTATTTAAAAATTGCATGGATATTAAAAAGGAAAAGCAAAAGGCATCGAATTACCTTGCTTTAGGGGAGCATAGTATATATGTTTTAAAAGTTTCTATTAAGGATGCCATTCCCTTTTATGGCTTTAGTTTCTTTTTAGAATCTTTACTCAAACACTAAGTGGTCGGCCTATACCACATTTTTGAATTCTAAAATGGTGAGCTTGAATTGGTAATTAGTGGTTCTTAAATTAGAATTTTTTTTTCTAATTTAAAGAAATGACATTAGAATTTTTATTGAGGAGTTGGTTTCTTTAAGAGATTTTTTTTTTTAATTTTTTTTGGAAAACAAAAATGATTTTGGAAGACAAATTTTTCTTATGAGTTTTTGAAAAAGAAATGTGAAATGATTTGATTGAAGAAAAGCAATAGATCATTTCTCTTTGTAGATGAAAGGACATACAAATGAGCAGAGAGATTTTTGGTAGAAATATATTTTTTGTTGCAGATGAATGAAAGATATTTTGTAGATAAAAAGGTTGAAGGTTTTTCAATGATTTTTTGATAAAGGCAAAAAGATTTTTGAAGAACACAGAATATGAAGAGTTTTAAATAGGGTTTGATATTATATGATTCAATTTGTTTTGGAGGGCTATTTTTTAGATTGAAGATATTTTGCAGAGGAGAATGAACTTTTGAAGGAATGTGAAAAGTCTTATGAAAGATTGATTTTATTCTTGCAGGATGAAAAAGAAGAAAAGATTGATTTTGTTCTTGCAGGATTAAAAAAAGAAGAAAATGAACAGTCATGGGCATGAAGAGAAAATTAATTTCTTCACAGATGAAAAATGATTGTGTAGAATGTGAAAGGTTTTTCAAATTGTATATAATGGTTTTTCAGGTGCATTGACGTCAGTGTGTTGATGAAGAAAACAGAGATGAGCAAATAATGTTATGTGATGAAGTTATGATATGCAGAGAAAAACTTTTTTGAAAAGAAAGATGAGTTGATTTAAATGGTGCAAATCAAATTGAACAACAATCACTTCTTGCACATGAGATTTTTGTTTTGATTGATTGAGAAAAGTCAGTGAGGCTTATAGGTCAGTGAGACCATTTGTCAGTGAGACACTCACATCAGCCAGTGAGGCTTGTAAAGATTTTTTTTTTAAGTTAAGCCAGTGAGGCAGTTTTGGAGTGGTTTTTCTACCCTAGGAGGGTTTTCCACTCATGCAATTCTTGTGTTTTGATTTATATTGATTTTCTCTCTGTTTGTGTGTATGATTTATTCATGAGATTTTAATCTCATCATTCATTCTCAGTTATGTGCACATATGTGTAACAAATGATATCTTTCTTTCTTCATGTCTTGAAAGTTAAATTTGTAAAAGGTTAAAATTTATACAACACTGATTCACCCCCCCTCTCAATGTTGTCCTGAACTCCTACAAAGTCATCCATGTAAATGACTATGCATTTGCCAATTAAGCCTCTAAAAGCTATATCCATTGTATGCTGAAAGGTGGCTCCAACATTTATCAATCCAAAAGGCATGCGCATGTAAGAAAATATTCCCCACTTTATGGTAAATGCAATTTTCAATCTATCTATTTTATCTACCATCACCTGGTTATACCCTGAGAATCCATCCAAGAATGACATCATCTAGGATCCATTCACTATTTGTAAGACCTCATCTAATGAAGGTAAAGGATAGTTATCCTTTTCAAAAGCTCTATTCAAGTTTTTGAAGTCTACACATAGGCGGATATCACCATGTTTCTTTCTTACAGGGACCAGATTGGCTACCCATGTTGAATGTCTCACAGGAAGTATGATCTTGGCATTGAACAACTTCTTAACTTCTTCAAAGATGATGGGTTCTAACAAGGCATTAATAGGTCTTTTCTTTTGTCTAAAAGGTTTAGCATCTAGTTTCAATGGTATAGTATGGGTGATGATTGAGGTATCATAACTCTTCAGCTCATCATAAGTCTAGGTGATAACATGGATGCAATCCTTAAGTGCTTGAGTTATCCCTGCCATTTCTTCTTTTGTACAAACTTTACCAATCAAGACATTCTTTACTTCTTCATTTTGTCCTATATTGATTGGTGAATACTCTCCTCCATCAGCCTTTGGGAGATCTTTCTATTTCATCATATTGTGTAAATCAAAAGCCTTTTCTAACTCTATCATACCCTTGGGAATCCTATTGGTTGGTAGTTTCATGATTTCTTCTTCTTCCCATGTATGATCTTCTATATTCCTTTCATCTATAATATGAGCATTAAATACATCTCTGTTTGATATAAAGTCCAAAATGTGCTGGTCATCATCAAATACTTGTAGATTGGTGATATTATCTAGTATGGAAGGCACTGATACCAATTCAACTGAGAATCTCTTCAAACTAGAAATGGACAATGATTCCAATGTACTAGCAGCCTGTGCCAAGGCATCTGCTCTATGATTCTATTCTCTGGGCACATGGGTGATGTTGAATGCAACAAATTCTTCTGTTAAGTCCCACACCCTATGTCTATAGTTAGACAACTTATTGTAATTACAAGAGTATAGACTTCTTACTTGTCTTACCACTAATTCTGAGTCTCCATATACATGCAAAATTTTCACTCTTTTCTTGAGAGCAAACAATAACCCATGAATTAAAGCTTCATATTCTATCATATTGTTGTTACATGGGAATTGTAATCTATATGCTGCTAAATAGGATTTTCTTGTTGGATCAATAAGGTCTATCCCTAATCTAGCTCCTTGTTTTGACTTTCAACCATCAAACCTAAGGATCCATGGTTTATCTTCTGTCAAAGGCTTGTCATGACCTTCTCTTTTCTTCTTAGCTCTGGTAGCTGCACCACCTGATACCCACTTCAGTTTTTGTGACTTATTCTTTGTCACTTTTGGTGAGTGACTTGTATTTGGTACCTTTCCCTTTTTGACATCTATGGTATCATCATTATCTTTACCTAATTGTACTTCCATCTCTTTATCCTTATCTTTAAGTATATCTTTACTGTCAGATTACTGATCCTTTAAATAAAGCATCTTCTGTTTATTTAATATATGTAAGCATAATGAACATGTGGTTTCAGAATGTGGTACTTCATGCAACCTACACCACCCTTCAATCAAAACCTGATGTGGAGGAACCTTCTGTAACATAACCCTTTGAATATATTTTGACAAAAACTCTTCAAACTTGGTCAAATTACTCCCTTTATCTTCATTGGATACTTCATAATCTGATTCAATCAAATAATCAGTCCCTAGGGTGATGTTATTTTTCATCCCTAGAAATCTTTTCAATGTACATCAAGGTCTCCTTTGAGTTATGAGTGTGGCTTTCATCCTGATATGTATTTTCTTTTGTTCCTGCAAATGACAAACAAGAATCAGCATCATTATGACTATCTATATTGTGTACCTTTGACAATCCTCTCTCACTACATGCTCATTCTAGCTCCATCATATCCAGGCAAGCATCACAAGTTCTTTCTGAATGTGCATCATCATGCAACATGCACCAACCTTCAATCAAAATATCCTTATTGGACATATTTAATATTTTTTTTTGCTTCGTAATAGATGGAATTTTATTCTGACAGGAAAATACCTAGCCCGTTCTAGGTGAGATCACAGAAGAGGGATCTCATCCCCTTATTTCAAATTACAAAATAATCAAACATGGTCAACCTGACCCAAATACCTTCCTACTTGATTAAGCTAAAAATCTACAATTGATCCATCCAATATTCTACAGTAAAATGAATACCAATTCAACCCTACTATGCAGACTGAGTTTGCTGAGAGCTGACACCAAGTTTAATTTGAGAATGCATTTTGTTTCTAATCTCCATTAACTTGAGGATAATCTTTTCCTTTTTTTAGGCACTGGGCCATTCAACCTCTCCCCCCAATTTTTATTCCTCAGTGACGGTAATGGAATGATGTTGAAGTTGTGTTCCTTCACTTTCGTCCCTCTTTTGATTGTTGCACCGCTTCTTCTTCTTTACTGTTTTCCAGTCATTTTGTCCAACCCAATTAGTGGAATCTGTTTGTACAAATCCTGGAGCCTAAGAGAGGGAGCATTCAACCAATGTGGTTTGAGCACCTACAACCTCTGCACTAGCTTCAAGAGGGATCTCACTCAACTTCCTCTCCTCCTTCATGCTGCGATCCTACTTTGGGGATCCATAGTTCTTGGGCGAGCTTGAGACGAAGTAATACTTTGGGGAGGCATCTTTCCACTAAGAGGCCTCCCAATTAGATTGAGGTTTCCCCAAAGAACAATCTGCTACAATATGTCTGACTTTATAGCATCTTCTGGATCTGAAATTTAATTCTTCATAGTCTAAAGATTGCGTCCATCTTTTGTCATTAGCATCCAAATTGATTTCTGCTCAGAGAGCTTTGGAGATGTTCATCTCAACCAATATCTGT
Source organism: Cunninghamia lanceolata (assembly GCA_027924645.1). NCBI lineage: Eukaryota > Viridiplantae > Streptophyta > Pinopsida > Cupressales > Cupressaceae > Cunninghamia > Cunninghamia lanceolata. Next base: position 3,628,381 of record BSBN01000030.1, read on the forward strand.
GCAAAAGTAGTGTGAATGAAATTTTTTGAGTCAGTATCTATACATATAAATTTACCAATAGAATTGCCAATGGTTGTAAAACACATTTCAATCCAGTAGTGAAGGGGGAGATTTGGGAGGTAGACCCAAATGGGCATAACTGAAAAGGATTCAGTAGCTGGATTGAAGTTTGGGTGCCAAGATTTTAAGAATAGTGTGATGTCTGCCCACATCCATGTGCGATTGAGAATATCCTTTTTGTCTTGCTTACTATCAAAGACCACTATAAAGAAACCTTTTGCACTTGGATATATTTCTAGTTTTTTTCCATCAGAGGGCCCCATGAATTTGAGATCCATTCATGCAAAATGGGAAGACTAGGCTAGAAATGGTTGAACCTACTAATAGGCCCATTCTTAGAAAAAAATTCTTCGTTTTCTTGCAGCTCTTTTAATACTGCGGTGTCAAAATTTACCTTCTGAGGTTTCTCTGAGCTTTGAACCTGCCTTTTGCTAATTGGTCCTTGGATTGGTGATATTGAAGATACCCCAGATGAATCATGCCTAGATCTGGGCCCAGCCAAGGGTGCACCACATGGAGAAGCTGTCAAACCTCGAGTGGAAAAACCCTACCCATGCTGAACTGCATCCACAAAAGTAGGGTTTTTGTTTGTTCTAATGCTCAGGGGCTACATCTTGGAGGAAGGTGGGGATGTGTTGATCTCTCCCAGGTCTTTCCCAATTGCTGTTCAGGAATCCACAGAGGCGAAGGATGGCTTAGCAGACACATTGCTAACCAGGGTAGCTAAGCCTCCTAGTGGGCCATTAAAAACCCTATTAGAGCTTGATGCCAACAAAGATTTCGTTATGGCATTTTCGTCTTCTTTTAGGGTTTCTCTCCTAGCTTGCATCGAGCCCTCCTGACCACCGAGAGAACCCACCTCCATAGTTTGCAAGGCCGTCTTTGAAACTATGGATTGTGGTTTGTTATCCCCAATACCCCGTGTAGGCTGAGCCAAGTAATTCGATGAACCAGACTCGTTGGCTGAAGAAGTCTGTAAGCCTTTGCCCGTAGAAACTCCATTCGCAATCCTGGCCTCAGGTGATTTTGGCCGTGATGACATCTTCGGCAACCCTAAAGAAGGTCTAAATTTTTTACCCTACTATTTTTTTCATCAATAAGGACATATTTAATATTTGACAATATTACATTTCTCTATATAAATACAACTCAATGTTTTTGAAATGATCAATTTCATCACTATCATCTGAACTATAATCAGACTCAATGATCACCCTATCATCCTGATGAACATGCTTAGGGATATGAGCATCATACATGAGGATCTCTTCTATCCTAATTGTTCGGAGCCTGATGGAATAAACCCCTAGTTCTACATCTACATACAATACCTCATTTGTGTTATTATACTCAATGATCATGTGTTTCATGCGAGGTTTAGTCTCTATTCTGATTTGATTAGGGATCCCCTTCTATGGTAACCACATATGACTAAAATCTATAAACATATAGCCATTTAGTGTCTTTGACCAATCCCTACTAAGCAACATCCCATAAGTGTCAGGGATATCCACCACTTGGATATCAATATAATATTGAATCCTTGGATCTGATGCTAACCGCATGTGGATATGTGTTAACTCTCCCACTACACTTACTTTAGATTTGTCTAGTTGTGTCACCTTCTTGAGTGATTTGGCTAGATGTAACCCTAAGGCATTGCAGATTGACAGTGGCATCACATTAGTTGATGCACCTGAATCTACTAAGAAATTATGTAAGTTCTTTCCAAACATCCTTAATGTGAGTAGGAAAGGAGGTGACTCAGTTTTATTTCTATACAGGTTCATATGAGAAGTTTCAGCAGCCTGAACAGTAACTGGGGTTTTTGATAGGGAGACCTAAGGGTTTCAAAAACCTATCTTGACACAACACTTCAAGACCTATGCCATCCCTGGGTTTCCCTACCAATTCAAGTGCTCATAGACATTTTCTACCCCAAAATGTCTAAAACAACCTAAGCAATCTATTACAGAGGTGAAAGACCTATTTGTCTGTTGTTTCCAATACAGACACTGATTTCTTGGTGTGAGGTACTCTTCCTTATCCTCACTGCTTCCAAGATTCCTAATCTCCAAGGCTTCTAGCCTTCTTGAGCTCGTTATTAGCCCTCCTCTCTGGGTCTAGGGTTCTAATTGCTTGGTGCTCAATTCTTTCTACTCTATTTTTCACCCCTATCTTTTAGATTGCAACTTGCTTACTAGTCGGGCTATAGCATAGCTCGCCTAGCACAAGTTCACATGGCCTCTCTCTAGCATTCCATTCACTATAACAAAAAGAAAAACAAAAAAAGGAGACTCTACTTGATGCCCTCCCATCACTGTATAGGGGATATGCGAAGACATCAAACCAGAGCCATTATATACAAACAGAAACAAAAATAATAGGAAAGAAAACTTCTTTGTTTTAGACCAAAATATGTACACTCTACAGAATTTCACAAATGAATCAGATAATCCAAGTTTTCTTTATTTTCTATGGAAGTGCTTATTACATTCGCAGCATCTCAGTTCCAACTTCCAAACTTTTTCCAACCCCTTTACAGAATGAATCGAGCTTTTTATAGTTTCTACCCTTGTCCATTATCAGATGGTTAGGGTTTCTTACATTAGTGTCATTCCTAGCTGTTCCATCGGCCTAACACACTGGCACCATCGGAACCCTTTCTATTTACTGTGGTTTTACTTTTGCTGGCAGTCGTCGGCAAGACAATGCCTATCGACATCATCACATTTCGTTCCCCCAATATCCAAGCTTCCTGCCGATGAGTCCAACGTAACCTTGCTTAGTGTTACTTTCACTCATCGGTGTGACAAACACCATCGGCAAGCTCCAAACTTCTGCTGCCGATATACCATCTCTCTTCGATAGATAAAGTATCTATCGCTCAAACGTTGTATTATCGGCGTAGCTTTTCCTTTGTTTCCTGATGTTCATTCTTACTTCGATGGATCCATTTTGCATATGCAAATATTACCAACATGCAAAAGGTGGGGTCCACAACTTAAGCTTCCTGATGTATCTTAGGGTCTTGTATCTCTATTTATACATTCACCGCATACATTGCGAACATGCAAGAGGTGGGGGCCCGTGCTTCGTAACCTTCCTTGTATCTCATTAACTTGTATGTCACGACTTTTATGTTCTTTCACTTGCAACATACAAGAGATGGGACCCGCGATCCCCTATTGGTCAATGTACCTCGACCATTGTATCTTTGTAAATGCCGATCCACTTTGTAAATACATGTGAAGCTTGCATGCATTGTGTGGGATCCTCATTGACTTATCTTCCTATCGGCCAGACATAAGACTTTGATGGAAATCCAGGCCTGTCTGTCGATACACTCAATCATACTGATTGTTTCTTATATACATCCGTTGACTCCCTACCACTGGTTCTCCTCACTGCCACAGTTAGTCACTAAATGTATGTTCCCGCTCCTTATGAAAAATCAAAAACTTCACACCAAAATGCGAGGGTATGTACATGGGTTCCAAACCCTTTATACATGGGTTCCAAACCCTTAGTGCTCCTGCACCATACTCCCCCTGCGCAGATAAAGTCAAGTCACCTTCGGTGACAACAAGGAAAAATCAATGCCCCATTTCATGAACTTAGACTTGGCGATCCAGGTAGCCTCTGCCTCAGGAAACTATTGCCACTTGACCAGATGCTCCATGTACACGACATGTCTGGTCTATTTCTATACTCGAGATTCTAGAATTCTCTCAGCTTGTGGTTTGAGTTTTGGTGGCAAGGTCACATCATTCACTATTTGTGTAACTTCTGAACTAGATTCCCCTGCTGCTGGATGAGGATCTTTATATGGCACCAGGTCCTGAACATTGAACACTGGTGAAGTTACCAAGTCTACTGGCAAATCAATCCTATAGGCATTATTACCATATTTGTTTAGAATTCTGCAAGGACCAATCTGTCTCATCTACAATTTGGTTGGCATCCCTTTCTACAATCTGGCTTTGTTCAAATGAACCATGACTAAATCACCAACTATAAATTGAATATCTTTCCTATGTGCATCTACCCTATCTTTCATTTTCAGGGTATTTTCCATCAATTGCTGCTTCACTTGGTCATGAATCTCCTTCATAGACTATGCAAAATCCTCTGCATGACCACTTCTATGTTCCATGTCTCCAAGATGTCGAAGTTCATATACACCTCTAGGATGCATTCCATACACTATCTCAAATGGACTTTTGCCAGGAGTCCTATTCACACTGTCATTATAGGCAAATTCTGCCTAATAAATGACCTGATCCCAACTCTGTCCATATTCTTTTTTCAAACACCTTAATAGGTTGCCCAACGTTCTGTTTACCACTTCTGTTTGGCCATTTGTCTGTGGATGATATGCTGATCCAAAAGACAGATTTGTTCCTAACCTCTGCCATAGAGTTTTCTAGAAATATCCCATGAACTTAGCATATCTATTAGACACGATGCTTGCTAGAAGTCCATGAATCCTTATGACCTCTTTGAAAAACAAATGAGCTATATGACTGGCGTCATGAGTCACCTTACAGGGAATGAAATGACTCATCTTGCTAAATCTATCAACAACTACAAAAATACTATCAAAACCAGTCTTAATCTTTGGTAGACCAACTACAAAATCCATACTTAGACAATCCCATGGTCTGGAAGGAATGGGTAATGGTTGATATAGTCCAACATTTGAAGAAGTTCCCTTGGCCTTCTGACAGATGATACACTGCTCCACATACTTTCTAATATCTTTGTGCATCTTCGGCCAATAGTAGAACTTCTAGACTAACTCCAATGTTTTATTCAAACCAAAATGTCCACTCAAACTGCCATTATGCTTCTCTTGTATGAGATTTTCTCTCATGGATCCTTTTGGTACACACAACTATCCACCTTTGAATAGCAAACCCTACTCCAATGTGTAATCTGCAAATTCAATATGAAAGTGATTTTCAAAGTCTTGACAGACCTTGTATGCTTCAGCAAAATCTTCATCCTCTTTGTAAAGAGCTCTGAACTCTTCCATCCCTATACTTCTTAATTACACTTCTTGCACTGTGAGCAACCTCTTACTTAAAGCATCTACTACTTTGTTGAGTTGTCCCTTCTTATGCTTAATTGTGAATGTGAAAGACTGCAAGTACTCCATCCACTTAAGATGCCTATGGCTCAACTTATCTTATGAGTTCAGAAAACTCAAAGCTTGATTGTCTGTATACACAACAAATTCCTTAAGTAGGAGATAATGTCTCTATTTCCTAAGTGCTTGGACTAGAGCATAGAGCTCCAAGTTGTTGATGATTGTTTTGATGCAATCATAACAATAAGTTAAAATTCACATATAATGAACTGAAACTATACTTGAAAGATAAGAAGGAATCATTTGAGATTCAACTAATCCCAAGTCTACAATGGTTCGGTTGGTCAAGTTCAGTTGGTCAATGTGAAGCTGTAATGTTCAAGGGGCCTTACGTAGTTTAGGTTTGTTTGGTGGTTTACTGGACTAAGAATATGCAAAAAGATTATGAGATATGTCAATACTTTTCATTCCTTTGCATAAAAGTGTTACTGTGCTGCAAGTTTTAGATGGTTTTCTTGAATTATTGCAGCTTTCTTCTTTATCTATTTATGAAAACTGTCTACTTATAGCTCTGTTATGCATGCTTCTTCAAATTTGAGACAATTTCCTTTAGATTTCTACGTTTTAGCTAAATATTTCAGATGGGTTGGGAAAAGTTAGAAAGATCTAATCTATACCTCATTTAATCTACCGAAGGATCTAATTGTTTCTGTTATGCACTATGTAAATACCACAGTAATTTGATCAAATCCATAGTGAAAACCTTAAATGCAAGTTCTGAGCATTTTCACAAACATACATTTAAAATTGCAAGCTCTCAAAGAAAATATTTCAAAACACAAAGAAGAGCAGGAGAACACTCAGAAGATAGATGCAGAACTCCAGATTCTATTGTATTAGAAATGAATAGTCATACATGATTTATGATGTAGGAATGACTCTTAGTTTCATTGATCATACTACAAAGAACTTACAAGCTTTACAGATACAGTAAGGCAGCCAGACATTCCACGCGCACCTTACTGCAGACAAACACGTGACCTCCTTCTTCTACCTCTAAACTATGCTAAGCTAACTCACTGTGTGCTTCTAAAAGAAAAAATCCCTGTTGTAGCCCCTGTTGTAGAGTATTACAGTGTAGAGAGGCACAATATAAAGACATTCTGATTGTCCTCACTACAGCAAAAAAACCTAACTGAACCCCTGGTTCAAACCCCTGGTTACAGCAATAAATACAGGTGAACCAGCTCTTCAAAATATCTCTGAGCAGTGTCAAATCTAGGCGAAATATTGCCCCTTCTAAGAAGTTCTGACAGCTCAGCAATAACTCTTGTTTGTCTGTTGTAGTAATACTCTCAGCTACAACCTTGTTCTTCACTTGAATGGCCTTGACTTCTTTGCACTTCATCTTTATCTTCCTGCTCCTGAGATTGGATTTCCTTCCTCCATGATGTCACTGTGTTGAAGTTCCAGCTGCTTCCTCAACTGCAAGCCTACAAGACAAGACAAGCAATAAGTATTACATTTATCACATAAACAACAGGAAATTAAAATAATCGTTTAAATCAGGGTGACCATGCAAAAATTGTGGAAATCGGATCCAAAATACTCTTAAAACGCGTTCAAAATGCATACAGACTGCTCAAAACCCATCGGGTCAACTATCGCTGACCGGGAAAATGCCACGGGTGCCAAAAAATGCTTTAAAACTCCACCGCTATGTACATTCCCGCCCATCGGTGTGAGATTCGCCATCGGCGTGTCAAAAAATCGCTCGGTTGATGTTCACTGTTTGGCCGATCACCTTTCCATCGGGAAGACAACTCATATCGGCGGGAGAAAAAATGAACTTGGCCAATAGATAAAACCATGCCGATGGAAACTTAGAACTTTCGTCTGCATGATACTTTGGAAATATGATGCTCCCCCCTTCCAAAGGTCCAGATGACGTCATCAGGATGTTTCGCTTCTGTATACTGGGGAAAAGAATGATATCATCATCATCATCATGTCGAAGGAAAATAGGAGGATATGAAATATGATCCTGCTGCTGAGGAAAGGAATATGATGGTGACGTCATCATCATATCCGGGCTTCATTAAAATGCAAAAGATGACGTCACCATCATGTTTAGTTAAGATCAGGGGATAAATGTAATATCGGGTCACCTAAGGAGCATGATCAGGTGGTGAATGTAATATGACCCCTTTGCGGCCAAGGTAACCCTCTCGGAAGATCAGGATGATGATGATCATTAGGATATCCGGGGCTTTTGTTGAACTTAGAATACGACGTCATCATCATATTCACGAACCGGATCATGCTTTGGAAAATATCCTGCCGAAGGGAAATGTGATGATGATGTCGTCCTAATATTTGCTTCTTCGTTTAGCAGATCAGGATGACATCATCAGGATATTTACAAAAGGTCATATTTCTCAGCAGGAGGACATTATGAAATGTCGGGTGATATTCGGAATATGATGCTTGCGAAAAGCATAAGGCCATTTGACGAGTAAAACACACTATCACCCAAAATTGACGTCCGGATATTGGGACTGCATGATTTTTATCGGGTGATAGATCAAGATCATGATGATCTTGACAACATGACTGAGGATAAAAATATGATGACCCTCTTGCAAATATCAGGCTTGACCAAAACTTTGACTGTGCATAACTTCCACATATGGACGAATTTTCAAGTGATGTAAAAGGGAAACCTGCATGGAATTTCAAGCTCTTTCTAAATATGAGGTCACAGAAACAAAATATGAACTTTGACAAACTAACCTCATGATGATGACCTACCTCATCCTGACCTTCATGATGATGATGTACCTGACTCATTTTTACCAAACCGCCAGAAAGCAGACAAACACAAGCAGAAGCAAAAAGCAAAGCGACAGCAGGGGTCCCCATTTTGCTAAGGAGCAATAATGGGGCGTGTTGTGAACATCACAACAACTAGCAACCAAAACAAAACAATTAAATTCAGAGTGTTCAAGGAAACTAGATGAAATGAACTCATAACTTCCAACTATCCCTCCTGCAAATTACTATTCAGCTTGAGACTCAAAGTATTCAATAAAGATGCATGAATTTCCATTTTCAGTTTAGTTGTGTGCACGTGATTAATTATCCTCATCTTGAAGATCGGTTGAACAAACCAGTGACTGACATTAGCCTACGTAGGTGAGGATATTCCCTCATAGCCGACCGGATAGAGCCTTGCTGCCAGCGAGTGTCCATAGCCCCGGCAAGGTTATCGTTACAATTCTCCTAAGTAGAGCCCCACTGCCAGCGAGCATCCATAGCCCCGGTAGAGTTACTTAGATGGCTTAATCTGGATTTTCAGTATAATCCGCTTTATTTATTTATTTATTTTTATTTTTTTGTTTTCTAATTTTGAAAGATTTCATAAGATATAGCAATTTGTAATTTCATGATACAAGGAGTGGGCACTTGCTGAAATTAAGCTGAGAATTGTAATGGTAGCAAGGGTAACCTCTGATTTTTCACCTAATATCTACACTGGTAAGTTCAACAAACCCAAGGATTTTAGGTGTGTCATCGTGAGAAACTTGCTTCGAATTCTCAATCACATTTATTGAATACAAAATTTCAGAAGATGAACAACTCTCTATATTCACGACAGTAACAAGTTATGTGTGAATTGTAAATGATTAACTTGAATACCCTAAATTTTATACTATTTTGAATGGTTGCTAGTTTTGCTCCTTAATACCCTAAAGTAAAATAAAGATCCCTGCTGAGGAGACAACAAACAAACCAAACAAACAGGCTGTACAAACAACACAACAAAAGAAAAAACTGTACAAACAGAAAGAAACAAAAGCAAAAACAAACAGAAGACAAACTATACAAACAGCCAACCCAAAAGAAAACAGCAAAAGAAGAACTGTACATTACCCACAACATTTTACATTAAGAAAAAAGGACTGCCCCCCTTTTACCTCAAGCCTGGAAGTAGTGTTTCAAATGCTGGCCATTAACTGGTAATGGCATATCTTCTCCAGTCAAGGTCTTAAGTCTAAAGGTGTTATCTCCTATTATTTCTGAGACTTGTAATGGACCCAGCCATAATTTATCGAATTTTCCATGGCTTCCTTTCTTTTCATGTGCTTTGTCCCAGCACAACACTAAGTCTGATATCCTAAATGTTTTGACTCTTGCCCTTTTGTCAAACCACCTCTTAACAACCGCTTGGTGTTTGGCAAACTTCTCGAGGGCTTGACCTCTTTTCTCCTCTAGTTGTAACATTTGCACTATTCTGGCTTCCCTATGGTTATCAAAGCCTAGATATTCATTGGCAAACTTCCAGGTTGGTATTCTCAGATTAACTGGAAGTATGGGATCAGTCCCATAAACTAAGTGATAAGGTGTGCTACCTAAAGCTATTTTAAACTTGGTCCTGTCTACCCATAATGCATATCTTAATAGGGTATTCCACTCTCTAGGACTTTTGGCAATTAACCTCTTGATTATGTCTAATAAAATTTTGTTTGTTGATTCAACCAATCCATTACCTTGAGGGTAATAATTCGAAGAAAACCTTAGAATAATCCCATATTCAAATGCCCATTTAGAAAATTTTAAAGAAGAGAAAGCAGGGCCATTATCACATACTAATGAATAGGGCGTTCCAAACCTGGTGATAACATTTTCTTCAAGGAACTTGATAACTACCTCAGTTGTGGAAAATTTGCAGCAGGTGGCCTCAGTCCACCTTGTACAATAGTCTGTTACTGTCAATATAAATTTGTGTCCTGCAGAAGATGGGGGATTGATGACTCTGATAAAATCCAAGCCCCACTATGCAAACGGTCTGGACTCGATCACAGGTTGTAGTGGATTGGCTGGATTTTTCCCTTTGTCTGCTGCAGTCTGACAGGTGTGGCAACTTCTGATGTGACTCTTAGTATCTTTGAACATAGTGGGCCAGTAATAGCCCGCCCTCAGTATTTTGTGTGTTGTAGCTAAATGGGAACCATGGCCGGTTCCGTATTTGTCATGTAGTTCTGTCAACACTCTATCAGCTTCAGTTCTGTTTATGCATCTCAGATAAATTCCATCATGGTTCTTCCTGAATAGAAGACATCCTTGCACCATATAATTTTGTGCCTTAATCTTCAAAGCTCTCCTCTGAGAAGCCTTCATCTTGCTTGGGTACTTTCCAGCTATCAGGAAGGTGCTTAAATCATCGTACCAGCCTGATGCGTCTTGGGAATTCAATACATATTGTTGTTTTATCAGATTTGGATCCATGTTTTCTATTGTCTGCACCAACGCCTGCCCTCTGACCAGCTTTGCGAGAATGATATCTATGTCGAATTCTTGCAGTGTGGTGATCCATTTGGCTCTTTTTTTCTCCAGGCTCGTTTTGCATCAACAACATTTTTACTGCTACGTCTGGTATTATGGCTTTAATCTGGCTGCGCAGAATATATTGTCTAAATTTTTTCATAGCCTTCACTAATGTGAAGGCCTGTCTTTCGATATCTAGATATCTCAGCTGTGCATCCTTCAGAGGCGCACTCATAAATGCTATGGGCCTCTCTTCATTATTTTCACCTTTCTGTGTCAAGGCAGCCGTGATAGAATGAGAAGATGCAAAGGAGTAGATGTAAAACAGGCTTGTGTAGTCTGGACTTGCCAATATAGGAGCATCAGAAATTACCTCCTTGATATCTTCAAATGCGGCTTTGGCCACTGGTGTCCATTCCATCTGTGCATCTTTCTTCAACATGGCATTCAACGGCTGCACGATCTCTGCAAAACCTGTTATAAACTTCCGAACAAAGTTAATTTTACCAAAAAATGATTTCAACTCTTTCCTACTGTTTGGTATTTGCAAATTTTTTATGGATTCTATTCTATCCGGATCAATTGAAATTCCATTTTCAGAAATGACATGGCCTAATAATTTACCTTCAGTTACGCCAAATATACATTTCTTAGGATTAAGGGAAATCCCATACCTTTCACATCACCCGAGTACTTTTCTGAGGTCTTCAACGTGGGTGGATGCATCCTTGGAATACACAGTTAAATCATCCATATACACAACAATGCATTTACCTGATAATCCACGAAATGCAACGTCCATGGCCCTCTGAAAAGTGGCACCTACATTGATCAGACCAAAAGGCATTCTTCTATACGCATAATTTCCCCATTTGCAAGTGAAGGTGGTTTTTAGTGTATCTTCTCTATCAATTAAGACCTGATTATAACCTGAAAAACCATCTAAAAAAGACATCATCTTTGCGCCATTTACTGCTTGCAGTACTTCGTCTATTGGGGGCAAAGGATAATTATCCTTTTCAGATGCCTTGTTTAAATTTCTAAAGTCTACGCACAACCTGATGTCTCCATTTTTCTTCCTCACTGGTACTAAGTTAGCTACCCAGACAGAATGTCTGACTGGGAAAATTATTCCAGCGGATAGTAATTTTTTAACTTCCTCAAAGATTAAAGGCTCTAGAATGGCATTTACAGGCCTCTGTTTCTGCCTAAATGGTTTGACTTCTTTTCTTAAAGGTATTACGTGAGTTATGATGGACTCATCAAATGTTTTCAAGTCTTCATAAGTCCATGCTATGACATGTTTATATTCTTTCAGAACGTCCAGAACCTCTTTTCTAATTTTCTCAGAGCAAGCTTTCCCAATTAGTACACTTTGTGGATTTAGCTCAGTCCCTAAGTTATGTAAATCACACCTACCCCCTTCTGTTTTGGGTAAGTCCTTCTGTCTTATTACTCCGTTGAAGTCAAAGATGTGTTCTAATTCAATTACTCCTTTTGGTAAGAAGTTGCTCTTTAAGTTGATCATATCTTCTTCGTCCCATGTTACTTCAGGCCTTTCTTGTTCATCAATGATTTGGGCCTCAAATGCCTCATTACAAGTCAGAAAATTAATAATTTGCTGATCCCCTCCAAATACCTGAAAGTGTGTAACGTTGTCTGGTATACTGGGCACGTTAACTAGCTCAACAGCAAATCGTCTTAATCCTGACAGTGTCAATGGTTCTAAGGGTGCTGGCAAGAAGTTGAGTCCACTTTTTGGCCAAAAAGTGGAAGTGTTTTCCCTGATTTTCAAAATTTGTCACATTTGACCTCAAAATTTGAAGCACTTAGAGATGGAATCTTGAAAAAAGTCACAATGATAAAATGTATTACTCAGAGTCTAGTTTCCAAATATGTAATTTACTTGAATACCCAAATATTAAAAATTAATTTTCAATATGCATTTCTAAAAACCACTATTTAAAAGTCACTTCTTTTTTACTATACCATGCACATGTACGTCATCCATATTTTGACCTAAATGATCATATTTTTCTAAATCCTTTTTGCAAAATATTTGTAACTCACTTAAGCATGTTTTCTATATTTTTTTGTAATTTTCTATTGAATAGATTTTTTTTGGTTAATTTTTTATTGGCCATATTTGGTGTTTTGAAAAATCGTCATGTACGTCACGCATAAGATGACCTAAACTAATCATTTTTTGAATTTTCTTTTTTTCAAATTGAAAAAAATTGTCTGAAGTACGTTTTCATAAAATTTGTTTTTCAAAAAATTATTTTAATAAAATGTTATTAAAATACTAAAAAACCTTGATAATTCAAGTTTATGGACTTGTTTCATTAGAAGTTAATTGAAAAATAGAAAAGATAATCCAATTGTAAAAAAAATTATATATTTATAATCTACACTATCTCATCTATAATGGGTTTTAATTTTGTCAAAAACTTCTTTTAAAAAAGTCGCCAGCCATATTGCCAAAGTCCATTTCTTCGAAAAAATTGAAGCTTTTTGTTTAAAAAATAAATAATAAATACCAAAATATATCCAAAACTAAAAAAAATTATATATTTTAAAACTAGACATTGTCATCTTAAATGGGTTTTAATTTCATCCAAAAATTCTAAAAAAATGTTTGTCTACCATATTGCCAAAATCCATCATTTCTGAAAATATTTTGTGCTGAGGCTTCCACTAAAAGTGGACACAACTTCTTGCACTTACCCCTAATGTACTAGCAGCAACTGCTAACGCATCTGGCCTGTGGTTCAGCTCTCTAGGAATGTGCTCTATGTTAAAAGCATCAAACGAGTCCATTAAACCCCATACTCTATGTCTGTAACTAATCATTTTCTTATAATTGCAGGCATATAGTTTCCTCACTTGTCTGACTACTAATTCAGAGTCTGAAAATACTCTGATGGTTTTTACCCCTTTCTTGATGGCCATGACAAGTCCTAAAATTAGGGCCTCATATTCAGTAATATTGTTAGTGCAGGAAAATTGTAATCTATATGCTGCCAAATGTGATTTACCTTGAGGATCTATGAGTTCAATACCCGCACCTGTGCCCTGTTTTGATTTGGACCCATCACATTTTAACGTCCACATGCCATCTTTACTTTTCTGATCTTTTACCTTGGCATACCTTGTCCCTTTTATTGCCTGTGGGGTGTTGTCTTGTTTATTCATGGGTTTTTCCATTTGGTTATCTTGCATATGTGTGTTTTTAGTTTGCAACTCAGGAAGATAACTACCCTTGTCCTCTATTTCTTTTCCTAAATCTGGAATCAAGGCATCTATATTATCCTGAACATATCTCTGTGTTGGATCAGGATTCTCATTTTCCTCTTGTGACTCTACCCTCCCTATGCACTTTTTGTATTCATATTCAATGATGTCTTTGCATATTTCACAATTCTCCTCAGAATGTTGCCTATCATGGACTCTACACCTATTTTTATATAACTTACATTGGACTGGGAGATTGTGTGTAATGCACTCTTCCACCTCTCATCTAATGGCATGACCAAATTTGTCTATTGCATTATTTTCTTCATCTGAAGAATTTCCGTCAGACTCAATGAATAGTGCCGTTCTATTGTTGACACACTTCTTTCTAATGTTTAACATCATAATCTCTTCAATCTGCATCCCATTGTTGGTAATTCTATAGACACCTGGTTCAACAGCAGCATATAATATTTCATTAGTTCGATTATACTCTGTTATCATATGTTTCATTCTGGGCTCTGCCTCTATTTTGATCTGGTTTGGGATGCCTCTCCATGGTAACCACATGTGTGAAAAGTCAGTAGCCATATATCCGTTTAATGTCTTGGACCAATCTCTACTTAGCAACATTCCATAATTTACGGGTATATCCACTACTTGAATGTCAATGATTTGGCTTACCCTAGGGTCTGAAGCTATTTGCACTTGAATGTTCATGAGTTCTCCTATCACGCTAACCTCGGTCTTATCTAATTATGTGACAACCTTGGCAGATTTGGTGGGAGTCAGCCCGAGAGTTTTACATATTCCTAAGGGCATTACGTTGGCTGAAGCACCAGAATCTACCATGCAATTGTGTATATTCTTCCCACCCAACCTAACAGTTAACAAGAAAGGTTGAGTATCCCTCTTATCCGCATGTATTACCACATTTGTATTGGAAGGCTGCTCAACTTTCTTACCTTTCTCCTTAGGTGGTGAATCACTATTAGGAACAGTTATATCAGCGGACACCTTGTTTGTTATGGATGTATCCAGGGATTTTAAAAAAGCATTTCTGATCCCTGGGGTCTTCAATAATTCATTCAGAGGTATACTGACCTTAATTTTCTTTATTTCCTCTGATAAGTAATTCATTAATCTTGTTGTCTCTATTGCTTCTGTCTTACTTATTTGATCCTTTTGCACTGTTGTTCCATTATTTGTGTGCTGACTAGCTTTAAGTATGGCAGGATTGTTGCTAGCATTTTGATCTGGGGGTGTATTGATATTATTCGGAGGAGTGGAAGTGGTGAAAGGTCCTCCCGGCCTAGGGTTGTGTTGACGTTTCTTCTGAATCAGCATTAGGGTTTGCCACTTCTAATGCACAGGCAGATTCAGCCAACTAAATACAGGAGGTTGCGTGAGCTGCCTCCCCTTCACTTCTGGTTCTGCCGCACCAAGGGGGGTATCCCTATAACTCAAGATGTAACCTTGACTAGCTCAAAGATAGAAAGATCTAGCTTGACAACAACAGGCAGAATACTCTCATGTATGGACCAAGATCTGCATGATAGATCACAAGGCTGGCAACATTCTTGGACATGATGTCTGGTTGGGTATGAGAGCATGCAGGGGGTTCCTAATCCTACTCCTACAACTAACAGGTGGAGGTATGAAATGGTTTAGTTTGAATTTTGGATGCAAAGCTGGACATGGTGTATAACACAAGAACACAGCATGATTGGTGCCTATCCAGGGCTTGGAGTCGGTAGACATACACCTGTGAATGATCAGCATGAATAGCTAAAACTGGATTTCAGGGGGATACACATGATATCTGCCTTACAGATATCACCCAATGAAGAGTGTTAAGTTATCTCTACTTATGGCATCCCTACTGCAGTATACCCTTCCCAATGTTCAACCTGAAAATAGTTTAATCTACCCCTTGAGCAGAAGTTAAAAGATCAGACATTCAACATAGGAATTCTATGCTCTAGAATCTAAATATTACCCAAATATCCAGATTCAGAAGAAGAATACATGCAATACTAGAGACAGAATTAACACAACACATGCTAAGATAGCATTACCCATATAAGACCAACCATGAAATCAGTGGATTCATGCCAAATCGCACAACAGGAGATACATAAACTCACAAGTTTAAGCTGTACAGAGCAACCAGATCAGCTGGTTTTGAATTACAGAGCCAAAAATCTTCAACTTTCAACAACCTTGAATGAATAACACCGTCTGCATTATATAGCAGGAGGGTGTATTCAGCATTAACTACCAGGTTGACCAAAAATCCTGCCAGATATATAGTATCATAAAAATGGCGCTCAAACATTAATGCAGCAGGTAGGGGAGGAGACAGGAAGATTTTTCGAGCCCTGCGCCACCGCCCATACCTCTGCAACAATCACCATTAATGGCGCACCAACCCGCGGCCTTGGGAAGAACATCAGACAGTTAATCGCAACCATTTCCGGCCGAGATTCACCATCATGATATTTCGAAATGCAGGATATCAATATCCCACATGCACCCCGCAGCAACCTCCTTAACACTTTATATACTAGGTCATGAGCATATATGATGTCGGTGCTTTTGCTCCTGACGACACTAGTATAAGACTTCATCATCATCATCCTCCAGCAGCATGATATCCTATTGCTTGAAATATCACCCTGACGTCAGCATCATATTGCAATATAACTGCATGATAATCGCCTTCATCGGCACAACCTGATCCATCGGAGAAACATCCTCCTGCTGAGCCTATACCAAAAGTCTGGCCGATGAACATCCTGATGACGTCATCATCATATCCTGCTGACGTCATCATCATATCTGCCTATTGCGCGCCTCCTCATATCTGGATGACGTCATCATCATGTTTGCAAATATCAGGGGATCTCCACAAGATGATCAGTGTTAGAAATATGACCCCCCCGGACCTTGATGACGTCATCATCATATCAACATCAGGATGATATTCGGAAGACAACCGGATATTTGGAAATATCATCCTGATGCACAAATATCAGGTTGCACTGTAGCTTCACTATAAGATCGGGGCAATAGATGAATATGATGATGCTTGAAAAGATCACCCCCACTAGATAATGCACGAAGCCGGCAGGTGGATATCTCCTTGATATCAGCATCATCATGACGCTGGAACAAACATACAGCCGAGTGATATAAAAATATCACCCCCACTTTCGGAAATATCATGATGCAGATAGGCAGAGAAAAAGATATCACCCTGTCATAAGAATGACGTCAGCATCATTAGGATGACAAAACAACGAACAAGAAGTGATACAACATCATCAGGATGATATTGACTAAGATCATCCTGACGTTCAAAATATGATGACCCCAGTGAATATCGGGTCGCACTTAGAACTCTTCAACAACATCATCAGGATGATCATAACCAAGATCACCTGATGATAAAGATATCACCCCGGCGAAATATCATGAAGGCAGAAAATATGATGACCCTCGCAAGCAACACGGTGATAACTAGAAATATGATGATGATGATGACGACCCTTAAGAAAAAGCAAGTCAGGTCGAACAACTTAGAGAATAACCCCTTCAGAATATCGGGGCAACATCATCATCATGTTTGGGCAAAGTGATAAATGGAAGATCACCGGATACTTGAAAAATCACCCCCACAAGCAAATCAGGGCACACTGTAGCTCATCAGCATCATCAGGATAATAACCAACATCACCCGATAGTGAAATATGATGATGACGACGAGAAACCGGTCGACGGAGAACATGATGATGCTGACCTTCATCGAAACAAACATGATGATGATGACCTCCTCCTCAAGAAAATATGATGATGCAGCTGAAAACTGCTGAGGAGGTCCAACACTTAGAACATTTTTTGGATACTTAGGGAGAATGCCTGCATGGAAATTGCTCAAAAAATTGCCAGTCAATTCAGGCACTAATAGTGGCTCTGTCTGGGGACGTGCAGGTGCAAGACTGCAACGAGAACCTTAGATCTCTGGGATGCAGACCAGTCCCTTATCCATTGGGCATAGAGTCATGAAGTTATCATGATCTGCACCACCAAACACAATATTTTTAAACATTATTTTGGCGGCCCCGGGCAGCCAAAAAGGAAAAACCATAATTTTTTCTTGTCAAATGCCTGATTCCAAGCTGAAAGATCCCAATCCCAACTGAAAAGATTGGCATAATCTGCCCATAATGTCACCTGCTTAAAAAGATATTCCACCAGTTTTGAAAGCTTGCCACCATCATTTTCAGCTCTGTCATTTTGGATTTCAGAATTAGACATATAACCATACACATAATATTCTTCAACATTAGGCAACACATGTAGGTTATGTCCCTTAGACAGTACATCATACTGCTCTTGGCACTCTTTATCATTTATCTGGCTGCTGCACATTATCAGGCACTCATCCAGTTGATCCAACAATTCAAAATACTCAGAAAATATGAGACCCCTAATATCTACTGATATTGAAAACAAATCCTGATCCACACACCCAATGTTACACATGTCTGAATCAGGGGATGATGAACATTCATTATTCACAGTTTGCAAATCAGTATTATCATCTTCAAACAAAGGGTTAATCCTACACCAATGAGGGTCATGACTCACAACATTATATGCATCAATAGGCTCATCATAAAGGGGATTAACACTCACTGCAAAGGCCTCTGCTTCTTCTTCATGACATTCCAATTCTTCTTCATTACTATCAGATCCAGAGTCATAAGAAAAACAAACCTGATCCATGCACTGGTCATGGATATCATTTTTATCAACTGGTTGCCCCATATACAAGATTGCTACTGTTTCAATGCACTCTGAAGTTGAACAATCTGCATCATTTTCCAGCCCTCTAATGCTTCTTGATGAAACTGATATTGATTCTTGATCCATATGATCACAACTCTGCACAACTGGATCATTTAAACATGAAGACTCTTTGTTTAGGACTAGTATGCAAATATTACTTGAAAAATTATCATTTTCAACTTCACCTACTGGGCAAAAAAGGACATCCTCCTCTATAATAGAAACATCATCCACTTGGAATGATGCAAAAACTGGGACAACAGGGGTGTGAGTGCTATGACATTCATTGTCAATTCCTGAATTAAAACCTTCATTAACACTGGGGGCTGCAGGACAACAAAAATTTTTAGAGAAATAACCCTTTTGTATTCCATACCTCCAATTGTTTTCAATATCTACTGCAAACTGATGTGCCTGATGCAATGTGGTGGGCTCCTTGTCTCTTAATCTGTAACTCATTTTCTTATCAAAGGCTCCCAAATAGACAACTAAGCACAGTGCATCATTAGGTCTCATGCATTCTGGAATTCTATTCAATGCCCTCATAAATCTGAGGTTAAAAGCTGGGATCAACTCATCTTCTTCAATATGGATGTACATGAAGTCACTAATAGCTGCATATTCAGAAACTCTTTCACCATACTGTACTAGAAATGCAGATTTAAAACCATGCCAAGAGTTGACAGAGTGAGCTGGAAGGTAGGAAAACCAGTCCCTTGCATCTTCATCTAGAGATTGAACAAATAATCTCATAACCACATCCTCATGGTCAATCTCAAAGTCATCTATCACATTCATGAACTGCTGCAAGTGTCTCTCAGCTGATTCATCCTTTATACCCTTAAATTTAGGCAAAAAATTCCTAATTTTAGGTCGAAAAGCATTTGGATAGCCACAAATGCTATTGAAATCTATGGGCTTATATCTGTCTATGTTGAAACTTCTTTTATTACATTGTTGGGACTGACTACTATACATTTTTGCATTTGACACTTCACAAGGGTGCATAGGCAGATAATACATCCTTTATGTTATTGCAACCCTCCTCTCTACTCAGATTTTCTACAAACAATGACTTTAGGCACTCAAAGTTTAGACTGTTTTTTCAAACTTTCCTAAAATCCTTTAAATGAGTCTTTTGAACAACATTGCATGCCCTTTGAAATGCAGTGTAAGTTCTAATAGAAGCATGCAAGCTCTGCTTTCACCAATGTTCCCTTTTAACCAGTGCTTTCTCACCAAATAGGGAATCTGTCAAATAATATGAAATACCTGGATATGTTGCAGAAGCTGCAAATTCTTCTCTGACTGACTTTGTTCTTTTATCAGGTTCTTTGATGCAGAGTCGCCACCTCCTTGAAGAGGAATGAGCTTCAAACAAGCTGAAGCTGCAGATTGATTTCTTTCATTCTGGGTCATCCACCAGCAGAATCACATATATAACCCTTTTCTCTGCTGCAACAAACAGTTTCCAGGTCTAATTTTTTTTATCTTGTAGACTCAAACTTTCATGGATATGACACTGATCTCCCCAGCAGAATCGCCACTTTGTTGACGTTTCTTCTGAATCAGCATTAGGGTTTGCCACTTCTAATGCACAGGCAGATTCAGCCAACTAAATACAGGAGGTTGCGTGAGCTGCCTCCCCTTCACTTCTGGTTCTGCCGCACCAAGGGGGGTATCCCTATAACTCAAGATGTAACCTTGACTAGCTCAAAGATAGAAAGATCTAGCTTGACAACAACAGGCAGAATACTCTCATGTATGGACCAAGATCTGCATGATAGATCACAAGGCTGGCAACATTCTTGGACATGATGTCTGGTTGGGTATGAGAGCATGCAGGGGGTTCCTAATCCTACTCCTACAACTAACAGGTGGAGGTATGAAATGGTTTAGTTTGAATTTTGGATGCAAAGCTGGACATGGTGTATAACACAAGAACACAGCATGATTGGTGCCTATCCAGGGCTTGGAGTCGGTAGACATACACCTGTAAATGATCAGCATGAATAGCTAAAACTAGATTTCAGGGGGATACACATGATATCTACCTTACAGATATCACCCAATGAAGAGTGTTAAGTTATCTCTACTTATGGCATCCCTACTGCAGTATACCCTTCCCAATGTTCAACCTGAAAACAGTTTAATCTACCCCTTGAGCAGAAGTTAAAAGATCAGACATTCAACATAGGAATTCTATGCTCTAGAATCTAAATATTACCCAAATATCCAGATTCAGAAGAAGAATACATGCAATACTAGAGACAGAATTAACACAACACATGCTAAGATAGCATTACCCATATAAGACCAACCATGAAATCAGTGGATTCATGCCAAATCGCACAACAGGAGATACATAAACTCACAAGTTTAAGCTGTACAGAGCAACCAGATCAGCTGGTTTTGAATTACAGAGCCAAAAATCTTCAACTTTCAACAACCTTGAATGAATAACACCGTCTACATTATATAGCAGGAGGGTGTATTCAGCATTAACTACCAGGTTGACCAAAAATCCTGCCAGATATACAGTATCATAAAAATGGCGCTCAAACATTAATGCAGCAGGTAGGGGAGGAGACAGGAAGATTTTTCGAGCCCTGCGCCACCGCCCATACCTCTGCAACAATCGCCATTAATGGCGCACCAACCTGCGGCCTTGGGAAGAACATCAGACAGTTAATCGCAACCATTTCCCGCCGAGATTCATCATCATGATATTTGGAAATGCAGGATATCAATATCCCACATGCACCCCGCAGCAACCTCCTTAACACTTTATATACTAGGTCATGAGCATATATGATGTCGGTGCTTTTGCTCCTGACGACACTAGTATAAGACTTCATCATCATCATCCTCCAGCAGCATGATATCCTGTTGCTTGAAATATCACCCTGACGTCAGCATCATATTGCAATATAACTGCATGATAATCGCCTTCATCGGCACAACCTGATCCATCGGAGAAACATCCTCCTGCTGAGCCTATACCAAAAGTCTGGCCGATGAACATCCTGATGACGTCATCATCATATCCTGCTGACGTCATCATCATATCTGCCTACTGCGCGCCTCCTCATATCCGGATGACGTCATCATCATGTTTGCAAATATCGGGGGATCTCCACAAGATGATCAGTGTTAGAAATATGACCCCCCCGGACCTTGATGACGTCATCATCATATCAACATCAGGATGATATTCGGAAGACAACCGGATATTTGGAAATATCATCCTGATGCACAAATATCAGGTTGCACTGTAGCTTCACTATAAGATCAGGGCGATAGATGAATATGATGATGCTTGAAAAGATCACCCCCACTAGATAATGCACGAAGCCGGCAGGCGGATATCTCCTTGATATCAGCATCATCATGATGCTGGAACAAACATACACCCGAGTGATATGAAAATATCACCCCCACTTTCAGAAATATCATGATGCAGATAGGCAGAGAAAAAGATATCACCCTGTCATAAGAATGACGTCAGCATCATCAGGATGACAAAACAACGAACAAGAAGTGATACAACATCATCAGGATGATATTGACTAAGATCATCCTGACGTTCAAAATATGATGACCCCAGTGAATATCGGGTCGCACTTAGAACTCTTCAACAACATCATCAGGATGATCATAACCAAGATCACCCGATGATAAAGATATCACCCCGGCGAAATATCATGAAGGCAGAAAATATGATGACCCTCGCAAGCAACACGGTGATAACTAGAAATATGATGATGATGATGACGACCCTTAAGAAAAAGCAAGTCAGGTCGAACAACTTAGAGAATAACCCCTTCAGAATATTGGGGCAACATCATCATCATGTTTGGGCAAAGTGATAAATGGAAGATCACCAGATACTTGAAAAATCACCCCCACAAGCAAATCAGGGCGCACTGTAGCTCGTCAGCATCATCAGGATAATAACCAACATCACCCGATAGTGAAATATGATGATGACGACGAGAAACTGGTTGACGGAGAACATGATGATGCTGACCTTCATCGAAACAAACATGATGATGATGACCTCCTCCTCAAGAAAATATGATGATGCAGCTGAAAACTGCTGAGGAGGTCCAACACTTAGAACATTTTTTGGATACTTAGGGAGAGTGCCTGCATGGAAATTGCTCAAAAAACTGCCAGTCAATTCAGGCACTAACAGGTTGTTCCTCAAATTGTAGGTGTGGCTTTTATTTGTCTGTTGAAAGGCCTACACCTCTTCTGTTTCATTTAATATCTCATTTTTAGATTCAAAAGGAAACTGAAAAGCATTTAACACAAAGGCTAATTTAGGATAAAGACTTTCACAATAGCATGGTTCATCCTCTAGCAATTCATCCTCTTTCTCTTCTGCAGTTGCAAAGGTAAATGTTTCTAAGACTAATGCTGTGTCATATTCTGAGGGTACTACCTCATTACCCTTAGGAATGAGAAATTCAGAGGTAGGAGGCTGTACATCTATATTGAAATTACTAGCTGCCAAGTGGAACTGTGGACAGTCGTGCTCCGCATGGGCATTGGTATTGTGAAATCTGCACCAATTTTTGGGTGCTGTACTGGCCATTTGTATGCTAGTCGTTTGTTTTGCACCATGATTATCTGCATTCTCAAAAGGAGAAGCCAAAGTACTGTTATTGCGCCCAGTGTTCCATGTCTTGGGTGGCCTAGGTTGATTCTGATTTCTGTTATTATTGCCCCAGGTCCTATTATCTATCACTGGCCCCCTATTTTGCATTGGTTGCCCCTGACTGGGGCCTTGATGCTGATTGTAGTTTTGGTTCTGATTGTACTGCTGATTTTGATTGAGACTATAATTCTGATTTTGGCCTTGGTTGTGATTTTGATGTGGATTGTAGTTTTGGTTGCTTCTTCCATAGAGGTTCTCATTTCTTAGCTGTGTCACCTCAGTTGTTAATCTTTTCAAATGTGCAGTAATTTCTTTGATTTCTTCCCTATCCTCTTGTGCTTTTGCCACAGTTACATCCCTAGGAAGTTGGAAGAAAGGCTGACCATTATTTTGACTGTTATTGGAAGTACTAGCCGTGTAAGGAGTTATAGCTTGGATTGGAGTAGGATTATACATAGGTGTGTAAGAAGGAACCGGATTTACTAGTGGAGCATGCTGCACAGGGACTCCACTCCATGGGTGTGCCTGATTCTGCACCCCAAAATTTCCTCCATTGACAAATGGACTATAAGTTGTATGCCTCATTTCTTGGTTCACTGAGGCTGCCTCTTTATAGGCTTTGGATATTGAATCTATGTCAGGTTTTCTTTTGACAAACATGGCAGTTAAAGGATCCAAAGCAGCATAGTACATAGCCAACAAGGGAGCATCATCTATGGTATAAGGGGGTACTAGCCTAGAATAGGCCTTTTGAAATCTGTCATTGAAATTATCAATTAGCTCTCCCTCACCTCATTTTATAGCAGCCAATTTATGATACAAAGCACAAGGGTCAATGGGTCCTCTAAATCTTGACAGAAATGCTTCTTCCATAAGTGCCCAGGAAGAAATGTAACCATTGGGTAAGTTTACGTACCAGCTAGAGGCCTGCTCATTAAAGGTGTAAGGAAACAATCTACACACAACATCCTCGTGCTCTAACATAGCCCTAAAACATGCTTCCTTAAATATTCTAATATGATCTTCTAGGTCCTGATGCAACTGGTATTTGGGACATATCTTCTCCAGATTTTTTGGCATCTCATGATAATCATTGAAGAGTATGGGAGAATTGACATCGAAATAAGCCATTGCAGGTGTTGGAGCTTGACTTGAACTTGCAGGAATACCTGGATTGATTGGTGGATTAGGATTTACAGGAGGATTGAGACCTCCAGGAGTGCCTGAACCAAGATTTAAAGATCTGAATAGTGATCTGTCAGGACTTACAATACTACAGATGTTAAAAGGTGACCCAGGAGGTGTTCTAGATGAACTTCCCGCTTGCGATATCTTTGGATTCCAAATTAAAGGGTTTTTACTTCGCCTTGTATCAGGTAGTTGCACAAATATATCTCCTGAACTGGATCTAGACCTAGTCACTCTATTACTGTCGTTAGCCAGTTTGAAATGAAACCTAATTCAGGAAGGCCCTCCTTCTAGCACCAGAAAACTGTTGATGATTGTTTTGATGCAATCATAACAATAAGTTAAAATTCACATATAATGAACTGAAACTATACTTGAAAGATAAGAAGGAATCATTTGAGATTCAACTAATCCCAAGTCTACAATGGTTCGGTTGGTCAAGTTCAGTTGGTCAATGTGAAGCTGTAATGTTTAAGGGGCCTTACGTAGTTTAGGTTTGTTTGGTGGTTTACTGGACTAAGAATATGCAAAAAGATTATGAGATATGTCAATACTTTTCATTCCTTTGCATAAAAGTGTTACTGTGCTGCAAGTTTTAGATGGTTTTCTTGAATTATTGCAGCTTTCTTCTTTATCTATTTATGAAAACTGTCTACTTATAGCTCTGTTATGCATGCTTCTTCAAATTTGAGACAATTTCCTTTAGATTTCTACGTTTTAGCTAAATATTTCAGATGGGTTGGGAAAAGTTAGAAAGATCTAATCTATACCTCATTTAATCTACCGAAGGATCTAATTGTTTCTGTTATGCACTATGTAAATACCACAGTAATTTGATCAAATCCATAGTGAAAACCTTAAATGCAAGTTCTGAGCATTTTCACAAACATACATTTAAAATTGCAAGCTCTCAAAGAAAATATTTCAAAACACAAAGAAGAGCAGGAGAACACTCAGAAGATAGATGCAGAACTCCAGATTCTATTGTATTAGAAATGAATAGTCATACATGATTTATGATGTAGGAATGACTCTTAGTTTCATTGATCATACTACAGAGAACTTACAAGCTTTACAGATACAGTAAGGCAGCCAGACATTCCACGCGCACCTTACTGCAGACAAACAGGTGACCTCCTTCTTCTACCTCTAAACTATGCTAAGCTAACTCACTATGTGCTTCTAAAAGAAAAAATCCCTGTTGTAGCCTCTGTTGTAGAGTATTACAGTGTAGAGAGGCACAATATAAAGACATTCTGATTGTCCTCACTACAGCAAAAAAACCTAACTGAACCCCTGGTTCAAACCCCTGGTTACAGCAATAAATACAGGTGAACCAGCTCTTCAAAATATCTCTGAGCAGTGTCAAATCTGGGCGAAATATTGCCTCTTCTAAGAAGTTCTGGCAGCTCAGCAATAACTCTTGTTTGTCTGTTGTAGTAATACTCTCAACTGCAACCTTGTTCTTCACTTGAATGGCCTTGACTTCTTCGCACTTCATCTTTATCTTCCTGCTCCTGAGATTGGATTTCCTTCCTCCATGATGTCACTATGTTGAAGTTCCAGCTGCTTCCTCAACTACAAGCCTGCAAGACAAGACAAGCAATAAGTATTACATTTATCACATAAACAGCAGGAAATTAAAATAATCGTTTAAATCAGGGTGACCATGCAAAAATTGTGGAAATCGGATCTAAAATACTCTTAAAACGCGTTCAAAACGCATACAGACTGCTCAAAACCCATCGGGTCAACTATCGCTGACCGGGAAAATGCCACGGGCGCCAAAAAATGCTTTAAAACTCCACCGCTATGTACATTCCCGCCCAACGGCGTGAGATTCGCCATCGGTGTGTCAAAAAATCGCTCAACCGATGTTCGCTGTTTGGCCGATCACCTTTCCATCGGGAAGACAACTCATATCGGCGGGAGAAAAAACGAACTTGGCCGATAGATAAAACCATGCCGATGGAAACTTAGAGCTTTCGTCTACATGATACTTTGGAAATATGATGCTCCCCCCTTCCAAAGGTCCAGATGATGTCATCAGGATGTTTCGCTTCTGTATACTGGGGAAAAGAATGACATCATCATCATCATCATGTCGAAGGAAAATAGGAGGATATGAAATATGATCCTGCTGCTAAGGAAAGGAATATGATGGTGACGTCATCGTCATATCTGGGCTTCATTAAAATGCAAAAGATGACGTCACCGTCATGTTTAGTTAAGATCAGGGGATAAATGTAATATCAAGTCACCTAAGGAGCATGATCAGGTGGTGAATGTAATATGACCCCTTTGCGGCCAAGGTAACCCTCTCGGAAGATCAGGATGATGATGATCATCAGGATATCCGGGGCTTTTGTTGAACTTAGAATATGACGTCATCATCATATTCACGAACCGGATCATGCTTTGGAAAATATCCTGCCAAAGGGAAATGTGATGATGATGTCATCCTAATATTTGCTTCTTCATTTAGCAGATCGAGATGACGTCATCAGGATATTTGCAAAAGGTCATATTTCTCGGCAGGAGGACATTATGAAATGTCGGGTGATATTCAGAATATGATGCTTGCGAAAAGCATAAGGCCATTTGACGGGTAAAACACACTATCATCCAAAATTGACGTTCGGATATTGGGACTGCATGATTTTTATCGGGTGATAGATCAAGATCATGATGATCTTGACAACATGACTGAGGATAAAAATATGATGACCCTCTTACGAATATCAGGCTTGACCAAAACTTTGACTATGCATAACTTCCACATATGGACGAATTTTCAAGTGATGTAAAAGGGAAACCTGCATGGAATTTCAAGCTCTTTCTAAATATGAGGTCACAGAAACAAAATATGAACTTTGACAAACTGACCTCATGATGATGACCTACCTCATCCTGACCTTCATGATGATGATGTCCCTGACTCATTTTTACCAAACCGCCAGAAAGCAGACAAACACAAGCAGAAGCAAAAAGCAAAGCGACAGCAGGGGTCCCCATTTTGCTAAGGAGCAATAATGGGGCGTGTTGTGAACATCACAACACAAGTCATATGAAGAGTACCTACTCTTTGCTTCATTTAGCCTCTCACTAAAAAAGGCTACTGGTCTATTCTCTTGGCTGATTACTGCACCTATTGCAATATTGCTAGCATCACATTCTAAAGTAAACAACTTGTCGAAACTAGGCAGCACTAACACTGGCTGTGTGGCTACTTCTTTCTTTAATAGTTCAAAACTATTATTAGCTGCTTGTGTCCACTGAAACTTTGTTTTCATCCCACCTTTGATTGTATCAAGCATGGGTGCACAAATAGCACTGAAATTCTTTATGAATTTTCTATAAAACTGAGCTAAGCCATGAAAAATTCTCACCTCAGTTGCTACTCTAGGAGTAGGCCAAATCAATATGGCTTCTACCTTTGACTTGTCCATTTTCAATTCTCCTTTGGACAACACAAAACCAAGGTATACTAATTCCTGCTTCATGAATTCACACTTCTCCAAATTTATAGTTAGTTGTTCATCATGTAACTTTTTCAAAATAGTATTTACATGTTCAAGATGCTCTTCCTTAGTTTGACTAAAAATCAAGATGTCATCTAGATAAACAACTACAAATTTACCCGTATAGTCCTTGAGGACTTCATTCATGAGCCTCATGAATGTGTTGGGAGCATTTGATAAACCAAATGGCATAACAAGCCATTCATACTATATACGCCTAAAAATGACATGATTCATTCTAAATAAATATTCTCAATATTTATTCCCTTCTTATTTCCTTCTATCAATTAAATAAACATTCTAAATTTATTTGATTGGTTCTTTATCCCATAATTAAATAAAATCAATTTATTTAATTAAATTCCCTAAATTCTTCTAATGTCTCACATAATTAAATAATCCTAAATTATTTAATTAAACCAAATTCCTCTATCCTAAGTTCTAATTCCAAAAATCCACCTCACACTTTCCACCTCACCTTGTCCACCTCACCGGGTTGCACATGTAATTAAATATATTAAATATTTAATTACCTTATTTTCCCTCACCCACATGTCCTATTTCTTCTCTAATCAAAGTTAGTTAACTAATCAATCAAAAGTGTTAACTAACCAGTCAATTGAGTAAATCCCTCAATCAATTTAGTCAATTCCATAATCCATTCTTCCAACTGACTAATCAAGTTTGTTAATTGATCAGTTAAAGGAGTTAACTCTCCAATCAATGTTGTCAAATCCCCTCTTTCATGATGGAGGTGGGACACTTGTCATATTTGTACTAGTTGCACATTCCTCAACCATCCTCAGCCGTTGATCATCACACTTCCTCTCAACCGTTGATTCTCATTCCTCTGAGTCTATAAAAGAAACCTCATCCTCTCATTCTAATCATCCAGGTTATTTGTATTGTTACTCTGTAGAATTCTATCCGCGTGCCTTTGGCACCCCCCAATACAATCTACTTGAGATCACCATTTGCTTTGAAGCTCTATTTCATAGCATTATCTACCAACATAGCCATTTACTACCGACATCCTACAACACAGCTAAAAGAGTGCACTCATTGAGGGCCTACTTCATCAGCAAAGGACGGTTGTAATAGGCGAACAATAGAAGCTTTGAAACAGGGAAGGTAAACTTTAGGAATTGAGTTTCACAAACGACCTCCTACGCACAAACCGAGCTCACCGTTGAGTCTGAAAAGCCTCAGAGGTAAGAAATAACATATAATTTGTCTCATTTTTGCTACTTGAAAATTTTTGAAATTTTTTTATTTTTCAGCATATTTTTGCAAAAAAAAATTAAAATTAAAAAACAAATTGCATTGGATTTTATTTTATTTTATTTTTTCCTTTTTAACATTTTCATTTATAAAAAAAAAAAAATTACACAGCAAATAAAAAAACCAAAAACAGAAAACAAAATTTTTTTTTAAAAAATAGTTTTTAATTATTTATTTTCATTTTATTTATTTTAAATTTAGCAAAAACAAATTTAAAAAAAATTATAAAATAATAAAAAATTAAAAAAAAAAAAACAATTTTGTAGGGCTGCATGCCCTGCACACAGCACCACCCAAACCCCCGACCCACTACCCGCCACCCCTAACCTCCCGCCACACCAAACCAACCACCTACCCCCCCTCTCCCAATCCCCCCTCTCTGCACTCCCCATCCCCCACCCTCCCCCGATCCCCCCCCGCCCAGAACCTCACCTCCCCTCTCCCGATCCCCCTGCGCCCAGAACCCCGCCTCCCCTCTCCCCGATCCCCCCCGCCCAGAACCCCTTCCTTCTCCATCTGCACTCCCCCATCCCCCACAGCACTCTCCCCTCTTCCCCTTCCCTGATCCACTACCTCTACATGCCCCTACCCTACCGCCTGCACCCACCACCACCCAGCCAGCACCTCACATCCTCCACCCTGCACCTGCACACACAGCACCACAAAAAACAACAACAAAAAAAAACAATACAAACAACCAAATAAACCAAAAAAAAAAAAAATTAGGTTTAGGTTATTTTCAAAAATTAAAATAAAATATAATAACAAAACAACAAAAAAAATAAAATAAAAAAATAAAAACAAAAATAAACTTCTTCGTTTATTTAAATTTTTTATTTTTTTATTTTTAACATAGTCATGTTGGCAAAATAGGGGCATTTTTTTCTTTTTTAGCATAACTTTTTGCAGGAGAATCAATTTTTTGCAAAATTGTAGTCATTGGAAAGGGGATTCGACAAACTTCATAGTAGTGGAGGCATTTTTAGCCTATTTGATCAATTTCATCAGGTATAATCAGTCAAACCTCCCATTTGCTTGAAAACTTCAAACGATCATACCTTTCACATTTTTTATCGAATTTTCATAGATTTTTTTTTTTAAAACGGCATAGAATTTCATGTAGATTCTGATTTTCATATCTATTTTGCTGTCAAAAATCATATTTTCATAAAAAATTTTAGATTATGTGTTTTTCACTTAACCATTTGATTTACAAACTTTTTGATTCAATTTTTGTTTTTGTGGACTACAGGTGCAAATCAAGAGACTACTCATCCAGTTTGGTGTAAAATGTCCACTGAAGACAATCATTTTTCACTAAGTGTTGAATAGGACTGATTTAGACATTCCCATGCCACTTACATATAATTTTCATCTAGTTCTAATTAGGAAGGAGTAACCCATTATTCATGCAACTTGCATACAATTTTAATCCAACTTTAATTAGGAAAGTAAAAACATGCATGCCAATCTCACATAGTTTCTAATTAGGAGGGTGATCACTGAATTATTGCAATCTTGGTTTCATTGCTCATTGCTATATGGATATCTCTTTTAGTTAAGAATATTGCTATCTTGCAAAGGAAAGAATCATTGCTATCTCCTAATCACTTCAAAGTTAACAACTGTGTGAGTGCACAAGTAGAGTAGCCCATTTAGTTTTTCTAATTTTAACTAGGTTGGATTAACTAGTGTATTCTGTGCTTGCGAATGATAATAGGCTTATGCTCTCCTCTTAACTGGGTGACCAAAGTGCTAGACTTGTTATTCTATTTGTTTAACCTTTAGGGGGGCCTGCCCTTGGATGCACGCCTGTCCAAGTGGGAATGACCCTGAGTGGAAATAGGCTAAAGCCAAGCCCTACCAATCCACTTAAAATAAATGTGCTTGAGGTGAAAACCTCCTATAATGAGTGTTGTTGTGTTACACCGATGGCCAACCTCCCCCAAAACCCTCATAGGCATAACCCTTTGAGGCTGGGAGACTCCATAATAGAGAGTAGTGCCGCCGCATGTGTAACCACTCAAACGGTTGCCCTCATTAAACACGTCTTGTTCTAGTGGCAAAAAACCCTTGTAATCCATTTCGAGCCTAGGATTTTGTATTTGCTTTTTTCTCTTAGTCCAAATAGAGTAAAAAAAAAAATCTCAAAAAAATTAAAAAAAAACCATAAAAATATCTTTGTGTTTTCTGTGTCTTCTTGCCATAAATTCAGAAAATCATATCAAAAAGACCTTTTTTGCAACCAAAGCACCAAAACCATCAGAAAAGCCCAAAAATTGCCAAAAAAAAAATGAGAAAACACCAAAGTGACGCATCTATTCCAGCACATGCGTAATAGTGAGTACTTCCACGTCTTTTGCGAGAACATTTTCCACCTTTTTGAGTACCCATTTCAGTCTTGTATCAGTTTCTGTGGAGATGACAACCAAATTAGAAGAGCTTGCTCAAGAACTCAAATACCTAAAATTGCAATTAACCTTAGACACCTCACCCCAAGGTCGTATAGAAATTGCTCAAGAACTCCAAGTCTTACAACAAGAAATGGCAATCTTGCAAGCCGAACGTGCCAGTACTAGCTACACCTCGCCCCAAACTCATACATCTGTTTCTCATCTTAATGATGCTCATGACAAGGCAAACACCACCTTAAGTTGGAAACCCTATACCACTCCATCTACTAGCCCTCCTTCATTGTCTTCTAAGACCCATATCCCAAAGCATACCAGTCTTACACTAACACTGCCATCGAGTTCCCCAAGCTCTAAATGGGCAACCAAAAAAGCCTCAGATGATTTTTGGGAAAGATGTTTTCCAAATTCATATAGTAAATGAAAAGCTAGGGAGAACTCTAAATTCACTCCTCCATTACCTCATTCATCTACCCATACACCTATGAAAGATGTAATCCAAGGGCTACTAGCAGAGAGTCAACCTTGTCCTCAAAATCTAGTCCTTGACCTTACAAAAGATGCTTCCAATAATATGTCAAATCCTACCACCCCTTCAGGTGATCCTCAATTCCTTGAGCTTATCAAAGAGCCTCCTACCATGCACCAAAGTCAAGGTCCGTCACACCTTCATGTTGTTGACCAAGATCCTATCCAAGAGTCTTCTACCTCCACTCCAATTCAAGCACATCAAGAGTTATGTCAAGAGCACACTTTAGAGCATGTGGAAACATCAACCCCTTGTCTAAATCAAGATCAAAATATTCCCATTCGACCCTTACATAACCTC
Source organism: Cunninghamia lanceolata (assembly GCA_027924645.1). Classification (NCBI taxonomy): domain Eukaryota; kingdom Viridiplantae; phylum Streptophyta; class Pinopsida; order Cupressales; family Cupressaceae; genus Cunninghamia; species Cunninghamia lanceolata. Next base: position 3,660,842 of record BSBN01000030.1, read on the forward strand.
TATCTTTTCGATAATCCTATACCTATACATGAGCAAGAGATCCAATTTCAAACCATTCATAACCTATATCTCTTTTATGATCAAGATACTACCTTTGATGAAGAAGCTATTCGTGAGCAACTTGATCCTATGCATGAGCTAGAGATCCAATTTTGGCCCCTCCATAACCTATGTCTTTTCTATGATCAAGATCTTATCGTTGATGAAGAACCTATACATGAGCACCTTAATCTCATCATGCTAAATCCTATCTATGATCAAGATCTCATCTATGATGAAGAGCCTATCTATGATCAAGCAGACCATGATGATCCTTTGAGCCCACTTTATGTGTTCCATGGTCCTAAGCCTATAACCCCATCTAGTCCTATCCAAGATCCAACAACTTCCACTTCCCTTGATGAGACACTTGCCTCCCAAGCAAGCATAGAAGATCAAACCAGTAATACTCCTCCACCATCCATTATCGACCATGCCCCAAATCCCCCATTGTATATTCTTGGTCTTACTGTCTTTATTCATGAGTGTTCCTCCTTAGAACACCAACCACCATTATCCTCTATCTCATCTTCTCCATCCAATAAGGAACTTGTGTCTAATGTTCCACCTACACATAATCTCGCTGTCCATCGCATACTCCAACATATGAACTATCAAGGTAAAGGCTTAGGCCTTCACGAACAAGGTATTTTGGCCCGTCCATGTCAATGTTCCTCCTCCTTCATATGGCCTTGGATACATACCCCAAGGTGAACAATCTCAAGATGTTGGTACTTCCTCCACTCTTCCAAAGTCCACGACTTTCCATCACAAACCTTATCATATCCCCAAAACATATGTTGCCATTCCACCTCCATCATCCTACAATTGTCAAAAGCACGTGACCATACACCTTTCACCATCCAATCTACCTCCGCTACTTCCAACTCCTAATATCCCTCCATACATTTTACCACCACTTCTTCCAAAACCTTATCCATCCATCTATGAATCCTCTAACAATCCCAATCATGACCAACCAATGCACGTGTTGTCTAAACAAAGAATTTCCTCAAACTCCACTTCCACCACCTCAAGAGAATTCAACCATAAAAATCTGGATGCCTCTACCTATCAAGTCAAAAATCCTAAGAGTCCTCATGACCTAGGATACAAAATCCAAGAATCAAAGAAGCATCCTTCTCAAGAGCTACATACACCCACACACCTATACGCCAAGCTGAAAAAGGTGTGGGTCTGCATCCACCAAATGATTACTCCAAAAGTTGCACAAAAGTTGCATGCACCCAAACCCATACCTTCACAGCTACTATCTAAAAATAAAATAGTTTGGGTACCTAAGCAAAAAGCCCTCAAGTTATATGAGGCATCTACCTCTCAAGAATCTCAACCATCCACTTTCTCCCATTCCATCCATAAGTCTCAAATTCTTCCATCCCACATGACAAGCAACAATCAGAAACCTACTCAGTCTATGTGGATCCCTACATGCCTACATTATTCATCCACAAGCAAAAGTCTTTGTTGCTTCCTACACTACTTTCCCATCACCAGCTTTAATGTTTATCATGGTATGTGCAACCATTGGTCATGATTCCCTTCCATTCTGCAACATTTTCATATACCTCCATCTCCCCTTCCTTCCATTGTTATCCTACATATCTTCCTCATCCTATTGCTATGGTCCATGCTTTTGCATTAACCTTCCCTCCATATTCTACATCATAATCCACTATCTACCTACATCATATCACTTTCATGCAATCCGCTACCAACATCTGTGAGAACACGTGACATTGTCCATGCGACAACATCCATCTAGTGGGACTGTCACCTTTCACGGAACTAGATCTCTAAGTCTCTCCCTTCCATATCTGCATTTTCCTACCCAAATGTTTCAAAAAAAAAAAGTAAAGAAAAATCCTTTCATCCAATGGTGAAAACCTAGCAAACAGGTGCCTTGGATAAGTACCATGATGAAAACGTGGCAAACAGGCATCATGTGTAAGTTGATCTTCTATGTCACCTACACTTGGGGGCCCCTTGTCTCATCAGCATGTCACTTTCGTCCTACCAGTTTTCTTTCATACCATTTCATATCCTATCCTCTATCCATTACATACCTATACTGTCCCATCCATCCATCCAATCTTCCTTTCCTCTATTCTTTTGTCTTGATAAAGATTGGGGGCACAATGTTGACAAATTTTTTAGATGTCTCTTGGCATACCTTATCCCTCCAAACCATGCAAATCCTTCATTATCCTCTCATCCTCTTATCGTCATTAGCATTGTCATGAAAAATCCTACGTACTCTACCTACAATGGGGCATGTTATACTTATGCGACATAGTCCTTGGAGATCACATCCTTGTTTCCTTCTATCCACTATTGCCCATCCTCATACCTACCCATTCCATTCTTTATCACCCATGCATCTACCTATCCATGGTGTTTCCTTATCATTAGTATTATTTGATCCATATCTATTCCATATCGTGTCTTATCTGTTCCATATCGTGTCTTGTCTGATCCATATCTATTCCATATCTGATCCATGTCTATTCCATATCATGTCTCATCTGATCCATATCTTAGGTCCATTAGGGTTTACCCCAAACTACGTTGCCTCTGCGTCGTCACATAGGCAAGGCCATTTAGCAATGAGCCCCCGAGGCACTAGGTCAATTCCTTAGGGTCCGTCTCACCAATGAAGGATTGTGGAATCTTCTCACCAAGCAAGCAAGCACAAGCAAAGCCCGCTTTCAAGCAGAAATCCTGACACAAGACATTAACCTATCCAAAGCAAAGCAAACCCTTCTAAATGATTCTACTCAAATTATGGCAAGAAAAACACATCTAATGGCAAGAATGTTTTGTGGATTGGAACCATGGTTAAGTTACAGAGTCTTGATTTTTGTTATCATGTCTTTCTATGTTACTCAAGGATGCCAAAAGCTAGAGATGCTATGATGGGGGCATGATTATTTTCTTTGTTTACTATTTGTGGATTAAGCTTTAGTAATGTGACACCTTGTCTAAGGACATGATCGGCAAAAGATCATCGAGGACATCAAAGGTCTAACATGAATGGGGGCAATCTTTGTTTGTTGAAATGCAAGGAACACTCAGGTCATATAGATTCAAGTTTGACTAGATGCTTGTATTAAATTGCTATATCAAAATCCATGTAAGCAATACTCAGGTCATCTTGGTTCAATTATACCTAGATGCTTGTATTAACTTACAACATTTCAGAAAAAGTACCAAAAAATAAATCACCCAATGATGAAATAAAGCACTCCAAAAGAAAAGCATCCATCCTATATCTGTACATACATCCATACCATATCCCATGGAATAAAAGCTCCACGAAGTGCAGAGTATCAATGTTTACAAAAGCTTGTGAGTCCTTCTATCGAGTCTTTCTTCTATTAATCAGATTTCTATCTATCATCATATCTTTCATTAGTCAGTCTCAGCAATGATCCAAATGCAAGGTCCATCCTTAATCTATACCAATCAAGTCAAGTCAATCTTGCACAAATGATCCAATCACAATCAGTGGTCTTGATTCTTGTCCGATCGTAAACCAACTCGATTAGTTACTCAATCAATTGTCTTATACAGGATGTTGCATTGTCGAAATCAGACCAATACACATGTCTTACATGACATGCTTCATTTCCTGAAACTAGACACTATCCTTCATGTTGGTCTAGGGATATATCATTCCTTGCCATGACAACATTGTTGTATATCATTGGTTTAACTCTTGATAGGGGCAATACCTTGTTTGTTCTTGTGTCACTTGTGCATACTTGCTTGCTTTCTTGTGTGTGTCATCATTCTTCTTGCATCACATATCATTCAACTCTTTTCTTCATCCCATTTTCTTCAAACCTAACCTTCTTCATCGTGAGATTGTCCATCTCATGCCTTCTGCCTTCTCCCCGTCCAATCTCATGAGGGGGCATCCTATCGTCATAACCTGTACCAGGGGCAAACTGGGGCATGTATCATTATCAGACTATTTATTCTTTGAAGCAATGCTGTAAACAACATTGCATCAAAGAGGGGCAAAATGTATACGCCTAAAAATGACACGATTCATTCTAAATAAATATTCTTAGTATTTATTCCCTTCTTATTTCCTTCTATCAATTAAATAAACATTCTAAATTTATTTGATTGGTTCCTTATCCCATAATTAAATAAAATCAATTTATTTAATTAAATTCCTCAAATTCTTCTAATGTCTCACACAATTAAATAATCCTCAATTATTTAATTAAACCAAATTCCTCTATCCTAAGTTCTAATTCTAAAAATCCACCTCACACTTTCCACCTCACCTTGTCCACCTCACCAGGTTGCACATGTAATTAAATATATTAAATATTTAATTACCTTATTTTCCCTCACCCACATGTCCTATTTCTTCTCTAATCAAAGTTAGTTAACTAATCAATCAAAAGTGTTAACTAACAAGTCAATTGAGTAAATCCCTTAATCAATTCAGTCAATTCCATAATCCATTCTTCCAACTGACTAATCAAGTTTGTTAACTGATCAGTTAAAGGAGTTAACTCTCCAATCAATGTTGTCAAATCCCCTCTTTCATGATGGAGGTGGGACACTTGTCATATTTCTATTGGTTGTACATTCCTCAACCATCCTCAGCTGTTTATCATCAAACTTCCTCTCAACCGTTGATTCTCATTCCTCTGAGTCTATAAAAGAAACCTCATCCTCTCATTCTAATCATCTAGGTTATTTGTATTGTTACTCTGCAGAATTCTATCCATGCACCTTTGGCACCCCCTAATATAATCTACTTGAGATCACCATTTGCTTTAAAGCTCTACTTCACAGCATTATCTACCAACACAGCCATTTACTACCGACATCCTACAACATAGCTAAAAGAGTGTACTCACTGAGGGCCTACTTCATCAGCAAAGGACGGTTGTAATAGGTGAACAACAGAAGCTTTGAAACAAGGAAGGTTTGCATTGTGTTATTCATTGCTTCATTTCATTCAATCTTTCTTGTTTTCATTATTCTGTTGATGTTTGGGTTTGATATTGTTCATTTGATTAAACCAGATTTTACCCTAACATTTTTATCCTATCGTCATAACCTGTACCAGGGGCAAACTGGGGCATGTATCATTGTCAGACTATTTATTCTTTGAAGCAATGCTGTAAATAGCATTGCGTCAAAGAGGGGCAAAATGTATATGCCTAAAAATAACACGATTCATTCTAAATAAATATTCTTAATAGTTATTCCCTTCTTATTTCCTTCTATCAATTAAATAAACATTCTAAATTTATTTGATTGGTTCCTTATCCCAAAATTTAAAAAAAATCAATTTATTTAATTAAATTCCCTAAATTCTTCTAATGTCTCACACAATTAAAGAATCCTAAATTATTTAATTAAACCAAATTCTTCTATCCTAAGTTCTAATTCTAAAAATCCACCTCACACTTTCCACCTCACCTTGTCCACCTCACCGGGTTGCACATGTAATTAAATATATTAAATATTTAATTACCTTATTTTCCCTCACCCACATGTCCTATTTCTTCTCTAATCAAAGTTAGTTAACTAATCAATCAAAAGTGTTAACTAACCAGTCAATTGAGTAAATCCCTCAATCAATTTAGTCAATTCCATAATCCATTCTTCCAACTGACTAATCAAGTTTGTTAACTGATCAGTTAAAGGAGTTAACTCTCCAATCAATGTTGTCAAATCCCCTCTTTCATGATGGAGGTGGGACATTTGTCATATTTCTACTGGTTGCACATTCCTCAACCATCCTCAGCCGTTGATCATCACACTTCCTCTCAACCGTTGATTCTCATTCCTCTGAGTCTATAAAAGAAACCTCATCCTCTCATTCTAATCATCTAGGTTATTTGTATTGTTACTCTATAGAATTCTATCCGCGCACCTTTGGCACCCCCCAATACAATCTACTTGAGATCACCATTTTCTTTGAAGCTCTACTTCACAGCATTATCTACCAACATAGTCATTTACTACCGACATCCTACAACACAGGTAAAAGAGTGCACTCACTGAGGGCCTACTTCATCAGCAAAGGATAGTTGTAATAGGTGAACAACAGAAGCTTTGAAACAGAGAAGTTTTGCATTGTGTTATTCATTTCTTCATTTCATTCAATCTTTCTTGTTTTCATTATTCTGTTGATGTTTGGGTTTGATATTGTTCATTTGATTAAACCACATTTTACCCTAACACATACAGTCCTTCTGTGGTTTTGAAGGTTGTTTTCCACTCATCACCTTCCTTGATTCTGATCTAGTGATAACCACTTTTCAGGTCTATCTTAGTGAAATACTTAGCTCCTCCTAAATAGTCCATAAGATCTTCAATTCTAGGAATTAGAAACTGATACCTTATGGTGATCTTATTGATAGCTTTGGAGTCTATGCATAGTCTCCATGTTCCTCCTTTCTTTGTGCCAACACTATAGGCACTGCACAAGGACTTATGCTTTTTCTAACCAATCCTTGGTCAAGTAACTCTTACACTTGTCTGGCTATTTCCTTATGTTGATCTGGAGTCATCTTGTAAGGAGCATTGTTAGGTAAAGATGCTCCTGGAATCAGATCTATCTGATGGCTAATAGTTCTTTGTGGGGGTAGTGTTGCTGGTGTTCCATCACTAATGATGTCATTATACTGTTCCAGTATGGTCTGTACCTCTTTTGGGACCACTACCTTTTTGTCTTTGTGCTCCTCCTTAGGTTTTAGTATGATAGCATAACCAATACCATCCTCCTTAAGAGTGTTCAAAAAATCTTTTCCACTCACAAGTAAGACATTAGGAATTTTTGTCTTATTTGCTTCTTCATCTTCCAATGATTGAATTTTATAGGTGACACCATCTTTTTGAAAAGAATATGCATTCTTCTCACCATCATGTATGGCCTTTCGGTCATACTGCCACAGTTTGCCCAATAAGAGATGACATGCATCCATGGGTAGGATATCATAGAGTACCTTGTCTTTGTATCCACCTATACCAAACTCTACCCAAGTTTGCTCATTGATTATCACATGCTAACCTTTATTTAATCATGTGACTCTATATGGATTTGAATGAGGTATTCTTTGCAAATTTAGTTTTCTAACTGCTTCATCAGACACTATGTTATCAGTAGACCCTGAGTCTATGATTACTTGACATACCTTATTCATAATCTTGCATCTAATTCTAAATAATGCTCTCCTTTGGCTTGGTTCAGCTTTCACTGGTTCTTTGATCAAGGTTCTCCTTACCATGATGTTCTCTCCCACTTCTGAGGCTAGACTGACTTCAGGTGATTTGCTACTTGAAGCTTCATCTTGTACATAATGATTTCTTTTATCAACTCCTTGAGAAGAAGGTATGCCCTTATCAGGACACCTATATGCTGGATGGCCTAATTGACCACAATTGTAGCATTTCATAGTGGCAAAGTAGGATCCTCTGCCTGATCCTCCTGATCTTCCTCTGTAGTTTCCTCTACTACTAGTCTCCCCACTCTGCTCTGTGAGTTTGGATTCTCCTTGGGGTTTTTGATCAGTGTGTCTACCACCATAATTTTCTCTTCCTCTAATGTCTCTACCTCTTCCTCTTGATCTGCTGTTTGTCTCTTGCTTCTTCTTACTCTTCTCCTCTACCTTGAGTGCTAGCTGATAGCTTTGATGCACTGTTGTAGGGCTGAATAAGTTGATTTCCTCTTGAATACGCCACCTCAAACCATTGAGATATCTTGCCACTTTTACACTTTCATCTTCCATCACCTTAGACCTGAGGCATAGTTTTTGAAACTCCTTAGTGTATGTATTGACATCTAATTCTCTTTGTCTCAAATTTTGCTATTTCTTGTACAACTAGACTTCATAATCTCCAGGCATGTATACTTCTTTGATTTTAACCACCATACCCTTCCAAGTAGCTATAGGTTTCTTACCTTCTTTTTCTCTTTTAGTTTGAACAAATTTCCACCATGTCAAGGTAGCTCCTCTGAGTCTTGATTTAGCCACCTTCACCTTTTGTTCTTTAGTCACTCCATCACATTCAAAGTGATTCTCTATACCTTCTATCCATTCTATGACCAAATCAAGTTCCATCTTTCCACTAAAAAGAGGAACTCCTTCCAATGTCTTACCACTCATGGCTTTCAAGGCCTTCAAGAAAGGTTCTTCTTCCATCTTAGGATCAGGTGTGGGCTTTTCATCTTCTATAGACACACCTTTTTCCTTACCTTTAGAATCTTTCATTTTATGACTGACTTCTTCAGTTTTTACCATTATTACACCCATTTTACTTTCCATTTCTGCCAATTTTTCCTGTAGGAGCCTATTCTCCTCTTCTTGTTCATCAACCTTCTTTGCCAATTCTACATTAGTCACCATCTCTTTGGGTGAGCCTACAAACTCACTCGAACTCAATGATGACATACAACTTCTTCTATTCCAACCTAGGAATAGTCCAAATCTTTAACTTGCTCTGATACCAATTTGATAGGGAGACCTAAGGGTTTCGAAAACCTATCTTAAGACAACACTTCAAGACCTACGCCATCCCCAGGTTTCCCTACCAATTCAAGTGCTCATAGACATTTTCTACCTTAAAATGTCTAAAACAACCTAAGCAATCTATTACAGAGGTGAAAGTCCTATTTGTCTGTTGTTTCCAATACAGACTCTACTTTCTTGGTGTGAGGTACTCTTCCTTATCCTCATTGCTTCCAAGATTCCTAATCTCCAAGGCTTCTAGCCTTCTTGAGCCCGTTATCAGCCCTCCTCTCTGGGTCTAGGGTTCTAATTGCTTGGTGCTCAATTCTTTCTACTCTATTTTTCACCCCTGTCTTTTAGACTGCAACTTGCTTACTAGCCAGGCTATAGCACAGCTCACCTAGCACAAGTTCACATGGCCTCTCTCTAGCATTCCATTCACTATAATAGAAAGAAAAACAAAAAAAGGAGACTCTGCTTGATGCCCTCCCATGACTGTACAAGGGATATGCGAAGACATCAAACCAGATCCATTATATACAAACAGAAACAAAAATAACAAGAAAGAAAACTTATTTGTTTTAGACCAAAATATGTACACTCTATAGAATTTCACAAATGAATTAGACAATCCAAATTTTCTTTATTTGCTATGGAAATGCTTATTACATTCGCAGCATCTCAGGCTTCCAACTTCCAACCTTTTTCCAACCCCTTTACAGAATGAATCGGGCTTTTTATAGTTTCTACCCTTGTCCGTTATCAGACAGTTAGGGTTTCTTACATTAGTGTCATTCCTGGAAGTTCCATCGGCCTAACACACTGGCACCGTCGGAACCCTTTCTATTTACTGTGGTTTGACTTTTGCTGGCAGTCGTCGGCAAGACAATGTCTATCGGCATTGTCACATTTCATTCCCCTGATATCCAAGCTTCATGCCGATGAGTCCAACGTAACCTTGCTTAGTGTTACTTTCGCTCATTAGTGTGACAAACACCATCGGCAAGCTCCAAACTTCTGCTGCCGATATACCATCTCTCTCTGACAGATAAAGTATCTATCGCTTAGATGTTGTATTGCTGATGTAGCTTTTCCTTTGTTTCCTGATGTTCATTCTTACTCCAATGGATCCATTTCGCATATGCAAATATTACCGACATGCAAAAGGTGAGGTCCACAACTTAATCTTTACGATGTATCTCAGGGTCTTATATCTCTATTTATACATTTGCCACATATATTGTGAACATGCAAGAGGTGGGGACCCATGCTTCGTAACCTTCCTTGTATCTCATTAACTTGTATCTCATGACTTGTATGTTCTTTCACTTGCAACATACAAGATATGGGACCTGTGATCCCCTATCAGTCAATGTACCTCGGCCATTGTATCTTTGTAAATGCTGATCCGCTTTGTATATACATGTGAAGCTAGCATGCATTGTGTGGGATCCACATTGACTTATCTTCCTATCAGCTAGACGTAAGACTTCAGTGGAACTCTGGGCCTGTCTGCTGATACACTCGATCGTACCAATTGCTTCTTATATACATCCGCTGACTCCCTACCACTGGTTCTCCTCACTGCCACAGTTGGTCACCGAATGTAAGTTCCTACTCCTTATGAAAAATCAAAAACTTCACACCAAAATGCGAGGGTATGTACATGGGTTCCAAACCCTTGGTGCTCCTACACTAGTTTTGTGCTTGACATTATTGTCTTTAGCTACAAGATCTTTGTTCAGCACTTGACCAGAATTATGAGCATGACTATCTTCTTTTGGTATAGGCTCATCTAAGGACCTTATGAAGGCTTTCTTAATGGTTGGAGTCTTAAGTAGTTCTGATAAGGACAAACTAATTTTGACTCTTTTCATCTCTACTGCTAAGTATGTGACTAACTTATTAGACTCAGATGATTGATTATTAGCCCTCAACACTATATTTTGAGGTGCAAAGTACTGAGCGTTAACTTTGGGAAGACTAGGATTATTACTTGCTTTTGGATTTGGAGGAGAGTTGAAGTTGTTAGGAGGTAATGATGTGGTCAAGGGACCAGAGGGTCTATTAGGATTATTCCTAAGGTTGTAATTGTGTTTACCTTGGTATTTCTGCTGGTAAGCATGGATTTCTTCATGTTACATTGCTGGTTCATTTTCATCTTCAAATGGAAACACATAATTTGTTTCAAATGCCAAGGCAGATTCCTCATATGTTAATGTGTAGTTCTCGTGACCTGAGGTTGCTTGGTGCCGAGGGTGATTTACATAGCTCTCTAACACAAGGGCAGAATCATATCCACAAGGGACAATCTCATTCCCTTCAATGAAAGGAGGGTTACTTGCAATATTAGACACTTCAACCTAAAAAATAGTATCTGTTATTTTGAATTGAGGACAGTCCAGTTCAGCATGTGCATTGGTGTTCTATATCCTACACTAGTTTGTAAGAGATGTCTCTGCTAGGTTCACTCTAGTGGTCTATTTTGGTTCACTAGGAGGCTGATTATCTAAGGGTGATGGAAAAGAACCATTATTTGTCCTAGTATTCCACACTCTAGGCTGCTTAGGTGCATTATTGTTATTGCCATTATTGCTGTTATAATTCCTATCATTATTTTATCCTCTATCAGGATATCTTGATCTATCATTGTTATATCCCTTGTTTTGATTTGACTGGGAATAAAAATTTTGACCTCTCAGATGTGTAATTTCTATTGTTAATTTCCTCAGTTGTGTAGATATCTCTTTGATATCTTCTTTCTCTTCCTGAACTTTGGCTACTATGTTTTCTTGTTGAGGTTTAAAGAAAGAAGAACCATTATGATGCAGAGGAAACGCAACAGAAGCTTACAAATAGGATGGAAAAGCCATTAATCCACTATGATGCAGAGGCATCCACACTAAAACCTTGACATACAGCATGTATGTCTACAACCCATCATCATCATCATATTTTCTCTTGCTGACCGATATCCTCTTGCAGACAAACCTTCGACCTTTCACCTATCAGCAGCATCATCATATCCAGCTATCGGCAGCGTCATCATATTCGGCAAGCACAATCATCCTCCTGACGATCACTATTCATCTTACCGCCAACCTCTATCTGCAGCCTCATGATGTTCAACATCATCTTCATCAGCAGGATATAAAATATCCGGTTCCTCCCATATATCCTGATGATGACAACTTCAAGCACCTTTCCTTCGATGCTTATGTCACCTCGATATCTGACTACTTAAACAACAGCATCAGGATATGACTTATCCGGTCAAATGAAACATCTTGATGATGATACTCAACTTTATACTGATGACGAATATTCTGTCGAATATCCTCCTCCCGATCCACTTAACTCCTTGATGCCTTATGCCGATACCAAAACACTTAGGGTCAGCAGGATAAACCTTTATCGGGTGATATTTCGGAATGTCCTGATGATGATTATCCTGATGACGATGACATCATATGCAGTTCCTTCAATATCCTGCTATCGGCCAAACTTAACATTATCAGCCCGCGATGATTTTATCAACCTGATCGACTAACTTATGCCGATATACTCTTCCTCGGCAACACCTTGTGATGATCACCCTGAAACGCATTCACCTTATGCAAATAACTGTATCATGCTCACCTCCATCTACTTAGATGACACCTGAAGTAACTACAGGATATACACAGAAATATCTTGATGATGCCGTTGTGACGAATTTCCAACCTTAGCGAATTTCGATCCGTCGAACCTCCTGAGGTGACCCGATCTGCTTCCTGGACAACTTTCCAGACTCGAACTACCAGCACGACCTAGCACATACCCATGCTAGGGTTCTCAACACCTCTTGACTGCGATCCTACAAACATACATGTGAACAAACAGAAAATGCAAACTAAATCCTAAACTATTGTACATAGCCATTCCACCGATTTGATGAATCAACCGGTGGAATGGATCAGTGAATCCATGTAACCACCAGAACAGCAACTCGATTACACAATGGAATCCAAATAGAAAATTGACACAAACAGGATCTCTTTATTGATTTCAAAAGATGCAAATACAGTACTCTGTCTCACTCTGAAATCTAACTCCTCAATCTGTATCTATCTCTCTATCTCAATCTGTCCTAAGACCAACCGATCCTACTGTATAAATAGGAACTGCTTGCGAGTACTACCACTCGATTCCAAGCGGCTGGGAGCTTCCAAGCGGCTGGGAGGATCCAACTGAACTAACAAACTATACAGCTGTCATCAGCTGTCATAACAAACTACCTAAAAATAGAAAAGCACGGTCAACATAGACCTTATTACATGCATTGGTCTTATAAGACCTTCTTGGAAACATTAACAAGACCTAAAACTAACTAACTGCCTCATGGAGGCCAGCTGTCAGGTAGGTGCTCCTGCACCATACTCCCCAACAGAAAAGAACTCATGTCCCATGAGTTAGGATGTGGAAGTCCTCCACCTTTACACTTTGTCATGTCAGTGTTCTGACCTGTTCTAGCTTTATCCTCTGCTGTCTCTTGGCTGCTCCAAGATTTCTGAACTGTAACTTGCTGTCTTGCAAGTAAACCCTCAGGCCTGGCAATGTAGGCCCTTCTCACACATACCTTGTGTTTGTCAGGTTGTCTTACCAGAACCTCTGTCTGAATACCTACCTCTTGAACTTCTGAAATGTTCAATCCTATCTTCCTTTCAACTCTTATAGGACAAACAATAGTCCCAACTATGACAACATCCTTGTCACCCCTCTCAACTGGTTGCTGTTTGCAAACCTGTTTCTGAACCTGCTGCTGACCTCTGTCAGTCAAAACTGAAACTGTCTTCAAACTGTTGTCCTTAACAACTTCTTTCCCTGCAATGTCCTCAACTGCCTTTATGCCTGCTCCTATAGGCTTCTACACAAATTCCTTCTTTCCCACTAAAATGATTTTGGCTGCCCCCTATGCTGCAGCATCTTCCTACAATGGCATCAACATAATAGTTTTCCCATCTTTCTTGATGGTGTAGGTATTAGCATACCCATCATACAGTACCCTCCTATCAAATTGCCATGGTCTACCCAATAGTAGGTGACAACATTCCATGGGCAAAATGTCACACAAAACTCTATCCTGATATGCTCCAATCTGAAAATCCACATATGCCTGTTCATAGACAAAAAGTGATTGACTATCACTCACCCAAGATGCCTTGTAAGTGTGTTGGTGTGGAATCCTTTCCAAATTCAGTTTATCCACCATTTCCTGAGATACCATGTTGTCTGTTGAACCAGCATCAATGACAACCTTACATACCTTACCTTTGCTCTTGCATGTGGTCTTGAAAAGAGCTCTTCTTTGCATCATATCCTTTGATGTCTGTAAACTAGTTCTCCTTAGCATCAATGCTTCTCCCTCCTCTGGATACCCATAATTGTCAGGAACTCTATCTTGATAAGTGTTTAAACTTTGCACACTTTTCTCTACTTTCTCTTCTTGCACAAGTTGTACTCTCTTGTCATTCGTTCTGTCATTTCTGGATGATGAACCTTTGCTTTCTGGACATTTGAAAAATGGATGACCAAACTCACCACAGGTGTAAGACTTTCCTGAAAATGTAGCAGAACCTCTACCACTTCCAAATCTACCTCTATTACCTTTCCATCCACCTCTGAAATCAGACTGTCCCTATCCTTTACCAGTGTCTTCTTGACCCTCATTGGTTTGCCTGGTTGTAGGGGCTGATCCTCTTCCCCTCATATTGTTTCCTCTTCCTCTATTATGTTGTTCTTGTTTTCTTTTTAACTTCTCTTCCACTTTCAATGCCAACTGAAAGCATTTCTGAACTGTATCTGGATTATGCCGACTTAAATCTTCCTGAATGTTGAACCTCAATCCATTAAGGTATCTGGCTACCTTCTCTTCTTCACTTTCCTTTACCTTTGTTTTCACACAAAGTTTCATGAATTCTTCTGTATATGAGCTGACATCTAGCTCCTTCTACTTCAGGTTTTGCTTCCTCTTGTGTAATTGGATATTGTAATCCAATGGGACATAAGCTTCCTTTACTAATGCCATCATTTTCTTCCATGTAGTGACTCTACGCTTTCCTTCCTGTACTCTATCATCTTGGATGAAATTCCACCATGTCAAGGCAGCTTCTTTCATTTTTGACTGGGCTATTTTCACCTTCTGTTGTTCTGGTATCTCCTCTATTTCAAAGAAATTGTTCAAGGAGTCTATCCACTCCATCACTGAATCAGGTTCCATCTTTCCTGTAAACACTGGCAAATCCAATTTCACATCCATGGTTCTCCTCTCCATGGCCTTGAGGGCATTCAACAGTGGTCTCTGGTCTGCAGGAATGACCTCCTCGTTCCAACTAGGGATCTCTTCTTCTTCCCTATCTTCTTCTCTACCAGAACCTACTTTGTTCCTCAACTTCTCTAACTCATCCTTCAATTCCTGATTCTGAGCCTTCACGGCCTTGCTCTTTGCAATCTGTTTCTTTACCAGAACTGCCAACTCAACGTTGGTCATCCTTGCCAGAATCTCAGATGTTCCTTCTTCATCTGACATCCTACTATATCCTGATCTTTTCCAGAAGATCCTTCCTTTGCTCTGATACCACTATGATGCAGAGGAAACGTAACAGAAGCTTACAAATAGGATGGAAAAGCCATTAATCCACTATGATGCAGAGGCATCCACACTAAAACCTTGACATACAGCATGTATGTCTACAACCCATCATCATCATCATATTTTCTCTTGCCGAACGATATCCTCCTACAGACAAACCTTCGACCTTTCACCTATCAGCAGCATCATCATATCCGGCTATCGGCAGCATCATCATATTCGGCAAGCACAATCATCCTCCTGACGATCACTGTTCATCTTACCACCAACCTTTATCTACAGCCTCATGATGTTCGACATCATCTTCATCAGCAGGATATAAAATATCCGGTTCCTCCCATATATCCTGATGACGACAACTTCAAGCACCTTTCCTTCGATGCTTACGTCACCTCGATATCTGACTACTTAAACAACAGCATCAGGATATGACTTATCCGGTCAAATGAAACATCCTGATGATGATACTCAACTTTATACTGATGACGAATATTCTGCCGAATATCCTCCTCCCGATCCACTTAACTCCTTGATGCCTTATGCCGATACCAAAACACTTAGGGTCAGCAGGATAAACCTTTATCGGGTGATATTTCGGAATGTCCTGATGACGATTATCCTGATGACGATGACGTCATATGCAGTTCCTTCAATATCCTGCTGTCGGCCAAACTTAACATTATCGGCCCGCGATGATTTTATCAACCCGATCGACTAACTTATGCTGATATACTCTTCCTCGGCAACACCTTGTGATGATCACCCCGAACGCATTCACCTTATGCAAACAACTGTATCATGCTCACCTCCATCTACTCAGATGACACCTAAAGTAACTACAAGATATACACAGAAATATCCTGATGATGCCGTTGTGACGAATTTCCAACCTTAGCGAATTTTGATCTGCCGAACCTCCTGAGGTGACCTGATCTGCTTCCTGGACAACTTTCTAGACTCGAACTACCAGCACGACCTAGCACATACCCATGCTAGGGTTCTCAACACCTCTCGACTGCAATCCTGCAAACATACATGTGAACAAACAGAAAATGTAAACTAAATCCTAAACTATTGTACATAGCCATTCCACCGATTCGATGAATCAACCGGTGGAATGGATCAGTGAATCCATGTAACCACCAGAATAGCAACTTGATTACACAATGGAATCCAAACAGAAAATTGACACAAACAGGATCTCTTTATTGATTTCAAAAGATGCAAATACAGTACTCTGTCTCACTCTAAAATCTAACTCCTCAATCTGTATCTATCTCTCTATCTCAATCTGTCCTAAGACCAACCAATCCTACTGCATAAATAGGAACTGCTTGCGAGTACTACCACTCGATTCCAAGCGGCTGGGAGCTTCCAAGCGGCTGGGAGGATCCAACTGAACTAACAAACTATACAGCTGTCATCAGTTGTCATAACAAACTACCTAAAAATAGAAAAGCACGGTCAACATAGACCTTATTACATGCATTGGTCTTATAAGACCTTCTTGGAAACATTAACAAGACCTAAAACAAACGAACTGCCTCATGGAGGCCAGCTGTCAGGTAGGTGCTCCTACACCACATTATTATTATTTTGTCTTACATCCTAATATGTTTGAGCATGTCCTGGATATTGTACTATTTGATCATTTCCATTTGGAGGGGGCATGATGGCTAAGTAGAGGTACCTGTAAAGGACCATGCATTGCAACAGGAGCCATCATGACTCCATTGGTCTGCTGCTAAGTAGGATATGCAGGATATGTGGGATAGGTAGGGAATGCTATGTTTGGTATTGGAGTAGGAATCAATTGCTGATTAACTTTTATTGCTTCCTCAAAGGTTCCTGTCAAAGTTGTGACATTACGATGTGTTCTTCTTATGAACATAGAAGTTAGGGGATCTAAAGCTGAGTAGTATATACTTCTAGCTGCTTCATCTGCTATGTTATATGGAGCTACCAGATTAGAATACATCTTCTAGAATCTAGCATTGAAGTTTGAAATAGGTTCTCCTTTGAAAAAAAATTTATTGTGGCAAAAAGGTGATAATTCATTGAAGGATCTATAGGTATCTTAAACCTATCCTTGAAGGCTTTCTCTAAGGCATCCCATGAACCAATTAAGGCTTGAGAAAGACTAATGTACCAATTGTATGCTTCCTCTCCCAAGGAATATGGAAATAACCTGCATACCACATCTTGATGCTCAATCCTTTCTCTGTAGCAAGCTTCCTTAAATGTTTGGATATGATTTTCTACATCCTGATATGGATGATATTTAGGGCAAATCTTATCAGGATTCTTAGGTAAATGATGATATGTAGTGAAAGTCAAGGGTGAGTCAGTAGCAAAGAATGACATGGTGACTGGTGCTTGATGCACTAGAGGTGTAACTAGTGATCCTCGAGGTGTCTAAAGTACAGTTAGAGATGCTGGAGGTGTAACAGTATGTCTTGATGAAGATGTTGATGCACCTGAGTCAAGAGTGTGATGGATAATTGTGGTACAAGGTCTTAGTCCTTGATTGGGCAACTCCTCAAAGAGTCAAATGGATCTGGACCTGGTATTAGGCCTATGAGCTAGGATTTTGACAACTTATGACAGAATATGGAAATTTGACTTGATTTCTATAAAGATCAAAAGAACTAACCAAACAAAGGGGATATTTCTAGCCAAGACTCAGTAATTACTGGATATTTATGTGATATTTGCATCAAACATGCAAATATTGCAAAGATCAATCTTCTGGACACAGATATCAGGATATCTGACTTATACAAGCAAGTCTAGACAAGGAACTCGTATGAAAACCTAAACAATGACTCAATCTTCAAGGATTTCAAAGAAATGACTGCAATTAAAGTATTTCTACTCTATTCTAAAATATTTATGATGAACAGAGCTGAAAAATCACAAAGAAAGCAAATATTTGTACAAACACTCAAAGAATAAGCAATTCTGGTGAGCTTTGAGAGGATTACCTTGTACAGATGCAAGATTACATGTATGCAACTGATTTCACTTACTAGGAGAGAGAAAAGGCCCTCCTTCTAGTGCCAATTTATGTTGATGATGATTGTTAGTCATAATAACATGCATAAAAGTTCACACAACAAACCTTTATTATCTTGAAAAGTACGATCAATTTGGAATGAATTGATGACTCCAAGTCTCCGTTGATCAGGTCATGATCATCTGATGTTACTCAACAGTTGATGTGATATGTTATTTTCCATTTCAAGGGGCCTTACATTGTTCTAATAACATGAACTGATGTCTATACATCTGGTTATACACCCACTTCCTATAAATTTACTTCACAAACATTGTTATTTCTACTGTATTCAACAGATGATGATTATATTTGTAAGTGTTGACCTATTTTCCTCTGTCCAGAGTTAAATAGTTCACCTTATATATTCCTTGAATATCCTTTAGAAAATGACCCTACAAATCTTAAATCCTTCAATTACCCATGCTCTTCCTTGCCAAAAATCCCAAACACTTGCCTGGAGAATCCTTGCCAAAAACCCAGAAAAACCCAGAAATCTTTGTCTTCAAGTGCATTCCATTGCAGATAATTCCTAGTTTTATACTTAATCATTTTTGTATGTACCTTTGTATGTATTGTTGTATGTATATCTATTGTATCACATATATAATCGCATATACAATTGTATATATAAAGGAAGATGCAAAGTCAGATACAAAAGGTGGGATACAAAAGTGAATGTGCATCAGGTTATCTTTGTATATGCAATTGCATATACAAATGCATATACAAGGCAATATACAAGGGGGAGATGCAAAAGGTATGTCCATTTTTTGTATGTATATGTGATTATATCTTTGTAAATACAATCTTATATACAATGGCATATACCATCCTGAGATATAATCCAAGACCCGAAAGAGGCTGCAATTTGGTTAAGAAAGGTACAGGCAATTGTATGCATCTTTGCATGTATATTTGGGTTGTACATTTGCAGATACAAAAGGTGATGCAGAAGGGAATACATACAATCTGGACATGAATGAAGAATCAAATGTGGCAGATTTTGAGTTGGGGTCCACCTATTGTATGTATATGCGATTGTATCATCCCATATACAATCCTATATATAACCATATACAAAAGTTAGATACAATAGGGATATACAATGCGGACCCGACTGGGAAATTAAATTTGGAAAACTCAGTGGTGGGGTCCGCAATTGTATTTGGAAGTGCATGTATATGCCAATATTCAAAAAGGCAAGGATACAAGGTCAGACCAGTTTCAATGATCCAATATGGTCGATAATCCTTTGAGTTCTGCAGTTGTATGTACATGCGATTGTATCTCATATACAAAGTCACATACAAAGGATTTTCAGTGAGATAGGCCTTATCGATGGCTCAGTTTGAGGTCTCTTTGATGACTAATAAAATGCAAATGTTCAATGATGGGTCCCAGGTTCAACTCAGCGGCCAATCAGATGGTGCCACGTGTCAAGGCCAATTCAAAGGTAGGTGCAAAAGGTGATACAAAAGTAAAGGCCCACTTTTGTATGTTGTCCATTGTATTGTATATACAATTGCACATACAAAAGCATATACAAAGGGAGATTCAAAGACATCCAAAGCAATTTGATATGTAAAATGCAAAAAGTGAAGAAATCATATAAGTGCAAAATTGAAGGATTTGAAGGACCCGATAGCATGATGACGTCATCGAGGCCTGTTCTTTGCCCAAGTTCTATATGATGCTGACATCATCATGGTTTTTTTTATAGTGTATCCATTTTTGTATGTCTATATGCATACAAACAACGGTTCTCTTGGCAGCAAGGATAAAATTGACAGTCGCTGACTCAGAAGCCAAAAATGCAAGTTCGGTCAAACAGGGAGAATTCAAAGGCTAATTATATGGATACAGAGCCTAATTGTGCAGATGATCTCAGTGAGTGAGGATGCAAAAATTCAAAGGGTCAGAGATTTAAAGTGTTGTAAAAGCTTTATCAAGGGACGATATGTCCCATTCGCCATCAATGAAAATCTGATCTCTCAACTACCATGCTTCAGATATTTTATGTATTCATTGTTGAAGATAGATGATTGAGCTACTCAGATTCAAGGCCCAAAATATCTTCCACCTACCCTATTCCAGATATTTTATCCCATAACTTCTTGCAGGTGGACGTCCCTTCTGGCAATGATATTTTCTGACAGAGCCCATGGGGAGAATTCATTGTAACTAACTTAGGTCAAATGCAAAATGCTATATATGCATAAGCATGAGATGTAAAAAAGGGTTGGAAGTTTTAGTAATCTATGCTTATGATTCCAAATAGAGTATTCCTCCACCTTGCCTTCTGATTAAATACACACTGGTTATTTTACCTCTTCATGCTATTTTAACTCTGTGTGATCTAAGAATGATGTGTTTGTAAATGTTTAATTCCTTCTAATCATCTCTTTCTCCTTACCTCTATTAAAATCAGCTTGATCTGTGTATGCTTATTGGTTTTATCTAGTCATTTTGTTCATTTTCTCAGTCTGGTGAGGGTTCTTTTATTCAACCTGGTGTATCACCTAATTTCTATTTATGTTTCCTTCTACCCCTTTTCCCCTGCAACATTAGCACTAGGTTTAGATATATTCCTCTAAGCATTAGGCTTAGAAATAGGAAGTCGGCCTTCTCCAGAGGTCTGATCTTAGTTTATAAGGTCCCACACTTTGAGATCATTCCTATTGTATCATTAGAATGCTTGGACTCTCTCCAAGCAGGGTGCAATTCTATGTGACAACAATTTATGGCACGCCCAGTGGGACAATTCAATGATCTTTATCATCCACTGAAGAGTTTTGGTGTGCTCTTTAGTGTATCTTGCCATTTAGGGAAATCTCTTCAACACCATGGCGACTCTACTAAACAAATCTACTGGTGAAAGTAGCCCAAGCATCTAAAATTTCATTAAAGATTAGGATTTTGGTGGTTTTCCTGGTCTATTCAGCTTCCAGAAGCATCTCAATCACCTGGCGACTCCCTCTCTGGTATGTATCTAGTTTCTCTTTGGCTGCAGACCTATTTTTCTCTAATTCTGACATTTTTATGATTGTCCAGCATTTAGATGCTATAAATTGTCAAAAATTTATGGGAATTATGGCTATTCCCCTACCCCTAATCCAAATACAAGCTATTGGCCCCCATATCAGCAATACCAGGCCCCAAATGCCTCTAAATTTATGCTATATAGCCCCACTGCTGTAGAATATTAGCATCCTCATGATGCTTACCTCCCTCCCACCCCTACTTAGTCTTCTTGGCAGCCTAATAATGCTTATTATCAACCCCCAAAAGACTACTTTGATCCTAGCCAGTGCAACTACCCTCCTAATCTGACCCAAGATGTTGCCCCTGTGAATGTTGATGCATTCAATAAGCTCATGAGTAGTTTCTTGAAGCTTGATAGACTTTTGGACAATGAAAAAAGAGAAGTAGGGTACAGTTGGCCTCAACAGTTTTATGACCTCAGCATCATAAGCATGTATGGTCTCAAGAAGTTGTCCCTAGATCTAAATAGGGAGGCTGATGAATTTATAGAAATGTTAAAACATGATCGGCAACGAGAGGCACAAGAAAGGGTTTTTCAAGAAAACCTTGCTATAAGAATGATAACTCAAGAGCAACAGATGAGATCGGTGGTCCAAGCAATCCCCTCCATTCCCAATTTCAAACATCCTCTCCCTTTCACACCTACTCAGCTTGCTATGGAAGAAGGCCCAAAATTTAAGATTCCAAGCTTCAGGCAAGATAATCCATCTGCGCCTCCAAAACCACTTCCCAGTTTTAAAATCCCAAGTTTTAGAGGCCCTTCAGCCTTCACAGGAGCCTGTTTTAGCACAAATTCAACCCCCTATCTCCTATTTTTAGCCCTTTCAAATCCCCTTATCAGATGGACCTAGCATGGGTAGTTATGATGAAATTGCTAAGTTGAAAGAGCATGTGTTTACAATCCCAAAATTCAAGCAGTCCCTTTCTTCTGCACATGTTCGGCCTATAGAAGAGCAACCTAGACTCCACAAGTTTCCAGGCTTCAAAGCCTATATCCCTCCACAAGCCCCTGTTCCTGTGCAAACTCAAACTATCACTCCCCACAAACAAATTTGTCCAGAACCCTCTCCCTTCCAAGAAATTCAAGAAGATATTCAGATCTCTTTCCCTGATGCTATTTCAATCCTCAAGAGTGGACCTGTTGTCTACTAAGATAATTGGAAAGATGCACCAAAAGAGGAGTTGGAAGAAGATAAAACTAATGAGGAGCAGTTTGTTCTTACACTCACAGAGATAGAATTGTTTGAACCTATTGGACTTGTGAGTACTGTTAACCCAAATAAGGGATTGAGTCCTCTAGACTTTAGTTCTTTTGAAGCCTTTTCTCATGCATCCAATCAAGTAAACAGGGTTGAAATGCAAAGAGCGCATGGGGAAAACCTTTAGCTATAGAGGCAACTTAAATAGAATCCAGTGGAGCTACAGTCAAAGGATGGAGGTATAGGGGAAAATTTTGTTAAGGTCACTTCAGAAGTGGATGATGCTGCCCTACTTCATAAGCTACTTGATTATGTTGAAGATGAAGAGGACGGGCAGCTAGTCATGGATATGCAACAACATGGGGACTGTGAAAATGATGGCAGATTGTTGCAGGTTGAGGTTGAGCATGACAGTGAGGTTCCAAACCATAAAGAAGGGCAAGCATGTTGCCCTATGCTAGATGATGCAGAGGTTGATGATGCTAATATGCTTGAGGAGCTTCCATGCTTTATTGAAAATAATGAGGAGACTGAACATGGGCAAGAGAAAATTGAAGATTTGTTCTTTATTATCCAGTAGGGATATCAGCTTCTTGGTGTGGAAGTCTTCTCTTTCGAGCATGTGCATAGCTCATTTTCTAAGCCTAAGTTAGAAAATCATGAGCATCTTGTTCATAAGGTGGAGACAACCATATCTCTAATTGAGATACAAGAGCTAGAGTATTCAAACCAGTAAGAAGAGAAAGAATCAGAATAGAGACATGAGATCAACCATGATGATTTGCATGTCACTTCAAGGGGATGCCCAATTAGGCATCTAGCCCAGCTAGAGACACATCAAGAGGAGTCACCACATGTCATGCTTACCTCTAAGCATGAAGTTGAGAATCAAAATGGGTGGGATCATCCTATTTATTCACCACAAGTTAGCAGCATCAGCAATCAGTCCAGGTGGATAGGTGAGTTTATCTCCATTTTGTGGGGGATGTTTTATCAATTTGTCATATGCCCATCTCTCCCTCGCCATTTTTTAACTGCCCACATGCATGAGAAACATTGTAAATTATTAAGGAGGGGCAATTACTTTCATTAACTAGTTAATGACTTTGTTTAGTATAGCCTTTTCATTTGATTAGTTTAGGTTAGTATAGGTTCTGTATGTCTTTCTATTTCCTCCAAGTGCTGATGCACAAGTAGTTAGTTGTCTTTAGGTAGTTTTATGTTTATCTTGTGTCTTGTCTTATTGTTTAGAGGGTATTAGCAGCTATGTCTCAGGTCTGATATTAGTTTGTTCTAGGTTCTTTTGACTCTGTGCCCAATGGATAAGGTCTAGGCAACTGGTCTGATGTTTAGCAGGCAAACATCCCTGAGAAATCACCAAAATGTTGACCTATTTTCCTCTGTCCAAAGTTAAATAGTTCACCTTGTATATTCCTTGAATATCCTTTAGAAAATGACCCTACAAAGCTTAAATCCTTCAATTACCCATGCTCTGCCTTGCCAAAAATCCCAAACACTTGCCTAGAGAATTCGTACCAAAAACCCAAAAAAACCCAGAAATCTTTTGTCTTCAAGTGCCTTCCATTGCAGATAATTCTTAGTTTTATACTTAATTATTTTTGTATGTACCTTTGTATGTATCGTTGTATGTATATTTGTTGTATCACATATACAATCACATATACAATTGTATATACAAAGAAAGATGCAAAGTTAGATACAAAAGGTAGGATACAAAAGTGAATGTGCATCAGGTTATCTTTATATATGCAATTGCATATACAAATGCATATATAAGGCAATATACAAGGGGGAGATATAAAAGGTATGTCCATTTTTTGTATGTATATGCGATTGTATCTTTGTACATACAATCTTATATACAATGGCATATACCATCCTGAGATACAATCTAAGACCCGAAATAAGCTGCAATTTGGGTAAGAAAGGTACAGGGGATTGTATGCATCTTTGCATGTATATTTGGGTTGTACATTTGCAGATACAAAAGGTGATGCAGAAGGGAATACATACAATCTGGATGTGAATGAAGAATCAAATGTGGTGGATTTTGAGTTGGGGTCCACCTATTGTATGTATATGTGCTATATGCGATTGTATCATCCCATATACAATCCTATATACAAGCATATACAAAAGTTAGATACAACAAGGATATACAATGCGGACCCGACTGGGAAATTAAATTTGGCAAACTCAGTGGTGGGGTCCGTAGTTGTATGTTGAAGTGCATGTATATGCCAATATGTAAAAAGGCAAGGATACAAGGCCAGACCTATTTCAATAATCCAATATGGTCGATAATCCTTTGAGTTCCACAGTTATATGTAAATGCGATTGTATCTCATATACAATCACATATACAAAGTCACATACAAAGGATTTTTGGCGAGACAGGCCTTATCAGTGGCTCAGTTTGAGGTCTCTCCAATGGCCGATAAAGATACAAATGTTCAGCGATGGTTCCCAGGTTCAGCTCAGCGGCCAATCAGATAGTGCCACATGTCAAGGCCGATCCAAAGGTCAATTCAAAGGCAGGTGCAAAAGGTGATACAAAAGAAAAGGCTCACTTTTGTATGTTGGCCATTGTATTGTATATACAATTGCACATACAAAAGCATATACAAAGGGAGATTCAAAGACATGCAAAGCAATTTGATATGCAAAATGCAAAAATTGAAGAAATCGCATAAGTGCAAAATCGAAGGATTTGAAGGACCCGATAGCATGATGACGTCATCTAGGCCTGTTCTTTGCCCAAGTTCTATATGATGCTGACATCATCATGGTTTTTTTTATAGTGTATCCATTTTTGTATGTCTGTATGCATACAAACAACGGTTCTCTTGGTAGCAAGGATAAAATTGATGGTCACTGACTCAGAAGCCAAAAAGGCAAGTTCTGTCAAATAGGGAAAATTCAAAGGCCGATTATATGGATACAGATCTCGATTGTGCAGATGAGCTCAGTGAGTGAGGATGCAAAAATTCAAGGGGTCAGAGATTCAAAGTGTTGTAAAATCTTTGCCAAGGGGTGATATTTCCCATCTGCCATCAATGCAAATCCAATCTCTCAACTGCCATGCTTTAGATATTTTATGTATTCATTGTTGAAGATAGATGATTGAGCTACTCACATTCAAGGCCCAAAATATCTTCCACCTTCCCTGTTCCAGATATTTTATTCCATAACTTCTTGCAGGTGGACGTCCCTTCTGGCGATGATATTTTCTGACAAAGCCCATGGGGAGAATTCATTGTAACTAACTTAGGTCAAATGCAAAATGCTATATATGCATAAGCATGAGATGTAAAAAAGGGTTGGAAGATTTAGTAATCTATGCTTCTGATTCCAAACAGAGCATTCCTCTACTGTAACCTTGCCTTTTGATTAAATACATGCTGGTTATTTTACATCTTCATGCTATTTTAACTCTATGTGATCTAAGAATGATGTGTTTTTGAATGTTTAATTCCTTCTAATCGTCTCTTGCTCCTTGCCTCTGTTAAAATTAGCTTGATCTATGTATTTTTATTGGTTGTATCTAGTCATTTTGTGTATTTTCTCAGTACTGTGAGGGTTCTTTTATTCAACCTGGTGTATCACTTAATTTCTATTTATGTTTCCTTCTACCCCTTTTCCCCTGCAGCATTAGCACTAGGTTTAGATATATTCCTCTAAGCATTAGGCTTAGAAATAGGAAGACGGCCTTCTCTGGAGGTCTGATCTCAGTTCGCAAGGTCCCACACTTCGAGATCATTCCCATTGTGTCATTAGAATGCTTGGACTCTCTCCAAGCAGGGTGCAATTCTATGTGACAACAGTAATTTTGATTAATTCTTCTGAACATCAACTGTCATGAACTGATTATACTTCTGTACTCATGGATTTATGTAAATAATTTGCCTTTAAACTGATATTTCTAGGATTATTGTTATCATTTATGTGGATTTGCATGAGATTCTTAATTTT
Organism: Cunninghamia lanceolata; assembly: GCA_027924645.1. Classification (NCBI taxonomy): domain Eukaryota; kingdom Viridiplantae; phylum Streptophyta; class Pinopsida; order Cupressales; family Cupressaceae; genus Cunninghamia; species Cunninghamia lanceolata. The sequence goes on from BSBN01000030.1 coordinate 3,687,308, forward strand.
ACATGCAGATTTACTCAAATATGCTATAGATGTTCAATTTCCTTCGGGATGTCTGCATATTTTATATATTTGCTTAGAATTACCTATGTATTTGCAATTGTGAAGGTGATTTGGAGTGAAATTACACAAATTGAGATAAATGCTTTCTAATCTTAACTAAATTTAATGAATCTTCAGCTATTGGTTCACATACATTCTAGATACTTTCATGAAAGGAAGAGAATCATACCATAGGTTCAAGGATGTTCCATAGCTAGCTATAGTTGATGCAAACTTCGACAGAATAGAGATAAATATGTGTACAACATGAATTACACTCGAAGGGATGTAGAAAATCAAAGCACAAGTCAAGAATTCATCTACAAATTACTCAAAGTATATGATGACATGTAATCTAGATCTTCACTTTCATTAAGTAAACAAAAGACATGTACATTTGCAATTAGCTTTGAAATTAGTCTTGAACAACTTCAGCAATCTAACTTCAATCAAGTTTCCAATAATGATACAAGGTGCACTCCTCCTTTTATAGAATAAAGAGAGGAGGCAGTTACAAATGATCAATGCCCAAGATTTGCCTATCTAGATCAATGGTCAATATCTCTTCTTTGACTGGGTCAACACATGTAGGCATGGCACAAGTTGCCAGCTAGCAACCATCTATTAGAACTTGATCATTTCTTTTGTCTGATTATGCATATGACTCTATCATCATGCATCTCTACTTAATCTTTATCTTCTTCTTCTTCATCTTCTTCACCTTCTTCTTCATTTGCATCCTCTTCTTCATCTTCATCTTCATCTTCATCATCATCATTAGTTCTAGGATCACGTCTTATATGCACGCTGATTATCCCTCTGATAGACTCATAGGCTTGTACTATTTCCTCAATCTACCCTCATCTTGAACTTTGCCCTTTACTGTAGCATGCTTGTGAGAATGAAATTGTACCTAAAGAGCATTCCATTTGCTCTTTCTACTATTTAATGTCTCATTGTATGTCTCTACTTTAGTTTTTATTCTCATTGCCTTATTTATCACATCTTCTATCAAATGATGAAGAGGATCCTCTGCTGCCTATTTAAAATTGTTGTGGAAGGCTTGGACAGCAAAATTAGTATCCTAATTTTCTTCTTTTCCTTCTACTTTGTCCTCCAAAGCCTCCAGGGTATTTATTTCTTTTGCCATGAGATGATGCAGTTTAACACTTATATCTCTGAGCTTACTGCAACATCTTTTCAAGACATCACATTCAAATTTGGTGTCTTCATACCAAATACCTAGAAACTGTGCAGTGTTATTATCTAGTACTTTATTATCCATAAACATTTTCATGTCTATCCTCCTTATTTCATCCAAGACATCCAAATGTTTTTCCAACTTGAAAGATCTACACCCAATCTCATTTTGTAGCTTATCTACTTCGTTCTTCAGAGTACCCAGTGAATTCCAATTTGAGAGGGAGGTTTTAACTACTTTCTCTACTTCAAAAACAAAAGAGACAAACCAATTATCCACTAGCTGAGCCTTATGTTTCATGAGATCTAACCTTGTTATCTCATCTTGAGATATGATAGTTAATGGGGTGGCTATACTAAGTGGTGTATGCTTAGTGTCAATTAACCCTTTTATAAATGAATGTAATTGAGAAATGTGTTCCTTATGAACCTTGTTCTTATCCTTTTCTTTCTTTACACTTTGTGTCAATGAATCAATGATATCTTTGGCCTCTTGGTCTTCCTGCTCTTCTGTAGCAAAACCCAGATCAATGTTTGTTATTTGGAATTCACCTAGGCCTATTTTCCCTTTCTCCTTATCTACCATTGGCAATGCTACTTGAGCTGTCCTCCTACCAGTGATAGGATCTCTCCTCATTGCAGAGGTTGGTCTTGCCTTTCTTTTTGGCTTCATCATACTTGCTAAAAACAACATAGAAACATCAAATTTAGGTACCTCTTCTATCTGTCACAGGTTTATTTCTCATTGTAACCAGTATGGAACATCACCCTTGGGTCCTTGTTGGTCAGTCCTCTCATTTTGAGTATCCTAAGACTTTGTAGTATGCTTTACCCTTGGTGGTGAATTTTCTTTCCTTGGTTCTTCCTCATGCACTTTCTCATGAGGGATCTCTTGATGAGGTATCTCTTGTTGAGGGGTCCCCTGTTGAGGGGGAGGTTCTTGTGGTGTATGTACATTCTGATCATGTACCTCCTCTTGCAATTTATCCTCATGAGGGTCCTGAATATCTTGATCTTGTGTATTTTGTGGCACTTGGTCTTCATGAGATGATTGTGCATTTTGATCTTGGGGATCACCCTGATCACCCTTGGCCACATTCTCTAGTTCCTTTTGTTGACCACCATCTTGTGGCAAACTTTGTTCCTCACTTCTTGATGCATTTATTTCTTCAAGGCCTAGGACCTTACCCAATTCTTTTTCATCTATTTTCTCTTCTGATGTTGGGTTGCTATCTTTCTGATTATCATCCTTAGCAAGTGATGATACATTATTCTGATCCTTATCCTTATCAGGCATTTCTTTATTAGTCTCCTCATGCACACTAATTTCTATTTTCTCAGGTTCTGGAGGTGGATCATTGTCTTTGCCTTGATCTCCATCACCTTGGTAGGCTAAGTCTATTACTGTAGGGCTAGTGACCTGCTCAACCAAATTGGTCAATCCTATCTGTTGGGCTACATCCTTGGGGTCATCTTCTTCAATCTCCTCTATTTCAACCTGCTCCTAATGAGTTTCCTTTTGGACCATAGGAGTGCCATGAGGAGTCATCTTGGTGTTAGCCACTAGGGTCTCCATCTTTTGAGAAGAAACATCTCTAACTATCTCATCATCTGACAAATATACTATATCATTGAGTGGAAGAGGTGGTTCTTTCCCATCCCTATGTCTCTCTTCTCTCTGTTCTTCTACCTTCTGGTGCAGGAGCACCCCTACAAGATAGGATATTGTCCGCATGACAGGACATTAGTCTATTTTTAGTATGTTCGACTTCATCATGTAATAAGGTCCATTAGACCAATGCATATGTATTAGATCAGCCTAGGAGAGTGTGCAGGCAGTTAGAGATCGGGATCAGGTAGTCTGAGCTGTCTTCTCCCAGCCGCTTGGAAGCTCCCAGCCACTGGGAATCAAGTTGGTAGTACTCGTAGGTTATTGCTATATATACCTTCGATCTATTAGGGTTTAGCATGTTAGTTGTGTTATGTTATGGTGTTGTGTTAGTGATTGAGTTGAGATTCAGGAGAACAGTCCAGATATTGAGAAGCACTGTTGTTTGACAGTATTGTAGAAACAGGACATTTGTGTTCCATCTGAATAAGATCTCACTAATTGCATTATCTGGTTTATCAGTTGTTTTTGTTTTGATTTCTATTCTGATTACAGGTTGATGGATTCTTTCAACCCTTCCACCGGTTGATCCTGTGAATCGGTGGAATGGTCATGTATGATAGCTTAGTTTGCATTTTAGTTTCATGTTTATGCATTTCATTGTTCAAGAGATCAGTTAGTAGCATGTTGTGAATCAGCCTAGCATCCTCATGTGCTAGGTTTAGAAAGATAAACTGTTAAGTTTTGGTCTGAAGGTGATCCAGCCCGATCATCATATTTCCTTTGTGAAATTGTGCGGTTCTGTGAGTTTGCATGCAGCTGACGGATATACAGGGGTCTGCATGTGCTTTTCCAGCCGGAGTGAATCGCATCGTCATCTGCGAGTATATCGCTATCCGGATCGGGTTATGAAGCTGACGAAGTTTGCATGTTTCAAGTGCATCAGGATGATATAAGTCTGATATATACTCAGTGTGTATATCGTCGTCAGGATCATCTTTCGTGTGTACCCATCATCCGCATATCGCTATCAGATGCGGAAGTGAAAGTTCATTTTTTGGCTAAGTACCGGAAAGGTCATCATCAGGATATTGAAAAGGTCATCAGGATATTCATTATCAGGTTGTGGAGGATATAAGTGTCTTTTATCCTGTTAACTTCATCGTCAGGTGCATATGACGTCATCGTCATCAGGATGTGGCGTCATCGTCATCAGGATATTGCGAATATCACCCTATGCAAGTTTATCCTGCTGTCGCTAAGTGTTTTAACATCGGCATAAAGTTTGGGTAACATCATCAGGATATTTCAATATGACCGGATAAGTCATATCATGATGCTGTTGTTTGTGTAGTCGGGTATCGGGGTGACGTAAGCATCAAAGGAAAGGTGCTGAAGTTGTCGTCATTAGGATATATCGGAGGAACCGGATATTATATATCCTGCTGATGAAGGTGATGCTGAACATCATGATGCTGCCGATAGAGTTTGGCGCTAAGTGAATAGTGATCCTCAGGAGGATAATTGTGTTCGTCGAGTATCATGATGATGCTGACAGGCGAAAGGTGAAAGGCGGAGGAAGTGAACAGTAGTCAGTAGGAGGATATTTCATGCTCGTCTGAAATATGATGATGTTGTTTGTGTTATTGACTCCTCCTTCCCATTTGTAAGCTCCCGTTGCGTTTTACCTCTGCATCATAGTGGTATCAGAGCAAAGGTAGGATCTTCTGGAAAAGATAAGGATATAGCAGGATGTCAGGTGACGAAGGAACATCGGAGGTTCTGGCAAGGATGACCAACGTTGAGTTGGCAGTTCTGGTGAAGAAACAAATTGCAGAAAGCAAGGCCGTGAAGGCTCAGAATCAGGAATTGAAGGATGAGTTAGCGAAGTTGAGGAGCAGAGTAGGTTCTGGTAGAGAAGAAGATAGGGAAGAAGAAGAGATCCCTAGTTGGAACGAGGAGGTCGTTCCTACAGACCAGAGACCACTGTTGAACGCCCTCAAGGCCATGGAGAGGAGAACCATGGATGTGAAACTAGATTTGCCAGTGTTTACAGGCAAGATGGAACCTGATTCAGTGATGGAGTGGATAGACTGTTTGAACAATTTCTTTGAAACAGAGGAGATACCAGAACAACAGAGAGTGAAAATAGCCCAGTCAAAAATGAAAGAAGCTGCCTTGACATGGTGGAATTTTGTCCAAGATGATAGAGTACAGGAAGGAAAGCGTAGAGTCGCTACATGGAAGAAGATGATGGCATTAGTAAAGGAAGCTTATGTCCCATTGGATTACAGTATCCAATTACACAAGAGGAAGCAAAACCTGAAGCAGAAGGAGCTAGATGTCAGCTCATATATAGAAGAATTCATGAAACTTTGTATGAAAACAAAGGTAAAGGAAAGTGAAGAAGAGAAGGTAGCCAGATACCTTAATGGATTGAGGTTCACCATTCAGGAAGATTTAAGTCTGCATAATCCAGATACAGTTCAGAAATGCTTTCAGTTGGCATTGAAAGTGGAAGAGAAGTTAAAGAGAAAACAGGAACAACACAATAGAGGAAGAGGAAGACAACAAAGAGGTGGAAGAGGTCCTTTTAGAGGTAGAGGACATGGACAGGGATATCAAGGAGAATCCAGTCATGACAATAGTAAGGGAAACAATAGTCAGAACCAGAGAGAAAATTATAGTCAGCAAGGAAACTTCAGAGGTAGAAGACCTTTCAGAGGAAGATCCTAGGGCAGAGGATCCATCAGATGTTATAACTATAACAAAGAAGGCCATATAGCCAGCAGATGTCCAGAAAAGGCCACAAGCTCAACAGGAGAAAGGAGAACAAATCTGATCCAAGAACCTGATAATCAAAGTATGACAGGTTCTACTTCTTTTCAGAGTGTGAATGCTCCTGATAATTATGGATACCCAGAAAGTGGAGAGTCTCTAATGATGAGAAGGATAGTGACTACCATGAAGGTACCTAACAAAGAATCCCCTCAAAGAAAGTCTCTTTTCAGGACTATTTGCAAAGCAGGAGGTAAGGCATGTAAAGTTTTGATTGATTCTGGCTCTACTAAAAAATTTGTGTCTGAACACATGGTGACAAAGCTTAAGCTTAGGAGATTGCCTCACCCATCCCCATATAAAGTCTCATGGCTTACCCAAGGTCAGCAGACAACTGTAGAAGAGCAGGCTTGGGTAGAATTTCAGATTGGAGCATATAAGGATAAGTTGTTGTTTGACATTACCAATATGGATGCTTGCAATCTTTTATTTGGTAGACCATGGCAGTATGATTTGAAGGCACAACATGATGGTGTTAGAAATACCTATACAATCACTAAAGATGGTAAGGATATAAAGTTACTACCATTGACAGAGAAAGAGGAGAAATCTAAAGGAAAAGAGGTGAAGGTCATGCTGATGGAAGGTAAACAGTTCATGAAAGAAGTAGCAGCAGAAGGTGTAGTTGCATATGCCCTAATCTCATGTATGAGGGTGAATAAAGAACAGCAGCAAGAAGTCAAGGAAGAGAAGAAGCAAAGGTTCATAGACCCAGCTATCCAAGAGCTATTGGATAAGTACAAAGGTATCATCTCAGAGGGAATGCCAAGATCCCTACCACCTGTCAGAGATATTAGTCACTGCATAGACTTAATTCCAGGGTCAACACTTCCAAACAAAGTAGCCTATAAGCTAACTCCAGAACAGAATGCAGAAGTAGCCAGACAAATTGAAGAATTATTGGATTCAGGTCTGATTGGGAAAAGTTTAAGTCCATGTGTAGTACCAGCTGTACTAGCACCAAAGAAGGAAGGTACTTAGAGGCTTTGCACAGATTCCAGAGCTATTAACAAGATCACAATCAGGTATAGATTTCCAATCCCTACGATAGAGGATTTACTTGACTGTTTGGGAAGTGCTAAGTATTTTACAAAAATAGATTTGAAGAGTGGATATCATCATATCAGGATTAGACCAGGAGATGAATGGAAAATAGCATTCAAAACAAATGAAGGTTTATATGAATGGAAGGTTATGCCTTTTGGTTTATCTAATGCACCTAGTACTTTTATGAGGTTGATGAATGAGGTTTTGAAAGAGTTCATTGGTAAGTTTGTCATAGTATATCTAGATGACATTCTGATTTTCAGCAACACAAAAGAAGAACATCTCAGACACATAGATTTGGTTCTTAAGAGGTTACATGAAGAGCAGCTGATGATAAATTTAGATAAGTGTTTGTTCATACAAGAGGAGATCACATATTTGGGTTTTGTCATTTCACAAGGAAAGTTACAAATGGATAAGGAGAAGGTAAGTGCCATATTGTCTTGGCCAACCCCACAGACTATGAATGATGTCAGGAGTTTCCATGGGTTAGCAACCTTCTACAGGAAGTTTATAAGAGGGTTTAGTCATATTTGTGCACCCATGCTTGATACCATCAAAGGAGGATAGAAGTGCAGATTTGTTTGGACTCAAGGAGCAGATGATTCTTTTGAAACATTGAAGAAGAAGGTGGCACAGCAGCCAGTCCTTGCACTTCCAGACTTTAACAAAATCTTTCAGGTAGAATGTGATGCCAGTCACATGGCCATTGGAGCAGTACTCAGCCAAGAAGGTAAACCTATTGCATTTTTCAGTGAGAAGATCAATGATGCTAAAAAGAGGTATTCCTCATATGATTTGGAAATGTATGCTTTAGTCCAGTCACTCAAGAAATGGAGGCATTACTTGATGCCAAAGGAATTCATAGTATTCACAGATAACCAGGCTCTGAGTTTCATAAACAGCCAGGAAAAGCTGAACCACAGACACATGAAATGGGTAGAAACCTTACAAGCTTTTACTTTTACATTGAAGCATAAGAAAGGAGTCAAGAATAAAGTTGCAGATGCTTTGAGCAGGAGAGTTCTAACAGTCAACCAGATTCAGTTAGAAAGTGTTGGCATTGATTCACTAAAGACCATGTATGAGACTGATGAAGATTTTGGAGAGATATATCATGTATGTACTTCTTTTGGAGAGAAATATCATGCTGAATTCTCTGAATTTTTGATTCAGGATGAATTGTTGTTCAAAGGTGGACAGTTATGTATTCCAAGGTGTTCTATGAGGTTAAACATCATTAAGGAGAAACATTGTGGAGCTATGGCAGGTCATTTTGGTCTAGATAAGACTCTTGATCTGGTCAGAAGGCATTACTTTTGGCCTAAGTTACACTCAGATGTCAGAAAATTTGTGGAGACATGTGTGATATGTCAGAAAGCTAAAGGCAGGTCAACTAATGCAGGTTTATATCAGCCCTTACCCATTCCTTCCAGACCATGGGAAAGCATAAGTATGGATTTTGTCTTGGGTTTACCAAGGACAAGGAAAGGATTTGACAGTGTTTTTGTTGTAGTGGATAGATTCAGCAAAATGGCACATTTCTTGCCATGCAAAACCACTACAGATGCTTCATACATTGCAGATTTATTTTTCAGGGAGATTGTCAGAATCCATGGATTGCCATTGAGTATAGTGTCAGATAGGGATGTGAAGTTTATTGGTCACTTCTGGAGAACTCTTTGGAGGAAACTTGGAACAAATTTGTCTTTTTCCTCTACATATCATCCTCAAACGGATGGACAGACTGAAGTAGTGAACCGTTCCTTAGGAAATTTGCTTAGATGTTTGACAAAACAACATGGAGAAAAGTGGGATAATATTCTATCTCAAGCTGAATTTTCATATAATGATACTGTCAATAGGAGCACAGGGAAATCACCTTTTCAGATAGTTTATGGTATGCATCCAAGAGGAATTTTGGAATTGAGAGATCTACCTACAGTAGACCCTATTAGTGCAGAAGGTGAACTTTTGCAGAAGCCATCAAAGAGGTTCATGATCAAGTCAAGACCCAACTGCAGCAAACCAACTTGAAGTATAAGGAATATGCTGATAAAAAGAAGAAGGATGTTCAGTTTGATGTTGGAGATTTGGTATGGGTTCATTTGAAGAAGGATAGACTTCCTAAGGGAAAATATACTAAACTCATGCAAAGAAAAGTTGGACCATGTCAGATTTTGCACAAGCATGGACAGAATGCTTATGAGATACAACTCCCTCCTGATCTTGGTTTGTCCCCTATATTCAATGTATGTGATTTAACTCCATACAAGTCTTATCCAGATGCAGATCAGGATCTCCTACAGGATACAGTTGATGATGACATTCCCAAGCATGATCCTCCATAGTTGCAGAAGGTTTTGGACACCAGAGTGGTCAAACAGACCCAGAACAAACGGTACTTGGAGTATCTAGTCTCTTGGAAGGGCAAACCTAATTCTGAAGCAGTATGGATGACTGAAGAGCAGATCCAGAAACATGGTGCAGATCTTCATACTCTCATCTCAAGTGGACTTGAGATTTCTTCTTCTGGGGAGTATGGTGCAGGAGCACCCCTACAAGATAGGATATTGTCCGCATGACAAGACATTAGTCTATTTTTAGTATGTTCGACTTCATCATGTAATAAGGTCCATTATATGTATTAGATCAGCCTAGGAGAGTGTGCAGGCAGTTAGAGATCGTGATCAGGTAGTTTGAGCTGTCTTCTCCCAGCCGCTTGGAAGCTCCCAGCCGCTGGGAATTGAGTTGGTAGTACTCGTAGGTTATTGTTATATATACCTTCGATCTGTTAGGGTTTAGCATGTTAGTTGTGTTATGTTATGGTGTTGTGTTAGTGATTGAGTTGAGATTCAGGAGAACAGTCCAGATATTGAAAAGCACTGTTGTTTGACAGTATTGTAGAAACAGGACATTTGTGTTCCATCTGAATAAGATCTCACTAATTGCATTATCTGGTTTATCAGTTGTTTTTGTTTTGATTTCTATTCTGATTACAGGTTGATGGATTCTTTCAACCCTTCCACCAGTTGATCCTGTGAATCGGTGGAATGGTCATGTATGATAGCTTAGTTTGCATTTTAGTTTCCTGTTTATGCATTTCATTGTTCAAGAGATCAGTTAGTAGCATGCTGTGAATCAGCCTAGCATCCTCATGTGCTAGGTTTAGAAAGATAAACTGTTAAGTTTTGGTCTGAAGGTGATCCAGCCCGATCATCATATTTCCTTTGTGAAATTGTGCGGTTCTATGAGTTTGCATGCAGCTGACGGATATACAGGGGTCTGCATGTGCTTTTCCAGCCAGAGTGAATCGCATCGTCATCTGCGAGTATATCGCTATCCAGATCGGGTTATGAAGCTGACGAAGTTTGCATGTTTCAAGTGCATCAGGATGATATAAGTCTGATATATACTCAGTGTGTATATCGTCGTCAGGATCATCTTTCGTGTGTACCCATCATCCGCATATCGCTATCGGATGCGGAAGTGAAAGTTCATTTTTTGGCTAAGTACCGGAAAGGTCATCATCAGGATATTGAAAAGGTCATCAGGATATTCATTATCAGGTTGCGGAGGATATAAGTGTCTTTTATCCTGTTAACTTCATCGTCAGGTGCATATGACATCATCGTCATCAGGATGTGACGTCATCGTCATCAGGATATTGCGAATATCACCCTATGCAAGTTTATCCTGCTGTCGCTAAGTGTTTTAACATCGGCGTAAGTCATCGGCATAAAGTTTGGGTAACATCATCAGGATATTTCAATATGACCGGATAAGTCATATCATGATGCTGTTGTTTGTGTAGTCAGGTATCGGGGTGACGTAAGCATCAAAGGAAAGGTGCTGAAGTTGTCGTCATCAGGATATATCGGAGGAACCAGATATTTTATATCCTGCTAATGAAGGTGATGCTGAACATCATGATGCTGCCGATAGAGTTTGGCGCTAAGTGAATAGTGATCCTCAGGAGGATAATTGTGTTCGTCAAGTATCATGATGATGCTGACAGGCGAAAGGCAAAAGGCGGAGGAAGTGAACAGTAGTCAGCAGGAGGATATTTCATGCTCGTCTGAAATATGATGATGCTGTTTGTGTTATTGACTCCTCCTTCCCATTTGTAAGCTCCCGTTGCGTTTTACCTCTGCATCACCTTCTTAGTTTTAAATTGAATAATATCTGGGATGGGGACCTCATGCTACAGGTTCTTCATAATACCATGACCACCTGCACCCCTCAATAAAATGGGATTAATATCCACATTTCCTCTCATTGTAGTCTTCTGTTTCTTTTGGGGTGGTGTCTGTTGCACCTTCTTCCTCTTCTTTGTTATCAACAAATCATCATCTAAAGGTTCTTCATCCAATGGTTCTTCCTCCTCTATAATCACAGGGGCAGGCTTTGTGACCTTCTTCTTTTGTTTAGTAGGGGTATGAGGTGACGCAATTGCAGATGTAGATGCCACATCTCACTTCGGTTGAAGTCTTCTAACAATTACTCCTCCTTGTACATGGGCCACCTTCTTGTTTTTACCCTTCTACTTTTCCTCTTCAGCTGGCTACATTTCTCCATTGGATTTCCTCTTCTCAATGAGGAAGTCATTGTATTCCTCCTTAGACAATTCTTGTCTTTTCTTCTTGTTATCCACAGTAAGGGCTACACCCTTCCTTTTCAACTTATTGACTTTAGCATCTACTCAACATTGGGTTAGCTGAATAACATTCTGCATTATTTGATCAAATGAAGTCACCTCAGGTTGAGTTAGATTAGAAGTTGATATGGTTTCATTGTACACTTTCTTGTCCTCATATTCATTGGACAGGCACTAATATGCAATCAAAAGTGCAAATTTGATTGAGAGTAAGCCTCTGATAAGTCCTTCTCTTGACCTTTGCTTCATCATCCAATCAGTCTAGAAATCCTCAAGGTGCTTTTGATGTATATGCTTCCCTAATAATGCTTGCATCCTACCATATGGGTCATATGAACTAGCTATTGAAAATGGCTGCAAGTACATTAACTTCAATCCTCTAATCGCATCCTTGATACTTTCCTTGTCTGGACATATATACCAACCAATGAAAATTGGAAACAACACAGGTGGAATCTTCCCCTTCTTAATATGAGCTTCTATTGATGTTAAAATCTGTATGGCGAATTCCATTAGAATAAATTTTTCATTGGGGTATCTGGGAAGCATGAGAGGCTTCCCTTCAAAGCCTTCTATCCTTGTATATGAGAATGTAGGAAATTGGATAAACCAAGCCCCATATTTGTATATGACAGCTTGGGCTTCCATACTCAGTCTTTTGGTTCTGTCCTCTTCCATAGTTCTGACCAAATGCATAGAAAAGGAGTCATTTACTATCTTATAACTTTGGAGAGATTCCCTCCTGTTCAACTGTGGGTAGTGTTCCCAAATGTTTACATCACCAGGATTGTTCCCAACCCTGCTTACTGTTTGTAACCCATTAAATGTTCCTCTAAAGGCATAGGCATATACGAGATAAGAAGTCATATGAAACATGCACATCTTGCCACCTACCCTTCTCATTCCCTCATCTAAACTATCACTTATGATCTTATCCCAGAGAGGCTTGTCATCTAAATATTCCACCATTCGGATAATTCCATACATCCAATTTTTGACTTCTTGTCGTTCTGCTAAGCATGACCATCATGTACTGGTATTCTTTAGCAAAATCAAACTTAAACAAGTATACTGGCAATTTAGCAGAGGCCTTGTATGTACTTCTCTTGGATCTCCACTGGTACATGACCCTCCTGGCCTCTTTCTGATTACTATGGTATTCCTTTTCCAATCTACTTAGGCTCAATCTGACTACATTAGGTCCTATAGGTACATTAAATGCAGAAGTGATGCCTTTGATTGAGAAATTTGCATACACTCTGCCATGCTTCTCTACTTTTCTAGTTTCTAGATTATAATTCTATACGCCCTCAACCACTAACTCAGTAGCTTCCATGGCGTAAGGAAATACCCCAGCATGCCACATCCATGAGGAGTATATTATTTGAAGTAGAGGGTTTCCACTTCCATTTTCTAATCTTCTCATCCAGGCATCCAGGTCTGTATTTCCCTGATGTGTGTCATTGATCATTCCATATCTAAATCCTACCCGCTCAAGCTGTAAGAACATGGGCTTCAAGAACTCTATGTTAGACCTATTCTTTTTTATTGCCATTAAATCCTGTGATAAAACCATGCATTTCTTACCCTAACATGTTTGTATGCAGTAGGGCTCAAGGATCACATACATTCCATAGTAGTAATTCTATTATTCTAACTAATTTCATTCATCACAATGCTAATTACTTAGTAAAATGAGTTTTACCTCATGATTTACCATAAACAATAAAAGAGAAGGTTTCAAATTTACATACCTGATAATCATTTTCCTCTTTTACTGTATGAGTGATAACAGTATGAATGTGATTACGCTGTATTTACCATTCTGTTCTGTCTAGATGCGGGTCCCATTCCATTTGTAGGTGACTGTGATGATTTAACCTTCAGAGCTCTATAATTCTTGTTTAAACATAGGGTAAATGTAAAATGACCTCGTAATTTACTTTTTAACCAATCAATACGACAAATTAGGGTGTACCTAGTGTCTTTTGTTTAAGTCCATTGATCAACACATGACATTCGTGGATGTTGACAAGTGGTGGGCTTACATTTGAAATCTGAAGGTGAAACCTGCCATTGGGTTCTCATTTAATGCAGAGGGTGATCTCTTAGAAGATTAGGGATATTTGAAAATATGACTGATATTGGACATATGAGGGTGATATAGTCATGAGCATGGTCAACCTTTGACCAATGAGCAAAATCAGGTCATATTACATGTGTTGATAAATCATGACTATATATTGTATTCATATGACCTAGGGAGGTGCCACATTGTATGATTGGATTGGTCACTATGAAACTAAGCATATCGGGTCATCAAGGTCAATATCAGGGATATTGAAAATATTTGGGTCTTTTAACGTTTAAGAAATATCACCCCGTTTGAGATTACGAGGGTGATGTCAGCATTTTATAAGCCTTTGAAATTGTTCAAGAAAATGACGTCACCGTCATATTGGTTATGATCAGGGATATTTTGAAATGTGACCTTCTTGGGTCTGGATCATGATGATGTCATCAACATATCATTTCCTGTTTGTTATCGGGCTAGAATGACATCATCGTCATATTGAGGAATATGATGGATGTTTGGAAATGTGACCCTTTGAATGTTGAGCAAATTAATGATGTCATCATCAGGATGAGTTATTTTATATATCAAAACCAGATGACATCATGGTCATATTTTGCAAAGGGTGATATTTTGTAATATGAGTGATATTTAGAAATGTGACCCTTTGAAAATATGCATGCGGGTTTTGACGGGCATATACTCCCTCACACTTAAGTTTGACGTTCACATATTGGGGAACATATGGATGTCGGGTGATCTTCCTGTGTCAGGGTCATCTTAACAAATATGACCGATATTTAGAAATAGACCCTAAGGGAAATATCTGGGTCGACCGGACTTTAACTTAGCATAACTTTTTACCCTCAATGAATATCAGGGTGATCCAAAAGGCAAACCCACCTAGAATTTTATATTCTTTCAGATTATGAGGTTCATGATGACAAATTCTAACTTTGAAAATTGACCTCCTCCTCTAGAGCACATGCATAAACAAGGGTGATATACTTAACTAACTTTTTCCAAACCACCCAAAGCAAGAAAGCAGAAACAAGCAGAAGCAAAAAAAGTTGGGTCCCTATTTTGCTAAGGCAAAATGGGGCATGTTGTGTAACCACACAACACTTCTCTAAAATTTACCTCCTCTACCTCTCTGTCTCTGATCATGCCTCTTGTTCAAGTTTTCTTCAACCTTCAGGGCAAACCGATATGCTTCCTCCAATATTGTCATCTTTACCAAACTCAGTTCTTCTTGAATGTTCAATCTCAGTCCATTGATGTATCTAGCCACTTTCTCCTTGCTTGCTCCACTATGTTCTATCCTTATGATCATCTTATGAAATTCTTCAGTGTACTCCTTCACAAATTTCTCCTTTTTTCTCAGGTTTTGCAATCTTTTCAACAATTCCAACTCATAGTCAGCATGTATAAATTGGTTCTTGAAATTTGTCACCATTCTATCCCACTTTGTAATCTTATCTTTTCCTCTTCTATTTCTATCCAGTTGAACTTCTTTCCACGATATAGTAGCATGTTCTTTCAACTTTGTTTTTGCAAATTTTACCTTCTCTGGATCTTCAATTTCTTCATACTCAAAGTATTCTTCCATGTCATTTATCCAGTCAATCAACTCTTCAGGATTTGAATTGCTAGTAAGTTTGGTACATCAACTCTAGGTATTTTCCCAATCTTTGAAATAGATCTCAACATCTTGACTTGATTTGATTCTTCTTCTTCTTCATCTCCTAGGGTTTCACCATTTTGGTCAGTAGATTGAAATTATTCATCATCATAAATTTCAACATTAGGTTGACTTGTAAGTCCTCTTCGCCTATCTTCTTCAATAGCATCCATGCAAACTCACATGGTTTTCATCATCTCCATCATCTCATCCATCGTTCTAGCCATTGTACCAATAGAAGGGAATCTCCTCGATGACATTCTTCTTCAGATCAAGTGTAAATGCCTCAAATTTGGTGATCGAGCTAGAAAAGGTGACAACTGCCCCACAATCAGCGATCGGTTGCAACACAAGTAACCTGCCTTAGTTTGGTGATATATTCATAGCAAGATCTTATGGAATTCCTTCACCAAATTTTCTCAATTTGCTCCCAAAGATTCAAACTTTCACTCTGATACCACTTGGTGCAATCACAGTTAGGAGAGTCCACAAAGTGAACTATCTAGGCCATGCAACTAGAGTAAACAGAACAAAAACAACTCAAATATATGAAACAAATGTAGATTCAGTCATTCAATATATCATAGAATTCAAATACAAATTGGCTGGCAACATGCAGACTTATAATTAGGGCTCACATGCCTGATCTCATAGTTACAGAATATGCACGAGATATGTCTTTGAATCTCCTTCGCAAAGAATTCAAACTATCAAACTTATAAACTATGCTAACTACTTTCCTAGGAATCTATTACATTAATTTACATCATCTTTGAAATATAATATTCATCTGCATCGGCCAAGGAAGATCACCAACTCCAATGAAGAGCTGTAACATGTGTACACGGATAGGTCGGGCCTAAATGAATAGAACTCCTGCACAAATGAATGGAATGATGTGTGGATCTTAGGGAAGGTTGGCTACAAGCCAAACAACATTGAATGATGTGTAATTTAGCTCCACAGGTCATGAAATGCTAATTGTCTGAGACTGTTAGGATGCTCTGTTATGAGAAAATAGTCAATCTTTTGATAGTGATATCTTATCGGTACCTGATCTAAATGATCTGAGATTTGGATATGATGTGCTTAAATGTGTCTAGATGTTAAGTCCAGCTCTGCAAGGTCTGAAATGCAACTGTGGTAGAATGCAGACCAAAATACAAAAACTGCTACTGACTAAACTGATTGTACTGGACTAGAAAATGAAAAGAAACAAACTGAAATGCAAATGTTTTTGGTTGATGCAAGATTGATCTTAAACCAGGGATGCTTTTGCATCAATTGTCATTACATCTTCTTGAATAGTCCTATTCTTCCTTTCAACCATTCCATTCTACTGTGGAGTTCTAGGAGCAGATAACCGTCTCTTTATCCCATGATTCTCACAAAACATATTAAACTCATTAGAAGTAAAATCTCCTCCTCTGTCAGACCTCAAACATTTGATCTTTATATCCATTTAATTTTTGACCATTACTTTAAATGCTTTAAACCTATCTAGGGCTTCTAATTTTTCTTTAAGAAAAGCAACCCAAGTCATACTAGAATAGTCATCGATGAATAACATAAAATACCTGTCACCATGGAAACTCTTTACTCTTGTAGGACCACAAGGTCTGTATGAACCAACTCCAACAATCCGGTAGAAGAGCCAAGTTCCTTTGAAGAAAGATTAACAACTTGAGGTAGATCTAGGATGATGCACAGGAAGGATGTTTCTCTGTTTGTTTTCTAAAAATGAGAATAGTAAGTTATCTAATCTCCCTTGGATATGAAGTCTGGAACTCATTTGTAACTAAATTGAGGACTAGAAAATCTAAGAATACTGTAGAAATTGATCAAAAGATTGCTGATGATATGGAAGCTGACATTGGGAGAAAAATAAAATTAGATAATGATAAGCATAGGGATAAGTTATCTCTCAAGTGTTTTAGTTGTGGCAAGATTGGTCATTATGCATCAAGATGCCCAAAAATAATTTTGAGAAGTAAGAAATAGGAAAATGAAAGCAAAGTGCCTAAGAAAAGCTACTATGTGAAAATGGACGCGAGTATATCTAAATCTGATGTTGAAGACAATGAAGATAACGACTGCTTGCTCACTAATTCAAAGGATGATACTTGTGGTGCTGACCCTGAAGGATATATTGAAGAAAATGCTCTGGAGGTAAGTTTTAATAGTGAAGATACTTTTAAAGAAAAGAACTATTGGGTTATTGACAGTAGTTGCTCAAATAATATGACTAGTGCATAGAAGCAAGTTTGTTAATTTTGAGAAATGTGATGGAGGATTAGTTATATTTGGTGATAATTGTACTATTGAGATATGTGAAAGAGGCTCAATCAGTCTTGATGGAAAACATAATACAAATGATGTTCTTTATATTAAAATTTTAAAGAAAAATATCTTGAGTGTTGGACAGTTGTGTAGCAAAGGAAATAGTCTTATATTTCAAGATGATGGTTTAGATTAGAAAGAAGTCCTAAACTATGATAGTTGCTAGAAAAAGGACAGAAGGAAATATTTCTCTATGAATCAGATTAGTAAGAGTTAGCTCTGGCATAGGAGGTTGTGTCACATCAATCTTGATAGTCTGGTAAGGATAAGTTTAGTTTAAGCTATGAAAGATATTCCAGAGATTACAAAACCTATCAGTGTCATCTACAAGGAGTGTCAAGGTGGAAAGCAAGCAAGAGGAAGATTACAAGATGAAGAAAAATCTTCTACCGAATTATTGGATTTGGTTCATACAGACCTTTGTGGTCCTACAAGAGTAAGGAGTTTCCATTGTGACATGCATTTTATGTTATTCATTGATGATTATTCTAGTATGACTTGGGTTACTTTTCTTAAAGAAAAATCAAAAGCCCTAGATAGGTTTAAAGCATTTAAAGCAATGGTAAAAAATGAAATGGATATAGAGATCAAATGTTTGAGGTCTAACAGAGGATGAGAGTTTACTTCTAATGAGTTTAATGTGTTTTGTGAGAATCATGGGATAAAGAGGTAGTTATCTTCTCCTAGAAATCCACAATACAATGGAATGATTGAAAGGAAGAACATGACTATTCAAGAAGCTGCAAGGACAATGATAAAGAAAGTAAATCTACCAGAATTTTATTGGAGAGAAGTAATTCATACTATTGTCTACATACAGAATAGAATATAGGTGGAAGCAAATGATAACACAAACATGTTGACATCAATGACAACACTGATTAGCACATACTTGCAACAACACCTATCAACAAAATGTTGTTACAGAGAGAAGATCTGCAAGGATAGCTAAGGCTAACATGTAAATGAATAACAAAAGCACAAAACATAAGAAGAATGTGGATGCTTCTATAGAAGAAATTATTTCAGATACCCTATCTGATGATAACCCTAATTTAGTTGATGAGATGGAAGATGACTTTGATTTTGACCCTATTAAGGAGGCCCAAATTGACAAGGATGAAAGTGAGATTGGTGACCCTAAAAAACATATTAAACTAGAAGAGATGGAGGTAAGGACTAAAGGGAACTTCCAGTTTGACCAAGGTCATGATATGGGGGGTAATTCCTTTGGAGATAATTATTTTGAGGATGTTGGTAATGACATAAGGACTTTTGAAAAAGACTTGAATTATTTTGATAAGAACAAAAAAGACTATAGAGGTTTTGACTTGAATGACATATCTGTTAGATTGGAGAAAATTGAGGAAGTTTTTAATAGGAGAGTGGATTGTATTATCTGTTAGAACAATTGGACTAACATGCATGACAAGCTTCAAATTTATCAACACAAAATTGTGAGGCTAGAAAAGGGTCTTAAAGATCTGGCCAAATTTTCTAATGATATAATGAGGACTACTTTTGAGGTTAAAGAAATTTAGAATAAAATTGAGAAACACAAAACTATGTAGGTTAAGGAGGTGGAGGCTGGTAAAAGACAAAAGCTTGAAAGTCACAAAGTTACATCTTCATGGGAGGAGATGATGGACAATATGCGCAAGGATTGGAGCATGCCTAATATTTACTCCCATGTTTTTTGGTTGGTTTTTTGATATGGGTTGTTTATTCAAAATTGTTGTTTTCTTTCTGTGTTTTGTCTATTTCACTAGCTCGAATGGGTTATTACCAGGGTGGACTGATATATTGTTACTTAAAACCTCTATTTTACTAGTTCTCTATTGGTCTTGGTTCCTTGGCCCTTTATGGGTTATTATCAAGGAAGTTGATGTTTTGGTGGTATATTTTTTGTGGACTATTTAGTCTTTTGCTTGGGACTAGTTTTGTTGTTTGCTATAGTGATAGTTCTCTTGGTACCTTGGCTCTATATGGGTTATTATCAGAGTTTTATGCTGTAATGTTGGACTATTAGACTCTCTACTGTATGGGACTGGGACCCTTTTCCCAACTAAATGTAATAAAAAACATAATACATTATTATCATTTTATACTAATTTATGATCTAAACATATTTAATCTACAAACTTATATAATAATTATGTAAATCCAAATTTATCCAACAAAATAAACTATACCCATTAACATATATAAATATTTAAGTAGCATAAAATAATTCTTAACATAACACTGACATTTCTTTTAGTTTACTTTCTGATTGCTAATCCCTTAAAGACTTTTAAGTAAGAATATTTATATTTATTTATTTTAATGCCTAATCTGTATACCCCTTAAATTATAAGGATATTCACATTTGTTTGATCTATTGGTATTATTGTTGATAACTGAGAGGGGGGGGGTGAATCAGTTATCCTAATTATTTCCCTTATTGAACTTTTCTTTTAATTGATGTAGCATAAAATCAAACACAAAAACATTAACCATGAAATAAGAAACACATGACACAGTATTTTTGACGTGGAAACCCTGTTAAGGGAGAAAACCACGGGGTGATTAACCCAAGAATTATTCTCTGTTAGAAGAATAGGAAATTACAAAAATGGCACTTGCCAATTAGGGCTCACTGCCCGAGCACACTGCTCACAAGAGGCCCACTGCCTACAAGGAGACACACTGTCTACAAAGTGATGAGAATCACAGTCTTGAACTGATTGGAAGCATCTGCATATGCTGGAGTTCAGTTCCGGTTAGGCTCAGTACACTGATCTGCTGCACTTCATCTTTCCTCTGTTCTTTATTCTGCTATCTTTCACATACCGGATCCTTTTTGCTATCTCTGCTCTTTCTCTGGACTTATTCGCATTTATCTCCACACTAACACACATTTCACAACTAAATCCATCCTCTATATATATCCGCACAAGTAATTTCATCACCTTTCTAGTCGGCATCCGGAACAGTCTAGTTTCTTATAAACTTTCATTCTGTCGGCTGAATCCTTCCTCACCAAGCAATGCGGATCAAGCATATACTTGTAGATATCATTAATCATGTCGGCCAAACATGATTCATGCCTTCACAACCTCTGTCATCAATAATAACCCATCCGGAAAGCAGTCTGATACTCTGCCAGTCAGTTCTTCCTCTGTTTTCACTGTCTCTCAGGAATCCGGTACTCAACCATTCATATCTTTTTCCTTGTCCATCACCGGAGGCTAAATCCTTGGAATATACCACTCAAGGTAGTCCTCTTGACTTCCCCAAATCCGCACTACACCAAGACACTTCCTCTGAGAGGTCCGGACCAATCTGTCGGACCTTGCCACATGCTCTGTTCTTCTTCACCGGACCACAACATTCTTTATTCTGACTTCCGGTAGAGGCACATCATGACTTGCGGATATGTGGGATGACCTTTGTTGCCATCAATGACAACAACCATGAATCCATATAGTGTCTCTTGCCAACAATCTCCCCCTTTGGCATTGATGGCAACACTTAGTGAAAAATGACTAAGTGTTTTCACTATGCTCCCCCTTTGCTGATGCTCTGTCTTTATATACAATTTCCGGAACTCCCCCTTAGTTGGATCCCTCATTTTTCACTGCTCCTCACTCCCCCTTTGACATCAATGGCAAAGGGTAGGGTCCGCATATCAAAATTTTCAAAAATTTCTTATACTTAGCCGCATATCTACATACTCACATATATTGAAGAATGTCTGCAAAGGATGTCTGTAATTGAATCATTTCGGTAGCCCAACTTTGCTTCATTCTGTCCAAAATTGAAATGTGACCACTTAACAAAAATGCAAACGCTTCTGCCCGCTTGAGATCTGTCGGATCTTTTGTTTGGGCGGTGGTCCTAGCATCACTGATGGCCTCATGCATGGTTTCCAACTTAGGGATTATAATCCTTCTAAGTTTTCCCATCCGGTTGGTGATGTTCTTCCTTTCCTTCTCAAGATTCTTTATTTCGTTCAAGACTGCAATAGTCTGACATTCTTGATTTATTATAGAGGAAGAGAGAGGATCAAAACTTTGAGATAAGCTTTGTAGCTTATCCTGTTCCTCTTTTATTTTCTTGTCAAATGCTGCTGTTGCCTTTGACCAGGATATACAAAATTTATAGATATCACCGCCATCCTTAAGAGAATTCTCTAAGCTCTTTATTCCAATGCTTACAATCTTCCTATCTTTAGAAATTAATTCTAATATCTCTGAAAATCTCTTATCCAAAAATTCCTTCCGGACCTTTTCTTCAGCTGATTTTTCTAGAGAATCAAAATGTGTATCAACACTGCTGACTAAGGTTTTTAGATTACCGGAAGTGGAGGCTGTCGGATCTATTTGGATTGATGGCATGATCTTCACAAGTACTCCGGAGGCAGCCTCTATCAACTCACAGTCTTCCATATGAGACTTCAGGAGCTTTTCATTTGCCTTGGCATTTGCAAATGAAGCTATCTTCATTGTTTGTACCGGAGAGAGAGAGTCAAAATCAAATGGGCCTTTTAGAAGCTCCGGTTCATCAATCTCTAAAGTTTCTTTACTCAAAAATTGTTGAACAGTTTGTGCAGTGTCTCTTGCCGGAGACAGATGTTTCTTTTCTTCTGCAGTCTTAGAACTGTCAACCTCTTTGTCTTTCACCACTGCTTCCTTCTCCTGTAATTGCTCTTCTTCTTTGGATCTGGAGACTGTAGGGGAAACCGGAGGAGAGATGCTAACTTGTTCATGGGCCCCTTCTTCTGGAGCAGAGGGTCCCAAGTCCTCACTTGTCTGTTCAGGGCTCACTTCTTCCAGAACAGAAGATTCCAAATCAGCAGCTGTTTCTGCACCTAAGTCCTCTACAACAGGAAGATTGAACCTTTTGAAGGCCTTCCGGAGGATCTCTTCTGTTTCTTGGGCCACTTTGTCAGTCTCACCAAGCATGAGTTGATTCATCCTGGCTTTGCTCCTGAACTCATCTTTGCAGTCCTTGAAGATAATGTTCATTGTCTTGGGATCAATTTGAGGATATAGCTGAATAGCTATCTGCTCCCGGATCTCAAGATCTTTAGCATGAGCATTATTCTTTCTTACTTCCATTTCCTTCTCTAGGCTTTTAGGAATAAGAGATATGATCTCAATGAAAGCCTTATTGTATATGTTCAGATATTTAACTGTGGCTTCCTGCAGAGTCTTTTGGTCTGCCTCACTGAAGTCATCATAGGATTCAGTCATTGGTTGAAGGTTTCCATCCACCGTGACCGACTTGATTATGCTCTCTAGTGACAGAGTGGGCTTTTCAACAGTTACCTCTGCCATTTCATCCTTGTCTTGGCCTGTGGAGGGCTTACCGGATCCTTTCTTCTTCTGTTTCTTTACTTCTCTTACTCCCTCATCTGATTCTGTTTCCTCTTCATCCTTTTGGCTTCCATAAGCCCTTGTGGCTTTTGTCTTGGATCTCTTACCGGATGCCTGGACTTCCGGTTTTGAACTTTTGGTTGAGGGAGGTGCAGATCTCTTTGTTGATCTGGTCCGGGTGGGAGCTCCAACCGGAGCACTTTCTTTGCTTTTCTCTTCTTCCTCGGCCTTCCTCCTCTTTTCCCGGCTAGCATCAAGTGCCTCCTTTGAGATACCTAGGCCTTGAGCAATGTGCTCTACTTCTTTTCTTACCTTTCTTTTAATCTCAGGTTCCCTGAGTTCTACATGTATTTTTACACTCAGCTCCTCAAAGGTTCCAAACCTTTCTGCCTTAGGATCTTTGGGCTGACTTAGCATGTGTTGAACATACAGCTCCACTATCTGTTCATCAACTTCATACCCCATGGGCATGATCCAGACAGTCCTTGGCTCCACTGCCTCCATTAGGCACTGATCAGTGTCAACCATAAAGCACACTGAGTCCTTGTATTTCTCAATGAGAGACTGAGGAATTCTCTCTCTTGCTTGCATCATGCTCTGAAAGTTTTTGAAGTATCCCCATAGAGCTGAATTTCTTGCTTTTGCATCCCCAAGTCCATGCAAGTAGTCTCTTATCTGGACTGCAACAGGTTTGTCATTCTGCCATACCCATCCACTTGTTCCGGGTAGCTCATTCATGAAATAGAAGAATAGACATACAATAAGAGTACCATACTTGAAGGAATTCTTCTTATCCTTCTTGATTTTCTGTATGTTTTCCATTAATTGGCTTAGTAGTAGTTCGCAAAGATCATATTCTGCATTCTTTCTTAACATTTCATAAGCAGTGTATATTGCAGTTTCGGATACAGAATTCTCCCTGCTGGAGTGATAGATCTTGTATCCTATTATCATTGATGCATATTTGATATCCGGATCCGAAATATCTTCAATGGTCATTGCCCTCTTGTCAAATTTTGATCTGGTGGCCTCAGTTACAATGTTGTTCTTGACAGATTTGAGGATAGGTACCCCTCCGGAAGAGTATAGACCAGTTACTGCTCTAATTGCCTCTTTTGTAATCTTGCAGGGTCTATCTAACCATAGAAAGTTGTCATGCATCCTGCTCAGCACATACCGGACCCATTCATCCTCTTCAAAACAGGGGAAATGAATAAATTGCTCAAATTGTTTCTTCTGAATATCCTTATACTCTGGTTTAAGCTCAAAAGCATTGTCAATCAGCTGCTTGTGATAGAGGTCTCTTAATTTGAATTCCCCAAATTCCTCAATGTTTGCATGTATGTAAACCCTAATGTCTTCGGTGTGTAAAACTCCGTGAGGAACACTAGAGAAGGCTCCTAGTGGGTCTACCTCCAATGATTTGTAGGGATGTTTCTTGAATGAGGGGCGAGGTCTATCGGAGATCTTAACTATGTTTGGAGTAGCCATTCTTCAAAGATTTGCAGTGAGGTAATGAAAAACGGAGAATACCTTATGCGCCTTCGGTTTGCACGGAGTGGTTGGATTGATTTCTTTATCCAATAGCTTCGGCAGGAGATCCTTGGTGTGCTTGAAGAACCTTGTTGCAGAGCTCCACTTTTCGCTTCTTCTCGAGTGCAGAATGAGCAAATGACCTTTGAGAAATCCCTTAAATTGCTCCGCGAACCCTAATACCTGTCTGCAATAAATGCTTCACCTACATCATTCCGGTTTGCCTTGTCTGGATAGCTTGGAGTATCCCGGATTAGTCCTGATCTGTGGATATCATCCGGATCTTTCAATCATGAATAAATCGAGGTAGCATATTACAAGGTTATCTCAAACACTCTGTCCAATCCGCAGAACAAGATAGTGCATTTCTGGATCTTTCCGGACCTTTTTGTAATCCTTTATCATACCGGAGCATCTCCCTGAACAGGTCTTATTTGATCGATCACAGCTTCTTCATAACTTCATGCGGACCTCTGAAAACTTGACTGAAGTATCTCAAGATTCATATCTACAAACCCTTTGATCCGCATCTTGTGCCACATCCGGCACCACTTGTTTGGCTGGGGGAACAAGATTTTCTTTGAGTCTCCCCCTGAGCCTGAGCTCACTTTTAATTTCCGGAAGAAATATCAGCACCAGAGTCTGGTGCGGATCCAACCTCTACATTCTCTGAACTTTTCTTCACCCAAATCTTGCTCATCTGATTCCTAACCTCATCCGCATTCATCTTTTGTTTACCCTTGTCTTGATTCTGATTATACACCGGACCTCTTTTGTCCTGATTCTTGTTTCTGCAGACTTTAGCATTATGACCGGACCTATTGCAGATTTGGCAAATAACATTTCTTTGCATATTTGACTGATATCCTCTTGATCTGCATTGATTTGCCATATGACCTATTCTATTGCATGTGAAGCATCTACCTTTGAATGATTTGTTTACTTGCATAATTTTGCATTCATGGGATTTGTGTCCATACCTTTTGCAGTTGAAGCACTGTCTGGAGAAGGATGAATTATTCTGATTCATTCTCATTCTGCACTGATTAGCTTTGTGACCAAAGTGGTTGCAGTTGTGGCAGTATCCATTGAAGGATGGATATCTTTGAGCATTTGGCTGTCTTACCGGAGGTCTTCTAGGCCTGCTCCTTGGATTTTCTGATCCAAGATTCTTCTGACCGGATCCGGAGCTTTCTCCTTTCTCATATCCCAAGCCATACTTGTCATCTGTCCTCTTTTGACTTCCAAGAAGAACTTCAAGTTGAGCAGAACTTATCTTGAATTTCTCTTTATATTCATTTGCTGTTTGAAGGTCTCTTTTGAGAGAGGCAATTTGATCCTCAAGTTTTCCTTCATTATCTTTGGCATCTTCAAGATCAGATTCAAGGTGTCTGATAATCCTGTCCATCTGGTGGCATTCTTCTGATTTTTCTTTAAGAGATTGTCTTAGATTGTCTTCAGCCTTTCTTTTTTCTTCAATCTCTTGAGTAAATTTTATAGTTCCTGATTCCATTTCATGTCTTAACATAATGACTTCTTTTGATAACTTTTCACATAACTTGGTTTGCTCAGTCAATTCCTCATTTGTATTGCTTTCTTCACTTTGTCTTGCCAACTGTTGAAGCAGCTCCTTTCTCTTTTTCATAGAGAGACTTAATTTGTCTTTTAATTCTCTCATGAATTCATCAGCCTGTTTGAGTCTTTCCTTTAATTCACTGACTTCAGAATTTGACTGTTCAAGATCCTCAAGGGCAGTCTTGAGTTGCTCCCTTAAACCATATGCATCCATTTGAAATCCCAGATCTTCCTCAAGCTGTTAGGCTCTATTAGGAGGAACTTGGCTCTGATACCAATTGTTGATAACTGAGAGGGGGGGGGGGTGAATCAGTTATCCTAATTATTTCCCTTATTGAACTTTTCTTTTAATTGATGTAGCATAAAATCAAACACAAAAACATTAACCATGAAATAAGAAACACATGACACAGTATTTTTGACGTGGAAACCCTGTTAAGGGAGAAAACCACGGGGTGATTAACCCAAGAATTATTCTCTGTTAGAAGAATAGGAAATTACAAAAATGGCACTTGCCAATTAGGGCTCACTGCCCGAGCACACTGCTCACAAGAGGCCCACTGCCTACAAGGAGACACACTGTCTACAAAGTGATGAGAATCACAGTCTTGAACTGATTGGAAGCATCTGCATATGCTGGAGTTCAGTTCCGGTTAGGCTCAGTACACTGATCTGCTGCACTTCATCTTTCCTCTGTTCTTTATTCTGCTATCTTTCACATACCGGATCCTTTTTGCTATCTCTGCTCTTTCTCTAGACTTATTCACATTTATCTCCACACTAACACACATTTCACAACTAAATCCATCCTCTATATATATCCGCACAAGTAATTTCATCACCTTTCTAGTCGGCATCCGGAACAGTCTAGTTTCTTATAAACTTTCATTCTGTCGGCTGAATCCTTCCTCACCAAGCAATGCGGATCAAGCATATACTTGTAGATATCATTAATCATGTCGGCCAAACATGATTCATGCCTTCACAACCTCTGTCATCAATAATAACCCATCCGGAAAGCAGTCTGATACTCTGCCAGTCAGTTCTTCCTCTGTTTTCACTGTCTCTCAGGAATCCGGTACTCAACCATTCATATCTTTTTCCTTGTCCATCACCGGAGGCTAAATCCTTGGAATATACCACTCAAGGTAGTCCTCTTGACTTCCCCAAATCCGCACTACACCAAGACACTTCCTCTGAGAGGTCCGGACCAATTTGTCGGACCTTGCCACATGCTCTGTTCTTCTTCACCGGACCACAACATTCTTTATTCTGACTTCCGGTAGAGGCACATCATGACTTGCGGATATGTGGGATGACCTTTGTTGCCATCAATGACAACAACCATGAATCCATATAGTGTCTCTTGCCAACAATTATATTATTCTCAATCCACGTATATTTAGCTCATTTCCATTTGTCCTTAGCCCATCAATTTTTGAAAGAAAAAAATTATTATTTTGTTTGTCATTTCGAGGGAGCTTTACTGTAAGTAAGCTCTTTTAACAAGATTAAAGAGAAATGGACTATCACAAGAATGTTTGGGTTACAATATAGACACATTTAATATCAAACCAATATTTATACATATTTTTGAATATAGTTTATAATGTTTGATTTCGATAATATTTGAGTTAGATAATGTTTTTCCACTTTTTTATTGCACAAAAGAAAAAAGTATATTTCATTTTTTTGTTTTCTATCTTATATTAATTTGATTTTGTTTTAAAATATATTATTTTTAATATTTAATTTGATTTATTTCATATATAAGTTGATATGAATTTGAAGTCATTTTTTATGAACCTATACTAGTTTCAAATGGTTTGGACCAAATCTCACTACATTTGGTTCTACATACTAGATTAGATCACATGTGTGATTCTATCCCTTTGACTAAATCATTCTTGTAATCTGGTCCTTGTAATTCAAATGACTTTTCAATTTTTGTTGGTTAGCTTGTGTGCCTACTATTTTGAATTGAGCACTTACGGTTGTGCATTTAAAAACAAATCTTAGGAAATAATCTAATCATCTAATAAGGTAATCACCTAAGAATTAATTAGTCAAGAGAAGTTAAATTACATCATTTTAGATCTAGAATTGTACTACATATATTACATCTAACCATACTGCATCATTGTATTTTGTGTCTACAATCTTGTGAAATTAGCAAAGAGGTTTGATTAAGATTTGAAGAAGTTCCATACTTCAACCCTATTCCAACAAATCTTATAAGGTGCTTCTTAGGGATACATTGTATTTAAAAACAAGAATTATCAATGGTGACTAATCACCAAAGAAAATTCTAATGAAGGACAAAATTGTATGATGCAAAGGTATCGACATAATCAATCATTGGCATGGCCTTATCTTGGATAATTTTAGAGCTGTAAAACAAGAGTCACAATCTAACTACTGTGGGTACAATCTCAAATCTTAGATCTAGTTATCAAGTACACTACACACCTTAATCTTCCACATCAATAACTCTATTTTGATAAAAGAGATAAGCACTTTTCTAACCTCTTGTCAATTACCACATGTTCTTAGCTTATTCTTAATTTAGGGTCCAATTTGTTAGTGTGGGTTTTTATTTTCCTAGTTTGGTTATTTATTTGCCTATATTCCTAGGTTTTTCCTACACATGTTATTAAGCTTTCTTAGGGTTAATTAAGTGAGTATTAGTGTGAGTGGGTGCAAGGTGTGAGCATCTTCCATAGGAGTTGCACTTGCCTATTTTAGGCTTTGTGGTGGACTCTTCCCATTGGTCATATTTACCACCTCTCCCCTCTCTTCTTGTCACACCCCATTTTAAACTAATGCATTTATTTTCATTATTTTTGAGAAGATAGATAGTTAGTCAGAGAAAATATTATGATTATAGTAATGATGGGAAATACATTTGCATTATATTATTTTATATGCAAGAAATAATTGTGACATCATTATTAAACATGTGGTTAAATGATGAATGGACTAACTACCATCATGTAACTGAGGTGGATACAAGAATAGTGTTGTCTTCCCTCTGATATGAGGAGACATAGTATCACCATGGAGAGGATGGTAGATCATGTGAATGCAATGATCCTTATGCCATCTAGAAACACACACACACATATACTTAGTAGATCTAGACCATGTTCATTCTTGTAAAACTATGTCATTGTTAAGATAAAGGTTAAATCATTTTCATCATCTAATAAAAGCATGGTGTAAGCCTTTGGATGTCAAGTTTGTTGATAACTGAGAGGGGGGGGGGGTGAATCAGTTATCCTAATTATTTTTTCTTTTGAACTTTCTTATTAATCAAAGCAGCATTGAATCAAACAAACAAACATTACCATGAAATGAGAAACACATGACACAGTATTTTTGACGTGGAAACCTGGTTAAGGGAGAAAACCACGGGGTGATTAACCCAAAGATTATTCTCTGTTAGAAGAATAAGGAATTACAAAATGGCACTTGCCAATTAGGGCTCACTGCCCGAGCACACTGCTCACAAAGAGGCACACTGCCTACAAAAGAATGTAATACAATACTTGAACTGATTGGAAGCATCTTCATATGTTGGAGTTCAGTTCCGGTTAGGCTCAGTATACTGATCTGCTGCACTTCATCTTTCCTCTGTTCTTTATTCTGCTATCTTTTCACATACCGAATCTTTCTTACTGCTTCTGCTTTGTTTTGTATTTATTCGCATACACCTTCACACCATTACACTTTTCACAACTAAATCCATCCTCTATATATATCCGCACTAGTGATTTCATTATCTTTCTAGTCGGCACCCGGAATAATCTATCTTCTCACAAACTCTGTTCTGTCGGCTGAATCCTTGCATATCAAGTAATGCGGATCAAGCATATACTTGTAGATATCATTAATCATGTCGGCCAAACATGATTCATGCCTTCACAACCTTTACCATCAACAGTAACACATCCGGAAAATAGTCTGATACTCTGTCAGTCAGTTCTTCCTCTGTTCTCACTGTCTCTCAGGAATCTGGTACTCAACTATTCATATCTTTTTCTTTGTTCATCACTGGAGGCTAAATCCTTGGAATATACTACTCAAGGTAGTCCTCTTGACTTCCCCAAATCCGCACTGCACCAAGACACTTCCTCTGAGAGATCCGGACCAATCTGTCAGACCTTGCCACATGCTCTGTTCTTGTTCACCGGACCACAACAATCTTCATTCTGACTTTCGGTAGAGACACACCATGACTTGCAGATATGTGGGATGACCTTTGTTGCCATCAATGACAACAACCATGAATCCATATAGTGTCTCTTGCCAACAATCTCCCCCTTTGGCATTGATGGCAACACTTAGTGAAAAATGACTAAGTGTTTACACTATGCTCCCCCTTGGCTGATGCTCTATCTTTATATACAATTTCCAGAACTCCCCCTTAGTTGGATTCCTCATTTTTCACTGCTCCTCACTCCCCCTTTGACATCAATGGCAAAGGGTAGGGTCCGTACACCAAAATTTTCAAAAATTTTCTATACATAGCCGCATATTTACATACTCACATATACTGAAGAATGTCTGCAAAAGATGTCTTCAGTTGGATCAGTTCTGTAGCCCAACTTTGCTTCATTCTATCCAAAATTGAAATGTGACCACTCAACAAAAATGCAAATGCATCTGCTCTTTTTAGATCTTTTGGATCACTTGTCTGGGCTGTGATTTGAGCTTCTGCTATGGCCTCATGCATGGCCTCTAGCTTAGGGACAATTAACCCCCTGAGCTCACTCAACCTGCTTATTCTATTTTTCCTTTCCTTCTCCAATTTCTTGATTTCACTCAAGACTGCAATAGTCTGACATTCTTGATTTGTTATAGAGGAAGAAAGAGGATCAAAACTTTGAGACAAGCTAAGTAGTGTGTCCTCTTGCTCTTTTATTTTCTTCTCAATGTCCACTGTTACCTTGGACCAGGAGATACAAAATTTGTATATTTCACCGCCATCCTTAAGAGCATTTTCTAAGCTCTTTATCCCAATGTTCATGTTTCTCCTATCATTAATGATCAGACCCTGAACCTCGGAGAACCTTTTATCCAAAAACTCCTTCCGGACCTTTTCTTTAGCTGATTTTTCTAGAGATTCAAAATGTGTACTAACACTGCTAACTAAGGTTTTGAGATTACCGGAAGAGGAGGCTGTGGGATCCTTCTGAAAAGATGGCATGATCTTTTCTAGCACTCCAGATGCTACCTCCATAAGCTCACAGTCTTCCATGTGAGATTTCAGTAGTTTCTCTTTGACTTTCTCATTTGCAAATGAGGCTATTTTCATTGTTTGTACCGGTGACAAAGAGTCAAAATCTAATGGTCCTTTTAGCAGGTCTGGTTCATCAATTTCTATAGTGGCTTTTGTCAAGAATTCTTGAACAGTTTGTGCAGTGTCTCTTGCCGGAGACAGATGTTTCTTCTCTTCTGCAGTTTTGTCCTTTGGAATCTTTTCTCCTTCCTTACTCTTACCACTTTCAGTTGTGGTTTTCTCTGTTGGGGTCTTCTCTTTCTCTGCATCCTTGGTGCTGTCAACCTCTTTTAACTGCTGCTTCTTTCTCCTGTAGTTTCTCTTCTTCTTGGGATCCGGAGACTGTAGGGGAAACCAGAGGAGAGATGTTAGTCTATTCAAGGGCCACTTCTTCCAGAGCAGATGATTCCAAGTCCACAACTGTTTCTGCACCTAAGTCCTCTACAACAGGAAGATTAAACCTTTTGAAGGTTTTCCGGAGAATCTCTTCAGTGTCCTTGGCTACCTTGTCGGTCTCACCAAGCATAAGCTGATTCATCCTTGCTTTGCTCCTGAATTCATCCTTGCAGTATTTGAATACCATGTTCATTATTTTGTGATCAATTGAAGGATATAGCTGAATAGCTATCTGTTCCCTGATCTCAAGGTCTTTTGCCATGGCATTGTTCTTTCTTATTTCTAATTCCATCTCTAGGCTCTTTGGGATTTCAGAGATAATCTCAATAAAAGCTTTATTGTAGATGTTCAATTACCTTATTATAGCTTCTTGCAGGATCTTTTGATCTGCCTCATTGTAGTCATCATAGAATTCAGCCACCGGTTGAAGGTTCCCATCCATAGTGACTGATTTGACTACACTGTCTAGAGACAGAGTGGGCTTTTCAGCAAATTCCTCTGCCATTTCTTCCTTGTCTTGGCCTGTGGAGGGTTTCCCGGATCCATTCTTCTTCTGCTTCTTTATTTCTTTTACTCCCTCATCTGACTCAGTTTCCTCTTCATCCTTTTGGCTTTCATAAGCCCTTGTGGCTTTTGTCTTAGATCTTTTACCCGATGCCTGGACTTCCGGTTTTGAACTTTTAGTTGTGGGAGGTGCAAATCTTTTTGATGATCTGGTCCAGGTGGAAGTTTCAACCGGAACACTTTCTTTACTTTTCTTTTCTTCCTTAGCCTTTCTCCTCTTTTCCCTACTGGCATCAAGTGCCTCTTTTGAGATGCCTAGGCCTTGAGCAATATGCTCTACTTCTTTTCTCACCTTCCTCTTTATCTCAGGTTCCCTGAGTTCTACATGGATCTTTACACTTAGCTCCTCAAAGGTTCCAAACCTTTCTGCCTTTGGATCTTTGGGCTGACTTAGCATGTGTTGAACATGCAGCTCCACTATCTGTTCATCCACTTCATACCCCATGGGCATGATCTAGACAGTCCTTGGCTCCACTACCTCCATTAGGCACTGATCAGTGTCCACCATAAAGCACACTGAGTCTTTGTATTTTTCAACAAGAGACTGGGGAATTCTTTCTCTTGCTTGCATCATGCTTTGGAAGTTTTTGAAGTATTCCCAAGCCCATGTAGATAGTCTCTTATCTGGACTGCAACAGGTTTGTCATTCTGCCATGCCCATCCACTTGATCCGGGTAGCTCATTCATGAAGTAGAAAAATAGACATAATATAAGAGTACCATACTTAAAGGAATTCTTTTTGTCCTTCTTGATTTTCTGTATATTTTCCATTAATTGGCTTAAGAGCAGTTCGCAGAGATCATATTCTGCATTCTTCCTTAGCATTTCATAGGCAGTATACACTGCAGTTTCGGATACAGAATTCTCCCTACTGAAGTGATAGATCTTGTATCCTATTATCATGGATGCATACTTGATATCCGGATCAGAAATATCTTCAATGGTCATTGCCCTCTTATCAAATTTTGATCCGGTGGCCTCAGTTACAATGTTATTTTTGACAGATTTGAGGATAGGTATCCCTCCGGAAGAGTATAGACCAGTTACTGCCCTAATTGCCTCTTTTGTGATCTTGTAGGGCCTATCCAGCCATAGGAAGTTGTCATGCATCCTGCTCAGTATATACCGGACCCATTCATCTTCTTCAAAGCAGGGGAAATGAATGAATTGATCAAATTGTTTCTTCTGGATACCCTTATACTCTGGTTTAAGCTCAAAAGCATTGTCTATCAGTTGTTTGTGATAGAGATCTCTCAATTTGAATTCCCCAAATTCCTCAATGCTTGCATGTATGTAAACCCTAATGTCTTCTGTGTGTAAAACTCCATGAGGAACACTGGAAAATGCTCCTAAGGGATCTACCTCCAATGACTTGTATGGATGTTTCTTAAATTTAGGTCGGGGCCTATCTGAGATTTTTACTATATTTGGAGTAGCCAAGTCTTCAAAAGATTTGTAGCAAGATATCGAAAGTGGAAAATACCTTCTGCGTCTTTGGTTGCACAGAGTGGCTGGATTGATTTCTGTATGTAATGACTTCGGTAGGAGATCTTTGGTGAACTTGATGAATTTTGTTTCAGAGCTCTGATTTTCGCTTCTTCTTGGATGTGGAATGATCAAGTGATTGTTGAGAAATCCCTTATATCATTTCGCAAACCCTAATATCTGTTTGCAATCAATGCTTCACCTATATTATTCCGGTTTGCCTTGTCCGGATAGCTTGGAGTATCCCGGATCAGTTCTGATCTATGAACATCATGCGGATCTTTCAATCATGAATAAATCGAGATGACACATTACAAGAACATCCCAAACATTCTGTCCAGTCCGCAGAGCAAAATAATGTACTTCCGGATCTCTCCGGACCCTTTTGTAGTCCTTTGTCATTCCGGAGCATCTCCCGGAATAGGTCTTACTTGATCGATCACAACTTCTTTGCATCTTCATGCAGACCTCTGAAATCTTGTCTAGATCATCTCAGGACTTATATCTTCAAACCCTTTACTCCGCATCTTGTATCACATCCAGTACCACTTGATTGGCTGGGGGAACAGGATTTTCTTTGAGTCTCCCCCTGAGCCAGAGCTCACTTTTTAATTTCTGGAAGAAATATCAGCACCAGAGTCTGGTGCGGATCCAACCTCTACATTCTCTAAACTTTTCTTCACCCAAATCTTGTTCATCTGATTCCTAACTTCATCTGCATTCATCTTTTGTTTACCCTTGTCTTGATTCTGATTATACACCGGACCTCTTTTGTCCTGATTCTTGCTTCTGCAGACTTTAGCATTATGACCGGACCTATTACAGATTTGGCAAATAACATTTCTTTGCATATTTGACTGATAACCTCTTGATCTGCATTGATTAGACATATGACCTACTCTATTGCATGTAAAACATCTACCATTGAATGATTTGTTTACTTGCATATTTCTGCATTCATGAGACTTGTGTCCATACCTTTTGCAGTTAAAGCACTGTCCGGAGAAGGATGGATTAGTTTGATTCATCCTTTTTCTGCACTGATTAGCTTTGTGACCAAAGTGATTGCAGCTGTGGCAGTATCCATTGAAAGATGGATATCTTTGAGCATTGGGCTGTCTTACCGGAGGTCTTCTAGGCCTATTCCTTGGATTTTCTGATCCAAAATTCTTTTGACCAGATTCAGAGCTTTCTCCTTTCTCATATCCCAAACCATACTTGTCATCTGTCCTCTTTTGACTTCCAAGAAGTACTTCAAGTTGGGCAGAACTTATCTTGAATTTTTCTTTATATTCATTTGCTGTTTGAAGATCTCTTTTGAGAGAGACACTTTGATCCTCAAGTTTTTCTTCATTATCTTTGGCATCTTCAAGATCAAATTCAAGATGTCTGATAATCATGTCCATCTGGTGGCATTCTTCTGATTTCTCTTTAAGAGATTGTCTTAGATTGTCTTCAGCTTTTCTTTTTTCTTCAATCTCTTGAGTAAACTTTATAGTTCCTGATTCCATTTCATGTCTTAACATAATGACTTCTTTTGATAATTTTTCACATAACTTGGTTTTCTCAGTCAATCCTTCATCTGTATTGCTTTCTTCACTTTGTCTTACCAATTGTTGGAGCAGCTCCTTTCTCTTTTTCATAGAGAGACTTAATTTGTCCTTTAATTCTCTCATGAATTCATTAGCCTGTTTGAGTCTTTCCTTTAATTCATTGACTTCAGAATTTGACTGTTCAAGATCCTTAAGGGCAGTCTTGAGTTGCTCCCTTAAACCATATGCATCCATTTGAACTCCCAGATCTTCCTCAAGCTGTTAGGCTCTATTAGGAGGAACCTCGCTCTGATACCAATTGTTGATAACTGAGAGGGGGGGGTGAATCAGTTATCCTAATTATTTCTTCTTTTGAACTTTCTTATTAATCAAAGGAGCATTGAATCAAACAAACAAACATTACCATGAAATGAGAAACACATGACACAGTATTTTTGACGTGGAAACCCAGTTAAGGGAGAAAACCATGGGGTGATTAACCCAAAGATTATTCTCTGTTAGAAGAATAAGGAATTACAAAATGGCACTTGCCAATTAGGGCTCATTGCCCGAACACACTGCTCACAAAGAGGCACACTGCCTACAAGGAGACACACTGTCTACAAAAGAATGTAATACAATACTTGAACTGATTGGAAGCATCTTCATATGCTGGAGTTCAGTTCCGGTTAGGCTCAGTATACTGATCTGCTGCACTTCATCTTTCCTCTGTTCTTTATTCTGCTATCTTTTCACATACCGGATCTTTCTTACTGCTTCTGCTCTGTTCTGTATTTATTCACATACACCTTCACACCATTACACTTTTCACAACTAAATCCATCCTCTATATATATCCGCACTAGTAATTTCATTATCTTTCTAGTCGGCACCCGGAATAATCTATCTTCTCACAAACTCTGTTCTGTCGGCTGAATCCTTGCATATCAAGTAATGCGGATCAAGCATATACTTGTAGATATCATTAATCATGTCGGCCAAACATGATTCATGCCTTCACAACCTTTACCATCAATAGTAACACATCCGGAAAATAGTCTGATACTCTGTCAGTCAGTTCTTCCTCTGTTCTCACTGTCTCTTAGGAATCCGGTACTCAACTATTCATATCTTTTTCTTTGTTCATCACTGGAGGCTAAATCCTTGGAATATACTACTCAAGGTAGTCCTCTTGACTTCCCCAAATCCGCACTGCACCAAGACACTTCCTCTGAGAGATCCGGACCAATCTGTCGGACCTTGCCACATGCTCTGTTCTTGTTCACCGGACCACAACAATCTTCATTCTGACTTTCGGTAGAGACACACCATGACTTGCGGATATGTGGGATGACCTTTGTTGCCATCAATGACAACAACCATGAATCCATATAGTGTCTCTTGCCAACAAAGTTGATGTGTGTAATCAACTAAACATGTCTAATTTTGTTGTTAAGATCTTAGTTGACTTGTGAGAACTCTTTGTCGATAATTGTGCTTCAGATGAACACAATTAGTGTTCCAGAGTACACAATATCAACATCTATTAGATAAGTGTGTTATGTCTATCTACAAAGTTATTATTATTATTATTATTATCATCATCATCATCATCATCATCATCATAGTTAATATTAATATTATTGTCATAAGTTAAAATCTTGTTGGATTCTCTCTTTAATCCTCCTTAGCATACTCCCTAGATACTAGGGGAGTGGGAGAGGGAGCTGTCGCTCCATACTCCCGACTTATCCTTGAATGTTAAGCTTTGCAAGAGTGTTAGAGAGATTCTTGGGGTGATGCAATTATTATCTACCCATAACTATCGCTGAGTGGGTTAAGTAGAGGGAAAAGGAAAGGACTTGTGATAATGCAAAGGGAGAAGAGCTTAGGAGCTGGGAAGAACAAAGGATATACAACAAGATGATTGCAGATAAGAACTCAACCTGTTTTATCATACAGGTAAGTCTATTACAATTCGTAGACTATGATAGAGTCTAAATAATAGTCTTTCTTTTGAAAAGATGATTAATTAGCACAGAAAGAGTAAATTGAATTGTGTTAGTTTTCTGTATGGCAAAATGGATTATCTCTGTGCAATTGTGAATTTGGATTGGTTGTATATCCTATTTAGAGGAATATTGTTATTTGAATTATCTTACCATAACCTAGAAAGAGGAATAGTATGTATAAATCTGTTATTTATCAAATCCTTATCATATAGTTTATGCTTGGAAGTATTAAACAGTTTGACACCTCTGAGTAGGGAGCCTTACGAGCATGCCTTAGATATTTTATACCTCTTCATTAATAGTGAAGCATGAATAGTTTCACAGGTTAACAACCAAGAATGTGCCTAAGTCTTTTGATATTTAACATAATTACTTGTATTGCAACCTTACCTTAGTATTAATGAGCTCATTGTGTTATATATATTAAGCTCACTGTATTATATATATTAAGCTCATTGTTTT
The DNA here is from genome assembly GCA_027924645.1 of Cunninghamia lanceolata. Lineage (NCBI taxonomy): Eukaryota > Viridiplantae > Streptophyta > Pinopsida > Cupressales > Cupressaceae > Cunninghamia > Cunninghamia lanceolata. Next base: position 3,724,993 of record BSBN01000030.1, read on the forward strand.
ATTTATATTAGGCTGACTATATCATACATGATAGGTTGAATGTGTTATTTATATTAGGCCGACTGTATCATACATGATAGGGTGACAGCATCATACATGATATGTTGACTGTATCATACAAGATAGGTTGAATGTATCATACATAATAGGCCGAATGTGTTATTTATATTAGGCTGACTATATCATACATGATAGGCCAACTATGTTATATATTACACCTACAATATTTTTATAATAATCCAACTGTGCCTTAATTATGGTCAAGCATGCCGAGGAAAGAATAAGTTAAGAAGAAGTGTTTGACTACTAGATTAAAAAAACCATGTTTGGTTGTAGAAATTTTATTATGGGCCAATGCAAACTAAGATAGACCTAAGTGAAGGTTGTGTTTAGAGGAAAAAGTGGGATTATGATAGTTTGTCTAAACAAAATCAAGTCCTTCTTTCACCCTCTAAACATTAAGGAAGTAGGAACTGAGCTTTCTTACTGTGAAGGATCAAGCTATAGATTTCCTAGGTCCTTATTATGCTAGCTGTGATTGAATAGATTCCTTTGATTAGGTTTTCACAAGCCTATGAAACTCATAAAGCATGAAAGCCTAATTATCACTTATTGTTGTAACATACTGACTTTTGACATAGTTACTGATCAACAAATTACATAAACTCAGAATAGGGATCATAGAGAGTTTGTATCCAAAAAATGAGGGCCTGATGGACAAGGGTGATCCCTCTTTTGTCCCAAAATTTTTTGAAGTCTAAAATCTTTTCTACCAGGTGATAGAGGGCGTTCAAAGATTTCTAGATCCTAAAATCAATGCCTAGTTGGACAAGGGAAATTCCTCTTTCTTCCTAAATATTTCGTGATGCCAAAATTCAAAGTTCTATGATGGTTGTATCCACAATGTCCACCTTTCTGTAGCTCCTTTCCACCATATCTTTTTAAATATGACCTACACATACAAAGCAAGGAGAAAGATGGTTGTGGCTATATAGGAACTTGCCTGAGTCAAGCCCCGTTTTTGGTTTTCACTTTTCACCATTCATTCTTATTGTCATTGTGTAGAGGAGATGAGAAGGAGAAAGAGACCAACCATGTTGAGTCGACGTCCATACCAGCTTTTGAGACTAGAGATGCTCCAAGCCTGAGTCATAGAGAGATGAATCGAGCCCAAGGTAGGGTCTTAAACTTTGCTTCTATCAACATGCTTTGTTGTTTCTTTTGATTTTCTTGTTTTGCATGGCAAGTAAGCCTATTTAGAATAGGGTTCCCAACCTAGGTGCTCAAGTCCACTCAAGGTGCTAGTGTCCTCTCTGGGTGCCTAGGTCCTTCTGGGGCACCCAAGTCTTCCTAGGGCATCCAAGTCTAGGGAGGATAAGAGCCTCAGGTATAGGGTATAGATTGATGTCTTAGATGCTTCTTGATTATTTGATGATGTGAGCTAATTCAATTTTGGATATTTGACCTGTAGGACATTCCCATGACATGAGAGCATATATGTGGTCACCTAATGATGCTGCCTTGAGACCACGACACTATGTCAAATGAGGAGAGTAGATTCTTGCAGGCGGTGGGTCTTTGGTGGGTGTTCATCAGTCCCATAATGAGATATCACTATAGCATGTTGATGGCACTTATGGAGAGGTGGGATGCAGACATGTTGACATTCCATCTACCTAGAGGTGAGATGATAGTTACCCTGGAGGATGTCTACCGCATCCTACGACTGCCTGTCTAAGGAGAGATAATGAGGATCCTAGAGCGTCGCTCATCAGAGTACACTCAAGAGATCTAATTGTATTGCTTAGGTCGTACCATCACTCAGGTAGAGCGAGGACACATTCAGCTCCAACTATTAGAGTAGGGATGCGCTGACATTCTCTTAGTTTGGAGGATCATGATCGCTAATTTTGCATTGGTGGTCGCACAAGATGGATGATGCACTCACTTTCAAGGGGGCCTTATTCATACTATCAAATCAATAGAGGAGCATAGGTTAGTGTACGCATGGGAGTCTAGCATGCTTACGCACCTCTACCACAGTTTGGGATGGTATGTCCATTATGAGTCATAGAGCATGATGGTGTGCACTTTGCTGCAAGTCTGGGCGTTTGAGCATATCAGGTACACATGGCCTACAGGTTTCCCTATATAGTTGATGTAGACCTATCCACATGCACATGCTTATCCGCTCATTAGATACTAGAGACATGGTGATCTTTTATACTAGAGAGTGATATTTGATAGGTTGCAGCCCATCAACATTGTTTGGAGACCATATCGTAGCCATAGACCATGGACAGGTCAACGCAGATAGATAGCTAGGATACAGAGGGATTGGTTGATGTCCGGTTACCTCAATCACATAGTTTGTTTCAAGTATGTGCTAATTGGTGTTGTTATTGATGTCAACATATCTGTGTTTTGTGTCAACTATATCTTCTGGCATTGCTATTTCTTGATTGATTAAAGAACACTGTCTGAGTATTTTGCTCTACATATTTCCTATGTTGAAGACCAAGCATGAGATTGAGATATGATTTATAGAAGTGTTTGAAGATGCTAAATCTAGAATTTGGTGGTCTGGATCACTATGCAGAACAAGTTCTATTCACCAATATGAAGACTGTGTCTGCCAAGATTTGCAGAGTGATAGGGAGAAAGTGTTTTTCTCTGCATTTCTTCACAGATTGGAGTTTGGATTTGCAGTTTTGGACTTAAGCTTATAAGGTCCTTAATCATCTTGATTCCAAAGGATATGTAATTTAAAGATCCGAAAAACAAGTTTCTGATTAGTAAAGTTTGACAATGTCTCATTGAGAACAGTCTGTGATCCATCTTCAAGTGAAATAAGTTGAGATCTATTGAGGTTGGATTTGTTGGTTTCAAAATGATTCTATGATGTTCATAGATGTTCCCTATATGCATTGAAGGTGTTTTCTTGATCCACAAGCTATAATTAAGATCTTGGAAGCGTGTGTTCAAGTGTTCTTGATGATTGCACCTGTTTGGCCAACCTCAATGATTAACATTCTTTACAAATGAATTCCCTAAATTGTAGAAGTGTGTGGTAGTGTTTGAAGATGTAATTGAGTCTATGCTAAGGCATGAAGTGTTCCTCCTTTATTCATTTAATCCACAAGTCTGTTTAGGTCTAGTCCTAATTTGATGTATGTATGTATGCCGACCTTGGAGATTGTTCCAATGGTTGATGATTGTAATGCCAACCTTGATGTGCATTCCAAGGTTGATTAATTGTATAAATACATGTAATGAATTTATGTTTGAGGGAGAGTGTGAAAAAGATGTGAAGATAAGTGCAAACTGTAAAAGTAGAATAGAGCAAAGGAGTTTTATTGCGCTTCAATGGAACTAAACTCAGGCATGGTGTAGATGCTACTTAATCAGTTCAACCCTTGGCAGTGTTCCACCCCCAACAATGAGCCATCCTCGATAGTGAGCCAACCCTCGATAGTGATCCATCCTTTTGGGCAGTGAGCCCTTTGGCAATGAGCCACCATTTGGTATTCAGTATTGTTACTACATTTATATTGTGAGCTAACACTCACCATGGTTTTTCCCTATTTAGGGTTTTCCACGTAAAAACTCTAGTGTTCATGTGTATGTGGTGTTCATGTGTTCATATTTTGATTCTGTTATTCATGTTTAATGCTTATAACAAAATAAGGAAATAAGTTAAGTGGTTGTGAAATTGATTATGGTTTAAAGAAGTTAAAGTTTTGATACAATTGATTCACCCCCCCTCTCAGTTGTCTTGTGTCACTCAACAATTGGTATCAAAGCTGGTTCCTTTGAAGAAAGCCTAACAACTTAAGGTAGATCTAGGATGGGGCACAAGAAAGACATTCCCCAGTTTGATGGAACTGATTATGCATACTGGAAGGTACAAATGCAAATTTTTCTCATTTCTCTTGGCTATAATGTTTGGGCAGTGGTTAAGAATAAATACACAGTTCCTAAAGATCTAGATTCTGAAGAAGAGATTAAAATGTTTGAGGATAATCACAAAGCTAAAATGCTCTACTAAATGATCTGTCTAACACTGAAATGGAAAAAGTTGTGAATCTAGAAATTGCTTATGAGATTTGGTACAAATTAAATAAAATATATGAAGGTGATGCATCTGTCAAGAAGGCCAAGTTGTAGAATTTGAAGACCACTTATGAAACCATGCAAATGGGTGAAGATGAGAACATAACAATTTACTTACAAAAGATTGATGAAGTTGTTAGCAATATCAATGGTCTTGATGGAGAACTAAAGGATGATGATGTTATAGATAAGATACTCAGAACTTTACCCAAATCTTATAGTCACAAGGTATCTTCCATTGAAGAGTTGTTGGAAATGGGCAAGCTTACAAAAGATCAGTTACTTGGTAAACTGATTGCCTTTGAAATAAGAGAGTTTGGTACTACTGATGGCCATGTGAAAATAGAGACTACTTTCAAGGCTAAGGAAGCAACTAAGACTGCTAGATCAGAGAAATATGCTATGGAATTAGATGATGAAGACTTTGTAGAGATAGAAGCCAAATGATGTAGGAGCATCCCTGGTTCAAGAGCAATCTTGCATCAACCAAAAACATTTGCATTTTAGTTTGTTTCTTTTCATTTTCTAATTCAGTCAGACAGTTTAGTCAGTAGAAACTTCTATATTTTGGTCTGCATTCTACTGTAGTTGCATTTCATAGCTTGCAGAGCTAGACTTAGTATCTATATTTGTTCATCTACATCATATCTAGAATTTAGAGAATTTGGACTAAGTACTGGAAATTTATCGCTATCAAAAGATCATATGTTTTCTCAAAATAGAGCACCCTGACAGTCTCAAACAATCAGCTAAAGGAGAAGACTTGTAGAGCAATTCTCAACTTGTGAAGCATAATGACACATCATTCAATGATCTTTGGTTCATGGCCAACCTTCCCTGAGATCTACACACCATTCCATTCATTGGCAGAGGAATTCTATTCATTTAGGTCTGACCTATACGCGTACACATGTTACAGCTCTTCATTGGAGTTTGTGATCTTCCTTGGCTAACGCGGAGGAATATTTTGTACCGGAGATGATATTTAATGATGTAATAGATCTCTAGGAAAGCAGTTATCACATTTAGCACAGTTAGCAATTCATTCATAGTTCTTAGTTTGAATTCTTTGTGAAGAAGCTTTGAAGCTATCTTGTGCATATTCTTATATTCTGTAATCAAGCCTATGAGCCCTAATTGTAATCATGCATATTGTTGGCCAATCTATATTTGAAATCTATGATATACTGAATAACTAAATCTACATTTGTTTCATATCTTTGAGTTGTTTTTGTTGTGTTTACTGTTGTTGCATGGTCTGGACAGTTCATTCTGTGAACCCTCCTACCGTGACTACACCACCAAATTTGAAAGTAGAATCAAGAGGGGAAGCAAAAGAAAATTCAAAGGTAAGTTACCTTTCAAATGCTTCAATTGTGGTAAAATTAGTAATTATGCTTCAAGATGTCCTAACAGAGCTTTGAAGATTAATGAAAGCAAAGGAAATATGGTAAGAAAGAGTTATTATGTTAGAGATGATGAAGTTGTAAGTGATGATCAATCTAATTCTAATGATGGCAATAGTAGTGAATGCTTGTTTATTGCACTTAGAGAAGAACCCATTTCTGCTAATGTTACAAGTTATGTGAAGGAAGAAAGTCCAGGAGAGTGGTGCAGGAGCACCTCGAAGACATTGAGAATCTAAGGATTCCTTACATTTCTATTTTGTCCAAACTGTAGTATTGTAAGGCCTTCGTGCCATTTGGAGTCATATATGGCCGAGTAATGACATAATGTTGAGTTGTCATTAAAAGAAGTTGTAACTGAACAAGAAGTGTAACTGATCGGCAGAGGTGGTTCAATTTCCACTATGTACAACTGCCAAGTGAGTCTTTAAATAGATAGTCCGTATTTGTTAGAGACAGAGATAGAGAGAAAGGAAGATTGTATGTATATTCTGAGGAAGGAATAAAAAGAAGTTTTGTTTTGGTCTAATTACAAGAACATCAGTTTGGAGTCATTCCACTAGTGGATTTCTTTGAAATCAATGGAATGACCTCCGTGTAGTTAGATTTATTTCTGTTCTTTAGTACTCTATAGTTTTCTGTGGATGCTGTTCGGTTAAAATCGGTGCAAAGGAGGTTGTCGGTATAAGGTTTATGTTGATGCATTCTATGTATATCTCACATTTGTATGTCACAGACATTTCATGTGTATCCTACAGTTGAATGTCAAAAGATTGTATTTGGTAATGTACATTTCGTATGATACAAAGAATGACTGATAGAAGCAGTAAAAAGAACCGGCATAGCAAGTCAAGTAATGTATGTTGAAGACATCGGTGTGAGAGTGGTACAGGAGCACCATGCCAACCTCATGCTTCTTGATGAAATTTTTGAAGGATGATTCAATTTTCATGTCTTAACATTGTATCAAGGTTATATTGATTATTTTTCATGTGTCTAGGAGGACAATATTTAATGTTTTGTGTCAAATTTGGAAAGAATGTAAAAGTTGTCATCTAAAATGTAAAAATTCATGCAAACTTGGAAGGGGAAGAGTCATTTGGCTCTTGGTTTGCTCCAAGTCAGTTATGAACTGAAGAGACATGTTTTAATGCCTTTAAAAGGCCTTGTAACCATGAAGAATTTGTGGGTGATTATAGTTTTGAAGATTGTATCAATAAAGGCACTATTTTGAGTGTATTTCCTCATAAATTTACTATTTTCTTTAGGTGTACGGCTCTGTACGGCCCCATGTGCATGTAAAAGTTTTTGAAAATGATGATACAAACAATCATCCTCCATTCCCTCTTTGTTTCATGCAGATTGATGGACTTTTGAGAAAGATATTGCCATTCTTATGTTGACAGTCAAAACCCTATCTTAGGGTAAACAATGAGCATTTAACTTTGCATTTCTCATCTTGTGTTTGGTGGATCTCCCTATAAATTGGTATGTAGAGAGTTTTGGTTGTGTTTTAAGAGATCTCAAGCATGCAGAGTCTGAAGAAGTAGTTTGGGGCAGTTATCACAAAACCATAGGACTGTAAATGATGAAAAGACTGGTAAAACCAGTGCACAATGTTGTTTTAAGGAGTTTTGATTATGTTGTATGAGTCCATCATGGCAATAAATGGTTTAAATGGTTGATAGATGGTATTGAGTGACTATTCCAATTTGGTTTAGGTTAAAATCACAAGTTTTTAATCCTTCTAGATGACTGTCCTTTTGGTGCAGACTGTAACAGTCTTGTCAAGGTCATGTTTGGTATGGTTATAGATGCCCCTTGTTGAATGGCCACAAAACCCTTGAAGGAATTAATTTAGGATGTTGTTGCATATCATTTTAATCCCCATGGAAGCATGAAAGAACTTTTTGATGATAGTTGACAGTTAGAATGTAAAAGTCAGGCTTGAGGGACAGAGTTGCAAGGCACTGTCAATGCGCAGTCAAACTGTCCTTTGTTGTCCTTTGTCCTTGCAAGTACAGAAGTTAGTTATTTGGTCAGAGACCATGTGTAGGTGATGTGTTGAACAAGTTTGTGTTGATTGGTTATAGTGTGAGTGTCATAGTTGCACATTAAAGACAGTCCATGAAGTAATGGCAAATGCATGAAGGGATAGTCCTTGTTAATAGTTTGTTGTGTTTTGAGATAGGATTCCTAAAGGATGGAAAGAAAGACAACTAAGGTATTGTTGAGTTAGAAATGTTGAAACACAATTTGGTGCCACTATTTTTGTGGAAGACTTCTTGTGAAGCTTGTAGATCCTATGGATTTGAAACACATTGATATGAAGTATGCCATAAGAAGTGAAGTTTGATTTTTTTACTCTGCATCAGATTGGTATCAGAGCTAGCAAAAGCTCTAGGAGGAGATATTATTTCTAAGATGAAGAGTTAAAGTTGTTGGTGACCATTATTTTGTTGCTAATTTGTTTGGTTGTAGGTGCTTATCCATCTAGCTGCAGAAGGATGTTTTCTAAGGTCGTGTGTGTGGGTAGACAAGATGAGGTCTATCATGACCATTCTCCAATGGAGATTAGGCTAGATAAGGCTGTAGAGAGAAACCACTGAGGAGAGAGTGGTAGGTGCATCACTACGATCTGCTATTGGGTGAGATGAATGGTTTGGTGAGTTAGTTTGTTGTGAAGCAGTGAGAGAGATGGATACCTGAAGAAGCACTTGAGGTTGCAGCCTGAAGAGTACTCCACTCATGGGAGTAGAAGGAGCCTGAAGAAGCTCTAAAGATGATGGTAGTTTAGATTTTGTTGGTTGGTTGGTCACCTTTCTATGAATGAGAAGATTTGAAGCCTGAAGCTGAAGATAAAGACAGAGGAAAAAGACTTTTATTGCAGATAAATTTCCAAGGGACTTGGAAATTTTGTTGGTTGGTTGTATGGTACAGGAGAACCATGCTAACCTCATGCTTCTTGATGAAATTTTTGAAGGATGATTCAATTTTGGTGTCTTAACATTGTATCAAGGTTATATTGATTATTTTTCATGTGTCTAGGAGGACAATATTTAATGTTTTGTGTCAAATTTGGAAAGAATGTAAAAGTTGTCATCTAAAATGTAAAAATGCATGCAAACTTGGAAGGTGAAGAGTCATTTAGCTCTTGGTTCACTCCAAGTCAGTTATGAACTGAAGAGACATGTTTTAATGCCTTTAAAAGGCCTTGTAACCATGAAGAATTCATGGGTGATTGTAGTTTTGAAGATTGTATCAATAAAGGCACTGTTTTGAGTGTATTTCCTCAGAAATTTACTATTTTCTATAGGTGTACGGCTCTGTACGGCCCCATGTGCATGTAAAAGTTTTTGAAAATGATGATACAAACATCACCCTCCATTCCCTCTTTGTTTCATGCAGATTGATAGACTTTTGAGAAAGATATTGTCATTCTTGTGTTGACAGTCAAAACCCTATCTTAGGGTAAACAGTGAGCATTTAACTTTGCATTTCTCATCTTGTGTTTGGTGGATATCCCTACAAATTGGTATGTAGAGAGTTTTGGTTGTGTTTTAAGAGATCTCAAGCATGCAGAGTCTAAAGAAGTAGTTTGGGGTAGTTATCATGAAACCATAGGACTGTAAATGATGAAAAGACTGGTAAAACCAGTGCACAGTGCTATTTTAAGGAGTTTTGATTATGTTGTATGAGTCCATCATGGCAATAAATGGTTTAAATGGTTGATAGATGGTATTGAGTGAATGTTCCAGTTTGGTTTAGGTTAAAATCAAAAGTTTTTAATCCTTCTGGATGACTGTCCTGTTGGTGCAGACTGTAATAGTCCTGTCAAGGTCATGTTTGATATGGTTTAGAGATGCCCCTTGTTGAATGGCCACAAAACCCTTGAAGGAATTAATTTAGGATGTTGTTGCATGTCATTTTAATCCCCATGGAAGCATGAAGGAACCTTTTGATGAGAGTTGACAGTTAGAATGTAAAAGTCAGGCTTGAGGGACAGAGTTGCAAGGCACTGTCAAAGTGCAGTCAAACTGTCATTTGCTGTCCTTTGTCCTTGCAAGTGCAAAAGTTAGTTATTTGGTCAGAGACCATGTGTAGGTGATGTGTTTAACAAGTTTGTGCTAATTGGTTATAGTGTGAGTGCCATAGTTGCACATTAAAGATAGTCCATGAAGTAATGGTAAATGCATGAAGGGACAGTCCTTGTTAATGGTTTGTTGTGTTTTGAGATAAGATTCCTAAAGGATGGAAAGAAAGACAACTAAGGCATTGTTGAGTCAGAAATGTTGAAACTCAGTTTGGTGCCACTATTTTTATGGAAGACTTCTTGTGAAGCTTGTAGATCCTATGGATTTGAAACACATTGATATGAAGTATGCCATAAGAAGTGAAGTTTGATTTTTTTCCTCTGCATCAGAGAGAACCCATCGGGTGGATGTAAGATTGTTATGCTGACAGTATGTGTTCTTACCAATTGGGGTGACAACTGCAAGTGTCACCAATGAAGAGTATCGGTGTAAGGAGTGCTGTCGGAAGAAGACTTAGAAGTCTCAGCGAACGGTAGAGTCACACCGACAGAAGGAACATCGGAAAGAGATGGACTATTGGAAGGCGAGTAGAAGGTTTCACCGATGGCTTAAGTCTGGGCGATGAAGATGATTCAAAGGAGATATCGGAGTGATATGGTACATCGGTGGAAGAGATTTTGGATTGACCAATAGTGTGAACTCTCACCGATATATGCAAAAAGATGGAGACGAGTTGACATCAGCCTATTGGCCAATGAAGATTTAGACATGCCGATAGAGGGTGGTCTTGTTGATGTAGAAGAATGAAGTTACTTTGATATCATTTGAACCTTGCGAAGAGGTTTTCTGAGTTGTTTGAGCCTTGTTCTATTGTATTGTGGGTTAATGGGTATTTTTCCACCCTGTTATGTAAAGTTTCCCTGCATGCTCTGCATCAAATTGGTATCAGAGCTGGCAAAAGATTTGGGTGTTGTATTTGTTCCTATCACTAAGAAGGCAGGTGAAGAACTGAAGGAAAGATTGTGTTGGTGACCATTGTTTTTGTTTACTAAGTTGTTTGGTTGCAGGTGCTTGGTCCATCTAGCTGCAGAAGGATGTTTTCTGAGGTTGTGTGTGTGGGTAGACAAGATGAGGTCTGTCATGACCATTCTCCAATGGAGATTAGGCTAGATAAGGGTGCAGAGAGAAACCACTGAGGAGAGAGTGGTAGGTGCATCACCAGGATCTGCTGTTGGGTGAGATGAATGGTTTGGTAAGTTGGTGTTGTGAAGCAGTGAGAGAGATGGATACCTGACTGGAAAAGCACTTGATGTTGCAGCCTAAAGAATACTCCACTGATGGGAGTAGAAGGAGCCTGAAGAAGCTCTAAAGTTGATAGTTTGATTTGTTAGTTGGTTGGTCACCATTCTATTAGTCTGAAGATTGAAATCCTGAGCTGAGGAGATAGAAGATGAAGCTGAAGAGATGCAGAAAAAGGTTTAGTTGCAGATACATTTCCGAGGGACTTGGAAATTTTCTTGGTTGCTTGTATGGTGTAGGAGAACCTCAAAACATAATGAATCTAAAAGATTCCCTTACATTTTCTATTTTTGTCCAAATGTTATGTAATGACATATGTGTCAAGAGAAGAGATTAAATGTTTGTAACCGAATAGTGTGAAAAGTTGTAACAGAAAAGTTTTGAAATCATTTGCTGGTTGGCGTTTCACCTTCCATTGTGTGTAACTGTCAAAGATAAGAGTCTTTAAATAATCAATCTGTGAAGAGCGTAGACAATAGGGGTTCAGATAGAGAGTCAAAAGAAATTGTATGTATATTCTGAAATAGGAGTAGAAAGATTTTGTGTTTCTGGTCTAACTACGGGGATATCGTTTGGAGTCCTTCCACTGGGGAATTTCTTTGAAACTAGTGGAATGACCTCCGTGTGTTAGTTTATTTTTTGTTCAGTATTGAATTAATCAGTTTCTGTATTGTTCGTTTGGTTACAATGGTTGCAGGGGAGAAGTTATGCATTTTATGAATATATGACAATCACATATCCAAGGAACAATTCCTATGTATATCGCAGATGTATACAAGCATTATACAGTTGCATGTTGACAAGATACAATTTGTGAGTATCTGTCATTTGTACGTCGCAGACAATATATGTGTATACCACATTTGTATGAGGGACATTATGTGTGTATCCTATTTTAGCATATCGGGAGTTGTTTGTAAGCAATGAAGGCTTGTATATGCAAAGGAAGGGATGGTTGTGGGCCCCATATAATGCATATAAAGCATTGTATGCATAGACAAAACTGATGTCTTATGCATATCAGCATAAGAATTATGATCGGGAGAGAAGATGAATGTCAGAGTGATAAACATGGTCTGGCTGATGGAAGTCTAAGAGATACAAAGCCATTGGTGTGAGAAATATGATCAGAAGTTTAGATGAAAGTCTAGGTGAAGAAGGAGGTCTGGCCGATGGTGTAGTTCGGTGTTTATTGTTTTGGTGAGAGAAAGGATATCGGTAAGCAAGGAGAAAGTTATACCGACGGAGGTAGGTCTGGCCAATGGAAGCCTACAGAAGACAAGGTCGTAGTCAGAGCGATAGAGGCAGTCTTGCCGAAGGAGAATTTTGGTGTTAAGTATATCGGTATGAGATGTGTGTTCGGCCGAAGGAGTTTCTAGTTTACCGACGGTATATTGTCTCAATGACAATGAAGAAGTCAAAGTTGCATAGAGGCATTGGCCTATCGGCCAATGAAGAATTAGACTCACTGATAGAGTGTGGTCTGGCCGATAATGAAGAAAGGATATATTTTGGTCCTATTTGGACCTAGCGAAGGGGATTTTAAAATCTATTTGAGCAATTTGTGGGTTGATGGGTATTTTCACCTTGTTTTAAGTGCGACCTTGTTTTTCTCTGCATTAGAGAGTTGTCTGCATTCCATGTTGAAAAGGAAGATGAGTGGATCATTGACAATAGATACTCAAACCACATGACATGAGACAAAAGTAAGTTTGTTAAGTTTGAAAATTATGATGGAGGACTTGTTAGGTTTGGTGATGATGTAGCTGGTAAGATTTATGGAAAAGGATCTATTACTTTTGATGGCAATCATAATCCAGATGATGTTCTTTATGTCAAGGGCCTACAACATAATCTACTAAGTGTTGGACAAATGTGTGACAAAGGATATAATCTTGTGTTCAAGGACAATGGGTGTAAAATACAGAACATCTCTGGAACCTTAATTGCTACTGGTAAGAAGACACATGGTAATGTCTATTACTTGAAAGGTGCTGAAAATTATTGTTTGTTGGCTAAGTTAGATGAAATTTGTCTATGGCATAGGAGAACGTGTCACATAAATTTCAATAATCTGGTAAGAATAAACACTATTCAAGCTATAAGAGATCTACCTAAGATTGTGAAGCCTACCAATGTGATATGCAAAGAATGCCAGTTTGGGAAGATGATAAAGACCACTTTCAAAATCAAAGAACAATCCTCTACTGATTTGTTGGAGTTGGTGCATATAGACCTATGTGGTCCTGATGCAGGAGCATCCCTAGTTCAAGAGTAATCTTGCATCAACCAAAAACATTTGCATTTTAGTTTTGTTTGCATTTTAGTTCTTTCATTTTCCTATTCAGTTCAAGCAGTTCAGTCAGAAGTAGTTCAGCTTGTGGTCTGGTTTTTGTATTTCACATCTTGTGGATCTAGACTTAGCATCTATATTCATTCATCTACATCATATCAAGAATTTAGAGCATTTGGATCAATCACTGGAAAGATATCACTATCAGAAGTTGATTATTTTCTCAAAGCAGAGCATTCTAACAATTCCTGATAAACAGCTAAAGGAGAAGGCTTGCGGATCATTTCTTGACTTGCAGATCTCAATGACACATCATTCAATGTCTTGTGGTTCATGGTCGACCTTCCCCAAGGGTCCATACATTGTTCCATTAAGTTGAGGAAGTGTTCTATGCATTTAGGTCTGACCTATCTGTGAACATGTTACAACTCTTCATTGGAGTTTGTGACCTTCCTTAGTCGACGTGAAGGAATCTAATGGTCTGGAAATGATATATAAAGATGTAATAGATCCTTAGGAAAGAAGTTGATGATTGTTAGATTGATCATAGTTTAGATCTTGTGCAAAGGAGATTCAAAGCCTTATCTTGCACATGTATGTAATCAGACCTATGAGCCCTAATTGTAAGCCCGCATGTTGCTGGCTAGATTGTATATGGATTCTTTGATATATTGAATGATTGAATTTGTGTTTGTTCCATTTCTTGAGTTGTTTTTGTTGTGTTTACTCTTGCTACATGGTCCAAATAGTTCATTCTGTGAACCCTCCTATCATGACTGCACCAAGTGGTATCAAAGTGAAAGTTTGATTCTTTCGAGTGAATTGGAAAAGGGGATTCCATAAGATCTTGTTGTGAGTAGATCGCTAATCTGAGGCAAGTTACTTGTGGGTAACTGATCACTGACTGAGAGGTAGTTGTCTCTTGTATGGCGATCACTGAATTTGAGGCAGTTTGCACTTGATCCTAGGAAGATGCTACCGCAAAGAGTTCCTCCTGTTGGTACAATGGCTAATAGAATGGATGAGATGATGGAATTAATGAGAACAATGTGAATTCATTTGGATGCTATTGAGGAAGATAGGCGAAGAGGATAAACACTGAGACCTAATGTTGAAAGCGATGATGAAGAAGAATTTCAATCTGCTAAACAAACTAGCAAAACCCTAGAAGGTAATGAAGAAGAAGAATCAAATCAGATAAAGATGTTGCGAGCTATTTCAAAGATTGTAAAGAGACCTAGAGTTGATGTGCCAAATTATGCTGGTAATTTGAATTCAGAAAAATTGATTGATTGGATAAATGATATGGAAGAATACTTTGAATATGAAGAGATGGAAGATCCAGAGAGAGTGAAATTTGTGAAGACAAAGTTGAAAGAACATGCTGCTATATGGTGGAAAGAAGTTTAGTTGGAAAGAAATAGAAGAGGAAAAGAAAAGATTACAAAGTGGGACCAGATGGTGACAAAGTTGAAGAATCAGTTCATACTTGCTGACTATGAGTTCAAGCTATTGAAAAGATTGGAGAACCTGAGACAAAAGGAGAAATCTATGAAGGAGTACACTGAAGAATTTCATAAGATGATCATAAGGATAGGACATAGTGAAGCAAGCAAGGAGAAAGTAGCTAGATACATCAATGGACTGAGATTGAACATTCAAGAACTAAGTTTGGTGAGGATGACATCTTTGGAGGAAGCATATCAGTTTGCCCTAAAAGTCAAAGAGAAGCTAAATAAGAGACATGATTAGAGATTGAGAGGCAGAGGAGGCAAATTTTAGAGAAGTAGGACTTATTCTAGAGGAGACAAACCATTTGTGGAGCAGAACAAGTTTGACACCCCATTGAAGAAAGATGACAAAGATAACATGACTTACTGGAGAGATGACATAATTTTTTACCAGAGAGGAAACCCTAGTGCATACAAAAATGAAGGATACAAAAGAGAAGGAAAAGGATTTGATAAGAGGACATTCAAAGGTACTTGTTTCAAATGTGGAGGTGAAGGACATAGAGCATTTGAATGTAATCAGGGTAGTACAAGCAAGAAAACAAAATATAGTGGAAGAGCAACCTATATTGAAGAAGAACCTGTTGAACTAAGTGATCCTTCTTCAGTTGGAAATCCAAAGAAAGGAGAATCATTGGTGATGAGGAGAGCACTATTTCAAGTAGAGACACATGAGGAACCATCACAGAGGAAGAGTCTATTCAGAACAAGATGCAAATCAGGAGGTAAGTGTTGTAAAGTTGTAATTGATAGTGGTAATTCAGATAACCTAGTTTCAGAGGAGATGGTGACTAAGCTGTAGTTGGAAAGATTGAAACAACCTAAGCCCTATTAGATAGCATGTATTCAGGATGATCATAAGGTACTAGTGAGTGAGGAATTTTTTGTGAAATTTCATATTGGATCTTATCATGATGAAGTCTTGTGTGATATTATGCCTATGGATGTTTGTCATATCTTGTTGGGTAGATCTTGGCAATATGATAGAAAAGCTATGCATGATCAGAGAAAGAATACTTATACTATAACAACAAATGGGAAGAGAATTACTTTGATTCCCTTGGAAGATGATCCTAAGAGTGAAGTATGTAGGAATGCTAGAATCTATTTGGTAGATGGAAGGAAATTTTTGGATGGTTTGAAATAGGAAAGTATGTGCTATGCCTTGATTCCTAAGAAGCCAGAAGTGGTGAAGAAAGAAACTGAACTAGATGAGATAGAGAATTGCTAACAGAGTATGATGACATCATATCAGATAATGTACCTGAAGGATTACCACCTATAAGAAGTATCAGTCATCACATGGATCTTATATTGGGAGCAAGTTTGCCTAACAAAGTAGCACACTAGATGACACCAGTAGAGAATGAAGAATTGAATAGATAGATAAAAGAGTTGTTGAGGAAAGGTTTGATCAGAGAAATCTTGAGTCCTTGTGTAGTACTTGTAGTACTTGCACCAAAGAAGGATGGAGAGTGGAGAATGTGTACTGACTCTAGAGCAATAAACAAGATCATAGTTAAGTATAGAATTCCTTTACCTAGGATGGATGATATCATGGATTGTTTGAGTGGAGAAAGATATTTCACAAAGATAGATTTGAAGAGTGGATACTATCAGTTTAGAATCAGAGAAGGTGATGAATGGAAGACTTCTTTTAAGACAAATGAAGGATTGTATGAGTAGTTAGTGATGTCCTTTGGATTGACAAATGCACTGAGTACTTTCATGAGATTGATGAATGAAGTTATGAAGAAATTCTTGGGTAAGTTTGTGATTGTATACCTAGATGATATTCTAATTTTCAGTAAGACAAAAGAAGAACATTTGTGGCATATTAGATAAGTTTTACAGAGACTGAGAGAAGAGAAATTGCTAATAAACATCAAGAAGTGTAGTTTCATGAAGGAAGAGCTGGTATATTTGGGATTTGTGATTTCTACGGATGGATTGAAGATGGACCTTGAGAAAGTGAGGGCAATTGTTGAATGGCCTACACCAGAGAGCATTGGAGAAGTTAGATCATTTCATGGATTCACTAGTTTCTACCGAAAGTTCATCAAAAATTTCAATTTAGTTTGTAACCCTATGATAGAGACAATGAGAGGTGACAGAAAAGATTTCAAGTGGATGTTAGGAGTAGATAAAAGTTTTGAGTTGTTAAAGCAGAAAGTGACAAAGCCCTATTTTGGCATTACTGGATTTCAATAAGATATTTCAATTTGATTGTGATGCAAGTGGACATGCAATTGGAGTAGTGCTAAGTCAAGAAGGTAGACCTGTAGCATATTTTAGTGAAAAGTTGAATGATGCAAGGAGAAGATATTTAGTTTATGATCAAGAGTTCTATGCCATAATTCAAGCCTTAAAGAAATGGAGACATTACTTATTGCCTAACAAGTTTGTGTTGTATACAGATCATCAAGCTTTGCAGTATTTGAACGGTCAAGGTAAGTTGAATCAGAGACATATGAGATGGGTAGAGTTCATGCAGAGTTATACTTTTGTGTTGAAGCATAGGAGTGGTAAATTAAACAAAGTTGTTGATGCATTGAGTAGAAGAAGGAACTTGTTGACAGAGATGAGAGTTGAAGTGTTGGGTTTTGATTAATTGAGGAACATGTATGAGGGAGACATTGATTTTGTAGAACCTTAGAAAGCATGTAAGGAACCTGTTGTGACAGATAGGAGTACATGGTTAGACTATTTCATTCAAAAAGATATGGTTTTCAAAGGAAGTCAATTGTGCATACCTAGAAGTTCAATGAGAGATAATTTGATCAAAGAGAAGCATAGTGATGGATTGGCAGGACATTTTGGCATTGACAAGACAGTGGCTTTGATGAGTGAAAATTATTTTTGGTCTCAGATAAATAAGGATGTTAGGAGATTTGTACAGAGTTTTAGAGTTTGTTAAGTTGCAAAAGGGAGTAGTCAGAATACTAGATTGTATTCACCTTTGATAGTTCTGGAGAGACCTTGGGAAGACATAAGCATGGATTTGGTAATGGGATTGCCTAAGATACAGAGAGGAAATGCTTCAATATTTGTAGTAGTTGACAAATTTTCAAAGATGGCTCATTTCATACCTTGTAAGAAGACAACTGATGCAATGCATGTAGCTGACCTATTTTTCAAGGAGATTGTGAGATTGCATGGATTACCTAAGAGTATAGTTTTAGACAGAGACACCAAGTTTGTTGGATGCTTTTGGAGAACACTTTGGAAGAAGATGAAGACATATTTGAAGTTCAGTTCAACTTTTCATCCATAGATAGATGGATAGACAAAGGTAGTGAATAGGAGTTTGGGAAACTTGTTGAGATGTTTGGTTGGAGACAAAGCTGGAAGTTGGGATTTGATTCTTTCATAAGCAGAGTTTGCATACAATAATTCAGTAAATAGGAGTACCAAAAGAACACCTTTTGAGATTGTGACCAGAGTGAATCCTAGAGGAGTTGCATAATTAAGAGATATAAGTACAGAGGAAAAGAGGAGTGTAGAAATAAAAGAATTTGTAGACCATATGAAGACAATGCATAATCAAGTGAAGAAGCATTTGAAGGATATGAATAGTAAGTACAAAGAGAAGGCTGATGAGAAGAGAAGACATAAGGAATTTGAAGTTGGAGATGAAGTGATGGTGTACTTGAGAAAAGAAAGATTTCTAGTTGGAACATATAACAAGTTGAAGATGAAGAAGTTTGGACCTTGTAAGTTCCTCAGGAAATTTGATTCAGGAAATGCATATGAAGTAGAGCTACCAGAGACATTGGGTATTTCACCTATTGTCAACATTGCAAATCTTTATTAGTATCATGAAGCAGAGTTCAGCGACAGCATGGAAGAATAATTGAAGAAGCAATTACCATAACAAGCACTTGAGTAGATAGAAGACATTTTGGACAACAGAGTTTGATGCAACACTAGAGGCCGACAACACAAAGAATACCTTGTGAAGTGGAAAGGCAAACCGGAAGAAGATTCATCATGGATTTCTCAAGCTAAGGTGGACCGTCTTGGTTCTCCCCTAGCCCCAGCAAAGTGAGGGATTCACTTTTTCAATAACCCCAGATGTCTGATGTAGGAGCATCCCTGGTTCAAGAGTAATCTTGCGTTAACCAAAAATATTTGCATTTTAGTTTTGTTTGCATTTCAGTTCTTTCATTTTCCTGTTCAGTTCAGGTAGTTCAGTTAGAAACAGTTCAACTTGTGGTCTGATTTTGGCATTTCACATCTTTCAGATCTAGACTTAGCATCTACATTCATTCATCTACATCATATCAAGAATTTAGAGCATTTGGACCAATCACCAGAAAGATATCGCTATCAGAAGTTGACTATTTTCTTACAGCAGAGCATTCTAATAGTTCCTGATAATCAGCTAAAGGAGAAGGCTTGCAGATCATTCCTTGACTTGCAGATCCCAATGACACATCGTTCAATGTCTTGTGATTCATGTTTGACCTTCCCCAAGGGTCCACACATTGTTCCATTCATTTGAGGAAGTGTTCTATGCATTTAGGTCTGACCTATCTGTGAACACATTACAACTCTTCATTGGAGTTTGTAACCTTCCTTAGCCGATGCGAAGGAATCTAATGGTCTGGAAATGATATATAAAGATGTAATAGATCCTTAGGAAAGAAGTTGATGATTGTTAGATTGA
Source organism: Cunninghamia lanceolata (assembly GCA_027924645.1). Taxonomy (NCBI): domain Eukaryota; kingdom Viridiplantae; phylum Streptophyta; class Pinopsida; order Cupressales; family Cupressaceae; genus Cunninghamia; species Cunninghamia lanceolata. The sequence continues at coordinate 3,744,318 of BSBN01000030.1, forward strand.
TCATAGTTTAGATCTTGTGCAAAGGAGCTTCAAAGCCTTATCTTGCGCATGTATGTAATTAGACCTGTGAGCCCTAATTGTAAGCCTGCATGTTGTCAGCTAGATTGTATTTAGATTCTTTGATATATTGAATGACTGAATCTACATTTGTTCCATTTCTTGAGTTGTTTCCATTGTGTTTACTCTTGCTGTATAGTCCAGATAGTTCATTCTATGAACCCTCCTATCGTGATTGCACCAGGTCCCACAAGAACAAGAAGTTTGCAAGGTGAAAGGTATTTTATGCTCCTTTTTGATAATTTTTCAAGAATGACCTGGGTTACTTTTCTTAGAGAAAATATAGAAGCTTTAGATAAGTTCAAGGCATTCAAATCTATGGTTGAAAATGAATTGGATTTAAGAATCAAATGCTTAAGGTCTGATAGAGGTGGTGAGTTCACCTCAAATGAGTTCAATGCTTTTTTGTGAAGAACATGGAATAAAAAGACATTTGTCTACTCCCCAAACTTCTTAACAAAATGGAGTGGTTGAAAGGAAGAATAGAACTATTCAAGAAGCTACCAAAGCAATGATTAAGGAAGCATACCTACTGGAAGTGTACTAGAAAGAAGCAATACATATTGTTGTCTATGTAGACACCCAAATTTGTCCATGTCTTGTAACACATTGTTAACACGTTATTAGAGACATCATGTGGCATTTTGTCCTAATCCCACTCCTAATTCCACTTATCCAACTTTCTAATTAATTAAATAAATCCTATTTATTTAATTAATTTCCCACCTTTCCTCTAATTTAAATAAATAAAATATTTATTTAAATTATCCCTTTCACATGTCCCAACTAATTCAAATAAACTATTTGAATTAGGTCCTCACCTCTCACCACATTCCAACACTTGTCCATCTCTCAATTGAGTCATGTGTGGTAGTACAACTTTCATTTAATATCCTTCACATGTCCAACTAATAGGTTAGCCCTATTCTCCTTCACACACTTGTCACATGACTACAACTACTTGAGGAGTGGGAAAACCTAATTGATCCTAGCCATCCACATCATTGAAATCAACTTTCAATCACAACCATTCATTTAAATCAGCCTTTCCTATAAATCAACCCTCTCACAAGCCATTTGAATGCATTGAGTTTTTGAGTATCCTTATGCTATCAAAATACCATTAGAGCCTTTGCATAATTCATCCTATGCCATTGTTATACTACTAAAATAGTGAGCAACCAACATTCCTCCCATATTCAACCTTCGAAATCTTGCATGCCTATGCAAGGTTGAGAAAAGCAATGGATATGAATGAAGTTTAGTGTGGAGATTGGTTTGTGTATATCAAAAAATTTGGATTTACAAATGGAAATGATCAAACAATAAAATGCATAACCTAAACCCAGATCATTCAATACCTCAAAGATGCAAGATGAATTGTTTGATTGATTTGATATGTTGGTTGCTCACAATTCGGCAACATAACATTTGCATAGGATTGAGATGATAGATGGAAGATTGATAGATGAAAGATGATGATGATATATGCAAAGGCTCTAATGTGATTTCAATAGCATAAGGATACTCCAACTCAATGCATCCTAATGGCTTATAGATGGCTTGATTTATATGAAAGGCTTGGTTCAAATGAATGGTTGAGATTAAAAGGCTAAATAAACGATGTGGACTGCTAGGATTGATTAGTTATTCCCACTCTTCAAGGGAGTTGTAGTCATGTGACAAGTGTACAGAGGAGGATAAAGCTCATGTGTGACCATGTACACAAAAAGTACTACATGTGTGATTGTGTACATAAAAAGTACTACATATGTGAATGTGTATATAAAAAGTAGTACATGTGAAAGATATTAAATAAAAGTTGTACTACCACACATAATTCAATTAAGAGGTGGACAAGTGTCGAAATGTGAGGACTTAATTCAAATATTTTATTTGAATTAGTTGTGATATGAGTTAGAAATTAATTAAATAAATAAAATTTATTTAATTAATTGGGAAGATGATTACGATAGGATTGGGATATGATGTGGAAATTAATTAAATGAATAAAATTTCTTTAATTAATTGGCTAAGTGGGATAAGGATGGGATTAAGATGGGATTTTAATTAAATAAATAAAATTTATTTAATTAATTGGCTAATGGATTAGGGATGGATTAAGATATTTATTTAATTAACTGGCTAAGTGGGATTAAGGATGGATTAAGAGTGGGATTAGAACAAAATGCTACATGATGTGTCTAATGATGTTTTTGACTAAGTGATGCAAGACATGGACAAATTTGGGTGTTTACATTTTGCCCCTCTTTGAGATAATGTTCGAGATGATAAGATTTATGTTGAGTAACATCATTTGAAAGAAGCTATGGTATGAATAGAGGAAAATGGATGATGATGGAAAGATAGGATGAGGATGTGAAAATGGGTTGATGATGCCCCCTCAAGAGGATAGGCGAGTTGGTTAAACATGGGTAGGCTCTTGAAAGAAAATGAATTGGTCAAGAAGATAAGGGGATGGATAGAAGAAATGAAGGATGTGTTATGCTATAATGAAGGTGAGAAACCATGATGTTTGATATAGCACTAGACATTATGCACCAAGGTATAAAGACTAGGGTGACGATGTGTCTTGTGCCCCAACGTAATACAACCTTGTCTAACGTATGAGGAAGTAAACTTAGAGCATTGAAGTCCTAATGCACAAAAGGTATGATATGACCTTAGATGCAAAGGTTAGTGCAAAAAGCTATTCCAACATACACAAGATATGAATATTAGCTAGAAAGATACCGATTTGATACAAATGTAAGATTAAAAGATAACACACACAAGCAAACAAGAAAGCATGCACAAATGATACAAAAACAAACAAGGTATTGCCCCTGTCAAGCTGTAAACAAATGATTAATTGTTTGATTGATGATAGTTGAGAGTGTTGTCATGGCAGGGAAAGCTATATCCCTAGATCAAAACAAGGTTGTTTGCTGAGTTGGCTGGCTAATTGGCTGACTGCTTTGGTTTACAACAAGGCTAGGATCAAGACCATGGATTGCGTTTGGATAACTTGGTTTGATTGAGTAACTTGATTGGTATATCTTAATGATGACTTGTATTTGGATCATTGCTTGGAATGATTTTGAGGATGAGAAAATGATGGATGAAGATTGATTTGATGAATTGGAAGAAGCAAATTGATATGAATGGATGATTTAATTGAAGGAAATGAATTGATTGGAAGAAGTTGTTTATTAATGATGTAGAAGATAGATGACATAAGAAATGATGAGAGGAGAAAGAGGAAAATCATTTGTTCCTGAATCTGGACACTTCCTTCGTACTCCAAACTGCCTACATACCCTGTATCCATGGGATCAAGGCACTTAACGATGGAAATGAGATGTAGTTCTGATGTTTTATTGATGAGATGATGAAAATGGATTGATTGGGATTGATGAAATATTAATGATGGGATGATATGTGGTAGATTGAGCTACTTTTGATTTGCTGAAGTGATTGGATTTGTTTGATGGTTGGCTTGATGTGCTTTGGTTTTGATGTTTGTTATTTCTGGGTTGATTGTTTTGATGATTGGATTGTTTTGAATGATGATAGTGATGGTGTGATGATTAGAGTGTCCACTCAATCTAAGCATAATAAAGTGTTCTTAGTGTGCTCAAAGGATGTAAAACAAGTAAAACAAACAAGGTATTGCCATTGTCAAGTCATAAACCAATGATTGATTGTTTGATTGATAATGATAGTGTTGTCATTACGGGGAACACTATATCCCTAGATCAACACAAGGATGTGGGAATACTATATCCCATTGATGATGACTGATTGGGATTAACAAGATTAGGATCAAAACCTATTGATTTGATTGGATAATGTTCCTTTATTGATTAGCATGCTTGATATGGATTAGTGTGACTTAGATTTAAGATCACTGCTTAGATTGACTTGATTGATATGATTGGAAGAAGTGGTTGATTGAAATGGATGAATGAATGTTATTGATAAGAAGAATTGATGATGATGATTTGATTTTGATTGAATGTTGATGGAGTGGATTGTTTTGGATGATATGATTGGTTTTATTGCTTAGATTTTTCATTAGATATTTAATTTTTTGGATTTTTTGACATATTTTGATTTTTTTGTGTTTTTTTGGGATATTTTGATTTTTTTGGAGTTTTTGAAATGTTTTGAATGTTAATAGATTTACAATTTGGGTAGCCCTTGTGCTAAATACCAATGACAAGGGAGAAAACCAAGTCTAGGTGCAAAGATGTAGGAGGATGGATAAAAGGATGGGCAATTAGTAAATGGGATGGAAGGCTCATGATAGATGGATGGGATGGAAGACTCATGATAGATGGATAGATACAAGGATAAGCTATGGAATGGAAAGCTCATGATAAATGGATGGGGATAAGCTATAAGACGGAAAGCTCATGATAAGGGTACGCCATAGTGGATGGATCATAAGGGAGCTAGGATGTGATCTTCAAAGGCTATGCTGCATAGGAATAACATGTCCCATTCTAGGTGGTAATTCTTAGGATTCTTTGCATGACAAAGTTCATGACCAAGGGATTACATGATAGATTGGTTTGGATAAGATTGATAAATAGTCAATGGATAGGACTTGGTTTGGAAAAAAATGGTATGCCAAGAAATATCCAAACATGTTTCAACATTTTGCCCCTATGTCTTCATCAAAATCAAAAGGTGGAAGGAAGAATGGATAAATGGGTTCAGTAGGATAGGCATGTTTATATAATGGCTAAGGATGGTAGAATAGAATGTAGCAAGATAGGACATGGTAGGATGGAAAATGACATAATAGATAGTGTGGATGAGACAAGGTGCCCCCAAGTGGAAGTGACATAGAAGATCAACCTACACATGATTCCTGTTTGCCAAGTTTTCATCATGGTACTTATCCAAGGCACCTGTTTACTAGGTTTTCACTGTTGGACGAAGGGATTTCTCTTTAATTTCTTTTTTTTTCTTTCTTTTTTTTTATTTTTATTATTTTTTTAGATGGGATGACAATTACACATGGTGCCTGTTTGCCAGGTTTTCACCATGGTAATGAATAGGAGGGACTCAAGTGTCTAGTGCTATGAAAGGTGATAGTTCCACTAGAGATGAATGCCATTGCATAGACCATGTCATGTGTGCTCATAGATGTTGGTAAAGGGACTTCATGAAAGGGAGATGGATTAGGTGGAGAGTGGATTAGGATGAAAAGTTTGTGTAAGGATGGGGGATAGTGGATTATGATGAAAGCTTTGTGTAAGGATGGATGAAAGGTAGGTGATGTAGAGTCGCCATGGGGAAGGATTCAAAAACACAATCTGCAGGAAAATGCTCTCAAACACATTCAAAATCTGCATACAAAAATTGACTTCTGATCACCTGTCTGCTACAGTGGTTTGCGCACCGGTTTACCTCCACGGCCAGTCACACAATGTATCGGTTGCTTGCATTCCTACAATATATATTTGTGATATGCATTCTCCCATATACAAAACTTGACCTTTCCTATTAGTGGATAGACATGCCCTCACCTACTGTCGTCAGTCGCCTGCAACACGAAACTCTTCCAACATACATTCGAATTACCACTCTGTCGGGTCACCGCTTGTATCTCGCAACAATATATATTCACTTGTATATTTGTAATATACAACAAAAGATACAAAGCCAACATACAACAAACCCCTTTGACTGGCGCTGACTCGCTTGTATCTAACACTTGTATCTGTGGAATGTATATTTCGATATACATTCAAATCTACAACCTGAAATATGCCTTCACCGAATATGCCTCAAGATATTCCCTCTGGTGATGATTAACCATTGACTTCGCTTGTGCCAAATCAATGTATATTTGGAATATACATTTGTTACCTACAAACCCCAATATGCATTGGCGGGATACACACAGACATGCAATAGCGGGATATACAGAAATTGTCTTCACATACAAAAGGGATACACATAGGCTTTGTATATCCTCAATGTACATTCTGAATGTACAAGCTCAATATACAACCAAAAGATGCATTTTCAACCTATTTTAACACCTGACTTGTCCTGTGAGATATTCACCTTGGCGATTGTATCTTTGACTCCACCGTTGACTGCCTTTTATGTATCACGGGTTTCTCTCTCCCTTGTATATGTGGAGACTTGTATATTTCAACATGCAACAATGATTATTCAAAAGCGATATACCCACAACACACAACATCGATATATTCATAGATTGTATGTGACATACAAACACTATATATACCTCAAATGTATCTCAAAGATAAAACCCATGAAACTTCACAAATTTAGCATAGAAAAACCTAGGATCGACCCAATCCATTTTCTTAGTAATTCTAACCTAGATTTTATCCTTCAAAACCTAGCACATGAGGATGCTAGGGTAAATCATTGCATGCTATAACTCAATCCCAAAAACATGAAATGCACAAACAAAAAAATAGAAAAGAAATCTAAACTATTGTACATGGCCATTCCACCAATTTAGAGAATTAACCAGTGGAATGGATAAGTGAATCCATCCTGACTGCCATACCAAGAGAATCAGTTATACAGTAAAATGATAACAACACGATCTTCTTGATTCTTATTCTAGAAAATGTAAGCAATTACTCTATTCAGTTTCACAAATAACTTCCACAATACCAAAAACTCTATCACTATCTATTCAATCCATTCTTCTATAAGGATCTAGTTATAAATAACTACTCAACAAGAGTAGTACAGACTCGATTCCAAGTGGCTGGGAGAAGACAACTAGCATAACAAACTTCCAACTAACTGCACAAAAACCTAGATTGACTTAAAACATAGGAATTGGTCACATGGACCTTATTACATCATAATGAATGAAACATACTATATTTAGACCTACTCTGTATTTTGAAGGGGTGCTCTTGCACCATCCTCCCTGAGAGAAGAAATCTCAAGTCCACTTGAGATGAGAGTTTGTAGGGTTGAACCATGTTTGTTGATCTATTCTTCAGTCATCCAAACGGCCTCAGAATCATGTTTTCCTTGCCAAGCCACCAAATATTCCATATATGCTTTGTTCCTTGTCTTCTGAATCACTCTTGTGTCTAAAATATTCTATAATTGTGGTGGAGCATGTTTAGGAATGTCATCAATTATTGTACCCTGTATTGGGTCCTGGTCTTCATCTGGATTATGCTTGTATGGAGTTAAATCACATACATTAAATATAGGTGACAATCCAAGATCAGGACGTTGGATTTCATAAGCATTTTGTCCATACTTCTTCAAAATCAGACATGGTCCAATCTTCCTCTACATTAGCTTAGTATATTTTCCTTTTGGGAGTCTTTCCTTCTTCAAATGAACCCATACCAAATCTCCAACATCAAACTGTACATCTTTCTTCTTTTTATCAGCATATGCTTTATACTTCAGAGTATTCTACTAGAGTTGAGTCTTAACTTGATCATGGACCTCTTTGATTGCTGCTGCAAAAGCTTCTCCATCTGCACTAATAGAATCTCCTGTAGGTAAATCTCTTAACTCCAAAATACTTCTTAGATGAATACCATATACCACCTGAAAAGGTGATTTTCCTGTACTCCTATTGATGGTGTCATTATAGGAAAATTCTACCTGGGATAGGATGTTATCCCATTTCTCTCCATGTTGTCTTGTCAAACATCTTAGTAAGTTTCCCAATGAACGGTTAACCACTTCAGTTTGTCCATCAATTTGAGGATGATAGGCTGAGGAGAAGAACAAATTGGTACCAAGCTTCTTCCAAAGAGTCCTCCAAAAATGACCAATGAATTTTACATCTCTATCTGATACGATGCTTAATGGCAATCCATGAATCCTCACTATCTCCTTGAAAAACAAATCTACAACATATGAAGCATCACAAGTGGTTTTGCATGGCAAGAAATGTGCCATTTTACTTAATCTGTCTACAACCACAAAAACACTGTCAAATCCTCTCCTTGTCCTTGGTAAGCCCAAGACAAAATCCATACTTATACATTCCCATGGTCTAGAAGGAATGGGCAATGGCTGATATAACCCTGCATTAGTGGATCTTCCCTTTGCTTTCTGACATATCACACATGATTCCACAAATTTCCTTACATCTGATTGTAATTTTGGCCAAAAGTAATGTCTCCGGACAAGATCAAGAGTCTTATCCAAACCAAAATGTCCTTCCATAGCTCCAAAATGTTTCTCTTTAATGATGTTCAACCTCATAGAACACCTTAGAACACATAACTGTCCACCTTTGAATAGCAATCCATCCTGGATTAGAAATTCAAAGAATTCAACATGATATTTATCTCCAAAAGAAGTACATACCTGGTATATCTCTCCAAAATCTTCATCAACATCATACATAGTCTTCAAGGAATCAATACCAACACTTTCCAACTGAATCTAGTTTACTGTTAAAGCTCTCCTACTCAAGGCATCTACTACCTTATTCTTGACTCCTTTCTTATGCTTTAATGTGAAAGTAAAAGATTGCAAAGTCTCTACCCACTTCATATGCCTATGATTCAACTTTTCTTGTCTGTTTATGAAAATCAGAGCCTGATTATCTGTGAACACTATGAATTCTTTTGGCATCAAGTAATGCCTCCACTTTTTGAGTGACTAGACTAGAGAATACATCTCCAAGTCATATGATGAATACCTCTTCTTAGCATCATTTAGCTTCTCACTAAAAAATGCAACAAGCCTCCCTTCTTGACTAAGTACTGCTCCAATTGCCATGTGACTTGCATCACATTCTACCTAAAAAAATTTATTGAAATCTAGAAGTACAAGGACTGGCTACTGTGCCACCTTCTTCTTTAATGTCTCAAATGAGTCATCTGCTGCTGGTGTCCAAATGAATCTGCACTTCTATCCTCCTTTTATAGTATCAAGCATGGGCGCACAGATATGACTAAACCCTCTTATAAACTTCCTATAGAAGGTTGCTAACCCATGAAAACTTTTGACATCATTCATAGTCCTAGGAGTTGGCCAAGACAATATGGCACTTACCTTCTCCTTATCCATTTGCAGCTTTCCCTATGAAATGACAAAACCCAAATAGGTAATTTCCTCCTGCATGAACAAACACTTGTCCAAATTTATCATCAGTTGCTCTTCATGTAACCTATGGAGAACCAAATCTATATGTCTGAGATGTTCTTCCCTTGTGTTACTAAAAATTGGAATGTCATCTAGATATACTATGACAAACTTTCCCATAAATTCCCTCAAGACCTCATTCATCAATCTCATAAAAGTACTAGGTGCATTAGACAAACCAAAAGGCATAACTTTCCACTCATACAATCCCTCATTTGTTTTAAATGCAGTTTTTCATTCATCTCCTGGTCTAATTCAGATCTGATGATAACCACTTTTAAAATCTATTTTTGTAAAATACTTAGCACCACCCAAATAGTCAAGTAAATCCTCTATCCTAGGTATTGGAAACTTATACCTGATTGTTATCTTATTAATAGCCCTGGAATTAGTGCAAATCCTCCAACTGCCTTCCTTCTTTGGTGCTAGTATAGCTGGTACCACACATGGGCTTAAACTTCTGCCAATCAGACCTGTGTCTAACAATTCCTCAATTTATCTTGCTACTTCTGCATTCTGTTCTAGAGTAAGCTTATATGCTACCTTGTTTGGAAGTGTAGATCCTGGGATTAGATCTATGCAATGACTGATATCCCTTATATGTGGTAGGGACCTTGGCATTCCATTAGAGATGATGCCTTTGTACTTATCCAATAACTCTTGGACAGCTAGGTCTACAAATCTTTGTTTCTTTTCCTTCTCGACTTCTTGCTACTGTTCTTTGTTCACTGTTAGACATGGAACTAGGGCATATGTAACTGCACCTTCTTCTACAATTTCTTTCATGAATTATTTTCCTTCTACCAGCATTACCTTAACTTCTTTCCCTTTTGATTCTACCTCATTCTCCCTTAGTAGAAGTAATTCTATCACCTTACCATCCTTAGTAATTGAATATGTATTCCTAACCCCATCATGGCGTGTTTTTAAATCATACTACCATGGTCTTCCAAATAAAAGATGACACACATCCATCTTGGTAATATCAAACAATAACCTATCCCTATATGTTCCAATATGAAATTCTACCCAAGCCTACTCTTCTACAACTGTATGCTGCCCTTGAGTAAGCCATGAGACCTTATATGGGCAAGGGTGTGGTAGTCTTCTAAGCTTAAGCTTTTCTACCATTTCAATAGACACAAAATTTTTAGTAGATCTAGAATCAATTAGAACCCTACATACCTTTCCTCCTTCTTTGCAAGTAGTTCTGAAGAGAGCCTTCCTTTGGGGAGGTTCTTTCCCAAGCATCTTCATGGTAGTCATTGTTCTCCTCATCATCAAAGATTCTCCTTTCTCTAGATACCCATAACTATTAGGAGCATTCACACTTTGAAAAGTGTTTGAGCTTGTCACACTTTGACTATCAGGTTCTTGGATCAGATTTGTTCTCCTTTCTCTCATTGACCTTGGTGCCTTTTCTGGACATCTGCTGGCTATATGGCCTTCTTGATTACAATTATAACATCTGATAGATCCTCTACCCTGAGATCTTCCTCTGAATGGTGGTCTTCTGCCTCTAAAATTTCCTTGCTGATTATAACTACCTCTCTGGTTTTGACTGTTGTCACCTTTGCTGTTCTCTAGATTAGATTCTCCCTGATATCCAAATCCATGTCCTCTGCCTCTGAAAGGGCTTCTTCCACCTCTTTGCTATTTTCCTCTTCCTCTATTGTTCTGTTCCTGTCTCCTCTTTAGTTTTTCTTCCACTTTCAATGCCAACTGATAGCACTTCTGAACTATATCTGGACTATGTAGATTTAGGTCTTCTTGAATGTTGAACCTCAATCCATTAAGGTATCTAGCTGCCTTTTCTTCCTCACTCTCTTTTACCTTTGCCTTGACACAGAGTTTCATGAACTCTTCTGTATATGAGCTGACATCTAGCTCCTTCTGCTTCAGATTTTGTTTCCTCTTATGTAGTTGGATGCTGTAATCCAATGGAACATAGGCTTCCTTGACTAAAGCCACCATTTTCTTCCATGTAGCGACTCTACGCTTTCCCTCTTGCACCATGTCATCTTGGATGAAATTCCACCAAGTCAATGCAACCTCTTTCATTTTTGATTGGGCTATCTTTACCCTATGAAATTCTAGTATTTCTTCTGTTTCAAAGAAATTTCTCAAAGAGTCTATCCACTCCATCACCGAATCAGGATCCATCTTTCCTGTAAACACTGGCAAATCCAGTTTCACATCCATGGTTCTTCTCTCCATGGATTTGAGGGCATTAATTAAGGGTCTCTGGTCTACAGGAATGTCTATCTCTTCCCGCCTAGGGATCTGCTCTTCATCCCTATCATCTTCTTTACCAGAACCTATTCTGTCCCTCAATTTCTCCAACTCATCTTTCAATGCCTGATTCTGAACCTTCACTACTTTGCTCTCTGCAATTTACTTTTTCACCAGCATAACCAACTCAGCATTGGTCATCCTTGCTGGGAGATCTGATGATCCCTCATCATCCGACATCTTACTGTCTTCTTATGTTCTTCCCAAAAGATACTCCTTTTCTTTGATACCACTATGATGCAGAGTTGCCACGGGGAAGGATTCAAAAACACAATCCATGGGAAAACACTCTCAAACACATTCAAAATCTACATACAAAAATTGACTTCTAATCACCGGTCTGCTATAGTGGTTTGCGTACCAGTTTACCTCCATGACCAGTCACACAATGTATCAGTCACTTGCATTCCCGCAATGTATATTCATGATATGCATTCTCCCATATACAAAACTTGACCTTTCCTATCACTGGATGGACATGCCCTCACCTATTGTCGTCGGTCGCCTGCAACACGAAACTCTTCCAACATACATTCGAATTACCACTCTGTTGGGTCACCGCTTGTATCTCGCAACAATATATATTCACTTGTATATTTGAAATATACAATGAAAGATACAAAGCCAACATACAACAAACCCCTTTGATTGGCACTGACCTGCTTGTATCTAACACTTGTATCTGCAGAATGTATATTTCGATATACATTCAAATCTACAACCCAAAATATGCCTTCACTGAATATGCCTCGAGATATTCCCTCTGACGATGATTGACCATTGACTTCACTTGTGCCAACTCAATGTATATTTGGAATATACATTCGTTACCTGCAAACCCCAATATGCATTAGCGGGATACACACAAACATGCAACAGCGGGATATATAGAAATTGTCTTCACATACAAAAGGGATATACACAAGATTTGTATATCCTTGATGTACATTCAAAATGTACAAGCTCAATATACAACCAAAATATGCATTTTCAACCCGTTTTAACACCTGACTTGTCCTATGAGATATGTACCTTGGCGATTGTATCTTTGACTCCGCCGTTGACTGCCTTGTATGTATCACGGGTTTCTCTCTCCCTTGTATCTGCAGAGACTTGTATATTTTAACATGCAACAATGATTATTCAAAAGCGATATACCCACGACACACAACATCGATATATTCACAGATTGTATGTGACATACAAACATTGTATATACCTCAAATGTATCTCAAAGATAAAACCCACGAAACTTCACAAATTTAGCACAGAAAAACCTAGGATCGACCCAATCTGTTTTCTTAGCAATTCTAACCTAGATTTTATCCTTCAAAACCTAGCACATGAGGATGCTAGGGTAAATCATTGTATGCTATAACTCGATCCCAAAAACATGAAATGTAAAAACAGAAAAATAGAAAAGAAATCTAAACTACTGTACATGGACATTCCACCGATTCAGAGAATTAACCAGTGGAATGGATAAGTGAATCCATCTTGACTGCTAGACCAAGAGAATCAGTTACACAGTAAAATGATAACAACAGGATCTTCTTGATTCTTATTCCAGAAAATGTAAGCAATTACTCTATTTAGTTTCACAAATAACTTCCAGAATACCAAAAACTCTATCACTATCTGTTCGATCCATTCTTCTAAAATGATCTGATTATAAATAACTACTCAACAAGAGTAGTACAGACTCGATTCCCAGCGGCTAGGAGAAGACAGCTAGCATAACAAACTTCCAACTAACTGCACAAAAACCTAGATTGACTTAAAACATAGGAATTGGTCACATGGACCTTATTACATCATAATGCATGAAAAATACTATATTTAGACCTACTCTATATTTTGAAGGGGTGCTCCTGCACCAGTAGGCTAATGGATTATGATGTGGAATTATGGTAGGGTAGGCTAGTAGCTTATGGTGTGGATTTATGTAAGACTTATGCAAAAGCATGGACCATAGGAAGGTGATGGGGAAGATATGTAGGGTAATGGATGAAGGTTGGGGAGATGGAGGTATGTGGGAATGTTTTGGAATGGAAGGGAATCATGACCAATGGTTGCACACACCATGTTAAACATTGAAGCTTTTGATGGGATGGCAGTGTAGGAAGCAATGGAGATGTTTGCTTAGGGGATGGGTGATGTAATGATTTAGGTACCCACATAGATTTAGTATTTTTAGTGCTTTTGGTTTGCTTGTGGGATTTTTGAAGGGAATGGAAATTTTGGATGGAAGTAGGCTTTTGGATGGATATATGTGGTTGGGATTCTTGAGATGTGGATGAGGATGCCTCATTTAACTTGCTAGCTATTTGCTTAGGAACCCAAACCATTTTGCTTTTGGGCTTTGCATTTGGAGGTATGGGCTTGGATAGCTTTGTGAATGTACTTTGCTTAGAAGATGTATGATTTAGACACTTTTCACATTGATGCCCTAAGGCATGAGGGTCCTTAGGAGTTTTAGTTGGATTTTTGGCTTTATAGATAAAGGCATCCAAATGTTTATTTTAGAATCCCATGGGTTTGGTGGAAGCGGGGTTGGTGGAATGAGTGGAAGCTTCATGTTTAGGCAATGTGTGCATTTGTTGGTCATGATTAGAAATGTAAGGGTACTTATGGATAAGTGGATAATTAGGTGTTGGTAACAATGGAGGCAAAGTGGATGGAGAGATATTAAGAGTTGGAAGGAGTGGAGGTAAAGTGGTTAGTGGGATGTTAGGAGTTGGAAGTAATGGAGGTAAAGTGGATGGTGGGAGGTGTATGGTCACATGCCTTTGACATTTGTAGGTTGATGGATTGGGAATGGATACATATATTTTGGGTATATGATGTGGTTTGTGATGGAAAGTGGTGGACTTAGGAGGGATGGAGGAATTACCAACATCTTTAGCTTGTTTACCTTGGGGTGTATATCCAAGGCCATATGAGTGTGGAGGAACTTTGACATGGTTTGGCTCCAAAATACCTTGTTCATAAAGGCCTAGGCCTTTACCTTGGGTTCATGTTTTAGAGGATATTATGGACAATGGGACTAGGTGTGGTTTGAACACTAGAGTTGAGTTCATTATTGGATGGAGAAGGTGAAGTGGATAGAGGTTGTTTTTGTCCTAAGGAAGAACATTCATGGACAAAGATGGTAAGACCACTAGGACATGATAGTGGATTTGAAGTGGAATCGATGGTGAATGTGGAAGGAGGATAATTAGGATCTTGATTAGCATTGTGTTCACTAAGATCCAAGTTATTTGTTTGATCTTTTATGCTTACTTGGGGGACAAGTTTCTCATCATGACAAGTGGATGCTTTCTCATTATGGATAGGGCTAGATGGTAGATAACTAGGAGAAATTTGGATATCTCACTCATGGATGGATATAAGATTATGGATAGGATCAAGGTGCTGATGGATAGCTTCTTCATAGGTATCATCTTGATCATAAAGAAGGTAAATGTTATGGATGGGTTGCATGAAAGTGTTTTGATCTTGACTTGGACTAGGGCTTAATGTTTCCATGTGCTTAGGATTAAACCTTTAACATACCTCTTGGGTTGCTTGAATGGAATTGGATGACTCTTGTATACGATTGATGGGCTCTTGGACAACAACATGAAGGTATGATGGGTCTTGACTTGGGCTTATGATTGGAGGTTCTTGAATAAGCTTAATGGATTGTGGGTCACATGAAGGGCTTGAAGGGATAAGAATGTTAATTGCGGGCTCTTGGATAGGCTCAAGCATAGGTGGACCACATGATGGGATTATAGGATTAGACATGACCTTTGGAAGTTCTTTGGTAGGCTCATGAATGGGTGTTTGACATGGAGGTATTTTATTCCTAAATAGTAGCCAATGGATCACATCCTTTGCAAGGGTATGAGTGGATGGGCAATGTAATGGATGAGCAATAATAGTGGATGATGTTGTAGGCTTAGTGATGCAAAGCGACACATAGCGGAAACACACAAACACACAATGTTAATTCTCTCAATATTAGCAAGAGTTCTCCATGTCTCACCGATGTTACTCTTCTCTTTCCTTATCGGCCTCACTATCTACTGTCTCCCCAATGGTTTTCCTTCACACCGATAACTTCCTATGCATCGGCCAGACCTCCTACCATTGGCGCAACTTTCTTCTCCTCTTCCAATGGTGTGGCTCATACCGATAAACTCTCCATCGGTGACACCTTCAGTTGTCACCCTGATCGGCAAGAAGAGGTATTGTCAGCTCCACAACATTTCATGCACTCAACACTCTTCTTACACCAATGTCTCTGTCCACTTCAAACATACCTTGCTTGACCTTCTATGTCAGTTCTCGCTACCTTTTCCTTCCATCAACAATTGTATCAAAACAAATGTATGTTTTCACATACAACTAAAATATACAATCAGAACATACATCCGACAACTTCCTATCACCGGTTCCCTTTCCTGTTTCAATCGGTCACTCCTTGCATCCATAGAACAATATCCTTCTATCATGCATTCTAGTCACCACTTCGATAGGTCACCTTTTGTATCCATATGAAATCTATGTTTCATTGTATCCACCCCACATACAATCATGATATGCAATTGCAGTATACACACAACGTGCACTCACATACAATAGCGATGTACTCACAAACCCATCTGTGACATACATTAGACATATACACAGGAAATGTACCTCTTCAGACCATTTCAACATACACAGGGATTGTCTGCCTGATATACTATGGTGATATAAACAGGCAACAGACCTTTACATACAGTTGTAGGATACACACGGAATATGCTTAGATACATTAGCGATATAGACACTATTTGTATGTTCGACTAACAATCATAAACTTTACCCGAATGGACTCTTACACATACATTTCCTCACAAGACACACACAGGGTGATACTCAGATGCGACAACGATATACACAGGAAATGTAACTTCATACATTTGTGATATATATAGGAATTGTATATTCGGCGAATGTCACAACTTGACCTAAAAAGACTTTTGTACATACCATTCTTCATAGCATATACACAGGATGATGCTCATATACAAATGTGATATATTCACAGACTATTCCCAACATACAATTGACAGATATACATAAAATGTATATTTGAATTTCCCACTGATAACTTTCTCTGCAACGAATTTCGTAATTTCTACTTTGCCATGACCATGACTAAAAAGAAAACAAACATAAAACTAATGTACAAAATCCATTCCACTAATTTCACAAAAATCTACCAGTAGAATGGCTTTAATCATCCATCTTGACAATAGAAGGATTTAATTGAATACCCAACAATTCTATACAGAAATATACACAGAACAATTTGATGCACAACGAATTTACACAAAATCCAAAAATTGCAAAATACAATTGATAGAATTTCTATATCTTCATTTTCAACTTTTATCGAACACAGGTTGATTTTAGAGATTCCTATAGTTGATAATTTTGAAGGTGGAAGAACTATTATTCTTCAACCACCTTCCCTATTTTGTTATCGATCCCTCCTCTGGTTCCAAAATTTTGTTTTAACCAAGATTATTAGCAGAAAGCCTAATTAATCACACAACATCTATTTTGCATAAGACAACAAAACACCTCCTAATATGACACCTTGGTATAATCCTTTTCATAACCTAATGTCTAATGATGTCTAAATTCTCATGGTGGGGTCATGTTATACAAATATGAAATGTTAACACAAATGCTATAGATAATAAAAAATGTATACAACATATTAAAGTCTTATTCTTCTCCCTCTTATGCATATTTATCTTGTTGAAGGGGTGCTCCTACACCATATTCCCTGGAAGAAGAGATCTCAAGCCCCTTTGAGATCAGAGTTTGAAGGTCTGCACCATTGTCTGTGAGCAGATCTTCAGTCATCCAAACTACCTCTGAATCAGGTTTCCCCTACCAAGCCACCAAGTCTTCCATGTATTCTTTGTTCCTTGTCTTCTTTGTCACTCTTGAGTCTAATATCTTCTTCAATTTTGGTGGATCATGTTTAGGAATATCATCATCTGCTGCATCCTGTAATGGTTTCTGTTCTACATCTGCATTCTGCTTGTATGGATTTAAATCACATACATTGAAAATGGGTGATAATCCAAGATCAGGAGGAAGTTGGATCTCATAGGCATTCTGCCCACACTTCTGCAAAATCTGACATGGTCCAATCTTCCTCTGCATTAGCTTGGTATATTTACCTTTTGGGAGCCTCTCCTTCTTCAGATTAACCCACACCAAATCTCCAACATCAAACTGTACATCCCTCTTTTTCTTGTTAGCATATGTTTTGTACTTCAATGTAGTTTGTTGAAGCTGGTTCTTGACTTGATCATGCACTTCTTTGATAGCTGATGCAAAAGCTTCTCCATCTACACTAATAGGCTCTCCTATAGGCAGATCTCTCAACTCCAAAATACCTCTTGGATGAATACCATATACCACCTAAAAAGGTGACTTCCCTGTACTCCTATTAATGGTGTCATTATAGGAAAATTCTGCTTGATATTATCCCACTTCTCTCCATGCTGCCTAGTCAAACACCTTACCAAATTTCCCAATGAATGGTTAACCACTTCAGTCTGCCCATCTGTTTGAGGATGGTAGGCTAATGAGAAGGATAAATTGGTTCCAAGATTCTTCCAAAGAGTCCTCCAAAAGTGGCCAATAAATCTCACATCTCTATCTGATACTATGCTCAATGGCAATCCATGTCTCCTCACTACTTCCTTGAAAAATAGATCTGCAACATATGAAGCATCACAAGTGATTTTGCATGGCAAGATGTGCCATTTTACTAAATCTGTCTACTACAACAAAAACACTATTATATCCCTTTCTTGTCCTAGGCAAACCTAATACAAAGTCCATGCTTATGCTCTCCCATGGCCTAGAAGGAATGGGTAGTGGCTGGTATAAACCTGCATTAGTGGACCTTCCTTTTGCTTTTTGACATATCACACATGCCTCCACATATTGCCTTGCATCTGACTACAATTTGGGCCAATAGTAATGCCTCTTTACAAGATCAAGAGTCTTATCCAGACCAAAATGTCCTGCCATGGCCCCACAATGTTTCTCCTGAATGATATTTAGTCTCATGGAGCACCTTGGAATACACAATTGTCCACCTTTGAAAAGTAATCCATCTTGGATCAGAAATTCAGAGAACTAAACATGATATTTGTCACCAAAGGAAATGCATACCTTATAGATTTCTCCAAAGTCTTCATCATCATCATACATGACCTTTAAAGAGTCAATGCCAACACTTTTCAATTGAATCTGATTTATGGTTAGAACCCTTCTACTCAAAGCATCTACCGCCTTGTTCTTGACCCCTTTCTTGTGTTTGAGTGTGAAGGTGAAAGTTTGCAAAGTTTCCACCCACTTCATATGCCTATGGTTTAGCTTCTCTTGACTATTTATAAAACTAAGGGCCTGATTATCTATGAACACTATGAATTCTTTTGACATCAAGTAATGCCTCCACTTTTTAAGTGACTGTACTAGAGCATACATCTCCAAATCATATGATGAGTATCTCTTCTTTGCATCATTTAGTTTTTCACTGAAAAATGCAATAGACCTACCTTTTTGACTGAGTACTGCTCCAATTGCCATGTGGCTGGCATCACATTCTACCTAGAAAATCTTATTGAAGTCAGGAAGTGCAAGGACTGGCTACTCTGCCACCTTCTTCTTCAATGTTTCAAATGAATCATATGCCTCCTTTGTCCAAGTGAATCTTTATTTTTGTCCTCCTTTTATGGTGTCAAGCATGGGTGCACAAACATGACTAAACTCCTTTATAAACTTCCTGTAAAACGTTGCTAACCCATGGAAACTTCTAACATCATTCAAGGTTTTAGGAGTTGGCCAAGACAATATGGCACTTACCTTCTCTTGATCCATTTTCAGTTTGTTATGTGAAATGACAAATCCTAAGTAGATGATCTCTTCCTACAAGAATAAACACTTTACTAAGTTGATCATTAGCTTCTCTTCATGTAACCTTTTGAGGACCAAGTCTATATGGTTGAGATGCTCTTCCCTCATATTACTGAAAATCAGGATGTCATCTAGGTATACTATGATAAATTTTCCTATGAATTCCCTCAAGACCTCATTCATCAACCTCATAAAGGTACTGGGGGCATTGGACAAACCAAAAGGCATGACCTTCCACTCATATAACCCCTCATTGGTCTTAAATGCAGTTTTCCATTCATCCCCTGGCCTAATCCTAATATGATGATAGCCACTCTTTAAATCTATTTTTGTGAAGTATTTAGCACCCCCTAAGAAATCAAGCAAATCTTCTATCCTAGGGATTGCAAATCTATACCTGATTGTTATCTTGTTGATAGCTCTTGAATCAGTACAAAGTCTCCAAGTGCCTTCCTTCTTTGGTGCTAGTACAGCCGGTACTGCACATGGGCTTAAACTCTTACCAATTAGGCCTATCTCCAACAATTCCTCAATCTGCCTTGCTACCTCTGTATTCTATTCTTGGGTAAGCTTGTATGCTGCTTTATTTGGAAGTGTAGATCCTAGGATCAGATCTATGCAATGGCTGATGTCCCTCATAAGTGGTAGGGAACTTGGTATCCCATCAGAGATGATACCTTTGTACTTGTCCAATAGCCCTTGGATAGTCGGATCTATGTATCTTTGCCTCTTCTCTCCCTTGACTTCTTGTTGCCACTCTTTGTTCACCTTTAGGCATGGAATTAGAGCATATGCAACTGCTCCTTCTTCTATTATCCCTTTCATGAATTGTTTGCCTTCTACCATCATCACCTTAACTTCTTTTCCTTTTGATTCCACCTCATCCTCCATTAATGGTAGCAGCTCTATCACCTTACCATTCTTGGTGATTGAATATGTGTTTCTAACTCCATCATGGTATGCTTTTAAGTCATACTGCCATGGTCTTCCAAATAGGAGATGGCAAGCATCCATCTTGGCAATGTCAAACAAAAATCTATCCTTATATGGTCCAATTTGAAATTCTACCAAAGCCTGTTCTTCCACAATTGTTTGCTGACCTTGGTGGAGCCATGAGATCTTGTATGGGCAAGGATGTGGCAGTCTTCTAAGCTTAAGCTTTTCTACCATTTCAAAAGACACAAAATTTTTAGTAGATCTAGAGTCAATTAGAACTTTACATACCTTTCTTCCTGCCTTGCAAGTAGTTCTGAAGAGAGACTTCCTTTGTGGGGGTTCTTTGTTGGGCACCTTCATGGTGGTCATTGCTCTTCTAATCATCAGAGATTCTCCTTTCCTAGGATATCCATAACTGTCATGAGCATTCACACTTTGATTAGTGCTTGAGCTTGCTACACTTTGACAATCAGATTCTTGGATCAGATTGATCCTCCTTTCTCCTATTGAACTTGTTGCCTTTCCTGGACATCTACTGGCTATGTGACCTTCTTGATTGCAATTGTCACATCTGATAGGTCCTCTGCCCTGAGATCTTCCTCTAAATGGCGGTCTTCTACCCCTGAAGTTTGCTCTTTGATTGTAGCTTCCCCTTTGGTTCTGACTGTTGTCTCTTCTATTATTCTCTTGATTAGATTCACCCTGGTATCCAAATCCATTTCCTCTACCTCTAAAAGGACTTCCTCCTCCCCTTTGTTGTCTCCCTTTTCCTCTATTGGATCATGCCTTCTCTTGAATTTCTCTTTCATTATGAGTGCTAATTGGTAGCATTTTTGGACTGTCTCTGGATTATGTAGACTTATGTCTTCTTGGATGTTAAACCTCAATCCATTAAGGTACCTTGCTACCTTCTCTTCGTCACCCTCCTTTACCTTTGTCTTGGCACATAGTTTCATGAACTCTTCTGTGTATGAGCTGACATCTAGCTCCTTCTGCTTCAAGTTTTGTTTCCTTTTATGTAATTGGATGTTGTAATCTAATGGAACATAGGCTTCTTTTACTAAAGCCATCATCTTCTTCCAAGTAGCAACTTTGTTCTTTCCTTCTTTCACCCTATCATCTTGGATGAAATTCCACCAAGTCAGTGCAGCTCCTTTCATTTTGGATTGAGCCATCTTCACTCTTTGGTGGTCTGGTATTTCTTCGGTCTCAAAGAAATTATTCAAGGAGTCTATCCACTCCATCACTGAATCAGGTTCCATTTTTCCTGTAAACACTGGCAGGTCTATTTTCATATCCATGGATTTGAGGGCATAGAGTAAGGGTCTCTGGTCTGCAGGAACCTCTATCTCTTCCTGCCTTGGGATCTCCTCCTCATCCCAATCTTCTTCTCCCTTCTCTACTCTATCCCTCAACTTCTCTATCTCTTCTTTCAATGCCTGATTTTGAGCTTGATTTGCTCTGCTCTCTACCATTTGTTTTCTTACTAAGGCCGCCAACTCAGCATTGGTCATCTTTGCTGGGTACTCTTCTGACCCCTCTCCTTTTGACATCTTGTCTTCTCCTTCTACCCAAAGGATACTCCTTCACTCTGATACCACTATGATGCAGAGTGACACACAGTAGAAACACAAAAACACACAATGTTAATTCTCTCAATATCAGCAAGAGTTCTCCATGTCTCATCGATGTTACTCTTCTCTTTCCTTGTCAGCCTCACTATCTACTATCTCCCCTATGGTTTTCCTTCACACCAATAACTTTCTATGCATTAGCCAGACCTCCTACCATCAGCGCAACTTTCTTCTCCTCTTCCAACGGTGTGGCTCATACCGATAAACTCTCCATCAGTGACACCTTCAGTTGTCACCCTGATCAGCAAGAAGAGGTACTGTCAGCTCCACAACATTTCATGCATCCAACGCTCTTCTTACACTGATGTCTTTGTCCACTTCGAACATACCTTACGTGACCTTCTATGTCGGTTCTCGCTACCTTTTCCTCCGGTCAACAATTGTATTAAAACAAATGTATGTTTTCACATACAACTGAAATATACAATCGGAACATACATCCAACAACTTCCTATCACCGGTTCCCTTTCCTGGTTCAACCGGTCACTCCTTGCATCCACAGAATAATATCCTTCTATCATGCATTCTGGTCACCACTTCGACAGGTCACCTTTTGTATCCATATGAAATGTATGTTTCATTGTATCTACCCCACATACAATCACGATATGCAATTGTAGTATACACACAATGGGCACTCACATATAATAGCGATATACTCACAAACCCATCTGCAACATACATTAGACGTATACACAAGAAATGTACCTCTTCAGACCATTTTGACATACACAGGGATTGTCTGCCTGATATACTATGGCAATATACATAGGCGACGGACCTTTAAATATAGTTGTAGGATACACATGGAATATGCTCAAATACATTAGCGATATACACACTATTTGTATGTTTGACTAACAATCATAAACATCACCCGAATGGACTCTTACACATACATTTCCTCACAAGACATACACAGGGTGATACTTAGATGCAACAGCAATATACACAGGAAATGTACCTTCATACATTTGCGATATATATAGGAATTGTATATTCAGCGAATGACACAACTTGACCCAAATAGACTTTTGTACATACCATTCTTCATAGCATATACACAGGATGATGCTTGCATACAAATGCGATATATTCAGACTGTTCCCAACATACAATTGACGGATATACATAAAATGTATATTTGAATTTCCTGCCGATAACTTTCTCTGCAATGGATTTCGCAATTTCTACTCTGCCACGACCATGACTAAAAAGAAAACAAATAGAAAACTAATGTACAAAATCCATTCCACTGATTTCATAGAAATCCACCAGTGGATTGGCTTTAATCGTCCATCTCGACAATAGAAGGATTTAATTGAATACCCAACAATTCTATACAGAAATATACACAGAATAATTTGATGCACAGGGAATTTACACAGAATCCAGAAATTGCAAAATACAATTGACAGAATTTCTATATCTTTATTTTCAACTTTTATCGAACACAGGCTGATTTCAGAGATTCCTACAGTTGATAATTCTGAAGGTGGAAGAACTATTATTCTTCAACCACCTTCCCTGTTTTGTTACCGATCCCTCCTCTAGTTCTGGAATTTTGTTTTAACCAAGATTATTAGCAGAAACCCTAATTAATCACATGACATCTATTTTGCATAAGACAGCAAAACACCTCCTAATACGACACCTTGGTATAATCCTTTTCATAAACCGATGTCTAATGATGTCTAAATTCTCATGGTGGGGTCATGTTTACAAATATGAAATGTTAACACAAATGCTACAGATAATCAAAAATGTATACAAGATATTAAAGTCTTATTCTTCTCCCTCTTATGCATATTTATCTTGTTGAAGGGGTGCTCCTGCACCACTTAGGACTAGGATTAGGTTGGGGGCTAATTGGATTAGGTGGATTAGGATTTGGATTGGATGAAGGGATAATCTTACCACAATTTATGAGGTTTGTGATCAATCTCTTAAGTTTGACACAGTTGGTTGTTGTATGTCCTTTAAACCTATGGTATGCACAATAATGGTTTTCATTATACCAATGGGGTTTAAAGATTGGTTCAAAAGGTTCTATCGATGGAAGCTTAATCAAATTTGCTTTAACCAATTGTTGTATGGTTATATGCAAGGGATCTTGTGGTGGAGGATTGGTAGAACATGGGGATGAAGGTGATGAAGGTTGGTGGACCAATGGACTAGGGGTAGGATCACATGGTGGTCTTATGATAGGGCTAGTAGGTTCATGTGTTGGCAGGTGATTGGATGATGAAGGCCACTCATAGGATGCATTGGCTAGATTGGTATCTCCCTTGTCAAAGGTAATTAAATCTTGTTGTATTAAGCTCACATGGTTTATATACAAAGGGTCACTTGGAGTTACATATGCTTCTTGTTGCAAATGTGGATTTGGGCTCACTTGTGCTTGTTGGGGCGGCCATTGATAGTCTTGGTAGCTAGGTGTAATGGTAGGATATGTAGATAAAAGATCTTGAGGTGGACTCAAAGTTGAGGGCATTTGATCTTATTGGCAAGGTTGACTTGTGCTCACTTGATTTATATACAAAAGGCCATTTGGACTTGGATGTTGTTCTTGTAATATCACTTGATTGCTTTGTGGATGGGCTTGGTAGTGCATTGGAATGGTGGCATGAGAGATTGGATAAGATTGAGGTGGATGTTCATAGGTTGATGTGGCATTGACTTGGTGGATAGGTGGATTAAGTTGATAGGAAGTGGATGGATATGACATGTGGCTATGAGGTGCATTAGGTTGAGAGTGAATGGCTAAGGATTGTTGTACTTGTCGATCTTGACTAGTGGCTAAAAGGTGTTGGTCTTGGGCTACAAAGTGTTATAGTTGAGGTGATTGGCTTGCGTGGGGTTGATCTCTTTGGATGAAGAATTGTAATGTTTCAATGGTGTCTTGGTTTAGGGGTTGTGATCCTTGATAAAGATTTTGGAGGAATCTTTGGAAATTGATTTCTGGGTCCTCTGGTGTAAACATGTTGTCACCCAAGTGTTTGTCTTAAGTCCTTTTTGGCAAGTGCTTGTTTAGGGATTTGGATGATGATGTGGAAATGACTTGGATGGAATAGGGATGGTTAGAATAGGATTTAGGGTTGGTTTAGATGACTTGGATAAGCTTGGATGATTAGGATATGACAAGATTGGATGTCTTGGGTAAGGCTAGGGTTGACTAGGATGAAAGTGATGACTAGGATAAGTGTAGGGTGATTAGGATGATGACTAGGTTTGATTAGGATGATTAAGGTTTTGACTAGATGAAGATGATGTGGAATGGTTGAGGTTTGAATTAGGATGTAATTGGATATGATTAGGATATGGGGTGGCTATGAAGGATGACTAGGATGAAAGTGATTGGGTTTGAATGGTATTGGAGGAATGTGTAAGATAACTTGTCTTTATGTGTTTGGGTGTTTAGAGCTTGATGTGGCAATATTCAAACAAATGATTATGCATATACACACATGAATCACTCACACAAGACACATAAGCAAGTTGTTAGTTTGGAATAATGTGATGATGGTTAAGCAAGCACGTGAAGACACTTCAACAAGTCCTAGTCAAGGCAAGGCCACTATCACAAGGAGGTTCTAGTGAAAATCCAGGGGACCGACACCCCACGAGCATCCAACAATCCACTTAAGACTTTAACTAACCCTACTAGGAGTTTTAATATACACAAAGGTACAACTCCTTTTGAGTTAGCACTGTATGGTGAGCACTAATACCGGTCAAACTTGGTTTTTGCCTTATCCTCTGATTTTTATAGCGGACTGGATGAAAGTACCACTTGAGGTCATTCCCTTGGGGTGAGTACCTCTTTTCCCACCAAGGTAGGCCTCTCTAAGGTTTAACAAAAGCAACACAAGTAAATGTTTTTGATCTCCAAGTTCGTGTTAGGAAGCGAGGAGAGAGCATACACATTCATTTGGTCACACTCGCATGGGGTTCATTAATCTTAGAAATTTAATGGTTGGAAGACAATGCAAGCAGTTGTTTGTTTTAAAGCCCAAATCCAAATGTGATGAAAGACAATGGTTCATTTTAGCCCAATTTTTGATGTGATAGAAAACAAGTTGTTCATTTTATGCCCAAATCAAAATGTGTTTACAAACAAGATTGATTGAAATGAAAAGAAGAAAGATAGAAATTAATGCACCCAGATTATTTTCATTTTCCAAGCTATTGTCTATGATTGATATTTCTGCTACTAAAGCTCCTTATGATCACCTACAACATCAAAAAATGAAATTATTATGCAAACATAAAAAATAAACTCATCAGGCAAGGAAAATTGTAATTTTAGATACATAGCCAAATTAGATTTGATTATTTTGAGACATTTTTGGTTTGAAAATTAAAAAATCAAAGAAGAGACACCTATTAATTTTCTGAGGTCTTTCCAAAAATGTAAAGAAATCAGAAAAATTCCTTGGTTTGCACCATAAATATGGATTTATGGAAAAGTTATAGTCGGCAAAGACCTAATTTTCTTGCACTATATATGACCTCCAAATTAAATCTGTAAAACATGGACCCCCATTAGAATTTCAAGAACTTTCCAGAAATGTAAAAATTTCTAAAAAATTCATTGATTTACATCCAAAATTATGATTTTATGAAAAAACATAAAAACATGATAACTCCCACAAAAATGGTGATAAACCTGTAATTTTTCTGCTGTAGCTTCCTTATATCATGGAAGAACTTCTGTAAAAAGTTTGTAGAAAAATTGGTGGCTGTTTGGAAGATATGATGAAATCTTTAAAACCTAGGGTTATGTCCAAAAAATAGCAGATCTGCAACAAAAAGTTAATTAAACCTGCAAAACTCAACAATGGGGGTTAAATGAATGCAAATTTTTACTACAAAAACTTGCAAAAATGATCAAGCAAAGTGAGTCCCACAAGGCGTGCCAAAATTATATCAAAAAAATTGGATTTACAAATGGAAATGATCGAACAATAAAATGCATAACCTAAACCCAAATCATTCAATACCTCAAAGATGCAAGATGAATTGTTTGATTGATTTGATATGTTGGTTGCTCACAATTCAGTAGCATAACATTTGCATAGGATTGAGATGATAGATGGAAGATGATGATGATAGATGCAAAGGCTCTAATGTGATTTCAACAGCATAAGGATACTCCAACTCAATGCATCCTAATGGCTTATAGATGGCTTGATTTATATGAAAGGCTTGGTTCAAATGGATGGTTGAGATTAAAAGGCTAAATGAATGATGTGGACGGCTAGGATTGATTAGTTATTCCCACTCTTCAAGGGAGTTGTAGTCATGTGACAAGTGTACAGAGGAGGATAAAGCTCATGTGTGATCGTGTACACAAAAAGTACTACATGTGTGATTGTGTACATAAAAAGTAATACATATGTGAATGTGTATATAAAAAGTAGTACATGTGAAAGATATTAAATAAAAGTTGTACTACCACACATAATTCAATTAAGAGGTGGACAAGTGTCAAAATGTGAGGACTTAATTCAAATATTTTATTTGAATTAGCTGTGATATGAGTTAGAAATTAATTAAATAAATAAAATTTATTTAATTAATTGGGAAGATGATTAGGATAGGATTGGGATATGATGTGGAAATTAATTAAATAAATAAAATTTATTTAATTAATTGGAAAGTGGGATTATGAATGTGAAATTAATTAAATAAATAAAATTTATTTAATTAATTGGCTAAGTGGGATTAAGGATGGATTAAGAGCGGGATTAGGACAAAATGCTACATGATGTGTCTAATGATGTTTTTGACTAAGTGATGCAAGACATGGACAAATTTGGGTGTCTACAGTTTGCATTTGATTTGTGTTTTCATTTTCATGCTAGTTGGTACTCTATTGTGCTTGTTAGGGTTTCATTATTGTTGTTTATGCATTTACCCTAATTTTTACCCTAGCTATAGTCTATATTTAGAATAGAGTGCAAGCTAGAGCAGAAGAAACAAAGACATCTTATGAACTATGGTATGGTAGAGCCCCCACTATCAAATACTTAAAAGTTTTTGGAAGTAGATGCTACATCAGAAGAGATGAAGAATTAAGGAAGTTTGATGCCAGATGTGATGAAGG
The DNA here is from genome assembly GCA_027924645.1 of Cunninghamia lanceolata. NCBI lineage: Eukaryota > Viridiplantae > Streptophyta > Pinopsida > Cupressales > Cupressaceae > Cunninghamia > Cunninghamia lanceolata. Next base: position 3,772,461 of record BSBN01000030.1, read on the forward strand.
TATATTCCTTAGATACTCCACTAAGAGCAAGGCTTACTAGTGCTATAACAAAAGACTGAGAAAGAATAATGAAAGTGCAAGTGTGAAGGTAGATGAAGACCTCCAACCAGATGGATATGAGTCAGATGAGCCTGCTAATATAGAAAAAGTTTGAAATGGCAAAGAAAAGGAAGTTCAGACTGAAGAACAAGAACCAAAAGAAGAAGAAGAAACCCAAGCTGAGGCTCTAACAGGAACTCCTAAAACTACAAGATATGTGCAAAGAGATCATTCTGAAGATTAGATTATTGGAGACAAAAGGAAAAGGTGCAATGACAATAAATAGGAATGTAGAAGAACAAGTAAATCTCTGTCTACTGTCAAAAGTGGAACCTAGAATAGTTAATGAAGCATGCAGTGATGAGCATTGGGTCAAGGAAATGAATGAAGAATTACAATAGATTGAGAAGAACAAGACTTGGGAACTTGTACCTAGACCAACAAACAAGAATGTGATTGGAACAAAATGGGTTTTTCAGAACAAACTGAATGAAGCTGGAGAAGTTGTGAGAAACAAGGCAAGACTTTTGTGTAAAGGCTACTCCCAAGTTGAAGGAATTGATTATGAAGAGACCTATGCTTTGGTGGAAAGAATGGAAGCTATCAGACTATTTTTGGCATTTGCAGCACATAAAGACTTCAAAGTATATTAGATGGATGTGAAATCTGCTTTCCTGAATGGTGAGCTAGAAGAAGAGGTCTACATAGAGTGGTGTAGTGCACCTAGGATGTTCATGATGTCAATTTTTTAAATTTTTGTATGATGGAGACTAAAGGGAGTTTTAAAAATATTGTAATGAAGCCTTATAAAGGCATCATCATGTTGTGGAGGCCTAAAATAGGCATTTACTTAGGTAAGGTCTGCAGTCCATTTAAGTTTGTGACTGTCTAATTTTAGACAATTAGTTTTTTTGAGAAAACAGTCAGTTTTAGGCTATTTTTAGCCTTTTCCCATGATTTGGGAGCTTGGTAATGAGGAAATTTATGGCAAACATATAGTCTTGGCCTCTCTCATGTTGAGGTATTGTAGATTGTTGAAGTTTGAATGGAGAAAATAAAGAAAATACTGTTGGCTGCCCTGTATTTCTGAGTTTTTCTGTATTGTTTGTTGTTCCAATGTCTTATGTGAGGCCGTATAGTACATTCACGAAGGAAGATATCTGAAATTAGTTGAAACATGCATTTAACTTTCATTTGAACCAGTTTTGGATGATTTTCATTTGCTTAGAAGGATTTTATCATTGTTTTTGTGCTCAGAGGTCTCTAACCCTTATTTTGAGGGTTTTAGTGAGGTTTTCAATTTCCTAACCCATACTACTATGTTAGAACCCCAAAATGGGTGGAATGAGGTTGGGTTGGCATGTTTTATAATGGGTTTTGTGTACAAGAGTAGAGGACAAATGTAAGATGGAGTTTGGAGCCATTGAGGCCTTATTGCACCTTGTGTTGGGCTAACTAGCTTTGATGGAGTGAAGATTGGGTCATGAAATGTATTGAAATGATCTTTGACCCCAAAAAACCTATGAAATTAGTCTATTTACATCCCATTGGGCACTTTGGAATAGGATTTATATATTTGGAGTGAAGTTTGGGGGTACTTCCTTTGTAAAACTGACCTAATTAAGCCTAGTTACGAATCTATATAGTCATAATTTGAAGCCTGTGTTCCAAAAGACCTCCTAGTGCATGTTGGATATGTTAGAGAACTTGATAATGGGTACTCAGAAAGCCCATCACAGTCTTGTTTGGAGGTCTGCATCTCAAGATATTGTCTGACAATCCCTTTTTGAGGGTTACAAGGGAGTTGGAGTAGTTGTGAAGGAAGTGGTACAATGAGGTACCTCCTGAGCATTTTGATGGTTTTGTGAGCTTGGGATAGTCAACCATAGATGGTCTAGGGTCCCTAGAAATTTTGGCAAAGAGCCAAGGTATATGAACCCAAAGATGGTGTTGTTGTGTAGTGTTGAAACCATGGAAAAAGAGAGGACAGTCATGTCCAAATTGAAGTCAAATAGAGTAGCTAGGTCCACTTGGGCCTAAGAGTCTTGTTTGTCCTACCATCCCCTACATCCTCTTTCCTTCTGAGAAGTTAGTTGTGACCCCTTAGTGGTGTTTGTGGTGTAAGCTTTGCATCAAAGTGGTATCAGAGCACAATTAGTAGGTCTGTTGTGATTGTGAAGTGTTAAGTTGAAGGGGCAGTTTGTCAAGATGCCTCCAAGAGTGAGAAACATGGTTCAAGAGATGAATGACCTAAAGGAGAAAAATGCTAGGGAGTTGAGGGAGCTGAAGGAAAGAATGGCTACCCTAGAACAAAGTCAAAGAAGAGGAGTGGCTCTAGGTGATGAGAATGAGTCTGAGGAAGAAGATGAAGCTGAGTATGAAGATGTGGAAGAAGAGTTAGACCCTGAGGATCAAAGGATGGCAAAGTTGCTCAGGGTAGTAAAAGAAGACAAACAGAATATAATGATAGATCTACCAAAGTATGGAGGAAGCCTTAATGATGAAGAGTTGTTAGACTAGATTACAGCATTGGACAACCACTTCGAGTGTGAAGAAGTTCCCAAGGAGCAGAAAGTGAAGATTGCAAAGACCAAGCTGATAGGTCATGCTTTGTTATGGTGGGATTATCAGCAGACAAAGAGGAGAAAGAAAGGAAAGGCAAAGATTGTTTCATGGGACAAGATGGTAGCTAAGATCAAAGGTAAGTTCTTGCCTAAAGATTATGAAGTTCAAATGTTTAAAAAGATTCAAGGTCTAAGACAAAAGGAAATGGATGTTAAGTCATATACTGAAGATTTTTATAAGTTAAGTATAAGGTCTAGTCACAATGAAAGTGAAGTGCAAAAACTTGCTAGGTATATTGGTGGTTTGAGGTTTAACATGCAGGATGAACTAGTGTTGGCAAATCCAAGGAGTGTTGAAGACTATTATCAAATGGTACTTAGAGTGGAAGAGAAACTAAAAAGGAGACAAGTTAAGACAACTAGAGGTAGAGGCAATACCTCTAGAGGTAGAGGATCTTTTTATGCAAAACAAGTCAATGAGAATCTAGAAGATATGGGCAAGGCACAAGGACAAGGTGCAAATTTCAAACAAGGACAAAGTACAGATTTTAGAGATAGAGGTTCTAGAGGTAGATTTGGTGGTGGAAGGAATGCAAACACCTTTGTAGGTAAGTGTTACAATTGCCAAGGGTTTGGGTACCCAGCATGGTGCAGGGCACCTAGGAGCAGTCTGACACCTCAAGCATTTTTTATGCATTTTGATAAGCTATGTTTTGTTTTGATTGTATGTGTGGTAATAAGGCTTTAGCCATGTTTGTATGGTCCCTTTTGTGTGGTCAAGATGATTGAGGTGACCCTATAAACCTCAATCATGCTTAGTCCACTTGGATCCTTGTTGTGCCAATTAGGCCTAGAAGGTCTAAGGATTGGTTTTCGAGTTTTTTTTGGTTGTTTTAATGTTTTAGTATGTTGGAAGGAGTTTGTTGATCATTTGGACTCCATTGGATGAGCCAAACAAATCAACCTCCTTGTGTTAATGCAAAACACCATAGTTGTCAAAGGTGTTATGTGTTGGGTCGGTTCAAAAACCACTTTGGGCAGTTAAATTCTATTGTAGAAGTTGGAAACCAACTTGGATGGGTTAATATGGTGGATATCTGACTCCAGTACGGAGGAGGAAGTTTTTGTACGGAATTTGGGCACAAAATTTAAGAAAACTGACTGTTTTTCACTATTTTTCTTGCTGTGTATGGACTGTACGGACTTTTCATGTGTGCAAATGATATTTTTCTGAAAGCTCTTGGAGTCAGGGTTCCAATGCAACTAGTTTGAGGTCCTAAAGTGGTCAGGATCAAAAGTTATAGATTTTTCTTTCAAAACAGGTCCAGAAACCCTGTTTTCTAGGGCAGCCATAGAAATCCGGCCCTAGAATGCATTCCCACCGTTGAAAATTTGCAAAAACTGGTGAAATGCAGGCTAGGGGTATGTACTATAAGATTCCAAAAGTTTTTTGTCAGAAAATGCAGTCTTCTATTTTTAAGGTGATGCCCTAGGTCAAGTATTTCATTGTATTTGGCCAATTTCATGCTATTTGAGGTTGTAGATGATAGAATCCTGTTAGGGTGAGAAAATAAATGATGGATTTGTGTTGTAGGGACATGGTAGAAGCATTCCAAATTCCTTCCCCTAACCTATGCACCCAATTTTGAGCACTTGCTTTGTAACCTAGCCTAAATTGATCAATTAGGCCTAGAGACCTAGTAGGCGTTCTGGATTGCTGGAGTAGAGTTGGAGCAGGAGATTTGGAGGTTTGTTAGGGTCCCCTGAAAGGTGTTCAATTCCATCATTTGTTTGCCTAGACCTTTGGGATTTTGTCAAGTTTTGTTGAGAAAACCTAGTTTGGAGGGCTAGTAGCCTTACTAGTCAAGGTATAGGTTGAAGAGTTTTGGGAAGTTGGAGATCAAACCAACTGCATAGAAGGTGTTTGTTGATCTGTCTTAAGGTGTTGGAGAAGCCTTAGGGGTTGGACAATAGTCTGGACATCAAATCCTTCATATGCTTTGTATGTGCCTTTGGTTGGTTGGTTGGTTGAAGGCTAGTTGAAGTGGGTGAGTGGGCAAAGGACAATAGAGTAAACCTTTGTGTGTTGCTTCCCTTGTGCCACTCTACATCAGGTGGTATCAGAGCCATCAAAGAGATGGGAGATAGAGAAGAAGAGGAGGAAATTCCTTCAAAGGTGACAAATGCCGAATTGGCAAAGATAGTGAGAGAGCAAGCAGCCAAGAACAAAAGGATGGAGGCTGAGATAGAAAAGTTGAAGAAAGACAAAGACAAGAAGAAGAAGTCAGAAGTCATCTTAGATTCAGATGAAGAGGATCAAGATGAGGAAGAAGAAGTGCCTCTGGAAGAGCCACAAGGAGGCATGTCAGAGAGACAATTCCTAGATGCACTTGGAAAGTTGAGTAGGAAGGACACTAAGGCAGACTTACCTATGTTTCCTGGTAAGATGAATCCAGAGGAGTGCCTTGATTGGATTGAGGCAATGGAGAACTATTTTGAATGTGAAGAAGTGGCAAAAAATCAGAAAGTGAAGAATGCCAAATCAAGAATGAAAGGGCCAGCCTTGAGTTGGTGGAATTTTATTCAAAATGAGAGGATAGAAGATGATAGGAATCCTATCTCTACATGGAGGAAGATGGTACTTGAAATCAAGAAGCAATTTGTCCCTGAGGATTATGAGGTCAACTTGAACAAGAAGTTGCACAACTTGAGACAAAAGGACATGGACGTAAGCACCTACACAGAGGAGTTTCACAAGATGACATTGAAAGCCAAGATGCCTGAGAATGAAAAACAGAAGCTTGCAAGGTATCTTAATGGCCTCAAGTTCTCCATTCAAGATGAATTAACTCTCTTTAACCCGGAGATAGTCCATAAGTGTTTTCAAATGGCACTGAGGATTGAGGATAAGCAGAGAAGAAAAGGGGATTTTGGCAGCAGCAGCAGAGGTAGAGGAAATCAGAATTTTAGGGGCAGGGGCAGATTTCAAAACAAAGATAATTTCTCTAGATTCCAAGGTGGCGGATCACAAGAAGGCAGCCAAGGGCAGGCTGATAAAAACAGTGCTGATAAGGGTCAGTTTAGGGGCAGAGGTAATGGCAGAGGAAGAAGTGGGGGCAGAGGTCCCAATGTGTTTACTGGAAGGTGTTTCTCTTGCAATCAGATTGGACATCAGTCCTTTAGGTGCCTGGAGAAGATGGGAAACACTGCTGCAAATCAGAAAGAAAGAAGAGTACAACTCCTTCAAGAAGAGGACTGTCAAAGCACCACAAGTTACCAAACAGCCTCTTCCAAGTCTGCAGCACCTGAGAGTGGAGAATGCATCATGTTCAATAGGTCACTCATCATGCCAGCCACCAAGGAGCAGCCCCAAAGAAACAACTTGTTCAGAACCACTTGCAAGGTGAAAGGAAAAGTGTGCAAGGTAATAGTTGATTCAGGTTTTTCTAAAAATTTGGCTTCTAATGAAATGGTGACTAAGTTAGGATTGGAAAGAATGCCTCATCCTAACCCCTATAGAGTCTTTTGGCTAACCAAGGAACAACAAATTGTGGTGAAAGAGCAATGTTGGGTTGAATTCAAGATAGGTGAATATCATGATAAGGTTCTTTGTGAGATAGTGGATATGGATGCATGCCACCTTCTTCTTGGAAGGCCTTGGCAACATGACACAAGTGCCCAACATGATGGTAAGAACAATGTGATTCATTTGTCCAAGAATGGTGAAAAGTTTACAATGACTCCTTTGATTAATGATTGCAAAGAGAAAGTCATTTCTAGTTCAGTTATGTTGGTAGGTGAAAAAGAGTTTTTGGCTAACCTCAAGGAAGAGAAAGTGCCATGTTTTGCAGTAGTCATCAAGCCCAAGGATGTGAATCCCAAGAAGGTCAAAGTGCAGCACCCTCTTAGGAGGATTGGACCAAAGGAAGTGGAAGAACTATTGGAGAAGTTTCAGGATGTGATAGCCGATGAAGGCAAGGATGCCCTTCCACCAAAGAGGGATATTAGTCATTGCATTGATCTCATCCCTGGATCCACCCTACCAAACCAAGCAGCCTACAAGTTGACCCCAGAGCAAAATGTTGAAGTGGCAAGACAAATCCAAGACTTATTGGATAGAGGACTTATCAGGAGGAGTATTAGTCCATGTGCAGTACCTGCAGTGCTTGCACCTAAGAAGGAAGGAACATGGAGACTATGCACTGATTCCAGGGCCATCAACAAGATTACTATCAGGTATAGATTTCCAATGCCTAGAATAGAAGATTTAATGGATTGCTTGGGTAGTGCTAAGTATTTTACCAAGATAGATCTAAAAAGTGGTTATCACCAAATCAGGATAAGGGAAGGGGATGAGTGGAAAACCACCTTCAAAACCAATGAAGGACTATTTGAATGGGTTGTCATGCCTTTTGGCTTGTCAAATGCACCAAGCACCTTCATGAGATTGATGAATGAAGTGCTAAAACCTTTCCTTAACAAGTTTATTGTTGTATATTTGGATGATATACTAATTTTTAGTGACAGCAAGGAAGACCACATAAGGCAAATCCATCAAGTGCTCAGGAGGCTTCAAGAGGAGAAGTTGAGAATCAATCTTGACAAATGTGTCTTCCTACAAGAAGAGTTGATATTTTTGGGGTTTGTCATCTCCAAAGGCAGCCTAAAAATGGATCCAAGTAAGGTTGCAGCCATTCTTAATTGGCCAACACCTACAACAGCCTCGGAGGTAAGGAGTTTCCATGGTTTATGCAGCTTTTATAGAAAGTTCATTAGAGGGTTTAGTGGCATTTGTGCTCCACTTGTTGACACCATAAAAGGGGGCAAGAAATGTGTGTTTGTATGGACAAATGAGGCCAACCAAGCCTTTGAACTGTTAAAGAAAAAAATATCAGAAAAACCGGTCCTTGTTCTTCCTGATTTTGACAAGGTCTTTGTGGTAGAATGTGATGCAAGTAAGAGGGCTGTTGGGGGAGTCCTAAGTCAAGATGGGAGGCCTATAGCATTCTTTAGTGAGAAGTTAAATGAGGCAAAACAAAACTACTCCACCTATGATCTAGAGTTATATGCCATGGTTCAGTCATTGAGGAAATGGAGACACTACTTATTGCCAAAGGAATTTATAGTTTTTACTGACAACCATGCATTAAGCTTCTTGAACAGGCAGCAAAAGTTGAATCACAGACATGTCAAGTGGATGGAGTACATCCAAGCATACACCTTCTCCATAAAACACAAGAAAGGAGTGGCCAATAAGGTAGCTGATGCCTTAAGTAGGAGAAATCTTGTTGTGCAAACTATTCAGTTGGAAAGTACAGGTATTCATGCCATTAAAGATCAGTATACAGCAGATGAAGACTTCAAAGAGCCATACCTATCTTGCAAGGCCATGACAGGAAGGTATAATACTGATTTTTCTAATTTTTTGTTGCAAGATGGATATCTTTTCAAGGGTAGCATGTTGTGTATCCCAAGAGGATCTATTAGAGAGAATATAATCAGGGAAAAGCATTGTGGCAGCATGTCAGGTCACTTTGGTATTGATAAGACCCTAGAATTGGTTAGGAGGTACTATTTTTGGCCAAAATTGCCAACCGATGTAAGGAAGTTTGTTGAAACTTGTCAAATTTGCCAAAGAGCAAAGGGGCATACATCAAATGCAGGTTTATACACTCCTCTACCTATTCCTTCAAAGCCTTGGGATTCCATAAGTATGGACTTTGTACTTGGTTTGCCTAGAACAAAGAATGGACATGACAGCATTTTTGTGGTTGTAGATAGGTTCTCAAAAATGGGTCACTTCATCCCATGTAGAACCACACATGATGCCTCACAAATAGTAGGTCTTTTCTTCAAGGAAATAGTCAGGTTACATGGTTTACCTTTGTCCATAATCTCAGACAGAGACCCCAAGTTCATTAGACACTTCTGGAGGACACTGTGGAAGAGACTAGGTACAAATTTGTCCTTATCATCTGCCTATCACCCTCAGTCTAATGGACAAACAGAGGTGATTAATAGGTCACTTGGCAACCTCCTAAGATGCCTAACCAAGGAGCAGGGTGCTAGTTGGGATTCAATTTTGGCTCAGGCAGAGTTCTCATACAATGACACTGTCAATAGAAGCACCGGCCTGTCTCCTTTCCAAATTGTTTATGGCACTCACCCAAGGGGTATTTTGGAACTAAGAGAGCTTAAAGGACTGGAAAACAGCAGTGCCTTGGCTGAAGACTTTGTTCAAGTCATGAAAGATGTCCATGAACAAGTACAACAGAAATTGCTGTCCACTTCTAAGAAATATAAACAATTTGCTGACAGAAAAAGAAGGGATTTGCAGTTCAAGGAAGGTGATTTAGTAATGGTTCATCTAAAGAAGGAGAGACTCCCGACAGGTAAACACACTAAGCTACTCATGAAGAAGATTGGGCCTTGTGAAGTGCTCAAGAAATGTGGAGAAAATGCCTACAAAATCAGACTTCCAGATGGCATTGCTTTGTCTCCAATTTTTAATGTTTCAGACCTTTATCCCTATAAAGGATCTGATCCTCAGACTGTTGTTGAAGAAGAGCAAACTGATCACACACTCCAGGAACTCATTCCTTCATCTCCAAATCAGATTGAGTGCATTTTGGACAAGAGGATAGCAAAACAAACTAGAAGGCACACGTATCATGACTATTTGGTGAAGTGGCTAAACAAACCTCAGGAGGATGCCACTTGGATGAGCAAGGCAGACATTGAGAAGGCAGGTTTCACATTTGATAGCATTCCAACTCAAGAGACTTGAGTTCTGTTTGACAGTGGGTGTATGGTGCAGGGCACCTAGGAGCAGTTTGACACCTCAAGCATTTTTTATGCATTTTGATAAGCTATGTTTTGTTTTGATTGTATGTGTGGTAATAAGGCTTTAGCCATGTTTGTATGGTCCCTTTTGTGTGGTCAAGATGATTGAGGTGACCCTATAAACCTCAATCATGCTTAGTCCACTTGGATCCTTGTTGTGCCAATTAGGCCTAGAAGGTCTAAGGATTGGTTTTCGAGTTTTTTTTGGTTGTTTTAATATTTTAGTATGTTGGAAGGAGTTTGTTGATCATTTGGACTCCATTGGATGAGCCAAACAAATCAACCTCCTTGTGTTAATGCAAAACACCATAGTTGTCAAAGGTGTTATGTGTTGGGTCGGTTCAAAAACCACTTTGGGCAGTTAAATGCTGTTGTAGAAGTTGGAAACCAACTTGGATGGGTTAATATGGTGGATATCTGACTCCAGTACGGAGGAGGAAGTTTTTGTACGGAATTTGGGCACAAAATTTAAGAAAACTGACTATTTTTTGCTGTTTTTCTTGCTATGTACGGACTGTACGGACTTTTCATGTGTGAAAATGATATTTTTCTGAAAGCTCTTGGAGTCAGGGTTCCAATGCAACTAGTTTGAGGTCCTGAAGTGGTCGGGATCAAAAGTTATAGATTTTTCTTTCAAAACAGGTCCAGAAACCCTGTTTTCTAGGGCAGCCATAGAAATCCGGCCCTAGAATGCATTCCCACCGTTGAAAATTTGCAAAAACTGGTGAAATGCAGGATAGGGGTATGTACTATAAGATTCCAAAAGATTTTTGTTAGAAAATGCAGTCTTCTATTTTTAAGGTGATGCCCTAGGTCAAGTATTTCATTGTATTTGGCCAATTTCATGCTATTTGAGGTTGTAGATGATAGAATCCTATTAGGGTGAGCAAATAAATGATGGATTTGTGTTGTAGGGACATGGTAGAAGCATTCCAAATCCCTTCCCCTGACCTATGCACCCAATTTTGAGCACTTGCTTTGTAACCTAGCCTAAATTGATCAATTAGGCCTAGAGACCTAGTAGGCGTTCTGGATTGCTGGAGTAGAGTTGGAGCAGGAGATTTGGAGGTTTGTTAGGGTCCCCTGAAAGGTGTTCAATTCCATCATTTGTTTGCCTAGACCTTTGGGATTTTGTCAAGTTTTGTTGAGAAAACCTAGTTTGGAGGGCTAGTAGCCTTACTAGTCAAGGTATAGGTTGAAGAGTTTTGGGAAGTTGGAGATCAAACCAACTGCATAGAAGGTGTTTGTTGATCTGTCTTAAGGTGTTGGAGAAGCCTTAGGGGTTGGACAATAGTCTGGACATCAAATCCTTCATATGCCTTGTATGTGCCTTTGGTTGGTTGGTTGGTTGAAGGCTAGTTGAAGTGGGTGAGTGGGCAAAGGACAATAGAGTAAACCTTTGTGTGTTGCTTCCCTTGTGCCACTCTATATCATAGCATACAAGTGCCCTGAGAAGCAAAATTTAACAAGTGATGGTGAAAGGAAGAATGAGAGGAGGACTCAATTAGTCCAAGAAGAAGAATGTGGTGGTTCTAGTTCCACAAATTGTGTTGGTGACACAAGAGAAACATTGATGCTGAGAGAAAGAGTACTATTGAAGACCTCCAAGGAGAAGGAGTTGATTCAGAGGAGAGTACTATTTAGGACAACTTACAAAAGCAAAGACAAGGTATGTAAAGTGATAGTAGATTCTGGTTGTATTGACAATATGGTGTCTAGTGAGATGGTAGACAAACTAAAATTGAAGAGAGTGTCTAGGGACACACCTTACAAAGTCTCTTGGGTAAGTGATCATCAGTCCATTTTAGTGAGTGAGCAAGCATTAGTAGAGCTGAAGATTGGAGCATATGAGGATAGGGTACTTTGTGACATCCTACCCTGGATTGTTGTCATGTGATACTTGGAAGACCCTGGCAATTTGATAGATTTGTAGTCTATGATGGAAGAGCTAATACCTTCACCATTAAGAAGGATGAGAAGACTTTTGTGCTGATGCCATTGCAAGAAGAAGTCAAGGAGTAGTCAAGGATAGCAAAAATGATAATGTTTGGTAAGAAGGAGTCAGTGAGGTTTGAAGAAAGTGAAACCAAGGAGTATGCAGCCTTTTCAAGGCATAAAGTTGTTGAGACAATAGATGGAAAGAGTGAAGCTGATTTGCAGATGGTTGTGAAGAAGAATGTCTTCATGTGGAAGGAGGTGAGTGAAAATGTGTCTAGGTCTAAGACAGAGAAGTGTAAGAGTGGAAAGCCTATGGAAAGGCAAGAAATAAGTGAAGGGATATTCGTAGGGACAGTTATGTGCCCTGTAGTGATGAGTATAGTGAAGAGGCAGTCAATTGAAGTTGATGTAGTAGTTTACAAGATTCCTAGGACAGTGAACAAACTAGTTGTAGATCTGATAGAGGTTGAGAAAGGTAATGGGATAGTGGATAGTGAAAAGAAGAGCATGAGATAGTGGTGTAAGCAAGAAGATGAGAAGACAAGTGGAAGGACAGTTGAGAGAAGCATGCGTACTGATGCTTAGGAAGGCATAACACCAAAGAATGAAGGTGACAAGGTTAGAGGACTAAGAGTAGGACAGTTTACAAAGAGTGCACATTGTCAAGAAACAAGTACTATTGGAAAATATGTCAAGGATAGTGAAGGATCAAAGAAAAAAGAACTTGATGAAGGCAAACATAGAGGTCAGAGACAAGCAATGGATGACAAATTACAAGATTCTTTCCAAGGGACTTGGAAAAGTTACAAGTTAGGGTGTATGTTACAGTGCACCTAGGATGTTCATGATGTCAAATTTTTGAATTTTTGTGTGATGGAGACTAAAGGGGGTTTTAAAAATATTGTAATGAAGCCTTCTTAAGCATTGTCATGTTGTGGAGGCTTAAAATAGGCATTTACTTAGGTAAGGTCTACAGTCCATTTAAGTTTGTGACAGTCTAATTTTAGACAGTCAGCTTTTTGGAGAAAACAGTCAGTTTTAGGCTATTTTTAGCCTTTTCCCACAATTTAGGAGTTGGGTAATGAGGAAATTTGTGGTAAAAATATAGTCTTGGCCTCTCTCATGTTGAGGTATTATAGATTGTTGAAGTTTGAATGGAGAAAATAAAGAAAATACTATTGGCTGCCCTATATTTATGAGTTTTTCTGTATTGTTTACTATTCCAACATCTTGTGTGAGGTCGTACAGTACATTCAAGAAGGAAAATGTCTAAAATCAGTTGAAGCATGGATTTAAATTTCATTTGAACCAGTTTTGGAGGAATTTCATTTGCTTAGAAGGATTTTATCATTGTTTTTGTGCTGAGAGGTCTCTAGCCCTTGTTTTGAGGGTTTTAGTGAGGTTTTTGATTTCCTAACCCATCCTACTATATTAGAACCCCAAACTGGGTGGAATGAGGTTGGGTTGGCATGTTTTATAATGGGTTTTGTGTGCAAGAGTAGAGGACAAATGTAAGATGGAGTTTGGAGCCATTGAGGCCTTATTACACCTTGTGTTGGGCTAACTAGCTTTGGTGGAGTGAAGATTTGATCATGAAATGTCTTGAAATGATCTTGGACCCCAAAAACCTATGAAATCAATCTATTTGCATCCCATTGGGCACTTTCAAATAGAAGTTAGATGTTTGGAGTGGACTTTGGGGGTACATCCTTTGCAAAACTAACCTAATTAGGCCTAGTTAGGAATCGGTACAGTCATAATTTAAAGCCTATGTTCCAAAAGACCTATTGTGTGGTTACACAACATGCCCCATTTTGACTTGACAAAATAGGGACCCAACTTTTTCTTGACTTGGCTTGTGTTTCTTCTACTTTTCGGTGGTCTGGTAAAAGTAAGTCATGCAGGTGACCCTACATAAAGGCGCTGGGTAAGTCATCATGATGAGGTTAGTTCGTCAAATTTAATATTTCATATCAATAACTTCATGGTTGGAAAGAGTACAAAATTTCATGCAGGTTTGCCTTTTGGATCGCCCTGATATTCCTTAGGGAACAAAAGTTATGGTGAATCAAAGTCCTGGTCAAACCTGATATTTTTTGGGGGGGTCATATTTCTTAACATCAGTCATCTTATGTTAGATCACCCCGATCCAATTTTATCACCCAATAATCAGCTGGTCTGAAACTCCAGATGTCAATCTTATGTGGTAGTGATATTTACCCGTCAAACAACTTTATATATTTTGCGGGGGTCATATTTCAAATATCACCTGATCTTTTGAATATCACCCGATCGTTCAAATATCACCCCAATACCAATATGCTAATGATATCATCCAATCCTAATAAATGAAGAAAATCACCCTGATGGTAATGTCATCATACTTTTTACCTTGTGGAGGTATATTTCCAACGATCACCCTTTTGAATAACATGACGGTGACGTCATCCTAATCTTTTGAGGGGGGTCACTTTAGCTTCGAGTGGTCACATTTTAAACATCACCTGATATTCTCAACATGACTCAATATTCTCAATATCACCCAATTTCTTGACATCATCTTTCCCGCTCAATGGCGGAGGGTCATATTCATAATCTCACCTGATCTTCTGAGGATCACCCCCTCCTCTTGCCTCGTAACATTTAATGCACATAAATGCAGTAGGTGGATTCCCACTAATTGTGAATGTGATATGCACACCTAGCAAAATCTATGAATTTCATGCAGAAGATCAATGGTTTTAATTGATTTAACCTGGTTTTGCCCTAATTTGCCCGATGAATGAGTTTAAAAGTGAATTTCCAAGGTCATTTTGTATTTACCTTATGGAGAAACGAGAATTTACAGCGCAAACATTCAAACCCTCATATGAGCTACCTGCAGGCAGACTAATAGCGTGCAACATAACAGAGTGCATGGTCATCGTCATTTGACTGCCTTTTCCATAATCATCCCTTAATCTAGGAGATAAGCGTTATTAGGTAAGTGATTAAACCCTCCTGTTGTCATTTTCTGCATGTCCAGGTAGTATGCTTTTCTGGTGGTTTGAAACTGTAGTTATGCATATCGGGATGAAATAGAGATTAATAAGTATAATATGCATGATGTCGTAAATGTATAATGTTGTATGCATGCATGAGAATATTGTGGTAAGACCAGTCATGTTCATTGCAGGAATCCATGGCAGACATCAGGAGGAACAGGTCTGAATCTAAATTTCTTAAACCTATGATTGCTCAACCTGAGGGAGTGCAATTCAAGTATGGTGTCATCGGGGATACTCATCAGGGAAATACAAATTTGGTAGCATGGTCATCAAAAATGCATAATGATAAAGATAATACCCTACTGGACTCCATATTTACATAGGGAATGTGGTATGCGGCTAGATTTCCTTATTCCATGGAAACTCCAGAATTGATAATAGAATGTACTAGGAATTACAACCCATAGATGAGGAAAGTGGAAAAACATGGTAGGGTTTATGCAGATTTGTCCATAAAAGGGATTACATCTACTTTCAATCTCCCAGTTGGTAAGAAAGTAGTCAGTATGGATATGAAAAAGTTGGAAATTGAATATGAAAATAACAAGAAGACTGCCAGAAAGAGGATGTATCAGTGGAGATCCAAGAACAACACTTACACTGCCTCTACTAAATTACCAGTGCATTTGTACAAATTTGATTTTGATGAGGAATATTAGTATATGATTGCCCTGCTTAGCAAGATGATAGGCTAGCCAAACGCTGGAAGTTTCAAGGATTAGATGTATGGAGTCATCATGATGTGTCTTTATATAGATAACAAGCCATTATGGGCTAAGATCATCAGTGATGCATTAGATGAGCAGATGATGAACTTAGGAGGCCTAGAGTGTTCATTTTATATGACTGCATATGTTGTATATTCATGTGCTTATAAAGCAATGTTTAATGCACTTACCACAGTGGGAAAGATTGGTGGTAGTTTAAATGATGCTCATATATGGGACCATTACCCTCAATTACAGAGAACAAACTATCTCCTTGACTACAAATTAGTAAATGATGCATTTTCTATGTATCTGGTTAGAACAATGGAGGAGGATAGAACCAAAAGACTGAGCATGGAAGCTCAGGTAGTTATATACAAGCATGGTGCCTGGTTTATCCAGTTTGCCACATTTTCTTACATCAAAATAGAAGGCTTTGAGGGACAACCATTGATGCTACCTAGGTACCCTACTGATGGGGCAATCCTAATGGAGTTTTTGAGACAGGTATCAACTATACTGGATGCATACAAAGAAAACAAGAAGATACCCCCAGTATTGTTTCCAATAACTATAGGGTGGTACATATGCCCTAATTCAGAAAACATAAAGAAAGCTATAATGGGCCTGAGCATGATGAACCTACAGCCATTCCCATTATCCAGATCCTACGACCCCTATGGAAGAATGTAGAAGATCATAGGGAAGCATGTACATCAAAAGCATTTAGAGGATTTCTGGACTGACTGTGAGGATGAGGCTGAGGTCAGAAGAAGGAAATATCAAAGGCTCACCCTCAATCAGGTTAGGACATTTGACTGCATTCCAGTGCCTACACAATTAAAGAAAGATGAGTATGAAGACAATAAGGTGTATAATGACACCATTTCAACCCCTAACCTTACACAACCTGAAGACATTTCATTAGATCAGTTTACAGGTGGGGTGCTGTAGTTGACCCAGTCATGGGTAAATGAACAAATCAATACACTGAAGAAGAAAGGTATGGCCATCACAGTAGATAATAAGAGGAAAAGGAAGGAGATTTCAGATGAAGAATATGATGACTTTCTTGTTGAGAAGAGAAAATCTAGTGGAGAAAGGCTACCACCTCAGGAACAAAGCAAAAGACCCCCCAAAGGAAAGAAGACTGATAGTGAACCTAAAGGGGTAATAATTGAAAGAATTGATATACCAGCTGAAGGTACATCTGCATCAGGATAGGCATCAGCCTCATCCACACAACCTTTAAAGGATAAATCAAGTACAAAAGGAATCCTAAGGCCAGCTATGGAGGTTGTAGTAGTAAAAGATAAGGGCCAAACCTCACAGCAGAATGTGGAAGAGGATATCATTCTTGAGGAAGAGCCAGTGAATAAAGAACCTGCAAGAGATGACCCCATGATGGTCACCAGAAAAAGGAAGGCACCCCTAGTGGCATCACCACCTAAAATATAGAGAACATCTATGAGGGATGAGATAAGACATGACCCTATATTATTAAGGGGAGTAGGTAGTGAAGTGTTCAGGAAAGAATTGCAACATGATGTGCCACTTCGTACCATCATACAGTTTAAGACTGAGAAGGCTAAACAGCAAGCAAAAGAAGCCACTAGAGCAGGTCTAGGTGGTCCTTTCTCATTAGAGGAAATTGTGGACCTATCCGATGATGAGGTGGTACACAATGTAGCTTCTTAGCAAATGGAGACCCTTTCTTCTAACACTCGCGTGACCCCTCATGGAACTCAATCAACATAGATGGTGATGTTAAAAGAGTTGAAGCAAGTAGAGCAAGAAAAAGAAAATAGCCCAGAGAGGGCAGCCCAGCAAATAGGGCTTGATAAGTTAGTTGATCAGGTAACTAGCCCTGCAGTGATAGATCTAACATACAGGGAGGATGCAAGTCCCAAACATCAAGTAGGTGCACCTAATAAAGCAGAAAATATTGAGATAGTCAAGCAAACAAAAATAGAGAGTGATACTCTAGATGTAGGCCAGCAACAACAAGATATATCTGATGAGCCTAAAATAGTTGAAGTCCAACAAAAGGACAGAAATGACAAAGATACATCAAGTAATGATACCCCCCAGACTCAAGAAACCTCAGGTGATAAAGAAATATTAGGTCATGATGACCTTAAGACCTAGGAGGTAGACACATTAGGTGTGGAGCAAAATGTGATCCAGGATCAGGTAGATGCACCTAGTACAAACACAATGATATCCACGGATACACATATACCTCAGGATGAGGAAATTCCCAAAGTGGATAAAACACAAAAGGAGGGAGTACAGGATCAGGTCCAGGACCAACATGTAGATACACCACAAGATCCTCCTCCGCAACAAGAACCTCCTCAGGAGGAAGAAACATCACAAGATCACCCTCATGAAGAACATCATGAGGAGGAAATAAGGAAATCACCCTCTTCACCGAGAATAGAGACAGATGCTGGAGATCAGGGTAGACATGATGATGATGATAGACAACAAGGATCCAAAGATCAAGTACCTCAATGGCTTGAGAAAGAAATAGGTATGAAATCAGGTTTTGAGATTCAGGAATTTGATGTTTCAACATTGTTTTCAGAAACCATCATGACGCCTAAGAGGAAAGCTAGATTAACATATGCAATAAGAAGAGATCCTACTATAGGCAGAAGGGCTGCCTAGGTAGCACTTCCCATTGTTGAAAAGGAGAAAGGAAAAATCACCCTAGAAGAATTCTAGATTACTATAGTTGACTTGGGGTTTGCCAATGAATACTAGGAGGATTAGGAAGGGAAGGATATAATTGATTCTTTAACCCAAAGGGTGAAGAAAGAAAAGGAGAAGAATAAGTAGCATAAAGAGCACATTGCTCAGCTACACTCATACATAAAAGGGTTAATTAACCCTGACAATACATCAATAGATCAGGCAGTCCCATTGACTGCAATATCTCAAGAGGAGGTTAATAAATTAGACCTTATGAAGTATGAGTCAGTAATCATGAGAAAGTGGATGCTGTCAGCATTGACAGGAGCTGAGGAAGTAGTGAAAGCCTCTTTGTAGAGGTGGAATTCTTTGAGTATCTCAAGGAAGAAAGTTGATAAAGTACAGAATAAGGCCAGAAGAAGGTCATTCAAGTTAGAGAAAGCCTTGGGTGCTCTGAAAGAAATAAAAAGGATTAATCCTTAGATCCTGATAAATCATCAGGTATTAAATAATAACACTGCCATGCTAATAGATATTTGGTATAAAGACATTAGGTTTGAATGTGATGTATTGAAGAAATGCAGCAATAAACTAAGAGATATCAGTGTGAAACTACATAGCATGATGTCATATGAAGTAAAAGTCCTAGAAGCCCTAGAGGGAAAAGTAGAGGGGAAAATTGAAAACCAAGACGTGGACTTTTCCATAAAAGCTCTGTACGATAACTTCCAGCCAATGGCTGATGATCCTCTCACCCACCTGATGGAAGAAGCAATGAACAAGATCATGAGGATCAAAGTTAGGGTGGAGAACTATAATGAAACATTGATCAACAGGAAGGGTAAACTGGAGACCCTCAGAGATAAATATTAAGCCCATAAGCATGCCATCAACAAAGCTAAAACTCAGGATGGCAGGGAAGTTGAAAAAATAGTAGAAGCATATGAAAATATCAGGACAATAATATACGTCCATATACAAGGAGACATTCATCAGGGTGATGATGACACAGAAAGTGATGATCATGATGATGAAGAAGAAGACCCTGAGGAATAAATGAAGATGTGCCACAAGGGAAGTATATGCATCAGGTACTTAGAAGAAAATAAGTTACCTAGATGGTTGCTAGCTGGCAACTTGTGCCACAGGAGAAGTTGACCAAGTCAAAAGGAATATGCACCGTTGATCTTAATTGATAAATCTTGACCGTAGGTCATTTTGTAACCACTCCCTCACCTTATTCTATAAAAGGTGCAGGGATGCCTCTTTTTAAAACATTCAGAAGCTTAATTGAAATTTGTTTGCTGAAATATCAGGGCCTATTTCAAAGTTATTGTAAACATACATGTTTTTGCATACTTAATGAAAGAGAAGACCATTTTGATTACAAATCATAGTAAATCCTAAGTAATCTATATCTGGATTCTTGATATATGCTTTGATTTGCTGCATCCCTTGGAGTGCTCATCAGTTTGTATATATTGTTTTCATTCACCATCCTTTGAAGCTAGCATCATCTGTATCTAGCTGTGGAACATCCTAGTGAAAATATGGTTTGATTTCTTCTCCTAATGACTGTATCAAGTGTGTATGTGGATCAATAGCTTAAGATTCATCATAATTTGAAGTATTTTTACAATTTCTTTTAATTTCAGAACAATTCACCATCACAATTACAAATAATTGATAATAAGAAGCAAACAATATGAAATATGCATATATCTCATAGATAATTGAAAATTCATAGCATATTTGAGGTTAAAGCATGTTCAATTGACAAATATCATGCAAAGATTTAAGTATAGACACAATATTTGTAGAAATATACTGTGTAGAATAACCTTTCCGTGTAGCATCTTTATAGGAATAGAATCCTACTGATAAGAAAACAGAAGGCCCCTAAATGGAAATGGCAACACACATCAACCACTGAGTAACGTCAGTAGATTAAGAACTAATCCACAGAGACTTGGGATCATGAATTCTTTGAATTCATCATATCTTTCAAGATGAGTAATGGTTGTTGTGTAACTTTTATTCTATGTTTGTTTATGACTAACATCATGATCAACAAGACCCCCTAGTGCATGTTGGATATGTTAGAGAACTTGATAATGGGTACTCAGAAAGCCCATCACAATCTGGTTTGGAGGTCTGCATCTCAAGATATTGTCTGATAGTCCCTTTTTGAGGGCTATAAGGGAGTTGGAGTAGTTGTGAAGGAAGTGGTACAAGGAGGTACCTCCTAAGCATTTTGATGGTTTTGTGAGCTTGGGACAGTCAACCATAGATGGTCTAGGGTCCCTAGAAAGTTTGGCAAAGAGCCTAGGTATATGAACCCAAAGATGGTGTTGTTGTGTAGTGTTGAAACAATGGAAAAAGAGAGGTCAGTAATGTCCAGCTTGAAGTCAAATGGAGCAGCTAGGTCCACTTGGGCCTAAGAGTCTTGTTTTCCCTACCATCCCTTGTATCCTCTTTCCTTCTAAGAAGTTAGTTGTGACCCCTTAGTGGTGTTTGTAGTGTAAGCTCTGCATCATAGAGCAACCAGATGGGTTCCAATTATTTGATAAACTAGATATGGTGTGCAAATTGAAGAAGGCCTTGTATGGATTAAAGCAAGCTCCTAGAGCTTGGTATGCAAGACTGGATACGTATATGTTGTAGCAGGGTTTCAATAAATGGTTTGTAGATAGCAATTAGTATATCAAGGTAAGTAATTATCAAATCTTGATTATTGAAGTTTATGTAGATGATATCATATTTGGGGGAAATGAGGAGATGTGCAAGAATTTTGCAAATGAGATGCAATAAGAGTTGGAGATGTCTATGTGTGGTGAGATGAATTTCTTCCTTGGACTACAAATCAATCAGACAAACAAAGGTATTTTTATTTCTCAATCAAAATATGTTAGGGAATTGTTGAAAAAGTTTGGAATGGAGGACTCCAAACTGGTATGCACTCCTATGGTTACTGATTGTAAACTAAGAAAGAATGATGAATCTCCCAAGGCTGATCAAAGAAAGTACAAGTCAATGATTGGAGGACTGCCTTACCTAACTGCTACCAGACCAGATATTAAGTATGTAGTATGTCTTGTGGCCAGATTTCAATTAGATCCCAAAGAATCACATGTGATGGTAGTTAAAAGGATATTCAGGTACTTGAAGGGCACTCTTGATCATGGATTGTGGTATCCTAAGAACAATCATTTTGCTTTGTGTGGCTACACAGATGCAGATTGGGTTGGATGTGCTGATGATAGGAAAAGTACAAGTGGAGGTGCATTCTTCCTTGGAGATAGAGCAGTATCCTAGCATAGCAAGAAACAAGAATTAGTTTCCTTATCTACTACAGAAGCAGAATATATTGTTGCAGTATCATTTTAAACTTAGGTGCTCTGGATGAAGTAGACATTGAAGGATATCAAAGTTGAGTTTGATGGAATGATTCCTATTCTTTGTGATAACACAAGTACTATAAATATTTCAAAGAATTTAGTGATGCATTCAAAGATAAAGTACATTTTAATCATCACTTCTTGAGGAAGAAAGTTGCAAAGAATGAGGTAAAGCTTGAGTATGCACCCACAAAAGATCAAGTTTTTGATATATTCACTAAGGCTCTTCCAAAAGACACATTTGAGTATCTCTGGGAGAAATTAGGGGTTATTTCCCCTCCCTCCTTGAACTAGATGAATAAGGAGGTGCATTAGTCTAATGTGCTTCAAAGTACATTTTCTCTTTCAGACTAATGTTGGAGGCTACCTCTCAAGGGGAGCAGGTAGTGGTTTGAGAAGATTGTAACATTCAGGGGGAGTAAAGAATGGTTTCAAAATGATCAAAGTAGCATTGTGAAAGCATGTGTAGTAGAAGAGATGTTAAGCCCTTTGCCATTGATGTCAAAGGGGGAGAGAAATCATGTGAAAAACTCAGGGGGAGTAAGAATGAAGAAGTATGAAAAGAAAGGGGGAGTCCTGAAGAAAAATTGTGTCTTGATGGTTGAACATGTTTTTCACATCATATGTTGCCATCAATGATAAGGGGGGAGATTGTTGCAAGTATGTGCTAATTGGTGTTGTTATTGATGTCAACATATTTGTGTTTTGTGTCAACTATATCTTCTGGCATTCTTGTTTGTTGATTGATTGAAGAACATTGTCTGAGTATTTTGCTCTGCATATTTCCTATGTTGAAGACCGACCTATGAGCTTGGGATATGATTTAGAGAAGTTTTTGAAGATGCTAAATCCAGAATTTGGTGGTCTAAATCGTTGTGCAGAAAAATTTCTATTCACTAGTATGAAGACTGTGCCTGGCAAGGTTTGCAGAGTGACAAGGAGAAAGTGTTTTGCTTTGCATTTTTCCATAGATTGCAGTTTCACCTTGTAGTTCTGGACTTAAGCTTATAAGGTCCTTAATCATCTTGATTCCAAAGGATATGTAATTTGAAGCTCCAGAAAACAAGTTTCTGATTACCAAAGTTTGACAGTGTCTGATTGAGAACAATCTGTGACCCATCTTCAAGTGAAATAAGTTGAGATCTATTGCAGTTGGATTTACTAGTTTCCAAATGATTCTATGATGTTTGTAGATGTCCCCTAAATGCATTGAAGGTGTGTTCTTGATTTGCAATCTATAATGAAGATCTTGGAAGCGTGTGTTCAAGTGTTCTTGATGATTGCACTTGTCTAGCTGACCTGGATGATTAACATTCTTTGAGGATGAATTTCAAGAATTGTAGAAGCATGTGCTAGCGTGTGAAAATGTAATTGAGTCCATGCAAAGGTGTGAAGTGTTTCTACTTTATTCATTTAGTCCACAAGTCTATCTAGGTCTAGTCCTAATTTGATGTATGTATGTATGCCAACCTTGGAGATTGTTCCAATGGTTGATGATTGTAATGCTAACCTTGATGTGCATTCCAAGGTTGATGAATTGTATAAATACATACAATGAATTCATGTTTGATGGAGAGAGTGAAAAAGATATGAAGATAAGTGTGAAATGTAAAAGCAAAGCAGAGAAGAGGAGTTTTATTGTCCTCCAATGGAACTGAACTCAATCATCGTGTAGATGCTACTTAATTAGTTCAACCCTTGGCAGTGAGCCAACCTCGATAGTGAGCCAACCCTTGATAGTGAGCCATCCTTTTGGGTAGTGAGCCCTTTGGTAGTGATCCCTTTGGTAGTGAGCCCTTTGGCAATGAGCCACCATTTGATATTTGGTATTGTTACTACATTTATATTGTGAGCTAACACTCACCATGGTTTTTCCCTATTTAGGGTTTTCCATGTAAAAACTCTAGTGTTCATGTGTATGTGGTGTTGATGTGTTCATGTTTTGATTTTGTTATTCATGTTTAATGCTTATAATAGAATAAGGAAATAAGTTAAGTTGTTGTGAAATTGATTGTGGTTTAAAGAAGTTAAAGTTTTGATACAACTAATTTACCCCCCTCTTAGTTGTCTTGTGCCATTCAACATAGTCATCTGGTTTTACTTTGATAGAGGAGAATGATAGTTCAAATGTAGACAGGATGTTCCTAGGATGCATCCGAGCTACACCCACTCAGTATGCAGTGCAATTAGGGAAAATTCCACCCCACGACCAACAATAGTTGATATAGCAGTGAGTGATGATGATGGTATAGAGGATGCAAAGTTGCTATCAGATGCAGATGATGTCAATCTCACTTGAGCATATCAGGCCTAGTGGTAGATAGCACGGCCCACTCCTATCTTTCCTCCAGGTGACCCCACAGGTGATCCTCGACCATGGGTAGGTCATGCGAGTGACACAGGAGTAGAGGACAAAGTTAGTGATTTTTGTGGGTATTATGAGATTGATGAGGTTGAGGATGATGATGATGATGATCATGAGGAGATCCTGACACAGTACATCTTCAGAGTGAGACCACGGCAAGATCAGCAAGAGGTAGACAACAACGAGGAGACCTAGTTGAGGCCACGGTCGAGAGCTCGTGGTCCATCCCCCACTGGTACTAGAAGATTGAGCCAACATGAGCGAGGGGAGACTAGTAGTCATGTGCCCCTAATTACAGAGCCAGCTACAGAGCTTATTGTACCAACAGTAGTTCAGGATCCATCTTGGTGAGATGGAGATCCAAGTGAGACATTGTTATTATGTTGATGTATTATTTTGATTACTTATGATGCCTAAATGAGATATTGATATCAATTTTATTTTCCTTTTATAGTTGTGACACATGCATGGCATGATTTTGTGAGTCACGTCATAGAAGAGATAGTTTCTACTGATGCGGCTAAGCAATGGGTATGGATGGGATATTTGCCACAACCACTCACAGGGTGGTATGCGGAGCTATTTATGCCATTTATGAGATATAGAGTGACTATGGAGTCCACTTTAGATTAGACTATCTAGAGAGCCGAGTGGGTAGAGGCAGAGCTCCAAGTGCTATGAGATTAGGCTACAATAGTGCCTCCACCTAAGGGAGATCCTGTCATGACTAAGGTCTTACTTCTTGAGTTACGTTAGGTGAGAGATGATAGAGATAGGGATCAAGCAAAGTGGGATCAGTATCATCAGACATGTGTTGATTTGCAAGGAAAGGTGTTGGGTTTGAGAGGTGAGCTCAGGGGTCTACAGCCGTGAAGTGCCTCTAGGAGTCACTCACAGTCCATAGCCACACATGGGTAGCCCTCCATTACATGCACACCACTAGGTCATGAGGGAACCTGTGATCAAGGTTCCACTATGTGATGTATCTTGTATACTACAGCATCCCATTTTGTTGTACAAGATAGTTAACTAATGTATATTCAAATTGATGTTTATATATATATGATGTTTTTTCTGTTGATGTTTTTAATGTTTCTAATCTATCACATGTGATCTATATAAGATACAACTAGTAATAAATGTTAATACTTATGTGGAAATGTAATTAATGCTAATGTGATACATACTAAACAATTCTTTGCTGAACATATAGTAAAATCCACAATGATTAATGAATTTTGCACATAACCCAAATACTATGCTATATTCAGTTACTACATAGGTGATCTTAATAAAGCATGTTTAAACCAGATACAACAATGATTAATTGAAAAAGATGCTATGTTAAATGAATTAAGACAAAATAATCTATCTTGTCAAAATTTAAGCTAAACTAATAAATTTGATTTATAAAATAACACCTAACATACAATCTTAGGCATAAAATTTCCTGAGGTGCACAACATTAATAGGTTCTTTAAGCGGTGTACCTTGTTCATCAGTTATTTTATATTCTCCTGATCTAAAGGCTTTAGTAAAAACATAAGGTCCAAGCCAATTAGGGCTAAACTTTCCTTTCTCTCTAGGAGCTGCATTCACATTACTTTGATTCTCATATAGTACCAAATCTCCAATGTTGAATGAGTGATGTATAACATGCTCATTGTACGATCATTGGATGTTCTTTTGATGGGATTTAAGGTGCTCAAGAGCATTGATACATTGTTCATCAAGCATCTCAAGTTCTTGTGATTGCTTTTCTCATTCTATATCATCATCAATAATGTCCTTTAGGGAAACTTGTAATGAAGGAATTTCTAACTCTAAAGGCATTATCACATCGGTGCCATACACAAGATTATACATTGTGTTCCCAATAGCTGTATGAATGCTTGTTCCAGTAAGCCCATAATGCATAAGAGAGTTGAGTATGCTAATCTTTTTGATGTTTATTAATATTTTTCCATAGAATTTGTCCAATAATTTTATTTGAAGCTTCTGCTTGGCCATTTGATTGAGGATGATATGGTGTAGAGTAGAAATGTTGAATATAATATTTTTCAAGAAATTTCTTCACATCCTTGTTCTTGAATGGTGTACAACTGTTAGAAACTGAGGAGGAAGATATACCGAATCAAGAGATGATGTTATTCTATATAAAATGACAAATTACTTCAGTAGTCGTGGATCACAGTGGAACAACTTCAACCCACTTCATAAAGTAATCAGTAACAGTGATAATAAAAGTATGTCATTGAGAAGAAGGTGGAGAGATTTTACCAATTAGATCCAAGCCCCAAACAAAAAATGGCCAAGGTGAGACTTGTGCATGAAGTTCCTAGGCAGATGCTCGGATTAAATGTTTATGTTGTTGACATTGCAGACATTTTTTGACATATACAAAGGAATCTTGTTCCATGTGTTGCCAATAATATCCCATATGCAATAACTTTTGTACCAATGGTTTTCCTCCAAAGTACCCTCCACAAGCATCAGAGTGAGCTTCTTCTAAAGCTATTAGGATCTCTAAATTACTTAGACATTGGAGAAGAATACCATTATGACTTTGTCTGCATAAGACATTAGACAAAATGATATAACGCATCACGAGTTTGCGTAGGTGAACTCATGTGTTTATAGATTTTAAGTTAGGAATGGCACCATCACGCAAATAATAGAATATATGGGAGAACCATTCATCAAAATTTGTGTTGCAATAGAGGTTACTATCCAAAGATGAAACCTCTTCTAGTGCAGGTGTTTTAAGATTATGGATGATGAAGGTATATTCATCAGGCAAATTGACAGGGGATATAAGAGAAGCTGCGTTTGCCATAACATTTACTTGTCAATTGTCTTTCCTTGGAATAGTATCAATTGAGAATGATGTAAACAATTTTAATAGAGATAGAGATAAGTCATGATATTAAGATAATTTATCTTGTTTAGCTTGATATGATCCTATTATTTGTTGTACAATTAATTGTGAATCATCATATATAGTGATGTTAAGTCTTGTAATGTGAGCTTCGTACTCAACAATGTTGTTTGTGCATGAGAAGTTTAATTGATAGGACATAGGAATCAGCTTACTAGAGGGAGGTACTATTTTGACACCGGCACTAGAGCTAGTTCGACATCAGGAACCATTGAAATACAATTCTAATTTATCATTTGTATCTATATTTAGGATTTGATCATCAGGAAATGTGTCCTGATTTTGTATAGCAAAGGGTGAAGGTGCGTCAACTAAATGATCAGTTAATGCTTGTCCTTTAATTGCTCTTTGTGAAATAAATTTAAGATAAAATTTGGTTAATAACATAACCCATTTAGCAAGACAACCTAAAAGATCTGTTTTAGTGAAAAGATGTTTCAACAGATCAAATTTCACCATGACATGTATTTCAGCATTTAAGAGATAATGCCTAAGCTTCTATCTTACGAAGACGAGAGCTAAATAGTGCTTCTCAATAACAGTATATCACACTTCATAATTGAACAAAATTTGACTAATATAATATACAACACATTCTTTGCCTTCAGTATCATGTTGTGCTAATAAGGCTGCAAGAGCATTATTAGATACTGAGGTATAGAGAAGAAAAGGTTTATTAGCGGTAGCAGGCTATAAGATAGGAGGATTAGCTAGGTAACTCTTTAGGTCTTCAAAAGCCTTCTGACAGTCAGAATTCCATTAAAATTTTGAATCCTTCTTTAGTAGTTGAGTAAAAGGGTGAGTCCTATCTACAAGTTGTGAGACAAATCGGCAGATGGCCTATATCTTCCCTTGCAAACTACGAAGTTGAGATATGTTCTTGGGTGCTGGCATAGTAACAATCATGTCAATTTTATTCATATCTATTTCAATGCCACAATGCAAAACTATAAATCCCAACAATTTTCCATTGTCTACTCCAAAGATGCATTTCTAGGGATTTAAGCGCATGTTATATTTCTTTATTCACTCAAAGATTTGACGAAGGATTGTAACATGATCTTGGTGATGAATAGGCTTTGCAAGAATGTCATAGACATAATATTCTAAGATGTTATGCATGTAATCATGAGAAATAAGAGTCATAGCATGTTGATAAGTTGCTCCAACATTCTTTAATCCAAATGGCATGACCACCCAACAAAATGTACCCCAAGGTGTTATAAAAGTTGTTTTATATTGATCTAGAGGATTGATGAAAATTTGATTATATCCCAAAAACCCATTCATGAAGGAGAGTAATTCATGGCTAGCTATTGAAACAATGATCATATTAATGTTTGATAAAGGGAAATCATCTTTCAAAGAAGTAAGATTTAGATCCCTAAAATTAGTACACATATGAATACGGCCATCAGGTTTAGCGACAACGCCAATATTTGAAATCCGAGGTGAGTAATCAATAGGGCGGATAAAACTAGCTTGTAACAAATTTTCTATCTTATCCTTAACTAACAATGCAATGTTAGGATTCATCTTACAGATCTTTTGTTTAAACAGCTTAGCATCTGTTTTAGTACAATGTAATGTGTTACAATTTGAGGATCAATACTAGGCATATCTGAATAATTCCAATCAAATAAATCTGAAAATTCATGTAGAATCTTGGTCATATTTTCTTTTTCTTCTATACTTAAACAATCACTTATAGGGATAACCTTTTCAGTGTTATCTTTGTCCATAGAAACTTCAACATTTTTTCTATTAAGTAAAGTACTGGGTTCTATGAGGTTGGGTGACTGTGGCAATTCTTCTATTTTGTCCTTAGATCTTTGAGTAGCATTTATCGAACAAGTTGATTTTCTAAAGTATGGATCATTATTTAAATGATAAGCTAATCCATGTTTATGATGATAATGGGGAATATTATCATAAGCTCCCAAGAATTCAATTATTGCTTCATCTATCGAAAAGATATCCAAAGGAATCTCTCCTGGAGGACAATTGGTGTCAATAATCTCAGGATATATCAAATTAAGTGTTGATATTGTGTTCACATTAAGATTAGGATGTCTACAGGCTTTGGTTTCCTTGAAAGGATTATATCCAATGCCACTTGAGTAATGTCACAAAGCAGAAAATTTTGTGAAAATGAATTTTGATGGTGCTAGCAAAGGTAATCCAGGTACATCTGGAGTAGGATGTGTTATTAGGAACCATAAAGGTTCCATTATGAAGGCATTATCTTTAAATTTAGGTTGTTGTTCAAACAATGAAGCTGAGGCTTTGGCATTAGTAGCAAGAATTAAACTCTCTGTTGGGCTAGGGTTTAAAAGGGTCATTATTGAAGGAGACTCATAGATTATTGTTAATGCATTAAAAAAGAGATCCTTTTTTAAATTGGAAATTGTAATACATCCTACAAGAGGCATTGGTTCTTATTGATACTGTGGAATCCTATCAGATCATCCATTCTTATCGGGAGGGTAATCAATTAGCTAATTTTTTAGCTAATTTTGCATGTTCTCAATCTATTGAAGAGATGAGTTGGGATAGCATTTCTTTATGTCAATTGGAAGGATGTGTTGGAATTTTATATAAGGATCAAATCTCATCTTCAGGAGATGTTTTGTAGACTAAGACATTCATCAATTTTATGTCGGAAGGTGGGATTGGTGTTGGGAAGATCTTTTACATAGGCTATCAAAGTCTCTATCTTAAGAAGCAGTTTTATTTTTGCTAACTTTTGTATTTATTTGGGAGTTGCTATATTTGGCGGCTGATAGATTCATTCCTCTTCATCATTATTTCCTATTCTCCTTTGATGGCTAGCTCATGTGAATTGGCCTCACCTTGGTATGACTGGCTGCTACACATTTCGCAAGGAGTGCGAAAGAATGAAATGAAATCAATACGATTATTTCTTTTGTGGGTTTTGAGTTTTTTGCTTCGATATCATATTTTGCATAGTTGGTCTTAAGGTTGGAAATTTTGTAATGTCTTAAGGGTTCTATTTTGAGGCTATTGCATGTTTCTTATCTTGCCTTTCCTTTGTAGACCCCATGTTATGTATAGTTTGGTCTCAATTTTTTGTAAGGGGTCTTCTTGTAATGGTTTCGATGATAGGAACTTACTGGTTTTTTTTAATGAACAATGTAATCATCTCAGAGCTATAACCAGAGGTTTTCTTCTCCTGGTTCTTTCCTGTTGGTATGCTCATTGAACTAGGAATTTGTAATCTTATTTTTATCTATAATAAAATAGTTTAGTGGCTTTGCCATTTTTGTTTAAAAAAAATGTCACAAAGTAGACTCTATAGGTACTCAAATTCCTTGTTGATTAATTCTGCAACCATTACCTACATAGTCACAATTCTTATAGAGGATCTGAAAGCCTCAGCCATAAAGAGATGCCATCTCTCTAGAAGAAGGTGGAGCCTCATAGGTCTCATAATCTATAGTATAAGTAAGAGTGTTATCTATGTTTTTTACCAAAGAAACTTTAGGTTTCTGACTTGAATTTTTAGATGAAATCGATGCAACATTTAATGTTTTAGGATTAGGGTTGTTAATTTTATATTCTCCTATAGAGGGAGATGTAAAATCTAATGAACCCTAATCACCACCAAGGAATACATTTGATTGTTTAGAATCTTGCACAACATTATCTGTGACAAGAGGAGTTGATGGATCAATTTTCAAGTTATTTAGAATCTTATGGTGAGCAACTTGCTTTTGTAATTCAATTTGTAAACAATTATTTGGCTTAGGATCAGCTTCAATAGTATGAAGTTTGTTCTTATAGATAAACTTGATTGAATGATGAAGGGTAGATGGAACTGACCCTAATGCATGAATCCAAGGTTTACAAAGAATCATGTTGTATGATAAAGAACTAGACATGACATGAATCAAGGTAGATAAAGTCATAGGCTCAACATGTACAGGTAAAGTTACGGTGCCTATAGACTGTCTTCCAACATTATTAAAGCCACAAATGTTGAGTCTATCTAATTTAATCAAAGAGGTATCAACCTTAATTTTATGTAATAAGTTAATACCACAAACATTAAGAGCTGTTCCATTATCAATCATAACTCACTTGATCAATTTCTTGTTTATTGTAATGAAGATAATCAAAGGATCATACTGATTTTGAACTTTAATAGAAGGTAACTCATGTTGTTGAAACAAAATTTCTATTTTTGTCGCATGCATACAATCTAGGAGAGATGCTACATCATTCAGCTTGACAGCAGGTGGTACAACTACCTTTTGTAAAGCTTCTTGGAGCATTCCATGGTATGTAGGCAAAGTTTGTATAAGTTCCCAAAGAGAAATCTTAGTAGGAGTAGCACAAACCTACTCAACAAGATCATAATCTTTACCAACTTTATGTGTTAAATGAGATGCTTGAGGAAGCATAGGTTGATAAGATGGTAAAGATATCAGAATTGTCGATTGTTGTTTGTTTTATTTGTTATTCCATGTATTATATGTATGAGCAACCATAATGTGACTAGGTTGTTGTGAACTTCGATGTGTTATTTGTTTAGCATAGTTATAGATGTAATCAAGAGTTTGAGAAGAAGGCAGAAGACCTCTAATAGTGAGCATCAATTTAGAGTGTTATTGAGCCACATTTGAACATAGGTTGACCACTATCTTCAACTTCACAGGTTCTTCTTGAGGTTTAGGAACATAGATTGCATTTACTAATCTTTGAAACAATGACAGTTTAGGAGTCATAGTGGAATATTCAATCAAGATAAATTCCTCGAGGGCTTCATCCAACATATTGAAGTCATCACAATTAAATGTCTCATCATACACATTAAATTCTTGTAAAAAGTAATCTATATTATAACATGTTCTAATTAACCCAAGACTTAAAAGTAATATAAACTTTGTGAAAATGAAACAAGATATCACTATGCAAATCACAAAGTTGTAATTTTGAACTCTTTTAATGAAAGTTTCAAGATATAAATAAAGATTCAATACATACACCTTTCATAAAAGAGGGTTTACAATCCAAATGTTATTTATGATAGCAAACTATTTCAGATCTGATGTTAAAAAGGATGCAAATTCTTTTAAAGCACGGGTTCACCAAAATGTTTAGAGGAAAAAGTGGGATTATGATAGTTTGTCTAAACCAAATCAAGTCCTTCTTTCACCCTCTAAACATTAAGGAAGTAGGAACTATGCTTGCTCACTATGAAGGATCAAGCTACATATTTCCTAGGTCCTTATTATGCTAGCTATGATTGAATAGATTCCTTTGATAAGGTTTTCACAAGCCTATGAAACTCACAAAACATGAAACCCTAATTATCACTTATTGTTGTAACAGACTGACTTTTGACATAGTTACTAATCAACAAATTACAAAACTCAGAGTAGGGATCATAGAGAGTTTATACCTAGAAAATGAGGGCCTGATGGACAAGGGCGATCCCTCTTTTGTCCTAAATTTTTCTAAAGTCTGAAATCTTCTATACCATGTGACAGAGGGTCTTCAGAGATTCCCAGATCTTGAAATAAATGCCTAGTTAGACAAGGGTGATTCCTCTTTCATCCCAAATATTTTGCAATGCTGAAATTCAAAGTTCTACGATAGCTGTATCCACAATCTCTGCCTTTTGTAGCTCCTTTGTGTTGGATCTTTTCAAATATGACCTACACATACAAAAGGAGGAGAAATATGGTTGTGGCTATATAGGAGCTTGCCTCAGTCAAGCCCCATTTTCAGTATTCCTACCTCAAAAATAGCCAATGATAAAGATCTACAAATGTGTGTGCTCATCTATCATATGTGTATGCAGAAATGTAAAACCCTAGATGACTCAAGCATCAAAAAAGATCAACACCTTGTTTCAATCAAGGATACAACAACAACATCACCTCAAGGAGATGAGAGAAATGAAGACTTGTAGAACAAGAAGGTGAGGCAGTGGTATCTGCGGAGGATTCCCAAGCTCAAGTTGGGGGCTTCAATCCTTCTCCCAACTGCACAAAACATTTTACAAACCATAGGAAGAGAAAGATAGTCTCAAGATCTTGATTCCTAATCTCCATCAAATATCTCCATTATAGCAATCTTTAATATCTTCAAAGAGTTTCAAAAAGTCACCTATCTTCAATAGCAAAAATGTCAGAGTTTTGGCATAGAAAGCTTGCATATAGATTGTGTGTGATAAAATGATATACAATTGTCTTTAAATACCTAACCTTAGAAATTCAAATATTTGAAATAACATTTTGACATCGTGAAAAAAACAAAAATTTGACATCAGAATCTCGAGGTACACGATGGTGTTGATGGTGGTTTTAGCACACAACAATGCAGGTGTGATTGTTGGTTTCACACCTCTCTTGAAAAGTATCTTACCCTAGGTAAGACTACTCCAAGGATAATACAGCTAGGTCTTAGCTTGCTTGGAATCTCTCAGTTGGTATGTTCTAGTTGTGCCTACAAGGGGTCTTACATGCAATCTACAGATTTTCAAGTTGGGACAGCAAATACACATAAACCCTTTTATGGTTTTCAGCTGATAAAACAATGTAAAATGCTACTAAAATTCCTAATCTAACGATGATTTTTTTAAGAAAATGCAAAGGGTATAGGGTTTTAGAGAAATCCTAAGTAACATTCACAATCTATGGGTTACCTTAAGTAGACAAATACTCTAGAACTTAACCAGTTTTCTAAGCTACCAAACTAAAATGGGTGTTATAGTACTGCAGAAAATGGTGCTATCTTCAATGGAAGTCAACAGATTTTCAGATTACATTCATTTGTTAAATACCCAATAAATAGCACAATTTAACTTGGGAAATACAATTAAACTATAGCACAAGTAATCAACCCAAACTAACTTTACACAACTATCTACCATCAACAAATAACTAAAAGTATGGACTTAGAGTATTCATCAGATACTTTCAGCAAACCATAATCATTATAAAAGCATAACCAAGTAACTATGGGAGAGCAAGAAGCGAACCATGAAAACCAAATAAGGAACACAATGCACAAATTCTCAGAAACACTACAAAAATTCACTTTGCATTACTTCAAATTGTAGAATGTGAACAATTCGGCATCAAATTCTCTTACAAAAAGCAGAAATGGCAGCCCTTTATATAGAAAAGTAGCATACTGAGTTTTCAAATGAATGGTGGAGATTAAATCAACACCGATGGTCCAAATTACATCAATAAATGCAATTGTAACAGCTCATATCAATTCTTGGATTACATTTTGTCTTCTATGAAAAAGATGAAAAATAGCCTCCAGATTCATTAAATCTAGTCAATTTGACTAGCCAACTCAATATACTAATAGAAAAGAACATTTTAAAAGCATAGAAAAAACAAAATAGAGTCACATGCTGCCCCGAATACAATAATTTACAATTATGATAGGATTACATCCTTAAAATATTCAAAACAATATCAAGACTCTTCATCTAAATTAATTTTTTCTTCACCAGCCAGCTTGTTACGGTAAGTCAGCCATGCGTCAAGTGCAAGATTAATCTCTGACGGATCTGGATCCTTCAAATGATTGATTTAATAATTGAACATCTCTAGTTCCTGATTAAATATGCTATATATCTTCTCTATCTCTGCACTAGCCTTGTAGAATGCTTTGAATTCAGCTATGAGGTCGCTTACCTTATCCAACCTCTCTTCCATACTGAGCTCGGTATCTTCAAAAATTACCTTATGTAATTTGTTTTTACATTTCTCGATATCATAAGGGGTGTAGTCATCATAGGATTCTTCTAGTAAATCCTTCAAAGAATCATTGATATCATATATAATTGACCAGAGCTCCTCATTGGTTGGCTTATATGCTTCTTTTATGTTTTCAAAAGTTTCTTTTCGCAAAAGTAGCTATTGATACCATTCAATGGCTTTAGGTAGCTGGTTCCCTATTAGAATATTTTCTACAACTAGAGTTTGGGCAGGTAAATCCCTAATGCTCTTTATCCACGGATACATATGTGAGTAATACTCATCAAAGGAGTCACATTCATTGTGCAAATCTTTCCATTTCT
Organism: Cunninghamia lanceolata; assembly: GCA_027924645.1. NCBI lineage: Eukaryota > Viridiplantae > Streptophyta > Pinopsida > Cupressales > Cupressaceae > Cunninghamia > Cunninghamia lanceolata. The sequence continues at coordinate 3,807,065 of BSBN01000030.1, forward strand.
TATGCAGTTCCACCAGCTTCTTGTGTGCTTGAGCGGAGGCATTGATAGTCTTGCATCCCATCTCAAAAACTCTGAACAACCATTTTTAGTACCTTGGGATTTGGACCTTACCTCACCTAGCCTTGCCATTTCGTCAGTAGATAGGAGAGTGGGCACTGTCCTTATACCTCCTCCTACATCTACTGGCTTGACCAAAAGCTAGAGACAAGCGTGAAGTTCTTCATTTTGCTATTTTAAATCTTTCTTGGACATCTCATCCTTGTTTAACTATTCCAAAATTGATGTAACTGATTCTTTAAAATCATCCACTCTTTGAGCACAAGTGGTAGGTCCCAAATCAACTATGGAGATTACATAATCCTCTGCTCTGATTTGTTCTTTTGTTGTATTAGTTGGTGGGACTGCTATCTCTACAATTCTAGATCCTAATTCATCCTTATAAATCCTAGATTGTATTTTTGCCTTCTTTTGTTTCTTAGGCTTCTGATCTTGTGACAAAATTCTATTAAAATCTAGCTACATTATTTCCACTTGTGGCTCAGGATATGCCACTCTACTTTGCAACCATTCGGCTGCTGAAGATTTATTCAATTCAATGGCTTTGTCATTATTAGCTACAGCTGGCTCTTCAAGTGGCTCTTGTTCTTGCTTTGGTTATCCATCTTTATCTATATTCATCTCCTCTTCTTTCTCTCCTTCTTGGGCCAAATTTCCCAGATTTATCACTATACTTTCTTGGGCTGACTTGAAAACTTCCTCTGTTTGACCTTTCTCTGGAGGATTGTCAGATACATCAATGACTTCAAAATTGGTCAAAGGTTCATTGGAGTCTTCATTACTCACTTATGTCAATACATCTTTCTCCTCCCCAGGTAATAATGTTGTTTTAGGATCTTATAAACCCAACTCTGCACATACTTTCTCAATTCTAGGTAGCAGAGGTATGGCCAAAGAATATACAGGCATTTGTGAAATGGGAATTGTAGAAGATATAGGTAGTGAAGGCACATTAATCTGTGTTAAATTAGCTAATACTGCTAACAAGGAAGAAGAGATGACAAGAGGTGAAGGAAAAGGTAGTGAAGGTAGAGGAAGAGCAGGTGAAAGGATGGTAGAAATAGGAGGTAATGTTGCAGGGGTGGATAATTGAATGGAAGAAGTAGAAGGTGTAAGTGTAGTAATAGTGGAGGGACATGAAGTGGCAACAGTGGAGGAAAGAGGGCTACTAGGGGCATTGGAAGAAATTTCCAAAGAGCAAGAAGTAGTTGAAATGGTAGAGGTGGGAGAGGTGGTAGCAGGGGATGCTTCTTGGATAATGGTAACTGAGGTCATAGGTGAAGTGGATGCAGCAGTAGTGGACAAAGTGGCAGTAGAAACTGTAGGGGTTGTGGCAGCCATGCTTACACTTTAAGTGGTAGGAGATAGGGAAGTTGGAGGATTAGTGTCTTCTTGTGTTACAGCATCCTCCTTAGTGACCTCCTTTACCCTTGCTTTCTTGGTCTTAGAACCTTCTCTAAGGCCACTTGGCATATCTCTTTTCTTGGAGGCCCTTGTCCTAGTGGAGGGAGGCTGATCTTTCTTTGAAAGAGGCTTCGTAGATGGCTTCTTAATTTTCTTTGCTTTTTCTACCAGAGATGTGTGTTCTTCACTGTCTGATTTCTGTTTCTCGGCCAGCTCTGGCTCATCTATAACATTTATTGGTTCATCCTCCTCACCTTTGGAATCCTTATCTGATTCTAATGCAGTATAGGTAAGTTGTACTCCTTGTCCTTCCAAAGTAACCACTTGACCCCTGATCCAGGCCTTGCTCAATCTGATGGGTTCTCTCATTATGGTATCCAAAGAGCTTTCCTTTACATTTGCCCAATTTGGTAGTGGGATGGGTTGATGGTATTGAGCTTCCCAAGGTCCTCTGACCATAACATTTTCATCATCCTCTAGAACTTCTTGATGAAGGCTAGAGGCAGCCTTAAGTGTGCCTTCTTCATAACTTCATAATCATCCGGGCAATTGGCCTAGAATTCTTTAATATGTATCTTCTAAAACAACTTCTTACTTACGAACCTTTCCATCACCTTATTTGGATCGAAATGATCCCTTGCATTGTAGTAGTGTAAATTGAGGAGTTGAAGTTCTTTGTTAGAATGTTCTGCTAATGCTAAAGAAAGGCATGCATAATTCCCCTTGCCGAATCTGATAGGAAACTGCACATTGGTTCTATGTAAGTGTTTGAGTTTCTCAACATAGGGTATCAGCTACCTAGACAATTCTAGAAGCACTGTCTTGTCATCGGGGAATCTGGGAAGTCTACAAGCCATCCCAGTGAAGCCTTGTACTTTTAGATACATAAATTTCTCAAATTGAATATACCACCTGCCATATTTAGTTATTTCATTCATTGCTTCAGTGGAAATCCTCAAGGCTGTATTACCTTGCAACAATTTGGCTATATACATTGTGAAAGCATCATTTACCCTTTTAAACTGTATCAAAGATTGAGATGAGGTCAGCTGTGGGTAACATTCATATACTTTTATTTGGGTTTGCTCATCATTTCCAACTTCTCCAATCTTGGATAACCCAACATTGTGATTTATCCTTGCTAATGCATATACAACATAAGATGTCCATCTGAAGTACCTCTTCTCTTTGAAGTTGTTGAAGGCCTCATGGATGTTGTCACTAAGGATTTGGGCCCAGTGGAACTTAGTCCCTTTCAATATCTCAATTATGATAACAAACATCCACCCCTCAAAAGTGGAGGCTGTGGGTAATCCATATATTCTGCTCAGAAAAGTTATCAAATCTCCAATTTCATCAAGAAAATCATTCCTATATAGTACTTTGGGAAATTTACTGAGGGCAGACCTTCTATTTTTGGGCCAATTGTCATTCATGTGTTTCCTGCATCCCTCCACATCTTTGTTGTAAGTCCCCTCTAATCCTTTTTGTCTGACATGGTCATGACTTTGTGGCATGGAATATCAAAGGTCTCAGCTAGAGAGGGTGGACTTAAATCAGCAAGGATATCCCATTAGTAGTTTGAATTGTCCTCGTCATGACATCATACCTATCTGCACAGGTTACCATCAATTCTGCACATTGTACTGAGGTAGGGAAGGTAGCAGCTTGTGATATACCACTGTCTCTGAGTGTTTTGGCCCTAGGAGTTGGGTTTGGGCCAATTCTCAAATTAAAGTCATCTAAGTCTATGTGACCCAGATCTGTGTCTCCTACATCATTCCATCTGGAGTGAATCTTGGTCTCTAGAGGGATTCCCTTGAATTCATACTTCATGGCTTGGGCTTGAGCAGTCATTTAATTTGTAGGACCAGACCTTATAAGTTTGACACCTTGAGAATTCTTTCACACACTCCTAAGTTTGAGATGAACTTTAATGAATTGCTAATACTACTTATATGCCCTTTTTAAAGAATCACAAATCTAATAGTGATTACCATTATACCTACTTCATAGCAATTCATCATTAATGTATGCAAAAAACATTTAATGTTGCAAGACATCTTATTGAAAGCATGGAAAATGTCATTATCTATGTATCACAACATTAACTTCATCATTCCTAGCATTTTCCCTTTGAAAATTCTTAAAACACAGTCATTTTGCATTGTTTACACTAGTTTTAGGGTCAACCGACTTGTAGGTAGAAAAGCACTAAAATTAAGGTCTACTGACCTCAGTGGGAAAAATGGGCTTGTCTGACTCAAGGTTTTAGCAATGTTCATTCTCTTCTGGCTTTTGCGTGGGTTTTGGATGTTACCAACTTGCGTGACTTTTGAAGGTCACCGACCTTTCATTAGTTGTTTAGTTATTCATTCAAGTTTTAGCGCAAGTCTCTTGAGATCTCTTTCATTACACTTGCACGGGATTTGGCTTTGTCTGACTTGCATGAGTTTTAAGGTCGACCGACTAAATCAGTGGAGTGTTTCATTGCAAGGTCAGATGGGGTCATTTTTAGCGTAGAGCCATTTTTCTTATTTTTAGTGGGACTTTGGATGTCACCGATTTGCAGAGATATTCAAAGTGTCCGACCAAGTCAGAGACGGAGTCATTTACCACATGGTTGGCACAAAAGGTTTTTAGTACTAAATATTTTTTCAAAGCTTGTGGGGTCTTGAGGTCTTGCCGATCTAATTGGTTAACACAACAAAACTATGTGGATTGGAAGTTAATGTTTTTAGCGCTGAATGGGTTTCAAAGCACGGCGCAGGTTTTAATGGTCACCGACCAACTAGATGAGTTAGTGATGTTCACAGGTCGGTTGGACTCAAGTTTATTGCAAAGACCAAATGTCTTTCTAGTTTATGAAAACTTCAGCCAGTCTAGTTAAGTTGTTATTCTTTTTAGCTCATAACAATCCATCTATGTTTTCAAAGGGAAATCCAAACTAGGTTTCAAAAGGAAAAACAAGCAGTTCATGCACAAAACCCTAGCTAAAACACTAAATGTGTTGCTTGGAAGAAAATGTACTTTGAAGTCAAACCCTAATTGCATATAGTGAAAGCTCAAAAGAGGAGATTTGGAAACCCCACCTGGTTAGTTTATAGAAAATATGTTCGGATTGCACAGGAGGGAAGCGGTCGTGGGATCAAACTCGGGCAACGGCGGTGAAAATACTCAATCAGGCAGCAAAGATTGCAAAGGGGCTCCAAAATCTCTATCAAATGCAAAAATGTTATAAACAAAGGAGGTTATCCCTTTTATTATCCCAGCTAAGTCACCATTAATGCATGATGTACAGTTGATAGATTAGGGTTTTGTACGGCTTTTCATTTACTTGGACTTGGCGAGGAAATTGGACACAACAGACCTGGTCGGTGAGAGATCTTTTTAGTGCTACGACCATAGGATTTAAGTTATGCAGTTTGTAGGACTTTATGGTCCTTCAGGCTTGTAGGAATTTTGGCTTCATCTGACTTAGTCAGTGGCCAAATGACACAACGCAAGTCAGAGATGATTGATTTTAGTGCAAAAGTCTGTTGGGAGGAAAACTAGTGCAAAGGTCGGTTGGAGAGAAATTTAGCACAAAAGGGCTATTCAAGGCCATCAAAATGGATATGAAAATCCAACTTAACAGATTCTTGAAGTGATTTTCTAACATCATCATTCAATCATGGCCAAAATACACTTTGACCACTTGACCACTTAGGAGGTGAAAATCCACTTGACATCCTATACCAAAATTTGAGAGAGGGGGTCCCTATTTTGAAATAGGGGGTGAATGGTGACTCTGCTAGGAAATGCTCCTGAGCATTTCGATGATAAACTTTCAGCTCAAACCCAGAATCTCTGTGTCCTCCACATATTAAACGAAAAAGCAAGATACCCTATCAAAGAATCCAAGATCACCAACTAGTGCAACCATCCACATCTTGAAAACCTAAGTGTGTACAACTGTATTCATTCCCATCCTTTGGTAACTAAGTTCATCCAAGATCTTCTGTGACAAGCCAGGAAGTTGAGACCATTCTACCACCAAGAAATGCTCAAATATTTGAGATGTGATGAGCTTTGAGAAAAATAAATGGTAGCTAATACTTATGGCACAATGGTAATTGATGATAATTATTTCTAGATAGTACCTCTTGTGAGAATTTTCAATTGGTAGTCTCTTTTTAATTGCATTATAACGGGTCTGGTGTTGAAAAACACCTTTTATTTTCACCCAATATAGGCTAGCAACACTTAGTGTCACCTGCCTTCTTTCTCGATTGATAGTGCATGTGGTAGAATAAGGAGTCAACCTTTTCACTTGACATAAGATCACTCAGACTCGCTTAGTAACTTTAGGATCATTTTAAATTGTGAGAGATATATGGTTAGAAAATACTTCAGGTGCACCAACTAATGACTCATTTTCTATGAACAGGCATCATACCTCTTAGCCTAACAGCGGAAACGATGATGGGATTTAGGCCAACCCTTGGCTTCTCAAAGAAAACTCAAGACTATCCACCCATCAAAGAAGCACTTGCAGGTCCACACAACTGCCACCACTTCCTAAAACAAAGACCCCGTGCAAAAGCAAGAGCAGCAAGCAAAAGCAAAACCAAAGGACAACTAACCTAAGAAAAGCATCTAACAACTACGGAAAGCAAAGGAAAGAAAGCAAGACTAAACTAAAGGCAACCTATGTTAACCAAAGAAAACAAACCTCTAACTATGTACACTAAGATGAGGCATGACTACCTCTCAAGCCTAGAAGTAGAGCTTTAGGAACTGGCCATTAACAGGCAATGGGAGTTCCTCCCCAATAAGGCTCTTGAGTCGATACGTGTTGTCTCCAAGGATCTCATAGATCTGATAGGGACCCAACCAAAGTTTATCAAACATACCATGTTCTCCTTTCTTTTCATGTGCCTTATCCCAATATAGGACCAAATTAGAAATGTGGAAATCCTTGACCTTGGCTCTTTTTTCAAACCATCATTTTATTACTCCCTGATGTTTAGCAAAGTTTTCTATAGCATCATCACGTTTCTCTTCAAGGTATAGTGACTGAGCTAACCTGGAGGACAATTGATCATCAGTTTCAAGGTAGTCTTGCATGAATTGCAATATGAGAATCCTCAAATGGATGGGAAAGATGGGTTCAGTCCCATAGACCAGTTGGTAGGATGATGTGCCCAAGGCTGCTTTGTGTCAGATCCTATCAGCCCATAAGGCAAATTTAAACTAAGTATGTCAGTCTCTAGGGTTTTTGTCCAATAGTTTCTTAATGACCTCAAGCAAATTTTTGTTCATTGATTTAGCTACCCCATTCCCTTGTGGATAGTAATTAGATGAGAACTTGAGAGTGATCCCATAATCAAATGCCTAGTTAGAAAAATGTAATGATGAAAATGCAGGGCCGTTATCACAAACTAAAGAAAATGGACAACTGAATCTAGTGATAATATGTTTTTCAACAAATTCAATAACTACCTTTGTGGTACATTATTTACAAGCTATTGCCTTAGACCATCAAGTGCAGTAATTAGCAACAGTCAAAGTATACATGTGGCCTGCAGAGGAAGGCAGATTGATCATACCAATAAAGTCGAGGCCCCACTGAGCAAATGGTCGTACCTGCACTACTAGTTGCAAGGGCATGGCAGCGTGTCACTCTCGGTGTGTAGTGGTCTGGCATATATGACAAGTTCTTACATGTGAATATGTGTCTTTAAACAAAGTTGGCCAATAATATCCGGCATGAAGAACCTAATTAGCTGTTGAGCGTGCTGACCCGTGACCTGTACCGAATTTCTCATGAAAACTATTCAATACTTGATTTACTTCTAACTTATCCAAACACCTCAGATAGATCCCCTCATGATTCTTCTTGTAAAGAACTGATCCTTTTATCATATAACTACTTTTTAGTCTGAGTACTCTCCTTTGAACCAAATTTAGCTGTGGTGGATAGCATTGATTAAGTAGATAAAATAGGATATCTCCATACCATTCATCTTTCGAAACGTCCTCTAACAGGTACTACTGGGATACTAGACTTGGCCCCACTTCAGCCATTATTCTAGTTAGAGCCTAACGTCTTACCAACTTCATGGGTTGAATATCTATATCAAACTCTTGTAGGATGGTGACCCATTTCCCTCTTCTTTATCCTAATTCACTTTGCATCAATAATACTTTAATGGCTGCATCTAAGACTATGGTGATTACCTGACTTCTTAAGATGTAGTGACGGAACTTCTTGACTACCTTTACCAGAGCATATGCTTGTTTTTCCATGTTTGGATACCTTAGTTCTGCATCTTTTAATGGAGTACTTATGAAAGCAATGGGCCTTTCATCATCAACTTATCTTTTTTACGTCAACATTGCAGCACAAGTATGCTCGGAAGCAAACGAGTAAATCTGAAATGGCAAAGTGTAATCAGGACTTACCAAGACAGGTGCATTGGCTATAGCTTGTTTAATTTCTATGAAGGTAACCTTGGCTTCTGGAGTCCAATCCATTTTAGCATCCTTTTTTAGTGGTGCAGGAGCACCAAGAGGATCATGAGGATCCATGGTTGTTTTGTTTTGTTTCATGGTTGATCATGTTGTAATAAGGTCTTGAGGACCATTCCTATGCTTTGAAATAAAGATCATGTCCAATAATGTTATGTTTATGGTTAGGACAATCATAAGTGTCATGCATTGTAATGGAGCAATCATACATTGTAAACCTTTTTGGCATGTGTCAAGGAGTGGCATGCCTTGTCAAAGGCTCATTTATCTTGTAAGGATGTTTAAGAGCCTTGTTTGTCATGTGAGATCACGATGCATATGACAAAACATTGTAATTAGTTGCAGACATTAAAAAAATAGGAGTAGTTCGATGTTGTAGACAGTTTACCAGTCTTCCACCAATTCAAACTATCCCTCCAACTACTCCATCCATTGATGCAAGCTTCATAAATCCTTGCATATGTCCATTAAAGAGAGAGAAGTGATTGGTGAAGAAATCAATAAGAAAAAACACATTTTTTGCCTTTATATTCTATATTTTCCACTGTTCTTGTACGTGCTCTGTCCTTGTACAGAGGAGTTATAGAAGATTACAATGGTGGTTTGAAAGTAGGGTGAGTCTAGAATATTTTGCAATTTATTTAGGTTCTTGAAACATCTGTCTAACATAGATATTTGCATTCTTCTGAGTTGGCTTGATAAACCCTCACCTAGGATTTTCTGATAGAAAACTATGTGTTTTTCACCATTCCACTGAATCAAACCCTCCTTGATCAATGGAATGGATTTATTGATGTTTGTTTCAATTCTCTTCAAAGGTATTTTTGGAAGGAGTCTATTTTTGATAGAGATTTCTTGAAGTGACCTAGCAAAACCATGTGCTAGGCATGTGTAAAGAGGAACAGTATAGGCCAAATCTATCACAGTCAACTGTGGAGTCACAAAACTTGTGTAATTTCCCATTTTAGCATGTGTCTAATGTGTCTAAGGTGTGCAAAGGGTTATGTGAGTCTTTGGAGGGGTAGTTACTTTACAAAATAGGCCTAATTGGCCAAGGGCTGTTAGAGGACAGTTATAGGTTAGGGTATATTGTCCAAAACAAAGTACCCCAAGTTTGTGATATGTTAGAGGGCATCAAAAAGGGTATCTTAGGATTGTCTAAGATTAAAGTTTGCAAGCCACTAGTAGAAGTTATGTCAGACTGTTCCATTTTGGAGGCCTAATTGAGGCAATGTTATAGGTCTATCAGGATAAATAGTCCACATGCTCAAAAGGGACCCATGCCAAGTCTTGGATATCTTGTCAAACCTTGAAAGAGGACCCCTCCATGTCTGTCTTAAAGAAAGTTTTGTTGATCTAAATCATTTCACAAGAGAACCATGCTCTAGGCTTGAATGTTGTCTTGAGAAACTCATTCAATCACATTGAACACCATTGGACTTTGCATCATAATGGTATTAGAGCCATAAAAGGTTCTGTCAGTTGGTTGTGTGTAAGACCTGGTATATGTTAGTAGAGGAGAGTGAAGGAGAGGCTAGCAACATGCCTCCAAAAGGGATGACCACTAAGGTGGTTAAGAAGTTTAAAAAGATTGAAGAGAAGATTAAGAGTGGAGTCAAGGAAGCACTCCAAGCTGAGTTGAAGGCACTGAGGATAGGGAAGAGGATAGATGAAGGTTCTAATGGAGAGGAAGAAAAAGAGAAGGAAGAAGAAGAAAATCAAGAAGAGGCAGAGATACCTGTAGATCAGAAACATTTCCTTGAAGCCATCAAGGTAATTGGCAAAGATTCTTTAGAGGCTCGGATAGAGATTCCAATGTTTAGTGGCAAGATGAATGCTAATGAAGTTATGGAGTGGATTGAGGCCCTAAATAATTGCTTTGAATACAAGGAAGTACCTGAGAACAAGAGGGTGAATTTTTCCAAAACAAAACTCAAGGGTGTTGCCCTCACATGGTGGAATTACACCCAAGGTGAGAGGGTGAAGAGTGGGAAGAGCATGATCTCTTCATGGAGCAGAATGTTGGAGAGGATCAAGTCCCAATTCCTTCCATCGGACTATGAAGTGCAGATCTACAAGAAGATGAAAAATCTCAAACAAAGAGATTTGGATGTGGCCACTTACATCGAGGAGTTTCACAAGTTATCCCTTCGTTGTGGACATGTGGAGGATGAAAAAGGTGAAGTGGCAAGGTATCTAAATGGTTTGAAGTTTAGTATACAAGTTGAAATCAGTATACTAACCCTTGAAACAGTGGACAAATGCTTTCAAATGGCATTGAGCGCTAAAGAGAAGTTGAAGAGGAAAGGTGAGCAGCAAAATAGAGGAAGAGGAGGTAGAAATTTCAAAGGTAGGGGCAGTTTTAGAGGCAGAAATCAGTCCCAAAGAAGTCAAGGGGAATCTGGTTCCCAAGAACAAAGTGGAGAATCAGGTTCTAGAGGAGGTTTTAGAGGAAGGAGACCTAATGGAAGGGGTAGATTTGATGGACTAGGGAGAGGTCCTAATGTCTTCATAGGGAGGTGCTACAATTGTAACCAAGTGGGACATCCAGCCTTCAAATGCCACGAGAAACAAACTTCAAGCTCTCATGGAGGAGAGAGAAGGAATCAATTGATCCAAGAGGAAGATTACCAAAGTGTTAACTCTCCAATTGGAAGTGCAACCCCAGTCCATGATGGAGAAAGCTTGATGATGAGGAGAACCATGTTGAAGGTGCCTCAAACACAAGAACCCCCTTAGAGGAAGACATCAGGACAACATGCAAGGCCTATGGTAAGATATGCAAGGTAATTGTTGATTCAAGTTCAACTAAAAATTTAGTTTCCATTGAGATGGTAGACAAGTTGAAATTGAAAAGACTTCCTCATGTTAGTCCTTACAAAGTGTCATGGTTGAATAAGGGGCAACAAGTCTTAGTTGATGAACAATCTTGGGTAGAGTTTGAGATAGGGGAGAATAAGTATAAGATTTTGTGTGATATAATCCCCATGGATGCTTGTCATTTGCTATTAGGACATCCATGGCAATATGATGTTCAATCCCAACATGATGGTAAATTTAACTCCTTCATCATAACCAATAATGGTAGGAAGTATAGAATGGATCCTTTGCCGGATGAGAATGTAGAGAAGAGTGTTGGGTCAAGCATCATGTTGGTGAGTGGTAAAGAGTTTCTTAACACCCTTAAGGAGGAAGGAACCCAAGGGTATGCTCTGATTTTGAAGCCTAAAAATAGTCCTAATTTGCATGGTCCTAGTGAGGAAGAGGTTCCCAAGGAGGTGCAACAATTGTTAGAGAAATATAAGGGTATCATGGTAGAGGAGATGCCTAATGAATTGCCACCTATTAGGGACATAAGCCATTAGATTGACTTCATACCAGGGTCTACTTTGCCAAACAAATCAGCCTACAAGATGACACAATCACAAAATGAAGAGATTGCTAAGCAAGTACAAGAGTTGTTGGATAAGGGTTTAGTGAGAAAGAGTCTTAGCCCATGTGATGTGCCAACAGTCCTAGCCCCTAAAAAGGATGGTAAATGGAGGTTGCGTATGGATTCTAGGGCCATTAACAAGATTACAATAAGATATATGTTCCCTATGCCAAGGATTGAGGACCTAATGGATTGTTTGGGAGGGGCTAGATACTTTTCCAAGATTGATCTTAAGAGTGGGTATCATCAAATTAGGATAAAGCAAGGAGATGAATGGAAGACTGCCTTTAAGACAAATGAGGGTCTTTATGAGTGGTTGGTGATGCCATTTGGTCTATCCAATGCCCCAAGTACTTTTATGCACCTTATGAATGAGGTGTTGCAAAATTTCATTGGCAAATTTGTTGTGGTGTACCTTGATGACATTCTTGTTTTCAGTAGGACCAAGGAAGAACATTTGCAGCACTTAGATCAGGTTTTGAAGAAGTTGCATGATGAGCAATTGATGATTAATATGGAGAAGAGTGTCTTTATGAAGGAAGAACTCACCTACCTTGGTTTTGTCATCTCCCAAGGTAATTTGAAGATGGATCCAACAAAGGTAGAGGCTATTTTGTCATGGCCAACCCCTAAAACAGCAGGTGATGTAAAAAGTTTTCATGGTTTGGCAACATTCTATAGGAAGTTTATAAGGGGTTTTAGTCATATTTGTGCACCTATTTTGGATACCATTAAAGGGGGGCATAAATGTAAATTTTCTTGGACAAAGGCAGCCAATGATTCTTTTGAAATTCTAAAACAAAAGGTAGCACAACAGTCCATGCTTGTTTTGCCTGATTTTAATAAGTTGTTTATGGTGGAATGTGATGCTAGTAACCTTTCTAGAGGCGCTATTTTGAGTCAGGAGGGCAGACCAGTTTCCTTCTTTAGTGAAAAACTAAATGATGCTAAGAGAAAGTATTCTACTTATGACTTGGAGTTGTATGCAATGGTGCAAGCTTTGAAAAAATGGAGGTGCTATCTTTTGCCTAAGGAGTTTATTGTTTATACTGACAACCATGCACTTAGTTTTCTGAATTCACAGGAAAAACTCAATCATAGGCATATGAAATGGGTTGAAAAACTCCAAGCATACACCTTTTCCATCAAACACAAGAAGGGGTAGGCGAATAAAGTGGCAGATGCATTAAGTAGAAGGGTGTGTATGGTGCAAGAAATTTAGTTACAAAGTGTGGGGATTAATGCTCTCAAACATATGTACAAAGATGATGAAGATTTCAAGGAAGTATATGAAGTTTGCTCTCAATTTTTGGATGCATATCATTCTGATTTTTCTGAGTTTTTGTTACAGCAAGGGTTGTTGTTCAAAGGCAGCCAATTATGTGTTCCTAGGTGTTCCATGAGGGAGAACATCATAAAGGAAAAGCATTGTGGTGGTCTAGGAGGTCACTTTGGGCTAGATAAAACATTAGATCAGGTGAAAATATTTTATTTTTGGACAAAAATACAATCAGACATCAGAAAATTTGTTGAGGGTTGTAGTATATGTCAAAGGGCAAAATGTACTTCATCTAATGCTGGTCTATATCAGCCACTTCCTATTCCTAATAGGCCATGGGAGAGTATCAGTATGGATTTTATCTTGGGTCTTCCTAGGACTCAAAGAGGTTTTGATAGCATATTTGTTGTGGTGGATAGATTTAGTAAGATGGCTCATTTCTTGCCATGTAAATGCACTAATGATGCTTCACACATTACTGGTTTGTTCTTCAAAGAAATTGTTAGAATCCATGGTTTGCCTCTTAACATTGTGACTGATAGAGATCCTAAGTTTGTGGGCCACTTTTGGCATACTTTGTGGAAGAAGTTGGGCACTCAATTGTCATTCACTTCAGCCTATCACCCTTAGACTGATGGCCAAACTAAGGTGGTGAATAGGTCTTAGGAAATCTTCTTAGGTGTCTTTATAAAACAACATGGAGAAGCATGGGATATGATCATTCCCCAAGCTAAATTTTCTTACAATGACTCTACCAATAGAAGCACAAGAAGGAGTCCATTTGAGGTTGTCTATGGTATTCACCCAAGAGGTATTCTTGAATTGAGGGAGCTACATGGATTGGAGAGGAAGAGTGCTCAAGGTGAAGACTTTGCATTGGCCATGAAGGACATCCATGATAATGTAAGAGAAACTCTTCAAAAGAACAATGAGAAGTATAAGGAGAAAGCCAATGAGAGAAGGAGGGATGTGCAATACAAGGTTGGGGATTTGGTCATGGCACATTTGAAGAAGGAAAGACTTCCAAAGGTGCAGCCAACCAAACTCCTCATGAAGAAGATAGGTCCTTGCCGGATTGTACACAAATTTGGGCCCAATGCCTATGAGATTGAGCTTCCTCAAGGCTTGGCCATATCTCCTATCTTTAATGTCTTAGATTTGTTTCCTTTCAGAGGTGGTAATGATGCAAATTCAGAGGCAGATGTGATAGCAATAGGAAATGAGGAATGGGTTAAGGATCTTCCACCCAATCAACCCTTGCAATTGGAATGCATCTTGGACACCAAAGTCTTGAAGAAGACAAGGAAGAAGACCTACAAGAAGTACCTTGTCAAATGGAGTGGCCTACCTACTAAGGATGCCACTTGGATGACTGAAGAAGACATTTTGCAACATGGAACCATTGTTGCTGATCTAGTTCCTCAAGGGACTTGAGTCTTCTTCCACCCCGGGGAGTATGGTGCAGGAGCACCAAGAGGATCATGAAGATCTATGGTTGTTTTGTTTTGTTTCATGGTTTATCATGTTGTAATAAGGTCTTGAGGACCATTCCTATGCTTTGTAATAAGGATCATGTCCAATAATGTCATGTTTGTGGTTAGGACAGTCATAAGTGTTATGCATTGTAATGGGGTAGTCATACATTGTAAGCCTTTTTGGCATGTGTCAAGGAGCGTTATGCCTTGTCAAAGGCTCATTTATCTTGTAAGGATGTTTAAGAGCCTTGTTTGTCATGTAAGACCATGATGCATATGACAAAACATTGTAATTAGTTGCAAACATTAACAAAACAAGGGCAATTCAGTGTTGTAGATAGTTTACCAGTCTTCCACTGATTCAAAATTCCCCTCCAACTGCTCCATCCATCGATGCAGGCTTCATAAAGCCTTGTAGATGTCCATTGAAGAGAGAGAAGTGATTGGTGAAGAAATCAATAAGAAAACATAGAGTTTCTCCCTTTATATTCTATATTTTTCACTATTCCTATACATGCTCTACCCTTGTACGGAGGAGTCATAGAAGATTATGAGGGTGGTTTGAAAGTAGGGTGAGTCTAGAATATTTTGCAATTTATTTGGGTTCTTGAAACATTTGTCTAACATAGATATTTACATTCTTCTAAGTTGGCTTGATAAACCCTCACCTAGGGTTTTCTGACAGAAAACTATGTGTTTTTCACCATTCCACTGAAACAAACCCTCTTTGATCAATGGAATGGATTTATTGATGTTTGTTTTAATGCTCTTCAAAGGTGTTTTTGGTAGGAGTCTATTTTTTATAGAGATTTCTTGAAGTGACCTAGCAAAACCATGTGCTACGCATGTGTAAAGAGGAACATCATAGGCCAAATCCATCACAGTCGACTGTGGAGTCACAAAACTTATGTAATTTTCCATTTTAGCATGTGTCTAATGTGTCTAAGGTGTGCAGAGGGTTCTGTGAGTCTTTGGAGGGTCATTTGCTTTACAAAATAGGCCTAATTGGCCAAGGGTTGTTAGAGGACAGTTATAGGTTAGGGTATATTGTCCAAAACAAAGTACCCAAAGTTTGTGATATGTTAGAGGGCATCAAAAAGGGTATCTTAGGATTGTCTAAGATTAAAGTTTGCAAGCCACTAGTAGAAGTTATATCAGACTGTTCCATTTTGGAGGCCTAATTGAGGCAATGTTATAGGTCTGTCAGGAGAAATAGTCCACATGCTCAAAAGGGACCCATGCCAAGTCTTGGATATCTTGTCAAACCTTGAAAGAGGACCCCTCCATGTCTGTATTAAAGAAATTTTTGTTGATCTAAATCATTTCACAAGAGAACCATGCTCTAGGCTTGAATGTTGTCTTGAGAAACTCATTGAATCACATTGAACACCATTGGACTCTACATCATTCAGCATGGCATTAAGAGGTCAAACAATCTTAGCAAAACCTATAATAAATTTATGCACAAAGTTGATCTTACCAAAACATGGCTTAAGCTCTTTCTTGTTGGCTAGGGGAGGTATCTTGAGTATTGCTTGGATTTGGTCTGGGTCTATAGATATTCCTTATTCAGCTATCACATGTCCCAGCAACTTCCCCTTAGTTACCCCAAAGATGCACTTCTTGGGATTGAGTGATATACCATAATCTTTGCATCGCTGCAACACCTTTCTCAAATCTGCTACATGATCTTCTTGCCTTTTTGAGAATACCGTGAGGTCATCCATGTACATGATAATACATTTTCCAACTAATCCTTTGAAAGAAACATCCATTACACATTGAAAAGTTGCACCAGTGTTTATTAAACCAACTGGCATTCGACGATATGCATAGATGCCCCATTTACAGGTGAAAGATGTCTTCAATCTATCTTCATATTCCACCATCACCTGGTTATAACCAGAATACCTATCCAAGAATGACATCATTTGGGACCCATTAACAATCTGTAATAGTTTGACCAACGAAGATAGCGAGTAATTATCCTTTTCAGATGCTCTGTTTAAGTTACGGAAGTCCACACAAAGCCTGATTTCTCCATTTTTCTTTCGGACTGGAACTAAATTTGCCACCCATGTAGAATGTCTGACTAGGAATATTATCTATGCTAATAACAGCTTCTGAACTTCTTTGAAAATTAGTGGTTCTAGTAAGGCATTCATCGACTGTTGTCTTTGTCTAAATGGCTTTGCTCCTGGCTTCAATGGGATGGTGTGCGTGATGATCGAGGTATCGTATGTCTTTAAATCTTCATAACTCCAGGCTATAACCTCATGGTAATCTCTTAATGCATGTATGATTCCTGTCTTTTCTTCTTTAGTACTAGCTTTCCCAATGAACACATTCTTAACATTTTCTTTTGTTCCCAAGTTAAACAGGTCACACTTACCCCCTAGAGATTCTCCTTCTTTCCTTTAGGTTCCTAAATTGTCTGCATCAAACAATCTTTCCAATTCTACCATTCCCCGTGGAATCATATTTGTTTTTAGGTTTAGTACCCCTTCTAAATCCATTTCAGCATGTTCCATTTCTTCTTCATCTATTACCTAAGTAGTGAAAACATCGGATGAAGTAAGGAAGTTAATTATGTGCTAATCACCTTCAAAGACTTGAAAATTTGTAACATTATTAGGTATGGATGGGGTAGTGACAAATTCAACAGAAAATTTCTTCAATCCTGCCATGGATGTTGGCTCTAATGTACTTGATGTTTGAGCTAGAGCATTCGCGACATGATTATGTCTCCTCAGGATCAATTAGATGTTAAAACCATCAAAGTATTCTATCAGATCCTAGACTCTATTCCTATACCGATTCAGCCTCTTATCATTACATGAGTACTGCTTTCTTACTTGTTTTATCACTAACTCAAAATCACAAAACACTTGGATAATTCTAACCTTCTTCTATAGTGCCAGCAACAATCCTTGCACTAATGCTTCATACTCAGTTACATTGTTTGTGCATGGAAATTGTAGTCTTTGTGACTCCAAATACAAGCTCTCAGTAGGGCTGATTAATTTGACCCCTGCTCCTGACCCTTGTCTGCATCTTGAGCCATCAAATCTTAAGGTCCATAGGTGAAAGTCTTTGATTCTATCACTCCATTTTACTGATTTCTTCTTATCAAGCAGAGGCTCTGGTTCTTCCTTCTTTTCAACAACTAGTACCTTCTTCAGAATTATGGGGATTTTTAATTGTCTTTGCACTTGTTTGACTGCCTCTTGACATAGTTGGTAAGTAAATTTAGAATGTGATGTATCATGTATGTGGCACTAGTTGGGTAGTAATAACTCCTCTATTTGAACCTGCTTTCCAACAATAGTTTGATCATGTACGAATTTGGCTATGAAATCATAGAATCCTTCAAATATCCCTGGTTCATCTTCTTCTGAAGAGTTTCCTAAATCTGATTGAACATATACTTTTGTGCTTTCAAATTTTTCTGTAAGTGGAGGGTTAGGAGATCTTAAGCAACTTAGCATAAGGATTTCCTCTGTCTGATTGATATGTGGGAGGTAAACTCCCAAATCAACTTTTGAGAACAAAATCTCGTTGGGTTGATTATACTCCATAATCATATGTTTCATCTTGGGTTCTCTTTCAATACATATCTAGTTGGCCAATCCTTTCCATGGAAGCCACATATGAGAAAATTTGGTCACCATGTAACCATTCAATGTTCTAGACCAATCTCTACTCAAAAGCATACCATATTGATCCAGAATGTCCACTACTTGAATATCTATATATTGTTGCACCCTTGGATCATAATCCAGTTGTATGTGTATTCTATTCAACTCACCTACTACATTCACTTCAGTCTTATCTAGTTGTGTCACCTTTCTAGAAGACTTGGCTGGAGTGAGCCCAAGTGCTTTACAGACTGATAATGGCATGACATTCATGGAAGCACCAGAGTCTACTAAATAGTTATGAAGGTTTCTATTGAATATCCTAAGTGTTAAGAGGAAAGGGGGACTTTCCCTCTTGTCCTTATACAATGTTATCTTTTGTTCCACATCAATCACATGTACTCTTTCTTTCCCTTTGTCAACATTATCTTTGGTGACATTTTCCTTTTGTACATAATTGATTTTGGTTCTAGCACCCATATCTTGGAAGAAAGATGTCCTAACCTTAGGTATTTTAAGTAACTCATATATAGAAAGACTAACCTTCATTTTCTTGAGTTCCTCAGCAACATACTGCCCCATTTTCACTATGTCAGACCATTGAGAACCTTCAGCAGTAGCACCCTGATATATTGGTTGATGAGTGACTTTTGGGGGTTTAGAGTTATTAGAATCTTTCAGGTCTGGTGGAATCTGATAGCTATTTGGAGGAATGGAGGTGGTGAAAGGACCTTTAGGCTTGCTACTTCTTAGGTTGTAGGAAGTCTTATTATACTGCTGATAAGCATTGTCTTCTTTAGACTCTTCTTCCTCATGCTAGTTATCATCTTGGAATGGAAATGTATAACTATCAAGAACTAGAGAAGCATCATACCTCTAAGAAGGAACAATTTCATACCCCGTTGGTGGGGTCTCCTAAGTTTTAGTGTTCTGAATCTCCATCTGGAAGATACTGGATGCGATCTGAAATTCTGGGTAATCTAGTTCTGAATGGGCATTCATGTTATGCAGTTTGCACCAAGTAGACAAAGCTGCTTCAGCTAACATCACATGACCAGGAGGTCTGGTATCATTATTCTAGTTTTCCAAGGGTGATGGTACCCCTCCATTGTTTGGCTTGGTGTTCTAGGATCAGTTCGACGACTGTTGAAAATTCTAATTTTGACATTGGCTCTAATTTTGGAACTGATTTTGATTTTGAAACTGAGACTAGTTTTGGTTCTAGAAATATTGTTGATTCTGTCCCTTTTGTTGTAGATAAGCATTCTGGTTCTTGAGGTGGGTAACTTCGACAGTAAGCTTCTTTATTTGCTCAACTAGTTCTTTGATATCATCTCTGTCCTCTTTTGCTTTGGCTGCTTCTAAAGACTGTAAAAAGGGCATTTGTGCTGGAGGCATTTCAGCTACTAGGTTGCTTGGGTGGATTACTAAAGCTCGCATTGCAGCTAGGTTTGGAATCAGATTCATCATAGGAGTATGATTGGCCAAGGCTTGATTTATCATTGGTATTTGATTAGGCATGGCTATAGGCCCCATATGGTTGAGTGGACCAGAGGCTATCTGTCCTAGTTGGGTACTTACAGTGATAGCTGTAGAATATGCCTAAGCTAAAGTAGTAGGGATTGGATCAGCTCTCCTTGTGAACATGGAGCTAAGTTTGTCTAGGGCAGCATAGTAAATAGGCAAGGTAGCGGCCTGTCCTATAGCGTAAGGATCTTGCAGATGACTAAAAGCTTTCTAAAATCTATTATTGAAGGAACTTATCATCTCTCCTTCACCTTGACAAATTTCTACAAAAGATTGATAAAGATTAGCTGGAGTGGTAGGCATTCGAAACCTATCTAGAAATGCATTCTTCAGGTTCAGCCATGAATTTATGGATGCTGCAGGGAGGTTAGTAAACCAATAATAAGCTTCATCTTGCAAAGAATAAGGGAACAACCTACATATCACATCCTCAAACTATACTTGCAACATGAACATGTTAGCCTCAAAGATTTTAATATGCTCATCTGCAGTTCTGTCTAGATTGTTTACTCTAAACTTTGAACAGAACTTATCTAGGTTCTTTGGCATATCATGATAAGTGTTGAACAGAAAAGGAGACTGGTTATTTCCTATGAAGAAAGACATGATAGGAGGATTAAAAGGAGCTACAGTTGTGTTCCTTGGGGCTGACTGAGCTCTTGGGACTCTTGGTATCCCTTGATCCCTTCTTATCCGTCTAAATTCCGTCAGAGACAGCAACTCTTCTCCAACTGAGCTGGATCTAGTATGCCTCTGTCTAGTCCCTAGACTTGCTAATTTTTAAGTAGAGGGAAATAGTTCTTTCCCCTCCTTCTAGTGCCAATTCTGTTGATGGTGGTTTTAGCACACAACAATGCATGTGTGATTGTTGGTTTCACACCTCTCTTGAAAAGTATCTTACCCTAGGTAAGACTACTCCAAGGATAATATAGCGAGGTCTTAGCTTGCTTGGAATCTCTTAGTTAGTATGTTCTAGCTGTGCCTACAAGGGGTCTTACATGCAATCTTTATATTTTCAAGTTGCGACAGCAAATACACATAAACCCTTTTATGGTTTTTAGATAATAAAACGATGTAAAATGCTACTAAAATTCCTAATCTAATGATGGTTTTTTTAAGAAAATGTAAAGGGTATAGGTTTTTAGAGAAGTCCTAAGTGACATTCACAATGTATGGGTTACCTTAAGTAGACAAATACTCTAGAACATAACCAGTTTTCTGAGCTACCAAACTAAAATGGGTGTTACAGTACTACAGAAAATGGTGCTATCTTCAATGGAAGTCAATGTATTTTCAGATTGCATTCATTTGCTAAATACCCAATAAACAGTGCAATTTAACTTGGGAAATACAATTGAACTTGAGCACAAGCAACCAACCCAGACTAACTTTACAGAGCTATCTACCATCAACAAATAACTAAAAGTATGGACTTAGAGTATTTATCAAATACTTTTAGCAAACCATAATTATTATAAAAGCACAACTAACTAACTATGGGAGAGTAAGAAGCGAACCATGAAAACCAAATAAGGAACACAATACACAAATTCTTAGAAACACTGCAGAAACTTGCTTTGCATTACTTCAAATGGTAGAATGTTAATAATTCGGCATCAAATTCTCTCTTACAAAAAGAAGAAATGGTAGCCCTTTATATAGAAAAGCAGCATACTAAGTTTTCAAATGAACGGTGGAGATTAACTCAACACCGATAGTTCAGATTACATCAATAAATGCAATTCTAACAACTCATATCAATTCTCGGATTACATTTTGTCTTCTATGAAAAAGATGAAAAATAGCCTCCAGATTCATTGAATCTAGTCAATTTGACTAGCCAATTCAATATACTAATAAAAAAGAATATTTCAAAAGCATAGAAAAGACAAAATAGAGTCACATGCTGCCCTAAATACAACAATTTACAATTATGATGGGATTATATCCTTAAAATATTCAAAACAATATCAAGACTCTTCATCTAAATTAATTTTGTCTTTGCCAGCCAGCTTGTTGCGATAAGTCAGCCATGCATCAAGAGAAGGATTAATCTTTGACAGATCTGGATCCTTCAAATGATTGATCTGATAATTGACCATCTTTAGTTCCTGACTAAATCTACTATATATCTCCTCTATCTCTATACCAGCCTTGTGGAATGCTTTGAATTCAGCTCTGAGGTCACTTACCTTATCCAACCTGTCTTCCATATTGAGCTCGGTATCTTCAAAAATTACCTTATGTAATTTGTTTTTACATTTCTTGATATCTTAAGGGGTGTAGTCATCATAGGATGCTTCCATGCAATCCTTCAAAGAATCATTAATATCATATATAATTGACTGTAGCTCATCATCGATTGGCTTATATGCTTCTTTTATGTTTTCAAAAGTTTATTTTCACAAAAGTAGCTGTTGATACCATTAAATGGCTTTAGGCAGCTAGTTCCCTGTTAGAATATTTTCTACAACCAAAGTCTGGGCAGGTAAATCCCTAATGCTCTTTATCCGCAGATACATATGTGAGTAATACTCATCAAAGGAGTCACATTCCTCGTGCAAATCTTTCCATTTCTTATGCAGTTCCACCAACTTCTTGTGCGCTTGAGTGGAGGCATTGATAGTCTCACATCCCATCTCAAAAACTCTGAACAACCATTCTTCAGTACCTTGGGATTTGGACCTTACCTCGCGTAGCCTTGCCATTTTGTCAGTAGACAACAAAGTGGGCACTGTCCTTATATCTCCTCCTATGTCTACTGGCTTGACCAAAAACTGGAGACAAGTGCAGAGTTCTTCATTTTATTGTTTTAAATCTTTCTTGGACATCTTGTTTTGCCTAACTGTTCCAAAATTGATGTAACTAATTCTTTAAAATCATCCACAATTTGAGCATGAGTGGCGGGTCCTAAATCAACTATGGAGATTACATAATCCTCCGCTTTGATTTGTTCTTTTGTTGTATCAGTTGACAGGACTGCCATCTCTACAATTCTAGATCCTAATTCATCCTTATAAATCCTAGATTGTATCTTTGCCTTCTTTTGTTTCTTAGGCTTCTAAGCTTGTGACAAAATTGTACTCAAGTCTAGTTGCATTATTTCCACTTGTGGCTCAGGATATGCCACTCTACTTTGCAACCATTCGGGTGCTGAAGATTTATTCAATTCAATGGCTTTGTCATTATTAGCTACAACCGGTTCTTCAATTGGCTCTTGTTCTTGCTCTGGTTCTCCATCTTTATCTATATTCATCTCCTCTTCTTTCTCTCCTTCTTGCGCAAATTTCCTAGGTTTATCACTATACTTTCTTGGGTTGACTTGAAAATTTCCTCCATTTGACCTTTCTTTGGAGGACTGTCAGTTACATCAATGACTTCAACATTGGTCAGAGGTTCATTGGAGTCTTCATTACTCACTTCTGTCAATACATCTTTCTCCTCCCCAAGTAAAAATGTTGTTTTAGGCTCCTGCAAACCCAACTCTGCACATACTTTCTCAATTCTGGGCTGTAGAGGTACGACCAAAGAATCTATAGGCATTTGTGAAATGGGAACTACAGAAGATATAGGTAGTGAAGGCATGTTAATCTGCATTAAATTAGCTAATACTATATACAAGGAAGAAGAGACGACAAGAGGTGAAGGAAAAGGTAGTGAAGGTAGAGGAAGAGGAGGTAAAAGGATGGTAGAAATAGGAGGTAATGTTGCGGGGGTGGGTAATTGAATGGAAGAAGTAGAAGGTGTAAGTGTAGTAATAGTGGAAGGACATGAAGTGGCAACAGTGGAGGAAAGAGGGTTGCTAGGGGCATTGGAATAAATTGCCAAAGAGTAGGAAGTAGTTGAAATGGTAGAGGTGGGAGAGGTGGTAGCAGGGGATGCTTCTTGGATAATGGCAGCTGAGGTCGTAGATGAAGTGGATGCAGCAGTAGTGGAAGAAGTGGTAGTAGAAGCTACAGGGGTTGTGGCAGCAATGCTTACACTTTGAGTGGAAGGAGATAGGGAAGATGGAGGATTAGTGTCTTCTTGTGTTGCAGCATCCTCCTTAGTGACCTACTTTACCCTTGCTTTCTTGGTCTTAGAACCTTCTCCAAGGCCACTTGGAATATCTCTTTTCTTGGAGGCCCTTGTCCTGGTGGAGGGAGGCTAATCTTTCTTTGAAAGAGGTTTCACAGATGGCTTCTTAATTTTCTTTTCTTTTTCTACCAGAGATGTGTGTTCTTCACTGTCTGATTTCTATTTCTCAGTTGGCTCTGCCTCATCTGTAACATTTATTGGTTCATCCTCCTCACCTTCAAAATCCTTATCTGATTCTAATGCAGTATGGGTAACCTATACTCCTTGTCCTTCCAAAGTAGCCACCTAACCCCTGACCCATGCCTTGCTCAGTTTGATGGATTCTCTCATTATGGTATCCAAAAAGCTTTCTTCTGCATTTGCCCAATTTAGTAGTGGGATGGGTTGATGGTATTGAGCTTCCCAAGGTCCTTTGACCATAACATTTTCATCATCCTCTGGAACTTCTTGATGAAGGCTAGAGGTAGCCTTGAGTGTGCTTTCTTCATAACTTCATAATCATCTAGGCAATTGGCCCAAAAGTCTTCAATATGTATCTTGTGAAACAACTTCTTACTTATGAACCTTTCCATCACCTTATTTGGATCGAAATGATCCCTTGCATTGTAGTAGTGTCAATTGAGGAGTTGAAGTTCTTTGTCTGAATGTTCTGCTGATGCTAAAGAAGGGCATACATAATTCCCCTTGCCGAATCTGATGGGAAACTGCACATTGGTTCTATGTAAGTGTTTGAGTTTCTCAGCACAGGGTATCAACTGTCTAGACAATTTTAGAAGCATTGTCTTGTCATCAGGATATCTGGGAAGTCTATAAGCCATCCCAGTGAAGACTTGTACTCTTAGATATGTAAATTTCTCAAATTGAATATACCACCTGCCATATTTAGTTATTTCATTCATTGCTTCAGTGGAAATCCTCAAGGCTATATTACCTTGTAGCAGTCTAGCTATATACATTGTGAAAACATCATTTACCATTTTAAAATGTATCAAAGATTGAGATGAGGTCATCTGTGGGTAACATTCATATACTTTTCTTTGGGTTTTCTTATCATTTCTAACTTCTCCAATCTTGGATAACCCAACATAGCTATTTCTCCTTGCTAATGCATAGATAACATAAGATGTCCATCTGAAGCACCTCTTCTCTTTGAAGTTGTTGAAGGCCTCATGCATGTTGTCACTAGGGATTTGGGCCCAGTGGAACTTAGTCCCTTTCAATATCTTAATTATGATAACAAACATCCACCCCTCAAAAGTGGAGGCTATGGGTAATCCATACATTCTGCTTAGAAAAGTTATCAAATCTCCAATTTCATCATGGAAATCATTCCTATATAGCACTTGGGGAAATTTACTAAGGGCAGACCTTCTTTTTTTGGCCCAATCAGGATTCATGTGTTTCTTGCATCCCTCCACATCTTTTTTGTAATTCCACTTTGATCCTTGTTTGTTTGGCATGGTCATGACTTTGTGCCATGGAATATCAAATGTCTTAGCTAGAGAGGGCCGACTTAAATCAGCCAAGATATCCCCATTAGTAGTTTAAATTGTCCTTGTCATGACATCATACCTATCTGCATAGGTTACCATCAATTCTGCACATTGTACTAAGGTAGGGAAGGCAACAGCTTGTGATATACCATTGTCTCTGAGTGTTTTGGCCCTAGGAGTTGGGTTTGGGCCAAAGATTCTCAAGCTGAAGTCATCTAAGTCTATGTGACCCAGATCTATGTCTCCTACATCACTCCATCCTGAGTGAATCTTGGTCTCTTGAGGGATTTCCTTGAATTTATACTTCATGGCTTGGGCTCGGGCAGTCATTTAATATGCAAGACCCAACCTTATAAGTTTGACACCTTGAGAATTCTTGCACACTCCTAAGTTTGAGATGAACTTTAATGTATCTTCTAATACTATTGATATGCCCTTTTTAAAGAATCACAAATCTAACAGTTATTACCATTATACCTACTTCATAGCAATTCATCATTAATGCATGCAAAAAACATTTAATGTTGCAAGACATCTTATTGAAAGCATAGAAAACATCATTATCTATGTATCACAACATTAACTTCATCATTCCTAGCATTTTCCCTTTGAAAATTCTTAAAACATAGTCATTTTGCATTGTTTGTACTAGTTTTAGGGTCAACCGACTTGTAGGTAGAAAAGTGCTAAAATTGTGGTCTACCAACTTCAGTAGGAAAAATGGGCTTGTCTGACTCAAGGTTTTAGTAGTGTTCATTCTCTTCTGGCTTTTGCATAGGTTTTGGATGTTACCGACTTGCATGACTTTTGAAGGTCACCGACCTTTCATTGGTTGTTTAGTTAGTCAGTCAAGTTTTAGCACAAGTCTCTTGAGATCTCTTTCATTACACTTACATGGGATTTGGCTTTGTTCAACTTGCGCGAGTTTTAAGGTGAACCAACTAAATCGGTGAAGGAGTGTTTTATTGAAAGGTCAGATAGGGTCATTTTTAGCGCAGAGCCATTTTTCTTATTCTCAGTGGGACTTTGGATGTCACCGATTTGCGAAGATATTTGAAGTGTTTGACCAAGTCAGAGACAGAGTCATTTAGCGCATGGTCAGCACAAGAGGTTTTTAGCGCTAAATATATTTTCAAATCTTGCAGGGTCTTAAGGTCTTGCCAATCTAATTGGTTAACACAAAAAAACTATGTGGATCAGAAGTTAATGTTTTTAGTGCTGAATGGGTTTCAAAGCACAGCGCGGGTTTTAATGGTCACCGACTGACTAGATGAATTTGTGATGTTCACAGGTTGATCGGACTCAAGTTTAGCACAAAGACCAAATGTCTTTCTAGTTTATGAAAACTTTGGCCGGTCTGGTTAAGTTATTATTCTTTTTAGCTCATAACAATCCATCTACGTTTTCAAAGGGAAATCCAAACTAGGTTTCAAAAGGAAAAACAAGCAGTTCATGCACAAAACCCTAGCTAAAACCCTAAATGTGTTGTTTGGAAGAAAATGTACTTTGAAAATAAACCCTAACTACATATAGTGAAAGCTCAAAAGTGGAGATTTGGAAACCCTACCTAGTTAGTTTGCAAAAAATATGTCTGGATTACACAGGCGAGAAGCAGTCGCAGGATCAAACTCAGGCAATGGCGGCAAAAATACTCAATCAGGAAGCAAAGATTGCAAAGGGGCTCCAAAATCTCTATCAAATGCAAAAAAATTTTAAACAAAGGAGGTTATCCCTTTTATTATCCCGGCTAAGTCGCCATTAATGCATGACATACAGTTGACAGATTAGTGTTTTGTGTGGCTTTTCATTTACTCAGACTTGGCGAGGAAATTGGACATGACGGACCTGGTCGGTGAGAGATCTTTGTAGCACTGTGACCATAGGCTTTAAGTTATGTAGTTTGTAGGACTTTATGGTCCTTCAGGCTTGCAGGAATTTTGGCTTCATCTGACTTAGTCAGTGGTCAAACGACACAGCACAAGTCGAAGATGATTGATTTTAGTGCAAAAGTTCGTCGGGAGGAAAACTAGTGCAAAGGTCAGTTAGAGAGCAATTTAGTGCAAAAGGGCTATTCAAGGCCATCAAAAGGGATATGAAAATCCAACTTAGTAGATTCTTGAAGTGATTTTTTAACATCATCATTCAATCATGGCCAAAATGCACTTTGATGACTTGACCACTTCGGAGGTGAAAATCCACTTGACATCCTAGACCAAAATTTGAGAGGGGGGGTCCCTATTTTGAAATGGGCATGTGTGTGAGGCACAACAGGCAGGAGCTGACACCCCAACAAAATTCATGGCCTGAAAAAATAGGCCAGGACAAGGGTGTGGGCACCCATGTCTAGGCCCTAGTTTTTCCATCAGGTCTGCATTAAGGAGGTCCAGGATGTCCAAAATCAAAAGTTTGTTTTCAGGTTTAGTTGTCAATTGCTTCAAAATATAACATTTCTTTAGTTAGCTATAGGTCAATCGAGATTTAGGGAGTTAGAAATAAACAAGTTGAAAGGACACCAAAGGAGAGGAGCTAAACTGTGAGAAATTATGCTATTCCATACAGGAGGACAATTTTCAACATAACAAGTTGTTTTTGTAAAAAAAAGTCATTGTGTAGGAGCACTTGACATTAGACCATTATCTTCAAGTATATAAAAAAGAATGAGATGTTTCTAGAAGCTATTCTTGAGTTATTCTAAACTATACATATTCTAGTTTTATAGAAGAATAATCTTAAACCCTATCTTAGGCTAAGAATAGCGATAAGATAGTTGAGGTATATACTCACTATGGCAATGATAAGTTGTGATATAGATTACTTTATTAATATGATATCTCTTTGATATACATGAGGAAGTGTATTCAATTTGATGGTATATGAAATTATAGTTTATCTTCGACAAACTATGAGTCAAAAGATTATATTCTTAGACTAAGACAGATAGAGTCTTTAATCATAGAAACCCTATGGCTTAAAAGTTAGAATCTTGCATGTATAGAAGAATATAAAGGAGCATGAGAGTAGGTTGACAAGGCATTGAGTAGATGGCAGGATGTCATAGACTCGTGATTGTAAGGATGCAAAGAGGGATAGTCACCTAAGCTCTCACCTTAGATATCAAAATGACTAGTAGATAAGGATTATGATATGACTTTAAGACCACAATGGTATAAGCAAGTCAAAAATAATTATTTATTTATATGACTTAAATTGAGAAATAAGAATGTTGTCTCCAAGTTGAGAAAAGTGTGAGTGAACATATGACTTTATTTATATGAAACTTTGGCCAAAGTAATGTAAACAACATTGCTTGCATTGTCAGTTCACTACGTACTAGATAATTGAACAATCAGAATGGGTCATACATAGCTAAAGCTAGAATAGAGTTGTAAACCTGATTGCCATTAGCTAGGAGACATCACTAGTTCTTAGATGGCATATTGAATTAGTTGATTCTCATTATCTATTACCCTCAAGAAGGGAAGGGCCACTTCTAGATAGGAAGGTGTGTGGGGGGTCACCAATCTGTGGTTAGAGTAAAAGCACCAAGGTGATTCTCTCTCTCTCTCTCTCTCTCTCTCTCCTATAGTTGACTGTCGAAGACTTATGAACAAGAACACATTGCTTATTTTGTAAATGATATTGATAAAATTGTAAGTCATAAGAAATACGACCATTTGTTATATGTGTAGTTTGTTAGTCACATGTGAAGCAACCTTCTTTTGAAATATGTATATTGTACTTGGATATTGCAAATGTAATATATTAATTTTTTGATATTTTTCTCTTTATAGAAAAAGTGAGATTATTTTCTTAATTATGTTTAAGGATATATAATATTCCAATTGGGATGTTACACATGGTATTAGAGCTATTGGGTTCAGGACTTGGACCTTGGAGATCATTGAGAGGTTTCACAAGATTGGGAAGATATGCTAATGTTAAAACATTTGTTCTTGTGCTAGAATAGCAAGAAACAAAAGGACAAGAAAGAAAGCCAAGAAAAAAAACTTAGTAAAATTCCTAAGATCACTATTATGAAAGAGCCATCTCCTGAACCAAAGATTGAACAAACAATGAGTTATGCAAAGGAAGCTTGGCTCACTAATTTTGAAATGCTAGTTGATGCACTTAAATGTATCAACCTGGAAAGGAAGAAATGACTTGAGGAGGCAAAAAGATTGTCAACCCCTACTATTGTTAAGATTAGTAAACCATCTACACATCATGACATGCCTTTTGGGTGTGGTCAGGATGCACTTGTTATGAGTCTAGAGGTGTTGAAGGAGTGCTCATGAGTACATCCACCTACTATGTTTGTGTTACTCAATTCTAACAGAGAGGAGGAACCAGAGGAAATTCCTCTTTCAGAAAGTGATATGTAGACTTTTCCTTTTTCACAAAAAAGAAAAGAAGTTTTGTATGTGAATAAGAATGCAAAGTTCTAGAAAGTGAATAAAGTAAAGTTTTGGCTTTTTGAGTAAGCAAATGTTTGTGTGATGAATTTATGAGTTTCTACATTTATGAACTTGTACTTTTATGATAGTGTATCAAAAAGTTACATGTTTTGATAAATTTCTATGCAATGATTAGGTGTGGTATTGCTATGGAACACTTTGACAACCAACTAGGAGGGAACCAAAATGGCCTAGATCCTAAGAATAACACCATGGAAAAATTAGATCAAACTTTGTTAGTTTTGAATGAAACAAAAGGAAGATTGGAAACCTTGGAACAAGAAGTTAGAGGGGGAGAAACCAATCAAGAACAATATTTTGAAAGAAGAGAAAAATCTGGTTTCCATGGTGAACCTAGAGTAAATAATCAAGAATCACAAATTCATAATGAGGAAAAAATTCGTCTTACCAGTGAGCTCGCTTGAGATATGAAAAATGTTATACCTCCTAAGTTCAATGGAACAATGAGTGGAGATGTAGCTAAGGCTTGGCTGACAGAGATGGAAAAATATTTTGAGATTTATTCTAAGATCACCAAGGTTGTATGGAGAGCATACCATTTAGATGGAGAAGCATCCACACATAGTGGATGAATAAGAAAATGGAATTAGGATTGAGTTCCTTGAGCCTAACTTGGGATCAATTTGTGGTCATATTCAGGAAAAGGTGGTTGCTCCAACTTTACTTTGGCAAGAAATTAACAAATTTTCAAAATATGTGTCAAGGAGATATGACTGTCACTGAATACTAGGAAA
The DNA here is from genome assembly GCA_027924645.1 of Cunninghamia lanceolata. Taxonomy (NCBI): domain Eukaryota; kingdom Viridiplantae; phylum Streptophyta; class Pinopsida; order Cupressales; family Cupressaceae; genus Cunninghamia; species Cunninghamia lanceolata. The sequence continues at coordinate 3,837,170 of BSBN01000030.1, forward strand.
AATTTACCAAGTTATTGAAGTATGTTCCACAATATATTAGAAGGATGAGAGATTCAGAATAAGGAAGTTTATCATGGGTTTGAATGCTCATATTGGCAGAGAAGTGGATGCTCATGGACCCACAACCATGGATCAAGTTTTTAAGAAAATCATCAAGCAAGAGAAGCAATGCAAATCTATCTCTGTGTATTGAGAAAGATCTCAAAGGAAATTTAATTGGATTTGTCCTTCGAAAACCTTCAAAAAGAGAAACAAGAATCAGGAATCTAGAGAAAGGAACCATGGTAAAAGTTCCATATTTATCATAAATGAATATAGGGATGGAAATAGGGATTTCAATCCTAAAAAGAATGAAGATAATACCAATCAATCTTTTGGAAAGAGAGGTCCTCCTAGAGGGTGTTTCACATGTGGAGATCATTATACTAATTAACCTAAAGAAGGAGGCAAGAAGAATGAGAAGCATGAGAAATCTAGATCCAAGTCTAAGGGTAGATCCAGAACTCCTAGAAAGTCCAAGGGTAGATCCAAAACTCCTAGAACTGTGGAAAACATAGTCACTTCCAAAAGGACTGTAAAGAAGAAAAGAAAAGGAAGAAGAAGTATGATTATAATTTTGAGTTTGATAAGAAAGAAGGTAAATCATTCATCATAGCTTTGGCCACTATTAGCAAGGGATTCTGGATCATAGTTTGGGGATCTAAGCCTAATGTTACTTATGTAGTCTTTATACCCCAATCATAGTAGTGAGAGAAGAGTTAGATCATTTATTGAATACTATATCCTAGAATGGTAACCTATGATAACATAAAACGCATCATAAACACTAAAATAGTTCTAAAATATCCTTATATCTTCATTATATATATATTCATCAAGTCTTACATCAGCAAGTATGTGATTTATGCTCTACACTATATTTTCCTCAATATCTCTTATCTATTTCTATTATTCTTATACATAAGAGTACAATAGGCATGTATCCCTTAAAAAATAGATCTATTCCTACTAGGCCTAGTTAGCCTTATGCTCCGCATTCCATTTTTAGCCAATTGTAGTGGATTTTGATCTCTACTCTATCTATTGTCAACATCATTCCCCCCTTTGAAAACATGTCTTGTCCTCAAGACATGCAAAACTAGTTGGTCGGCAAAATGCTTTTGTAAATGATCATGAGATAGGCCAATGTAGTATCCCATTGATTCTTTTCCTATTATAGTATATGTATATGTCCATGGGTCTAAATCAGTGGTGTCTCTACTTTTGTTATGTTGGTGGGGATTTGGATCTATTGTGTACTCTTCTTTACATCCCCTAGAGTACAAGTCATATGTACCAATCTAAGGCTTATGACTTCCTATAGTTGTTTTATTTGGGATTTTATTTATTCTCTTTGTTATTGTATGTGTTGGAGCTGAGTATGGATTGATTCAATTTGTGCTCTGACTGACCCATCCATATCAAGTATTAGGTTGTAGGTGCCAGCTACTTGTAAATTTTAGGCCTCCATTTGGTCTATTTGATCCTTTACGCCCTTTGTTGTTGTATTCAATTAGAGGAAAAAATAGTATAGCATGTTGATATTAGTTATTGTTTGTTTTAAAATTTTGATTTGGCCTTCCAATTGTGTATGTGTTGCAACACACTTCCTAGTCTCATCCATTTTGTTCTTATTCATCTTTGTTGTAATCTTATTTTTGATAGTTTTTGGTCTGGGTTTCCATCTCTATTTACACTCTATCCATTAATAATTTCAATTTTTGACTCAATAGGAGTGATGTATCCCTCTGCAACTAGGGTAGCTTATTCTGTATTGCCACTATAGCATCTTCTAGTCTACATGTTGTTTCAATATTTCCTCATGGGATATGCTATGAAATATATCCCCTACTTTAGATTGGGGAAATATTTATTAAGTCTACTTGTGTCCCTTGTTGTGAAGTTGTCATTGATGTCAAAGTACTCATATTGTTGGATACTTGCAGAGAATGGTCACCATGGCTCTAAGGACTTCATGCAATGTTCATGTTGGTTGGTGCTTACTTTTTTAGTTGATGATCACATTACATCAGTTGTTGATATTCTCAGGAGATAGATTGATCAAACTCAAGGTTGTTGTGGTATTGTTGTGGTGTTGATTCATCTACTGATGTTTTTATGAAGGTGTTCTAAATTCACATTCAAGATTGAACATCACATTCAAGGTTGAGCAAGGGACACTATTGAGCTACATGGTTGGTTAGTATTGAAGATTTTTTTTTTCTATGGGATTTCTACCTAAAAGTTCCCCAAACCCTAGTTATATGTTGGTTAATCCCTAGAAACTAAGTTTAAATGTTGGCAAGAGACAATGTGTGGCTTCATGAGTGTTGTCATTAATGGCAACAAAGTCCATCCCACACATCCATAGGACATGCTATGTCTATACCAGAAGTTAGATTGAAGAGTATTTTGGTCTGGTGAGCAAGAATAGAGTATGCAGCAAGGTCTAACAATCAAGTCTGGATCTCTTAGAGGAAGTATCTCAGTAAAGTGTGGATTTGGGAAAGTCAAGAGGAGTACCATGCCTGATACATTCCAGAGATTGAGCCTCCGGTGATGAAAGAGTGAAAAGATATGAACACCTAAGTGTTGGGTTCCTGTTTGGCAGAGTAGACTGAGGAAGAACTGATCGACAGAGCATCAGACCTTAATTTGGATGAGATATTGATGGTGATCAAGTTTATTAATGGATCATTCATGATTGGATGACATGATTGATGACTTCTATAAGTATCTCTTTGATACTTATCTCTTGGTAAGCAAGGATTCAGCTGATAGACTAGAGTTTGGGAAAATATTGAGTATTCTGGATGCCAACTAGAAAAATGTTGAAATCCTTTGTACAAATATATATACCAGATGGATTTTGATGTGAGGTGGTGTGTGGTGTGTGATAGTGTGTGAAGAAAGGTAGAGATAGGTGTGGAAGTTATAATAAAAGTCTAGTATATGACAGAACAACAACACTAAAGGAGTGGAAGAATGAAATGCAGTAGATTAGTTTATTAAGCCTAACTAGAACTAAACCTCAGCATATGTGGATGCCTCTAATCAGTTCAAACACTTGGTTACTTTCTTTATAACTTGTAGACAGTGAGTCTCTTGTAGGCAATGAGCCTCTTGTGAGCAGTGTGCTCGGGCAGTGAGCCCTAATTGGCAAGTGCCATTTTGTACTTCTTATTCTTCTAATAGAGAATACAATCTTGGGTTAGTCACCCTGTGGTTTTTTCCCTTAACAAGGTTTTTCACGTCAAAAATATTGTGTTATGTGTGTTGAGTTTATTTTTGCTTCCATGGTTATGTATGCTTATATGTTTTGATATTGCACTAATTGTTAAAGAAGAAAAGAAAAGTCAAATAATTAAGATAACTGATTCACCCCCCACTCTCAGTTATCAACAATTGGTATCAGAGCTAAGTTCCTTCTAACATAGCCTAATAGCTTGAGAAAGATCTGAGAATCTCAATGGATATGTATGGTATGAGGGAACAACTTCAGTCTGCCCTAGATGATCTTGAGCAATCTCACTTTGAAGTCAATGACCTAAGGGAAAGACTCAAACAAGCTGATGATTTCATAAATGAACCCAAAGAAAAACTAAGTATCTCAATGAAGAAAAGAAAGGAACTACTTCAACAATTAGCAAGTCAAAATAAAGCCAATGATACTAATGAAGATTTGAATGAGAAAACCAAGTTATGTGAGAAGTTATCAAAAGAGGTCATTATGGTAAGACATGAAATGGAATCAGGAGTTATGAAATTCACCCAAGAAATTGAAGAGAAAAGAAAAAGTGAAGATAATCTAAAACAATCTCTCAAGGAGAAGTCAGAAGATTGCCACAAAATGGATAGAATAATTAGGCATCTGGAATCTGATCTTGAAGAAGCTAGAGACAATGAAGAAAAAATTGAGAATCAGATAGACACTCTTAAAAGGGATCTTCAAACAGCAAATGAATACAAAGAGAAATTTAAGATAAGCTCTACTCAACTTGAAGTTCTTCTTGAAAGCTAAAAGAGGGTAGATGACAAGCAAGGCTTGGGGTATGAGAAAGGGGAAAGCTCCAGATCTGGTCAGAAGAACTCTGGATTAGGAAATCCAAGGAACATGCCTAGAAGACCTCCGGTAAGGCAACCAAATGCTCTAAGATATCCATCCTTCAATGGATACTACCACAATTGCAATAACTTTGGTCATAAAGCAAATTAGTGTAGAAGAAGAATGAATCAGACTAATTCATCCTTCTCTAGACAGTGTTATAACTGCAAAAGGTATGGTCACAAATCTCAAGAATGTAGAAATATGCAAATGAATAATTCATTCAATGGTAGATGCTTTGCATGCAATAGAATGGGACATATGGCTAATCAATGTAGATAAAGAGGATATTGGTCAAATCTGCAAAGAAATGTTGTTTGCTACAATTGCAATAGATTTGGTCATATTGCCAAATTCTACAGAAGTAAGAATCAGGATAAAAGGGGTTCGGTGCATCATAATCAAAATCAAGACAAAGGAAAAGGAAAAGTGAATGTAGATGAAATTCAAAGGGAGATGAATAAGATTTTGGTAAAGAGAAGTATAGAAAATGTTGGGGATGGATCCGCACTAGAATCTGGTGCTGATATTCCTTCTGAAAACTAAATAAGATGAGCTCTGGCTCAGGGGGAGTCAAAAAGGAAAACAAATTCCCCCAGCCAGTCAATTGGTGCCTGAAATTGGCACATGGAAAGTTACGGATTAAAGGGTTCTTAGAGAAACATCTAAATAAGCCTTGCTAAAGATATGGAAGATCTGCAAGAAGTTTAGAAGAGGTTAATCTTCCAAGATTGATCTAGTTTAACAGTCATTCGGTAAGAAGCAGGATTTTCACAGTTAGATCTGGTATGATTCAAAATTGAGGAATCTTGATCTATCGATAAATGGAATGATTGGAGAGAGGTAGATAGATTGCTAATAATCACTGGGAATAACTCTAAGTGCATCTCAGTGATCTGGAAAAATCTCTCAAGACAAGAAGAACAAGGCAACCAGAATAACTTAAGTTGTGCATTTATTGCAAAATGGAATTAGGGTTTGCAAAGAAATAAAAGGGTCCTTTTGTTCATCATTTGCACATTTGTATTTGAGAAGAAGGAAGAAAGAGCTCTACAACAAGATTGCTTCAACTCTCTCAAGGATCAACTGTAGAATTTGATTCAACTAGTGATATTTTTGGCTCTTATCGTGAACCCTAGAAGTGTAAAAGGTATTTTCTTCTCTTGAATATCTCTCTCAAATCCTTTGAAAGATGGCTACTCTGAATGTTGTCAAAATCACTAAGAGGCCATGCCCTAAGTTCAAGAAACACCCTTACAAATCTCTAGAAGTTGATCCTTTAGGCGCATTCTCTAGCATTCCACATGGGGTTCTGCATGTAGAAGATGTTAGGGTTTACATACATGCAAACATTGAAGAATTTGGGGAATCCAAGCTGATGGATATCTACCACAAGGAACTGATAGATGAATCACTTGAACTTAAACCCCAATATAAGGCCATCTGGGATAAACATTTCAATCATTGTATCCATTTCCCCTATTTTGTAGAAGATGAATGGGTCCGGTATGTTTTGTACAGAATACATGACAACTTCATGTGGTTGATGAGGCCATTCAAGATAACCAAGGATGCAATTAGGGTGGTAACTGGATTGCACTCATCTAGTGGGTTACCTACTCTCAAATTAGTTAAAAATCAAATTGTAAGTGAGGCTACCAGATCAAGATTTGAGAAGAGGGCAATGACAATAGAAGACATCATAGATCTGGATATCAAATTTGCCTCTATGATAATTAGTTACAAAATCTATCACTCTAGCAGGGATAATTCTATACCTGGAACTACAATTTATACTGCTTATCAAATGCTAAGAGAAAATGCTGACTGTGATCTTTGTGAGCTTCTCCTAAACCAATTGTTAGAGAATTTGCAGAAAATTAAGAAGGAAAAAATCATTTAAGTATGGTGGCTTGATACTTTGTCTATTCTTCTACTATATGAATGAGCTACCTGGAACTAGTAGCTGGATATGGCAAAATGACATACCTATTGCCATACAAATCAGAGATTATATGTATTAGCTTGGTGACATCAGGGCACAAAATATAGCACTGTGGGGTTACTTCCAAAACTTCCAAAGCATGATGCAGGCTAGAGAGAGAATCCCCCAATCTCTAGTTGAAAAATACAAAGATACATTGTGCTTTATGGTAGACACTGATCAATGCCTAATGGAGGCAGTGGAACCAATAATAGTGTGGATTATGCCAATGGGCTATGAGGTGGATGAGAAAATCCTAGAACTACATGTCCAACATCTACTAAGTTAGCCTAAGGACCCTAAGGCAGAAAGGTTTGGAACCTTCCAAGAATTGAGTATAAAAGTTCATGTTGAACTGAGATAGCTGGAGATAAAAAGAAAAGTGAGAAGAGAAGTAGAGGAAGTTGCTAAAAGATTTGGCATTTCTAAAGAAGCAGTTGATGCAAATAGAGAGAAATTAGAAAGAGCTGAGAAGGAAAGACAAGAAGCAGAAAAAGAAAGTAATTCGATGCAAGCCCCCTCCTGGACCAGATCCTCTAAAAGCTCTGCACTAGCCACCTTTAAGAGTCAAAAAGCCTCAAAATTGGAAGCCAGGACATCCAAAAAGGGAGAGAAGAGAACTAAGACAAAGGCCACAAGGTCTTACACTAGTTAGAAGAATGATGAAGAGACAGAATCAGATGAGGAGATCAAGAAAATGAAGAAGAAGAAGAAAATATCTGGTGAATCCTCTACCAGTCAAGGCAAGGAAGAAAAGGCTGAAGAATTTGTTGAAAAGCCTACTCTCTGCATTGATGATATCATCAAATCAGTCACTATGGATGGGAACCTGAAACCAATGACTGAATTTTATGATGTATATATTGAAGCTGACCAGAAGATCTTGCAAGATGCTACAGTCAGGTATCTTAACATCTATAATAAAGCATTCATTGAGATCATATCTCTAATTCCCAAAAGGCTAGAGAAGGAACTTGAAATAAGAAAGAATAATGCTAAGGCAAAGGACCTAGAGATCTGAGAACAGATAGCCATTCAGCTCTATCCTTCAATCACTCCTAAACAACTGAACATGATATTCAAGGATTACAAGGATGAGTTCTGGAGCAAAGCCAGAATAAACAAGCTTATGCTCGGAGAGACTGATCAGGTGTCAAAAGAAACTGAAAACATCCTCTGGAATGCATACAAAAGATTCAATATTCCTATTATAGAGGACATAAATGATGAACCTTCTGATGTCGAAGGACTAAGCGTATCAAAAGGAAGATCCTACAGAGAAAATTGCAGAAGAATCAAAGGAGATAGGTGAGGAGAAGACCAAGGTCTTGGATTCCTCTGTTCTAGAAGAGGAAGTCCATGAAGAATTTAATATCTCTCATCCAGATTCCCCAGCAGACTCTAGATCTAAAGGAGAAGAAAGAATAGAGGAGAAAATTAGTCAAGAAGAAGAGGTAAAGGGAAGAGAAGAAGATCAAATAGAGAAGACCCCAGGAGATAGTTCTAAGACTGCATAAGAAAAGAAGACTCTGTCTCTGGCAAGACACTACAGAAACTGTTAAAGATTTCTTAACCAAAGAAATGATGGAGATTGATGAACCGGAACTACTTCAAGGACCATTCAATTTTGATTCCTTCTCCCTGGTTCAAACAATGAAGATAGCATCCTTTGCCCAAGCAGAGGCAAAAGAAAAACTTCTGAAGTCTCACATGGAAGACTGTGAGCTGATCAAGATTGCATCTGGTGTATTGGAGAAGATCATGCCATCCTTCCAGAAGGATCTTTTAGCCTCTTCATCCAGTAATCTGAAAACTCTTGTTAATTCTATTAGCACACATTTTGATTCCTTGGAGAAATTAGCAGAAGAAAAAATATGGAAAGAGTTTTTGGGTAAGAGATTCTCTAAAGTATAGGGGCTAATAACAAATGATAGGAGAAATATGGATATTGGGATAAAGAGTTTAGAAAATTCTCTTAAAGATGGTGGAGAAATATATAAATTTTGTTTATCCTAGTCTAAAGTGACAATTGATATTGAGAAGAAAGTGAAAGAACAAGAGGGTAAACTTTCAAGTTTATCTCAGAATTTTGATCCTCTCACCACATCCATAATAAACCAAGAATTTTAGACTATTGCCATTCTAAATGAACTAAAGAAACTTGAAAAGAAAAGGAAGAATATAATAAGTAGGATGGGTGAACTTAGAGGGATAATTATCCCTAAGTTAGAGGTCATGCATGAGGCCCTGACTGATGCCTAGACCACAGCCCGGACCAGTGATCCAATAGATCTAAAGAGAGCAGAAGCTTTTGCATTCTTGTTGAGTGGTCACATCTCAATTTTGGATAGGATGAAGCAGAGTTGGGCAACAGAATTTGTCTAGTTGAAGACAACTTTTGTAGATATACTTTAGTATATGTAAGTATATCATGTATATATATTTATGCGGCCAAGTATAGATTGTTTTTTGGAAACTTTGGTGTGTGGATCCTACCCTTTTCCATTGATGTCAAAGGGGGAGTGAGGAGCAGTCAAAAATGTGGAATCTAGCTAAGGGGGAGCTCCGGAAAAGTGTACATAAGAAAAGAGCATCAGCCAAGGGGGAGTATGTTATAACACTTAGTCATTTTTCACTAAGTGTTGCCATGCCAAAGGGGGAGATTGTTGGCAAGAGACATTGTGTGGCTTCATGAGTGTTGTCATTGATGGCAACAAAGTCCATCCCACACATCCGCATGACATGGTATGTCTATACCGGAAGTCAGATTGAAGAGTATTTTGGTCTGGTGAGCAAGAATAGAGCATACAATAAGGTCCGACAATCAGGTCCAGATCTCTTAGAGGAAGTATCTCAGTAAAGTGCAGACTTGGGGAAGTCAAGAGGAGTACCATGACTAATACATTCCAGATATTGAGCCTCAGGTGATGAAAGAGTGAAAAGATATGAACACCTAAGTGTTGGGTTCCTGTTTGGCAGAGTAGACTAAGGAAGAACTAACCGATAGAGCATCAGACCTTAATCTGGATGAGATATTGATGGTGATCAAGTTTCTTGATGGATCATTCATGATTGGCCAACATGATTGATGACTTCTATAAGTATCTCTTTGATATGTATCTCTTGGTAAGCAAGGATTCAACCGATAGACCAGAGTTTGGGAAAATATTGAGTATTCTGGATGCCGACTAGAAAGATGTTGAAATTCTTTGTGTGGTTATATATACCAGATGGATTTCAATGTGAGGTGGTGTGTGGTGTGTGATAGTGTGTGAAGAGAGGCAGAGATAGGTGTGGAAGTTATAATACAAGTCTGGTATATGACAGAACAACAACACTAAAGGAGTGGAAGAATGAAATGCAGTACATCAGTTTATTGAGCCTAACCAGAACTGAACCTCAGCATATGTGGATGCCTCTGATCAGTTCAAACACTTGGTTACTTTCTTTATACCTTGTAGATAGTGAGTCTCTTGTAGGTAGTAAGCCTCTTGTGAGCAGTGTGCTCGGGCAGTGAGCCCTAATTGGCAAGTGCCATTTTGTACTGCTTATTCTTCTAACAAAGAGTACAATCTTGGGTTAGTCACCCCATGGTTTTTTCTATTAACAGGGTTTTCCACATCAAAAATATTGTGTTATGTGTGTTGAGTTTATTTTTACTTCCATGGTTATGTATTCTTATATATTTTGATATTGCACTAATTGTTAAAGAAGAAAAGAAAAGTCAAATAATTAAGATAATTGATTCACCCCCCTCTTAGTTATCAACAATTGGTATCAGAACTAAGTTCCTTCTAACAGAGCCTAATAGCTTGCAGAAGATCTAGGAATCTCAATGGATATGTATGGTATGAGGGAACAACTTTAATCTGCCCTAGATGATCTTGAGTAATCTCACTCTGAAGTCAATGACCTGAGGGAAAGACTCAAAAGGGCTGATGATTTCATAAATGAACTCAAAGAAAGGAACTACTTCAACAATTAGCAAGTTAAAATGAAGCCAATGATACTAATGAAGATCTGAATGAGAAAACCAAGTTATGTGAGAAGTTATCAAAAGAGGTCATTATGGTAAGACATGAAATAGAATCAGGAGTTATGAAATTCACCCAAGAAATTGAAGAGAAAAGAAAAAGTGAAGATAATCTAAAATAATCTCTCAAGGAGAAGTCTGAAGACTGCCACAAAATGGATAGAATAAATTAGGCATCTGGAATCTGATCTTGAAGAAGCTAGAGACAATAAAGAAAAACTTGAGAATTAGATAGACACTCTTAAAAGGGATCTTCAAATAGTAGATGAATACAAAGAGAAATTCAAGATAAGCTCTGCTCAACTTGAAGTTCTTCTTGAAAGCCAAAAGAGGGTAGATGACAAGCAAGGCTTGGGGTATGAGAAAGGGGAAAGCTCTGGATCTTAGAAGAACTTTGGATCAGGAAATCCAAGGAACAGGCCTAGAAGACCTCTAGTAAGGCAACCAAATACTCAAAGATATCCATCTTTCAATGGATACTACCACAATTGCAATAACTTTGGTAATAAAGCAAATCAGTGTAGAAGAAGAATGAATTAGACTAATTCATCCTTCTCCAGATAGTGTTTTAACTACAAAAGGTATGGTCACAAATCTCAAGAATGTAGAAATATGCAAATGAACAATTCATTCAATGGTAGATGCTTTGCATGCAATAGAATGGGACACATGGCTAATCAATGCAGATCAAGAGGATATTGGTCAAATCTGCAAAGAAATGTTGTTTGCTACAATTGCAATAGATCCGGTCATATTGCCAAATTCTGTAGAAGTAAGAATCAGGATAAAAGTGGTCCGATACATCATAATTAAAATCAAGACAAAGGAAAAGGAAAAGTGAATGGAGATGAACAAGATTTGGGTAAAGAGAAGTATAGAAAATGTTGGGGATGGATCTGCACTAGAATCTGGTGCTGATATTCCTTCCAAAAACTAAATAAGATGAGCTCTAGCTTAGGGGGAGTCAAAAAGGAAAACAAATTCCCCCAGCTAGTCAATTGGTGCCTAAAATTGGCACATGGAAAGATACGGATTAAAGGGTTCTCAGAGAAATATCTAAATAAGCCTTGGTAAAGATATTGAAGATCCACAAGATGTTTAGAAGAGGTTAATCTTCCAAGATTGATCTAGTTTAACAGTCATCCGGTAAGAAGTAGGATTTTCACAGTTAGATCCGGTATGATTCAAAATTGAGGAATCTTGATCTACGCATAAATGGAATGATTGGAGAGAGGTAGATAGATTGCCAATAATCACCAGGAATAACTCTAAGTGCATCTCAATGATCTAGAAAAATCTCTCAAGACAAGAAGAACAAGGCAACCGGAATAACTTAAGCTGTGCATTTATTACAAAATGGAATTAGGGTTTGCAAAGAAATAAAAGAGTCCTTTTGTTCATCATTTGCACATTTGCATTCAAGAAGAAGGAAGAAAGAGCTCTGCAACAAGATTGCTTCAACTCTCTCAAGGATCAACCATAGAATTTGATTCAACCAGCGATCTTTTCAGCTCTTATCGTGAACCCTAGAAGCGTAAAAGGTATTTTTCACTCTTAAATATCTCTCTCGAATCCTTTGAAAGATGGCTACTCCGAATGTTGTCAAAATCACTGATAGGCCATGCCCTAAGTTCAAGAAACACCCTTACAAATCTCTAGAAGTTGATCCTTTAGGCACATTCTCTAGCATTCCGCATGGGGTTCTGCATGTAGAAGATGTTAGGGTTTACATACATGCAAACATTGAAGAATTTGGGGAATCCAAGCTGATGGATATCTACCACAAGGAAGTGATTTGGCCTTCCAATTGTGTATGTGTTGCAACACACTTCCTAGTCTCATCCATTTTGTTCTTATTCATCTTTGTTGTAATCTTATTTTTGATAGTTTTTGGTTTGGGTTTCCATCTCTATTTTAACTCTATCCATTAATAATTTCAATTTTTGACTCAATAGGAGTGATGTATCCCTCTGCAATTAGGGTAGCTTATTCTGTATTGCCACTATAGCATCTTTTAGTTGATCAGTACTGTCTACATGTTGTTTCAATATTTCCTCATGGGCTATGCTATGAAATATATCCCCTACTTTAGATTGGGTAAATATTTATTAAGTCTACTTGTGTCCCTTGTTGTGAAGTTGTCATTGATGTCAAAGTGCTTATATTGTTGGATACTTGCAGAGAATGGTCACCATGGCTCTAAGGACTTCATGCAATGTTCATGTTGGTTGGTGCTTACTTTTTTAGTTGATGATCACATTACATCAGTTGTTGATATTCTCAGGAGATAGATTGATCAAAGTCAAGGTTGTTGTGGTATTGTTGTGGTGTTGATTCATCTAGTGATGTTTTTATGAAGGTGTTCTAAATTCACATTCAAGATTGAACATCACATTCAAGGTTGAGCAAGGGACACTATTGAACTACATGGTTGGTTATTACTAAAGATTTCTTTTGTCTATGGGATTTCTACCTAAAAGTTCCCCAAACCTTAGTTATATGTTGGTTAATCTCCAGAAACTAAATTTCAAACCCTAAGCTATGTTCTTAGTTTCTACCCATCACTATGAAGACTCACTTTATGTTATATTTGTTTGTTGACCTCCTATAAGTAGTAGTTGTAACTTAAGTTACAACTTCTAGGGTATCAATGTCATGGGAGACTAGCCCTCTCGACCTAGGGGCTACCGGTAACAATGGTCACCCTATAATGGATCGAGTGGGAGAATCATATCAATGATCTATAATTAATCTTTGAGCCCGTGAAATGGAGATCGGGCAGTTGTAATTTAAAAATGTTTCAAATGACAACAATTTGTCTTCCTTGATTAAGATTAATGGGGAACACCTAATTGGTAGTTACAATTGCTTTGTAACTATTCGTATTCAGTTTCTCAATGACTAAGAAGGCCAGGGAATTTTGTAAAGGATTCTGTATGATAGATATATTCATGAGACTTAGTCTGTGTGAAACTTGAGACATATACCTACACACTATGAAAAATAGTGAAAAATAGAGGAGAAATGCAAATTATTGAAGTGTCATAAGGAAAGACAGAGAGATACCTACATGCAAATATGTAATTGGTGAAATATTGAGTATATATGAAGGCATATTGAGAAGTTTGAAGTTGAATGAAAACCAATGTCCTTTGCAAGACAATGAACTTAAAAGGCGACATAGAAAAGAATTGTTGATCAATCACAAGTTCACACTATTTTCTATGTGATATGAGATGCAAGGTTTGTTTGTGTATTGTAGAGGCAGGATGCAAGCAGTATGTTTTTGAAAGATTGAGAAATAGGTCTACATGCTTTACATCATTGATTTTTTGATCTCATATTAAAAGTCCTGATTTGGAGATTGTACTATGTTTGAATGATGTATCCAAGACATAAGGTTTTGAAGTTGCTTTCACAAAAGACTAACATGTTTTGCAGGGGATGGAAGCTATGATTTTGTATTTATCATTGTGTTTGAATAATATGTTGAATTGGAGACAAAAGGAGACAAGTGATTTGCAGAGAGATTGAAGTATTTTCATGTCATCATTGTCAAGTGAATTTGTATGTGTGTTGATGAGGGATAAGTCATCCAGTGTATTGAAGTGAATTAGGGTATCTCCCTAAATTAAGTTTTCTTTCTAATGTTCTTGTTTTTGCCAATGAGGCACATTGTAGCCAGTGAGGCTTGCTTGGTCAATAAAAAATTAGGGGTTGGTTCTTCTTGAAGTAGGTTATTCTAAACTAAGTGGTCAGTGAGGCCTTGATTGATTGGAGTGGGTGCTTCAATATCTGATTGGGAGTGGGTGCTCCTATACTTGTAACTAGTGAGGTGTTTGTACTTGCTAGTGAGGCATTTTGATTAAGCTAGTGAGGTATTTTTTGAGTGGTTTTTCATCCCTATGATGGTTTTCCACTCATGGAATTCATTGTGTTATGGTCTTGTTTGATGTGTGGTTTACTTGGTCTTGATTGTTATTTAGTATTTGAATTCTTACTTTGATAAAGCTTGCTAAATTGATTAGTTTTCAGCATCATTTTCATAAACACAAATTGGAAGAGAAATAATTGAATTGTTTTTTAATACAACACTGATTTACCCCTCCTCTCAGTGTTGTCCATACTCCAACAATTGGTATCAGATCATAGGTTCCCTATAAAAGACTAACAGGCTTGGGTAGGTCTTGATAGTGGAGTACCATGGGAAAGTGCAAAAGAAATAGAGAAAAGAAAGAAGCCAAGAAAAAGATTGTACAACAAACTCTAGTCAAGTCATGTGATGAGTTGTTGCATGAGCCATCCCTTAAAATTGACACAAAGTGTAATAAAGAAAATGACTTTGTTGTTGAGATTGATGACAAAGAAGGAGACCTCTTTATGAATGAAGATCGACAGGAGTTTGATGAAAATGATTGTGAAGTTGATTTAGAAGGAGAACTCTTGTGTGTCTTAGATCAGATCAAGCAACTTAGAAAGGAGAATCGAAGATTAGAAGATGAGCTTCAACAAGAAAAAGAATCCAAAAACAAGGTATGTTTAGATTTTGCAAAAGTTTCTTTAGAGTTTGAAGAGGCAAGAAATCAGATTGTAGTCTTAAAGAGTCATGTCGAAGAATCTGACAAATTGATTATAAGTCTAAAGACCGAAATTGAGGAAGCCAAAAGAATAATAGATGTAACAAAATCTGACCTTGAGGTGAAAATAATTGAATGTCTGAAATTAGAGGTAGAAATTGTCAATCTAAGAGAAGATTATGAAGGTCTCAAGGTTCTATCCAAGAAATATTAGGAGTTTAAATAAAGCACAAACAAGTTGAATGACATGTTGAACAAAGAAAAGCATTACAAGGACAATACTATCTAGGTTATAAAGGATAGTGTTCCAAGGCAAGAAAGATACCTAAAAAGAAGATAGACTTGAGTTATCATGTCACTGTGCCAGAAGATCAAGGAGGAAGGACAATCAAGTCTACAAGATCTCTATCTACCAGACACTCAATGAGGTACAATTACTTTCAATTCCATGGTTATTGCTATGCGTGTCATGTTTATGGTCATAGGGCTAGAGATTGTAAAAGAAATGGTTTTGGATGGAATAAAGAGAAAAGTTTTTATAGCTAGTCAATAATGCTTGTTATAATTGTAATAAAGTTGGCCACCTAGCAATAAACTATTGGATGCATGCAAGGTATGTCAATAGAGACTCTCATAGATTGCCTAGAAGAAACTATTCTTCTCTTGGTTAAGACTACAATACTTTATGCAATAGGTGTAATATGTTAGGGCACAAAGCACAATGGTGTAGAGGAAGGTTGACAAAACCATCTAGAGGCTACATGTTTAAGCAAAAGCAAGTGAATACCTTGGGCAAGGAAAACAAAGATTCTATACAAGTATGGAGAAGAAAACAAGTTCCAGGAGATGAACAACCAAAACCAATGCATGTTACTCAGAAGACATTACCCTTTGCATGAAAACTGGCTTAAAGTCAGGGGGAGTTGTTTATTCTTAATAATTTATTCCCATGAAAAATACAAAGAGGTCTTGAGTTATCTGTCATGGCTTCTATATAAGATTTTAGTATGTGTTTGACATGTTTCATGCCAAAAAGAGAATAGTGTTTCATGCTCTATCAGTGTGTGTTTTGGTGCAGTAATGATCATAGTAATTATTATTGATTTAGAAGTGAAATCCTTGCTTGCATTTGATATGATATCAAAGTTAGAGTTAGTTGAAAAGAGAATGCTTTGACAAATAGTGAAGTAGTTTTCCTTGAAGGTCTTGATATGTTAACAGTGGAAGTAAGGGTTTTCAAGTGTTTTATCTTAATCTAGAAGGGGTTATAGTAATCAAGATGGACAATCTTGGTCAAACAACAAATTACAGAGTTTTTGTAAACCTACTTGAATCATAACAAGGGCATAGTTGTCAAATGTGTAGTAGCAAGTGCCTTGATAAGACAATGGAGTTGCAGGGTCTAAGGAGTTTTTTTCCCCTATCTCACAAGTTGTCATTGATGTCAAGCTATGCAGTGTTGTTGCAAATTGTTGATAGTTGTAGACCTCTATTCCTCTATTGGTGTGTGGTGTGGAGTAACATCATGTTGGAGAAGAGAAGGTATGGTAGTATCATGATTGCAAGCCTTTATTGATGGTCCTATAGAGTGTAAACTTTAAAAGACTTCAAATCAGGATTCCAGGTAGAGAATATGGTTTCTATTTTAGGGATACTGGTAATTATCAAGATGACAACCATGCATAGTATTAATAGGCCTCTACTAGGGTTTGGCAGAGCTTGTTAAGGAGATCTACTATAGGACAATCAGTACATAGATAGGAACAAGTGTTGATACTCTTGTTTTCTTCAATGTTTTGAGATGCACCATGTGATTGAAGCTTATGGTGTTCAGTTGCCACATAGTTACAAAGTTGTCATGCTCAATTAAGTTATGTCTGCAGTGGCAGAGGTTGTTTTGCGGGATGCTACAGTAATGAACAAGTTGATTATGATTTTAGATAGAGAATGTTGTTGGCTTAAATTACTTAGGAATGTATTAATACTTCATTAGGATTTTGTTGAAAGAGGAAGATTTTATGTGTAGACCTTTGTGTCAGAATAGCAGACTTATGTTGTAAAGTATTTTATGTGTTAGAGACAATGGTTCTTGTTGAAGGAATGATTGATTTTCTCTATTGGTAACAATGTTTTCTCCTCACTAATAGCAAGTGTATCTATGTTTCATCAAATGCATCTTATGTCAAGTGACAGTGATAGAAAGTGGTGTGTTGATTGGTTATATTGGTGTCTCAATGAAAAGTGTTCAAGTGCCTTATTCACAGAGGAGAACTCTTTATGTTTATTGACACTTGGAGATCCTTGTTTTGTAGTCTTCATGTAGTTAGTCTTAGTAGTGTTGTTGATGGCAGACCATATTTGTTGATGGTAGTTGATTTTGTTGATGGAAGATCATTTTTTATTATGAGTTGTTGATTTTCTTGATGGCATATGACAGACCATATTTGATGATGGTTGCACTTGATCACCTTTGTTTCCATACATTGCTAGAATGATAAGTATTAGTAGTTTTGTTTGTAGACTTGACAATGGAGTGCTCTTATAGTCTACAGTCATTTGTTTGCAATAGACCTATAGCCTTGTATCTTTGTAGCAGCCTTGGTGACATAGTGTATTTTGTAGTTAGCAAAGGTAACTTGATGATACCTTGTAGCAGAGACTTGATGACAGTTGCAGTCTTTTGTATCTTTTTCTTTGATTGCAAGATAATACTTGGAGATTGTTATTGTGTTTCATCACAGTGAATTTTTTGTGATAGTCCTTGTTTTTCATGAAGATATATATATATATATATATATATATATATATATATATATATATATATATAAAGCTTGTTGGTTGGTCTAGTTTGTTACCTAGTCTCAAAGAATAGTAATGAAAATGGGTGCATTACTATTCAAAACTAATATGCATACACAATAACAGTGGTGATTCTATTGTCATTCCATTGATCTTGTCAGTTTGAAGAGGCTCGAGAGTATTGGATCTAAGTGTTCAATTAATTTGGGATAATGACATATTGGCTATATCTATTAGCATCAGTAGCAACATAGATAAATTTCTCTGTGGTAAGCATGGTAATCAATTATGACTTTGCAAAGGTGAGTTACACAGCTTCTACAAGAGGTTCTTGAGTTTCTTTCTTGCTAACAGTGACAATGTTGAAAGTCCTATTCATTCTTGTGTTCCTTTCTTAGTGCAAGGGTTGACAATAATTTGTTAGGAATAATAGGAATTTCATGAGGAGCTTTTGGTTCATGAAGTTAGCTAGAGCAAAGTGTAGTTATATTTTGTCTTTATGATGCAGTGATCCCTATAGATGATTGGTGTAGATATGACAGGGGGGAGCTTCATGTAAACAAGAGGTATGCTACCCTGTCTTTATCAGTTGATGTCAAAGGGGGAGATAGAATGGTTGTTTATTTATTCCATCAATGACAAAGGAAGAGATTGTTGTGAAGTTGTCATTGATGTCAAAGTGCTCATGTTGTTGGATACTTGCAGAGAATGGTCACCATGGCTCTAAGGACTTCATGTAATGTTCATGTTATTACTCATGCTCATGTTGGTTGGTGCTTACTTTTCTAGTTGATCACATCACATCAGTTGAGGACTTGTTTGTCAGTTGATGATCGCATTACATCAGTTGTTAATATTCTCAGGAGATAGATTGATCAAAGTCAAGGTTGTTGTGGTATTGTTGTGGTGTTGATTCATCTAGTGATGTTGTTATGAAGGTGTTCTCAATTCACATTCAAGATTGAACATCACATTCAAGGTTGAGCAAGGGACACTATTGAACTGCATGGTTGGTTAGTGCTGAAGATTTCTTTTGTCTATGGGTTTTCTACCTAAAAGTTCCCCAAACCCTAGTTATATGTTGGTTAATTCCTAGAAACTAAGTTTAAAACCCTAAGCTATGTTCTTAGTTTCTACCCATCACAATGAAGACTCACTTTATGTTATATTTATTTTTTGACCTCCTATAAGTGGTAGTTGTAACTTAAGTTACAACTTCGAGGGTATCAATGTCGTGGGAGACCGGCCCTCCCAACATAGGGCCCACTAGTAACAATGGTCACCATATAATGGATATCAACGGTCTTTAATTAATCTTTGATCCCACGAAATGGAGATCAAGTGGTTGTAATGTAAAAATGTTTCAAATGACAACAGTTTGTCTTCCTTGATTAAGATCGATGGGGAACACCTAATTGGTAGTTACAATTGCTTTGTAACTATTCATATTTAGTTTCTCAATGACTAAGAAGGCCAGAGAATTTTGTAAAGGGCTCTATATGATAGATATATTCATGAGACTTAGTTTGTGTGAAACTAGAGACATTTACCTACACACTGATATGAAAAATTGTGAAGAATAGAGGAGAAATGTAGATTATTGAAGTGTAGTAAAGAAAGATAGAGAGATACCTACATGCAGATATGTAATTGGTGAAACATTGAGTACAGATGAAAGCATATTGAGGATTTTGAAGTTGAATGAAAACTAGTGTCCTTTGGGAGACAATGAACTTAAAAGGTGGCAGAGAAAAGAATTGGTGATCAGTCACAAGTTCACACTATTTTCCATGTGATATGTGATACAGGGTTTATTTGTGTATTGTAGAGGCAAGATGCAAGTAGTATGTTTTTAAATGATTGAGGAATAGGTCTACATGCTTTATATCATTGATTATTGATCTCATATTAAAAGTCCTAATTTGAAGATTGTACTATGTTTGAATGATGTATCCAAGACATAAGGTTTTGAAGTTGCTTTCACAAAAGACTAACATGTTCTGCAGGGGATGGAAGCTATGATTTTGTATTTATCATTGTGTTTAAATAATATGTTGAATTGGAGACAAAAGGAGACATAAGTGATTTGCAGAGAGATTGAAGTATTTTCATGTCATCATTGTCAAGTGAATTTGTATGCGTGTTGATGAAGGATAAGTCATTTACTATATTGAAGTGAATCAGGGTATTCCCCTAAATTAAGTTTTCTTTCTAATGTTCTTGTTTTTGCCAGTGAGGCATATTGTAGCTAGTGAGGCTTGCTTGGTTAGTAAAACATTAGGGGTTGGTGCTCCTTGAAGTAGGTGCTTATAAACTAAGTGGTCAGTGAGGCCTTGAGTGATTGGAGTGGGTGCTTCAATATCTGATTGGGAGTGGGTTCTCCTATACTTGTAACGAGTGAGGTGTTTGTACTTGCCAGTGAGGCATTTTTAGAGTGGGTTTTCATCCCTATGATGGTTTTCCACTCATGAAATTTATTGTGTTATGGTCTCATTTGATGTGTGGTTTACCTGGTCTTGATTGTTATTTAGTATTTGAATTCTTACTTTGATAAAGCTTGCTAAATTGATTAGTTGATGTCAACATCATTTTCATGCACACAAATTGGAAGAGAACTAATTGAATTATTTTTTAATACAACACTGATTCACCCCCGTCTCAGTGTTGTCCATACTCCAACATCCCTATCAGAGGTAGTTGTAGTAATTGTGGTGTAGGAATTGGTTGTATCTACTTTTGCTACACCAAAATGTCCTTAATGGACTACATAGGATAGGTTGCGGTGGATGAAGAGGCCCTCAATGGGGAGGGTGGTGGCTTCTGTGGTCCTTAAATTGATAGCTATGTGGTGGGCTTCTTCTAGAAGGTGTAGTGTAATCATGTTGACTCTTATTCTCCTCTTATATTAATTCTTGATAATCCTTCCTTGTGACCTTAGTTGTTTCTTTTTATAT
The DNA here is from genome assembly GCA_027924645.1 of Cunninghamia lanceolata. Classification (NCBI taxonomy): domain Eukaryota; kingdom Viridiplantae; phylum Streptophyta; class Pinopsida; order Cupressales; family Cupressaceae; genus Cunninghamia; species Cunninghamia lanceolata. Next base: position 3,857,661 of record BSBN01000030.1, read on the forward strand.
TTTTATTTTATCTTCACCATTCAAGCCTATTAGGCTATCTACCCTCTATTTAGACCTAAGTTCCTTTGCCTAAAGCTATATTAGTTTTTCTTTTTGTGTGCTATATAGGATTGGATCCACTTCTTCTAAGGCCTTTTGTCTTATTTCCTCTTCTAGTTCCATTTCTTTTTCTATTCTTTTCCTTAGTGTAGAGGCTAGTTGCTTAGGAAAACTTTCAATGATATGCTCTAATGTGTCCTCAAACATCCTTATATGTATTATCATAGCTCTTTCAATTGTTGCTTTATTTTCCAAACCCACTTTGCTATACATCCAAGTAGTTTGTTTGAGCATTCCCTTACTACTATTTATGGTTGTTGTTAAGATCTCAACATCCATAATGGTCTCTTCTTGTTTTTCTTCCTAAGTCTCTAATTCCACCATTACTTATTTGGTACTTCTTGTTGCTCTCTTCTGCAATGGTTATTTTACTTCTTGTACTTCCTCTTCCTTTGTTTCTTCTCCTGCTACTTGTATTATTTTTATGTTAACCCATTTCTTTTGCCTTATTGACTTCTTTTTCTCCACACTCATCTGCAACAATATTTCTGATACCTCTTCTATAGATGGGTCTATTTTTTGAGGTTGTAGAGTAGATACTGTTTGAGAAAATGTTGGTGGACCTACTACAACCTTTGATCATAGGGTCCCCAAATGTAATCATCCTGATCTTTGTGTTTGTGGTGTAGTGGAGCTTGTCTATATAGAGGATCTTGGGGTGGGATTTCCCATTTCTCATACAATTTCTCCTTATTCTTCTCAACATGTTATTTTGCATCCTTCTTGTGTTGCTTGTCCATGAACTTATGATAAGTCTCAAATCTTCCTGCATTATGATCTTTTGCTTATTTGAGTAGGTTTTGAGCATATGACTCTTTTAGTTCATTACTTACTTCATATGGTAGTCTAGGGATCCAAGAAACCCTAGGCTCTACTACCTCCATCAATGTGAAGTCCTTATCTACCAAGAACACCATATCCTTCAGAAACTTTTCACAATTTCATAGGATATTCTATATCTACCTTGAATTTGTTGTTGTAAGGCCTTGAAGAACCCCCAGTATGCCACAGTATATGATGTTGTGTCCTTAAATTGTTTGATGTGATATTTGATTTGTGTAGATAGTGGTATATGTGTTTGCCTAGATTTACTGGAGAAGGATGGTAATGCATTCATGAAGTAAAATGCGAGGCATATGATTAGTGTACCATATCAGTATTGATAATGTGTGTTCTTGGTATTTTCTAGGTTCTCCATCAGCTGTTCATGGAGGACCTTGCACAAATTAAAATATTTTTTCTCAACCACCATTTGATATGTGGTGTGTACATCACCGTGCCGATTGTTGAATCCTCTTGGTTAGCATAATAATATTTATATGTGATACCCATGGTGGCATACCATACTACAAGAGTTGTAATTTCTTTGATGTTCAAGCTTCTCCCATCATATTTAGCTCCAGTGAGCTCTGTGACCTTTTTATTCTTGATTGCTTTCTTTGATAGTAGCTCTATTGTGGTGCTAAGCCCTGTCACTACTTGTATTTCTTGATTCATTATTCAGTAGGGTTTATTTAGATAAATGGATTCATCGTGTATTCTACTTACAATAATTTGAACCCATTTGTGCTCCATGGAGAATTTGTAGTATTTCTTGCATATGTTGAGTTTCTTCTTCTCAATTTCCTAATATTGTGATTTGTTTTTCTTTATGTTCTTTGGTTATAATATTTTTGGATTCTTCAATTATTTTATCATGTTGGTATTTATTTGGGAAGAAGTTGTCTTCTTCATCTTCCTCTTCATCATCATCTTCATTCTTTGTATTGTATATTAGTTTTTCTACTTTTATGGTGTCTATCCCATGTCTTGTTAGTATTGTAGCCCTATTTTTACCCTTGTACTTGACTAGGTCTTTTTGTTTAGGCTTTTTTTCTTGTCCTGGCACTCTTCTTTGGAGGTTTCTTTATTAGAAGTGTCAGAGTTGTATTGTACATCTTTTTGACACCTTCTTGTTACTTGTGGTATGTCCTTGGGGATTTTCCTCATAAGCCTGGCCCCTTTAGGTGCATTAAATCCTTGTAGTTTATCACTTTTTTATTGTGGCAGCACATTTTTGAAGTATTATTGTGCCTTATCACAATTAAACAAGTCATGGTCTCTACTTCCATAGAAATTTCATTACTTCTTTTTATCTAACCAACATTTACTTGCCCAGTGGCCCTTCTTACCACATTTATAATAGGTAGCATTATTTCTTCTTCTACCTCTACCTTGGCCTCTTCTACCTCTTTAGTTGTTGTATTTTCCTCTTTTCTCATTGTTTGAATATGGAATTTTAGTTTGTGGAGGTGTTGTTGGTGTTCCCAACTGATGGTCTGAGTTTCCCTAAAAATTTTCCATCTTTTATGCTCAAAATTCTCAGGTCAGTGGCCAACAAACATGAGACAATTGTTTGTTCTCCTCTGCACTCCAAGCTCTACTAAACCCAGGGGGTATTCCCTTACTTCAATATTAATATGAAAAATCCCATTTTTAACTAGATATTGACACTTAAAGTAGATACTATTCTCTTAAATACAGACCAAAACTATCTAATTGCTTCAAAGTTGGCTAGCTTTGGAAATCACTTCATTAAATAGTCCAAAGAACATAGAACTAAACACTACTCCTAAAAACTGATAAGCTGATTGTTCTTTTTATATGATTGTTTGATTATAGTTTGATTGTGAAATAAACACAACTTTTGATCAGTGCCAATCCTAGGGTTCAGAGTCAATCTCTTACATACAAAATACTTCTCATAAACAAAACAAACATTCAACTCTAGAGGATTTATTATGTTCCTATCTTGCAGGTAACAATCCAAGAATGGGTATTTCCAACAACTCTTCTTATAAATATCCCTATTGCAAAGCAAATCTCACCATATCTAACTTAGAGAATTTTAATCTATTCCTTGAATAGAAGCAATAAACTAGACATGCAATATAGCAAATCTATATTCAAGAACTCGGAAACTCTTAGTATTTTTATATTCAAAAGAGAAATGCAAGCAATAAAGGAGACAATTGATGAAAACACATGCTCAAAGGAATTTTTCATATATTGCAATATGAAACTAATAAAAGTGTTTATAGAGAGAACACATTAAACATGCAAGGAATTGAAACTTATAACTCGAAATATGGACAATCTCTCATAATTGCTTTGTATTTCACTATCAAAACTTCCCAATCTTTCCAATCCCTTACAAAGTGGAACAACATTTTCTTTTATAGACACAAGAACATGTTGCCCTAAAACTTGTTACCAACTATCGGTTATACAATCTTACATTACAAGCCACCACCATAGGCATGGGGAAATTAATCCAAATTATAGATAAAAGAGAAAAAGACAAAATACAATTCAACTTGGAGATGCTAAAAACCATTGGAGATGCTTGATCCCAATGATGAAGATGACCTATCATATAATTGGAGCTTCATTCACCTTGGACACAATTTTCCATACTTCTCCACCCAAGCTGCACATAATTTCTTCAAAGGCCATTGTAAAGGAATTAATTTTTCTATTTTCTCATTATGCCCCATGTACCTAGCATCCAATAGGACCTTTGACTCCTTACAAAATGTTTCAAAACTTGATTCCAAGGCATACAACCTGTCAAGTGTATAATTCAAAATACTCATATTTGAACTGCGATCTACACAACTAGAGGATATAAGCTGGCTGGCTACATTTTCAAAATCACCCTTCCATTTGTCTAAACTTTTTATTTGTCCATCATTATCTAATATGCTTGGCATGACCCTTTCATCCATCTCCTCAAGTAATTGTCTTTGCTCCTTCAAAACTTTATCCAATTTTAATTGGAAAGCCACTACTTCTAATAAAATCAATATGTCAAGGGTTAATTTTATTTTTGTTGGAGCATCTAGGGAAAACCTTGAACACTTATGAATTTTCCTTATTTCTCCTGTTCTAGGTAGCCATACCCTACACATTTCTTTTAAGTTCTTGATATCCTTCTCATGTTTGTCCTGGGCTGTCCTCAAACTTGAATAGGACTTCCATGTATCATCAACACTGGTTGTAACCCTAGATAACCTATGGTTAATCAAATTTGTAACCATTTCCTTGACAATGGTCTTCTTCTCATCGTTTATACTTTTTTTTTCTTCCTTCAATTCTTTGATCTCTGAGAGCAATGTCTCTCTATCTATTGGAAAGGCTTCTGCATTATCCACACGAACTGAACCACTCTAAGCTAAGGTACCTAGAGACAACAACATCTACCCCTTATATTTATTCAATTATGACATTGCCTGTCCATATTTCAACAGAAGATCATCATAATCCTTCTACAATTTATTTGTGACAGCTTCAACAAATTGAGCTATGTGAACACTCAAGCTTGTAGCTTGAGAAGCTGGAGTATCTGATACTCTTTTTATTATTACTTTCCCTATCAATTAATTTAAGCCCACCCTTGGCTTATTATTATTTGGGGCCAATGCCCATATTGCCAAGGTCTCAAATTTGGGGTTGAACCCCATGCCAGAGAATGCTTTATCAACCCGATCATCTGAAATATTTGTGCCCATCCTTGTGATAGTATCAAATGCAATTGCATCTACCAAAGTCCAATGAGGAAGTAACATCAAACCACTCTTTGCCACCAAGGCTCTCCCTTCATCAGGGGTAATTTTTCTGATATCCTGGCTCACTTCATTGAGCACCCTTTGTGTTATTTCTTCATATTTCTCAAGATCAACTCCTATCTTTGTTTTTTCCACCTTCCTTTAGAATTCTTCATTTCTTACTCTCAACACATACCCCTTAAATTCAAGGGTAGTGACAAAGGCATCATCCTTCAAAAATTGTGCACATGCAAGCACTCTAATATCCTCTGTATCAACTTGGTTACTAGAAAGTGACATTCCCAACCTATTATCTAGAAAGGTAGAAGGTAGTATTCTCTTGAGTGAATTCACCTGTTGAGAAATCTCTTGTTCTTCTTCAACTCCACTCTCATAAATCTCCTCCTCCAGGTCCACAACCTAAACTTCTCCTTTCTCTAGATCAATAATTTTCAAATTTTTAGCTGGAAGTGGCCCAAGAAATTCAGTAGCCTTCTCACAAAATACTCTTCAAAGATCACATAATTTGCACTCTCATAGTGCATATCAATCAAATGAGTCCATAATTGGATGGGGAGAGGAGTACCATCCTAATCTTGTTGTCTCACATACAAATATTGATACCACAACCATGTTCTAGCATACAAAAACATATGGCACAAAACAAAATATCATCTGAACTCTACCTTTGCATCTACAATAACAAGGTTACACTTAATTTTCAATAATTGTTCATGCATACTATTTTCTACAAAGGTTGCATAATCAAATTCCACAGTTGTCGAAATATCTTGTATGTCTGCAACCAACACCATCATAGGAATTGGAATTTTATCTAATGAGTCTTTCCCTAGTACTTGGCACAGAGTATGGTAAGTTTTTCCAAAATAATGCATGAAATGAGAGACATCAAAAGGTTCCTCCTCATTGTCTAAAGTTCTGATCAATTTTCCATCAATCCCCCTTTCTCTGTGCTTAGGAAATTTGAAGACTCTATATGCATGTCGAGCCTTCTTGTATTCATCCCTTAGGATGGTGAAATCAATCCTCTTGTTAGCAGTAGGGTTTAAGCCAAACACCTTCATGATGAATGCCTTTGTCTTCTTGATCATTATTTCATTTTTCCCTGCCCTAATAGCCCTAGAGGCAGGATCATATCTTTGTGCAATAGCCCTTACAAGATCAGGGTTTTTGAATACATTGGGGCACACCAACTTTGCCAAATCCAAGCCCCAAGCATTGCACACAGGGGATTTGTAATCCCTCCTATCATACCAATGTTTAAACAAATTCCACCCTAGCATAGGCAATAGAGCATCCCAACATCTAGAACACAAGTCTAACAATCTATCATTTGGCCCACCTAGGCCATATACATTCACTAGCCTTCTTGAAGACCTAGGCAACTGAATCATTAAATCTTCATCTAGACTCCTCTTAGAAGTCGAAGGTTGGCTTTCTTGACTCATCTTTGGAACAATACTTCACCAAGATAGGGTTTTTTCATCTAAGACTGCTCAACAATCCCTCAACAAAGCAACAATTCAACTCAAACAAACACAATAGGTAAGAAGAACTTACTGGTTTTGGTTGTAGTTCTCAAAATCACAATATCTTCTCATCTAATTGCTCGCTGCGCGCAAGAATCCGTTTTGTGCTTCTAAAAATGCCAAGAAAACCTCAACCTTTGACTTTAATTAAACTTACAAACTAGGGCTTGCTACATAAATGCACGTCTTTTTAACCATTACTGCAAATTCATGATGTAGAGGCACCTTCCAACGACTACATAGAGAATTCAAATTTTGGCCGTTGGTGCAAACTTCATACTGTGAGATCAGTGGCCTTGAAATAACTGCTAGATTTGAAAATATAAGCCCTTATGTGAAAAGTCACCAACCAATCAAATTATTCCATCTCAGACATGCCCTTCTTACTGACTTTTCAATTTTATGTCTTACATGGCCATGTAGCAATCATTTCGCAGTCGCGTAGTAGAAAGCGGGCCACCTCCTTTTGGCTCTGTGGGTGCTTGCTAAAGCTTCCACGTGGATCCATGTTAGGTAAGCCTTCTTCTTTCTTCTGGCAACTGGCTACATGTCAACATCTTGTAGTAGCATGGAGAACCTTTCCTGCTGACAAGATTCTCTTGCGAGGATGCACTACCATCTGATCTTTAATACCTATGGCCTCACTATTTTACTCAATCCTTTGACACTTGACAACATCTTCTTTGTTCAAAAGCATTGATGATACTATGGTTGTAAGCCATGATACCATTAACACTTGTCTTCACCTCGTATCCCCGAGTGCAAACATGATGTCATCCTCACCGATGTGCGGGCTTGCAATATTCCATTAAGTGGCACCTTTGGACCCCTATAGGAACATAAGACCTAGAACCTTATGACACACATGACTTGATGGGTTACAAAAGGTAACTCAAGACTCGAGGCTAGTTAGCACACAACATAAAAGACATAAGTTTGCAACTTAACTGACTAGGAACCTATTGTGTGGTTACACAACATGCCCCATTTTGCCTCAGCAAAACAGGGACCCAACTTTTTGTTGGCTTGTCTGTTCCCTTGCTTTGGGTGGTATGGTAAAAGAGTCAGTATTAGATGCATGTCAGGATGCCGTCTAGTGCCTATCAAGATTTCAATAGGGAGATGTTAATTTTCCAAATTGGATTTCATTGTCACAAACTTCATCAAGTGAAAGATCATGAAATTTTAAACAAGTTTGCCTTTTGAAGCACCCAAAAATTCCTCCAGAATAAAAAGTTATGTCTGGTCAAACCTTGGTCAAACATCATTTGGATATTCACATTCTGCATCTAGATGTTATTCTAATATCCAGATCATTTCTAATATTCGGATGTCAAATTTATCCTCCTCTGACTATTTGAACATCACCTGCATAGGGATATCCTTATGCATCTAGCTATTAACTTAATGTCTAGATATTATCTTTAAATAACCTGACGTGAAATATCCACATCCTACTGACATCATGTCTTTAACGCTTATATTATATGCTTACATCATATGGATGTTAGACCCATATCAAGTTTCAGGTTTCCCAAAATCCTCCTCCCAATGCTGTCATGTCACCTTTACCCCACGAAGAGTCCCGATCATGCTTACATCATCAGGATTTTAGCTTGTATGGACATTACATCTCATAATATCCATGCAAATTTAATATCCTCATCTTGCTTACATCACTCTATCTCTACGGAATGAAGAAATATCATCCTACTTATGTCATTAGGATATTAAGTTTACATGGATATTTCACACTCTAATATCCTGATCCCCAAATACCCATGCACCCGCGCAACCAATGGCATGAGGCCACGTGTTGTCATCAACATCTCTACCCAATATGAATGAAAATCAAGACCCAAATATAGAATTCTTGGTCAATGATAGTTGACCAGATTTGATGACATCACCTGGACCATTTTCATCTAGATAGATTCACCTGAATATTCCTTACTGGATTTTCTATTAAGCATCCCACGCTTTTTGCAATAAATGTGAAAAGGATGTCGTTGGAATTTAAATTTGAAAGCATGCGAATGGACACTTGTGATAATCCTGAGTAATCCCGCTAAAACCAATTGTCAAATCCCTCCCTGAATCATTAATACACCCTAAATCATAAATTGATCTAATTAAAAGGAAAACTCTGAGTCCATAATCGATACTTTGCATCTAAGAATTGTGTGATTATAAGAGTGGAATGTGTTCTTTGCTAAGTTATAGAGTAGCTACTGAGTTTGGCATTGAGAATATGAACTAAGAATATAAGGAGGAAGAAATTTAAGCACAAAGATATCTATTCGTGGCACATAAGTTCTTCAAACACAGCCTGTAATTAGGGTAAAATGTCACACAGGTATGTTGAAATCTCCTGCTTCTCATTTTTTTGTAGAGTACTGTGATTCATTAGGTACAAGGTGATACAAATATGGAGTTTTGTTTAGAATTGGGTTCAATTGGTTTTCTCATAGGGTTGTTCCTTTAAAAGAGTATAAGATTTTGTCAGCTAACCCTAGATAGATATATGTACATGTATTCCCTGTTTGAGACCCATGTTTTCATTTGCAGGTCAATCATGCCTCACCTGCAGATGGATAAGAGAGATTCAGAATTCTACCAAGATATTTTCCCAATAATGAATAGTGTTTGTAACATTCAAGGGTATGCAGAGGACACTCATTGTGTGAATACTGATATAGAAGCCTTTAGAACAAGAATAAACAATAGGGAGGATAACCCTATCCTCAAGAACATTATGGCAACATGAATGTATTATGCAGCTGGATTTCCATATGTTGCAGAGCCCTTGGAGTTGCTAGTCACATGCATTTAGAACTATAATCCTATCACTAGAAGAGTAGAAAAAGAAGGGAGGGTTTCTACTGACTTTTCCATAAATGGCATCTTCGCGGCTTTCAAATTGCCAACAGATAGCAAGATGTATGTACCAGATTTGATAGCCTTGGCAAAATAATGCAACATAGGTATGAAGGCCTATAGAAAAGTGATTTATTTATGTTAGAGACATCCAACCAATACAACAAAAGTGGAAGCTAAAATGCTGCAACATATTTAGAAGTATGACTTCCATAGGAGGTACAATACATGTTGTTCCTGCTCAGCAGGATGACCAGGATGCCCAGATGTGGCACTTTCGAACCCTGGATGTTTGGATTAATTAGACTAGTCATTGAAAAGACAAAAACCAAGATACAATGGGCAAAGATAATCAGTGATGCCTTCTATGATCAGGTCATTAGATGGAAGAAGATGAAGGACATAATCTTTAAGATGATAGGATACCTAGTCTATGCTTTCACTGCTAAGGGCACGATCAATGGATTGTAAAGAATAGGAAGGATGGGCATGCTACCACAAGAAAAGACCCCTTGGGAGCACTAAAGTGATCTCCTCTATTTTTCCAGAGGAACTAGGTTCAAGTATCTTTGTCCCTAGGATCTACCTTTTATGTACAAGGAAAACATCATATCCTTGTTCTTCTCTCTCTTTTCTTTTCCCTTTCTTGTCACTGGTGATTGCCACCCCTTTGCTTTTAAGATCCTCTACTTTCTAAGCAACCCAACTCTTGGTTCTGGCCATAACCTTGGCAGTGAAGGCATTAATAGAAGTCTCCTCCTTTTGTGTTAAATTTGGAGCGAAAATAGTGTCATTGTATATCTTTTTCTCCTCATATTCTAGGTCTAAGAGATTATCATCATCTTTTCTAACTTGAGGGTGTTGTGATGTTCACAACACGCCCCATTTTGCTCCTTAGCAAAATAGGGACCCCTGCTGATGTTTTGCTTTTTGCTTCTGCTTGTGTTTTTCTGCTTTCTGGCGGTTTGGTAAAAATGAAGGTCAGGTGCATCATCATCATGATATTGGATGAGGTAGGTCATCATCATGAGGTCAGTTTGTCAGAGTTCATATTTTGTTTCTGTGACCTCATATTTAGAAAGAGCTTGAAATTCCATGCAGGTTTGCCTTTTACTTCACTTGAAAATTCGTCCATATGTGAAAGTTATGCACGGTCAAAGTTTTGGTCAAACCTGATATTCGCAGGAGGATCATCATATTTTTATATCCTAAGTCATGTTGCTGAGGTCATCATGATCTTGGTCTATCACCCGATAAAAATCATGCAGTCGCAATATCCGGACGTCAATCTTAGGTGGTAGTGCCCTTTACCCGTCAAATGGCCTTATGCACATTATGCAGCATCATGATTTTTTTTTTAGGAAGGTCATATTTTATAAACTTGGTTTTGCTGTATGAAGAGCATCATCATCATCATATTTAAAACGCCCCCCCGATAATATCCTGAGGTTCAAATATCATGATGACGTCAACTTTAAGTCAAGGTAAGTTCCCCGTCGAGCGGTCTTTGTATCGCGAGCATCATCACGATATTTCAACATTACCTGATCTTATAATATCATGCTGATCACCCTGACTTAGAAAATCCACCTTCGGCATATTTGCGTGCGCATGTTCAAAACCTATTGGAGGGTCATCATCATGATATTTGCTGAAGTTTGCTAAGATGATGATGACGACTTCATATCCTCCTGATATCCTTTTGCTTAATCATGATCATCATCTTGATCTTTCACGAGGGTCATTCGCTGAAATTCGCTAAGTGATGGAGACATCATCATCATAATTCGATATAGAGGATCATCATATTCATATCCTCCTGATCTCCTTTTTGCGATATCAGCATGATCACCCTGTCTTTTAAGAAGTCGATATTGCATTCCTCAACAGCATGATCATATTTTACAATATCACCCTGGCGCAAATATCATGATGACCTCAACTCATCCTTGTGCTACGAAAACGAAATATGATGATGATGTCATCATGATAATTCGATGAGGAGCATCATCATCATATTTTTATCCTGTCATATTGTCAAGATCATCATGATCTTGTTTGTCCACCTGATATTTCGTAAAGTCCTCCTGCCAATGAAGTAAGACCTTTTGAAAATATCCTGATGATCATCATCATCACATTTTCCCTTCGACAGGATATTTTCTAAAACATGATCCGGTTAGCGAAATATCATGATGACGTCATGTTCTAAGTTTAACAAAGGCTCCGGATATCATGATGACGTCATCCCGATCTGATAAACGAAGAAGTAAATATCCTGATGATGATCATCATCATCACATTTTTCCCTTCGGCAGGATATTTTCCAAAGCACGATCCGATTCCCGAACATGATGATGACGTCTTATTCTAAGTTCGACAGAAGCCCCAAATATGGTGATCATCATCATCATCCTGATCTTTCGAGAGGGTTGCCTTGGCAACAAAGGGGTCGTATTACATTCATCATCCTGATCATGCTCCTTAGGTGACCCGATATTGCAATTATCCCCTGATCTTAACTGAACATGATGATGATGTCATCCTTAGCATTTCAATGAAGCCCGAATATCATGATGACGTCACCATCATTTTCCTTTCCTTGGCAGCATGATCATATTCATATCCTCCTATTCTTCTTCAACATGATGATGATGATGATGTTGTTCTTTTCTCCAATATGCAGAAGCGAAATATCATGATGACGTCATCTGGACCCTCGAAAGGGAGAGCATCATATTTCCAGAATATCATGATGATGAAGTGAATATTGACCAACATGTTTTTTTTGACACGCCGATGGTGATGGTCATGCCGATGGGCGGGAAATGAGGTGGTGGAATTTTAAAGTGTTTTTTTTTGGCGCCTCTGGCATTTTCCCGGTCAGCGATAGTTGACCCGATGAATTTTGAGCAATCTGAGCGCATTTTGGACGTGTTTTGAGAGCATTCTGGATCCGATCTCCATAATCTTGCGCAGTCACCTGGATTTAAACACTTATTTTAATTTCATGCTGTTTATGTGATAAATGAAATACTTATTGCTTGTCTTGTCTTGCAGGCTTGCAGTTGAGGAAGCAGCTGGAAAGTTAACACAGTGACCTCATGAAGGAAGGAAATCTGATCTCAGGAGCAAGAAGATAAGGATGAAATGCGAAAAGTCAAGGCCATTCAAGTAAAGAACAAGGTTGCAGCTGAAGGTATTACTGCAACAGACAAACATAAGTTATTACCCAGCTGCCGGAACTTCTCAGAAGGGGCAATATTTTGCCCAGATTTGACACTGCTCAGAGATATTTTTGAGAGCTGGTTCACCTGTATTTATTGCTGTAACCAGGGGTTTGAACCATGGGTTCAGTTAGGTTTTTGCTGTAGTGAGGACAATCAGAATGTCTTTATATTGTGCCTCTCTACACTGTAATACTTTACAACAGGGATTTTAGGAAAACAGCAGTGGCTATAACAGAATTTTCTTTTTTTAGGAACATACAGCAAGTTAGCATAGTTTAGAAGTAGAAGGAGGAGGTCGCCTGTTTGTCTGCAGTAAGGTGCGCGTGGAATGTCTGGCTGCCTTACTGTATCTGTAAAGCTTGTAAGTTCTCTGTAGTATGATCAATGAAACTAAGAGTCATTCCTACATTGTAAATCGTGTATGACTATTCGTTTCTAATACAATAGAATCTGGAGTTCTGCATCTATCTTCTGAGTGTTCTCCTGCTCTTCTTTGTGTTTTGAAATATTTTCTTTGAGAGCTTGCAATTTTAAATGTATGTTTGTGAAAATGCTCAGAACTTACATTTAGGGTTTTTACTGTGGATTTGATCAAATTACTGTGGTATTTACATAATGCATAACAGAAACAATTAGATCCTTCGGTAGATTAAATGAAGTATAGATTAGATCTTTCTAACTTTTCCCAACCCATCTGAAATATTTAGCTGAAAACGTAGAAATCTAAAGGAAATTGTCCCAAAGTTTGAAGAAGCATGTATAACAGAGCTATAAGCAGACAGTTTTCATAAATAGATAAAGAAGAAAGCTGCAAAAAATCCAAGAAAACCATCTAAAACTTGCAGCCCGGTAACACTTTTATGCAAATGAACAAAATACTTGTTGAAATCTATGACCTCTTTGCATATTCTTAGTCCAATAAGCCATCAAACAAACCTAAACTACGTAAGGCCCCTTGAACATTACAACTTCACATTGACCAACTGAACTTGACCAACCGAACCATTGTAGACTTGGGATTAGTTGAATCTCAAAGGATTCCTTCTTATCTTTCAAGTATAGTTTCAGTTCATTATATGTGAATTTTAACTTATTGTTATGATTGCATCAAAACAGTCATCAACAGTTTTCTGGCACTAGAAGGAGGGCTAGAAGGCTGTATATTGTGATCATCAACAGAGGGGTACTTCAGGTTGCCCTATGGTCCTCATCTGATCTAGCAATAATCTCTGATATTCTCTTTTTATGACTTCATGTTCATCGTCACAATCTACCCAATAATCCTCAAGATGGATAGTGTGCTTGTACTTCTTGTTGAATTTGTGCTCGATCTGGTGATAAGGATCATAGTCTCTAGCCATAGGAAACAATTTTAGATATAAAGCTTTTAGCTCTACCTCCACCTTTCTTGTATTTTCTATGGCTCCTACCATGAACTAGTTTATATCAATAGGAAACTTCCTATATGGTTTTCCTTCTTTTACCTTTGACATTTCAAATATAGGAAACTATTGCTTCATCATTTCCATCTAGATATATGAATAAGATTTAGCTTGGATGAAACAAGACCCATATCCACCAATGGCCTTTGTAGCACTGACTGAGAATCACTTCATCCAATCCCCTTCCATGAGCCAAACTAGGTGTGTCAAAAAGGCATCATTAACCAACTTATAACAGTGGATTGAGAGTCTCCTCTCCAGCTGGGGATAATGCTCCCAGGGTGTTTTCTCATTAGGTAACTTCCCCATCTTGTTGGAAAGAGACACTGCTCCACTATGGACTTGTATGTTGTCATTGATGGCAACAAGGCTTAGAGATCCTATCACCATGATAGGAAGAGATATCTCTAGAAGAGCATATTGGATTTCAGGTCTAGTTGACAGAAAATGGCTAAGTATGGAAAGTATTCTAAGTAGAGGACAATAAGTTAGATAGAATGTCTCTGCAGATGATTATTTTGTAACACGGTTTAGATATGATGTTAGAAATTGTTTGGTGGTATCATGCTCTAGAGACTAAGTCTTGATTTCCTCCAGAAATCACTTAGAAGAAATATCTAAGTCCAGGTAAGCAAAGGTATACAAGGAACAGTGAACAGAGTCTCGTGCAGAGGTCTGCATTCCTCCATGGATAAGTATTTTGTTATTTAGTTGTAGGGTGTTGTAAATACCTATATGAAGTTTCCTATTCTAGAGTTAGGAGATCTGAAGTCCACTAGAAGGTTAGCTGCAAGCTGCTAAGTATCGACATAGTGTTTGACAGAGTTTGACAAAGACAGAGTCTGGGGTCTGATGGTCCGCATTTCTCCACAAGATGATATAATGCCTTGTGGTTCTAAGGGTAGGATTGGGAATGTGTAAAGAGTCCTTGATATGATTTGGAAGGTGTTTTGAGATCCTGAGTAAAAGTTGTAAGTCAGAAGATGAAGTTGTTAAGTATGTTCTTGAGGAACAGGCTGATTGGTGAGATAAATCATGATGCAGAGAAAGGATAGTGTGTGAAAGATCTATGTAAGTAATTGAATGATTAGAGCCAACCTATATGAACACATTTGGGAGAAGATTTGGGTCCACGCGACACATAGTGCATTGGATTGAGCAACAAGGTACATCTTTCTATGTACATGTTTCACTTCTTGGATGCTGACCTGATTATGAATTAAATCATGATGTAGACATATATAAGAGTGATGATCTTTAGTTGAGTTGTGTGTGTGAAGTAGAAGTGTGTGTGCATGGTGCGAGCATGAGAATAGAAGAGTAGAGTTAGAAGAGAAGCAACGATGAAAACTTGGGATTCAGAATTGAGTTGCTAAATGACTACACCCTAGAATAGTAGCAGATGATTTAGCAATATTTAGTTATCATGTGTGATCTAAGTGGAAGCAAGCTTTCATCAACAAGGTAGTGAGCCTTTAATAGGGTTTAATAGCCCTCAAGGTTTAACAACCCTTATTGTAATCTTGCTAGGTTTAGGGTTGAGGTAGTGAGCCTGCTAAATCTAGTTGTACTTCATGGTAGTAAGCCAGCATGTTCTAGGCCCATGGGTTGACTAAGCCTAAATATCATTTTTGTAAAGATTGCAATATATATTAAGCTAATCCTCTCCATGGTTTTTCCCTTTTAGGTTTTTCATGTAAAATCTTGGTGTTATGTGTCATGCTTTTGTGGATGCTATTTAGTTGTATATTTTTCTTCTATTGGATTATTCTTTTGAAATGGTTAAAAGTTAGTGTAAGAAAAGATTTATAGAACACTGATTCACCCCCCCTTTTAGTGTTTCTGACAATCAACAATTGGTATCAGAGCAAGGTTACTTTGAAAAAGTTTAACAGCTTTAGGAAGATCTGTGATAATATGATCATGGTAGCAAGAAGGTATGAAAATTATGAGAGATACAATCAACTAGAAGCAGCTCTTGTGGATATTGAAAATTCTGAAGTAGAAGTTAGAGATCTAAAGGAAAATCTAAAAACAAGCGGATGAATGCATCTTAAAGCTGAAAGAGCAAGTCAAGAAATTCAAAGACAAATACAAAGAAGTCAGTGACCAATTGTTATCAGCAAATAAAGCCCTAAATGATTTGGAAGTAGAAGTTACAAAAAGAACAAGAGTAGAAGATGATTTAAATTTGATTATGAAGAACATATTAGAAGATTGTGCTAAACTTGAAAAAGAAATTTTAAGTTTAAAAATAGACTTGGAAAAGGCCAGAAGCTTTGAAGAAAAATTTAAGATAAGTACTGCAAATCTTGATGAAATGATTGCTAGCCAGAGGAATGTTGATGAAAAACATGGTTTAGGATTTGAGAAAGGAGAAAGTTCAAACTCTAGGCAAATAAGCACTGAGTTAGGGCAAAACAAAGGATACCAGTTTAGAAATCAAAGAAGAAGACCTAGAAGACCTCTGGTCAGACAACCAAATGCTCAAAGGTACTCATCTTTCAATAGTCATTGTAATTCATGCAATAAGTCTAGTCATAAGGCTACTCAGTGTAGAAGTAGAATAAATCAAAATACTCCATCATTCTCTATTCAGTGTTTCAATTGTAAGAAATTTGGTCATAGAGCAAATGAATGTAGAAATCAGATCAGGAAAAGTTTCAACAATGGGAGGAATGAACAATCATTCAAAGGTAAATGCTTCACTTGCAATAGAATTGGTCATAGAGTTGTTGTATGTAGAAGTAAAGAGAGTCAGAATTCTATTAGATGCAATGCATGCTATAAAATGGGACACACATCAAATGAATGTAGAAGTTTGGTATGACCTAATTTTCAAAATATCTAGAATAGTCAATCATTCAATGGAAAGTGTTTTGCATGCAATAGATTTGGACACATGGCTAATCAATGCAGATCAAATTCAATCAATGGAAGGAATCAAGGTCAAAAAAATGTGGTATGTTTCAATTGCAACAAATCTGGACATATTGCAAGGTTTTGCAAAAGCAAGAATATGAAGAGAGATTGCTATTCTGAAAAAAGGAAAACAAAGCAGAAAAATGAGAAGGGAAAAGAAAAGGTTGATCCAATTGAAACCAAGAAAGAAATGAACAAGGTATGGATCAAGAAAGAAGTAATTGAAGTCAGGGATCAATCCACACTAGTATCCAGTGCAGATACTTCCTCTAGGAAGTAAATTGAGAACTTTGGCTTAGGGGAGTGGTGTGGAAAATACAAATCCCCCATCCAAAAAGTGGGTGCTAGAATCCAGAACGAAGGTGTATGATGAAATCTGATGTGACACATATCTTAGAAGAAAAACATGAAGATAAAGGGTCATTGCAACATATTGCGGAGCAATCCTAATCAACTGTGTTCTATAGTGAAAGGTTTTGGCATCTTTTTGGGAATGAGCATTTAATGACGACAAGGTCAAGTCATGCGGAGGTGAAAAGGGAACTTGTTTTCACATTACACTCGAAGCCATTAAGTATTCAAAAAGATTGGAACAGACTTTGAGCAACAACAATCAAGAATTGAAGGGACTAGAGAATTTTGGAAAAAGGAAACCCTAATTTGATGGTACAAGGTAATCTCATTCAAAACTTTGTTGTGAATCTATTAAAATTCTAAAATGGCGTCACCGCAAGTTGTTGATATTACTGAGTGAGCACGACCAAAATTCAGAAAACACCCATTCAAATCAACCAAAGTCAATCAGTTGGGTGCATTCTCAAGTGTTCCTCATGGAGTCATGCAAGCAGAAGATGTTAGGGCATATATTCATGTTTCCCTAGAGGAATTTGGTGATAGCAGGTTTATTGACCTCTACACAAAACACTTGAGCAATGAGAATCTTGAACTTAAGAATGAATATTTGGCATTGAAAGAAAAGAAATTTATTCAGTATTTAAATTTCCCAACTTTTATGCAAGATGAATGGGTCTAGTATGTGTTAAGAAAGATTCATGATGAATTCATATGGATTGAAAGACCTTTCAAGATTATAAAATGCTCTATTGGATCAGTACCTCTATTGAAAGCCATGAAAAATGATACAGTAATTACGGCTACCAGAGCAAAATTTAATAAGAGAGCCTTGACAATAAATGATATTGAGGATCATGCCATGAGATTTGCCTCAATGGTATTGGGATAGAAAGTTTATTTCACCAACCGGGAAAACTCTGTTTCAGGCACGACCATTTACACATCTTATCAAATGGTTAAAGGAAAATATTGATTATGAGATCTATGAATTGCTCCAATAGCAAGTAATGGATAACTTGAAGAAGACAAAAGAAGGTAAATACCCTTTTAAATTTGGCACACTGATCATGTGTTTATTTTTTTATTTTATGCAAGAGTTGCCTGGTATGAAGAACCTATTGTGGACTAATGATAAACCTGTCTCTGTTCAAATTAGAAATTTTTTGAGTAGCATAGGCACCATTGATGCATAGAATACAGCCCTATGGGGCTATTTCAAGAGCTTCCAAAGATCAATGCAAGCTAGAGAAAGGATTCCCAAAATAGTGGTTGAAAAATACAAGGATACAATCTGCTCCATTGTGACAAAAAATTAGTGTTTGATGGAGGCCATTGAGCCCAGAATGGTCTGGGTTATGCCTATGGGATATGAGGTAGATGGAGCTATACTAGAAAACTATGTTGAATATATGCTGAGCAAACCTAGGATCCCATGGAAGAAAACTTTGGGACTTACGGTAAATTGCATGCCAAAATTCATGTTGAAGTAAGAAAACTTGGAATCTTTAGGAAAATGAGGAAAGTGGCAAAAGAAATTGCCATAAAGCATGGATTCACAAAAGAAGAAGTAGCAAAGGCAAGGGAAAAGGCACAGGATGTTAGGGAAGCAGAAGAAAAGAGAAAAAGTGAATTGTCTTGGGCTCCAAAAGAACCCAAAGGTGAGCTAGAAAATGTAGAGAAAGCAAAGAAGGAAAGATAAGAAAGAGAATAGGCTAAGGTTCCGGAACAACCTATAAAGAAGCAAAGAGAGCCTAAAATAACACAAACGACTACCAGAAGCTCTGCTACTTCATTCGGTACAACATCAAAGAAACCCTCTGACAAAGATACAAAGAGGAAGAAGATGAAGAGAAAGAGACTGTATGTTAGTGTGGGAGAAAAAGATGAAGAAGAAACAGAATCAGATGAGGAAGTAAAGAAAATGAAAGTTGAGGCTTCTAAAGTCTCCAAAACTAGTAAGGAGAAGTCATCTAGAAGAAGGATACCCAACAAAAGACAAAAGGTAAATGAGTCTCATGCCACATTAAAGATTGAAGATGTATTAAAGTCTATCATTGTTGATGGTAACTTGAAACCTGTAGCTGAATTTTATGATGATTATAATGATGCTGGCAAGAGGATTTTGGAAGAAGCTATTATAAAGTATTTGAACATATATAGCAGAGCCCTCATTGAGATCATTGGTGATCTCTCAGATACCTTGGGTAGTATTCTATCAATCAGGAAGGAAACTACTATGGCTAAAGATATTGAACTTAGATTGCATGCACTAACAAGGTTAAGTCCGGAGATCACTCCTAAAGAAGAAGTCAAAATTTCTAAGGAAATCAAGGATGCCTTCAGGACAAAGAAAAGGATGAATTCATTAATGATAGGTGAAATCGACAAGGTGGTTAAGGAAATAGAGGAAATCATTTTGGAAATATTGAAGAAAAATAACATTCCTACTATCTATGACAATAAAGAAACAAATGCTGGAGATGACACATCTATTCCAGAAGTCAGCATGGATCAAGGTTTGGAGCAAACTGATACAAATCCTTTGGTAAAAGTCAAAGTAACATAAAAACAAAAAGAAAAACCATATCAAAACCCTGCTGTTGAAAAGGATCAAACTGAAACAAGTTTTCTTCTAGGACAACAGACTAATGATCCAGAAAACAAGGAGAAAATTGATGAGCAAATCAAAGTTGACAATCAAGAACTTGATCGAGCTGAGGGAAACCTACACTAGACCAAATTATTGGTCAACAAGAGAATATGGACATGGAACCTTTGGAACAAATTCAAGAAAAAGAAGTGTCTGAAGAAGCAGCAAGAGACACTGTGGAAACTATAAAAGAGATTTTGGAGAAAGAAGAATTAGTTCTAGATGAGTCTAAATCAATCCAAGGTCTAATAAATCTGAGCACAATGTCTCTTGCTCAAATGTTCAAGTTGGCTTTAGTTGTCCAAGCTAAAGTAAGAAAAAAATTTTGAAGTCCCACATTGAGGATAGTGAACTCATAAATGATGCATCCAGTATTTTGGAAAAGATGATGCCATCTTACCAGAGGGATACCTCTCTATCTGCCACTTGTCAACTCAAGGGACTAATTCACTCTGTAAGTACACACTTTGAATCTCTTGAAAAATCTACTGAAACAAAAGTTAGACAAGAGTTTAATGAGAAAAGGCTAGATGAGTTGACAAAGTTGATAGCCCATGATAAGGCTCAACTAGAAAATAGAATACAGAATATTCAGAGTGCTATTGTAGAAGTTGGTGATGTATATAAATTTTTTTTATCATGGCCGGAAGTTACAAAGAAGACAGAAGAAAAGATCAAGGAATTAGAAGAAAAACTGATGGATATTTCTAAGAATTTTGATCCGGTACAAGAATCAACCAGCAACAAGGAAACTCAAGTCATTAACATCTACAATGAATTGAATAATTTAATAAATCAAAAGTATAAAAAAAAAGTAGAATGGTACAATTGAGAAGAATGATCAGTCCCAAACTGGATTCAATGACTAAGGTTATGACTAAAGCACAGCTTGTTGGACAAACTGCCTCACCATCATATTTACAAAAGGTTGAAGTTATAGTGCTTCTCTTTAGTGGACACATTCAGATTCTGAATAATGCCAAGAAAAGATGGGATATTGAGTGGGCATAGATCAAGAATTTATTCAATGACATTCTCAAATACATATTGTAGATTAGGTGATCAAAATGAAAGGATAAAACATAAAACAAGTGCATAAACAAGCATTATACCTTTCACAAATGAAGACCCAATCTCATCAAGGGAAATGAGCTTGCACCCAAAAGTTCCTAATATAT
The DNA here is from genome assembly GCA_027924645.1 of Cunninghamia lanceolata. Lineage (NCBI taxonomy): Eukaryota > Viridiplantae > Streptophyta > Pinopsida > Cupressales > Cupressaceae > Cunninghamia > Cunninghamia lanceolata. Next base: position 3,878,549 of record BSBN01000030.1, read on the forward strand.
ACCCTAGATAATGATTCAAATGTGAAATGCTCTTTCAAAGACAACTCACAATCTAGCTCAAGAGATTTTTGGGCATGGTAACATTACTTGAAAATTGGATCCCAAAATGGGTTGGAGGATGTTGTATTTATAGATATTTTGGAGAAGGTTTTGATCCAAGGGTTGAGATTGATTTGGGAGATCAATGGTGGAGGACGAAGATGATGTGGAGGGCCCAAATTTCATCTTGGAAGAATGGAGGGCTAGGAATAAATATGAATCTTATATTCATTCTTGAGAAAAGGATGAATTAAATGATTATGGGTGAGATGGAATATGTGTGAATTAAAAATTCACATGGGGAAAGGTAAAATGAATTAAAAATTTATTTGGGGATGAGTGGAGATAAATGAGGTATGGCATGGGTAAGGGGTGTAAGAGGAATTAAATGTGATGTTAGACATGTTCTAATAAAAAATTGACTTATGTGGATATATTCCAATTTTTTATTTGGAGGATGTGGGGAAGGGTGTTAAGCTGGATTTGACCATTTGAATGAGAGGTTCAAGATTAATTAAATAAGGTTTTATTTAATTAATCCTAAGGCTAGGATGAGGTAGGCTAGGGTAGGCAATTAAATAATAGCTATTTAATTACCTAGGGTAGGGATAGGTCAATTAATAGGATGAATTAATTAGTTAAACATGATTTAGCTAATTAATTGGATTTAGTGAGGAGGGAGAAATTGACCTAATAAATATTGCATATTTAATCAATTGGCTAAAGTTTGAACTATTGAATTAATAGAATTAATTCAATTGTTGGGGATAAAATGATGAAAAAAGTAGGTGATGAAGGGATAATTAATTAAATAAAAATTTAATTAATTGATTAGAAGGGAAATTGGTATGTTTAGGGATGTTGGGAGTCAGTTTGATAATGAAGACAATTTTAGGTGTCTACATTTGCCCCTCTTTGACGTGGCATTAGGACCTAGCAGGTAAGTGGTGTCAGGTCAAAGAAAGAACATGCCCCAGCTGCCAAGAAGGAATAAGATGGGTGAGGGATGCCCCCTCGAGAGGTCGCCGAAAAATTAAAAAAAAATTCAGGTGAGCTCTCGAAAGGACGTGACAGGAGTGAAGGTTGGATAGAGGATGGGAAAAGAAGATGACATGAAGAAAAATAGAGGAAAAAGGTTGTGATCTGCACCCTGGAGGAGAAAAAGAGTGAGCAAAGGGATGACATGGCTTGCTATATTAAGACAAGTGGGCCCTAAGAGTGCCACATTTACACACATTGACCTCTTGAGAAGGAGCAAAGGAGAGATGGCAGAGCGCAACCCCAAATTCCCATGACTCTAACACATTTCTGAGCATTTTCAATCATATGGCTAGGTATTGGAGGCTAGACCCCAGGTAGGGCCTAACCCTGGCTTTGTGATTTTTTAATTTTGTCACATTTTTTTGGGTTTGGGAATTGAGTTTTGGGATTATGGCGCTATCGCAAGATTGCGCAGTGCGAAAAATAAGTGGATTAGCACAATCCTCTAGATTGGCACTATCCACTAGGGTAGAATAGAGGCGAATTGTCACCATGTGTTTAGTCTTTTGGTGCTATCTTCTGTAGTAGCGCAATGTGTGAAAGAGTTAGGGTTTTGGTATTTTAGCACCAAATGGGTGTTAGGGTAGCGCTATGTTCTCGACTAGTACTATTTTAGGTACTGGCACTATATTTAGGTTTAGCGCAATGTAGAGGATCAATGCCATATTTGATATGTGTGTTATTGGGAGAACTGGCGCTATTCGTTAGATTAGCGCCAAGTGGTAGGGTGGCGCCATTTGTGAAAATGGCACAAAGTGGCTTGCACAGTGGTGCTATTATCTGTAATAGCACCATGAGGAAAAGTTTTAGTGCCATTGTTAAAAATGGCCCAAAATATGGTCTGTTTTGGTGCCAAATGATTTTGGCTTTTCAACATTAGAAGAAAGGGGTTGATTCAGAAAAAGATAGGTAGATTTCTGACCAAAACATTGTGGATGTAGGATATGAGTTCATTTATAGTGTACTCGCAGGAGCGATGCATGCCATCTATGATGGTGCTATTTGATCAGTTTGATGATGCCACCCGAGCCTGACTGGCAAGGTTAGGGCTCTTGACCATTGCGTCGATGCTAGTGCTACGAGCTCATAGAGCTCTGATTACCATAGTTGTAGAGTGGTATTAGCCAGAGACATGTACATTTTTGCTTCCTACTAGCGAGATTACTATCACTCTTGAGGATGTTTATCACATCCTAAAGCTACCTATTCGTGGCCATCGGGTGACATACGACATGAGGAGCGAACGGAGGGCCTTGATCAGAGTATTTGGCCATGATCATATTGTTTTATCAGTGAATAGGAGGGAGATGAGCTATGAGGCAACACTAGCGGTGGGTGTAGATCCCTTTGCTTTATTCCTATGTGCATTGATTGGTGGCGTAGTGATGCCCGATAAGAGGGGCAGGGGATTTCCAGTTCGATGGGGAGAGGTGATTGAGGGGATGGTCAGACATGAAACCGTGTATGCCTAGGGACTAGCGATGTTGACGCAGCTGTATCATGAGATGCATACAGTTGTTTATCATTATGATTCAACATTATCAATCAGGGTTACTTTGTTGCATGTGTGGATTTGGGAGCATATTGCAGTCACTCAGTCGAGATGTGGGTATTATTGTCATTTGTTTGAGGCCTTCGTGTTCCTGTATTCAAGTGCTGAGTACACATACACTGGTTAGGTTTGGTATTGGTGACGGGTGTTGGATGATGTCATTCGGGTGACCTGGTGACCCTACATCAGAGTGGAGTCGTGGCCAGATGATGATGTGCACATGCCTTTTACTTTCCAGCAGTGCTACTTGATAGGTTAAGGAGACCACATGATTGATATGTATCTATCGTCGCAAGTTATGCGATAGTTTGTGTTATGCCAAGATGCCCCACAGCAGATGGCAATTTTTGCATGGACCTATCGGGATGTGCATTATTGGGTGGCAGCCATATAGCCCCGGGTTGCTCTAGAGGATTTTATGGAGTTGCAGCCATTGCGGTGGCATTGGCAGAGTACAGTCAGGGATGCATGCACTACTCCTGCATATGAGACATGGTGGCAGATGTGGCGACTAACTCGGTTCACTGATCTAGTAGAGGAGGTAGTCCCTATGGAGGAGGGGGTGGGGTCAGGGGATGAGGAATCTGAGGATGATGGGGATGATTTCCTGGAGGAGGGTGAGGAGATCATTGTAGACTATCTTGTGGAGGTTGGAGGGGATGGAGAGGAGAGGGAGGTTGGGAGGGATGGACAACCAATGGATGTGTTAGCAGCAGCGATAGTTGAATAGGTGCCCTAGCAGCAGGTGAGACAACAGGCACCTATTGACCAGGTTTAGATTGGAGTGGTGTGATGGTAGGGAGGACCTCGGTAGTGTGGGGCATAGCTGAGGGTGGATAGGGGTGCTATGCTTCCACCACAAGTTTTGTAGCAACAATAGGTTGTTGCAGTAGGCAGAGGCAAGCCCTTCAGGGGTAGGTGGAGAGGCTAAGGTTTGAGGGCCCTCATCCTGTCGGTGGCCATGGAGTGGAGAGGAGGAGGTTGAGACTCTATAGGCACAAGTAGCTAGCCTACAGGAGGCTTTAGAGAGTCAGGAGGTAGAGTTGGTTCAGTTGCGGGGGACAGTGGCCTTATTAGATGGCACAAATGGATAGGTGGCTGCATTGCAGGCATAGTTAGCCCAGGCTTAGGGTGATATAGTGGTTTTAACCAGAGAGTGGGATGTGGTACTTACTAGGGCACAACAAGCAAAGGCTATGGTGGGTAGTTTGTAGGCTTCAGGTGCTAGTATGGCCCCAGTTTTGACATTGATGTAGACACAGTTGTCCTAGGCACAGACATAGTTGTATCAAGTACAGGGATAGTTATCTTAGGTACAGGGACAATTGTTGGAGGCCAGAGGATAGATAGACTATTATCAGGCCCTATATCACGCGGCAGTGCCTGCAGAGCAACATGCACCAAGCTATAGTCAGGTCAGTGGATCCTGAGCATCTAGATCACATAGATCTAGATCAGTTCAGTCTGTTTAGTAGGTGATGGGTCCTCCATCACATGTGCCCTAGTAGGCCACATAGGTATAGGTACAGCCGCAGCCATCGCCTTAGCCACAGGTAGCACCACAGCCACAAGCAAGACCACAGCCACCACCAGGGTCAGGATTTCCCACTGCATTAGAGAGAGGATCCTCTATGTGATAGTTGTATCATTTTGGCACTTGGAGGCATTGTATCATGACATGTTATTATATTTTTTATGTATATTGATGAGCGATGTATATTTTGTGATGATCGTATATGATATGATGCTTTTTGATGGCCTACTCGTTTATTTATTATGATGCTTTTATATGGTTATGATGATGCTTATGTTGATGGGTGCAGTATGCTTTATGGATTATATGCTATGGATGCGTTGTGTTTATGTGATGTATGATTTTGATGTTATGGATGTACCTATTGATGTATCATGATGGATGTAATGATGGTTTACTTGTTTTGATATATGCATGTTTGTGATCTATGGACTATGATGTATAATGCAAAAATGTTCAGACTAATAAACATTTATTATGGATGCAAAATGTAATGGAAATTTATGTTTATCTTAATAGACACATGTTATGAATGGAAATATGGATATGCAGCTAAATGTTTATTGATTATGATTATGCAATGTAACTAAATGTAACTTAAACGATTATGCAATGATATATGGAATGCAATGTAATGATTATGGAATGGAATGTAATGATTATGAAATGCAATGTAATGATTTATAAAATGTCACTAAATGATTTTGAAATGCACATAAATGATTGTAAACTAAATGATTATAAAATGCACCTAATGAAATGCAAGTTAAATGATATGTGAGATGTAACTAAAGGTTTCTAAAATGCACCTAATGAAATGCAATTTAAACTAAATGATATGTAAGATGCAACTTAGATGATACGTGAGATGATTAAGTCTTGATACACATGATGTTCTTTGTTGGACCCTGGGTGGTGGGGCTGTGTGATAGGGGAATAGGTGGGGAGAGGATAAGGGTGGATGGATGGTATACGGATAGGATTGGGAGCAGCTAGATTGGGGGGGTGTGGGGTGGGGGATGAGGGAATTGTTAGGTCATAAGACACCATGTCATTGAGGGGGATTTATTTTGCCTTAGGATGTGTTGAGTGAGAATAGGTTGGAGGGATGGAATTAGTAAGGGGATTTTTGTAGGCTAGGTGATTACGAAATCTAGGCCCAGATGGTATAGTTGAACAAATGATTAGCGGGATGATTTGAGCTAGTAACAGTAGTTGTATAACATTAATTGAGAGCATTTCTTAGTTTATTATAGCAATGTAGGATATAGTTCACAAAGGTATAAAATGACCTAGGTGATGATATATATCCCATGATTGCATGGACTAGACCCACAAACAATAGGTTGATTTCATGCGTGCCCAAGTGTTGTGATGTTCACAACACGCCCCATTTTACTCCTTAGCAAAATAAGGACCCCTACTGTGGCTTTGCTTTCTGCTTGTGTGGGTTGGTCTGCTTGGTGGTAAAGGGAAAAGGAAGTGAAAAGTACAAATCTTGTTGAAAATAAAGAAAAAATAACATTAAGTACCAGGGCAGAGTATGGGTGAATTCCTTGTCAAAAATTAGTGAGGGTTGCTTTTAAACCATTTTAAAATTCCTAGTATTTTGCAAGTTATGCATGTTTTTTGGTAAATGTACAAAAGAAAGTTTGTTTGTTGCATATGCAAGGTTGTTTGTATATTGGGTTGCATATACAAAGCTATTTGTATGTTGTGTCATTGTATGATACATATACAACGTTGTTTGTATATCAGGTCTTTGTTTGTCTTGTATGCATTTGTTAATGTTTTATGCTTACATACAAGACAGACCTAACAGAGTCCAAAGTTAAAATGAATGCTTAGTTAAATCCACCAGATGCATCTTATGTTTGTATGTATCTTACATACAAAGTGGATATACAATGAAATATGCATGCAGCGGAATCGGAAAAGTTATGGAATGAGGTTTTATCTTTGTATGTTCCATGCCTTGTATGTATGTTTCAAGACATACATTGTGAGATTTATACAAGGCAGAATTCAAGGGAAATTAAAATCTAGTATAAAGGATGCATCACACCTAAATGTATACCGAAGGATGCATTACACTTTATACATTGCGGAACCGAAAGTGAATAAAGTGTGGTTTATGAAGAGTTGAAGTCTGGCAGGGTCATACAAAAGAGTTTGTATGTGTCTATGCTTATATCTAAAGTTGGATACAAGTGCTTTGTACATTGCAGAGATACAAAGAGAAGGTGATGTGGGCTCCACCCTTTGCATATCCAGCTTGTATGAATAACAATGTATACAAGCAGAATATGCAAGCTGATATGTAAAGTGGAATATACAAGCAGGTATACAGAGAGCGGATAAAATGGAATGTACAAACTGGATGTGAAAGAGGAATTAAATATAGAAAGTTCTTTGAATATTTGAGTACTTGTATGTTTGCGAGATACAAGATGATATACAAAGAAATTATATGCATTGCAGAGAGTAAAGGTTTATTGATGCAGAAGCCATCACGGTTAAGACAAGGTAAAGTGAAGCCATCATCGAGCATTGGTAGAGGAAGTAAAGACTTGGCCAATGATGGAAGTCTCACTGAAGGAAGTACAGTTTGGCTATCAGAGTGAGTTTGGATTCGGGGAAACTTAAGGGAGTTTTGCTGACGGTGATTGTCTTGCCGACTGTGGAGAAAATGAAGAAGAAGAAGACGAAGACCAGGATCATGAAGAATGAATGAAGATGCAGCACAAATAATATATACATAAGGCATTCAGAAGATAATGAATCACCTAGATGGTTGCCAGCTAGCAACCTGTGCCACGAAGGAAACTGTTGACTAAGTCAAGGAGAGAGTTTCTACTATTGATCTTAATGGATAAATCTTGACCGTAGGTCATTTGTAGCTGTTCCCTCACCTTATTCTATAAAATGTGTAGGGGTGCCATATTTTGATGATTCAGAAGCTTAATTGAAATTTGATTGCTGAAACATCAGGACTTATTTCAAAGTTTTTGTAAACATACATGTTTTGCATACTAAATGAAAGAGAAGACAATTTGATTACAAATCATCATAAATCTTGAGTAATCTATATTTGAGAACTTGATGCATGCTTTGATTAGCTGCGTCCCTTGGAGTGCTTGTCAGTCTGCATGTATCATTTTCATTCCTTATCCATTGAAGTTAGCATCATCTATATCTAGCTGTGGAACATCTTGGTGAAAATATGGTTTGATTTCTTCTCCTAATGAATGTATCTGGTATGTATGTGGTTTAATAGCTAAAGATTCATCAAAATTTGAAGTATTCTTTTAATTTTCTTTGAATTTCAGAACAATTCACATCATAATTGCAAATAACAGAAGATCAAAAGCAAATAACATGAAATATGCTGAAATCTCATAGATAATTGGAAATACATAGCATATTTAGAGTTAAAGCATGTTAAATTGATAAATATCATGCAAAGATCTAAGTTCAAACACATTATTTGAGTAAATATATTATGTAGACTAATCTCTCTGTGGATTACATTTACAGGAGACAAAATTTACTAACCATTCAAACAAACATAAGGCCCCTTGAAATGGAAAACAACAACACACATCAACCACTGAGTAACGTTAGTAGATTATGAATAAATCAACGGAGACTTGGGATCATGAATTCTTGGAATTCATCGTATCTTTCAAGATAAATAAATGTTGTTGTGTAACTTTTATTTCATGTTTTATTGTGAGTAACATCATGATCAACATAAATTGGTGCTAGAAGGAGGGCCTTCTTATCATTAGTAAGTTTTTTCTGATTTGGTGATGCAGACAAAAAGGTAACACTCAAACACCTCTGTATTTCAAGTTATATGCAAAGAGTTTCTATTTTAAGTTTGTGCACACTAATCCTTTGTGAAGATTTCAAAATTGAGCATTAATATTGCAAGCTTTTGGTTGATCACCATGAATTTTCAAGGATAAGCTCTATTTCAGGTAAATTTGCTAAAGCTTTTGAGGTAACCTGCTTAAGAAACCTGATATCTAGTTGCATGTGTCATCAAGCTTCCATATCACCTCATATTTGCATCATTTCTACAAATATTGCTTAAATATCTAGTCAGTTTCAAATTCTGACCTTAAATATAGCCTTTGCTAGGGAGTTTCAATTGATCTTTACAATAAACCGGCCAATTTTCCTTAAATTTAAGAAATCTTGGCTCTCAGGACAAATACTAGGTCCAGATCCAGTGGACTCTTTTAAGAGTTACTTGTTAGGGGATTTAGACCTAGAACTGTAGACATTCATCACTCTCCTGGTTCTAGTGTGTTAGAAGCTTCACCAGAACATGCTCCTATAACTCCTATCGAGTTACAAACACCTACAGGGCCACCTATTACACCTCAGGTCTAACCTCAACTAGTCATACCTCAGGCCCAACCTCCACTAGTTTCTATGTCGTTCATCACAGCAGAGTCACCTATGACTTTTAATACATATCATGCTTTGCCTAAGAATCCTGATAAAATTTGTCCAAAGTATCATCCATATCAGGATGCTAATGATCATATTAGAATGTTCAAGGAAGCTTGTTATAGAGGTATAATTGAGCACCAAGATGTGGTATGTAGGTTATTTCCATTTTCCTTAGGGGAAGAGGCATATAACTAGTATATCAATCTTGGTCAAGGTTCGTTTGGTTCATGGGCTGCCTTGGAAAAAGATTTTAAGGATAGGTTCAAAATACCTATAGATCCTTCAATGAATTATCATCTATTTGCCACCATCAAGAGATTTGAAGGAGAACCTATTGCCAACTTCAATGCAAGGTTCCAAAAGATGCTATCTAAGCTAGTTGCACCTTATGTTGTAGTAGATGAAGCTGCTAGGAGCATTTATTACTCAGCTTTAGATCCCCTGACTTCTATGTTTATCAGGAGAGCACATCCTGGTGTAACAACTTTGACAAGAGCTTTTGAAGAAGCTGTCAAAGTTAGTCAGCAATTGGTTCCTGCTCTAACACCAAATATTGCCTTTCCTACACTTCCTGGTTATCCTACCTATCCTACCCAACAACAGACCAATGGGGCCATGATACCTCTAGCTGTGATGCCAACACCTTTGCAGATACCTCCACTCAATATCATGCCACCACAAAATAAAAATGGCCAAATGTTACAATATCCAGGACAAACACAAGTACCTCAGGTTGTGGAGCAATCCAACAATAACAATGGATCTTCCTTTTTCAAGCCTCAGATAGAGAATGTAGTGGCCAAGGCTCAGGAAGAGAAATAAGAAATTAAAGAGATATCAGCATAGTTACGAAAACTCACCACTAAGATCACTCATTTTAGGAGTCAGAACTTCTATTCTCAACCTAATCATAATAGAGGTTATGCCAATGATAGACCTAATTATCCTGATAGGGGATACCACAATAATTACAATAACAATGGCAACAATAATCCTCCTAGACAACCTAGAGTGTGGAACACTAGGCCAAATAATGGTTCTTTGCCATCACCCCTAGATAATTAGCCTCCTAGTGAGCCTAAATAGACCACTAGAGTCAACCTTGCAAAGGCAGTCCTTACAAATTGGTGCAGGATGCACAACACCAATGCTCATGTAGAGCTAGATTGTCCTCAATTTAGGATTTGCTGCCAGTATTTTCCAAGCTGAAGTGTCCAATACTTCAGGCAATCCACCTCATGTAGAAGGAAATGAAATTGTCCCTTGTGGATATGATTCTTCCTTAGTGCTAGAAAGCTTCATGCATCATCCTTATTAGTAGATAATTTCATCTCATCAGGATTACACCTCAACATGTGAAGAGTCAGCCCTGGATTTTGAATCTAACTATGTTTTTCCATTTGAGGATGAGAATGAGCCATCAATTGAACATGAAGAGATACATGCTTATCAATAGCAACATCAGGGTAGGCATAATTACAACCTAAGGAATAACTCAAACAGATATGTTGGTCCTTTGACTACATCCTTGCCTCCAAACAATTTCAACACTCCACCTGATCCCAAGGCAAGTAATAACCCTGGATTTCCCAAAGTCAATGCTCAGTACTTAGTACCATAGAATAAAGCACCAAAAGCTGGTAATTTGCCTCCTAAATCTGACAAATTAGTTACCTATTTGATAGATGAAATGAAAAAGATTAAAATTACCCTATCATTGTCAGAGTTACTTAAAACCCCTGCTATCAAGAAAGCCTTCATGAAATCCTTGGATGATTCTGCTCCAAGAGAGGATAATCATATCTCAGGTCAATCTAGAAATAAAGATCATGTTGCTAGGGATGTTAATGTTAAACTCAAAGCTCTAGCTACTGTTCAAACTACAGAGACTTCCCACATGACCCTATATAGAGACAAGAGTGAGTCACCTCCTTTCCTCCTCCTTACCATAAGGATGTTTGGTAAAAGTTTGCACAACTACTTAGTAAATTCAGAAGTATCTACCAATGTAATGCCCCTATCCATATGCAATGCTTTAGGTTTGCATCCTACTAAATCATTAAAGAAAGTAACATAGTTAGACAAAACAAAAGTAAGTGTGGTAGGAGAACTAACCCACATTCACATGTAATTAGCATCAAATCCCAGAAATCAATACTATATTGATATTCAAGTAGTTGATATACCTAATACATATGGGATGTTACTCAGCAGAGACTGGTCAAAAACCCTTAATGGATACATGTCAACTTACTTCAGTCATATGTGGTTGCCCTGGAGAGGGATACTAAATCAAATAAGGACAAATGCTAAACCTCGCATGAAACACATGATCACTGAATATAATAAAACTAATGTATGTGGATGTAGAACCCAGAGTTTACTCCATCAGACCCCAGACCATCAGCATAGAGGAGATCCTGATGTATGATGTTCATAATCATGATGATGACCCTCAGGATCATAAAATAACTTTAGAATTTGATTGTAACACTAAAAATGAAGTAGAGGTAGATCATTTTAAAAATTTTGAGATGCACTTGTTTAAAGAGGTGCAATGATGTCAGTTGTTAAAAATGCATGTTCATGATATTCTAATTGATGGATGATGCAGGTTGCATGATGAGGCACATTTTGAAAAGACTTGTGATGCCTATTTAGACATGATGGAGCTGGAACAAGCGTGCAGTGAGGCATTATCATCTTCATCATCATCCACGGTAAGTTCTGTAGATAGTGATATTGACACTGATTTTTGTTTGTCATCTACAAGAGCAGGAGAATGCACACATTATGATGAGAGTTCTATTCATATGACAGAGGAGGTACTAGTATGTAACAAGAGTAATGTTAAAAGAAACAAGAGAATCACCCCAGGGAGTGATTGTTTAGTTGAATCAGATTGTGAGTTATTTGATGAAGATGGGGGTAGTAACTTGTCCATGTTTGAAGAGTTTTTATCAAAAGAGATCCAAAGAATGACATAGCACCAAAGATCTCCACATGATGTTCTAATTGATGGATGGTGTAGGTTACATGAAGCACCACATTCAGAAACATCTTGTTCATTATGTCTGCATATTCTGAAAAAGCAAACATTGCCTAGTCTAGAAGATTTTTCTTCTGATAATAAAAGGGAAGAAGAAATGTCAACTTCACATAAGGCAGATAAGGTGAAGTCTGAGAAAATTGAATCATCAAAGTTAAAATGGATATTAAAAGGTGCAGTTGCCAGAGCTAAAAAGAAGAAAGAAGGCCCAGACAAGCCTTTAGTTGAAGATAAGCCATGGATCCTCAAGTTTGATGGATCCAAATCAAAACAAGAAGCTAGAGTAGGAATAGATCTTATTGATCCATCTAGAAAATCCTACTTAGCATCATACATATTACAATTTCCATGCACGAATAATGTGAGAGAATATGAAGCTCTAATTCATGGGATATTGTTTGCACTTAGAAAGAAAGTGAAGATTCTGTATGTCTATGGAGACTCAGAATTGGTTGTGAGATAGGTAAGAGGTATATACTCTTGCAATTACAAGAAGTTGTCCAATTACAGACATAGGGTATGGGACTTGATAGAAGATTTTGATGCATTTAACATCACCCATGTACCTAGAGAACAAAATCACAGGGCAGATGCCTTAGCACAGGCTGCAAGTACTTTGGAACCTCTATCCATATCTGGTTTAAAAAGATTCTCAGTTGAATTAGTATCAGTGCCTTCTATGCCAGATAATGTAACTAATCTTCAAGTATTTGATGATGATCAACATATAGTGGACTTCATTTCCAACAGAGATATTTTTGATGCATAAATCATAGATGAAAGAAATGTGGAAGACCATATCTGGGAAGAAGAAGAAATCCTAGAGTTGCCTAGTAACAGAATTCCTAAGGGAATGATAGAGTTGGAAAGAGCGTTTGATCTAGACAACATGCTGAAACAAAAGGATCTCCCAAAAGCGGATGGAGGAGAATATTCATAGGTCAATATTGGACAGGATGATGAAAAAAGAAATGTCTTGATTGGAAAAATATGTATAGAAGAAGAGTTGGAAGGAATAACTCAAGCTCTCAAAGATTATATCCATGTCATTGCCTAGACATATGATGAGTTGAAAACTTATGATACATCAATCATCATTCATACTATACCTTTGCAGCCAGATGTCAAACCTTTTAGACAAAAATAGAGACCTATTAATGCATTGCTAGAGCCCATCATTTTTGAAGAAGTTAAGAAGCTTCTTAAGGCCAGGATCATATTTCTTGTGAGACATTCCACATGGGTAGCAAACCTGGTCCCAGTAAGAAAGAAAAATGGTGACATTTGATTGTGTGTAGACTTCAGAAACTTAAACAGAGCTTCTAAAAAGGATAACTATCCTTTGCCTTCTCTAGATGAGGTTTTGCAGATTGTGAACAGTGCCAAAATGATGTCATTTCTAGATGGTTTCTCTGGTTACAACCAGGTGATGGTGGACAAAATAAATAGATTGAAAATTGTATTCACCACAAAGTGGGGAATATTCACCTACAGGCGCATGCCTTTTGGGTTAATTAATGTTGGAGCCACATTTTAGCGAGAGATGGACATAGCCTTCAGAGGCTTGATTGGTAAATGCATAGTCATATACATGGATGACTTGACAATTTTCTTTAAAGAGAGAGGAAATCATGTAGAAGACCTCAAGAAGGTACTAAAGAAATGTGAGCAATATGGGATATCCCTAAACCCTAAGAAGTGCATATTTGGGGTAACCATAGGGAAGTTATTAGGCCACCTGATAATAGAAAATGGGATCATCATTAACCCTGACAGAGTGGAATCAATCATGAAGATACAGCTTCCTAGAAGTAAGAAGGAGCTCAAATCTCACTTTAGTAAGATTAATTTTGTTAGGAAGTTTATTACTGGCTTTGTAGAAATTGTCAGACCCTTGAATGCCATGCTCAAAAAAGATGCTAAAATTGAGTGGACACCTGAAGCTAGAGCAGTTTTTGAAGATATTAAGAAAGCCATATCTAATGCTCTAGTTCTGATCAGTCCAAATTATACCAAGGATTTTTACATTTACTCATTTGCTTTAGAGCATACATCTACATCAGTGTTGACACAGAGAAATAAGGATAAGGAAGAAAAGCCTATAGCCTTCATGAGTTGTCCTTTCAGAGATGCAGAACTCAGATACATGGATGTTGAAAGGCAGGGACTTGCTCTGGTTTGAGCAGTCAAAAAATTTAGACACTACATCCTGAGTAAAGTGATTGTTGTAGTACCTGATGCAGTAGTAAAAATACTTTTAATGCAAAGTGAACCAGGTGAGAGGAGAGCTAAGTGGATCACTGTTCTCCAAGAGTATGATATGGACATAACACCCATGAAGTTAGTAAGAGGACAGCCTTTGAGCCAAATGATATCAGAAATTGATCTTAACATCATGAGCTAGAAATATGTCATAAATGCAAATGAAGATGGAGAGTGGTATTCAGACATCAGGCACATCCTGATTACTGGAAGATGTCCTTCAAGGTTGCAGGCCTCATAGAGGAGAGCCTTAAAGATAAGGTCACAAAAATACATTATAAAAGGAGGAGTCCTTTTTAAGAAGAATTATGACGGGATATACCTAAGATGCCTAGAAAGGTAGGAAGCAGATAAGGTGTTATCAGAATTGCATGACAAGTTTGGAACTGCACATGGATCATCTTTAGCCACCACTCATGCTATCCTCAGGGCAGGGTATTACTAGCCCACTATTTTTAAAGATACTGTTGAACACATCAAATGTTGTCATGTGTCAGGTTGCTGCAAATAGAGAAAGATATGCTGCTCAACCATTGCAGCCAGTGATGGACATGCACCCATTTGCTCAATGGGGAATGGACTTCATAGGACCAATCAATCTTCCATCATCTTTAGGCCACATGTATGTTTTGACTATTACTAATTATTGTACCAGGTGGACTGAAGCTATCAGCAGTAAGACATGTAATGTTGACGATGTAATCAAGTTCTTGGAAAGCAATATAGTGACCAGGTATGGAGTTCTTTATGCTTTGGTATGTGATAATGGGTCTGCCTTTGCTTCAATCAAATTATCAAGTTGGGCTTTTGACTATGGGATCATCTTGAAATTTTCCTCAAATTACTATCCCCAAGGGAATGGATTAGCAAAATTCACAAACAAGAACCTATTGAACAACATAAAGAAATTGATAGAAAAGAACCCAAGGGAGTGGAACACTTTATTGAAATATGCCTTGTGGGTAGATAGAACCAGGAATAAGGTTGCATTAGGAAATTCTCCTTTTCATCTAGTGTATGGGGTGGATCCTATCCTCCCTGTTAACCTAAGGATCCCTACATTGCAGTTTGTACAAGAATACCTAGGCATAGATAATAAATAAGAAGTCAGGTTGCTTCAGTTGATGCACCTGGAAGAAAAAAAAGTAAAGCAACTGACCAATTTGCTAAACATCAAGCTGTTGTAAAGCACTGCTTTGACAAAAGAGCCAGAATTAAAGCTTTCAGAATCTCAGATTTGGTCCTGATGTGGGACAAAGCACATGAAAGGAAAGGAGATCATGGTAAGTTTGATAAACTTTGGATAGGTCCCTTTCAAATTTCTAAAATTTTAGGAGACAACACCTACAAGCTTAAGACCTTAACTGGTGAGGATGTTCCATTACCAGTTAATGGATAGTTTCTCAAACATTATTTCCAAGCCTGAAGTAGTGTCGTGAGGGTCGTGTGTATCATAGTGTGCATATTTGTATAGTTGTTTGTACAATCCCTTTGTTTTGTTTGCTTTGTTGATTTCCTTAGCAGGGATGTTTATTTTGTTTTAGAGTATGTAGTAGTAGACTAACAACCACTAAAAATAATGAAAAATTTAGAACATTCAGGTTAATTATTTAAAATTTATGCATAATTTGTTGTGACTGTCATCAATGCAGAAAGTTAGTATAACTTGTGAAATTTTGTATTCAATAACTATGGGTTGAGTATTCAAGGGAAGTTTCCCACAATGACACACCTAAAATCCTTGGGTTTGTTGAACCTACCAGTGTACATATTAGGTGAAAAATCAGAGATCACCCTTGCTACCATTACAATTATCAGCTTAATTTCAACAAGTGATCACTCCTTGCATCATGAAGTTACAACTGTAATATCTTATGAAGTTTCTATCTCATACAAAATATAAAATAAATAAAATAATAAAATAGATTTTACTAAAAATCTAGGTTAAGCCATCTAAGTAACTCTACCAGGGCTATAAACGCTTGGTGGCAGTGGGGCTCTACTTAGGAGAATTGTAACGATAACCTTGTCAGGGCTATGGACACCTGCTAGAAGCAAGGCTCTATCTAGTTGGCTATGAGGGAATGACATCAACTATGTAGTCTAATATCAGTCACTGGTTTGTTCAACTGATTTTCAAGATGAGGATCATTAATCACATGCACCCACTTAAACTGAAATGAAAATTCATGCACCTTATTGAATACATTAGGTCTCAAGTTAAATAATAATTTGTAGAAAAAATAGTTGGAAGTTATGGATTTATTTCATTCAGTTTTCTTTAATGGTTTTAATTTGATTTTTTTGTTTGGTTGCTAGTTGTTGTGATGTCCACAACACACCCCATTTTACTCCTTAGAAAAATAAGGACCCCTGCTGTGGCTTTGTTTTCTGCTTGGTGGTAAAGGGAAAAAGAAGTGAAAAGTACAAACCTTGTTGAAAATAAAGAAAAAATAACATTAAGTACCAGGGCAGAGTATAGGTGAATTCCTTGTCAAAAATAAGTGAGGGTTGCTTTTGAACCATTTTAAAATTCCCAGTATTTTGTAAGTTATGATTGTTTTTTGGCAAATATACAAAAGAAGGTTTGTTTGTTTCATATGCAAGGTTGTTTGTATATCAAGTTGCATATACAAAGCTATTTGTATGTTGTGTCATTGTATGATACATATACAATGCTGTTTGTATATCGGGTCTTTATTTGTCTTGTATGCATTTGTTAATGTTTTATGCTTACATACAAGACGGACCTGATGGAGTCCAAAGTTAAAATGAATGCTCAGTTAAATCTGCCGGATGCATCTTATGTTTGTATGTATCTTACATAGTAAGTAGATATATAATGAAATATGCATGCAGCAGAATTGAAAAGTTATGGAATGAGGTTTTATCATTGTATGTTTCGAGACATACATTGTGAGATATATACAAGGTGAAATTTAAGGGAAATTAAAATCTGGTATAAAGGATGCATCACACCTAAATGTATACTGAAGGATGCATTACACTTTATACATCGCAGAACTGAAAGTGAATAAAGTGTGGTTTATGAAGAGTTGAAGTCCGACAGGATCATACAAAAGAGTTTGTATGTGTCTATGCTTGTATCTAAAGTTGGATACAAGTGCTTTGTACATTGCGGAGATACAAAGAGAAGGTGATGTGGGCTCCACCCTTTGCATATCCGGCTTGTATGAATAACAATGTATACAAGCATAATATGCAAGCCGGTATGCGATGCAGAATATACAAGCAGGTATACAGAGAGCGGATACAAATGGAATGTACAAACTGGACATGAAAGAGGAATTAAATACAAAAAGTTATTTGTATATTTGAGCACTTGTATGTTTGCGAGATACAAGCTGATATACAAAGAAATTATATGCATCACGGAGAGTAAAGGTTTATTGATGCAGAAGCCATCATGGTTAAGACAAGGTAAAGTGAAGTTGTCATCGGGCATCAGCAGAGGAAGTAAAGACCTGGTCAACGATGGAAGTCTCACCGAAGGAAGTGCAGTCTGGCTATCAGAGTGAGTTTGGATTCAGGGAAAATTAAGGGAGTTTTGTTGATGGTGATTGTCTTGCCGACTGTGGAGAAAATGAAGAAGAAGAAGACGAAGACTAGGAACATGAAGAATGAATGAAGATGCAGCACAAATAATATATGCATAAGGCATTCAGAAGATAATGAATCACCGAAATGGTTGCCAGCTGGCAACCTGTGCCATGAAGGAAAGTGTTGACTAAGTCAAGGAGAGAGTTTCTACTATTGATCTTAATGGATAAATCTTGACCATAGGTCATTTGTAGTTGTTCCCTCACCTTATTCTATAAAAGGTGCAGGGGTGCCATATTTTGATGATTCAAAAGCTTAATTGAAATTTGATTGCTAAAACATCAGGACTTATTTCAAAGTTGTTGTAAACATACATGTGTTGCATACTGAATGAAAGAGAAGACAATTCGATTACAAATCATCATAAATCCTGAGTAATATGTGTTTGAGAACTTGATACATGTTTTGATCAACTACGTCCCTTGGAGTACTTGTCAATTTGCATGTATTGTTGTCATTCCTTATCCATTGAAGTTAGCATCATCTATATCTAGCTGTGGAACATCCTGGCGAAAATATGGTTTGATTTCTTCTCCTAATGAATGTATCTGGTATGTATGTGGTTCAATAGCTAAAGATTCATCAAAATTTGAAGTATTCTTTTAATTTTCTTTGAATTTTAGAACAATTCACCATCATAATTGCAAATAACAGAAGATCAAAAGAAAATAACATGAAATATGCTGAAATCTAGTAGATAATTGGAAATACATAGCATATTTAGAGTTAAAGCATGTTAAATTGATAAATATCATGCAAAGATCTAAGTTCAGACACATTATTTGAGTAAATATATTATGTAGACTAATCTCTCTATGGATTACATTTACAGGAGACAGAATTTACTGATCATTCAAACAAACGTAAGGCCCCTTGAAATGGAAAATAGCAACACACATCAACCAATGAGTAATGTTAGTAGATTATGAACTAATCAACGAAGACTTGGGATCATGAATTCTTTGAATTCATCGTATCTTTCAAGATAAATAAATGTTGTGTAACTTTTATTTCATGTTTGCTTGTGAGTAACATCATGATCAACACCAAGGTAGTATAACCTTGCCTAGCCTAGGAAGGGGACTCATAGCGATGAGTGCTAATAGTACATATAAGGTTTTGATGCCTATATATGCAAATGAGGCACATTATGCTAGAACCAACCCAGGCTTCAAGATATGAATACTATTCTTGGAGTAATAAAACCAACCCACAAACACATCATACAAAAACAATGACCATGTCTACTCCAGGTGTTGTCTGCCACTTACCATGATATAACGAGATCAAGGTAGCTTTGGAGATGACCTAGAGTGAGACAAAAAGATAAAAAATCAATAATAAAAAAGACCAACAAAAAGATACAAATAGCCTTTGTGTGCTCTTGCCAAGATACATGTTGATGGAATGACAGATTCTTGTCCATTGTAGGAACGATATATCCTAGGATGCATGTCGGTTGGATTTTGTTGGATAATTTTCAAAAGGTGGGCAAAAGGATATTCAGGCTATGTGTGGGATTATAGTTGGTATGTTGATTGATGATTTTTGCTTTAGGGACCATCTTTCAATCTTATATTTAGCTCAGTGAATGGGGACCATCCAAATGGGTTGGATGGGTGTATCTTAGATACCTGAGTACTGGAAACTTCCTTCGTATTCCAAACTGCCTACATACCCTATGTCCATGGGATCAAGGTACTTTCAAGATGCAGACGAGATGAATATGTAGTTCTCACATGACTTAATGACACGGGGATGGTTTGGGATGGGTGTGATGGTGAGGATTGATGGATGTTTGATGATTGCAAGTTGTCGCATGATTGATGTATGTGGTGAATTGTTAGGAAGGATTTTTTGGATTTTGTGATTTTCTATTGTTTTCTAGATTTTTGTGATTTTGTATTGTTTTTGGATTTTTTGATTTTGAGCTGTACAAAAGGAAGCTTACAAGGATCCTCATTCCATGGATTAGCCTTGGGTGGGATATTGTGGGGTGGGCGATAGGATTTGATGTTTCAGAATTCCAAGCCATGGGAGGTGTGCAATATGGAGTGTTGTGACAGAAACAGGACTTATTAGATGGTAGAACCGGCCATTACACATGGCGCCTGAAATAGGTTTTCACCATGGTACCAAATCCATGGCGTCACCGAAGTGATTTTCACCATTGGAAGTCTTTATTGCACTCAGATTTTTTTCTTGATTTTTTCAAATTTTTTTTTGATTTTTTTTTTGATTGGGGTACTCAATGGGTTATGCATAGAATTTCTTCAAATGTAGGATGTTCATAGGTTCATCCAGAGGCTACCCCTTAGGTGTTGCAAGTTGGTATGCTCTTGATCCATAGGTGGCTATGATGACATAAGGTCCTAGCCAATTGGGCTCAAATTTTATTTTCTTATGACACTCCTGCAAGTTTTTTTGGTTTTCCATAAGGACAAGGTCACCTACTTCAAATTTTTAGTTTCTGATCCTTTTGTTGTAGCTTCTTTTGAGGTGATTTTGATAGGCCTGTAGATGGTTCAATGCATTCAGGTGTTTCTCATCCAGTAATTCTAGCTGATGCAACCTTGTGACTCAGTATTCCTCATCATTGATGATATTTTGGAGAGATATTCTTAGGGATGGGACGACCTCAATAGGTAAAATGGCTTTAGATCCAAAGACTAGGGAATATGGACTGGCTCCTATGGGGGTGCGGATGCTTGTACGATAGGCCCAGAGGGCGAGATTGAGTTGGAGGTGCCAGTCACAGCTAGCTTCATTGACCGTCTTCTTTAGGATGCGTAATATGGAGTGGAGAAGTGGTGTTGGATTTGGAATTTTTTGCACAAATTGTGAACTTCCTGGTTCTTGAATGGTTTTCCATTGTCGGTGATGATGGAATGTGGGATATCATAATGACATATGATATAATGGAGGATGAACTTAGATATCTGGGTACCAGTGGTGAAGGTGAGTGGTATTGCTTCAACCCACTTAGTGAAGTACTCGGCAGCTGTGATGATGAACTTATGGCCATTAGATGATGGTGGATGTATTTTGCCTACAAGGTCGAGTCCCCATTGTGAGAAAGGCCATGGTGTCATGATTGGTTGCAATTCCTATGTTGGTGTGTGAATGAGATCTCCATGTTGTTGACATGGTAGGTATTTTTTAATAAACCAGTAGGCATCTCATTCCATGGTTGGCCAATAGTATCCAGTCCTGAAGATCTTTTTAGCAAGAGTGGGTCCACTTGAATGTGCCACATAGATGCTTGCATGTACCTCTTGCAAGGCCAACTCAGCTTCCCTAGAGTCTAAACATTGTAAAAGCGTGCCATCAAGACTCCTTTTGTATAGGGTATCTCCTACAAGGGTGAAGCGGGAGGCTTGGTGGATGAAAGATTTTTGTTGTGAGGTGGATAGGTTAGGAGGGATGATGTTGTCATGGAGATATAGATAGGTTTCTTGATACCACGGGGATAGGGGACCAATGACTTCGCACACTAGCTCCGATTGGGGAACATCATATGCTAGAATCAGGAGTTCTTCTATCAGGAACTCACACTTCTTGCTATCTTTCTTCATGTCAACTAGGGATTCGATGGTGGCCATGGCATCTGCAGCTTTGTTGTTTATCCTTGGGATTTGTTCGAAGTGGATGTCATCAAAATAGTCTTTGAAGTCATCGACCATCTTTTTATAAGGCAGGAGTTTATCATCCTTAGTTTTGTACTCATTGTTTACCTATCAAATGACCAGTTGAGAGTCTCCATACATAGTCAACTTCTCAATTCTCCATTTGATTGCCATTTGGAGACCTGTGATAAGGGCCTCATACTCTGCCATGTTGTTGGTACATGGGAATGTGATTTTGAATGACTTGGGGATTGTGTCACCTTGAGGGGTAACAAACAGGATGCATGCCCCCGAGCCTCTGTGTGTGTATGATCCATCAAAGTACATTTTCCATGTTTTTGCTACCAGTGCTATTGCCAAGATGGCTTCATTAGGGAATTCTACCAGTGTAGGATATTCTACAGGAATGGGTGCTTCGGCTAGCTAATTAGTGATAACCTATCCTTTGATGGCTTTTCTCTCAGTATATTAAATGTCAAATTTAGTGAGGATCATAACCCATTTTGCCATTCTCCCAGTGTGATCATCTCTGTTTAGCAAATATTTTAGTGGATCGATCTTAGCGATGAGCTTGGTTTTGTGATTGAGCATGTAGTGTCTTAGTTTTTGTGAAGTAAAGACTAGGGCCAGACATGCTCGTTCAATTGGGGTATAGTTTAGCTCATATGAGATCAGGGTGCGACTGATGTAATAGATGGCTCTTTCCTTCCCTTGTTCATCATGTTGTGCTAGTAAGGCTCCAATTATTTCTATTGTTGAGATGTATAATAGGAGGGGTTCTCCTTGCCTTAATGGAGTTAGAATAGGGGGATTAGCTAGATAGTATTTTAGTTGGTTGAAGGTAGCCTGACACTGAGTGTTCTATACAAAAGTTGTATCTTTTCTGAGTAGATGTTGGAATGGTTGACATTTATCGGCAAGTTGAGCAATAAACTGTCGAATGGACTGGAGTTTCGCTTGCAGACTTCTCAACTATTTTAGGGTTTTTAGAGGAGGCATTTCAATGATGGCTTTGACTTTTTTGGGGTCTACCTCGATTCCCCTTCTGGAGATGATGTATCCCAAAATTTTTCTAGAGGTGACCCCGAAGACACATTTCTTTGGATTCAAGCAAACATTGTATTGTTCTAGCCAGTCGAAGATTTTCGCTAATACATCCAAGTGTTCCTCTTGTGTCTTTGATTTTCCTAGCAAGTCATCCACATAGTCTTCCATGATGTGGTGGAAAAGATCATGGCAGATGACAGTCATAGCTCTTTGATATGTAGCTCTGGCATTCTTTAGGCCAAATGGCATTACCACCCAGTAGTACGTCCCCCATGGGCATATAAAGGCTATCTTATGTTGATCCTCTTTAGTGATTCTGATTTGATTATACCCTAAAAAACCATCCATGAGGGATAACATCTTATGTCCTACCATAAGATCCACTATCATGTCAATGTTAGGTAACAGGAAGTCATCCTTTGGGTAGGCTTTGTTAAGGTCTTAGAGGTCGGTGTAGTAGTGGATTTGGCCATCTAGTTTGGCTACTAGTACTAGGTTGGAAGCCCATTCAGGATAATCAATTGGTTGGATGAAGCTGACATCCAGTAGTTTCTTTAATTCTGCTTTGACTAGGAGGGTCACCTGAGGGTTCATTTTTCTGAGCTTCTGTTTTACTAGTTTTGCATCAGGCCACACTGCAAGGTGATGGAAAACCAAAGCGGGATCAATCCTTGGTATGTCTTCATAAGTCCACGCAAAATTGAGATTTTTGCATTTGAAGAAGGCCAAGAAGTTTTCCTGCTCCTGTTTATTGATAGATTTTGCCTTGAAGGTGATTTTCAGCTCTTCTTCCATCCCAAGATTCATCTTTTGAGCTGGCTCTACCAGGATAGGTGATCTATTGGGATATACCTTGTCTATCTCAGGAAGGCCCATGCTTCCATCTCCTGGCACCTCGTGGAGGTTTTCACCAGGTGATATGTCTTTTACTTTTACTTTTTTGGGATCTGACACTACCACGGAATGGTTTTCACCATCAGATCCATGTTTGATTTTTATATTTTTGTGACTGGAAGTAGGGGTTGTCTCCCCAAAATAGGAAGCCATATCAAGTTCCATGATGTATCCTACTCTATGATCTCCCAAGGGGAAGTGAGCTCTAACACCCATCATTTCAGCGATGGCCTCATCATTTGGTGCTACATCGAAGACAGGAGGTCCCCGTTGGTCCCAATCTATGAGGTCCGGGTATACAAGGGGTAAGTCATTGGATGAAGAGACTAGGGTGGTGACCGTGTACATGGTACATATGGATGAGTTGAAGAAATCAATGAAGTCACTAAAGGAATCTTGATGGCCCATTTCATTGACATTATCGACTTCAGGGGAGACCGTAGTAACCTCGGTTAGGATACATTCGCCAATGGTGAGGATACGCTATTGTTGACCATATCCTAACCCTTGGTTATAAGGATTTCTTATTGCTTGGACTGATTCCATGATCACTTGTTCATGAAGGCTAATACCACCTTGTCCTTTATAGGCCATGTTTTTGACAATTTATGACCCTTTACCATAGATCTCCGTTGCTATTGTGGGAGCTTCTTGGGCAGCTTCCTCATCTTTATATAGCCAGAATGATATGTCTTCAAGCACATATTGATCAAGGAGATGTTTCTTCTAAAAGGTAGGTGATGGTTTGCATTTGATGATGACTATGTTAGCTTCTTCTTTCTTTGGGATACCAAATATTTTAGGGTTGGGTAACATGCCCACACAAAAAGTAACATGTAGGTCGTATTCCCCACATCCCATGTCACTAAGCTTGATCTTGATCTCAGGTGGTGGAGGTGTTTGGGATGAAGTGGTGGCAATGTTGGCAGGGTCGATGTATGAAGTGGATGTTATGGGGTTGGCTTTTGTGATGGCTTTGTTATATGGACAAAAGGTGTGGTCATGGCCTTCCAAGAAACTGGAGTATTGGAAGGGGCGGGGATCAGCATAGATAGTTACTTCTGTGTCATTGTGAGGGAACTTTAGGCATTGATGGAATGTAGAGGGGACCTCTTGCATGGCATGGATCCATGGGCAGCCAAGAAGAATGTTGTAGGGGAGATCAAGATCAAGGACCTGACATTTTGTTTCCATTATCTTTTGTCCCACTTGAATAGGGAGCTTGACAGTACCCTCAGATAGTCATTCAATGTCATCATATCCTTTGATTGTTATGCATTCACTGGTGTCTACAACCACATCCGAGTATCCAAATTGTTTTAGTAATTTAAGACTACACAGGTTTAGGCCAGAGCTGCCATCTATTAAGACAATCTTGATGATATGTTTATGGATACAAACTTTGATGTGTAAGGCATCATTATGTGAGTTTTCTGATGCAGGGAGATCCTTTTCTGAGAAGGTGAGATGATGAGGCATGGTGATATGACCCGCCATGGCTTGGAATTGATTCACATTGAGGTTGGCAGGAACTTGGGTCTCCAATAGTGCTTTATCAAGGACTTCTTTATGGAGAGGTGATGTACGAAGCAGCTCAAGTATGGAGATTTGTGCAGGGGTCTTTCCTAGATGTTCTAGGAGATTGTACTGATTGGTAGGCGATGGGTGCGTAGTTGGATGATTGGGTAGGGAATCTGATGTGGATGCGGGTGTTTGATCAATGGTAGGGGCTGTGCGGATGGATATGTGGCCACAACGAGTTGTGATAGTGCAATCAGATGCTTGAGCCTGAATGGTGATTGTGTTGGTATGGTTAGACGATGGTTCTATCTGACCTACGATAGAGTCATAGGATGCGGGAGGTGGGGTGACATTATAGGTTTGATTGGATGAGGAGGCTTTGTTATGATTGGGCAGTGGATCCTTGTAAGATCCTAGATTAGCATTAGGTGATGGTTGGGTGCTTTTCTCAAGATTGACTTTGTTCTGATCGATGAGGTCTTGTACACAATGCTTTAACTTCATGCAGTCAGCGGTCTTATGGCCCACAATGCGGTGGTAGTCGCAATAATCATTTTTGTTGTACCATGCCATTTTGAGCTCACTCTCTTGGTGTGGTTTAACAGGTGGGAGAGTGATCAAACCTTTCTTTAGACATCTATTGAGGATATTTTCAATGGGTTCCACTAAAGGTGTGAATTGTCTTCAAGGTTTGTTTTGTTTAAATTGCCCCCTTTGGGTATTTACATTGGCAGTATATGTATTTGAGGGTGTTTGATTCTGTACATGTTGGATGGCCTTCACATTAGTGATGCCATCATTCAAGGTGTTTTTGTTCTTTCCCCAATAGCGTGGCTTTTCGTTTGATTACGTGTTGTTGTTGTTGTTTGTATTGGGGACGTTGATATTGAGTTTGTTGTTGTTGTTGTTGGTGGTGGTGTTGTTGCTATTGGACTTGTAGTCATATAATTTGATCGAGCCCTTGGTGATGAGGGTCCATTCTATGGTAGTACCTTTGTCGATGACTTCTTCAAAGGTAGACGCACAAAGGATCTGTAAATGGAACCCTATTTCCTGATTGAGGTTAGTCACAAACATGGTGACAAGTTGTTTTTCAAGAATTGGCCAAGGGAGTTTGCTTGCTAAGCTTCTCCACCTTTGTAAGAAGGAAGCAAAGGATTCTCCACTTTTTTGTTTTGTGTTGCAAAGGTTTGTCATAGATATTTCATGCTCAAAGTTATAGGAGAAATGATTGACAATTTTTTTTGCGAGCTCAGGGAAAGACCTAATGCCCGAGGGAAGATGTGTGAACCACTCAGCAGCTTGACCACCAAGGCTTCTTGGAAATAGTCTCATTAGATATGTATCATTATTTGAGACTTTTAAGCAAGCGAGGTAAAACTCCCTAAGATGATCCCTAGGGTCTCCCTTTCCCTTGTATTTGTCAAATTTGGGTATTTCAAAATTTTTGGGCAAAGGGGGCATGTACAGTGTCCGATCAAATGGATAGGGACAAATATCCTCAAAGGAATAGTGCTTACACTTGCCCCCAGTTTGCATATCATCTACCTTTTGAATCAAGGCCTGTACAACAGTTGTGAGATCTGGGGTTGGTGGCTGTTGAGGTTTGTAGGTTTGTTGATGGATGAGGTGTTGGAGATTGGGTGGTGTTTGATGTAAGAGGTTTTGGGAGATCATGTTTTGCTATTGTGGGGTGGTGTTTTGGTTGAGGTGTGCGAGATGTTGTTGGTAAGCATGGATTTGTTAGAGAATATGAGGAGGCATTTGAGAGTTGGGATTATGATGTGTTGATGATGCTACAGGATTTTGTAGATATGTGAGATGAGAAGGATTGACATTGGATGGGTTGATGTTGGATGGGTTGACATGAGATGGATTGACATTAGATGGGTTGGTCATGTTTAAAGGTGGTTGCGAAAAGAATTGTCACATGTAGGCTATGGTTTGAGGGTTAAGTGGAGGCACACTTGTGGAAGCACTTGTGTGCATGAGGTTCCCTTGTATGCCTAAGGTGATTTGTGGAACGGAAGAGTTTATGGTAGTTGTGGTAGTGGATGTGATGATAGGTTGGGAGGTGGTAGGATTGGAGACACTTGCGGGGATTGTAGATGTGGTAATATTAGAGCTTGTGGTGGTGGTAGATATGGTGGGAGTTGAGGTTTGTGAGACGATAGGTTGGGTGTTTGATGTAGATGGTTGGGAGGATGTGGTAGGATTGATGTTAAAGGTGGATGGTTGGGATGATATCGTGTTGTGGGGTGGTTGGGCACCAATTTTGAGGAGGTAGTCAATATATCTATTTGGATCCGACCTTAGGATTTTGTCAAGTAGTTCAATGCTATCGAAGTCTTGTGTAAAGGTCAAGACATCTAGATCATATTGGGACATGGTGGGGACATTTTGTGGTGGTGGTGGTGGTTGCAAGAAATGGAAGGGATTTTCATTTGGATTATATGTCAGGATTTGAAAGATCGTAGGTGGGTTGTGTGTTTGGTTGGTTGGTAGGTTGTTGTCATTGGTATTAGGCATTCCTATGCCCATATATTTTCCAAAGTCTGCCATTGCTTGATTCTTCTTGTGTTGTGATCTAGTTATGGGCATGCAAGTATATGGATTTCATTTTGAGGTGGATGAAAGGGGGATGGAGACCTTAGAGAATCTGAATTGATTTGTTGGACCCAAAAG
Organism: Cunninghamia lanceolata; assembly: GCA_027924645.1. Taxonomy (NCBI): domain Eukaryota; kingdom Viridiplantae; phylum Streptophyta; class Pinopsida; order Cupressales; family Cupressaceae; genus Cunninghamia; species Cunninghamia lanceolata. Next base: position 3,905,884 of record BSBN01000030.1, read on the forward strand.
AGGATGTGATAGTGGAATGGAATATGAAAGGATGATTGTAGTGTGATAAAAGATAGATTTCTCACTTCTAAGATGATTCTTCAAAAAAGTGTCAATCTAGGGATGATACGAGTGGGTGATATTGATGTTTACAATGTTTTGGACCAAAATGGTAGATGAGAGATGAAGTTTTGCTTAATGATGATTTGACGAAAGGGATTTTGATGTTTGATTTGGATGGTGAAATTTTGGATGAACTAGATGTTTGGTATGAGAGATTAGGATGATGTTTTTGATGGTCAACGAATGAGCTTAAGTAAGATCTAGTTTTTGTGTCGTACGAATGGATGTTTCTCTTTGTTTGGGGTAGACTAATGACCTTACAGAAAGAAGGATGATTTTTACTTGAAAGGTTGACTAATGACTCTTCAAGAAAAATATGATGTAAAAGATGAAATCTAGATCTAGCCTTAGCTCAAAGGGATGATGAGTTTTGGATTTTGATTGATGGTTTTTTGATGGGTGTTTGGGTTTTTTGAAGATTTTGGATATGTTTTTTATGAAAGAAATGAGATGATTTTGGAATGATTTCTTGTAACAAGGATGTTTGTTTGGTCCAAAAGTTATGAAAAGATTAATGAGGATGAATGGATATGATATTGAGTGGATTATGGCATTAGTAAAGGGTCCAATAATGATAATGATTGATTCTCTAAGGTCAAAATGAAGGTATGATTGGAAGAAACTTGGATAAAATAGGTGGGGTATTGACAGATTTTTGGAAGGTGATTATGGATTATGGCAAAGTAGGTCCTAAAGATCACAATGAAATTTTCTTTGGTTTCAGGCAAGTCAATCTAAAAATAGTGCCAATCCACAGGTGAAATGGCACCAAAAGCAGACAAAGATGGCGCTAAAATAGGTCAGTATTGGTCAAGGCTCTGAAAAAGTTGGATTTTGTTGGCAGATTTGGATTTGTTTTTATATGAAGTTTGATCAAATGATTTTTATTGTCTCTTGGCAAGTTTCTTAAAAGCACTTCAAGCACAATAACACACAATAACCAAGATTTTGTTTGTGAAAAGACATGTGATTTTGTTAAACAAGCACTTTGCACAACCTAAGGCAAAGATATGAGAGTATTTGTTGAATCCCCTAGCTCCGCCTATTCAAAGTCAGTCGCTCCAGGATCTTGGTAGCACTGGCTCCCCCTTATAGTGCACTCACTTCTCACGCATACCAAGATCCAGGTTTCCATGAAGGCTTGTCCCTCACCAAACCTTAGGATTGTCCCTACTAACTCAGCTAAGAACCGCATGAATCAGGGCCACTTTAAAGGTTTCCCTTCTGCATCAACAAATAGAAGGTTTTTGGCTTGCCAAAACAAAGGTTCATAGTAAGTACATTCGTTCAGGTGGCCATATGTACGGCAGTGCTACTCTCCATTATGGAGTCTCCCATCCTCCAAGGGTTATGCCTTGGAGGGTTTTGGGGGAGGTTGGCTATCGGTATGACACAACAACTGTTGCTTGTGGCTTTCATCACAAACACATTATTTTATATAGCGGCTCAAAAGAGCTTAGCTTTAGCTTGTTGGCACTTGGGTCATTCCCACCTTTCAAAGTAGGGTGGTAGGCCCTCTAAAGGATTAACAAAAGCAACACAACCACAAAAATACTTTTCATCCCCAAGTTCATACAAGGATGCGAGGGGAGAGCATACATATATTTTGTGCTTGTATCATGCTAAACAAGGTTCATTTTAGTTCTTTGGATTATGTTGGGGGTGATTTATGCAAGTGTTGTGAGAAGCTTTTGATTCCCAAGGTCACCAATGGTGCGAGGAAAGAGCATACAATTTTCACGCCACAAACATCATCATGAAAACTCTTCACACAAATTTGATTTGTTTTCTTATTTAGATGAGTGAAAAATGTAGATTGTTGTTCTTTTTAATCCAATGAGTTTATTGATGCACTTTGTGGTTCTTTTTAAAGCCTAAAATTGAAATGTTTGTGGATTTGTTGGCAAACACTTGTGAGTTTTAGAGCACCAAATTCAGATGTTGTTTAACCTAGGGCACACAAAGATTTGTTTGTTGGTTGTTGATCAATTTTATTGCACCAAATTGAAATGTTTGTTTCTAAGCTAACATGCAAGGGTTCTTTTTACGTCCCAATTGAAGTGTTTGTTTTAAACTAAAGATAAACACCCTGCAAAAACTTGTTAGTGGCCGCAAAATGATGGTGATGACCTGTAAACAACTTATCAGTCTCTGCATAGAACCCAAAGTTAGCCTGTAAACATAGCGTTAAAATAGAGACCAAATGGTGCCACTGCAGACTGCAAATGGCGCTACTGATAGAAACTAACAAAAAAAACCTGACGCCCTAGACAATAGCACTAATATACATACAGATAGCACTGATTTACAAAGATGCACTAAAACCGTGTATAGAATGAACCACGATAGGATAAAGCGCTAAAGCATTATACAGAAGGTGCTAGAACAAACAATAGTGCTAAAATAATATACATAAGGTGCTAAAATAGAATATAGCACTAATATGAATATAACAAGGCGCCACTACACATGCGACTAATGGGTCTGGTCAATAGTTGAAGATAGCACCGCTTTGGGTGCCGACAGCGCTGATATGGGGTTGAGCTTGTCAGTCCTACAAAATAGAGGCCTTCCTAATCAAAATAGAGGGTTAGATTGTAAAGAAAGGGGCTTGTTAGTCTTGTTAGCCTAATGAATGGAAAACAAGACAAGATAAATGCCAAAATATGTGTTTGTTTCTTTAAGAAAATTTTGGCATAACCTCCCCCTCTTCATTCAAGATTCCTATAAAAATAGAGTACAAAAAACCTAAGAAAATAGTAGGAAGACAAAGAAAATTGGATGGATTTGTGAGTGAAAGTTTAAGAGAGAAAGTGCTTTTCCAAATAGAGCTAAAACAACATATAGCACTAAAATGCATCAAAGATGGCGCCACTGCGCAGGTAGATAGCGCCAGACCTGCAAAAACACGTCTCAAGCACAAAAAATCATAAAATTTGATTAGATTTAGACCATGTGGATCCCATCAGGCATGCCAATGTAGATTAGGTGATCAAAATGAAAGGATAAAACATAAAACAAGTGCATAAATAAGCATTATACCTTTCACAAATGAAGACCCAATCTCATCAAGGGAAAGGAGCTTGCACCCAAAAGTTCCTAAGATATACCCTGGATAATGATTCAAATGTCAAATGCTCTCTCAAAGACAACTCACAATCTAGCTTAAGAGATTTTTGGGCTTGGTAACATTGCTTGAAAATTAGATCCCAAAATGGGTTGGAGGATGTTGTATTTATAGATATTTTGGAGAAGGTTTTGATCCAAGGGTTGAGATTGATTTGGGAGATCAATGGTGGAGGATGAAGATGATGTGGAGGGCCCATATTTCATCTTGGAAGAATGGAGGGCTAGGAATAAATATGAATCTTATATTTATTTTTGGGAAAAGGGTGAATTAAATGAGTATGGGTGAGATGGAATATGTGTGAATTAAAAATTCACATGGGGAAAGGTAAAATGAATTAAAAATTCATTTGGGGATGAGTGGAGATAAATGAGGTATGGGATGGGTAAGGGGTGTAAGAGGAATTAAATGTGATGTTGGACATGTTTTAATAAAAAATTAACTTATGTGGATATATTCCAATTTTTTATTTAGAGGATGTGGGGAAGGGTGTTAAGCTGGATTTGACCATTTGAATGAGAGGTTTAAGATTAATTAAATAAGGTTTTATTTAATTAATAATAAGGCTAGGATGAGGTAGGCTAGGGTAGGTAATTAAATAATAGCTATTTAATTACCTAGGGTAGGGATAGGTCAATTAACAGGCTGAATTAATTAGTTAAACATGATTTAGCTAATTAATTAGATTTAGTGAGGAGGGAGAAATTGACCAAATAAATATTGCATATTTAATCAATTGGCTAAAGTTTGAACTATTGAATTAATAGAATTAATTCAATTGTTGGGGATAAAATGATGAAAAAAATTAGGTGATGAAGGGATAATTAATTAAATAAAAATTTAATTAATTGATTAGAAGGGAAATTGGTATGTTTAGGGATGTCGGGAGTCAGTTCGATGATGAAGACAATTTTAGGTGTCTACACATATAATACAAAGAGGTAGATTGCACTTGTAAATATGTGGCTGAGTACATCAATGTTTGGGGATTTTGACAAATTTTTTGTTCTAGATCACACACCATTGATGTCAATGGGGGAGAAGTAGATTAGTGAAAAATGGATAATCATCTCAGGGGGAGTAGGAAAATAAAGTGTATATAGTAAGGGGAAGCAGTCAAGCATTTTTTACTAAGTGTTACCATCAATGCCAAAGGGGGAGATTATTGGCAAGAGACATTGCTCCGGTATGGACTTGTATGTTGTCACTGATGGAAACAAGGCTTAGAGATCCTATCACCATGATAGTAAGAGATATCTCCAGAAGAGCATATTGGATTTTAGGTTTGGTTGACAGAAAATGGCTAAGTATGGAAAGTATTCTGAGTAGAGGACAGTAAGTCAGATAGTATGTCTCCGCAAATGATGATTGTGTAACATGGTTCAGATATGATGTTAGAAATTATTTGGTGGTATCATGCTCTAGAGACTAAGTCTTGATTTCCTCTAGAAGTCACTTAGAAGAAATATCTAAGTCTGGGTAAGCAAAGGTATAGCAGGAACAATGAACAGGGTCTCGTGTAGAGGTCCGCATTCCTCCACAGATAAGTATTTTGTTATGTAGTTGTAAGGTGTTGTAAACACCTGTATGAAGTTTCCTATTCTAGAGTTAGGAGATCTGAAGTCCACTAGAAGGTTATCTGCAAGCTGCTAAGTATCGACATAGTGTTTGACAGAGACAGAGTCTGAGTTCTGATGGTCCACATTTCTCCGCAAGATGACATAATGTCTTGCAGTTCTAAGGGTAAGATTGGGAATGTGTAAAGATTCCTTAATATTATTTGGAAGGTGTTTTGAGATCCTTAGTAAAAGTTGTAAGTCAGAAGATGAAGTTGTTAAGTATGTTCTTGAGGAACAGACTGACTGGTGAGATAAATCATGATGTAGAGAAAGGATAGCATGTGAAAGATCTATGTAATTAATTGAATGATTAGAGCCAACCTATATGAACATGTTTGGGAGAAGATTTGGGTCCATGTGACACATAGTGCATTGGATTGAGTGACAAGGTACATCTTTCTATGTACACATTTCACTTCTTGGATGCCAACTTGATTATGGATTAAATCATGATGTGGATATATATAAGAGTGATGATCTTCGGTTGAGTTGTGTGTGTGAAGTAGAAGTGTGTGTGCGTGGTGTAAGTATGCGAATATAAGAGTAGAGTTAGAAGAGAAGTAACGATGAAGACTTGGGATTTAGTATTCAGTTGCTAAATGATTGCACCCTGGCATAGTAGCAGATGCTTAAGCAGTATTCAGTTATCATGTGTGATCTGAGTGGAAGCAAGCTTTCATCAACAAGGTAGTGAGCCTTCAATAGGGTTTAACAACCCTTATTGTAATCTTGCTAGGTGTAGGGTTGAGGTAGTGAGCCTACTAAATCTAGTTGTACTTCATGGAAATAAGCTAGCATGTTCTAGGCCCCTAGGGTGACCAAGCCTAAACATCATTTTTTTAAATATTACAATATATATTTGAGAGCTAATCCTCTATATGGTTTTTCCCTTTTTGGGTTCTCCACATAAAATCTTGGTGTTATGTGTCATGTTTTTGTGGATGTTGTTCAGTTGTATATTTTACTTCTATTGGATTATTCTTTTGAAATGGTTAAAAGTTAAAGTGCAAGAAAAGATTTATAGAACACTAATTTACCCCCCCTCTTAGTGTTCCTGACAATCAACACATCCTACAATTTGTAGGCCATTGAATGTACCCTTTGCCGCACAGGCATACACTAAGGAGGATGTCATTCTAAAAATCATCCCCTTGCCTCTTTCCATTTGATCACCTGGTCATGGATGGTGTCACTAATTATCTTGGCCCACTAGACCTTTGCATTCTCTAGTTTGTATTCAACTACCATTCTTATCAACCCAAACATCCATGACTCAAAGACCCCACAATCCACTGATCTGTTCATCTTGCTCAGCATGAACATTATATATTGCACTTCCTCACTAAAGTTGAATTTGTATAAGTGCACCACCATTTTGGTAGCTTCTCTGGTTGTGTCACTTGTGTGTCTCCATCCTTGGTATATGACTTTTTTGTAGTTTTTATCGTTGGCCTCAAATTGTTTGGCCAGTGCACCCAGGTCAGGTACATACATGTTCTAAGAGGTGGGTAAATGGAACACCTCAGCAATACCATCTATAGATTAGTCTGCATATAATCTCTCTTGTTTTTCTATTCTCCTCATGCTAACATCATAATGCAATGCAGCTTCATCCAATAGGTCAAAGGCCTCTATAGAGTATGGAAATCTAGCAGCATAAAACAAACCAGATGCTACTATGTTTTGTAGAACAAGATCATCTTCTTGAGCATCAATTCGTACTCTAAATGTTTTGATGTCTATATTCCCACAATGTGTATCCTCTATGAATCCTAAATTGGTATATTGATGTAGAGCATGGAGGATTCACACAAATAAACACAATACAAACAATTGACTTTTCTCACAAACTTCCACTATGCTTTGATGAGAGCAGCAAATAGGGTAATTTAGACATAATTTTCAAAATACAACTCAAACCCATGATCTAAAAATAGTTTTGGATACTCATTATCCTCTTACACAACATACTTCAAATGAATGTGGGCTTGTTTTGGAACATAGAGGTCAAATCTTGATTTGTCCTACTCTTGACTAGATTTGAAGAGGAACAACAAATGGGTTTTTTCAGCCATAACTTTCAAACCAAAACTCATCTCCAAGAAGAAAACTTGATTTAAATATCCATTTGGCCCTTATTTAACATATCTCAAAATTAGGGTAGGTTATTTTGTATGGAAACCCTAAAAAATGGACTGTCCTTCTCCCAATTAGGCCTAAAATCTAGAAATGACAATCATTAATTTAACCATAACTTTCACAAAACATGACAAAATTGAGTGCAACAAAAAGAATTAGAAAATATATTCCATTATATTTCCAACCATTCCACATGAAGGTTGTAAAAATTCAATACAGATCTATACCAATCTCTGAAACAATAAAAATATAGAAAAAAGTATAAAAAACTAGAAATCTTTATTCATTTTTCTCTCCAAAACTTCTTCCCTTTTTGCCTCAAGGTGTGTGAGGCCTTAAAACATGTTTACATTAAAACTCCCACATATTTTTTCCCTCCATGGTCATTGAGATTCCTCAAAAATGCCAAAAAAAGAAGGCTCAAAATAGTCTGTCCACTAAAATGCTAAAAATAGATTGTCTAAAACTAGGCAATAATTAAAAGTCTAACCTCTACTACATAAAAGATGTCTTTAATAGAATTTATTACAATAGTTGTGAAGAAAAATTCCACCTAGACTCTTGTTGCAAAAAACAAATCAAAATTTGTCATGGTGCCCCTGCACCATAAATATACTACACAATCTGGGAAACATGGTTGATTTGAAATCTGCATCCCATTTGTCTATGTGTGGATGCGACATTTTGTCTTTTAATTTGAATATACAATTTCAAATAACAAATTATACATTTATCTAAGGTTAGCACACTAATTATTTTACATTCCAAGCTGGCGATATGTATAAACTTCACAAATTGAATGAATGCTACGCATAACGTATAATCACTATCACTGTGTTCTGGTTACCGTTTCTTTAATTAATTACGATACAATTTTATAAACATAACCAGAAGGATAGGGCCTTATGTGTACCTATATACACTTCACTCACCTGTTACAAATATAGAGGTATCAGGATAAAAGCTTTGGATGAATGGATTTTCTGTAACTTCTATTTAGAGTAAATTTGGATTGTTTAGTTTAGTGTTTAAAACCTCCTTTCACCCTTTACATTCAAGGTGTGATAGGTGAAAGTCAGGTGTAGCAGATCAGACATCGTCATGAAACCCTAACCCTACCATCATCAAGGAATCTAATCTAAATGAAATCAAAGGACAATGCAATTCAAGCATAACATCACCTAGACTGTGCGATTCCTTGTTTGAGGGATGTGGACTGCTTCTTCAACAATGAACAATTGCAAAGCTGAAAGCTGCTATGATAGATGATGAAAGCTCGATTGGATGATCAAATGCTTAGGATGCTAATGTAGGTGCTATCTGATTGCTAGATCCCCCCTCTCATATGGAATGAGAGGGTGTTTATATAGGGCTCAGCCAAGATCAATCGATGGTGGAGATTCAAAGGCTATGTGAATGGCTAGGATTGAAAGATACTAAATTTAGGTTCCATTAGTTGTGTATGTGAAGGATATGAGTGAAAGTTGTCTTACAACACATGATTGACTGGACAAGTGTTGGAATATGATAAAAGATGAGTGTTTAATTCAAATAAAATATTTGAATTAGTTGGGATATGAGTTGGATATTAAATAAATAAATTAAATTTATTTAATTAATAGGATAAATGAATAAAATGGGATAAGATATGATGTGGAAATTAAATAAATAAAATTTATTTAATTAATTGGCTAAGTAGGATGAGAATGGGATTAAATGGGATTTAATTAAATAAATAAAATTTATTTAATTAATTGGCTTAATGGATTAGGGAAATTAGGACAAAATGCTACAAGATGTCTAGGATAATATTTTAAGAAGGTGTTGCTAGTCATGGACAAATTTGGGTGTCTACATTTTGCCCCTCTTTGATACAATGTTCGATAGAGCGTTGTGTCAAAGAAGATATGATATGCGTTCGATAAACAAGTTATGCCCCAGTGTAACTGGCAGGTGATGCCCCCTCGAGAGGTAAGCCAGGCTAACCAGGAAGGGCCGGGTTGGCTCTCGATAGAAGAAAAAGGCTAAAAAGAAGGCTGACACGAAGAAAATGGAAATGAGTGATCTTGGCTGAGTATGATGGAATGAATAGATAGAATGAATAGATAGGATGATGATGGGCAGCTTTCAAATAATTGCTCAGAATGAAAAGAAATGCAGTCCTTATGTTTGATATAGCATATGGATGTTATGCACCAGGGTATAAGAGACCAAGGTGTCGAGGTATCCAATGCGTAACTAGCGTGTTACAATCTTGTCTGAACGCATGAGGTCAAGATGTTGAGCCAACATACACAAGATATGAATAACAGCTAGTGTTGGACTTTGACGCTACAAGCAATGGTTTGAGCTTATCTCTACTACACATAATGATAGCTTGCTGGTTATATGTATGGAGTTAGTCTTAACATAGAATAGTCTCAAATGCATAAGAGACTGTTTAGCTCTCAGATGCTAGAGATATTGATATGTAAGATGCTAATCCCAACACGTACAAGATACCAATACGCATAGGAAGAAAATAAGATCAGCCCGCAAATGCAAGATAAAATGATAACACACACAAGCAAGCAAGCAAGCATACACAAATGATTCAAAAACAAACAAGGTATTGCCCCTGTCAAGCTGTAAACCATTGATTAATTGCTGATTGATGATAGTTGAGAATGTTGTCATTGCGGGGAAAGCTATATCCCTAGATCAACACAGGGTTGTTTGCTGAGTTGGTTGGCTAGTTGATTGATTGATTTGTTTTGGCTTACAACAAGGCTAGGATCAAGACCATGGATTGCGTTTGGAGAACTTGGCTTGATTGATTAACTTGATTGGTATGGATTTAAGGACGGGCTTGCATTTGGATCATTGCTTGGAATGGTTGGAAGATGATGAAATGCTGATTGAAGATTGATTTGATGAAGGATGGATGATTTGTGGTGGATTGAGCTACTTTTGATGTACTGAAGTGATTGGATTTGTTTTGATGGTTGGCTTGATGTGCTTTGGTTTTGATGTTTGCTATTGCTGGGTTGATTGTTTTGATGATTGATAGGATTTGTTTTGAATGATGATAGTGATGTGCTGTGATGATTAGAGTGTCCACTCAATCTAAGCATAAGCAAGTGTTCTCAGTATGCTCAAAGGATACAAAACAAATAAGGTATTGCCCTTGTCAAGTCATAAACCAATGATTGATTGTTTGTTGATAATGATAGATAGTGTTGTCATTGTGGGGAAAGCTATATCCCTAGAGCAACACAAAGATGTGGGAACGCTATATCCCATTGATGATGATGATAATTTGATTGATTGGTCTCATGACAAGATTAGGATCAAAAACTTGTTGATTTAAGTGGATAATGTTCCTTGATTGATTAGCTTACTTCATATGGATTAATGTGACTTGGATTTAAGATCATTGCTTAGATTGATTTGATTGATATGATTGGAAATGGATTGATTGAAATGGATGAATGAATGTTATTGATAGGAAGAATTGATGATTGATGATTGAAGATGATGATGAATTGATTTTGATTGAATGTTGATGAAGTGGATTATTTTGGATTGATGATGATTGGTTTTATTGCTTGGAGTTTTTGTTGGATAGTTGATTTTTTGGATTTTTTGACAATATGTTATTTTTTTATTTTTTGAAATGTTTTGGGATGTCAATGGATTTACAATTTAGGTAGCCTTTGTGCTTGATACCAATGACAAGGGAGAAAACCAAGTCTAGGTGTAAAGATGGATGAATGGGATTGGATGGATAAAATGATGGGCTCATAGTAAATGTGATGAAAGGCTCATGATAGATGGATAGATAAGAGGATAGGCTGTATAAGGTATGTATGCATGTCTCATGAAAAATGGATAGGTAGGCTATAGTGGAAAGCTCGTGATAAACAGATGGGGATAAGCTATAAGATGGAAAGCTCATGATAAGGATACACCATAGTGGATGGATCATAAGGGAGCTAGGATGTGATCTTCAAAGGCTATGTTGCATCAGAAGAATAACTTGCCCCATTCTAGGTGGTAATGCTTAGGATTTTTACATGACAAAGTTCATGACCATGGGATGACATGATAGGTTTTACATGACAAGGTGTATGATAGGTGGATAATGATAATATGGATTGATGAGGAAGGTATGAGGTATACCAAGAGATATCCAAAGCATGTTTCAAGATTTTGCCCCTATGTCTTCATCAAAATCAAAAGGCAGAAGGATGGATGAATGGATAAATGGGTTCAATAGGATAGGCTTGTTTATGTAATGGCTAAGGATGGTAGGATGGTAAATGATATAATAGGATAGATAGTTTGGAAATGGATGGGTTGGATGAGACAATGTGCCCCCAAGTGTAAGTGACATAGAAGATCAACCTACACATGACGCCTGTTTGCTAGGTTTTCATCATGGTACTTATCCAAGGTGCCTATTTACCAGGTTTTCACCGTTGGACGAAGGGCTTTCTCTCTACTATTTTTGATTTTTTTTTATTTTTATTTTTTTTGGATGGGATGACAATTACACATGGCGCCTGTTTGCCAGGTTTTCACCATGGTAATAGATAGGAGGGACTCAAGTGTTTAGTGCTATGAGAGATGATATTGTCCCTTTAGAGATGGATGTCGTCTTTGCATGGACCATGTTGTTATGCTCATAGATGTTGGTAAGGGAGATATGGATGGGAGATGGATTAGGTAGATAGTAGATTATGAAGGGAATGATGGTAGGGTAGGCTAGTCGCTTATGATGTGGATTTATATAGGCTTATGGAATGAAGATGGATGAAAAGTTTATGCCAAAGCATGGACCATAGGGATTGCATGGGGGAGATATGTAGGATAATGGAGGGAAGATGGGGAGATGTAGTTATGTGGCGGTGTTGCGGAGTGAAAGGGAACCATGACCAACGGTTGCACACACCGTGATAAACATTGAAGCTTTTGATGAGATGGTGGTGTAGGAAGCAATGGGGATGTTTGCTTAGGAGATGGTTGATGAAGTGATTTAAGAACCCACATAGATTTAGTATTTTTAGTGCTTTTGCTTTGCTTGTGGGATTTTTGAAAGGAATGGAAGTTTTGGATGGAAATAGGCTTTGGATGGAGGTAGGTGATTGGGATTCTTGGGATGTGGAGGAGGATGCCTCATTTGACTTGCTAGCTATTTGCTTAGGAACCCAAACCATTTTACTTTTGGGCTTTACTTTTGGAGGTAAGGGTTTGGATGGTTGCTTAGATGTGGATGAGGATGTCTCATTCGCTTTGCTAGCTGTTTGCTTAGGAACCCAAACCATTTTGCTTTTGCGCTTTGCTTTTGGAGGTATGGGCTTGGATAGCTTTTTGGATTGCTTTGCTTTGGTTCTTTGCATTGATTTTTCATGTTTGTGCCCTAAGGCATGATAGTTCTTTGTATTTTTGGTAGGACTTTTAGCTTTATAGGTAGAGGCATCAAAATTTTTGCTTTTGAATCCCATGGCGTGGGTGGAGTGGATGAAATGACTAGAAGCTTTATGCTTAGGCGATGTGTGCTTTTGTTGGCCATGATTAGGGATGTAAGGATACTTATGAATGATATGTATGTTAGGTGTTGGAAGCAATGGTGGCAAGGTGGATGGAGGGATATTTGGAGTTGGTAAAAGTGGAGGAAAAGTGGATGGTGGAAGGTGTATGGTCACATGCTTTTGACTTTTATAAGTTGGTGGAGGTGGAATGACAACATATGTTTTGGGTATATGATGGAAAGTCGTAGGTTTAGGATGCATGAAAGGATTACCAACATCTTGGCCTTGTTTACCTTGGGGTGTGTATCCAAGACCATATGAGCATGGAGGGATTTTGACATGGTTTGGCTCCAAAATACCTTGTTCATAAAGACCTAGGCCTTTACCTTTGTAGCTCATGTTTTGGAGGATGCGATTGACTATGGGACTAGATGTGCTTTGAACACTAGACTTGAGCTCATTATTGGATGGAGAAGATGAAATGGAGGACAATGGTTGTTGTTGTCCTAAGGAAGAACATTCATGGAGGAAGGTCGTAAGACCACTAGGACATGATGGTGGACTTGAAATGGGATCGATGGTAGATATGGAGGGAGGATCATTAGCATTGTGTTCACTAAGATCCAAGTTATTTGTTTGATCTTCTATGCTTATGTGTTCTTGAGAGACACATGTCTCATTATGACAAGTGGATGTTTGCTCATTATGGATAGGGCTAGATGGAGGATAACTAGGAGCAATTTGGATATCTCGCTCATGGATGGTTATGGGATTATGGATAGGATCAAGGTACTTTTTAATAGGTTCTTCATCATAGATATCATCTTGATCATGAGATAGATAAAGTTTTGCCAAATGGATCATCATGGTTTTCATGATCTTAGCTAGAACCTTGATCATAACTATGAGCAAAAATAGGATTAAGTGGGCTATAAAAGGGATAAATTTGCTCATGAATGAGGTCATGGTGATGGCTAATAGCTTGAGGGCAACCCATAAGTAGGTCATGGATATGTGGAACTTAGAGGTGCTTTGATCTTGATTAATATTAAGGTTCAATATTTCCACATGTTTAAGATTATGCTCTTGACATACCTCTTGACTTTGGATGGAAGTGGAAGGTTCTTGAGTGGACTTGATAGTCTCTTGACTTAGGCTTGTGGTTGGAGACTCTTGAATAGACTTGTTGGCTTGTAGATCACATGATGGGCTTAAAGGGCTAGGCATGTTAATGGAAGGCTCTTGAAGAGGCTCAAGGATATGTGAACCACATGATGAGATTATAGGATTGGACATGACCTTTGGAAGTTCATTGGTAGGCTCATGAATTGGTGTTTGACATAGGGGTAGTCTATTCCTATCTAGTAGCCAATGGATCACATCCTTTGCAAGTGTATGGGTGGATGGGAAATATAATGGATGGATGATAATGGTAGATGGTGTTGGATTAGGATGAGGACAAGGATTAGGTTGAGAGCTAATTGGATTGGATGGATTAGGATTTGGACTAGATGGGGGTGACACATAAGATGGGGATGATGTGGCATGATTTCCCATTATAGGTGGGTACACCTTGTAAACAATTGAGACAAATATTGGGCATTGATTTGTATTATGGCCTTTGGTCCTATGGTATGCACAATAATCATGTTCATCATATGGACTTTCTTCACATGGTTTGACTTTAGGAAGTTCAATGAATTTTGCTTCAAGCATCCTTTGTAAAACTCTCTCAGCCGCATCCTTTGGTGAACGATTAGAATGACATGGCGAGGAAGGTAATGAAGGGCTTGGTGATTTGGAGGGTTGATGGACCAATGGACTAGGAATAGGATCACATGGTGGTGTTGGGATAGGATTAGTTGGCTCATGTGATGGCATGTGATTGGATGGTGGAGGCCACTCTAGATTGGTATCTCCCTTGTCAAAGGTTATTAGATCTTGCATAGGATAACTTGGGCTTGTTTGATTTATGTACAAGGGACCACTTGGACTTGGATGTGCTTCTTGTTGTAAAGGTGGACTTAGGTCTATCAATGGTGCTTGATGGTCTTGTTGAAAAGGTGTACTTGGACCTACTTGATTTATATATAAAAGGCCATTGGGACTTGGATGTTGTTCTTGTAATATCACTTGATTGCTTTGTGGATGGGTTTAATAGTGCATTGGAATGGTGGCATGAGGGATTGGATAAGCTTGAGGTGGATGTTCATAGGTTGATGTGGTATTGACTTGGTGGATAGGTGGATTAAGTTGATATGAAGTGGATGGATATGACATGTGGCTATGAAGTGGATTAGGTTGGTATGGATTGGCTAAAGATTGATGTACTTGTTGAGATTGACTTGTGGCTAAAAGGTGTTGGACTTGGGCTATGGAATATTGTAGTTGAGGTGATTGGCTTGCATGGGGTTGAGCTCTTTGGAGGAAGAATTGTAATATTTCAATGGCATCTTGGTTGAGGGGTTGTGATCCTTGATAAAGATTTTGGAGGAATATTTGGAATTTGATTTCTAGGTCCTCTAGTGCAGACATGTTGTCACCAAGTGTTTGTCTTAAGTCCTTTTAGCAAGTGCTTGTTTAGGGATTTGGATGATGATGTGGAAGTGATTTGGCTATGAAGGGTTGGATGATGACTAGGCTATGTTTGGAATGAAAGTGATTGGGTTTGAATGTTATTGGAAGAATGTGTAGGATGACTTGTCTTTATGTGTTTGGGTGTTTAGAGCTTGATGTGGCAATATTCAAACAAATGATTATGCATATACACACATGAATCACTCACGCAAGACACATAAGCAAGTTGTTAGTTTGAAAGAATGTGATGATGGTTAAGCAAGCATGTGAAGACACTCAACAAGTCCTAGTCAAGGCAAGGCCACTATCACAAGGAGGTTCTAGTGAAAATCCGGGGGACCGGCACCCCACGAGCATCCAGCAAGCCACTTAAGACTTTAACTAACCCTACTAGGAGTTTTAATATACACAAAGGTATACCTCCTTTCGAGTTAGCACTGTATGGTGAGCGCTAATACCGGTTAGACTTGGCTTTCACCTTATCTTCTGATTTTTATAGCGGACCGGATGAAAGTACCGCTTGAGGTCGTTCCCTTGGCATGGATACCAAGGCAGGCCTCTCTAAGGCTAAACAAAAGCAACACAAGTAAATGTTTTTGATCTCCAAGTTCATGTTGGGACGCGAGGAGAGAGCATACACATTTACTTGGTGACACTCGCATGGGGTTCATTAATCTTAGAAATCAATGTGTGATCAAACAGTTCAAGCACTTGTTCATTTTAGATCCAAATCTAAATGTGATGAAAGACACTTGTTCATTTTATCCCAATTTCTCGATGATGTGATAGAAAACAATGTTCGTTTTACTCCCAAAGTCCAAATGTGTGATCAATCAAGATTAAGAGATGAAAGATTAGAATGAGTGCACCTGATACAATCACTTTCTAATTTGCTATAGATGTTGATGCTAATGCTGCTCCAGCTCCTTAGATGCTCCTACAAGTCACCAATTCCAAAAAGAAACAAGTAAACTTGCAAAGAAGATGATTACATGAAAAATATGAAATCTAAAAATTTTGATGAAAATGATCTGATATAGAAAAATAGATTGCATAAACAGAAAGTTCAGGAGATTCTAAGCAATTTGAAAAAAAGTTTCACTGAAAAATGATCAAAATTGCTCAAGTTATGCTCAAATGAAGTTTGCAATGAACCTGAACTTTGACTAATAAAAAAGCCTAAAAAACAGTACAGTCACCTAATAAAAGTAGTACAGTTGTGAAAGTCGTCCTCCCAGCTTTCCAACAAGTCCTTATTTGTGCAATTTCACCTCTGTATGTGAAAGTTATGATAGAAATACCAAGATGCACAATGACAGCTACCAAAAGCAAGTTACAGTTGCCAGATGCGATTCACTGTTGAACATATGCGATCTGTATCTTGCGACAGGTGAGATCCTACATATCATATGTGATTTGAAAAATAACCAATGCAGTGACTGTAAGCTTATAAGCGATGTCAATAAATCCGAAGCGATCAATTGTAGCCTCTAAGCGATCTGTATCTGCAAAACACAGTCAAAACCCTATGCTGCACAGGCGATCACTGTCAGTTCATAAGCGATCCCTATTAGTTCAAAAGCGACCACTGTTCAATCAAAAGCGATGCGCATCAGGTTTAAGCGACCACTGTTATTATAAAAGCGATCCACAAAACACTGTAGGCGGTCGATTTCAATGTAGAAGCGACGCAAAGATACAGAAAGCGGCTGATTTTTGCTCAAAAGCGATGCAAAAATGAATAAAAGAGCCAAATAATAGTTCATATGCGACCAACGAAAGACCAAAAGTGATGCATAATAACCCAAAAGCGATCTGGAGAGTTTCAGGAGACGAAATGCAAATGTTAACCATAAGCGACCAATTTTACCATATGCGGTCTCTTTTTGTTCAAAAGCAAGCACTGTTTGTTCAAAAGCAAACCAAATTTGACCATAAGCGACTGCTGTTTGCCCAAAGGTGAGCTGATTTAGCCCAGGCGACTGCTGTTTGATCAGAAGCGACCTGAATTACCAGAAGCACATTGTTGCAGTCCGGTTGTTGTTTTCTTCACCAAACGCTCCATTTTTCATCAAATTTAGGCAAATTTGTACTCAAAGTTTATGGAAATGGCCTCCCGAACACAATGGTGAGGTTAGATTTGGGC
This sequence comes from Cunninghamia lanceolata, assembly GCA_027924645.1. NCBI lineage: Eukaryota > Viridiplantae > Streptophyta > Pinopsida > Cupressales > Cupressaceae > Cunninghamia > Cunninghamia lanceolata. Next base: position 3,923,107 of record BSBN01000030.1, read on the forward strand.
TAAGAGATCATATACATACATTTTTAGCCAAATCTTTGCAAACTAGGGTTAGAAAAATGCAAATTTTTGCTACAAAAGCTTGCAAAAATGAAAGATTGATGCTCCAAGAGATCTAAACTTCATAAAAACAACTCAAACAAGAGAGGTTAATCAAGGACGTGAGTCCCACCGGGCGTGCCAAAATGTGATAGGTGAAAGTCAGGTGTAGTAGATCAGACATCGTCATGAAACCCTAACCCTACCATCATCAAGGAATCTAATCTAAATGAAATCAAAGGACAATGCAATTCCAGCATAACATCACCTAGACCGTGTGATTCCTTGTTTGAGGGATGTGGACTGCTTCTTCAACAATGAACAATTGCAAAGCTGAAAGCTGCCATGATAGATGATGAAAGCTCGATTGGATGATCAAATGCTCAGGATGCTAATGTAGGTGCTATCTGATTGCTAGATCCCCCCTCTCATATGGAATGAGAGGGTGTTTATATAGGGCTCAGCCAAGATCAATCGACGGTGGAGATTCAAAGGCTATGTGAATGGCTAGGATTGAAAGATACTAAATTTAGGTTCCATTAGTTGTGCATGTGAAGGATATGAGTGAAAGTTGTCTTACAACACATGATTGACTGGACAAGTGTTGGAATATGATAAAAGATGAGTGTTTAATTCAAATAAAATATTTGAATTAGTTGGGATATGAGTTGGATATTAATTAAATAAATTAAATTTATTTAATTAATAGGATAAATGAATAAAATGGGATAAGATATGATGTGGAAATTAAATAAATAAAATTTATTTAATTAATTGGGATGAGCATAGGATAAATAGGATTATGATGTGGAATTAATTAAATAAATAAAATTTATTTAATTAATTGGCTAAGTAGGATGAGAATGGGATTAAATGGGATTTAATTAAATAAATAAAATTTATTTAATTAATTGGCTTAATGGATTAGGGAAATTAGGACAAAATGCTACAAGATGTCTAGGATAATATTTTAAGAAGGTGTTGCTAGTCATGGACAAATTTGGGTGTCTACACAAGGATCGTAGGATTGAGTGGTAGAGCACTATCAAGTCCTTGGTCACTTTAAAATGTAGGGAAACTTGGATTAGGGTATTTGATTATCAATTTTCATTCTCTTATGCTCAATTACACATCAAAACCCTAATTATACAAATACGGAAGTAAACAGACGAATAATAGAAAATGCTTCTGTAGAAAGATGTAAAATTACAAATGACTATGCACCTATTTTTGGAGTTCTAAGGTAGAAAAGTTAGGGACAAAAGAGTGGGTGCCCAAGTCCAGTGCCCTGCTTTTTGTTGGGATCTGCGGACAAGATCTGTAACCTGTTCTTGCTGCACTGAAGGTTTTTTTATCATGAAACTTCAGGGACTAATGAACAGGCACCCAAGTCTAGGGTGTTCTTTTTCTTGCTGTTCTACAATTTTGACACTCCAACATGCCCTCCTACAACTTCACTTTGTCTGTATCATCAACCTATAACCTGCAATCATAAAACTTTGGGAAGCGGTTGTGATGTTTAGGAGCTTGCCTCAGTCAAGCCCTGGAAGGACACTTAAGTCTTCCAAACACCTTTGTCAGATAGAGAATGCATGCCCTTGTGAGGCAAAGGAAAAATCTAAATGAATAAATGATCACAAACACAATAAATGTCACCTTGTAGTGGAGATCTCATGAGAGGAAGAAGCTGTTCACTCCATGAGGAAATAGATGCTCAAATCTACAAACACAAACACATAGACAACACAAATCTACTCTTGCAACACTATAAAAGGCTTGAATCACCAATGCACATACAAGTTGATAGCTAATGATCATCTAGTTTACAAATGAATGCCTAAACATGCTTTTATATGCAACTACAAACACTCCTGCTAAGAATTTCGTAATTCAAACTTACCGTGTCGGCATAGGACCCAAATAACAATCACAAGTTGACACCCAAAAATTGGGACTGCCCCAAAATAGGGCAAGACTAGGGCATGGGTTCCCAAGTCCTCCCCCCTATTTTGGGTAGGGATTATCTCAAGTAGTCCCCCTAGGTCCTATTTGTCAAGACACTTAGGGGTTTTCTCATCGGGATGTTGAAATATGATGTAAAATGTCCTAAATGCACACAAAAGACCTGGGAGCTAAACCTAAAGAGGGAAAAGCTCCCAAGGGGACATTTTCTGATGTTACATTTAGCCTCCACTTTAATGTATGTATAAATGCAAGGGCAATACATGCATTAAATTATGGTCGCAAACACAACAAACACACTAAGCACAGAGAAGACACTCCAATCACATTGAAGACAATAACAGACACGTAAAACATGAAGAAGACAATTACAGTCACATAGAACATAGAGAAGACAACAAATGCATAGAAGACACATTAATGCATGGAAGACAGACATGATTTTTTTCTTTTCTTTTTCTCATATATATGAAATGCAGATGCAAGTACTAGAAAGTAAACAAACCTCCCATAATATAGGATGCACTCATCATGCAAGTCTTTATACTATATATATGGGGCAACACACACGCAATACATGTAAAACCTCCCAAAATGTAGGATGCACTCATCGCACAGGTCTTTAAACTACATACGGGGCAACAAACATGCCACATAAAATAAGCATGCCAAACACACACACTTTGAAGACATGGAGAAAACACGGTAGACAATTGATGGAGTGTTCCTATTTCTATGCTCAACAGCATCTCAGGCACATTATAGGCACACACTGATGATTGGTCTTTTCCACAACAATCATTGAAGACACACTTAAGGGTTGAGTTAGTCACAAAACTGCTCAGTGCCTTCATAGAGGACTTTTGAAAATGACAGGATGATGCAATCTACTCCGAGAAATACATCATCCCCGCCTCTGCAGAGGGCTTAAGAAAAAGGATATGCTTGATATCCCATCTCCGCAGAGGGCTTACATGATTGATTGATTGATTGCAAACAAACTCAGGATGCAGGATGCAGGATGCACTCATCACGTAGGTTTTTAAACTACACCTGAGGACAAACACATTGCTAACATCTACAACAGATAGCTTACCTTATATATGCCCCCACCTTAAGGTGGTTGATATCAGGCATCAATATCAAGCACATTAAGGTAGGAAGAAAACACACAAGTGAACACAAGCTCTCGCAAAGCCCATTCCCCCAGAGGTGACATGTACTTCACGATCGCCAAATGTTCTCACAAACACATCCCTACAAGAAACATGTTAGTGTCTACAACATCATGATAAACAACAACAATGCGTATGATTAACCACACAAATAGCCAAGGTTATACCATGAATTCAGAGTTCGAGGATGACCATGGGGCTATATCACGAAGCTCTTTGAATTGAGTACCACGAAGGCTAGATTCAAAGACAAACAAAGGTGCACAGAGTAGCAGTATTGTTAAGGTTTGTAAATGAGATAGCATACCATCAAAATCACTACACAAAAAGCATGGAGTGCTTCTACTAGCCAAGCATCAGATAATTTATTACAATCCCATCGTCATATTAGGAACTAAGTCCATTTTTTTATTTCTCTCGAAAGGGACACTAGGTCGGCATCAGTATAAATGTTTTTTTGTCATCTGTCCACTAGATAGAAACACTAGAGGAAGGGAAACAATAAATCAGAGAGGAGAAACAAGTGTCTTAGGGAAAATCACATAGGAGGGTGCCCCCAGGTCACCAACTGCAATGCTATGTCCGTAAGACACAACACACAACAATGAAATTAGAGAGAGGTAATATAGAAGAATGATGATACAAATAGAAGAAGGTCACAATAGAGGCAGTCTCTTGGTATCTTGGACCTTATGGGAGAATTTGAGGTCATCCCAGGAGGCCTAAACAACACATAACACATCACAGGGGAAGCATATCACAAGGGAGATAAAGGGTTAGAGATACTTACCTGTAGGATCTTTGTACTAGAGGCCATCATCAAGGAAGTCATCATCCTCCCAAATCTGAATGCTAGAAAGAGGTATAGGTTGTTCCATTTGTCTATCTAATGTATTTTGATCAATTCCCGATCCCTAAAGGGATAATGAAGGATCGACCTCAGCATGAATATCATCTCTCGGTGGACTAGGTGGGTTATGAAACTGTTCCTTATCCACATCAATCACACCAAATAGGTCAAGATAGTCAAAATAATGTTGCATTGTCAGGATGACATCCATTAGTGCTTCACTTTGGCTAGGAGGATTATTGGAATTACTAGAGTTGTCCCTAGACTTCTCATCTAATTTGTCTAAATGGTTAGTTATAGGAGTAGGGTAGCTTGTGAATTCAGCATCACTCACATAGAAATTATCAATGTCATCTCCATATGTTTCAGCTATTAATTCCAAACTATTAGGAGAAGTGTCATGCTCTTCATTCAAAGTATGTTTTATTAGTTCTTATACTACCCAAGGGTATGTATTGATGAGAGATATTAAGTTGTTAAGATCATATACATAGTCAAGGATTTTGAAGGAAGAGGACACAAATATATCCTGGCGATACATAGCTTGTATATAGGTGCTTACTAAGGAATTTGTAAAGATTTTCAAATGTTGTTATGTATGCATGAAAAGACTCCAAAGAGTATTGAGAGGATGAGGTCATGAATTCCAAATCATATTTAAAAGTTTTTTCAAAAGTATATCAAGGGCAATTGCAAAACTATATGCAAAAATAGCCTAAAATGCTTGATTTTTTGTACTTTTTTCAATGTAAATGAATGAAACAAAGGGTGTTGTAAGGATTTTGATCAAGGGAAGTGAATTATATGTCTTATATTAGTCCAAAAAAGTAATAAGATCCTTCAAAACACACTCTTGATGCATATCTAAGATGATAAGTCAAAATATAGTGAAAATATGTCAAAATGTGTAATTTTTTCACCAAATCTCAATACAAAAGAGCATGACAAAGGGTGTTGTGAGGAAAATGATAATGGAAATAAAATTATATCAGTAATAATAGCCACTTAATGTCAAAATATCTTTCATAACACACTTTTAGTGCCACTTAAGGTCAAACCCTAGTGAAAATATAGCAAAAATAGGCTATTTTCACTATTTTTCAACTCCAAGACCTAGAAAAAAGGGTGTTGTAATAAATTTTAGGAGGTGCAGTAAATAAAAGGAATGATATCAATCACCTCAATCCATAAAATTTGTCACAACACACTTGGAGTGCAAACTAGGCCAAACCCTAGGGCAAAAATAACAAAAATGTGTAGTTTTTCACCAAATTTTCAATACAAGAGGCCAATAAAAAGGTGTTTTGAAGATTTTTAGGAGGGGAAGAAAATAATTACCCTAATAAAAACTAATTACTATAAAAATAATCTTCACAACCCACCTATGGTGCAAATTTAGAGAGTCGATAAGGCCAAATCTAATGAAAATTGATGTTTTTCAAGCCCTAGGTTTGAGATCTTGACACAAAATGCTATATGAATGTTTTGAAGTCTAATTTATGATAAAAATGAAGTGTACTCAGATCTAAAAATTAATTCCAAGCTGTAAGATGCAAAATGCAAGTGCAAATTTAATGAAAATGCATGAAAATTACTAGTTTTTTGTTGAAATTTTCTATGCAAAAATGCAAATATTTGAAATCTAAATGTAATTTTACACTAAAATGCAATACTAAAGACAAATGAAATTTTTAATGAGTCTCTAAAATTAGTAGAAAAATCTGAAAAAATATTTTACCTACTATCCCTAGATTTTGGAATTACTAGGTTATATGAAAATTGTCAAAATTTCTACAAAACCTTAGCAATTATATGGTGAAAATGCAATGCAAATTATTGTATTTTTGTAATTTTCTATAGTTTATATAAGATCTTATGCAAAAGTAATAAATTAGGAAAAATTAGAGTGAATTGATGCAAATTAGAAACCTTTATGATAATGCAAGTTAGGGTTTCCAATTTTTTTTTTTCAAAATTTTCAAAATTTTCAATTTTTTTATAATTTTCTCAATGCAATAAGATAAATAACTGTATGAATGAATGAAATCAACCCAAATTTAAAGACAAACACTTAGAAAGTTGCAATAAAGTCCAAAAACATGGGTTCACCAAAATGTTTAGAGTAAATGTGGATTGTTTAGTTTAGTGTTTAAATCCTCCTTTCACCCTTTACATTCAAGGACCTTAGGATCGAGTGGCAAAGCACTATCAGGTCTTTGGTCACTTACAAATGTAGGGAAACTTGGATTAGGGTATTTGATTATCAATTTTCCTTCTCTTATGCTCAATTACACATCAAAACCCTAATTATGCAAATACAAAAGTAAGCAGATGAATAACAGAAAATGCTTCTCCAGAAAGCTGTAAAATTACAAATGACTATGCACCTATTTTTGGGGTTCTGAGGTAGAAAAGTTAGGGACAAAAGAGTAGGTGCCCAAGTCCAGTGCCCTGCTTTTTGTCAAGATTTGTAGACAAGATCTGTAACATGTTCCTGCTACACCAAAGGTTTTTCCATCACAAAACTTTGAGGACTAATGAGCGAGTACCCAAGTCTAGGGTGTTCTTTTTCTTGCTATTCTGCAATCTTGACACTCGAACATGCCCTCCTACAACTTCACTTTGTCTACATCATCAACCTGTAACTGAAAATCATAAAACTTTGGGAGGGGCTTGTGGTGTTTAGGACATTGCCTCAGTCAAGCCCCAGAAGGACACTTAAGTCTTCCAAACACCTTTGTCAGATAGAGAGTGCATGCCCTTGTGAGGCAAAGGCAAAATCTAAATGAATAAATGATCACAAACACAATAAATGTCACCTTGTAGTGAAGATCTCATGAGAGGAAGAAGTTGTTCACCCCATGAGGAAATGGATGCTCAAATCTGCAAACACAAACACATAGACAACACAAATCTTCTCTTGCAACACTATGAAATCCTTGAATCACCAATACACATACAAGTTGATAGCTAATGATCATCTAGTTTATAAATGAATGCCTAAACATGCTTTTATATGCAACTACAAACACTCCTGCCAATAATTTCGTAATTCAAACTTACCGTGTCGGCATAAGACCCAAATAACAGTCACAAGATGACACCCAAAAATTGGGACTACCACAAAATAGGGCAGGACTAGGGTGCGGGCACCCAAGTCCTCCCCCCTATTTTGGGTAGGGGTTATCTCCAGTAGTCCCCCTAGGTCCTATTTGTCAAGACACTTAGGGGTTTTCTCATCAGGATGTTTAAATATAATGTAAAATGTCCTAAATGCACACAAAAGACACAGGAACTAAACCTAAAGAGGGAAAAGCCCCCAAGGGGACATTTTCTGACCTTACAACTTCATCTTTTGAGCTCAGTTCTAGTTTGCAGCAAGCTCTTAATAATGGAAATTAGGGTTCTTAGATTGCAATTGTGTTGATTATGTTGAGAAAATCCCTTTTGCTTTGAACATTTAGGGTTCATTAATGGTCTCCATGTGATTTGACATTTTCAATTAGCAGATTGCATAAGATAACCCCAAGTGTCTATTGGTAGGTGTTTAAATTTAAAATGCCAATGACCCTTTGCAACATTTAATGCAAAAAAGTGTGGGTATGAGGAACATCTAGTTAAAGAATATTCTAGGGAATATCTTGAGGTGGATATCTAGATGACACTATGCAAATAGGGGTGTGAATGTGGACATGTGTCATTATTTCACAGTAGGGTAGAGAATCTTTCTTAATGACAAGAATCTCCTGTGGGAATGCACTACCGTCTGATCTGCATCTCTTTCATCAAGATGTAATAATGTGGTGTCATCATGTGTCAGGTCAACCTCTATTGACCAAAGAATTATCAATAGGTCTCAGGTGTGCTTATACTACATTAGGATATTAAGGTGGACATGTGTCATTGTGCCACTGGCTACATAGGGTATGAACATTCGAGGGATTGTGATGTTATTTTAGATCCAGATACTAAGTTAAGATCTGGATACTAAGTAGTGTGAAGTATTCCCTTTGGCTTAAAGTCTAAGCGATGCCAGCTCATGGTGTCATTTACATCAGGTTGGGATAGAATGATGTCATCGGGGTCAGGATGTTTCAAAAGATTTAGACACTATGTTAAGGTCCGAATACTAAGTAAGATTAGGATGAAGGCACAAACTGACATTATGCATATGATGGGTGACTAAGTGGGTCACTTAAATTTGACGTCCAGATACTAAATTAGGATCTGGATATCATATAAGATCAGGATATTAACTAATATCCTTATGTTTGACATTGGGCTTATTGAGCTTCTTAAATTTGACGTCTGAATATTAGTAAGTGTCGGGATGTTAACTTAAGATCTGGATATTAATGAATGTCTTGATGTTGACGTTTAAATGATTAGGTCTTTTAAGTTTGACATCTGGATATTAATATGTGTCTAGATACTAAGTTAAGATCTGGATGGTATGAACTACAAATATCCAGACGACCCATTAACCAATCTTTGACTGAGCATAACTTTTTATTCCTAAGGAATTTGAGGTGATCCAAAAGGCAAACCTACTTGAAATTTTACCTTTTTTTAGATGGCAAGGTTTATAATGACAAATTTGAATCTTAGATTTTGACTAGGACCTTGCAGTCCCAATATGTAGAGGATAACATACTGTCATGCACCTGAGGCTAAAATTTTACCATACCACCCAAAGAAAGGGAACAAGCAAGCAAAAAGTTGGGTCCCTATTTTGCTGGGGGAAAATGAGGCATGTTGTGTAACCACACAACAACTTGCCACCAAAGAACACAACAAAATTCAAATAATTCCAGAGATGAAGACAAATTAAAACATAATGTTCTTACTCTTATCAGATGTGAGTGTCTTAATCTTCCTGGTTGATATCATGTTCATCAATATGCCAATATGCAAGAAGAAGTCAAGTGTGTGCATGTGGTTAATTATCCTTCATCTTGTAGATGAGTTGAACATGATAGTGACAAGTGTTAAGCTACGTAGTTTGGTTTACCCCTCATAGCCAACCTCGATAGAGCCTTGCTGCCAGCAGGCATCCATAGCCCCAACAAGGTTATCTTTGCAATTCCCCCAAGTAGAGCCCCACTACCACAAGGCATTCACATCCCTGGTAGAGTTACTTGTATGGACTAATTACCCTTTTGGATATTTAGTATGTTTTTTTATAAGATATGATCATATAAGAATATTTATTGCAAGGTGTGAACACTTGCTACTTTAGGTTGAGAATTGCAATGGTAGCAAGGGTAGACCTTTAGATTTTTCACTTAACACTACAATAATCAAGTTCAACAAACCCAAGGCTGTTAGGTGTATTCAATGAAGACCTCTTTGAGCAATGAAAGTTATCACTGATGGACATGATATATTAGGCTTCACTAAAATACTTACTCTAATCATGAGTAACAACCTACGCAAAAATTTGTATCCCTTTCTTGAATTATAACAATTTCAGTAGGTTTCTAAAGTGAAAAGGTGCATCATCCTGCTTGAGCAAAATAAGGACTCAACAACACATAGAACCAAGCAAGACACATAAAAGCAACTGCACATACGACTATACAAAGTGTACATATGATACAATATCATGGCATGGCCTCTCTATGCCTGAAAATAGTGCTTGAGGAATTATCCATTGACTAGCATTGGGACATCCTCTCCTATTAAAGTCTTTATCCACAGGTGTTGTAACCTAGGCTTTCTGAGATCTAAAAGGGACCTATCCAGAGTTTGTCAAATTTTCCATGGTCACCCTTCTTCTCATGTGCTTTGTCCCATGATAGGACTAAATCTGATATTCTGAAGGCCTTAACCTTAGCTCTCTTATCAAACCAACTGTTGACACCTAAAATTGACTTGCTCCGTAAACCAATTTCTCATATCTCTACACCACCAATTATCCCTCCTATTAATTAAATAAATTTATTTTATTTAATTAATTTATCCCTAATCATCTACCGTTAACTATTTATCCATCCTTTGTGATCAATTAATTCATTTAATTTATCAATATACCTTACAACACTATCCTCATTGATTAAATAAATATTCTCAATATTTATTTATTTAATTTGTCCATCCCCCTAATCCTTATTAATTAGATTAATCATGCTTATTTGATTAATCTACCCTACTAATCAACCTAAACCTAGCCTAGTTGATTAAATAATAATTATTTAATTAGCTTCCCTAGCCTACCTATCCCCTAGACCTAAATTAATTAAATAAACCCTTATTTAATTAATTTTAACCTCTCATTAGCCCACTCATTAATTTTCTCCAGCCACATTAATTAAGCTAATCCTCTTGATTAGCTTGGTCAAACCTTGCTTAACCCATCCTCCCACACACTTTTGAATAAAAAACATTTTTTTATTCAAAAGGTCAAATCTTCCTTACATGTGTAAGAACCCATAATTACACGTGTCCTTAACCTTCACACTTCCACATAAGTTTGAACTTTTAATTCAACACTCCCCCATAAAATGAATTTTTAATTCATTCTCTTGTCATATCCATCTAATCCCATTTAATGCTAACTCTTCCCCAAAATAAATTTTTAATTCATTTTAATTCTCATCACCCTTCCCCATGTGAATTTAAAATTCATATTTAATCCCATCCATCCAATATTGTTGATGAGATATTAGCCCTTGATCTCATCCTCTCATCTCAACCATTGATCTCTACTTTGAATCCTAGCCATTGGATTCAAATCCCCCTTAAATGGCCTATAAATAGAGCCCTCATCTAAGCCATTTTAATAACTGCTTCATCACATCAAATCCATGCCAAAATTTCTCACATCTTCTCTCATCATACCCTTACCATGCCAAAATTATTCTAGCCTATCTATCCATATCCAATCTCTATCCAATCTTCTATCAATCCATAGCCAAATCCCCATCACATTGTGTTGAATCTCAAAGAGCAATCCACATTCTACTCCATTCAACATTGGGTAAAACTAGGAGCTTGTTGATGATGATTGTTAGTCACAACAACACTCATAGAAATTTGCACAACAAACCTTTATTATCTTGAAAAGTATGATCAATTTGGAACAAATTGATGACTCCAAGTCTCTGTTGATCAGGTCATGATCTTCTGACATTACTCAGAGGTTGATGTGACATGTTTTCCATTTCAAGGGGTCTTACATTGTCTGTATGATCAATCCTGCACTTGTTTACTGTAAATTTACTTCACAAACAAGGTTAGGTCCAATATGCTCTACAGATTATGGTTATATTTATAAGTTTGATCAATTCTTCTGAGCATTTATTGTCATGAACATGCATATACTTCTGCACTATGTATTTAATCAAATGATGTGCCTACAAGTAGATATTCACATGTTTATCATTGATACTAATATGTATTTGCATGATATTTACCATTATTAACATGCTTTTGCTCAAAATATGCTCTATGTGTTCAATTATTTATGGGATATAGGCATATTTTATGTTTATTTTCTTTAGATTGTATGTTATTTGCAATTATGAAGGTGATTTGTAATGAAATTCAAAGAAATACTTCTAAATTTGGTGAATCTTTAGCTATTGAGTCACATACATTCCAAATACAATCATGAAGAGAAGGAATCAAACCATAATTTCACTGGGTTGTTCCACAGCTAGGTATGGTTGATGCTAACTTCAAAGGAACAAGCAATGAAAACAACACATGTAGATTGACAAGCACTCCAAGGAATGCAACTAATCAATGCATACATCTAGATCTGATTCACTGACTACTCAAGATTTACAATAATTTGTAAACAACACAACTTATCTTTCATTAAGTATTCAAAAGACATGTACATTCACAAAAGCCTTGAAATCAGTCCTAAATGCTTCAACAATCCAATTTCAATTAAGTTTCTAATGCTTTAAAGAGTGCACTCCATCCCTTTTTATAGAATAAGGAGAGGAGGTGGTTACAAATGACCAATGGTCAAGATTTATCTATTCAGATCAACGGTCAACATCTTTCATTGACTTAGTCAATATCCACATATGGGGCACAAGTTATCAATTGGCAACTATCTAGCAAAACTCATTTGCTTGTAAGTGGATTATGCATATGATTCTATTATCATGCATCTTTACTTACTCTTCATCTCCTTCTTCTTCTTCACTTTCCTCTTCTCCATCATTTTCTACATCATCACCATCTTCATTATCACTGTCACTCTGATGCAGATCATCCCCTATGTGTACCTTTATGGTTGCCCTGATGGATTCGTATGACTACACTATTCTATCAATTTTACCTCCATCCTGTACCTTGGCCTTTATTACTGCATGCCTGTGGGAATAAAATTTTTCTTGAAGGGCATCCATTTTACTCTTCCTACTATTCAATGTTTCATTGTATGTTTCCACCCTGACTTTAATCCTCATGACTTTGTTTATTACCTCTTCTGTCAAATGGTGTAGGGGATCCTCTGCATCTTGTTTAAAATTATCATGAAAAGCCTGAACAACAAAATCGATATCCTAGTTTTCTATCTTCCCTTCCACCTTTCCTTCTAGAGCCTCCAGGGTTTCTACCTCTTTTGCCATAAGATTATGCAATTTGACACTTATGTTCCTGAGTTTGTCATTGTATCTCTTCAAAATATCACACTTAAATCTAGTGTCCTCATACCAAATACTGAGTAGCTGGGAAGTGTTATTATCTAGTATGTTGTTATTCATAAGTATTTGTATATCAATTCTTTTCATTTCTCCCAAAGCATCTAGGTGCTTCTCTAGTTTGAAAGATCTCCTATGTATTTCATTCTGTAACTTATCCACCTTTCTTTTCAAAGTGCTGAGAGAATTCCACCTTTCTAGGGAGGTCTTCACCACATCTTCAGCTTCGAAAATAGAAGACATGAACCACTTGTCCATTAATTGTGCCTTATGCTTCATCAAATCTAATCCAGTAACTTCTTCTTGGGATATAATGGTTAATGGAGTGGCTGTACTAATAGGTGTATGCTTAGGATCAACTAATCTTTTAATAAAAGAATGCGATTGAGCAATATTCTCTTTATGTTTCTTATTCTTTTCCTTTTCTCTTTTCACCTTTTGTGTCAAAGAATCAATAATATATTTACCCTCTTGACCCTCCTAGTCCTCATTTCCAAAACCTAGATCAAAATCCGTTATCTAAAATTCCTCAAGGCCTATTTTTCCTTTCTCCTTCTCAACCATTGGTAAGGCTACTTGAGCTGTTCTCCTACCTATAGTAGGGTCTCTTCTTATTGCAGATGTAAGCCTTGCCTTTGTTCTTGGTTTCATCATACTTCCAACAAACAATGTAGAAACATCAAAATCATGTACCTCCTCTATTTGTTGCAGATTTATTTCTTGTTGCAACCAATAAGGAACATCACCCTTAGGCCCTTGATGATCACCCCCTTTGTTTTGATTATCCTTGTGCTGTGCATCTGGCCTTGCCCTCAATGGTAATTTTTCTTTTCTTATTTTGTCCTCATGTACATTCCTATGAGGAGACTCCTGTTGAGGTACCTCTTGTTGAGGGATTTCTTTCTTTCTGATGAGGCTCTTGTGAAGTATTCACATCTTGATCTCGTGCCTCCTTTTGTAAACTTTCCTCAGTAGTTTCTTGAACATTCTAATTTTGTTCATCATGTGGCACTTGGTCTTCTTAGGAAGACTATGTATTTTGACCTTGGGGATCACCCAGATCACCCTTGGTCACATTCTCTATTTCTTTCTCCAGACCTCCATTATGTGTCAAACTCTGTTCTTTAGACTTAGATGTGCTAACTTCTTCCAAGCTTGATTCTTTCTCACCAAATTTCTTTTCTACTCCTGGATTATTTCCTTGATTATCTCCTTCATCTTGCAGTGATAAAATACTTTGATCTTGATGAGCATCCTTATCAGGTATCTCCTGATCATCCCTGCTCTGTGGTTGTGACCCTATCTTTTCTTGCCCTGTAGGCATATTGCCCCGATCTCTGTTTTGATTGGGTGTCACCTTACTAGTTTCTGTATGCATTGTATTTTCAGCCTTTTCAGGCTCCCAAGGCTGATCATTATCCGTGTTCTAGTTCATATCACCTTGGTAAGTTAAGTCTATCATTGCAGGACTAGTAACCTGCTCTACCAAATTAGCTAGCCTTATCTTTTGGGCTACTTCTTCAGGGTTATCCTGCTCTATTTCATCCATTTCATCCTTCACTTGGCGAGTCACCTTTTGGGCCATTAGGGTCCCATGAGGGGTCATCTTAGTATTAGCAACTAAGGTCTCCATATGCTGAGCAACCACATCCTGAACTACTTCATCCTCGGACAATTCAACAGTGTTATCAAGTGGAAAGGGGGACTCATTACCAACCATATGTGTTTCCTTTTCTATTTTCTCTTCCATCTTTTTAGTCTTAAACTGAATAATGTCAAGAATGGGGACATCATGTTATAGTTCCCTCATAAAATTTAAACCACCTGCACCCCTTAACATGACAGGGTCAGTGCTAACATTTCCCCTCATTGTCGTCCTTTGCTTCTTTGGTGGTGGTGTTTCAATTTTTTCTTTCTTTTGTTACTTGTTATTAGTAAATCATCATCCTTAGGTCCCTTATGCAATTGCTCTTCTTCCAAGGGATTTTATTCTTCTAGTTCATCCTACAATTGTTTCTCTGTATTTTTAGGAACAGGCTTTAGTACCCTCTTGTGTTTCTACTATTCAGGGGATTGTTGAATTGTAGATGCAGGTGCATATGTTGATGCCCCATCACCTTTTGATGAAAGCCTTTTAATAACTACCCCTTTCTACTCAGGATTAGCCTTCTTTCCCTTGCTTGGTGGCTGTTGTTCTTCAGCAGGTAGTCTCTCTCCATTAGATTTCCTCTTTTCAATGAGAAAATCATCATATTCTTCTTCTAATAGCTCTTGTATTTTCTTTTTATTATCAACAGTAAGGGCCATACCCCTCTTCTTTAGTTTATTAACCTCAACAGTTACCCAACTCTGGGTCAGTTGGATGACCCCCCACATTATTTGATCCAATGAGGTCTCCTCTGGCAGTGTTAGATCAGGAGATAAGATGGTGTCATTATACTCCTTTTTATCATCATATTCATTAGACATTATCTTTCCATCATCATCATGCAACTGTGCAAGCACTGGAATGCAGTCAAAGGTCCAGATCTTGTTGAGAGTGAGCCTTTGATAAGTTCTTCTGACCTTTGCCTCATCATCACAATTAGTCCAATAATCTTCAAGATGTTTTTGATGTATTTGTTTTTCCAATAACTTTTGCATTCTGCCATATGGGTCATATGACCTAGCTATAGAAAATGGCTGTAGGTGCATGAGCCTTAACCCTCCAATAGCTGTTAGACTTAGGGTACACAATTGAGAGGGGGGGTGAATTAGTTGTCCAAAATTTCCACACTTAAATCTTCTTAGTGATTAGAAGTATATCATTCATAAAACATAGTGCAATTAAATCAAAAGCAAAAACTCATCAACACATAAGACACGAAGATTTTGACGTGGAAAACCCGGTTAAGGGAAAAAACCATGGGGTGATTAACCCAAGATTGTATTCTTTGTTAGAAGAATAGAAAGAACAAATGGCACATGCCAATTAGGGCTCACTACCCGAGCACACTGCTCACAAGAGGCTCACTGGCTACAAGAGACACACTATCTACAAAGAATTAAGTATCACCTACTTGAACTGGAAAGTAGCATCTTCACCATGCCTGAATTAGTTCCATTTAAGCTCAATACTTATGCTCTGCCTTTTGCTCTTCTCTTCGCTACCACACACTCATCTCCACAAGACACACTCTAGAATGACTTCACAATCCCTTATTTATACAAGACATCAACTTAGGAACAATCATCTAAGTCGGCAAACACCTACAAGAACATCCACAAGACGTGTAATACATCCAGTTGGCCAGTCTCAGGAAGAACACCAACATCTGGTGTTTATTCTTCAAATACAAACTTTAACTTCAATGTAGACCACCAACATGAACTAGACACGATCCATAGATCACCACAAGTTTTCCTAAATCACCAAGAACATCCGCACTTCATCTGCTTATTGGAATCCCTCTCTCCTTCATCTAGAACCTCAAGAACACAATCTGTCATCACTATCACAAAGGAATAGGTTCCTTCAGACCTTCAAACCATGAACCAATCTACTTGACACTTCACAAGAACATCCTCAACACTTTCTCAAATCTGTAGAATGGGATAATGCTTTTTTAGATCTCACCGGACCTATCTATGTCACTCTGTCACCTTTGAACACCTGTCGGAGCTAGTTCTACTTAAGTGACCATAACTTCTTCAGATATTCATATGAACCTCTAAAAACTTGATTGGAGCATCTCAAGAATTATATCTATAAACCCTTTAAACCACATCCTCTGATCCTCTACCTATATTGGACTTTTACCTTGTCATCACTGTTCTTCACTGTTCCTAATTGAGACTAATTTTCTCAATATCCTTAGCACACAGCTCATCCAATCCTTCTCATTAATGCAACATGAGTATGTTGACATCAATGACAACATTGGTTAGACCCATACTTGCAACAATCTCCCCCTTTGTCATTGATGGCAACATATGATGTGAAAAACCATCAAGACAAGAACTTCTCCTTGCTGTCACAACTCCCCCTATCAGCAGCAACTACTCACATGTCTTCTCTTCCTTTACTGCTCCCCCTTTGATCATCAACCACTTATTTTTCACATGTCTTCTCTCCCCTTCGACATCAGTGGCAAAGGGCGCATACTTGCAACTCCAATATTTCAAAATCATACCTGTTGCTCCCCCTGAGTAGCAACTCCCATCAATCCAGATCACAAGATATGACTGTGATGTCCACTGGACTGATGCACCTTAGTGCATCTTAGTTCATCACCACAGGGGTAATAACCCCTAACTTCTCCCTGAGATACTCAAAAGAGTCCTTAGGCAAAGGTTTAGTAAAGATATCGGCAATTTGATCCTTGGATGACACAAACTCCAATCTGACCTCATTCTTGTTCACTTGCTCTCTTAGAAAGTGAAACTTGATAGATATATGCTTAGTCTTTGAATGCAACACCAGATTCTTGGATATACTTATTGCACTTGAATTATCACAGAAGATTGTGATAGGCTCCTCATACTCCACTCTTATGTCTCTTAGCATCTGCCTCATCCACAAAACTTGAGTGCAACTGCCTACTACTGCAATGTATTCTACTTTAGTTGTGGATAGAGATATTGCCTCTTGTTTCTTGCTTAGCCAAGAAACCAATCTCTTCCCCAAAAAGAATGATCCACCACTAGTACTCTTCTGTTCATCCACATCTCCTGCCCAATCAACATTTGTATATGCATGAAGAGAGAAATCATGATCTCTAGGATACCATAGACCATACTCAACTGTCCCTTTTAGATATCTAAAAATCCTCTTGATTTCCATGACATGAGTTTCCCTAGGATCAGCCTGAAATCTAGCAACAAGACCAATAGCTTGCATTATGTCCGGTCTGGTTTGAGTGAGATACAACAGCCCTCTAATCATTGACCTATACTTTGTCTGATCAACCTTAGGAGAATCATCATCTTTGTTTAATTTACATCTGGTTGCCATGGGAGTATTCATTGGCTTTGAGTCTTCCATCCCAAATTTCTTCAGCAATTCTTTCACATATTTGGTCTGAGAAATGAAGATTCCTTTCTTTGTTTGAGTGATTTGCAGACCCAAGAAGAAATTCATTTCACCAAGCATGGACATCTCAAATTCACTTTTCATCTGATTTGCAAAAGTTTTACACATACTATCTCTTCCTCCAAAAATGATACCATCAACAAACACTTCAACAATTAAGATGTTTTCATGATCAATTTTGAAGTACAAATTACTGTCAGCAGTACCTTTGTTGAAACCAATCTTCAAGAGATGTTTATCCAATCTTCCATACCAGGCTCTTGGTGCTTGCTTTAGTCCATACAAATCCTTCTTTAGCTTGTAGACCATATCACCATGATCAGACAATTGGAATCCATCTGGTTGCTCAATGTACACTTCTTCTTCCAAGTCACCATTCAAGAAGGCAGACTTGACATCCATCTGATACACTTTGAAATCTTTGAAAGAAGCAAATGCAAGAAATAATCTAACTGCTTCAATTCTTGCCACCAGAGCAAAAGTTTCTTCAAAATCAATTCCGTCTATTTGAGAATAGCCTTTGCAGACCAATCTGGGTTTATTTCTGATTACTTCACCCACTTCATTCAGTTTGTTTCAGAAGACCCATTTGGTTCCAATCACATTCTTGTTTCTAGGTCTAGGAACTAGATCCCAAGTGTGATTTTTCTCAATTTGCATTAATTCTTCCTCCATAGCTTTTGACCAATTTTCATCATTGCAAGCTTCATTCACTGTCTTAGGTTTAATCTTTGAAATCAAACAATACTCTTCTGAATCTTGAGCAATTCTTCTTCTTGTTTGTACTCCTTTGCTTTTATCACCTATGATCTAATCTTTAGAGTGGTTCAGTCTTACATACCTTGGAACTTTGGGAGTTTCTTGCACTTCTAACTCTTGATCAGGCTCATTGAGACCTATTTCTTATTCCTAACTTACCAGATCAGCTTGAATCTGTATTTCAGAAGAGGCTTGGGCACCTTGAGTCAGAGTACTATTATGATCATCTTCATCATACTCATAAAACCTTGAGGGTTTTTCAATTCCTTCATCAACCTTCACATTTGTACTTTCTATGATCTTTCTCAGTCTCTTATTATAACACCGGTATGCTTTGCTTTGATTGGAGTAACCCAAGAATATTCCTTCATCACTTCTAGCATCAAACTTTCCTAGATCTTCATCTCTTCTAATGTAACATTTGCTACCAAAAACTCTAAAATACCTCACAATAGGAGTGATGCTAAACCAAAGTTCATAAGGAGTCTTACTGATATTGCTTCTGATTTGAACTTGATTGAGGGTATAGACTGCAGTGCTGACAACTTCTCTCCAATAGATCTGAGGAACATTTGCTTCCATCATCATGGTCCTAGAAGCTTCTTGGATAGTCTGGTTCTTTCTCTCCACTACTCCATTCTGCTGTGGAGTCCTAGCAGCAAACAACTGTCTCTTTATTCCATGTTTCTCACAGAATTCTAAGAATTCACCAGATGTGACTTTTCCACCTCTATCAAACCTCAGACATTTCAACTTTAATCCGGTTTCATTTTATACCATAGCCTTGAATATTTTGAATTTCTTGAAAGCTTCTAATTTTTCTTTTAGAAAAGTTACCCACATCATCTGGGAATAGTCATCAATTAGTAGCATGAAGTATCTATCACCTTGCAGACTCCTGATTCTTGCCAGACCACAAAGATCAGTATGAACTAAGTCCAATAATCTGGTAGAGGAAAGTTCCTTACTTTTGAATGAGACTCTGCTTAGCTTACCCAATTGACATTCTTTACACAAGTTGTTGGTAGGTTTTACTAATTTAGGAAGATCTCTTACAGCCTGAGTATTGCTTATCTTGATGATATTATCAAAATTCAAATGACACATCCTCCTATGCCATAACCAGCTCTGATCAACTTGAACAAATAAGCAACTTTTATCAGTACCAACCAAGTGGAAGATATTACCTTTAGTTTGAGTACCGGATGCAATCTCTGTTCCAGAGCTTTCAAAGATCTTGCATTTTCCATCCTTGAACCAGAGATCATAGCCTTTGTCCACCAACTGTCCAACACTAAGAAGATTGTGCTTCAATCCTTCAACATATAGTACATTACCTATTTTGTTTCTACCATCAAAAGAAATAGTTCCTCTACCTCTGATTCTACCAACAAAATTATCACCAAACTTTACCATTCCTCCTTCATACCTTTCCAAATCTACAAACTTATTTTTGTCACCTATCATATGGTGAGAGCATCCACTGTCAATGACCCAATCATCCTTTTCTTCAACTTGGGCAGCCAGAGCTCTTTCTACAATTTTAAGATTGACAGATTCAGAAAATATAGGTTCTTCTTCCTTGATGGCAACAAACACCCATTCATTTCCAAATTTGTTTCTTGTCTCTGACTCATCATCTGTTACTCCTTCATTGTCATCTTCTTCATGAACATAGTAACAATTCTTTTGGAACCTTGATCTATTGGGATTTGGCCTTGAAAATCTATCTGAACACTTTGAGGCAAAATGACCAATCTTATTGCAGTTAAAGCATTTAAAGGGCAATTTTCCTTCATACTTACTAGATCCTCTTGGTAGTCTCTTTGCAATAAGGGCTTCAAGTTGAGCAGTTTCTACTTCTTCTTCTAGGTCTTTTCTTGCTTTTTCATATCATGGCAGTTTCCTTGATGAATTCTCTCCTAGATCAAACCTTTGTTTACCTTTTATAGAGACACTGGCTTTGAATGCAGATTCAGTCTTTGGGGGGTCATCTCCAAACTCTGTCATTTCAAATGCAGCCAATTTCCCAGCCAATTGATCTCTTGTGATAGTTGTATGAGCTCTGAATTCTTCAATGGCAGCAGCCTTGATTTTGTAAGAGGCGGGTAGGGATCTAAGAATTTTGCCAACAATTTCATTCTCATCCAAGACTCCACCAGCATTTCTAATTCCACAAACCAGCTCATTCACTCTTGGCATAAAAGTAGTAATTGTAGACACCTAAAAATGTCTCGACCACCAAACTGATTCCCGACATCCCTAAACTCACCAATTCCCTTTCCAACTAATTAATTAAATTTTTATTTAATTAATCACCCACTTCGTTTTCTGAATCCACACCATTTTATCCCAAAATTGAATTAATTTTATTAATTCAATAGTCCAAACCTTAGCCAAATGATTTAATAAATATGCAAAATTTATTAAATCAAATCCCCATTTTCCCTAAATCCAATTAATTAGTTAAAACCATGTTAACTAATTAATCCAGCCTACTAATCAGCCTATCCCTACCCTAGACAATTAAATAGCTATTATTTAATTGCCTACTCTAGCCTATCCCATCCTAGCCTTAGGATTAATTAATTAAATCACTAATTAATTAATCCTATCCCCCCTCTAATCTCTCTACTAATTTATTCCAGCCATATTAATTAGGTTAATCACCCTAATTAAGAAAGTCAAATCCTCATTAGCACTTCCCTCCACACCTCCCAAATTTAAAATTCAAATAAATCACACATCACATTTACTCCTCTTACACATCCCTTACACATGTCATATCCACTCTTCCCCGAATGAATTTTTAATTCATTTTACCCTTCCCCATGTGAATTTTTAATTCACAAATAATCCATCTCACCTAACCTCATTTATTCACCCCTTTCCCAAAAATGAATAAAAGATTTACTTTTATTCCTAGCCCTCCATCTTCCAAAATCAAATCTAGGCCCTCCACCTCACTTTCATCCTCCACCCTTGATCTCTCCAATCAATCTCCACCCTTAGATCAAAATCCTCTCCAAAAGTCTATAAATACAACCTCTCACAAGTCATTTTCATCATCCATTTTCATGCAAAGTTACCATGCCAAAATCACATTTGAGCTTATAGTGAGTTGCACATTTGAGAAGGCATTTCACATTTGAATCAATAGTCTAGGGAAAATCTTGGTCTTGGGAGCCTCTCTTGGGTGCAAGGGCTCCTCTTTCCCTTGATGGGATTAGGTTTTGCATGAGGTATAATCTTGTGTTCTTGTTTACATTTGGTTTTGCTTTTTACCTTATTGCATTTCTCTAATCTACATTGGCACGCCCGGTGGGACCCACAAGGTCCAATCTAATCTTTGCTTGTGATTTGTTGTGTTAGTATTCGACATTTTACAGGTTCAGCGCCATTCAATAGTCGCAGCAGCGCTATTATTGCCGTATTTCAGTGCTATCTCTGTTTTAGCGCTATTTCTGTGCAATTTTATTTTATAGGCTAACCATACTAACGTGTGTTTTTCGACCTTCCTGTTGTTTTTGGTGTTTTCTGTTCTCTATTTTGCAGGCAAACCAGGAATTACAAGGGGAGGTTATGGCAAATTTTTGAGAGAAACGACCAAATCGATTCGGCTCCGCGTTTTGGCGCTATCCTTCAGATTAGCGCTATCGGTGTTTTCCCCGCAGCTTCAAAAACACCGCACAGTGGTGCCTTAGCTACCTAGTATTATCACCATTCTCTGTATTAGCGCCTAAATTAGAGTTTATAAGCGCTATCCTCTGTATTTACGCCTTTAGATTAGTGCTATCTTAGTTTTGAATTAGCACCATCATCTGTTTTAGCGCTATTTTCACGTAAGTCAGGTTGTTCTGCCCGCAGTGGCACCTGTATATCTCTGTTTTAGCGCTATTTCTTTCTTTCTGTTTGTTGCAAGTGCTGGGTGTACTAACGAAATCTTTTGCAGGATGGTTTGTTAATTAGTTAGCAAACACTTCAATTTGGAAACTAAAAAGAACCCTTTGCTATGTCTTGAACAAACATTTCAATTTGGTGTTTTAAAATTAACCACAACTCTTTGATTGAAGTGTGTGATCATAACATTTACTTTTGGTGCTCTAAAATATACTTCCTTTTGTGTGCCAAACAAACAAACAATCAAAACACTTCAATTTGGGCTATAAAAAGAACAACAAATTGCATACTTCATTGGATAAAAAGAACAACAAAATTTGCATTTTCACACATCTAATCAAGACCATTTAATACTTGTGTGAAGTGTCTTCGTGATTGTGTCAAGTAGAGTGAGAGGTGTATGCTCTTCCCTCGCACCTTTTGGTGATCTTGGGAATCAAAAACTTCTCACAACACTTTGCATTAATCACCCCCCATCTAATCCAAAGATCTAAAATTGAACCATGTTGAGTGTGGTATAATCATAGGGAACACGTATGCTCTCCCCTCACATCTTTGTATGAACTTGGGGATCAAAAGTGTTTTCATGATTGTATCACTTTTGTAATCCCTAGAGGGCCTGCCACCCCGCTTCGAAAGGTGGGAACGACCCAAGCGGCAACGAGCTAAAGCCAAGCTCTTCCGAGCCGCTATATAAAATAAGGCGTTTGGGATGAAAGTCTCAAGCGACAGGTGTTGTTTTGTTATACCGACAGCCAACCTCCCCATAAACCCTCCAAGGTGCAACCCTTGGAGGATGGGAGACTCCATAACGGAGAGTAGCGCTGCCGCACGTATAACCACCTGAACAGATGCCCTTACTAAGAGCCCTTGTTGTAGTAAGCCAAAATCCTTCTATTTGTTGACGCAGAGGGAAAAACCCTTGAAGCGGCCCTGATTCATGCGGTTCTTAGCGGAGGTAGCAGGGATAATCTAAAGGTTTGGAGAGGGTCAAGCCTTATAAGAAACCTGGATCTTGGTATGCGTGAGAAGTGTGTGCAAATGTAAGGAGGAGCCGGTGCTACCAAGATCCTGGAGCTACCCGCTTTGAATAGGCGCAGCTAGGGGATTCAACAAATACTGTCCCATTCTCACCATAGGTTGTAAAAATGTGCTTGCTCTAAACAAAGTCATATCATTTCACAAACAAAAATCATTGCTTGTTATGCGTTCAAATGTGTGTTAAAGTGCTTCAATTTTTCACAAACGACTTGCCAAGAGACAGAACACATCAGTTTGTCATAGTCCAAACAATCAGATCCAAAAATTTGCAACCAGAAGTCTGTCCAAACCTATTTTAGCGCCATCTCAGTCTGATTGTAGCGCCTTTTCACCAGTGGATTGGCGCTATTTTGAGATTGACTTGCCTGAGACAGAATACATCAGTTGGTCACATCCTAAACAGACAAGTCCAAAATCTACCTTCAAAATTTCAAAAATTTGCATCCAGAAGTCTGTCCAAACCTGTTTTAGCGCCATCTCAGTCTGATTGTAGTGCCTTTTCACTAGTGGATTGGCGCTATTTTGAGATTGACTTGCCTGAGACAGAATACATCAGTTGGTCACATCCTAAACAGACAAATCCAAAGATCCACCTTCAGAAGTCCCAAAATTTTGCCATCAGAAATCTGTGTAAATTGTTTCAGCGTCATCTTAGTCTGATTGTAGCGCCTTTTCACCCGTGGATTGGCGCTATTCTGAGATTGACTTGCCTGTAGCAAAGACCCATTCTGTTGTGATCTACACCTTCTGTTCTGCCATAATCCATATGCATCTCATAGAAATCCACCAACCGTCCAGCCGTTTTTCTTTCAAAATTACACACTCTATTTGACCTTAGAGAATCACTCACCACCTTTGTTGGACCACTTTGATACATCATAATCAACCCAAATACATACCTATCCATCCCCATTCATTTCTTTTTTTTGCATATATCCTTGGACCAATATAAAATCATTTCAAAAATTCACATCCAAATCAAAACCTCATCAAATCACTCATCAAATCTTGTCATCCTTTTGAGCCAAAGATAGATCTAGATCCTATCATTAACATCATGTTTTCCTTGAAAATTCATTAGTCTACATTTCAAGAAAAAACAAATCACGGCTCTTTGTGTAAGGTCATTAGTCTACCCCAAACAAAGAAAATCGTCATCCTTTGTGTGTCAAATCAAAATCTAGATCTTATCCAAAAGCTCAATTTGAGAAACATCAACAATATCACCCTCATCGTCCTAAACCAATCAAAAATCAAAAAACATCAAATCCCTTTCTTATCATACATCTTTGGTCCAAAATTTGTGCAAAAAATCAATATCACCCATTCATATCACCCTTAGGGTAAAACCTTTGGAAAACATATCGATCTTCATCACATCCCTCTACTTCATCTCATGATCACATCCATCTTTGGGTCCAACACAATCAATTCGATTCTCTAAGGTCTCCACTTCATCCCACATCTAGAAATCAAATCCATACGTGTATGCCCACCACAAGATCACAACACAAAAGAAATCAAGAAATGGCAGAATGATGGCCCTTTGGCATGCCTAACACCGACAGTACCAACATACCCATCTATCAAACATACAACCCACCCACATATTCCTTCATCCCCCCATTTGGCACCAACGACCCTTTTCACTTCTTACCACAAGCACCAACACCAACCCCACCACCACCACAAAATATCCCCATCATACCCCAAGATGACCTAGATGTCTTGACTTTCACGCAAGATGCCGATAATATGGACCTACTTGATAAAGTCCTAAGATCGGATCCAAAGAGATATCTTGACCATCTTCTCAAACTTGGCACTCAACTTCCCCCCGTCACAACATCATCACAACCATCCACTTCTACAGTTGTCCCAACCCCATCAAATACCCAAGCATCTACGTCACATACCCAACCCACCATCTCTCAAACATCAACACCTAACGTATCTACCACATCCACAACCTCAACCGCTACCACATCTACTACTTCCACATCCACTGCTAACATCTCCCAACCTGTCATCACCTCCACTACCACGACTACCGTCAACCCCTCCGCTTCAAACACAACAGCCATACAAGGCAACATCACACAAGCTAATACCTCCACAAGTGTGCCCCCACCAAACCCTCACACCCTTGCATACCTACGACAACTATTCGCACAACAATCCCACAACACAACCAACCCATCCAACATCCACATACCCAACGTCAATCTCACAAGTCAACACAATCCCAATCCCCAAATACCACCACATGTTCTCCAACAACTATACGCACACCAACAACAACAGACACCAATCAATCCAAACCCCAACCCGCAATACCAACATCTCATCCAAACCAATCCGCAATACCAATCAATCCATACCAACCCGCAACACCAACATCTCATCCAAACCAATCCCCAACACCAACATCTCAATCCAAACCCCAACCTGCAACATCAACATCTCATCCAAACCAATCACCAACACCAACTCCCACCCCACCTCCAATATCTCACCAATCAACAACCCTACACGTTTCAACCACAACAACCACAGGATTTCAACACCATGCTGCAAAGCCTAATCCAAAAGGTGGATGACTTACAAACTAGGGGCAAACACAAATACTATTCTTTTGAGGATATTTGTCCCTACCCGTTTGATCGCACCTTGTACATGCCCCCTTTCCCTAAAAATTTTGAAACGCCAAAATTTGACAAATACAAGGGAAAGGGAGACCCTAGGGACCACCTAAGGGAATTCTATATTGCTTGCCTCGAAGTCTCTCACAATGACACGTACCTTATGAGACTCTTCCCAAGAAGTCTTGGCGGCCAAGCTGCTGAATGGTTTGCCCATCTGCCACCAGGAATTCAAACATTTCCCGAGCTTGCGGAGAAGTTTGTCAATCACTTTTCCTACAACTTTGAACATGAGGTGTCAATGACCGACCTTTGTAACACCAAACAAAAGAACGGCGAAGCTTTCGCTTCTTTCCTACAAAGGTGGAGGGGCCTAGCAAGCAAGCTCCCATGGCCTATTCCTAAAAAACAACTTGTCACCATGTTCGTGGCCAATCTCAATCAGGAATTAGGCTTTCACTTACAAATTCTGTGTGCATCTACCTTTGAAGAGGTTATCGACAAAGGCACCACTGTGGAACGAGCCCTCATTGCCAAGGGTTCCATCAAACTTTATGATCCAAAGTCCAACAACAACAACAACAATAACAATAACCACAAATCCAATCATAACACCCCCAACAACAACAACAATACCAACATGCAATCTAATGATAAATCATGTTATTGGGGGAAGAACAAGAATAATTTGAACGACGGCGTCACCGATATAAAGGCCGTCCAACACATCCAAAATCACACACCAGCACACACATATGCGGCAAACACCAATAAGCAACGAGGACCAAACAAACTCCGCAAACCTCGCCGAAACTTCACACCGCTAGCAGAACCTATTGAGGACATCCTCGATCAATGTCTCAAGCAAGGAGAAATCACACTCCCACCTGTCAGACCATGCCAAGACAATGACCTTAAGGCAGCATGGTATAATGAAAATGATTATTGGGAATACCACCGCGTGGCAAGTCATAAAACAGCGGACTGCATGCAATTAAAACATTGTATCCAAGACCTAATAGATCAAAATCTTGTCAACCTTGAACATAGTACACAACCATCACCAAATGCCAATCTTGGAGCTTACAAGGATCCCTTACCCAACCATAACAAAGCTTCATCATCCAATCAAGCGTACAATGTCACTCCACCACCCACACACTACGATTCCATTATCGGCCGCATTGAACCCTCATCCCACTCTGTCAACACAATCACCATTCGGGCACAAGCACCCAATTGCGCCATCACAACCCGTCGAGGCCATGTCTCAATCCGCACTACCCCTCCCACTGAACCAACACCCCCATCCACATCTGATCCCCTCCCCCCTCGTCCAAATGCCCGTCCATCACTCACCATTCGATACAACCTCCTAGACCATCTAGGAAAGACACCCGCGCAAATCTCCATCCTTGAGCTCCTTCGTACATCACCCCGCCACAAGGACATTCTCGACAAGGCCCTTTTGGAAACACAAGTTCCCACAAACTTGGATGTCAATCAATTTCAAGCCATGGTCGGCCATATTGCCACACCACACCATATCACGTTTTCTGAAAAAGACCTTCCTGCCTCCGAGCACCTACATAATGATGCACTACACATCGAGGTCCACATTCACAAACACACCATTAAAAGGGTCCTAATAGATGGTGGTTCCAGCCTAAATATATGCACTCTAAAATTGCTAAAACACTTGGGGTACTCAGATGTGGTTGTGGATGCTAGTGAGTGCATAACAATCAAAGGATATGATGACACCGAGAGGCTATCAGAAGGTACCATAAAGCTTCCAATTCAAGTGGGACAGAAAATCCTTGAAACCAAATGTCAGGTTCTGGATCTTGACCTCCCTTATAACATTCTTCTCGGCTGCCCATGGATCCATGCCATGCAAGCCGTCCCCTCCACTTTCCATCAATGTCTCAAATTCCCCCACAATGGCACTGAAGTCACTATCTATGCCGATCCTCGTCCTTTCCAATACTGTAGTTTTCTGGAAGGACACAACCAAACCTTCTGTCCGTACAATAAAGCCACCAATCAAATCACCCCAACAGCTTCCACTTCATACATCGACCCTGCCAACATCGCCACCACTTCATCCCAAACACCTTCACCACCTGAGGTCAAGATCAAGCTCAGCGACCAAGGCTGTGGAGAATACAACCTTCACGGCACCTTTTGCGTGGGTTTATTACCCACTCCTAAGACATTTGGCACTCCGCACACAGAGGCAGCTGACACAGTCATCATCAAATGCAAACCCTCGCCCGTCTTTGAGAAAAAACACCTTCTGGACTAGGACATACTTGAAGATATTTCATCCTGGCTTTACAAGGACGAGGAAACAGAACAAGACATCCCCACCATCCCAGCAAACAGTTACGGCAAAGGTTCTGAGATAGTCAAAAGCATGGGTTACAAAGGACAAGGCAGCATTGGCCTTCATGAACAGGGCATTGTGGAACCACTACAAGCAACCAGGAACCCCTATACTCAAGGGTTACGGTATTGCCAACCACAACGCATCCTTAATACCGGCGAATGTATCTTAGCCGAGTTTGCTCCAGTTTCTCTAGACGTCGACCACATTAACGAAACGGACCTACAAGACTCCTTTAGCGACTTTGCTGATTTCTTCGCCTCCTCCGTTTGCACCATCTACTCTGTCACTACTCTCGCCTCATCACCTAATGACCTACCATTAGTATACCCTGACCTCATCGACTGGGATCAACGAGGACCTCCTATTTTGGATATTGCACCTAATGACGAAGCCATTGCTGAAATGATGGGAGTAAGAGACAACTTCCCCTTGGGAGACCACAGAGCTGGATACATCATGGAACTCAATCCGGCTGCCTATTTTGGGGAGACAACCCCTGCTTCTAGTCGCAAAAATACAAAAATAAAAAATCGATCTGATGGTGAAAACCGTTCCACGGCAGTGTCAGATCCTAAAAAAGTAAAAATAAAGGACGTATCTCCTGGTGAAAACCTCCATGAGGTGCCAGGAGATGGAAGCATGGGCCTCCCTGAAATAGATAAGGTATATCCTGACAGATCACCCATTTTGGTTGAACCAGCGCAGGAAATGAATCTAGGGACAGAAGAAGAGCCGAAAATCACATATCGAGCAGAATCTCTCAGCCTGTTTGAATAGGAGGACTTCTTGGCATTCTTCACATGCTGAAATCGCAACTTTGCATGGACCTACGCAGACATGCCAGGGCTAGATCCCGCCTTGGTTGTACATCACCTTGCAGTGCGTCCTGATGCCAAACCAGTCAAACAAAAGCTCTGAAAGATGAATCCTCAGTTGGCCCTTCTTGTCCAAGCAGAGCTTAAAAAGTTACTAGACGTGGGGTTCATACGTCCAATTGATTATCCCGAATGGGTCTCGAATCTAGTACCTGTTGCTAAACCAGATGGCAGAATCCGCTGTTGCACTGACTTCAGAGACCTCAACAAGGCATGCCCAAAAGATGACTTCCCTCTTCCCAACATTGACATGATCGTGGATCTTACCGCAGGGCATGAGATGCTATCCCTCATGGATGGCTTTTTAGGATACAATCAAATCAAAATTGCCGAAGAAGATCAGCACAAAACATCCTTTATATGCCCATGGGGGACATACTGTTGGGTAGTAATGCCGTTCGGCCTAAAAAATGTAGGAGCTACTTATCAATGAGCGATGACTGTCATCTTCCACGACCTCTTTCACCACATCATGGAGGACTACGTTGATGACTTACTCAGCAAATCAAAGACCCGAGAAGAGCACTTAGACGTGCTAGCCAAGATCTTTGACAGGTTAGAGCAATATAATGTTCGTCTAAATCCAAAAAAATGTGTCTTTGGCGTCACTTCAGGCAAATTATTGGGATACATAGTCTCCAGACGAGGAATTGAGGTGGACCCGGCAAAGGTCAAGGCTATTACTAAAATGCCACCTCCTAAAACCTTGAAACAATTGAGAAGCCTACAGGGTAAACTACAGTCTATTCACCGATTCATTGCTCAACTTGCTGACAAATGCCAACCATTCCAGCATCTCCTTCGAAAAGATACAGCTTTCACTTGGACTACTCAGTGTCAAGATGCCTTCGACCAGCTAAAAGCATATCTGGCTAATCCCCCTATTCTATCTCCACCAAGACAAGGAGAGCCCCTCCTCTTGTATATTTCTGCAACCGACACAGTAATTGGGGCTTTGTTAGCACAACACGATGAACAGGGAAAGGAAAGAGCCATCTACTACATCAGCCGCACCTTGATTTCCTATGAGCTTAACTACACACAAATTGAACGAGCATGCCTGGCCCTCGTCTTCACATCACAAAAGTTAAGACATTATATGCTCAATCATAAGACTAAGCTCATTGCTAAGATCGACCCACTCAAATATTTGCTAAACAGAGCAGCTCTCACAGGAAGGATGGCAAAATGGGTCATGATTCTCACTGAATTTGACATAGAATACACAGAGAGGAAGGCAATCAAAGGACAAGTCATAGCAGATCAACTGGCTGAGGCACCTATTCAGGCAGAGCATCCTACAATAGAAGAATTTCCAGACGAGGCCATCTTGACAATCACACCAGCCATAGATACATGGAAGATGTATTTTGATGGATCCTACACTCACAGAGGCTCGGGGGCAGGCATCCTATTTGTTACCCCTTAAGGTGACACGATCCCTAAATCATTCAAAATCACATTTCCATGCACCAATAATGTAGCAGAATATGAGGCCCTCATCACAGGTCTCCGAATGGCCATCCAATGGAAAATAGACAAACTAACTATCTATGGCGACTCTCAACTGGTCATCAGACAAGTCAATAATGAATATAAAACCAAGGATGATAAGCTTCTTCCCTATAAGAAGATGGTCGATGACTTCAAAGATTATTTTGGTGACATCCACTTTGAGCAGATCCCAAGGTTAAACAACAAAGCGGCAGATGCCATGGCCACCATTGGATCTCTAGTTGATATGAAACAAGGCAGCAAGAAATGCGAGTTCCTGATCGAAGAGCTCCCCATCCCAGCATATGACGTTCCCCAATCTGAATTAGTGTGCAAAATCGTTGGTCCCTTATCCCCCTGGTATCAGGAAACTTACCTCTATCTTCACGATAACATCCTCCCCAACAACCTATCCCCATCACAGAAAAAATCCTTCATCCGTCGAGCTTCCTGTTTCATCCTTATAGGTGACACCCTCTACAAAAGGAGTCTTGATGGTACGCTTCTACGATGTTTAGACTCTAGGGAAGCTGAAGCAGCTTTGGAAGAGGTACACGTAGGTATTTGTGGGGCACATTCAAGTGGACCAGCTCTTTCTAAGAAGATCCTAAGGACTGGTTATTATTGGCCCACTATGGACAAGGATGCACATCAATTTATCAGAAAATGCCTCCCATGCCAACAGCATGGCGATCTCATCCACGCACCAGCACAGGAGCTGCAACCAATCACAACACCATGGCCTTTCTCACAGTGGGGACTCGACCTCGTAGGTAAAATACACCCTCCATCTTCCAATGGCCATAAATTTATAATAACTGCTACCGAATACTTCACAAAGTGGGTGGAAGCAATACCACTCACCTTCACCACAGGCATCCAAATCTCCAAGTTCATTCTCCACTACATCATCTGTTGCTACGGTATCCCCCATTCCATTGTCACTGATAATGGGAAGCCATTTAAGAACCAAGAAGTTCGCACTTTGTGTGAAAAGTTTGACATCAAACACCGCTTCTCCACGCCATATTACCCCCAAGGAAATGGTCAAGCAGAGGCTTCTAACAAAACCATCCTCTGCATCTTAAAGAAGACAGTCAATGAAGCTGGCCGTGACTGGCACCTCCAACTTAACCCCGCCCTATGGGCTTACCACACTAGCATCCGCACTCCTACTGGAGCCACTCCATACTCAATAGTATTCGGATCAGAAGCCATTTTACCTATAGAGGTCGAGCTCCCATCCCTCCGAGTATCATTGCAAAATATTATATCTGATGAAGACTATCGCGTCGCAAGGTTGCATCAACTTGAATTGTTGGATGAGAAACGCCTGAATGCATTAAATCACTTACAGGCATACCAAAACCACCTCAGAAGAAGCTACAACAAAAAGATCAGAACCAGAAAGTTTGAGGTAGGTGACCTGGTCCTAATGGAAAATCAAAAGAACCTGCAAGAGCGTCCGAAGCAAGGAAAATTTGAACCTAATTGGCTAGGACCTTATGTCATCACTGCCAACTATGGGTCCGGAGCTTATCAGCTAGCAACACCTGAGGGGCAGCCTCTAGATGAGCCAATGAACATCTTGCATCTCAAGTGATTCTATGCATAACCCATCTGATACCACAAGTCAAAAAATCAAAAAAATGTAAAAAAGTAAAAACACCAAAAAAAATCAAAAAATCAAGAAAAAATCAGAGTGCAATAAAAACTTCCAATGGTGAAAATCACCTCGGTGATGCCTTGGATAAGTACCATGGTGAAAACCTGTTTCAGGCGCCATGCGTAATGGCTGGTTCTACCATCTAATAAGTCCTCTTTCCAGCATAACACTTCATACCCACACATCCCATGGCTTGAAATTCTGAAACATCAAGTTTGTTCGCCCATCCCGCACTAACTCACCCACCCACAACCCCACCCAGGGAACAAGGATCCTTGTAAGCTCTCCTCTGTACAGTTCATAAAATCAGAAAATCCAAAAACATCATAAAATCAGAAAATCCAAAAACATCATAAAATCAGAAAATCCAAAAACATCATAAAATCAGAAAATCCAAAAACAACAGAAAATTAGAAAATCTAAAAATAATCACCACGTGCATCAATCTCACATCCCACCACAATCATCTAAACACGTCTCAATCCTCATCACATCACATCGCCAACCATTCCCACATCATCAAGTCTTGCCAGAACTACATATTCATTTCACCCGCATCTTAAAAGTACCTTGATCCCGTGGACACAGGGTATGTAGGCAGTCTGGAATACGAAGGACGTTTCCAGTACTCAGGTATCTAAGATGCACCCATCCCACCCATTGGGATGGTTCCCACTCACTGAGCTTTCTAGATCTACGAAACGATATGCATGCTACACATACCATTGAAACATGGTCCCTCGTGCAAAAATCATCAAGCAATATACCAACTATAATCTTCCATTTGGCCCGAATGTTCTTTTGCCCATCTTCCACAAAAAACTCTCCAATCAAAAACAGATCTACGTCCTAGGATATGTCTTTCCTACAATGGACAAAAATCTATCATTCTATCATCACGTCTCTTGGCAAGAGCACACAAAAGGCTATTTGTATCTTTCGTTGGTCTTTTTGCTTATTGATTTTTATCTTTTTGTCTCACTCCAAGTAATCTCCAAAGCTACCTTGATCTCATTATATCATGGTACGTAGCGGATAGCCCTTGGGGTAGACATAGTCATTGTTTCAGTATGCTGTGCTTGTGGGTTGGTTTCATTACTCCAAGAATAGTATTCATATCTTGAAGTTTAGGTCGGTTCTAGCATAATGAGTCCTATTTTGCATATACAGGCATCAACACCTTATATGCATTATTCACACTCACTGCTATGAGTCCCCTTCCTCTACTAGACAAGATTATACTACATTGGGCATGCATGAAACCAACCTATTGTTTGTGGGTCTAGTCCATGCAATCGTCGGATATACATCATCACCTAGGTCATTTCATACCTTCATGAATTGTATCCAACATTGCTACATTAAACTAAGAAATGCTCTCAATTAATTTTGTGCAACTACTGATACTAGCTCAACATCATCATCCTAATCACTCAGTCACCTATCCTATATCGGCCTAGATTTGATCAACACTTTCCAACCCCCCCCCCCCCCACCAATCTAATTCCCACACTAACCCCATCATCCCAACCTATCTCCACTTAACACAGCTTGAACCAAACCCAACCCCCCCCCCTCAATGACGTGGTATCTTATGACCTAACCATCCTCCAATCCCCCCACCGTCATCCCCTAGACGCTCTCACCTCTATCATCCAAAACACCTAACACCTTCTCCCACAGTCTCACCATTCCAGGTCAACACAAGGAACATCATGTGTATCAGGATTAGGCTACCTCACCTATCATCTAGTTTGCATACCACCTATCACCGATACTGCATTTAGCACATATCATTTAACTACATCTCACCACCATTTGCATATCATGTTAGGTTCATATTAATCCATTTGCATATCATGATAGGTTCATATTAATCCATTTGCATATCATGTTAGGTTCATATTAATCCATTTGCATATCATGTTAGGTTCATATTAATCCATTTGCATATCATGTTAAGTTCATATTAATCCATTTTGCATATCATATTAGGTTCATTTTAAATCCATTTGCATATCATGTTAAGTTCATATTAATCCATTTGCATATCATGTTAAGTTCATATTAATCCATTTGCATATCATGTTAAGTTCATATTAATCCATTTTGCATATCATATTAGGATCATTTTAAATCCATTTACATCTCATGTTAGGTTCATTTTAATCCGTTTGCATATCATGTTAGGTTCATTTTAAATCCATTTACATCTCATGTTAAGTTCATATTAATCCATTTTGCATATCATATTAGGTTCATTTTAAATCCATTTACATCTTATGTTAGGTTCATTTTAATCCGTTTGCATATCATGTTAGGTTCATTTTAAATCCATTTACATCTCATGTTAATTTCATATTAATCCATTTTGCATATCATATTACGTTCATTTTAAATCCATTTACATCTCATGTTAGGTTCATATTAATCCATTTGCATATCATGTTAAGTTCATATTAATCCATTTGCACATCATGTTAGGTTCATTTGCATCTCATTTTAATCCATTTGCATCTCATTTTAGTTTCATTTTAATCCATTTACATCTCATGATAGGTTCATTTTAATCCATTGGCATCACATATTAGGTTCATTTTAAATCCATTTAAGTTTACATAAAACACAAGTAGATTCATTTCAGCTGCATATCATTACACATCATAGCATAAGTGCATATTAAAAATAGCATCATCACATTGCATTCCATACATATCAACATCTCATAAACACATAATTGCATCCACCAAATCACACACATCATTTGAAAACACATCATACATCCACAACATATAAAATATAACATGTGCATCCATCATATAAGCATCATCACAATAGAACATCATAAGCCATCAGAAGTCTCGCATCATATATAATCACCGCAAAAAATGTACATCGCTCACATCATCAAAAAAATAATAATAAAGTGTCCTGATACAATGCCTCTAAGGGCTATCATGATATAACTATCACATCGAGGATCCCCTCTCTGAGGGGGTAGGAGATGATGACCCTGGTCGAGCCTGTGATCCTGGCGGCTGCTGTGGCTGTGGTGCTACTGGTACCTGAGGATCCTACTGGGGCACATACGTGGGAGGGGGCATCGTCTGCTGAACTAACTGAATAGATCTAGATCGATGTGATCTCGACGCCCCCGATCTACTAACCTGGCTGTAACTCGGTGCTCGTTGCGCTGCAGGTACGGCTGCATAGTATAACCCCCGATAATACTCTGTCCGCGCTCTCGCCTCTGCTAGCTCCCCTCGTACCTGAGCCACCTGCCCCTGTACCTGAGCCACCTGTCCCTGTGCCTGGCTCAACTGACCCTGTATCTGATGCGCATGTGTCTGAGCCTGGGCCAGCTGAGTCTGCATCCCTGCCAATATCGGGGCAAGGCCCCCACCCATAGCCTGTGCACTGCTCAACGCAGTCTCTGCCTGCTATGCTCTCACCAGCGCTGCATCCCGCTCTATCCTCAAGTCCTCCATATCCTCTCTGGCCTGAGCCAGCTGAGCCTCTACAACTGCCAACCGCCCATCTACTCCCTGCAGCTGTCCCAACTCAGCCTCTTGACGCCCCAACGCCTCCTCTAGACTGGCCACCTGAGCACGTAGTGTCTCTATCTCCTCCATCTCATCCCATGACTGTCGTCGAGGCGTCAGCCTCTCAACCTCTGCCTCCATCGCTGCCCCTGAGATCCCTGCCTTGACATCATGCCTACCAACCTGCAGCTGCTCCACCCGTGATGGGGATAGATCACCCTGCTCTGTCCTCGGTCGACCGCCGCGTCGTCGTGGTGCTCTACCTGGCCGTCCACCCCTAGCCTGGACCTGCTGTGCAGGAACCTACTGTCCTGGAACCTGCTGCGCAGGAACCTGCTCTGCTGGAACCTGCTGCGCTGGAACCTGCTGCGCTGGAACCTGCTGAGCAGGAACCTGCTGTCCTGGAACATCCTGCCCCACTGGCCCCTATCCCGCTACCGCTACTACCCCCTCATCCACCAGCTGACCATCTCTGGCGATCACCCTCTCCGATCCATCATCCATCACCTCTACAATAAAATCCATAATGACCTCATCCCCACCCCCATCTGGATCATCTCCATCTCCATCCCCCTCATCCTCTGATAACTCTGCTGCCGGATCGGTAAATCGGGTGGGCCGATGTGTCTGCCACCATGCATCATAGGCAGGCGTAGTACCTGCATCCACCACAGTGCTCCTCCAATCCCACTGAACTGGCCGAAGTACTGCCCAGTCATTTAGTGCAACCTATGGCTGTAATGCTGTGGGCCAATAAGCTGTATCCCGTGGTGTCCGCGCATATATGGCCATCTGCTGGGGCACATCCTGTACTCATCCAAACTACCGCATCACCCATGAGGGTGGGTACATCTCTATCGTACGGTCCGCACGACCCATAAGAAACCTCTGCTGAAAGGTGTACGGGAGATGGATAACATCATCAGGCCACTCCTCACAATCAATATATGGACGATAGACCACGCTAATCACATCATCCAGTATCCTCCGCCAGTAGCGGACCTGTCCAGTATAAGTATACACGGCATCCCGATACAAGAACACAAATGCCTCAAACGGCCGCTGATAATAACCGTAGATCGGCCTAGTCACAGGGATGTGCTCCCAAAGCCATATGTGCAGTAGTGTAACTCCAGCAGATAAGGCCCTGTCATGTAGATAAGCAACCGTGTGCATCTCATGTAGCAGCTGTGCTAGCATCACCAGCCCCCATGCGTAGACAGTCTCATGTCTCACCATCCCCTCTATCATCCCACCCCACCCCACAGGAAAACCCCTGCCTTGCCTATCCGGCAGCACTACACCTCCAATCAGCGCACACAAATATAAGGCAAAGGGATCTGCACCCGCCGCCAGCGTCCTATCGTAATCCATCTCCCTCCCATCTGCGGAAAGCACCACGTGCTCTGCTCCGAACAATCTGATCAACACGGTCCGCCCCCTCCTCGTGTCATACCTCACACGTCGACCATGAATCGACAGCTTGAGGATGCGATGGACATCCTCAAGTGTGATGGTCATCTCTCCCGTCGACAGCAGAAAGCTAGAGGTCTCGCTGCGGTATCGCTCCACTACGGCCGTCATCAGAGCTCTATGAGCTCGCAGCACAGGCATCGCTGCCACCGTCCAAAGCCCCAATGTTGCAAGTCGAGGTCACCATGTCTCGTCAAATAGTGGCATCACGGATAGCACTCGTCGCTCTCGCGACTGCAGTATAAACCGCTGCGTATCCTGCATCCACCACTTCTTCGTTAAAAACAAAATTACTTTCCCCCTACATCTTTTTCTTCTAAATGTCTCAAAGGCCCAAATCATGTGGCCCCACACAGACAATCCCTAAGTGCTATTTAAAAAATAGCGCTACTTTCCCCTGCCTATAGCGCCAATACAGAAAATGGTGCCACTAAGCTCCCCGTATCGCGCTAATCCAAACATTGGCACCACTGCGTGCCATTTATCGCGCTAATCCAGACGATGGTGCCATCCCCCATTTTCGCGTCAATCTCACTTTTAGCACTAAAACTAATCATAGCGCTATTCCACATCATGGTGCTATTCCAGACGATAGCGCCATTCTCCCCATAACATGGCGTCAAAATGCCATATTTGCTTCACCCTTAATTTTGGCGCCAATCCAGACGATGGCGCCAATATTCCTCCAAAATGGTGACAAAATCGCCTTAACCTACCCTGGCGAATAGCGCTAATCCGCAGGATTGCGCTAATTCACCTTGTCTATGGCGCCACACGCTCCTATCCCATTTCCCAAAACCCAAAAATAAGTGCGTAAAATAAAAAATCACAAAGTCTAGGTTAGGCCCTACCTGGGGTCCAGCCTCGGGTGCTCGCCCGACCTCTCGGAATCGCTCTGAGATGTGATGAAGTTGCGGGAACTGTGGGTTGCGCTCGCCCATCTTTCCTTTGTCTTTTCTTCTAGAAGGTCAAAGTGTGCAAATGTGACACTCTTTGGGCCCACTTTTCCTAATATAGTGGGCCATGTCCTCCC
Organism: Cunninghamia lanceolata; assembly: GCA_027924645.1. Classification (NCBI taxonomy): domain Eukaryota; kingdom Viridiplantae; phylum Streptophyta; class Pinopsida; order Cupressales; family Cupressaceae; genus Cunninghamia; species Cunninghamia lanceolata. The sequence continues at coordinate 3,961,678 of BSBN01000030.1, forward strand.
TCCATCCCTTTCTTTTCCCTCTAGGGTGCAGATCTCAGCCTTTTTCCTCTGTTTTTCTTCCCACCATCTTCTTTTTCCATCACCTTTGCTTCCATCACATCCTTTCGAGAGCTTACCTGCAAAATCGATATTTTTCCTGCCAACCTCTTGAGGGGGCATCCCTTATCCATCTCACTCCTTCCCGGCAGCTGGGGCATATTTTTCTTCTTCGACCTGACGCCACTTCCCTCCTAGGTCTTGATGCCACATCAAAGAGGGGCAAATGTAGACACCTAAAAATGTCTTGACCACCAAACTGATTCCTGACATCCCTAAACTCACCAATTCCCTTTCCAACTAATTAATTAAATTTTTATTTAATTAATCACCCACTTCATTTTCTGAATCCACACCATTTTATCCCAAAATTGAATTAATTTTATTAATTCAATAGTCCAAACCTTAGCCAAATGATTTAATAAATATGCAAAATTTATTAAATCAAATCCCCATTTTCCCTAAATCCAATTAATTAGTTAAAACCATGTTAACTAATTAATCCAGCCTACTAATCAGCCTATCCCTACCCTAGACAATTAAATAGCTATTATTTAATTGCCTACTCTAGCCTATCCCATCCTAGCCTTAGGATTAATTAATTAAATCACTAATTAATTAATCCTATCCCCCCTCTAATCTCTCTACTAATTTATTCCAGCCATATTAATTAGGTTAATCACCCTAATTAAGAAAGTCAAATCCTCATTAGCACTTCCCTCCACACCTCCCAAATTTAAAATTCAAATAAATCACACATCACATTTACTCCTCTTACACATCCCTTACACATGTCATATCCACTCTTCCCCGAATGAATTTTTAATTCATTTTACCCTTCCCCATGTGAATTTTTAATTCACAAATAATCCATCTCACCCAACCTCATTTATTCACCCCTTTCCCAAAAATGAATAAAAGATTTACTTTTATTCCTAGCCCTCCATCTTCCAAGATCAAATCTAGGCCCTCCACCTCACTTTCATCCTCCACCCTTGATCTCTCCAATCAATCTCCACCCTTAGATCAAAATCCTCTCCAAAAGTCTATAAATACAACCTCTCACAAGTCATTTTCATCATCCATTTTCATGCAAAGTTACCATGCCAAAATCACATTTGAGCTTATAGTGAGTTGCACATTTGAGAAGGCATTTCACATTTGAATCAATAGTCTAGGGACAATCTTGGTCTTGGGAGCCTCTCTTGGGTGCAAGGGCTCCTCTTTCCCTTGATGGGATTAGGTTTTGCATGAGGTATAATCTTGTGTTCTTGTTTACATTTGGTTTTGCTTTTTACCTTATTGCATTTCTCTAATCTATAGTAATATTTTCATCATCTCTCATTTTCAGTTTTTCAAATTTCCCTTTTAGACTCTGTAACCTTACACATTTAACATACTGGTCTCCTTCATGCAAAAGTTCTAGTTTATTCCAAATCTCAAAGGCAATTGGTAGGTCAATAACATTGAGAGCTCTGAGTTAGATAATGAACTTAGAAGAGCCTCTTTGGTCCACAGATTATTTTCAGCATCTGTGATTTCATTTAGGGTTGTCGGACCACCCTGTGGAGGTACATATGGTTTTGTATCCATGGACTAGTACGCCATTCCCATACACTACAAGTGATAGTTCATGCGACCTTTCCAAAGAGCAAAGTTGTTTCCATCAAACTTTAGACTGTACTTCTTGTAAGACAACATCCTAGATCTCCTCAAGCGGTTAAGCTCCTTTTAGAGGAACTTAGCTCTGATACCAATTGTTAGACTTAGGGCACACAATTGAGAGGGGGTGGTGAATCAGTTCTCCATAATTTCCACACTTAAATCTTCTTAGTGATTAGCAGTATATCATTCATAAAACATAGTGCAATTAAATCAAAAGTAGAAACTCATCAACACATAAGACACCAAGATTTTGACGTGGAAAACCTAGTTAAGGGAAAAAACCTTGGGGTGATTAACCCAAGATTGTATTCTCTATTAGAAGAATAGAAAGAACAAATGGAACATGCCAATTAGGGCTCACTGCCTGAGTACACTACTCACAAGAGGCTCACTGCCTACAAGAGACACATTGTCTACAAAGAATTAAGTATCACCTACTTGAACTAGAAAGTAGCATCTTCACCATGCCTGAATCAGTTCCATTTAAGCTCAATACTTCTGCTCTGTCTTTCGCTCTTCTCTTCACTACCACACACTCATCTCCACAAGACACACTTTGGAATAACTTCACAATCCCTATTTATACAAGGCATCAACTTAGGAACAATCATCTAAGTCAGCAAACACCTACAAGAACATCCACAAGACGTGTAATACATCTGGTCGGCCAGTCTCAGGAAGAACACCAACATCCAGTGGTTATTCTTCAAATATAAACTTTAACTTCAATGTAGACCACCAACATGAACTGGACACGATCCACAGATCACCACAAGTTTTCTTGAATCACTAAGAACATCCACACTTCATCTGCTTACTGGAATCCTTCTCTCCTTCATCTGGAACTATTGTGTGGTAACACAACATGCCCCATTTTGACTTGGCAAAACAGGGACCCAACTTCTTTTGGCTTGGTTTGTGTTTCTTGCTTTCTGGCGGTTTGGTAAAAATCAGTCAAGTGCATCATCATGTTGAGTCAGGATGAGGTAAGTCATCATCATGAGGTCGGTTTGTCAAAATTTGCATTTCGTATCTGTGACCTCATATTCTGGAAGAACATTAAATTTCATGCAGGTTTGCCTTTTACGTCACCCTGGTATTCACCAGGATGTGAGAGTTATGAACAGTCAAAGTTTTGGTCAAACCTAATATTCGCCAGGGGGCGTCATATTTTATAGTCTGAGTCGTGTTGGTTAAGGATCATCATCATATTCGAACATCCACTGATATATCCTGCGGCTCAAATATCCTGACGTCAACTTTAAATGGTAGTAAGTCTTTCCCGTCAAGCGGTCTTTTATACCGCGAACATCATGTTTTGAAAAGTAACCCGATATTCATAAATATCATCCTGACGCGAAATATCACCCCTAACAAACATCCTGATGACATCATCTGAATACGATAAACGAAGAAACAAACATCCTGATGACATCATCATCATATTTACATTTCGACAGGATATTTTGTAAACATGATCATGATCGCCCAATATGACGATGACGTCATGAAGCATTTCCGATACAAAGAACGAATATCATGATGACATCATCCTAATATTCAGAAAGGAAGATGAGCAAGCTTGGTTCGTCATCATCCTTTCTATTTTGAAACATCACCTGATAAACCGAAATATCCTCCTGATGTGCTAAAATGTAAACAAAGGGTGCATTGTCACCCGAATCTTGTAGCGATAATAATTTCAATATGAGGGAGGATGATATCGAAACTCAACCCGATATTTGTGAAATATCATCCTGCCCTCATGATATCCCGCCATATGGATATCCCCCACTCCCCTTGCCGCCATTATCATTAAATGCACGCAGATATGGTAGGTGATTCCCGCCGTCCCCGGAACCTGATGAAATACCTGACGAGATCCTGAGTTTTCGCACGAATGATCAAAGATTGCAATCTAACTTGTCAGAGTGCCCTAAATTTACCCTAACTACGAGGGTAAAAGGTAATTCAACCGCCATTGTTACTGGAGTTAGGGTAAAATTGCAAATAGGATAAATGAAGAATCAACAATGATAAAACCCTAGCAATGCACAATGAAGCACAAGACAACATGAAAATCAAAATAAGAAATGTAAATGCAAACCGATCTCCACGCTATGCTTGATTTATCTCCATTGCTCTTCTCCACCTCGCATGAGCATGTAAGATTTTGAAGGATTATTGTTGGAATAATGTTGGGTGCTCACTTCTGCAGCATAACATTAAGATGAAGATGCTAGAATGAATGATAGATGAAGGATGCAAATGCTCTAATGATATTTCAATAGAATAATGTTACTTGAAGCTCCATGCATGCTAGAAGATTTGGCAGGATAAGGGTACTTGAGGCTCAATGCATGCTAATGGCTTATGAGGGGTTTGATTTATAGGAAAGGCTTGGTTTCAATGGATGGTTGAGATTAAAAAGCTAATTGATTGATGTGGACGGCTAGGATTGATTCAGTTATCCCACTCTTCAAGGGAGTTGTAGTCATTTGACAAGTGTCAAGGAGAATAGGGCTCATGTGAAAGATAATAAATAAAAGGCTGTAGTACCACTTACCTTTTTAAATGAAAGAGGTACACATATCGGCTAAATGATAAGATAAATTAATTAAATAAATAAAATTAATTTAATTAATTGGAAAGTCGGCTTATAATGAGAACTTAATTCAAATAAAATATTTGAATTAGTTGGGATATGAGTTGGATATTAATTAAATAAATAAATTTATTTAATTAATTGGCTAAGTAGGATAAGGATGGGATTGAATGAGATTTTAATTAAATAAATAAAATTTATTTAATTAATTGGCTAATGGAATAAGTGGGGTTAAGAGTGGGATTTAGGACAAAATGCTACATGATGTTTAAGTGATGTTTTTGACAAGGTGTTGCTAGACATGAACAAAGTTGGGACAAATTTGGGTGTCTACATTTTGCCCCTCTTTGAGATGATGTTCGAGATGATGAGCTTTGTATCGAGTAACATCATTTCAAAGAAGTTAAGGTATGGATAAAGGAAAATGATGATGATGATGTAAGGATTTAATGATGATGGAAAGATAGGATGATGATGCCCCCTCGAGAGGATATGTGGGTTGGACAAACACGGGTAGGCTCTCGAAAAGAATTAGTTTGGCTAAGAAAGATAGCTAAGGGAATGGATAGAAGAAATGAATGATGCGTTATGCTGCAATGAAAGTGAGAAACCATAATGTTTGATATAGCATTAGACGTTATGCACCAAGGTAGAAGGACCAAGGTGACGAGGTGTCTTTTGCCCTAGCGTAATACAACCTTGTCTAACGTATGAGGAAGAAAACTTAGAGCATTGAAGTCCTAATGCACAAAAGGTATGATATGACCTTAGATGCAAAGGATAGTACAAAAAGCTATTCCAACATACACAAGATATGAATATTAGCTGGAAATGATACTGATATGATGCAAATGCAAGATAAAATGATAGCACACACAAGCAAGCAAGCAAGCATGCACAAATGATACAAAAACAAACAAGGTATTGCCCCTGTCAAGCTGTAAACCAATGATTAATTGTTTGATGATTTTGCTGATAATGATGATAGTTGAGAGTGTTGTCATTGCGGGGAAAGCTATATCCCTAGATCAACACAAGGTTGTTTGCTAAGTTCGGTTGGTTGATTGATTGATTTGGCTTACAACAAGGCTAGGATCAAGACCATTGATTGCATTTGGATAACTTGGTTTGATTGAATAACTTGATTGGTATGGATTAAGGATGGGCTTGCATTTGGATCATTGCTTAGAATGATTTTGAGGATGATGAAATGATGGATGAAGATTGATTTGATGAAATGTTGATGATGGGATGATATGTGGCGGATTGAGCTACTTTTGATTTGTTGGAGTGGCTGGATTTGTTCCGATTGGAGTTGATGTGATTGAGTTGATTTGCTTTGGTGTTGATGTTGATGATTGATAGGATTTGTTTTGATGGTTGGCTTGATGTGTTTTGGTTTTGATGTTTTCTATTGCTGGGTTGATTGTTTTGAAGGATGATAGTGATGCTATTATGATTAGAGTGTCCACTCAAATCTAAGCATAAGCAAGTGTTCGCAGTGTGCTCAAAAGATGCAAAACAAACAAGATATTGCTCTTGTCAAGTCATAAACCAATGATTGATTGTTTAATTGATGACGATAGTGTTGTTATTGTGGGGAAAGCTATATCCCTAGATCAACACAAGGATGTGGGAATGCTATATCCCATTGATGATAACGATAATTTGATTGATTGACTCATGACAAGATTTGGATCAAAACCTGTTCATTTGATTGGATAATGTTCCATGATTGATTGGCTTGCTTGATATGGATTAGTGTGACTTGGATTTAAGATCATTGCTTAGATTGATCGGATTGATATGATTGGAAGAAGTGATTGATTGAAATGGATGAATGGATGTTATTGATAAGAAGAATTGATGATGATGATGATTTTGATTGATGTTGATGGAGTGGATTGTTTTGGATGATGTGATTGGTTTTATTGCTTGGATTTTGCATTGGATATTTAATTTTTTTGGATTTTTTGACATATTTGAATTTTTTGTAGTTTTTGAAATGTTTTGGGATGTCAATGGATTTACAATTTAGGTAGCTGTTGTGCTAGATACCAATGACAAGGGAAAACCAAGTCTAGGTGCAAAGATGGATGAATGGGATTGGATGGATAAAAGGATGGGCAACAAGGGATGGAAGGCTCATGATATATGGATGGATAAAAAGATAGGCCATAAAAGGGATGGATGCATGCCTCATGATAAACAAATAGGTAGGCTATAGTGGAAAGCTCATGATAAATGGATGGGGATAAGCTATAAGATGGAAAGCTTATGATAAGGATATGCCATAGTGGATGGATCATAAGGGAGCTAGGATGTGATCTTCAAAGGCTATGTTGCATAGGAAGAACTTGCCCCCATTCTAGGTGGTAATGCTTAGGATTTTTATATGACAAAGTTTATGACCATGGGATGACATGATAGGTTTTACATGACAAGGTGTATGATAGGTGGATAATGATAATATGGATTGATGAGGAAGGTATGAGGTATACCAAGAGATATCCAAAGCATGTTTCAAAATTTTGCCCCTATGTCTTCATCAAAATCAAAAGGCAGAAGGATGGATGAATGGATAAATGGGTTCAATAGGATAGGCTTGTTTATGTAATGGCTAAGGATGGTAGGATGGTAAATGATATAATGGGATAGATAGTTTGGAAATGGATAGGTTGGATGAGACAATGTGCCCCCAAGTGTAAGTGACATAGAAGATCAACCTACACATGACGCCTGTTTGCCAGGTTTTCATCATGGTACTTATCCAAGGCGCCTGTTTACCAGGTTTTCACCGTTGGACGAAGGGCTTTCTCTTTACTTTTTTGATTTTTTTTGCTTTTTTTTTCTTTTTTTGTCTTTTTTTTTTTTTTTGCTTTTAGATGTGTTGACAATTACACATGGCACCTGTTTGCCAGGTTTTCACCATGGTAATGGATAGGAGGGACTCAAGTGGCTAGTGCTATGAGAGGTGATATTGTCCCATTAGAGATTGATGATGTCTTCGCATGGACCATGTCAAGTGTGCTCATAGATGTTGATAAGGGATTGCATGGATGGGAGATGGAGTAGGTAGATAGTAGATTATAATGTGGATTATGGAAGGTTCATGCAAGGATGGATGGATAAAAGGCTTATGCAAAAGCATGGACCATAGGAAGGTGATTGAGGAGATATGTAGGATAATGGATGAAGGATGGGGAGATGGAGGCATGTGGGAATGTTTTGGAATGGAAGGGAACCATGACCAATGGTTGCACACACCATGATAAACATTGAAGCGTTTGGTTGGATGACGGTGTAGGAAGCAATGGGGTTGTTTGCTTGGGAGATGGTTGATGAAGTGATTTAGGAACCCACATAGATTTAGTATTTTTAGTTCTTTTATTTTGCTTGTGGAATTTTTGAAGGGAATGGAAGTTTTGGATGGAAGTAGGCTTTTGGATGGAGATAGGTGATTGGGATTCTTAAGATGTGGATGAAGATGCCTCGTTTGACTTGCTAGCTATTTGCTTAGGAACCCAAACCATTTTGCTTTTAGGCTATGTTTTTGGAGGTATGGGCTTGGATAGCTTTTTGAATGTACTTTGCTTTGATTTTGATTCTTTATGTCCTAAGGTATGAAGACCTTTAGGATTTTTGGTAGGATTTTTAGCTTTATAAGTAGAGGCATCAAAATTTTTGCTTTTGAATCCCATGGCGTGGGTGGAGTGGATGAAATGATTGGAAGCTTTATGCTTAGGCGATGTGTGCTTTTGTTGGCCATGATTAGGGATGTAAGGATACTTATGAATGATATGTATGTTAGGTGTTGGAAGCAATGGTGGCAAGGTGGATGGAGGGATATTTGGAGTTGGTAAAAGTGGAGGCAAGGTGGATGGCGGAAGGTGTATGGTCACATGCTTTTGACATTTATAAGTTGATGGAGATGGAATGGCTACATATGTTTTGGGTATATGATGGGGGGTGTGATGGAAAGTGGTAGGTTTAGGATGCATGAAAGGATTACCAACATCTTGGCCTTGTTTACCTTGGGGTGTGTATCCAAGGCCATATGAGCATGGAGGGATCTTGACATGGTTTGGCTCCAAAATACCTTGTTCATAAAGGCGTAGGCCTTTACCTTGGTAGTTCATGTTTTGGAGGATGCGATTGACTATGGGACTAGATGTGTTTTGGGAACTAGACTTGAGTTCTTTATTGGATGGAGAAGATGAAATGGAGGACAATGGTTGTTGTTGTCCTAAGGAAGAACATTCATGGAGGAAGGTCGTAAGACCACTAGGACATGATGGTGGACTTGAAATGGGATCGATGGTAGATATGGAGGGAGGATCATTAGCATTGTGTTCACTAAGATCCAAGTTATTTGTTTGATCTTCTATGCTTATGTGTTCTTAAGAGGCACATGTCTCATTATGACAAGTAGATGTTTGCTCATTATGGATAGGGCTAGATGGAGGATGACTAGGAGCAATTTGGATATCTCGCTCATGGATGGTTATGGGATTATGGATAGGATCAAGGTACTTTTTAATAGGTTCTTCATCATAGATATCATCTTGATCATGAGATAGATAAAGTTTTGCCAAATGGATCATCATGGTTTTCATGATTTTAGCTAGAACCTTGATCATAACTATGAGCAAAAGTAGGATTAAGTGGGCTATAAAAGGGATAAATTTGCTCATGAACGAGGTCATGGTGATGGCTAATAGCTTGACGGCAACCCATAAGTAGGTCATGGATAGGTGGAACTTAGAGGTGCTTTGATCTTGATTAAGACTAGGGTTTGATATTTCCACATGTTTAAGATTATGCTCTTGACATACCTCTTGACTTTGGATGGAAGTGGAAGGTTCTTGAGTGGACTTGATAGGCTCTTGACTTAGGCTTGTGGTTGGAGACTCTTGAATAGACTTGTTGGCTTGTAGATCACATGATGGGCTTAAAGGGCTAGGCATGTTAATGGAAGGCTCTTGAAGAGGCTCAAGGATATGTGAACCACATGATGAGATTATAGGATTGGACATGACCTTTGGAAGTTCATTGGTAGGCTCATGAATTGGTGTTTGACATAGGGGTAGTCTATTCCTATCTAGTAGCCAATGGATCACATCCTTTGCAAGTGTATGGGTGGATGGGAAATATAATGGATGGATGATAATGGTAGATGGTGTTGGATTAGGATTAGGACAAGGATTAGGTTGAGAGCTAATTGGATTGGATGGATTAGGATTTGGACTAGATGGGGGTGACACATAAGATGGGGATGATGTGGTACGATTTCCCATTATAGGTGGGTACACCTTGTAAACAATTGAGACAAATATTGGGCATTGATTTGTATTATGGCCTTTGGTCCTATGGTATGCACAATAATCATGTTCATCATATGGACTTTCTTCACATGGTTTGACTTTAGGAAGTTCAATGAGTTTTGCTTCAAGCATCCTTTGTAAAACTCTCTCAGCCACATCCTTTGGTGAACGATTAGAATGACATGGCGAGGAAGGTAATGAAGGGCTTGGTGATTTGGAGGGTTGATGGACCAATGGACTAGGAATAGGATCACATGGTGGTGTTGGGATAGGATTAGTTGGCTCATGTGTTGGTGTGTGATTAGATGATGAAGGCCACTCTAGATTGGTATCTCCCTTATCAAAGGTTATTGGATCTTGCATAGGATAACTTGGGCTTGTTTGATTTATGTACAAGGGGCCATTGGAATTTGGATATGATTCTTGTTGGAAAGGTGGATTTAGATCTATCAATGGTGCTTGGTGGTCTTGTTGAAAAGGTGTATTTGGACTTACTTGATTTATGTACAAAGAGCCATTGGGACTTGGATGTTGTTCTTGTAATATCACTTGATGGCTTTGTGGATGGGCTTGGTAGTGCATTGGAATGGTGGTATGAGGGATTGGATAAGCTTGAGGTGGATGTTCATAGGTTGATGTGGTATTGACTTGGTGGATAGGTGGATTAAGTTGATATGTAGTGGATGGATATGACATGTGGCTATGAGGTGGATTAGGTTGGTATGGAGTGGCTAAGGATTGTTGTACTTGTCGAGCTTGACTAGCAGCTAAAAGGTGTTGGACTTGGGCTATGAAGTGTTGTAGTTGAGGTGATTGGCTTGCATGGGGTTGAGCTCTTTGGATGAAGAATTGTAATATTTCAATGGCATATTGGTTCAGGGGTTGTAATCCTTGATAAATATTTTGGAGGAATCTTTGGAATTTGATTGTTGGGTCTTCTAGCATAGACATGTTGTCACCAAGTGTTTGTCTTAAGTCCTTTTAACAAGTGCTTGCTTAAGGATTTGGATGATGATGTGGAATGTTTAGATGATGTGTTTAGATTGATTTGTTTATGTGTTTATGTGTTTAGAGCTTGATATGGCAATATTCAAACAAATGATTATGCATATACACACATGAATCACTCACGCAAGACACATAAACAAGTTGTTGACTTTAAAAATGAAATGTGATGATTATGCAAGCACACATGGAAGACACATCAACAAGCCTAATGTGTAGTCAAGTGGGTATAGCCAATTAGGTCTTAGGCTATCTATTGCACAAGGTTGACTATGGAATTGAAAGTGAAATCCTGCCACACAGCCAGGAGAAAGGGGTAACCCACCCTTCACCTTCACTTCCCAAAGGTATAAAGTTCTTTGGGGCTTAGCCAAGAGTGACAAGATTCCAACTCCCAATGAGGGTGTCTTTCGATTCAGCCTCGATTGAGGTCGTCCCTTGGAGTGGTGTGTCTCCAAGCAGGCCTCCTAAGAAGGGTATGACAAAAGCAAACCAAGTGAGCTGTCACTTGATTCACACTCGCAGTTGTTAATTTCCCCTTAGAAACTTGAAATGTGTAACAAACAGTTCAAGCACTTATTTTTTTTAGACCCAAATCCAAATGTGATGGAAGACAATGGTTTGTTTTGGCCCAATTTTTTGATGTGAATTTGCAAACAATTGTTCATTTTAAAGCCCAAATCCAAGTGTGATGACAAACAAGTTGTTTGTTTTATGCCCAAAATCCAAATGTGTGATCAAATAATGATTAGACATGAGAGATTAGAATGAGTGCACCTCATAAAAATTACTTTCCAAGTTGCTATTATGATTGATCCAAATGTTGCTCCAGCTCCTTTGATTCACTTACAAGTCACTGCAAAAAATAAAATGTGATTTGGTTCGCTAGATTGGAAGATATGATTTTTTTTTCTAAAAGTCGCGCGTCAAAAATTTCTAAAAAATTAGAATCGCAGGGTCAACTTCAAATCGCCATAACTCTTTGAATACTGAGCCAAATCTTTAATGTAACCACTTTTCGGAAAGCTCTCGAAGTCCTCTTTCCAACAAATCTAAGATCTCCTTTTTACAGGACCTGTGTAAAACAAAAAACCCTCTGCAATAGATCTGGTCATAAATTAAAAAAAAAACAGCAAAAAGTCGCGCGTCGAAAATTTTTAAAAAATTAGAATCGCAGGGTCAACTTCAAATCGTCATAACTCTTTGAATACTGAGTCAAATCTTTAATGTAACCACTTTTCGAAAAGCTCTCGAAGTCCTCTTTCCAACGAATCTAAGATCTCTTTTTTGCAGGATCTGTGTAGAACAAAAAACCCTCTGCAACAGATCTGGTCATAAATTAAAAAAAATCAGCATTATAAAATATCTTCAACCTACAAATCAAAGTGCATAAACCTGCAAAAATGAATGATTGACGCTCCAACAGATCTGATCTTCACAAAAACAACTCAAATAAGAGGGTTAATCAGGGACATGAGTCCCACCGGGCGTGCCAAATGGAGTTAGGGTAAAATTGCAAATAGGATAAATGAAGAATCAACAATGATAAAACCCTAGCAATGCACAATGAAGCACAAGACAACATGAAAATTAAAATAAGAAATGTAAATGCAAACTGATCTCCACGCTATGCTTGATTTATCTCCATTGCTCTTCTCCACCTCGCATGAGCATGCAAGATTTTGAAGGATTATTGTTGGAAGAATGTTGGGTGCTCACTTTTGCAGCATAATATTAAGATGAAGATGCTAGAATGAATGATAGATGAAGGATGCAAATGCTCTAATGATATTTCAATAGAATAATGTTACTTGAAGCTCCATGCATGCTAGAAGATTTGGCAGGATAAGGGTACTTGAGGCTCAATGCATGCTAATGGCTTATGAGGGGTTTGATTTATAGGAAAGGCTTGGTTTCAATGGATGGTTGAGATTAAAAAGCTAATTGATTGATGTGGACGGCTAAGATTGATTCGGTTATCCCACTCTTCAAGGGAGTTGTAGTCATTTGACAAGTGTCAAGGAGAATAGGGCTCATGTGAAAGATAATAAATAAAAGGCTATAGTACCACTTACCTTTTTAAATGAAAGAGGCACACATATCGGCTAAATGATAAGATAAATTAATTAAATAAATAAAATTTATTTAATTAATTGGAAAGTCAGCTTATAATGAGAACTTAATTCAAATAAAATATTTGAATTAGTTGGGATATGAGTTGGATATTAATTAAATAAATAAATTTATTTAATTAATTGGCTAAGTAGGATAAGGATGGGATTGAATGAGATTTTAATTAAATAAATAAAATTTATTTAATTAATTGGCTAATGGAATAAGTGGGGTTAAGAGTGGGATTTAGGACAAAATGCTACATGATGTTTAAGTGATGTTTTTGACAAGGTGTTGCTAGACATGAACAAAGTTGGGACAAATTTGGGTGTCTACAGTTACGTTTACCTGCGTTAAAATTGTTTTACAGAGCACCAACCTCCATATCCGCATAACAGCTACCGTTGCACAATTCGAACTCATAGATAGAAGGAGGGAAGTGATCAGCAGTTGATATAAGAGCGTCTTGATGATATACTGGTATAAAGAAAAATCTGCATAACCAGGTAAGTGAACTGAAACCCTCATCATGTTGTTGCTAAATGATGTTGTAAGTTCTGGTTATGTATCCATGTAAGTAAGTAATGTGAAATTGATGCAATAGGCATGATATTTGTAATACGTATGCATGCATATCCCTGTTGTGAGAAGAAATGTTGTTAATTGCAGGTACCCATGGCTGAAAAATGCTCAGTCAAGAATCAGGAGGAATTTAGCAGGCCTATGTTCTCTTCCCAGAGAGGGGTCCTGTTCAAACATGGGGCGATTACAGATACCCATCAGGGAGTTACTAACCTAGAGGCCTGGTCAGCCAAGCTGAATGATGGACAGGACAAGAGTCCTGTGCTGGACGCAGTGTTTGTATCAGGTATGTGGAACGCTGCTGGTTTCCCTTACTCCATGGAGTCTCCGGAGCTGGTCATTGAATGCGCCTGAAATTATAACCCTCAGACAAGGCAGGTGGTGAAACATGGGAGAGTGTATGCAGACCTATCCATCAAAGGTCTCTCCCAGACATTTGGACTGCCAATGGGCAGTAAGGTAAAGAGTGTGGACTTGAAGAAGTCTAAAAGAGAATACGAGGCCAACAAGAAGGCGGCCAGAAAGAACATGTATGCTTGGCGGGCTGAGAACAGCACATACAATGCAGCAGCCAAGCTTCCTGTGCACATGTTCAAGTTTGATTTTAATGAGGAGTATCAGTACGTGATTGCCCTACTGAACAGGGTGACTGGCCAGCCTGATACTGGTGAATTTAGAGATTGGATGTACGGCATAATAATGATGTGCCTGTATGCAGACATCAAACCACTATGGGGCCAAATAATAGGCGATGCTCTGCATGAGCAGCTGATGAACCTGGGAGGTTCAGATTGTGCATTCTACATGACCTCTTATATTGTTTATTCTTGTGCTTATAGAGGCACTTTTGATGCCCTGGTGAGAGATGGAAAACTGACAGGCATAAATGCAGCATATATCTGGGATCATCATCCCCAGCTGCAAAGAACCAACTATATCAAGGACTACAAACTGGTCAATGATGCATTTTCTATGCATCTGGTAAGGACCATGGAAGATGACAGAACTAAAAGACTGAGCATGGAGGCTCAAGAGGTAGTATACATGCATGGGGCATGGTACATACAATTTGCCACCTTTTTCTACATCAGGATAGAAGGTTTTGAAGGACATCCCCTGATGCTGCCGAGATATCCTACTGATGCAGTAGTATTAATGGAATTTATCATGCAGGGCTCCACCATGATATAGATGTATAAGGATGCCAAGAAGCTGGCACCCATTTTGTTCCTAGTCAGCATCGGCAACTACATGTGCCCTGACTCCGACAATATAAAAAAGGTGATGGTCACCTTGAATAAGATGAATTTGCTGCCCTTCCCAGTAACGAGACCATATGATCCTTACGGCTGAATGCAGAAGATCCTAGGAAAGCCTATTCACCAGAGGCACCTAGAAGATTTTTGGGCTGACTGCGAAGATGAGGCAGAGGCCAGGAGGAGGAGGTATCAGAGGTTGACTCTGAACCAGATCAGAACATTTGACTGCATATCCCTCCCTCAGCAGCTGAAGAATGATGACGATAGGATAATGGCAGATGAATATGAGCAGAAGAAGATTTATAATGATACCATATCTGCACCTGACCTCACCATGCAGGAGGATATGTCCTTGGACCCATTCTTTGCCAGAACCCTACACTTGACCCAAGCTTGGGTAGATGCACAGGTAGAGGCATTGAAGAAGAAGGGTGTTGCCATCACGGTGGATAGCAAGAAGAAGGGGCAGGACATCCCTACAGATGAATATGATGACTTCCTGCTGGAGAAGAGGAAGACTAAGGGAGAGAGGATCCCTCCACCACAGCAACCTAGCAAAAGGGCCCCAAAGGGCAAGAAGGTGGAAAAAGGACCCAAAGGGGTCATAATTGATAGGGCAATATTCACAGCGAAGGAGACAGCCAAATCAAGATCAGAATTGGATTCTCCTCCAAAGCCCAAGAAAACCAAGACAGCAGAGGCTGGAATCACAGAGACCCAAGAGGTGGGTCAGTCATCCAAACAACCAGGCAAAGCTATCCTCATGGAAGAGGAGCCTGAAGAAGAGGAGGAAGCTCCACTAATAATAAGAAGAAAGAGGAGAGCTATGCAGGTGTTGGTTCCCACCACACCTAAGAAACCAAGAACCTCCATGAGAGGTGAGAAAAGTCAACCCCCTGCACCGGTAGAAGGGGCAAGTAGTGAAGTGTGTTGTTCTCAAAATCAGCTACGCTCATTTTGTAGACAACCCCACGAAACTTGTCTGTTTCGTGAATCTACACTCTAAGATCACAAATCGAGAAAAGATTTTCTTGTTCTCGAGCGAGGTCAGTTGACATTTTAAAACTCGTTTGCGACATTTCCTTGAATTAATTTCTCAATATTGGCGAAGAAAATTCAAGTCGTAAATTGGTTAGGATGTTAAATTTAGTCGTTTTTGAGTTAGAAAATTTTTGACTCTTGATATGCAAGAGCGGCGAAATTTGCCGAATTGGATTCTCCTCCAAAGCCCAAGAAAACCAAGACAGCAGAGGCTGGAATCACAGAGACCCAAGAGGTGGGTCAGTCATCCAAACAACCAGGCAAAGCTATCCTCATGGAAGAGGAGCCTGAAGAAGAGGAGGAAGCTCCACTAATAATAAGAAGAAAGAGGAGAGCTACGCAGGTGTTGGTTCCCACCACACCTAAGAAACCAAGAACCTCCATGAGAGGTGAGAAAAGTCAACCCCCTGCACCGGTAGAAGGGGCAAGTAGTGAAGTGTGTTGTTCTCAAAATCAGCTACGCTCATTTTGTAGACAACCCCACGAAACTTGTCTGTTTCGTGAATCTACACTCTAAGATCACAAATCGAGAAAAGATTTTCTTGTTCTCGAGCGAGGTCAGTTGACATTTTAAAACTCGTTTGCGACATTTCCTTGAATTAATTTCTCAATATTGGCGAAGAAAATTCAAGTCGTAAATTGGTTAGGATGTTAAATTTAGTCGTTTTTGAGTTAGAAAATTTTTGACTCTTGATATGCAAGAGCGGCGAAATTTGCCGCTCTTGCATACCTCTTTTTGACTACACATGTAAGGTCGGCAAATTTTGCCGCTCCTTCATGTGTTATTTGTCTTGTTTTTTAAACATGTGTAGTAGCGGCAAAATTTGCCGCTTCTACATAAGCTTTTCCCTTTTTCATGTAGAGGCGGCAAATTTTGCCGCCACTACATACTTTCTTTTGTTTTTGATCTGAAGCCAGCGAATTAGGCCGTCACTACACGTTTCGACCAAACACCTGCATCGACGGCCGGAAACTCCGCTAGCACAAGATCCTCGGGATTTTGGTCACGCAGTGCCATTAATGGCCACTCGTGCCACTCGCCCAGCGTTTATGCACAGGTTATATATTGTGTTTTGATGGTTGTTTAATTATTTCGTTTTCCCGAGCTATCCTCTAGACTTCTTATTCACCGCTCGACCGCGTCATCGATCCCCGCCATCTGTCTTAGGGTTTCGGATCTAAGCACGGGTAAGTTTCTTCGTTCTACCTTTTCTTTAAAGTTTAGCATAGGTTTTTCGCGTTCGATGTTTGTTTCTTAGTTTTTATTTATGTTTTCATTTTTGTTTACTAGGTTTGTTGTTTTCGTTTTGTGTTTTCATCTAGGTTTTGCCCTAGGTTTTCACCCTGAAACCCTTAGGTTTCTGCTCCCTTCTCCAAGCCCTAGCTGTATGCCACTGTTGTAGCATCGGCGTATTTCGCCGAGCCTTGCTAACAACTAAGTGACCCTTGCCAAGTTCCAGTCGGTGGATTCCTCAGCCCTCGCACTCAAACCTGCTAGCTTCACATTACAATGCAACAGCGGCAAAGTTCGCCGCCCGGACTTCTCCTTACCTTTCAAAACAAAGTCGGCGAAATTCGCCGTTCAAACATGAATAGAACTTCCCCATGTGGTGTCGGCAAAATTCGCCAACGGAACATCGAAAAGCAAAACTTACAACTGGTTATCAATATGCAGTGTCGGCGAAATTGGCCGCTCATACAACCTTTCATTCCTTTGCATGTAATAGCGGTAAAATCCGCCGCTCGTACCAAATTTTCCACAACACATGCAAAGGCGGCAAAATTCGCCGCCGATGCAAATATACCAAAACCCTCATATGCAAGAGCGGCGAATTTTGCCGCCCGTGCAAAAAATATCTCAAATTTTCCTAACACTGGAAAATTTCTAATTTCATTTTCCCGAGCCCGCTTCTCCTCTGATTCTTGGCTAGCTCGCACTATAGCCCTTTTTCAAGTGCACTCCCATAGTCGTGATCGTCAACATGCAATTTTCCCAGATTGCCCATATTTTTCCTGATTGCATGATCATGATTTATGTTGCAGTTTCTCTTGCGGAGCTCCATTCAACGTCAAACTTCTTCTCAGTGAAAGTTCGTCCAAATGACTGACTTGTCCCCGAAGAAGGCAAAAGCTATGAAGTACAAATATCAAGGTGTTTTCCCAATCACCTCAGTCCACTCTAATGTTGAAGATATTAGAGATATAGAGATTGGCCATGTTGATATGGCTGAGTTTGTAGAGAGAACCAAGTCAAACAACCCCAGTGCTATGATGAGGAAGATAGTGGAAAGTAATATTCATCTGGTTTCCTCCTTCCCGGTGACGGCTCACAATACAGAATTTGTCCTTCAGTGTGCCCATTTCTACAACAAAGATATCAGAGCTGTGGTGGACGCCAGTGGTAATGTAATAATCAGGTTGGATCCTGAGTTCATTGACAAGGTGTTCATGTGTCCTCCTGCAACAGAGGTGTTGAAGCTTGATTTCATCGAAGCTCAGAAGGAATATGACAAGAATCCAGAGAAGGCAAAGAAAGTAATCAACAACAAATGGTTGAAGATTGCGAGGTCAAGTTTGTCTAGATGGCCACGTAGCTTTCCTCGAAGCGATTTTGTGGAAGAAGTTGGTGATTTGATTACCCTCCTTAGCAGGATAAGAGGTTTGTCATCCTCTTCACAATTTCATGAATGGATGTATCCCTTCATTAAGGTCATACTCCAAGGCAAGCAGGTTATTTTCTGGGGAGAGCAAATTAGTAACGCTTTGTATGATCAGCTGACGAAGGTATCCACTACCTCCAAGTTCTTCATGACTTCCTACCTGGTATACATTGCAGCCTCCATGAGGATTTTTCCGGGATTATCATCAGAAGGGGATAGGAGAGTAGTTCCAGTATACCAGTATTATTCTCAGCTAACGTTGAAAGGTTCAATTCACCATTTCAGGAGAGTGAATGATGCATTCTTTGCTGTATTCTTGTGTCTTTTTAATCCCCAACTGGAGCAGAGAAGAATTTCAGATGAGGCATGGATAGTGGTTAATGGTTTTGGTTGTATGTTTTTGCAATTTCCATCTTTCTCCTACTTAAGGGTTGGCTTTTTCCAAGGCTACCCTTATATGATTCCAAGGTTTCCTTCAGATAGATTGGTCTTGATGGAGTTGTGCAGGCAAATGATTGGCGTGCATAACAAACAGATGGAACTCAAGAAGCCCGGATTCAGATTTCCTGTAGAAATCGGCAGATACTCAGTATTCACTGCCGCAAAGGCAAGGGCTATGGAGATAGAAATCCAGTTGGTCACCATGAAGCAATTCAAGAGGAGACCAAAGTTTGATTACCGGGGCGTAAAGGATAAAATCAAGAGGAAAACACAGTTCCATGAACCCATGGTGGAAGATGTCTGGATAGATTTGAGAACAGAGGAAGACATCAGGAAACTGGACTATAGCAGGCTGTCTCTAGAGCAAATTGAATACCTAGGACTTGCTGATATTCCAGAAGACCTTGTGGATGATGGCGAATTGGTTGATGCCAAGTATGAAGTAGAACAGATAGCTAGTACTCCTCTACCGCCAATCCAATGGTCCCAAAAGGAGCTGACTTCACTAAGGAAGAGATTTGAACCCATATTGGCTAACACCAATAAGTGGCTGGAAGATAAAGGAATTACGCTGAAGGAATTCCTCACTGGTTCAGAAACTGAAGTACAAGAGCAGACTGGTAAGAGGGTTGAAAATAGAACGAAGAATAAGAGTGATGCTCCATCATCCTCTAAAACACATAAACCTAAAATTAGATTTGTAACAAAGAAAGCAAAAGTTGTTGAGGAGGAACCTGAAGCGAAAGATATGGAAGTTGAGGAGCCAGCGGCCGAGGATCCAACAACTGAAGAGCCAGTTATAGAAGAGATGGATGTTGAAGACAAGGATTCAGAGCAACAAGATAAAGAGGCTTTGTCTCCACAAGACAATACACCTGTTGCACCCCCTGTGCCTGCTTCCCCCATTATCATTCCTTCCTCTGAATCCCCCTCTCCTCCTAAAATAATTTTTGATAATCCCCGAGGCACTTTTGAAAATATTCTCCATTCTTCTGATTCAATTCCTAGTTTGTCTTCTTCATCATTTGATATAGGAGATACTTCTATGTTTGATCATTTTGTGATGAATACTGAGCAAGTTTCAAGTGCCAATGTAACAGGTGCGGTTTTTACCAACACCCCGCCTATTGTTTCTACCACCAGCACAAGTACAGTTCCAGTAACACTAGTGGTAGGAATGGACTCCAATGTGAATATTTCTCTGCTGCCACCTTGGTTGTCAGCTTACATGCCAAAGAGGAAAAAGCAAGTCATCTCTCCAGATGATTTTGATTTCACTAAGCTGGCACCTGCAAAACCTAAGGCTCCGAAGAAACCAAAGATCCTTTCAAGGGTACTTGAAGAAAAGGGGCAGAAAGTTTTGGAGATAGCAAAACCCCCACAGGATGCAACTGTTGAAAATTTTGACATGAATGACTACTCAATTTCTAGGGTTGAATTGGACAAAATCACACATGAAAGTGCTAAAAATGATATGCAGTCAGCCATGGACATCCTGATCCAGAAGTTTGACAGGGAAAAAGAAATGAAAGATTACTATAAGGCAAAGGCAGAACAGCTGACTGCAGTGGTAAGAAAGATCACTTTGAATTCAGAAGCAGTTACTCCAGAGGCTGTATCTGTAGAAGACCTGTAGACACCCTAAAATGACCGTGTCATCAAATCACTGGCATTCTGTTATCTGTCTAATCACCTGCATTGCAAACGTTAATTAAATAATCTAATTATTTAATTAATTTCATCAAATTCTTCTAAATCTCCTAAATTCAACATTAATTAAATAAATCCTCGTTATTTAATTAATTAAATTAAATTCCTCTATATTCTTCCACAATTAAATAATTTTAATTATTTAATTAAATCATTGTCACCTTCCAAAATTCACATCCACATTAATTAAATATATCCCATTATTTAAATTAATTCAATAAATTCCCTCTTATCTACAATTAAATAATTCTTAAATTATTTAATTAAATCAAAAATCATTCTCCCAAAATCATGCACAACAATTAAATAAATTTATTTATTTAATTTGCTTTCAAATCTTCTAAATTAAATAATTCCAATTATTTAATTACTTCTTCCAAAAATATCTTCTCTAAATTTAAATAAATCAATTATTTATTTAAATTACTTTTTCTTCTAAATTTGAGTTATCTCTAATATAACTCAGGCTTTCTATATTTGATAAAGAAAAATATCTTCTTTTCTCATGCAAATCTCTTCTTCTTGTTTTAAATCACTTAACTGATTGCTTTATTCTTTTAATTGATTTATCTCTTCAGTTAACTCATTCTTCTATTCTTGATAACTCCTCTCATACAAAAGAAAGCAAGACACATGTCTTCTTCTCATTCGTTGCACATTCCTCAACTATTCTCCTCCATTGATTCTTCTGAATTATCTGGACCGTTGATCGATTTTCCTTGAAATCTATATAAACCCCCCTCATCTCCTTCATTTACTCTCTCTCTTCGATTGTATTTTCAGGCATACTTAACAGAGCTTTGAGTATACACAACGCGTCGATTGAGCAACCTTACGATCATTTGACATTGATCTCTTGAGCACTACACTTGCTTGTTGCAGCCATGGCTTTGCAACTTCATTAAGCAATCCACATATCTCCAAAAGGGAACAATACAGGTTTTGGTACGAGCTTTCATTTATCTTTGATTTGTGATTTATGGCTTTTACTTAGATTCGTTTTCTTTATGTTATTAGATTTTTGGTTTTTATTAGTTTAGAATAGATCGATTTTCCATATACACATTCTGGCACGCCCGGTGGGACCCATTGGTCCTGATTTAATATCAAATTTGTGGAATTTTTAGTTTGATTTCACAGGTTTTTTAACTCTTTTTTTGGAGAGATTCGAAAAAAAAAAATTTAAAGGAAGCTTGCTGGGCAAAAACGGAGGTCACGGTTGTGTTCGGAAGGGTCGAGGGACGAAGAAAAATATAAAATTTGACCTATTTCGGTGAAGGTAAAATTTTTTCACCTCTGGCACGCAACCCGAGGCAATACAATCACTGTGAGGTACGGTAAAAAAAAAAAAACTTCTTTTTTCAAAAAAAATTCAAAAAAAAAAAAAAAAAAAAAAAAAACAAAAAGAAAAAGCAAAAAAAATCCAAAAAAAAAAAAACAAAAACAAAAACAAAAAAAAAAAAACAAATAAAACAAATAAAAAATGAAGTGTTTTTAGTTTTTATTTCTTTTAGAAAGTAAAACAAAGTAAAGAGAATCTTTTTTCTTTTTTCTTTTTATTTTTTGAAAAAAAATAAAGCACCTTCAGCCCAGCAGCAGGTCACATCAGTGACCAGGAGCCAGTCACAGGGGGCTAAGACAGACCCCTCTTCAATGAGCTTTTTAAATGAATAGGCGATTTTCAAACCTCATTATCTTGGTCATACGGACACGTATTTCAGTGCTTTTTTTTTTTAAATAGGCTAGAATTTCATGATCTACATCGTGGTGAAATTGGTTTTTCCTCAAGATTCTCTGATTTTTCAGAAAATTAATTTTCTCACTGCTGTCTTTGTCTCGTCACAGTTTTTTGACTTTTCAAGCTTCATAACTTTCACAAACGGACTCGGATTCAGGTGATGTTTTTTTTGAAAGTTGGTATTTTTCTGTCTTCTACACAGTGGTAATATTTTTTCAAAGATTTTTTGAGATCTATTTTTTAAGACCACTCATTGGCCTATTCTCAATCTCTGACTTCAAGCACTTGCTAACTTTTGAGTTTGTGTGGACCTAATATCACTTGTTGCAGCTTCTTATTACTCATACAGAGCAAATAGGTGTTTTTAACATGTTCATGCAGGACGAGCATTGAAGACCTCTTGATCTATCTCACTAAGTCTTAGAAACACATTGCATGCTTAAAAGGATAATTGAACAAATCTTTTCTTGCAATCTAAGTCTTAGGAACATACTGCTTTTCTTAAGGGACAATGGACATGTATGAACAAACACCTCAATTTTCTAAAGGACAATGGACATGAATGCCAAACACTTCATTTCATAAGGGACAATTTACAACTACAATCGTGTGTGTGCATAGCTTAGTTGCACCTTATTTTTCTTATAACGGGACAATTGAACCTTTGTGTGACGTGCTTGAATTTACATTTTTTGTACTTCCTTTAGAAGGGCCTGCTTTTGGATTGCGTTTCATCCAAAAGGGACGACCCTAAGCGGAGTTTTCCTTTGAACCGCTATATAAAAGGGATAAGGCGAAAGCCAAGTCCTAACCGACGTCAGCCTTACCTTGTGATGCCAAACTGAAAAGAGGTGTACTAGCCCTTTGTGGAAATGATTTTCACATTGAGCGAAGTGTTTGAAACTCTTAGTAGGATTGGTTAAAGCTTTTAGTAGCTTGTCGCATTGCTCGTAAGGCGTTGGTCCCTCAAAGTCACTAAGAACCAATTTAGATAGAGACTACCCGACCTACCTCCGAACATTGCGGTAATCATCAGTGCAAGGGAAATCGATTTAAACCCTTAAGATACTCACCATTGGCTCCCTTGAGAAGAGATAGTATTCCCTTGGACACAAAGCTCTTGTGACCTACTTGAGTTTTCCAAGGGGAGGGTGAGATATCCCTACCTATCGTCTCTCGCAAAGATACTAAATATCTGACACCTTTATGGAATGATATTTTTATCGACGGAGTATTAAGCTGTGAGCTGATCTACTGCAATGAAACCTTGTCTCTAGGGATAAAAAGTGCTTGTTATTGATTGCAACTGTATTAGACCTGTGGTAACATTGGGCTTGTTTGGAGCCTTGAACATACACTATATGTTGTGTCAGTCCTTGTGCCTTTTTTGACCACTTGTTTGCTGTGTTTTCTCTTGCCAAACCAATCCAATCAGAAACAGAAAAATCTTGCCTTTGAAAAACATCTGACACTACTTCAGCGCCCCTGGTATTACAGCAGCTCGCCTTTGGTAATACAGTAGATCGCCTTTGGTCAGCAGTAACCCGCCTCTGGCAAAACTCTACTTCAGCGCCCTTGGTATAACAGTAGCTCACTTTTGGTCACTGTAGCTCACCTTTGGCATAGCAGTAACTCGCTATTGGCAGCTCAGTCCGTCGCCTCTGGCCCACAGTAGCACGCTTTTGGTAGCACAGTCCTGTGCCTCTGGTCAAAACAGTATAGCGCCTTTGGTCCAGTACTTTGTGCATCAGAGTTTGTCCGTTTCTTCAAAGCATCTTACAGATTCCCAGCATTACATTGTGTCCTCAGTATTTCCCATGGTCACCACTAGGCTACAGCAAACCATGAAGTCTAGGCAAGTTGTCCCTAAGAAGCACAAGTCACCCCCTCGCACACCACAATCAGGTCGTCTCAACGTTACTCCCAAGGTGACTCCTAATACACCCGCGGCAAAACCAATCAGCTCTCCAAACATGCCGCACATAGAGGAACCACTCAATCCTCATGAGGATAGAACCCCTTTGCTAAATGCACCGCAGTATACCACAGGCTTGCCTCTGGATTTTGTCCCACAAGGTTATATCATAGATCAAACCCCATCTCAAGAAGAGCGACACTTTGAAATAGGTCAATCCTCTCAAGAAGATGGGCAAGATCTTGATGAATTTATACAAGATCCTAGAGCTATAGCTGCCTTTGATAAAATCCTTAGTGAGAACCAGGATCATTTCTTTCACTTTCTTGCAAAGCAAGGTGCCAAGTTACCTCCAGATTTTGATGTGTCCACTCTCAAGGAGAGCACCAAGACCCAAGAAACCATACAAGTAGTGCAAACCATGTCCACGGCAACTACGCCCTTACCTACTCAAGGTTCGCAGTATAGGAATCCCCTTTTTCAAAATCCAACAGGGGAGAGGCCCATATCACCACTGTTGACTCCTATGGAGATCTATCAAAACCAACAAGAAACTCTCCAACGTCAAGCAGAGTTAGCTAAGCAAGCCACCTTAGCTCGATCGAATGTGCAACCACCTCCTAAAGTGTCCACCCCGAGCGCTAGTGGAATCTTGGTTACCCCATCACGCGTAGGTTTCCCACCCAATTACAATCCAGGGAACACGTATGTAGCCATGCAACAAGGGTCTCAACATATGCCACCTCCTATATCATCACACCTGCATGTCTCTCAACCAATTGGAGTCACGCAGCCCCAACCACAACATTCTTCTACTCTCATCCTCAAGCAACCCCAACCGTCGCAAATCACTTCTACCTATGTTCCTCCACCACAACATTCTTCTACTCTCATCTTCAATCAACCCCCACCGTCGCAAATCACTTCTACCTATGTTCCTCCTCCACAACGTTCATCCACGCTCAACTTCTTTCATACATTGCCTAGCCACTCGCAACATTCCCAACATCAGGTTTCCCAAAGCTATGTGCCACCATCACAACCTAATCAAACGCACTTTAGCTTTCCTCCCCCCAATACGTTTCTTCAACCATCGCAAAGCCAACATTCTTACCTAGCGCCACCTCCACCTCTGCCTAATCAAAACCCCCAATTCCAACCCAATCTGAACCAATCATACAATCCATACAATCCCAATCAATCTTATGACCCTTACAATACCACTGCGCATGGCTCACATTATAATCTTCCATATGGGCAACACCAACCACTTTTTGGACAACAGGAGACGTTACCAACCCCTCCCACGACTATGGAACTAAAGATTGCGGAGGTGCAACAACAGCTATCTGATCTTACGTTTGGCCACACCAAAAAGACCTTCTCCTTGGAGGAAGTGTGCCCTTATCCTTTTGATCGATCGTTACCAATGATCCCTTTTCCTCAAAATTTCACTATTCCCAAGTTCGATAAGTACAAAGGAAAAGGTGACCCAAAAGACCATCTTAGGGAATTCTATCTTGCTTGCTTCGAGGTTTCTCACAACGACACATATCTTATGCGTCTTTTTCCTCGCAGTCTTGGAGGACAAGCAATAGAATGGTTCTCACACTTACCTACGGGTATCAAGTCTTTCAACGAGCTAGCAGAGAAGTTTGCCACCCATTTTTCTTACAACGCAGAGCATGAGATTTCCATGACGGACCTATGCAACAATAAACAGAAAAATGGTGAGACTTTCATTTCTTTCCTTCAACGATGGAGACAAATGGCTAGTAAATTCCCTTTCAAGATTCCGGAGAAACAGCTTGTTAGCATATTTGTACAGAACCTCAACCAAGAGTTAGGTTTCCATTTGCAAATTCTTAGTGCTACAACCTTCGATGAAATCACATACAAGGGCATCAACATTGAGAAGGCCCTCATTGCTAAGGGTGTGGTCAAAATCTTTAAAGAGACGAAAGATAGCAATTCGCATCAACAGTCGAATGATAAACCCAAATATTGGAACAAGAACAAAAACGTGGTCAATGATGGAGTGGTCGATGCTAAGCATGTCCAAACGTTGCAAACACCACTGCAACTCTCCAAACCAAGTCAAGCTCCACCTCAACAACGGCAGCAACAAAGCCAGCCTTATCCCAACCAACAACAACGACAACAAGAGCGGCTTCAACAAGATTACCCTCCGCGACGTCAATTTACTCCTTTGGGAGTGCCCATCGAATCGGTCTTACAGCAAGCTTTGCAGAAAAGGCTCATAACCTTACCTAATTCTCCTCCTTATGGAGAACCTATCTACAAAACTGCACGTTACAAAGACAATGCGTATTGTGAGTTCCATAGGAGCAAAGGTCATCGAACTGCATCTTGCATGAAGCTTAAGCACCTCATCCAAAACCTCATCGACGGTAATCAAATCACCTTTGAGAATGAATCACCAGCGCAACACACGAATAAGGATCTCGATATGTACAAGGAACCATTCCCTCATCATGGTCCACCTCCTCCTCAGGATAGAGGTAAAGGTATCAATCACGCTTCCACGTCCTTCGATTCCATTGTAGGTCGTTTTGAAGAGAGTCGAGTGTCTACCCTCACCATTAAAGGCAAATCTACGGATTGTGCTGTTACTACTCGTCGAGGTCATGTCACCATTCGTGCACCTACACCTAGGCTTCCGGTTCAGTCTGATTATAATCTTGTCGAACATCTAGGGAGAACACCAGCGCAGATCTCTATTTTGGACCTTCTACGGTCATCACCTGCACATAGAGTAGTGCTAGAAAAAGCCCTCCAAGAGTCCTCCGTTCCTAACAACATAGCAGTCGCAGATTTCCAAGCTATAGTGGGTAATATTGCTTCGCCTTACAATGTGGTCTTCTCTGAGAAAGACCTTCCCTCCCATGATCCCTGTCACAACGATGCCCTGCATATTGAGGTTCTCATCCATAAGCGCAAAATCAAACGCATCCTCATAGATGGTGGTGCTGGTCTCAACATCTGTTCTTTAAAGTTACTAAAGCAATTGGGATACTCTGAGGATCACGTCAACACTGAGCATAGTATTACAATCAAGGGGTATGATGATGCAGAACGCCGTTCAGAGGGTGTTATTCACTTGCCTATACAACTGGGCCCGGTCATGCTTGAAACTAGGTGTCAAGTCCTTGATATTGAGCTGCCTTACAACATTATTCTAGGCCGCCCATGGATCCATGCAATGAAAGCTATTCCCTCCACGTACCATCAGTCCCTAAAGTTCCCATACAATGGTACGGAGATCACCATCCCAGGAGATCCTAATCCTTTTGAATTTTGCCGTGTCTTGCAAGGAAGCTATAAGAATTGCAACCAAGTGCCTAAAAATGACAAAGCCCTTGAATCCCCTCTCTATGTTGATCCTGAAACTCTCACACAAGCCTCTACCAGTGAGCCTACACCCCTCCCCAAAATCACAGCTCGTGTCCGAGATATAGGGTTTGGCACTTATGATATCTCCGAATCTTGTTGTGTAGGGCGGATGCCCTTATCTCCAAAATCTTACGGCAAACCACCCATTGCTAAAGTTACCAAAAACGCAGCTATTCCTCCCCCAACATTCCTAACCCAATTCCAACATGGACGGTTATTGGAAGAGGAAACTATTGAGGACATCTCTTCTTGGCTCTACAAGGAGAAAGAACCAGTCACAATACCAGTCAAGCAATATGGCAATGGCTTAAGGATAGTGAAAAATATGGGCTATAAAGGCAAAGGTGGCCTTGGGAAACAGAATCAAGGCACTATGGAGCCCATGGTGGTAACAAAGAAGCTAGACAAGAAAGGATTAGGATTTGGTAAGAAGGTACCACGTGCCTCGGACATCGAGTATATCCTCGACGAGGTAGCTGACAAGTTTCCCGCCGATTCGACATCTATAGAGGATATCATCGATGACTCTTCCCTCCACATAACCAATCTATTCGCAGAATCCTCCATTTTTACACTATCCTCTGTACCCTTAACTTCCACCACCAGCACCCAGAATGTCACGCTTGTCTACCCTGAACTTATCGATTGGGACCAACAAGGGGCCCCCGTTATAGATGTCTTTCAAAATGACGAAGCTTTAGCTGAATTCATGGGACTTCGGGAAGGTATCCCTCTTGGCGATCACAAGGCAGGTTTTGTAATGGAACTAGAGCCCATGGCTTACTTTGGTGAGAATGCCAAATCCTCTAGTCGCAAAAGTGCAAATAAAGAAAGATCTCTCGGTGAAAACCACACTGTGGCACCTCCTGATCATAAAATAGTAAAAATAAAGGACGTATCCAAAGGTGAAAACCCAACTGTGGCACCTGAGGATGGAGGATTTGACCTTCCCTTACCATCTAAGTACCAGGAGAAATCAGCTCTACTAGTGGAAGATTCTACAGAGATCAACCTAGGTACAGAACAGAATCCAAAGACAACATTCCTAGCGGCATCATTATCTGACACAGAGCACAGAAATCTTAACAGCTTCTTCTTACAATGAACCATCAACTTTGCATGGACCTATGCAGATATGCCAGGGCTAGACCCTAAGCTGGTAGTTCATTATCTCACAGTTGATCCCAAGGTGAAACCAGTGAAACAGAAGTTGAGAAAAATGCACCCCCAGATAGCTCTCTTGGTGAAAGTGGAGGTACAAAAGCTGTTAGACGCAAAGTTTATACGACCCATTGACTATTCTGATTGGGTCTCAAACATTGTACCTATGTCTAAACCTAATGGGTGCATCCGCATGTGTAATGATTTCAGAGATCTCAATAAGGCATGTCCCAAAGATGATTTTCCACTACCAAACATTGACATTATAGTGGACTTGACAGCAGGTCACGAGATGCTTTCTCTTATGGATGGATTCTTAGGCTACAACCAGATTAGAATAGCTGAGGAGGACCAACATAAAACAACCTTTACTTGTCCTTGGGGCAATTACTGTTGGTGTGTTATGCCGTTCGGTCTGAAGAATGCAGGAGCAACCTATCAAAGAGCAATGACAGTGATCTTCCACGATCTCTTTCATCACATCATGGAAGACTATGTTGATGATATATTGGCTAAATCTTCTAGAGCAGAACATATACAGGTCCTAGGACAGATCTTCGACAAGCTTGAAAAATACCAAGTAAGACTCAATCCTAAGAAGTGTGTCTTCGGTGTCACATCAGGGAAGCTATTGGGATACATAGTATCTCGTAGGGGCATCGAAGTAGATCCAGCAAAAGTAAAGGCTATAGTGGAGATGCCTCCACCAAAGAACCTTAAAGCATTAAGGAGCCTCCAAGGAAGGTTACAGTCCATCAGGTGTTTTATATCACAGCTAGCAGATAAATGTCAACCCTTTCAACACTTACTCCGAAAGGATGTTTCATTTCGATGGGACAACAAGTGTCAAGCAGCGTTTGATCAACTTAAAGAGTATCTAGCTACACCTTCGGTATTGGTTCCACCAGTTGCGGACAAACCCTTGATATTGTACATCTCCACTACAAATTTGGCCCTAGGGGCCCTGCTAGCACAAAATGATGACTCAGGCAGAGAGCACGCAATTTACTATATCAGTAGAACCTTGGTGGGATATGAGCTCAATTATTCACCCATGGAAAGGGCTTGTCTAGCAGTAGTGTTTGCCTCCCAAAGGTTGCGGCATTACATGTTGAACCAACACACAAATCTGATAGCCAAGATTGATCCCTTGAAATATCTATTAGCAAAAGCAGCTCTCACAGGCAGACTGGCTAAATGGGTTATGATCCTTAGTGAGTTCGACATTGAGTACACAGATCGTAAAGCAATTAAAGGACAAGCCCTCGTGGATCAACTAGCAGAAGCACCTATGAAAGATACACATCCTATGGTCGCAGACTTTCCTGATGAGAATCTATTCACTCTTGCTAACTCCATAATGTGGAAGTTATACTTTGACGGCTCTTACACACAGCATGGCTCAGGAGCTGGCATCTTATTTGTTACACCTCAGAATGACTACATTCCAAAGTCATATCGGCTCGCATTCCCTTGCACCAACAACATAGCCGAGTATGAAGCACTCCTCATAGGTCTCAATACAGCAGTTCAATGGGACATCACAGAATTACAAGTATATGGAGACTCACAGCTAGTCATCCGCCAAGTCACAGATGAATACCAAACAAAGGATGAAAAGTTGGTCCCCTACAAACAACTAGTGGATGCCTACAAACCACATTTTTCTAGCATCACATTTGAGCAAATTCCAAGAGAACATAATAAAGCTGCGGATTCTATGGCTTCTGTAGGGTCACTGATTGACATGCCTGCTAATACACAGAAGTGTGAATTCTTGATCGAGCAATTGTTGATACCAGCCGTTGATGTTCCTGTTACTGAAATCATCTGCGAACTTGTTGGTCCCAATTCCCCATGGTACGAAGATATCTATGAATACCTCAAGAACAAAACCTTTCCCGCTGACCTATCATCCACTCAACGTAAAACCTTTATCCGTCGATCCTCTTGTTACATCATTCTGGGTGATACACTATATCGCCGGAGTCTCGATGGTATCCTCTTACGATGTCTTAACGCGGAAGAAGCTGAAGCTACCTTACGAGACATACACGAAGGTGTTTGTGGCGCACATTCTACTGGTCCTAATCTTGCTAAGAAGATACTCAGAACAGGTTATTACTGGCCTACAATAGAGCAAGATGCTGCACAATTTGCTAAGAAGTGTCTACAATGTCAGCAGCATGGAGATTTGATTCACGCACCCGCTCATGAGTTACAACCTGTGACAACTCCATGGCCTTTTTCTCAATGGGGTCTCGACCTCGTAGGACAAATCCACCCTTCCTCCTCCAATGGCCACAAGTTTATCATTACCGCTACTGAGTATTTCACGAAGTGGGTGGAAGCCATTCCTATGACCTATATCACCGGTAAGCAAATAGCCAAGTTTATCCTAAACTACCTCATATGCCGGTATGGTATTCCCCAAGCCATTGTCACCGATAATGGGAGACCATTCAAGAACCAAGATGTCCGTGCCTTATGCATACAGTACAATATCCAACATCGCTTTTCAACTCCCTACTATCCGCAGAGTAACGGCCAAGCTGAGGCTTCCAATAAAACCATTCTCAAAATCCTCAAGAAAACGGTCAATGAAGCTGGTCGTGATTGGCACTTGCAACTCAATCCCGCCCTATGGGCCTACCGCACTAGTATCAGAACACCAACTGGTGCCACACCATATGCCTTGGTCTTTGGCTCTGAAGCCATCCTACCTATAGAGGTCGAGATCCCATCCCTCAGAGTATCCATGCAGGACCTGATCGGCGGAGATGAGTATCGCACTTCCAGATTAGCTGAGCTTGAACTACTAGATGAGAGGCGTCTTGCCGCACTTAATCATCTCCATGTCTATCAAAACCGCCTCCGGCGTAATTACAACAAAAAGATCAAAGAAAGACGGTTTCAAGTTGGTGATCTTGTACTAAAGGAGAATCAGAGAAATCAAGCAGATCGAGAGAAGAAGGGCAAGTTTGAGCCTAACTGGTTAGGTCCCTTCATTGTCACAGCAGCATATGGCTCGGGAGCTTATACTTTAGCTACACCTGACGGCATTCCTCTAGATGAGCCACTTAACAGTGTCCATCTCAAGAAGTTCTATGCCTGATCCTCAGAGTATTCCCACAAAAAATAAAAAAAAATCAAACAAAATTCAAAAAAATCAAAAAATCAAAAAAATCAAAAAATCAAAAA
Organism: Cunninghamia lanceolata; assembly: GCA_027924645.1. NCBI lineage: Eukaryota > Viridiplantae > Streptophyta > Pinopsida > Cupressales > Cupressaceae > Cunninghamia > Cunninghamia lanceolata. Next base: position 3,993,547 of record BSBN01000030.1, read on the forward strand.
AATTAAAAAATCCATCCTCTGGTGAAAACCTGGCAAACAGGTGCCTTGGATAAGTACCATAGTGAAAACCTGGCAAACAGGCGCTATGCGTAGAGTCAGCATCCATCGTCTATCGAGTCCTGTCCACTCCTTGTCCAGTTCGCAACCTGCTTCATCCATCCATCCATAATAAAACCATTGACTTTGTTTGCATTTCCATCTCCCTATCTAGTATAGCTTGGAAATTTGTCAGTGTCCCTCATCATCATCCCACATCTTGATCTGTGTCTACAGTTAACACTGTCTTGTCCTAGGTCAAGTCTTTTTGTGTCTTCTGCGGCAGTCACCCCTACAGTTTCCTCTACCAGAATGGGGGCAACTCTTTCCTTAGCGTCGGTCTAGGATTGGTTCGTTGTTCGTGGTTCGCAGCGCATACTTCAATCTTGTCTCATTTCCACAGGTAACACCCTTTAACGGACACTTCGCTCCTACGATAAGGCTGTTATCTTCTCAACACTTGTTCTACATCATCACCTCCCCCAGAACTACATATCATCTTTTCAATCTTAAGGTACCTTGATCCCATGGACATGGGTATGTAGGCAGTCTGGAATACGAAGCACGTTTCCAGTACTCAGGTACATAAGATCACCTCTTCTCTGCTCTTTTCCCACATCATCACACTAACCAGAACTACATATCATCTCTTCTCAATCTTAAGGTACCTTGATCCCATGGATATGGGTATGTAGGCAGTCTGGAATACGAAGGAAGTATCCAGTACTCAGGTACATAAGATCCCCTCCTTTCACCTTGACCCATTCATCACTCTATCCAGAACTACATATTTATCACGTTCATCTTCCATCGTCGTGTGCCTTGATCCCGTGGATACAGGGTATGTAGGCAGTCTGGAATACGAAGGATGTATCCAGTACTTAGGCACACACGATCCATCATTCTCCACCCGTCTCAATCCATTAGCATTCCATCCTTCTAGTCTTTCGTTTGTCAAACTCCATTCGCCTCGACTTGACTAACTCAAGCAGCAAGCTAGCGCATCCTTTCAAAGCAAAAGTCCTTAACAAACTTGAAGCAAAGCGGCTTTCTTCCAGAGTCATCTACTGTCCTGCATACCGATTGCCAACATCAGCTAAGTACTACTTAACCAAGCCCTAGATCAACAAGCTTGTCTTCTACGAAGTGTTCCATTGTCGAGACCAACACACGCGTCTCCTGCGACATGTGGCATTTCCTGCAGTGAGACATTGTCTTTTTAGGTAGATAGCCCCCTTTAATGGACACAGAGTTCCTACGATAAGGCTGTTATCTTTCCTATCCAATCTATCCTGAGCAACCTCTTTGGCAAGAGAATATGTTGGCTATATGTTTACTTTGTAAGTCAGTCCATTTGCTTTTTGGTTTATCTTTTGTTCCTTTTCCAATACCTATTCAAGACTACCTTGATTTATCTATAATCTTGGTATGTTGCGATGCAGTACGGATTGGGGGCATAGTCATTGCTTTCTGTGTGCCGTGTTTGAGGAATGATCTCTAGCATCTTTCTTAGCATTCTATTTATCTTGTGTGTGTTAGGACCTAGCATCTTACATATTAATAATTCTTCTTGCATTCGCATGTATGGAAGTTTATTTTATGTTCAAGACTATGGCTTATTCACATGTTCCAACAAGGTTATATTATGTCTAAGGGGATCTAAGTTCAAACCGCTTGCTTGCAGAGTCAACGTCCATGCACTCAGATATTACTGCACCTTGGTCTTTTATACCTTGATGGCGAACTATCCACATGCTATATCAAAAATAAGGATTGCTCTTTATAAACAAATGTGAAACCATTGCAACAAGCTCATCCATTTACACCATCCATTTTTCCATGGCCTTATATAGTTTTTCAGCAATAATCGATCAACAGTCTTTTCTATCATGTTCTCTTCTATCTCCACTTTCTTCTATCTATCATAAACCCAACCTTATCTGTCTCCAACAAATCTTCTAGTCGAGCGTCAACACAGTTCTTCTGTCACTTCCCTGTCTTTCCTCTCGAGGGGGCACCCTACACTAACTATGCTGGGGCAACCACCTACACTGGGGCATCAAAAAATTGTATCACCTCTTCAACAATTATTTCTTTGATGCAATGCTGCAAGCTGCATCGCATCAAAGAGGGGCAAAATGTAGACACCCTAAAATGACCGTGTCATCAAATCACTGGCATTCTGTTATCTGTCTAATCACCTACATTGCAAACGTTAATTAAATAATCTAATTATTTAATTAATTTCATCATATTCTTCTAAATCTCCTAAATTCAACATTAATTAAATAAATCCTCATTATTTAATTAATTAAATTAAATTCCTCTATATTCTTCCACAATTAAATAATTTTAATTATTTAATTAAATCATTGTCACCTTCCAAAATTCACATCCACATTAATTAAATATATCCCATTATTTAAATTAATTCAATAAATTCCCTCTTATCTACAATTAAATAATTCTTAAATTATTTAATTAAATCAAAAATCATTCTCCCAAAATCATGCACAACAATTAAATAAATTTATTTATTTAATTTGCTTTCAAATCTTCTAAATTAAATAATTCCAATTATTTAATTACTTCTTCCAAAAATATCTTCTCTAAATTTAAATAAATCAATTATTTATTTAAATTGTTTTTTCTTCTAAATTTGAGTTATCTCTAATATAACTCAAGCTTTCTATATTTGATAAAGCAAAATATCTTCTTTTCTCATGCAAATCTCTTCTTCTTGTTTTAAATCACTTAACTGATTGCTTTATTCTTTTAATTGATTTATCTCTTCAGTTAACTCATTCTTCTATTCTTGATAACTCCTCTCATACAAAAGAAAGCAAGACACATGTCTTCTTCTCATTCGTTGCACATTCCTCAACTATTCTCCTCCGTTGATTCTTCTGAATTATCTGGACCGTTGATCGATTTTCCTTGAAATCTATATAAACCCCCCTCATCTCCTTCATTTACTCTCTCTCTTCGATTGTATTTTCAGGCATACTTAACAGAGCTTTGAGTATACACAACGCGTCGATTGAGCAACCTTACGATCATTTGACATTGATCTCTTGAGCACTACACTTGCTTGTTGCAGCCATGGCTTTGCAACTTCATTAAGCAATCCACATATCTCCAAAAGGGAACAATACAGGTTTTGGTAAGAGCTTTCATTTATCTTTGATTTGTGATTTATGGCTTTTACTTAGATTCGTTTTCTTTATGTTATTAGATTTTTGGTTTTTATTAGTTTAGAATAGATCCATTTTCGATATACACAAGACCCTGTCATCCTGAAAGTGGAAAAGACTCACCTCCGAGGGAAAGTACTTGAAGAGTACTTGGACAGGATGAGAGCCCAGGGAATCTCTTTGCTCACAGAGGTATTTGAGAAAACGGATAAGATGAGGAGAGTAAGGGCAGAACTCAACGATCTCATTGATGCCATCTCTCATGATATTGAGCGCACAGAGGATACTCATGATAAGTGGGTGGAAATGAGGAAGCTGAAAATGAGCACTTTAATATCCATTGGCGCCATTTCCAACAGGGATTCATATATAGAAACAAAGGAAGCTCTAATGTACAGGAGCAATGTGCTAAGAAATTTGATCAAGGATCTCGAAGCTGCAAAGGAAACCAGTGAAGAAAATGATGTTAACATTTTGCATAAGCTGGAGGAGTTGCCTTGTAAATTGGTATCACAGGATAACCAGTTTCTTTCTACAGAAGAAATGGTTAAGGAATTTGAGGACATGTTTCAGAAAGAATTTGAAGACAAGGTATTTTCAATAACTTCTGTGGACAGCATATTAGACAACCAGTTAACCTTGGACAATTTGAAAACCAGGTTAACCAATCATGCCAAGTCAATCACTACAGTAAGGGATGCCATAGTGAGGGCCAGGATGATCTTCAAAAACACATTCAACCTAGATAGCATTGAAATGCAGGCGACCTTCACTATGTATGACGACCACGTGAGAAAAGGTGGTGACACAAATTGAAGCAGCTGGTTTTTCCCTTAGTTTATTTTCTGATTTTCAAATGTACTTTCAAAACAGTTTTGGACATTTTTACATGTACATTTTTGATATGCAATTACATGTAAAAAATAGGAAGTCCCAAGTCAATAAGGACTCCTATTTTTGAATAAGTCAAAGTAGTTGTAGATTTCCTAGATTTTCTCAAGGTCTTTCCCTATAAATAAAGGGGACCTCTTTTGTAAATATTATCTTTTTTTTATTGCAAGAAAACTCTGGCGAATTGAAAAGCAAATCAAGACTTTGTGCTTATTGTGAAAATCAATATTCAAATATTCATCAATACAAGAAAGCAAGTTCAATTCCAATCTTTGTCTTGGGATTATTTGTGTTGTGATAGTTTTGTTCTTATGTCTTGCTATCATAATCTTAATTGGTAATAATTGAACTGTGGAGTTTGTTTCAAGTGATTAAAAGAGCGCCCTTAATTTGATTCTGATAAACTTTGTATTATCAAATCGGTTGTGGGTTATATGTTCATGTTTGCGAAAATACAACAGTTTGGGGACTTTGTGCTGCAAGTTGTTATATTTGAATTATTTTTATGATATTGAAGAGGAGTGAAGACTTTGGGCTGCATTCTGCTTCAAAGAGTTCTGGTTACAAGTAGTGAGTGAGGTAACGGAAAACTTTGTGTTTCTGTGATATTGTGATAATTTGTAAGTTTTATATCAAGAGTTTGAAGTATAAACATCTATTCTGAAAAAAGAGAATGAGATGAGATGGAACCACCACCAACTTAGTTTTTAGTGTACATAAATTTGATAAGTTGTTTGATTCGCAAAAGTTAAGCAATTAGAGGGAACCTCCCCTTGCTGAGAGGAGAGACTTTGTCTCATCATAGCTGTGGCTGATATACCCATTTTGCCGTTAGCAAGTTAACGACAAAATATTCACCCAACAAAGTGCAGAAGGAACTTCAGCATAACGTTCCACTTCCTACCATTGTCAAGTTCAAAACTGAACTGGCAGAAGAACAACAAAAAGAAGCATCTCAGACACAAGCGGAAGGGCATGTCTCGCTAGACAAGACAATAAACTTGTCTGATGATGAGGTGGTGTAGGATGTGGCTGCACAAGAAATGGAAACACTGGCTGCTAGCATCAGTGTGACACCTCACAAGCCTCCATCTGTCCAATCAGTGCTTGAGGAGATGAAACAAACAGAAGCGGAGCGAGAAAAGAGCCCGGAACAAGAAAAGAGCCCGGAGCAGGTAGCTCAGGACATAGGGCTGGACACACTGATTGCTGAGTTGACAAGTCTTGTAGTGGTAGACTTGGCAGAGAAACAGGATGCAAGTCCTGAGAAGCCAGCAGGATCACCTGATAAGGGCCACCTAACAGAGGAGATAGAGATGGCAGAAGCAGAAGGCCATGCTCTTGAATCAGGCCAGCGAAGCCCACAAGATACATCAGCAGGACCTGCTATAGTGGAGGTCCAAGAAATAAAGGCTGATGAGAAGAAGGAAGAAATAGAGGATCCGACTGCTAAGGCACAAGAGGTGGATAGTGCAGGCACAGAACAGATAGTAGCTGCAGAACAAATGCCATCACCTCAGGCAGATCCTAGGATATTAGATACGGTGGACATACCACCAGAAATAGAGAAACAAAAGGAGGATGATCAACCTCCACAAGGGGAAGAACTGGGGACAGGTGAAGAAAGGATGGAGAAAGATCATGATCATCATGATCTACATACCGGTACACCGCAGGGTTCCTCACACAAAGAAGATGCTCCCCCAGAAAAGGAAGTTGCTCAACAGGAGGTACCACAGGATCAGCAGCAAGGCGAGCATCAAGAGGGAGAAAAGGAAAAATCACCATCTCCACAACGCTTGTTGGTGGAAACGGGAGATAGAGGTGAACAGCATCATGATGCTGAAAAGCATGATCAGGTGCCTCCATGGTTAGAAAAGGAGGTAAATGTTGAGGATGAACTTGAAATTCAAGAGTTCGACGTCTCCACCCTGTTCTCCGTGGATATAATGAAGCCCAAGAGAAAGGCCAGGATGACATTGGCCATCAAGAGAGATCCGGCGACAGGGAGAAGGACCGCACAAATTGCTGTACCTGCGGTAGAGAAGGAGAAAGGCAAAATCACTGTGGATGAATTCCAGATAAGCACAGTTGATTTGGGTTTTGCCAACGAAGAGCAGGAAGGTCAAGAAGGTAAGGACATCATAGACTCTCTAATTCAGAAAGTGAAAAGAGAGAAAGAGAAGAATAAGCAACATAAAGAGCACATTGCTCAGTTGCATGCATACATTAAAGGCTTGACCAATCCTGAGGATACTACAAGTGAAGTTGCAGTCCCATTGACTGCCATTTCTCAAGAGGAGATAAATAAACTGGACCTCATGAAACATGAGGCTTCCGTAATAAGGAAATGGATGTCATCCACATTGGATGATGCTGTTGAAATAATGAAGGGTTCTTTGAAAAGATGGAGCATATTAAGTGACTCCAAAACCAAGGTGGACAGATTGCAGATGCAGACTGGGAAAAGGTCTTATCAACTAGAGAAAGTCCTCAGCCTGTTGGGAGAAATAAGGAAGATAAACCCACAACTGCTTATCAGTAAGCAGGTATTGAATAATAATACTGCATTGTTAGTGGATATCTGGTACAAGGATGTATAGTTTGAATGCGGAGTCCTCAAGAGATGCAATAATAAGCTGAGGGAGATCAGCATGAGGCTACGTGATTTAATGGGCATTGAGGCAGACATGTTAGAAACATTAGAGGGCAAAGTGGAAGGGAAGATAGAGAATCAAGATGAAGATTCTGCCCTTAAGGCTCTGCGCAGTAACTTCCAGATGGAAGATGATGGTCCACTCATCCACTTGACAGAAGAGATTATAAATAAGGTGATGAGGATCAAGGTCAAGATGGAGACCTATAGTGAGACATTGCAAGACAGAGAAAATAAGCTGGATAACAGCAAGGATAAGTATGAGGCACACAAGCACGCCATTATCAAAGCAAAGACTCAAGATGGCGGAGGAATAGATCAGGTTGTGCGGTCATACGAACAGATCCAGAGCAGCATGCAACCCCATATGCAGCAGCATCATCATCAGGATAGCAAAGGTTCAGAAAGCGATGCACATGATGATGATCTGCATGAATCAGCTGAAGAACATGATGAAGATACATCATGAAGGGGAATATTTTGCATAGGTAATATAGGTAGTTGCCAGTTGGCAACTTGTGCTATTTTGTAAAGTTGACGGGTCATGAAATGATGACCGTTGATTTGTATTGACATATCAGATCCGTAGATTTCTTGTAACAGATTCCTCACCTTATTCTATAAAAGGTGGTGGAATGCCTTGTTATATTCATTCGAAACTTAATTAAAATCTGTTTGCTGAAATATTCAGGGCTCATTTCAAAGCTGCTGTATATGTACTTGTCTTTTGCATACTTAATGAAAGGGAAGAGTATTTTGATTACAAATCTCTGTAAATCCTGAGTAATCTGTGTTTGAATTCTGCATGTGTGCTTTGATTAGCTGCGTCCCTTGGAGTGCTCATCATGTTGCATGTATTGTGTTCATTCATTATCCTCTGAAGTTTGCATCAACTGTGTCTAGCTATGGAATGTCCTGGTGAACATATGGTTTGATTTCTTCTCTTCATGACAGTATCAAGCATGTATGTGGATCAAAAGCTAAAGGTTCAACTTAATTAGATGTATTTCCTTTAATTTCTTTCAATTTCAGAGCATCTCACTGTCATAATTGCAAATAACTGCTAATCTTGAGCAAACAACCCAAAAATATGCAGACATCTCATAGATAATCGCAAATACTTAGCATATTTGGACACTAAGCGTACACAATTGAAAATATTATGCAAAGATTGAGATATTTTACCTCTTTTCATCAAATAACTACATAATTTGACTTCTCTATAAAGAATTTCCATAGGAATGTCATGATGATGGCGCAATTTCACGTAAGGCCCCAAAATGGAAACAACATTTCACATTAACTACTGAGTAACGTCAGTCGATTAAGACCTAATCATCAGAGACTTGGGATCATGAATTCTTTGAATTCACTATATCTTTCAAGATGAATAAAGGTTAATGTGTACTTTTATTCTATGTTGTTTATGACTAACATCATGACCAACATAAATTGGTGCTAGAAGGAGGGCAGAGTCCAGAAAACCACGCTCATCATCATTATTTTAAGGTTTGATAACGCATAGCGTAAGGTAACCTCAGATCGCCTGTGAATTTTAGTAAATTACATAAATATTTACTGTGATAAGTTTGTACATGTTCATTCTATGTAAAGATTTCCAGATCTCACGTAAATATTGCAAGCTTTATAGTAGATTGTTGTGAATTCATAAATATTGGCCAAAGATACGCAAATTTGTTCAAAATTTTGAAGAATTTAGGTTGGAGGCACTTTAGATCTCGTGCTACGGGTCATGATACCCCAATATCCTGTCATATTTATGGTATCTTCGCAAATATTTCATAAATATCCAGTCTGATTTGCCATCTGACCGCAAATATCACCTCATCCGGTGGAATCTAGCCAATATTTGCAAAGTTTCAGCCAATTTGCCTCCGATTCAAGAAATCCTAGCTCACAGGATAAATACCAGGTCTAGACCTAGTGAAATTTTTGAAGAATTGCCTATTAGAGGTTTCAGACCTAGGACTGTAGACATTCATCATACTCTAGGGTCTAGTGCATCTAGAGCTTCACCAGGACCTCCTCCTGTAACTCCTGTTGGTTTGCAAATACCTTCTGGTATATCTGTGACACCTCCTGTTCAACCCCAAGGTGTGCCTTTAGTTCAAACTCAGCCAGTTGCACCACCAGTTCAGCCCCCTCAGGCTGCAATGTCGTTCTTTGCAGTAGAGTCACCTTTGACCTTCAATGCATATCATGAGTTACCAAAGAATCTGGACAAACTTTGCCCAAAATACCATCCCTATCAAGATGCTGATGATCATATCAGGACATTTAAAGAAGTTTGCTGCAGAGCTAGAATAGAACATCAGGACGTGGTGTGCAGATTGTTTCCTTTTTCATTAGGGGAAGAGGCTTATAATTGGTTCATCAGTCTGGGCCAAGCCTCTGTTGGTTCATGGGCTGTCTTAGAGAAAGCTTTTCTTGACAGGTTCAAGGTCCCTATTGATCCATCTATGAATTATCACATGTTTGCTACAATCAAAAGATTTGAGAATGAGCCTATTGCTAATTTCAATGCTAGGTTCCAGAAAATGTTGTCCAAGCTAGTTCCCCCATATGTAGTAACTGATGCTGCTGCTAGGAGTATCTATTATTCAGCCCTGGATCCATTAACTTCCATGTTCATCAGGAGAACACATCCAGAGATCACTACATTGACAAGAGCTTTTCAAGAAGCTATCAAGGTAAATCAGCAGTTGATACCTGCTCCTACTCCGAATATAGTATTCCCTACTTTGCTTGGCATGCAGTCACAATATCTTGCATAGTATCCGGCACTGTATTCACCTCAGTATCCTGCACAATATCCAAATGGAGCAATAATACCTCCAGTAGTCATGCCTGCACCTTTGCAAGTACCTCCATTGAGCATTATGCCTCCTCCTAATGGAAATAGCCAACTACCACAATATCCTGCACATGCTCAGACACCTCAGGGTATCGATTTATCCAACAATAACCATGGATCTTCTTTTTTCAAGCCTCAGACTGAAAATGCAGTTGCCAAAGCTCAAGAGGAAAAGGAAGAAATCAAAGAAATTTCTGCTCAGTTGAGAAAACTCACCACCGAAGTAACACATTTGAGAAATCAAGGTTTTTATTCACAGTCAGGTCAGAACAGGAATTATTCCAATGACAGACCAAACTACCCTGACAGAGGATATAACAACAATAACTTCAACAATAATGGTGGAACTAACAATAATCCTCCTAGACAGCCTAAAATATGGAACTCCAGGCCAAATAACAGTTCATTACCATCACCCCTAGATAATCAACCTCCGGGTGAAGCTAAACAGACTACTAGAGTCAATCTTGCTGAGGCAGCCCTTACCAATTGGTGTAGGATCCATAACACAAATGCACATGCAGAATTAGATTGTCCACAGTTTAGGATTGCTGCCAGCATCTTTCAGACTGAAGTATCCAACACTTCTGGAAATCCACCTCAGGCAGAAGGAAATGAGATAGTTCCTTGTGGATATGACTCAGCTTTTGTGCTAGAAACGTATACTAACCAGCCTCATCCGAGTTATGATCAGACCTGTGAGGAATCTGCTTTAACTTTCGAAACAAATTATGTTTTTCCTTTTGAGGATGAAAATGAACCTGCAAGAGAGCATGAGGAAGTACATGCATATCAACAGCAATATCCTGGTAAGCACAATTATAACTTGAGAAGTAGTGCTAACAGACCTACTGGTCCATTGACATCATCTTTGCCTCCAAACAACTTCAACACACCTCCTGATCCTAAGGCTAACAATAACCCTGGATTTCCCAAGGTGAATGCTCAGTACTTGTCACCTCAAAACACAGTAACAAAGGTCGTAAATGCACCTCAAGAGTCTGATAAGTTAGTCAGCTATTTGGCTGATGAAATGAAGAAAATCAAGATCAGCCTGTCCTTATCGGAGTTACTAAAAACTCCTGCCATCAAGAAGGCATTCATGAAGTCACTAGATGATCCCGCTCCTAAAGAAGATAGTCATCTTTCAAGTCAATCCAATGGAAAAGATCATGCTGCTAAGGATAATGTTATCAAGCCTAAAGTGTCATCTACAGTTCAGGCCGCTGAAACCTCCCACATGACCTTGTATAGAGATAAAACTGAATCACCTCCGTTTCTCCTCACCATAAGAATGTTCAGCAAGAACTTGCACAACTGTCTGGTGGATTCCGGAGCCTCAACGAATGTTATGCCTTTGTCAATATGCAACGCATTAGGACTACATCCTGCTAAATCCTTAAAGAAGGTCACTCAGCTAGACAAAACAAAAGTAAGTGTAGTAGGAGAACTAACTCACATTCACATGTAGCTAGCATCTGATCCTAGGATCCAGTATTACATTGACATTCAGGTAGTTGACATACCTGATACTTATGGGATGTTGCTTAGCCGAGACTGGTCTAAAACGCTTAACGGATATATGTCCACAGATTTCAGTCACATGTGGTTGCCATGGAAAGGTATACCTAATCAGATCAGGATTGATGCTGAACCTAGGATGAAACATATGATCATGGAATACAACAAAATGAATGAGATCATGTACGTAAACGTAGAACCTGGAGTTTATTGCATCAGGCCGCAGACTGTTAAAATAGAGGAGATCCTGATGCTTGATATTCATCATCATCATCATGATGATTATCATGAGGACATCTCAAGCATGGAATTTGACAAAGATCCAGATAATGAGAACGAAATAGATCGCTTTAGAGATTTTGAGATGCATTTATCTACTCAGGTAAAACGTTGCCAATTATTGAATATACCTGCTAATGACATTTTGATTGATGGATGGTGCAGATTACACAGTGAAGCACACTCAGAAAAGACTTGTGAAACATGCTTAGACATGATGATACTGGAGCAGACATATAGTGAAGCATCATCATCATATTCCGAGGTGAGTGCTACATCTGATGATGATGATGATACTAATTCTTATCTGTCTTCTGCAGGAACAGGAGGGTTAACAGATCAGGATGAAGGTCATATCCCGAAAGTAGAAGAGATCCTGGTTTCCAACCAGATAAATGATGCAGAAAAAGAAAAGATCACCCCTGGTAGCGATTGCTTCATGGAACCAGATTATGAGTTGTCTGATGAAGACAAAGGTAGTGACCTGACGAAGTTTGAAGAATTTCTGGTAAAAGAAATAGAAAAGATGACGCGACAGCATAAACCTCCCCAGGAGGTTTTAATTAAAGGTTGGTGTAGACTGCATGAGGTGCCTCACTCATAAACAACTTGCTCACTACGTTTACACATTTTGAAGAAGCATGCAGCTGTAAATCTTGAACATCATCCTCCTATTGCTATGGAAGAGAAAATAGAAAAGTCATCAGGCTCACAAAATAAAGGAAAGAAGAAACTTGAGGATGATGACATTTCTAAGTTAAAGTGGATATCAGGCGGAGCAGCAGCCAGAGCTGCAAAGAAGAAAGGAGGACCAAATAGATATCTTGCTGAGGATAAGTGTCCTGCTGAAGATAAACCTTGGATCCTGAAGTTTGATGGATCCAAATCTAAGCAAGGTGCTGGGGTAGGAATAGATCTCATTGATCCATTAGGAAAATCCTATTTAGCAGCTTACAGACTACAGTTCCCCTGTACCAATAATGTCGCAGAGTATGAAGCTCTGATTCATGGAATGTTGTTTGCTCATAAGAAAAAAGTAAGGATCCTGCATGTCTTTGGGGATTCAGAACTAGTTGTGAGGCAAGTAAGAGGAATTTACTCCTGTAACTACAGAAAACTATCAAATTACAGACATCGTGTGTGGGACCTGATTGAAGACTTTGATGCCTTTAATATCATTCACGTACCAAGGGAACAAAACCAGAGGGCAGATGCACTCGCCCAGGCCGCCAGTACGTTGGAACCGCTGTCTATATCTGGTCTAAAGAGATTTTCAGTAGAATTGGTGTCAGTGCCTTCAGTACCTGACAATGTGACTAATCTCCAGGTGTTTGATGATGATCAGCACATCCTGGACTTCATATCAAACAGAGACATATTCGAAGCTCAGATCATAGATGAGAATGGTATGGAAGATCATGTCTGGGAAGTGTAGACACCCTAAAACTGATGCTCATAACCTTACCTGATGCTCCTCCTTATGGAGAACCTGTCTACAAAACTGCACGTTACAGAGACAATGAGTATTGTGAGTTCCATAGGAGCAAAGGGCATCGAACTGCATCTTGCATGAAGCTTAAGCACCTCATCCAAAACCTCATCGATGGTAATCAAATCACTTTTGAGAATGAACCACCAGTGCAACACATGAACAAGGATCTCGATATGTATAAGGAACCATTCCCTCATCATGGTCCACCTCCTCCTTAGGCTAGGGGTAAAGGTATCAATTACACGTCCATGTCTTTCGATTCCATTGTAGGTCATTTTGAAGAGAGTCGAGTGTCTACCCTCACCATCAAAGGCAAATCTACAGATTGTGCTGTTACTACTCATCGAGGTCATGTCACCATCTGTGCGCCTACACCTAGGCTTCCGATTCAGTCTGATTATAATCTTGTCGAACATCTAGGGAGAACACCAGCACAGATCTCTATTTTGGACCTCCTACGGTCATCACCTGCACATAGAGTGGTGCTAGAAAAAGCCCTCCAAGAGTCTTCTGTTCCTAACAACATAGCAGTCGCGGATTTCCAAGCTATAGTGGGTAACACTGCTTCACCCTACAATGTGGTCTTCTCTGAGAAAGACCTCCCCTCCCACGATCCTTGTCACAATGATGCCCTTCATATTGAGGTTCTCATCCATAAGCGCAAAATCAAACGTATACTCATAGATGGTGGTGCTGGTCTCAACATTTGTTCTTTAAAGTTACTAAAGCAATTGGGATACTCTGAGGATCACGTCAACACTGATCATAGTATTACAATCAAGGGATATGATGATGCAGAACGCCATTCAGAAGGTGTTATTCACTTGCCTATACAACTGGGCCCTGTTATGCTTGAAACTAGGTGCCAAGTCCTTGATATTGAGCTGCCTTACAACATTATCCTAGGCCGCCCATGGATCCATGCAATGAAAGCTGTCCCCTCCACGTACCATCAGTCTCTAAAGTTCCCATACAATGGTACGGAGATCACCATCCCAGGAGATCCTAATCCTTTTGAATTTTGTCGTGTCTTGCAAGGAAGCTATAAGAATTGCAACCAAGTGCCTAAAAATGACAAAGCCCTTGAGTCCCCTCTCTATGTTGACCCTGAAACTCTCACACAAGCCTCTCAAGTGAGCCTACACCCCTCCCCAAAATCACAGCTCGTGTCCGAGATATAGGGTTTGGCACTTATGATATCTCAGAATCTTGTTGTGTAGGGCGGATGCCTCTATCTCCAAAATCTTACGGCCAACCACCCATTGCTAAAGTTATCAAAAAAGCAGCTATTCCTCCCCCAACATTCCTAACCCAATTCCAACATGGACGGTTATTGGAAGAGGAAACTATTGAGGACATCTCTTCTTGGCTCTACAAGGAGAAAGAACCAGTTACGATACCAGTCAAGCAATATGGCAATGGCTTAAGGATAGTGAAAAATATGGGCTATAAAGGCAAAGGTGGCCTTGGGAAACAGAATCAAGGAACTATGGAGCCCATTGTGGTAAAAAAGAAGCTAGACAAGAAAGGATTAGGATTTGGTAAGAAGGTACCGCGCGCCTCGGACATCGAGTATATCCTCGACGAGGTAGCTGACACTTTTCCTTCCGATACGACGTCTACAGAGGATATCACCGATGACTCTTCCCTCCACATGACCAATCTATTCGCAGAATCCTCCATTTTTACACTATCCTCCATATCCTTAACTTCCAACACCAGCACCCAGAATGTCACACTTGTCTACCCTGAACTTATCGATTGGGACCAACAAGGGGCCCCCGTTATAGATGTGTTTCAGAATGACGAAGCTCTCACTGAGTTCATGGGACTTCGGGAAGGTATCCCTCTTAGCAATCACAAGGCAAGTTTTGTAATAGAACTAGAGCCCATGGCTTATTTTGGGGAGAATGCCAAATCCTTCAGTCGCAAAAGTGCAAATAAAGAAAGATCGCTAGGTGAAAACCACACTGTGGCACCTCCTGATCATAAAATAGTAAAAATAAAGGACATATCCAAAGGTGAAAACCCAACTGTGGCACCTGAGGATGGAGGATTTGACCTTCCCTTACCATCTAAGTACCAGGAGAAATCAGCTCTACTAGTGGAAGATTCTACAGAGATCAATCTAGGTACAGAACAGAATCCAAAGACAACATTCCTAGTGGCATCATTATCCGACACAGAACACAGAGATCTTAACAGCTTCTTCTTGCAACGAACCATCAACTTTGCATGGACCTATGCAGATATGCCAGGGCTAGACCCTAAGCTGGTAGTTCATTATCTCACAGTTGATCCCAAGGTGAAACCAGTCAAGCAAAAATTGAGAAAGATGCACCCACAGATAGCTCTCTTGGTGAAGGTGGAAGTACAAAAGCTATTAGATGCCAAGTTTATACGACCTATTGACTATTCAGATTGGGTCTCAAACATTGTACCTGTGTCTAAACCTAATGGGCGCATCCGCATGTGTAATGACTTCAGAGATCTCAATAAGGCATGTCCTAAAGATGACTTTCCCCTACCAAACATTGACATTATAGTGGACTTGACAGTAGGTCACGAGATGCTTTCTCTCATGGACGGATTCTCAAGTTATAATCAGATAAGGATAGCTGAAGAAGACCAACATAAAACAACCTTTACTTGTCCTTGGGGCAATTATTGTTGGTGTGTCATGCCGTTTGGTCTGAAGAATGCAGGAGCAACCTATCAGAGAGCAATGACAGTGATATTTCATGACCTCTTTCATCACATCATGGAAGACTATGTTGATGATATATTGGCTAAATCTTCTCAGGTGGATCACATAAAGGTCTTAGGACAGATCTTCGACAGGCTTGAAAAATACCAAGTAAGACTCAATCCAAAGAAGTGTGTATTCGGCGTAACATCAGGGAAACTATTAGGATACATTGTATCTCGTAGAGGCATTGAAGTCGATCCAGCAAAAGTAAAGGCTATAGTGGAGATGCCTCCACCCAAGAACCTTAAAGCACTAAGGAGCCTTCAGGGAAGGTTGCAGTCCATTCGATGCTTCATATCACAGCTAGCAGATAAATGTCAACCCTTTCAGCACTTACTCCGAAAGGATGTCTCATTTCAATGGGACAACAAGTGTCAGGCAGCGTTTGATCAACTTAAAGAGTATCTAGCTACACCTCCTGTATTGGTTCCGCCAGTTGCGGACAAACTATTGATCTTATACATCTCCACTACAAATTCAGCCCTAGGGGCTCTGCTAGCACAGAATGATGACACAGGAAAGGAGCATGCAATATATTACATCAGTAGAACCTTGGTGGGATACGAGCTCAATTATTCACCAATGGAAAGGGCTTGTTTAGCAGTAGTGTTTGCCTCCCAAAAGTTGTGACATTACATGCTGAACCAACACACAAATCTGATAGCTAAAATTGATCCCTTGAAGTATCTACTAGCAAAAGCAGCTCTCATAGGCAGACTAGCTAAATGGGTCATGATCCTTAGTGAGTTCGACATTGAATACACAGATCGTAAGGCAATCAAAGGACAAGCCCTCGCGGATCAACTAGCAGATGCACCTATGAAAGATACACATCCTATGGTAGCAGACTTTCCTGATGAGAATCTCTTCACTCTTTCTAACTCCATAATGTGGAAGTTGTACTTTGACGGTTCTTACACACAGCATGGATCAGGAGCTGGCATCTTATTTGTTACACCTCAGAATGACTACATTCCAAAGTCATATCAGCTAGCATTTCCCTTGCACCAATAACATAGCCGAGTATGAAGCACTCCTTATAGGTCTCAATACAGTAGTTTAATGGGACATCACAGAATTACAAGTATATGGAGACTCACAGCTAGTCATTCGCCAAGTCACAGATGAATACCAAACAAAGGATGAAAAGCTAATTCCCTACAAGCAACTAGTGGATGCCTACAAACCACACTTTTCTACCATCACATTTGAGCAAATTCCAAGAGAGCATAATAAAGCTGCAGATTCTATGGCTTCTGTAGGGTCACTGATTGACATGCCTGCAAATACACAGAAGTGTGAATTCTTGATCGAGCAATGGTTGATACCAGCCGTCGATGTTCCTGTTACTAAAATCATCTGCGAACTTGTTGGTCCCAATTCCCCTTGGTACGAAGATATCTATGAATACCTCAAGAACAATACCTTTCCCCCTGACCTATCATCCACCCAACGCAAAACCTTTATCTGTCGATCCTCTCATTACATCATCCTGGGTGATACACTATATCGCCAGAGTCTCGATGGTATCCTCTTACGATGTCTTAACGCGGAAGAAGCCGAAGCTACCTTACGAGACATACACGAAGGTGTCTGTGGCACACATTCTACCGGTCCTAATCTTGCTAAGAAGATACTCAGAACAGGTTATTACTGGCCTACAATAGAGCAAGATGCTACACAGTTTGCTAAGAAGTGTCTACAATGTCAGCAGCATGGAGATTTGATTCACGCACCAGCTCATGAGTTACAACCTGTGACAACTCCATGGCCTTTTTCTCAATGGGGTCTCGACCTCGTAGGACAAATCCACCCTTCCTCCTCCAATGGGCACAAGTTTATCATTACCGCCACTGAGTATTTCACGAAGTGGGTGGAAGCCATTCCTATGACCTATATCACCGGTAAGCAAATAGCCAAGTTTATCCTAAACTACCTCATATGCCGGTATGGTATTCCCCAAGCCATTGTCACTGATAATGGGAGACCATTCAAGAACCAAGATGTCCGTGCCTTGTGCACACAATACAATATCCAACATCACTTTTCAACTCCCTACTATTCACAGAGTAATGGCCAAGCTGAGGCTTCCAATAAAACCATTCTCAAGATCCTAAAGAAAATGGTCAATGAAGCTGGTTGTGATTGGCACTTGCAACTCAATCCCGTCCTATGGGCCTACCGCACTAGTATCAGAACACCAACTGGTGCCACACCATATGCCTTGGTCTTTGGCTCTGAAGCCATCCTACCTATAGAGGTCGAGATCCCATCACTCAGAGTATCCATGCAGGACCTGATCGGCGGAGATGAGTATCGCACTTCCAGATTAGTTGAGCTTGAACTACTAGATGAGAGGCGCCTTGCCGCACTTAATCATCTCCATGTCTATCAAAACCGCCTCCGGCATAATTACAACAAAAAGATCAAAGAAAGACAGTTTCAGGTTGGTGATCTTGTACTTAAGGAGAATCAAAGAAATCAAGCAGATCGAGAGAAGAAGGGTAAGTTTGAGCCTAACTGGTTAGGTCCCTTCATTGTGACAGCAGCATATGGATCGGGAGCTTATACTTTAGCTACACCTGACGGCATTCCTCTAGATGAGCCACTTAACAGTGTCCATCTCAAGAAGTTCTATGCCTGATCCTCAGAGTATTCCCACAAAAAATCAAAAAATCAAAAAATCAAAAAAATCAAAAAATCCATCCTCTGGTGAAAACCTGGCAAACAGGCGCCTTGGATAAGTACCATAGTGAAAACCTAGCAAACAGGCGCTATGCATAGAGTCAGCATCCATCGTCTATCGAGTCCTGTCCACTCCTTGTCCAGTTTGCAACGCGCCTCATCCATCCACCCATAATAAAACCATTGACTTTGTTTGCATTTCCATCTCCCTATCTAGTATAGCTTAGAAATTTGTCAATGTCCATCGTCGTCTTCCCATGTCTTGGTCTGGGTCTACAGTTAACACTGTCTTGTCCTAGGTCAAGTCTTTCTGTGTCTTCTTCAGCAGTCACCCCTACAGTTTCCTCTACCAGAATGGGGGCAACTCTTTCCTTAGCTTCGGTCTAGGATTGGTTCCTTGTTCGTGGTTTGCAGCACATACTTCAATCTTGTCTCATTTCCACAGGTAACACCCTTTAACGGACACAGAGTTCCTACGATAAGGCTGTTATCTTCTCAACACTTTTCCCACATCATCACATCTACCAGAACTACATATCATCTTTTCAATCTTAAGGTACCTTGATCCCATGGATATGGGTATGTAGGCAGTCTGGAATACGAAGGACATTTCCAGTACTCAGGTACATAAGATCACCTCTTCTCTGCTCTTTTCCCACATCATCACACTAACCAGAACTGCATATCATCTCTTCTCAATCTTAAGGTACCTTGATCCCATGGATATGGGTATGTAGGCAGTCTGGAATACGAAGGACGTTTCCAGTACTCAGGTACATAAGATCTCCCCCTTTCACCTTGACCCATTCATCACTCTATCCAGAACTACATATTTATCACGTTCATCTTCCATCGTAAGTGTGCCTTGATCCCGTGGACACAGGGTATGTAGGCAGTCTGGAATATGAAGGATGTATCCAGTACTCAGGCACACATGATCCATCATTCTCCAGCCATCTCAATCCATTAGCATTCCATCCTTCTAGTCTTTCGTTTGTCAAAATCCAGTTCGCCTCGACTTGACTAACTCAAGCAGCAAGCTAGCGCATCCTTTCAAAGCAATAGTCCTTCGCAAACCTGAAGCAAAGAGGCCTACTTCCGGAGTCATCTACTGTCCTGCATACCGATTGCCAACATCAGCTAAGTACCGCTTAACCAAGCCCTAGATCAACAAGCTTGTCTTCTGCGATGTGTTCCATTGTCGAGACCAACACACGCATCTCCTGCGACATGTGGCATTTCCTGCAGCAAGATATTGTCTTTTTAGGTAGATAGCCCCCTTTAACGGACACAGAGCTCCTACGATAAGGCTGTTATCTTTCCTATCCAATCTATCCTGAGCAACCTCTTTGGCAAGAGAATATGTTGGCTGTATGTTTACTTTATAAGTCAGTCAATTTGCTTTTTGGTTTATCTTTTGTTCCTTTTCCAATACCTATTCAAGACTACCTTGATTTATCTATAATCTTGGTATGTTGCGATGCAGTACGGATTGGGGGCATAGTCATTGCTTTCTGTGTGTCGTGTTTGAGGAATGATCTCTAGCATCTTTCTTAGCATTCTATTTATCTTGTGTGTGTTAGGACCTAGCATCTTACATATTAATAATTCTTCTTGCATTTACATGTATTGAAGTTTATTTTATGTTCAAGACTATGGCTCATTCACATGTTCCAACAAGGTTATATTATGTCTAAGGGGATCTAAGATCAAACCGTTTGCTTGCAGAGTCAACGTCCATGCACTCGGATATTACTACACCTTGGTCTTTTATACCTTGGTGGCGAACTATCCACGTGCTACATCAAACTAAGGATTGCTCTTTATAAACAAATGTGAAACCATTGCAACAAGCTCATCCATTTACACCATCCATTTTTCCATGGCCTTATATAGTTTTCCAGCAAAGATCAATCAACAGTCTTTCTCTTATGTTCTCTCCTATCTCCTTTCTTCTATCTATCATCAACCCAACCTCGTCTGTCTCCAACAAATCTTCTAGTCGAGCGTCAACACAGTTATTCTGTCACTTCCATGTCTTTCCTCTCGAGGGGGCACCCTATGCCAGCTACGCTGGGGCAACTACCTACACTGGGGCATCAAAAAATTGTATTACATCTTCAACAATCATTTTCTTTGACGCAATGCTACATGCTGCATTGCATCAAAGAGGGGCAAAATGTAGACACCCTAAAATGACCAAGTCGTCGCATCACTTGCATTTCGTCATTTCTTCCTAATCACCTGCATTTCAACATTAATTAAATAATCTAATTATTTAATTAATTTCACCAAATTCTTCTAAATCACAAAATTGCGACATTAATTAAATAAATCCTCATTATTTAATTAATTAAATCAAATTCCTCTATATTCTTCCACAATTAAATAATTTTTAATTATTTAATTAAATCATTGTCACCTTCCAAAATTCACATCTACATTAATTAAATATATCCAATTATTTAATTAATTCAACAAATTCCCTCTTATCTAAAATTAAATAATTCTTAAATTATTTAATTAAATCAAAAATCATTCTCCCAAAATCATGCACAACAATTAAATAAATTTATTTATTTAATTTGCTTTTAAATCTTCTAAATTAAATAATTCTAATTATTTAATTATTTCTTCCAAAATATCTTCTCTAAATTTAAATAAATCAATTATTTATTTAAATTGTTTTTTCTTCTAATTTGAGTTATCTCTAAAATAACTCAAGCTTTCTTGCTCATCAATTAAATATTTCTATATTTAATAAAGCAAAATATCCTCTTTTCTCATGCAAATCCCTTCTTCTTGTTTTAAATCACTTAACTTATTGCTTTATTCTTTTAATTGATTTATCTCTTTAGTTAACTTATTCTTCTATTCTTGATAACTCCTCTCATGCAAAAGCAAGCAAGACACATGTCTTCTTCTCATTCGTTGCACATTCCTCAACTGTTCTTCTCCATTGATTCTTCTGAATTATCTGAACCGTTGATTGATCTCTATTGAAATCTATATAAAACCCCCTCATCTCCTTCATTGACTCTCTCTCTCTCTTCGATTGTATTCTCAGGCACACTTAACAGAGCTTTGAGCATACAAAACGCGTCGATTGAGCACTATAACGATCTTTTGACATTGATCTCTTGAGCACATACTTGCTTGTTGCAGCCATGGCTTTGCAACTACATTGAGCAATCCACATATCTCCAAAAGGGAACAATACAGGTTTTGGTAAGAGTTTTCATTTGTCTTTGATTTGTGATTTATGGCTTTTACTTAGATTCGTTTCCTTTATGTTATTGGGTTCTTTGGTTTTATTTAGTTTAGATTTAATCCATTTTTCCATATACACAGGAAGAAGATGAGATATTAGAGTTGCCTAGCAACAGAATTCCCAAAGGTATGATTGAATTAGAAAGAGATTTTGATCTAGATAATATGCTTAAACATAAAGATCTGCCTAAGGCAGATGGAGGTCAATATTCACAAGTAAATATTGGACAAGCTGATGACAAGAGAAACGTCTTATTGGGTAAGGTTTGTACACTAGAAGAGTTAGAAGGAATAACTCAGGCCCTTAAAGATTACATACATGTAATTGCATGGACTTATGATGAGCTAAAGACATATGACACTTTTGTCATAACTCATACTATACCTCTCAAGCCAGATGCAAAACCTTTCAGACAGAAGCAGAGGCCAGTCAATGCTCTGCGTGAACCAATCATCCTTGAGGAGGTCAAGAAATTGTTAAATGCTCGGATAATATTTCCTATAAGGCACTCCACTTGGGTGGCAAATCTTGTGCCAGTCAGAAAGAAGAATGGAGACATTAGATTATGTGTAGATTTCAGGAACCTGAACAGAGCATCAGAAAAGGATAATTATCCTTTGCCCTCCTTAGATGAAGTTCTACAGATTGTAAATGGAGCCAAAATGATGTCCTTCTTAGATGGTTTTTCAGGATACAACCAAGTGATGGTTGATAAAATTGACAGATTGAAAACTGCCTTCACTACAAAGTGGGGTATATTTGCATATAGACGTATGCCATTTGGACTCATAAATGCTGGAGCTACATTCCAGTGAGCAATGGACATAGCCTTCAGAGGCTTAATAGGAAAGTGTATAGTCATCTACATGGATGACCTGACGGTTTTCTCCAAGGAAAGGGGAAATCATGTTGTTGATCTCAGAAGCGTGCTGAAGAAATGTGAAGAATATGGAATATCTTTGAATCCTAAGAAGTGCATATTCGGAGTCACAACAGGAAAGTTACTAGGCTACCTGATCACAGAAGATGGAATTATCATTGATCCTGACAGGGTGGAGTCTATTATGAAGTTACAACTTCCAGGAAGCAAAAAGGAACTTAAGTCTTACTTTGGTAAGATAAATTTTGTGAGGAAGTTCATCACCGGCTTTGCTGAGATTATCAGACCACTAAATGCCATGTTGAAAAAGGATGCACAAATTGAGTGGACACCAGAAGCCAAGGCTGCTTTTGAAGATATAAAGAAGGCCATTTTAGATGCTCCTGTCCTCATTAGTCCAGATTATACAAGAGATTTCTACATCTACTCATTTGCCTCAGAACATACTTCTGCAGCAGTGTTAACTCAAAGAAATGAAGAGAAAGAAGAGAAACCAATTGCTTTCATGAGCTATCCTTTCAAGGATGCTGAATTGAGATATGTAGATGTTGAGAGACAGGCACTTGCACTAGTCAGAGCAGTAAAAAAGTTTAGACATTATATACAAAGAAGCAAAGTGATTGCTGTGGTACCAGATGCAGCAGTGAAGATGCTGCTGATGCAGAGTGAACCTGGTGAAAAAAGAGCCAAATGGATTAATGTATTACAAGAATATGACATGGAGATCACACCAATGAAGCTGGTGAGAGGACAAGCTTTGAGCCAGATGATATCTAAAACGGATCCAAACATCATCAGTCAGCAGTATGTGATCAATGAGAAAGATAAGAAAGAATGGTATTCAGATATCAGGCACATCCTGATCACTGGAAGATGTCCTTCAAGAATGCAAGCTTCACAGAGAAGAGCCTTGAAGATAAGGTCCCAGAAGTATATGATGAAGGGAGGAACCTTATTTAAGAAGAATTATGAAGGAATATACCTGAGATGCTTAGAGAAGCTTGAAGCAAATAAAGTTTTGACAGAGTTACATGACAAGCTTGGAACGGCACACGGATCAGCATTGGCCACAACACATGCAATCCTCAGAGCAGGATATTACTGGCCTACAATTTTTAAAGACACGGCTGATCATGTTAAATGTTGTCATGTTTGTCAGGTTGCTGCCAACAGAGAGAAATATGCTGCACAACCGTTGCAGCCAGTGGTGGAAGAGCGCCCATTTGCATAGTGGGGCATGGACTTCATAGGACCAATCAATCCTCCGTCTTCCTCAGGCCATAGGTATGTCTTAACGATTACTGACTATTGTACTAGATGGACTGAGGCTATCAGCAGCAAAACTTGCACTGCAGATGATGTCATCAAGTTTCTGGAAAGCAACATTGTCACCAGGTATGGAACTCCTTATGCATTGGTAAGTGATAATGGTTCTGCCTTCATTTCCACCAAATTGTCAAGTTGGGCTTTTGATCATGGGATCATACTTAAGTTTTCATCCAACTACTATCCCCAGGGAAATGGATTAGCAGAATCTACCAACAAGAATTTACTGAGTATCATAAGAAAACTGATAGAGAAAAATCCTAGGGAATGGAACTCATTTCTGAAATATGCCTTATGGGTAGACAGAACTAGAATGAAAACTGCATTAGGAAACTCACCCTTCCAACTAGTATATGGGGTAGATCCAATCCTCCCTGTAAATTTGAAAATTCCTACTCTACAGTTTGCTCAAGAATATCTAGGCATAGATAATAAGCAGGAAGTCAGGTTGCTTCAGTTGATGCACCTAGAAGAAAAACGAAGTCAAGCGATTGACCAATTTGCAAAACATCAGGCTGTTGTCAAACGCTGGTTTGACAAGAGAGCCAGAATTAAAGCTTTCAGGATATCTGATTTAGTCCTGATGTGGGATAAAGCCCATGAAAAGAAAGGTGATCATGGTAAGTTTGATAGATTATGGATAGGTCCCTTTCAGATTTCTGAGATCTTAGGAGACAGCACTTATAGGCTTAAGAACCTGACAGGCGAGGATGTCCCATTGCCAGTCAATGGACAATTCCTCAAACATTATTTCTAGGCCTGAATGACTTTGTGACAGTCATATGTACCATAATGTATATTTGTATAGTTGTTTGTACAGTTTGTTTGTTGTGCTTGTTTTGTTTTGTTGGTTGGGACCTTGTTCTGGTAAGTCAGGATGATGCACTTCATCACCCTAGAAAATAATTAAGTTGTTAAGATTCAAATGATGAGATCACATTTAAACATAGGTTATGATTCATTCTAAGAAGTGTTCATGATCAGGTTTGTGATGTCTTTTCATCAGGGTGCTTTTTCTTGGTCAAAGTGAATCAATCACAATGAAACACCTAACAGCCTTGGGTTTGTTGAACACACTAGTATAGGTGTTAAGTGAAAAATCTAAAGGGACTCCCTTGCTACCAATGCAATCTCCAACCTAAAGCTACAAGTGACTATACCTTGTACAAATGAGCTGACATGATGATACCAGATATAAATTTTAAATGAAAACCAGAAAAGAAATAAAATTAGGCCATCTAAGTAACCCTACCGGGGCTATGGACGCCTGCTGGCAGTGGGGCTCTACTTAGGGAGATTGTATAGATAACCTTGCCGGGGCTATAAACGCCTGCTGGTAGCAAGGCTCTATCCAGGTTGGCTATGAGGGATGATCTCCAACTATGTAGCTTAACACCAGTTACTTACGTGTTCAACTTACTTTCAAGATGAGGATAATTAATCATATGCACACACCTGATCCTTTGTTAGCATTATCACCATAATGAAATTTTATCATTCAAAGGACCATGTTGCTTACCCTTAGACAGAATTAGAGCACTATAGATAAATGTGATCACATCACTTGAATCATTGGAATTTGTTCATTTTCTTTGGTGGCAAGTTGTTGTGTGGTTACACAACACGCCCCATTTTGACTTGGCAAAACAGGGACCCAACTTCTTTTGGCTTGGTTTGTGTTTCTTGCTTTCTGGCGGTTTGGTAAAAATCAGTCAAGTGCATCATCATGTTGAGTCAGGATGAGGTAAGTCATCATTATGAGGTCGGTTTGTCAAAATTTGCATTTCGTATCTGTGACCTCATATTCTGGAAGAACATTAAATTTCATGCAGGTTTGCCTTTTACGTCACCCTGGTATTCACCAGGATGTGAGAGTTATGAACAGTCAAAGTTTTGGTCAAACCTGATATTCGCCAGGGGGGTCATATTTTATAGTCTGAGTCGTGTTGGTTAAGGATCATCATCATATTCGAACATCCCCTGATATATCCTGTGGCTAAAATATCCTGACGTCAACTTTAAATGGTAGTAAGTCTTTCCCGTCAAGCGGTCTTTTATACCGCGAACATCATGTTTTGAAAAGTAACCCGATATTCGTAAATATCATCCTGACGCGAAATATCACCCTTAACAAACATCCTGATGACATCATCTGAATATGATAAACGAAGAAACAAACATCCTGATGACATCATCATCATATTTACATTTCGACAGGATATTTTGTAAACATGATCATGATCGCCCAATATGACGATGACAAAGAACGAATATCATGATGACGTCATCTTGATATTCAGAAAGGAAGATGAGCAAGCTTGGTTTGTCATCATCCTTTCTATTTTGAAACATCACCCAATAAACTGAAATATCCTCCTGATGTGCTAAAATGTAAACAAAGGGTGCATTGTCACCCGAATCTTGTAGCGATAATAATTTCAATATGAGGGAGGATGATATCGAAACTCAACCCGATATTTGTGAAATATCATCCTGCCCTCATGATATCCCGCCATATGGATATCCCCCGACTCCCCTTGCCGCCATTATCATTAAATGTGCGCAGATATGGTAGGTGATTCCCGCCGACCCCAGAACCTGATGAAATACCTGACGAGATCCTGAGTTTTCGTACGAATGATCAAAGATTCCAATCTAACTTGTCAGAGTGCCCTAAATTTACCCTAACTGCGAGGGTAAAAGGTAATTCAACCACCATTGTTACGTTTACCTGTGTTAAAATTGTTTTACAGAGCACCAGCCTCCATATCCGCATAACAGCTACCGTTGCGCAATTCAAACTCACAGATAGAAGGAGGGAAGTGATCAGCAGTTGAATTAAGAGCGTCTTGACGATATAGTGGTATAAAGAAAAATCTGCATAACCAGGTAAGTGAACTGAAACCCTCATCATGTTGTTGCTAAATGATGTTGTAAGTTCTGGTTATGTATCCATGTAAGTAAGTAATGTGAAATTGATGCAATAGGCATGATATTTGTAATACGTATGCATGCATATCCCTATTGTGAGAAGAAATGTTGTTAATTGCAGGTACCCGAGGCTGAAAAATGCTCAGTCAAGAATCAGGAGGAATTTAGCAGGCCTATGTTCTCTTCCCAGAGAGGGGTCCTGTTCAAACATGGGGCGATTACAGATACCCATCAGGGGGTTACTAACCTAGAGGCCTGGTCAGCCAAGCTGAATGATGGACAGGACAAGAGTCCTATGCTGGACGCAGTGTTTGTATCAGGTATGTGGAACGCTGCTGGTTTCCCTTACTCCATGGAGTCTCCGGAGCTGGTCATTGAATGCGCTCAGAATTATAACCCTCAGACGAGGCAGGTGGTGAAACATGGGAGAGTGTATGCAGACCTATCCATCAAAGGTCTCTCCCAGACATTTGGACTACCAATGGGCAGTAAGGTAAAGAGTGTGGACTTGAAGAAGTCTGAAAGAGAATACGAGGCCAACAAGAAGGCGGCTAGAAAGAACATGTATGCTTGGCGGGCTGAGAACAACACATACAATGCAGCGGCCAAGCTTCCTGTGCACATGTTCAAGTTTGATTTTAATGAGTATCAGTACGTGATTGCCCTACTGAACAGGGTGACTGGCCAGCCTGATACTGGTGAATTTAGAGATTGGATGTACGGCATAATAATGATGTGCCTGTATGAAGACATCAAACCACTGTGGGGCCAAATAATAGGCGATGCTCTGCATGAGCAGCTGATGAACCTGGGAGGTTCAGATTGTGCATTCTACATGACCTCTTATATTGTTTATTCTTGTGCTTATAGAGGCATTTTTGATGCCCTGGTGACAGATGGAAAACTGACAGGCACAAATGCAGCATATATCTGGGATCATCATCCCCAGCTGCAAAGAACCAACTATATCAAGGACTACAAACTGGTCAATGATGCATTTTCTATGCATCTGGTAAGGACCATGGAAGATGACAGAACTAAAAGACTGAGCATGGAGGCTCAAGAGGCAGTATACAGGCATGGGGCATGGTACATACAATTTGCCACCTTTTCCTACATCAGGATAGAAGGTTTTGAAGGACATCCCCTGATGCTGCCGAGATATCCTACTGATGCAGTAGTATTAATGGAATTTATCAGGCAGGGCTCCACCATGATACAGATGTATAAGGATGCCAAGAAGCTGCCAACCATTTTGTTCCCAGTCAGCATCGGCAACTACATGTGCCCTGACTCTGACAATATAAAAAAGGTGATGGTCACCCTGAATAAGATGAATTTGCTGCCCTTCCCAGTAACGAGACCATATGATCCTTACGGCTGAATGCAGAAGATCCTAGGAAAGCCTATTCACCAGAGGCACCTAGAAGATTTTTGGGCTGACTGTGAAGATGAGGCAGAGGCCAGGAGGAGGAGGTATCAGAGGTTGACTCTGAACCAGATCAGAACATTTGACTGCATATCCCTCCCTCAGCAGCTGAAGAATGATGACGGCAGGATAATGGCAGATGAATATGAGCAGAAGAAGATTTATAATGATACCATATCTGCACCTGACCTCACCATGCAGGAGGATATGTCCTTGGACCCATTCTTTGCCAGAACCCTACACTTGACCCAAGCTTGGGTAGATGCATAGGTAGAGGCATTGAAGAAGAAGGGTGTTTCCATCACGGTGGATAGCAAGAAGAAGGGGCAGGACATCCCTACAGATGAATATGATGACTTCCTGCTGGAGAAGAGGAAGACTAAGGGAGAGAGGATCCCTCCACCACAGCAACCTAGCAAAAGGGCCCCAAAGGGCAAGAAGGTGGAAAAAGGACCCAAAGGGGTCATAATTGACATGGCAGTATTCACAGCGGAGGAGAGCCAAATCAGGATCAGAATCAGATTCTCCTCCAAAGCCCAAGAAAACCAAGACAGCAGAGGCTGGAATCACAGAGACCCAAGAGGTGGGTCAGTCATCCAAACAACCAGGCAAAGCTATCCTCATGGAAGAGGAGCCTGAAGAAGAGGAGGAAGCTCCACTAATAATAAGAAGAAAGAGGAGAGCTCCGCAGGTGTTGGTTCCCACCACACCTAAGAAACCAAGAACCTCCATGAGAGGTGAGATAAGTCAACCCCCTGCACTGGTAGAAGGGGCAGGTAGTGAAGTGTAGAAGGAACTTCAGCATAACGTTCCACTTCCTACCATTGTCAAGTTCAAAACTGAACTGGCAGAAGAACAACAAAAAGAAGCATCTCAGACACAAGTGGAAGGGCGTGTCTCGCTAGACGAGACAATAAACTTGTCTGATGATGAGGTGGTGTAGGATGTGGCTGCACAAGAAATGGAAACACTGGTTGCTGGCATCAGTGTGACTCCTCACAAGCCTCCATCTGTCCAATCAGTGCTTGAGGAGATGAAACAAACAGAAGCGGAGCGAGAAAAGAGCCCGGAACAAGAAAAGAGCCCGGAGCAGGTAGCTCAGGACATAGGGCTGGACACACTGATCGCTGAGGTGACAAGTCCTGTAGTGGTAGACTTGGCAGAGAAACAGGATGCAAGTCCTGAGAAGCTAGCAAGATCACCTGATAAGGGCCACCTAACAGAGGAGATAGAGATGGCAGAAGCAGAAGGCCATGCTCTTGAATCAGGCCAGCGAAGCCCACAAGATACATCAGCAGGACCTGCTATAGTGGAGGTCCAAGAAATAAAGGCTGATGAGAAGAAGGAAGAAATAGAGGATCCGGCTGCTAAGGCACAAGAGGTGGATAGTGTAGGCACATAACAGATAGCAGCTACGAAACAAATGCCATCACCTCAGGCAGATCCTAGGATATCAGATACGGTGGACATACCACCAGAAATAGAGAAACAAAAGGAGGATGATCAACCTCTACAAGGGGAAGAACTGGGGACAGGTGAAGAAAGGATTGAGAAAGATCATGATCATCATGATCTACATACCGGTACACCGTAGGGTTCCCCACACAAAGAAGATGCTCCCCCAGAAAAGGAAGTTCCTCAACAGGAGGTACCACAGGATCAGCAGCAAGGCGAGCATCAAGAGGGAGAAAAGGAAAAATCACCATCTCCACAACGCTTGTTGGTGGAAACGGGAGATAGAGGTGAACAACATCATGATGCTGAAAAGCATGATCAGGTGCCTCCATGGTTAGAAAAGGAGGTAAATGTTGAGGATGAACTTGAAATCCAAGAGTTCGACGTCTCCACCCTGTTCTCCGCGGATATAATGAAGCCCAAGAGAAAGGCCAAGATGACATCAGCCATCAAGAGAGATCCGGCGACAGGGAGAAGGACCACACAAATTGTTGTACCTACGGTAGAGAAGGAGAAAGGCAAAATCACTGTGGATGAATTCCAGATAAGCACAGTTGATTTGGGTTTTGCCAACAAAGAGCAGGCAGGTCAAGAAGGTAAGGACATCATAGACTCTCTAATTCAGAAAGTGAAAAGAGAGAAAGAGAAGAATAAGCAACATAAAGAGCACATTGCTCAGTTGCATGCATACATTAAAGGCTTGACCAATCCTGAGGATACTACAAGTGAAGCTGCAGTCCCGTTGACTGCCATTTCTCAAGAGGAGATAAATAAACTGGACCTCATGAAACATGAGGCTTCCATAATAAGGAAATGGATGTCATCCACATTGGATGATGCTGTTGAAATAATGAAGGGTTCTTTGAAAAGATGGAGCATATTAAGTGACTCCAAAACCAAGGTGGACAGATTGCAGATGCAGACCGAGAAAAGGTCTTATCAACTGGAGAAAGTCCTCAGCCTGTTGGGAGAAATAAGGAAGATAAACCCACAACTGCTTATCAGTAAGCAGGTATTGAATAATAATACTGCATTGTTAGTGGATATCTGGTACAAGGATGTACAGTTTGAATGCGGAGTCCTCAAGAGATGCAATAATAAGCTGAGGGAGATCAGCATGAGGCTACGTGATTTAATGGGCATTGAGGCAGACATGTTAGAAACATTAGAGGGCAAAGTGGAAGGGAAGATAGAGAATCAAGATGAAGATTCTGCCCTTAAGGCTCTGCGCAGTAACTTCCAGATGGAAGATGATGGTCCACTCATCCACTTGACAGAAGAGATTATAAATAAGGTGATGAGGATCAAGGTCAAGATGGAGACCTATAGTGAGACATTGCAAGACAGAGAAAATAAGCTGGATAACAGCAAGGATAAGTATGAGGCACACAAGCACGCCATTATCAAAGCAAAGACTCAAGATGGCGGAGGAATAGATCAGGTTGTGCGGTCATACGAACAGATCCAGAGCAGCATGCAACCCCATATGCAGCAGCATCATCATCAGGATAGCAAAGGTTCAGAAAGTGATGCACATGATGATGATCTGCATGAATTAGCTGAAGAACATGATGAAGATACATCATGAAGGGGAATATTTTGCATAGGTAATATAGGTAGTTGCCAGTTGGCAACTTGTGCTATTTTGTAAAGTTGACGGGTCATGAAATGATGACCGTTGATTTGTATTGACATATCAGATCCGTAGATTTCTTGTAACGGATTCCTCACCTTATTCTATAAAAGGTGGTGGAATGCCTTGTTATATTCATTCGAAACTTAATTAAAATCTGTTTGCTGAAATATTCAGGGCTCATTTCAAAGCTGCTGTATATGTACTTGTCTTTTGCATACTTAATGAAAGGGAAGAGTATTTTGATTACAAATCTCCGTAAATCCTGAGTAATCTGTGTTTGAATTCTAGATATGTGCTTTGATTAGCTGCGTCCCTTGGAGTGCTCATCATGTTGCATGTATTGTGTTCATTCATTATCCTCTGAAGTTTGCATCAACTGTGTCTAGTTGTGGAATGTCCTGGTGAACATATGGTTTGATTTCTTCTCTTCATGACAGTATCAAGCATGTATGTGGATCAAAAGCTAAAGGTTCAACTTAATTAGATGTATTTCCTTTAATTTCTTTCAATTTCAGAGCATCTCACTGTCATAATTTCAAATAACTGCTAATCTTGAGCAAACAACCCAAAAATATGCAGACATCTCGTAGATAATCGCAAATACTTAGCATATTTGGACACTAAGCATACACAATTGAAAATATTATGCAAATATTGAGATATTTTACTTCTTTTCATCAAATAACTACATAATTTGACTTCTCTGTAAAGAATTTCCACAGGAATGTCATGATGATGGCGCAATTTCACGTAAGGCCCCAAAATGGAAACAGCATTTCACATTAACTAATGAGTAACGTCAGTAGATTAAGACCTAATCACCAGAGACTTGGGATCATGAATTCTTCAAATTCACTGTATCTTTCAAGATGAATAAAGGTTAATGTGTACTTTTATTCTATGTTGTTTATGACTAACATCATGACCAACAGGAACCTCAAGAACATAGTCTGTCATCACTGTAACAAAGGAATAGGTTCTTCTAGACCTTCAAACCATGAACCAATTTACTTGACACTTCACAAGAACATCCTCAACACTTTCTCAAATCCACAGAATGGGATAATGCTTTTCGGATCTCACCGGACCTATCTGTGTCACTCTGTCACCTCTGAACACCTACCAGAGCCGGTTCTACTTGAGTAACCATAACTTCTTCAGATATTCATGCGGACCTCTGAAAACTTGACTGGAGCATCTCAAGACTTATATCTACAAACCCTTTAAACCGTATCCTCTGATCCTCTACCTATCTTTGACTTTTACCTTGTTGTCATCACTGTTCTTCACTATTCCTGATTGAGACTAATTTTCTCAATATCCTCAGCACACAACTCATCCAATCCTTCTCATTAATGCAACATGAGTATGTTGACATCAATAACAACACTGGTTAGACCCATACTCACAATAATAGCATCCTTAATGCTCTATCTGTCAAGGCATATATAGCAGCCCATGTATACTAGGAACAATACAGGAGGAATCTTTTTCTGCTCTGAGTGAGCTTCAACTAAAGTAGATACTTGTCTAACAAATTCCATCAAGATGACCCTATCAGTGGGGTATCTTGGCAACATGAGAAGTTGCCTCTCAAATCCTTCTATTCTTATGTATGAGAAGGTGGGGAATTGGATAAACTAAGCCCTGTGCTTATAGATAATGGCTTGAGCCTCCATGCTCAATCTCTTAGTTCTATCCTGCTCCATTTCTAACTAAATGCATTGAAAATGAATCATTTACCAGTTTATAGTCTTGGAGATATGCTCTCCTCTGTAATTTTGGATAATGGTCCCAAATGTTCACATCACTGGTGATGTTTCCAACCTTGCCCACTATTTGCAAGGCATTAAATGTGCTCTAGAAAGCACAAGCATATATGACATAAGAAGTCATATGGAATATACAAGCTTTGCCACCCAACCTTCTCATCCCTTCATCTAAACAATCACTAATGATCTTGGCCCAAAGAGGCTTGTTTTCTACATATAGCACCACCTAGATGAATCCATGCATCCAAATTTTCAAAGTTGCCAGCATGTTGCCTGCCGATCATCCTACTTAATAGGGAAATCATGTACTAATACTCCTCATCAAAGTCAAATTTGTACAAGTAAATAGGTAACTTAGTCAAAGCTATGTATGTGCCATTCTTGACTCTCCATTGGTACATGATTTTCCTGGCCTCTTTCTTATTATTATTAAACTCTTTCTCCAGCTTACTTAGGCTCACACTAACCACTTTATTCCCAATAGGCAAATTGAATGCAACAATGATGCCCTTGATTGAGAAGTTGGCATACACTTTGCCATGCTTTTCCACTCTTCTAGTCTCAAGGTTATAATTTTTAGCACATTCCACCACTAGCTCAGTGGCCTCCATTGTATATGGAAATCTGGTAGCATGCCACATACCAGTTGTGAATATCCTATTTAGTATGGGATTATCAGTTTCATCATCTAATCTCCTTGTCCATGCATCCAACTCTATTTTCCCTTGATGTGTACCATCTATCACACCATATCTGAATCCTACTCCCTCAGGATGTACAAACATGGGTTTCAAGAACTCAGAGTCAAATCCATTCTTCCTGACTTCCATTAGATCCTACAATAGAAATATGCAT
Source organism: Cunninghamia lanceolata (assembly GCA_027924645.1). Taxonomy (NCBI): domain Eukaryota; kingdom Viridiplantae; phylum Streptophyta; class Pinopsida; order Cupressales; family Cupressaceae; genus Cunninghamia; species Cunninghamia lanceolata. Next base: position 4,027,480 of record BSBN01000030.1, read on the forward strand.
TTCTTACCCTAGGGTGTTTTTATGGGGGAAGCTCAAAGATATCATGCATTTCATCATCACTATTCAACATTTCAATTTATTTCATGCATCATCATGCAAATTAACCTAATAAAGAACTATTTTACCTGGTGATTTGCAGTAAACGACAATGGAGAGGGTTTTAGTTTACTTACCTAATATTTGCTTTCCCTTTTTGGTTATATGACTGATAACAGGAAAATACAGATATGCAGTATCATCTGTTACGTTCCATTACATTGAGTATCATGCTCCATAGGTAGATGATTGTGAGGTGTTTACTTTCAAAGCTCTGTAAATTTCAAATTTCATAGGGTAAATGTAAATAATCCCTAAATTTTACTTTTAAATAGATCAATAAGACAAATTAGGGTGTATGCACTATTTTGATTGAATCCGTCAAACATTTGCATGAAGTTTGTAGATGCTGCCAAATGTTAGATTTGTATTTGAAACCAATGTGGCTCCATCTATCTTTTGGCTTCACCTAATGGAAAATATGACCACACTCCCCCCCCCCGCCCGTGGAAGAATCATTTGCTAAAGATCTGGGGTGATATGGTCAACTTTTGACTACTAAGCAAGATCGGGTCATAAAGTTAAATGATAAGGGATATTAAAAAATATTCAGGTCTTTTGATAATCACAAATATCCTCCTCACTCAGGAATACAGGGGTAATGTTATCATTGTATGGACTCCAACAATTATTTGTGAAAAGATGATATCGTGGTCATTTTGCTAAGGTGAGGGATATTTTGAAACATGACCTTTTTGGGGATAGATCATGATGACATTGTCATGCCATCTATGTTCTCTAGTTATCAGGTTATGATTGCGTCGTCATATTGAGAAATATGATGGATATTTGGATATATGACCCTCCATGAGTCGGGTGTGATGATTACATCATCATCAAGGTGATCTTCTTTATTTGTTGGAAATGAATGACGTCATGGTCATATTTGTGTAGGGTGATATTTGTGAAAGGGTGATATTTATAAGATGATGGATATTAGGAAATATGACCCCTCCACAAATACATGAAGTTTATGACAGGTAAATACTCATCCCTATTTAAGTTTAATGTTTGAGTATTAGGGATCGAATGGACATCGGGTGATTTTTCTAAGTTAGAGTCATGTTAACGAATGTGACTGATATTTAGAAAATATGACCCCCTTATGTGAAATATCAAGGTTGACTGATCTTTGACTCAACATAACCTTTTATCCTTAAACAATATTAGGGTGATCCAAAAGGCAAACTTGCTTAGAATTTTGTACTCTTTCTAATTATGAGGTTTATGATAGAAAAATCTAACTTTGGCAATTGACCCCTTTTTGTGATGCATATGCATAAGCAAGGGTGACATACATGACTAAATTTTACCAAACCACCCAAAGCAAGAAAACAAGCAAGAAGAAGCAAAAGTTGGGTCCCTGTTTTGCTAAGGCAAAATGGAGCGTGTTGTGTAACCACACAACAACTTGCCACCAAGGAAGACAACCAAATTCAAATGATTCAAGTGATGGGATCACATTCTAACATAATATTTTAACTCTTTCTGAGCATAAGTATTATGACCTTTCTGAATGATATGATGTTCATTATTGCAACAGTGCTAGAAAGGGATCAAGTGTGTGCAAATGATTAATTATCCTCATCTTGAAAGTAAGTTGAAAACACGAGTAACTGGTGTTAAGATACATATTTTGGATTCATCCCTCATAGCCAACTGGGATAGAGCCTTGTTGCCAGTAGGTGTCCATAGCCTCGACAAAGTTATCTATACAATCCCCCTAAGTAGAGCCCCACTGCCAGTAGGCATCTATAGCCCTGGTACAGTTACTTAGATGGCCTAATTTTATCCTTTTGGATTTTCAATATTTATCTCTTTTTGTTCATATGATATCATCATGTAAGCTCAATATGCAAGGTGTGATCACTTGCTGATTTAGGTTGGAGATTGTAATGGTAGCAAGGGTGACCCTTTAGTTTTTTCACTTAACACCTATACTAATGTGTTCCACAAACCCAAGGCTGTTAGGTGAGTCATTGTGAAAATCTCCTCAATTAAGAAAAGGCACCATGATGAAAAGGATATCATAGACCTGGTCAAAGATACTCCTCAAAATAAGTCATAACCTATATAGGAATTTGTTCTCATCACTTGAATCCTAACAATTTGGTTGGTTTCTTAGGGTGATAAGCTGCATCATCATGACTAACCAAAACAAAGACTCAACAAAACAGACAAACAAGCACACAAACAAAACAAAACTATACAAACAACTATACAATATGCACATTATGATACAAATGACTTACTATTAGATTCAAGATAGACAACTGAGAGGGGGGGTGAATCAGTTGTCCCAAAAATTTCTCATATTAACCTCTTAAATCCTTCTTGTAATTCAGCAACATAATAATAAATCAATCATGGAAACATAATACAACAATTTAAGAGCAGAAACACATTAACACATATAACACCAAGATTTTAACGTGGAAAACCTAGTTAAGGGAAAAACCATGGGGTGACTAACCCAAGATTGTATTCTTTGTTAAAAGAATAAGAAGAACAAAATGGTACATGCCAATTAGGGCTCACTGCCTGAGCACACTACTCACAAGAGGCCCACTGCCTACAAGAGACACACTATCTACAAAATGATAAATATTACATACTTAAACTAAAGAATAGCATCTTCACCATGCTTGAGTCAGTTCCATTTAATCCCAACACTTCTGCTCTACCTTTCACTTTTCTCCTCTCTACCACACTCTCATCTCTGCCAAGATGCCTTTGAAATAACTTCACAACTTCTTATTTATACAAGACATCACCTTTGGGATAATCATCAAAGACTACATACTTTAAAAAAATATGACTTGACTAATTACAAAAGACTTCATGTGGATCATCACACTGTCGGCCACATGGATCTGAGACTTCAATCTTCTTTGAGGAACACGCCATGCTTCACAAAACATCTTCAAGATCATCCACAAGATGTGTAACTCATCCAGTCAGCCAAACTTAGGAAGAACATCATCATCCAGAAGTAATTCTTCAATTACGAGCTCAATCTTCAATGTGGACCACCAACACAAACTGGACACAATCCAAAGACCCCCACAAGCTTGCCTAAATCACCAAGAATATCCACACTACTTCTACTTACTGAAATCATTCTCTCCTTCATCTGAAACCTCAAGAACATAGTCTGTCATCACTATCATATTGGAATAGATGCTTACGAACCTCCAGACCACGAACCAATTGACTTTTCAATTCACATTGACTTCCTAAACACTCCACCAAATCTGCAGAACAAGATATTGCATTTCAGATCTCACCGGACCTATTTGTGTCACTCTGTCACCTCTGAACATCTGCCAGAACTAGTTTTACTCATATGGCCATAACTTCTTCAAATCTTCATACAGACCTCTCAAATCTTTATTGGATCACCTTTAGACACATATCTACAAACCCTTTGATGCGCAACCTCTGATCTTCATCTTAGCTGGGATCTTTACCTCACTATCTTCATTGTCTTCTCTGTTCCTATTAGGACTAATTTTCTCAATATCCTTAGCATACAACTCATCCAATCCTTGTCATCAATGCAATAGGAGTATGTTGACATCAATGACAACACTGGTTAGGCCCATACTTGCAATACTTACATGACCCTGTTTCAGGCTAGAAAATAATGTTTGAGGAACTATCCATTAACTGGTAATGGGACATTCTCAACGGTTAGAGTCTTAAGTCTGTAGGTACTATCTCCTAGGATTTCTAAAATTTCAAAAGGACCTATCCAAAGTTTGTCGAATTTACCATGATCACTTTTCTTTTCATGTGCTTTATCCCATGCTAGGACTAGATCTAAAATCCTAAAAGCCTTGATTCTGGCTCTTTTATCAAACCATCCTTTGACAATAGCCTGATGTTTAGCAAACTGATCGATTGCTCTATTTATTTTTTCTTCTAAATGCATGAGCTGAAGTAACCTGACTTCTTGTTTGCTATCTATGCCTAGATATTCTTGTGCAAATTGTATTGTGGGGATCTTCAGGTTAATAGGAAGAATAGGATCCACCCCATACACTAACTAATAAGGAGAATTTCCTAATGCAGCCTTCATCCTAGTTCTATCCACCCATAAGGCATACTTTAATAGGGTATTCCACTCCCTAGGGTTCTTCTCTATCAATTTCTTTATGATATTCAATAAGTTCTTATTTGTTGACTCTGCTAGTCCATTTCCTTGAGGATAATACTTTGAAGAAAACTTTAAAATGATTCCATGATCAAAAGCCCAACCAAATAATTTTAATGATGCAAAGACAGGTCCATTGTCACACACTAAAGCATAAGGAACTCCATACCTGGTCACTATGTTACTTTCTAATTTGATCACATCATCTGCATTGTATGTCTTACTACTGACAGCTTCAGTCCACCTGGTGCAATAATCAGTGATAGTCAATACATACCTATGGCCTGAAGATGATGGTGGATTGATGGGTCTTATGAAGTCCATGCCCCATTGAGCAAATGGGTGCATCTCCATCACTAGCTATAGGCCAGTTGAGCAGCATATCTTTCTCTATTAGCTATAACTTGACATGTATGACAACATTTAATATGTTTAGCAGTGTCTTTGAAGATAGTGGGCCAATAATATCCTTCTCTCAAGATAGTATGAGCGGTAGCCAGATGTGATCCATGTGCAGTTCTAAACTTATCATGTAATTTTGCTATCACTTTATCTCCTTCTTGCCTTTCTAGGCATATAAGATATATTCCTTCATAGTTCCTTTTGAAAATGACTCCTCCTTTTATCATATATTTCTATGATCTTATCTTCAAGGCTCTCCTTTGTGAGGCCTGCAATTTTGATGGGCATCTCCCAATAATCAAGATGTGTCTGATATCTGAATACCATTCTTCAGTTACTCTAGTGTTTACCACATATTGTTGGCTCATGATGTTAGGATCAATTTTTAATATCATCCAGCTCAAGGCTTGTCCTCTTACTAACTTCATGGGTGTTATGTCCATATCATATTATTGGAGGACTGTTATCCAATTAGCCCTCTTCTCACTAGGCTCACTTTGCATTAGGAGCATTTTCACTGCTGCATCTGGTACTACAATAATTACTTTACTTCTTAAAATGTAGTGTCTAAATTTTTTGATTGATTGGACTAGAGAAAGATCTTGTCTCTCAACATCCATGTATCTGAGCTTTACATCCTTGAATGAGCAACTCATGAAAGATTTAGGCTTTTCTTCTTTAGCCTCATTTCTTTGTGTCAATACTGCTACAGATGTATGCTCTGAAGCAAAAGAATAAATGTAGAAATCTCTTGTATAATCAGGACTGATCAAAATAGGGGCATCAGCTATGGATTTCTTGATGTCCTCAAAAGATGCTTTAGCTTTAGGAGTCCATTCAATTTTGACATCCTTTTTTAGCATTGCATTTAGTGGCCTGACAATCTCTGCAAAGCTAGTAATTAATTTCCTAACAAAATTTATCTTACTAAAGTATGATTTAAGCTCCTTCTTGCTTCCAAGAATCTATAGCTTCATGATTAATTCTACTCTTGTAGGGTCAATGATGATCCCATTCTCTGTTATCAGATGACCTAGTAACTTACCTGTAGTTACTCCGAATATGCACTTCTTGGGATTCAGTGATATACCATACTGTTCACACTTTTTAAGCACCTTCCTGAGGTCTTCTATATGATCACCCCTCTGCTTAGAGAAGACTATCAAGTCATCCATGTAAATAACTATGCATTCACCAATTAACCCTCTGAAGGCTATATCCATTACATGTTGAAAGGTGGCACCAGCATTTATCAATCCAAAAGGCATGCACCTATAGGAAAATATACCCCACTTGGTGGTGAATTTAGTTTTTAGTCTATCTATTTTATCTACCATCACTTGGTTATAACCTAAGAAACCATCCAAGAATGACATCATCTGTACACCATTTACTATTTGCAAGACCTCATCCAGTGAAGGTAAAGGATAGTTATCCTTTTCAGAAGCTCTATTCAATTTTATGAAGTCTACACATAACCTGATATCACCATTTTTCTTTCTTATAGGGACCAGGTTGGCCACCCATTTTGAATGTCTCACTGGGAATTGTTGGCAAGAGACACTATATGGAGTCATGGTTGTTGTCATTGATGGAAACAAAGGTCATCCCACATATCCGCAAGTCATGGTGTGCCTCTATCGGAAGTTAGAATGAAGACTGTTGTGGTCTGGTGAACAAGAACAGAGCATGTGGCAAGGTCCGACAGATTGGTCCGGACCTCTCAGAGGGAGTGTCTTGGTGTAGAGTGGATTTGGGGAAGTCAAGAGGACTACCTTGAGTAGTATATTCCAAGGATTTAGCCTCCGGTGATGGACAAAGAAAAAGATATGAATAGTTGAGTACCGGATTCTTGAGAGACAGTGAGAACAGAGGAAGAACTGACTGACAGAGCATCAAACTATTTTCCAGATGTGTTACTGTTGATAGTAAAGGTTGTGAAGGCATGAATCATGTTTGGCCGACATGATTAATGATATCTACAAGTACATGCTTGATCCGCATTACTTGATATGCAAGGATTTAGCCGACAGATCAAAGTTTGTGTGAAGATAAACTATTTCGGGTGCCGACTAGAAAGATAATAAAATCATTAGTGCGGATATATATAGAGGATGGATTTTGCTGTGAGATGTGTTGTAGAAGAAGTGCATAAGCGAACAAGGAAAGAGCAGAGCAGAAATAGTAAGAAAGATCCGGTATGTGAAAGGAAAGCAGATTAAAGAACAGAGGAAAGATGAAGTGCAGCAGATCAGTGTACTGAGCCTAACCAGAACTAAACTCCAGCATATGTAGATGCTTTCAATTAGTTCAAGTACTATATAACATTCTTTTGTAGATAGTGTGTCTCTTTGTAGGCAGTGTACCTCTTGTGAGCAGTGTGCTTGGGCAGTGAGCCCTAATTGGCAAGTGCCATTTTTGTAATTTCTTATTCTTTTAACAGAGAATAATCTTTGGGTTAATCACCCCGTGGTTTTCTCCCTTAACCGAATTTCCACATCAAAAATACTGTGTCATGTGTTTCTCATTTCATGGTAATGTTTGTTTGTTTGATTCAATGATGCTTTGATTAATAAGAAAGTTCAAAAGAAGAAATAATTAGCATAACTGATTCACCCCCCCTCTCAGTTATCAACAATTGGTATCAGAGCCAAGTTCCTCCTAATAGAGCCTAGCAGCTTGAGGAAGATCTGGGAGTTCAAATGGATGCATATGGTTTAAGGGAGCAACTCAAGACTGCCCTTGAGGATCTTGAACAGTCAAACTCTGAAGTCAATGAATTAAAGGAAAGACTCAAACAGGCTGATGAATTCATGAGAGAACTAAAGGACAAATTAAGTCTCTCTATGAAAAAGAGAAAGGAACTACTCCAACAATTGGCAAGACAAAGTGAAGAAAGCAATACAAATGAAGAATTGACTGAGAAAACCAAGTTATGTGAAAAGTTATCAAAAGAAGTCATTATGTTAAGACATGAAATGGAATCAGGAACTATAAAGTTTACTCAAGAGATTGAAGAAAAAAGAAAAGCTGAAGACAATCTAAGACAATCTCTTAAAGAGAAATCAGAAGAATGCCACCAGATGGACAGGATTATCAGACATCTTGAATCTGATCTTGAAGATGCCAAAGATAATGAAGAAAAACTTGAGGATCAAATTGTCACTCTCAAAAGAGATCTTCAAACATCAAATGAATATAAAGAAAAATTCAAGATAAGCTCTGCCCAACTTGAAGTACTTCTTGGAAGTCAAAAGAGGACAGATGACAAGTATGGTTTGGGATATGAGAAAGGAGAAAGCTCCGGATCCGGTCAAAAGAATTTTGGATCAGAAAATCCAAGGAATAGACCTAGAAGACCTCCGGTAAGACAGCCCAATGCTCAAAGATATCCATCCTTCAATGGATACTGTCACAGCTGCAATCACTTTGGTCACAAAGCTAATTAGTGCAGGAAGAGAATGAATCAGACTAATTCATCCTTCTCCAAACAGTGCTTTAACTGCAAAAGGTATGGACACAAGTCTCATGAATGCAAAAATATGCAAATAAACAAATCATTCAATGGTAGATGCTTTGCATGCAATAGAGTAGGTCATATGGCTAATCAGTGCAGATCAAGAGGTTATCAAACAAATATGCAAGGAAATATTATTTGCCAAATCTGTAATAGGTCCGGTCATAATGCAAGAATCTGCAGAAGTAAGAATCAGGACAGAAGAGGTCCGGTGTATAATCATAATCAAGACAAGGGTAAACAAAAGATGAATGCGGATGAAGTTAGGAATCAGATGAACAAGATCTGGGTGAAGAAAAGTTTAGAGAATGTAGAGGTTGGATCCGCACCAGACTCTGGTGCTGACATTCCTTCCAGAAATTAAAAAGTGAGCTTTGACTCAGGGGGAGACTCAAAGAAAATCCTGTTCCCCCAGCCAATCAAGTGATGCCTGATGTGGCACAAGATGCAGAGCAAAGGGTTTGTAGATATAAGTCTTGAGATGATCTAGATAAGATTTCAAAGGTCTGCATGAAGATATGAAGAAGTTGTGATCAATTAAGTAAGACCTATTCCGGGAGATGCTCTGGAATGACAAAAGATTACAAAAGGTCTGGAGAAATCTGGAAGTGCATTATCTTATTCTACGGATTGGACAGAGTGTTTGGGATATTCTTGTAATGTGTCATCTTGATTTGTTCATGATTGGAAGATCCACATGATGTTCATAGATCAGGACTGATCCGGTACTCCAAGCTATCCGGATAAGGCAAACCGGAATAATGTAGGTTAGGCATTTATTGCAAACAGATATTAGGGTTTGCGAAACAATATAAGGGATTTCTCAATAATAACTTGATCATTCCACACCCAAGAAGAAGCGAAAAGTGGAGCTCTGCAACTAAAATTCATCAAGTTCACTGAAGATCACTTGCAGAAGTTACTACATACAGAAATCGATCCAACTACTTCATATAACCGAAGGCGCACAAGGTATTTTTCGTTTTCAATATCTCATTGCAAATCTTTGAAAAATGGCTACTCTGAATATAGTTAAGATCTTTGATAGACCTCGTCCCACATTCAAGAAACATCCATATAAATCTTTGGAGGTAGATCCACTAGGAGCCTTCTCTAGTGTTCCACATGGTGTATTGCATACGGATGACATTAGGGTTTACATTCGTGCGAATTTTGAAGACTTTGGGGATTCAAAATTGATGGATATCTATCACAAATAGTTGATAGATGACTCCTTTGAGATTAAACCACAGTACAAAGCCATCCAGGATAAGAACTTTACACAGTGCATCCATTTCCCCTATTTTGAAGAAGATGAATGGGTCCAGTATGTACTAAGGAGAGTGCATGACAACTTTCTATGGTTGAACAAGCCCTTCAAGATCACCAAAGATGCAATTAGGGCAGTAACCAGTCTGCACTCATCCGGTGGATTACCTGTTCTCAAGTCTATCAAAAATCAGACAGTTAGTGATGCAACCGGATCTAAGTTTGATAAGAGAGCTATGACAGTTGAAGACATCACTGAACCGGATGTCAAATTTGCATCTATAATAATAGGTTACAAGATCTATCACTCTAGTAGGGAAAATTTAGTACCGGGAACTGCAATTTACACGGCCTATCAAATGCTAAAGGAGAATGCAGACTATGACTTGTGTGAGCTTCTTGTAAACCAACTTTTTGAAAATCTATAGAAGATCAAGAAGGACAAGAAAAACTCCTTCAAGTATGGCAATTTGATCCTTTGTCTCTTCTTTTATTACATGAATGAGCTGTTGGCAAGAGACACTATATGGATTCATGGTTGTTGTCATTGATGGCAACAAAGGTCATCCCACATATCCGCAAGTCATGATGTGTCTCTACCGGAAGTCAGAATAAAGAATGTTGTGGTCCGGTGAAGAAGAACAGAGCATGTGGCAAGGTCCGACAGATTGGTCCGGACCTCTCAGTGGAAGTGTCTTGGTACAGTGCGGATTTGGGGAAGTCAAGAGGACTACCTTGAGTGGTATATTCCAAGGATTTAGCCTCCGGTGATGGACAAGGAAAAAGATATGAATGGTTGAGTACCGGATTCCTGAGAGACAGTGAAAACAGAGGAAGAACTGACTGGCAGAGTATCAGACTGCTTTCTGGATGAGTTACTATCGATGACAGAGGTTGTGAAGGCATGAATCATGTTTGGCCGACATGATTAATGATATCTACAAGTATATGCTTGATCCGCATTGCTTGGTGAGGAAGGATTCAGCCGACAGAATGAAAGTTTATAAGAAACTAGACTGTTCCGGATGCTGACTAGAAAGGTGATGAAATTACTTGTGCGGATATATATAGAGGATGGATTTAGTTGTGAAGTGAGGAGTGAGAGTAGAGAGATATGCGAATAAGTCCAGAGAAAGAGCAGAGGTAGCAAAAAGGATTCGGTATGTGAAAGATAGCAGAATAAAGAACAGAGGAAAGATGAAGTGCAGCAGATCAGTGTACTGAGCCTAACCGGAACTGAACTCCAACATATGCAGATGCTTCCAATCAGTTCAAGACTGTGATTCTCATCACTTTGTAGACAGTGTGTCTTTTTGTAGGCAGTGGGCCTCTTGTGAGCAGTGTGCTCGGGCAGTGAGCCCTAATTGGCAAGTGCCATTTTTGTAATTTCCTATTCTTCTAACAGAGAATAATTCTTGGGTTAATCACCCCGTGGTTTTCTCCCTTAACAGGGTTTCCACGTCAAAAATACTGTGTCATGTGTTTCTTATTTCATGGTTAATGTTTTTGTGTTTGATTTTATGCTACATCAATTAAAAGAAAAGTTCAATAAGGGAAATAATTAGGATAACTGATTCACCCCCCCTCTCAGTTATCAACAATTGGTATCAGAGCTAAGTTCCTCCTAATAGAGCCTAACAGCTTGAGGAAGATCTGGGATTTCAAATGGATGCATATGGTTTAAGGGAGCAACTCAAGACTGCCCTTGAGGATCTTGAACAGTCAAATTCTGAAGTCAGTGAATTAAAGGAAAGACTCAAACAGGCTGATGAATTCATGAGAGAATTAAAAGACAAATTAAGTCTCTCTATGAAAAAGAGAAAGGAGCTGCTTCAAAAGTTGGCAAGACAAAGTGAAGAAAGCAATACAAATGAGGAATTGACTGAGCAAACCAAGTTATGTGAAAAGTTATCAAAAGAAGTCAATATGTTAAGACATGAAATGGAATCAGGAACTATAAAGTTTACTCAAGAGATTGAAGAAAAAAGAAAGGCTGAAGACAATCTAAGACAATCTCTTAAAGAAAAATCAGAAGAATGCCACCAGATGGACAGGATTATCAGACACCTTGAATCTGATCTTGAAGATGCCAAAGATAATGAAGGAAAACTTGAGGATCAAATTGCCTCTCTCAAAAGAGACCTTCAAACAGCAAATGAATATAAAGAGAAATTCAAGATAAGTTCTGCTCAACTTGAAGTTCTTCTTGGAAGTCAAAAGAGGACAGATGACAAGTATGGCTTGGGATATGAGAAAGGAGAAAGCTCCGGATCCGGTCAGAAGAATCTTGGATCAGAAAATCCAAGGAGCGGGCCTAGAAGACCTCCGGTAAGACAGCCAAATGCTCAAAGATATCCATCCTTCAATGGATACTGCCACAACTGCAACCACTTTGGTCACAAAGCTAATCAGTGCAGAATGAGAATGAATCAGAATAATTCATCCTTCTCTGGACAGTGCTTCAACTGCAAAAGGTATGGACACAAATCCCATGAATGCAGAATTATGCAAGTAAACAAATCATTCAAAGGTAGATGCTTCACATGCAATAGAATAGGTCATATGGCAAATCAATGCAGATCAAGAGGATATCAGTCAAATATGCAAAGAAATGTTATTTGCCAAATCTGCAATAGGTCCGGTCATAATGCTAAAGTCTGCAGAAACAAGAATCAGGACAAAAGAGGTCCGGTGTATAATCAGAATCAACACAAGGGTAAACAAAAGATGAATGCGGATGAGGTTAGGAATCAGATGAGCAAGATTTGGGTGAAGAAAAGTTCAGAGAATGTAGAGGTTGGATCCGCACCAGACTCTGGTGCTGATATTTCTTCCGAAAATTAAAAGTGAGCTCAGGCTCAGGGGGAGACTCAAAGAAAATCTTGTTCCCCCAGCCAAACAAGTGGTGCCGGATGTGGCACAAGATGCGGATCAAAGGGTTTGTAGATATGAATCTTGAGATACTTCAGTCAAGTTTTCAGAGGTCCGCATGAAGTTATGAAGAAGCTGTGATCGATCAAATAAGACCTGTTCAGGGAGATGCTCCGGTATGATAAAGGATTACAAAAAGGTCCGGAAAGATCCGGAAATGCACTATCTTGTTCTGCGGATTGGACAGAGTGTTTGAGATGATCTTGTAATATGCTACCTCGATTTATTCATGATTGAAAGATCCGGATGATATCCACAGATCAGGACTAATCCGGGATACTCCAAGCTATCCAGACAAGGCAAACCGGAATGATGTAGGTGAAGCATTTATTGCAGACAGGTATTAGGGTTCGCGGAGCAATTTAAGGGATTTCTCAAAGGTCATTTGCTCATTCTGCACTCGAGAAGAAGTGAAAAGTGGAGCTCTGCAACAAGGTTCTTCAAGCACACCAAGGATCTCCTGCCGAAGCTATTGGATAAAGAAATCAATCCAACCACTCCGTGCAAACCGAAGGCGCATAAGATATTCTCTGTTTTTCATTACCTCACTGCAAATCTTTGAAGAATGGCTACTCCAAACATAGTTAAGATCTCCGATAGACCTCGCCCCTCATTCAAGAAACATCCCTACAAATCATTGGAGGTAGACCCACTAGGAGCCTTCTCTAGTGTTCCTCACGGAGTTTTACACACCGAAGACATTAGGGTCTACATACATGCAAACATTGAGGAATTTGGGGAATTCAAATTAAGAGACCTCTATCACAAGCAGCTGATTGACAATGCTTTTGAGCTTAAACCAGAGTATAAGGATATTCAAAAGAAACAATTTGAGCAATTTATTCATTTCCCCTGCTTTGAAGAAGATGAATGGGTCCGGTATGTACTGAGCAGGATGCATGACAACTTTCTATGGCTAGATAGACCCTGTAAGATCACAAAAGAGGCAATTAGAGCAGTAACTGGCCTATACTCTTCCGGAGGGGTACCTATCCTCAAATCTGTCAAGAACAACATTGTAACAGAGGCCACCGGATCAAAATTTGACAAGAGGGCAATGACCATTGAAGATATTTCAGATCCGGATATCAAATATGCATCAATGATAATAGGATACAAGATCTATCACTCCAGCAGGGAGAATTCTGTATCCGGAACTGCAGTATACACTGCTTTTGAAATGCTAAGGAAAAATGCAGAATATGACCTCTGCGAACTACTGCTAAGCCAATTAATGGAAAATATACAGAAAATCAAGAAGGATAAGAAGAATTCCTTCAAGTATGGTACTCTTATTGTATGTCTATTCTTCTACTTCATGAATGAGCTACCCGGAACAAGTGGATGGGTATGGCAGAATGACAAACCTGTTGCAGTCCAGATAAGAGACTACTTGCATGGACTTGGGGATGCAAAAGCGAGAAATTCAGCTCTATGGGGATACTTCAAAAACTTTCAGAGCATGATGCAAGCAAGAGAGAGAATTCCTCAGTCTCTCATTGAGAAATATAAGGACTCAGTGTGCTTTATGGTTGACACTGATCAGTGCCTAATGGAGGCAGTGGAGCCAAGGACTGTCTGGATCATGCCCATGGGGTATGAAGTTGATGAACAGATAGTGGAGCTGCATGTTCAACACATGCTAAGTCAGCCCAAAGATCCTAAGGCAGAAAGGTTTGGAACCTTTGAGGAGCTGAGTGTAAAAATACATGTAGAACTCAGGGAACCTGAGATTAAAAGAAAGGTAAGAAAAGAAGTAGAGCACATTGCTCAAGGCCTAGGTATCTCAAAGGAGGCACTTGATGCCAGCCGGGAAAAGAGGAGGAAGGCCGAGGAAGAAGAGAAAAGCAAAGAAAGTGCTCCGGTTGGAGCTCCCACCCGGACCAGATCAACAAAGAGATCTGCACCTCCCTCAACCAAAAGTTCAAAACCGGAAGTCCAGGCATCCAGTAAGAGATCCAAGACAAAAGCCACAAGGGATTATGGAAGCCAAAAGGATGAAGAGGAAACAGAATCAGATGAGGGAGTAAGAGAAGTAAAGAAACAGAAGAAGAAAGGATCCGGTAAGCCCTCCACAGGCCAAGACAAGGATGAAATGGCAGAGGTAACTGTTGAAAAGCCCACTCTGTCACTAGAGAGCATAATCAAGTCGGTCACGGTGGATGGAAACCTTCAACCAATGACTGAATCCTATGATGACTTCAGTGAGGCAGACCAAAAGACTCTGCAGGAAGCCACAGTTAAATATCTGAACATATACAATAAGGCTTTCATTGAGATCATATCTCTCATTCCTAAAAGCCTAGAGAAGGAAATGGAAGTAAGAAAGAATAATGCTCATGCCAAAGATCTTGAGATCCGGGAGCAGATAGCTATTCAGCTATATCCTCAAATTGATCCCAAGACAATGAACATTATCTTCAAGGACTGCAAAGATGAGTTCAGAAGCAAAGCCAGGATGAATCAACTCATGCTTGGTGAGACTGACAAAGTGGCCCAAGAAACAGAAGAGATCCTCCGGAAGGCCTTCAAAAGGTTCAATCTTCCTGTTGTAGAGGACTTAGGTGCAGAAACAGCTGCTGATCTGGAATCTTCTGTTCCGGAAGAAGTGAGCCCTGAACAGACAAGTGAGGACTTGGGACCCTCTGCTCCAGAAGAAGGGGCCCATGAACAAGTTAGCATCTCTCCTCCGGTTTCCCCTACAGTCTCCGGATCCAAAGAAGAAGAGCAATTACAGGAGAAGGAAGCAGTGGTGAAAGACAAAGAGGTTGACAGTTCTAAGACTGCAGAAGAAAAGAAACATCTGTCTCCGGCAAGAGACACTGCACAAACTGTTCAACAATTTTTGAGTAAAGAAACTTTAGAGATTGATGAACCGGAGCTTCTAAAAGGCCCATTTGATTTTGACTCTCTCTCTCCGGTACAAACAATGAAGATAGCTTCATTTGCAAATGCCAAGGCAAATGAAAAGCTCCTGAAGTCTCATATGGAAGACTGTGAGTTGATAGAGGCTGCTTCCGGAGTACTTGTGAAGATCATGCCATCAATCCAGATAGATCCGACAGCCTCCACTTCCGGTAATCTAAAAACCTTAGTCAGCAGTGTTGATACACATTTTGATTCTTTAGAAAAATCAGCTGAAGAAAAGGTCCGGAAGGAATTTTTGGATAAGAGATTTTCAGAGATATTAGAATTAATTTCTAAAGATAGGAAGATTGTAAGCATTGGAATAAAGAGCTTAGAGAATGCTCTTAAGGATGGCGGTGATATCTATAAATTTTGTATATCCTTGTCAAAGGCAACAGCAGCATTTGACAAGAAAATAAAAGAGGAACAGGATAAGCTACAAAGCTTATCTCAAAGTTTTGATCCTCTCTCTTCCTCTATAATAAATCAAGAATGTCAGACTATTGCAGTCTTGAATGAAATAAAGAATCTTGAGAAGGAAAGGAAGAACATCACCAACCGGATGGGAGAACTTAGAAGGATTATAATCCCTAAGTTGGAAACCATGCATGAGGCCATCAGTGATGCTAGGACCACCGCCCAAACAAAAGATCCGACAGATCTCAAGCGGGCAGAAGCGTTTGCATTTTTGTTAAGTGGTCACATTTCAATTTTGGACAGAATGAAGCAAAGTTGGGCTACCGAAATGATTCAATTACAGACATCCTTTGCAGACATTCTTCAATATATGTGAGTATGTAAATATGCGGCTAAGTATAAGAAATTTTTGAAAATTTTGATATGCGGACCCTACCCTTTGCCATTGATGTCAAAGGGGGAGTGAGGAGCAGTGAAAAATGAGGGATCCAACTAAGGGGGAGTTCCGGAAATTGTATATAAAGACAGAGCATCAGCAAAGGGGGAGCATAGTGAAAACACTTAGTCATTTTTCACTAAGTGTTGCCATCAATGCCAAAGGGGGAGATTGTTGGCAAGAGACACTATATGGATTCATGGTTGTTGTCATTGATGGCAACAAAGGTCATCCCACATATCCGCAAGTCATGATGTGTCTCTACCGAAAGTCAGAATAAAGAATGTTGTGGGCCGGTGAAGAAGAACAGAGCATGTGGCAAGGTCCGACAGATTGGTCCGGACCTCTCAGTGGAAGTGTCTTGGTATAGTGCGGATTTGGGGAAGTCAAGAGGACTACCTTGAGTGGTATATTCCAAGGATTTAGCCTCCGGTGATGGACAAGGAAAAAGATATGAATGGTTGAGTACCAGATTCCTGAGAGACAGTGAAAACAGAGGAAGAACTGACTGGCAGAGTATCAGACTGCTTTCCGGATGAGTTACTATTGATGACAGAGGTTGTGAAGGCATGAATCATGTTTGGCCGACATGATTAATGATATCTACAAGTATATGCTTGATCCGCATTGCTTGGTGAGGAAGGATTCAGCCGACAGAATGAAAGTTTATAAGAAACTAGACTGTTCCGGATGCCGACTAGAAAGGTGATGAAATTACTTGTGCGGATATATATAGAGGATGGATTTAGTTGTGAAGTGAGGAGTGAGAGTAGAGAGATATGCGAATAAGTCCAGAGAAAGAGCAGAGGTAGCAAAAAGGATCCGGTATGTGAAAGATAGCAGAATAAAGAACAGAGGAAAGATGAAGTGCAGCAGATCAGTGTACTGAGCCTAACCGGAACTGAACTCCAGCATATGCAGATGCTTCCAATCAGTTCAAGACTGTGATTCTCATCACTTTGTAGACAGTGTGTCTTTTTGTAGGCAGTGGGCCTCTTGTGAGCAGTGTGCTCGGGCAGTGAGCCCTAATTGGCAAGTGCCATTTTTGTAATTTCCTATTCTTCTAACAGAGAATAATTCTTGGGTTAATCACCCCGTGGTTTTCTCCCTTAACAGGGTTTCCACGTCAAAAATACTGTGTCATGTGTTTCTTATTTCATGGTTAATGTTTTTGTGTTTGATTTTATGCTACATCAATTAAAAGAAAAGTTCAATAAGAGAAATAATTAGGATAACTGATTCACCCCCCCCCTCTCAGTTATCAACATGAGCTTCCCGGATCCAGTGGATGGATATGGCAGAATGATAGACCGGTTGCCATCCAAATCAGAGATTATTTGCATGGACTTGGGGATGCTAAAGCAAGAAAAATAGCTCTATGGGGATATTTCAAGAACTTCCAAAGCATGATGCATGCAAGAGAAAGAATACCCCAATCCCTTGTTGAAAAGTAAAAAAACACAATATGCTTCATGGTAGAAACAGATCAGTGTCTAATGGAGGCAGTAGAACCAAGAACTGTGTGGATCATGCCCATGGGGTATGAAGTGGATGAACAGATAGTGGAGCTGCATGTTCAACACATGCTAAGTCAGCCCAAAGATCCAAAGGCAGAAAGGTTTGGAACCTTTGAGGAGCTGAGTGTGAAGATCCATGTAGAACTCAGGGAACCTGAGATAAAGAGGAAGGTGAGAAAAGAAGTAGAGCATATTGCTCAAGGCCTAGGCATCCCAAAGGAGGCACTTGATGCCAACCGGGAAAAGAGAAGAAAGGCTGAGGAAGAAAAGAAAGAGGCAGAAAAGAAAAGCAAGAAAAGTGCTCCAGTGGAAACCTCAACCCGGACCAGATCATCAAAAGGATCTACACCTGTCAAAACCAAAAGCTCAAAACCAGAAGTCCAGACATCTGGTAAAAGATCTAAGACAAAAGCCACAAGGGCTTATGAAAGCCAAAAAGATGAAGATGAAACTGAGTCAGATGAGGGAGTAAAAGAAATAAAGAAGTAGAAGAAGAAAGGATCTGGTAAACCCTCCACAGGCCAAGACAAGGAAGAAATGGCAGAGGTAGTTGTTGAAAAGTCCACCTTGTCTCTAGAGAGTGTAATCAAGTCAGTCACGGTGGATGGAAACCTTCAACCAATGACTGAATTCTATGATGACTACAATGAGGCTGACCAAAAGATTCTGCAGGAAGCCACAGTCAAGTATTTGAACATATACAATAAGGCTTTCATTGAGATCATATCTCTAATTCCTAAAAGCCTAGAAAAGGAATTAGAAATAAGAAAGAATAATGCTTAGGCAAAAGATCTTGAGATCCGGGAGCAGATAGCTATTCAGCTATATCCCCAAATTGATCCCAAGACAATGAACATAATTTTCAAGGACTACAAAGATGAGTTCAGGAGTAAAGCAAGAATGAATCAACTCATGCTTGGAGAGACTAACAAGGTGGCCATAGAGACAGAAGAAATCCTCTGGAAGGCCTTCAAAAGGTTTAATCTTCTTGTTGTAGAAGACTTAGGTGCAGAAATAGCTGTGGACTTGGAATCATCTGCTCTGGAAGAAGTGCCCCTTGAACAGACTAACATCTCTTCTTCGGCTTCTCCTATAGTCTCTGAATCCCAAGAAGAAGAGAAATTACAGGAGAAGGAAGCAGCAGTAAAAGAAAAAGAGGTTGACATCACCAAGGATGCAGAGAAAGAGAAGATTCCAACAGAGAAAACCACAACTGAAAGTGGGAAGAATGTAAAGACTCCGAAGGACAAAGCTGCAGAAGAGAAGAAACATCTGTCTCCAGCAAGAGACACTGCACAAACTATTCAAAAGTTTCTGAGCCAGGAAACAATAGAGATTGATGAACCGGAGCTTCTAAAAGGTCCATTCAACTTTGACTCCCTCTCTCCGGTACAAACAATGAAGATAGCTACATTTGCAAATGCCAAAGCAAATGAAAAACTCCTAAAGTCTCATATGGAAGACTGTGAGTTGATAGAGGCTGCTTCCGGAGTGCTTGAAAAGATTATGCCATCAGTCCAGATAGATCTGACAGCCTCCTCTTCTGGTAATCTCAAAACCTTAGTTAGCAGTGTTGATACACATTTTGATTCTCTAGAAAAATCAGCTGAAGAAAAGGTCCGGAAGGAATTTTTGGATAAGAGATTTTCAGAAGTACTAGGATTAATTTCTAATGATAGGAGAAATATGAGTATTGGAATAAAGAGCTTAGAAAATGCTCTTAAGGATGGCGGTGACATCTACAAATTTTGCATCTCCTGGTCAAAGGCAACAACAGACATTGACAAGAAAATAAAAGAGGAATAGGACAAACTACAAAGTCTGTCTCAAAGTTTTGATCCTCTCTCTTCCTCCATAGTAAATCAAGAATGTCAAACTATTGCAATCACAAATGCAATAAAGAACTTTGAGAAGGAAAGGAAGAATATAACTAACCGGATGGGAGAACTTAGAAGGATTATAATTCCTAAGTTAGAAACTATGCATGAGGCCATCAGTGATGCTCAGACTACCACCCAAACAAATGATCCGATAGATCTCAAGAGGGCAGAAGCTTTTGCATTTTTGTTGAGTGGTCACATTTCAATTTTGGATAGAATGAAGCAAAGTTGGGCTACAGAACTAATCCAATTGAAGACATCCTTTGCAGACATTCTTCAGTTCATGTGAGTATGTAACATACAGCTAAGTATAGTAAATTTTTGAAAATTTTGGTGTGCGAACCCTACCCTTTGCCATTGATGTCAAAGGGGGAGTGAGGAATAGTGAAAAATGAGGAATCCAACTAAGGGGGAGTTCCAAAAATTGTATATAAAGTTAGAGGATCAGCCAAGGGGGAGCATAGTGTAAACACTTGGTCATTTTTTCACTAAGTGTTGCCATCAATGCCAAAGGGGGAGATTGTTGGCAAGAGACACTATATGGAGTCATGGTTGTTGTCATTGATGGCAACAAAGGTCATCCCACATATTCGCAAGTCATGGTGTGCCTCTACCAAAAGTCAGAATGGAGACTGTTGTGGTCCGGTGAACAAGAACAAAGCATGTGGCAAGGTCCGACAGATTGGTCCGGACCTCTCAGACAGAGTGTCTTGGTGTAGTGCGGATTTGGGGAAGTTAAGAGGACTACCTTGAGTAGTATATTCCAAGGATTTAGCCTCTGGTGATGGACAAAGAAAAAGATATGAATAGTTGAGTACTGGATTCCTGAGAGACAGTGAGAACAGAGGAAGAACTGACTGACAGAGCATCAGACTATTTTCTGGATGTGTTACTGTTGATAGTAAAGGTTGTGAAGGCATGAATCATGTTTGGCTGACATGATTAATGATATCTACAAGTACATGCTTGATCCGCATTACTTGATATGCAAGGATTCAGCCGACAGATCAAAGTTTGTGTGAAGATAAACTATTCCGGGTGTCGACTAGAAAGATAATAAAATCATTAGTGCAGATATATATAGAGGATGGATTTTGCTGTGAGATGTGTTGTAGAAGAAGTGCATAAGTGAACAAGGAAAGACCAGAGAAGAAATAGTAAGAAAGATTTGGTATGTGAAAGGAAAGCAGATTAAAGAACAGAGGAAAGATGAAGTGCAACAGATCAGTGTACTGAGCCTAACCGGAACTAAACTCCAGCATATGTAGATGCTTTCAATCAGTTCAAGTACTATATAACATTCTTTTGTAGACAGTGTGTCTCTTTGTAGGCAGTGTGCCTCTTGTGAGCAGTGTGCTCGGGCAGTGAGCCCTAATTGGCAAGTGCCATTTTTGTAATTCCTTATTCTTTTAACAGAGAATAATCTTTGGGTTAATCACCCCATGGTTTTCTCCCTTAACCGGGTTTCCACATCAAAAATACTGTGTCATGTGTTTCTCATTTCATGGTAATGTTTGTTTGTTTAATTCAATGATGCTTTGATTAATAAGAAAGTTCAAAAGAAGAAATAATTAGCATAACTGATTCACCCCCCCTCTCAGTTATCAACAGGAATATGATCCTGGCATTGAGCAGTTTCTTTACTTCTTAAAAAATGATGGGTTTCAACAAGGCATTAACAAGCCTCTATTTTTGTCTAAAAGGTTTTGCATCAAGCTTTAATGGTATAATATGAGTGATGATTGAAGTGTCATAAGTTTTTAATTCATCATAAGTCCAGGCGATAACATGAATATAATCTTTAAGTGCTTGGGTTATCCCTGTCATTTCTTCTTTTGTACAAACTTTGCCAACTAGGACATTCCTTATTTCATCATCTCATCCTACATTGACTGATGAGTATTCTCCTCCATCAGTCTTTGGGAGATCTTTCTATTTCAGCATATTATGCAAATCAAATGCTCTTTCTAACTCAATCATACCTTTGGGTATCTTGTTACTAGGAAGATCCATGATCTCCTCTTCTTCCCAAGTATTATCTTCTACATTTCTTTCATCTATGATCTATGCATCAAACACATCTTTGTTTGATATGAAATCCAAAATATGTTGGTCATCATTAAACACTTGAAGATTGATGACATTGTCTGGTATGGAGGGTACTGTTATTAACTCAATGAAAGCCTCCTTAGACAAGATATGGATAATGGTTCTAAAGTACTTGTAGCTTGAGCCAAGGCATCTACTTTGTGATTCTATTCTCTAGGCATGTGGGTGATGTTGAATGCATCAATGTCTTCTATCAAATCCCATACCCTATGTCTGATATTAGACAACCTTTTGTAATTGCAAGAGTATATGCCTCTTACTTATCTTACCACCAATTCTGAGTCTCCATAGACATGCAGAATCTTTACTTTTTTCTTGAGTACAAATAATAGCCCATGAATTAAAGCTTCATACTTTGTCACATTATTTGTTTGTGCATGGGAATTGTAATCTATATGCTACTAAATAGGATTTTCCATCTAGATCAACAAAATCTATTCCTATTCTAGCTCCTTGTTTTGACTTAGTGTTGCAAGTATGGGCCTAACCGGTGTTGTCATTGATGTTAACATACTCATGTTGCATTAATGAGAAGGATTGAATGAGCTGTGTGCTAAGGATATTGAGAAAATTAGTCTCAATCAGGAACAGTGAAGAATAGTGATGACAAGAAGGTAAAAGTCCCAAATAGGTTGAGGATCAAAGTATGAGGTTTAAAGGGTTTGTAGATATAAGTCTTAAGATGCTCCAGTCAAGTTTTCCGAGGTCCACATGAAGATCTGAAGAACTTATGGTCTCTCAAGTAGAATCGGTTCTGATAGGTGTTCAGAGGTGACATAGTGTCACAGATAGGTCCGGTGAGATCTGGAAGTGAATCATCCCATTCTATGGATTGGAGGAGTGTTGAGGAAGTCCCTAAGAAATATCAAATAGATTGTTTATTGGTTTGGAGGTCAGGAAGCACCTATTCTTTTGTGACAGTGATGATAGACTGTGTTCTTGTAGTTCCAGATGAAAGAGAGAAGAATTCTAGAAAGCAGATGAAGTACAGATGTTCTTGGTGACTCAGGAAAGGTTATTGTGATCTTTGGATCATGTCTAGTTCATGTTGGCGGTCCACATTGAAGTTAGAGTTTGGATTTGATGAATAACCACTGGATGTTGGTGTTCTTCCTGAGACTGGCTGACCAGATGTATTACACATCTTCCAGATGATCTATAAGTGTTTGCCGACTTAGATGAGTGTTCCTAAGTCGATGCCTTGTATAAATAAAGGATTGTGAAGTCATTCCAAAGGGTGTCTTGTGGAGATGAGAGTGTGGTAGTGAAGAAGGGAGTGAAAGGCAGAGCAGAAGTTTTGGGCCTAAATGGAACTTGTTGTGATGTTCACAACACGCCCCATTTTGCCCCTCAGCAAAATGAGGACCCCTGCTGTTGCTTTGCTTTTTGCTTCTGCTTGTGTTTGTTCTGTCTGGTGGTAAGGGAAAAGAGAGTCAAATTTGCAAACCTTGTTAAAAATACAGAAAAATGCATTTTTAGTACCCTTGTATAATGTGGTTGGATTCCTTGTGAAAAATGAGCCAAGGTTGCTTTTTGAACCATCGTAGGATTCATCATATTTTGCGAGTTATGATCGATTTGGTAAAATGAACTATCAGGTTTTGCATAGTATACAGTCAATTGTTTGCCTTTTTTTCTTGTTGGCATTCGTTATAAATTTTGAAATATTCATATTTAGTGGTTCCGGGTTGTGGGCAATTTTGTCTGGGTTCCACTCTGTATCTCACAATTGCCTGTTTGATAGAAAAATGCATAGGTGCACTTAAAATGACAAACCCAAGGGGTTATTTTGCAGAATTAATACATTTGGTATTGAGCATAAAATGTATTTTATGCATACCTTAATACATTACAGCGAAGTATGTTATGCGCGTCGGCATAACAGTTGCCATCGGTGGAGTTTTGAAGTGTTCCACCGAAATGGAGTCTCTCGCCGATGACATTGTCATCGGCATAATATTAGCTATCGGAGCAATGCTTTGGGCTTTCGCCGATGGGCGAAGTCACGTCGATAAGTGGAAAAGGACTTGTCCGAATATGAAATGAATGATATCGGCAGCACTCTCGCCGATAAAGGTATCGGCCAAGGTAAGGCCATCGGCGGAGGGAAATCATGAGGCGCCAATGGGCAATCTCTCGCCGATGGCAATCAACGAAGGGGTCGTCGGCAGGAGTCAGGCCAATGAAAGAGCATCGGCCAAAGTAGTAGCATTGGCGGAAGGGTTATAGAATTCACCGATGGCGAAACTCTTGCCGATGAAGAGAAATACCTGCCGAATGGAGGATGAACAAAGAGGCCATCGGCCAAACCATAGTGATCGGCCTGAGTATTTTTGGACGCGCCGATAGTGTTTGTCACGCCGATGGGCGGGAAATGGAATGCGATAGAGTTTTAAACCATTTCTTTTGGCGCCCGTGGCATTTTCCCGGTCAGCGATAGTTGACCCGATGGGTTTTGAACAGTCTGTGTACATTTTGAATGCAGTTTCTGCTAATTTTGGACCCGATTTCCACATTTTTGCATGGTCACCCTAATTTAAACAGATATTTTTGGTTCCCTACTGTTCATTTGGAAAATTTGATACTTATTGCTTGTCTTGTCTTGCAGGCTTGCAGTTGAGGAAGCAGCTGGAACTTGATCACAGTGACATCATGGAGGAAGGAAATCCAATCTCAGGAGCAGGAAGTAAAGATGAAGTGTGAAGAAGTCAAGGCCAAACCAATGGAGGACAGAGTTGCAGCTAAAGGTATTACTGCAACAGACAAACAAAAGTTATTGCCAAGCTGCCGGAACTTCTTAGGAGGGGCAATATTTCGCCCAGATTTGACACTGCTCAGAGATATTTTGGAAGAGCTGGTTCACCTGTATTTATTGCTGTAACTAGGGGTTTGAACCAGGGGTTCAGTTAGGTTTCTGCTGTAGTGAGGACAATCAGAATGTCTTTATATTGTGCCTCTTTACATTGTAATACTTTACAACAGGGGCTACAACAGGGATTTTTTTAGAAGCACACAGTGAGTTAGCTTAGCATAATTTAGAAGTAGAAGAAGGAGGTCGCCTGTTTGTCTGCAGTAAGGTGCACGTGGAATGTCTGGCTGCCTTACTGTATCTGTAAAGCTTGTAAGTTCTCTGTAGTATGATCAATGAAACTAAGAGTCATTCCTACATTGTAAATCATGTATGACTATTCGTTTCTAATACAATAGAATCTGGAGTTCTACATCTATCTTCTGAGTGTTCTCCTGCTCTTCTTTGTGTTTTGAAATATTTTCTTTGAGAGCTTGCAATTTTAAATGTATGTTTGTGAAAATGCTCAGAACTTGCATTTAAGGTTTTTTACTATGGATTTGATCAAATTATTGTAGTATTTACATAGTGCATAACAGAACAATTAGATCCTTCGATAGATTAAATGAGGTATAGATTAGATCTTTCTAACTTTTCCCAACCCATCTGAAATATTTAGCTAAAAATGTAGAAATCTAAAGGAAATTGTCTCAAATTTGAAGAAACATGCATAACAGAGTTAAAAGTAGACAGTTTTCATAAATGTATAAAGAAGAAAGCTGCAATAATTCAAGAAAAACCATCTAAAACTTGTAGCACAGTAACACTTGTATGCAAATGAATAAAATACTTGTTGAAATCTATGATTCTTTTGCATATTCTTAGTCCAGTAAACCACCAAAGAAACTCTAAACTACGTAAGGCCCCTTGAACATTACAGCTTCACATTGACCAACTGAACTTGACCAACCGAACCATTGTAGACTTGGGATTAGTTGAATCTCAAATGATTCCTTCTTATCTTTCAAGTATAGTTTCAGTTCATTATATGTGAATTTTAACTTATTGTTATGATTGCATCAAAACAATCACCAACAGTTTTCTGGCACTAGAAGGAGGGCCTTCCTGAGTTAGGTTTCATTTCAAACTGGCTAATGACAGTAATAGAGTGACTAGGACTAGATCCAGTTCAGGAGATATATTTGTGCAACTACCTGATACAAGGCGAAGTAAAAACCCTTTAATTTGGAATCCAAAGATATCGCAAGCAGGAAGTTCATCTGGAACACCTCCTGGGTCACCTTTTAACATTCGTAGTATTGTAAGTCCTAACAGATCACTGTTTAGATCTTTAAATCTTGGTTCAGGCACTCCTGGAGGTCTCAATCCTCCTGTAAATCCTAATCCACCAATCAATCCAGGTATTCCTGCAAGTTCAAGTCAAGCTCAAACACCTGCAATGGCTTATTTCGATGTCAATTCTCCCATACTCTTCAATGATTATCATGAGATGCCAAAAAATCTGGAAAAGATATGTCCCAAATACCAGTTGCATCAGGACCTAGAAGATCATATTAGAATATTTAAGGAAGCATGTTTTAGGGCTATGTTAGAGCACGAGGATGTTGTGTGTAGATTGTTTCCTTACACCTTTAATGAGCAGGCCTCTAGCTGGTACGTAAACTTACCCAATGGTTACATTTCTTCCTGGGCACTTATGGAAGAAGCATTTCTATCAAGATTTAGAGGACCCATTGACCCTTGCGCTTTGTATCATAAATTGGCTGCTATAAAACGAGGTGAGGGAGAGCTAATTGATAATTTCAACGACAGATTTCAAAAGGCCTATTCTAGGCTGGTACCCCCTTATACCATAGATGATGCTCCCTTGTTGGCTATGTACTATGTTGCCTTAGATCCTTTAACTGCCATGTTTGTCAAAAGAAAACCTGACATAGATTCAATATCCAAAGCCTATAAAGAGGCAGCTTCAGTGAACCAAGAAATGAGGCATACAACTTATAGTCCATTTGTCAATGGAGGAAATTTTGGGGTGTAGAATCAGGCACACCCATGGAATGGAGTCCCTGTGCAGCACGCTCCACTAGTAAATCCGGTTCCTTCTTACACACCTGTGTATAATCCTACTCCAATCCAAGCTATAGCTCCTTACACGGCTAGTACTTCCAATAACAGTCAAAATAATGGTCAGCCTTTCTTCCAACTTCCTAGGGATGTAACTGTGGCAAAAGCACAAGAGGATAGGGAAGAAATCAAAGAAATTACTGCACATTTGAAAAGATTAACAACCGAGGTGACACAGCTAAGAAATGAGAACCTCTATGGAAGAAGCAACCAAAACTACAATCCACATCAAAATCACAACCAAGGCCAAAATCAGAATTATAGTCTCAATCAAAATCAGCAGTACAATCAGAACCAAAACTACAATCAGCATCAAGGCCCCAGTCAGGGGCAACCAATGCAAAATAGGGGGCCAGTGATAGATAATAGGACCTGGGACAATAATAACAGAAATCTGAATCAACCTAGGCCACCCAAGACATGGAACACTGGGCCCAACAACGGTACTCTGGCTTCTCCTTTTGAGAATACAGATAATCATGGTACAAAACAAACGACTAGCATACAAATGGCCAGTACAGCACCTAAAAATTGGTGTAGATTTCACAATACCAGTGCCCATGCTGAGCAAGACTGTCCACAGTTCCACTTGGCAGCTAGTATTTTCAACATAGATGTACAGCCTCCTACCTCTGAATTTCTCATTCCTAAGGGTAATGAGGTAGTACCCTCAAAATATGATACAGCATTAGTCTTAGAAACGTTTACCTTTGCAACTGCAGAAGAGAAAGAAGATGAATTGCTAGAGGATGAACCATGTTGTTGTGAAAGTCTTTATCCTGAATCAGCCTTTGTGTTAAATGCTTTTCAGTTTCCTTTTGAATCTGAAAATGAGATATTAAATGAAACAGAAGAGGTGCAAGCCTTTCAACAAACAAATAAAAGCCACACCTACAATTTGAGGAACAACCCTAGGCTGGGAGGACCTTTCACCACTTCCGCTCCTCTGAATAACATCAATACACCCCCAGATCAGAATGCTAGCAACAATCCTGCCACACTTAAAGCTAGTCAGCACACAAATAATGGAACAACAGTGCAAAAGGATCAAACAAGTAAGACAGAAGCAATAGAGACAACAAGATTAATGAATGACTTATCAGAGGAAATAAAGAAAATTAAGGTCAGTATACCTCTAAGTGAATTATTGAAGACCCCATGGATCAGAAATGCTTTTTTAAAATCCCTGGATACATCCATAACAAACAAGGTGTCTGCTGATATAACTGAATAGTGATTCACCACCTAAGGAGAAAGGTAAGAAAGTTGAGCAGCCTTCCAATACAAATGTAGTAATACATGCGGATAAGAGGGATACTCACCCTTTCTTGTTAACTGTTAGGTTGTGTGGGAAGAATATACACAATTGCATGGTAGATTCTGGTGCTTCAGCCAACGTAATGCCCTTAGGAATATTTAAAACTCTCGGGCTGACTCCCACCAAATCTGCCAAGGTTGTCACGCAATTAGATAAGACCGAGGTTAGCATGATAGGAGAACTCATGAACATTCAAGTGCAATTAGCTTTAGACCCTAGGGTAAGCCAAATCATTGACATTCAAGTAGTGGATATACCCATAAATTATGGAATGTTGCTAAGTAGGGATTGGTCCAAGACATTAAATGGATATATGGCTACTGACTTTTCACACATGTGGTTACCGTGGAGAGGCATCCCAAACCAGATCAGAATAGAGGCAGAGCCCAGAATGAAACATATGATAACAGAGTATAATCGAACTAATGAAATATTATATGCTGATGTTGAACCAGGTGTCTATAGAATTACCAACAATGGGATGCAGATTGAAGAGATTATGATGTTAAACATTAGAAAGAAGTGTGTCAGCAATAGAACGGCACTATTCATTGAATCTGACAGAAATTCTTCAGATGAAGAAAACAATGCAATAGACAAATTTGGTCATGCCATTAGACGAGAGGTGGAGGAGTGCGTTACACACAATCTCCCAGTCCAATGTAAGTTATACAAAAGTAGGTGTAGAGTCCATGATAGGCAACATTCTGAGGAGAATTGTGAAATATGCAAAGACATCATTGAATATGAATACAAAAAGTGCATAGGGAGGGTAGAGTAACAAGAGGAAAATGAGAATCCTGATCCAACATAGAGATATGTTCAGGATAATATAGATGCCTTGATTCCAGATTTAGGAAAAGAAATAGAGGACAAGGGTAGTTATCTTTCTGAGTTGCAAACTAAAAACACACATATGCAAGATAACCAAACGGAAAAGCCCATGAATAAACAAGACAACACCCCACAGGCAATAAAAGGGACAAAGTATGCCAAGGTAAAAGATCAGAAAAGTAAAGATGGCATGTGGACGTTAAAATGTGATGGGTCCAAATCAAAACAGGGCGCAGGTGCGGGTATTGAACTCATAGATCCTCAAGGTAAATCACATTTGGCAGCATATAAATTACAATTTTCCTGCACTAACAATATTGCTGAATATGAGGCCCTAATTTTAGGACTTGTCATGGCCATCAAGAAAGGGGTAAAAACCATTAGAGTATTTTCAGACTCTGAATTAGTAGTCAGACAAGTGAGGAAATTATATGCCTGCAATTATAAGAAAATGATTAGTTATAGACATAGAGTATGGGGTTTAATGGATTCGTTTGATGCTTTTAACATAGAGCACATTCCTAGAGAGCTGAACCACTGGCCAGATGCATTAGTAGTTGCTGCTAGTACATTAGAACCATTGACACTGTCAGGATTAAGACGATTTGCTGTTGAGCTAGTTAACGTGCCCAGTATACCAGACAACGTTACACACTTTCAGGTATTTGGAGGGGATCAGCAAATTATTAATTTTCTGACTTGTAATGAGGCATTTGAGGCCCAAATCATTGATGAACAAGAAAGGCCTGAAGTAACATGGGACGAAGAAGATATGATCAACTTAAAGAGCAACTTCTTACCAAAAGGAGTAATTGAATTAGAACACATCTTTGACTTCGACGGAGTAATAAGACAGAAAGACTTACCCAAAACAGAAGGGGGTAGATGTGATTTACATAACTTAGGGACTGAGCTAAATCCACAAAGTGTACTAATTGGGAAAGCTTGCTCTGAGAAAATTAGAAAAGAGGTTCTGGACGTTCTGAAAGAATATAAACATGTCATAGAATGGACTTATGAAGACTTGAAAACATTTGATGAGTCCATCATAACTCACGTAATACCTTTAAGAAAAGAAGTCAAACCATTTAGGCAGAAATAGAGGCCTATAAATGCCATTCTAGAGCCTTTAATCTTTGAGGAAGTTAAAAAATTACTGTCCGCTGGAATAATTTTTCCAGTCAGACATTCTGTCTGGGTAGCTAACTTAGTACCAGTTAGGAAAAAAAACGGAGACATCAGGTTGTGTGTAGACTTTAGAAATTTAAACAAGGCATCTGAAAAGGATAATTATCCTTTGCCCCCAATAGACGAAGTACTGCAAGCAGTAAATGGCGCAAAGATGATGTCTTTTTTAGATGGTTTTTCAGGTTATAATCAGGTCTTAATTGATAGAGAAGATAGACTAAAAACCACCTTCACTTGCAAATGGGGAAATTATGCGTATAGAAGAATGCCTTTTGGACTGATCAATGTAGGTGCCACTTTTCAGAGGGCCATGGACGTTGCATTCCGTGGATTATCAGGTAAATGCATTGTTGTGTATATGGATGATTTAACTGTGTATTCCAAGGATGCATCCACCCACGCTGAAGACCTCAGAAAAGTACTCAAGCGATGTGAAAGGTATGGGATTTCCCTTAATCCTAAGAAATGTATATTTGGCGTAACTGAAGGTAAATTATTAGGCCATGTCATTTCTGAAAATGGAATTTCAATTGATCCGGATAGAATAGAATCCATAAAAAATTTGCAAATACCAAACAGTAGGAAAGAGTTGAAATCATTTTTTGGTAAAATTAACTTTGTTCAGAAGTTTATAACAGGTTTTGCAGAGATCGTGCAGCCGTTGAATGCCATGTTGAAGAAAGATGCACAGATGGAATGGACGCCAGTGGCCAAAGCCGCATTTGAAGATATCAAGGAGGCAATTTCTGATGCCCCTGTATTGGCAAGTCCAGACTACATAAGCCCGTTTTACATCTACTCCTTTGCATCTTCTCATTCTGTCGTAGCTGCCTTGACACAGAAAGGTGAAAATAATGAAGAGAGGCCCATAGCATTTATGAGTGCGCCTCTGAAGGATGCACAGCTGAGATATCTAGATATCGAAAGACAGGCATTCGCATTAGTGAAGGCTGTGAAAAAATTTAGACACTACATTCTGCGCAGCCAGATTAAAGCCATAGTACTAGACGCAGTAGTAAAAATGTTGCTGATGCAAAATGAGCCTGGAGAAAAAAGAGCCAAATGGATCACCACACTGCAAGAATTTGACATGGAGATCATTCCCGCAAAGCTGGTCAGAGGGTAGGTGTTGGTGCAGACAATAGCAAACATGGATCCAAATCTGATAAAACAACAATATGTATTGAATTCCCAAGACGCATCAGGCTGGTACGATGATTTAAGCACCCTCCTAATAGCTGGAAAGTACCCAAGCAAGATGAAGGCTTCTCAGAGGAGAGCTTTGAAGATTAAGGCACAAAATTATATGGTGCAAGGAGGTCTTCTATTCAGGAAGAATCATGATGGAATTTATCTGAGATGCATAAACAGAACTGAAGCTGATAGAGTGTTGACAGAACTACATGACAAGTACGAAACTGGCCATGGTTCCCATTTAGCTACAACGCACAAAATACTGAGGGTGGGCTATTACTGACCCACTATGTTCAAAGATACTAAGAGTCACATCAGAAGTTACCACACCTGTCAGACTGCAGCAGACAAAGGGAGAAATCCGGCCAATCCACTGCAACCTGTGATCGAGTCCAGACCGTTTGCACAATGGGGCTTGGATTTTATCGGAGTCATCAATCCCCCATCTTCTGGAGGACATAGATTTATATTGACGGTAACAGACTATTGTACAAGGTGGACTGAGGCCACCTGCTGCAAATTTTGCACAACTGAGGTAGTTATCAAGTTCCTTGAAGAAAACATTATCACCAGGTTTGGAATGCCCTATTCATTGGTATGTGATAACGGCCCTGCTTTCTCTTCTTTAAAATTTTCTAAATGGGCATTTGAATATGGGATTATTCTAAGGTTTTCTTCGAATTATTACCCTCAAGGTAATGGACTGGCTGAATCAACAAACAAAATTTTATTAGACATAATCAAGAGGTTAATTGCCAAAAGTCCTAGAGAGTGGAATACCCTGTTAAGATATGCATTATGGGTAGACAGGACCAAGTTTAAAATAGCTTTAGGTAGCGCACCTTATCACTTAGTTTATGGGACTGATCCCATACTTCTGGTTAATCTGAGAATACCAACCTGGAAGTTTGCCAATGAATATCTAGGCTTTGATAACCATAGGGAAGCTAGAATAGTGCAAATGTTACAACTAGAGGAGAAAAGAGGTCAAGCCCTCGAGAGGTTTGCCAAACACCAAGTGGTTGTTAAGAGGTGGTTTGACAAAAGGGCAAGAGTCAAGACATTTAGGATATCAGACTTAGTGTTGTGCTGGGACAAAGCACATGAAAAGAAAGGAAGCCATGGAAAATTCGATAAATTATGGCTGGGTCCATTACAAGTCTCAGAAATAATAGGAGATAACACCTTTAGACTTAAGACCTTGACTGGAGAAGATATGCCATTACCAGTTAATGGCCAGCATTTGAAACACTACTTCCAGGCTTGAGGTAAAAGAGGGGGGGGCAGTCCTTTTTTCTTAATGTAAAGTGCTGTGGATAATGTACAGTTCTTCTTTTGTGTTTTCTTTTGGGTTGGCTGTTTGTATAGTTTGTCTTCTGTTTGTTTTTTGCTTTTTGTTTCTTTCTGTTTGTACAGTTTTTCTTTTGTTGTGTTGTTTGTACAGCCTGTTTGTTTGGTTTGTTTGTTGTCTCTTCAGCAGGGATCTTTATTTTACTTTAGAGTATCAAGGAGCAAAACTAGCAACCATTCAAAACAGTATAAAATTTAGGATATTCAAGTTAATCATTTACAATTTACACATAACTTGTAACTGTCATGAATGTAGAGAGTTGTTCATCTTCTGAAGTTTTGTATTCAATAAATGTGATTGAGAATTCGAAGCAAGTTTCTCACGATGACACACCTAAAATCCTTGGGTTTGTTGAACTTACCAGTGTAGATATTAGGTGAAAAATCAGAGGTCACCCTTGCTACCATTACAATTCTCAGCTTAATTTCAGCAAGTGTCCACTCCTTGCATCATGAAGTTACAAATTGTTATATCTTATGAAGTCTTTCAAAATTAGAAAACAAAAATAAATAAATAAATAAATAAAGCAGATTATACTAAAAATCTAGATTAAGCCATCTAAGTAACTCTACCGGGGCTATGGATGCTCGCTGGCAGTGGGGCTCTACTTAGGAGAATTGTAACGATAACCTTGCTGGGGCTATGGACGCTCGCTGGCAGCAAGGCTCTATCCGGTCGGCTATGAGGGAATATCCTCACCTATGTAGGCTAATGTTAGTCACTGGTTTGTTCAACCGATCTTCAAGATGAGGATAATTAATCACGTGCACACAACTAAACTGAAAATGGAAATTCATGCATCTTTATTGAATACTTTGAGTCTCAAGCTGAATAGTAATTTGCAGGAGGGATAGTCAGAAGTTATGAGTTCATTTCATCTAGTTTCCTTGAACACTCTGAATTTAATTGTTTTGTTTTGGTTGCTAGTTGTTGTGATGTTCACAACACGCCCCATTTTGCCCCTCAGCAAAATGAGGACCCCTGCTGTTGCTTTGCTTTTTGCTTCTGCTTGTGTTTGTTCTGTTTGGTGGTAAGGGAAAAGAGAGTCAAATTTGCAAACCTTGTTAAAAATACAGAAAAATGCATTTTTAGTACCCTTGCATAATGTGGTTGGATTCCTTGTGAAAAATGAGCCAAGGTTACTTTTTGAACCATCGTAGGATTCATCATATTTTGCGAGTTATGATCGATTTGGTAAAATGAACTATCAGGTTTTGCATAGTATACAGTCAATTGTTTGCCTTTTTTTCTTGTTGGCATTCATTATAAATTTTGAAATATTCATATTTAGTGGTTCCGGGTTGTGGGCAATTTTGTCTGGGTTCCACTCTGTATCTCACAATTGCCTGTTTGACAGAAAAATGCACAGGTGCACTTAAAATGACAAACCCAAGGGGTTATTTTGCAGAATTAATACATTTGGTATTGAGCATAAAATGTATTTCATGCATACCTTAATACATTACAGTGAAGTATGTTATGCGCGTCGGCATAACAGTTGCCATCGGTGGAGTTTTGAAGTGTTCCACCGAAATGGAGTCTCTCGCCGATGACATTGTCATCGGCATAATATTAGCTATCGGAGCAATGCTTTGGGCTTTCGCCGATGGGCGAAGTCACGTCGATAAGTGGAAAAGGACTTGGCCGAATATGAAATGAATGATATCGGCAGCACTCTCGCCGATAAAGGTATCGGCCAAGGTAAGGCCATCGGGAGAGGGAAATCATGAGGCGCCGATGGGCGATCTCTCGCCAATGGCAATCAACGAAGGGGTCATCGGCAGGAGTCAGGCTGACGAAAGAGCATCGGCCAAAGTAGTAGCATCGGTGGAAGGGTTATAGAATTCGCCGATGGCGAAACTCTTGCTGATGAAGAGAAATACCTGCCGAATGGAGGATGAATGAAGAGGCCATCGGCCAAACCATAGTGATCGGCCCGAGTATTTTTGGACGCACCGATAGTGTTTGTCACGCTGATGGGTGGGAAATGGAATGCGATAGAGTTTTAAACCATTTCTTTTAGCGCCTGTGGCATTTTCCCGGTCAGCGATAGTTGACCCGATGGGTTTTGAACAGTCTGTGTACATTTTGAACGCAGTTTCTGCTAATTTTGGACCCGATTTCCACATTTTTGCATGGTCACCCTGATTTAAACAGATATTTTTGGTTCCCTACTGTTCATTTGGAAAATTTGATACTTATTGCTTGTCTTGTCTTGCAGGCTTGCAGTTGAGGAAGCAGCTGGAACTTGAAAATAGTGACATCATGGAGGAAGGAAATCCAATCTCAGGAGCAGGAAGTAAAGATGAAGTGCGAAGAAGTCAAGGCCAAACCAATGGAGGACAGAGTTGCAGCTGAAGGTATTACTGCAACAGACAAACAAAAGTTATTGCCAAGCTGCTAGAACTTCTTAGAAGGGGCAATATTTCGCCCAGATTTGACATTGCTCAGAGATATTTTGGAAGAGCTGGTTCACCTGTATTTATTGCTGTAACCAGGGGTTCAGTTAGGTTTCTGCTGTAGTGAGGACAATCAGAATGTCTTTATATTGTACCTCTCTACATTGTAATACTTTACAACAGGGGCTACAACAGGGATTTTTTTAGAAGCACACAGTGAGTTAGCTTAGCATAATTTAGAAGTAGAAGAAGGAGGTCGCCTGTTTGTCTGCAGTAAGGTGCACGTGGAATGTCTGGCTGCCTTACTGTATCTGTAAAGCTTGTAAGTTCTCTGTAGTATGATCAATGAAACTAAGAGTCATTCCTACATTGTAAATCATGTATGACTATTCGTTTCTAATACAATAGAATATGGAGTTCTGCATCTATCTTCTGAGTGTTCTCCTGCTCTTCTTTGTGTTTTGAAATATTTTCTTTGAGAGCTTGCAATTTTAAATGTATGTTTGTGAAAATGCTCAGAACTTGCATTTAAGGTTTTTTACTGTGGATTTGATCAAATTATTGTAGTATTTACATAGTGCATAACAGAACAATTAGATCCTTCGATAGATTAAATGAGGTATAGATTAGATCTTTCTAACTTTTCCCAACCCATCTGAAATATTTAGCTGAAAACGTAGAAATCTAAAGGAAATTGTCTCAAATTTGAAGAAACATGCATAACAGAGTTAAAAGTAGACAGTTTTCATAAATGTATAAAGAAGAAAGCTACAATAATTCAAGAAAAACCATCTAAAACTTGCAGCACAGTAACACTTGTATGCAAATGAACAAAATACTTGTTGAAATCTATGATTCTTTTGCATATTCTTAGTCCAGTAAACCACCAAAGAAACTCTAAACTACGTAAGGCCCCTTGAACATTACAGCTTCACATTGACCAACTGAACTTGACCAACCGAACCATTGTAGACTTGGGATTAGTTGAATCTCAAATGATTCCTTCTTATCTTTCAAGTATAGTTTCAGTTCATTATATGTGAATTTTAACTTATTGTTATGATTGCATCAAAACAATCACCAACAGAACTGATCTAAGCATGGTAAAGATGCTATTCTCCAGTTCAAGTTTGTAATACTTGTTTCTTTGTAGACAATGTGTCTCTTGTAGGTAGTGAGCCTCTTGTTAGCAGTGTGCTCAGGCAGTGAGCCCTAATTGGCATGTGCCATTTTGTTCTTCTATTCTTCTAACAGAGAATACGTTCTTGGGTTAATCACCCCGTGGTTTTTCTCTTAACCAGGTTTTCCACATCAAAATCTTGGTGTCTTATGTGTTGATGAGTTTTCATTTTTGAATTTGAATGCATTATGTTTCATGTTTAATATACTTCTAATCACCAAGAAGTTTTAAGAGTATAAATTAGAGAAAGTTTTGTACAACTAATTCACCCCCCCTCTCAGTTGTTTGCCCTAAGTCTACCAATTGGTATCAGAGCCAAGTTCCTCTAAAAGGAGCTTAACCACTTGAGGAGATCCAAGATGTCGTCTTACAAGAAGGATAGTCCAAAGTTTGATGGAAACAACTTTGCTCTTTGGAAAGGTCGCATGAAATGTCACTTGCAGTGTATGGGAATGGCGTACTGGTCCATGGTTACAAAAGCGTATGTTCCTCCACAAGGTGGTTCGACAACCCTAAATGAACTCACAGATGCTGAAAACAATCTATGGACCAAAGAGGCTCTTCTAAGTGCATTATCTGACTCAGAGCTCTCAAATGGTATTGACCTACCAACTACCTTTGAGATTTGGAGTAAATTGAAACTTTTACATGAAGGAGACTAGTATGTTAAATGTGTAAGGTTACAGAGTCTAAAACAAAAATTTGAAAAACTGAAAATGAGAGATGATGAAAATATTACTACCTTTATGCCAAGAGTGAATGAGCTAGTTTGTGGAATTAGAAATACTGGTGGAGTCTTGTATGAGAATGAAATTATTGGCAAAATTCTCAGATCCCTACCTGCCTCTTACAAAATCAAGGCTGCTGCCATAGAAGAATTCAGAGCCCATACAACTGTCACAAGAGATCAATTGGCTGGAAAACTAGCTACATTTGAAATGACCAAGTTTGGAGATGATTCCCCCAAGACTGAATCTGCTTTCAAAGCCAGTGCCTCTATGAAAGGTAAACAAATATTTGATCCAGGATAGAACTCATCAAGGAAACTGTCATGGTATGAGAAAGCAAGAAAAGACCTGGAAGAAGAAGTAGAAACTGCTCAACTTGAAGCCCTCATTACAAAGAGACTACCAAGAGGATCTGGTAAGTATGAAGAAAAATTGCCCTTTAAATGTTTCAACTACAATAAGATTGGTCATTTTGCCTCAAAATGTTCAGATAGATTTTCAAGGCCAAATCCCAATAGATCAAGGTTCCAAAAGAATTGCTACTATGTTCATGAAGAAGATGATAATGAAAGAATAATAGATGATGAGTCAGAGATAGGAAACAAATCTGGAAATGAATGGGTGTTTATTGCCATCAAGGAAGAAGAATCTATATTTTTTGAATCTGTCAATTTTAAAATTGTAGAAAGAGCTCTAGCTGCCCAAGTTGAAGAAAAGGATGATTGGGTCATTGACAGTGGATGCTCTCATCATATGATAGGTGATAAAAATAAGTTTGTAGATTTGGAAAGGTATGAAGGAGGAATGGTAAATTTTGGTGATAATTTTGCTGGTAGAATCAAAGGTAGAGGAACTATTTCTCAGCATTGGATAGTTGGTGGACAAAGGCTATGATCTCTGGTTCAAGGATGGAAAATGCAAGATCTTTGAAAGCTCTAGAACAGAGATTGCATCCGGTGCTCAAACTAAAGGTAATATCTTCCACTTGGTTGGTACTAGTAAAAGTTGCTTATTTGTTCAAGTTGATTAGAGCTGGTTATGGCATAGGAGGATGTGTCATGTGAATTTTGATAATATCATCAAGATAAGCAATACTTAGGCTATAAGAGATCTTCCTAAATTAATAAAACATACCAACAGCTTGTGTAAAGATTGTCAGTTGGGTAAGCTAAGCAGAGTCTCATTCAAAAGTAAGGAACTTTCCTCTACTGAATTATTAGACTTAGTTCATATTGATCTTTGTGGTCCGGCAAGAATCAGGAGTCTGCAAGGTGATAGATACTTCATGCTACTAATTGATGACTATTCCCAGATGATGTGGGTAACTTTTCTAAAAGAAAAATTAGAAGCTTTTGAGAAATTCAAAATAGTCAAGGCTATGGTATAAAATGAAACCGGATTAAAGTTGAAGTGTCTGAGGTCTGATAGAGGTGGAGAATTCACATCTGGTGAATTCTTAGAATTCTGTGAGAAACATGGAATAAAGAGACAGTTGTCTGCTCCTAGGACTCCACAGTAGAATGGAGTGGTGGAAAGAAAGAACCAGACCATATAGGAAGCTTCTAGGACCATGATGATGGAAGCTAATGTTCCTCATATCTATTGGAGAGAAGCTGTCAGTACTGCAGTCTATACTCTCAATCAAGTTCAAATCAGAAGCAATACCGGTAAGACCCCTTATGAACTCTAGTTTGGCATTACTCCTACTGTAAGATATTTTAGAGTCTTTGGTAGCAAATGTTATATCAAAAGAGATGAAGATCTAGGCAAGTTTGATGCTAGAAGTGATGAAGGAATATTCTTGGGTTACTCTACTCAAAGAAAAGCATACCGGTGTTATAACAAGAGACTAAGGAAGATGATAGAAAGTACAAATGTGAAGGTTGATGAGGGAATATAGAAACCCTCAAGGTTTTATGAATATGATGAAGATGATCAAAATGGTGTTCTGGTTCAAGGAATTCAATCCTCTTCTGAAAGTTAGATTCAAACTGATTCGGTAAATCAAGAAGAAGAGATAGGTCTGAATGAACCTGAACAAGAAGCAGAAGTGCAAGAAACTCCCAAAGTTCTAAGGTATGTAAGACTGAACCACTTTGAAGATTAGATCATTAGTGACAAAAGCAAAGGTGTGCAAACTAGGAGAATTGCTCAAAATTTAGATGAATATTGTCTGATTTCAAATATTGAACCTAAGACAATAAATGAAGCCTGCAATGATGAAAACTAGACCAAAGCAATGGAGGAAGAGTTGATGCAAATTGAGAAAAATCACACTTGGGATCTTATTCCCAGACCTAGAAACAAGAATGTGATTGGAACCAAATGGGTATTCCAGAACAAACTAAATGAAGTTGGTGAAGTAATAAAAAATAAAGCCAGATTGGTTTGCAAGGGCTACTCTCAAATAGAAGGAATTGATTTTGAAGAAACTTTTGCTCTGGTGGCAAGAATTGAAGCAGTCAGATTATTTCTTGCATTTGCTACATTCAAGGGTTTCAAAGTATATTAGATGGATGTCAAGTCTACCTTTCTAAACGGTGACTTGGAAAAAGTGTATATAGAGCAACCGGATGGATTTCAATTATCTGATCATAGTGATATGGTCTGCAAATTGAAGAAGACACTCTATGGATTAAAGCAAGCCCCAAGAGCTTGGTATGAAAGACTGGATAAGGATCTCTTGAAGATTGGTTTCAACAAAGGTACTGCTGACAGTAACTTATATTTCAAAATTGATCATGAAAACATCTTGATTGTTGAAGTGTTTGTTGATGACATCATTTTTGGAGGAAGAGATAGTATGTGTAAAACTTTGGCAAATCAAATAAAAAGTGAATTTGAGATGTCCATGCTTGGTAAAATGAATTTCTTCTTGGGTCTGCAAATTAGTCAAACAAAGAAAGGAATCTTCATTTCTCAGACCAAATATGTGAAAGAATTGTTGAGGAAATTTGGGATGGAAGATTCAAAGCCAATGAATACTCCCATGGCAACTAGATGTAAGTTGAGCAAAGATGATAACTCTCCTAAGGTAGACCAGACAAAGTACAGATCAATGATTGGAGGATTGTTGTATCTCACTCAAACTAGACCAGATATAATGCAGGTTATTGGTCTTGTTGCTAGATTCCAGGCTGATCCCAGAGAATCTCATGTCATGGCAATCAAGAGGATTTTAGATATCTAAAAGGGATAGTTGAGTATGGTTTGTGGTATCCTAGAGATCATGATTTCTCTCTTCATGCATATATAGATGTTGATTTGGCAAGAGATGTGAATGACCGGAAGAGTATCAGTGGTGGAGCATTCTTTTTGGGGAAGAGATTGGTTTCTTGGCTAAGCAAGAAATAAGAGGCAATATTTCTATCTACAACTGAAGTATAATACATTGCAACAGTAGGTAGTTGCACTCAAGTTTTGTGGATGAAGAAGATGCCAAGAGATATCAAAGTAGAGTATGAGGAGCTTATCACAATCTTCTGTGATAATTCAAGTGCAATAAGTATATCCAAGAATCTGGTGTTGCATTCAAAGACTAAGCATATATCTCTCAAGTTTCACTTTCTGAAAGAGCAAGTGAACAAGAATGAGGTAAGATTGAAGTTTGTGCCATCCAAGGATCAGATTGCAAATATCTTTACTAAACCCTTGCCTAAGGATTCTTTTGAGTATCTCAGGGAGAAGCTAGGGGTTATTACCCCTCCGATGATGAACTAAGGTGCACTATTGTGAATTAGTCCGGTGGGTATCACAGTCACATCTTGTGATCTGAATTGATGTTGGGGAGCTGCTACTCAGGGGGAGTAGCAGGTATGATTTTGATGTGATAGAATTGCAAGTATGTGCCCTTTGCCATTGATGTCAAAGGGGGAGAGAAGACATGTGAAAAACAAGTGGTTGCTGATCAAAGGGGGAGCAATAAAGAAAGAGAAGATGTGAATAAGATGTTGCTAATAGGGGAAGCTGTGACAGTAAGGAGCAGTTCTTATCTTGATGGTTTTTCACATCATATGTTGCCATCAATGACAAAGGGGGAGATTGTTGCAAGTATGGGCCTAACTGGTGTTGTCATTGATGTCAACATACTCATGTTACATTAATGAGAAGGATTGGAAGAGCTGTGTGCTGAGGATATTGAGAAAATTAGTCTCAATCAGGAATAGTGAAGAACAGTGATGACAAGAAGGTAAAAGTCCCAAATAGGTTGAGGATCAGAGTATGCAGTTTAAAGGGTTTGTAGATATAAGTCTTGAGATGCTCCAGTCAAGTTTTCAGAGGTCCACATGAAGTTCTGAAGAAGTTATGGTCGCTCAAGTAGACTCAATTCTGGCAAGTGTTCAGAGGTGACAGAGTGTCACAGATAGGTCCAGTGAGATCCGAAAGTGAATCATCCTATTCTGCAGATTGGAGGGAGTGTTGAGTAAGTCCCTGAGAAGTATCAAATAGATTGTTTCTTAGTTTGGAGGTCTGAAAGCACCTATTCTTTTGTGACAGTGATGACAGACTGTGTTCTTGTAGTTCCAAATGAAAGAGAGAAGAATTCTAGAAAGCAGATGAAGTGTAGATGTTCTTGGTGACTCAGGAAAGGTTATTGTGATCTTTGGATCATGTCTAGTTCATGTTGGTGGTCTGCATTGAAGTTAGAGTTTGGATTTGATGAATAACCATCGGATGTTTGTATTCTTCCTAAGACTGGCCGACTGGATGTATTACATGTCTTCTAGATGATCTATAAGTGTTTGCCAACTTAGATGAGTGTTCCTAAGTCGATGCCTTGTATAAATAAAGGATTATGAAGTCATTCCAAAGGGTGTCTTGTGGAGATGAGAGTGTGGTAGCAAAGAAGGGAGCGAAAGGTAGAGAAAAAGTTTTGGGCCTAAATGGAACTAATCCAAGCATAGTAAAGATGCTATTCTCCAGTTCAATTTTGTAATACTAGTTTCTTTGTAGACAGTGTGTCTCTTGTAGGTAGTGAGCCTCTTGTGAGTAGTGTGCTTGGGCAATGAACCCTAATTGGCATGTGCCATTTTGTTCTTTCTGTTCTTCTAACAGAGAATACTTTCTTGGGTTAATCACCGTGTGGTTTTTCCTTTAACCAGGTTTTCTACGTCAAAATTTTGGTGTCTTATGTGTTGATGAGTTTTCATTTTTGATTTGAATGCATTATGTTTCATGTTTAATATACTGCTAATCACCAAGAAGTTTTAAGAGTATAAATTGGAGAAAGTTTTGCACAACTGATTCACCCCCCCTCTCAGTTGTGTGCCCTAAGTCTAACACTTAGATCCATCAAACCTAAGGGTCCATGGCTTATCTTCAGTTAAAGGCTTATCAGGACCTTCTCTTTTCTTTTTAGCTCAAGCAGCTACACCACCTGATATCCATTACAATTTTGGTGATTCATTATTGTCTATCTTCACTTTATCTGACTGGTGTGAAATGGATAAATCTTTATTATTTTTATCTGTAATGCCATGATCATCAATATCTATTTGTATTTTAACATTTTTCTCTTCATCATTAAGCATCCCTTTCCTATTAGGTAGTTGATCCTTTGAGTAAAGCATCTCTTGCTTTTTCAAAATATGCAAACATAATGAGCAAGTAGTTTCTGAGTGTGGTGCTTCATGTAATCTACACCAACCTCCAATTAGAGCATTATATGGAGAAGTATGTATAGCAACATCCTCTGAATCTGTTTTGACAAGAATTCCTCAAACCTGGTTAGGTTACTTTCTTTATCTTCATCTGACACTTCATGATCAGACTCAATCAAACAGTTAGTCCTTGGAGTGATATTACTTTCATCCTTATAAATGCTCTCAATATTCATCAAGATCTACTTTGAATTATGAACGTATCTTTCATCTTGATATGTACTTTCTTATGTACTTGCAGATGATGAACAAGAGTTAGTATCACTATAACTATCTATATGACTTACCTCAAGTGATGATAATCCTTTCTCACTACATGTTTGTTCCAACTCCATCATATCTAAACAACCATCACAAGTTTTTTCATAATGTGCCTCTTCATGTAATCTACACTAGCCTTCAATCAAAACATCTTCATTAGATATATTTAGCATTTGACAATGTTGCATCTCTCTAGATAGATACAACTTAAAATTCTTAAAATGATCTAACTCTTCACTATCATTTGAACTATGATCAGACTCTATAATACTCTATCATCTTGAAGATCATCCCTATGAACATGAATCATACATGAGGATCTCTTCTATCTTGATCAACTGGGGTTTGATGGTGTGAACTCCAGGTTCTACATCCACATACATGATTTCATTGGTTTTATTATATTCAGTAATCATGTACTTCATTCAAGGTTTAGCATCTATCTGAATCTGATTGGGAATCCCTTTCCAAGGTAACCACATGTGACTGAAGTTAGTAGACATGTATCCATTAAGTGTTTTTGACCAATCCCTGCTAAGCAACATTCCATATGTATCAAGGATATCTACTACCTGGATATCAATGTAATATTGAATCCTAGGATATAATGCTAATTGCATATGAATGTGAGTTAATTCTCCTACAACACTTACCTCAGTCTTGTCCAACTGTTTCACCTTCTTAAGTGACTTTGCAAGATGTAATCTTAAAGCATTACATATGGTCAATGGCATTACATTGGTAGAGGCACCTAAATCTACTAAGCAATTATGCAAATTCTTACTGAACATCCTTATGGTAAGGAGGAATGGAGGTGACTGTTGTGTGGTTACACAACACGCCCCATTTTAACTTATCAAAACAGGGACCCAACTTTTGGCTTGGCTTGTGTTGTCTGCTTTCTGGCGGTTTGGTAAAAATAAGTCAGGTGCATCATCATCATGAAGGTCAGGATGAGGTAGGTCATCATCATGAGGTTAGTTTGTCAAAGTTCATATTTTGTTTCTATGACTTCATGGTTAGAAAGAGCTTGAAATTCCATGCCGGTTTGCCTTTTACATCACTTGAAAATTCATCCATATGAGGGAGTTATGAGCAGTCAAAGTTTTGGTCAAACCTGATAATTGCTGTATGATGAACATCATCATCATGATATTTGAAAAACCCCTCGATAATATCCTGAGGTCGAAATATCCAGATGTCAACTTTAACTCGTAGTAAGCTTGTCCCGTCGAAGTGGTCTTTTGTATCGCCAAAGGTCATCATCATGATCTTACTCTATCACCTGATAAAAATCATGCAGTCCCGAAACATTCGGACGTCAATCTTAAGTGATAGTGTGTTTTCCCGTCAAGCAACCTTGGCCACATCGCGAGCATCATGATATTCTAACATCACCCGATATTATAATATCATGCTGATATTATAATATCACCTTGCTTAAGAAATCTGCCATCTGCATAATTTGCGCGCGCACGTCAAGGTCCTGGTGATCATCATCATCATGATCTTTCAAGGCAGG
The DNA here is from genome assembly GCA_027924645.1 of Cunninghamia lanceolata. Taxonomy (NCBI): domain Eukaryota; kingdom Viridiplantae; phylum Streptophyta; class Pinopsida; order Cupressales; family Cupressaceae; genus Cunninghamia; species Cunninghamia lanceolata. The sequence goes on from BSBN01000030.1 coordinate 4,071,685, forward strand.
ATCACATTTCGTAATATCCTCCTGATCTCCTTTTGCGTGATCATGATGATCACCTTATCTTTCAAAGCGGAGGGTGATATTCCATTCCCAAGTCATGTTGAACAAGATCATCATGATCTTGTTCGTCTACCCGACATTTCACAATATCCTCCTGCCGAGAAGTATAACCTTTTGCAAATATCCTGATGACGTCATCCCGACCTGATAAACGAAGAAGCAAATATCAGGATGACGTCACCATCACCTTTCTCCTTCGGCAGGATATTTTCCAGGGTATGATCCTGTTCGCCAATATGATGATGACGATGACGTCATGTTCGAAGATTAACACAAGCCCCGGATATCCTGATGACGTCATCAGGACTTTCAGCAGGATCATATTTTAAATCACCCAGTGCGGATATGATGATGATGATGTTCATCATCCTGATCTTTCGAGAGGATCACCTTGGCCGCAAAGGGGTCGCATTTTACTTTCACCACCTGATCATCTTCCTTGGGGGGAACCCGATATTGCATTTATCCCCTGATTTTAACGAAACATGACGGTGACGTCATCTTTTGCCTTTTAATGAAGCCCGAATATGACGATGACGTCACCATCATATTCCTTTCCTGCAGCAGGATCATATTCCAACTCCTATTCTCCTTCGACATGATGATGATGATGATGAAGTCTTTCTTTCCCCAATATGCAGAAATGAAACATCCTGATGTGCTTTTCATCAGAGCATTCGGAAAGGAGGAGCATCATAGTTCATGATATCCTGCGGCTAGATACAAGACATAGAGTTGGGCATCATCATGATTTTCGGCGTAGGTATAACTGTTGCAGTCAGCCAAGTCTAATATTGTCAACCTAATCATATGTGGTCACACCGATGCGAACATGATGATGATGACCCGAAACATACAAACAAGGCATGCAAAGCCGGATTCGAAGGATGGTTGAAGGGCGATTATTTCCTTGTATAATTTGAGATCATCATGATCATATTTTGAACCCGATATACAAGAAAATGGGCGAAAACATGAAGCGATGGAAATTTGGAGCCCGATTGCCTGTAGCTGCACATTTTTGGGGGCTTGTTTAATAAAACGTTTTACTTCCTGTTGTTTATCCGCATGATGATGAACTTAATGTTTGTCTGTTTACTTGCAGGAAGTCATGATGATGCTGCTGAAGCTGAGCATTGAAGTCATGATGCTGTTAGAGCTGCTGCTGAAGCTGAGCATTACAAAGTTGCACATGGAGGCAACATGAACCAGAAATAAGGAGGATATTGTCAAATATGTTGTTCGCCAGCTGGAGACCGAATCAAGTTAAAGATGCTGGAATATTATGTGCCAGCTGTACATTTGCTAACTGGCGAAGCATGTGCTTTTCATCTGGACCGCTAATTGCTATGAGAGGATCCTGATCCTTGGATCATTGTAACCGTTTTCTGGCATTTGATCTATATAAGAGCCAGAGCTTGTCATTAGGGAGAGGAATACATTAGAATACATAGACGCATTTGGCGCATTAAGGCCAATTACTGTAGAATCAATTAGGAGATCGGATTACTGAGACTAATGAGGATAGAATTGTTGAAATGTCAAGGTTCTTTCTTCAGATCACTGTAAATGTACCTGTTCTTGAGCATACTGAATGGATATGAAGTTTCAGATTACATCCTGATTGTAAATTTTACGTAATCTTCTTGTTGATTTTTGGATATGTACTAGTGAATGCTGTGTTCAACTGGAAGCGCTTTCATTTCATTACATGTTGTTGTCAACTTTTCCTTTGAAGATTTGCACTAGATCATGCGGATTTGTGGAATGTCCTGGTGAAGTATGATTTTAGTTTCCTTCTTTTCATTGCATGTATGGGAGCTTGTATGTGGATCAGTGATCTAAGTCCAGTAGTTTTGGGAATCTCATTCTTTAACCCTTTTCCTTTTTTCAATTTCATAAATTCATCACCATAACTGCAAATCATGATAAATAACAAGCAGAAACAGTGAAATATACTGAAATCCCGTAGGTAACTGAAAATCATTAGCATATTTGAGTTAAGTGCATGTAGTATTGAAAATATCATGCAAAGAATCATAAATAATGATAGAAATCATGCAAATATCAGCCTGTAGGTACATTATTTGACTAAATTCACAGTGCAGAGGTAGAATTGTTGGAGACTTATGCAGAGAAAACATCCGAAGCAGGATATTTGAAGATAATGATGATGAACTTTGCAGAAACACGTAAGGCCCCTGAATGGAAAACAGCAACACACATCAACCACTGAGTAACGTCAGTAGATTAAGACCTAATCAACGGAGACTTGGGATCATGAATTCTTTGAATTCATCGTATCTTTCAAGATGAGTAAAGGTTGTTGTGTAACTTTTATTCTATGTTTGCGAATGAATAACATCATGACCAACAGTGACTCAGTCTTATCCCTATAAAGGGTCATGTGTGAAGTTTCAGTAGCTTGAACAGTACCTAAAGTTTTGTGTTTAACATTAGTATCCTTAGCTGCATAATCTTTACTCAAAGTCTGGTTTGAATTAAGGGGATGGCTATCCTATTTTGGTGTAGGATCATCTAAGGATTTCATAAATGCCCTCTTACTAGCTAGGGTTTTAAGTAATTCTGACAATGACAAGCTGATTTTGATCTTTTTCATTTCATCTGCTATGTATGTGACCAATTTATCAGATTTAGGAGGTTGGTTATTAGCTTTCGGTACTACATTGTAAGGTGATAAGTATTGAGCATTAACCTTAGGATATCCAAGGTTATTACTTGCCTTTGGATAAGGAGGAGTGTTAAAATTATTAGGAGGCAAGGATGTGGTCAAGGGACTAGAGGGTCTATTTGAGTTATTCCTGAGGTTGTAATTATGTCTACCTTGACATTGTTATTGATAAGCATGCACTTCATCATGTTCAATTGATGGCTCATTCTCATCCTCAAAAGGAAAAACATAATTTGTTTCAAAAGCCATGGATGACTCCTCACATGCAAGGGTGTAATTCTCATCAGATGAGGTTAATTTGTAATGAGGAGGATTCACATAACTTTCTAACACAAGGGCAGAGTCATATCCACAAGGGACAATTTCATTTCATTCAACAAAGGGAGGATTATCTATAGTATTTGATACTTCAACCTGAAATATACTGGCTGCTATCCTAAACTGAGGACAATCCAATTCAACATGATCATTGGTGTTATGGATTCTACACCAATTTGTAAGAGCTGTTTCTGCCAGGTTTACCCTAGTGGTCTGCGTGGGTTCACTAGGAGGCTGATTATCTAAGGGTGATGGCAGGGAACCATTGTTCGGCCTAGTGTTCCATAGTCTAGGCTATCTAAGAGCATTATTGTTACCACTGTTGTTATTGTTACTATTATAATTCCTATCATTATTGTACCCCTTATCAGGATATCTAGATCTATCATTGTTATATCCTCTATTTTGATTTTCTTGGGAATAGAGATTCTGACTTCTCAAATGAGTGATTTCAGTTATCAATTTTCTTAACTGTGCTGACGTTTCTTTAATTTCTTCTTGAGCTTTAGCTACTACATTCTCTATTTGGGGTTTGAAAAAAGAAGAACCATTGTTATTATTATGTCCTACATCCTAAGGTACTTGTGCATGTCCTGGATATTGCACTATCTAGCCATTTCCATTTGGAGGTGGCATTATGCTAAGTGGAGGTACTTGTAAAGGACCTGGCATTACAACTAGAGGCATCATGGCTCCATTGGTCTATTGTTGAGTAGGATATGTAGGGTATGTAGGATGTACAGGGAAGGCAATAATTGGTGTTGGAGTAAGGATCAATTGCTGATTGACTTTTATAGCTTCTTCGAAAGCTCTTGCCAGAGTTGTGACATTAGGATGTGTCCTCCTTATGAACATAGAGGTCAGGGGATCTAAGGTTGAATAGTATATACTCCTAGTAGCTTCATCTGCTACAGTATAAGGAGCTACCATCTTTGAAAGCATCTTTTGGAATCTAGCATTAAAGTTGGCAATAGGTTCTCCTTCAAATCTTTTGATTGTGATGAAAATATGATAATTCATTGAAGGATCTATAGGTATCTTAAATCTATCTTTGAAGGCTTTCTCCAAGGCTACTCACAAACCAACTGAACCTTCACCAAGACTAATATACCAATTATATCCTTCTTCTCCTAAGGAAAATGGAAATAATCTGCATACCACATCTTGATGTTTAATCCTTTCTCTACAACAAGCTTCCTTGAATGTTCTGATGTGATCATTAGCATCCTGATATGGATGATATTTAGGACAAATCTTATCAAGATTTTTAGGTAAAGGATGATATGCATTGAAGGTCAAAGGTGAGTCTACAACAAATAATGACATAGTGACTGGTGGTTGTTGGACTGGGGGTATGACTGATGATCTAGGAGGTGTTTGAAAAGCTAGGGGAGACACAGCAGGTGTGACAGTATGCCATGATGAAGATGTAGATGCACCTAAGTTAGGGATGTGATGAATGTCTATAGTTCTAGGTCTAAGTCCATGGATAGGGAGTTCATCAAGAAGTCCACTGGATCTAGACCTGGTATTTGGCCTATGAGCCAGGGTTTCGACAATTTATGAAGACTTGGTTTGATTTTCTATAAAGATCAACATAAATAATCAAGCAAAGGAGATATTTATGATCAAGACCTACTACTGACTAGATATTTATGCAATATTTGCGTAAAACTTGCAAATATGAGTAGGTATTGTTAGTATTCATTTATGTTTAGGGTTTTAGGCTTGAACATTTGTAGTTTTTCTCATTCAAACCCTGAGATTTATGAGCCTTGGGGTCTTGCACCATTCTGCTTATTCTAGTGATAGTTTTCTATGGAGGGTCCCTGGTTATTAGGTTTCATCCTTGTGTTTTAATGTTCATGGTTTGATTAGCCCAGTGCAATGTTTTATTGTCTTTTCTCATCGCTCATGAGAAAAGTGTCAGGTTTCTATGTGTGCTAGTGATCAAATCATGCTGTAAGCTTGTAAAATCTAAATCGGCTTCCAGAAATGGTAAAAATTTTGAGTTATATGCATTTCTAAATATTTATCAGGTTGCATGTACATTGGGGGAATCTTCTAAAAGATTTTGGGAATATTCACCATTTGTATATCAGCTCTGCTTGTATATCAGGCTCATATGTAGAACATGCAAGCAAAATGTGCATTGAAAAACATACAAAAGCCCGCGACATGCAAAGTGAACAGTGCAATGGATATACAAATGGGTTTGTATATGTTCAAACATACAAAAGAGAAAAGATACATTACAATGATATTCTAGGAAGATTCCTTGTTTGTATGTGCAAAAAAAATGTACATTGAGAAATATACAAGGAACCTTGTATGTTCCGCAACATACAAAAGCAGAAGGTGCATTTGATGGGGCCCGCCACTTGTATGAAGTAATTGTATGTTTGAGCATACAATGGAAGTGCATTCCAAAGATACAAGGTGGACCCGAAGTCATTTTCATTTTGTTCTAAAAGCAGTGTGGCGTCCGTGGCTTGTACATTGCATTTGTATATGTGATGTACAAGGAATTGTGCAAAGGAAAGAGAAAATGGGTTGGGCCCACCACTTGTATATTTGCACTTGTATATGTGCCGATATACAAACTCATGAGGATACATGGCCCCAGACTTGAATTTTTTTCAAAGCCTGTGGATAAGTGCAATGGAATCCAACATGTATGTGTGAGGCGATTGTATATGCAGTTATACATTGAGACATGCAAGCAAAGGGACATATGACCCGGATGTGATAGAGGTATGGAATGTATTGAATAAAATTTGAGGTCCATGGGTTGTATAAAGCACTTGTATATGCTGATATACAAAGGAAAGAGATGCAAGCCAGACCCAAATAAGTTTCCAATCTGCTTCATACAATTTGACGTCCGCCTTGTATGTTGTATATGCATTTGAGTTTGCATATACAAAAGTGATAAAGGTGAAATAAAAGGAGAAAGGGTCAGCGATAGAGGATCAAGGTGCCTACATGGCACGATATCATTGGCTGGCAGCTCTTCATACATGTTTTGGGACCGTTGATTTCAGCGATGGGTTTTTGATCAACGGTTGGGTTTTAAATCTGCAGCGAAGGATTTTCTTGAGTGTGTGCGGATATTTTTGAGCAGGAAATTTTTAGAGGTATGCCATTGCTGCATTTCAGAGAGGCTGTGGGTAGTTGAAGCGTTAATGGCAGAATTGTAGCGGTATGGGTTGATGATGGATTAGTCAACAACCTGATTGAAGATGAATGTCCTTGAACGGTGGTGTGGATCCTAATTCCATCTGCTCATTCCTCTTTGTCTCCCTGCAGTGTTGAATATTTATGAGCACCATTCCTCATGCATTGAATCTGGTGGATTTTTGATTTGCCTTGTAATAAATTTTGTTGGGTACACAGTCTTTGTATAAAGACCAAACTGTGCTACCCATTGTTGTTGTTGAAAATTGGACATTTTTTGAGTGCTGTGATACAATACATCTTCATTGGTGGCCTTGTTCTAGATATTTTGTGAGTTTATGAGTCTCATGTTGTATATTTTTCTACATAAATCTACTGATATCATGCTGATTTAAATGAGTAATGCTACATTGCATGTGTTATGTTATCTATCTCCAAATTGAGTGTGTTCTTTTGAATCTGAATATCTAAGGGCTGTTTATGATTCTAGAATATAGGTTTGCTGTGTTGAATGCTTGATTTCTTACTTCTACTCAAGGAGTAGTGTTGATCATGATGTTAGTCATAAACAAACATAGAATAAAAGTACACATTAACCTTTATTCATCTTGAAAGATATGATGAATTCAGAGAATTCATGATCCCAAGTTTCTGTTGATTAGGTCTTAATCTTCTGACATTACTCAGAGGTTGATGTGTGTTGCTATTTCCATTTTGGGGCCTTATGTAAGTATCAGCAGCAGGATTCAGTTTCTATAAAGATGCTGCATAGATAGTTATTCTTTACAAGCTATGCTTCAAACAATGTGTCTATCTTTAAATCTTTGCATGATATTTATAATCTTTGACATGCTTTAACCTCAAATATGTTGAATATGTTCAGTTATCTATGGGATGTCTACATATTTGTATTATTTGCTTTAGATTTATATTATTTGCAATTATGATGATGAAATGTTCTAAAATTGAAAGAAATTAAAAAGAATACTTCAAATAATGTTGAACCTTCAGTTATTGATCCACATACACATTAGATACAGTCATGAAGAGAAGAAATCAAACCATATGTTCACCAGGAAATTCCACAGCTAGATACAGTTGATGCTAACTTCAGAGCAAAGGTATGAAAATAACATATGTAAGTTGATATGCACTCCAAGGGATGCAACAAATCATAGCATGTATCAAGAAATCATACACTGATTACTCAAGATTTATGATGAATTGAAATCAAAACAGTCTTCTCATTCATTAAGTATGCAAAAATGTGTAAGTATACATTAGCTTTGAAATGAGCCCTGAATACTTCAGCAAATAGATTTCAATTAAGTTTCAAATCCATAAACTGAGGCATCACTGTACCTTTTATAGAACAAGGTGAGGGACCAATTACAACTGATCAATGATCAATATTTATTTATGAAGATCTACGATGAATATTCTTCTTTGACTTTGTCAACATTATCATATGGCACAAGTTGCCAGCTGGCAACCATTTGAAATACTTATTTTCACTAAGTATTAGATGTTTATGTCTTTTCTTGGTAATACATCTTCATCTACTCTTTATCTTTAGGTCCCTCATCATCATCATCAGATACATCAATCTTCCCATATCTTCATCATCCTTATGACTATCTCCTTGTATATGGACCTGCATAGATGTCCAAATATTCTCATATGACTGTACTATCTTTTCTATCTACCGGCCATCTTGAGTTCTTGCTTTGATGATGGCATGCCTATGTATTTGATATTTGCCTCAGAGAGTCTCTAATTTACTCCTCCTGCTGCTGGATATTTCATTGTAGTTCTCTACTTTGACTGTGATCCTCATGATTTTGTCCAAGGCTTCTTCCATCAGGTGATTGAGAGGGTCATCAGCTACCTGCTGGAAATTGCTATGCAGAGCTTTAATGGCAAACTCTTCATCTTGATTCTCAATCTTCCCTTCTACTTTACCTTCCAAGGTCTCTAAGACTTCTGCCTCATATGACATCATGTCATGCAACTTCATACTGATGTCTCTTAATTTGTTGTTGCATCTTTGGAGTACATCACATTCAAATTGGATGTCTTTGTACCATATATCAATCAAAATTGCAGTATTACTATTCAATACTTGGTTATTTATGAGAACCTGGGGATTAATCCTCCTTATTTCCTTCAAGGCACTCAATGCTTTCTCTATCTGAAAGGACCTCTTCCTAATCTCCATCTGTAATTTATCAACTTTTCCTCTGGAGATACCTAAAGAATTCCACCTCTTCAAAGAGGTTTTTACTACTTCTTCTACTCCATCAAATGTGGATAACATCCACTTTCTCATTATGGATGACTCATGTTTCATGAGATCCAATTTATTTACCTCATCCTGAGAAATAGCAGTCAATGGGACTGCATGATCACTTGATAGACCCTCAGGGTTAATTAACCCCTTTATGTAGGTATATAACTGAGCAATGTGCTCCTTGTGCTGTTTATTTTTCTCCTTTTCTCTTTTTACCCTCTAGGTTAATGAATCAATTATATCTTTTCCTTCCTGACCCTCCTGATCTTCATTAGCAAACCCTAAATCAACTATGCTAACCTGGAATTCTTCCAGAATGATTTTACCTTTTTCTTTATTCACAGTAGGGAGTGCTACCTGTACTATCATTCTACCTGTTATAGGATCTCTTCTTATTGCAGAAGTTATTCTAGCCTTCCTCTTAGGTTTTATGAGTGTTTCTGAAAATAATGTGGACACATCAAATTCTTGTACCTCTATACCTGATTCTGTGCCAATTTCTTTCTCTAGCCACTGAGGAATTTGGTCCTTTGACTGTTGGTCTCCATCATCATCATCATGATCATCCTGATCTCTGGTATCCACCATCATGTTTGATGGGGAGGGTGATTTTCTTATCTCTTCCTCATGATGCTCCTCATGAGAGTGATCTTTGGGTATATACTCATGTTGAGGAACTTCTTTTTCTGGAGGGTGATCTTGCTGATCATCTACATGTTTATCATGATCTTGATCTTTTACTACCTCCATGGGTATCTCATCCACTTCAGCATTTTCCTCTTCTTGAGGTATGTTAGTATCTTTGGATGTTATTTTATCTATCTTAGGCTCATCCACCTAATCTGCAACTATAATCTGCTCTGTACTTGTGATAATTACTTCTTGAGCCTTGTGGTCATCAGGACTTGATATTTCTTTATCTTTCTTGTCTTTTGGTGGAACTTCTACTGCTTTGGGTTCTTCAGATAATTCTTTTTGTTGTTGACCCACATCTAGAGCTTTGCTCTCTACTTCTTTCCATTTGAGTTCTTCAATATTCTATACTTTCTCAGGTGGACCTACCATATCCTTATGATTTACATCTTCTACATATGTCAAATCTATAGCTGTTGGACTTGTCACCTGATCAACTAAGGCATCCAACCCTATTTGCTGTGCAATGTTTTCCAGGCTCTTTTCTCTTTCTGACTCTATTTTCTTCATCTCCCTTAATACTGCCTGGACTGATGGGGTCCCATGTGGAGTTATCCGGGTACTAGCAGCAAGGGTTTCCATTTTTTGTGAAGCTACATCCTTCACCACCTCATCATCAGATAGGTTCAATGTCTCATCTAATGAGACTAGACCACTTTGAACTACCCTAGAGGCTTCTTTCGTTTGTTTTTTTACTTGTTCAGTTTTAAACTTTACAATGGTATGGAGGGGCACATTATGCTGCAGCTCTTTTCTGAATACTTCACTACTTGCCCCTCTTAGCATTATGGGGTCTTGTTTTATTTCACCTCTCATTGAAGTTCTTGGTTTCTTAGGTGTAGTAGCTATCACTTGAGTTGCTTTTCTTTCTCTAGTGAGGGGTTCAACATTTTCTTCTTCCTCTTCCATCTCCTCATCAAGAGGAATATCATCTTCTATTTTCTTATATGAGGCTTGACCTTCCTCATATGTCTTAGTAATCTCCACATCCGGCCTCTGGATCCTTTTAGTCTTTTGTTTGTTTTTAGGAGACTGTGTTGATGATGCTGATGCTTGTCTTGATGCTGATGCATCTTTATTTGGCATTATCACTCTTTCAATTATGACCCCTTTTAGTTTAGCATCAATTTTCTTACCTCTTGGAGGTCTCTTGCTTTTCTCAGGAGGTGGTACTCTCTCTCCGTTAGACTTCCTCTTCTCAATCAAGAAATTGTCATATTCATCTTCAGAAATCTCCTGTCTTTTCTTCTTATTGTCCACTGTGATGGCAACACCTCTTTTCTTTAGTGTATTTATCTGGTCACTGACCCATGCTTGGGTCAGCTGCAGTGTTCTACTTGTAAATGGATCTAAGGAAATGTCCTCTTGCATGGTGAGATCAGGTGCTGATATTGTATCATTGTATATATTTTTCTCCTCATATTCATCAGCCATTATCTTTCCATCATCTTTCTTTAATTGTGCCGGGATGGAAATGCAATCAAAAGTCCTGATCTGGTTAAGGGTTAACCTTTGATATCTTCTTCTTCTGGCTTCAACCTCATCTTCACAATCTGCCCAGAAGTCTTCAAGATGTCCTCGATGGATGGGCTTTCCCGTGATCTTCTGCATCCTCCCATATGGATCATATGATCTTGTCAATGGAAATAGCTGGAAATTCATCATAGTTAGACTAGCTATGGTGGTGCAGGAGCACCTACCTGACAGCTGGCCTCCATGAGGCAGTTAGTTTGTTTTGAGTCTTGTTAATGTTTTCAAGGTCTTATAAGACCAATGCATGTAATAAGGTCATGTTGACCATACTTTACTATTTTTAGGTAGGTTGTTAGGACAGCTGTTATGCTATATGTTCAGTTGGATCCTCCCAGCCGCTTGGAAGCTCCCAGCCACTAGGAATCGAGTGGTAGTACTCGCAGGAGATCCTATTTATGCTTGAGGATCGGTTGGTTTTAGACATAGATGTTGAGAAGCTAGGTTGGAGAGAGTGAGACAGAGGGAGAGACTGAATATTGTATTTGCATCTTTTGAAATCAATAAAGAGATCCTGTTGTGTCAATTCTCTGTTTTGGATTCCATTGTGTGATCAATTTGCTGTTTTGGTGGTTTCATGGATTCGCTGATCCATTCCACTGGTTGATTCGTCGAATCGGTGGAATGGCTATGTACAGTAGTTTAGGATTTAGTTTGCATTTTCTGTTTGTTCGCATGTATGTTTGCAGGATCGCAGTCGAGAGGTGTTGAGAACCCTAGCATGGGTATGTGCTAGGTCGTGCTGATAGTTCGAGTCTAGAAGATCGCCCTGGAAGTGGATCGGGTCACCTCAGGAGGTTCGGCGGATCGAAATTCGCTAAGGTTGGAAAATCCTTCGCAACAGCATCATCAGGATATTTCTGCGTATATCCTGCAGGTCCTTCAGGCGTCATTCGAGTAAGTGGAGGTGAGCATGATGCAATAGATTGCATAAAGTGAATGTGCATTGAGGTGATCATCATCAGGTGTTGCCGAGGAGGAGCGTATCAGCATAAGGTAGAAGATTGGTTTGATAAAACCATCACGGGCCGATAATGTTAAGTTTGGCCGACAGCAGGATATGGAAGGAACTGCATGTGACGTCATCGTCATCAGGATAATCGTCATCAGGATATCGGGGTAGCAGGATATTGAAGGAGCTGCATGTGACGTCATCGTCATCAGGATAATCGTCATCAGGATATCAGGGTGACGTAAGCATCAAAGGAAGGGTGCATGAGGTTGTCGTCATCAGGATATATGGGAGGAACCGGATGTTCTACATCCTGCTGATGAACATGATGTTGAACATCATGATGATGAAGATAGAGGTTGGCGGTAAGATGAACAGTGAACATCAGGAGGATGTTTGCGCTTGCCAAATGTGATGATGCTGCCGATAGCTGGATATGATGATGCTGCTGACAGATGAAAGGTCGAAGGTTTGTCTGCAGGAGGATATCGGTCGGCAAGAGAAAATATGATGATGCTGATGGGTTTTAGACATACATGCTGTATGTCAAGGTTTTAGTGTGGATGCCTCTGCATCATAGTGGTATCAGAGCTCAGCAAAAGGTCTGGGCTGTTGTGTGTTGGTTCTGTCACCGAAAGGGCAGAGGTAGAGTTGGTTCTGTCACTGAAAGGACAGAGGTAGAGGAGTGAGAGGTTGACAAAATGCCTCCGAAAGGTAGTGGTACTGCAAGGGAATTGCAGGAGATGAAGGAAAAACATGCTAGAGAGATGAGGAAGATGAAGGAGCTTGCTGAAGCACTTCAAGCCAAGCTTGTAGCCCTGGAAAAGAACAAAAAGAGGGAAGTGGAAGACAGTGAATCTGAAGAAGATGAAGATGCTGTTGAAGAGTATGAAGAGGTAGCTAAAGATCTGGATGCTGAAGACCAGAGATTTGCAAAACTGTTAAAGGTAGTGCAGAGTGATAAACCTAAGGTAAAGGTTGATGTTTCCAAGTATAATGGAAGTTTGAATGAAGATGAGTTACTGGATTGGAATGCTGCACTTGATAATCACTTTGAATGTGAAGATGTTGCTGAGGATCAGAAGGTAAAGATTGCAAAGACCAAGTTAGGAGGTCATGCTTTGGTATGGTGGGATTATGTACAATCCGAGAGAAGGAAACAAGGGAAGTCAAAGATCACTTCATGGGATAAAATGGTAGCAAGGATCAAAGGTAAATTCTTGCCTAAGGATTATGAAATTCAGATGTTTAAGAAGCTGCAATTTTTAAGGCAGAAGGAAATGGATGTGAAGGCATATACTGAGGAGTTTTATAAATTGAGTATGAGATCTGGTCATCATGAGAATGAGGTAGAAAAGGTGGCTAGGTACTTGGCTGGTTTGAGATTGAACATACAGGATGAGTTAGTTTTAGCTAACCCTAAGAGTGTGGAGGATTGTTACCAAATGGCAATCAGGATTGAAGAAAAGATGAATAGGGGACAAGATAAGTCCATGAGAGGAAGAGGTAGCACTATGAGGGGAAGAGGATTAGCCCCTACAACAAGGCAAACCAATGAGGGTCAAGAAGACACTGGTAGAGGACAGGGACAGTCTGATTTCAGAGGTGGATGGAAAGGTAATAGAGGCAGATTTGGAAGTGGTAGAGGTTCTACTACATTTTTAGGAAAGTGTTACACCTGTGGTGAGTTTGGTCATCCATTTTTCAAATGTCTAGAAAGTAAAGGTTCATCATCCAGAAATGATAGAATGAATGACAAGAGAGTACAACTTGTGCAAGAAGAGAAAGTAGAGAAAAGTGTGCAGAGTTCAAACACTTATCAAGGAGATAGGGATCCTGACGGTTATGAATATCCTGAGGAGGGAGAAGCATTGATGCTAAGGAGAATTAGTTTGTAGACATCAAAGGATATGATGCAAAGAAGAGCTCTTTTGAAGACCACATGCAAGAGCAAAGGTAAAGTATGTAAGGTTGTCATTGATACTGGTTCAACAGACAACATGGTATCTCAGGAAATGGTGGATAAACTGAATTTGGAAAGGATTCCACACCATCACCCTTACAAGGCATCTTGGGTGAGTGATAGTCAATCACTTTTTGTCTATGAACAGGCATATGTGGATTTTCAGATTGGAGCATATCAGGATAGAGTTTTGTGTGACATTTTGCCCATGGAATGTTGTCACCTACTGTTGGGTAGACCATGGCAATTTGATAGGAGGGTACTGTATGATGGGTATGCTAATACCTACACCATCCAGAAAGATGGGAAAACTATTATGTTGATGCCATTGCAGGAAAATGCTGCAGTACAGAAGGCAGCCAAAATCATTTTAGTGGGAAAGAAGGAATTTGTGCAGATGCCTATAGGAGCAGGCATAAAGGCAGTTGAGGACATTGCAGGGAAAGGAGTTGTTAAGGACAACAGGTTGAAGAAAGTTACAGTTTTGACTGACAGAGCTCAGTAGCAGGTTCAGCAACAGGTTTGCAAACAACCACCAGTTGAGAGGAATGACAAGGATGTTGTCATAGTTGGGACTATTGTTTGTCCTATAAAGGTTGAAAGAAAGACAGAGTTGAACATTACAGAAGTTCAAGAGGTAGTTCAGACAGAGGTTCTGGTCAGACAACCTGACAAACACAAGGTATGTGAGAGAAGGGCCTACATTGACAGGCATGAGGATTTACTTGCAAGAAGGCAAGTTACAGTTCAAAAGTCTTGGAGCAGCCAAGAGACAGCAGAGGATAAAGCTGGAACAGGTCAGAACACTGACATGACAAAGTGTAAAGGTGGAGGACTTCCACAACCAAACTCATGGGACATGAGTTCTTTTTTGTTGGGGAGTATGGTGCAGGAGCACCTACCTGACAACTGGCCTCCATGAGGCAGTTAGTTTGTTTTGAGTCTTGTTAATGTTTTCAAGAAGGTCTTATAAGACCAATGCATGTAATAAGGTCATGTTGACCATACTTTACTATTTTTAGGTAGGTTGTTAGGACAGCTGTTATCCTGTATGTTCGGTTGTATCCTCCCAGCCGCTTGGAAGCTCCCAGCCCCTGGGAATCAAGTGGTAGTACTCGCAGGAGATCCTATTTATGCTTGAGGATTGGTTGGTTTTAGACATAGATGTTGAGAAGCTAGGTTGGAGAGAGTGAGACAGAGGGAGAGACTGAATATTGTATTTGCATCTTTTGAAATCAATAAAGAGATCCTGTTGTGTCAATTCTCTGTTTTGGATTCCATTGTGTGATCGATTTGCTATTTTGGTGGTTTCATGGATTCGCTGATCCATTCCACCGGTTGATTCGTCGAATCGGTGGAATGGCTATGTACAGTAGTTTAGGATTTAGTTTGCATTTTCTGTTTGTTCGCATGTATGTTTGCAGGATCGCAGTCGAGAGGTGTTGAGAACCCTAGCATGGGTATGTGCTAGGTCATGCTGATAGTTCGAGTCTGGAAGATCGCCCTGGAAGCGGATCGGGTCACCTCAGGAGGTTCGGCGGATCAAAATTCACTAAGGTTGGAAAATCCTTCGCAACGGCATCATCAGGATATTTCTGCGTATATCCTGCAGGTCCTTCGGGCGTCATCCGAGTAAGTGGAGGTGAGCATGATGCAGTAGATTGCATAAAGTGAATGTGCATTGAGGTGATCATCATCAGGTGTTGCCGAGGAGGAGCGTATCGGCATAAGGTAGAAGATCGGGTTGATAAAACCATCGTGGGCCGATAATGTTAAGTTTGGCCGACAGCAGGATATGGAAGGAACTGCATGTGGCGTCATCGTCATCAGGATAATCGTCATCAGGATATCGGGGCAGCAGGATATTGAAGGAGCTGCATGTGACGTCATCGTCATCAGGATAATCGTCATCAGGATATTAGGGTGACGTAAGCATCGAAGGAAGGGTGCATGAGGTTGTCATCATCAGGATATATGGGAGGAACTGGATGTTCTATATCCTGCTGATGAACATGATGTTGAACATCATGATGATGAAGATAGAGGTTGGCGGTAAGATGAACAGTGAACAATAGGAGGATGTTTGCGCTTGCCGAATGTGATGATGCTGCCGATAGCCAGATATGATGATGCTGCTGACAGACGAAAGGTCGAAGGTTTGTCTGCAGGAGGATATCGGTCGGCAAGAGAAAATATGATGATGATGATGGATTTTAGACATACATGCTGTATGTCAAGGTTTTAGTGTGGATGCCTCTGCATCATATGGCCTTCTTAACATTCTCAGAATCTAGGCACATATACTAGCCCATTGCAACTGGAAACAATACTGGTGGAAGCTTGTTGTTAGCTTTATAAGCATTCAGTATTGTGGAAATTTGTCTTAAAAATTCCTTTAAGACAACTGCATCTGTAGGGTATCTTGGGAGCATGAGAGGCTCCCTCTCAAAGCCTTCCATTCTAATATAAGAGAAGGTGGCATATTGAATAAACTAGGCTCCATGCCTATATAGGACTTCCTAAGCTTCCATGCTCAGTCTTTTAGTTCTGTCTTCCTCCATTGTTCTTACTAGATGCATATAAAATGCAATAATCTTGGAGGTAATTTGCTCTTTGTAGCTAAGGATGATGATCCCATATATGTGCATCATTTGTTGTACCACCAATTCTCCTAACTGTAGTCAATGCATCAAACGTACCCTTGTAGGAACATGAATAAACTATGTACGAGGTCATATAGAAAGAACATTCTCAACCTCCTAGGTTCACTAGCTGCTCATCTAGAGCATCACTTATCATCTTAGCCCACATTGGCTTGTTATCTGTGTAAAGGCACATTAGGATGACCGCATACATCTAGTCCTTAAAACTTCCAGCATCAAGCTGGCCTATCACTCTGCTGAGCAGGGCTATCATGTACTGGTATTCATCGTCAAAGTCAAATTTATATAAGTATACTGGAAGTTTAGCTACTACAGGATAAGGACTATTCTTCGCCCTCCATTGGTCCATTTTCTTTCTAGCAGCCTTCCTGTTAATCTCATATTTCACTTTTGATTTCTTCAGATCTATGTTGGTAACCTTCTTGCCCAATGGCAAACTAAATGTAGCAGCAAGACCCTTGATGGACAAATCAGCATATACTCTACCATGCTTCTCTACCTTCCTTGTTTGTGGGTTATAATTTCTTGCACATTCAATGACCAGCTCAAGAGTTTCCATGGAATAAGGGAAACCAGCTGCATTCCACATTCCAGATACAAAGACTGCATCCAGCAAGGTGCTGTTATTCTTTTCATTGCTCATTTTAGCTGACCATGCAGCCAGATAAGTATTTCCCTAGTGTGTGTCTGTGATGGCTCCATGTTTGAATTGGACACCCTCAGGTTGAGCAAACATAGGCTTTAGAAATTCTGCCTCTGACTTAGCCAACTGCTTGTCGGCCATGAATGCTTGATGCACTTATCCTCTTGATTATACTGATAACTATTTGAAAGGAATTCAAATACCTGTGATGTTCACGTATCTTGTTCTGGTACTAGCTATATGCATCCACAGGTAGTCTTATGAGGGTTTGCAAGCTGTGCTCTGTAAAAACTTGTTTTATTGCAAGATAAGTGCAAAATGACTTTGTAAATCACTTTTAACTTCCTCTTTAGGGTAAAATTAGGGTAAATATGGATGAATTAATTAAAACCATGGATTTCCTGTATGAAACTTCCGGATCCTGCCAAGTGTATGTATTGGGTTCGTAATCTGTGAGAACCACCTACCACGTCTACGTGCATTTAATGTTATGGCGGCAAGGCGCGAGGTGATCTTTGCAGGATAGGATGACATTCAAATATTGGGTGATATTTGAATATTAGGTGATGTTTAAATATGATCCCCTTGGTGTAATATGATCATCCGCCTTTGAGCGGGAAAACCTACATCGAAAGATCCGGTGATGTAGAAATGTCAGGCGATGTTTCAAGATGATGATCCCCTGGACTAAAATGACCCACTATCGAAATATCATGGTGACGTCATTAGGATATTGGCTTGGTTCACCATTATGGCACTATGATGTCATCATCATGTTATGTAGGAAGGGTCATGTTTACAAATATACCTCCGTGATGTAAAAGGATGGTGATGTCGTCATCATGTTTATTTCTTCATCTACCAGATTTGTATGACGTCATCAAGATATTGGTTCAGGGTGATATTTTGCGACAGGCTGATATTCAAATATCAGGGTGATATGTAAATATTGGGTGATACTCAGGAATATGATCCTCGTAAAATATATAATGTTGTTTGACGGGTAGATATCGTTATCACATAAAGTTGACGTATGCATGTTTGGAGCAAATGATTTTATCAGGTGATAATATTGGATCAGGGTGATCTTTTATAAGATGATTGATATTAAGAAATATGATCCTCCCCTCGAAATATTAGGTTTGACCTGATCTTTGACTCATCTTAACCTTTGTTCCCTAAGGAATATCAAGGCGATCCAAAAAGCAAACTTGCATGAAATTTTGTACTTTTCCCAACCTTGAGGCTATTGACAAGAAATATTAACTTTGACAAATTTACCTCACCATTATGACTTACCCAGTCCCCTTTTATGCAGGATCATCTGCATGACTTACTTTTACCAGACCGCCGGAAAGTAGAAAAACACAAGCAAGCCAAAAAGTTGGGTCCCTGGTTTGTCAAGTCAAAATGGGGCATGTTGTGCAACCACACAACAACTTGCCACCAAAGAAAACACAAAAATTCCAATGATTCAAGTGAGGTGATCACATTTATATATAGTATTCTAATTCTTTCTAAGTACAAGCATCATAATCTTCTGAATGATAAAGTTTCATCATGGCAACAATGCTAACAAAGGATCAGGTGTGTGCAAATGATTAATTATCCTCATCTTGAAAGCAAGTTGAAAACACGAGTAACTAGTGTTAAGCTACATAATTGGAGATCATCCCTCATAGCCAACCTGGATAGAGCCTTACTATTAGCAAGCGTCCATAGCCCTAGCAAGGTTATCTATACAATCCCCCTAAGTAGAGCCCCACTGCCAGCAGGCGTCTATAGCCCTGGTAGAGTTACTTAGATGGCCTAACTTATTATATATATTTTTGGATTTTTCATATTTCAATGTACATAACATATGATGTCATCATGTAAGCTTAGTGTTTTAAGGTATGGTCACTTGCTGCTTTAGGTTGGAGATTGTATTGGTAACAAGGGAGTCCCTTTGGATTTTTCACTTAACACCTATACTAGTGTGTTCAAGAAACCCAAGGCTATTAGGTGAGTCATTGTGAAAGATTCACTTTGGTCAAGAAAAGGCACCCTAATGAAAGGATATCATAGACCTGATCATAAGTACTTCTCAAAATGAGTCATAACCTATATATAAATGTGATCCCATCACTTGAATCCTAACAATTTAATTGTTTTCTATGATGATGAGCTGCATCATCTTGACTAACCAAAACAAAACTCAACAAGCAAACAAAAAACAAAAGCAAAATAAAACAACTGTACAAACAACTATACAAATATACAATATGATACACATGACTATCATGAAGCTACTCAGGCTTGGAAATAATGTTTGAGGAATTGTCCATTAACTGGCAATGGAACATCCTCACCCGTCAAGTTCTTAAGCCTATATGTGTTGTCTCCTAATATCTTAGAAATTTGGAAGGGACCTATCCATAATTTGTCAAACTTACCATGGTCTCCTTTCTTTTCATGGGCTTTATCCCACATCAGGACTAAATCTGAAATCCTGAAGGCTTTGACTTTGGCTCTTTTGTCAAACCAGTGTTTAAAAATAGCCTGATGTTTGGCAAACTGATCAATTGCCTGACTTCTTTTCTCTTCCAGGTGCATCAATTGAAGCAACCTGACTTCTTGATTATTGTTTATGCCTAGGTACTCTTGGGCAAACTATAGGGTAGGAATTTTCAGGTTAATAGGGAGGATGGGATCCATCCCATATACTAAATGGAAAGGTGAGTTTCCTAGTGCAGCTTTCATTCTAGTTTTGTCTACCCATAAGGCATACTTCAAAAGTGTGTTCCACTCCCTAGGGTTTTTCTCTATTAGTCTTTTTATGATATTCAACAAATTTTTATTAGTGGATTCTACTAATCCATTCCCTTGGGGATAATAGTTGGATGAAAACTTCAGTATAATTCCATAATCAAAAGCCCAACTTGACAACTTGTGGAAGCAAAAGCTGGTCCATTGTCGCATACCAGAGCATAAGGAATTTTGTACCTGGTAACAATATTACTTTCTAGAAACTTGATGACATCTTCAGTAGTACAGGTCTTGCTGCTGACAGCTTCAGTCCACCTGGTACAGTAATTAGTAATTGTCAGTACATACCTGTGGCCTGATGATGATGGAGGATTAATTGGTCCTATGAAGTCCATGCCCCATTGTGCAAATGGGCATATCTCCATCACTGGTTGCAATGGTTGTGCAGCATATCTCTCTATGTTGGTAGCAACCTGACATATATGACAGCATTTAATGTGCTCAATAGTATCTTTGAAAATAGTAGGCCAATAATATCCTACTCTGAGGATAGCATTTGTTGTAGCCAAGGATGAGCCATGTGCTATTCCAAACTTGTCATGTAGCTCTGATAAAACTTTGTTTGCTTTTGGCTTTTCTAAGCATCTCATGTATATTCCTTCATAATTCCTCTTGAAGAGAACTCCTCTTTTCATCATATACTTTTGGGATTTTATCTTCAAGGCTCTTCTATCTGAAGCCTACAGTCTTAGAGGACATCTTCCAGTAATCAGGATGTGCCTGATATCTAAATACCATTCTTCATTGTCCTTATCATTAATAACATATTGTTGACCCATAATATTGGGGCCAGTTTCTGATATCATCTGGCTTAGAGCTTGTCCCCTTACCAACTTCATGGGTGTGATTTTCATGTCATATTCTTGTAGGACGGTAATCCACTTAGCCCTCTTTTCACCAGGCTCACTCTGCATCAACAACATCTTGACTGCTGCAACTGGTACCACAACAATCACCCTGCTTCTCAAAATATAATGCCTAAATTTCTTTACCACTCTAACCAAAGCAAGTGCCTACCTTTCTACATCTATGTATCTTAACTCTGCATCTTTGAAAGGGTAGCTCATGAAGGTGATTGGTTTTTCTTCTTTTTCTTCATTTCTCTAAGTTAGCACTACTGCAAAGGTATGTTCTGAAGCAAATGAATAGATATAAAAGTCTTTGGTGTAATCTGGAGTGATGAGGATAGGAGCATCAGAAATAGCTTTCTTTATGTCTTCAAAAGTAGTTCTAGCCTCTGGTGTCCACTCGATCTTGGCATCTTTCTTCAACATAGCATTTAGTGGTCTGACAATTTCAGCAAAACCAGTGATAAATTTTCTCATAAAATTAATCTTATCAAAGTAAGATTTGAGTTCTTTCTTACTTCCTAGAAGCTATAACTTCATAATGGAATCCACCCTATCAAGATCAATGATAATCCCATTTTCAATTATCAGGTGGCATAGTAACTTTCCTGTTGTTATCCCAAATATGCATTTCTTGGGGTTCAGTGATATACCATATTCTTCACACTTTTTAAGCACATTTCTGAGATCTGCTACATGGTTTCCTCTATCCTTAGAGAACACTGTCAAGTCATCCATGTATATGACTATGCATTTTCCTATTAAGCCTCTGAAGGCTATGTCCATTGCTCACTGAAACGTTGCTCCAGCATTTATCAGCCCAAATGGCATGCTTTTATAAGCAAATATCCCCCACTTTGTGGTGAAGGCAGTCTTTAATCTATCAATCTTGTCAACCATGACCTGGTTGTAGCCTGAGAAACCATCCAGAAAGGACATCATTTTGGCACCATTTACAATCTGCAAAACTTCATCTAAGGAAGGTAAAGGAGAGTTATCCTTCTCTGACGCTCTGTTTAGGTTTCTAAAATCTACACATAATCTGATGTCACCATTTTTCTTTCTCACTGGAACTAGATTGGCCACCCAAGTGGAGTGCCTCACATGAAATATGATCCTGGCATTTAGCAGTTTCTTGACTTCTTAAAAAATTATTGGTTCAAGCAAAGCATTGACAGGTCTTTGCTTTTGTCTGAAAGGTTTAGCATCTGGTTTGAGGGGTATGGTATGAGTTATGACTGATGTGTCATATGTTTTCAACTCATCATAAGTCCATGCAATAACATGGATGTAATCTTTGAGTGCCTAAGTTATTCCTTCTAATTCTTCTTCTGTGCAAACCTTACCAATCAGGACATTTCTCTTGTCCTCCCCTTGTCCAACATTAACCTGGAAATATTGCCCTCCATCAACTTTTTGAAGATCCTTCTGTTTCAACATATTATCCAGATCAAAAGCTCTCTCTAGCTCTACCATTCCTTTGGGAATCTTATTGCTGGGCAATTCTAATATTTCTTCCTCTTCCCAGACATGATCCTCTACATTGTTCTCATCTATAATCTGAGCATCAAATATATCTCTGTTTGAAATGAAATCTAAAATGTGTTGATCATCATCAAACACTTGGAGGTTGGTTACATTGTTAGGCACAAAAGGTACTGATACCAGCTCCACTGAAAATCTCTTTAGGCCTGATATGGACAAGGGCTCTAATGTACTAGCAGCCTGTGCTAAGGCATCTACCCTATGGTTCTATTTTCAAGGTACGTGGGTGATATTAAATGAATCAAAATCTTCAATCAAATCCCACACTCTGTGTCTGTAATTTGACAATTTCTTGTAGTTGCAAGAGTAAATTCCTCTTACCTATTTGACAACTAATTTTGAGTCTCCAAAGACATGCAAAATTTTCACTTTCTTCTTGAGGGCAAATAGTATCCCATGAATCAGAGCTTCATACTCTGTCACATTGTTAGTGCAGGGGAACTGTAGTCTGTATGCAGCTAGGTAGGATTTTCCTAATGGATCAATGAGATCAATCCCTACTCTAGCACCTTGTTTGGATTTGGATCCATCAAATCTAAGGATCCATGGCTTATCTTCAATAGGAGGCTTAGCTGAGCCTTCCTTCATCTTTGTAGCTCTGGTAGCTGCTCCACATGATATCCATTTTAGCTTTGGTATTTCAACTCTTTCAGCTTTCACCTTTTCTGTCTTCTATGAAGCTGATGACTCTTCTTTCTTCTTATCTCCTAGAGGATGATCCTCTGAACTAGGCAATGTATGTCTTTTCAAAATGTGTAAACATAGAGAACAGGTAGTTTCTGGGTGAGGTACCTCATGTAGCCTGCACCAATTTTCAATTAGGACATCCTGCAGAGATCTCTACTACTGTATCATTTTCTGAATCTCTTCTTTCAGGAACTCTTCAAATTTAGACAAATTATTTCCTCCATCTTCATCAGATGACTCACAAACTAATTCTAAGAAATAATCACTCCCTGGGATGATTTTCTTATTACTTATAACATTACTCTAGTCGCAGACCAGAATCTCTTTTGTCATCTAAACGTGACTTTCATCTTGGCATATAGCTTCCTCTATTCCTGCAAAAAATAAGAAAGAATCAGCATCACTATCACTGTCACTGTCTAATGAACTTACCTCTGATGATGGTGATGATGATGCTGAGGCATCGCTGAATGCTTGTTCTAGCTCCATCATATCTATGCATGCTTCACAAGTCCTCTCAGAATGCGCTTCACTATGCAACCTGCACCAACCATCAATTAGAATATCATGCATTGGCACTTCTAATAATTTACATCATTTTATCTCTCTAGACAAGTGCACCTCAAAATTCCTAAAGTGATCTATCTCATTTTCATTCTCAGGATTACCATCAGATTTTATAACTATTTCATCAACAAGAGGATCATCATGATGATGATGAACATCATACATTAGGATCTCTTCTATCTTGATAGTCTATGGCTTGATGGAGTAAACTACAGGCTCTACATCTACATACATGATCTCATTTGTTATGTTATACTCGGTGATCATGTGCTTCATTCTAGGTTCAACATCAATTCTTATCTGGTTTGGCACACCTTTCCATGGTAACCACATGTGACTGAAATCTGTAGACATATATTCGTTAAGTGTTTTGGACCAGTCTCGGCTAAGCAACATCCCATAAGTATTAGGTATGTCAACTACTTGAATGTCTATATAATACTGGATCCTGGAATCAGATGCAAGTTGCATGTGGATGTGAGTTAACTCTCCTACTACACTTACTTCTGTTTTGTCCAGTTGAGTGACTTATTTCAAAGATTTAGCAGGATGTAATCCTAAAGCATTGCATACTAACAAGGGCATAACATTTGTGGAGGCCCCTGAGTCTACTAAACAGTTATGCAGGTTTTTGCTAAACATCCTTATGGTGAGGAGGAACGGAGGTGACTCAGTTTTGTCTCTATACAAGGTCATGTGGGAGGTCTCTGCAGCTTGAACAGTAGCTGGCACCTTATGTTTGATATTACTATCTCTAACAGCATGATCCTTGCCACCAAGCTGACCTGAGGGATGACTATCCTCTTTAGAAGCAGGATCATCTAGTGATTTCATAAATACCTTCTTGATGGCAGGAGTTTTAAGTAATTCTGACAAGGATAGGCTGATCTTGATTTTCTTCATTTCATCAGCCAGATATGTGACTAGCTTGTCAGATTCATGAGGCACATTTACAGCCTTTGATACTATGTTTAGTGGTGACAGATATTGAGCATTTACCTTGGGGAATCCAGGGTTATTGCTGGCTTTAGGATCAGGAGGTGTATTGAAGTTGTTTGGAGGTAGAGAAGATGTCAATGGACCAGCAGGTCTATTAGCATTATTTCTTAGGTTGTAGTTATGCTTACCAGGATATTGCTGTTGGTACGCATGTACCTCCTCATGTTCATTTGAAGGCTCATTTTCATCCTCAAAAGGGAAAACATAATTTGACTCAAAAGCCATGGCTGATTCTTCACAAGTCAATGTGTGATCATGTTGAGCAGGCGCTGTTTGTTGATAAGGATAATGAGTGTAACTTTCTAACACTAAAGATGAGTCATATCCACAAGGAACCAGTTCATTTCCTTCTACTTGAGGTGGATTTCCTGAAGTGTTTGACACTTTAGTCTAGAAGATGCTAGCAGCAATTCTAAATTGTGGACAGTCCAATTCTGCATGAGCATTTGTATTGTGTATTCTACACCAGTTGGTGAGGGCTGCCTCAACAAGATTGACTCTAATAGTCTGTTTTGGTTCACTTGAAGGCTGATTGTCTAGGGGTGATGGTAATGAACCATTATTTGGTCTAGAGTTCCACAATCTGGGCTATCTTTGAGGATTATTGTAATTTCCACCATTGTTGTTGAAATTATTGTTGTTATATCCCCTGTCAGGATAACTAGGTCTGTCATTGGCATAATTTCTATTCTAATTAGACTGGGAATAGAAGTTCTGATTTCTTAGATGAGTGACCTCTATGGTTAGTTTTCTTAGCTGAGAAGAGATTTCTTTGATCTCTTCTTTCTCTTCTTGAGCTTTAGCCACCACATTTTCAATTTGAGGTTTGAAGAAGGAAGATCCAGTGTTATTGTTTTGATCCACACCCTGATGTGTTGGTGTTTGTGTAGGATACTATGGCATCTGGTCATTCCCATTAGGTGGCATGATACTCAGTGGAGGAATTTGCAAGGGTGTTGGCATGACTACTAGAGGTATCATTGCTCCATTAGGATATTGTGTAGGATATGTTGGATACATGCCAGGCAGCATAGGGAATGCAATATTTGGAGTAAGAGCAGGCACCAGCTGCTGGCTGACCTTTATGGCTTCTTGGAAAGCCTATGTCAAAGTTGTGATCTAAGGGTGTGTCCTCCTGATGAACATAGACGTCAAAGGATCTAAGGCTGAATAATAGATACTCCTGGTAGATTCATCATTTACAACGTAGGGAGTCACTAACTTGGATAGCATCTTCTGGAACCTAGCATTAAAATTGGCAATAGGCTCATTCTCAAACCTTTTGATTATAGAAAATAGGTGATAGTTCATGGAAGGATCTATAGGAACTTTAAACCTATCCGTAAAGGCTTTCTCTAGGACGTCCCAAGAATTGATTAACCATGACCAAGACTTGTATACCAATTATAAGCCTCTTCCCCTAAGGAAAAAGGAAATAATCTGCATACAACATCTTGATGTTCTATTCTAGCCCTACAACAGGATTCTTTGAAGGTTTGGATATGATCTTCAACATCTTGATAAGGATGATACTTCAGATAGATTTTGTCGGGATTTTTGGTAACTCATGATATGCAGTGAAAGTTAAAGGTGATTTTGTCGCAAAGAAAGACATTACAACTGAAGGAGGTTGAGCTTGAGGCTGAACAGGCTGAGGTTGGACCAAAGGTGCACCCTGAGGAGATCATGCAGGTATATGTAAACCAATAGGGGTTATAGGAGGATGTTCTGGTGATACTCCTGATGCACTTGAACCCAGAGTATGATGTATATCGATGGTTCAAGGTCTAAATCCCCTAACAGGTAGTTCTTCAAAAGGTCCGGTGGATCATGACCTGGTATTTATCCTGCAAGCCAGGATTTCTCAACTTTGAGGAAAATTAGTTTGATGATTATAGATATCAGTTGGAATTCACTAGTTGAGGTGATATTTGTGGTCAAAAAGTAGATCTGATTGGATATTTATAGAATATTTGCATGAACAGTGCAAATATGAGGTGATATTGAGGAATGACGACTCTTGTAAAAGAATATCAGGTTTCTAAGACATTTTACCTCAAACCTTTGACAAATTTACCTGAAATTAGCTAATCTTTGCAAATTTAGGATGATCTACCACAAAGCTTGCAATATTTATGGTTAATCTTGAAAACTTTACACAAGATTAGCATGTACAAGCTTTCTACAGTAAATCTTTGAGTAATTCTTGAAATTTGAACGTGTTTTAGTATTACCTCACTTCCTGTATCATCAACAAACCTGAACTACTGACTGACTATCTTCTAGCAAGGACCTGCTTCTAGCGCCAATTTATGTTGATCATGATGTTAGTCATAAACAAACATAGAATAAAAGTACACATTAACCTTTATTCATCTTGAAAGATACGATGAATTTAGAGAATTCATGATCCCAAGTCTCCGTTGATTAGGTCTTAATCTTCTGATGTTACTCAGAGGTTGATGTGTGTTGCTGTTTCAATTTTGGGGCCTTACATAAGTATCATTAGAAAGATTCAGTTTCTATAAAGATGCTACATAGATAGTTATTCTTTACAAAGATATGCTTCAAACAATGTGTCTATCTTTAAATCTTTGCATGATATTTATAATCTTTGACATGCTTTAACCTCAAATATGCTGAATATGTTCAATTATCTATGGGATGTCTGCATATTTGTATTATTTTCTTTAGATTGTTATTATTTGCAATTATGATGATGAAATGTTCTAAAATTGAAAGAAATTAAAAAGAATACTTCAAATAATGTTGAACCTTCAGTTATTGATCCACATACACATTAGATACAGTCATGAAGAGAAGAAATCAAACCATATGTTCACAAGGACATTCCACACTAGATACAGTTGATGCTAACTTCAAAGGAAAGGTATGAAAATAACACATGCAAGTCGATATGCACTCCAAGGGATGCAACAAATCACAACATGTATCAAGAAATCATACATTGATTACTAAAGATTTATGATAAATTGTAATCAAAATAGTCTTCTCATTCATAAAGTATGCAAAAATGTGTAAGTATACAATAGCTTTGAAATGAGCCCTGAATAATTCAGCAAACAGATTTCAATTAAGTTTCAAATCCATAAAATGAGGCATCCCTACACCTTTTATAGAACAAGGTGAGGGAGCAATTATAACTGATCAACAATAAAGATTTATTTATGAAGATCTACGATGAATATTCTTCTTTGACTTTGTCAACATTATCATATGGCACAAGTTGCCAGCTGGCAACCATCTGAAATACTTATTTTCACTAAGTATCGGATGTTTATGTCTTTTCTTGGTAATACATCTTCATCTACTCTTTATCTTTAGGTCCCTCATCATCATCATCAGATACATCAGGACCATCACATCCTATATCTTCATCATCCTTATGACTATCTCCTTGTATATGGACCTGCTTAGATGTTTGGATATTCTCATATGACTGTACTATATTTTCTATCTCCCCACCATCTTGAGTTCTTGCTTTGATGATGGCATGCCTATGTATTTGATATTTGCCTCAGACAGTCTCTAATTTACTCCTCTTGCTGCTGGATATTTTATTGTAGTTCTCTACTTTGACTTTGACCCTCATGATTTTGTCCAAGACTTCTTCCATCAGGTGATTGAGAGGGTCATCAGCTACCTGCTGGAAATTGCTATGCAGAGCTTTAATGGTAAACTCTTCATCTTGATTCTCAATCTTCCCTTCTATTTTACCTTCCAAGGTCTCTAAGACTTCTGCCTCATATGACATCATGTCATGCAACTTCATACTGATGTCTCTTAATTTTTTGTTGCATCTTTGGAGTACATCACATTCAAATCAGATATCTTTGTACCATATATCAATCAAAATTGTAGTATTACTATTCAATACTTGGTTATTTATGAAAACCTGGGGATTAATCCTCCTCATTTCCTTCAAGGCACTCAATGCTTTCTCTAACTGAAAGGACCTCTTCCCGATCTCCATCTGTAATTTATCAACTTTTCCTCTGGAGATACCTAAAGAATTCCACCTCTTCAAAGAGGTTTTTACTACTTCTTCTACTCCATCAAATGCAGATAACATCCACTTTCTCATTATGGATGACTCATGTTTCATGAGATCCAATTTATTTACCTCATCCTGAGAAATAGCAGTCAATGGGACTGCATGATCACTTGATATACCCTCAGGGTTAATTAACCCCTTTATGTAGGTATATAACTGAGCAATGTGCTCCTTGTGCTGTTTATTTTTCTCCTTTTCTCTTTTTACCCTCTGGGTTAATGAATCAATTATATCTTTTCCTTCCTGACCCTCCTGATCTTCATTAGCAAACCCTAAATCAACTGTGCTAATCAAGAATTCTTCAAGAATGATTTTACCTTTTTCTTTATCCATAGTAGGGAGTGCTCCCTATGCTGTCCTTCTACCTGTTATAGGATCTCTTCTTATTACAGAAGTTATTCTAGCCTTCCTCTTAGGTTTTATGAGTGTTTCTGAAAATAATGTGGACACATCAAATTCTTGTACCTCTATACCTGATTCTGCACCAATTTCTTTCTCCAGCCACTGAGGAATTTGGTCCTTTGACTATTGGTCTCCATCATCATCATGATGATCATCCTGATCTCCGGTATCCACCATCATGTTTGATGGGGAGGGTGATTTTCTTATATCTTCCTCATGATGCTCCTCATGAGAGTGATCTTTGGGTATATCCTCCTGTTGAGGAACTTCTTTTTCTGGAGGGTGATCTTGCTGATCATCTGCATGTTTATCATGATCTTGATCTTTTACTACCTCCATGGGTATCTCAACCACTTTAGCATTTTCCTCTTCTTGAGGTATGTTAGTATCTGTGGATGTTATTTTATCTATCTTAGGCTCGTCCACCTGATCTGCAACTATAATCTGCTCTGTACTTGTGATAATTACTTCTTGAGCCTTGTGTCATCAGGACCTGATATTTCTTTATCTTTCTTGTCTTTTGGTGGAACTTCTACTGCCTTGTGTTCTTCAGATAATTCTTTTTGTTGTTGACCCATATCTGGAGCTTTGCTCTCCACTTCTTTCCATTTGAGTTCTTCAATATTCTATGCTTTCTCAGGTGGACCTACCATATCCTTAGGATTTACATCTTCTACATATGTCAAATCTATAGCTGTTGGACTTGTCACCTGATCAACTAAGGCATCCAACCCTATTTGCTGTGCAATGTTTTCCTAGCTCTTTTCTCTTTCTGACTCTATTTGCTTCATCTCCCTTAATACTTCCTGGACTGATGGGGTCCCATGTGGAGTTATCCAGGTACTAGCAGCAAGGGTTTCCATTTTTTGTGAAGCTACATCCTTCACCACCTCATCATCAGATAGGTTCACTGTCTCATCCAATGAGACTAGACCACTTTGAACTACCCTAGAGGCTTCTTTCATTTGTTCTTCTACTTGTTTAGTTTTAAACTTTACAATGGTATGGAGGGCCACATTATGCTGCAGCTCTTTTCTGAATACTTCACTACTTGCCCCTCTTAGCATTATGGGGTCTTGTTTTATTTCACCTCTCATTGAAGTTCTTGGTTTCTTAGGTGTAGTAGCTATCACTTGAGGTGCTTTTCTTTTTCTGGTGAGGGGTTCAACATTTTCTTCTTCCTCTTCCATCTCCTCATCAAGAGGAATATCATCTTCTATTTGTTTATATGAGGCTTGACCTTCCTCATATGTCTCAATAATCTCCACATCCGGCCTCTGGATCCTTTTAGTCTTTTGTTTTTTTTAGGAGACTGTGCTGATGCTGATGCATCTTCAGTTGGCATTATCACTCTTTCAATTATGACCCCTTTTGGTTTAGCATCAATTTTCTTACCTCTTGGAGGTCTCTTACTTTTCTCAGGAGGTGGTACTCTCTCTCCTTTAGACTTCCTCTTCTTAATCAAGAAATTATCATATTCATCTTTAGAAATCTTCTGTCTTTTCTTCTTATTGTCCACCGTGATGGCAACACCTCTTTTCTTCAATGTATTTATCTGGTCATTGACCCATGCTTGGGTCAGCTACAGTGTTCTACTTGTAAATGGATCTAAGGAGATGTCCTCTTGCATGGTGAGATCAGGTGCTGATATTGTATCATTGTATATCTTTTTCTCCTCATATTCATCAGCCATTATCTTTCCATCATCTTTCTTCAATTGTGCCAAGATGGAAATGCAATCAAAAGTCCTGATCTGATTAAGGGTTAAACTTTGATATCTTCTTCTTCTAGCTTCAGCCTCATCTTCACAATCTGCCCAGAAGTCTTCAAGATGTCCTTGATGGATGGGCTTTCCCATGATCTTCTGCATCCTCCCATATGGATCATATGATCTTGTCAATGGAAATGGCTAGAAATTCATCATAGTTAGACCAGCTATGGCCTTCTTAATATTCTCAGAATCTGGACACATATACCAGCCCATTGCAACTGGAAACAATACAGGTGGAAGCTTGCTGTTAGCTTTATAAGCATTCAGTATTGTGGAAATTTGTCTTAAAAATTCCATTAAGACAACTGCATCTGTAGGCTATCTTGGGAGCATGAGAGGCTCCCCCTCAAAGCCTTCCATTCTAATATAAGAGAAGGTGGCATATTGAATAAACCAGGCTCCGTGCCTGTATAAGACTTCCTGAGCTTCCATGCTCAGTCTTTTAGTTCTGTCTTCCTCCATTGTTCTTACCAGATGCATAGAAAATGCATCATTCACTATTTTGTAATCTTGGAGGTAATTTGTTCTTTGCAGCTAAGGATGATGAGCCCATATATGTGCATCATTTGTTGTACCACCAATTCTCCCAACTATAGTCAATGCATCAAACGTACCCTTGTAGGCACATGAATAAACTATGTATGAGGTCATATAGAAAGAACATTCTAAACCTCCTAGGTTCATTAGCTATTCATCTAGAGCATCACTTATCATCTTAGCCCACATTGGCTTGTTATCTGTGTAAAGGCACATTAGGATGACTGCATACATCCAGTCCTTAAAACTTCCAGTATCAGGCTGGCTTGTCACTCTGCTGAGCAGGGCTATCATGTACTGGTATTCATTGTCAAAGTCAAATTTATATAAGTGTACCAAAATTTTAGCTGGTGTAGGATAAGGACTATTCTTCACCCTCCATTGGTACATTTACTTTCTAGCAGCCTTCTCGTTAATCTCATATTCCACTTCCAATTTCTTCAGATCTATGTTGGTAACCTTCTTGCCCAATGGCAAACTAAATGTAGCAGCAAGACCCTTGATGGACAAATCAGCATATACTCTGTCATTCTTCTCTACCTTCCTTGTTTATGGGTTATAATTTCTTGCACATTCAATGACCAGCGTAGGAGTTTCCATGGAATAAGGGAAACCAGCTGCATTCCACATTCCAGATACAAAGACTACATCCAGCAAGGTGCTGTTATTCTTTTCATCACTCATTTTAGCTGACCATGTAGCCAAATCAGTATTTCCCTGGTGTGTGTCTGTGATGGCTCCATGTTTGAACTAGACACCCTCGGGTTGAGCAAACATAGGCTTTAGAAATTCTACCTCTGACTTAGCCAACCACTTGTCAGCCATGAATGCTTGATGTGCTTATCCTATTGATTATACTAATAACTGTTTGAAAGGAATTCAAATACCTGTGATGTTCACGTATCCATTCTGGTACCAGCTGTATGTGTCTACAGGTAGTCTTATGAGGGTTTGCAAGTTGTGCTCTGTAAAAACTTGTTTTATTGCAAGATAAGTGCAAAATGACTTTGTATATCACTTTTAACTTCCTCTTTAGGGTAAAATTAGGGTAAATCTGGATGAATTAATTAAAACCATGGATTTCCTATATGAAACTTCCAGATCCTGCCAAGTGTATGTATCGGGTTCGTAATCGGTGAGAATCACCTACCACATCTGTGTGCATTTAATGTTATGGCGGCAAGGCGCGAGGTGATCTTTGCAGGATAGGATGACATTCAAATATTGGGTGATGTTTAAATATGATCCCCTTGGTGTAATATGATCATCTGCCTTTGAGCGGGAAAACCTACATCGAAATATCTGGTGATGTAGAAATGTTGGGTGATGTTTCAAGATGATGATCCCCTAGACTAAAATGACCCACTGTCGAAATATCATGGTGATGTCATCAGGATATTGGCTTGGTTCACCATTATGGCACTATGATGTCATCGTCATGTTATGTAGGAAGGGTCATGTTTAGAAATATACCTCCGTGATGTAAAAGGATGGTGACGTCATCGTCATGAGGATATTGGTTCGGGGTGATATTTTGTGACAGGCCGATATTTAAATATCGGGGTGATATTCAAATATCGGGTGATACTCAGGAATATGATCCTCGCAAAATATATAATGTTGTTTAATGGGTAGATATCGTTATCTCATAAAGTTGATGTCCGCATGTTCAGAGCAAATGATTTTATTGGGTGATAATATTGGATCGGGGTGATCTTTTATAAGATGACTGATATTAAGAAATATGATCCTCCCCTCGAGATATTAGGTTTGACCTGATCGTTGACTCATCTTAACTTTTGTTCCCTAAGGAATATCAAGGCGATCCAAAAAGCAAACTTGCATGAAATTTTTTACTTTTCCCAACCTTGAAGTTATTGACAAGAAATATTAACTTTGACAAATTTACCTCACCATGATGACTTACCCAGCCCCCTTTTATGCAGGATCATCTGCATGACTTACTTTTACGAGACCTCTGGAAAGCAGAAAAACACAAGCAAGCCAAAAAGTTGGGTCCCTATTTTGTCAAGTCAAAATGGGGCATGTTGTGCAACCACACAACAAGTAGATTAAATGTTTCAGATCAAGTGTTAGGAAGTAGACATTGCAATAGGGATATCAATAAGTAGAGATAACAGGATACTCTATTTTGGGAAGTATCTGTAAGGAAGATACTATAAATCCCCTTGATATCCAGTCTTTGGTATATGTTTATGTTGGCCATTCACATGTGTATGTCTATTGACTCCGAGCCCTGGATAGGCACCGATCTAGTCTTGCATTGAGATTGCAACCCAAAGTCTCAGTTTTGCATCCAAACATAAAATCAAACTTAAACTTTAAATCAAAACATTAGGACTTTAGAAGTAGTTTTAGGGACCAAAATCCTCTGTCTACAACTGAATATAGGCCCAAAGCTAGCCCCTTTGCACTTATTCCACAATTTTGGTCTACATAAAAGAGGATTTATCTACTTTGTGTCAACATCCTAGCTAATATATAGATGCATTTCATAGATGTTGAGTAGGGAATACCCCCCTTGGTTTTGCAGAGCCTAAAGAAGAAGAGGAGATATTTATAGTCTATCTCCTATACTGTTGGCCCCTAGCCTGGGAATCTTGTTGATCAATGATGGCTATTTTGTAGGGATTACTGGGAATAAGCATCCAGCCAGAAAAATAACCAACAAGTATAAGACTTTTGGACCTTGATATCAAGATATCAAGTAACACGAACAAATTACAGCAAAGGTTCAATAGGAAGACCTGAATAATGACTCAATTTTCAAAGATTGAAAGAATTGACTGTAAAGCTCGAGATATCTATGCTCAATTCTAAAATATTTATGATGAACAAATATGAAAGGATACAAAACAAGCAAATCTTTGCAAGAACACTCAAAGTACGAACAATTGTGATGAGCTGTGAGAAGATTACCTCACTTCTAACACAGGGATATGCATATACAACCGATTCACCTTTCAAAAAAGATAGGCTTTCCTTCTAGCACTAATTTATGTTGATGATGATTGTTAGTCACAACAACACTCATAAACATTTGCACAACAAACCTTTATTATCTTGAAAAGTATGATCAATTTGGAACAAATTGATGACTCCAAGTCTCTATTGATTAGGTCATGATCTTCTGATGTTACTCAGAGGTTGATGTGACATGTTGTTTTCCATTTCAAGGGGTCTTATGTTATTTGTATGATCAATTTTGTACCTGTTTACTATAAATTTACTTCACAAACGAGGTTAGGTCCAATATGCCCCATAGATTATGGTTATATTTATAAGTTTGATCAATTCTTCTGAGCATTTACTGTCATGAACATGTATATACTTTTGCATTATGTATTTAATCAAATGATGTGCCTACAAGTAGATATTCACATGTTTATCATTAACACTAATATGTATTTGCATGATATTTACCATTATTAACATGCTTGTGCTCAAAATATGCTTTGTGTGTTCAATTATTTACGGGCTATGGGCATATTTTATGATTATTTGCTTTATATTGTATGTTATTTGCAATTATGAAGGTGATTTGTAATGAAATTCAAAGAAATGCTTCTAAATTTGGTGAACCTTTATCTATTGAGTCACATACATTCTAGATACATTCATGAAGAGAAGGAATCAAACCATAATTTCACCAGGTTGTTCCATAGCTAGCTATGGTTGATGCTAACTTCAAAGGAACAAGGAATGAAAACCACCCATGCAGACTGACAAGCACTCCAAGGTACGTAGCTAATCAATGCATATATCCAGATCTCATTCACTGACTACTCAATATTTACAATTAATTTGTAATCAACACAACTTCTCTTTCATTAAGTATTCAAAAGACATGTACATTCACAAAAGCCTTGAAATCAATCCTGAATGCTTCAGAAATCCAATTTCAATTAACTTTCCAATGCTTTAAAGAGTGCACTCCATCCCCTTTTATAGAATAAGGAGAGGAGGTGATTACAAATGACCAATGGTCAAGATTTATCTATTCAGATCAATGGTCAACATCTTTCATTGACTTAGTCAATATCTGCATATGTTGCACAAGTTGCCAGTAGGCAACTATCTAGCAAAACTCATTTGCTTGTAAGTGGATTATGCATATGATTCTATTATCATGCATCTTTACTTACTCTTCATCTCCTTCTTCTTCACTTTCCTCTTCTCCATCATTTTCTACATCATCATCTTCGTTATCACTATCACTCTGATGCAGATCATCCCCTATGTGTACCTTTATGGTTGCCCTAATGGATTCGTATGACTGCACTATTCTATCAATTTCACCTCCATCCTGTACCTTGGCCTTTATTACTGCAGGCCTGTGGGAATAAAATTTTACTTGAAGGGCATCCATTTTACTCTTCCTACTGTTCAATGTTTCATTGTATGTTTCCACCCTAACTTTCATCCTCATGACTTTGTTTATTACCTCTTCTGTTAAATGGTGCAAGGGATCCTCTGCAGCTTGTTCAAAATTATCATGAAAAGCCTGAACAGCAAAATCGGTATCCTATTTTTCTATCTTCCCTTCCGCCTTTCCTTCTAGAGCCTCCAGGGTTTCTACCTCTTTTGTCATAAGATTATGCAATTTGACACTTATGTCCCTGAGTTTGCCACTGCAGCTCTTCAAAATGTCACACTCAAATCTAGTGTCCTCATACCAAATATTGAGTAGCTGGGAAGTGTTATTATCTAGTATGTTTTTATTCATAAGTATCTGTATATCAATTCTTTTCATTTCTCCTAAAGCATCTAGGTGTTTCTCTAGTTTGAAAGATCTCCTGCCTACTTCATTCTATAACTTATCCACCTTTCTTTTCAAAGTGCTAAGATAATTCCACCTTTCCATGGAGGTCTTCACCACATCTTCAGCTTCAAAAATAGAAGACATGAACCACTTGTCCATTAATTGTGCCTTATGCTTCATCAAATCTAATCCAGTAACTTCTTCTTGGGATATAATGGTTAATGGAGCGGCTGTGCTAATAGGTGTATGCTTAGGATCAACTAATCCTTTAATAAAAGAATGTAATTGAACAATGTGCTCTTTATGTTTCTTATTCTTTTCCTTTTCTCTTTTCACCCTTTATGTCAAAGAATCAATAATATCTTTACCCTCTTGACCCTCCTGGTCCTCATTTGCAAAACCTAGATCAAAATCCATTATCTAGAATTCCTCAAGGCCTATTTTGCCTTTCTCCTTCTCAACCATTGGTAAGGCTACTTGAGTTGTTCTCCTACCTGTAGTAGGGTCTCTTCTTATTGCAGATGTAAGCCTTGCCTTTCTTCTTGGTTTCATCATACTTTCAGTAAACAATGTAGAAACGTCAAAATCATGTACCTCCTCTATTTGTTGCAGATTTATTTCTTGTTGCAACCAATAAGGAACATCACCCTTTGGCTCTTAATGATCACCCCCTTTATTTTGATTATCCTGGGGATGTGCATCTGGCCTTGCCCTCAATGGTGAATTTTCTTTTCTTATTTCTTCCTCATGTACATTCCTATGAGGACACTCCTATTGAGGTACCTCTTGTTGAGGGATTTCTTTCTGAGGATGAGGCTCTTGTGAAGTATTCACATCTTGATCTCATACCTCCTTTTATAAACTTTCCTCAGGAGTTTCTTGAAGATTCTAATTTTGTTCATCATGTGGCACTTGGTCTTCTTGGGAAGACTGTGTATTTTTACCTTGGGGATCACCCAGATCACCCTTGGTCACATTCTCTATTTCTTTCTTTGGACCTCCATTATGTGTTAGACTCTGTTCCTTAGCCTTAGATGTGATAACTACTTCCAAGCTTGATTCTTTGTCACTAGATTTCTTTTCTACTCCTAGATTATTTCCTTGATTATCTCCTTCAGCCTGCAGTGATGAAATACTTTGATCCTGATGAGCATCCTTATCAGGTATCTCTTGATCATCCCTACTCTGTGGTTGTGACCCTATCTTTTCTTGCTCTGTAGGCATATTTCCCTAATCTCTATTTTGATTGGGTGTTACCTTACCAACTTTTGTATGCATTGTATTTTTATCCTTTTGAGGCTCCCAAGGGTGATCATTATCCTTGTTCTGGTTCATATCACCCTGGTAAGTTAAATCTATCGCTACAGGACTAGTAACCTACTCTACCAAATTAGCTAGCCCTATCTGTTGGGCTACTTCTTCAAGGTTATCCTACTCTATTTCATCCTTCACTTGGCTAGTCACCTTTTGAGCCATTAGGGTCCCATGAGGGGTCATCTTAGTATTAGCAACTAAGGTCTCCATATGTTGAGTAGCCACATCCTAAACTACTTCATCATTAGACAATTCAATAGTGTTATCAAGTGGAAAGGGGGACTCCTTACCAACCATATGTGTTTCCTTTTCTATTTGCTCTTCCATCTTTTCAGTCTTAAACTAAATAATGTCAGGAATGGGGACATCATGCTGTAGTTCCCTCATAAAAGTTAAACCACCTACACCCCTTAACATGATAGGGTCAGTGCTAACATTTCCCCTCATTATTGTCCTTTGCTTCTTTGGTGGTGGTGTTTGCAGAACTTTCTTTCTTTTCTTACTTGTTATTAGTAAATCATCATCCTTAGGTCCCTTATCCAATTGCTCTTCTTCCAAGGGATTTTCTTCCTTTGGTTCATCCTACAATTGTTTCTTTGTATTTTCAGGAATAGGCTTTAGTACCCTCTTGCCTTTCTTCTTATTAGGGGATTGTTGTGATGTAGATGCAGGTCCAAATGTTGATGCCCCATCACCTTTTGATGGAAGACTTTTAATAACTACCCCTTTTTGCTCAGGATTAGCCTTCTTGCCCTTGCTTGGTGGCTGTTCTTCTTCAGTAGGTAGTCTCTCTCGATTAGATTTCCTCTTTTCAATGAGAAAATCATCATATTCTTCTTATGATAGCTCTTGTCTTTTCTTTTTATTATCAATAGTAAGGGTCATACCCCTCTTCTTTAGTTTATTAACCTCAGCAGTTACCCAACTCTGGGTCAGTTGGATGACCCCCCGCATTATTTGATCCAATGAGGTCTCCTCTGGCAGTGTTAGATTAGGAGCCGAGATGGTGTCATTATACACCTTTTTATCCTCATATTCATTAGACATTATCTTTCCAGCATCATCATGCAACTGTACAGGCACTAGAATGCAGTCAAAGGTCCAGATCTGGTTGAGAGTGAACCTTTGATAAGTTCTTCTTTTGACCTTTACTTCATCATCACAATTAGTCCAATAATCTTCAAGATGTATTTGATGTATTTGTTTCCCCAATAACTTTTGCATTCTGCCATATGGGTCATATGACCTAGCTATAGAAAATGGCTGTAGGTGTATGAGCCTTAACCCTCCAATAGCATCCTTAATGCTCTGTTTGTCATGACATATATACCAGCCCATGTATACTGGGAACAATATAGGAGGAATGTTTTTCTGCTCCAAGTGAGCTTCAACTGAAGTAGATACTTGTCTAACAAATTCCATCAAGATGACCCTATCAGTGGGGTATCTTGGCAACATGAGAGGTTACCCCTCAAATCCTTTTATTCTTATGTATGAGAACATGGGGACTTGGATAAATCAAGCCCCATGCTTATAGATAATGGCTTGAGCCTCCATGCTCAATCTCTTAGTTCTGTTCTCCTCCATGGTTCTGACTAAATGCATTGAAAATGAGTCATTTACCAGTTTATAGTATTGGAGATATGCTCTCGTCTGTAATTGTGGATAATGGTCCCAAATGTTCTCATCACCGTGTTATTTCCAACCTTGCCCACTGTTTACAAGGCATTAAATGTGCCCTAGAAAGCACAAGCATATACGACATAAGAAGTCATGTGGAATATACAAGATT
The DNA here is from genome assembly GCA_027924645.1 of Cunninghamia lanceolata. NCBI lineage: Eukaryota > Viridiplantae > Streptophyta > Pinopsida > Cupressales > Cupressaceae > Cunninghamia > Cunninghamia lanceolata. The sequence goes on from BSBN01000030.1 coordinate 4,110,791, forward strand.
TGCCACCCAACCTTCTCATCCCTTCATCTAAACAATCACTAATTATCTTGGCCTAGAGAGGCTTGTTTTCTGAATATAGCACCATCTGGATGATTCCATACATCCAATTTTCAAAGTTGCCAGCATGTTGCATGTTGATCATCCTACTTAACAGGGCAATCATGTACTGATACTCCTCATCAAATTCAATTTTTTACAAGTAAATGGGTAACTTAGCCAAAGCTGTGTATGTGTTGTTCTTGGCTCTCCATTGGTACATGATTTACCTGGCCTCTTTCCTATTATTATTATTATACTCTTTCTCTAGCTCACTTAGGCTCACACTAACCACTTTATTCCCCACAAGCAAATTGAATGCAACAGTGGTGCCCTTGATTGAGAAGTTAGCATACACTTTGCCATGCTTTTCCACTCTTCTACTCTAAGGGTTATAATTTCTAGCTCATTCCACCACTAGCTTAGTGGCCTCCATTGCATATGGAAATCTGACAACGTGCCACATACCAGTTGTGAACATCCTATCCAGTATGGGATTATCAGTTTTATCGTGTAATCTCCTTGTCCATGCATCCAACTTTGTTTTCCCTTGATGTGTATCATCTATCACACCATATCTAAATCCTACTCCCTCAGGCTATACAAACATGGGTTTTGTGAGGCCTACACTTTTTTATTTCCGTACATGTGACTAATTACCTTACTGTTGTTGATACTTTTACATTTGTGGGACTGTTGATCCCAGATTTTCAAACTATTAAACCTTATTATGTTAAAGGAAAACTAATTGGGTGATGTTACTTAGATGTTTGCTTTACGAGAAAACAAATCGGGTGATGTTAGATAGATGTTTATTTTATAGGAAAAACTAATTGGGCGATGTCCGATTAATGTTTACATTACAGGGAAACTAATTGGGTGATGTTAAAAAGAAAATTGTCATGTGATTTCATTATGTTTATAAGAACTGTGGTATGCTTTAGAAATGCATGTATTAAATTTGCTTCAGCTATGATATGTATATGTGGAATTAACTTTGAGGTTGAGTGTGCAGGTATTTCTAACAAAACCACATATACTGGAGATCATTCCACACCTTATGTTGTAATCCCTTGTGAAGCTGATCTAGTTCCACGAGGAACCAAGATCAACTCTGTGTTTAATTTAATGTTGTCTTGCATGAGGTTGAATGGGTTAGGTCTACCCTCTTATAAATTTGAATTATGATATGTGTTGTAAGAATTGTTTTTAAATTTTTATCTTATTTTTGAATTTTAAATTTTGAGACCCTTTTCTTGTGTTTTAACTTGACCCTGGGTGTCCTAACTAAGTTAAAATTGACCCTGGGTTATACCCCATGGGTCTAGGGTCCCTTTTGACTTGGGTAACCCTTGGTTAACCTCCGTATGGTCACCTTAACTTCACAGTGAAGTTAAGTGACGAAATTGGAGGCATGGGAAGGATAGGATGAGTGGGACCAACACTCAAGCCCATCCTTTCTCCATTTCCAAGGCTTGAAATGACTCCACGGTCCACCAATAATGGAGGGGCTTGTCTTCTTGTTCCCTCACTTTTGGTGAGAGTCCCCATGAAGTGGTGTGGTCCTTCATGAGTGGGGTTATTTTTTTAATCCCACTTGGGATAGTGACAAAAAGGAGGGAAGACTTTGGGGAAGGAGCTCATGAGTGGGGTTATTTTTTATCCCACTTGGGATAGTGGAAAAAGGAGCGGGGTTATTTAAATATTACAATATTTAAAAAAATCATAAATATTACAATCTTTAATTCATTATTGTCCTCCACTCTCCCATGAGTTGAAATAAAAAATTCAACTTGTCATAATCCACTCTTCCCAAAAAAATGAATCTTTAATTCATTTTTGTCCTCACATGTGAATTTAAAATTCACAAATAATGAGAGCCCTTGATCTCATCTTTTGATTCTCACCCTCCATCATCTTTTCAAAAATCTATAAATGAGACCCTTCTCTAAGCCATTAGAAAGGAGGAGAAAAGAGGGAGTTTGGTGGTGGAGATTTGGAGAGGAGACTGGAGAGGAACTCTACTTCAACTTCTTCCATTATAGGGATTTTTAAGGTTGGATTTCAAGGCCTTTCCTTTGCATTTTCTATTTGTTGCATGGTGGATGTGTGGAATGCATTTTTGCTTGTGTTGTATTTCTTTTGTTTTTGTGAGAATTTTTGTTGGGGTGTTGACAGAGCTTCTTCCACTTGGGAGAAATGCTCATCAAGTGTGGGGTAGGGGAGGAGTGAACCTCCTCAAGTGCATGTCTTGTTTCTTTTGGCATGTTGAAAGCCTTGAGGGCATTTGTGTGACTTTGAGAAATTGTATTATTTGGCTTGAGAGTCAAAAAATGAACACCTTGGAATCTTTGTTGGCAAGTTGGCTTGAGGCCATGAGAAGGAAACTGTATTGAAATTTAATTGAAGGGTGACACTCTAGAGTTGAGTGTGTCCACTCTCCTACCCCTTGTTAAACTCACTGTGGTTGAGTTTTTGTGTTGTGTAATATCCATGGGTGTATGTGTGTTTTGGTGTGTTGTTTCTACCTTGTTGTGAAGTAAAATTTTGGAATACCCTAGGTGTGTGGATGATCTCCCTAGCTCGGGGGTGACCCTCTTGTGGGTCTACGGTAGGGAGGAGAGCAGTTTGTGTGGTGTTTCTTCCCTTGTGTGATATGCAGGTTTTATGGGAGCTTATTGTGAAGCTTGGAGAAGATTATTAGATCTTAGAAAATATTTTATTTTCCTTAAGTCTTAAGGAGAGCCTAATCTTTTAATAGCTCCTTCCTTTTTGATTTTCCAAAAGGAGAAAATTATCTCCCTATTGTTGTATAAATTGTTATTTTTGGAGTTGTGAGGAAAGCCTCTGTTCTTGGGTTGATAGTTGTAATTTTCTTGTTCATTAAGTTTTACCATTTAGAAAAGAAAAGAGGAAAATAAAATTTGTTTTTAAAAGGATATTAAAATTGTCTAGTTCCTTCTTCTCCTACTTGCAAAGTTGAGAGTTAGTTGATGTTTTAATTAAATTTGTAAAGGTATTATTTCTGTGTAAGCTTAGTGGAAATATTAATTTTAATTTTGTTATAAGCTAAGTTGTAATTTTGCTACCATGAAAGGAATGAAATTTGGGATTACAGTATTATTTTTTTTTTTAAATCACCGCAAGTAATTAAATGCTTACTATATGTAGTTTAATACATTTGACTTGAAATAGAAATTTTAATCGAGGAAAGTGGAATTTATTTATGCATAATGTATAATACGAATTGAATAGATGTTTAAACTCAGAGTTGCAATTTAGAAATACATTGTTTATACAATTATAATTTAAAAAGAGCATAGGTAAATATATTTTAATTTTAAGGAAGAGTTTCTTGGAAGTTTCAACAATTATCCCAAATTAAATGACAGGAAAATGAAGAGGAAAATATGATCTTTTCATTTACAAAGGACACTAAAAATAAATGCAAACAAGCCATCACAGGCATTCCATGAGTGGCCTTTTTTTAAAAAAACTCAACTGTAGATTTAGAAAATAAACGTCTAATTAAAAAAATAAAATAAAAAATAAAAAAAAAAGAGAAAGAGAAAGAACAGCTAACCTTGGAAAATAAAGAGGAGAAAATGCGCGGCATTTCCAAATAGGGCTAAGAGAACTAAGTAAGTTTAACCTACCGTTAAACCTGTTTAGGAACAAGTTGATTATTAAAAATAATTCAAACATTGAACTAAAACCTAGAGCGGAAGCCTAGGGGGACTAAGTCAAGTGAAGTTAACCAACCCTATGTAAGTGATCTGGTTTACCAAGAAATTAGGAATAATGTAAAGGATGTAGCGTTATTGCTATCCGATAAAGAACGTGAAGAAAAAAATAGGATAACATAAGAAGATCTTGCACAAAGGGAAGGAGAAAGAGATAGAAATACAATCAAAATTAAATTCCAATAAAAGGAAGAGAGGGCAAATGAACGGGCTTGGTTGAAAATGCTAAGTCTGAAGGAGGAGAAATTAATATTAAATTCCAGAAAATGGAAAGAAGAACAGATGACCGTGCTTTGTTGAAAATGATCTAACACCTAAAATGATTGTTGTTTAAATGTAATTCGTGAGATTGATCTAAGTCAGGAAATCACGCGTTTTCTTGCATTGGGTGTGCACACATGTACTTGGTACCCCGTCGACAACTGTATTGTTTTCACCTTAAGCATATGCCACCAAGCACGCCTACGCATACGAGGGGGTTTTTAGAGTAGTAAGGGAAAATTTTTCATAGTTCGTATCATGACCACATGACGCATGTGGACATGACACGGGTGAATACGTGTTGTGACCGCATGGGAAATGTGGGCATGATAGGTTTCAAGAACTCAGAGTCAGATCTGTTCTTCCTGACCTCCATTAGATCTTGCAATAGAAATATGCATTTCTTACCCTAGGGTGTTTGTATGGGGCAAGCTCAAAGATATCATGCATTTCATAATCACTATTCAACATTTCAATTTATTTCATGCATCATCATGCAGATTAACCTAATAAAGAACTATTTTACCTAGTGATTTGCAGTAAATGACAACAGAGAGGGTTTTAGTTTACTTACCTAATATTCACTTTCCCTTTTTGGTTATATGACTAATAATGGGAAAATGCAGATATGCAGTATCGTCTGTTACATTTCGTTACGTTGAGTGTCATGCTCCGCAAGTAGATGACTATGAGGTGTTTACTTTCAAAGCTCTGTAAACTTCAAATGTCATAGGGTAAGTGTAAATAATCCCTAAATTTTACTTTTAAACTGATCAATAGGACAAATTAGGGTGTATGCGCTATTTTGATTGAATCTGTTGATTGTCCGCATGAAGTTCGTAGATGCTGCCAAGTGTTAGATTTGTATTTGAAACCAACGGGGCTCCATCTAGCTTTTGGTTTGCATGTAATGCTAGTGGGTGATCTTTCAAAGAATAGGGATATTTGAAAATATGACCCCCCCTATGGGATAATCATTCGCTAAAGATCGGGGCTGATATGGTCAACCTTTGACTACTAAGCAAGATCGAGTCATAAAGTTAAATGATAAGGGATATTCAAAAATATCTAGGTCTTTTGATAATCACAAATATCCTCCTCACTCAGGAATATAGGGGTAACGTCATCATCATATGGACTCCAACAATTATTTGCGAAAGATGACCTCATGGTCATTTTGCTAAGGTGAGGGATATTTTGAAACATGACCTTTTTAGGGATAGATCGTGATGACATCATTATGCCATCCATGTTCTCTAGTTATTGGGTTATGATAGCGTCATCATCATATTGAGAAATATGATGGATATTTGGATATATGACCCTCTGTGAGTCAGGTGAGATGATTACGTCATCATCAGGGTGATCTTCTTTATTCGTTGGAACTGAATGATGTCATGGTCATTTTTTGTAGGGTGATATTCATGAAAGGGTGATATTTGTAAGATGATGAATATTAGGAAATATGACCCCTCCGTAAATACATGAAGTTTATGATGGGTAAATACTCATCCCTATTTAAGTTTAATGTTTGAGTATCGGGGATTGAATGGACATCAGGTGATTTTTCTAAGTCAGGGTCATGTTAACAAATGTGACTGGTATTTAGAAAATATGACCCCCTTATGTGAAATATCAGGGTTGACTGATCTTTGACTCAACATAACTTTCTATCCTTAAACAATATCAGGGTGATCCAAAAGGTAAACTTGCTTATAATTTTGTACTCTTTCTAATTATGAGGTTTATGATAGAAAATTCTAACTTTGACAATTGACCCCTGTTACCAAAAATATTGTCAATGTATTAAACTCAATCAATAAACCAATAATCTCAATATAAATTGCAAATAACAAAGATTCAATAACAAAGAATAAACCATGCAAACCTTGTTACTTTTCTACTTCCATTGTTCGCCTAGTCTCAATCGATCTTTGTATGTGAATTGAAGCCCTCAGAAGATGCACTTCCTTGCTTTGTTTTTTTCAAGATGACGATGGAGAGATGGCTATGATACTTCTTGTAATGAAAATGAGCTTCAATACAATAAAAGGGTGATCCCAAGCTATGGATAGATTTGGGTGCCAAAGGCACACTGTTAATACTACAGAGTAATGATACTAAAAGCTTGGATGAATGAAATGGAAGAAGAGGGTTGAATTTATAGACTTGAGAGAGAGAAGATCAATAGTAGAAAAACCTTAAGAGAATGTGTGCGAATAGAAAGAAGACAAGTGTCACACAAAAGCTATTTTATTTGAGTTAACTGCTTTCTTTTATAAAGAAAAGATCAGCTTTCATAAATTATAATGCTTTTTTCTAATTTAAGAGTGTTTGATAAAAACAAGGTTGATTGAGTTAGTTAACTCAACTTGTGATTTGCTTTTGCATGATTTGAGAGAAATTAAATAATAAATTATTTAATTTTGTGTGCATGAAGAAGACTTATTTTTAGAAGATTTGGAAGATATATGAAGAATTAGGAGATAAGAAAGAAAATTAAATAAATAAATTTATTTAATTGTTTGTGCATGATTTGGAAGAATAAATAAAATATTTGATTGTATTTTATTTTTAGAGATTGAAAGGATTTAAACAAATTTGATTTGATTTATTTAAAGTTGGAAGAAGAATTTGACTTAAGATAAGAGGATTTGGAAGAATTTAATTAAATAAAAGATTTTATTTAATTTTAAATTTAGAAGAGGTAATTAAATATTTTGATATTTAATTAACTTAGAGGAATATGAATCAAATAAATAAATTTGTTTATTTATTTATTGATAGGGGAATTAGAATGGAATAAATATTAAGAATATTTATTTAGACAGAGTCATGTCATTTTTAGGCATATACATTTTGCCCCTCTTTGATGCAATGTGCTTTATCACGTTGTTTCAAAGAATAAGATTTTTCTAATAACGATACATGCCCTGGTTTGCCCCTGGTACAAGTTACGATGGTAGGATGCCCCCTCAAGAGATTGGACGGGAAGAATAAAGAAGGCATGAGACAGACAATCTCATGATGAAGAAGGTGGAAAAATAGGTTAGGGATGAAGAAAATGGGTTATGGTTCAAAGAAACAGGAAGAAACAGACTTGGGAAGTAGTCACGGTTGCCACATAGCCAGTTAGGGTTCACTTGCTATATATATGAGCTAGGTCCACAAGCTTAGTCATTTGCAAACTTGTCTTTTGTTGATAGGGCACTTAGAGCTTAGGAGAGCAGAAGAGCATAGAGTAGTGGATATAGAGATGGATATTCCATGCAAGGAGCACTGCTTTGAGCAAGTTCGGTGGTTTGATCGGCCAGCTGAGGTAGGACCACCAGTATGTAGTTTGAAAAAACCCACCTAGGGTCATTTATTAGTGCAATAAATGCTAGGGAAAGTTAGCTAGGATAGATGCACTGATTCATGTTTCGGTGCATATGCGCTCCGAAACTGTGCATGTATAAAGTTTCAGTGCATATGAGATATGAATCAGCAATGCATGAGTCCTATGCATTTACGTTATGGAACGACACATACATTAGGAAATTGTGCATACCATATGAGAAGTAGCGTACGCATAGCAGCTGCACATGGGACATCTATTCTGGTACATTCATGGTGAAGCTGCACTTATGATATGAAGATGCATATTTACTCAATTTGGCGGTGCATTTGCCAAAAGTGATGCATTTACTGTGAAATGGTGCATGTACCTTTTGGTTTGGTGCATGTGACTTAGGTAGTCAACTCACTTAACGAAATTGATTCGATTGGCATCTTGCTTGATGCGTCAATCGATAAGCTATCTCTGAGATTACAGGAATCTAGTCAAGAGATGCTTTATGTTGTTTTGATCAATTTGATGTGTTAAGTAATTGATATGATGCTTTAGATAGTTTTGAGTAGTTTTATAGTTTTAGTTGATGCATTGCTTTGCTTGATTGCAGGAGGACATCCAGGATGTACTTATGTCACGGGAGTAGTTTCCCTTGTCGTTGTTGCAGTGATACATGCTCACAGAGATTGATCGAGAGGTTCTCAGCACTACGGGTCTAGATTATGTGTGCTTCATGCCTAAGGTTCATGCGAAATGTTGTGTGGTTACACAACACACCCCATTTTGACTTGAGAAAATAGGGACCCAACCTTTTTTCTTGGCTTGGCTTGTGTTTTTGCTACTTTTTAGCGGTCTGGTAAAAGTAAGTCATGCAGGTTATCCTGCATAAGGGGTTTTGGGTAAGTCATCATGATGAGGTCAGTTTTTTCAAAGTTAATATTTTATGTCAATAACCTCATGGTTGGAAAGAGCACAAAATTTCATGTAGGTTTGCTTTTTGGATCACCCTGATATTCCTTAGGGAATGAAAGTTATGGTGAGTCAAAGTCCTGGTCAAACCTGATATTCCGAGGGGGGGTCATATTACAAATATTCGTCATCTTATGAAAGATCACCCCGATCCAATTTTTATCACCCGATAATCATTTTGTCAGGAGATTCAGACGTTAATTTTACTTGATAATGGTATTTACCCGTCAAACGTCATATATTTTGTGGGGGTCATATTCTGAATATCACCCGATATTCTAAATATCACCTGATATTTCGAATATCACCCTGTTGCAAAATATCACCCTAGAGCCAATATGCTGATGACGTCATCCAATCCCAATGAACAAAGAAAATCACCCTGACGATGACGTCATCATCCTTTTTACCTTGCGGAGGTATATTTCCAGCAATCACCCTTTTTGCACGATATGATGGTGACGTCATCCTGATCTTTTAGAAGGGGGTCACATTAGTCCTGAGGGGTCATATTCAAACATCACCTAACATTTCAAACATGACCCGATATTCTCAAGCATCACCTGATATTACACATAGGGGGTCATATTTCGAATATCACCCTGATATTTTGAATATCACCTGATCTTCTGAAGATCACCCCCTCATCTTGCCGCATAACATTTAATGGCCATAAATGCAGTAGGTGGATTCCCGCCGATTGTGAACACAATCTAAACACCTAGCAATGCCCGTAGATTTATAAAAAAAGATCAATGGTTATGATCAATTGAATCCTACTTTGCCCTAATTTACCCCAATACTAAGGATAAAAGTGATTTTCCAGCATCATTTTGCATTTACCTTGCGATAAAACAAGAATTCACAGTGCAGACATTCAAACCCTCATACGAGCTACCTGCAGACACATACAACTTACAGCAGAATAGAAAACGTGATTATCACCAGTTTTAGAACTCATTTTCTGTAATCATCAGCATAATTCGGGAGATAAGCGTAATTAGGTAAGTAATTAAAAAAACCCTCCCATTGTCATTTTTTGCATGTCTAGGTAGGATGTCTTTCCAGTAGGTTGAACTGTAAGTATGTGTATTATGATGAATATGCAAATTAATAAGTATAATATGCATGATGCTGTGAATATATAATACTGTATATGAATAGATATGGATGTTGTTGTAAGACTAGGCATGTTTTGTTACAGGAAGCCATGACAGACGTCGGGAAGAACAAGTCTGATGCAAAATTTCTCAAACCTATGTTTTCTCAGCCAAAAGGAGTACAGTTCAAGTATGGTGTCCTAGGAGATACTCATCAGGGAAATATGGATTTAGCGGCCTGGTCAGCCAAGATGGCCAAAGATAGAGAAAATACCCTACTGGATAGCATATTTGTATCAGGAAAGTGGCATGCAGCTGGATTCCCTTATTCTATGGAAACTCTAGAGTTGGTAATTGAATGTGCCAAGAATTATAACCCTCAGACGAGGAAAGTAGAAAAACATGGCAGGGTATATGCGGATCTGTCCATCAAAGGGATTACATCTACTTTCAATCTTCCACTAGGAAGGAAGGTAGTTAACATGGATTTGAAGAAATTGGAAACTGAGTATATAAACAACAAGAAGGCTGCAAGAAAAAGGATGTATTAATGGAGAGCAAAGAACAACCCTTATCCTGTCACTACTAAACTGCCAGTAAATTTGTACAAGTTTGACTTTGATGAAGAATATCAATATATGATTGCCTTACTCAGTAGAGTGACAGGCCAACCTAATGCTAGAAGCTTCAAGGACTGGATGTATGGGGTTATCATAATGTACATATACATAGATAATAATCCATTATGGGCTAAAATGATCAGTGATGCCCTAGATGAACAGTTGATGAACCTAGGAGGCCTGGATTGTTCATTTTTCATGACTTCATATATTGTGTATTCATGTGACTATAAAGGTACATTTGATGCACTTACCACAGTAGGAAAGATTGGTGGTAGTTTGAATGATGCCCATATATGGGATCATTACCCTCAGTTGCAAAGAATTAATTACCTCCCTAATTACAAATTGGTGAATGATGCATTTTCTATGCATCTGGTCAGGACGATGGAGGAGGATAGGACTAAAAGACTAAGCATGGAAGCTTAGGAAGTTATATATAGAAATGGTGCTTGGTTTATCCAGTTTGCCACATTTTCATACATAAGAGTAGAAGGTTTTGAGGGCCAACCCTTAATGTTACCAAGGTACCCTACTGATGGGGTGATCCTAATGGAGTTTCTAAGACAAGTATCAACAATACTGGATACATATAAAGAAAACGAGAAGATTCCCCTAGTATTATTTCCAGTAACTATAGGGTGGTACATATGCCCTGATTTAGAAAATATAAAGAAGGCCATAGCGGGTTTGAACATGATGAACTTATAGCCATTCCCATTGGCTAGATCATATGACCCCTATGGAAGGATGCAGAAGATTACAGGTCAACCCATCCACAAGAAGCACTTGGAGGATTTTTGGATAGATTGTGAGGATGAGGCCAAGGTCAGAAGAAGGAAATATCAAAGGCTAACCCTCAACCAGATCAAGACATTTGATTGTATTCTAGTACCTACACAATTAAAGAAGGATGATGGCAAGTTATTGTCAAATGAATATGAAGAAAATAAGGTGTATAATGACACCATTTCAGCCCCTGACCTAACTCAGTTTGAAGATATTTCATTAGATCAGTTTACAGGTGGGATGCTACAGTTGACCCAAGCATGGGTGAATGAACAAACTAATACACTGAAAAGGAGAGGTGTGGCAGTCACAGTAGATAATAAAAGGAAAAGGAAAGAGATTTCAGATGAAGAATATGATGACTTTCTGGTAGAGAAGAGGAAATCTAATGGAGAGAGGCTACCACCTCAGAAACAAAGCAAAGGACCTCCTAGAGGAAAGAAGAAAACTGATGATAATCCTAAGGGGGTAATAATTGAAAGAATTGATGTATCAGTTGAGGGTGCATCCTCATCAGGACAGGCATTAGTGGTGCAGGAGCACCTAAGGAAACATCTTGGAATCAGAAGACACCTATGATCATGAGAAGATTCTATGGAGATAACCAAATCAATTGGAGCATTTTTAAATTAGTTATGACAAGTTGTAATGGTCAAGGTGATATAATGATCAAATGTCCTGAGGGTCTTGGTAAGGACCCTAGGACCAAAAAGGATGTAATTTGGGCCAATAGTGTCTCTAGGGGTAGGGGCACCTAGATAATTTAGTTAGTCCATAAGGTCCAAGAGACCAATTGTAAGGCCTGAGGGCTGTATGTGTGTTTGAATTAGTCATGTCTGGTAGTTAAAAGATGTTGTAATTGGCAAAAGATCTTGTATGTAACCGTGTCATGGACAGCCGCAGAGTGGTTGGCATTCCCACCAGTACAACTGCCATCCACATAATGAAGCATAAAACCAGTCTTGTGAGATCGAGAAAGCATGTAGAGAGAGTAGTAGAGTAAATTAGAATCTGATTACACAATAAACTAAGACATTCCTGATATTTCCTTTCAGTTTGACAGTTTTGTGTTATTTTTATTTTTTTGACTGGTGCAAAGGATCACATATTGTTCTTATTTTGTTTTGAGGGTAACATTGTCATAATGGACTGTTCCGTGAATGTAAGATTTTGATCCTCATGGAATGAGTCCTATACAAATTGTATGATATAACCCTAACCCTAACTGTGTAAGGGGAATGTGAGTTCAAATGGTGATCACCGTCAAAATATAGCGTTGAGACCTCGGGAAGGAGGATTCAAGTGTGAAGCAGAGGAGTCTGCATGCTTGTGTTGGAGGAGAGCATGTATCAACATAAGGAGTGCTGTCGGAAGAAGAATTAGAAGTCCCAGCGAATGGTGGAGTCACGCTGACAGGAAGCTTATCGAAGAGAAGTTTGGGAAGTCTTACCGATGAATAATAGTGTGAAGGAGACATCGGCGAGAGATAGGCATCGACAGAGGTGAAGAAAGTTTGGCTGAAGAATAAAGTCTGGCTGATGGGTCAATGTTCATCGGAGTGAGGGAGTCATCGGAAGACCTGAATAAAGCTAGGCCGATGGTCTAAGTCCTAGTGATAGTAAGCATCAGCATGAGAAGGGACGTCAGAGTGAGAAAATTGTGTTGGACTGATAGAGAGCACTTTCACCGATCGGGGTGACAACTACAAGTGTCACCGATGGTGAGTTTATCGGTGTAACGGGAGTGCGTCGGTAGGAGTTTGGAAACCATTTCTGATGGAGATTATGTGATCGATACATCAGAGAGATGATAACTATCGGGGTAACATTTCTGCAGAAGGCTGATAACAAATGTTTGGCTGATGAGCATAACGGTTTCAGCAAGATAGAAACCGTCGGGGAGAAAGAACGAGGGTAGGCCGACAATGCAAGTCAGGCCAATAGGATAAGAATAGGATAGTTTCGGTGAGACATAAGAAGGATCTTGCTAATATTGAAAAAAAAAACAATTGGTACGTTTCTGTTGCGTACTCTGCATCATATTGGTATCAGAGCAGCAAGTAGGATCTTGAGGGAGTAATAGGATCTGGTGAAAGAATTAAGGGTTGGTGATATTTGTGAAGATGGCTCCTAAGAATCAGATGGCTAGGGAGAACAATGAATTGAGAGAAGCCTTAGAGGCTAGAGAAAAAGAGTTGAGGGAAAGAAGAGAGCAGGATGCTGCAAGGGAAAGAGAGTTGAGGCAAGTAAGAAGAGAGAATGCATCAATCTTGGCTAGATTGGAAGCATTGGAGAAGAATCCTAGAAGGGATGAACAAAATGATTCAGAAGGAGATGGGGATGCAGATGAGAATCCTCTTGAGGATGAGTTGGATGCTAAAGAAAAGACGTTTGTGAGGTTGCTGAAGGCAGTCCAAGGAAGTGGAACAAAGGCAAACATAGAATTACCTATCTATCAGGGGAAGATGGATAGTGAAGAGGTATTAGGGTGGATAGATGCCCTTGAAAATTTTTTTGAGTATGAGGAGATGAGTGATGAGAAGAAGACCAAATTTGCAAAAAACAAAACTAAGAGGTACAACACTTACATGGTGGAGTAGTGTACAAACAGAAAGAGTGGCTAGAGGTGCATCAAAAATCACTTCTTGGGGTAGGATGAAGGACCAATTCCTTCCATCTGATTACTCCATTCAGACAAAGAGGATGAGGCAAAATCTGAAACAAAAGGACATGGATGTTATGTCCTATACTGAGCAATTTCATAAGCTTAGTATTAGAGGAGGACTGGAAGATGAAGAAGAGAAAGTGGAAAGGTACCTTAATGGGCTTAGGTATAACTTGCAAGATGAGATTGGTTTGACAGTACCAAAATCACTTGGAGAGTGTTTTCAGTTGGCCATAAGGGCTAAAGAGAGGGTGAAGAGGAAGTAAGAAAGGCAAGGAGGTAGTGGAAGAGGATACAGAGGTAGGGGTAGACCTACTAATGAAGTTCAGAACAACAATGAGAAGGATAAGGAGATTGCTACAGATCAAAGAGGTGGATATAGAGGTGGAGGTAGGTTTGGATCCAGTAGAGGAGTGTTTACAGGTAGATGTTACCATTGCAATGAAGTGGGACACACATCTTTCAAATATCCTAAGAAGGATGATGCTGATAAAAGAAAGGATAGAAGAGTTCACTTGACACAAGAGGAGGAGAAGCAAGAAGAACCGGAATTGTTGTTAGCCTCTCCAATAATGGTTGGAGAAATGCTCATGGTGGAGAAAGGCAAAATGCAGCAAGTACCATAGGTATCTATTTTTAAAACAAATTGTTTAAGCCATGGAAAAACATGCAAGTTGATTATAGATTCAGGTTCACATGATAATCTAGTTTCTTGGGAAATGGTGCATAAGTTGGGATTGAAAACATTTGATCATCCTAGTCCTTACAATGTCACTTGGGTCAGTCAAGAATAGCAAGTAAGGGTTAGTAAAAGGCATATGTTGGTTTTTCCATTGGTCCATATCAAGATTATGTTTTGTGTGTTGTCATTTCAATGACATGTGGGCATATCATTTTGGGTAGACCATGGCAGCATTTGAGAAGGACAATTCATGATGGTTATACTAATAACTATTTGGTGCACAAAGATGGTAGAAAGTTCAAATTAGTGCCTTTACCTTGTGAAGACAAGAAGGAACATGTTACTATCTATTTTGGAGAGAAATTGTAGTTGAATGTGTGGGTTTAGGATGATGGGAAACAACCAGAACAATTGCAGTAGAGGAAGGTGGAAGATAGTCCTAAAGAACAGCAGGTTTGGGACTTGAGTTATGTCAAGATTGGGGACATTGACTGCCCTATAAGCAGACAAAAGAAGGAAGGCAAACAACAGATAGTACGGAGAGGAATATATCAGAACCACAAGTTGGGAAGAACAACAACATTACAACAGCAGGGTCCTAAACAAGGACATCAAAACATGTTTTATGATACTAACACTTTTGGTAAGAACCATGCAGGTTGGAGGAGGAAGATAACCCTTGGAGAGTTCATATTCGCTGTTTCAAATCAGAGGAACCTTTCAAACAGACTACAGGATGTTTGGAGTAGTCTACCAAACTCTTGGGACAAGAGTTTTTATCATACTGGGGAGTATGGTGCAGGAGCACCTAAGGAAACATCTTGGAATCAGAAGACACCTATGATCATGAGAAGATTCTATGGAGATAACCAAATCAATTGGAGCATTTTAAAATCAGTTATGACAAGTGCTAATGGTCAAGGTGATATAATGATCAAATATCCTGAGGGTCCTGGTAAGGACCCTAGGAACAAAAAGGATGTAATTTGGGCCAATAGTGTCTCTAGGGGTAGGGGCACCTAGATAATTTAGTTAGTTTCTATTTTTGTAGTCCATAAGGTCCAAGAGACCAATTGTAAGGCCTGAGGGCTATATGTGTGTTTGAATTAGTCATGTCTGGTAGTTAAAAGATGTTGTAACTGGCAAACGATCTTGTATGTAACCATGTCATGGACAGTTGCAGAGCAGTTGGCATTCCCATCGGTACAACTACCATCCACACAATGAAGCATAAAACCAATCTTGTGAGATCGAGAAAGCATGTAGAGAGAGTAGTAGAGTAAATTGGAATCTGATTACACAATAAACTAAGACATTCCTGATATTTCCTTTCAGTTTGACAGTTCTATGTTATTTTTGTTTTTTTGACTGGTGTAAAGGATCACATATTGTTCTTATTCTGTTTTGAGGGTAACAATGTCATAATGCACCATTCCATGAATGTAAGATTTTAATCCTCATGGAATGAGTCCTATACAAATTGTATTATATAACCCTAACCCTAACTGTGTAAGGGGAATGCAAGTTTGAATGGTGATCACCATCAAAATATAGAGTCGAGACCTCAGGAAGGAGGATTCAAGTGTGAAGCAGAGGAGTCTGCTTGCTTGTGTTGGAGGAGAACATGTATTAGCATAAGGAGTGCTGTTGGAAGAAGACTTAGAAGTCCCAGCAAACGGTGGAGTCACGCTGACAGGAAGCTTATCAGAGAGAAGTTTGGGAAGTCTTACCGACAAATAACAGTGTGAAGGAGACATCGGCAAGAGATAGGTGTCGGTGGAGGTGAAGAAAGTTTGGCCAAAGAATAAAGTCTGGCCAACGGGTCAATGTTCATCGGAGTGAGGGAGTCATCAAAAGACCTGAATAAAGCTAGGCCAATGGTCTAAGTTCCGGTGATAGTAAGCATCAGCATGAGAAGGGACGTCAGAGTGAGAAAATTATGTTGGACCGATAGTAAGCGCTTTCACCGATCGGGGTGACAACTGCAAGTGTCACCGATGGCGAGTTTATCAGTGTAACAGGAGTGCGTCGGTAGGAGTTTGAAAACCATTGCCGATGGAGATTGTGTGACTAATACATCGGAGAGATGATAACTATATGGGTAACATTTCTGTGGAAGGCTAATAACAAATGTTTGGCTGATGAGAATAACAGTTTTAGCAAGATAGAATCCATTGGGGAGAAAGAATGAGGATAGGCTGATAATGCAAGTCAGGTCAATAAGATAAGAATAGGATAGTTTCGATGAGACATAAGAAGGTTCTTGCCGATATTGACAAAAAAAACAAATAATTGGTACATTTTTGCTGCGTACTCTGCATCAATTAGCCTCATCTACACCACCTCCAGAGGATAACCAAAAGACCAAAAGAATCTTGAGGCCAGCTATGGAGACCACAGAAACACAAGATATGGGCCAATCCTCAAGGCAACATGAAGAAGAAGATATCCTTGTTGAGGAGGAGCCAGTGACTAAGGAGCTTTCAGATGATGATCCTATGATATTCATAAGGAAGAGGAAGGCACCCTTAATGGCATCCACCCCTAAGAAACCAAGAACACACATGAGGGGTGAGATAAGACATGATCCCATAATGCTAAGGGGAGCAGGTAGTGAAGTTTTCAGAAAAGAGTTGCAACATGATGTACCACATCCTACCATAATTTAGTTTAAGACTAAGAAGGCTGAGGAACAAGCGAAAGAAACCATTGGAGCAAGTCAAAGTGGTCCTATCTCACTGGATGAGACTGTAGACCTATTAGATGATGATGTGGTGGAAAATGTAGCCTCTCAGTGAATGGAGACCCTTGCTTCAAGTACTCGCATGACCCCACAAGGAACCCCATCCTCACAGAGGGTGATATTAGAAGAATTGAAGCAAGCAGAGCAAGAAAAAGAGAATAGCCCAGAGGGGGCAGCCCAATAGATAGAGCTTGATAAATTAGTTGATCAGGTAACCAACCCTGTAGTGATCGATCTAACATACAGGGAGGATGCAAGTCCTGAACATCAAATAGGGGTACCTGATAAAATAGAAAATGTTGAAGAGATCAAGCTAGCAGAAACAGAAAATAGCACTCCAGATGTGGGTCAGCAACAAGAAATACCTGCTGAACCTAAAATAGTGGAAGTCTAGTAGAAAGGTAGGGAAGATAAAGATACATCCACTGATGATACCCCCAAGACCCAAGAAATCTCTGGTAATAAAGAAACATCAGGTTAGGAGGACCTTAAGACCCAAGAGATAGATACAACAAGTGCAGATCAGAATGTGATCCAAGATCAAGATAAAGCACCTAATATAGATACAATGATATCCACAGATATATCTGCACCTCAAGATGAAGAAATTACCAAAGTGGATGAAACAAAAGAAGATGATGTACAGGATCAAGTCCAGGACCAGCATGTAGATACACAGCAAGATCCTCCACCGCAAGAAGATACTCCTTAGGAGGCAGAATTAGAACAAGATCACCCTCATGAAGATCATCATGAGGAAGAAATGAGGAAATCACCCTCTCCACCAAGAGCAGATGCAATTACTGGAGATTAGGGTGGACATGATGATGATGATGATGATGGAAACCAAGGATCCACAGATCAAGTGCCTCAATGGCTCAAGAAAGAGATAAGTATAGAATCTGGTTTTGAGATTCAAGAGTTTGATGTTTCAACATTATTTTTAGAAACCATCCTGAAGCCTAAGAGGAAGACTAGATTAAACTCTGCCATCAGAAGAGATCCTTCTATGGGCAGAAGGACCACCCAGGTAGCACTCCCCACTGTTGAGAAAGAAAAAGGCAAGATCACTCTGGAAGAATTCCAGATAACTATAGTAGATTTGGGATTTGCCAATGAAGATCAAGAAGGCCAAGAGGGGAAAGACATTATTGATTCTTTAACCCAAAGGGTGAAGAGAGAAAAGGAGAAAAATAAGCTACATAAAGAGCACATTGCCCAACTGTATTCATACATAAAAGGGTTAATTAACCCTTATAACACAATATCAAATCACGTAGTCCCATTGACTGCAATTTCTCAATAAGAGGTCAATAAATTAGACCTTATGAAACATGAGTCAGTCATAATGAGAAAATGGATGTCATCAGCACTGAGTGGTACTGAGGAAGTAGTGATGGCCTCTTTGCAAAGGTGGAATTCTTTGAGCATCTCAAGGAGAAAAGTTGATAAATTGCAGACGGAGACCAGAAGAAGGTCATTCCAATTGGAAAAAGCTTTGAGTGCTTTAAGTGAAATAAAGAGGATTAATCCTTAGATCCTGATAACTCACTAGGTATTAAATAATAATACTACCATGTTGATGGATATCTGGTATAAAGATATTAGATGTGAATGTGATATATTGAAGAAGTGCAGCAACAAATTAAGGGATATTAGTATGAAGCTGCATGACATGATGGCTTATGATGCATAAGTCTTGGAGGCTCTAGAGGGAAAACTAGAAGGAAAATTGAGAACCAAGATGCAGATTTTACAATAAAAGCTCTACATAATAATTTCCAGCCGTTGGCTAATGACCCTCTTAACCACCTAATAGAAGAAGCAATGAACAAGATCATGAGGATCAAGGTCAGGGTGGAGAACTACAATGAAACATTGAGTAGAAGGAAAAATAAATTGGAGATCCTCAAGGATAAATATCAAGTGCACAAGCATGCCATCAGGAAAGCTAAAACTGAGGATGGTGGAGAAGTTGAAAAGATAGTAGAAGCGTATGAAAATATCTAGACATCCATGCAGGTCCATATATAAGGTGACAGTCATTAGGATGATGAAGACACGGAAAGTGATGATCATGATAATCATGATGATGAAGAAGAAGAGCTTGAGGAGTAGATGGAGATGCGTTACAAAAGAAAACATCTACATCAGGTACTTAGAGAAAATAAGTTACCTAGATGGTTGCCAGCTAGCAACCTGTGCCATGAGACATAGTTGACCAAGTCAAACGAGAGATATGTACCATTGATCTTAATAGATAAATCTTGATCGTAGATCATTTGTAATGGCTCCCTCACCTTATTCTAAAAAAGGTGCAGGGATTCATTGTTTTAAACATTCCAAGCTTAATTGAATTTTTTTTGCTGAAATATTCAGGGCCTATTTCAAAGTTATTGTAAGCATCCATACTTTTGCATACTTAATGAAAGAGAAGACCATTTTGATTACAAATCATTGTAAATCCTGAGTAGTCTATGTATGAATTCTTGATATATGCTTTGATTTTCTGTGTCCCTTGGAGTGCTCGTCAGTCTGCATATATTGTCTTCATTCCTCATCCTCTGAAGTTTGCATCAACTGTATCTAGTTGTGGAACATCCTGGTGAACATATGGTTTGATTTCTTCTTTCTCATGATTGTATCAAGTGTGAATGTGGATCAATAGCTAAAGATTCATCATAATTAGAAGTATTTCTTTACATTTCTTTTAATTTTAGAGCAATTCACCATCACAATTGCAAATAATTGACAATCATAAGCAAATATTATGAAATATGCAGACATCTCGTAAATAATAGAAAATTCATAGCATGTTTGAGGTTAAAGCATGTACAATTGATAAATACCATGCAAAGATCTAAGTATAGAAACTGTATACGTCTAAAAATGACACAAATCATCCTAAATAAATATTCTAAATATTTATTCCATTCTTCTATTAATTAAATAAATATTCCAAATTTATTTAATCAATTCACTATCTCACAATTAAATAAATTCTATTTATTTAATTAAAATTCTTCTAAAGTCCTTCACAATTAAATAATCATAAATTATTTAATTAAGCCTAATCCCTCTATCCTAAAGTTCTAAATTCAAAATTCCACATCACCTTTTACACATCACCTTTACACCTCACCTTGTCCACCTCATCAGGTTGCACATGTAATTAAATATATTTAATATTTAATTACCTTATTTTCCCTCACCCACATGGCCTATTTCTTCTCCAATCAGAGGTTAGTTAACCAATCAATCAAATCTGTTAACTAACTTGTCAGTTGAGTCAAATCCTCAATCAATCCAGTCAGTTCCACAATCCACTCTTCTAACTGATCAATCAATTCTGTTAATAGACCAGTCAATGGAGTTAACTCTCCAATCAGTTTTGTCACATCCCACCTTTCATGATGGAGCTGGGACACTTGGCACGTTTCCACTGGTTGCACAATCCTCAACCATCCTCAACCGTTGATCTTCATATCTTCTCTCAACCGTTGATTCCTATTCCTCCGAGTCTATAAATGAAGCTTCATCCCTCCATTCTAATCATCCAGGCTTTTGACATCGTTACTCTGCAAAAATATCACCAGCGCGCCTTTGGCACCCATTTGTCATCTACAAGCTTGAGATCACCATTGTTGCATTGGAGCTCACCTTCATTGCACATCACACCATAGCCGTTCACCATCAACTTCCTCAAATAGCTTTAAAAGATTGCACTCTCTGAGGGCTCATCTCATCTGCGAAAGGACGATTCGTGATAGGCGAACAACAGAAGTTTTGAAATGGAAGAGGTTTGCTGTGTTTGTTCATTGCTTTGTTCATTTGAATCTTCTTTGTTTCTCTATTCTGTTGATGTTTGGGTCATCTATTATTCATTTGATTGATCACTATTTTACCCTCACATTTTTGGCACCCACCGTGGGGCCGTTGCCCCTTTATTTCACCATTTTTGAGCTTTTTTGAAGGCAGGTTCCGTACAGGTCCCGCAGAGTCACGCACAGGTTCTTTCGGCGTATCTGTTCATTTTTACAGCACTTTTGAAGACTGTTATGGCGCTTTTGAAAATCCTGCGCATCTGTGTATTCTTGCTGCGCTTTTACA
Organism: Cunninghamia lanceolata; assembly: GCA_027924645.1. Taxonomy (NCBI): domain Eukaryota; kingdom Viridiplantae; phylum Streptophyta; class Pinopsida; order Cupressales; family Cupressaceae; genus Cunninghamia; species Cunninghamia lanceolata. Next base: position 4,131,839 of record BSBN01000030.1, read on the forward strand.
GACTGTTACGGCGCTTTTGTTAAAACTACGCATTTGTTGACTGTTACTGCGCTTTCATAGACTGTTGCTGCGCATCTGTTATAACGGCGCATCTGTTGACTGTTACGGCGCTTCTGACGACTGTTGCTGCGCATACATTAAAACTACGCATTTATTCATTTTAATGGCGCATACGTTCAAAACTACGGCGCATTCGTTAATGCTGTGCTTCTGTTGATCACTTCTGCGCATCTGATCACTGAAGCTGCGCATTTGTAACTAGCTCAGGTTTTAGTACTTTTCTAGAGGATTTTGCTAACGCTAACCCTTTTGCAGGTGTTTGCTGGAGCGGTTTTACAGGATAGGCTCAGGTTTAGTTACATGTAATTGCATCTAACTAGCCCACATTTCATATTCTGGGAAAAAGTAAAATGGTTGTTCATTACAAATCTTCATCTAGTCTTAATTAGGGAGGAAGTAACTGGTTTATTTCATGCTTGCATTGCAAACAACTTCCAAGTTATTGCTATCTAAGATTTAAAATTGAACTCATCACTGATCTTGCAGTTAAAATGAACCATTGCTATATCGTGAGACCTGAATTTCAAAGTTAACAATCTCGTGCAACGTGGACTTAAAATTGAACTCACAACTACTTTTTGAAGTTAAAATGAACCATTGCTATATCGTGAGACCTGAATTTCAAAGTTAACAATCTCGTGCAACGTGGATTTAAAATTGAACTCACAACTGCTTTCTGGGATTTAACATTGAACCACTACAATATTGTTGAAATCACTTCAAAGTTCTGTTTGAGTAGCTTAGCCCATTTAGTTTTTATCTTTTAACTAGGGTGGATCAATCAGTGTATTCTGTGCTTGTGAATGACAATAGGCTTATGCTCTCCCCTCTTCTGGGTGATCAGAGTGCCAGACTTGTCATTCTATTTGTTTAAACTTTAGGAGGGGCCTGCCCTTGGATGCACGCTTGTCCAAGCGGGAACAACCCTGAGTGGTAACAGGCTAACGCCAAGCCCTACCGAGCCACTTAAAATAAATTGTGCTTGAGGTGAAAACCTCCTGCAACGAGTGATGTTATGTTACATCGACGGCCAACCTCCCCCAAAACCCTCTCAGGCGTAACCCTTTGAGGCTGGGAGACTCCATAACGGAGAGTAGCACCGCTGCACGTGTAACCACTTGAACGGTTGCCCGAATTAAATACCTCTTGTTTTAGTGGCCCAAATCCCTTATAATCCATTTCTCGCCTAGGATTTTGTGCTTGCTTTTGTCCAAAATAGAGTCAAAAAACTACAAAAACAATGGAAAACTACAAAATACTCTTTGTGCTTGCTATGTTTTCTTGCTAAATTAATTCATAATATCAGATCAGGAAGACCTTTTCCAGCCAAAGAATACCAAAAACAGAGAAAAAATCCCAAAAATTTGCAAAAAAATACCAGAACTGCACATATATCCGTTTCTGCGGCGCATATATAGCGACTTGCTGCGCTTTTGCACCGACTGGCTGCGCATGCATACCTTTCTGCTGTGCATATACACATTTTTGCTGCGCTTTTACAGCGACTTGCTGCGCATATACACCGACTTGCTGCACATATACTTTTCTGCTGCGCATTTACACACTGTTGCTGCGCATACATACTTCACCAGAGCGGCGCATATACAGCGACTTACAGCGCATTTGCCCATTCTTGCTGCGCATCTGTTTCTGCGCATGTGTGACAGTGAGCACCTGCCCTATTTTTGAGAAATTTTTGTCAGCTGTTCAGAGTACCCATTTCAGCCTAGTTTCATTTTCTGAGGTCAGAATCAACCTTGCGGTCAATTTTCATCCATTTCACCCATTTCTCTCTCTTTCGACGGTCGTCCCAGTCACCTTCTGTCCTAGTCACTCTTGCCCCAACGTCATTCTGTCCCATACCGATTCGACATAGGTCCTTTGTTTCATTAGTGAATTCACGTAAGCCTAGTAGGTCACAGTACCTTTTGCTAGTAGTCTTGTTGAACGACTAAGCCCTACACAGTGAGACTGGTATCGACTACCCTTGCTAGTGGCTAAAGTCTTGTGTCAACCGTCTTACCTGAAGTCATTGAGCGAGAGAACCCTTTGTCCAAGTCTTGTCCTAGATATCCCATTCATTACAGTCTTAGTCGACACCTTGCCAAAATTTCTAATCCTAGTCCATTTCATCCCACCCCACCTTGCATGGTTCTTACTCGATCCCAGTACAACAAGCTAACTGAAATGGCTGACTCTTCCGATCACATCACCCCACCACGCGATGATGATGAAGAAATTTCTCGTGAAGAATTAGTGGCACACATGCAAGATAGCAAATTCCAACGCCTAGTGGAGAAAGTGCTCCTTGAGGACCCCACCAAATATTTCCATCATCTTGCTAGTCTCGGAATCAAACTCCCCGCAGACTTTGACATTAGCTCCATCAGGGAAAATGCAGACAATGAACATGAGAGGGACACAAATGACACAATCCCCCAGGCCAATGAGAAAGGAAAACAACCCATTGACCAAAATGCTCCTATGGCGGATGTGAGACAACAAATTGAGAATCTAAAGCTAGAAATCTCCAACCTTAAGATCGGCACCAGTTCCAAGAACTACTCCTTGGAAGATATAGCACCGTACCCCTTTGACAGAAGTTTAGTCATGAAACCATTCCCCTTTTAGTTCAGAATCCCGAAATTTGACAAATACAAAGGGAAGGGGGACCCTAGAGATCATATCAGGGAATTCACTGCAGCATGTTTAGAAGTAGCTCACAACGAGACCTACTTGATGAGACTGTTCCCAAGATCCTTAGGAGGTCAAGCTATGGAGTGGTTCTCGCGTCTCCCACCAGGAATCAAAACTTTTGATGAACTTGTCAATAAATTCATAACGCACTTCTCTTACAACATAGAACACGAAGTATCTATGCTAGACCTATGCAACACCAAACAAAAAGGTGGTGAGTCTTTCGCCACCTTCTTACAACGATGGAGACAGCTAGCTAGTAAGTGTTCTTACGACATGCCTGAGAAACAACTATTGGAAATGTTTGTCCACAATTTGAATCCCGATCTTAGCTATCAGATTCAGATACAATGCCCTACCTCATTCACCAAAGTCATTGAAATGGGGCTATTCATTGAGAAAGCTATGATCGCTAAAGGAACTCTCAAGCTCTACAAGGACACACCTCCTTCCAATTACACAACTGACAAGTCAAAGTTTTGGACCAAGAACAAGAATGTGGTCAACGATGGAGTAGTAGATGCCAAGGCGGCAGCCCCTAAACAACAACCCATATTCACTCTTAAGGAAGAAGCAAATAACGGTGCACTCAACAAGCCACCCCCTCGGGAATCTAGACCTTGGTTCAATGCAAATCCAAGGAGAAAATTCACGCCGTTAGGAGAATCTCAAGAGTCCGCTCTCAGGAAGTTGTTGGCTAACAATGAAATTTCTCTACCGCCAACAAGTGACTATGAGCCTATAGTCAAACCTCCCTATTGGAAGGACACAGACTATTGCGAGTATCATCGAGGAAGGGGGCACACAACCAATAATTGCATTCACCTCAAGAATGTCATACAGGATATACTGGATCAGAATCAGGGAGGAACACAACAGCATACCTCCAATGAATCTCATGTGGCCTACCGCGATCCTCTTCTAAACCACAACCAGCCGTATAACAACAATCACAACAGCGGCCACAACAACAATGGTTACAACCACAACAATGGTCACAATGGCAACAACTCCAATGGCCATAACAATAATGACAACAATCGCAATAGGCCAAACCAGAACAGTGGGTCGAGTAATGCTAACTATGCAAGCGTTCCCTTTGAGTACACCATTAACTACATTTCTGAGCATGTTCCGCAAGTCAACGTCATATCCCCCAACCAACAACCAGGACCTAACGGAACTGGTTGTAGTATAATTACCCGTAGTGGTAGAGTCACGATCAACACCACTCCTCCAAGGTCGTCGCCATCTCCGTCTAACTCCCGCCCATATAATGTCATCGACCAATTGCAAAAGACTCCGGCTCACATTTCTATATTGGAGCTCTTGCGTCTATCTCCTTCTCATAAGGAGATTCTTGAGAAAGCCTTAGTGGAAACTACTGTCCCCACTAACCTAGCCCAAGAAAAGTTTCAAACCATGGTGGGTAATTTGACATCCTCCACTTCCATCTCGTTTATAGAACAAGATGACCTTTCCATGTCTCAACCCCACAACACTCCTCTACACATTGTCGCATTCGTACATAGGCACCGCATCAAGAGGGTTCTCATTGATGGGGGTGCCAGTTTGAATATTTGCACTTTGAAGCTAGTCCTTGCATTGGGGTTCTCTGAACAGGCAGTAGATCCAAGACGGAAAATTACTATCAAAGCCTATGACAAGGAGGAACGAACCACAAACGGCACGGTTGTCCTACCCATTCAAGTGGGACCGGTAATTAAAGATGTGGTGTGCCAAGTCCTTGATCAAGAGCTTGCTTACAATATTCTACTAGGGAGACCATGGATCCACGCCATGAAAGCTGTCCCCTCCACCTACCATCAATGCATAAAGTTCCCACATGATGGCCAGCAGGTCACCATACATGGCAACCCCGACCCCTACCAACATTGCAACTCTTTCCAAGCAAAACCAGAATGTGTCATACCCAACAATCGAGCCCATATCTCCCCTACTCCGCCACAAGACCATACTACCGAAGCTTCCTCCTCACGGCCCAAACCAATGAAAATCACCATAAAAGAAAATGGCGTGGGGGAATACCAGATTGAGCACAGCCTCAACCTTGCAAAAATGCCCTTGTCTCCTCACTCCTTTGGCCAGCCCAAGCATCAACCCAAGCATTTTCCAAAGCCCTCTGCTCCTCCTATCACTCCCGCAAACCCCTTTGTAAAATGGGGGACCTTATCCGATGAATCAGAGGAGCGAGATCTCTTGCAATGGCTTTATGCCGAAGAAGAAAACACACCCCAAGAGCCACCTAGACTCCCTACAGAACTCTATGGACGGGGTGAAACCATCTTGCATAGGATGGGATATGAAGGACAAGGCCCTATCGGCCTCAGAAAAGAAGGGATCATCGAACCTATACAACCTTCTTCCTCCTCTTCGGCTAGAAACACCACTGGCTTGGGATACAAAGGCAAGGGCAAAGCAAAAGAAAATGCCTGCCTAGTGGAGACAATTCAAACACTCCAAGAGGATAGTGACGCAGATTCGGATGATTCCAATTAGTATGAGTGGGACGAGATAATAGAGCACTCCTACGATGACAAAGAGATTGACACCATCCAAACTCTTAGCCCATATCATGAGAGACAAACGCAACGGGACAGACCACTGGAGTCTGATTTGCCCCTCCCTGAGGTTATGGCTTTCGAGGAAAGTATAGATTCCATTGCGATAAACAACCTGGAAGAAAGTACCACCTAGAACACTACCCCCACCTATGCTCCTAATATTTCCATCCACACTATCAATGAATCAGGTCTTTCATCCGACTCCCTTCCCCTCTTACACCCTGAGCTTATTGACTGGGACCTGCAAGGGACCCCTCAATTAGATATGTTCCAGAACGATGATGCCTACATTGACTATATGGGACTTCAAGATCACTTACCAAAAGGAGATCATAAAGCCGATTTCGCTATCGAACTCAATACTGTAGCTTACTTCGGGGAGGGTGCCAAGCCTTCTAGTCGCAAAAATGTAAAGATCAAAAAGGGATCTGACGGTGAAAACTGCCATGCGGCAGTGTCAGATCATAAAACAGTAAAAAGAAAGGACGTATCTGAAGGTGAAAACCCAACTGTGGCACCTAACGATGGATTGCTTGACACCCTCCCAAGTGATATGTATCAAGAAAGGTCACAGATTGTGGTAGAGCCAACAGAGCCAATAAACATTGGAACCGAAGAGCAGCCTCAGATTATCCACTTTGCAAAATCTCTCACGCCGCCTGAGAAAACCAAGTTTGTACCATTCTTTAAAAAGAAGAGAGACAGCTTTGCTTGGTCATATGCCGACATGCCAGGTTTGGACCCAAACCTGATTCTACATCACTTGCCATTGGATCTAGGGGTGAAGCCCGTAAAGCAAAAACTGAGAAAGATGCATCCCCATATAGCCCTACTGGTCAAGGAAGAACTCAAGAAATTGTTAGACATGGGGTTCATCAGAGCCATAGATTACCCTGAATGGATATCTAATATTGTGCCGGTGTCTAAACCAGATGGCAGGGTTCGACTATGCAACGATTTTAGAGATTTAAACAAAGCATGCCGAAAAGATGACTTTCCCTTGCCTAACATCGATATCATAGTCGACCTCATGGCAGGACATACAATGCTGTCACTTATGGATGGATTCTCAGGGTACAACCAGATCAAAATAGCACCAGAGGATCAGCACAAAACCGCTTTCACTTGTCCATGGGGTACCTTTTGCTGGAATGTCATGCCATTTGGGCTGAAAAACGTAGGTGCTACATATCAGCGGGCCATGACAACTATATTTCATGACATGATGCATGTGACCATGGAAGATTATGTTGACGACATCTTGGCAAAATCACTCACCAGGGACTCACACCTTGACACATTAGAGAAAGTCTTCCAACGACTGGACCAATTCCAAGTAAAATTGAACCCGAAGAAATGTGTGTTTGGGGTAACATCGGGCAAGCTGCTAGGCTTCACCGTGTCAGCAAACGGCATAGAGGTAGACCCGGCCAAGGTCAAAGCAATCATGGACATGCCTCCGCCCAAAACTCTAACACAGTTGAGATCCTTACAGGGCAAGCTACAGGCCATCCGCAGGTTCATCTCACAGCTGGCAGACAAGTGCCATCCTTTCAGCCATCTCCTACATAAGAACGTTCCATTTAAATGGGATGAGTAGTGTGAAGAGGCATTCAACAAGCTCAAGGAGTACCTCATGAATCCTCCTATACTCATGCCTCCGATCCAAGGAAAACCTTTGATTCTCTACATATCTGCTACACCTACTGCTCTTGGGGCTCTCCTAGCGCAGCAAGACTATGAGAACAAGGAAAGAGCTATGTACTACATCAGTTGAACCTTAGTGGGCTACGAGCTGCAGTACTCACAGGTGGAACGTTCATGCCTTGCGGTGGTTTTTGCCTCACAAAAACTCCGACACTACATGTTGGCACATCCTGTCAAACTCATTGCCAAGATCGACCCACTAAAATATCTTCTCAGCAAAGCAGCTCTCATAGGTCGACTAGCCAAATGGGTTATGCTTCTTAGCGAATATGATATAGAGTATGTGGACAGAAAAGCCATCAAGGGGCAAATCATCGCTGACCAACTAGCTGAGGCACCATTATAGGACACTTCACCAATGTAGTTTGAGTTCCCCAATGAATCTTTATTCACTCTGTCAACATCTCCTTGGAAACTCTACTTCGACGGGTCCTACACCAACCATGGATCGGGGGCAGGTATCTTGTTCATCACTGCCCAAGGCGACACAATTCCAAAGTTCTACAGGTTGTTATTTCCATGCACTAACAATATAGCGGAGTATGAGGCTTTGGTAATTGGTCTCAAGATGGCCACTGAGTGGAAAATCCAAGCACTATGTGTCTACGGTGATTCTTAGCTTGTCATAAACCAAGTCAACGACAAGTATCAGACCAAAGATGAGAAGCTCATCCCATACAAGCGAATGGTCGACGACCTCAAAGAACATTTTGGGACCATCTCATTTGAGCAAATACCCAGGATAGAGAACAAAGCAGCCGATGCAATGGCGACCATAGCCTCTCTTCTTGAGATACCTGAACATGAGTCACGGTATGAGTTCTTAGTAGAAACAATTCGACAGCCGGCTTATGATCTCTACGAAACCCATTTCATTTGCCACCTAGTAGGATCTAATTCACCTTGGTACGGTAAGACCTACACTTACCTCAAGGACAATGTCCTTCCTTTGGACCTCTCTTCCAACCAAAAACAAACTTTCATCCGACAAGCCTCCCGTTACACCATTATCGCCAATACCCTTTACCGACGTGGTCTGGATGGTACTTTACTCCGTTGTCTAGAACAAGAAGAATCTGTAACTGCCTTGTGAGACGTGCATGAAGGGATCTGCGGAACACACTCCAGCGGTCCTTAAGAAACTCATGCGTTTGGGTTATTACTGGCCCAATATGGAAATGGATTCATATCAGTTCATCAAAAAGTGCAAACAGTGCCAGATACATGGGAACCTGATTCATGCACCTGCTCAGAAGTTGAGACCTCTAACGACACCCTGGCCCTTTTGCTAGTGGGGACTTGACCTCGTGGGAAAGATTCATCCACCCTCTTCCAACGGCCATAAATTCATCATAACCGCCACTGAGTACTTTACAAAGTGGATTGAAGCCGTTCCCTTATCAACCGTCACAGGAAAGCAAATTTCCTCATTCATTCTGAATTACATTATCTACCGATATGGCATCCCTTCATCCATCATAACGGATAATAGGAGACCCTTCAAAAATCAGGATGTCCAGGAACTTTGTGAACGTTTCAAGATCCAACATCGCTTCTCCACTCCATATTACCCCCAAGGTAACGGCCAAGCTGAGGCATCGAACAAAACCATTCTGAAAATCCTAAAGAAGACTGTTAATGAAGCTAGTCGCGATTGGCACGTCCAACTCAATCCCGCTCTGTGGGCCTATCGAACCAGCATACGCACTCCCACAGGTGCTACACCCTACGCCCTCATCTATGGTTCCGAAGCCATCCTTCCCATTGAGGTCAAACTCCCATCCCTTCAGGTGTCGTTGAAAGGTCTCATATCAGACGAAGAGTACAGAGTCTCCAGGCTACAAGAGCTAGAACTGCTAGAGGAAAGGTGCCAGAAAGCTTTTGACCATCTCAAAGCCTATCAACAGATGATGTCAAGAAGCTACAACCACAAGGTTAGACCAAGATGCTTCAAGGTTGGGGACCTCGTCCTAAAAGAGAACCCTCGCAATCAGCAGGACAGAGAAAAGAAAGGTAAGTTCGAGCCTAACTGGCTTGGACCCTATGTAATTGTAGCGACTTATGGATCGGGGGCATATCAGTTGGCCACATCAGAAGGTGAGTTGTTTGATGACCCAATCAACAGCATGCACCTTCACCGGTTCTATACCTAAGAGAACCCCAGTGCAAGGGGGTACAATAAAGTCAAAAAATCAAAAAATCAAAAAAAAAAAAAAATCAAAAAAGTTACAAAGAGAAAATACAAAAAAATCGGAAAAAATAGAAAGCATACAAAAAAATCGTCCTTTGGTGAAAACCTGGCAAACAGGCGCCTTGGATAGGTATCATGATGAAAACCTGGCAATCAGGCGTCATGTTACTTTCTAGCTTCTCGTGCAAATAAAGGCAAGTGATGAAAACCTGGTAAGCAGGCATTACTTGTGACAAACCGCATTCTCCATCTTTGGGAATCCAATCACCTTGAGCCCATTCTCCCTCTATTTTCCTCATTCGACCCATATCCATCACACAATAAACACTTGACAGTTACCTATCATGGCTTGATACTCACCTTGTGGCCTTGTCAACCAAGGTTTTGTCCCATACCGTCTCCTCAATGTAAGCCTAGTGTAGTGTCTCTCGTCAGTGTCTGTGGTCCGAATCCATGAACTACGTTGCCTCTGCGCCGTCCCGTAGGCAAGGCCATTATTCTAATGCGCCCCCGAGGCTTCCATCTCTCCCAAGGTCCCATTCGTCTCCTTTCTTGTCTTCATTCTTGTCGTCTTTCTTCTAGTCCATCCATGGTCCATTAGGGTTTACCCCGAACTACGTTGCCTCTGCGTCGTCACGTAGGCAAGGCCATTTAGCAATGAGCCCCCGAGGCACTAGGTCAGTCCCTTAGGGTCCGTCTTCTCAATAAGGATTGTGCAACCTTCTCATCAAGTAAGCAAATGCAAGCAGACACCCGCGCTTCAAGCAGAAATCTTGACTATGAGCATCTTAACCTATCTAATGCAAAGCAAATACCCAAGGTCTTCTAAATGATTTTATGCAAATTAAGGCAAGAAATAAACACATATCAACGCAAATATGCTTTTGTAGATTGAAACCTAGGGTTAAGTTATAGAGTCTTGGTTTTTGCTATCATACCTTCCTATGCTACTCAAGGATGCCAAAAGCTAGAGATGCTATGATGGGGGCATGATTACTTTCTTTGTTTGTTGTTTGTGGATTAAACTTTAGTAATGTGAAGCCTTGTCTAAAGACATGATCGGCAAAAGATCATCGAGGACATCAAAGGTCTTACAGGAACGGGGGCAATCCTTGCTTGTTGAAACGCAAGAGGTACTCAGGTCATCTAGATTCAATTTTGACTAGATGCTTGTATTAACTTGCTCAATCACACTCCATGTAAGCGATACTCAGGTCATCTCGGTTCAATTATACCTAGATGCTTGTATTCACTTACAACATTTCAGAAAAGTACCAAAAACAAAATGCCCAATGATGAAATAAAATAATCTAAAAGCAAAGCATCCGTCCTATATCCATATACACATCCATGCATCCGTATCCCATACAATCCTCATTATCCCAACTATGCAGAGTAATGATATCAAGAAGAGTTCCTAAGTCATTCTTTCGTGACCATTCTTCTATCCATCATGTCATTCTGGTGTCGATAGGGTACATTTGGACTTCACAAAAGCAAAGCATATAGGAGCATATCATGTCACTCGTAGGACTAGTCATGCACATGATTAGGTTAGTCAAGACCACCATCCAATGCATTAGGTCACCAATACATTTGCATCACATCTTAATCTTAAAAGCACAGAAAATCAAAACAAAAAAACATATCCACATGCATCATATATCTCTACTACATCACCTAGAAATCATGTTCCATACATATACATTTGCATTAGATCATATAGACATCACATATACAGCATCATAACATAGAAATCATGTTTCATATACATACATTTGCATCATCACATAGACATCATATTACATTTTGCATTCATTTGTCACATTAGATCATATAGATATCATATAGCAGCATATCAAAGCATTTCTCATATAGCATCATATAGACCATCTAACTATGCAATAGAATCACATCATATAATAGAAGTAAAATCATCATCTCATAACGCATGCAATAGATACCCAAAGCTACATCATCATCCATACTATCATATACAAAAAGGTCCAAATGTACAATATCACCATCTCTCTCAAAATCAAAGTGTCATATACAATATGCGTCTAAATAGACGGTGATACATGTCCCAAAATGTACAAAATCTAGTCTGTGTCTACCCCTGCTGCTGTGGGCCACCACTGCCAGCTCCTGACTGCTGAGGTCCCATCACGGATGCCCCTGACTGCGAAGGACCTGCTCTGTGAGCCACCCCAGACTGACTCCTGAAACTCCCTGCCCTCTGGCTCGACGCCACGGCACCATGGTACAGGCCTTGGTAGTACTGTGCTTGCTGCTACGCTCTGGCTAGGTCTATCTGCGCCTGTGCCAACTGCGTCTGCAACTGGCCTACCTGTGCTTGTGCCTACTGCACCTGCCCAACCAGAAACAAGCTCGCTGCGTCTGTACCCATGGCAACCACTGCTGTGTCCCTCTCTACTCGGATAAGGCGTACCCGGGCATCTGCCATGTCTCACTCGCGAGTCAAACCAGCGATCACCACTGCGTTTGTATCTCGCCTCCTCTCCACTCTCCTCAGCTGTGCCTGCAGCTCTCGCACCTGTCCCCTCAGGCTGGCTATAGTCCTCTCATGTGCCTCACCCTGCACTGGCCCCTGTGCTGCCTCTGCCTGTCTTAGCCCCTGCTGCTGTGGCACCTGCTGCTGTGGCACCTGCTGCTGTGGCACCTGCTACTGCGGCACCTGCTGCTGTGGTACCTGCTGGGGTGGTGGCATCTGTGCCTGTTGTTGTACCTCTCCCTGTCCTGGCACTGCCTGCCCAGCCTGATCTATCCTCCTCCGCTGCCTCAGCCTCTCGGCAGCTCGGCCACCCCGTCGTCCTCGTCCTCCTCTCGTGCCCCTCTGCCCTGGGCCAGCCTCTCCCTCCTCATCCTCTGAGTCCGCCTCGTCAATACGAGGCACCAGCATGCCAGGTCCTGAATATCTCAGGAATGGATGTGCGGTAATCCAATCCTCATACTCCTGTGTGACCCCCGCATCTGCTATCTCTTGCCTCATGTCCCATGCCACGTAAGGCAACTGCTGGAACTCTGCCAGGGCCTCCTCATAAGAAGCCATCGGCCCCCATCGGACCCTCTCTGCATGTGTCCATGCAAACATGGCCTGTCCCTGCGGCATGCCCTGTCTCCTGCCGAACTGTCTCAGCACTCGGCCCACCATCTACCTCTCCAGTATGTGCCGTGTCCGGCCTATCAACCACCTGGTCTGGAAGCAGTAGGGTAGCTCATCTCCCTCGTCATCCTAGGGCTCGCAATCCAGATATGGCCGCCAGACGACCACATCTACCCCATCCAAGGTATGCCGCCAGCACTCTAGCTTCCCCAGCCTGTGCTAGGAAATCACTCCTGCATAGCCATAGCTGTATGGCTCTCCTCGCTGCCTAGCAAAGACGCATATCAGCCTGGTCACCGCTATGTGCTCCCACAGCCAAAACTGTAACAGCAACACCCCGGCCGATAAACTCGTGCTGCGGTGGTACACCACCTGATGCATGTCATGATATAGGTGGGCTAGCACGCAGGGTCCCCACGCATATCGAGTGCCCTCAGTCAGCATCCGCTCCATGATCCTGCCCCATCCAATGGGGAACCCATGCGATCTCCTGTCTGGGCATACAAAGCCCGCAATCAGTCCAGCCACAATCCCAGGGAAGTAGTCGTAATAGTCATAGATATCTTGCCACGGGATGACCTATCCCACCAGCTCGGGATCGTCAAATACTCGCTGACACTCGGCAAGTCCCGCATCCCGCTGTGCGTCATACTCCACTAACTCGCCTACCACGGGCAAGTGCAGTATCCTGTAGACGTCCTCCAGCGTCACCGTCATCTCTCCAGTAGGGAAGTGGAAGGTCCCGTCCTCGCTGTGGAATCTCTCCATAGCAGCTGTCAATAGTCCTTGGTTCGCCCGCACCTCGGGCATAAAGCAAACGTAATCTAAACCCATGGCACCAAGCGCCACTCTGTCAGCCTCCGTTAGCATGTATCTCCTCTCGTATCTCCTCCTGCAAACACGCAAAGCAAGGCGTCAGTTCAAGCTGCATATACCATACTCAACATATCTATTGAACTATATCAACTAAACTTAGCATGTCAAATTGATCAAAACAGCACACTACATCTCTTGACTAGATTCCTGCAATCTCAGAGATAGCTCATCGATTCCTGCGTCAAACAAGACGCTAATCGAATCAATTTGGCTAAGTAATTTGCCCTCTCGAGCAAATGCACCACTACAGGTGGTAAAAGCACCGTTTCTGGTATATGCGCCGCAATAATCAACATATGCGCTGCAAAATTGCATATGCGCCGCTACAGGGCACATATGCGCTGTTCTAACGCATGCGCCGCAGAAATCCACGTATGCGCCACGAAATTACGGATGCGCCGCAAGAAGTCACATATGCACAACTTTAACAAATGCGCTGCTACATTTCACGCATGTGTGGCAGAAATACAAAAGCGCCGCCCAATTACGAAAGCGCAACTAGAATGCACAAATGCGCAGCTTTCACGCATGCGCCGCCGAAACCGGCATATGCGCTGCGAAATTACAAAAGCGCAGCTTCGCGAGGCATATGCGCCGTTTTGCGTTTTGGTGCATTCATTTCACCTATTTTCTACGTGCATTTATGACACCTAAACTCAACCCTAGGAGAAATTTTTCGAAGCACATACCGGGGGTCCTGCCTCTGCTGGCCGCCCGAATCGTCGGACTCGCTCGAATCGGTGCTCCTCGCGTGGAATGTCTGCTGCTCTGGCCGCCATGCTGCTCTAAGTTTGCTCTGAGCTCTCTTTCTCCAATCCAGATCAACCAAGTGTGCAAGTGACTATTCTTGTGGACCCAGCTCCTATTTATAGCCTCCAAACCCTAATTCTGGCTAGGTGATGACTGTGACTACTTCCCATGTCCGTTTTTCCTCCCGTTTTCTTCCCGCATCCCTGACCGCGTCCCTTTTTCTCCAACCTATCCTAACCCCTTCCTCGTCGTGAGATCATCCGTCTCCAAAACTTTCACCGTTTTTCCCGTCCAACCTCCCGAGGGGGCATCCTATCGTCATTTAACCTGTACCAGGGGCAAACTGGGGCATGTATCATCATTCAGACTATCAATTTCTTTGAAGCAATGTTGTAAACTACATTGCATCAAAGAGGGGCAAAATGTATATGCCTAAAAATGACACAAATCATCCTAAATAAATATTCTAAATATTTATTCCATTCTTCTATTAATTAAATAAATATTCCAAATTTATTTAATCAATTCACTATCTCACAATTAAATAAATTCTATTTATTTAATTAAAATTCTTCTAAAGTCCTTCACAATTAAATAATCATAAATTATTTAATTAAGCCTAATCCCTCTATCCTAAAGTTCTAAATTCAAAATTCCACATCACCTTTTACACATCACCTTTACACCTCACCTTGTCCACCTCATCAGGTTGCATATGTAATTAAATATATTTAATATTTAATTACCTTATTTTCCCTCACCCACATGGCATATTTCTTCTCCAATTAGAGGTCAGTTAACCAATCAATCAAATCTATTAACTAACCTGTTAGTTGAGTCAAATCCTCAATCAATCCAGTCAGTTCCACAATCCACTCTTCTAACTGATCAATCAATTCTGTTAACAGACCAGTCAATGGAGTTAACTCTCCAATCAGTTTTGTCACATCCCACCTTTCATGATGGAGCTGGGACACTTGGCACATTTCCACTGGTTGCACATTCCTCAACCATCCTCAACCATTGATCTTCATATCTTCTCTCAACCGTTGATTCCTATTCCTCCGAGTCTATAAATGAAGCTTCATCCCTCCATTCTAATCATCCAGGCTTTTGACATCGTTACTCTGCAGAAATATCACCAGCGCACCTTTGGCACCCATTTGTCATCTACAAGATTGAGATCACCATTGTTGCATTGGAGCTCACCTTCATTGCACATCACACCATAGCCATTCACCATCGACTTCCTCAAACAGCTTTAAAAGATTGCACTCTCTGAGGGCTCATCTCATCTGCGAAAGGACGATTCATGATAGGCGAACAACAGAAGTTTCGAAACGGAAGAGGTTTGCTGTGTTTGTTCATTGCTTTGTTCATTTGAATCTTCTTTGTTTCTCTATTCTGTTGATGTTTGGGTCATCTATTATTCATTTGATTGATCACTATTTTACCCTCACAGAAACATCATTTGAAGGAATATACTGTGTAGAATAACCTTTCTCTGCAACATCATCATAGGAACATAATCTTACTGAGTGAGCAAACGCAAGGCCCCAAAATGGAAATAGCAACACACATCAACCATTGAGTAACATCAGCTGATTAAGAACTAATCCACAGAGACTTGGGATCATGAATTCTTTGAATTCATCATATCTTTCAAGATGAGTAAAGGTTGTTGTGTAACTTTTATTCTATGTTTGTTTATGACTAACATCATGATCAACATAAATTGGTGCTAGAAGGAGGGCTGAACGGGAATGAACACCATTGCTTCAGTCATCATTCATTTTGTACAGGCTCCTTGCTCCTAACGCAACATAAATTGGTGCTAGAAGGAGGGCCCCGAAGCTAGAAGCTCATCATCAATAAGTCAGATTTGATGATGCAAGAAGTAAGGTAACACTGAAATACCTCCCAATTTCGATCAGTATGCAAAGATTTGCCATATTATGCTTGTACATGCTAATCCTTTGTGAAGTTTTCAAAATTCATCATTAATATTGCAAGCTTTGTAGTTAATTGTTGTGAATTTTCAAAGATTAGCCTTATTTCAGGTAAATATGTCAAAAGCTTTTAGGTAATAGAACTTAGAAACCTGATATCTGGTTGCATGAGTCACTAGACCTCAATATCACCTCATATTTGCATTGTTCATGCAAATATTCTATAAATATCCAGTCAATTACCATTCTTGACCATAAATACAACCTTTGCTAGTGAATTCCAACCAATCTTTGTAATCATCCTGCTAATTTTCCATAAATTTGAGACACCCTGGCTCATAGGCCAAATACCAGGTCCCAATCTGGTGGAATTTTTGAAGAACTACCTGTCAGGGGGTTTAGATTGAGAATTGTAGACATACATCACTCTCCTAATCTTGGTGTGTCAGGAGCTTCACCAGAATGTCCTCTTGTGACTCGTATTGGTCTACAAATACCTATAGGACAATCTGTCACACCTCCGGCTCAACCTCAGCCAGTTATACCCCAAGTGATACCTCAAGCTCAACGTCCACCAGTTGCAATGTCTTTCTTTATAGCTGAATCACCTTTAACTTTCACAGCATATCATGCTTTGCCAAAGAATCTAGATAAAATTTGTCTAAAGTATCATCCATATCAGGATGCGGATGATCATATCAGAACTTTCAAAGAAGCCTGCTGTAGGGCCAGAATTGAACATCAGGACGTTGTATACAAGTTATTTCCTTATTCCTTAGGGGAAGAAGCCTATATCTGGTACATTAGCCTTGGTCAGGGTTCAGTCAGATCATGGGTTGTCCTGGAGAAAGTTTTCACTGATAGGTTCAAAGTACCAATCGATCCTTCAATGAACTATCACTTATTTGCCACAATCAAACGGTTTGAAGAACCTATTGCCAACTTCAACATTAGGTTCCAGAAAATGTTATCTAAATTAGTTGCCCCATATGTTGTAGCAGATGCAACTGCTAGGAGCATATACTATTTAGATCTAGATCCTTTAACTTCCATGTTCATCAGGAGAGCACATCCCAAAATCACAACTTTAACAGGAACTTTCCAAGAAGCTATCAAAGTAAATCAGCAGTTGGTTCTTGCTCCTACACCAAACATTGCATTCCCAACACTTCCTGGTCATCCTGGTTACCCTGGTTATCCAAGTTATCCTGCTCAACAATAGCCAAATGGAGCCATGATGCCTCCAGCTGTGATGCCAATACCTTTACAAATGCCTCCATTGAGTATCATGCCACCTCCTAATGGAAATGGCCAGATGATGTAGTATCCAGGACAAACTCAAGCACCTCCAGTTGTAGACCAGAACAACAATAACCATGGATCTTCATTCTTTAAGCCGTTAACAAAAAATGTAGTGGCTAAGGTTCAAGAAGAGAAAGAAGAGATTAAAGAAATATCAGCTTCAGCTTAGTTAAGGAATCTTACTACTGAGATTACTCACTTAAGGAGTCAAAACTTTTATTGCCAACCTAATCAAAATAGAGGCTATACCAATAACAGACCAAATTATCATGATAGGGGGTACAACAATAACTATAACAATAATAATGGTAATAATAATCCTCAAAGACAGCCTAGAGTGTGGAACACTAGGCCAAACAATGGTTCTTTGCCATCAGCCCTGCCTCTAAATGAACCCAAACAGACTACTAGAGTTAACCTTGCAGAAGCAGCCCTCGCTAACTAGTGCAGAATACATAACACCAATGCACATGCAGAGTTAGACTGTCCTTAATTCAAAATTGCTACTAGCATTTTTCAGACTAAAGTGTCCAATACTTCAGGAAATCAACCTCAGGTAGAAGGAAATGAACTTGTTCCTTGTGGAAATGACTCTGCCTTAGTGCTAGAGAGTTACACTTATCATCCCTATCAGCAGATAGTGTCTGCTCACCAAGATTATACCTTGGCATGTGAGGAATCAGCCATGGCTTTTGAGTCAAATTATGTTTTCCCTTTTGAGGATGAAAATGAGCCTTCGAATGAACATGAGGAGGTACATGCCTCCCAGCAGCAATATCAGGGTAAGCACAACTACAACCTGAGAAACAATGCCAATAGACCTACTGGTCCTTTGACCTCATCCTTGCCTCTGAACAATTTCAATACACCTCCAGACCCCAAGGCAAGTAATAACCTTGGGTTCCCCAAGGTTAATGCTTAGTATTTATCACCGAATACAGTATCAAAGGCTATGAGTCTACCTCATGAATCTGACAAGTTAGTCACTTATCTGGTTGATGAAATGAAGAAGATCAAAATCAACCTGTCCTTGTCAGAGTTACTTAAAACTCCTGCCATCAAGAAAGCATTTATGAAATCACTAGATGATCCTGCTCCCAAAGAGGATAGTCATTCCCCAGGTTAGTCTGGTAGCAAAGATCATGCTGCTAGAGACAATAATGTTAAACACAAGGTGCCAGCTACTATTCAAGCTGCAGAAACCTCCCACATGACCTTATATAGAGATAAGAGTGAGTCACCTCCTTTTCTCCTCACCATAAGGATGTTCAGTAAAAATCTGCACAACTATTTAGTAGATTCAGGAGCATCTACCAATGTAATGTCCCTATCCATATGTAATGCTTTAGGGTTGCATCCTGCTAAATCCCTGAAGAAAGTGACACAACTAGACAAAATAGAAGTAAGTGTGGTAGGAGAGTTAACTCATATCCACATGCAACTAGCATCTGATCCCAAAATCCAATACTATATTAACATTCAGGTAGTTGGCCTACCTAATACCTATGGGATGTTGCTTAGCTGAGATTGGTCCAAAACCCTTAACGGATATATGTCCACAAATTTCAATCACATGTGGTTACCATGGAAAGGGATACTAAAGAAGATAAGAATAGATGCAAAACCTAGAATGAAGCATATGATCACCGAGTATAACAAAACTAACGAGATCATGTATGTGGACGTAGAGCCTGGAGTTTACTCCATCAGGCCACAAACTGTCAGGATAGAAGAAATCCTGATGTATGATGTTCATCATCATGATGATGATCCTCAGGATGACCAAGTAATTGTAGAGTTTGATCCTAATCCTGAGAATGGAAAAGAGGTAGATCACTTCAGAAATTTTGAGATACACCTATCTAGAGAGGTAAAACAATGTAAATTATTAAAAGTGCTAGTGCATGATATTCTAATTGATAGATGGTGCAGGTTGCATAATGAAGCACATTTTGAGAAAACGTGTGAAGCATGCATAGACATGATGGAGCTGAAACAAGCATACAGTGATGCATCATCATCAACATCATCATCATCATCGTCAGAGGTAAGCTCAGCAGACAGTGATTGTGATAGTGACACTGATGCTTGTTTGTTTTCTACAGCAACAGGAGAATCCATATAGAAAGATGAAAGTCATGTTCAAATGACAGAGGAGATGCTGGTATGCAACTAGAGTAATGTTAAGAGAAGAAAGAAAATCACCCTAGGGAGTGATTGTTTAATTGAATCAGATTATGAGTTATTTGATTAAGACAGAGCAACAATCTAACTAAATTTGAAGAGTTTCTATCAGAAGAGATCCAGAAGATGATACAGCAGCAAAGGTCTCCGCAGGAGGTCCTGATTGAAAACTGGTGCAGGCTACATGAAGCACCCCATTCAGAAACTGCTTGTTCTCTGTGTTTACATATTTTGAAAAGACAGACATTGCCTAGTTTAGAAGATCATCCTCCTGAGGATAAGAAAAAGAAGAGACATCAGCTTCAAAAAAAATAAAAGAGGTAAAAGCTGAGAGAGTCAAGCCACCAAAGATAAAATGGATATCAATTGGTGCAGTTGCTAGAGCTGCAAAGAAAAGAGAAGGCTCAAATAAGCCTTTGGCTAAAGAAAAGCCATGGATGCTTAGATTTGATGGATCCAAGTCCAAACAAGGTGCTGGAGTAGGGATAGATCTAGTTGATCCATTAGGAAAATCCTACTTGGCAGCATACCAATTGCAGTTCCCCTGCACCAATAATGTAACAGAGTATGAAGCTCCAATTCATGGGATACTGTTTGCCCTTAAGAAGAAAGTGAAAATTCTACATGTCTATGGATACTCAAAATTAGTGGTGAGACAAGTAAGAGGAATTTACTCCTACAATTATAAAAAACTGTCTAATTATAGACACAGGGTGTGGGATCTGATAGAATCTTTTGATGCATTTAATATCACCCACGTACCTAGAGAACAGAACCATAGGACAAATGCTTTAGCCCAGGCTGCCAGTACATTGGAGCCACTATCTATTTCTAGTTTGAAAAGATTTTTAGTAGTGCTGGTATCGGTACCTTCTGTGCCTAATAATGTAACCAGCCTCCAAGTATTTGATGATGATCAGCATATCCTAGATTTCATCTCCAACAGGGATATATTTGATGCTCAGATCATAGATGAGAACAATGTAGAAGATCATGTCTGGGAAGAGGAAGAAATCTTAAAGTTGCCCAACAATAAGATTCTAAAGGGAATGATTAAACTAGAGAGAGCATTTGATCTGGACAACATGCTGAAACAGAAAGGTCTTCCAAAAGATGATGGAGGACAATATTCACAAGTCAACATTGGACCAGACGATGAAAAGAAAAATGTCCTGATAGGAAAAGTTTGCACAGAAGAAGAGTTAGAAGGAATCACCCAAGCTCTTAAAGATTACATCCATGTCATTGCCTGGACTTATGATGAGCTGAAAATGTATGACACATCAGTCATTACTCACACCATACCCCTCAAGCTAGATGCTAAGCCTTTCAGACAGACGCAAAGGCCTATCAACGCTTTGCTAGAACCCATTATTTTTTAGGAAGTCAAGAAACTGTTAAATGCCAGGATCATATTTCCTGTCAGGCACTCCACCTGGGTAGCAAATCTGGTCCCAGTGAGGAAAAAAATGGAGACATTAGACTATGTGTGGACTTTAGGAACCTGAACAGAGCATCTGAGAAGG
The DNA here is from genome assembly GCA_027924645.1 of Cunninghamia lanceolata. Classification (NCBI taxonomy): domain Eukaryota; kingdom Viridiplantae; phylum Streptophyta; class Pinopsida; order Cupressales; family Cupressaceae; genus Cunninghamia; species Cunninghamia lanceolata. Next base: position 4,152,793 of record BSBN01000030.1, read on the forward strand.
ATAATTATCCCTTAGCTTCCCTGGATGAGGTCCTCTAAATTGTAAATGGTGCCAAAATGATGTCATTTCTGGATGGTTTCTCAGGCTATAACCAGGTAATGGTGGATAAAATAGACAGACTAAAAATTACCTTCACCACAAAGTGGTGGATATTCACCTACAAGCGCATGCCATTTGGGCTGATAAATGCTGGAGCGACATTCTAGTGAGCAATGGACATAGCCTTCAGAGGCTAAATAGGAAAATGCATAGTCATATACATGGATGACTTAACAATGTTCTCTAAAGATAGAGGTAACCATGTAGAAGATCTCAAAAATGTGCTTAAAAAATGTGAAGAATATGGGATATCCCTGAACCCTAAGAAGTGCATATTTGGGGTGACAACAGGAAAATTACTAGGCCACCTGATAACTGAGAAATGGGATTATCATTGATCCTGACAGGGTGGAGTCCATCATGAAAATACAGCTTCCTGGAAGCAAAAAGGAGCTTAAATCTTACTTTGGTAAGATTAATTTTGTTAGGAAGTTCATCACTGGCTTTGCAGAAATAGTCAGACCCCTAAATGCCATGCTTAAGAAGGACACAAAAATTGAGTGGACACCAGAGGCTAGAGCAGCTTTTGAAGACATTAAAAAAGCTATATCTGATGCTCCAGTCCTAATCAGTCCAGATTACACCAGTGACTTCTACATTTATTCATTTTCTTCAGAGCATACCTCTGTAGCAGTGCTGACACAGAGAAATGAAGAAAAAGAAGAGAAGCCCATAGCCTTCATGAGCTGCCCTTTCAAAGATGTAGAACTAAGATATATGGATGTTGAAAGGCAGGCACTTGCTTTGGTCAGAGCAGTAAAGAAATTTAGGCATTATATATTGAGAAGCAAGGTAATTGTTGTGGTACCTGATGCAGTAGTTAAGATGTTGTTAATGCAAAGTGAGCCAAGAGAAAAAATGGCTAAATGGATCACAGTCTTACAAGAATATGACATGGATATCACACCCATGAAGCTAGTGAGAGGACAGGATTTAAGCCAGATGATATCAGAGATTGACCCCAATATCATAAGTCAGCAGTATGTTATTAATGCAAAGGACAATAGAGAATGGTACTCAGACATCAGGCACATCCTGATTACTAGAAGATGTCATCCAAGATTGCAAGCCTCACAAAGGAGAGCCCTGAAAATAAGGTCCCAGAAGTACATGATGAAAGGGGGAGTCATTTTCAAGAAAAATTATGAGGGAATATATTTAAGATGCCTAGAAAGGCCAGAAGTAGATATGGTGCTATCTGAATTACATGACAAGTTTGGGACTACCCATGGGTCATCGTTGGCCACTGCACATGCTATCCTCAGAGTAGGATATTACTGGCCCACCATTTTCAAGGATACTACTGAACATATTAAATGTTCTCATGTATGTCTAGTTGCTGCCAATAGAGAGAGATATGCTACCTATTGGTGCCTGCTTAATCAATCAGGTCTTAGGTACTTAATATGCAAGCACTTTCCTATGATCAAAAATTTTTTGTGTCCATCGGCGGGACTGCCACTTTGTCTTAGCGATTAGGTAGTCCGCAATGGTTTGTTCCTTTCATCACTATGACATGCTTCATCAGCGACTAAGTGAGGGGTTATTCTGACAGGCCGATGAGATTATTTGTGGTCTTTGGCGTGACATTCTTCATTGGTGAAGCTGGGAATTGTTGCTCTGACGGGTTGGTTTCACTAATGGAAGAGGCATCAGTGTGACACTACGTATCAGGTAGAGTGTGGAGCGTTGGGCCGACGGTGGTTTTCTCACCGATCGGGTTGTATCGGTGTATCAGGTGAGCAAGTAGGTTATTCGCCGATGGTGCATGTCTCACCAAAGGTGGGCCCATCGGTGAGAGTGGTTGTATCGGTGAGGGAGTTTTCAATTCTGTTGATGGCATGGGTCTGGCCGATGAGGGTGACCATCGGAGTGACTTGGTGTATCGGTAAAGGAATTTTGGGATCCTCTAATGTGTTTTGATCTCACTGATGGAGTTGCCATCGGTGTAACGTGGTGTGGTCGGCGATGGGGCTTTTTGTTGTTCCAATGGTCTTGGTCACGCCGACGGAGGTGTTCATTGGGGAAACATGTGATGTCGGCAGGAGGGTTTTCATTTGTTTCGATGGTGTATGTTACACCGATGAAGGTGAGAGATGGGCCGATGGGCTATTGGCGGAGGGTTCATGGGTCAAGCAGGGTAAAATGCTCGACACTTAATGTGCTCATGGCCATGCTTATAAAGTGCTAGGGGGGTCTCCGTGGGGTGCATGTGGGACAAATGCGTCCTACATGATTTAAATTTTTAGGGAGATGTATTTTGGCGGGAAGGTTTCAAATGCACTGTTGCTACATTTCTCGGTGGTTGCGAGTGGTTGAAGCCTTTAATGGCCATTGTTGTAGGGGTATGGGTGATGGCATGAATGGTCAAACTGCCCATTTAAAGTTATGGATTCCCAGGTGATGGTGCAAGGCTCAAGGCCTCCCCTGTCTCCTCCCCTACCTACTGCATTCATTTTGATGAGCACCATTTTTCTCGTGTACTGTATCTAGCAAAATTTGAAATCTACCATGTAATTAATGCTGAGGACCTTCCTTGCTGTATTTTGCAAGTTGTGTTGCTCATTTTGATGTTGTTGAAAACTGGACATATCTGGTTTTGTAATAAGATACAACTGGTTCTGGTTGCTCTGTGCAGGAGATTTTGTGAGTTTATGTATCTCTTGTAGTATGTCTCATGCATGAATCTACTGATTTCATGACTAGTTTTATATGAGTAATGTTGTATTTGCATGTGTTTTGTTATTCTGTCTCCAGTATTGCATGTTTCCTTCTTCTAAATTTACATATCTAAGGGATGTCTAAGATTCTAGAGTATAAACTTGTTGTATTGAATGCTTGATCTTTCAACTTCTGCTCAAGGGGTAGATTAAAATGTTTTTAGATTAAGTGTTGGGAAAGATATACTGCAATAGGGATACCATAAGTATTGATAACTTAACACTCTATTTTGGGAGGTATCTATAAGGTAGATACCACAACATCCCCTTGAAATCAAGTTTTAGTGTGTTCATGCTTATCATTCACAGGTGTATGTCTATTGACTTCGAGCCCTGGATAGGCACCAATCTAGCTCTGCATTGAGATTACACACCAGGTCCTAGTTTTGCATCCAAACACATAAATCAAACTCATACTTCCAAATCAAACCATTAAGATTGTAGAAGTAGTTTAGAACCAGGATCCTCTGATTCACAACTGAACATAAGCCCAAAGCTAGCCCCTTTGTACTTATCCCATAGTTTTGGTCTTCATATAGGAGGATTTATCTGCTTTGTATCAACATCCCAAGCCAACCCACAAGCATATTCTCATGGGTGTTGAATAGGGAATACCCCCCTAGGTTTTGCAGAGCTTGAAGAAGAAGAGGAGATAAAATAGAGTCTATCTCCTACACTATTGGCCCCTGGCCTAGAGATCCTGTTGATCACTGATGGCTACCTTGTAGGGAAATCTGGGAATGAGCATCCAGTCAGGGAAAACACCAACAGAAATTGGTGACTCCACTAGGGATTATGCAGTAAAAGAAATTGTCTTTTCATACCTGGTAAATTATTGCCCATCTAAGTTGCAACAGAAATTGGCAACTCCGCTGGGAAATTTGTGAAAGAACCCTGGTTTAAAAGAAAACAATTCCTAGTTATAGGTGGTGACTCTAAACAATCTCCCAGCTGGTAAAGTAACATTTGTATGCAAGGGATAAGATCCCTACATAATCCTTTATTTGAAGAGTTACCAATAGAAAGAAGGATGATGTATAGAAGAAAGGGAACTGTCTCAACCAGTCATGAGGGTTCCCCCAGGAATACTGATGATGCTTAGGACAAACATAGGCCATCAAGACAGCATGTACCTTATTTTTTGAATGCATAAGTTGATATTCAAGGTGCATATGAGAGGCAACAGGGTGGTAATTTAAGAATGAGGTTAGAGGTGTTCCAAGAATGCCCTTTCTTAGACCCTAGTGAAAGATTTAAAGAAGTTGAATCCCCAAGGGATGATGATGATGATGACCAGAATGGTATGAGACCATCTACCTCCATACCTAAAGAAGAATAGTTAGATGAAGAAATCAAAGTCTAAGAACTGAATTGGAATATCTGTAGGTATTGAAAATTAGAGATGACATGAGACAAAAGGTACAAGCTCTGACAGTTTCTCAGAATGATTCAGTTCCTACCCTTGAAAATGCAAATATGCAGAGAAACTAGTGCAGAAATGAAGTACAGGATCAGTGCAATGATCAAAGACAAAACGTGCATGATGTTAGAGCACCTTTCAATAATGTAAGAAATTAGAATGCAAACATAAATGCCAATGCCAATCAATTTGGTAGACAACCGATGCAGCTGGATAGATTCAAGCAGCTAGTTTTTGATGGTATCCCTGGTTATCCTAACCCCATTGACAAGCATGTGAGGCTGCAAGTGCCAAAGTTTCCAGGAAATAATATTGTGTTAGGGGAGGATCATTTGAAAGCTTTTCAAAATGTCATGGAAAACTTTGAAGTTGAGCATGAGGATGTCTTTATGAAGTCATTCATGCAATCTTTGGTCGATGAGGCTAGAGAATGGTACAAGAATCTGCTTGATCAGAGCATTTCGTCATCGGATGATTTCAAAAGGATGTTTAAGGAGCAGTATGGTGACAAAACTGGCCCTAGCTTTTTTGTAAATGAGTTCACTAGTATCACTAAAGGGTCAAATGAGTAGGTTGCAGATTTTAATGCAAGATTTACTAAAGTGTTGAACAAACTGCCACATCACATGAGGCCAAATGAACTAATGTGCATAATATTGTATATAAATGCTTTTGATGCCAAAACTGCATATGGGTTAAGAGATAAAGGTCCCGCTACTCTCAGGGATGCTTTCAGGATAGCAATAAATATTGAGAATAATAGGAAAGCATCAGGCAAGACAAACAGGAGGGATGATGTGAGAATTCTATAGAATCCAAACAAACCTCAAAACACTCAAGGTAGTACATTTGCCCCTGAAGACAAAATTGATAAATTGACAAATGTTGTTAAGGACCTAAGCTATAGACTGGCTAGAAGTGAAAAAGGGATAGGTCCTGATAGACAAGTTTACCAAAGACAGGAAAAGAGACCATCATTGCATGATATGCCATATAATACCAATTGGCATAATGGTAAGCTTGTATTTCCACATAACAACACAAATCAGAGAAATCCACATACCAAGGAAACTCCTGATCCTTTGAAGAAAGCTGTAAATATTGCTGATGATACTCCATGTGCATAATCTGTCAGATGCCACATTCACAGTCATAATGCATGATTGCTTAGTCTTTGTATGATAATGTTGTGTCCTATAATGAGTGCAATGAGCCACATTATGTATAGGATGATGATATTAATATGTTGTCCATAAGCAGGGAGCATCTTTCTCATGATGCAGATGAGAGTACAGATGTTGGAACTCAAGCCTGTTAGCAGGTTTTTTATGATGAGGATAATGAAGATAGTTATGTGTATGCTCAGGGCTCACAAAATTTTTTGATTAACTTGCAAAGACCTTCTGATGAGGAAATTAGGGCTCTCACAGCTGCAGCAATGGCTCAAGTCAAAAGCAATTATAACCTTAGAGGTAAAGCTCTGGTAAGCAGCCCACATTAGCCAGAAGGCATTTCTGTAGGTCAGCTAGTGCATAGTCATAAAGGGATTGAACTACAAAAAAGGCAGTGGGGTAATAACAAGCAAAATTTTAAACAAAAAATAGGTCATGAATCTCAAGGACCAGAAAATAGAATCCCCCAAGTTGAGGATCAAAGCAAAAGTTCCCAAAACAAGAATGATGATCAGGGAGCTGTGAAGATTAAAGCTGGCTCATCTCAAGATAAAAAAAAAGCCTTTACACAAGTTACAACTGCGGTACAAAATTGTGCTCCTTTTGATATAACTCAAGTCCTCTCTCAGGTAAAGGTTTCTGTCCCATTAATGGAACTAATGAAGGTTGAAGAGATCAAGAATAGAATAGTATCTTTAATTTCAGGAGTGCCTTGTCAAGCCAAACAGAATGATGAGACTCAAAGTAAGAAGCATGCCTTATGCAATGAAGAAGATGAAGTTCCTGAGGTGTATTTTGGGTTGACCATGACAAAGTGCCCTTCACAAGTGGAGCCATTTTATGTATCCTTGTTTATAAATGGAAAAGTAATTAGAAATTGTATGCTTGATTCTGGAGCATCCACAAACATTATGCCTCTGGCTATCATGCAACAAGCTAGATTGAAAATAGACAAGGCATGTGGAAAATGTTATGCTATGGATGCCAGAGAGGTACCTGTCACTGGAATTATGAAAGATGTTGATTTCAGACTGGCAGCATATCCTGAAAGGACATACAAAATGAACATAACAGTGGTTGACATCAAGCCACAGTATGGTATGCTGTTGTCAAGAAGATGGGCAACACTGATTGGTGGAAGTATGCAGTCGGACCTGTCATATGCCATGATCCTTATGAATGGAAAGGATGTCAAACTGATTAGAGAGGAAAGATCATTAGAGACAGTTGAGGATCAAGAATCAAAGGAGCATGTATGGTTTGTGGATACTAATTATGAGAATTTCAGAGTTATCTCAAGTGACCAAGGAGATAAAGGGGGAGAAACTGGCATTCAAGAGTTGGACCAGCAAGGTCTATGGACCATGTATTTTGATGGAGCTTGTGCAAAGGAAGGCTCTGGAGCTAGAGTTGTATTCCTATCTCCAACTGGTAAGCTCCTAAAATTCTCCTTCTTGCTAAGATTTGCTTATACAAACAACATTGCAAAGTATGAAGCCTTACTCTTAGGTTTAAATATGGCTCTCAAACATGGAATTAAGATGCTGAGGGTATTTGAGGATTCTGAGTTGATTGTATCCCAAGTTAGAGATAGGTATGCCTCAAAGAACAAAAGATTAAAACAATACAAGCATGTTGTCTGGGATACAATTGAATTATTTGATGCATTTTCAATAGGCTGGGTAGAGAGATAAAAAAATGTCATGGCTGATTTCCTAGCTAATGTAGCAATAAGGCCAGATGATATCACTCTATCAGGTGTTATAAATGTTGAAGTTAAAATCAGACCTCCAGTACCAGAAAACATATGCAATTGGCAAGTGTTTGATGATGACAAGGACTTGTTAAATTTTTTGCACTGCATAGATGAATATGAGAACCAAGAAATTGATTTTCAAAATTTTGTAGAAATTGTAGATGGAAAAGAAACTCTTATGGGGAAAGAAATAATTTAGTTGAAGACTAACAAAATCCCTAGAGGGTTAGTAGCTTTAGAAAGAGCTTTTGACAATAGAGACCAATTGGTCACAAAGACATCTCCCACAAACAAAGATGACTTAGAGGAGATAAATTTGGGGACATCTCAGGCCCCCAAGAAGGTATACATTGGCAAATAGCTCAAACCACACATCAGGAGTATGCTGATTGCATTATTGAAAAAATATAAGCATGTTTTTGCTTGGTCATATGAAGACCTCAAAGCTTATAGAGAAGACCTATTCCAGCATGAAATCCCATTGAAGCCTAGAGCTAAGCCATTTAGACAAAAGAAAAGGCCTATTAATCCCACCTTGGCTCCAAAAATGCAGGAAGAACTCAAGAAGCTTAGGGAGGATGGAATAATTGTGCCAATTAGACATTCAACTTGGGTGTCTAACCTTGTCCCAGTTAGAAAAAAGAATGGTGATATTAGACTTTGTGTTGACTTTAGAAATTTGAATGTATCCTCCTTAAAGGATAATTACCCATTGCCTAATATGGAGGCTATGTTGTAGAAAGTGACTAGTCGTGAACTCCTATCCATGATGGATGGATTCTCAGGCTACAATCAAGTGAAGGTAAAGGAATTAGAACAATACAAGAGTGCCTTCACCACTCCATGGGGAACTTATGTATATGTGAGAATGCCATTTGGACTGAAAAATGCAGGTGCTACATTTCAAAGAGCAATGGATGTTGCTTTTGTAGGGTTGATTGATGCAATATTGGTTGTTTATTAGGATGATCTAACTGCCTACTCAAAGAAGGAAGAACAACATTGTATGCACTTAGAGCAGATTTTCATTAGAGCACTAGAGTATGGCATTTCTCTAAATCTAAAGAAGTGTGCTTTTGGGGTAGTGGAAGGAAAGCTCCTGGGGCACATTGTTTCCAAAGATGGAGTTAGGATTGATCCTGAAAGGGTTGCTGCAATTGATAAGATCCAGATGCCAAAAACAGTTAAAGGAATCCAGTCCTTCTTTGAACAAATAAATTTTGTTAGAAGATTTGTTCCCAACTTTGTAGAAACCACAAGGAACATTTCTAAAATACTGAAGAAGGGTGAGACTGTCAGTTGGGAAGGTGAAGCAAGCAGATCTTTTTAGGACATCAAGGAAGCAATAAAGATGGCTCCTGTTCTAAAATCTCTTAATTTTTCTAAGACATTTCAATTATTTTCATTTGCTTCTTTCCACGCTATTGTTGCATGTCTGCTACAAAAAAATGAGGATGGTTTTGAGCAACCCATAGCTTTCTTTAGTATGTCCTTGCAGGCTTCTGAGTTAAAGTATGACATCATGGAGAAACAAGCATATGCACTAGTCAGAGCAGTCAAGAGTTTCAGGCCATATCTGGTAGGATCCTAGATAGTTGCATATGTGCCTCATGTAGTAGTCAAGGATATCTTCACTCAGCAGGAGGTAGCAGGAAGAAGGTGTAGATGGATAAATAAACTGCAAGAGTTCAACATAGAGATACAAATTACCAAATTGGTAAGGGGACAAGGGTTAGCCAAGATGATGGCACAGTCAAACTTGGAAGCATGCCAGGTCAATGCAGTCCAAAATGATATTGTCAGTGTAGCAGAATCTAAATGGTATAAGGGTATCATATATTATTTGCAAAACCTAAATTGTCCTTCCCATTTCAGTGATAGTCAAAAGAGGACTTTGAAACTACATGCAATCAGGTATGTTATTGTTCAAGGAGAATTATGCTGGAAGAATCCTGATGGTGTGCTGCTAAGATGTGTGGATGAAAATGAAGCTAATAATATTTTGAATGACATGCATAAAGGGGTGTGTGGTGGACATTATATTGCCAAGACAACCGCTTACAGAATCCTTAGGGCAGGATATTGGTGGCCAACTCTCTTTTCAGATGCACAAAAGTTGGTAAGAAAATGTGATCCTTGCCAAAGGTTCTCAAGAAGGCTAAGGTATGAAGGTGCATTGCCCCTTAAGACTATAACTGTGGAGGGTCCATTTCAGAAATAGGGAATTGACTTCATAGGGGAAATTGCAGAGAAATCAAGTGGGGGGCACAGTTGGATTTTGGTGGCAATTGATTACTTCACTAAATGGATTGAGGCCATTCCAACTAAGAGAGCTACAAGTAAGGTGGTGATGGATTTCATACTGGGAAATATTATTATTAGGTTTGGAGTACCAGTCAAGTTAGTCATAGATAATGCAATGTGCTTTAGATCAGGTGAATTTGTTGATTTTTGCAACAAATATGGAATTAACTTGTCATATGGATCACCATACCACCCACAAGGAAATGGTCAAGTAGAGTCAAGAAACAGAAGCCTCATGAAAATCATTAAAAGGATGGTAGACAAAAACAAGAGAGCTTGGGATTCAAAGTTAAAACTGGCATTATGGGCTAACAGGGTGACAGTAAAAAAAGTAATTGGAAGGTCACCTTTTGAACTGGTATATGGCGCATTAGCTAGACTGCCTGTGAACAACCTCCTGCCAGTTTATAAGTTCATCCATGAAAATGATGAAGAGATTGAAGACTCCATGGTAGAGAGAATAAACCAGCTGGTTGCACTAGATGAGGTTAGAAGAGAAGCTCACCAAACAAACATAAGAAAACAACAAAATGTGAAATATCTATTTGATAAAAGGACTGCAAGAAGGAAGTTTCAAATCAATGATCTAGTCATTATTTGGAATGCAAGAAGTCAGGACAAGGGAAAACATAGTAAGTTTGAGCCCTTGTGGATGGGCCCATATCAGGTTTACAATACTCATGGAGAAAATTCTTACTTCCTCCAGGCCCTAGATGGTGAAGTGCTGGAATTGCCTGTGCATGGTCAATTCCTCAAGTTTTATTTTGCATAAATGTTTTCTTCTGTGCACAATTGTAAAGTAAGTGTATATTGCTTGTAAATACTTTGTATAGTCGATGCTTTCCATGTGCTTCATTTTTTGTCCGGTCTACCCGGAAATGGTCTGGTTCTCGCTGCAGCCTTGCACCTGCATGTCCCCAATCGGAGCCACTATTGGTGCCTACTTAATCAATCAGGTCTCAGGTACTTAATATGCAGGCACTTTCCTATGATCAAAAATTTTTTGTGTCCATCGGTGGGACTGCCACTTTGTCTCAGTAATTAGGTAGTCCGCAATGGTTTGTTCCTTTCATCGCTGTGACATTCTTCATCAGAGGCTGAGTTAGGGGTTATTCCGACAGGCCGACGAGATTGTTTGTGGTCTTTGGCATGACATTCTTCATTGGCGAAGGCAAGAATTATTTCTCTAATGAGCTGGTTGCACCGATGGAAGAGGCGTCAATGTGACATTGTGTATCGGGCAGAGTGTGGAGCGTTGGGCCGATGGTGGTTTTCTCGTTGAACGGGTTGTATCAGCGTATCGGCTGAGCAAGTAGGTTGTTCACCAATAGCGCATGTCTTGCTGAAGGTGGGCCTATCAGTGAGAGTGGTTGTATCAGCGAGGGAGTTTTTGATTGTGCCAATGGCATGGATTTGGCTGATGAGGGTGACCATTGGAGTGACTTGGTGTATCGGTAAAGGAATTTTAGGATCCTCTGATGTATTTTAATCTCGCCGATGGAGTTGCCATCGGCATAACATGGTGTGGTCGGTGATGGGGCTTTTTGTTGCTCTGATGGTCTTGGTCACGCCGATAGAGGTGTTCATTAGGGAAACATGTGATGTTGGTAAGAGGGTTTTCATTTATTCCAATGGTGTATGTTACACCGATGAAGGCGGGAGATGGGCTGATGGGCTATTGGCAGAGGGTTCGTGGGTCGAGTGGGGTAAAATGCTTGACACTTAATGTGCTCACAGCCATGCTTATAAAGTGCTAGGGGGGTCTCCGTGGGGCGCATGTGGGACAAATGCTTCCTGCATGATTTGAATTTTCAAGGAGATGTATTTTGGCGGGAAGGTTTCAAACACATTGTTGCTGCATTTCCCAGTGGCCGCGAGTGGTTAAAGCCTTTAATGGTTGTTGTTGCAGGGATATGGGCAATGGAATGAATGGTCAAACTACCCATTTGAAGTTATGGATTCCCAGGTGACGGTGCAAGGCTCGAGGCCTCCCCTGTCTCCTCCCCTACCTGCTGCATTCATTTTGATGAGCGCCATTTTTCTCATGTCTATTGTATTTGGCAAATTTTGAAATCTGCCATGTAATTAATGCTGAGGACCTTCCTTGCTGTATTTAGCAAGTTGTGTTGCTCATTTTGATGTTGTTGAAAACTGGACATATCTAGTTTTGTAATAAGATACAACTGGTTCTGGTTGCTCTGTGCAGGAGATTTTATGATTTTATGTATCTCTTGTTGCATGTCTCATGCATGAATCTACTAATTTCATGATTGGTTTTATATGAGTAATAATGTATTTGCATGTGTTTTGTTATTCTGTCTCTAGTATTACATGTTTCCTTCTTCTAAATTTAGATATCTAAGGGATTTCTAGGATTCTAAAATATAGACTTGTTGTATTGAATGCTTGATCTTTCAACTTCTGCTCAAGGGGTAGATTAAAATGTTTTCAGATTAAGTGTTGGGAAAGATATACTACAATAGGGATACCATAAGTATTGATAACTTAACACTCTGTTTTGGGAGGTATCTGTAAGGCAGATACCACAACATCCCCTTGAAATCTAGTTTTAGTGTGTTCATGTTGTTCATTCATAGGTGTATGTCTATTGACTCTGAGCCCTGGATAGGCAACAATCTAGCTCTGCATTGAGATTACACACCAGGTCCTAGTTTTGCATCCAAACACATAAATCAAACTCATACTTCCAAATCAGACCATTAGGATTGTAGAAGTAGTTTAGAACTAGGATCCTCTAATTCACAACTAAACATAAGCCCAAAGCTAGCCCCTTTGTACTTATCCCACAGTTTTGGTCTTCATATAGAAGGATTTATCTGCTTTGTATCAACATCCCAAGCCAACCCACAAGCATATTCTCATGGGTGTTGAATAGGGAATACCCCCTAGGTTTTGCAGAGCCTGAAGAAGAAGAGGAGATAAAATAGAGTCTATCTCCTACACTGTTGGCCCCTGGCCCAGAGATCTTGTTGATCACTAATGGCTACCTTGTAGGGAAATCTGGGAATGAGCATCCAGTTAAGGAAAACACCAACACTACCCAACCTTTGCAGCCAGTGATGGAGATGCACCCATTTGCACAATGGGGCATGGACTTCATAGGACCAATTAACCCTCCATCATCATCAGGCCATAGGTATGTTTTAACGATTATTGATTATTGTACCAGGTGGACCGAAGCTTTCAGTAGCAAGACTTGCAATGCTGAAGATGTCATCAGATTTTTGGAAAGTAATATAGTCACCAGGTATGGAGTTCCCTATGCTTTGGTATGTGACAATGGCTCTGATTTTGCTTCAACAAAAATGTCAGGCTGGGCTTTTGATTATGGGATTATACTGAAGTTCTCATACAACTATTATCCCTAAGGGAATGGATTGGTAGAATCCACCAATAAAAATTTGCTCAATATCATAAAAAAGTTAATAGAAAAGAACCCTAGGGAATGGAATACCCTTCTAAAATATGACTTATGGGTAGATAGAACCAGAAACAAAGCTGCATTAGGAAACTCACCTTACCACTTAGTATATGGGGTGGATCCCATCCTTCCTATTAACTTAAAGATTCCTACATTGCAGTTTGCACAGGAATACCTAGGCATAGACAATAAGCAAGAAGTTAGGTTGCTTCAGTTGATGCACTTGGAAGAGAAAAGAAGTCAGGCAATTGATCAATTTGCCAAACATTAGGTTGTTGTTAAACACTGGTTTGACAAAAGAGCCAAGGTTAAAGCCTTCAGGATCTTAGATTTGGTCCTGATGTGGGATAAAGCACACGAGAGGAAGGGAGACCATGGAAAGTTTGACAAACTCTAGATAGGTCCTTTCTAAAGTTCTAAAATCTTAGGAGACAACACTTATAGGCTTAAAAACTTGACAGGTGAGTATGTTCCATTGCCAGTTAATGGACAGTTCCTTAAACACTATTTCCAAGCCTAAGTAGCTTCATGAAAGTCATGTGAATCATAGTGTATATTTGTATAGTTGTTTGTACAATTTTGTTTTGTTTTGTTTTGTGTTTTGTTTTGTTTGCTTGTTGAGTTTTTGTTTTGGTTAGTCAAGATGATGCAGCTCATCACCCTAGAAAATAACTAAATTGTTAGGATTCAAGTGATGAGAACAAATTTATATATAGGTTATGATTCATTCTAAGAAGTACTTGTGATCAGGTCTGTGATATCTTTTCATCCCTTTTCTTGATCAAAGTGATTCTTCCACAGTGACTCACCTAATAGCCTTGGGTTTGTTGAACACACAAGTATAGGTGTTAAGTGAAAAATCTAAAGGGACTCCCTTGCTACCAATACAATCTCCAACCTAAATCAGCAAGTGATCATACCTCACACACTGAGCTTACATGATGACATCAGATATATAAAGTATAAAATATTGAAAATCTGAAAAAGAAATAAATTAGGCCATCTAAGTAACTCTACCGGGGCTATAGACGTCTGCTGGCAGTGGGGCTCTACTTAGGGGGATTGTATAGATAACCTTGTCAGGGCTATGGATGCCTGCTAGTAGCAAGGTTCTATCTAGGTTGGCTATGAGGGATGCTCCGAAACTATTTAGCTTAACATTAGTTACTCATGTTTTCAACTTGCTTTCAAGATGAGGATAATTAATCATTTGCACATACCTGATCCTTTGTTAGCATTGTTGCCATGATGAAAACTTTATCATACAGAAAGATTATAATCCTTATACTTAGAAAGAGTTAGAATACTATATATGAATGTGATCACCTCACTTGAATCATTGGAATTTGTATGTTTTCTTTGGTGGCAAGTTGTTGTGTGGTTACACAATACGCCCCATTTTGAATTGACAACACAGGGACCCAACCTTTTTGCTTGGCTTGGCTTGTGTTTTTCCTGCTTTTTGGTGGTCTGGTAAAAGTAAGTCATGCAGGTTATCCTGCATAAGGGGGGTTGGGTAAGTCATCAAGATGAGGTCAGTTTTTTCAAAGTTAATATTTCATGTCAATAACCTCATGGTTGGAAAGAGCACAAAATTTCATGCAGGTTTGCTTTTTGGATCACCCTAATATTCCTTAGGGAACAAAAATTATGGTGAGTCAAAGTCCTAGTCAAACTTCATATTCTGAGGGGGGGTCATATTACAAATATCCGTCATCTTATGAAAGATCACCCCAATCCAATTTTTGTCACCCGATAATCATTTTGTCCAGAGATCCGGACATCAATTTTACGTGATAATGGTATTTACCCGTCAAACAACATCATATATTTTGCGGGGGTCATATTCCGAATGTCACCCGATATTCGAAATATCACCCTATCGCAAAATATCACCCTAGAGCCAATATGTTGATGACATCATCCAATCCCGATGAACAAAGAAAATCACCTTGACGATGACGTCATCATCCTTTTTACCTCACGGAGGTATATTTCCAGCGATCACCCTTTTTGCACGATATCACGATGACGTCATCCTAATCTTTCAGAAGGGGGTCACATTAGTCTTGAGGGGTCATATTCAAACATCACCCGAAATTTCAAACATGACCCGATGTTTCGAATATGACCCAATATTCTCAAGCATCACCTGATATTACATATAGGCGGTCATATTTTGAATATGACCCTGATATTCTGAATATCACCTGATTTTCTGAAGATCACCCCCTCATCTTGCCGCGTAACATTTAATGGCCATAAATGTAGTAGGTAGATTCCTGCCGATTGCGAACATGATCTAAACACCTGGCAATGCCCGTAGATTTATGACAGAAGATCAATGGTTATGATCAATTGAATCCTGCTTTGCCCTAATTTGCCCTAATTCTAAGGATACAAGTGATTTTCTAGCGTCATTTTGCATTTACCTTGTGATAAAACAAGAATTCACAGTGTAGATGTTCAAACCCTCATACGAGCTACCTACAGATGCATACAACTTACAGTAGAATAGAACACGTGATTATCACCAGTGTCGGAACTCATTTTCTGTAATCAGCAGCATAATTCAGGAGATAAGCGTAATCAGGTAAGTAATTAAAAAAACCCTCCCATTGTCATTTTCTGCACATCCAGGTAGGAAGTCTTTCCAGTAGGTTGAATTGTAAGTATGCGTATTATGATGAATATGCAAATTAATAAGTATAATATGCATGATGTTGTGAATATATAGTGCTATATATGAATAGATATGGATGTTGTTGTAAGACCAGGCACGTTTTGTTATAGGAAGCCATGGCAGACGTCAAGAAGAACAAGTCTAATGTAGAATTTCTCAAACCTATGTTTGCTCAACCAAAAGGAGTACAGTTCAAGTATGGTGTCCTAGGAGATACTCATCAGGGAAATACGGATTTAGCAGCCTGGTCAGCCAAGATGGGCGAAGATAGAGAAAATACCCTACTAGATAGCATATTTGTGTCAGGAATGTGGCATGCAGCTAGATTCCCTTATTCTATGGAAACTCCAGAGTTGGTAATTAAATGTGCCAGGAATTATAACCCTCAGACGAGGAAAGTAGAAAAACATGGCAGGGTATATGCGGATCTGTCCATCAAAGGGATTACATCTACTTTCAATCTTCCACTGGGAAGGAAGGTAGTCGGCATGGATCTGAAGAAATTGGAAAGTGAGTATATAAACAACAAGAAGGATGCAAGAAAAAGGATGTATCAATGGAGAGCAAAGAACAGCCCTTATCCTGCCATTGCTAAACTGCCAGTACATTTGTACAAGTTTGACTTTGATGAAGAATATCAATATATGATTGCCTTACTCAGTAGAGTGACAGGCCAGCCTAATGCTGGAAGCTTCAAGGACTGGATGTATGGGGTTATCATAATGTGCATTTACATAGATAATAAGCCATTATGGGCTAAAATGATTAGTGATGCCCTAGATGAATAGCTGATGAACCTAGGAGGCCTGGATTGTTCATTTTTCATGACTTCATATATTGTATATTCATGTGCCTATAAAGGTACATTTGATGCACTTACCACAGTGGTAAAGATTGGTGGCAGTTTGAATGATGCCCATATATGGGATCATTACCCTCAGTTGCAAAGAATTAATTACCTCCCTGATTAAAAATTGGTGAATGATGCATTTTATATGCATCTGGTCAAGAAGATGGAGGAGGATAGGACTAAAAGACTGAGCATGGAAGCTCGGGAGGTTATATACAGACATGGTGCCTGGTTTATCCAGTTTGCCATATTTTCATACATAAGAATAGAAGGTTTTGAGGGCCAGCCCTTAATGTTACCTAGGTACCCTACTGATGGGGTAATCTTGATGGAGTTTCTAAGACAAGTATCAACAATACTAGATACATATAAAGAAAACAAGAAGATTCCGCCAATATTATTTCCAGTAACTATAGGGTGGTACATATGCCCTGATTTAGAAAATATAAAGAAGGCCATAGTGGGTTTGAACATGATTAACTTACAGCCATTCCCATTGGCTAGATCATATGACCCCTATGGAAGGATGCAGACGATTACAAGTCAACCCATCCACAAGAAGCACTTGTAGGATTTCTGGACAGATTGTGAGGATGAGGCCGAGGCTAAGGTCAGAAGAAGGAAATATCAAAGGCTAACCCTCAACCAGATCAAGACATTTGATTGTATTCCAGTACCTGCACAATTAAAGAAAGATGATGGCAAGTTATTGTCAAATGAATATGAAGAAAATAAGGTGTATAATGACACCATTTCAGCCCTTGACCTAACTCAGCTTGAAGATATTTCATTGGATCAGTTTACAAGTGGGATTTTGCAATTGACCCAAGCATGGGTGAATGAACAAACTAATACACTGAAAAGGAGAGGTGTGGCAGTCATAGTAGATAATAAAAGGAAAAGGAAAGAGATTTCAGATGAAGAATACGATGACTTTCTGGTAGAGAAGAGGAAATCTAATGGAGAGAGGATGCCACCTCAGAAACAAAGCAAAGGACCTCCTAGAGGAAAGAAGAAAACTGATGATAATCCTGTTGTGATGTTCACAACACGCCCCATTATGCTCCTTAGCAAAATGGGGACCCCTGCTGATGTCTTGCTTTTTGCTTCTGCTTGTGTTTTTTTTGCTTCCTGGCAGTCTGGTAAAAATGAAGGTCAGGTGCATCATCATCATGATATATGATAAGGTAGGTCATCATCATGAGGTCTGTTTGTCAAAGTTCATATTTTGTTTCTGTGACCTCACATTTTGAAAGAGCTTGAAATTCCATGCAGGTTTGCCTTTTACTTCACTTGAAAATTCGTCCATATGTGGAAGTTATGCACGGTCAAAGTCTTGGTCAAACTTGATATTCGCAGGAGGATCATCATTTTATTTTTATTCTAAGTCATGTTGACAGGATCATCATGATCTTCGCATTATGCAGCATCATGATATCTTTTAGGAAGGTCATATTATAAACTCGGTTTTGCTGAAGAGCATCATCATCATCATATTTGAACCCCCCCCCCCCCGATAATATCCTGAGGTTCGAAATATCATGATGACATTAAGTCAAGGTAAGTTCCCCCCGTCGAGTGGCCTTTTTATCGCGAGCATCATCATGATATCCTTGCATCGCCTGATCTTAAAATATCATGCTGATGGTGTAAGATCACCCTGACTTAACAAAATCACCTTCGGCATATTTGCATGTGCATGCTATAAACCTATCGCAAAGCCGTCATCATGATATTTACTGGACTTCGAAATATGATGATGACGGCTTCTTGATCCTCATCCTAATCTTTCACGGGTCACATTCGCTGAATTCGCTAAGTGCTGGAAACATCATCATCATGATAATTCACAGGAGGATCATCATCTTCATATCCTCCTGATATCCGTTTGCCTAAACATCATGATGATCACTCTATCTATTCAGGGTGGTCGATATTGCATTTCTTAAACAGCATCATCATATTTTGCAATATCACCCTAGCGATTTATCATGATGACCTTAACTCACCCTTGTGCTTCGAAGACAAATTATCATGATGACGTCATCATGATAAATCGATGGCGAGGATCATCATCATCATTTTTTTATCCTGTCCTGTTAACAACATCATCATCATGATCTTATTTATGCGCCCGATATTTCGCCAAGTCCTCCTGCCGAAAATGCAACCTTTTGAGAACATCCTGATGATCATCATCATCATATTTTTATCCTGATCATGATCATGATCATAACATTTTCCCTTCGGCAGGATTTTTCTCAAACACGATCCGGTTCTCGAATATCATGATGATGTCATGTTCTAAGTTTAACAAAGGACCCGAATATCATGATGACGTCATCCCGATCTGAATAGCGAAAAAACAAATATCCTCCTGATGATCATCATCACATTTTTCCTTCAACAGGATATTTTCCAAGACCCGATCTGGTTCGCGAAACATGATGATGATGTCTCATTCTTTGTTCGACAGAAGCTAATATCCTGATCATCATCATCATCATCCTTTTTCCTTCAAACAGGATATATTTTTCAAGCACGATCCGGTTCCCGATCATCATGATGACGTTCTATTCCAAGTTCGACATACGCCCCAAATATGATGATGATCTTCATCATGCTGATTTTTCTCGAGAGGGTTGCCTTGGCCGCAAAAGGGTCATATTATGCTCATCATCCTGATCATGCTCCTTGGGTGACCCGATATCACAATTATCCCCCTGATCTTAACCGGATATGATGATGACGTCATCCTTAGCATTTTCATGAATCCTAAATATCATGATGACATCACCATCATCTTCCTTTCCTCGGCAGCATGATCATATTCGCATCCTCCATTTCTCCTTCATCATGATGATGATGTTGTAGTTCTTTTCTCCAATGTGCAGAAGCGGAATATCATGATGATGAGGTATATCGACTAACCTGTTTTTTAACGCACCGACAGCGAATATCATGCCGATGGGCGGGAAATGAAGCGGTGGAGTTTTAAAGTGTTTTTTTTGGCGCCTCTGACATTTTTTCAGTCAGCGATGGTTGACCCATCAATTTTGAGCAGCTTGGGCGCATTTTTGACGCGTTTTGAGCGGATTTTGGATCTGATTTCCGCGATCTTGCGCAGTCACCTGTATTTAAACGCTTATTTTGATTTTCATGCTGTTTTGTCATAAATGGAATACTTATTGCTTGTCTTGTCTTGCAGGCTTGCAGTTGAGGAAGCAGCTGGAAAGTCAACATGGAGGCAGAAGATCTGATCTCAGGAGCAAGAAGATGGAGATGAAATGCAAAAAGTCAAAACCATTCAAGTGAAGAGGAAGGTCGCAGCTGAAGATATTATTGCAAAAGACAAACAGAAGTTATTGCCCAGCTGCTGGAGCTCCTCAGAAGGGGCAATATTTCGCCCAGATTTGACCACTGCTCTGAGATATTTTTGAGAACTGGTTCACCTGCATTTATTGCTGTAACTAGGGGTTTGAACCAGGGATTCAGTTAGGTTTTTTGCTGTAGTGAGGACAATCCGAATGTTATATATTGTGCCTCTCTACACTGTAATACTTTACAACAGGGGCTACACAACAGAGATTTTAGGAAAACACAGCAAGTTAGCATAGTTTAGAAGTAGAAGAAGGAGGTCGCCTGTTTGTCTGCAGTAAGATGTGCGTGGAATGTCTGGCTGTCTTACTGTATCTGTAAAGCTTGTAAGTTCTCTGTAGTATGATCAATGAAACTAAGAGTCATTCTTACATTGTAAATCATGTATGGCTATTCGTTTCTAATGCAATAGAATCTGGAGTTCTGCATCTATCTTCTGAGTGTTCTCCTGCCCTTCTTTGTATTTTGAAATATCTTCTTTGAGAGCTTGCAATTTTAAATGTATGTTTGTGAAAATGCTCAGAACTTACATTTAGGGTTTTTACTGTGGATTCGATCAAATTACTATGGTATTTGCATAGTGGATAACAGAAACAATTAGATCCTTCTGTAGATTAGATGAAGTGTAGATTAGATCTTTCTAACTTCTCTCTAACTTTTCCCAACCCATCTGAAATATCTAGCTGAAAACGTAGAAATCCAAAGGAAATTGTCTCAAATCTGAAGAAGCATGCATAACAGAGTCTAAATAGACAGTTTTCATAAGTACATAAAGAAGAAAGCTGCAAAATCCAAGAAAACCCTCTAAAACTTGCAGCCCAGTAGCACCCTTATGCAAAGGAATGAAGAGTATTGATATATCTCATGACCTCTTTGCATATTCTTAGGCCAGTAAACCACAGAACAAACCTAAACTACGTAAGGCCCCTTGAACATTACAGCTTCACATTGACCAACTGAACTTGACCAACCGAACCATTGTAGACTTGGGATTAGTTGAATCACCAAATGATTCCTTCTTGTCTTTCAAGTATAGTTACAGTTCATGTCATGTGAATTTTGACTTATTGTTATGATTGCATCAAAAAAGTCACCAACAGTTTTCTAGCGCTAGAAGGAGGGCCTGATTTGGTTTAGGGTTAATTTTCTGAGTTTAAATGCTATATTCTGAGATATGTTAGATCTCATAAAATTTTAAAGGCCTAAAAGGGTGAAAAGAGGGTCCTATTTTTAATGGACTCATATAGGGGCAGTTTTCAAGTTGACATTCCTTCATTTCAGAAAGCTTTGAATAACCAGCTTTATCCCAAAAATTTATATAGCTATGGTTTATTTGGAAGGTGTAGGATACATAAGTCCATAGAGCATGGTGAGCTTAATTGTCTATCTTTCCTTACAAGATTAGATTTACATTTGAAAGGACTAATCTCTCTCTCAGATGTGTATAAGGCTGAAAGTTGGCAAGGAAGTGAGGAGATTATTGAGCGACAGAAGGATGCAGCATCAACGGTCATTAAATGTGCAGAGAATACAAAGATGGAACCAATGCTAAGAATAAAGGGTAATAAGATCCCTTGGCAGGAATCATGTGATGGTAAGAAAAAAAGTCTGTCTTTTCGTCAGGATCCGGCTGTGATTAAAGTTACTGAAAAGTATAAATATCCTAAAAAATGCAGAGAAGAAATCACAGCTCATGTCTCTTTTCTAGATAATAAGCAAAAAGGATTTAATGAAAAAGAAAAGAAAAGTGAGGTTCATCTTGATACATTTGATAAATATATGGAACTACTAAGGAATATTTGCCAAGAAGAAGCCTCTGGGTCTGACCTGAAAAGTTTTAACGAACATGATTTTGCAAATAAGTGTAAACAAGCATTGGCAGAATTAAAATGCACTAAAACTGATAAGATCCCTACTGTAGAAGCTAATGAAGTCATAGAAAAGAAAGTAAATCCTAGTGTTACATCTGACTTCTTTGAAGTAAATGTCCAAGTTCAGGATTGTTGCAGGTTAATAGAAGCAGACTCCACACTGGATGATAACTGTGAGTCATCTGATGAACAATCCTTAAAAAAAGAGGATACAGAGGATCATGTTGCTGCTGTGCATAATCAGACATCACCCCCATGCCATGTTGAAAATAAAACAGGGGAGTATTCCTATCAATCAAAAGATGTCGTCCCACCTTTACTCTCAAGTGATTTAGAAATGATTAATTTCTGTATGTCAGATTATGATGATGAAGATACTTACTTAAGTGCTGATGTGCAGGAAACTAATGAGAACATTGAGAGGTGTGCTACATTTGAGGATAAACTGAACATCCAGAATGAAGGAATAAAGGTAGATGAAGATGAAGATATGATACATCTAGAGTCATTCATCTTTCAACTTGAAAAGGGACTAGACATAGAATTGGGCAATGAAAATGCAGAGCTAAATGAAGAGCCAGCTACTAATAAACAAGTGTGTTCCACAGAGCTAAAGGCACATCAGGTTGTCTCTTTCCTTTCCTTAGTAAACAATGATAAATACTATTTTGATTATGGAAATTCAAGAGATAAGACATGCATATGGATTAATCATAAACCTGATGAGCAGCCTCAGTTACTAGTTAAGGGCTATTCTGATAAACACAATGAATCTAGAATATCAGAATTTTTTTCAGAATTCAAAGATAAATCTGCTAGGATGAGAACCATCACCAGTACCCTGTTACTCCTGCACAACCTAAAGAAATATGCAAGTAGGGGTGTTCTTGGGTCTATTTCCTGGGTTTCTAAATTGCCTCGTGGAGGCTTGTATATAGTCTGGTAGGGTAGTTGTTTTTGTTTTTTTGTGTTCTTCTTTTGCTATTTTCTTTTTAGGTTGGTTGTTTGTATAGCTTGTCTTCTTTTTTGTTTCTGTTTGTTTGTACAGTTTTGTCTTTTGTTGTTGTGTTGTTTGTACAGCCTATTTGTTTGGTTTGTTTGTTGTCTCCTCAGCAGGGATCTTTATTTTGCTGTAGAGTATTAGGGAGCAGAACTAGCAACCATTCAAAACAGTATATAATTTAGGATATTCAGGTTAACCATTTGCAATTTACGCATAACCTGTCACTGTCATGAATGTAGAGAGTTGTTCATCTTCTGAAGTTTCGTATTCAATAAATGTGATTGAGAATTCAAAGCAGGTTTCTCACGATGACACACCTAAAATCCTTGGGTTTGTTGAACCTACCAGTGTAGATATTAGGTGAAAAATCAGAGGTCACCCTTGCTACCATTACAATTCTCAGCTTAATTCCAGCAAGTGTCCACTCCTTGCATCATCATCATGAAGTTACAATTGCTATATCTTATGAAATCTTTCAAAATTAGAAAACAAAAAATAAATGAATAAAGCGGATTATATTGAAAATCTGGATTAAGCCATCTAAGTAACTCTACCGGGGCTATGGACGCTCGCTGGCAGTGGGGCTCTACTTAGGAGAATTGTAACGATAACCTTGCCGGGGCTATAGACGCTCGCTGGCAGCAAGGCTCTATCCGGTCGGCTATGAGGGAATATCCTCACCTACGTAGGCTAATGTCAGTCACTGGTTTGTTCAACCGATCTTCAAGATGAGGATAATTAATCACATGCACACAACTAAACTGAAAATGGAAATTCATGCATCTTTATTGAACACTTTGAGTCTCAAGCTGAATAGTAATTTGCAGGAAAGATAGTTGGAAGTTATGAGTTCATTTCACCTAGTTTCCTTGAACACTCTGAATTTAATTGTTTTGTTTTGGTTGCTAGTTGTTGTGATGTTCACAACACGCCCCATTATGCTCCTTAGCAAAATGGGGACCCCTGCTGATGTCTTGCTTTTTGCTTCTGCTTGTGTTTTTTTTGCTTCCTGGCGGTCTGGTAAAAATGAAGGTCAGGTGCATCATCATCATGATATATGATAAGGTAGGTCATCATCATGAGGTCTGTTTGTCAAAGTTCATATTTTGTTTCTGTGACCTCACATTTTGAAAGAGCTTGAAATTCCATGCAGGTTTGCCTTTTACTTCACTTGAAAATTCGTCCATATGTGGAAGTTATGCACGGTCAAAGTCTTGGTCAAACCTGATATTCGCAGGAGGATCATCATTTTATTTTTATTCTAAGTCATGTTGACAGGATCATCATGATCTTCGCATTATGCAGCATCATGATATCTTTTAGGAAGGTCATATTATAAACTCGGTTTTGCTGAAGAGCATCATCATCATCATATTTGAACCCCCCCCCGATAATATCCTGAGGTTCGAAATATCATGATGACATTAAGTCAAGGTAAGTTCCCCCCGTCGAGTGGCCTTTTTATCGCGAGCATCATCATGATATCCTTGCATCGCCTGATCTTAAAATATCATGCTGATGGTGTAAGATCACCCTGACTTAACAAAATCACCTTCGGCATATTTGCATGTGCATGCTATAAACCTATCGCAAAGCCGTCATCATGATATTTACTGGACTTCGAAATATGATGATGACGGCTTCTTGATCCTCATCCTAATCTTTCACGGGTCACATTCGCTGAATTCGCTAAGTGCTGGAAACATCATCATCATGATAATTCGCAGGAGGATCATCATCTTCATATCCTCCTGATATCCGTTTGCCTAAACATCATGATGATCACCCTATCTATTCAGGGTGGTCGATATTGCATTCCTTAAACAGCATCATCATATTTTGCAATATCACCCTAGCGATTTATCATGATGACCTTAACTCACCCTTGTGCTTCGAAGACAAATTATCATGATGACGTCATCATGATAAATCGATGGCGAGGATCATCATCATCATTTTTTTATCCTGTCCTGTTAACAACATCATCATCATGATCTTGTTTATGCGCCCGATATTTCGCCAAGTCCTCCTGCCGAAAATGCAACCTTTTGAGAACATCCTGATGATCATCATCATCATATTTTTATCCTGATCATGATCATGATCATAACATTTTCCCTTCGGCAGGATTTTTCTCAAACACGATCCGGTTCTCGAATATCATGATGACGTCATGTTCTAAGTTTAACAAAGGACCCGAATATCATGATGACGTCATCCCGATCTGAATAGCGAAAAAACAAATATCCTCCTGATGATCATCATCACATTTTTCCTTCAACAGGATATTTTCCAAGACCCGATCTGGTTCGCGAAACATGATGATGATGTCTCATTCTTTGTTCGACAGAAGCTAATATCCTGATCATCATCATCATCATCCTTTTTCCTTCAAACAGGATATATTTTTCAAGCACGATCCGGTTCCCGATCATCATGATGACGTTCTATTCCAAGTTCGACATACGCCCCAAATATGATGATGATCTTCATCATGCTAATTTTTCTCGAGAGGGTTGCCTTGGCCGCAAAAGGGTCATATTATGCTCATCATCCTGATCATGCTCCTTGGGTGACCCGATATCACAATTATCCCCCTGATCTTAACCGGATATGACGATGACGTCATCCTTAGCATTTTCATGAATCCTGAATATCATGATGACGTCACCATCATCTTCCTTTCCTCGGCAGCATGATCATATTCGCATCCTCCATTTCTCCTTCATCATGATGATGATGTTGTAGTTCTTTTCTCCAATGTGCAGAAGCGGAATATCATGATGATGAGGTATATCGACTAACCTGTTTTTTAACGCACCGACAGCGAATATCATGCCGATGGGCGGGAAATGAAGCGGTGGAGTTTTAAAGTGTTTTTTTTGGCGCCTCTGACATTTTTTCAGTCAGCGATGGTTGACCCATCAATTTTGAGCAGCTTGGGCGCATTTTTGACGCGTTTTGAGCGGATTTTGGATCTGATTTCCGCGATCTTGCGCAGTCACCTGTATTTAAACGCTTATTTTGATTTTCATGCTGTTTTGTCATAAATGGAATACTTATTGCTTGTCTTGTCTTGCAGGCTTGCAGTTGAGGAAGCAGCTGGAAAGTCAACATGGAGGCAGAAGATCTGATCTCAGGAGCAAGAAGATGGAGATGAAATGCAAAAAGTCAAAACCATTCAAGTGAAGAGGAAGGTCGCAACTGAAGATATTATTGCAAAAGACAAACAGAAGTTATTGCCCAGCTGCTGGAGCTCCTCAGAAGGGGCAATATTTCGCCCAGATTTGACCACTGCTCTGAGATATTTTTGAGAACTGGTTCACCTGCATTTATTGCTGTAACTAGGGGTTTGAACCAGGGATTCAGTTAGGTTTTTTGCTGTAGTGAGGACAATCAGAATGTTATATATTGTGCCTCTCTACACTGTAATACTTTACAACAGGGGCTACACAACAGAGATTTTAGGAAAACACAGCAAGTTAGCATAGTTTAGAAGTAGAAGAAGGAGGTCGCCTGTTTGTCTGCAGTAAGATGTGCGTGGAATGTCTGGCTGTCTTACTGTATCTGTAAAGCTTGTAAGTTCTCTGTAGTATGATCAATGAAACTAAGAGTCATTCTTACATTGTAAATCATGTATGGCTATTCGTTTCTAATGCAATAGAATCTGGAGTTCTGCATCTATCTTCTGAGTGTTCTCCTGCCCTTCTTTGTATTTTGAAATATCTTCTTTGAGAGCTTGCAATTTTAAATGTATGTTTGTGAAAATGCTTAGAACTTACATTTAGGGTTTTTACTGTGGATTTGATCAAATTACTATGGTATTTGCATAGTGGATAACAGAAACAATTAGATCCTTCTGTAGATTAGATGAAGTGTAGATTAGATCTTTCTAACTTCTCTCTAACTTTTCCCAACCCATCTGAAATATCTAGCTGAAAACGTAGAAATCCAAAGGAAATTGTCTCAAATCTGAAGAAGCATGCATAACAGAGTCTAAATAGACAGTTTTCATAAGTACATAAAGAAGAAAGCTGCAAAATCCAAGAAAACCCTCTAAAACTTGCAGCCCAGTAGCACCCTTATGCAAAGGAATGAAGAGTATTGATATATCTCATGACCTCTTTGCATATTCTTAGGCCAGTAAACCACAGAACAAACCTAAACTACGTAAGGCCCCTTGAACATTACAGCTTCACATTGACCAACTGAACTTGACCAACCGAACCATTGTAGACTTGGGATTAGTTGAATCACCAAATGATTCCTTCTTGTCTTTCAAGTATAGTTACAGTTCATGTCATGTGAATTTTGACTTATTGTTATGATTGCATCAAAACAGTCACCAACAAATCCTAAGGGGGTAATAATTGAAAGAATTGATGTATCAGCTAAGGGTGCATCCACATCAGGATAGGCATTAGCCTCATCTACACCACCTCCAGAGGATAAGCAAAAGACCAAAAGAATCCTGAGGACAACTATGGAGACCACAGAAACACAAGATATGGGCCAATCCTCAAGGCAACATGAAGAAGAAGATATCCTTGTTGAGGAGGAGCCAGTGACTAAGAAGCTTTCAGATGATGATCCTATGATATTCACAAGGAAGAGGAAGGAACTGTTAATGGCATCCACCCCTAAGAAACCAAGAACACACATGAGGGGTGAGATAAGACATGATCCCATAATGCTAAGGGGAGCAGGTAGTGAAGTTTTCAGAAAAGAGTTGCAACATGATGTACCACTTCCTACCATAATTTAGTTTAAGACTGAGAAGGCTGAGGAACAAGAAAAATAAACTACTGGAGCAAGTCAAAGTGGTCATGTCTCACTGGATGAGACTGTAGACCTATCAGATGATGATGTGGTGGAAAATGTAGCCTCTCAGTGAATGGAAACCCTTGCTTCAAGTACTCGCATGACCCCACAAGGAACCCCATTCTCATAGAGGGTGATATTAGAAGAATTGAAGCAAGCAGAGCAAGAAAAAGAGAATAGCCCAGAGGGGGCAGCCCAACAAATAGAGCTTGATAAATTAGTTGATCAGGTAACCAACCCTGTAGTGATCAATCTAACATACAGGGAGGATGCAAGTCCTGAACATCAAACATGGGTACCTGATAAAATAGAAAATGTTGAAGAGATCAAGCTAGCAGAAACAAAAAGTAGCACTCCAGATGTGGGTCAGCAACAAGAAATACCTACTAAACCTAAAATAGTGGAAGTCCAGTAGAAAGGCGGGGAAGATAAAGATACATCCACTGATGATACCCCCAAGACTCAAGAAATCTCTGGTAATAAAGAAACATTAGGTCAGGAGGAACTTAAGACCCAAGAGATAGATACAACCAATGCGGATCAGAATGTGATCCAAGATCAGGATAAAGCACCTAATATAGATATAATGATATCCACAAATATATCTGCACCTCAAGATGAAGAAATTACAAAAGTAGATGAAACAAAAGAAGATGATGTACAGGATCAGGTCCAGGACCAACATGTAGATACACAGCAAGATCCTCCACTGCAAGAAGAGACTCCTCAGGAGGAGGAAGTAGAACAAGATCACCCTCATGAAGATCATCATGAGGAAGAAATGAGGAAATCACCCTCTCCACCAAGAACAGATGCAGTTACTGGAGATCAGGGTGGACATGATGATGATGGACACCAAGGATCTAGAGATCAAGTGCCTCAATGGCTCGAGAAAGAGATAAGTACAAAATCTAGTTTTGAGATTCAAGAGTTTGATGTTTCAACATTATTTTTAGAAACCATCATGAAGCCTAAGAGGAAGGCTAGATTAACCTCTGCCATCAGAAGAGATCCTTCTATGGGTAGAAGGACTGCCCAGGTAGCACTCCCCACCATTGAGAAAGCAAAAGGCAAGATCACTCTGGAAGAATTCCAGATAACTACAGTAGATTTGGGATTTGCCAATGAAGATCAAGAAGGCCAAGAGGGGAAAGACATTATTGATTCTTTAACCCAAAGGGTGAAGAGAGAAAAGGAGAAAAATAAGCAGCATAAAGAGCACATTGCCCAGCTGCATTCATAAACAAAAGGGTTAATTAACCTTGATAACACAGTATCAAATCAGGCAGTCCCATTGACTGCAATTTCTCAATAAGAGGTCAATAAATTGGACCTTATGAAACATGAGTTAGTCATAATGAGAAAATGGATGTCATCAGCACTGAGCGGGGCTGAGGAAGTAGTGACGGCCTCTTTGCAGAAGTGGAATTCTTTGAGCATCTCAAGGAGAAAATTTGATAAATTACAGATGGAGACCAGAAGAAGGTCATTCCAATTGGGAAAAGCCTTGAGTGCTTTAAGAGAAATAAAGAGGATTAATCCTCAAATCCTAATAACTCACCAGGTACTAAATAATAATACTGCCATGTTGATGGATATCTGGTATAAAGATATCAGATTTGAATGTGATATATTGAAGAAGTGCAGCAACAAATTAAGGGATATCAGTATGAAGCTGCATGACATGATGGCTTATGAGGCAAAAGTCCTAGAGGCTCTACAGGGAAAAGTAGAAGGGAAAATTGAGAACCAATATGTAGATATTGCAATAAAAGCTCTGCATAATAATTTCCATCCGATGGCTGATGACCCTTTTAACCACCTGACAGAAGAAGCAATGAACAAGATCATGAGGATCAAGGTCAGGGTGGAGAACTACAATGAAACGTTGAGCAGTAGGAAAAATAAATTGGAGATCCTCAGGGATAAATATCAAGTGCACAAGCATGCCATCAGCAAAGCTAAAACTCAGGATGGTGGAGAAGTTGAAAAGATAGTAGAAGTGTATGAAAATATCTAGACATCCATGCAGGTCCATATACAAGGCGACAGTCATCAGGATGATGAAGACACGAAAAGTGATGATCATGATGATCATGATGATGAAGAAGAAGAGCCTGAGGAGTAGATGGAGATGTGTTACAAAAGAAAACATCTACATCAGG
Organism: Cunninghamia lanceolata; assembly: GCA_027924645.1. NCBI lineage: Eukaryota > Viridiplantae > Streptophyta > Pinopsida > Cupressales > Cupressaceae > Cunninghamia > Cunninghamia lanceolata. The sequence goes on from BSBN01000030.1 coordinate 4,182,477, forward strand.
TACTTAGAGAAAATAAGTTACCTAGATGGTTGCCAGCTGGCAACCTGTGCCATGAGACATAGTTGACCAAGTCAAAAGAGAGATATGCACTATTGATCTTAATTGATAAATCTTGATCGTAGATCATTTGTAACCGCTCCCTCACCTTATTCTATAAAAGGTGCAGGGATGCATTGTTTTAAACATTCGAAGCTTATTTGAAATTTGTTTGCTGAAATATTCAGGGCCTATTTCAAAGTTATTGTAAGCATCCATACTTTTGCATACTTAATGAAAGAGAAGACCATTTTGATTACAAATCATCGTAAATATTGAGTAGTTTGTGTATGAATTCTTGATATATGCTTTGATTTGCTACGTCCCTTAGAGTGCTCATCAGTCTGCATATATTGTCTTCATTCCTCATCCTCTGAAGTTTGCATCAATTGTATCTAGCTGTGGAACATCCTGGTGAACATATGGTTTGATTTCTTCTTTCTCATGACTGTATCAAGTGTGAATGTGGATCAATAGATGAATATTCATCATAATTAGAAGTATTTCTTTACATTTCTTTTAATTTTAGAGCAATTCACAATCACAATTGTAGATAATTGACAATCATAAGCAAATATTATGAAATATGCAGACATCTCATAGATAACAGAAAATTCATAGCATATTTGAGGTTAAAGCATGTACAATTGATAAATACCATGCAAAGATCTAAGTATAGACACATCATTTGAAGGAATATACTATGTAGAATAACCTTTCTCTGCAGCATCATCATAGGAACGAAATCTTATAGAGTGAGCAAACGTAAGGCACCAAAATGGAAACAGCAACACACATCAACGACTGAGTAACGTCAACTGATTAAGAACTAATCCACGGAGACTTGGGATCATCAATTCTTTGAATTCATCGTATCTTTCAAGATGAGTAAAGGTTGTTGTGTAACTTTTATTCTATGTTTGTTTATGACTAACATCATGATCAACACGAACCTCGGCTTGTTGACTACCGTAGTGGAGTGATTTCACAGTGAGGACGGGACCTTTCACCTACCTACTAGTAAGATGATGATTACCTTGGAGAACATCTACATGATTATACATTTGCTGATATAGGCTAAGCTTATGGAGTATGATCCGCAGTGGGATGCAGGACTGGCAGAGTGTAGGTGAGTTTTTTATGACACTGAGTTAGAGGGTTAGGTGATATCCTGGTAGGATATTCATGACTACTATGACTACTTCCCAGGGATAGTGGTTGGATTGATCAAGGGTGTTGTCTACCCTGATAGGAGGTCGCATGGCTTCCCTAGTGGTTGGGGTAGGACCATGGAGAGGATGGATATAGAGGGCACTTGATTTGCATGGGGTGTCTGCGTTTTGGCGCACTTATACCATGATATGCATCAGGTGGTATACCACAGGGGTGCTAGCTTGTCAGCAAGCATCTCACTACTTCAATTTTGACTATGGGAGAATATTGTGATTACCCAGCCGATGTGCATATTTTCTAGGCAGAGGGGTGAGCCTTATAGCTATGGATATGCAAGTGTTAGTTCCCAGCACAAGCTGGGAAAGCTCGAGTACTAGAGACATGCGCTAGATAATATAGATAGAGTTGTCTGGCATCCCTATCTGGATTGCAAGCCTTGGGATGATGAGGATGCTGAGCTGCTATACTGCTTTCAGACTTAATGGCTCATTGGGAGGACATGGTTCATACTAGAGAGGCATATTGTTAGACGAGTTCGGTGACAGTTTGGCAGGATACAAGATATGCCATAGGGGTAGGCCTGATTCATGAGGACACATGTAGAGTGGTTCAGATGGGGTCTGGTCGCTTCTTATGAGGAGGCACTAGCAGAGTTTCAATAGACTCCTTACATGGCTTGGATGATGAGAAGGGAGGTGATAGATGTAGGGATGACTTCAGATTATGAGGAGTGGTTGGCTCCTCATCCATTCCCAAGATATTCAGGACCGGGAGAGTTGGTCCCTCACCTAGATGAGGAGGATTTAAATGATGAGGATGGTGTGGGTAGGAGGAGGAGGAGATGGAGGAGGGGGAGAGAAGGATGGGGAGATGGAGATGATAGAGGGGATGGAGGAGATGGAGGGGGTGGCAGAGGACATAGACAGAGATAGAGGAGGAGAGCTAGGGAGGGATCCTCCCAGCAGCAATAGGTACAGTTGCCAGCACCACAGCAGGTGCAGGGATAGGTAGATTAGCAGCAAGTGTAGGGACATGTGCAGGCACAGCAGGTGCCCCAGCAGCAGGTTCCATAGGATCTTGCCCAACCTGAACTACTGCAGCAGTTTGTTACTACTTTGTGGGGTTAGGTTAGATAGCTCCAGGCATAGCTTAGAGTGATAGAGGTGCAGAGGGAGGTAGATACATGGATTATCTCTAGGCTCATTGTAAAGTGGGATACAACATTGGTGAGGGTTCAGGTCCTAAGACAAGAGAGAGATGTGACTTTAGCAGCCTTGGGTACGGATGGAGCTACCAGTTTCTTAGTCACACAGGTGCAACAGGCATAGGTATAGCTTGCATAGATTCAGTTGGAGCTTTCTAAGGCACATGCGTAGACTTAATACTACAAGGGTTTATACCATGAGGCTGTGCTAGTGGATCAGAGGGCACCCAGTTTCAGGAGCCAGTCAGTAGCCGGTACATCTTAGAGAGTAGGGGGTTCACGGTCTGTGGCTTCAGCGATGGGCCCACAGCAGTCAGAGGCTAGCAGAGGTGGAGGTGGAGAGGGTAGTGCTGGGAGTAGTGCCCGATGGCAGCAGGGCTATCCATTACACTTGTACCAATTTTGGCTTATGTATACACTTTTTGATGGCTCATAGATAGCCTGATATGTATATATGACTTGTATCATTTTGCACTGACACATTTATCATTATATTTGTGATGTACACTTTATGACTTGACTTAGAGATGACAGACTTTGATATATTGTACATTTGGACATTTTTATGTTTATTTATATGATGATGCGGCTATATGATCTTTGTATGTAGTTGTTTATGCTATATGTTATGGATGCATTTACTTTTGATGTCTATATGTGATGCACATGTGATGTCTATATGATGCTATGTGGTGTTTCTATTGGATACTTTATGAGATATGATTCTAGGACTCTTTGATATGATGATGATATAATGCACTTTTATGTATGCAAATGCGAATGTTTATCTATGTGATTTATGTAGTTATTGTGATGATCTACATGTACTTGTCTATGTTTTTGATTTTTCTGTTGGACACTATGTTATACTAATGCAAATGGATATGGATGATCTAATGCACTTTTATGTATGCAAATGATTTAATCATGTTAATGACTAACTCATATGATATGATATGTAATTTAATGCTATGTTTTTGTTATGTCCAAATGTACTCAATCGACACAGAAATGACACAATGATAGATAGAAGACTGACTGATGGAAGGATCAGAAGCTTTTCATTGATACTCTGCATTTTGGATCTTTATTGTATGGGATATGGATGTAAATGGATGCTTTCTAGATGTGAATGGATTTTTACCATCTTGATATTGCAAGTATTTTGAAGTGCTTATTTCATCATTGGGCAATTTTTTTGGTACTTTTTCTTAATGTTGTAAGTTAATACAAGCATCTAGGTATAATTGAACCGAGATGACTTGAGTATTGCTTACATGGATTTTGATTTAGCAATTTAATACAAGCATCGAGGTATAATTGAACTGAGATGACCTGAGTATTTCTTGCATAACAATAGACAACGATTGTCCCCTTTCATGTTAGACCTCTGATGTCCTCGATGATCTTTTATCGATCATGTCTTTAGATAAGGCTTCACATTACTAAAGGTTGATCCACAAACATAAAACAAAGAAAATAATCATGCCCTCTTCATAGCATCTCTAGATTTTGGCATCCTTGCATAGTGTAGAAAGACATGATAATAAAAATCAAGATGTTGTAACCTAACTTGATCACAACCACAAAACATTCTTGCATTTAGATGTGTTCTTCTTGCCATAATTTAGATAGAATCATTTAGAGTGCTTTAGGTACTTTCTTTCTTTGCTTTGGATAGGTTGATGTCTTGCATCAACATTTATTCTTTGGAAGCAGGCTTTGATGCACTTGCATGCCTAGTGAAAGGTATCATCATCCTTATTGGCAAAACAGACCCTAAGGGACTGACCTAGTGCCTTGAGGGCACATTGCTAAATGGCCTTGCCTACATGATGACGTAGAGGCAATGTAGTTCAGGATTTGGACCATGGATGCGGATGGACCAGAGGTTAGAAAACAAGATATGGGATGGATGGAAAGTGGAGCCTCGGGGGTGCATTTGAAAATGGCCTTGCCTACGTGACAACACAGAGGCAACTTAGTTTGGGGACTTGGACTTATGATACTGACAACAGATGCTGCGCTAGGCTGACATTGTGGATAGGATACCAGATAAAACTTTATTTGATAAGGCGACAACAGAGGAAGAGTATCAAGCCATGATAGGTTATCATTAGGTTTTTTATTATGAAACAGTTATGGATAGGATGAGGGATGATAGTAGGAGGAAAGGACACAAGGTGATTGGTTTCCCAAAGATGGAGGAAGTAGTTTATCACAAGTAATGCCTGTTTACCAGGCTTTCACCACTTGTTTTTATTTGCATGAAAGCTAAAAGTACACATGACACCTGTTTGCCAGATTTTCATCATGGTATCTATCCAAGGCACCTGTTTTTTAGGTTTTCACCAAAGGATGATTTTTTTTGGTTGTTTTCCATTTTTTTGATTTTTTTGTTTCTTTTTTGATTTTTTTAATTTTTTTGCTTTTTTGATTTTTTGCCCCCTTCCATTGGGGTTCTCTTAGGTATAGAACTAGCGAAGATACATGCTGTTGATTGGTTCATCGAACAGTTCACCCTCTGATGTTGCTAACTAATATGCCCCTGATCCATAGGCTGTCATGATTACATAAGGACCAAGCCAATTGGGTTCAAACTTACCTTTCTTTTCCCAATCCTGTTGATTACGAGGATTTTCCTTAACTACTAGATCACCAACATTGAATATCCTAGGATGGACTTTGTGGTTGTAGCTCCATGACATTCTCTGCTGGTATGCCTTGAGATGGTTGAAGGCATTCTACCATTTCTCCTCCAATAGTTCTAACTCTTGTAATCTGGAAACTCTATAGTCTTCATTAGTAATGTGACCTTTTAACAACACCCTTAGAGATGGTAACTCAACCTCGATGGGTAAAATGGCTTCTAATCCATAGACAAGGGCATAAGGGGTAGCACCTATGGGAGTGCATATACTAGTTCAACAGGCCCACAGAGCAGGATTCAATTGTATGTGCCAATCACAGCCAACATCGTTGACTATCTTCTTGAGGATTTTTAAGATTGTTTTGTTAGATGCTTCTACTTGGCTGTTGCCTTGTGGATAGTAGGGGGTGGAGAAATGGTGTTGGATTTGAATTTGTCACAAAGCTCTTGGACATCCTAGTTTTTGAAAGGTCTTCCATTATCTGTGAAAATGGATGAGGGAATTCCGTATCTGCAAATGAGGTAATCTGTTTGCCTGGGACATTGGAGAGTGGAACGACTTCAATCCACTTGGTAAAATATTTAGTGGCGGTTATTATGAACTTGTGGCCGTTGGATGATGGAGGGTGAATTTTGCCCACAATGTTGAGTCCCCATTGACAAAAGGGCCAAGGTGTCGTTAAAGGTCATAGCTCTTGAGCTGGTGCATGTATCAGGTTTCCATGTATCTGGCACTGCTTGCATCTCTTCACAAACTGATATGAATCCATTTCCATGTTTGCCCAATAATATCCCAAATGCATGAGTTTTTTAGCTCAAGAAGGACTGCTAGAGTGTGTTCCGCAAATTCTTTCATACACATCTCGTAAGGCTATTTGAGATTCTTCCCATTCTAAACATCAGAGTAAAGTGCCATCCAAACCTCGTTGGTATAGGGTGTTGGCGATAATGGTGTAATGGGAGGTTTGGTGAATGAAGGTTCGGCGTTGGTTTGAAGACAAGTTAGGAGGTAGGGTGTTATCCTTGAGGTAAGTGTAAATTTTACCATATCAAGGTGAATTAGATCCAACTAATAAGCATATGGAGTGTGTTTTAGGAAGATCATAAGCTGGTTGCATAATTGACTCAACCAAGAACTCATACCATGAATCATTCTCTGGGATCTCGAGGATCGAGACAATCGTTGCCATGGCATCTATTGCTTTGTTTTCAATGCGAGGTATCTGCTCAAAGGAGATGATCACAAAATGGTCTTTAAAGTCATCGACCATACACTTGTATGGGATTAACTTGTCATCTTTGGTTTGATAGTCATTGTTGACTTGGTTGATTACTAGTTGAGAGTCGCCATAGACATGTAGCTCCTTTATTTTCCATTCTGCTGCCATTCTGAGACCAATGACCAAGGCCTCATACTCTGCTATATTGTTTGTGCATGGAAATAGCAGACAATAAGACTTAGGTATGGTTTCTCCATGAGGAGTGACCAACAAGATTCCTACCCCCGATCCATGGTTTGTATAGGATCCATCTAAGTAGAGTTTCCATGAGTGTGTTGTGATATTGAATATGAATTCATCTAGAAACTCAAATGTCATAGGTGTGGTATCCTGCAATGGTGCTTTTGCTAACTAATTGGTGATGATTTGACCTTTGATAGCCTTTCTTTCTACATACTTGATGTCATATTCACTTAATAGCATTACCCACTTGGCTAGGTGGCCTGTTAGAGCTGCTTTTCTTAATAGGTATTTTAGTGGATCTATTTTTGCAATAAGCTTGACTAGATGTGCTAGATGTAATGTCATAGTTTTTGGGAAGCAAAAACCATAGCAAGACACAATCTTTCTATTTGAGAGTATTGCAGTTCATAGCCCACCAATGTGCAACTGATGTAGTAGATAGCTCGTTCTTTGCCTTCATAATCCTTTTGTGCTAGGAGGGCTCCAAGAGCTATTGGCGTAGCGGATATGTAAAGTAATAGTGGTTTGACTTGTATAGGTGGCATGAGAATAGGTGGGTTCATAAGATACTCCTTTAGTTTGCCAAATGCTTCTTCACACTTATCATCCCACCTAAATGGAATGTTTTTATGTAAGAGATGACTGAAAGGTTGGCACTTATCTGCTAGTTGTGAGATGAACCGATGGATAGCCTATAGCTTTCCTTGTAGAGACCGCAGTTGAGTGATATTCTTTGGTAGTGGCATTTCCATGATAGCTTTAACTTTGGCAGGATCCACCTTGATCCCATTTGCTGATACAATGAAGCCTAAGAGCTTACTGAAGGTGACTTCAAACACACATTTTTTCGGGTTCAACCTGACTTTGAATTGTTCCAATCTCTGAAAGACCTTCTCTAGTACATCTAGGTGGGATTCTCTTGTGAGTGACTTTGCAAGGATGTCATCTACATAGTCCTCCATTGTGACGTGCATCATATCATGGAAGATAGTGGTCATAGCATGTTGATATGTTGCTCCCATGTTCTTTAACCCAACTGGCATGACATTCCAGCAGAAAGTGCCCCATGGACAAGTACAATCTATTTTATGTTGGTCTTCTAGTGCTATCCTAATTTGACTGTACTCAGAGAAGCCATCCATGAGAGAAAACATGGTATGTCCTGCTGTCAAGTCGACTATGATATCAATATTGGGTAATGGAAAATCATCCTTGTGGCAAGCTTTATTGAGATCTCAGAAATTATTACATAATCTGACTCTACCATCATGTTTGGATACTGGCACTATGTTGGATACCCACTCTAGATAGTCTATTGCCCTGATGAACCCTACATCCAACAGTTTCTTTAGTTCCTCTTTTACTAGTAATGCAATGTGGGGATGCATCTTCCTGAGCTTTTGTTTGACTAGTTTGATCCCTGGATCTAGTTGTCTAGTTGTGGGGTTCCTTGTAAGTCCCAGTTGATAAGTTCAAGATGTACAGGGGGGAGGGGATCAGAAGATAGATCTGATTCATTGGGTGTGATAGTTTGGATAGATACAAGATTTAGATTAATAGGGATAGGGTCTAGAATGGTACTTTCCTTGAGATTATTTATCGCAATGGAACTCTGACCTTCCTCAAAAGTCATACTCTCAAGAGTTGGAAAATTACAGTCTAATGGTCTATGCGTTAGTGTTTGTCCCTCACAGTATGGGATATAGGTTTGAATGGTGTCAATTCCCTTATCCTCATAGGAGTTCTCTATGACTTCTGTTGGCAAGAGACACTATAAGGATTCATGATTGTTGTCATTGATGGCAACAAATTTCATCCCACACATCTGCAGGACATGGTGTGTCTCTACTGGAAGTCAGAGTGAAGAATGTGGTGATCTGGTAAACAAGAACAGAGCATGTGGCAAGGTCTGATAGATAGGTCCAGATCTCTCAGAGAAAGTATCTTGGTGAAGTGCGGATTTGGGGAAGTCAAGAGGACTACCTTGAGTGATAGATGAGAAAAAAGATATGAATACTTGAGTACCGGGTTCCTGAGTGACAGTATGAACAGAGGAAGAACTAACTAGCAGATCATCAGACATTATTCCGGATGTGTTACTGATGATGGAAAAGGTTCTTAAGGCATAAGTTATGTTTGGCTAACATGATTGATGACTTCTACAAGTATATGCTTGATCCGCATTACTTGATGTGCAAGGATTCAGCTGACAGATCAGAGTTTGTGAAAAGATTGACTATTCCAGGTGCCGACTAGAAAGGTGATGAAATCACTTGTGTGGATATATATACAAGATGGATTTAGTCGTGAGAGGTATTGTTATTGTTAGTGATGTGCGAATAAAAGTAGAAAAGCAGAGCAGAAGCAGTCAGGAAGGTCTGGTATGTGAAAGAAAGCAGCTTAAAGAAGAGGAAAGATGAAGTGCAGCAGATCAGTGTACTGAGCCTAACTAGAACTAAACTCTAGCGTATGTAGATGCTCCCAAATCAGTTCAAGTATTATATAACACTCTTTTTTAGATAATGATTCTCTTGTAGGCAGTGTGCCTCTTGTGAACAGTGTGCTCAGGCAATGAAACCTAATTGGCAAGTGCCATTTTGTTTTTCTATTCTTCTAACAGAGAATACAATCTTGGGTTAATCACCCCATGGTTTTCTCCCTTAACAAGGTTTCCACGTCAAAAATATTGTGTCATGTGTATTTCCATTTCATGGTTATGTTTGCTTGTTTGAATTAATGTTACATTGATTGTCAAAAAAGTTTAGAAAGCAGAAATAATTAGGATAACTGATTCACCCCCCTCTCAGTTATCAACAACTTCATCCTACTCATACTCGTTAGAATCTGTGTCACTGTCTTCTTATAGGGCATGGATCTACTCCACAAAACAAGCATTGGCCTTAGCTTTTCCTTTGTCCTTGTATCCTAACCCTTTTGTATTTATTGCCAATGAGGATGAGGAGGGTTGGATGGGTTCTATCATTCCTTCCTTTCTTAGGCCAATGGGACCTTGCCCTTCATAATCCATTCTATGTAAGATAGACTCACCACGCCCATAGATTTTCGTTGGGAGGTTAGGTGGTTCTTGTTGTGTGTTATCTTCTTCTGTGTAGAGCCATTGCAAGACGTCTCTTTCGTCAATTTCATCTGATAGGGTCCCCCATTTTACAAAGGGAGCTGCAGGAGGTGTGGGAGGAGCAGATGGCTTTGGAAAAGGTTTAGGGCGACCAAAGGATCTTGTAGATAGAGGCATTTCAGGTAGGTTGAGGCTGTACTCATGGAGTATTCTCCTACTCCTATTTCTTTGATTGTGATTTTCTACTCTTTGGGCTTGGACGAGAAAACTTTAGAGGTAGAATCATGCTGTGAGATGGGGGATGTGGAAGCTCTATTGTTGGGAATGATGTAATCAGGCTTTAAGCAGATAGAGTTGCAATGCTGAAAAGGATCCAGATCACCTTGGATGGTGATCTGTTTGCCATTATGAGGGAATTTGATGCATTGGTGGTAAGTAGAAGGCACATCTTTCATGGCATGAATCTAAGGTCTACCTAGGGGGATGTTATAGGCTAGCTACCTTTCAAGGACTTGGCAAACAACATCCTTTATCGCCGGTCCAACTTGTATTGGTAACACCACTGTTCCTTTAGTAGTTCTTTCTTCCTCATCATAGGCCTTAATAATGATCTTTTTCCTAGGATCTACTGCGATTATAGAGAACCACAATGTAAGGACTAGCTTGAGCGTGCCAATATTTAAATCAGCTCCTCCATTAATGAGAACTCTTTTGATACGGTGTTTATGAATGAAGGCGACAATATGCAAGGGTGTGTTATGGGGTTGAGACACTGAGAGGTCATCCTATTCGGTGAACAATATGGTGCTAGAGGAGGTTAGATTTCCTACCATGTCTTGAAACTTCTCTCACGCCAGGTTCGTGGGTATAGTTGTTTCCACTAGGGCTTTATCAAGAATTTCCTTGTGGGAAGGAGATAGATGCAACAACTCTAAGATAGATATGTGGGCAGGAGTTTTCTGAAGTTGGTCTATGACATTGTACATATGGGATTTAGATGGAGAAGGTGACAACCTTGGAGGAAGTGTGTTTAACGTGACCTTACCACTATGGGTGATGATGCTACAATCAGTTTTGTTGGGTCCTGATTGTTGGTTGAATGTGACTACATTGACTTGCAGGATGTGCTCTGATATGCAGTTGAAGATATAATCAAATGGCACGCTTGCATAGTTAGCATTGTTGTTCCCATTATTTTCATTCTGCTTGTTGTGGTTGTTATTGTTGTTGTTGTTGTATGGCCTGTCGTGGTTGAGGAGTGGATCCTAGTATGCCACATGTGTCTCATTAGAGGTATGTTGTTGAGTGCATGCATGATTTTGGTCAAGTATGTCTTGAATGACATGTTTAAGATGGATATAGTCATTGGTCGTATGGCCTCTTCCTCTATGATATTCACAAAAATTAGTGTCTTTCCAATAGTGAGGTTTTACTTGAGGTTCATAGTTTCTAGTGGGTGGAAGAGTGATCTCATTGTTGGCTAACAAATTTCTTAACGCAGACTCTTGGGACTCCCCTAGTGGTGTGAACTTTTGTCTAGGATTGAAGCTAAACCATTGTTTTGGCTCGTGAGGGAAGGTTTTGTTCGGTGTAGCATTGCTTGCTTCCCCTTTGAGAGTGAACATTAGTTGTTGTTTGGGGGCTGCCACTTTGGCATCAACTACTCCATCATTGATGACATTTTTGTTCTTTGTCCAAAACTTAGACTTATCTGTGGTGCAGTTAGAGTTAGGGGTGTTCTTGTACAAATTTATTTGCCCCTTGGTGATCATGGCTTTCTCAATAAATAATCCCATCTCAATGACTTTCATAAATGAGGTAGGCATTGAATTTGGATTTGGTAACTTAGATCGGGGTTAAGGTTGTGTACAAACATCTCCATCAGTTATTTCTTAGGAACATGATATGAGCATTTGCTCACGAGTTGTCTCAACCTTTGTAAGAAGGCAGCAAAGGATTCACCACTCTTTTTCTTTGTATTGCATAGGTCAAGCATAGAAAATTCATGATCAATGTTATATGAGAAGTGTTGGATGAACTTGTTTACTAACTCATCAAAAGTTTTGATACTCGGGGGAAGTCGTGACAACCATTCCATGGCTTGTCCACCTAGAGATCTAGGGAATAGTGTCATTAGGAAAGTTTTGTTGTGAGCTAGTTCTAGGCACATGGCGTTAAATTCCCTAATGTGATCTCTTGGGTCCCCTTTTCCTTTGTATTTGTCAAACTTAAGAACTTCAAACCAAAAGGGGAAAGGTACCATGTTCAAGCTTTTGTCAAAGGGATATGGTGCAATGTCCTCCAATTAGTATGTTTTAGTGGGTGGCCCCGTTTGGAGATCCGCCACTTTCTACTTTAGGCTCTCGATTTGTTTTAATATGTCCAGAGGTACGTTGGGGTCTACAACTTTCCTTCCTTTTTCTTTGTCAAGGGAGCTTTCCTCATTTGTGCTCTTTTCATGAGTTTCTTCTTCTGCAGACTCCTTTAGTTTGTCAAGATCAAAGTCTAAGGGGAGTTTAAGTCCTTGGGTTGCAAGATGAAGGAAGTACTTTTGAGGGTCCTCTTTAAGCATTTTGTCTAGCATGCATTGCAATTTTTGATTTTGGAGCGCTTCTTGGTACTCTTTGTTGGTTGTCAATCCGACTGGATGCTTATTCCCAGTATCCCTACAAGGTAGCCATCATTGATCAATAGGATATCTGGGCCAGGGGCCAACAGTGTAGCAGATAGACTCTACAGATATCTCCTCTTCTTCTTCAGGCTCTGCAAAACCTAGGGGGGGTATTCCCTATTCAACATCCATAAGATATATTTATGGATGGTGGGATGCTGATATAAAGCAAATGAATCCTCCTTTATGTAGACCAAAACTATGAGATAAGTGCAAAGGGGCTAGCTTTGGGCCTATATTCAGTTGTAGACAGAGGATTTCAAGTCCTAAACTAACTCTAAAGTCCTAATGGTTTGATTTTGAAGTTTAAGTTTGGTTTTATGTGGATGCAAAACTAGGACCTGAGGTGTAACCTCAATACAAGACTAGATTGGTGCCTATCCAGGGCTCGGAGTCAATAGACATACACATGTGAATGGTCAGCATGAACATATATCAGAAACTAGGTACCAAGGGGATTTTTGATATCTGCCTTACAGATACCTCCCAAAATAGAGTATTCAGTTACCTATACTTACAATATCCTCACTGCAATATGATCTCCCCAACCCTTAACCTAAAACACTTTAATCTACCCCTTGAGCAGAAGCAAAAGATTAAGTTTTCAACATAGCAAAACTATATTCTAGAATCCCAGACACCCCTTAGATGTTTAGATTCAAAAGAAGAACACATTCAGTTTGGAGACAGAATAACCAAATACATGCAAATATAGCATTACTCATATAAAATTAATCATGAAACTAGTAAATTCATGCATGAAACATACAACATGAGACTCATAAACTCACAAGACATCCAGATATGGTTAGCAATGGAGTTGTATCTTATTACAGCACTCAGACTTGTCTAGTTTTCAACAACAACAAAATGAGCAACACAGCTTGCTATATACAGCAAGAAAGTCCTCAACATTAATTACATGGCAAAAGTCAAAAGTCTGCCAGATACAATTCAATAAGAGGAAATGGCACTCAAACATTAAATGCAGAAGGCAGAGGAGGAAACAGGAAGGGGTCTCGAGCCATGCGCCGCTGCCTTGGGATCCTCAACTTCAATCAAGTACTAGATCATTCTGTATCATTGCCCATATCCTATAACATTTGCCATTAAAGTCCACCTACTCACAGTCCAGAGAATGCAACGGTCGTATGATTCCCTAAAAGCTTTTCCCACCAAGAATCAATACCCTAATATTTCAAATTATGCAGGAACCATTTATCCCATATGCACCCCACGGAGACCCTTTTGGCACCTTATATGCATGGCCGTGATCATATATAATGTTGGCAATTTTACTCCCGATGGCACCAGTGTAAAACCTTAACCTCACACCCCATCAGCTAGACCCCCACATCGGCAAACTTCATACATGCTTGCCTGACACAGAAAGTCACGCCGATGAACATCTTAAGCCACATTCCATTGGCTAGACCAGCCTCATTGGAATGACAACAACCTTGAAATGAGCCATCATCTACTAGAAATATGCGTGGAAGCTGCCACATGGCGAGCTCCGTGGCATCCTTGAAACGCATAGAAACTCCCTTTGAAACACAGGCAGAAGCCAACACGTGGCGGGTTCTACATCACCGCCGAGAGACATAGAAGGGACCTACTATGACAACCGTGGAAGCTAACACTTGGCGTCCTCCGCCCCACTTGATATTTAATGTAGGGTCCCACTACTAGCCTCGCTGAACATTGCAACATAAAGAACAGTCCTATGGAAGCTGACACGTGTCACGCTCCGTAGAAACCACAAGGGATAGATGGTGCATTCCGTGTGCCCGTTGAAACTTTTAGAAACTATGCTTCTGCAAGTGACATGTGGTGTCTTCCACAAGGTCTTAGATCCTTCACTGGGACCCACTCCCATCCTTACTTAGCACCGAAACAAATAGAAACAAAAAAGGTTGATAATGTGGAAGCTACCACTAGGCGAGCTCCGCAGTACTTGCTAGAAACACATGGCACTTTCTGCCTCCAAGATGAAACATTTAGGGAGTGCTTTTGTAGCTAACATGTGGCATGCTCCACAGGAAGCATTCAAAAGTGAAGGTGTGGCAATAAACTGGGGCATAACACTTGGTGGTCTCCCGGCACTGGCATAATTAGACCCTCCCAGCCACTCTTAGAAATAATTAAGAGTCTAGAAACAATGGCTCAATATGCATTCAGAAATGCATGCGACTCATTCTTTAAAGGGCCGATAGGATTTTCCAACCCACCATTGCCATTTTGACTTGCACACAACTAATTTCTTGTATTTTTCACAACTGCAGAGGCCAAAATGTTAGAATTCTTATGACTCCTGGGAAGGGGCATGACTTAAAACCCTAGACATGAATTACTACCAACATAGGCTTTGATTGGGGACGTGCAGGTGCAAGGCTGCAATGAGAACCAGACCATTTCCAGGTAGGCCAGACAAAACGCAGAGCACAAGGAAAGCACCAACTATACATAGTATTCATAAGCAATATACACATATTTTACAATTGTGCACAGGGGCAAGTCATTTATGCAAAATAAAACTTGAGGAATTGACCTTGCACAGGCAATTCCAGCACTTCACCATCTAGGGCCTGGAGGAAGTAAGAATTTTCTCCATAAGTATTGCAAACCTAATACGGGCCCATCCACAAGGCTCAAACTTACCATGTTTGCCCTTGTCTTAACTTCTTGCATTCCAAATAAGGACTAGATCATTGATTTGAAACTTCCTTTCTGTAGTCCTTTTATCAAATAGATATTTCACATTTTGTTGTTTCTTTATGTTTGTCTGGTGAGCTTCTCTTCTAACCTCATCCAGTGCAACCAGCTAGTTTATTCTCTCTGTCATGGAGTCTTCAATCTCTTCATCATTTCCATGGATGAACTTATAGACCGGTAGGAAGTTGTTCACAGGCAGTCTAGCTGATGCAACATATACCAGTTCAAAAGGGGACCTTCCAATTGCTCCTTTCACTGTCACCCTATCAGCCCATAATTCCAACTTTAGCTTTGAATCCCAGGCTCTCTTGTTTTTGTCTACCATCCTTTTGATGATTTTTATGAGGCTCTTGTTACCTGACTCTACTTAACTATTTCCTTGTGGATGGTATGGTGATGCATATGAAAAGTTAATTCCATATTTGTTGCAAAAATCAACAAATTCACCTGATCTAAAGCACATTGCATTATCTGTGACCAACTTGACTAGTACTCTAAACCTGATAATAATATTTTCTAGTATGAAATCCATCACCACCTTACTTGTAGCTCTCTTAGTTGGAATGGCCTAAATCCATTTAGTGAAGTAATCAGTTGCTACCAAAATCCAACTGTGCCCCCCACTTGATTTCTCTGCAATTTCCCCTATGAAGTCAATTCCCCATTGCTTAAATGGAGCCTCCACAGACACAGTTTTAAGGGGCAATGCACCTTCATACCTTAACCTTCCTAAGAACCTTTGGCAAGGATCACATTTTCTTACCAACTTTTGTGCATCTGAAAAGAGAGTCGGCCACCAATATCCTGCCCTAAGGATTTTGTGAGCTATTGTCCAGGCAGTATAATGTCCACCACACACCCCTTTATGCATGTCATTGAAAATATTGTTGGCTTCATTTTCATCCACACATCTTAGCAACACACCATCAGGATTCTTCCAGCATAATTCTCCTTGAACAATAACATACCTGATTGCATGTAGTTTTAAAGTCCTCTTTTGACCATCACTTAGATGGGAAGGACAATTCAGGTTTTGCAAATAGTATATGATGCCCTTATACCATTCAAATTCTGATACACTGACAATCTCATTTTAGACTGTATTGACCTGGCACGCTTCCAAGTTTGACTGTGCCATCATCTTAGCCAATCCATGTCCCCTTACCAGCTTTGTGATCTGTATCTCTATGCTAAATTCCTGAAGTTTATTTATACATTTGTACCTTCTTCCTATTACCTCCTACTGAGTGAAGATATCCTTGACTACTACATGAGGTACATACGTAATTATCTAGGATCCTACAAGATATGGCCTAAAGCTTTTGACTACTCTAACCAGTGCATATGCCTATTTTTCCATGATATCATACTTTAACTCAGCAGCCTGCAATGACATACTGAAGAAAGCAATGGGCTGCTCAAAACCATTATTATTTTTCTGTAGCAAACATGCAGCAATAGTATGGAAAGAAGCAAATGAAAATAACTAAAATGGTTTAGAAAAATTAGGAGATTTTAGCACAGGAGCTTTCTTTATTGCTTCTTTGATGTTCTGAAATGATTCAATTACTTCACTCTCCCAATTAATAGTTGCATCCTTCTTCATCATCTTATAAATGTTCCTTGTGGTTTCTACAAAGTTGGGAACAAATCTTCCAACAAAATTTATTTGTCCAAAGAAGGACTGGATTCCTTTTACTATTTTTGGCATCTGGATCTTATCAATTGCAGCAACCCTTTCAGGATCAATTCTAACTCCATCTTTGGAAACAATGTGCCCCAAGAGTTTTCCTTCAACTACACCAAAAGCACATTTATTGGGATTAAGAGAGATGCCATACTCTAGTGCTCTAATGAAAATCTGTTCTAGATGCATACAATGTTGCTCTTCCCTTTTAGAAAAGGTAGTTAGATCATCTTGGTAAACAACCAAAATTGAGTCAATCAATCCTGCAAAAGCAACATCCATAGCTCTTTGAAATGTAGCACCTGCATTTGTCAGTCCAAATTGCATTATAACATATACATATGTTCCCCATGGAGTGGTAAAGCTAGTCTTGTATTGTTCTGATTCCCTTACCTTCACTTGATTGTACCCTGAAAATCCTCCATCATGGATAGAAGCTCACAGCCAATCACCCTCTGCAACATGGCTTCCATGTTTGGCAATGGATAATTGTCCTTCAAAGAAGACAAATTTAAATTTCTAAAATCCACACAAAGTCTAATGTCACCATTCTTTTTTCTAACTGGGACAAGGTTAGACACCCAAGTTGAATGTCTGATTGGCACAATTATTCCAGCCTTCCTAAGCTTCTTGAGTTCTTCCTGCATTTTTGGAGCCAAGGTGGGATTAATAGGCCTTTGCTTTTGTCTAAATGGATTAGCTCCAGGCTTCAATGGGATTTCATGCTGGAATAAGTCTTCTCTATAAGCTTTGAGGTCTTCATATGACCAAGCAAAAACATGCTTGAACCTTTTCAGTAATGCAATCAACATGCTCCTGATGTGTGGTTTGAGTTGTTTGCCAATGTATACCATCTTGGGGGCCTGAGATGTCCCCAAATTTATCTCCTCTAAGTCATCTTTGTTTGTGGGAGATGCCTTTGTGACCAATTGGTCTCTATTATCAAAAGCTCTTTCCAAAGCTACTAACCCTCTAGGGATTTTGTTAGTCTTCAATTGAATTACTTCTCTCCCCATAAGAGTTTCTTTTCCATCTACAATTTCTACAAAGTTTTGAAAATCAATTTCTTGGTTCTCATATTCATCTATGCAGTGCAAAAAATTTAACAAGTCCTTGTCATCATCAAACACTTGCCAACTGCATATGTTCTCTAGTACTGCAGGTCTAATTTTAACTTCAACCTTTGTAACATCTGATAGAGTGATATCATCTGGCCTTATTGCTACATTTGCTAAGAAATCAGCTATGACATTTTTTGATCTCTCTACCCAGCCTATTGAAAATGCATCAAATAATTCAATTGTATCCCAGACAGCATGCTTATATTGTTTTAATCTCTTGTTCTTTGAGGCATACCTATCTCTAACTTGGGACACAATTAAATCAGAATCTCCAAATACTCTCAACATCTTAATTCCATGTTTGAGAGCCATATTTAAACCTAAGAGTAAGGCTTCATACTATGCAATGTTGTTTGTACAAGCAAATTTTAGCAAGAAGGAGAATTTTAGGAGCTTACCAGTTGGAGATAGGAATACAACTCCAGCCCCAAAGCCTTCCTTTGCACAAGCTCCATCAAAATACATGGTCCATAGACCCTACTGGTCTAGCTCTTGAATGCAAGTTTCTCCCCCTTTATCTCCTTGGTCACTTGAGACAACTCTAAAATTCTCACAATCAGTGTCTACAAAACAAATATGCTCTTCTAAATTCTGATCCTCAACCATCTCTTGTGATCTTTCTTCTCTAACTAGTTTGACAACCTTGCCATTCATTGGAATCATGGCATATGACAGGTCCAGCTGCATACTTCCACCAATCAATGTTGTCCATCTTCTGGACAATAGGATACCATATTGTGGCTTGATGTCAACCACGGTTATGTTCATTTTGTAGCTCTTTTCAGGAAATGCTGCCAGTCTAAAATTCACATCCTTCATGATTCCAATAACTGGTACCTCTTTGGCATCCATAACATAACATTTCCCACATGCCTTGTCTATTTTCAATCTAGCTTGTTGCATGATAGCCAGAGGCATGATATTTGTTGATGCTCTTGAGTCAAGCATACAATTTTTAATCACTTTTCCATTTATAACCAGGGATACATAAAATGGCTCCACTTGTGAAGGACACTTTGTCATGGTCACCCCTAAATACACCTCAGGAACTTCATCTTCTTCATTGCATAAGGTATGCTTCTTACCTTGAGTTTCATCATTCTGTTTGGCTTGACAAGGCATTCTTGAAATTAAAGATACTATCCTATTCTTGATTTCTTCAACCTTCATAAGTTCCATTAATGGGACATAAACCTTTACCTAAGAGAGGACTTGAGTTATATCAAAAGGAGCACAATTTTGTACCACAATTGTAGCTTGTGTAAAGGCTTTGTTTTTATCTTGAGATGAGCCAGCCTTAATCTTCATAGCTCCCTGATCACCATTCTTATTCTGGGAACTTTTGCTTTGATCCTCAACTTGGGGAATTTTATTTTCTGGTCCTTGAGAATCATGACTTGTTTTTTGCTTAAAATTTTGCTTGTTATTACCCCACTACTTTCTTTGTGGTTCAATCCCTTTATGACTGTACACTGGCTGGCTTGTAAAAGTACTCTCTGGTTGGTGTGAGTTACTTACCTGAGATTTGCTTTTGAGGTTATAGTTGCTTTTAACCTGGGCAACTGCTGCGGCTGTGAGGGCTCTAATTTCTTCATCAGAAGGTCTCTACAGGTTACTCAAAAAGCTGTGTGAGCCCTGAGCATACACATAACTATCTTCATTATCCTCATCATAAAAAACCTGCTGGCAGGCCTGAGTCCCATCATCTATACTCTCATCTGCATCATGAGAAGGATGCTACCTACTTGTAGACAACATATTAACATCATCATCCTACACATAATGTGGCTTATTGCACTCATTACAGGACATAGCATTATCATACAAAGACTGAGCAATCATGCATTGTGACTGTGAATGTGGCATCTGACAGATTATGCACCATGGAGTATCATTAGTAATATTTACAGCTTTCTTCAAAGGATCAGGAGTTTCCTTGGTATGTGGAGTTCCCTGATTTGTGTTGTTATGTGGAAATACAGGCTTACCATTATGCCAATTGGTATTATATTGCATATCATGTAATGATGGTCTCTTTTGATGTCTTTGGTAAACTTGCCTGTCAGGACCTATCCCTTTTTCACTTCTAGATAGTCTATAACTTAGGTCCTTAACAACATTTGTCAATTTGTCTATCTTATATTTAGGGGCAAATGTATTACCTTGAATATTCTGAGGTTTGTTTAGATTTTGTAGAATTTTCACATCATCCCTCCTATTTGTCTTGCCTAATGCTTTCCTATTATTCTCAATATTTATCACTATCCTGAAAGCATCCCTGAGAGTAGCAGGACCTTTATCCCTTAACCCATATGTGATTTTTTCATCAAAGGCATTAATATACAATATTATGCACATTGGTTCATTTGGCCTCATGTGATGTGGCAATTTGTTCAACACTTTAGTAAATCTTGCATTAAAATCTGCAACCTGCTCATTTGACCCTTTAGTGATACTAGTGAACTCATTCACAAAAAAGCTAGGGTCAGTTTTGTCACCATACTGTTCCTTAAAAATTCTTTTAAAATCATCCCATGATGAGATACTCTGGTCAGGCAGATTCTTGTACCATTCTCTAGCTTCATCAATAAGGGATTGCATAAATGACTTCATAAAAACATCCTCATGCTCAACCTCAAAGTTATCCATGACATTTTGAAAATATTTCAAATGATCCTCCCCTAACACAATATTATTTCCTGAAAACTTTGGCACTTGAAGCCTTACATGCTTGTCAATGGGGTTAGGATAACTAGGGATACCATAAAAAACCAGTTGCTTGAATCTATCCAACTGCATGTGTTGTCTATCAAACTGATTAGCATTAATATTTCTATTAGCATTTTGATTTCTTACATCATTTAATGGTATTCTGGCATCATTTGCATTTTGTCTTTGATCATTGTGTTGATCCTAAATTTCATTCCTTTGTTGATTTCTTTGCATATTTGCATTTTCAAGGGTAGGGACTGAATCATTCTGAGCAACTCTCAATGCTTGCACTTTCTATCTCATGTCATCTTTGATTTTCATGGCTTGTAAATACTCTAATTCTACTCTTAAGCTTTTGATTTCTTTAGCTAACTGTTCTTCTCTGGGCATGGAAGAGGATGGTCCCATTCCATTCTGATCATCATCTTCATCATCCCTTGGGGATTCAACCTCCTCAAATTTATCACTGGGATCCAAGAAGGGGCATTCTTAGAACACTTTTGACCTTATTCTCAGACTAGCACCTTGTTGTCTTTCATATGCACCTTGGATATTAGCTTCTGCATTTGAAAAATAAGGTACATGTTGTCCTGATGGTCTAGGGTTGTCCTGAACATTATCAGTATTCCTGGGGGAACCCTCATGACTGGCCGAGACAGTTCCCTTTTTTCTGTACATCATCCTTTTAGGTAATTCTTCTAACAGAGGATTACGCAAGGATCTTCTCCCTTGCATACAAATTTTACTTTACTGGTTAGGAGATTGTTCGGAGTCACCACCTACAACTAGGAATTATTTTTCTTTAAAAATTAGGGTTCATTCACAAAGAGATAATCACTTTCAATTTATGTCCCCAGTAGAGTCACCAATTTCTGTTACGACTCAGATGGGTAATAATTTACTAGGGATGAAAAGACAATTTCTTTTACTGTATAATCCCCAGTAGAGTCACTAATTTCTGTTGGTTGTCAATCCGACTGGATGCTTATTCCCAGTATCCCTACAAGGTAGCCATCATTGATCAATAGGATATCTGGGCCAGGGGCCAACAGTGTAGGAGATAGACTCTACAGATATCTCCTCTTCTTCTTTAGGCTCTGCAAAACCTAGGGGGTATTCCCTATTCAACATCCATAAGATATATCTGTGGATGGTGGGATGCTGATATAAAGTAGATGAATCCTCCTTTGTGTAGACCAAAACTATGAGATAAGTGCAAAGGGGCTAGCTTTGGGCCTATATTCAGCTGTAGACAGAGGATTTTAAATCCTAAACTAACTCTAAAGTCCTAATGGTTTGATTTTGAAGTTTAAGTTTGGTTTTATGTGGATGCAAAACTAGGACCTGAGGTGTAACCTCAATGCAAGACTAGATTGGTGCCTATCTAGAGCTTGGAGTCAATAGACATACACATGTGAATGGTCAGCATGAACATATATCAGAAACTGGGTACCAAGGGGATTTTGTGATATCTACCTTACAAATACCTCTCAAAATAGAGTATTCAGTTACCTATACTTACAATATCCTCACTACAATATGATCTTCCCAACCCTTAACCTAAAACACTTTAATCTACCCCTTGAGCAGAAGCAAAAGATTAAGTTTTCAACATAGCAGAACTATATTCTAAATCCCAGGCACCCCTTAGATGTTTACATTCAAAAGAAGAACACATTAAGTTTAGAGACAGAATAACCAGATACATGCAAATATAGCATTACTCATATAAAATTAATCATGAAACCGGTAAATTCATGCATGAAACATACAACATGAGACTCATAAACTCACAAGACATCCAGATATGGTCAGCAATGGAGTTGTATTTTATTACAGCACTCAGACTTGTCCAGTTTTCAACAACAACAAAATGAGCAACATAGCCTGCTATATATAGCAGGAAGATCCTTAGCATTAATTACATGGCAAAAGTCAAAAGTCTGCCAGATATAGTTCATTCAGAGGAAATGGTGCTCAAACATTAAATGCAAAAGGCGGAGGAGGAAACAGGAAGGGGCCTTGAGCCATGCGCCACTGCCTAGGGATCCTCAACTTCAATCAGGTACTAGATCAGTCTGTATCATCACCCATATCCTGTAGCATCTGCCATTAAAGTCCACCTACTCGTAGTTCGGAGAATGCAACGGTCGCATGATTCCTTGAAAGCTTTTCCCGCCAAGAATCAATACCCTGATATTTCAAATTATGTAGGAACCATTTATCCCACATGCACCCCACGGAGACCCTTTTGGCACCTTATATGCATGGTCGTGATCATATATAATGTCGGTGATTTTGCTCCCAATGGCACTAGCGTAAAACCTTAACCTCACAACCCATCGGCCAGACCCCCACATTGACAAACTTCATACATGTCTGCCCAACACAGAAAGTCACCCGATGAACATCTTAAGCCACATTTCATCGGCTAGACTAGCCTCGTCAAAATGACAACAACCTTGAAATGAGCCATCATCTATAGGAAACATGCACGGAAGCCACCACGTGGCGAGCTCTGCAGTATCCTTGAAACACATAGAAACTCCTTTTGAAACACAGGCAGAAGCCAACACGTGGTGGGTTTCGTATCACCGCCGAGAGACATAGAAGGGATCTACTGTGACAACCGTGGAAGCTGACACTTGACACCCTCCGCCCCACTTGATATTTAATGTAGGGTCCCACCTCTAGCCTTGCTGAACATTGCAACATAAAGAACAGTCCCACAGAAGCTGATATGTGTCACGCTCCGCAGCAACCACAAGGGACAGATGGCACATTCCGCGCACCCATTGAAACTTTTAGAAACTATGCTTCCACAAGTGATATGTGGTGTCTTCCACAGCATCTTAGATCCTTCACTGGGACCCACTCCCATCCTTACTTAGTGCCGAAACAAATAGAAACAAAAAAGGTTGATAACGCAGAAGCTACCACTTGGCAAGCTCTGCAGTACTTGCTAGAAACACATGGCACTTTCTGCCTCTGAGCTGAAACATTTAGGGAGTGCTTCCATAGCTGACACGTGGCACGCTCCGCAAGAAGCATTCAAAAGTGAAGGCGCGGTAATAAATTGGGGCATAACACTTGGTGGTCCTGCAGCACTGGCATAATTAGACCCTCCCAGCCACTCTTAGAAACAATTAAGAGTCTAGAAACAGTGGCTTGATATGCATTCAGAAATGCATGCGACTCATTCTTTAAAGGGCCGATAGGATTTCCCAACCTGCCATTGCCATTTTGACCTGTACACAACTAATTTCTTGCATTTTTCATAACTGCAGAGGCCAAAATGTTAGAATTCTTAGGACTCCTAGGAAGGGGCATGACTTAAAACCCTAGACATGAATTACTACCAACACTCTTCATGAGAGATTTCCTCATCATTGTCATGAGGGGATACAATTTGCTCAGATGTTCTGGCCTTTTTGACTTGTTTTTGCTTTTGTAACCTGGTTAATACCATGCAAGGCAACGTGGGAAGAATTGGGGTGACACTAGAGATTTTGGTAAGGTGCTAGTGGAGATTGTTGAGAAGAGGATACTTGTAGTGACGAGATTTGAACAAGGGACTCTTTTGATCAATGATTCCAAGTAAGTTGGTCGACACAAGATGATAGCCACAAGTAAGGATAGCCGGTACCCATTTACTGTGTAGACACTAGTCTTGCACCAAGGCCACTAGTCAAGTTCTGAGAGAAAAGGATGTCCAATCCTTGATAGTGGAGACTTACTAGGTTTACTTGAATCCAAAATGATCTAAAAAAGGTCTTGCGCTAATCTAATATAGGTACTTTGACTTGTTTGATGGGAAGACCTAGTAGAAGGTGGACAAGACGACCGATGAAAGAGAGGGTACGCTATGGAAATAGATGGAAGAGGTGATTACATGGTAAAATTGATCTTAGAAAATGGAACAAGGCTGAAATGGGTATCCTAAAATGCTAAAAATTTTCTCTCAAAAGATGTGGAAATGCTCACTGTTGTGGGTGCACAACACTAAATGCACTAAAACAGAAGATAAATGTATAGTGATTAGAGATAAATGCATAGCTCTGGTGAAGGATAAAAGCACAATAATAGACAACAAATACGTAGGAAGTCACAATAAATGTGTAGCAAGTTGAAATGGATGCGCAGCTCTGCAGGATAGATGCGCAGTTCTAGTTTTCTGATTGTTTTTGCACAGTTTTTGACACATTTTTTTATGTTTTTGGTTTCTTGGTTGCAAGTTGGTCTTTTTGGTCTAATTTTCTCAATTATGGCAAGAAGACACAACAAACACAAAGAAAGTTTTCATGGTTTTTAATTTTTTTGTAATTTTTGGACTCTTTTTGACTCAAAAAGTAAGTACAAATCCTAGGCTGGTTGGGACAATATAAACCAAATTCTCACTATTTCTAGATGAGGCATCTTTAGGAGGTGATAATTGCCCTTCCCTATACTAGCTTATAGGGGTTTTTGGCTACTAAAAACAAAGGATGATTAGTAAGTGCAACCGTTCGAGTGGTTATACATGCAGTAGCACTACTCTCCGTTATGGAGTTTCCCATCTTGCAAGGGTTGCGCCTTGGAGGGTTTTGGGGGAGGTTGGCTGTCAGTATAACACAACTTCACTTATTTGAATCTTTCACTCTAAACATAATTTATTTATAGTGGCTTGGCAGAGCTTGGCTTTAGCTTGTTACCACTTAAGGTCATTCCATCTTGGATGGAAGGATATGCAAGGGCAAACCTCTCTAAGGGTTTAACACATGCAAAAATGATATGTCTGGTATTTTGGTCACCCAAGATAGGGGAGAGCATAGGCCTAGTATCATTCCCAAAGACACAAAAGACAGTGGTTCTTTTCCCCTAATTATAAAAGACTATATGAGCTAGCTACTTGCGCACACACACAAGTTACTAACTTTCAAAGAAAGATAGCAATGGTTCAATTTTATCCTCCTAGCATTGGGACTAGATTCAATTTGTTGATGCAACAAAATCAAGTTACTCCCTTCCTAGTTAGATCTAGATGTGATTTTGCATGAATATTCGATTACTATCCTTTAAAAATACAATGTGTGTTAACAATGCAACTAGAATGACTAAACCAGCCCCTAACCTGCAAGTAGATCAGAGAATTTTCCCACGAAAAGTGTCAACATTAGCAAAATCACAAGAAAACTCTAAAAGTCACTGTTAGCATCAGATGCACAGGTATAGAGATTAAATGCATAGAGATAGAGATCAAATGCACAGCTAGTACAAAAGCATTAAGACAGAGGTCAAAAGCACAAAAACAGAGAGCATATGCGCAGTTAGGTAGATGCACCATAACAAAACATAGATGTGCAACTTCAAGAGGTAAATGCGCTGAAAGATTAGATGCACTAAAATAGAGCTTAGATGTGCGTTAGATTTAATTAGATGCATCGAATCCTCCTGTGTACGGAACCTTAGCACAAAAAACTTAGTTTTTGGATTAAATCGGGGCAAGGCCCCACGGTGGGCGCCAAAAATATTACTAGAAATATTGTCAAAGTATTAAACTCAATCAATAAACCAATAATCTCAATAGAAATTATAAATAACAAAGATTTAATAACAAAGAATAAACTGTGCAAACCTTGTTACTTTGTTGCTTCCATTATTCGCCTAGTCTCAATCGATCTTTGTATGTGAATTGAAGCCCTCAGAAGATGCACTTCCTTGCTTTGTTTTTTTCAAGATGACGACGGAGAGATGGCTATGATACTTCTTGTAATGAAGATGAGCTTCAATACAATAAAAGGGTGATCGTAAGCTATGAATGGATTTGGGTGCCAAAGGCGCGCTGTTAATTCTACAAAGTAACAATACTAAAAGCTTGGATGAATGAAATGGAAGAAGAGGGTTGAATTTATAGACTTGAGAGAGAGAAGATCAACAGTAGAAAAACCTTGAGAGAATGTGCACAAATAGAAAGAAGACAAGTGTCACAGAAAAGTTGCTTTTTTGAGTTAACTGCTTTCTTTTACAAAGAAAAGATCAGCTTGCATAAATTAGAATTTTTTTTCTAATTTAAGAGTTTTTGATAAAAACAAGGTTGGTTGAGTCAATTAACTCAACTTGTGATTTGCTTTTGCATGATTTGAGAGAAATTAAATAATAAATTATTTAATTTTGTGTGCATGAAGAAGACTTATTTTTAGAAGATTTAGAAGATATTTGAAGAATTAGAAGATAAGAAAGCAAATTAAATAAATAAATTTATTTAATTGTTTGTGCATGATTTGGAAGAATAAATAAAATATTTGATTGTATTTTATTTTTAGAGAGTGAGAGGATTTAAACAAATTTGATCTGATTTATTTAAATTTGGAAGAAGAATTTGACTTAATTAAATAATTAAGAATTATTTAATTGTAGATAAGAGGATTTGGAAGAATTTAATTAAATAAAAGATTTTATTTAATTTTGAATTTAGAAGAGGTAATTAAATATTTTGATATTTAATTAACTTATAGGAATATGAATCAAATAAATAAATTTGTTTATTTATTTATTGATAGGAAAATTAGAATGGAATAAATATTAAGAATATTTATTTAGACAGAGTCATGTCATTTTTAGGTGTATACAACCCCTTTTTGTGATGCACATGCATAAGTAAGGGTGACATACATGACAGAATTTTACCAAACCACCCAAAGCAAGAAAACAAGCAAGCAGAAGCAAAAGTTGGGTCCCTGTTTTGCTAAGGCAAAATGGGGCATGTTTTGTAACCACACAATAGAGCTCTTGGGTGCAAGCTCCTCCACCTTATCGAAGGAGAAAGAATATTTCAAGGTATAAATGGATTGTTTTATACATTTCATTTGTGTTTTCTACCTTTGAAGTTTTCCTTATCTTCATTTGGCATGCCTAGTGGGACCCCACAGTCCCTATCTAATCTTCTTTGCTTGAGTTTTTGCAAGGAAAACATGTTTTGCAGGTTCTAGTGCTAAAACCCCTTGGTTTGGAGCTATTTGCTCATGAATTGGTGCTATATAATCCCAATTCAGCACTATCCTTCCCAACAGACTAGATAAAATAGATAAAAACACAGTTTTGGCACCATTTACACCTATTGTAGTGCCATTTCCACCTCCTGTAGTGCCATTTCCACCTTCTGTAGTGCCATTACCACCTCATGTAACACCATTTCCACCTCCTGTAGCACCATTCCTACCTCCTGTAGTGCCATTTCTACCTCCTGTAGTACATTTTAATCCTATAGCACTATTTCTACATCCTATCACACCTCCTGTTGCCTCTTGTAGCGCCATCCTCTGGTTTGACGCCATCCTCTGGAGTGGCTCCATCCTCTGCTTTGGCACCATTTGTTGTTTTGGTGCCATTTCTGCCTCCTATCGCACCTGCTATTGCACCTCATGTCACCTTCTATAGCGCCATCCTCTAATTTGGCACCATTTGTTGTTTTGGTGTCATTTCTGCCTCTTATTGCATCTCCTGTCACCTTTTGTAGCACTATTTCTACCTCCTCCAATGCCATTTCGGCATCTTGTAGTGCCATTTTTGCATCCTGTAGTGCCATAACTCTCTATTTTAGTGCCTTTTTTGAGCTAACCTTGAAACTTGTGCAGGTGTTTGATAGTGTTTTGTAGGTTGTATAACATTTGTCCAAGACCAAAATCAAAACTACTAACAATTTTTGTAGGGTTTTTGATAACTTAGACACATTTTATTTTGGTGCACTAAAATGAATGTTGTGTGCTTAGCTTAGAGAACATTTTCTTTTGGGGCATTTAAAATGAACCTTGTTTTTAAACAATCATAGGCACATTTCATTTGGGCTTTAAAAAGAACATTAGCACTTGTTTGACGTGTCTTGTGCACTTGCACATTTGTGTTACCCAAGGGATAGAATCAAAATATCCTCTCCCCTCACCTTCAAAAGGATCTTGGGTGAAGAGAAATGGTTCTATTATCTTTTTCTTTTTAGGAGGGGCCTACTCTTGAGACACATCCGCAAGAACTCATTGGTGACCCCAAGTAGTACTTTCCATTCGGTTTGCTATATAAAAGGCCTAGGCAAAAGCTGAAGCTTCTTGGCAATGTATTCTCATTCTGATAGTTCCCTCGTATCCACACACTTGTGTGTGTGATTCATCAACCCCATTCTCTCCTTATAAAAGAATTGATGTAAGTGGCTGGTATAGGCTCTTAAGTGGGTCACTCCTGCATGAATGAGCGTTAACTCCCCAAATGTTCTCCCACTATGAACCTTTGTTTTAGTAGCCAAAAAACCTTCTATTTGTTGGTGTAGGAGGTCAGAAGATAGACCTTTGAAGCTGTCCCACACTCTCGCAGTTCAAAGTAGAGATAGTAAATTTCTTGAGATATTTGGGTCATTAGGAATTCAAAGCTTGGTGTGCTCGAGAAGTGAGTTCCATGTAAGGGGCAGCCAGTGCCACTAAGCTTCTAAGTTATCCACTTTGAGTAAGTGTGGCTAGAGAAATCCAAGTGGGAATCCAACAAATATTGTCCTTTCCTCGCCTTAGGTTGTACAAGTGCTTGATGATTATCACATTTTCACAAACAAACCTTTGGCCATTATGTTCTCTTGTTTGGGATATTTGTATGCTTGCCAAGAAACCATCATTGACATTATTCGAAACCTCCAAAGTCATTGAACCATTGAAACATTTCACATTTCCCAAAATCCCATCATTTGAGCATAATTAATCCCCACCTTGGAGCTTAATCCCATATTATCCTCCTAATCACTCATTCCATCATACCTCTTTTATCTCAACCATCCTAATCACCTTCATCATCCTTAATCCAAACCATTATCATTATCTTAATCTCACTCCTTTATCCATTTGATCAATTTCATCCAAATCAAATCCAAAGTCAAATCCAACATCAATCATCCCTCATCTATTATCCACTCCAATCAAACATCCCAATCCCTAATCCTTAATCAACAAACCACCATTTTACAAATCAAACCTTGGTTAAGGACTTAGTCTCCTCCATCCTCCATCAATCTTTCATCCAAAATCCCAATCATTATCAAAATCCCCCAACATCATTATCAAAATCCAAATCCAAATCAACCTAATAACAAAATCAGGACCTTAATTGATCACATCAACCTTCATCC
Organism: Cunninghamia lanceolata; assembly: GCA_027924645.1. Classification (NCBI taxonomy): domain Eukaryota; kingdom Viridiplantae; phylum Streptophyta; class Pinopsida; order Cupressales; family Cupressaceae; genus Cunninghamia; species Cunninghamia lanceolata. The sequence goes on from BSBN01000030.1 coordinate 4,212,124, forward strand.
AAACTTGCTTGAGATCATTAGTCTATCTTAAGTAAGTCATCAAAATCAACAATCAACCCAATCAACTCTATTACTTAAGTGTCATTAGTCTACCTTAAGTGTAGAGAATCATGTCCATCTTTTTTGAAGAAAATAAAATCACCCTAAGGTCTTGAAATTTCATCCCCAAACATCACAATCATCTATTATCCCCCATTTCATCTCATATCTCTCCAACAACATGGATCCTTATGTAACAATGCAACATTTACAAAGAATTAAATACACCTATGAGGATTTTGATCCTATCGCTAAGGAAAAATTCAAAAATGACATTAAAGATATCCCCTTAGCACACCTCATCATTAGAGAATCCCAAGCCCCTACCCAACCTTCATCATACCAACCTTCATCCTATATGTCGACTCCATCAACCTCATATCAATCTTCAATCTCATACCAACCTTCATCATAGCAACAAACACCCTATCTTTCGTCCCCATCAACATCATATCAATCCTCATCCCCTTATACATCCATGCCATCATACCTATCCAATCTATCAATACCTCCAACTTATCCATCCCCCAAACTTTGTCATGCTAACTTTGATCAAGGGAACACCAATCTAGCACACCTCATGGCCGAAATTCAAACCTTACATCAACAACCATTCCCCCATGCAAATCCCCCATCACCTAATCTCCATCCTCCAATCCCCTCATCACAATATCCCTCCAATCTTATCAACCTTAATCCATCATCCTATGTATCTCCCAATCCATCAATCCCTATCACCCATCTACCATCTAATCCACCATCAAACCTTCCAAATCTTAAGCCAAGAACACCCAACAAATCTATTGGAACTAAAAAATTTCACATTATTCATTTGCTAAGAATTCACCAAGTCTCTACATAATGTGAATAATATCCCTCATTTTCAAAACCAACCACCAAAAATTTGTGTGACAAGATCCATTTTAAAATCTGCACATAGACAATCTCATGAATATACCTAGCTCTCTGACCATAGCTTAATTCTGATACTAATTGGCAAGACCTTAAGTAACTCACCCCGAACAAAAAAATACATTTTTGAAGTATAATGTGATAACTGGTGAGAGAAGATCGATGTCTAGATGATCAAAATTCCATATGTCAAAAGATCAGAGAGACATTCTGTATGTATCACCGACACATACTCATCGGTGTGAGTAGAACCATCAGAGTGAAATCCTAAAGTTACACCGAGCCTTTAAGTCACGTTGACCAAATGCTCATCGCTAGGGAGCAAACAATCTCTCCTCGACACATAATATTAAGACTATCGGCATGACATATACAGTTGGAATGAGATCCTTAAGCCTCCCTGACCATAAGAGTCACCCCGACATAAGAGACAAATAGCTTTCAGTGGGACTCTCACCGATATGTTCTAATAAAAAGGAGTGATGGAGATAAAGACTATCGGGAAGACCTAACCTGTCGAGAGACTATCATATTCTCTTGACGATGGAGATTGTCATGCTGATAAAAATAAGGTAATCCCTGTCTGTCAAAGAAACACTCACTGATGCTAAGGAGAATGTTCACCACACCTGATCAAAATGACATTGGGATGAAAATATTAATATCTCCCTGAAATGACAATAAAGGGTTCATAACTCTATGAAAAGAGTATTTCGTGGAGACACCAGCCTACCCTTGGCGACTAACCAGAAACATATCAAAGAAAATGGCACCAAAACAACATGAAGATTCAACATCCAAGGAAGCTTGCTTGCATCTAGAGAAGATGGTTTCAATAGAGGTGGACGTTAGGGATGCCATTGAGTATACTAAGACACACCTAAGCCAAGAATATTTGGATCATCTTGCTCAAATTTACTTATGGCTCAGCAGGGCTTAGTATTAAATATATTTCTTTATTTGCATAATTTTGTTAGTCCTCAAAAGACATTATGAAGAGACGTGTTCTCTTCACTAATATTGATATAAAAGTTAGAACATATGATGGTCATAAGATCATCTATTACGAGGCATCTCTCTTGACTTGAAAAGGACTTTATATATTATATATAAAAGGAAGATATGTTATCAGTTCTATTTAATTAAAGAACTTCTATCACACATGTATACTTTCTGAAAAGCATAATGGAACAAAATATTTCTACATGGTGATTTATTTTCAGTGTTCAATAGTTGTGTAAATTTTCATGATTATATGTTATTGTGTTGTCTCCAAAGTGGTTCTGTTGAATTGTTCAGATTTACATTTGACAGGGCACATTTGTTGTCACTGTGTGAAGTTCTTTGATTGGTTTCCAGTTGACGTGAATTAAAAATCCTTTTCTGATAATTGACTTTAATTGGTTCTTGTCAAAGATTAAATCCTTTTGAAGAAGTTATTGTGATTGGTTTCCATCAACTCAAGAATTAAATTCCTTTCATAATTTCATAGTAATTCAAGGGAATATCATTGGGATTATATAAGAATAGCACTATCACATACAAACCTGCACATTTGTACAAGGTCCAAATATCCAAAGTGCCCAACTATTAGAGTTAAGCTAGGAGATAAGCTCACCAGTCACATACATCTATTTCCATTCACTGACTCAAATAGCCCAATAGATTTAGGAACTGGTCTTACTCATTTCATTAGTTGAACATATTCATCAGTTTTACCTTGATATTGCTTATACAAGTTATACCAAGTTAGAACCATACCATTTTCAATCACTGTTCAGACACTAGAAGTAAAAGTAGGCAGCAGGTAATCATCTATTCCACACCATTTGCCACTATGGGTAGATCCATCACTCAAGATCACACATCCATTTAATTTGCTTCATCAGTAAGGTACACCCGCCTAGGTCTAGTAGAACCTGAAGTGCGGGGAGTCATCAACCCTATAGGTTAACTCCATTTCATTAGTTCAAAAACATTACAAATCTAAGCATAGAGCCTGGCATCCTCTTAGGATTTGTAACCTGCATTTTTGAGACCTAACTGTATACACCTAAAAATGACACGATTTAGTCTAAATAAATATTATTAATATTTATTCCATTCTAATTCTTCTATCAATAAATAAATAAAACAAATTTATTTTCAATTCACATTCCTCTAAATTAATTAAATATCAAAATATTTAATTATCTCTTCTAAAGTCAAAATTAAATCAAATCATTCTTCCAAATTTAAATAAGTAAATCAAATTTATTTAAATCTTCTCAATCTCTAAAAGTAAAATATAATCAAATATTTTATTTATTCTTCCAAATCATGCACAATAATTAAATAAATTTATTTATTTAATTTGCTTTCTTATCTTCAAAATTCTTCAAATATTCTCCAAATCTTCTAAAAATTAGTCTTCTTCATGCACACAAAATTAAATAATTTATAATTTAATTTCTCTCAAATCATGCAAAAGAAAATCTCAAAATCATTATCTATTCAATCAACCTTGTTTTTATCAATATCTCTTAAATTAGAAAAAAGCTTTCTAATTTATGAAAAGCATGTCTTATCTTTAGAAAAGAAAGTAGTTAACTCAAATAAAACAACATTTGTGTGACACTTGTCTTTTTCTTATTTGCGCACATTCCTCAAGGTTTCTCAACCGTTGATCTTCTCATTCTTTCTATACCGTTGATCTTCTCTCTCTCAAGTCTATAAATTGAACCCTCTTCTTCCATTTCATTCATCCAAGCTTTAAGTATTGTTACTCTGTAGGAATTTCAGCATGCCTTTGGCACGAATTCGTTCATTGCTTGTGATCACACTCATTACCATAGTACTATCATTGTTGTGAAGCTCCTCTTCATTACAAAGCATTATCATCACCATTCTCCATTGACAATCTTGGAATCATAGCAAGGAAGTGCACTCTCTGAGGGCCTTACACATACATGCAAGATCAATTGAGATAAGCAACCAATGGAAGCTATGAAGCTTTAAGGTTTGCAAAGGTTTTTTGAAGTTCTTGTGTTTGATTGATCTCTTTGTTTTTGTATTTCATTGAGTTTTGGGTATTTTGATATTACAATATTGATTATTCATTTGAATCCAATTTTCCCTTAACATTTTTGGTGCCCACCGTGGGGCCTAACCCCAATTTAACCCAAAAACTAAGTTTTTGTGTTTTAGAAAGCCATACACAGGAGGAAACTATGCATCTGACACATCCTAACATGCATCTGCTATCTATTACAGTGCATCCATTCCTTCAACGCATACAGTCTCTGATCTGGCGCACCTGTTGTTTGTTCTGGCGCATCTGTCATTTCAGCACATATAGAATATTTTCTTGCACTTTTGACCTCTATCTTAGCGCATATGTACTGCGGTGCTTCTGAGCTTTGTTTCTACGCATTCAGTCTCTGAAGCTACGCATCTTATCTAGGCAGTGATTTTTAGAGTTTCCTTTAAGTTTTCACTAATGCTAATGTCTTTTTGCAAGAACACTCTTGATTTGTTTTGCAGGCTAGGTACTGGTTTAGAATCATATAGTTGCACTTGTTAACTCACACTTTGATTTCTAATAAGAAAGTAAATGGATGCTCATGCAAATCTCACATAGTCTTAACTAGGAAAGTGGTAATTGAATCATTGCTATCTTACATATCATTGAATCATTGCTATTGCTATCTTTCGTAGTTAGACACATTACTATCTGGGTAAAACTAAACCATTGCTATCTTATTATCACTTCAAAGTTAACAATTCCGTGCTATCTGGGTAAAACTGAACCATTGCTATCTCTATTATCACTTCAAAATTAACAAATCCGTCCTATTTGGGTAAAATTGAACCATTGCTATTTTGTTATCACTTCAAAGTTAACAAATTTTTGTGCTTGCCCAAGTAGATAGGTCATCTAGTTTTTCTCATTTTAACTAGGGGAAAAGAACCACTGTCTTCTGTGTTTTGGGAATGATACCAGGCCTATGCTCTCCCCTATCTTAGGTGACCAAAATTCCAGACATATCATTTTCGCATGTGTTTTTCCTTTAGAGGGGCCTGCTCTTAGATACCGTTCATCCAAGTAGGAATGACCCTAAATGGTAATAGGCTAGACGCCAAGCCCTACCAAGCCACTATAAATAAATTGTGTTTGGAGTGAAATCTTCAAACAATGAGTGCAGTTGTGTTATACAGACAACCAACCTCCCTCAAAACCCTCCAAGGCGCAACCCTTGCAGGTTGGGAGACTCCATAACAGAGAGTAGTGCTGCTGCATGTATAACCACTCAAACTATTGCCTTTATTACTCATCCTTTATTCTTAGTGGATAAAAAACCCTATAATCCGGTGCAGAGAAGGGCAATTATCACCTCCCGAAGATGGTTCACTAGAGATAGTGAGAATTCAGTTTTATACTATCCTTTGAAACCTAGGATTGTACTTGCTTTCTTTTTAGTCCAAAAAGAGTCAAAAAATCACAAAAAAAAACCATAAAAACATTCTTTGTGTTTGCTGTGTCTTCTTGCCATAATTTCAGAAAAATAGATTAAAAAGACCTTGCAACCAAAGATACCAAAAACATCAGAAAATTAGCAAAAACTTGTAAAAATCACTAAAAAACTAGAGTGGCGCATTCATCCTCTTTTGCTGCACATTTGTGCCAACTTACGACGCATCTGTACTAACTTGCTATGCTTTTGAAACTTGTTACAGTACATTTGAAATTTACCAGTGTTGTGCTTTTGTATCGACTTGTTGCGCATTTACCAGTTTTTGCGGTGCATCTATTCCAGTGTATACGTGATAGTGAGCACTTCCACAGTCTTTGAGAGAAAATTTTTGTCATTTCTGGATACCCATTTCAGCCTAGTTCCAAATTCTGAGATCAGATCTTACCTTGTAGTCATTTTTTCCATCCATTTTGCATCAAAATCTCCCTTTCATTGGTCATCTCATTCACCTTCTATTAGGTCTCCCTAGTCCAAAGTCAAAGTATCCCATATTAGATCAGCATAGGCTCCTTCTTTGATCCTTTTTGGATACAAGTAACCCTAGTAAGTCACGGAACTTCGCTAGTGGTCTTGGTGCTCGACTAATTCCTACACAGTAAGACAAGTATTGAGTACCATTACTAGTGGCTATCATCTTGTATCAGCCGTCTTACTTGGAATCATTGATCGGGAAAGTCCCTTGTCCAAGTCTTGTCATAAGTATCCTATTCTCAGCAGTCTCCATCAGCACCTTGCCAAAATCTCTAGTTTCACCCCATCACATCCCACGTACCTTGCATGGTTCTTACTAGATCTCAATACTAAAAGCAACTTGAAATGGCCGGATCATCTGATCGTATTGTCACCCCTCATGATAGTGATGAGGAAATCTCTCACGAAGATTATCAAGGACACCTCCAAGATCAAAAATTCCAACACTTGCTAGAGAAGGTGCTCCAGGAGGACCCTCACAAGTATTTTTATCATCTTGCAAATCTTGGAATTAATCTCCCTGCTGACTTTGATCTAAGCAAACTCAAAGAGACCATAGAGGATAATCATGAACACCACAACGGTGAAAAGGAAAGAAAGTCATAGACCCAAACACACCTATGGAAGAAATGAGGAAATAAATCGAGGGTCTAACGCAACAAATGACGGATCTCAAGATGGGTACAAACATTAAAACCTATTCCTTGGAAGATATTGCACCATACCCCTTTGATAAAAATTTGAACATGGTACCATTCCCCTTTTGATTCAAAGTTCCTAAGTTTGACAAGTACAAAGGAAATGGGAACCCTAGAGATCACATTAGGGAATTCAATGCCGCATGCATGGAAGTAGCTCACCATGAGACTTTCTTAATGAGACTATTCCTTAGATCTCTAGGTAGTCAAGCCATGGAGTGGTTCTCACGACTTCCACTGGGCATCAAAACTTTTGATGAGTTAGTCAACAAATTCATCATGTACTTCTCGTACAACATTGAACACAAAGTCTCCATACTTGATCTATGCAATACCAAGAAAAAGAGTGGCGAATCATTCACCTCCTTCCTACAAAGGTGGAGACAACTAGCAAGCAAATGCTCATATGATGTACCCGAGAAGCAATTAATGGAGATGTTTGTCCATAACCTCAACTCCGATCTAAGCTATCAAATACAAATTCAATACCCTACCTCATTTTTGAAGGTCATTGAAATGGGATTATTCATCGAGAAAGCTATGATTGCCAAGGGACAAATCAAGTTATACAAGGACACACCTACCTCCAATTACACAACTGACAAATCAAAGTTTTGGACTAAGAATAAAAATGTCGTCAATGATGGAGTAGTTGATGCCAAGTTGGCGGCTCCAAAACAACAACCAATATTCACTCTCAAAGGAGAGGCAAGCAATGTTATGCCCAACAAAACATTCTCTTAGGAGCCAAGACCATGGTTCAACTCAAATCCAAGGTGAAATTTCACACCACTGGGTGAGAACCAAGAATCCACATTAAGGAAGCTATTGGCCAACAATGAAATCTCTCTACCGCCAACAAGCGATTATGAACCTCAAATAAAACCTCACTATTGGAAAGACACCAACTTTTGTGAGTATCATAGGGGAAGAGGACATACAACCAATAATTGTATCCATCTCAAACATGTTATTCAAGACATACTTGATCAAAATCAAGGAGGTGCTCAACAACATACTTCTAATGAGACACATGTGGCTTACAAAGATTCACTTCTCAATCACAATAGGCCATACAACAACAACCACAATAGGCAAAATTAGAATAATGGGAATAGTAATGCCAATTACACAAGTGTGCCATTCAATTATACCATCAACTACATATCAGAGCATGTCTCAAAAATCAATGTGGTTATGCCCAACCAACAATCAAAACCAAATAGAACTGATTACAGTATCATCACCCGCAGTGGTAAGGTCATGTTGAATACCATTCTTCTGAGGTCATCACCTTCTTAGTCCAACTTCCAATAGTATAGCATCATAGACCAACTACAGAAGACCCCTGCCCACATTTCTATCTTAGAGTTGTTGCGTCTATCTCCTTCCCACAAGGAGATTCTCGATAAAGCCTTAGTGGAAACCAATGTGCCCACTAACTTAGCCCAAGAGAAGTTTCAAGCCATGGTAGGTAATCTAACCTCCTCAAGCACCATATCATTTACCAAACAAGATGACCTCTCAGTGTCTCAACCCCACAACACCCCTTTACATATTGTCACCTTCATCCATAAGCACCGCATCAAGAGGGTTCTCATTGATGGGGGAGCTAGTTTAAATATTTACACACTGAAGATAGTCCTTACATTAGGGTTCTTTGAAAATGCAGTTGATCCAAGGAAGAAGATTACTATCAAAGCCTATGATGAAGAGGAGAGAACCACCAAAGGAACAGTGGTATTATCCATACAAGTGGGACCGGTGATAAAAGACGTTATGTGCTAGGTCCTAGATAGGGAGCTAGCCTATAATATTCTTCTAGGTAGACCATGGATTCATACCATGAAAGCTGTGCCTTCTACCTATCACCAATGCATAAAATTCCATCATAATGGAAAGCAAGTCACCATCCAAGGGGACCCTGACCCCTTTCAACATTGCAACTCTGTCCTTTCAAAACCTGATTGCATCATACCAAATAATAGAGCATCTACATCCCCTACCCCACAACATGATTCTACCTCTGAAGCTTCCTCATCTAAGCCCAAAGAGCAGAAAATTACCATCAAAGAAATAGGAGTAGGGGAATACTCCATCAAGCACAGCCTCAATCTAGCCAAATTGCCTCTATCTCCTAGATCCTTTGGGCAGCCCAAGCATTTTCCAAAGCCATCTGCTCCTCCTACACCTCCCACAAATCCCTTTATAAAATGGGGGACCCTATCAGATGAAATAGAGGAAAGAGATATCTTACAATGGCTCTATACAGAAGAAGAGAACACATAACATGAACCACCTAAGCTCCCAATGGAAATCTATGGGCGAGGTGAGTCTATCCTACATAGAATGGGTTATGAAGGACAAGGCCCCATCGATCTAAGAAAAGAAGGAATTATAGAACCCATTCAACCTTCTTCATCCTCATTGGCTAGAACTACAAAAGGTCTAGGATATAAAGATAAGGGAAAAGCAAAAGAAAATGCTTGTCTGGTGGAAATGATCCATACACTTCAAGAGGACAGTGACATAGATTCCAATGAATATGAGTGGGATGAGCTGATAGAGCATTCCTATGATGACAAAGAGGTTGATACCATTCAAACTTATAGCCCCTACCATGAGGGACAAATGCTACCGCATAGGCCACTAGAGTGTGATTTTCCTATCCCTAAGAATACAACTTTTGAGGAAGGTTTGAGTTCTATCGCAATAAACAATTTGGAGGAAAGTACCATCCCAAATACTCCCCCTACCAATACTCCTAGCATATCCATTCAAACTATCAATGAATCAGATCTATCCTCTGACTCCCTCCCCCTTGTGCATCCTGAGCTTATTGATTGGGATCTACAAGGAACCCCACAACTAGATATGTTCCAAAACCATAATGCCTATATTGACTACATGGAACTTAGGGACCACCTACCTAAAGGAGATCATAAAGCTAGCTTTGCCATTAAACTTAATATCATGGCTTATTTCAGAGAGGGTGCCAAGCCTTCCAATCACAAAAAATATCAAAATAAAAACTGGATCTGATGGTGAAAACTGCTCTATGGCAGTGTCAGATCCCAAAATAGTAAAAAGAAAGGACACATTTGATGTTGAAAACCCAACTGTGGCACCTGATGATGGAAGGTTTGACACTCTCCCCAATGACATGCACCAGGAGAAGTCTCAGATTATTTTGGAACCCACATAGCCTGTTAACATTGGAACAGAGGAATAGCTTAAGATCATTCACTTTGCTAAGTCTCTAACCCCACCAAAGAAGACTAAGTTTATACCATTCTTCAAGAAAAAGTAGGTCAACTTTGCTTGGTCATATGTAGATATGCCAGGGTTAGATCCAGATTTGATTCTACATCACCTTCCATTAGATCCAAGAGTGAAACTAGTGAAACAGAAGCTCAGAAAGATGTATCCACACATTGTACTGCTTGTAAAAGAAGAACTCAAGAAACTACTAGATGTAGGGTTCATCAAAGCTATAGACTATCTAGAATGGGTCTCCAACATAGTACCAGTGTCCAAACTTGATGGCCAAGTTAGACTATGCAATGATTTCAGAGATCTAAACAAAGCTTGCCACAAGGATGATTTTCTGTTGCCAAATATAGATATCATAGTCGACTTAACAGTAGGGCATACCATGTTATCTCTCATGGACGACTTCTCAGGATACAATCAGAATAGGATAGCACCAGAAGACCAGCATAAGATAGCTTTTACTTGTCCATGGGGCACTTTCTACTGGAATGTCATGCCATTTGGGCTAAAGAATGTAGGAGCCACATATCAACATGCTATGACCACTATATTCCATGATATGATGCATGTCACCATGGAAGACTATGTAGATGATATCCTTGCAAAGTCACTCACAAGAGAATCACACCTGGATGTGTTAGAGAAAGTCTTTTGGAGACTAGAACAATTCAAAGTTAGGCTAAACCCAAAGAAATGTGTGTTTGGAGTCACCTCAGGCAAGTTCTTAGGCTTTATTGTATTGGCAAATGGAATAGAGGTAGACCCCGCCAAAGTCAAGGCTATTATGGACATGCCACCACCCAAGAATCTTACTCAACTAAGATCTCTACAGGGTAGGATACAAGCAATCCATAGGTTCATATCACAACTGGCAGACAAGTGTCAACCCTTCAGTCATCTCCTATACAAGAACATTCCATTCAAATGGGATGAGAAATGTGAAGAGGAATTTGCCAAACTGAAAGAGTATCTTATGAATCCACCTATTCTCATGCCTCCTATCTAAGGGAAGCCATTGTTACTATACATATCTTCTACACCAATAGCTCTTGGGGCCTTTCTAGCACAAAAAGATTATGAAAGTAAAGAAAGAGTCATCTACTACATCAGCCGCACATTGGTGGGCTATGAGTTGCAATACTCTTAGATAGAAAGATCATGTCTTGCGGTAGTTTTTGCTTCCCAAAAAGTTTGACATTATATGCTAGCACATCCAGTCAAACTTATTACAAAAATAGATTCACTGAAATACCTACTAAGCAAAGCAGCTCTAATAGGTCACCTAGCCAAATGGGTAATGCTCCTAAGTGAATCTGACATTGAGTATGTCGACAGAAAAGCTATCAAGGGGCAAGTCATTGCTGATCAGTTAGTAGATGTACCACTACAAGACACCACACTAATGCAATTTGAGTTTCCAAATGAATCCTTATTCAATATATCAACACATTCCTGGAAACTTTACTTTGATGGGTCCTACACAAACCATGGATCGGGGGCAGGAATCTTGTTTGTAACTAGTCATGCTGTCACCATACCAAAGTCTTACTATCTATTATTTCCATTCACAAACAACATAGTAGAATATGAAGCCTTGGCCATTGGTCTCAAAATGGTAATAGAGTGGAAAATCAAAGAGCTATGTGTCTATGGTGATTCTCAACTAGTGGTTAATCAGGTCAATGACGATTATGAAACCAAAGATGAGAATCTTGTCCCATACAAGTGGATGGTCGAGGACTTCAAGGAATACTTTGTGATCATCTCTTTTGAGCAAATACCTCGCATTGAAAACAAAGCAGCAGATGCCATGGCAACCATCGCCTCTCTTCTCGAAATCCCAGAGAATGAGTCACGGTACGAGTTCTTAGTGGAATTAATTTAGCAACCAGCTTATGATCTTCCTAAAACCCATTCCATATGCCTATTAGTTGGATCTGATTCATCTTTGTATGGTAAGATTTACACTTACCTCAAGGACAACAGCCTCCCACCTAACTTATCTTCAAACCAACGATGAACCTTTATATGCCAAACCTCTCGCTATACAATTATTGTCGACACCCTATACCGACGTGGTCTAGATGGTACTTTACTCTGTTGTTTAGAACAAGAAGAATCCCAAACTGCCTTACAAGATGTACATGAGGGGATCTATGGAACACACTCTAGCAGTCCTTCCTTAGCTAAGAAACTCATGCGTTTGGGTTATTATTGGCTGAACATGGAAACAAATTCATATCAATTTGTGAAGAAGTGCAAACAATGCCAGATACACAGGAACCTGATACATGCACCAGCTTAGGAGTTAAGACCTTTAATGACACCTTGGCCCTTTTGTCAATGGGGACTCAATCTTGTAGGCAAAATCCATCCACCCTCATCCAACGGCCACAAATTCATAATAATCGCCACTGAGTACTTTACCAAGTGGATTGAAGTCATCCCCCTCACCACTGTCACAGGTAAACAAATCTCCTCATTCATCCTTAATTACCTCATCTGTAGATACAGAATTCCCTCATCCATTGTCATAGATGAAAGAAGACCCTTCAAAAACTAGGATGTCCAAGAACTCTATGACCGATTCAAAATCCAACACCATTTCTCCACACCCTATGACCCCCAAGGTAATGGCCAAGCAGAAGCATCCAATAAGACCATCTTGAAACTCCTCAAGAAGACAATCAATGATGCTTGCCATGATTAGCACATCCAACTCAATCCCGCTCTGTGGGCCTACAAAACCATTATACACACTCCCACATGTGCTACCCCTTATGCCCTTGTCTATAGCTCAAAATGTATCCTCCCCATCGAGGTCGAGTTACCATCTCTCAAGGTGTTGTTAAAAGGTCTCATAATAGATGAAGAGTACAGAGTTTCTAGATTGCAAGAACTAGAGTTGCTAGAGGAAAGGAGATAGAAAGCCTTTGATCATCTCAAAGCATATCAACAAATGATGTCACGAAGATACAACCATAGAGTCTACCCAAGGGTCTTTAAAGTTGGAGATCTAGTACTTAAGGAGAACCCCCGCAATTAACAGGATCGGGAAAAGAAAGGCAAGTTCGAACCCAACTGGCTTGGGCCTTATGTGATCGTAGCTACTTATGGATCTAGGGCATATTAGTCAGCAACATCAGAGGGTGAGTTGCTTGATGACCTAATCAACAACATGCATCTTCACCGGTTCTATACCTAAGAGAACCCCAATGTAAGGGGGGCATAAAATACAAAAAAATCAAAAAATTAGAAAAATACCAAAAAAATACAAAAATACAAAAAAAATTATCCTTTGGTGAAAACCTAGCAAACAGGTGCCTTGGATAGGTATCATGATGAAAACTTGGCAAACAGGCATCATGCATACTTTCTAGCTTTCATACAAATAAAAGCAAGTGGTGAAGACTTGGTAAATAGGTGTTACTTGTGATAAACTGCTTCCTCCATCTTTGGGAAACCAATCACCTTGTGTCCATTCTTCCTTCACTCATGTCCCATTCGATCCATATCTGTTCCATAATAAAATCCTAACGATAACCTATCATTGCTTGATACTCTATCTCTTTGTTGCCTTATCAACCAAGGTTTTATCCCATATCCTATCCATAGTGTCAGCCTAGCATAGTGTCTCTCGTCAGTATCCACATGGTCCAAGTCCATGAACTACATTGCCTCTACATCGTCACATAGGCAAGGCCATTTTTCAAATGTGCCCCAGAGGCTCCACTTCTCATCCATCCTTGTCTATCCTCTAGTCCATCCATGGTCCAACTCCATGAACTACGTTGCCTCTGCGTTGTCACATAGGCAAGGCCATTTCTCAAGTGTACCCCTGAGGCTCCACTATCCCATCTATCACGTGTCTAGTCCTATCAATCTGAGTCCACATCACTTTCTATCTCCTAGGTCTTAGGTCCGTTAGGGTTCACCCTGAACTACGTTGCCTCTGTGTCATCACGTAGGCAAGGCCATTTAGCAATGAGCCCTCGAGGCACTAGGTCGGTCCCTTAGGGTCCATCTCACCAATAAAGATTGTGGTATCTTACACCAAACAAGCAAGCACAAATAGAACCCACTCTTTTCAAGCAGAAATATTGACGCAAGGCATTAACCTATCCAAAGCAAAGCAGACAAATACCTAAGGCATTCTAAATGATTTTACCTAAATTATGGCAAGAAACAAACACATCTAAATGCACATATGTTTTGTGGTTGGAATCATGGTTAAAATACAGAGTCTTGATTTTTGCTATCATGCCTTTCTATGCTACTTGAGGATGCCAAAAGCTAGAGATGCTATGATGGGGGCATGATTCTTTTCTTTGTTTGTTGTTTGTGGATTAAACTTTAGTAATGTGAAACCTTGTCTAAAGAGATGATCGACAAAAGATCATCGAGGACATCAAAGGTCTAACATGAACATGGACAATCCTTGTCTGTTGATATGCAAGAAATACTCAGGTCATCTCAGTTCAATTATACCTCAATGCTTGTATTAACTTGCTAAATCAAAATCCATGTAAGCAGTACTCAGGTCATCTCGGTTCAATTATACCTAGATGCTTGTATTAACTTACAACATTTGGAAAAAGTACCACTAAAATTGCCCAATGATGAAATAAGCACTTCAAAATACTTGCACCGTAAGATGTCAAAAGCAAAGAATCCATTTACATCCATTATACATCCATACATCTATATCCCATGCAATAAAAGATCCAAACAATGTAAATTAACAAGTACAAACAAAAGCTTGTGAGTCATTCTTTCAATCAATCTTCTATCTATCATTATGTCATCTCTGTGTTGATAGAGTACATTTGGACATCACAAAAACATAGTATATAATTGCATATCATATCACATGAGATAGTCATTTACATGATTAAATAAGTTGCATACATAATAAGTGCATCAGGTCATCCATATACATTTTTGCAATCATCACATAGTGTCAGCAGAAAAAAATAAAAAACATAGATAAGTGCATCACATAAATTGCATAATCATATACATACCATTTACATTTGCACATTAGAGGCATATCAAGTAAAAACATCTAAGCCTGCATTAGGTCACATAACATCATAAACATCTAAGACTACATTAGATAAACATCACATAGCATCATATAAAAGTCTGCATTAGATAAACATCATATAGACATAGTCAAAAAATGCGTCACATGAGCACCATCATACAATAGAAATGCATCCATAACTCATAAGTATAGAGAGCATCAAATAGCTGCATCATCATATAAATATCATAAAACATGTCCAAGTTTATAATATTAAATGGTCCATCTCTGAGTCAGTGTCATATACAATGTATACATCTCAAGGATAATGATACATGTCTCAAAATACAAAAATGGTACATATACATATCCAGCTATCTGAGCCATCAAAAAGTGTATGTAGGAGCCAAAATCTGTGCAAGTATCTACTAACCCTGCTATTGTGAATTGTTGCTCCAAGCAGTATCTCGGGAGTCCCCTCCTCCACTGGTCCCAGACTATTGTGGGCCCATCGTAGAGGCTCCCGACCTCAATCCACCTGCTCTTTGAGAGGCCATAGATTGGCTCCTATAGCTCAGAGCCCTCTGACTAACTAGAACAACACCATGATATAAACCCTGATAGTACTATGTCTGAGCCTGCATTCTGGCAAGCTCACCCTACACCTGCGCTAACTGCCCTTGCACCTGTGTCAACTATGCATGTGCCTATGCTAGCTGTGCCTGTGCCTATGCCTGTGCTTGTGCATGTGCCTATGCTTGTGCCTGTGCTAGCTGTGCCTGGGCCTGGTGCACCTATCTAACCAAAAAGCTGCTAGTAGCATCTGTCCCAAGGGTTGCCACTACTATATCCCTCTTGATGCAGAGGTAAACGCAACGGGAGCTTACAAATGGGAAGGAGGAGTCAACAATACAATCAGCATGTTAAAAATCCCTATCGGCTCAGCATCATCATCATATTTCCTGCAAACACCAACAACATCATCATATTTCGAACGAGCACAATTATCCTCCTGCCGACTACTGTTCACTTCCTCCGTCTTTCGCCTATCATCATCATCATGATACTCAGCTAGCGCAAACATCCTCCTGTTGCACTGTTCATCTGGCGCCAAACTCTATCGGCATCATCATGATATTCAACACCACCTTCGTCAGCAGGATATGAAATATCCGGTTGCTCCAAATATCCTGATGACGACACCTTCCGCACCTTCCCTTTGATGCTTACGTCACCCGATATCCGTCTATACAAACAACAGCATCATGATATGACTTATCCGGTCATATTGAAACATCCTGATGATGTTACCCTAACTTTATACCGATAACTTATGCCGATACCTAAACACTTAGCGACAGCAGGATAAACTTGCATAGGGTGATATCTGCAATACCCTGATGACGATGACGTCACATCCTGATGATGATGACGTCACACAATATCCTGATGACCTCTTCAATACTTAGCCAAAAAAATGAACTTTCGCTCCTGCATGCGATAGCGACATGCGGATGATGGGCACACACGGAAGATGATCCTGATGATGATATATACACTGAGTATATTTCTGACTTATAACATCCTGATGCACTTGAAACATGCAAACTTCAACAGTTTCATAACCCGATCTTGATAGCAATATACTCACAGTTGACGATGCGATTCGCTCCGACTGAAAATGCACATGCAGACTCCTGTATATCCGTCCGTTGCATGCAAACTCACAGAACCGCACAATTTCACAAAGACAATATGATGATCGGGCCGAATCACCTTCAGGTCAAAACTTAACAATTTATCTTTCTAAACCTAGCACATGAGGATGCTAGGCTGATTCACAGCATGCTACCAATTGATCTCTTGAACAGTGAAATGCATAAACAGAAAACTAAAATGCAAACTAAGCTATTATACATGACCTTTCCACTGATTCACAGAATCAACCGGTGGAAGGGTTGAAAGTATCCATAAATCTGTAAACAGAACGGAAATCAAAACACAAACAACTGATAAACCAGATAATGCAATTTGATGAGATCTTATTCAGATGGAATTCAAATGTCCTGTTTCTGCAATACTGTCAAACAACAGTGCTTCTCAATATCTGGACTGTTCTCCTGAATCTCAACTCAATCACAACACCATAACATAACACAACTAACATCTATATCATGCTAAACCCTAACAGATCGAAGGTATATATAGAAAAATCCTACGAGTACTACCAACTCACTTCCCAGCGGCTGGGAGCTTCCAAGCGGCTGGGAGAAGGACAGCTCAGACTACCTGATCACGATCTCTAACTGCCTACACACACTCCTAGGCTGATCTAATACATAGCATTGGTCCAATGGACCTTATTACATGATGAAGTCAAACATACTAAAAATAGACTAATGTCCTGTCATCATGTGGACAATTAACCTATATCCTGTCTTGTACGGGTGCTCCTGCACCATACTCCCCAGAAGAAGAAATCTCAAGTCCACTTGAGATGAGAGTATCAAGATCTGCACCATGTTTCTGGATCTGCTCTTCAGTCATCCATACTGCTTCAGAATTTGGCTTTCCCTTCCAAGAGATGAGATACTCCAAGTACTGTTTGTTCCTGGTCTGTTTGACCACTCTGGTGTCCAAAACCTTCTGCAACTGTGGAGGATCATGCTTGGGAATGTCATCATCAACTGTATCCTGTAGGAGATCCTGATCTGCATCTGGATAAGACTTGTATGGAGTTAAATCACATACATTGAATATAGGAGACAAACCAAGATCAGGTGGGAGTTGTATCTCATAAGCATTCTGTCCATGCTTGTGCAAAATCTGACATGGTCCAACTTTCCTTTGCATGAGCTTAGTATACTTTCCCTTAGGAAGTCTGTCCTTCTTCAAATGAACCCATACCAAATCTCCAACATCAAACTGGACATCCTTCTTCTTTTTATCAGCATATTCCTTATACTTCAAGGTTGTGTGCTGCAGTTGGGTCTTGACTTGATCATGAACCTCTTTTATGGCTTCTGCAAAAGCTTCACCTTCTGCACTAACAGGGTCTACTGTAGGTAGATCTCTCAATTCCAAAATTCCTCTTGGATGCATACCATAAACTATCTGAAAAGGTGATTTCCCTGTGCTCCTATTGACAGTATCATTATACGAAAATTCAGCTTGAGACAGAATATTATCCCACTTCTCTCCATGTTGTTTTGTCAAGCATCTAAGCAAATTGCCTAAGGAACGGTTCACTACTTCAGTCTGTCCATCAGTTTGAGGATGATATGCAGAAGAAAAAGACAAATTTGTTCCAAGTTTCCTCCAAAGAGTTCTCCAGAAGTGACCAATAAACTTCACATCCCTGTCTGACACTATGCTCAATGGCAATCCATGGATTCTGACAATCTCCCTAAAAAATAAATCTGCAATGTATGAAGCATCAGTAGTGGTTTTGCATGGCAAGAAATGTGCCATTTTACTGAATCTATCCACTACAACAAAAACACTGTCAAACCCTTTCCTTGTCCTTGGTAAACCCAAGACAAAATCCATACTTATGCTTTCCCATGGTCTGGAAGGAATGGGCAAGGGCTGATATAAACCTGCATTAGTTGACCTGCCTTTAGCTTTCTGACATATCACACATGTCTCTACAAATTTTCTGACATCTGATTGTAACTTAGGCCAAAAGTAATGTCTTCTGACTAGATCAAGAGTCTTATCTAGACCAAAATGACCTGCCATAGCTCCACAATGTTTCTCCTTGATGATATTTAATCTCATAGAACACCTTGGAATACATAACTGTCCACCTTTGAACAACAATCCATCCTGAATCAAAAATTCAGAGAACTCAGCATGATATTTCTCCCCAAAAGAAGTACATACATGATATATCTCTCCAAAATCTTCATCAGACTCATACATGGTCTTTAGTGAATCAATGCCAACACTCTCTAACTGAATCTGGTTGACTGTTAGAACTCTCCTGCTCAAAGCATCTGCAACTTTATTCTTGACTCCTTTCTTATGCTTCAATGTAAAAGTGAAAGCTTGTAAGGTTTCTACCCATTTCATGTGCCTGTGGTTTAGCTTTTCCTGGCTGTTTATGAAACTCAGAGCTTGGTTGTCTGTGAATACTATGAATTCCTTTGGCATCAAGTAATGCCTCCATTTCTTGAGTGACTGAACTAAAGCATACATTTCCAGATCATATGATGAATACCTCTTCTTAGCATCATTGAGCTTCTCACTGAAAATGCAATAGGTCTACCCTCTTGGCTGAGTACTGCTCCAATGGCCATGTGACTGGCATCACATTCTACCTGAAAGATTTTGTTAAAATCTGGAAGTGCAAGGACTGGCTGCTGTGCCACCTTCTTCTTTAATGTTTCAAAAGAATCATCTGCCCCTTGAGTCTAAACAAATCTGCACTTCTGTCCTCCTTTGATGGTATCCAGCATGGGTGCACAAATATGACTAAACCCTCTGATAAACTTCCTGTAGAAGGTTGCTAACCCATGGAAACTTCTGACATCATTCATAGTCTGTGGGGTAGGCCAAGACAATATGGCACTCACTTTCTCCTTATCCATCTGTAACTTTCCTTGTGAAATGACAAAACCCAAATATGTGATCTCCTCTTGCATAAACAAACACTTATCTAAATTTATCATCAGCTGCTCTTCATGTAACCTCTTAAGAACCAAATCTATATGTCTGAGATATACTATGACAAACTTACCAATGAACTCTTTCAAAACCTCATTCATCAACCTCATAAAAGTACTAGGTGCATTAGATAAACCAAAAGGCATAACCTTCCATTCATATAACCCTTCATTAGTTTTGAATGCTGTTTTCCATTCATCTCCTGGTCTAATCCTGATCTGATGATATCCACTCTTCAAATCTATTTTTGTAAAATACTTAGCACTTCCCAAACAATCAAGTAAATCCTCTATCCTAGGGATTGGAAATCTATACCTGATTGTGATCTTGTTAATAGCTCTGGAATCTGTGCAAAGCCTCCAAGTACCTTCCTTCTTTGGTGCTAGTACAGCTGGTACTGCACATGGACTTAGACTTTTCCCAATTAGACCTGAATCTAATAATTCTTCAATCTGTCTGGCTACTTCTGCATTCTGTTCTGGAGTAAGCTTATAGGCTGCTTTGTTTGGAAGTGTTGACCCTGGAATTAAGTCTATGCAGTGACTAATATCTCTGACAGGTGGTAGGGATCTTGGCATGCCCTCTGAGATGACACCTTTGTACTTATCCAATATCTCTTGGATAGCTGGGTCTATGAACCTTGGCTTCTTCTCTTCCTTGACTTCTTGCTGCTGTTCTTTATTCACACTCATACATGGGATTAGGGCATATGCAACTGCACCTTCTGCTGCTACTTCTTTCATGAACTGTTTGCCTTCCATCAGCATGACCTTCACCTCTTTTCCTTTAGATTTCTCCTCCTTCTCTACCAATGGGAATAACTGTATATCTTTACCATCTTTAGTGATTTTATAGGTATTTCTAACACCATCATGTTGTGCCTTCAAATCATACTGCCATGGTCTACCAAATAAAAGATTGCAAACATCCATCTTGGTAATATCAAACAACAACTTATCCTTATATGCACCAATCTGAAATTCTACCCAAGCCTGCTCTTCTACAGTTGTCTGCTGACCTTGGGTAAGCCATGAGACTTTATATGGGGATGGGTGAGGCAATCTCCTAAGCTTAAGCTTTGTCACCATGTGTTCAGACACAAAATTTTCAGTAGAACCAGAATCAATCAAAACTTTACATGCCTTACCTCCTGCTTTGCAAATAGTCCTGAAAAGAGACTTTCTTTGAGGGGATTCTTTGTCAGGTACCTTCATGGTAGTCACTGTTCTTCTCATCATCAGAGACTCTCCACTTTCTGGGTATCCATAATTATCAGGAGCATTCACACTTTGAAAATCATTAGAGCTTGTCCTACTTTGATTATCAGGTTCTTGGACCAGATTTGTTCTCCTTTCTCCTGCTGAGCTTGTGGCCTTTTCTGGACATCTACTGGCTATATGGCCTTCTTTGTTACAGTTATAATATCTAATGGATCCTCTGCCCTGGGATCTTCCTCTGAAAGGTCTTCTACCTCTGAAGTTTCCTTGCTGACTATAATTTTCTCTCTGGTTCTGACTATTGTTTCCCTTACTATTGTCATGACTGGATTCTCCTTGATATCCCTGTCCATGTCCTCTACCTCTAAAAGGACCTCTTCCACCCCTTTGTTGTCTTCCTCTTCCTCTATTGTGTTGTTCCTGTTTTCTTTTTAACTTCTCTTCCACTTTCAATGCCAACTGAAAGCTTTTCTGAACTGTATCTGGATTATGCAGACTTAAATCTTCCTGAATGTTAAACCTCAATCCATTAAGATATCTGGCTACCTTCTCTTCTTCACTTTCCTTTACCTTTGTCTTCATACAGAGTTTCATGAATTCTTCTGTATATGAGCTGACATCTAGCTCCTTCTGCTTCAGGTTTTTCTTCCTTTTGTGTAATTGGATACTGTAATCCAATGGGACATAAGCTTCCTTTACTAATGCCATCATCTTCTTCCATGTAGCAACTCTACGCTTTCCTTCCTATACTCTATCATCTTGGACAAAATTCCACCATGTCAAGGCAGCTTCTTTCATCTTTGACTGTGCTATCTTCACTCTCTGTTGTTCTGGTATCTCCTCTGTTTCAAAGAAATTGTTCAAACAGTCTATCCACCCCATCACTGAATCAGGTTCCATCTTGCCTGTAAACACTGGCAAATCCAGTTTCACATCCATGGTTCTCCTCTCCATGGCCTTGAGGGCGTTCAATAGTGGTCTTTGGTCTGCAGGAACGACCTCCTCGCTCCAATTAGGGATCTCTTCTTCTTCCCTATCTTCTTCTCTACCAGAACCTACTCTGCTCCTCAACTTTGCTAACTCATCCTTCAATTCCTGATTCTGAGCATTCACGGCCTTGCTTTCTGCAATCTATTTCTTCACCAGAACTGCCAACTCAGCATTGGTCATCCTTGCCAGAACCTCCGATGTTCCTTCTTCGTTAGACATCCTACTATACCCTTATCTTTTCCAGAAGATCCAACCTTTGCTCTGATACCACTATGATGCAGAGGTAAACGCAACGGGAGCTTACAAATGGGAAGGAGGAGTCAACAACACAATCAGCATGTTAAAAATCCCTATCGGCTCAGCATCATCATCATATTTCCTGCAAACACCAACAGCATCATCATATTTCAGACGAGCACAATTATCCTCCTGCCGACTACTGTTCACTTCCTTCGTCTTTCGCCTATCATCATCATCATGATACTCAGCTAGCACAAACATCCTCCTGTTGCACTGTTCATCTGGCGCCAAACTCTATCGGCATCATCATGATATTCAACACCACCTTCGTCAGCAGGATATGAAATATCCGGTTGCTCCAAATATCCTGATGATGACACCTTCCGCACCTTCCCTTTGATGCTTACGTCACCCGATATCCGTCTATACAAACAACAGCATCATGATATGACTTATCCGGTCATATTGAAACATCCTGATGATGTTACCCTAACTTTATACCGATAACTTATGCCGATACCTAAAAACTTAGCGACAGCAGGATAAACTTGCATAGGGTGATATCTGTAATATCCTGATGACCTCTTCAATACTTAGCCAAAAAAATGAACTTTCGCTCCTGCATGCGATAGCGACATGCGGATGATGGGCACACACGGAAGATGATCCTGACGATGATATATACACTGAGTATATTTCTGACTTATAACATCTTGATGCACTTGAAACATGCAAACTTCAACAGTTTCATAACCCGATCCTGATAGCGATATACTCACAGTTGACGATGCGATTCACTCCGACTGAAAACGCACATGCAGACTCCTGTATATCCGTCTGCTGCATGCAAACTCACAGAACCGCACAATTTCACAAAGACAATATGATGATCGGGCCGGATCACCTTCAGGTCAAAACTTAACAATTTATCTTTCTAAACCTAGCACATGAGGATGCTAGGCTGATTCACAGCATGCTACCAATTGATCTCTTGAACAGTGAAATGCATAAACAGAAAACTAAAATGCAAACTAAGCTATTATACATGACCTTTCCACCGATTCACAGAATCAACCGGTGGAAGGGTTGAAAGTATCCATAAATCTGTAAACAGAACGGAAATCAAAACACAAACAACTGATAAACCATATAATGCAATTTGATGAGATCTTATTCAGATGGAATTCAAATGTCCTGTTTCTGCAATACTGTCAAACAACAGTGCTTCTCAATATCTGGACTGTTCTCCTGAATCTCAACTCAATCACAACACCATAACATAACACAACTAACATCTATATCATGCTAAACCCTAACAGATCGAAGGTATATATAGCAAAATCCTACGAGTACTACCAACTCACTTCCCAGCGGCTGGGAGCTTCCAAGCGGCTGGGAGAAGGATAGCTCAGACTACCTGATCACGATCTCTAACTGCCTACACACACTCCTAGGCTGATCTAATATATAGCATTGGTCCAATGGACCTTATTACATGATGAAGTCAAACATACTAAAAATAGACTAATGTCCTGTCATCATGTGGACAATTAACCTATATCCTGTCTTGTACGGGTGCTCCTGCACCACCTCTCTACTCAAATAACTCATATCCTCACCTCTACCATATCTTTCTCTCTAGTGAGCCTAAGATAACCTCTACATCTGTCTCCCGCCGAGCCTCGGCCATCCTAAGTTGTGCCTGTAGCTATCAAACTACCCTCTCAGCATAGAAATGGCTCTCTCTTGGACATTCAACTGTGCTAGATCTTGAGAGGCCTGTGCCTATCCCTAACCCTGTGGCTGAGGTACCTGCTAATGTGCCACCTGCTGAGGTGGCGACATCTGTACCTGTTGTGCAACCTACGACTGCACTACATGCTAAGTGTGAGAAGATCCCTCCCCAGCTCTCCTCATTTGCCTAGGTCTGTCTCCATCTCCACCACCTCCACCTCCTCCATCATCTCCTCCACCTGCTTGTCCTCCTCTCCTCTTCCTCCTCCTCCTATCAACCTAGCCCTCATCATCTGAATTTGCCTCATCTATATGAGGAACTAGCTCTCCAGGCCCAGGGTATCTCAGAAAAGGGTGGGCAGGAAACCACTCCTCGTAGTCTGGTGTCATCCATGATCTCTCTCCTCATTAGCTAGGCAGCATAAGGAATCTATTGAAACTATGCCACTACCTCCTCATAGGATGCCACTGGGCCCCATCTGAATCTCTCCACATGAGTCCATGCCAATAGAGCCTGCCCCTGTGGCATGCCCTATCTCCTCCCAAACTGCCTCCGAACCCAGCTGACAATCTATCTCTCCAAAATAAACCACGTCTGGCCTATTAGCCACTGAGTCTGATAACAGTACGATAGCTCGTCCGCCTCATCATCCCAAGGCTTGTAGTCTAGATATGGTCGCTAGATGACCACATCTATCCCATCCAATGCATGCCTCCAATACTCGAGCTTCCCCAGCCTATGCTAGGAAATAACTCCTGCGTAGCCATAGCTATAAGGCTCTCCTCTCTATCTCTAGAAAACAAATGTCAGCCTAGTGATGGCAATGTGCTCCCATAGCCAAAACTGCAACAGTGAGACACCTACTGATAAGCTAGCACCCCTATGGTATACCACTTGATGCATGTTGTGGTATAGGTGTGCCAAAACATAGACACCCCAAGCATAGCATATGCGCTCTGTGACCATCCTCTCCATGATCCATCCTCATCCAATTGGGAACCCATGTGATCTTCTATCGGGGCATACAATGCCTCCGATCAATCCTATAACTATCCCAGGGAAGTAGTCATAATAGTCATGTATGTCCTGCCAGGAGATAACCCGTCCTACCAGCTCGGGGTCATCAAATACCCGCCTACACTCTGCAAGTCCTACATCCCACTTTGGATCATACTCGATGAGCTCTCCCTAAATAGGCAAGTGGAGTATCCTGTATACATCCTCCAAGGTCACCATCATCTTGCCAGTCGGGAAGTGAAAGGTTCCATCCTCGCTGTGAAACCTCTCTATTGCTGCAGTCAGTAAGCCATAGTTCACTCGAACCTTGAGCATAAAGCAAACATAGTCCAATCCCATCATGTCGAGCACCTCTCGATCCATCTTGGTCAACATATGTCACTGCAACATCAACATGGGAAACTGCTCCCTTGACATCAATGTATCTCATATGTCCTCGTGCAAGCACACAAAGCAAGGCGTCAACTTATGCCTACAAGTACCATGCTCAACATATCTATGGAAACATATGATCTAACTTAACATATCAAATTGATCAAAACAACACACTACATCTCTTGACTAGATTCCTACAATCTCAGAGATAGCTTATCAATTGACACATCAAACAGGATGCCAATCAAGTCAATTATGTTAAGTAAACTGACTATCTATATCATATGCACCATAATAGAAGGTACATGTGCCATTTCCTATCAAATGTGCCACTTCTGACACATGTGCCGTAACATTTCATGCATCGCCGTCCTATACCATAAATGCAATGCCCAGATGCATGCGCTGACTTATACCATAAAAGTGCCACCAAATGACACGTACACTGACCTTACTCATACATGCGCAACTTTCATGCATGCTCCATTCTATATCCTATATGCGCCACAGTTTGACAGATGCGTATTTTTGCATGTCATATACGCTAAACTGCGATCTGGTGCATTTGTCTAGCCTAAATTTGCCTAGCATTTATTGCACTAAAAATTGACTCTAGGTGAAATTTTTTGGGATACATACCGGGGGTCCTACCTCTGTTGGCTGGTCGAACTATCAAACTCACTCAAAGCGATGCTCCTCACACGAAATATCCATCCTAGTGCTAACTACTCTATGCTCTATGCTCTCCTAAGCTCTCAAAAGCAAATCAAACAAAGCCAAGTGTGCAAATGATTTGTCTTGTGGACCCAGCTCCTATATATAGCATGCAAACCCTAAATTGGCTATGTGATGACTATGACTACTTCGCACACCTGTTTCTTCCCATTTTCTTCCCATTTCTCAGAAACACATCCTATTTTCTTCAATCCTAACCAAGTTTTCCCTTCATCTTCCTGAGATTGTCCATCTCACGCTTTCTGCCTTCTTCTTGTCCAATCTCCCAAGGGGGCATCCTATCGTCATAACCTATACCAAGGGCAAACTGGGGCATGTATCATTATTCAACAATCGATTTCTTTGAAGCAACGCTATAAATTGCATTGCATCAAAGAGGGACAATGTATACGCCTAAAAATGACACGATTCGGTCTAAATAAATATTATTAATATTTATTCCATTCTAATTCTTCTATCAATAAATAAATAAAACAAATTTATTTTCGATTCACATTCCTCTAAATTAATTAAATATCAAAATATTTAATTATCTCTTCTAAAGTCAAAATTAAATAAAATCCTTTATTTAATTAAATTCTTCCAAACAATTAAATAAATCTTAATTATTTAATTAAATCAAATCATTCTTCCAAATTTAAATAAATCAATCAAATTTATTTAAATCTTCTCAATCTCTAAAAATAAAATATAATAAAATATTTTATTTATTCTTCCAAATCATGCACAACAATTAAATAAATTTATTTATTTAATTTACTTTCTTATCTTCAAAATTCTTCAAATATCCTCCAAATCTTCTTAAAATAAGTCTTCTTCATGCACACAAAATTAAATAATTTATTATTTAATTTCTCTCAAATCATGCAAAAGCAAATCTCAAGTTGAGTTATCTATTCAACCAACCTTGTTTTTATCAATATCTCTTAAATTAGAAAAAAGCTTTCTAATTTATGAAAAGCATGTCTTATCTTTAGAAAAGAAAGTAGTTAACTCAAATAAAACAACATTTGTGTGACACTTGTCTTTTTCTTATTCGTGCACATTCCTCAAGGTTTCTCAACCATTGATCTTCTCATTCTTTCTATACCGTTGATCTTCTCTCTCTCAAGTCTATAAATTGAACCCTCTTCTTCCATTTCATTCATCCAAGCTTTAAGTATTGTTACTCTACAAGAATTTTAGTGCGCCTTTGGCACCAATTCCTTCATTGCTTGTGATCACACTCATTACCATACTACTATCATTGTTGTGAAGCTCCTCTTCATTACAAAGCATTATCATCACCATTCTCCATTGACAATCTTAGAATCATAGCGAGGAAGTGCACTCTCTGAGGGCCTTATTTATACATGCAAGATCGATTGAGATAGGCAAGCAATGGAAGCTATGAAGCTTTGAGGTTTGCAAAGGTTTTTTGAAGTTCTTTTGTTTGATTGATCTCTTTGTTTCTATATTTCATTGAGTTTTGGGTATTTTGATATTACAATATTGATTATTCATTTGAATCCAATTTTTACTTCACACTAACAGAATTGGCGACTCTGCTGGGGACTAAGCCCACTTTGCACCCTAGATTTCCATTATAGAGCTATCTTAAAGCATTATAACATATTTAAGACTCTACTAGGAAGAACTGCAATCATTTTCCTACAAAGAGGTAGATGGTGACTCTAAAATTTTGTGACTAATGAAATAAATATCATTTCAGAAAAAATAGATGATAGACATCAGAGATATACTATAAGACAAGAACAACATTTTACAAGAAAAAATAAGGGTGAAGTAGCACCCAAACAACCTAAAGACAACACATCAGAACAACATTTTACAGTATTCAACTCCCCAATATACAATGATGATAAGAATCCATCAACACCTCCTGAAAAGACCAATACAAATGATAATATCCTCAGTTATAGGATAGATTCTCAAGAAGTAACTAAATTTGAGGAAAGGTTGAATGAAGAAGGGGGGAAGAAACATGCAAAGCCTGAAAGGGGATTTTTATCACAACAGGGAGAGGAAAACCGAGAAGGGTCTGTAGACCATATTGTTGATTTTGTTGCTATGAGTAATCAAGAAATTGAAATACATCTGGAGTGGCAAAGGTAGCAGATTAGGAGGAGACAACAGTTGATACAAGAAAGTCAAGAACTAGGTAGACAATTGGCACAATTGAACATCCAGGCATCAAAACCTCCAAAACATGTCCCTCCTCACAAACAAAGTAATAACACCAGTTCACATGGGATATCTCATAATACAACTACTCCAAGAGTGCTTCCTAATATAGGAGGAAATTCAAGATAGCACAACATGCCATCATAGAGACCCCAAATGCCAAATACTAGAGCTATTCCCCAATATCACCCACCTCCAGGTCATCATGGCATTCCACAACATCACCAGCATATACCACCTTAGAATATGCAACTCCAGCAACCCATACAACAACATGCTTACCATCAGCCTCCATATGGATATCAGTACTACCCCAATCCACCACCAATGAATGTGCCTCCACAAAATCTCATGAATATATGTAGACAATTTGATCTAATAGGATATCAATTATATCCCTACCCTATCGACAATAGTTGGAGAAATATGGTCACCAAATTCTCTAGAAGTAATGCAATATCAGCTGAAGATCATATTAGAAATTTCAATGCCTTTGTACAAGACATTGGTATGGAACATGAGGACGTAAAAATGAGATTGTTCATGTTGTCTCTAACTGAAGACACAAGGGATTGGTTCAATAATTTACCAAATTCCTTAATTTATTCTATAGCATATTTCCATGACCAATTTAAAGAACAATATGGAAATCAATATGCCCCTAAATTTGCCCTGCATGAACTGATAAGCATCTAGAAAAAAATAGAATGAGTCAATATATGACTTCAATCAAACATTTTCTAAATTGAATAATAAGATAACAAATGAATCCAAATTGCCTGATTCAGTAGCTCTGATTATTTATCTAAAAGCTTTTGATTCAAAGACTAGGTATAAACTTAGAAATAGGGCTCCCATGACCTTGACAAAGGCACAAAAAGAAGCTATCAGTATTGAAAATAATAGAAAGGCTGTGGGCATGATTAGCAAAAGAGATAACCTCAAAATTCCTCAAAAATCAAATAATGACCAGAACAAACAAGAGAGTCAGTACAAAAATGAAAGACCTTGGTTGCATGACATGCCCTATAATACAAATTGGAAGGATGGAAGACCTGTTGAAAATCGCAGAAGGCAAAATTATGGCAAGGATACTCCTGACTCTCTAAAAGGAAATAAGGCACACATGGTTGAAGATAATCCATGGTGCTTGGTATGTAATTTACCCCATTCACCTGAATATTGTATAGTGGCCAAATCAGTACACCAAGAAGAAATATCTTCTAGCTATGAAAGAGACAGCCATACCATAAATATGCTAGAGATATCACCTTACCAGATAAACAATGAGTATTCCTCTGTGAAAGAAGATGGATATGAGTATGATGTAGGGAATCAAAAATACAATGTTAATATGGGAAGACAAGAAGTCTTCTTAGATTAGGAGGACACCTACAAGGAAATTACTTATAATCTTGACAAGCCACCACATCGTCAAAGGAGAAAACCTACTGAAGAAGAAAGGAGAGTTCTTACAATGGCTACAGTAGCACAGGCTAAGAATAGCTATAATCTAAGAAATAAGATAGTCAACGTAGATCAAGGAACACATGGGAGTGTATTTATAAAAGATCAAAATTATAATAAAAATAATATGAAAAATACATCAAAAGAGCTAGAAAAAACTAAGGCAAGATGAAAGACAAAATACCAGTTGGAGAAAAAGGGCATAATAAAACAGAAAAAAGCTGATCAAACAATAACTCCCTTGTTTGACATAGCTTAGGTAGTATCTCAAGTGAAAATATCAGTACCACTTCTTGAAATAATGAAGATAGATCAATATAGGAATACGGTGGTTAAGATGATTTCAGATATACCAAAAAAGAAACAAGAAAAGCCTGAAATCACAATAAATAATGTCTAAATTGAAGTTGCTAAAATTCCAGAAGTATATTTGGGGGATACATTGACAAAAAACCCATCTCAAGTAGATCCTTTCTACACTACCTTGTTGATAAAATTAGTTGCCTGTCCTAAAGTAGTTTATAAGATTGACATCACCATAGTGGATATCCCACCTTACTATTGGATGCTATTATCAAGACAATGGGTTGCAATGGTAGGAGGGAATGTTTAGTTAGATCTATCCTATGCTACTATCCCCATAGGAGAAAAGGAAATTAAGTTATGCAGAGAACCAAGCTATGAGAACATCATAGAACGCATTGACCAGAATCAAGTAAATTTCTTCTGTGACATAGACTTTGGTGCATTTAGAATTGAAAAAGGTTACCTAGAATTACAAAACACTGATCCAATGCATCTAGAAGCTCAAAAGGATGAATGTGATGTATGGAAAATGTATTTTGATGGTGCATGCAGTAAAATGGGGCAGGAAAACTATTTATCTCACCAACAGGTAAAACCTTCAAATACACATTCTTGTTGATGTTTGAATGCACCAACAATGTGGCAGAATATGAGGCCCTACTCATCAGTCTAAACATTCCAATAAAGCATAAGATAACAAACCTAGTTGTATATGGGGACTCTAAATTAATTACTTCTCAAGTTAGATGGAAGTATTCATCTAAAAACAAAAGGTTGAAGCAATACAAAAATGTTGTTTGGGATGATATTGAGTTATTTGATGCTTTCTCAATTAACTGGATAGATAGGTCAAAAAATATAATGGCAGACTTCCTTGAAAACATTGCATTGAAAAGGCATGATATCACATTGGCAGACATCACTAAAGTAGAATTCAAAACCAGACCTACTATTCCAAATAACACCCATAATTGGAAAGTTTTTAGCAATGATATAGATCTAATCAAATTCTTACATTGTGTTGATTATTATGAAAATCAAGAAATTGATTTCAATGCGTTTGTGGAGGAACATGATGGAAAAGAAACCCTTTTTGGTCAAGAGATAGTTTAGCTTGAAACAAATAAAATACCTAAGGGACTCATAGTGTTGGAGAAAGTATTTGATGGACATGACCGATTTAAAACAAAAAAACATACCCATAATACAAAATGATCTTGAAGAAATAAATCTGGGAACACAAATGGCCCCAAAGAATATATACATTGGGAAAAAACTGAATCCCAAAATTAGAAGCATGCTCATCAACTTGCTCAAAAAATATAGACATGTATTTGCATGGTCCTATGTTGACTTGAAAGCATATCAAGAAGATCTTTTTCAACATGAGATACCATTGAAGCCAGATGCCAAACCATTCGGGTAAAAGCAAAGGCTTATCAATCCCACACTAGCCCCTCAAATGCTTGAGGAACTAACAAAAATAAGGGATGGAGCTATTATCAAACCCATTAGGCACTCTTCTTAGGTTTCTAACTTGGTGCCTGTCAGAAAGAAGAATGGTGATATTAGACTGTGTGTAGATTTCACAAATTTAAATAAATCCTCCCTTAAGGATAATTACCCCCTTCCTAACATGGAAGTAGTACTGCAAAAAGTCACAGGTTGTGAACTATTATCCATGATGGATGGTTTCTTAAAATATAATCAAGTGAAAGTCAAGGAATCAGAACAATATAAGACTGCCTTCACCACACCATGGGGAACATATGTTTATTTAAGGATGCCATTTGGGCTCACAAACACTGGAGCAACATTCCAAAGGGCTATGGATGTGGCTTTTACATGATTGATTAATGAAATCATGGTGGTCTATTAGGATGGCTTGATTGCGTATTCCAAGAAGGCTAAGGATCATTGTACACACTTGGAAATAATTTTTATTAGAGCCTTGGAGTATGGAATCTTGTTGAATCCTAAGAAGTGCCAATTCATAGTCACAGAGGGCAAGTTACTTAGCCACATAGTTTCAAAGGATGGAGTGAGAATAGATCCTGAAAGAGTAAAATCCATTGACCAAATCCCAATCCCTAAAACTATGAAGGCTATACAATCCTTCTTTGGCTAGATCAACTTTGTTAGGAGATTCATACCAAATTTTGCAGAGATAGTTAATCCTATATCTAAAATGTTGAAAAAGAATGCAGAAATAAATTGGACTGCTAAAGCCTTAGAAGCATTTACCACTATCAAGAAATAAATCAAAGAGGATCTAGTTCTAAAGTCTCCTAATTTTGGTAAACCATTCCAGATCTTCTCATTTGCATCCTTTCACACAGTTGTAGCAGTCATGTTACAAAAAAATGACGAGGGGTATGAGCAGCCCATTTCATTTTTCAGCAAATCTCTCCAATGTGCAGAATTAAATTATGACATCATAGAGAAATAGGCCTATGCATTGGTGAAAGCTATCAAAACATTTAGACCTTACTTGGTTGGGGCAAAAGTAATAGCCTATGTACCAAACATAGCAGTCAAGGATGTATTTGTGCAAAAATGAGGTGACAGGAAAAAGGTGCAGAAGGATTAACCGGATCCAAGAATTTGACATAGAAATTCAAATTACAAAACTTGTGAGAGGACAAGGACTGGCAAAATTGATGGCAGAAATGAATTTGGAAGTTGTCCAAGTATGCAATATGAATGATGAAAAAGATATGGTCACAAGTATTGAAAAAACTCCATGGTATACTGATATTGTACACTATCTTAAACATTTAAAATGCCCTGAGGGACTTAATGACAATAGAAAAAGGACATTTAAGCTCCACACCTCAAGATATGTGTTCATAGAGGGTGACCTTTATTGGAAAAATAAGGATGGCATTCTACTATTATACCTAGATGAAGATCAAGCAAGACATGCTTTGAAAGAGATGCATGAAGGAGTGTGTGGGGGGCATTTCTCAGCAAAAACTATTGCACATAAAATATTGAGGGCAGGCTATTATTGGCCTAAAGTGTTCAATGATGCTTATGGCTATACCAAGAAATGTGAGGGATGTCAAATGTTCTCTAGAAAATTGAAATATCAAGGAGCATTACCCTTCAGACCTGTGCAGGTTGATGCCCTGTTCTACCAGTGGGGAATTGATTTTATAGGAGAAATTGTAGAAATATCTAGTGGAGGGCATAAGTGGATATTGGTGGCCACAGACTACTTTACAAAATGGGTAGAGGCTGTACCTACAAAACAAGCAACTAGTAGGGTTGTAACAAATTTTCTGATTGAAAATGTCATCACTAGATTTGGGGTACTAGTAAGAATCATAACTGACAATGGAATGTGCTTTAGATCAGATGAATTTAAGGCATTTTATGAATCTTATGGTATAACAATTTCGTATTCCTCACTATATCATCCACAGGCTAATGGGCAGGCTGAATCCAGCAATAAAAGTATTTTGAAAATCATAAAAAGGATGCTAGACAACAATAAAAGGGCTTGGGATTCAAAGTTGAAACTAGCATTGTGGGTAGATCGAATCACAGTGAAAAAAGCTACTGGAAAATCACCCTTTGAACTTGTGTATGGGACTCAAGCTAGGCTCCCTATGTACAATCTGTTACTAGTGTATAAATTCATCCTAAAAGAAAATGGGGAAGTCCTTGAGCCAATAAAAGAAAGAATGGAGCAATTGATGGAGTTGGATGAAAATAGAGATCAGGCACAGTAGAAAAATAAAAAACTGCAGCTACAGGCAAAATACCTTTTTGATAAGAAAGCCAAACAAAGAAAATTTAAGGAAAATGACATGGTCCTCATGTGGAATGCCAGAGCACAAGAAAAGGGTAAACATGGCAAGTTTGAAGCATTGTGGGTAGGACCATTTGTTATCACTGGAAAGGGAGGAGAAGATTCATATTATTTACAAAATATGTCAGTAGAAAATCAGGAATTGCCAATACATGGACAATTCTTGAAGCATTTCTTTTCTTAAAATTTCCATGCACAGTAGTTTAGGAAAAGGTAAAAGAATTGCCAGTGCATGGACAATTCTCAAAAAATGCCTTTTACAAACATATTTTCCATGCATAGTAGTATAGGGTTTCAATCCATTCCCATCCATTCACATCTACTTCCAAAATACCATCAAATTATCCCCTCCAATAAATAAAATACTTGGTCCGCTCCCCCAGAGATCTAAATTCTTGTCATACTCACAAAAGAGTATGCATCCCCAGAAAGAGCTGCTATTGGAACTGAAAAATTTCACATTATTTATTTGCTAAGAATTCACCAAGTCTCCACATAATGTGAATAATATCCCTCATTTTCAAAACCAACCACCAAAAATTTGTGTGACAAGATCCATTTCAAAATCTGCACATAGACAATCTCATGAATATACCTAGCTCTCTGACCATAGCTTAATTCTGATACTAATCAACAAGACCTTAAGTAACTCACCCCGAACAACAAAATACATTTTTGAAGTATAATGTGATAATTGGTGAGAGATGATCGATGTCTGGATGATCAAAATTACATATGTCAATAGATCGGGAGACATTCTGTATGTATCACTGACGCATACTCATCAGTGTGAGTAGAACAATCGGAGTGAAATACTAAAGTTACACCGAGCCTTTTAGTCGCACTGACCAAATGCTCATCACCAAGAAGCAAACAATATCTCCCCAACACATAATATTAAGACTATCGGCATGACATATACAGTCAGAATGAGATCCTTAAGCCTCCTTGACCATAAGAGTCACCATGACATAAGAGACAAACAACTTTTGGTGAGACTCTCGCCGATATTTTCGTATTCTCTTGACGATGGAGATTGTCATGCTGATAAAAATAAGGTAATCCCTATCTATCAGAGAAACACTCATTGATGCTAAGGAGAACATTTGCTACACCTGATCAAAATGATATCAGGATGAAAATATTAATGTCTCCCCAAAATGACAATAAAGGGTTCATAACTCTATGAAAAGAGTATTTCATGGAGACACCAGCCTACCCTTAGCGACCAACCAGAAACATATCAAAGAAAATGGCTCCAAAACAACATGAAGATTCAACATCTAAGGAAGCTTGCTTGCATCTAGAGAAGATGGTTTCAATAGAGGTGGACATTAGGGATGCTATTG
This sequence comes from Cunninghamia lanceolata, assembly GCA_027924645.1. Classification (NCBI taxonomy): domain Eukaryota; kingdom Viridiplantae; phylum Streptophyta; class Pinopsida; order Cupressales; family Cupressaceae; genus Cunninghamia; species Cunninghamia lanceolata. Next base: position 4,247,157 of record BSBN01000030.1, read on the forward strand.
AGTATACTAAGACACACCTAAGCCAGGAATATTTGGACCATCTTGCTCAAATTTACTTATGGCTCAACAGGGCTTAGTATTAAATATATTTGTTTATTTCCATAATTCTATTAGTCCTCAAAAGACATTATGAAGAGACGTGTTCTCTTCACTAATATTAATATAAAAGTTAGAACATATGATGGTCATAAGATCATCAATTATGAGGCATCTCTCTTGACTTGAAAAGTACTTTATATATTATATATAAAAGGAAGATATGTTATCAGTTCTATTTTAATTAAAGAAATTCTATTACACATGTATACTTTCTAAAAAGCATAATGGAACAAAATATTTCTACATGGTGATTTATTTTCAGTGTTCAACAGTTGTGTAAATTTTCATGATTATATGTTATTGTCCTAGCTCCAAAGTGGTTTTGTTGAATTATTCAGATTTACATTTATCGTGGCACATTTGTTGTCACTGTGTGAAGTTCTCTGATTGGTTTCCAGTTAATGTGAATTAAAAATCCTTTTCTGATAATTGACTTTAATTATTTATTGTCAAAGATTAAATCCTTTTGAAGAAGTTATTGTGACTAGTTTCCATCAACTCAAGAATTAAATTCCTTTCATAATTTCACAATAATTCAAGGGAATATCATTGGGATTATATAAGAAGAGCACTGTCACATACAAACCTACACATTTGCACAAGGTGCAAATATCCAAAGTACCGAACTATTAGAGTTAAGCTTGGAGATAAGCTCACTAGTCACATACATTTGTTTTCATTCACTGACTCAAATAGCCCAATAGATTTAGGCATTGGTCTTACTCATTTTATTAGTTGAACATATTCATCAGTTTTTCCTTGATATTGCTTATACAATTTAAACCAAGTTAGAACCGTACCATTTTAAATCATTGTTTAGACATTAGAAGTAAAAGTAGGTAGCAAGTAATCATCTATTCCACACCATTTTCCACTGTGGGTAGATCCATCACTCAAGATCACACATCCATTTAATCTACTTCATTAGTAAGGTACACCTGCCTAGGTCTAGCAGAACCTGAAGTACAAGGAGTCATCAACCCTATAGGTTAACTCTATTTTGTTAGTTCAAAAATGTTCCAAATCTAAGCATAGAGCCTACCATCCTCTTAGGATTTGTAACCTATATTTTTGAGACCTAATAGAATCCTTAAGGGATTTTCTCTAAAGAACAAGAGAAGCTAGGGAGTCCTCTAAATCTCCCACCCCACCAACACCACCACCTATCCTTGAACTCATCTAAGAACCATCACAACCTAGTCCCATCACCCACCTATCCAATCCTATTCCTACACCATCCACCCTTATTATCCATCCATTATATTGTTCTTCCACCCATACACTCATGAAGGATGCCATCCATTAGCTATTAGAAAAGAATCAAACACTCTCATACAATCCAACTCCCACCAAACCTCTTGAACAATCTCCTATCATAAGTCAAGAACCATCATGTAGCCATGTTCAAGAACGTATAAGTCAAGCACCTACCACATCCATCCACACACCCACCACATCTATCCAATTCACTTCCACTTCTATCCAAACACATGAGCTATGTCAACAGTCAAATCCAAAACATGTTGAAGCATCAACCCCCTATCCTAATCAAGATCTAAGCATCCCATGTAATCCCATCCTCGATCCCCTCCCATCTATTGATCAACTTATTGATCCCACACCATCATCCATCACCCCTTTATCATCCCCCATTAATCCTTTACCTCCATCTATCAATCCCATCCCAAACCCATTCTCCTATCCACTTGGCAAAAGCACCTTCATCCGTGGTGGCTCTCTTGTAGGAGGTGAACAACTTCCACCCACCACTTATCTTTCCCCAACAAATAATGGACTTGCATGTTGTTTCCAAAGCACCAAACATCCCATTGCATGTATCATGCTCCAACATATGAACTATCCAGGCAAAGGCTTAGGCCTTCATGAAAAAGGCATCTTGGAGCCCATCCACATGAGATTCTATCCATCTTTGCATGGCCTTGGCTATACATCCCAAGGAAAACAATCTAAACATGTTGGTACCACCCACACACCTTCCAAAATCCATTCATCCAATCCCAAACATGGTGCACCGTATCGTACCTCCAAATCATGTCGCCATCCCACCTCCATCATCATATCATTTGCAAAAGCATGTGACCATCCATCTTCCTCCATCAAATTTACCTCCACTACTTCCAACTCCAAATATCCCTATTAAATTCACTTTACCTCCTCTCCTACCAATGCCAAACATCCCTATCCACAAATCCTTTTATCTTCCCATCCTCCCAACTCCTAATATCCCTATCCTCAAATTCCCTCATCCATTTATCCATAAATCCACTTTTAACCCCTCCACCCATAAATCCCCTAAAATTCCAAATCAAGACCAACAAAAGTACACATCATTCAAACATGAAGCTTCAACCAAATCCATAGGATTCAAAAGTAATAATTTGAATTCCTTGACTCATAAAGCACAAAAGCCTAAAGATGCTATCCCTTCCAAGCTAAAGCAAAAATCCAAAAGGCTATCAAAGCTCACACCATCAAAAGAAAAAGCAAAAACAAAAATGGTGTAGGTCCCTAAACAAAAAGAACCAAACTCTAATGAGGCATTCACATCCCAATCTACCCCAAAATCCCAAACATCCCACTCCCCATCTAAAAATCCCATAATTCCTAAGTCCATTTGGGTACCTAAAACCCCAAATCAGCCATCCAAAAATCCCATATCCTGATTCCCATTACTACCCACCCCCCATACAAAATATAAGCTTCAAAATACATCATGGTGTGTGTAACTGTTGGTCTTGGTTCAACTCCACCATATGACATTTCCACATACCTCCATCTCTCCATCTTTCATCCACTATCCTACATATCTCCCCCATCACATCCCTATGGTCCATGCTTTTGTATAAACATTACATAATCCACATCATAATCCACTATCCACCATCCATTCTGCCTCCTCCTAGCTACCAACATCCATGCACATAATTCTATCTTCATCTATCTTACCAATATCCAACATGAGACCATCTTCTCCTTTCTATAGAAATAGAAGCTAGAGTCCCCATTCCATCAAAAAAGCAAAAAATCAAAAAATAATCAAAAAATAAATAAAATAATAAAGAGAAAAATCCATCTAATTGGTGAAAACCACTCCTCATGATACCTTGGTCAAGTACCATGATGAAAACCTCTTTTGGGCATCATGTGTAACCCCTTCTCCATCTGTTTTGTATCCCTACACTTGGGGGCAAAATCATACCTTTCCTCCACATCCTATACATATCTTACCCATCATCCATCCTTATCCTATCACTTTCCTTATATGTCATCCTCAAATCTATCCTATCATTTCCCATCCATCCTATCCATTATATCTTCCTTTTACTATCTTCCTCCTTAGATCTTGATAAAGACAAGGGGTAAAATATCAAAACATGCTTTAGACACCTCTCGGCATACATCCCTTTGTTGCAAGTATGGGCCTAATCGGTGTTGTCATTGATGTCAACATACTTCTATTGCATTAATGATAAGGATTGGATGAGCTATGTGCTGAGGATATTGAGAAAATTAGTCTCAATTAGGAATAGTGAAGAACAGTAAAGACAGTAAGGTAAAAGTCCAAGATATAGTGAGGATCAGAGGATGCAGTTTAAAGGGTTTGTAGATATGTGTCTTAAGGTGGTCTAGTAGAGATTTCAGAGGTCCACATGAAGATATGAAGAAGTTATGGTTGTTCAAGTTAAACTGGTTCCGACAGGTGTTTAGTGGTGACAAAGTGATACAGACAGGTCCGGTGTGGTCTGGAATAGCATTATCCTATTCTATGGATTTGAGGGAGTGTTGAGGAAGTCCTTGTGAAGTGTTAACTAGTTTGGTCCATGGGTTGAAGGTCCAGAAGCATCCATTCCTTTGTGATAGTGGTGATAGACTATGTTCTTGAGTTTCCAGATGTAGAAGAGAAGGATTTCAGTATGCAGATGAAGTGCAGATGTTCTTGGTGATTCAGGCAATCTTGTGAAGGTCTTTGGATCGTGTCCAGCTTGTGTTGGTGGTCCGCATTGGAGTTGAATAACCTCTGGATGATGGTGTTCTTCCTGAGACTAGTCGACCAGATGTATTACACATCTCACGGATGATCTTGTAGATATTTGCCAACTTAGATGATTATTCCTAATTTGATGCCTTGTATAAATAAGGGGTTGTAAAGTCTTTTCAAAATGAGTCTTGTGGAGATGAGTGTGTGGTAGCAAGGTGGTGCAGGAGCACCTACCTGACAGCTGGCCTCCATGAGGCAGTTAGTTTGTTTTGAGTCTTGTTAATGTTTCCAAGAAGGTTTGATAAGACCAATGCATGTAATAAGGTCATGTTGACCATACTTTACTATTTTTAGCTAGTTTGTTAAGACAGCTGTTATGCTGTAGGTCCGGTTGGATCTCCCAGCCACCTGGAGAGATTTCCCAGCCGCTTGGAGTCGGGTCAGTAGTACTCGCAAGAGATCCTATTTATGCATGAGGATCGATTGGTTTTAGATACATGTTGAGAAGCTAGATTGTATTGAGCAGAGGAGTTAGATTTCAGAGAGAGACTGAATATTGTATTTGCATCTTTTGAAATCAATAAAGAGATCATGTTGTGTCAATTCTCTATTTTGGATTCCATTGTGTGATCGATTTGCTGTTTTGGTGGTTTCATGGATTCGCTGATCCATTCCACCAGTTGATTCGTCGAATCAGTGGAATGGCTATGTACAGTAGTTTAGGGTTTAGTCTGCATTTTGTGTTCGTTTGCATGCAGGTGTGCAGGATCGTCATCGAAAGGTGTTGAGGACCCTAGCATGGGTATGTGCTAGGTCATGCTGATAATTAGAGTCTGGAAAGTTGTCCAAGAAGCAGATCGGGTCACCTCAGGAGGTTCGGCGGATTGAAAATTCGCTAAGGTTGGAAAATCCATCGCAACGGCATCATCAGGATATTTCTGTGTATATCCTGCAGTTACTTCGGGCGTCATCTGAGTAAGTGGAGTTGAGCATGATGCAATCGGTTGCATAAGGTGAATGTGCATTGGGGTGATCATCATCAGGTGTTGCCGAGGAGGAGCATATCGGCATAAGGTAGAAGATCGGGTTGATAAAACCATCGCGGGCCGATAATGTTAAGTTTGGCCGACAGTAGGATATTGAAGGAACTGCATATGACGTCATCGTCATCAGGATAATCGTCATCAGGATATCAGGGCAGCAGGATATTGAAGGAGCTGCATGTGATGTCATCGTCATCAGGATAATCGTCATCAGGATATCGGGGTGACGTAAGCATCGAAGGAAAGGTGCATGAGGTTGTCGTCATCAGGATATATGGGAGGAACCGGATGTTCTATATCCTGCTGATGAACATGATGTTGAACATCATGATGATGAAGAAAGAGGTTGGCGGTAAGATGAACAGTGATCATCAGGAGGATGATCGCGCTTGCCGAATGTGATGATGCTGCCGATAGTCGAATATGATGATGCTGCTGACAGGCGAAGGGTCGAAGGTTTGTCTGCAGGAGGATATCGGTCGGCAAGAGAAAATATGATGATGCTGACAGTGTTAAGGGGAATATGATGATGATGATGAAGGGTTGCTGACATACATGCTGTATGTCAAGGTTTTAGTGTGGATGCCTCTACATCATAGTGGTATCAGAGCTCAGCAAAAGGTCTGGGCTGTTGTGTGTTGATTCTATCACCGAAAGGGCAGAGGTAGAGTTGATTCTATCACTGAAAGGACAGAGGTAGAGGAGTGAGAGGTTGACAAAATGCCTCCGAAAGGTACTGGTACTGCAAGGGAATTGCAGGAGATGAAGGAAAAACATGCCAGAAAGATGGGAAGACTATTATGTTGATGCCATTGTAGGAAAATGTTGCAGCACAGGGGGCAGCCAAAATCATTTTAGTGGGAAAGAAAGAATTTGTGCAGATGCCTATAGGAGCAGGCATAAAGGCAGTTGAGGACACTGCAGGGAAAGAAGTTGTTAAGGACAACAGGTTGAAGAAAGTTTCAGTTTTGACTGACAGAGGTCAGCAGCAGGTTCAGAAACAGGTTTACAAACAGCAACCAGTTGAGAGGAATGACAAGGATGTTGTCATAGTTGGGACTATTGTTTGTCCTATAAAGGTTGAAAGAAAGACAGAGTTGAACATTGCTGAAGTTCAAGAGGTAGTTCAGACAGAGGTTCTGGTCAGACAACCTGACAAACACAAGGTATGTGTGAGAAAGGCCTACATTGACAGGCATGAGGATTTACTTGCACGACAGCAAGTTACAGTTCAGAAGTCTTGGAGCAGCCAAGAGCCAGCAGAGGACAAAGCTGGAACAGGTCAGAACACTGACATGACAAAGTGTAAAGGTGGAGGACTTCCACAACCAAACTCATGGGACATGAGTTCTTTTCTGTTGGGGAGTATGGTGCAGGAGCACCTACCTGACAGCTGGCCTCCATGAGGCAGTTAGTTTGTTTTGAGTCTTGTTAATGTTTCCAAGAAGGTCTGATAAGACCAATGCATGTAATAAGGTCATGTTGACCATACTTTACTATTTTTAGCTAGTTTGTTAAGACAGCTGTTATGCTGTAGGTCCGGTTGGATCTCCCAGTCGCCTGGAGAGATTTTCCCGCCACTTGGAGTCGAGTTAGTAGTACTCGCAAGAGATCCTATTTATGCATGAGGATCGATTGGTTTTAGATACATGTTGAGAAGCTAGATTGTATTGAGCAGAGGAGTTAGATTTCAGAGAGAGACTGAATATTGTATTTGCATCTTTTGAAATCAATAAAGAGATCCTGTTGTGTCAATTCTCTATTTTGGATTCCATTGTGTGATCGATTTGCTGTTTTGGTGGTTTCATGGATTCACTGATCCATTCCACCGGTTGATTCATCGAATCGGTGGAATGGCTATGTACAGTAGTTTAGGGTTTAGTCTGCATTTTGTGTTCGTTTGCATGCAGGTGTGCAGGATCGTCGTCGAAAGGTGTTGAGGACCCTAGCATGGGTATGTGCTAGGTCGTGCTGATAATTAGAGTCTGGAAAGTTGTCCAGGAAGTGGATCGGGTCACCTCAGGAGGTTCGGCAGATTGAAAATTTGCTAAGGTTGGAAAATCCATCGCAACGGCATCATCAGGATATTTCTGTGTATATTCTGCAGTTACTTTGGGGGTCATCTGAGTAAGTGGAGTTGAGCATGATGCAATCGGTTGCATAAGGTGAATGTGCATTGGGGTGATCATCATCAGGTGTTGCCGAGGAGGAGTGTATCGGCATAAGGTAGAAGATCGGGTTGATAAAACCATCGCGGGCCGATAATGTTAAGTTTGGCTGACAGCAGGATATTGAAGGAACTGCATATGACGTCATCGTCATCAGGATAATCGTCATCAGGATATCGGGGCAGCAGGATATTGAAGGAGCTGCATGTGACGTCATCGTCATCAGGATAATCATCATCAGGATATCGGGGTGATGTAAGCATCGAAGGAAAGGTGCATGAGGTTGTCGTCATCAGGATATATGGGAGGAACTGGATGTTCTATATCTTGCTGATGAACATGATGTTGAACATCATGATGATGAAGAAAGAGGTTGGCGGTAAGATGAACAATGATCGTCAGGAGGATGATCGCGCTTACCGAATGTGATGATGCTGCCGATAGTCGAATATGATGATGCTGCTGACAGGCGAAGGGTCGAAGGTTTGTCTGCAGGAGGATATCGGTTGGCAAGAGAAAATATGATGATGCTGACAGTGTTAAGGGGAATATGATGATGATGATGAAGGGTTGCAGACATACATGCTGTATGTCAAGGTTTTAGTGTGGATGCCTCTGCATCACAAGGAGGAGAGTGAAAGGCAGAGCAGAAGTTTTGGGCTTAAATGGAACTGACTCAATCATGGTGAAGATGCTATTTTCTAGTTCAAGTATGTGATACTTATTCTTTTGTAGACAGTGTGTCTCTTGTAGGTAGTGAGCCTCTTGTGAGCAATGTGCTCGGGCAGTGAGCCCTAATTGGCATGTACCATTTTGTTCTTTCTATTCTTCTAATAGAGAATATAATCTTGGGTTAATCACCCTGTGGTTTTTCCCTTAACCGGGTTTTCCATGTCAAAATCTTGGTGTCTTATGTGTTGATGTGTTTCTGCTTTTGATTTAAATGCATTATGTTTCATGATTGATATATTGCTAGTCACTAAGAGGATTTAAGAGTGTAATTGGGAGAAAGTTTTAGACAACTAAATCACCCCCCCTCTTAGTTGTCTGCCCTAAGACCAACAATTGGTATCAGAGCCAAGTTCCTCTAAAAAGAGCTTAACTACTTGAGGAGATCCAGGATGTCATCCTACAAGAAGGATAGTCTGAAGTTTGATGGAAAAAATTTTAATCTTTGGAAAAGTCGCATGACATGTCACTTAAAATGTATAGGAATGCAGTACTAGAACATGGCTTCAACGAAGTATACTCCTCCACAGGGTGGTCCGAAATCTCCAACTGAGATCACAGATGCTAAAAACAATCTGCGAGCTATAGAAGCTCTTCTAAGCGCATTATCTAATTCAGAGCTTTCAAATGTTGTTGACCTACCAACTGCTTTTGAGATTTGGGAAAAACTAGAACTCCTACATGAAGGAGACAAGTATGTCAAATGTGCAAGGTTACAAAGTCAGAAAGGAAAATTCAAAAATCTGAAGATGAGAGAAGATGAAAATATCACTATTTTCATGCCAAGATTAAATGAGCTTGTTTGTGGAATTAAAAATGTTGGTGGAGTCTTGGATGAAAATGAGATTGTTGGCAAAATTCTTAGATCCCTTCCTGCCTCAAGTTGCTGCCATTGAAGAATTCAAAGCCATACAACTATCACAAGAGATCAATTGGCTGGCAAATTGGCTGCATTTGAAATGATTGAATTTGGAGATGATCCCCCCAAGACTGAATCTGCATTCAAAGCCAGTGCCTCTATAAAAGGTAAACAAAGGTTTGATCCGGGAGAGAACTCATCAAGGAATCGGTCTTGGTATAAAAAAGCAAGAAAAGACCTGGAAGAAGAAGAAGTAGAAACTTCTCAACTTGAAGCCCTTATTGCAAAAAGGCTGCCAAGAGGATTCAATAAGTATGAAGGAAAATTGCCTTTTAAGTGTTTTAACTACAATAAGATTGGTCATTTTGCCTCAAGATGTCTAAAAAGATTTTCAAGACCAAATACTAACAGATCAAGGTTCCAAAAGAATTGTTACTATGTTCATGAGGAAGATGATAATGAAGGAGTAACAGATGATGAATCAGAGATAGGAAACAAATCCAGAAGTGATTGGGTGTTCATTTCCATCAAGGAAGAAGAACCAATGTCCTCTGAATCTGTCAATCATAAAGTTGTAGAAAGAGCTCTGGCTGCCCAAGTTGAAGAAAAGGATGATTGGGTCATTGATAGTGGTTGTTCTCATCATATGATAGGTGACAAAAATAAGTTCATAGATTTGGAAAGGTATGAAGGAGGAGTGGTAAAGTTTGGTGATGATTCTGCTGGTAGAATCAGAGGCAGAGGAACTATTTCTTTTGATGGAAAGAACAAAATCGGTAATGTTCTGTATGTTGAAGGATTGAAGCACAATCTTCTCAGTGTTGGACAGTTGGTGGACAAGGGCTATGATCTCCAATTCAAGAATGGAAAGTGTAAGATCTTTGAAAGTTTTGGAAAAGAGATTGCATCCGGTACTCAGACAAAAGGTAATATCTTCCATCTAGTTGATACTGGTAAAAGTTGCTTATTTGTTCAAGTTGATCAGAGTTGGTTGTGGCATAGGAGAATGTGTCATGTGAATTTTGATAATATCATCAAGATAAGCAATACTCAGGTTGTCAGAGATCTTCCTAAACTGGTGAAACCTACAAATAGCTTGTGCAAAGAATGTCAATTGGGAAAACAAAGCAGTCTCATTTAAAAGCAAGGAACAATCTTCTATCAAATTATTGGACTTAGTTCATACTAATCTTTGTGATCCGGCAAGAATCAGAAGTGTGCAAGGTGATAGATACTTCATGTTACTGATTGATGACTATTCCCAGATGATGTGTGTAACCTTTCTAAAAGAAAAATTAGAAGCTCTTGAGAAATTCAAAATATTCAAGGTTATGGTAGAGAATGAAACCGGATTAAAATTGAAATGTGTGAGGTCTGATAGAGGTGGAGAATTCACATCCGATGAGTTCATAGATTTCTGTGAGAAACATGGAATAAAGAGATAGTTGTCTGCTCCTAGGACTCCACAGTAGAATGGAGTAGTTAAAAGAAAGAACCGGACCATCTAGGAAGCATCTAGAACAATGATGACAGAAGCAAATGTTCCTCAAATCTATTGGAGAGAAGCTGTCAGCACTATAGTCTACACTCTCAATCGAGTTCAAATCAGAAGCAATACCGGTAAGACTCCTTATGAACTTTGGTTTGGCATCACTCCTACTATGAGGTATTTTAGAGTCTTTGGTAGCAAATGTTACATCAAAAGAGATGAAGATCTAGGAAAGTTTGATGCTAGAAGCGATGAAGGAATATTTTTGGGTTACTCTATTCAAAGCAAAGCATACCGGTGTTATAACAAGAGACTGAGAAAGATGATAGATAGTACAAATGTGAAGGTTGATGAAGGAATTGAAAAACCTTCAAGGTTTTATGAATATGATGAAGATGATTAGAATGATGTTATGACTCAAGGAGCCCAAGCCTCTTCTGATATTTAGATCCAGATTGATCTGGTAAATCAGGAAGAAGAGATAAGTTTGAATGAGCTTGATCAAGGAGCAGAAGTGCAAGAAACTCCCAAAGTGCCTAGGTATGTAAGGCTGAACCACTCTGAAGATCAGATCATAGGTGATAAAAGCAAAGGTGTACAAATAAGGAGAATTGCTCAAAATTCAGATGAGTATTATTTGATTTCAAAGATTGAACCTAAGATAGTGAATGAAGCTTGCAATGATGAAAACTGGACTAAAGCAATGGAAGAGGAATTGATGTAAATTGAGAAAAATCACACTTGGGATCTTGTTCCCAGAACTAAAAAAAAAAATGTGATTGGAACAAAATGGGTCTTCCAGAATAAACTGAATGAAGTTGGTGAAGTAATCAACCAGATTGGTCTGCAAGGGTTACTCTCAAATAGGAGTTGATTTTGAAGAAATTTTTGCTCCAGTGGCAAGAATTGAAGAAGTCAGATTATTTCTTGCTTTTTCTGCTTTCAAGGATTTCAAGGTATATCATATGGATGTCAAGTCTGCCTTCCTGAATGGTGACTTGGAAGAAGAAGTGTACATTGAGCAACCGGATGGGTTTCAATTGTCTGATCATGGTGATATGGTCTGCAAGTTGAAGAAAGCTCTATATGGACTGAAGCAAGCCCCAAGAGCTTGGTATGAAAGATTAGATAAGCATCTTTTGAAGATTAGTTTTAATAAAGGTACTGCTGATAGTAACTTGTATTTCAAAATTGATCATGAAAACTTCTTGATTGTTGAAGTGTTTGTTGATGATATCATTTTTGGTGGAAGAGATAGTATGTGTAGAACTTTTGCAAATCAAATGAAAAGTGAATTTGAGATGTCCATGCTTGGTGAAATGAATTTCTTCTTGGGTCTGCAAATCACTCAAACAAAGAAAGGAATCTTCATTTCTCAGACCAAATATGTGAAAGAATTGTTGAAGAAATTTGGGATGGAAGACTCAAAACCAATGAATAGTCCCATGGCAACTAGATGTAAATTGAGCAAAGATGATGACTCTCCTAAGGCTGATCAGACAAAGTATAGGTCAATGATTGGAGGACTGTTGTATCTTACTCAAACTAGACCAGACATTATGTAGGCTGTTGGTCTTCTTGCTAGATTTCAGGCTGATCCTAGAGAATCTCATGTCATGGCAATCAAAAGGATTTTTAGATATCTAAAAGGGATAGTTGAGTATGGATTGTGGTATCCCAGAGACCATGATTTTTCTCTTCATGCATATACAGATGCGGATTGGGTAGGAGATGTGGATGACCGAAAGAGTACCAGTGGTGGAGCATTCTTCTTGGGGAAGAGATTGGTTTCTTGGCTAAGCAAGAAACAAGAGGCAATATCTTTGTCCACAACTGAAGCAGAATATAATGCAGCAGCAGGTAGTTGCACTCAAGTTTTATGGATGAAGCAGATGCTAAGAGACATTAGAGTGGAGTTTGAGGAGCCTATCATAATTTTCTGTGATAATTCAAGTGCAATAAATATATCTAAGAATCTGGTGTTGCATTCAAAGACTAGGCATATATCTATCAAGTTTCACTTTCTGAGAGAACAAGTGAACAAGAATGAAGTCAGATTGGAGTTTGTACCCTCCAAGGATTAGATTGCAGATATCTTTACTAAACCTCTACCTAAGGACTCTTTTGAGTATCTCAATAAGACGTTAGGGGTTATTGCCCCTCCGGTGATGAACTAAGGTACACTAATGTGCATCAGTCCGGTAGATATCATAGTCATATCTTGTGGTCTGGATTGATGATGGGGAGCTGCTACTCAGGGGGAGCAGCATGTATGATTCTGAAGTGGTGAAATTGCAAGTATGTGCCCTTTGCCATTGATGTCAAAGGGGGAGAGAAGACATGTGAAAAACAAGTGGTGGATGATCAAAGGGGGAGCAGTAAAGAAAGAGAAGACAAGTGAATGGTTGTTGGTGATAGGGGGAGTTGTGACAGTAAGGAGAAGTTCTTGTCTTGATTGTCAAAATAGTTTTTCACATCATATGTTGCCATCAATGACAAAGGGGGAGATTGTTACAAGTATGGGCCTAACCGGTGTTGTCATTGATGTCAACATACTTCTATTGCATTAATGATAAGGATTGGATGAGCTGTGTGCTGAGGATATTGAGAAAATTAGTCTCAATCAGGAACAGTGAAGAACAGTAAAAATAGTAAGGTAAAAGTCCAAGATATAGTGAGGATTAGAGGATGCAGTTTAAAGGGTTTGTAGATATGTGTCTTAAGGTGTTCCAATAGAGATTTTAGAGGTCTACATGAAGATATGAATAAGTTATGGTTGTTCAAGTTAAACTGGTTCTGACAGGTGTTTAGTGGTGACAGAGTGATACAGATAGGTCCAGTGTGATCCAGAATAGCATTATCCTATTTTGTGGATTTGAGGGAGTGTTGAGAAAGTCCTTGTGAAGTGTTAACTAGTTTGGTCCATGGGTTGAAGGTCTGGAAGCATCCATTCCTTTGTGACAGTGGTGACAGACTATGTTCTTGAGTTTCTAGATGTAGAAGAGAAGGATTTCAGTATGCATATGAAGTATAGATATTCTTGGTGATTCACATAATCTTGTGGAGCTCTTTGGATCATGTCTAACTCATGTTGGTGGTCCACATTGGAGTTGAAGCTCGCAATTGAAGAATAACCTCTGGATGATGGTGTTCTTCTTGAGATTGGCCGACCGGATGTATTACACATCTTGTGGATGATCTTGTAGATGTTTGCTGACTTAGATGATTATTCCTAAGTTGATGCCTTGTATAAATAAGGGGTTGTAAAGTCTTTTCAAAGTGAGTCTTGTGGAGATGAGTGTGTGGTAGCAAGGAGGAGAGTGAAAGGAAGAGCAGAAGTTTTGGGCTTAAATGGAACTGGCTCAAGCATGGTGAAGATGCTATTTTCTAGTTCAAGTATGTGATACTTATTCTTTTGTAGACAGTGTGTCTCTTGTAGGCAGTGAGCCTCTTGTGAGCAGCGTACTCAGGCAATGAGCCCTAATTGGCATGTGCCATTTTGTTCTTTCTATACTTCTAATAGAGAATACAATCTTGGGTTAATCACCCCGTGGTTTTTCGCTTAACCGGGTTTTCCACGTCAAAATATTGGTGTCTTATGTGTTGATGTGTTTCTACTTTTGATTTAAATGCATTATGTTTCATGATTGATATACTACTAATCACTAAGAGGATTTAAGAGTGTAATTGGGAGAAAGTTTTAGACAACTGATTCACCCCCCTCTCAGTTGTCTGCCCTAAGACCAACACCCTTTCCAAGCATATCCTCCATCCATCTATATACTACAAAGTCCATCCATCGAAACATAAGTCCATCATGCTTGGGGCATATGATTCCATGCAACCTAGCCCTTGGAGAAAATCCTTATCTCCATCTTCCATCTATCTAACATGCATCCCTATCACTTGTCCATTCATCTATTGCCTATACATTATCATTTCATCGCCAATCCCCCTATCCAACCCCATCACCTCCCCCTCTAGACTTGGTGTTCCCCTGTCATTGGTACCTAGTGCAAAGGCTATTTGGTGTAGGAGCACCTAACTCAAGGTGGCCTCTGTGAGGCATTTAAATTCATGTTTTGTTTTGAAATCATGTTTGTCTTGTAATAAGGTCTATTTGACCAATGCATTTTCATTTCTGTTTGTAAGTCCCAAGTGACTTAGGTTACTTTTGTCAAATTGTTAATCTCAAGACGGTTGGTCTCCCAGCCACTTGGAATCAGTTGGTTTTTCTCCCAACCATTTGGAATCAGTTGGTTTTCCTCAGGGCAAGTTTATAAACCCAAAAGAATGAACCAAATGAGCATAGATAATCAGATCGAAGAGAGGAGATTGAATGTGATTGTGTAATGTTCTAAGGAGAAATAAAGCTATTTTGTTCCATCAATTTGGATTTTTGTTCTCTGTAACTATATATTGTGTAACTATATATTTTTCTGTTCGAAGTGTAGTCCTTTATGTGCTTTTCATTGTTGCAAAATGTCGATGTGAAGCATTCCACTGGTGAGATTTCTGTCGAAATCAGTGGAATGGCTTCGTTGTATAATATTCATTTGTTTCCTATTTTGTTTCATTGTTCAGCGGTGTAGAGGATCCAGATAGTGTGAGGTGCACAATAGGTTGACCTAGCATCTCCATGTGCTAGGGTTTAGGAGAAGGTAGACTATGCAATGACGTAATGATGTATTGGTGTATCAGTGAAGTAAACCCTAGTGCAATCGATAATAATTGTCACGCTGATGAGAGAAGGTCAAAGGTGACATCAGAGTGATCGGCGTATCGGCAGCTTCAAAGTAAGTTCCACCGATGGAGCAAGTCTCATTGAGGGTGTTGGTTCATCGGTGTATCATCCAAAGATTGCAAGTGTTTGTCGACAGGACAAGTCTTACCGAAGGTAAATGCCATTGGGAAGAGGTGTGACATTAGAAGATGAGCTAAAGGTTTCACCAATGAGAGGAGTCTCACTTATAAGGTCACAGCTAACCATTGTGGAAGTTGACACGGTTGAGGCATGGGGGAACTTAACCGTCATCAGTCCATTGATAGAAGGATGAAAGACTCGGCTGATAGAAGAAGTCTCACTGACGGTAAGGAGTTGAATGATTTGGTGTGAGTTCTGTGGTATCTCGCTGAAGAGAAATTAAAGGTAGTTATTGGTGTAAGTTTGATCAATGGTAAGACTTAGGAAAGCTTGTCTGACGATGGTTGTTTGGCCGATCGAAATGTATCAGGGGCTCATTTGTTAGTCTTGCCAACGGTGGGTAAATTAGGGCCCGTTCTACGGTTCCTGTTGTGTGTTCCCCATCACTATCCAAACAAAATCCAATGCAACTATCATAATAAACCATTCCCTATCCAAAATCACAAAAATCCAAAAAAATAAAAAAAATCTAGAAAATCCAAAAAAATCTAAATATCCACAAAATCCAAAAAAACAATATCCATCTCAAAATCAATATCATTCCATCAACATCCACTTACCAAACTATGCATCTTATCGCCAATCAATCATACCACATCATCACAAATTAGAACTGCATATTATCAGCACCTGCATCCTAATGTGCCTTGATCCTGTGGATATAGGGTATGTACAAGCAGTCTAGAATACGAAGGAAGTTTCTAGTACTCAAGTACATAAGATGCACCCATCCAACCTGCCTGGATGCTCCCTACCTCCTAAGCTTACACTAGATCCAAATGCAATATCCCAAGCATCGCATCACCTATCAAAGCAATCATCCCTTAACAAAAATCATCAACTATCAAATCAGCATCGACCACAACTTGTAACCATCATATCTTGCACCAATCTTACAACACCATCCATTGATTCCTGCCTTAATAGATATATCATTCCTATAATAGGTAGAATCCATCAATCATCATCCATCTTGGCAAGAGATACAATGGCTATTTGTTTGGTTCGTTGTTCTTTTGGTTATTGACTTTTATCTTTTGTCCTATTTGAAGATCACATCAAAACTACCTTGATTTCACTATATCATGGTATGTGGCAAAAACATCTAGAATGGGGCATAGTCTTGCTTTTTTATGCTATGCTTGTGGGTTTGTCTCATTACTCCAAGCTAGTATTCATATCTTGTGGATCGTAGGGTCAGTTCTAGCATATTGATATCCTTTTGCATCTAAGGTTCTCCATACCTTTTGTGTATTAAGGGCTTATGCTATGAGTCCCCTTCCCTTGTGTAAGCAAGGTTGTACTATCATGGGCATGCATGGAACCACCCTCTTGTTTGCGTGTCTAGTCCATGCAATTGTGGGACAAATATCATCACCCTAGTCTCCTATACCTTGGTGAAAATATCCACTTTGCTATAACAAACCTAGGATTGCTCTGAATCATTTTCAGCACAATAATCATCCATTTTCCAATCCATCCATCATCTAATCATCTACCCAACATCATCAATCTCTAATCTCACCCCTTATCCTCTAACTACCTTGAACCAATCCATTCCATTCATTTCCAAAGCACCTCCGTGTTCTTGCAACCCGCCTGTCCTCTCGAGGGGGCATCACCCTTACCAAGCATTTCAAAAACCTTACCCTATTCTTCTAAGCCAAAACCTTTTTCTATCCAATCCAACTCTATAGTTTAACTTCTTTGAAATAATGTTACTTAGCCGCAACACCATTTCAAAGAGGGGCAAATGTAGACACCTAAAATTGACTTTCTCCGCAAACCAATTTCCTGTATCTCTACACCACCAATTATCCCTCCTATTAATTAAATAAATTCATTTTATTTAATTAATTTATCTCTAATCATCTACCCTTAACTACTTATCCATCCTTTGTGATCAATTAATTCATTTAATTTATCACTATACCATACAACACTATCCTCATTGATTAAATAATTATTCTCAATATTTATTTAGTTAATTTGTCCATCCCCCTAATCCTTATTAATTGGATAAATCATGCTTATTTGATTAATCTACCCTACTAATCAACTTAAACCTAGCCTAGTTGATTAAATAACAATTATTTAATTAACTACCCTACCCTACCTATCCCCTAGACCTAAATTAATTAAATAAACCCTTATTTAATTAATTTTAACCTTTCATTAGCCCACTCACTAATTTTCTCCAGCCACATTAATTAAGCTAATCCTCTTGATTAGCTTGGTCAAACCTTGCTTAATCCATCCTCCCACACACTTTTGAATAAAAACCAAGTTTTTATTCAAAAGATCACATATTCCTTACATGTGTAAGAACCTATAATTACACATGTGTCCTTGAACTTCACACTTCCACATAAGTTTGAATTTTTAATTCAACAATCCCTCATAAAATAAATTTTTAATTCATTTTAATTCTCATCACCCTTCCCCATGTGAATTTAAAATTCACATTTAATCCCAACCATCCAATATTGTTGATGAGATCTTAGCCCTTGATCTCATCATCTCATCTTAACCATTGATTTCTACTTTGAATACTAGCCATTAGATTCAAATCCCGCTCAAATGGCCTATAAATAGAGCCCTCATCTAAGCCATTTTAATAACTGCTTCCTGTTGTGTGGTTACACAACACGCCCCATTTTAACTTGGCAAAACAGGGACCCAACTTTTGGCTTGGCTTGTGTTGTCTGCTTTATGGAGGTTTGGTAAAAATGAAGGTCAAGTGCATCATCATGTGATATTCGATGAGGTTGGTCATCATCATGAGGTCAGTTTGTCAAAGTTCATATTTTGTTTCTATGACCTCATATTTAGAAAGAGCTTGAAATTCCATGCAGGTTTGCCTTTTACATCACTAAAAAATGCATCCATATGTGGAAGTTATGAGCAGTCAAAGTTCTGGTCAAACCTGATAATCGCAAGAGGATCATCATATTTTTATATCCTCAGTCATATTGTCAAGGTCATCCTGATCTTGGTCTATCACCTGATAAAATCATGCAGTCAAAATATCCAGACGTCAATCTTAGGTGATAGAGCCCTTTACCTGTCAAATGACCTTATGCGCATCGTGAGCATCATGTTTTGAGTGTAGCCCGATATTTCATAACAAAGAGCATCATGATATCATAACATCACCTGATATTATAATATCATGCTGATATTACAATATCACCCTGCTTAGAAAGTCCACCATCTGCATAATTTGCATGCGCATGTCAAAATCCTATCGGAGGGTCATCATCCTGATCTTTCAAGAGAGGGTCATATTTGCTGATATTCGCTAATATGATGATGACATCATCATATCCTCCTGATCTCCTTTTGCATGATCATGATGATCACCCTATCTTTTAAGGGAGGGTGATATTCCATTCCTTAGCATGATCATATTTTAAATATCACCCTAGCGCTAACCTGATGATGACCTCAACTCATCCTCATGCTTCGAAGACGGAATATGATGGTTACGTCATCATGATATTCAATAAGGAGGATCATCATATTTTTTATCCTGTCATGTTGTCAAGATCATCATGATCTTGTTTGTCTACCCGATATTTCGTAATGTCCTCCTGCCGAGAAATATGACCTTTTGCTAATATCCCGATGACGTCATCCCAATCTGATAAACGAAGAAGCAAATATCAGGAGGACATCATCATCACATTTCCCTTCGGCAGGATATTTTCCAAAGCATGATCCGGTTCACGAATATGACAATGTCGTCATGTTCTAAGTTTAACAAAAGCCCCGGATATCCTGATCATCATCATCATCCTGATCTTTCGAGAGGGTTACCTTGGCCGCAAAGGGGTCATATTACATTCACCACTTGATCATCTTCCTAAGGTGACCCGATATTACATTTATCCCCTGATCTTAACTAAACATGATGGTGACGTCATCTTTTGCATTTTAATAAAGCCCAAACATGACGATGATGTCACCATCATATTCCTTTCCTCAGCAGCAGGATCATATTTCATATCCTCCTATTTTCCTTCGACATGATGATGATGATGATGTCATTCTTTTCCCCAATATACAGAAGCGAAACATGACGGTGACGTCATCAGGACATTCGGAAGGGGGAGCATCATATTTCCAAAATATCATGCAGACGAAAGTTTTAAGTCTTGCTATCGGCCTTATCTTGAGTTATCATGCCGATAGAACATGTCTTCCTGATGGATGGACATCATCATGTTTTTTGGCGTCGGTATACGTTTAACCGCCAGCCTAATGTAAAATTGTCATTCCGACAGTATGTGGTCACGCCGAAATACATACATGCATCATATACAGAGCCGGATTCGAAGGAAGGTTAAAGGTAGTTTTTTCCTTGTATATGTTGCGATGCATGATCATTATTTGAACCTGATATACATGAAAATGGGCAGGAAAATGAAGCGATAGAAATTTGAAAGCCTGACTGCCTGATTTTTGGTCAACAATGGTTGACCCGAGTGTTTTTTGACGCTGTTTATGCATTTAGTGCATGATTTTCACTAATTTGAAGCCCGATTGCCTGTAGCTGCACATTTTGAGGCCTGGTTAATAAAATGTTTTAATTCCTGTTGTTTATCCACATGATGATGAACTTAATGTTTGTCTGTTTATTTGCAGGAAGTCATGATGTTGTTAGAGCTGTTGCTGATAATTACAAAGTTGCACAAGGAGGCAACATGAACCAGAAATGAGGAGGATATTGTCAAATATGCTGTTTGCCAGCTGGAGACCGAATCAAATCAAAGATGCTGGAATATTCTGTGCCAGCTGTACATTTGCCAACTGGCGAAGCATGTGCTTTTCATCTGGACCGTTGATTATTATGAGAGGATCATGATCCTTGGATCATTGTAACTGTTTTCTGGCATTTGCTCTATATAAGAACCAGAGCTTGTCGAAATAGGAGGAATATACATTGGAACATCTGGCAATAAGGGGAACAAAAAAAGAGAAAATATCTGGCAAGAAGGCCAATTACTATAGAATCAATTAGGAGATCGGATTACTGAGACTAATGAGGATAGAATTGTTGAAATGTCAAGGTTCTTTCTTCAGATCACTATAAATGTACCTGTTCTTGAGCATACTGAATGGATATGAAGTTTCAGATTACATCCTGATTGTAAATTTTACGTAATCTTCCGGTTGATTTCTGGATATGTACTGGTGAATGCTGTGTTCAACTGGAAGCGCTTTCATTTCATTACATGTTGTTATCAACTTTTCCTTTGAAGATTTGCACTAGATCATGCAGATTTGTGGAATGTCCTGGTGAAGTATGATTCTAGTTTCCTTCTTTTCATTGCATGTATGGGAGCTTGTATGTGGATCAGTGATCTCAGTCAAGTAGTTTTGGGAATCTCATTCTTTAACCCTTTTCCTTTTTTTAATTTCATAAATTCATCACCATAACTGCAAGTCATGACAAATAATAAGCAGAAATAGAGAAATATGCTGAAATTCCGTAGGTAACTGAAAATCATTAGCATATTTGAGTTAAATGCATGTAGTATTGAAAATATCATGCAAAGAATCATAAATAATGGTAGAAATCATGCAAATATCAGCCTGTAGGCACATTATTTGACTAAATTCACAGTGCAGAGGTAGAATTATTAGAGATTTATGCAGAGCAGGCATACAGAGCAGGATATTTGGAGGAATAATGATGAACTTTGCAGAAATACGTAAGGCCCCTGAATGGAAAACAGCAACACACATCAACCACTAAGTAACGTCAGTAGATTAAGACCTAATCAACGGAGACTTGGGATCATGAATTCCCTGAATTCATCGTATCTTTCAAGATGAGTAAAGGTTGTGTAACTTTTATTCTATGTTTGTTTATGACCAACATCATGATCAACATAAATTGGCGCTAGAAGGAGGGGCTCACGAACATAAATTGGCGCTAGAAGGAGGGCTTGAGCTGTGAATTTTTGGATTTCTGCAAATATTACATAAATATTTCATTATTTGAGGTTAATGTCTACAAATATTTATTATCTGAGATGTTTTGGTTGCACCTTTGCCAAGATCTAGCTCGAAACATCAAAGATTAGTTTGATTTTCTGGACTTTCAAGTTTTATTCTGAGATATGATGGATCTCATTAAAATTTCAAAATACTAAAAAATTGAAAAATAGAGTCTCATTTTGATGGATGTATATGAAGGCAATTGTCAAGTTAACATTCCTTTATTTCAAGAAACTTTGAGTAGGCAGCTTTACCCTCACAGTTTGTCTAACTTTGGTTTATCTACCTGTTGCAGGATACACCAGACTGTAGAACACAGCGAAATAAATTGTTTAACTTTCCTTACAAGGTTGGATTTATATTTGAAAGGATTAATATTCTTCCCGGATGTGTTCAGGGCTGAAATTTGCCAGGAAAATGAGGAAATTCTGGAGCAACAAGCAGATGCAGCACCAGAAAGTATTAATTGTCCAGACACTGAAGTGGATCGCTCTGAAGATTTTGAATTATACTTGTCCAGAAACATACAGTGTAGTCAAATATTAGGTTTATCCACTGATGATGTCTTGATTGAAAGCTGGTGCAGATTACATGATGAAGAGCATTCAGAGAGAGATTGCTACGCCTGCTTGACCATGTTGAAAAAGATTCTAAAAAATATAGTGGCTGAATCAGTTCCAGAAGGTAATGAAGAGGAAACATCTTTCCTTGATTCATTCTATGGTGGGATTGATAGGAGTTCTCTACTTCCTAATACAAGTAAGGATCAATTAGTATGCAGGTATGAATCTTGTGAAAATTTTAGAGAAGAAACCACTCATCAGGATAATATTTTTTATTCTGATCCTAATACTTTTGATAAAGAAGATGAAACATCTTTCCTGGAGTCATTCTATGGTAAAGAGAAGTGTAAACAAATAGTAGAACAATTTAAATTCACTGCTGATGTTGAAGTTCCTATGATAGTAACTCAGGAAGTCATAGAGAAGAAAATAAATGCTGATTTATTACCTGACTTCTTTGAATTGAATGATCAAATACAAGAATGTTGCAGGTTAATGGAACCAGATCCTTTACTAGATAGAAGATGTGAATTATTTAATGAACAATTCCTGAAAGATGAAGATGTAGAAGACTTTGGAGTTATGCATAATCAGATGTCACTCCAGAAATATTTTGAAAATGAAACAGGGGAGTGTCCTTATCAAGTGAAAGTTGTTTCTCTTTTACAGTCAAATGATTTAGAAATGATAAATTTCTGTATATCAGGTTATGATAATAAAGATACTTATTTAGATGCTGATGTGCAGGAAATTGAAGAAAATATTGAGAAGTTTCTTGAACTGGAGGATAAACTGAACATCCGAAATGAAGGGATAAGGCTGGATAAAGATGAAGAATTAATACATCAAGAGTCATACATCCTTCAATTTGAAGCGAGACCAGGCACTGAGCCAAGCAGTGAAAATATAATGACAAATGGAAGACCAACTGCCAATGAAGAAGCATGTCCAACAAAATCAGAAATACACCAGGTTGTATTTCTCCTTTCCACAGTAAATGATGTTGAATACTATTTTGATTATGGAAATTCAGGAGATAAGACATGCATATGGATTAATCATGAACATGATGAGTTGCCTCAATTGCTGATCATCAAGAGTCATTCTGTTGAATACAGTGAATTCAGAATATCAGAATATTTTTCAGAATATAAAGATAAATTTGCTAGGTTGAGAACCATAACTAATACCCTAATGCTCCTGCACAATCAAAAGAAGTATGCAAATATAGGTGTATTTGGGTCATTTTCTGGTTTTTGTTTGCCTAGTAGTGGTTTGTATATAATTTTGTAGGTTAGTTGTTTGTACAGTTTGCTTGTTTTGCTTTCTTGTTTTGCTTTCTGTTGTTTCCTTTTGTAGGTTAGCTGTTTGTACAGGTTGCTTTTTGCTTTGCGTTGTTGAGTCTTTGTTTTGGTTGGGCAAAACTGGTGCACCTTATTACTTAAGAACACTGCAGAAATTGTTAGAATTCAAAAGTTGAATATAAGTTTTTACATAGGTTGTAATTCATATCAGTGTAGGTATTCTTGATCAGGTCTGTGGTATCATATTCATCAGTACTACTTTTCTTGAGTCAAGGTGATCCTCACAATGACACACTTAACAGCCTTGGGTTTGTTGAACATATTAGTGTAGGTGTTAAGTGAAAAATCTAAAGGTTGCCCTTGCTACCATTGCAATTCTCAACTTAATTTCAACAAGTGACCATTCCTTGTATCATGAGGCTACAACTGTTATATCTTAAGAATTAAATTCAAAATATAAAATAAATAAAATAATAAAATGAATTTTCTGAAATCTAGATTAAGTCATCTAAGTAACTCTACCAGAGCTATAGATGCTTGCTGGCAGTGGGGCTCTACTTAGGGGAATTGCAACGATAACCTTGTCGGGGCTATGGACGCCTGCTGGTAGCAAGGCTCTACCCGGTTGGCTATGAGGGATGAACCAAACTACGTAGCTTAACACCAGTCACTGACTTATTCAACTCACTTTCAAGATGAGTATATGAATCACATGCACACAATTGATCCCTTATCAATTCACTGTTACATTGATGAACATGATACCAGTTAGAAAGGATTAGGATGCTCATGCTTAATAGGAGTTGGGAATTTATGTTTTAATTTATCCTCACCTTTTGAATTATTTGAATTTTGTTGTTTTCTTTGGTGGCAAGTTGTTGTGTGGTTACACAACACGCCCCATTTTAACTTGGCAAAACAGGGACCCAACTTTTGGCTTGGCTTGTGTTGTCTGCTTTCTGGCAGTTTGGTAAAAATGAAGGTCAGGTGCATCATCATGTGATATTTGATGAGGTTGGTCATCATCATGAGGTTAGTTTGTCAAAGTTCATATTTTGTTTCTATGACCTCATATTTAGAAAGAGCTTGAAATTCCATGTAGGTTTGCCTTTTACATCACTAGAAAATGCGTCCATATGTGGAAGTTATGAGCAGTCAAAGTTCTGGTCAAACCTGATAATCGCAAGAGGATCATCATATTTTTATATCCTCAGTCATGTTGTCAAGGTCATCCTGATCTTGGTCTATCACCTGATAAAATCATGCAGTCGAAATATCCGGACGTCAATCTTAGGTGATAGTGCCCTTTACCCGTCAAATGACCTTATGCGCATCGTGAGCATCATGTTTTGAGTGTAGCCCGATATTTCATAACAACGAGCATCATGATATCATAACATCACCTGATATTATAATATCATGCTGATATTACAATATCACCCTGCTTAGAAAGTCCACCATCTGCATAATTTGCATGCGCATGTCAAAATCCTATCGGAGGGTCATCATCCTGATCTTTCAAGAGAGGGTCATATTTGCTGATATTCACTAATATGATGATGACGTCATCATATCCTCCTGATCTCCTTTTGCATGATCATGATGATCACCCTATCTTTTAAGGGAGGGTGATATTCCATTCCTTAGCATGATCATATTTTAAATATCACCCTAGCGCTAACCTGATGATGACCTCAACTCATCCTCATGCTTCGAAGATGGAATATGATGGTTACGTCATCATGATATTCGATGAGGAGGATCATCATATTTTTTATCCTGTCATGTTGTCAAGATCATCATGATCTTGTTTGTCTACCCGATATTTCGTAATGTCCTCCTGCCAAGAAATATGACCTTTTGCTAATATCCTGATGACATCATCCCAATATGATAAACGAAGAAGCAAATATTAGGAGGACATCATCATCACATTTCCCTTCGGCAGGATATTTTCCAAAGCATGATCCGGTTCGCGAATATGACGATGTCGTCATGTTCTAAGTTTAACAAAAGCCCCGGATATCCTGATCATCATCATCATCCTGATCTTTCGAGAGGGTTACCTTGGCCGCAAAGGGGTCATATTACATTCACCACCTGATCATCTTCCTAAGGTGACCCGATATTACATTTATCCCCTGATCTTAACTAAACATGACGGTGATGTCATCTTTTGCATTTTAATGAAGCCCAAACATGACGATGACGTCACCATCATATTCCTTTCCTCAGCAGCAGGATCATATTTCATATCCTCCTATTTTCCTTCGACATGATGATGATGATGATGTCATTCTTTTCCCCAATATACAGAAGCGAAACATGACGGTGACGTCATCAGGACATTCGGAAGGGGGAGCATCATATTTCCAAAATATCATGCAGACGAAAGTTTTAAGTCTTGCTATCGGCCTTATCTTGAGTTATCATGCCGATAGAACATGTCTTCCCGATGGATGGACATCATCATGTTTTTTGGCGTCGGTATACGTTTAACCGTCGGCCTAATGTAAAATTGTTATTCCGACAGTATGTGGTCACGCCAAAATACATACATGCATCATATACAGAGCCGGATTCGAAGGAAGGTTAAAGGTAGTTTTTTCCTTGTAGATGTTGCGATGCATGATCATTATTTGAACCTGATATACATGAAAATGGGTGGGAAAATGAAGCGATAGAAATTTGAAAGCCCGACTGCCTGATTTTTGGTCAACAATGGTTGACCTGAGTGTTTTTTGACGCTGTTTATGCATTTAGTGCATGATTTTCACTGATTTGAAGCCTGATTGCCTGTAGCTGCACATTTTGAGGCCTGGTTAATAAAACGTTTTAATTCCTGTTGTTTATCCACATGATGATGAACTTAATGTTTGTCTGTTTATTTGCAGGAAGTCATGATGCTGCTAGAGCTGTTGCTGATAATTACAAAGTTGCACAAGGAGGCAACATGAACCAGAAATGAGGAGGATATTGTCAAATATGTTGTTTGCCAGCTGGAGACCGAATCAAATCAAAGATGCTGGAATATTCTGTGCCAGCTATACATTTGCCAACTGGCGAAGCATGTGCTTTTCATCTGGACCATTGATTATTATGAGAGGATCATGATCCTTGGATCATTGTAACTATTTTCTGGCATTTGCTCTATATAAGAACCAGAGCTTGTCAAAATAGGAGGAATATACATTGGAACATCTGGCAATAAGGGGAATAAAAAAAGAGAAAATATCTGGCAAGAAGGCCAATTACTGTAGAATCAATTAGGAGATTGGATTACTGAGACTAATGAGGATAGAATTGTTGAAATGTCAAGGTTCTTTCTTCAGATCACTGTAAATGTACCTGTTCTTGAGCATATTGAATGGATATGAAGTTTTAGATTACATCCTGATTGTAAATTTTACGTAATCTTCCTGTTGATTTCTGGATATGTACTGGTGAATGCTGTGTTCAACTGGAAGCGCTTTCATTTCATTACATGTTGTTATCAACTTTTCCTTTGAAGATTTGCACTAGATCATGCGGATTTGTGGAATGTCCTGGTGAAGTATGATTCTAGTTTCCTTCTTTTCATTGCATGTATGGGAGCTTGTATGTGGATCAATGATCTCAGTCAAGTAGTTTTGGGAATCTCATTCTTTAACCCTTTTCCTTTTTTTAATTTCATAAATTCATCACCATAACTGCAAGTCATGACAAATAATAAGCAGAAATAGAGAAATATGCTGAAATCCCGTAGGTAACTGAAAATCATTAGCATATTTGAGTTAAATGCATGCAGTATTGAAAATATCATGCAAAGAATCATAAATAATGGTAGAAATCATGCAAATATCAGCCTGTAGGCACATTATTTGACTAAATTCACAGTGCAGAGGTAGAATTATTGGAGATTTATGCAGAGCAGGCATACAGAGCAGGATATTTGGAGGAATAATGATGAACTTTGCAGAAATACATAAGGCCCCTGAATGGAAAATAGCAACACACATCAACCACTGAGTAACATCAGTAGATTAAGACCTAATCAATGGAGAATTGGGATCATGAATTCTCTGAATTCATCATATCTTTCAAGATGAGTAAAGGTTGTTGTGTAACTTTTATTCTATGTTTGTTTATGACCAACATCATGATCAACACTTCCATGCCAAAATTTCTCTCATCTTCTCTCATCATACCCTTACCATGCCAAAATTATTCTAGCCTATCTATCCATACCCAATCTCTATGCAATCTTCTATCAATCCATAGCCAAATCCCCATCACATTGTGTTGAATCTCAAAGAGCAATCCACATTCTACTCCATTCAACATTGGGTAAAGCTAGGAGCTCTTGGGTACAAGCTCCTCCAACTTATCGAAGGAGAAATAATATTTCAAGGTATAAATAGTTTGTTTTATGCATTTCATTTGTGTTTTCTACCTTTGAAGTTTTCCTTATCTTCACCAACGTTTGACAGTAGCCTAATGCTTGGTGAATTGGTCAATCGCCCTATCTCTCTTTTCTTCTAGGTGCATGAGTTGAAGTTGTTGCAAGTATGAGGATAACTAGTGTTGTCATTGATGTCAACATACTCATATTGATCAATGAGAAGGATTGGATGAGTTGTGTGCATAGGATATTGAGAAAATTAGTCTCAATCAGGAACAGTGCAGAATAGTGATGACATTAAGGTAAAAGTCCAAGATAAGATGAAAATTAGAGGATGCAGTTTAAAGGGTTTGTAGATATGAGTCTTGAGATGATCCAGTTAAGATTTTAGAGGTCCACATGAAGATATGAAGAAGTTGTGATTGATCAAGTAGAACCGGTTCCAGGAGATGCTCCGGAGTGACAGAGTGTTACAAAAAGGTCCGGTGGGATCTGGAAGTGCATTTTCCTATTCTATAGATTGGAAGGAGTGTTTGGGATGTCCCTGTGATGTGTCATCTCGATTTGTACATAGTTTGAAGGTCTGAAAGAATCTACTCCTTTGTGACAGTCATGACAAACTATGTTCTTGAGGCACCAGAGGCAGGAGAGAAGAGATTCTAGTAAGTAGAGGAAGTGTGGATGTACCTGGTCATTCAGGAAAGCCTGTGAAGGTTCTTGGATCATGTTGAGGTTGTGTTGTCAGTCCGCATTAGTGTTAGAGTCCGGAATTGAAGATATACTTCCGAATGAAGATGTTCTTGTTCAGGCTGGCCGACTGGATGAGTTATTCATCTTGCAAATGTTCTTGTGGATGATTGTCGACTTAGATGATTGTTCCTAAGTCAATGCCTTGTATAAATAAAGGTTTGTAAATTCATTTCATAGTGTGTCTTGGAGCAGATAAGTGAAGAGTAGTGAAGAGAAGTGCAAAAGGCAAAGCAGGAGTTTCTGGGCTTAAATGGAACTGATCCAGGCATGGTAAACATGTCAATCTCCAGTTCAAGTTTGTAATACTTGTTACTTTGTAGACAGTGTGTCTCTTGTAGGCAGTGTGCCTCTTGTGAGCAGTGTGCTCATGTAGTGAGCCCTAATTGGCATGTACCATCTATTTTTCTTATTCTTCTAACAGAGAATAATCCTTGGGTTAATCACCCCGTGGTTTTTCCCTTGACCAGGCTTTCTAGGTCAAAAATCTTGGTGTCTCATGTATTGATGTGTATCTGCTCTGGTGTTTATGCTTTATGCTTTCATGAATGATTAATTGATATGCTGTTACATAACGAAGAGGATTTAAGTGTTTAAATTAGAAGCAAGTTAAGGATAACTGATTCACCTGCCCTCTCAATTATCAACAATTGGTATCAGAGCCAAGTTCCTCTAAAAGGAGCTTAACCGCTTGAGGAGATCCAGGATGTCGTCATACAAAAAGGATAGTCTGAAGTTTGATGGAACTAACTTCTCTCTTTGGAAAGGTCGCATGAAATGTCACTTGGAGTGTATGGGAAAGTGTTGTGTGGTTACACAACACGCCCCATTTTAACTTGGCAAAACAGGGACCCAACTTTTGTTCTGTTTTGTGTTGTCTGCTTTCTGGAGGTTTGGTAAAAATAGGTCAGGTGCATCATCATCATGAAGGTCAGGATGAGGTAGGTCATCATCATAAGGTTAGTTTGTCAAAGTTCATATTTTGTTTCTATGACCTCATGGTTAGAAAGAGCTTGAAATTCCATGCAGGTTTGCCTTTTACATCACTTGAAAATTCGTCCATATGAGGGAGTTATGAGCAGTCAAAGTTTTGGTCAAACCTGATAATTGCTGTATGATGAAGATCATCATCATGATATTTGAAAAGCCCCCCGATAGTATCCTGAGGTCAAAACATCCGGACGTCAAGTTTAAGTCGTAGTAATCTTTTCCCGTCGAGCGGTCTTTTGTATCGCGAAAGGTCATCATCATGATCTTACTCTATCACCTGATAAAAATCATGCAGTCCCGAAACATCCGGACGTCAATCTTAAGTGATAGTGTGTTTTACCCGTCAAGCGACCCTGGAAACATCGCGAGCGTCATGATATTTAAACATCACCCGATATTATAATATCATGCTGATATTATAATATCACCTTGCTTAAGAAATCTGCCATCTGCATAATTTGCACGCGCACGTCAAAGTCCTGGTGATCATCATCATCATGATCTTTCAAGACACGATCACATTTCGTAAAATCCTCCTGATCTCCTTTTGCGTGATCATGATGATCACCTTATCTTTCAAAGGGGAGGGTGATATTTCATTCCTAAGTCATGTTGACAAGATCATCATGATCTTGTTTGTCTACCCGACATTTCGCAATATCCTCCTGCCGAGAAGTATAACCTTTTGCAAATATCCTGATGACGTCATCCCGACCTGATAAACAAAGAAGCAAATATCAGGATGACGTCACCATCACCTTCTCCTTCGGCAGGATATTTTCCAAGGCATGATCCTGTTCGTGAATATGATGATGACGTCATGTTATAAGATTAACAAAAGCCCCGGATATCCTGATGACGTCATCTCGACGTTCAGCAGGATCATATTTTAAATCACCTAGTGCGGATATGATGATGATGATCATCATCATCATCCTGATCTTTCGAAAGGGTTATCTTGGCCGCAAAGGGGTCATTTTACATTCATCACCCGATCATCTTCCTTAGGTGACCCGATCTTGCATTTATCCCCTGATCTTAACGAAACATGACGGTGACATCATCCTTTGCATTTTAATAAAGCCCGAATATGACGATGACGTCACCATCATATTCCTTTCCTCAGCTGCAGGATCATATTCCAAAACCTCCTATTTGTCTTCGTCATGATGATGACGATGATGTCTTTCTTTCCCCAATATGCAGAAGTGAAACATCCTGATGTGCTTTTCATCAGAGCAGTCGGAAAGGAGGGGCATCATATTTCGTGGTATCCTGCAGCTGGATAGAAGACATAGGGTTGGTCATCATCATGATTTTTGACGTAGGTATAACTGTTGCCATCGGCCGAGTATAAATTTGTCACCCTGATCATATGTGGTCACACCGACGCGAATATGATGATGACCTGAAACATTCAAACAGAGCATGCAAAGCTAGGTGTGAAGTAATTTGTTAAGAGTGGTTATTTCCTTGTATATTTTGACATGCATGATCATATTTGAACCCGATACACCTGGAAATGGGCGGGAAAATTTGAAACGATAGAAATTTGAAAGCCCGACTGCCTGATTTTGGTCAACGAGGGTTGACCTGGTTGTTTTATTGGTGCAGGAGCACCCGCACATGATCAGGATATAGGTCCGCATGATGACATACATGATCAGGATGTAGGATAGTTATCATCATGCTGACGGGATAATCTATTTTTAGTATGTTTGACTTTGTCATGTAATAAGGTCCACTGGACCGATGCTATGTAATAGTTCAACATAGGAGTATGTGTAGGCAGTTAGAGGCAGTTAGAGATCAGGATAAGGTTATCTGAGCTGTCCTCTCTCCCAGCCGCTTGGAAGCTCCCAGCCGCCGGGAAGTGATGTTAGTAGTACTCGAAGGATTTGTTATATATACCTTCGATCTGTAGGGTTTAGATATATAGTTTTGATATTGATGTACTGGTGTTGAGTTGAGATTCAGGAGAGCAGTTCAGACATTGTGAAGCTGTATTCAGGACATTTGAATTTCAATTGAATAAGATCTCATCTTCGCATTATCTGGTTGTATCAGTTACATCTGTTTTGTTTTCATTTCCCTTTTGCAAGTTAATGGGCACTTTCAACCCTTCCACCGGTTGATCCTGCAAATCGGTGGAATGGTCCTGTATCATAGCTTAGATTGCATTTGTGTTTTCTGTTTGTGCATTGCATTGTTCAGGAGATCTGTTAGAAGCATGCTGTAAATCAGCCTAGCATCCTCATGTGCTAGGTCTAGAAGATAAGTTTGCTTAGATTTTGGTTTGAAGGTGATCCGGCCCGGTCGTCACATGATCTTTGTGA
The DNA here is from genome assembly GCA_027924645.1 of Cunninghamia lanceolata. NCBI lineage: Eukaryota > Viridiplantae > Streptophyta > Pinopsida > Cupressales > Cupressaceae > Cunninghamia > Cunninghamia lanceolata. Next base: position 4,278,795 of record BSBN01000030.1, read on the forward strand.
AATTATGCGGTTGTGAGTGTTTTCATGCAGTGGAAGGATACACAGGAGTCTGCATGTGCGTTTCCAGTCGGAACGAGCCACAACATCATCTGCGAATCCATCGCCATCAGGATCGGGTCATGAAGTTGTTGAAATTTGCATGTTGTAGGTGCATCATGATGTTTTGAGTTGGATATATACTCAGTGTATATATCGCAGTCAGGATCATCTCTCGGGGAAGGTCATCATCCGCATATCGCTAACGGATGCGGGTGTGAAAGTTGAGTTTTTTTGGCTAAGTGTTGAAGAATTCATCAGGATGATGTGTGACGTCATCGTCATCAGGATATGACGTCATCGTCATCAGGATATTCAGAAATCCCTCTATGCGAGTTTATCCTGTTGTCGCTAAGGGTTTAGACATCGGCGTAGGTAGGAAGTTGCATTAGCATCATCAGGAGGTTTCGAAGAACCGGATAAATAATATCATGATGCTGTTGCTTGTATCGTCGGGCAGTGGAACATCGAAGGCAAGTTATTGAAGTGCAACGTCATCAGGATATTTGGGGCAACCGGATATTTGGATATCCTGCTGACGAAGGTGATATTGAATATCATGATGATGCCGCTTGTATTTGGCACCCGATGAACAGTGCAACCGGAGGATATTCGCGCCCGTTGATTATCATGATGATGATGATAGGCGACAGTCGAAGGAGGTAAATAGTAGTCGACAGGAGGATATTTGCGATCATCTGAAATATGATGATGCTGTTGAAATGTGATGATGCTGTTGTTGTTAGGAAATATGATGATGATGTTCAGCCGATAGGGAATTTTATCATGCTGTTTGTATTTGTGGCTACTCCTTCCTGTTAGGTTGCCTCCGTTGCGTTCCACTCTGCATCATAGTGGTATCAGAGCGAAGGTTTAGGATCTTTTGGAAAAGATAGGCAAGATGTCAGACAGAGAAGGAACATCTGAGGTTCCAACAAAAATGACCAACGCTGAGTTGGCAGTTCTGGTGAAGAAACAGATTGCGGAAAGTAAGGCCGTGAAGGCTCAGAATCAGCAGTTGAAAGATGAGTTAGCAAAGTTGAGGAGCAGAGTAGGTTCTGGTAGAGAAGATGATAGGGAAGAAGAGGATATCCCTAATTGGAGCGAGGAGGTCGTTCCTGCAGACTAGAGACCACTGTTGAATGCCCTCAAGGCCATGGAGAGGAGAACCATGGATGTGAAGCTGGATTTGCCAGTATTTACAGGTAAGATGGACCCTGATTCAGTAATGGAATGGATAGATTGTCTGAACAATTTCTTTGTAACAGAGGAGATACCAGAACAGCAGAGAGTGAAGATAGCACAGTCAAAGATGAAAGAAGCTACCTTGACATGGTGGAACTTTGTTCAGGATGATAGAGTGCAGGAGGGAAAACATAGAGTTGCCACATGGAAGAAGATGATGGAATTGGTAAAGGAGGCTTATATTCCTTTGGATTACAGTATCCAGTTACACAAGAGAAAGCAGAACCTGAAGCAGAAGGAGCTAGATGTTAGCTCATATACAGAAGAGTTCATGAAACTCTGTATGAAGACAAAGGTGAAAGAAAGTGAAGAAGAAAAGGTAGCCAGATACCTTAATGGACTGAGGTTTAATATTCAGGAAGATCTGAGTCTGCATAACCCAGATACAGTGCAGAAAAGCTTTCAGTTGGCATTGAAAGTGGAAGAAAAGCTGAAGAGAAAACAAGATCAGAACAACAGAGGAAGAGGAAGACAACAAAGAGGTGGAAGAAGTCCTTTCAGAGGCAGAGGACAAGGACAGGGATATCAAGGAGAATCCAGTCAGGACAATAGCAAGAGCAACAATGGTCAGAATCAGAGAGAGAATTTCAGTCAGCAAGGTAACTTCAGAGGTAGAAGACCTTACAGAGGAAGATCCCAGGGCAGAGGATCCATCAGGTGTTACAACTGTAACAAAGAAGGCCATATAGCCAGCAGATGTCCAGACAAGGCCACAAGCTCAGCAGGAGAAAGGAGGACAAATCTGGTCAATGAACCTGATAATCAAAGCAGGACAAGCTCTAATGAATTTCAGAGTGTGAATGGTCCTGAGAATTTTGGATATCCAGAAAGTGGAGAGTCCCTGATGATGAGAAGAACAGTAACTACCATGAAGGTACCTGATAAAGAAGCCCCCCAGAGAAAGTCCCTTTTCAGAACCACTTGCAAAGCAGGAGGTAAGGCTTGTAAAGTTTTGATTGATTCTGGTTCTACTGAGAACTTTGTGTCTGAAGAGATGGTGGTCAAGCTGAAGCTTAGGAGATTGCCTCACCCATCTCCCTATAAAGTCTCATGGCTTACTCAAGGTCAGCAGACAACTGTAGAAGAGCAGGCTTGGGTAGAATTCCAGATTGGTGGATATAAGGATAAGTTGTTGTTTGATATCACCAAGATGGATGCTTGCAACCTTTTGTTTGGTAGACCCTGGCAATATGATCTGAAGGCACAGCATGATGGTGTTAAAAACACCTATAAAATCACTAAAGATGGTAAAGATGTAACACTATTCCCATTGAAGGAGAAAGAGGAGAAGTCTAAAGGCAAAGAAGTGAAGGTCATGCTGATGGAAGGCAAACAGTTCATGAAAGAAGTAGCAGCAGAAGGTGCAGTTGCATATGCCCTAATCCCATGTCTGAGTGTGAATAAGAAACAACAGCAAGAAGCCAAGAAAGAGAAGAAGCCAAGGTTGATAGACCCAGCTGTCCAAGAGTTATTGGATAAGTACAAAGGTGTTATTTCAGAGGGAATGCCAAGATCCCTACCACCTGTCAGAGATATCAGTCATTGCATAGACTTGATTCCAGGGTCTACACTTCCAAATAAAGCAGCTTATAAGCTTACCCCAGAACAGAATGCAGAAGTAGCCAAACAGATTGAAGAATTGATGAATTCAGGTCTGATTGGAAAGAGTTTGAGCCCATGTGCAGTACCAGCTGTACTAGCACCAAAGAAGGAAGGCACTTGGAGGCTTTGCACCGATTCCAGAGCCATCAACAAGATCACAATCAGGTATAGGTTTCCAATCCCCAGAATTGAGGATTTACTTGATTGTTTGGGAAATGCTAAGTACTTTACTAAAATAGATTTGAAGAGTGGGTACCATCAGATCAGGATTAGACCAGGTGATGAGTGGAAGACAGCATTCAAGACAAATGAAGGTTTGTATGAATGGAAAGTTATGCCATTTGGTTTGTCTAATGCCCCTAGTACTTTCATGAGGCTGATGAATGAGGTTCTGAAGGAATTCATTGGTAAGTTTGTCATAGTCTATTTAGATGACATACTGATTTTCAGTAACACCAGAGAAGAACATCTCAGGCATATAGAGCTGGTTCTCAAGAGGTTACATGAAGAGAAGCTGATGATAAACTTGGACAAGTGTTTGTTCATGAAACAGGAGATCACCTATTTAGGTTTTGTCATCTCTCAAGGCAAGCTACAGATGGATAAGGAGAAGGTGAGTGCCATATTGAATTGGCCAACTCCACAGACCATGAATGAAGTCAGAAGTTTCCATGGGTTAGCAACCTTCTACAGAAAGTTCATCAGAGGGTTCAGTCATATTTGTGCACCCATGTTGGATACCATAAAAGGAGGACAAAAGTGCAGGTTTGTTTGGACTCAAGGAGCAGATGATTCCTTTGAGGCATTGAAGAGGAAGGTGGCATAGCAGCCAGTCCTTGCACTTCCAGATTTCAATAAGATCTTTCAGGTAGAGTGTGATGCCAGTCACATGGCCATTGGAGCAGTACTCAGTCAAGAGGGTAGACCAATTGCATTTTTCAGTGAAAAGCTCAATGATGCTAAGAAAAGGTATTCATCATATGATCTGGAAATGTATGCTTTAGTTCAGTCCCTAAAGAAATGGAGGCATTACCTGTTGCCAAAGGAGTTCATAGTCTTCACAGACAACCAGGCTTTGAGTTTCATCAACAGTCAGGAGAAGCTGAACCACAGACATATGAAGTGGGTAGAAACACTACAGGCTTTCACTTTTACCTTGAAGCATAAGAAAGGGGTTAAGAACAAAGTTGCAGATGCTTTGAGCAGGAGAGTTCTCACAGTAAATCAGATTCAGTTAGAGAGTGTTGGTATTGATTCACTCCAGACTATGTATGAGTCTGATGCTGATTTTGGAGAAATATATCAGGTCTGTACTTCTTTTGGGGAGAAATACCATGCTGAGTTCTCTGAATTCCTGATCCAAGATGGATTGTTGTTTAAGGGTGGACAGTTGTGCATCCCAAGGTGTTCCATGAGGTTGAATATAATCAAGGAGAAACATTGTGGAGCAATGGCAGGTCATTTTGGTATAGACAAGACTCTTGATCTGGTCAGGAGGCATTATTTCTGGCCTAAGTTGCAGTCAGATGTCAGGAAATTTGTAGAAACCTGTGTAATTTGTCAGAAGGCTAAAGGCAGGTCAACTAATGCAGGGTTATATCAGCCCTTACCCATTCCTTCCAGACCATGGGAAAGTATCAGTATGGATTTTGTTTTAGGGTTACCAAGGACCAGGAGAGGATTTGACAGTGTCTTTGTTGTAGTGGACAGGTTCAGTAAGATGGCACATTTCTTGCCATGCAAAACCACTGCAGATGCCTCATATATTGCAGATTTATTCTTCAGGGAAATTGTCAGAATTCATGGGTTGCCTTTGAGCATAGTTTCAGACAGAGATGTGAAGTTTGTGGGTCACTTCTGGAGAACCCTTTGGAGGAAACTGGGAACCAATTTATCTTTTTCCTCTGCATATCATCCTCAAACGGATGGACAAACTGAGGTAGTGAACCATTCCTTGGGGAATCTACTTAGATGCTTGACAAAACAGCATGGAGAGAAGTGGGACAATATTCTGTCTCAAGCTGAGTTTTCATACAATGATACTGTTAACAGGAGCACAGGAAAATCGCCTTTTCAGGTAGTATATGGAATGCATCCCAGAGCTATTTTAGAGTTGCGAGAACTACCTACAGCAGATCCTGTTAGTGCAGATGGAGAAGCTTTTGCTGAAGCAATCAAAGAAGTTCATGATCAGGTTAAGACCCAACTCCAGCAAACCACCTTAAAGTATAAGGAGTATGCTGACAAGAAGAAGAAGGATGTTCAATTTGCTATTGGAGATTTGGTTTGGGTTCACTTGAAGAAAGACAGGCTTCCTAAAGGGAAGTATACTAAGCTCATGCCAAAGAAAGTTGGACCATGTCAGATTTTGCAAAAACATGGACAAAATGCTTATCAGATCCAACTACCACCTGATCTTGGTTTATCTCCTATCTTCAATGTATGTGACTTAACTCCATACAAGGCTAATCCAGATGCAGATCAGGATATTCTACAGGATACAGTTGCTGAAGACATTCCTCAACATGATCCTCCACAGATACAGCAGATTTTGGACACTAGAGTGGTCAAACAGACCAGGAACAAGAAGTACTTGGAGTACCTCGTCTCTTGGAAGGGACAACCAACTTCTGAAGCCGTATGGATGACTGCAGAACAGATACAGAAACATGGTGCCGACCTTGATACTCTCATCTCAAGTGGACTTGAGATTTCTTCTTTTGGGGAGTATGGTGCAGGAGCACCCGCACATGATCAGGATATAGGTCCGCATGATGACATACATGATCAGGATGTAGGATAGTTATCATCATGCTGACGGGATAATCTATTTTTAGTATGTTTGACTTTGTCATGTAATAAGGTCCACTGGACCGATGCTATGTAATAGTTCAACATAGGAGTATGTGTAGGCAGTTAGAGACAGTTAGAGATCGGGATAAGGTTATCTGAGCTGTCCTCTCTCCCAGCCGCTTGGAAGCTCCCAGCCGCCGGGAAGTGATGTTAGTAGTACTCGAAGGATTTGTTATATATACCTTCGATCTGTAGGGTTTAGATATATAGTTTTGATATTGATGTACTGGTGTTGAGTTGAGATTCAGGAGAGCAGTTCAGACATTGTGAAGCTGTATTCAGGACATTTGAATTTCAATTGAATAAGATCTCATCTTCGCATTATCTGGTTGTATCAGTTACATCTGTTTTGTTTTCATTTCCCTTTTGCAAGTTAATGGGCACTTTCAACCCTTCCACCGGTTGATCCTGCAAATCGGTGGAATGGTCCTGTATCATAGTTTAGATTGCATTTGTGTTTTCTGTTTGTGCATTGCATTGTTCAGGAGATCTGTTAGAAGCATGCTGTAAATCAGCCTAGCATCCTCATGTGCTAGGTCTAGAAGATAAGTTTGCTTAGATTTTGGTTTGAAGGTGATCCGGCCCGGTCGTCACATGATCTTTGTGAAATTATGCGGTTGTGAGTGTTTTCATGCAGTGGAAGGATACACAGGAGTCTGCATGTGCGTTTCCAGTCGGAACGAGCCGCAACATCATCTGCGAATCCATCGCCATCAGGATCGGGTCATGAAGTTGTTAAAATTTGCATGTTGCAGGTGCATCATGATGTTTTGAGTTGGATATATACTCAGTGTATATATCGCAGTCAGGATCATCTCTCGGGGAAGGTCATCATCCGCATATCGCTAACGGATGCGGGTGTGAAAGTTGAGTTTTTTTGGCTAAGTGTTGAAGAATTCATCAGGATGATGTGTGACGTCATCGTCATCAGGATATGACATCATCGTCATCAGGATATTCAGAAATCCCTCTATGCGAGTTTATCCTGTTGTCGCTAAGGGTTTAGACATCGGCGTAGGTAGGAAGTTGCATTAGCATCATCAGGAGGTTTCGAAGAACCGGATAAATAATATCATGATGCTGTTGCTTGTATCGTCGGGCAGTGGAACATCGAAGGCAAGTTATTGAAGTGCAACGTCATCAGGATATTTGGGGCAACCGGATATTTGGATATCCTGCTGATGAAGGTGATATTGAATATCATGATGATGCCGCTTGTATTTGGCACCCGATGAACAGTGCAACCGGAGGATATTCGCGCCCGTTGATTATCATGATGATGATGATAGGCGACAGTCGAAGGAGGTAAATAGTAGTCGACAGGAGGATATTTGCGATCATCTGAAATATGATGATGCTGTTGAAATGTGATGATGCTGTTGTTGTTAGGAAATATGATGATGATGTTCAGCCGATAGGGAATTTTATCATGCTGTTTGTATTTGTGGCTACTCCTTCCTGTTAGGTTGCCTCCGTTGCGTTCCACTCTGCATCATTTATGTTTTTTATGCATTTAGTGCATATTTTCCACAGGTAAAGCCTGATTGCCTGTAGCTGCACATTGGGAGGTATGTTTAATAAAATGTTTACTTCCTGTTGTTTATCCACATGATGATGAACTTAATGTTTGTCTGTTTATTTGCAGGAAGTCATGATGCTGCTGCTGAGGCTGAGCATTGAAGTCGTGATGCTGCTGCTGAGGCTGAGCATTGAAGTCATGATGCTACTGCTGAAGCCGAGCATTGAAGTCATGATGCTGTTAGAGCTGCTGCTGAAGCTGAGCATTACAAAGTTGCGCATGGAGGCAACATGAGCCAGAAATGAGGAGGATATTGTCAAAAATGCTGTTCACCAGCTGGAGACCGAATCAAGTTGAAGATGCTGGAATATTCTGTGCCAGCTGTGCATTTGCCAACTGACGAAGCATGTGCTTTTCATCTAGACCGTTGTTTGTTATGGGACGATCCTGATCCTTGGATCGTTGTAACCGTTTTTGGCAGTTGTTCTATATAAGAGCCAGAGCTTGTCATCAAAAGAAAAGGATACATTAGAATACACAGACGCATCTGGCGCAAAAAGTCAATTACTGTAGAATCAATTAAGAGATCGGATTACTGAGACTAATGAGGATAGAATTGTTGAAATGTCAAGGTTCTTTCTTCAGATCACTGTAAATGTACCTGTTCTTGAGCATACTGAATGGATATGAAGTTCCAGATTACATCCTAATTGTAAATTTTACGTAATCTTTCTGTTGATTTCTGGATATGTACTGGTGAATGCTGTGTTCAACTGGAAGCGCTTTCATTTCATTAGATGTTGTTGTCAACTTTTCCTTCGAAGATTTGCACTAGATCATGCGGATTTGTGGAATGTCCTGGTGAAGTATGATTTTAGTTTCCTTCTTTTCATTGCATGTATGGGAGCTTGTATGTGGATCAGTGATCTAAGTCAAGTAGTTTTGGGAATCTCATTTCTTAACCCTTTTTCTTCTTTTAATTTCATAAATTCATCACCATAACTGCAAATCATGATAAATAACAAGCAGAAACAGTGAAATATGCTGAAATCCCGTAGGTAACTGAAGATCATTAGCATATTTGAGTTAAATGCATGTAGTATTGGAAATATCATGCCAAGAATCATAAATAATGACAGAAATCATGCAAATATCAGCCTGTAGGCACATTGTTTGACTAAATTCACAGTGCAGAGGTAGAATTGTTGAAATTTATGCTGAACAAACATCCAGAACAGGATATTTGAAGATAATGATGATGAACTTTGCAGAAACACGTAAGGCCCCTGAATGGAAAACAGCAACACACATCAACCACTGAGTAACATCAGTAGATTAAGACCTAATCAACGGAGACTTGGGATCATGAATTCTTTGAATTCATCGTATCTTTCAAGATGAGTAAAGGTTTTTGTGTACTTTTATTCTATGTTTGCGAATGACTAACATCATGACCAACATAAATTGGCGCTAGAAGGAGGGCCGAACTGGAAAAGGCACCATTGCTTCAGTCATCATTCATATATGCAGGCCCCTCGCTTCTAACACAACATAAATTGGCGCTAGAAGGAGGGCAGAACTGGAAAAGGCACCATTGCTTCAGTCATCATTCATATATGTAGGCCCCTCGCTTCTAACACAACATAAATTGGCGCTAGAAGGAGGGCCTAAGTCCAGAAGATCACGTTCATCATCAGTACTTTCAGGTTTGATGATGCTTAGAGTAAGGTAACTTCAGATCGTCTGTGAATTTCATCATATTGCGTAAATATTTGCTGCGACAAGTTTGTATATGCACATTCTATGTAAAGATTTCCTGATTTCACATAAATATTGCAAGCTTTACAGTAGATTTCTTTAAATTCACTAAATATTAGCCAAAGATGCGTAAATTTGTTCAAGCTTTGAGAATTTGAGCCTTAAACACGTGAGATCTGGTGCTACCGGTCAGAATATCCCAATATCCTGTCATATTTGCAGTGTCTTCGCAAATATCACGTAAATATTTAGTCTGATTTGCAAGTTGACCGCGAATATCACCTCGTCCGGTGGAATCCAGCCAATATTTGCAAAGTTTCAGCTAATTGGCCTCCAAATCGAGAAATCCTGGCTCACAGGATAAATACCAGGTCTAGACATAGTGAAATTTTTGAAGAATTGCCTGTTAGAGGTTTTAGACCTAGGACTGTAGACGTTCACCATACTCCAGGGTCTGGTACGTCTAGAGCTTCACCGGGACCTCCTCCCGTAACTCCTGTTGGTTTGCAAATACCTTCCGATATATCCGTGACACCTCCTGTTCAACCTCAGGGTATACCTTTAGTCCAACCTTAGCCAACTGCACCACCAGTTCAGCCCCCTCAGGTTGCAATGTCTTTCTTTGCAGCAGAATCACCATTGACCTTTACTGCGTATCATGAGTTACCAAAGTATCCGGACAAACTTTGTCCAAAATATCATCCTTATCAGGATGCGGATGATCATATCAGGACGTTTAAAGAAGCTTGCTGCAGAGCCAGAATAGAACATCAGGACGTGGTATGCAGATTATTCCCTTTTTCCTTAGGGGAAGAGGCTTATAATTGGTTCATCAGTCTTGGTCAATCTTCTGTCGGTTCGTGGACTGTCTTAGAGAAGGCCTTTCTTGACAGATTCAAGGTCCCTATTGATCCATCCATGAATTACCACATGTTTGCCACAATTAAGAGATTTGAGCATGAACCTATTGCAAATTTCAATGCTAGGTTCTAGAAAATGTTGTCCAAGCTAGTTACCCCATATGTGGTGGCTGATGCTGCTGCTAGGAGTATTTATTATTCAGCCCTGGATCCATTAACCTCCATGTTCATCAGGAGAACACATCCTGAGATCACCACCTTGACAAGGGCTTTTCAAGAAGCTATCAAGGTAAATCAGCAGCTGATACCTGCTCCTACTCCTAATATAGCATTCCCTACTTTGCCTGGCATGCAATCACAATATCCAGCACCATATCCTGCAGCTTATCCTTCACAATATCCTGCACAATATCCAAATGGATCAGTGATGCCCCCAGCAATCATGCCTGCACCTTTGCAAGTACCTCCATTGAGTATCATGCCTCCTCCTAATGGAAATGGCCAATTGCCACAATATCCTGCACATGCTCAGACACCTCAGGGTACAGATCTATCCCACAATAACCATGGATCTTCCTTTTTCCAGCCTCAGACTGAAAATGTAGTGGCCAAAGCTCAAGAGGAGAAAGAGGAAATCAAAGAAATTTCTGCTCAGTTGAGAAAACTCACCACAGAAGTAACACACTTGAGAAATCAAGGGTTTTATTCACAGTCAGGTCAGAATAGGAGTTATTCCAATGACAGACCAAATTACCCTGACAGAGGATACAACAATAACTTCAACAGTAGTGCTGCAAATAACAATAATCCTCCTAGGCAGCCCAGAGTGTGGAACTCCGGGCCAAATAATGGTTCATTACCATCACCCCTAGACAATCAGCCTCCTGGTGAAGCCAAACAGAATACTAGAGTCAATCTTGCTGAAGCAGCCCTTACCAATTGGTGCAGGATTCACAATACCAATGCACATGCAGAATTAGATTGTCCACAATTTAGGATTGCTGCCAGCATCTTTCAGACTGAAGTGTCTAATACTTCTGGAAATCCACCTCAGGCAGAAGGAAATGAAATAGTTCCTTGTGGATATGACTCAGCTTTTGTGCTGGAAACATACACTAATTAGCCTCATCAGAATTATAATCAGACCTATGAAGAATTTGCCTTAACCTTTGAAGAAAACTATGTCTTCCCTTTTGAGGATGAAAACGAACCTACAAGAGAGCATGAGGAAGTACATGCTTACCAGCAGCAATACCCTGGTAAGCACAATTATAACCTGAGGAGTAATGCCAACAGACCTGCTGGCCCATTGACATCATCTCTACCTCCAAACAACTTCAACACACCTCCTGATCCTAAGGCTAGCAATAACCCTGGGTTCCCTAAGGTGAATGCTCAATACTTGTCTCCTCAAAACACAGTAACAAAAGTCGCAAATGCACCTCATGAGTCTGACAAGTTAGTCAGTTATTTGGCTGATGAAATGAAGAAAATCAAGATCAGCCTGTCCCTATCTGAGTTACTGAAAACTCCTGCCATCAAAAGGGCATTCATGAAGTCGCTAGATGATCCTGCTCCTAAAGAGGATAATCACCTTTCGAGTCAATCCAATAGCAGAGACCATACTGCTAAAGATAATACTGTCAAGCCCAAAGTGTCAGCCACAGTCCAAGCTGCTGAAACCTCCCACATGACCTTGTACAGAGATAAAACTGAATCACCTCCGTTTCTCCTCACCATAAGAATGTTCAGTAAGAATTTGCACAACTGTTTAGTTGATTCAGGAGCCTCAACTAATGTTATGCCTTTGTCAATATGCAATGCATTAGGACTGCATCCTGCTAAATCCTTAAAGAAGGTCACTCAACTGGACAAGACAGAAGTAAGTGTCATAGGAGAACTCACTCACATTCACATGCAGCTAGCGTCTGATCCTAGGATCCAGTATTACATTGACATTCAGGTAGTTGACATACCTGATACATATGGGATGTTGCTTAGCCGGGACTGGTCTAAAACGCTTAACGGATACATGTCCACAGACTTCAGTCACATGTGGTTGCCATGGAAAGGTATACCTAATTAGATCAGGATTGATGCTGAGCCTAGGATGAAACATATGATCACGGAATATAACAGAACAAATGAGATCATGTATGTAAACGTAGAACCTGGAGTTTATCACATCAGGCCGCAAACTGTCAAAGTAGAAGAGATCCTGATGCTTGATGTTCATCATCATCATGACGATGATTATCATGAGGATATGCCAGTTGTAGAACTTAATAAGGATCCTGATAATGAGAATGAAATAGATCGCTTCAGGGATTTTGAGATGCACTTATCTACTCAGATAAAACGTTGTCAATTATTAAATATACCTGCTAATGATATTTTGATTGACGGATGGTGCAGATTACATGGCGAAGCACACTCGGAAAAGACTTGTGAACCATGCTTAGACATGATAATACTGGAGCAGACGTATAGTGAAGCATCATCATCATATTCCGAGGTGAGTGCTACATCTGATGATGATGATGATACTAATTCTTATTTGTCTTCTGCAGGAACAGAAGAGTCGACGGATCCTGATGAGGATCATATCCAAAAAATAGAAGAGATCCTGGTGTCCAATCAGACGAATGATGCGAGAAAGGAAAAGATCACTCCTGGTAGTGATTGCTTCATGGAACCAGATTACGAGTTGTCTGATGAGGATAAAGGCAGTGACCTGACGAAGTTCGAAGAATTTCTGGTTAAAGAAATGAAAAAAATGACACAACAGTGTAGATCTCCCCAGGAGGTTTTAATTAAAGGTTGGTGTAGGCTGCATGAGGCGCCTCACTCAGAAACAACTTGCTCACTGTGCTTACACATTTTGAAGAAGCATGCAGCTGTATGTGCTGAACATCATCCTCCTGCTAGGATGGAAGAGAAAACAGAAAAGCCATCGGGCTCATCAGATAAAGGAAAGAAGAAACTTGAAGATGACACCCCTAAGTTAAAGTGGATATCAGGTGGAGCAGCAGCCAGAGCTGCAAAGAAAAAAGAAAGCTCAAGCAAATGTCCTGCTGAAGATAAGCCTTGGATCCTGAGGTTTGATGGATCCAAATCTAAGCAAGGTGCTGGGGTAGGAATTGACCTTATTGATCCATCAGGAAAATCCTATTTAGCAGCTTACAGATTATAGTTCCCATGCACTAATAATGTCACAGAGTATGAAGCTCTGATTCATGGACTGTTGTTTGCCCATAAGAAGAAGGTGAAGATCCTGCATGTCTTTGGAGATTCAGAACTAGTTGTGAGACAAGTAAGAGGAATTTACTCTTGTAACTACAGAAAGCTGTCGAATTACAGACATCGTGTGTGGGACCTGATTGAAGACTTTGATGCCTTCAACATCGTTCACGTGCCAAGAGAACAGAACCAAAGGGCAGATGCACTTGCTCAGGCCGCCAGTACGCTAGAACCACTGTCTATATCTGGTCTGAAGAGATTTTCAGTAGAATTGGTGTCAGTACCTTCGGTACCTGACAATGTGACTAATCTCCAAGTGTTTGATGATGATCAGCACATCCTGGACTTCATATCAAACAGAGACGTATTTGAAGCTCAGATCATAGATGAAAATGGTATGGAAGATCATGTCTGGGAAGAAGATGAGATATTAGAGTTGCCTAGCAACACAATTCCCAAAGGTATGATTGAATTAGAAAGAGCCTTTGATCTGGATAATATGCTTAAACATAAGGATCTGCCTAAGGCAGATGGAGGTCAATATTCACAGGTGAATATTGGACAAGCTGATGACAAGAGAAATGTCTTGTTGGGTAAGGTTTGTACACCTGAAGAGTTAGAAGGAATAACTCAAGCCCTTAAGGATTATATACATGTAATTGCATGGACTTATGACGAGCTGAAGACGTATGACACTTCTGTCATAACTCATACTATACCTCTCAAGCCAGATGCAAAACCTTTCAGATAGAAGCAGAGGCCAGTCAATGCTCTGCTTGAGCCCATCATCCTTGAAGAGGTCAAGAAATTGTTAAATGCCTGGATAATATTTCCTGTAAGGCACTCCACTTGGGTGGCAAATCTGGTGCCAGTCAGAAAGAAGAATGGAGACATCAGATTGTGTGTAGATTTCAGGAACCTGAACAGAGCATCAGAAAAGGATAATTATCCTTTGCCCTCTTTGGATGAAGTTCTGCAGATGGTAAATGGAGCCAAGATGATGTCCTTCTTGGATGGTTTTTCAGGATACAACCAAGTGATGGTTGATAAAATTGACAGATTAAAAACTGCCTTCACCACAAAATGGGGGATATTTGCATATAGACGTATGCCATTTGGACTGATAAATGCTGGAGCTACATTCCAGCGAGCAATGGACATAGCCTTCAGAGGCTTAGTAGGAAAATGTATAGTCATCTACATGGATGACTTGACAGTATTCTCCAAGGAAAGAGGAGATCATGTTGCTGACCTCAGAAGTGTACTGAAGAAATATGAAGAATATGGAATATCTTTGAATCCCAAGAAGTGCATATTTGGGGTCACAACAGGAAAGTTACTAGGCCACCTGATCACAGAAGATGGGATTATCATTGATCCTGACAGGGTGGAATCCATTATGAAGTTACCACTTCCAGGAAGCAAAAAGGAACTTAAATCTTATTTTGGTAAGATAAATTTTGTGAGGAAGTTCATCACTGGCTTTGCTGAGATTGTCAGACCACTGAATGCCATGTTGAAAAAGGATGCACAAATTGAGTGGACACCAGAAGCTAGAGCTGCCTTTGAAGATATAAAGAAGGCCATTTCAGATGCTCCTGTCCTCATTAGTCCAGATTATACAAGAGATTTCTACATCTACTCATTTGCTTCAGAACATACTTCTGCAGCAGTGTTAACTCAAAGAAATGAAGATAAAGAAGAGAAACCAATCGCTTTCATGAGCTGTCCTTTCAGGGATGCTGAGTTGAGATATGTAGATGTTGAAAGACAGGCACTTGCATTAGTCAGAGCAGTAAAAAAGTTCAGACATTATATACTGAGAAGCAAAGTGATTGCTGTGGTACCAGATGCAGCAGTAAAGATGCTGCTGATGCAGAGTGAAACTGGTGAAAAAAGGGCCAAATGGATTACTGTATTATAGGAATATGACATGGAGATCACACCAATGAAGCTGGTAAGAGGACAAGCTCTGAGCCAGATGATATCTGAAACTGATCCAAACATCATCAGTCAGCAATATGTGATCAATGAGAAAGACAATGGGGCATGGTATTCAGACATCAGGCACATCCTGATCATGGGAAGATGTCCTTCAGGAATGCAAGCCTCATAGAGAAGAGCCTTAAAGATAAGATCCCAGAAGTATATGATGAAGGGAGGAGCCCTGTTTAAAAAGAATTATGAAGGGATATACCTGAGATGCTTAGAGAAACCAGAAGCCAATAAAGTTTTGACAGAGTTACATGACAAGTTTGGAACTGCCCACGGATCAGCGTTGGCCACAACACATGCAATCCTCAGAGCAGGATATTACTGGCCTACAATTTTTAAAGACACAGCTGATCATGTTAAATGTTGTCATGTTTGCCAAGTTGCTGCCAACAGAGAAAAATATGCTGCACAACCATTGCAGCCAGTGATGGAAGAGCGCCCATTTGCACAGTGGGGCATGGATTTCATAGGACCGATCAATCCTCCGTCTTCTTCAGGCCAGAGGTATGTCCTAACAATTACTGATTATTGTACCAGATGGACTGAGGCTATCAGCAGCAAAACTTGTACTGCTGATGATGTCATTAAATTTCTGGAAAGCAACATTGTCACCAGGTATGGAATTCCTTATGCATTGGTAAGTGATAATGGTTCTGCCTTCATTTCCACTAAATTGTCAAGTTGGGCTTTTGATCATGGGATCATACTTAAGTTCTCATCCAATTACTATCCCCAGGGAAATGGATTAGCAGAATCCACCAATAAGAATTTACTGAGTATCATAAGAAAATTGATAGAGAAAAATCCCAGGGAATGGAACTCATTTCTGAAATATGCCTTATGGGTAGACAGAACTAGAATGAAAATTGCATTGGGAAACTCACCCTTCCAGCTAGTATATGGGGTAGATCCTATCCTCCCTGTAAACTTGAAAATTCCTACTCTGCAGTTTGCCCAAGACTATCTAGGCATAGATAATAAACAGGAAGTCAGGTTGCTTCAGTTGATGCATCTGGAAGAAAAACGAAGTCAAGCGATTGACCAATTTGCAAAACATCAGGCTGTTGTCAAACGCTGGTTTGACAAGAGAGCCAGAATTAAAGCTTTCAGGATATCAGATTTAGTCCTGATGTGGGATAAAGCCCATGAAAGGAAAGGTGATCATGGTAAGTTTGATAGACTATGGATAGGTCCCTTTCAGATTTCTGAAATTTTAGGAGACAGCACTTATAGGCTTAAGAACCTGACAGGTGAGGATGTCCCGTTGCCAGTCAATGGACAATTCCTCAAACATTATTTCCAAGCCTGAGTGACTTCATGACAGTCTCATGTATCATATTGTATATTTGTTTAGTTGTTTGTACAGTTTGCTTGTTGTTGTTGTTGTTTTGTTGGTTGGGACCTTGTTCTGGTAAGTCAGGATGATGCACTTCATCACCTTAAGAAAATAATTAAATTGTTAGGATTCAAGTGATGAGATCACATTTAAATATAGGTTATGATTCATTCTAAGAAGTGTTCATGATCAGGTTTATGATGTCTTTTCATCAGGGTGCTTTTTCTTGTCCAAAGTGAATCAAACACAATGAAACACCTAACAGCCTTGGGTTTGTTGAAGATATGAGTATAGGTGTTAAGTGAAAAATCTAAAGGGACTCCCTTGCTACCAATACAATCTCCAACCTAAAGCTGCAAGTGACTACACCTTGTACAAATGAGCTGACATGATGATATCAAATTTAAATTTTTAAAGGAAAATCAGAAACGAAATAAAATTAGGCCATCTAAGTAACTCTATCGGGGCTATGGACGCCTGCTGGCAGTGGAGCCCTACTTAGGGAGATTGTATAGATAACCTTGCCGGGGCTATAGACGCCTGCTGGCAGCAAGGCTCTATCCAGGTTGGCTATGAGGGATGATCTCCAACTATGTAGTTTAACACCAGTTACTTATGTTTTCAATTTACTTTCAAGATGAGGATAATTAATCATATGCACACACCTGATCCTTTGTTAGATTTATCACCATAATGAAATTTTATCATTCAAAGATCATGATGATTTTACTTAAACAGAATTAGAACACTATAGATAAATGTGATCACATCACTTGAATCATTGGAATTTGTTTATTTTCTTTGGTGGCAAGTTGTTGTGTGGTTACACAACACGCCCCATTTTAACTTGGCAAAACAGGGACCCAACTTTTGTTCTGTTTTGTGTTGTCTGCTTTCTGGCGGTTTGGTAAAAATAGGTCAGGTGCATCATCATCATGAAGGTCAGGATGAGGTAGGTCATCATCATAAGGTTAGTTTGTCAAAGTTCATATTTTGTTTCTATGACCTCATGGTTAGAAAGAGCTTGAAATTCCATGCAGGTTTGCCTTTTACATCACTTGAAAATTCGTCCATATGAGGGAGTTATGAGCAGTCAAAGTTTTGGTCAAACCTGATAATTGCTGTATGATGAAGATCATCATCATGATATTTGAAAAGCCCCCCGATAGTATCCTGAGGTCGAAACATCTGGACGTCAAGTTTAAGTCGTAGTAATCTTTTCCCGTCGAGCGGTCTTTTGTATCGCGAAAGGTCATCATCATGATCTTACTCTATCACCTGATAAAAATCATGCAGTCCCGAAACATCCGGACGTCAATCTTAAGTGATAGTGTGTTTTACCCGTCAAGCGACCCTGGAAACATCGCGAGCGTCATGATATTTAAACATCACCCGATATTATAATATCATGCTGATATTATAATATCACCTTGCTTAAGAAATCTTCCATCTGCATAATTTGCACGCGCACGTCAAAGTCCTGGTGATCATCATCATCATGATCTTTCAAGACACGATCACATTTCGTAAAATCCTCCTGATCTCCTTTTGCGTGATCATGATGATCACCTTATCTTTCAAAGGGGAGGGTGATATTTCATTCCTAAGTCATGTTGACAAGATCATCATGATCTTGTTTGTCTACCCGACATTTCGCAATATCCTCCTGCCGAGAAGTATAACCTTTTGCAAATATCCTGATGACGTCATCCCGACCTGATAAACGAAGAAGCAAATATCAGGATGACGTCACCATCACCTTCTCCTTCGGCAGGATATTTTCCAAGGCATGATCCTGTTCGCGAATATGACGATGACGTCATGTTATAAGATTAACAAAAGCCCCGGATATCCTGATGACGTCATCTCGACGTTCAGTAGGATCATATTTTAAATCACCTAGTGCGGATATGATGATGATGATCATCATCATCATCCTGATCTTTCGAAAGGGTTATCTTGGCCGCAAAGGGGTCATTTTACATTCATCACCCGATCATCTTCCTTAGGTGACCCGATCTTGTTTTTATCCCCTGATCTTAACGAAACATGACGGTGACGTCATCCTTTGCATTTTAATGAAGCCCGAATATGACGATGACGTCACCATCATATTCCTTTCCTCAGCTGCAGGATCATATTCCAAAACCTCCTATTTGTCTTCGTCATGATGATGACGATGATGTCTTTCTTTCCCCAATATGCAGAAGTGAAACATCCTGATGTGCTTTTCATCAGAGTAGTCGGAAAGGAGGGGCATCATATTTCGTGGTATCCTGCAGCTGGATAGAAGACATAGGGTTGGTCATCATCATGATTTTTGACGTAGGTATAACTGTTGCCATCGGCCGAGTATAAATTTGTCACCCTAATCATATGTGGTCACACCGACGCGAATATGATGATGACCCGAAACATTCAAACAGAGCATGCAAAGCCAGGTGTGAAGTAATTTATTAAGAGCGGTTATTTCCTTGTATATTTTGACATGCATGATCATATTTGAACCTGATACACCTGGAAATGGGCGGGAAAATTTGAAACGATAGAAATTTGAAAGCCCGACTGCCTGATTTTGGTCAACGAGGGTTGACCTGGTTGTTTTATGCTGTTTATGCATTTAGTGCATATTTTCCACAGGTAAAGCCTGATTGCCTGTAGCTGCACATTGGGAGGTATGTTTAATAAAATGTTTACTTCCTGTTGTTTATCCACATGATGATGAACTTAATGTTTGTCTGTTTATTTGCAGGAAGTCATGATGCTGCTGCTGAGGCTGAGCATTGAAGTCGTGATGCTGCTGCTGAGGCTGAGCATTGAAGTCATGATGCTGTTAGAGCTGCTGCTGAAGCTGAGCATTACAAAGTTGCGCATGGAGGCAACATGAGCCAGAAATGAGGAGGATATTGTCAAAAATGTTGTTCGCCAGCTGGAGACCGAATCAAGTTGAAGATGCTGGAATATTCTGTGCCAGCTGTGCATTTGCCAACTAAAGAAGCATGTGCTTTTCATCTGGACCGTTGTTTGTTATGGGACGATCCTGATCCTTGGATCGTTGTAACCGTTTTTGGCAGTTGTTCTATATAAGAGCCAGAGCTTGTCATCAAAAGAAAAGGATACATTAGAATACACAGACGCATCTGGCGCAAAAAGTCAATTACTGTAGAATCAATTAAGAGATCGGATTACTGAGACTAATGAGGATAGAATTGTTGAAATGTCAAGGTTCTTTCTTCAGATCACTGTAAATGTACCTGTTCTTGAGCATACTAAATGGATATGAAGTTCCAGATTACATCCTAATTGTAAATTTTACGTAATCTTTCTGTTGATTTCTGGATATGTACTGGTGAATGCTGTGTTCAACTGGAAGCGCTTTCATTTCATTAGATGTTGTTGTCAACTTTTCCTTCGAAGATTTGCACTAGATCATGCGGATTTGTGGAATGTCCTGGTGAAGTATGATTTTAGTTTCCTTCTTTTCATTGCATGTATGGGAGCTTGTATGTGGATCAGTGATCTAAGTCAAGTAGTTTTGGGAATCTCATTTCTTAACCCTTTTTCTTCTTTTAATTTCATAAATTCATCACCATAACTGCAAATCATGATAAATAACAAGCAGAAACAGTGAAATATGCTGAAATCCCGTAGGTAACTGAAGATCATTAGCATATTTGAGTTAAATGCATGTAGTATTGGAAATATCATGCCAAGAATCATAAATAATGACAGAAATCATGCAAATATCAGCCTGTAGGCACATTGTTTGACTAAATTCACAGTGCAGAGGTAGAATTGTTGAAATTTATGCTGAACAAACATCCAGAACAGGATATTTGAAGATAATGATGATGAACTTTGCAGAAACACGTAAGGCCCCTGAATGGAAAACAGCAACACACATCAACCACTGAGTAACGTCAGTAGATTAAGACCTAATCAAAAGAGACTTGGGATCATGAATTCTTTGAATTCATCATATCTTTCAAGATGAGTAAAGGTTGTTGTGTAACTTTTATTCTATGTTTGCGAATGACTAACATCATGACCAACAGAAAGGCATACTTATCCATGGTCACAGAAGCATATGTACCTCCACAGGGTGGTCCGACAACTCTAAATGAAATCACAGATGCTAAAAACAATCTGCAGACCAAAGAGGCTCTTCTAAGCACATTGATTGACTCAGAACTCTCAAATGTTATTGACCTACCAACTGCCTATGAGATTTGGGTTAAACTGGAACTTCTGCATGAAGGAGATGAGTATGTTAAGAGTGCAAGGCTGTAGAGTCTCAAAGGGAAATTTGAAAGAATGAAGATGAGAGATGATGAAAATATTACTACCTTTATGCCAAGACTAAATGAGCTGGTGTGTGGAATTAGGAATGCTGGTGGAGTTTTGGATGAAAATGAGATTGTTGGTAAAATTCTCAGATCCCTTCCTGATGTCTACAAAATCAAGGTTGTTGCCATTGATGAATTCAGAGCCCATACAACTGTCACAAGAGACCAATTGGCTGGTAAACTGGCTACATTTGAAATGACCAAGTTTGGAGATGATCCCCCCAAGACTGAATTTGCATTCAAAGCCAGTGCCTCTGTGAAAGGCAAACAAAGATTTGATCCGGGAGAAAAATCTTTAATGAAGTTGTCATGGTATGATCAAGCAAGAAGAGACATGGAAGAGGAAGAAGCAGAAATAGCTCAACTTGAATCCCTCATTGCAAAGAGACTACCAAGAGGATCTGGTAAGTATGAAGGAAAATTACCCTTTAAGTGCTTCAACTGCAATAAGATTGGTCATTTTGCTTCAAGATGTCCGGAAAGATCTACAAGGTCAAATTCTAATAGACAAAGGTTCCAAAATAACTATTATTATGTTCATGAAGAAGATGATAATGAAGGAGTAACAGATGATGAATCAGAAATAGGAAACAAATCTGGAAATGAATGGGTGTTTATTGCCATCAAGGAAGAAGATCAAATATCCTCTGAATCTGTCAATCATAAGGTTGTAGAAAAAGCTTTGGCTGCCCAAGTTGAAGAAAAGGATGATTGGGTTATTGACAGTGGATGCTCTCACCATATGACAGGGGACAAAAACAAATTCCTAGACTTGGAAAGGTATGAAGGAGGAATGGTAAAGTTTGGTGATAATTCTGCTGGTAGAATCAGAGGTAGGGGAACTATTTCTTTTAATGGAAAGAGCAAAACTAGTAATGTACTATATGTTGAAGGATTGAAGCACAATCTTCTCAGTTTTGGATAGTTGGTAGACAAAGGTTATGATTTCCGGTTCAAAAATGGAAGATGCGGGATCTTTGAAAGCTCCAGAATTGAGATTGTATCCGGTACTCAAACAAAAGGTAATATCTTCCATCTAGTTGGTTCTAATAAAAGTTGTTTGTTTGTTCAAGTTGATCAGAGTTGGTTATGGCATAGAAGGATGTGTCATGTAAATTTTCATAACATCATCAAGATAAGCAATACTCAGGCTGTAAGAGATCTTCCAAAATTGGTGAAACTTACAAATAGCTTGTGCAAAGAATGTTAGCTGGGTAAACAAAGCAGAGTCTCATTCAAAAGCAAGGATCAGTCCTCTACCGGATTAGTGGAATTAATTCATACTGATCTATGTGGTCTGACAAGAATCAAGAGTATGCAAGGTGATAGATATTTCATGTTACTGACTGATGACCATTCCGAGATGATGTGGGTTACCTTTCTGAAAGAGAAATTAGAAGCTTTTGAGAAGTTCAAAATCTTCAAGGCTATGGTAGAAAATCAAACCGGACTAAAACTGAAATGTCTGAGGTCTAATAGAGGTGGTGAATTCACATCCGGTGAATTCATAGATTTTTGTGAGAAGCATGGTATAAAGAGACAGTTATCTGCTCCTAGGACTCCACAGCAGAATGGAGTAGTAGAGAGAAAGAACCGGACCATCTAGGAAGCCTCCAGGATAATGATGATAGAAATAAATGTTCCCCAGATGTTTTGGAGAGAAGCTGTCAGCACTACAGTCTATACTCTCAATCGAGTTCAAATCAGAAATAATACCGGTAAGACTCCTTATGAACTTTGGTTTGGTATCACTCCTACTATGAGATATTTTAGAGTATTTGGTAGCAAATGTTACATCAAAAGAGATGAAGATCTAGGTAAGTTTGATGCTAGAAGTGATGAAGGAATTTTCTTGGGTTACTCCACTCAAAGCAAAGCATACCAGTGTTATAATAAGAGATTGAGAAAGATGATAGAAAGTACAAATGTGAAGGTTGATGAAGGAATTGAGAAGCCCTCAAGGTTTTATGAATATGATGAAGATGATCTGAATGGTTCTCTAGTTCAAGGAGCTCAAACCTCCTCTGAAAGTTAGATTTAGAATGATCCAGTAAACCAGGAAGAAGAGGTTTTGTCTGAATGAGCTTGATCAAGAAATAGTAGTGCAAGAAACTCCCAAAGTTCCAAGGTATGTAACGTTAAACCACTCTGAAGATCAGATCATAGGTGACAAAAGAAAAGGGGTACAAACAAGGAGGAAAATTGCTCAAAATTTAGATGAATGTTGTCTGATCTCAAATATTGAACCTAAGACAATAAATGAAGCTTGCAATGATGAAAATTGGATCAAAGAAATGGAGGAAGAGTTGATGCAAATTGAGAAAAATCACACTTGGGATCTTGTTTCTAGACCTAGAAACAAGAATGTGATTGGAACCAAATGGGTCTTCCAGAACAAACTAAATGAAGTTGGTGAAGTAATCAGAAATAAAACCAGATTAGTCTACAAAGGCTACTCTCAAATAGAAGGGATTGATTTTGAGGAAACCTTTGCTCCGGTGGCAAGAATTGAAGCAGTCAGACTATTTCTTGCATTTGTTGCCTTCAAGGATTTCAAAGTGTATCAGATGGATGTCAAATCTGCTTTCCTGAATGGTGACTTAGAAGAAGAGGTGTACATTAAACAACCAGATGGATTTCAGTTATCTGAGTATGGTGATATGGTCTGCAAATTAAAGAAGGCATTGTATGGTCTAAAGCAAGCCCTAAGAGCATGGTATGAGAGGCTGGACAAACATCTTTTGAAGATTGGATTCAACAAAGGTACTGCTGATAGTAATCTATATTTTCAAATAGATAATGAAAACATCTTGATTGTTGAAGTATTTGTTGATGATATCATCTTTGGAGGAAGAGACAGTATGTGTAAAACCTTTGCAAATCAAATGAAAAGTGAGTTTGAAATGTCAATGCCTGGTGAAATGAATTTCTTCTTGGGTCTGCAAATTACTCAGACAAAGAAAAGCATCTTTATCTCTTAAACCAAATATGTGAAAGAATTGTTGAGGAAATTCAAAATGGAAGATTCAAAGCCAATGAACACTCCTATGGCAACCGGATGTAAGTTGAATAAAGATGATGACTCTCCTAAGACAAATCAGACTAAGTACAGATCAATGATTGGAGGATTATTGTATCTCACTCAGACTAGACCAGATATAATGCAGGTTGTTGGTCTTGTGGCAAGATTCCAGGTTGATCCCAGAGAATCTCATGTCATGGCAATCAAAAGAATTTTTAGGTACTTAAAAGGAACAATTGAGTATGGCCTATGGTATCCTAGAGATCAGGATTTTTCTCTTCATGCATATACAGATGTAGATTGGGCAGGAGATGTGGATGATAGGAATAGTACAAGTGGAGGAGCATTCTTTTTGGGAAAAAGGATGGTTTCTTGGCTAAGCAAGAAACAAGAGGCAATATCCCTATCTACAACTGAAGCAAAATACATTGCAGCAGTAGGAAGTTGCACTCAACTTTTGTGGATGAAGCAAATGCTAAGAGATATTCAAATAGAATATGAGGAGCCTATCACAATTTTCTGTGATAATTCAAGTGCAATAAATATTTCTAAGAATCTGGTGTTGCATTCTAAGACCAAGCATATATCTATCAAATTTCACTTTTTGAGAGAGCAAGTGAACAAGGGTGAAGTCAGATTGGAGTATGTGCCCTCCAAGGATCAGCTTGCAGATATTTTTACTAAACCTCTTCTCAAGGACTCTTTTGAGTATCTCAGGGAGAAGTTAGGGGTTATTTCCCCTCCAATGATGAACTAGGATGCACTGATGTGCATCAGTCCGGTGGATAACACAGTCATATCTTGTGATCTAGATTGGTGATGGGGAGCTGCTACTTAGGGGGAGTAGCTAGTATGATTATGATGTGTTAAAGTTGCAAGTATGAGCCCTTTGCCATTGACGTCAAAGGGGGAGAGAAGACATGTGAAAAATAAGTGGTTGATCAAAGGGGAGCAGCAAAGAAAGAGAAGACATGTGAAGAGTTGTTGTTGATAGGGGGAGCTGTGACAGAAAGGAGAAGTTCTTGTCTTAATGGTTTTCCACATCATATGTTGCCATCAATGACAAAGGGGTAGATTGTTGCAAGTATGAGGATAACTAGTGTTGTCATTGATGTCAACATACTCATATTGATCAATGAGAAGGATTGGATGAGCTGTGTGCTAAGGATATTGAGAAAATTAGTCTCAATCAGGAACAGTGTAGAACAGTGATGACATTAAGGTAAAAGTCCAAGATAAGATGAAAATCAGAGGATGTGGTTTAAAGGGTTTGTATATATGAGTCTTGAGATGATCTAGTTAAGATTTCAGAGGTCCACATGAAGATATGAAGAAGTTGTGATCAATCAAGTAGAATCGGTTCCAAGAGATGCTCTGGAGTGACAGATTGTTACAAAAAGGTCCGATGAGATCCGGAAGTGCATTTTCCTATTCTGTAGATTGGAAGGAGTGTTTGGGATGTCCTTATGATGTGTCATCTTGATTTGTACATAGTTTGAAGGTCCAGAAGAATCTACTCCTTTGTGACAGTCATGACAAACTATGTTCTTGAGGCACCAGAGGCAGAAGAGAAGAGATTCTAGTAAGTAGAGGAAGTGCGGATGTACCTGGTCATTCAGGCAAGCCTGTGAAGGTTCTTGGATCATGTTGAGGTTGTGTTGTTGGTCCGCATTAGTGTTAGACTCTGCAATTGAAGATATACTTCCAAATGAAGATGTTCTTGTTCAGGCTGGCCGACCGGATGAGTTATTCATCTTGCGAATGTTCTTATGGATGATTGTCGACTTAGATGATTGTTCCTAAGTCGATGCCTTGTATAAATAAAGGTTTGTGAATTTACTTCATACTGTGTCTTGGAGCGGATAAGTGAAGAGTAGCAAAGAGAAGTGCGAAAGGTAGAGCATGAGTTTCTGGGCTTAAATGGAACTGATCCAAGCATGGTAAAGATGTCAATCTCCAGTTCAAGTTTGTAATACTTGTTACTTTGTAGACAATGTGTCTCTTGTAGGTAGTGTGCCTCTTGTGAGCAATGTGCTTGGACAGTGAGCCCTAATTGGTATGTGCCATCTATTTTTCTTATTCTTCTAACAGAGAATAATCCTTGGGTTAATCACCCCATGGTTTTTCCCTTGACCAAGCTTTCCACGTCAAAAATCTTGGTGTCTCATGTATTGATGTGTATCTGCTCTGGTGTTTATGCTTTATGCTTTCATGAATGATTAATTGATATGATGTTACATAATGAAGAGGATTTAAGTGTTTAAATTAGAAGCAAGTTTAGGATAACTGATTCACCCCCCCTCTTAGTTATCAATAGAAGTAACCTGACTTCTTGTTTGTTATCGATACCTAGATATTCTTGTGCAAACTATAGGGTAGGGATTTTGAGATTGACGAGGATAGGATCCACCCCATAATATAACTGGTAAGGGGAATTACCCAAAGTAGTCTTCATTCTAGTTCGGTCTACCCACAGGGCATATTTGAGTAGCGTATCTCATTCCCTAGGATTCTTTTCAATTAGTTTCTTTATGATGTTCAATAAATTCTTATTAGTTGACTCTGCTAAACCGTTACCTTGGGGATAATAATTCAAAAAGAAATTTAAGATAACTCCATAATCAAAAGCCCAACTAGACAATTTTAAAGATGCAAAAGCTGGTCCATTGTCACATACTAGGGCATAAGGGAATCCATACCTAGTTATAATGTTGTTCTCTAGGCATTTGATCACATCTTCTGCAGTACAGGTCTTGCTACTGACTGCTTTAGCCCACCTAGTACAATAATCTGTAATTGTCAATACGTACCTATATCTTGATGATGATGGAGGGTTGATGGGGCCTATGAAATCCATGCCCCATTGTGTAAATGGGCACACCTACAAAACCGGTTGCAATGGTTGAGAAGCATACCTTTCGCTATTGGAAGCAATCTGGTAGGTATGACAATATTTAATGTGACTAGCAGTATCTTTAAAGATGGTTGGCCAATAATATCTTGCTGTCAGGATGGCATGTGTAGTGGCTAGGTGAGATCCATTTGTTGTTCCAAATTTATCATGTAACTCTATGAGAACTTTATAAGCCTCTGGCTTGTCCAAGCACCTAAGAAATATTCCTTCATGATTTTTCTTGAAGAGGATTCCCCCTTTTATCATGTACTTCTTTGATTTAATCTTCAAAGCTTTTCTCTGAGTAACCATGATATGTCTAATATCTGAATACCAGTTGTTATTTTCTTTTGTACGTACAAAATATTGTTAACTTATCAAGTTTGGGTCAATTTCAACAATCATCTAGCTTAGGGCTTACCCCCTAACCAACTTCATGGGAGTTATGTCCATATCATATTCTTGGAGGACAGTTATCCATTTCGCCCTTTTCTCTCCAGGTTCATTTTGCATTAGGAGCATCTTGACTGCTACATCAGGTACAACAATAATTATCTTGCTTCTAAAGATGTAATGTCTGAATTTCTTTACCGCTCTGACCAGGGCACGAGCTTACCTTTCAACATCCATATACTAGAGCTCTGCATCTCTAAATGGAGAACTCATAAAGGCAATGGGCTTTTCTTCCTTTTCTTCACTTTTCTATGTTAGGACTACTACACAGGTATGCTCTGAAGCAAATGAATAAATGTAAAAATCTCTTTTGTAGTCTAGGCTTATCAGGACAGGCACATCAGTTGTGGGCTTCTTGATATCTTCAAATACAGCCTTTACTTTAGGTGTCCATTCTATTTTGGCATCCTTCTTGAGCATTGCATTGAGTGGCCTGACAATCTCTGCAAATCCTGTTATGAATTTTCTCACAAAATTAATCTTGCCGAAGAAAGATTTGAGCTCCTTTTTACTCCCTAGAAGTTGTAATTTTATTATAGAATCAACCTTGGTAGGGTCAATGGTGATCCCATTTTCTGATATTACATGACTGAACAATTTACCCATGGTCACTCCAAATATACATTTATTTGGATTAAATGAGATACTATATTGCTCACACTTCTTAAGCACCTTTCTGAGATCTTCTATATGGTCGCTCCTTTTCTTTGAGAAGACAATCAGGTCATCCATGTATATGATGATGCACTTACCAACTAGGCCTCAGAATGCTATGTCCATTGCACATTAGAATGTGGCTCCAACATTGATTAGGCCAAAAGGCATGCATTTATAAGCAAATATCCCCCACTTGGTGGTGAATGATGTCTTTAATCTATCTATCTAATCTACCATCACCTGGTTGTATCCTGAGAAACCATCCCGGAAGGACATCATTTGAGCTCCATTCACTATATGTAAAACTTCATCTAATGAGGGGAGAAGATAGTCATCCTTTTCTGATGCTCTATTCAGATTTCTAAAGTCGACACAAAGACGTATGTCTCCATTCTGTTTCCTAATTGGGAGTAGATTTGCTACCCATGTTGAGTGCCTGACATGAAATATGATCCTTGCATTCAGTAGCTTCCTGACTTCTTCAAAGATAATGGGCTATAATAGTGCATTGACTGGCCTCTATTTTTGCCTAAATGGCTTGGCATCCGGCTTCAGTGGGATAGTTATTGAAATTAAGGAACACTGAGAGGGGGGTGAATCAGTGTTCTACAAAAATTTATTATTATGTTCCTTTATTAATTTACCATATACATTCAAGAGGAAGAAGCATGAACTTAAGAATAGCAATGACAAGATCATCACACACGAACACCAGGATTTTTACGTGGAAACCCGGTTAATGGAAAAACCATGATGGGGGTTAATCCACAAGATTTTATACTCTGTTAAAAGTATTACAATTGGGAAGGTACATGCCTTCGAGCACACTACCTAGAGCTCACTACTTAAAGGAGGCTTACTACCTACAAGATCAATTACAAAGAGTTCACTTAAACACTTGAACTAAAGAATAGCATCTAACAATGCAAGATTATAGTTTTGGTTAAGCTCAATATACTGACTTCACACACTTCATCTCTCACTACCCTGTTTCATTGTTCTGCCATGATCCAGTGCTTAGATCTCTTTTCTTCGCACTTGATACTACCACACTTTGTACCTATCACATCATATTAGTACATCCATTTCTTCAAAATGCTCGAACCCATTGATCATATTAATTTGTAACATGAAATTTCATCAACTGCAGTTGGCCTCAAGAAAACTTAGAAGCTTTTTCAAGATCACTATTTTGTCAGATGATTCCATGCACAAACATCAATGAGAACCAAAACATAGGTATTCAAGTCATCACACATGTTGGCCAATACCATTGGATCTCATAAATTACTCAACTAACCACTTCTCTTAATCCGCACAAGGATCAAACACCAAGTCGACTTGTTCTTCACTGAACTGAACTGTCTAACCAAAACCTGATACTAAGATGATTGTAACTTTTTATCCCTTCATCACCAGAGGCTAAAAATTTGGATTTAAGTAGCCCTGACATCCATTAACATTCCCTCAGATCTGCAGCATAATATGATTATATGTGGAGAAATGCGGACCAAAATGTTGAACCCTATCATATGCTCTGTTCCTGTCTATCCGGACTTACACAAATCTGTAATCTAACTTCTAGTATGATCAAATGATACAATGTAGATGTGAAAGATAGATTCAGTTGCCATCAATGACAACACCTGACATGCCTAGTAGTGTCTCTTGCAAACAATCTCCCCCTTTGGCATTGATGGCAACATTTAGTGAAAAATGACCAAGTGTTAGAATAGCTCCCCCTTACTCTGTACACTTGTGATTTCCAATTCTCCCCCTTAGATGAATTCCTCATTTTTCACTGCTTTCCACTCCCCCTTTGACATCAATGGAAAAGGCTAAAATTTGCATACCAAAATTCATGCAAAAACTCTATGTACATGGGTGCATATATACAAACAATCCTTATGTCTTGTCTACATGAACTTAAAAACATCACCAAAAATGTTTTTCAACAGTACCAATTCATTGTTCCAACTTTTCTTCATGCTATCCAAAACTAAAATATGACCATTAAATAAAAATGCATGTGACTTTACCTTCTATAGATCAGTGGGATCACTTGTAAGAGCAGCAACTTGAGCTTCTGTCAATGCATTGAACATTGTTTCTAACTTAGGGGAAATCAGTTCCCGGAGTTCACACATCCTTGCCACAATGTTTTCTTTTTCTTTCACCAATTTCTCTATTTCATCAATCAAGCTAATTACTTGACATTCTTGACTCACCACAGATACTGTTAAAGGATCAAAGGATTGAGATACATTTGACAATTTTTGCTTAGACTCCTTTATTTTCTTCTCAATATCCTCTACAACTTTTGGCCAAGATAAAAAAAATTTGTACACATCTCCTCCTTCAGTCAGGGCATTTTGAATACTCTTTACACTAGTATCCAACACAATTCTATCATTGTAAATCATTCCTTTCAGTTCACTAAATCTTTTATCATTAAATTCATTTCAAACTTTGACTTTCATTGACTTTTCAAAAGACTCAAAGTGAGTACTTACAGAATTTAGTAAGCTCTTCAGCTGACCGGAAGGAGAATTAGATGAATCCTTCTAAAAAGTTGGCATAATCTTTTCCAAAATGCTGAAAGCAAGACCAAGCAATTCACTATCCTCAATGTGAGATTTTAGGATCTCCTCTCTTGCCTTTGCTTGTGCAAATGATGCTAACTTCATCTTTTGAATAGGGGAAAGAGTATCCAAACTGATAGGCCCTTGAATTAGATCCGGTTCATCAAATTCAAGCTTATCTTTCTTAAGAAATTTCTTCATTGCATCTGCAGTGTCTCTTGCCATGCATGCAGTTCCATCTTTCTTCTCATGAGATTCACAATTCAGATCCTTGCCGGTATCATCATCAAGATTATATTGCTTTTGTTCTTCAACACTCTTAGCTATTTCTTCTCTTTGATCTTCCTTATCCTTAACTTCTTCTACTTTCTACTCTTTATTCTTCTCAGAATCACCTTTAGTAGGAGCATTTATTTCCATATTCATCTCTATATTTTTATCATCTGATTGGTCTGGAGGAACATTATCTTCCTTCACCATCTCTTCATCTCCTTTATTTAATATTTCCTCTTCTAAAACAGAGAAATCATCTACCTCAGCTTGTTGCTCATTTTTATTCAACTCTTCATCATTCAGAATGGATGTATCATTAGCATCAACAGGTTCTTCAGTGACCACATAAAACTTATTCTTGTCTAGGGCTTTCTTCAAAATTTGTTCTATTTCTTTGACCACTTCATCAATGTCTCCAAGCATTAGCTTATTCATCCTAATTTTTCTTTTGAATTCATCTTTAACTTCCTTGAAAATTGTATTTACTTCCTTCCTAGAGATTACCGGACATAGATTGGACAACACATGTTCTCTTAGCTCCAAATCCTTTTCTTTAGCAGCTTCTTTTCTCATCTCCAAAATGTCACTTAGACTCTTAGGGATTTCTGAAAAAATTTCCACAAGTGCTCTGTTGAATGTATTCAAGTACTTCATAGTAGCATCCTCCAAAATTGTCTTGTTGGCATCATCAAAGTTGTCATAATATTCTCTTATGGGCTTCAAATTCCCATAAACAGTTATTGCATTCATAATATCTTTAACTGACAAGGTAGATTTTTCAACATGAGTCTCAGTCTTTTGTCTTTTGCTCACCTTTACACTTCTAGAGGGCTTGTCTTTGGCAACCCTTGATGCTTTTTCTTTCTTTGACTTTATTTCTTTCACTGCTTCTTCCAATTCTGTCTCCTCATCATCTTTTAGGCTCATGTACATTTTGGAGGCTTTTGTCTTCTTTCTCTTTCCTTCTTTAATAGATAGTTTATCTTCTAGTTTCTTTGTACTAGTAGACTTTGAGTGACCAGAGGTAGCAGCAGAACTTCTTGTTCTTTCTTGTTGGCTAGGGGAGGCTTCCGAAGCACGAGGTTGCTCATTGTCTGGCTTTTCTTCTTTAACTTGCTTGGCTCTCTTCCTGGCTTCTCTCACATCTTCTTTGGTTATTCCAAAACTTTTTGCATACATTTCAACATGCCTTTGGACCTTTTTCTTAGTTTCAGGTCTTCGAAGCTCAACATGCAGTTTCAAATTAAGTTCATCATATGTATCAAATCTCTCAATTGAGGTATCTTTTGGTTTGCTCAGAAGGTGTTGAGCATACATTTCTAGTATTTGTTCATCAACTTCATACCCCATGGGCATGATCCATACAGTCCTTGGTTCAACTGCTTCCATCAAGCATTGATCTGTTTCCACCATGAAACAAATTGTATCCTTGTACTTTTCCACCACAGACTTAGGGATTCTTTCCCTTGATTGCATCATATTATGGAAATTCTTGAAATATCCCCAAAGAGCAGTCCTTTGGGCATTGGAATCACCAATATTGTGCAAGTACTCTCTTATTTGTATGGCAACAAGATTGTCACTGGTCCAATACAAGCTTTTCATCTTGGGCAACTCATTCATGAAATAAAAGAACAAGCACAAGACCAACGTACCATACTTGAACATATTCTTCTTATCCTTCTTGATCTTGTTTAGATTCTCCATTAGCTAGTTTTGTAGCAACTCACACAAGTCATAGTCAGCATTTTCTTTTAACATCTGATAAGCAACATAAATGGCTATACCAGACACTAAGTTTTCCCTATTGGAGTGGTATATCTTATACCTAATCACCATAGATGCAAATTTGACATCCGAATTAGTTATATCATTTATTGTCATTTGTCTTTTATCAAACTTTGAGCCAGTAGCTTCAGTTATAGTTTGATTCTTCACTGATTTTAGCATTGGCAGGCTACCAGATGAGTTCAATCCTGTTACGGTCTTGATGGTATCCTTCGTGATCTTAAAGGGTTTCATCAACCACATAAATTTAGCATGCATCTGACTCAATACATACCAGATCCACTCATCCTCATCGAAGGATGGGAACCCAATAACTTGAATGAAATGTTTGTCTTCCAGTGCCTTATATGTAGGTTTAAGATCATAAATCTCATCCCTCAAATGATTCTTAAATAGATCAAGTAACTTCAAATTCCCAAACTCATCTATGCTAGCATGAATGTAAGCCCTAATATCTTCTACGTGCAACACACCATGCAGAACATTAGAAAGGGCACCTAATGGATCAACCTCCACAGATTTGTATGGATACTTTTTGAATTTAGGTCGGGTCCTTTCGATGATGTCAACAACCAACAGAGTAGCCATATCCAGAGATTGAAAATTTAGAAAGCTTTACAGAGAATACCTTATTTTGCCGATTAGGGTTTTCGCTCAGATATCTTCTTCACACTTCAGTCTATTGGAAATCTTCACACAGAGCTCGCCTTCCTTCTTTCTTCTTGGATGCAAAGTGATTCTGAAGTCACTTGAGTTTCTTTTTAACCTCCGCACACCTACCTTTTGATGTAATAAATGTTTTTACCCTAACTCTTCTAGATACCCTATTTCTTGATACAATTTTTCATAGATTGCTCCGCAAGTTGCCACATCAACCTCTTTTCTTCTAGAAATTCTTTTAGATGATCTGCAATAGGCCATTCTATCTTCTCTCATCATGTCAGATTTAGGCACCCACTTACTAGTAGGGGGAATTAGATTTTCAATGCAACTCCCCCTGAGCCAGAGCTCCTATTTCAATTCTTGGAGTGATTACCAGCACTGGATTCTGGTACAGACCCATCACCATCATTCATTACACCTTTCTTCACCCATGTTTTGTTCATTTCATTCTAGATCTCATTCACATCTACTTTTCCCTTGCCTTTATCTTGTCTCTACATATTCTAGTTTCTATTTACTGGACATTTTCTATCATCATTCCTACTTCTACAGAATCTTGCAATATGACCGAATCTGTTGCAATTAAAGAACGCAACATTTCTTTGCTCATTTACTTGATTTCCTCTTGATCTGTACTGATTAGCCATGTGTCCAAATCTATTGCATGCAAAACATTTGCCATTAAAAGAATAGACATTTCCTCTATTGTCAGAGTTATTCATCATCATACTTTTACATTCATTGGATCTATGACCATACCTTTTACAATTAAAGCATTGATCAGAGAAGGATGAACCACTTTGATTCACTCTACTTCTGCACTAAGTAGCACTATGACCAAATTTATTACAATTGAAACAATTTCCATTGAAGGATGGATACCTTTGAGCATTAGGCTATCTAATCGGAGGTCTTCTAGGTCTATTTCTCTGATTCCTTGATTCAAAATTTCTTTGACTAGATCCAAAGCTTTCACCTTTCTCATATCCCAGACCATACTTATCATTTGCCTTCTTCTAACTATCAAGAAGCAACTCAAGTTTAGCTGAGCTTATCTTAAACTTCTCTTTGTATTCATTTGTAGCTTCTAGGTCATGTTTGAGAAAGACAATTTGCCTTTCAAGTTGTTCCTCATTATACCTAGTTTCTTGTAGATCAGACTGTAGATTTGGCCAATTATTCTATTCAATCCGCAACATTCTTCTGTTCTTTCTTTCAGAGACTAATTCAGGTTTTCTTCAATCTTCTTCCTTTCCTTGATTTCCTTGGTTAGCCTCATCACCCCAGATTCCATCTCATGTTTTAGGACAACAACTTATTTTGCCAGCTTCTCTGTTAGGAACTCGTGTTTAACCCTTCTCTTTACTTTGTTAGTATATTATTGTTGGACACATATGCTTTGTAAGTCATCCCATGAGTATATTGTATTATCCCACACTCATGGGGAGAAATAGTTGTTTAGATTAGACTTAGTATATAAGTACGTGTTAAGGCCAATGAAGGCATCCACAAATTTATTGTATTGAGCTTGCTCAAAGGAGGTTGCCCCCTCGAAGTGGCCTGTGATCAATAAATTTCTTCTGTGTTTCTATTATTTCTGTTATTTCATGCAATTTTTATTATATTATTGTAGGAGGTTCCTCTCATCTGGTATCAAAGTGCTTTCTTGGGCTCACTGGGTGGAATTTCTGCCAATTTTTTTTGTGCAGTGGCCTCTAGGCACTGTGATTCCTTTTTTTTTGCATATGTATTGTTGATTTCAATTGCAGGTTCCGATCAGCAAATAACCCTATCCACTTAACTATGGGAAGTGCCTGGGCATAGCCCTAAAACTCATTGTGAGGAGTACCACAGGAACCCCAAAGTAGCTGGCCCATTGAGAGGACCTGCCAGTGAAAAGAGTAATGGCCTCTACCTAGTTGACTAGTCCCATCCATGAGCTAAACCAAGAGCTGTCGTTTGTGGCAAAGAGGTTATTAGTTTTACCTGAGCTGTGGAGTGAGGGGTACTACCCCAATATGCAAGTCGTTAGACAACATTGGTGGCCGAGTGACTCCCCTGAACCTCTAGGCAACTGAACATACCTGGGGCCCATATCTATTGCCCGCCGGTAAATCACAGATTAAATCTGTCCAAAGCCGTTTCACCATATCTTCCTTTCTTTAGCTCCATTTCCTCTCAAAATTCACTAGAACCCCTAAAATTTCATTTTGCATATTTCCTTCCTTGAGGACCCTATCCCAAATTCCACTTATCGAAGCCAAAAATCCCACATTTGTCTATTTTTAGGGTTTTCCATAACTTCGATTCTCACCCAATCGCCTTAAAATTTTTTCCACAGTGTTCATTTCCTATTTCTGCTCCTTTGTCCCTCTTGGACAAATTTTCCCATTCTCTCATCCCACTTATGAAATCCCCATTTTTTGCTTCCCTGTCCCTCAGAAAGTGTCCAAAACCTAGTCAAACCCCAATTACCCATCAAAGTTTTTCCCAAATCCAAATTTTCCTTTACTAAAAAAGTTTCTATTTTTGTTTTTCTACCCATTCCCAAAAATAAAAATCTCTTGGTTATGGTTGTCACTCACACAGGAGAAAAAAACATGGAGGATGAACTTGCAACCCTCAAGACCAAACTCCAAGATCTAGATGAAAACATTCTTAGCCTTAATCTTCAACATTCAGCCATGAACAATAGATGGCAGCCAAAGTTTTCTATAGACATTGGGTTCTCTTCTTCCAGCATTTTTTGTGGGCTGAAGCTTAATTTTCCTTGCTTCAATGGCGATGATCTAACTGGATGGATATACCGGGCAAAACAATATTTTAGTCTGCATAATACTTTTGATGTCAACAAA
Source organism: Cunninghamia lanceolata (assembly GCA_027924645.1). Lineage (NCBI taxonomy): Eukaryota > Viridiplantae > Streptophyta > Pinopsida > Cupressales > Cupressaceae > Cunninghamia > Cunninghamia lanceolata. The sequence continues at coordinate 4,314,771 of BSBN01000030.1, forward strand.
GTTCCACTTACATCCTTTCATTTGGAACATGAAGCCCTTCAATGGTTCCATTGGTACATCAAGGCTCATGAAGAGCCAAAATGGACAGATTTTTGCAAACTCATTTTGCAACAATTTGGCCCTAGTGCTTTTGATGACTTCATAGGAGCAGTCACTAAACTTTGCCAAACTAGCACTATGAGAGAATATCAGACAATTTGAAAAACTGGCCAATTACATAGAGGGATTGTCTGATGAATTCTTTCAGAGTTTTTTTGTCAGTGGTCTGAAGGACGCAATATAATTTGAGGTTAAAATGTTCTATCCCAGCATAATGATGGAAGCCCTAGCATTGGCTAAGTTGGCAGAGGACTAGATCACAGCTCAACAATGCTCCAAATCCAATTTTGTTCCATTCAGAAATATGGGTTCCCAAAGACCTCCAATCATGCCAACACCTAGAACACTCCTATCAAGCATTTGACTGAAGCAGAGATGCAGGCACGTAGAGAAAAAGGGCTTTGTTATAATTGTGATGAGAAATTCACTTGGGGACATAGATGTGTTGAGAAAAAGCTCTATCTCTTGGATGTGGATTCTCCACCTACAACTTAAATTTATGAAGATGCTCATGATACAGTAGATGATCAGGTTGAAACTCAGTAGCCACCTATTGACCCTACTTCTCAGGAACACCACCTAGAGATCTCTCTCCATGCTTTAGCAGGAGTCACCACCCAACAAACCATGCAAGTAAAGGGTTACTTCAAGAAGCTCCCTCTTACAATACTCATTGATTCTGGTAGCACTCATAACTTAATTGATCCTCAGATCACCAAACAGGTTGATTGTTTTGTCCATCCTTTCTCTAGCTTTGAAGTCATGATTGCCAATGCGGGCACATTATCTTGCAAAGGGAAGTGTCACAATGTGTGTATCTCTATTAGAGATTATAACCTATGCTTTGACATGTTTTCCTTGCCCTTAGGTAGATGTGATGTGGTCTTGGGCGCTCAATGGTTACGCACACTTGGACCCATCTTATAGGATTTTGCTAAACTTTGGATGTAGTTTTCAGAAAATGGGAAAAAATATACATTGAAGGGTTTACAACCAAGGTCTCTCAGCATCATCAGTTCACATCACATGGAAAAGCTTCTTAAAAAGAATTCACATGGTGTCATCACTTAGCTCCATTCCATTCAGATGCAACCATCAGTGGTCTCCACTACTCCTTCAGATCTACAACAAATTTTGGATAGGTATGCATGTGTCTTTGTCAAACTAGTGGAATTGCCACCTTCACAACTAGAGGACCATTGTATTCAGCTCCTTCTTGGAAGTGTTCCTTCCAACATCAGGCCCTACCGCTACCCATTTCACCAAAATACATAGATTGAGATGTTCGTTCGAGACTTACTGAAGCAAGGTATTATTCGCCCTAGTACCAATTCCTTTTCTTCACTAGTTCTTCTTGTCTGAAAAAAAGATGAGTCATGGCACCTCTGTATTGACTTCTAAGCACTTAATCAGATCACAATCAAGGATAAGTTTCTGATTCCTATTGTTGATGAGCTTCATGGAGCTCATTTTTTCTCCAAGTTGGATCTTCATTCTGGGTATCACCAAATTTGGGTTCATGAGGATGATATCCCTAAAATGGCTTTCCACATGCATGATGGCCACTATGAGTTTTTGGTCATGCCCTTTGGCCTCATTAATGCTCCTTCAACATTCTAGGCATTAATTAATAAAATATTCCGGCCCTACCTATAGAAATTCATTATGGTCTTCTTCGATGATATCCTCATCTATAGTAAAACATGGGCTGAGCATCTCCAACATCTAGATCTTGTACTGCAGCTTCTCTCTAATCATCATCTCTATGCAAAATAGTCTAAATGTGTTTTTGGCCAAGAAGAAGTGGAGTATCTCAGGCATATTGTTTCAGCCCAAGGGGTTTGAGTGGATCCTGCAAAAATAGATGCCATGAAAAATTGGCCACATCCTCAGACACTCAAGAGACTCCATGGTTTTTTGGACTGACTGGCTACTATCGCAAGTTTATCAAGGATTACAGGAATATTGTAGCCCATTAATAGCTATGTTGAAAAAAGATGCTTTTACATGGACACATGCTACTGAGTGTGCATTTGAAAAATTGAAACAAGCTATGTGTAATACACTTGTTCTAGCTATGCCAGATTTTTCCAAGACCTTCACTATTAAGAGTGATGCTTGTGGCAATGTACTTGGTGTTGTTCTCCTTCAAGATGAACATCCCATTGCATTCACTAGCAAAGCCCTTTCTGGTAAGAATTTAGTACTCTCTACATATGAGAAGGAAATGATGGCTATTTTGCATGCAGTACAGAAGTGGTGGTCATACCTACTAGGGAATCATTTCTGCATCAAGATTGGTCACCAAAGTCTGAAATATTTTCTAGAACAACAGGTCTCCTCCCCAGCACAATAGAAATGGGTTAGCAAACTCATGGGTTATGACTATGAGATCACTTACAAAAAGGGTAAGGACAATTGTGGTGGATGCACTTTCTCGCACATTTTATGATCAAGATTCTCTTTCAACTATTTCTATGCCTATTCCAAATTGGTTGGAATCTGTCCAACAGGGCTATGTCAATGACTCTTCATTATCTCAAATCATCCAACAGTTGACCAATAACCCTTCTACTGTACCGCATTACTCTTGGGATGGTCCTTCTCTAAGATACAAGGGTTGTCTGGTGCTTCCCTAGAGCACAGATCTTTAACAAGCTATCTTCTATGAACTCCATGCTTCTCCATTGGCAAGGCACTTTGGGTTCCTCAAAACTTATGAGCAGGCACGACATAACTTCTTTTGGAAGGGAATGAAAAGGGAAATTCAACAGATGGTGGTTGAATGTGATACTTGCCAACGTAACAAGGGTTAAATGACACTCCTTCCTAGATTTCTTGAACCCTTGCCCATCCTAGATTTCTTGAACCCTTGCCCATCCCTACATGAATTTGGATAGATGTTTCTATGGATTTCAATTGAGGGGCTCCCTAAATCTAAAGGGAAGACAATAATCTTGGTTGTGGTTGATCACCTCTTCAAATATAGTCATTTTTGTGCCCTTAGCCATCTCTATACCGCCTCCTCAATAGCACAAGTTTTCATGGACCAGATCTTTCATCTTCATTGCATCCCTTCTTCTATTGTCTCAGATCATGATGCAACTTTCACCAGTCATTTTTGGACAGAACAATTTCGACACACTAGCACCAAACTAAAGATGAGTTTGGGGTATCACCCACAAACAGATGGTCAGACTGAAATTATCAACAAATGTTTGGAAACTTATCTTCGTTGCTTCACCTTAGAACAATAAAATCAATAGGCAAAGTGGCTCCCTCTCGCTGAATGGTGGTACAATACCTCCTACCACACTGCATCTAAAATGACTCCATATGAAGCAGTCTATGGTCAACCACCACCAGTGCTCCTTCCATACACCCCCAATAGTTCACTAGTTCAGGCAGTCGACACAATTCTCTAAACTCAAAATCAAATTCTTCGCATCTTGCAGGACAATCTTCACATGGTAGAAATCGAATGAAACAACAAGCCGATCAACATCGTTCTGAGCACACTTTTCAAGTAGGTGATATGGTTTTTCTTCATCTACAACCATACAAGCAATCAACCCTGAAACTCAAAGGGCATCATAAGCTAGCTCCAAAGTTCTATGGGCCATATAAGGTTCTTCAAAAGATTGGGTCAGTTGCTTATAAATTGGAGCTTCCTCCTTCTTCTCGCGTTCATCCAATATTTCATGTCTCTTGTCTAAAGAAAGTTCTTGGCACCAACATCAGGAGCACAAACTATTTTACTAGAAATGGATAATGAAGGATCCATCATTTTGGAGCCGAAGGCAATCCTCGATAGGTGCACTCGTCAGCTTCACTCTCGATCCATCACAGAGGTTTTAATTCAGTTGCACAGAATGCAACCATAGGATGCTACATAGGAACCACTCCTTCAGATTCAGTAACAATTTCCACATCTTAAGCTTTGAGGACAAAGCTTTTCTAAGAGGGAGGGGATGTTAGAAACCCATGTTTAACCCTTCTCTTTACTTTGTTAGTATATTGTTGTTCGATGCATATGCTTTGTAAGTCATCCCGTGAGTATATTGTATTATCCCACATTCATGGGGAGTAATAGTTGTTTAGATTAGACTTAGTATATAAGTATGTATTGAGGCCAATGAAGCAATCTAGAAATTTATTGTATTGAGCTTGCTCAAAGGAGGTTGCCCCCTCAAAGTGGCTTGCGATCAATAAATTCCTTCTGTGTTTCTGCTATTTCTATTATTTCGTGCATTTTTCATTATAATGTTGTAGGAGGTTCCTCTCATTCTCACATTCCTTTGTCTTCACCTTCAGAGCCTCATCCATGCCATTGTCTTCCTTCTGATTTTCTATCTGTTGAAGTAGCTCCTTCCTCTTTTCCATAGATTTGCTCAGTTGTCCTTTTAAAGTCTGAATGAAATCCTTGGCATCTTTAAGGTTCTCTTGCAGTTCTTTGACTTCTGCTTTGGACTGATCAAGATCTTCTAAAGCAACTTGAATTTGTTCATTGATGCCATCAGAATACCTGAATGAACCTATTGAAACACCTTCCCATATCTTCCTCAAGTTGTTAAACTTCTTCCATGGAACCTTGCTTTGATACCAATTGTTGAAATTAAGGAACACTGAGAAGGGGGGGTGAATCAGTGTTTTACAAAAACTTATTATTATGTTCCTTTATTAATTTACCATATACATTCAAGAGAAAGAAGCATGAACTTAAGAACAACAACAACAAGATCATCACACATGAACATTAGGATTTTTACATGGAATCCTGGTTAAGGGAAAAACCACGGTGGGGGTTAATGGTGCAGGGGCACATTCTCTGTAGTGCAGGGTCATCTTTTCTTTTGTTGTCTCATAAGGCTCTTAAGCCATTTCATTTTGTAATAAGGGTCAATTTGGTCCCATGAATGTAATTGTGCAAGGCACACATGTAGTTTTGCTTGTATGAAGGGTAAACCAATGACTAACTGATTTGAAAATCAGTTTGCACGGTTGGAGGGGATAACTGCTGTCTCTACATCTTCTTTAGAGGCAGGTTGTATGTCACATGGAGCAGAGAGAGAAGTGTGTATTACAACAAGTTCTTTTTGATAACTGAATAAAGAGAGTTCTGGGTATGATCTGTGTTGATTTTCTTGGTTGTTCTTAGTGATTTGATATCTTTATCCTGATTTTGTAAATGGAACCCTAACCGGATGCTGTCTGTCAATCCATAGTGACTCTGTAGTGTGCAGACGGTGTAAAACCCATGGTTCCACAGTGGCTGGTTCGTAACCTAGGAGTAGGGTTTTGATTCATACATGGAGGCCCTTTCCTCTATCCACTGAAGCCCTGTATAGTATCAGTGTGATGGGGGAAAGATTTTTCACGTTTGTTGTTGTTGAATTCTTACCCAGGAAGCCAGCGAACTCAGTCAAGTTCAACTAGACATCGTCATGTGGCTAGTCGGGAAATCAGAGTGAAATTGGATAGTTTTGATGTGGGATCAGATTGCTACAAGTGATCAAGGGTTTGATATATGAAACGGCCAAATTCCATTGTTCGGTCGAAAGGAATTCTAGTTCGGCACCTCAGAACAGTTGGAGATCCATCGGCGTGAAAGGCTCTCCATCTTGTCGAAGATTGGTATAGTGTCGGAGACACATACCATTGTTATTCGCATCGGTGAGAGAAACGATATCGGGCTAAGGAAAATACACTTAGCCGACGGTATACAGTTTCACTGATCGGTGAGACATCCTCAGAGTATCGCCGATAAAGAGTATCGGCATGAGGAACCTCATCGGGGGAAGCCGAAGAAGTCACGGCGACCGTTAGAGTCCCACCGATAGAAGCTCATCGGGAGGAGTTCAAGAAGTCTCGCCGATAGAGACTCATCGGAATGAGATGAACCATCGGGGCTGCGAACTGGAGTCTTACCGAAGCAGAGGGTCTGGCCGATGTGCCTGACGATATCGGCGAGAGACAAGGTGTCGGCGTAGGTGAAAAGAGCTTCGCCGAAGGAGGAAGTCTGGCCGACGAAGATTGGTCATCTGAGTGACGGAGTATATCGGCCTAAGAAATTTCTCGTGGTCCGATAGTATGAGGTGTTGCCGATAGGCAACAAACCACTACGGAGATATCGGTAAGAACTTAGCCGTCGGGATAAATGAATGAGGAACGACCGATAGCTCATGTCTTCCCGATAGAGAAGTCATTCTTGGCTTCGGTGAAACATTGGGAGACCTCTTGCCGATAGGGAAGATATAGTCAAATCTTCATTCGCTTCTGCTGGCACTCTGCATCAAATTGGTATCAGAGCCAATATTCTGAATCACAGCCGTGTATGTCAGATGAAGAATTGGAGATAGAAACAGAGGCTAGCACAATGCCTCCCAAGACGATGAGTAAAGCAGCCATCCAGAAGATGGTGGAAGAAATGCTCGAAGAGAGACTGAAGGAAGAAAGATCCAAAGAGAAGGATGGAAGCACTTCTGAGTCAGAGGAGGATGAAGAAGGAGAAACTGGGGAGAATCCTCAAGGAGAAGGTATGACTGCTGATCAAAAGGCATTTCTGAACGCACTCAAGGGTCATGGAGATAGTGGTGATCCAAAAATGGATGTTCCCACGTTCAATGGGAAACTGGATGGAGATACTCTTATGGACTGGATTGAAGCCCTAAGTAATTACTTTGACTTCAAAGAGTATAGTGACAGTAAGAAAGTAAAGTTTGCAAAGACCAGACTGAGAGGTTCTGCATTGGTTTGGTGGAACTACACTCAATGTGAAAGGGAGAAGGTTGGAAAGAGTCCAATCACCAAGTGGAGCAGAATGGTGGCCATGCTGAGAGCCAAATTTCTACCATGTGATTATGATCTACAGGCTATTAGAAAGTTTAATCATCTTAGGCAGAAAGATATGGACGTGGCTACATACACTGAAGAATTCCACAGATTGAGCATGAGAGCCAATCACAGAGAAGAAGAAAAAGAGATGGTGGCCAGATACCTGGATGGACTGAGGTACAATATACAGGATGAGTTCAGTATGGTGGTTCCCAAGACTGTGGATGAATGTTTTCAGTTAGCCTCTAGGGCAGAGGATAAACTGAAAAGGAGAGGTGATCAAAATAACAGAGGAAGAGGTGGTAGGAACAATAGAGGAAGAGGTAATTTTGGCAGAGGACAGCCAAACAAAGGGGAAAGTTCAAGTCAACAAGAATCATGTTCTGACACAGAACAGAAAGGTGGTGGTTTCGGAGGTTGGAAAAGACCTAATGGCAGAGGTAGAGGTGGTGGTGCAGGCAGAGGACGTGGAGTCTTCACTGGAAGATGTTACAATTGCAATCAAGTAGGCCACACTGCAAGTAAGTGCCCTGAGAAGGCATGTAGCTCTCATGATGGTGGGAGAAGGAACCAACTATTGCAGGAGGATGATTGTCAAAGTGTAAACTCACCAATTGGTAGTGCTGCACCAGTGCTTGAAGGAGAGAATATGATGATTAAGAGGACCCTCGTGAAGATGCCATTGAAGCAGGAGCCCCCACAAAGGAAGAATCTCTTCAGAGCCCAAGGAATAGCATATGGTAAGCTCTGTAAAATCATTGTTGATTCAGGTTCTACTGAAAATGTAGTGTCTACTGAAATGGTAGAAAAGTGTAGACTGAAAAGATTACCCCATCTTAATCCTCACAAAATATCTTGGTTGAATAAGAATCAGAACTATTTGGTGGAAGAACAAACTTGGGTAGAGTTTGAACTAGGTGATTATAGGGATAAGGTGCTATGTGAAATTATTCCTATGGATGCTTGTCACCTTCTTCTTGGACGACCTTGGCAGTATGATGTGAAGGCACAGCATGATGGTGAAAAGAATACATATATGATCACCAAGAATGGTAAGAAGTTTCAGATGGATCCCTTACCAGAGCAGGTTGGAGAGAAGAGCAATGACAACAGTGTCATGTTAGTGAGTGGCAAAGAGTTCCTACAACTCATGAAGGAGAAGGATACCCAAGGGTATGCACTAATGATGAAGCCTGTATCCAATCAGTAAAGCAAACAGCAGAAGGAGATTCCATTGGAAGTGCAACAATTACTGGATAAGTACCAAGATCTTGTGGTAGAGGATACTCCTAACTCCTTACCACCTATGAGGGACATAAGTCATCAGATTGACTTGATTCCTGGAGCCACATTACCTAACAAAGCTGCCTATAAGTTGACACCACAGCAGAATGAAGAAGTAGGTAGACAGATTCAAGAACTTTTGGAGAAAGGTTTGATTAGGAAAAGTCTTAGTTCATGTGCAGTCCCTAGTGTACTTGCTCCTAAGAAAGATGGCAAATGGAGACTATGCACAGATTCAAGGGCTATCAATAAGATCACCATAAGGTATAGATTTCCTATGCCAAGAATTGAGGATCTGTTGGACTATCTTGGTGGTTCATGTTACTATTCCAAGATTGATTTGAAATCTGGTTATCACCAGATCAGAATAAGGCAGGGAGATGAATGGAAGACTGCTTTCAAAACAAATGAAGGTCTCTATGAGTGGCTTGTCATGCCATTTGGTCTCAGTAATGCTCCAAGCACCTTCATGCGGTTGATGAATGAGGTACTTGTAGAATTTATTGGAAAATTTGTTATTGTTTATCTTGATGACATATTGATTTTCAGCAGGACCAAAGAAGAGCATGTGAAGCATCTTGGACAGGTGTTAAAGAAAATGCATGAGAGTAAGTTGATGATCAACTTGGATAAATGTGATTTTATGAAAACTGAACTAGTGTATCTTGGATTTGTGATTTCCAATGGCTATTTGAAAATGGATCCTACAAAAGTTGAGGCTATTCTCAATTGGCCTACTCCTAAGACAGTAGGAGATGTAAGAAGTTTTCATGGTTTGGCAACTTTTTACAGGAAGTTCATTAAAGGGTTCAGTCACATAAGTGCTCCTATTCTCAATACCATCAAGGGTGGAGTGAAGTGTAAATTTCAATGGACAAAACAAGCAGATGATAGTTTTGAACTGTTGAAACAGAAAGTGGCCGAGTTACCTACGTTGGTACTCCTTGATTTTGACAAAGTATTTGTTGTGGAATGTGATGCAAGCCAACAGGCTATAGGTGCTGTTCTTAGTCAGGAAGGACATCCAGTAGCATTCTTTTCAGAGAAGTTGAATGAGGCCAAACAGAGGTATTCTACCTATGACCTAGAGTTGTATGCAATGGTGCAAGCTCTGAAAAAATGGAGACATTATTTACTGCCAAAAGAGTTCATTGTCTTTACTGACAACCATGCTCTTAGCTTCCTAAATAGTCAAGAAAAGTTGAATCATAGGCACGTCAAGTGGATGGAACAATTGCAGGCCTATACCTTCACTATTAAGCATAAGAAAGGTGTTGCCAACAAAGTGGCAGATGCTTCGAGTAGAAGGATACTGGTCATACAGGAAGTACAAATGGAACATATGGGTCTAGAATGTCTGAAGGAGTTGTACAAGGATGATGTAGATTTCAAGGCTGCCTATGAAGTGTGTGCAAGTTTGGCTAACACTTTTCATGGTGAGTATTTTGATTTTGTGCTGCAAGAAGGGCTCCTATTTAAAGGTAGTTTGTTGTGTGTTCCTAAATGTTCAATGAGGGACAATATCATCAAGGAGAAGCACAATGGAGCCTTAGGAGGACATTTTGGGTTGGACAAGACTTTGGAACAAGTCACTAGGTTCTATTATTGGCCCAAGGTACAGACAGATGTAAGGAGATATGTTGCAAGCTGTACCATATGTCAAAAGGCCAAGGGTATGTCTTCTAATGCTGGTTTGTACCAACCACTGCCCATTCCCACCAGACCTTGGGAAAGCATTAGTATGGACTTTGTGCTTGGTCTTCCTAGGACAGCAAGGGGTGTAGATAGTGTTTTTGTCATTGTGGATAGATTCAGTAAGATGGCTCATTTTGTGCCATGCAAATGCACAAATGATGCATCTCATATTGCTGGTCTCTTTTTCAGAGAGGTGGTCAGAATTCATGGTTTACCCCTATCAATTGTTACTGATAGAGACTCCAAATTTGTTGGTCATTTTTGGAGGACCCTATGGAGAAAATTGGGCACTCAGTTGTCTTTTTCATCAGCCTACCATCCCCAGACTGATGGTCAGACTGAGGTTGTTAATAGGTCCTTGGGAAACCTTTTGAGATGCCTTACCAAACAGCATGGATTGGCATGGGATTTAGTGATCAGTCAAGCTGAATATGCTTATAATGATTCAAAAAACAGAAGTACTGGGAAAAGCCCTTTTGAAATAGTTTATGGTTTCCACCCAAGAGGACCACTTGAACTCAAAGACCTCCAAGGATGGGATAAAAGGAGTGCTCTAGGAGAAGACTTTGCTGCTACCATGAAAACAGTACATGATCAGGTCAAGCTTCAGTTGGAGAAAACTGTCTCCAAGTACAAGGATAGGGCAGATCTGAAGCGAAGGGAGGTATAGTTCAAGGTAGGAGATTTGGTGATGGCCTACCTTAGAAAGGAAAGATTACCTAAGGGGCAACCAACCAAATTGTTGATGAAGAAGATAGGACCTTGTAAGGTAGTGCATAAATTTGGTCCAAATGCATATGAGATAGAATTACCATCTGGCCTTGGTATCTCTCCCATTTTCAATGTTGCAGACCTGTTCCCTTTTAGACCTCCATTACATGCTGAAGATGGCTCAGATACTGTGATTGAAGATGAAGACTGGATCAGAGATTTACCTCCAAGTAAGCCTTTGCAATTGGAATGCATTTTGGATTCCAAAATTGTCAAGAAGACAAGAAAAGGGGTATACAAAGACTACTTGGTCAAGTGGCAGGATCTTCCTGATTCAGAGGCAACCTGGATGAGTGAAGCAGATATTCTAAAGCATGGGAAGACACTTCAGCAGTTAGCAACTCAAGGGACTTGAGTTTTTCCCGCAGGGGGAGTATGGTGCAGGGGCACATTCTCTGTAGTGCAGGGTCATCTTTTCTTTTGTTGTCTCATAAGGCTCTTAAGCCATTTCATTTTGTAATAAGGGTCAATTTGGTCCCATGAATGTAATTGTGCAAGGCACACATGTAGTTTTGCTTGTATGAAGGGTAAACCAACGGCTAACTGATTTGAAAATCAGTTTGCACGGTTGGAGGGGATAACTGCTGTCTCTACATCTTCTTTAGAGGCAGGTTGTATGTCACACGGAGCAGAGAGAGAAGTGTGTATTACAACAAGTTCTTTTTCATAACTGAATAAAGAGAGTTCTGGGTATGATCTGTGTTGATTTTCTTGGTTGTTCTTAGTGATTTGATATCTTTATCCTGATTTTGTAAATGGAACCCTAACCGGATGCTGTCTGTCAATCCATAGTGACTCTGTAGTGTGTAGACGATGTAAAACCCACAGTTCCACAGTGGCTAGTTCGTAACCTAGGAGTAGGGTTTTGATTCATACATGGAGGCCCTTTCCTCTGTCCACTGAAGCCCTGTATAGTATCAGTGTGATGGGGGAAATATTTTTCACGTTTGTTGTTGTTGAATTCTTACCCAGGAAGCCAGCGAACTCAGTCAAGTTCGACTAGACATCGTCATGTGGCTAGTTGGGAAATCGGAGTGAAATTGGATAGTTTTGATGTGGGATCAGATTGCTACAAGTGATTGAGGGTTTGATATATGAAACGGCCAAATTCCATTGTTCGGTCAAAAGGAATTCTAGTTCGGCACCTCAGAACAGTTGGAGATCCACCGGCGTGAAAGGCTCTCCATCTTGTCAAAGATTGGTATAGTGTCGGAGACACATACCATTGTTATTCGCATCGGTGAGAGAAATGATATCGGGCTAAGGAAAATACACTTAGCCAATGGTATACAGTTTCATCGATCGGTGAGACATCCTCGGAGTATCGCCGATAAAGAGTATCGGCGTGAGGAACCTCGTCGGGGGAAGCCGAAGAAGTCACGGCGACCGTTAGATTCCTGCCGATAGAAGCTCATCGGGAGGAGTTCAAGAAGTCTCGCTGATAGAGACTCATTGGAATGAGATGAACCATCAGGGCTGCAAACTGGAGTCTTACCGAAGCGGAGGGTCTGGCCGATGTGCCTGACGATATCGGCGAGAGACAAGGTGTCGGCGTAGGTGAAAAGAGCTTCGCCGAAGGAGGAAGTCTGGCCAATGAAGATTGGTCATCAGAGTGACGGAGTATATCGGCCTAAGAAATTTCTTGTGGTCCGATAGTATGAGGTGTTGCCGATAGGCAACGAACCACTACGGAGATATCGGTAAGAACTTAGCCGTCGGGATAAACGAATGAGGAACGACCGATAGCTCATGTCTTCCCGATAGAGAAGTCATTCTTGGCTTCAGTGAAACATTGGGAGACCTCTTTCCGATAGGGAAGATATAGTCAAATCTTCATTCGCTTCTGCTGGCACTCTGCATCAGTTAACCCACAAGATTTTATACTCTGTTAAAAGTATTACAAATGGGAAGGCACATGCCTTCAGGAAAATTGCCTAGAGCTCACTACTCAAAGGAGGTTCACTGCTTATAAGATCAATTACAAAGACTTTACTAAAATACTTGAACTAAAGAATAGCATCTAACAATGTAAGATTATAGTTCCAGTTAAGCTCAATATACTGACTTCACACACTTCATCTCTCACTGCACGGTTTCACTGTTCTGCCATGATCCAGAGCATAGATTTCTTTGCTTTGCACTTGATACTGCCACACTTCACACATATCACATCATATTCACACATCTATTTCTTCAAAATGCTTGAACCCATCAATCATATATATTCGCAACATGAAATTTCATCAACTGCAGTCGGCCTCAAGAAAACTTAGAAGCTTTTTCAAGATCACTGTTCTATCAGCTGAATCCATGCACAAACATCAATGCAGACCAAAACCTATGTATTTAAGTCACCACGCATGTCAGCCAATACCACTAGATCTCATAAATTACTCAACGAACCACTTCTCTTAATCTGTACAAGGATCAAACACCAAGTCAGCCTGTTCTTCACTGGACTGAACTGTCTAACCAAAACCTGATACTCAGATGCTTGTAACTTTAAATCCCTTCATCACTGGAGGCTAAAACTTTCGATTTAGGTATCCTTGACATCCCTTAACATTCCCTTAGATCTATAACATAATATGATTACCTGTGGAGAAATGTGGACCAAATTGTTGAACCCTGTCATATGCTCTGTTCCTGTCTATCCAGACTTAGACAAATCTACAATCTAACTTTCGGTATGATCAAATGATACAATGTGGATGTGTAAGATAGATTTAGTTGCCATCAATGACAACACCTAACATGCCTAGCAATGTCTCTTGCCAACAATAGTATGTGTGATAATTGATGTATCATACATTTTTAGTTCTACATAGGTCTAGGTGATAACGTGGATATAATCTTTTAATGCCTAAGCTATCCCTGTCTTTTTCTCTTCTGTATAGAATTTGCCTATTAGGACCTTTCTTGTGTCATCACCCTATCCTATGTTGATAGGTGAATATTCTCCTCCATCTGTCTTGGGGAGATCTTTCTGCTTTATCATGTTGTCTAAGTCAAAAGCTCTTTCAAGCTCAATCATACCTTTAGGAATTGTGTTGCTTGGCAAGTCCATGATTTCCTCCCCTTCCCATACATGATCTTCCAAATTCCTCTCATCTATGATCTGTGCTTCAAATATATCCCTATCTGCTGTGAAATCCAGGATATGTTGGTCACTGTCAAACACTTGGAAATTTGTTACATTATTAGGTATGGATGGCACTGATACCAATTCTACTGAGAATCTTTTCATTCTAGAAATAGATAGAGGTTCCAATGTGTTGGCAACCTATGCTAATGCATCAGATCTATGATTTTGTTCTCTTGGAACATGTGTGATGTTGAAAGCATCAAAACCTTCTATTAAATCCCAAACTCTATGCCTGTAGTTTGACAGTTTTTTATAATTGCATGCATAGATACTCCTGACTTGTTTCACTACCAATTTTGAGTCTCCATAGACATGCAAAATCTTGACTTTCTTCTTCAGGGCAAACAAAAACCCATGAATTAAGTCTTCATACTCACCCGCATTATTAGTATAGGGGAATTGCAATCTGTAGGCTACTAAAAATGACTTCCCTAATGGATCAATGAGGTCAATGCCTACTCCAACCTAAGGATCCATGGTTTATCTTCTGTTAATGGCTTATCAAGACCTTTTGACCTATTTTCCTCTATCCAAAGTCAAATGGTCCACCCTTAAAAACCATTGTTGAAACCATTGAGGACCTAGTTTCTGCAAAACCCTAAACCCTTAAAGTCTTTTGCAATGTGCCATAGGCTTTTGTTATAATTCCTTGTTGACTTGCTATCACCCATGAAGGTCCTTCAGGTTGTAACTTCGAGTCTAGGTGGGTAGTTCTTTTACCGGCCCCATCCGTCAAGTCACCACCAAGAGCCCATCTCTTATATTTCAAAAAAGTCTTAAGTCTTCGAAAGGGGTTGAAGGTGCCATATGGCCATTTATCACAGCATTGTAGAGCTCAAGAGATGATGTCATCATCCCCCTATGCGGCCACAATAAGCCACCATCTGTCAAAGAATTTGGCTTATAGCCATTAAATTGAAGACCCCAAATCAATGAATCAAATGCCGCCAAATGTCTTCTTCTTAGTTTGCAGTACCCAGGTGCCACAGAACTCCGCCATGTATCTTTGGCTGTGTTTCTTTTTTGTATAATTTCTATCTGTTACTAGAGAATGCCACGCGTCACCTTTGTAGGGATTAGAGGAGAAACTTTTGAGAAAGGCATCGAGAAGGAACGTAGCAGTGCCATGTGTCTTTTGTTGTAATGTGCAAAGTCTGATGCATGTCGCTTTCTTTAATAAGATTTGAAGTGTCAAGGTATAGTATGATGGGCCCTGAGGTATTATGTCTAAGGTTTCTAAGTGTAGTAGAGTGTGCCATGTGTTGCCTCCACGGGTGATTGAAGGTTGAGAAACAAAAGAAGCTTTTGAAGGCTCACTGGCCTACCATCTATCCTAGTTTTGAGGCTCTCAGGTGTTGCCACGTTTTAGTAATAAAAGAGGCAGAGAGCGCCAAGTGTCATAGTGTTCTGTATTCTCTTTATATCAAAGGGAAACTAAGTTTGAAGAGTACAGGAGGGCCAGAATCAAACAGTTGCACAAGCATGCAAGGGAATCCTACCAGAGAGGAATATTCATCGCACAGATACGATGAGGTGAGACGTGGCCTCATCTTAATAAAGAAATAAAAGGTGTACGAAAGGTGGCCACATGGAGGCTCATGCTTGATTCCATGGAGCTAAAATGAAAATGACTTGCTCTCTACCACTCAGTCATGAAATGATGACACGTGTCTACGAAGTAAAGGAATTTTAAAGTGCAATGGCTGGCGATGGACTGCTTGGCGACCATCAATCTAGCCTAAAGGGAAAATATATCTATGGTCAAGATTTAAAGGAGAACCTTAGGCATCCTGAAGGTGGGAAATTTGTGGACTCAGCCAAGAAGGAGATTCAAAGCCTGATTATTCAAAGAATCCAATCTGATATGGCACAGAATCAAAGGGTTCAAATTTCAAAGTGCTGTAAAATCTTTTCTTAGGGTTTTGTCTCATCTCCTATCAATGCGGATCCAATATTCTCAGCTGCCCCTTAACAGATGTTCACTGCATTGATTGCTGCAGAACAATGAATCAACTATTTACATTGAAGGAGAAATATATTTCATCCGTCCAGGTCTCTAGATATTTTTTGCAGTTAATTCTTGTAGATAGTCATCCCTTTAGATGTGGATATTTTCTAACAGAGTCCATGGGGCAATTTATTGTAACCTAATTAGGTAATTTAAAATTAGATGCTATATATGCATGAATGTAAGATGTAAAAAAGGTTGAAAATAAGTATCCTGGTAATTTTGTTTTTCAAACAAAGCCCTACTCTACTGTAATTGTACCTTCTAATTGAATATATGTTGGTTATTTTTACCTCTTTGTGTTGGTCTCTAGCTTTGTGTAAATTTGAGGATGGTTTGTCTGTGAGTGCTTTGTTCCTCTCGACCATTTCTTGCTGCTTACCTCTGTTAGGATCAGCTAAATCTGTGTATGCTCATCTGCTATATTTGGTTATGTTGTGTATTTCTTTAGTTTTGTGAGAACTCTTATATTCAAACTTGGTGTATCACCTCCCTTTTATTTTCAGTTCATCCTTCTTCCTCTTTTCCTATCAGGTGAATAGATTAGGTTTAGTCTTAGGCTCGTTGAATCTCATATTTAGCAAAGGAACCAGCCTCTCTTTGGAGATTCAGCCTCCCTGCAGCATCCCACACCTGGAGTTCCTCTCAATGTTTCACTAGATTGTTGGAGCCCTAAAATCCTTCAACACTGGGTGCAAATCTAGGTGACAACAATTTCTGACACACCTGGTGGGACTCTCAAAGAAAAAAAATGAATTAAACTAAGAATTTGGTGTTTTCTCAGCACTTTACATTATGACAGAACATTCCATGCACTTGGAAACTCTACAAGCTACTGGTTCTAATCAGTACCATCTTCTATGCCCATGTAAACTAGGGTGTCATCAAGAGGTAACTTCTAATTCATTAAATTATTTGTTGTTGCTTCAAGGAGAATATCTAGGTTATCTAGGTCTCCTGTGAGAAGGGGTAGCACCTCTATTTTACCTCTTTCAAGGGCTCAATCTACACCCCCTCCTGTTAGGTTTCAATATAATAGAAGAAGATTACATATCCCTGGACTGAATCTGAACATTCCTAGGATGGTAAGGAATTTTCCTTTTGTAACCTTCAATGGAGGAAGCCCATTAAATTTGACTGCATACAATGGCATACCTACTGCAGCCTTGAAAAGTGTTTCACCCTTCACAGGTGATGGTTCTGTAACCCCTACTGAGCATATCAAAGATATATCTAACGTATGCTTAGTTCATCATATACAACATGAAGATGTTGTCCATCTCATGGTCTCATCTTTCAAGGGAAGAGCTCTTCAATGGTTCAGGAGCTTAACCCCTACTTCAATACAAACTTGGGATGAGCTAGGAGAGTCCCTCTATAAGCAATTTAGAGAGAGGGTAGATAATGTTTCATTGCTCAAGCAGTTAACAACAATCAAGAGAGCTCCCAGTGAGATGCTGGCAGATTTTAACTTCAGATTCCAGAGGACATGGAAAAGAATTCCAACTACGCTCATGCCACCCCCTCAAGGTGCCTTGTATTATTTAAGAGCTTTGAATTTTGACATTGTAGTGACGATGCAATCAATGGGTGCGGTGACTCTACCAGATGGTTATGAGATAGCTCTTGATGCAGAGTAAAACACAACGGGAGCTAACTAACAGGAAGGAGGAGCCAATAATACAAACAGCATGATAAAATCCCTATCGGCTCAGCATCATCATCATATTTCCTGTAAAAACCAACAGCATCATCATATTTCGGACGATCACAATTATCCTCCTGCCGACTACTGTTCACCTCCTCCGCCTGTCGCCTATCATCATCATCATGATACTCAACGGGCGCAAACATCCTCCTGTTGCACTGTTCATCGGGCGCCAAACACTAGTGGCATCATCACGATATGCAACAGTCTCTTCGTCAGCAGGATATCAAATATCCGGTTGCTCCAAATATCCTGATGACGACCACTTCAGCACCTTCCCTTCGATGCCCCGATAGCCGACGACACAAGCAACAGCATCATGATATGACTTATCCGGTTCTCTCGAAACCTCCTGATGATGTTTCACAACTTTCTGCCTACGCCGATACCTAACCACTTAGCGACAACAGGATCAACATGCATAGGGGGATATCTCAATATCCTGATGACGATGACGTCATATGCGGATGACGATGACGTCACACAATATCCTGATGACCTCTTCAACACTTAGCCAAAAAAACCGAACTTTCACTCCCGCATCTGTTAGCGATATGCGGATGATGGGCACTCACAGAAGATGATCCTGACGGCGATATATACACTGAGTATATATCTGACTTACAACATCCTGATGTACTTGCAACATGTAAACTTCAACAGTTTCATAACCCGATCTTCACCTTATGCCGATGTACTCTTCTTCGGCAACTCCTGATGATGATCACCCCGACGAACTTGCACTTCATGCAATCAAAAGCATCATACTCATCTCCGCTTATCTGGATGATGATGTCCAAAGCGACTGCAGGATATTGGCAGAAATATCCTGATGATGCCGTTTTAAC
This sequence comes from Cunninghamia lanceolata, assembly GCA_027924645.1. NCBI lineage: Eukaryota > Viridiplantae > Streptophyta > Pinopsida > Cupressales > Cupressaceae > Cunninghamia > Cunninghamia lanceolata. The sequence goes on from BSBN01000030.1 coordinate 4,333,163, forward strand.
GAACTTCCAACCTTAGCGGATTTTCACTGTTCTGATCCGCCGAACCTCCTGGGTTGACTCGATCCACTTCCAGGGTGATCTTCCAAACTCTATCAGCTCGACCTAGCACATGAGGATGCTAGGCTTCTCAACACCTCTCGACCGCGATCCTGCACACCTGCATGCGAACAAACAGAAAACACAAACTACCTCCTAACCTACTGTACACAGCCATTCCACCGATTCGACGAATCAACCAGTGGAATGGATCAGCATGTCCATGAAACCACCAGATCAGCAAAACGATTAAACAATGGAATCCAACCAGAGAAAGAACACAAACAAGATCTCTTTATTGATTTCAAAGATGCAATTACAATGATCAGTCTCTCTCTCTGTCTCACTCTGTGCAACCTAGCTCGATCGATGATATCTCTATCTGTATATAATATCAACCGATCCTCATGCTTAAATAGATTTTCCTATGAGTACTACTAACCCGACTCCAAGCGGCTGGGAACTCTCCAGGCGGCTGGGAGATCCAACCGATCCTACAGCATGACAGCTGTTCTAACAAACTAACTAAAAATAGTAACAGCATGGTCAGCGTGATCTTATCATGATCAACATGACCTTATTACATGCATTTGGTCTTATCAGACCTTCTTGAAAACATAACCAAGACTCTAACTAACTAACTGCCTCAAGGAGGCCAGCTGTCAGGTAGGTGCTTCTGCACCATACTCCCCAAAAGAAAATAACTCATGTCCCATGAGTTAGGATATGGAAGTCCTCCACCTTTACACTTTGCCTTGTCAGTCTTCTGACCTGTTCCAGCTTTATCCTCTGCTGGCTCTTGGCTGCTCCAAGATTTCTGAACTGTAACTTGCTTTCTGGCAAGTAAATCCTCATGCCTATCAATGTAGGCTTTTCTCTCACATACCCTGTGTTTGTCAAGTTGCCTGACCAGAACCTCTGTCTGAACTGCCTCTTGAACTGCTGCAATGTTCAACTCTGTCTTTCTTTCAACTCTTATAGGACAAACAATAGTCCCAACTATGACAACATCCTTGTCATTCCTCTCAACTGGTTGCTGTTTTCCATCCTGTTTCTGAACCTGCTGCTGACCTCTGTCAGTCACAACTGAAACTTTCTTCAGCTTGTTGTCTTTAACAACTCCTTTCCCTGCAGTGTTCTCAACTGCCTGCATGCCTGCTCCTATAGGCTTCTGTACAAATTCCTTCTTTCCCATTAAAATGACTTGGGCTGCCCTCTGTACTGCAGCATTTGCCTGCAATGGCATCAACTTAATAGTCTTCCCATCTTTCTGGATGGTGTAGGTATTAGCATACCCATCATACAGTACCCTTCGATCAAATTGCCATGGTCTACCCAACAGTAGGTGACAACATTCCATGGGCAAAATATCACACAAAATTCTATCCTGATATGCTCCAATCTGGAAATCCACATATGCCTGTTCAGAGACAAAAAGTGAATGACTATCACTCACCCAAGATGCCTTGTAAGGGTGTGGATGTGGAATCCTTTCCAAATTCAGTTTATCCACCATCTCCTGAGATACCATGTTGTCTGTTGAACCAGTATCAATGACAACCTTACATACTTTACCTTTACTCTTGCATGTGGTCTTGAAAAGAGCTCTTCTTTGTGGGGATTCTTTGTCAAGTACCTTCATGGTAGTCACTATTTTTCTCATCAGCAGAGATTCTCCACTTTCTGGGTATCCACAATTATCAGCCTCCTTATCCTTTTGATAAGTGTTTGAACTCTGTGCACTTTGCTCTACTGTCTCTTCCTGTACAAGTTGTACCCTCTTGTCACTTGTTCTTTCATTTCTGGATGATGAACCTTTGTTTTCTGGACATTTGAAAGATGGATGACCAAACTCACCATAGGTGTAACATTTCCCTGAAAATGTAGTATAACCTCTACCACTTCCAAATCTGCCTTTATTACCTTTCCATCCACCTCTGAAATCAGACTGTCCCTGTCCTTTACCAGTGTCTTCTTGACTCTCATTGGTTTGCCTTGTTCTATGGGCTGATCCTCTTCCTCTATTGTTTTGTTCTTGTTTTCTCTTTAACTTCTCTTCCACTTTCAATGCCAACTGGAAACATTTCTGAACTGTGTCTGGATTATGCAGACTTAAATCATCCTGAATATTAAACCTCAATCCATTAAGGTATCTGGCTACCTTCTCTTCTTCACTTTCTTTTACCTTTGTCTTCATACAGAGTTTCATGAATTCTTCTGTATATGAGCTGACATCTAGCTCCTTCTGTTTCAGGTTTTGCTTCCTCTTGTGTAATTGGATACTGTAATCCAATGGGATATAAGCTTCCTTTACCAATGCCATCATCTTCTTCCATGTGGCAACTCTACGTTTTCCTTCCTGTACTCTATCATCTTGAACAAAATTCCACCATGTCAAGGCAGCTTCTTTCATCTTTGACTGTGCTATCTTCACTCTCTGTTGTTCTGGTATCTCCTCTGTTACAAAGAAATTGTTCAAACAGTCTATCCACTCCATCATTGAATCAGAGTCCATCTTACCTGTAAACACTGGCAAATCCAGTTTCACATCCATGGTTCTCCTCTCCATGGCCTTGAGGGCGTTCAACAGTGGTCTCTGGTCTGCAGGAACGACCTCCTCGCTCCAATTAGGGATCTCTTCTTCTTCCCTATCATCTTCTCTACCAGAACCTACTCTGCTCCTCAACTTTGCTAACTCATCTTTCAACTCCTGATTCTGAGCCTTCACGGCCTTGCTTTCTGCAATTTGTTTCTTCACCAGAACTGCCAACTCAGCGTTGGTCATCCTTGCTGGAACCTCCGATGTTCCTTCTTCGTCTGACATCCTGCCTATCTTTTCCAGAAGATCCTAACCTTTGCTCTGATACCACTATGATGCAGAGTAAAACGCAACGGGAGCTAACTAACAGGAAGGAGGAGCCAATAATACAAACAGCATGATAAAATCCCTATCGGCTCAGCATCATCATCATATTTCCTGTAAACACCAACAGCATCATCATATTTCAGACGATCACAATTATCCTCCTGCCGACTACTGTTCACCTCCTCCGCCTGTCACCTATCATCATCATCATGATACTCAACGGGCGCAAACATCCTCCTGTTGCACTGTTCATCGGGCGCCAAACACTAGTGGCATCATCATGATATGCAACAGTCTCTTCGTCAGCAGGATATCAAATATCCGGTTGCTCCAAATATCCTGATGACGACCACTTCAGCACCTTCCCTTCGATGCCCCGATAGCCGACGACACAAGCAACAGCATCATGATATGACTTATCCGGTTCTCTCGAAACCTCCTGATGATGTTTCACAACTTTCTGCCTACGCCGATACCTAACCACTTAGCGACAACAGGATCAACATGCATAGGGGGATATCTCAATATCCTGATGATGATGACGTCATATGCGGATGACGATGACGTCACACAATATCCTGATGACCTCTTCAACACTTAGCCAAAAAAACTGAACTTTCACTCCCGCATCTGTTAGCGATATGCGGATGATGGGCACTCACAGAAGATGATCCTGACGGTGATATATACACTGAGTATATATCTGACTTACAACATCCTGATGTACTTGTAACATGTAAACTTCAACAGTTTCATAACCCGATCTTCACCTTATGCCGATGTACTCTTCTTCGGCAACTCCTGATGATGATCACCCCGACGAACTCGCACTTCATGCAATCGAAAGCATCATACTCATCTCCGCTTATCCGGATGACGATGTCCAAAGCGACTGCAGGATATTGGCAGAAATATCCTGATGATGCCGTTTTAACGAACTTCCAACCTTAGCGGATTTTCACTGTTCTGATCCGCCGAACCTCCTGGGTTGACTCGATTCACTTCCAGGGTGATCTTCCAAACTCTATCAGCTCGACCTAGCACATGAGGATGCTAGGCTTCTCAACACCTCTCGACCGCGATCCTGCACACCTGCATGTGAACAAACAGAAAACACAAACTACCTCCTAACCTACTGTACACAGCCATTCCACCGATTCGACGAATCAACCGGTGGAATGGATCAGCATGTCCATGAAACCACCAGATCAGAAAAACGATTAAACAATGGAATCCAACCAGAGAAAGAACACAAACAGGATCTCTTTATTGATTTCAAAGATGCAATTACAATGATCAGTCTCTCTCTCTCTGTCTCACTCTGTGCAACCTAGCTCGATCGATGATATCTCTATCTGTATATAATATCAACCGATCCTCATGCTTAAATAGATTTTCCTATGAGTACTACTAACCCGACTCCAAGCGGCTGGGAGATCCAACCGATCCTACAGCATGACAGCTGTTCTAACAAACTAACTAAAAATAGTAACAGCATGGTCAGCGTGATCTTATCATGATCAACATGACCTTATTACATGCATTTGGTCTTATCAGACCTTCTTGAAAACATAACCAAGACTCTAACTAACTAACTGCCTCAAGGAGGCCAGCTGTCAGGTAGGTGCTTCTGCACCAGCTCTGAAAGCTGAAAATTGTTTAATACAGGCTAGGAAAATTGCTCCCATACCTCTTGTCCCACTTTTTCTAGGTCTACCTTCCTCATTTTACTGGCCCATTATTGCTCCTATCGTGAAGCCTAAGGCTTCAACAGCCTGTCTTTCTCAAGAGGAGAGTGACCTTAAGACCCTAATGTCTAATTTGACCAACAAGGTGAATAGTATAGCTATTCAAACTGCTCCCAAGCCATATCAGAATTATAATCCAGGACAATTATCTAACTAAAATTGGAACCAGGGGTATAATTCTAATAGGAATTAAAACTGTAATCAGGGTTACCAGCAAAATAGATACCAAAATCCTAACTCTGTACAACCATTACAAACCATTAGATCTATCTAGCAAATACCAGTTGTGAATCTAGTGAGGGCTTTAGTTCCTACTTAGAATAATCTAGCCCAAGAGGTAGATTGGTGCTATCCCTGCAACCAACCTCATAACCAATCCACTTGTGCTTTTGGAGCACAAGAAAGGGCTTTAATGGTGTAGAACTTTCATACTCATCAGGCGTTACTATCAGAGGCTGTGAATAGCATTCTTAAAGTGTCAAATGAGGTTACCAATGATGCTAATATGATGCTATGGACTCCAGTGGATTTTCGTGCTATTAATCAACCCATGGATTAGTGTTGCTATGCCCATTGCAAATAACATCAGGTCAAAGAAGAGGCAGTTGGAGACTAGCCCTATGCCTGTTGTGTTACAAAAGGAGCCTATTCCTAAGGCTAAAGTGGCTAGTGCCATAATTCCAATTCAGGGCACCAAATCTATTGCTACAAAAGAAATTCCATCAAGCTCAAGGGTGCCTGATCTAGTTGTGGATCAACCAAAAAAGGGAACATGGATCCCCTTAATGAACAAGGTAGCCACTGTTCCATTAAATATTGTGGAACAGATGAAGAAAACAAACACAAACATTTCTATGTGGGAAATGATGTCCATCCCCTCTCAAAGGGATCTATTACAAGAAGCTTTAAGGCACTTTCCATCTATTGATTTAGCAGCATCAAATCCATCAAATAGGCAAAAAGAAAAGACTCATGTTAATCTTGTGCAACCAAGTGAAGGACAAGTAAGTACAGTCAAGAAACCATCTCCTTTATACTTGTCTTTGGTCATTGGCAAATTTTTAGTACACAACTGCATGATAGATTCAAGGGCTAGTGTTTCAGTCATGCCCAAGAAGATTGCAGATGCATTAGACATCAAATATACTCCTATTTCATTAGTAGTATTACAGTTGGATGGCACCTTTGTGAACACTAAAGGAGTGATCAAGGGACTGGATGTGACTCTGCATGCATGTCCAAACCTAACTTTTAAGTAGGATATATCAGTCATTGATCTTCCTCCTTTCTTTGCCATCTGTCTGTGAAGAGATTTCATAGCCAAGATAGGTGGCTACCTCTCTTCTGACTGGTCTCATATGTTACTAAGGACTAGATATGGCACATGGGTCACCATCAAGGCTGAACCAATTTCAGGCTATCATGTGGAGAATTATGACCACAGTCTAGTGAAGCCACATGTAATGATTCAGGGCAAGGAAGTGCATGATCTAGAACCTGTTGAGGTAGAACCTTCACCTCCTCCTATCACTAACCTATTTCTAGATGAGTGGGCTAGGGATAATGACAATTTTGACCCTTATGATACCACTGAGGTGACCAACCTGGGCAACTACATGATCCATGAAAGTGATCCTTTAGTCCCTTCTATGTTCAAGCCAGATTATGACTCCAACGGTCCGTGGAAGATGTTCTTTGATGGTGCAAAGAGCAAAAATGGAGCCAGTGCAGGTGTTTTGCTAGTCTCCCTGACTGGTAAGAAGTTGCATTTTGCTCATAGGTTGCATTTTTCTTGCACAAATAATGTAGTAGAGTACAAGGCATTGGTCCACAGCCTATTAATAGCACAAAAAAATAGAATCAGGCATCTGGAGATCTTTGGTGACACTGAATTGGTGGTTAACCAAGTCAGAGAGAGGTGTACTACAAAAAATTAGCTTTTAAGAGCTTAGTTTGGGACCTATTTGAGAGTTTTGATGCCCTCAACCTGTAGGTGATCCCAAGGAAATTGAATATTGATACTAATCAACTAGCAATGGTGGGGACCTAGTTTTCTCCACCTAAAGAATTGTTTCAAGTTCCTGATCAACATGTAAAAGTAGTAATCAGGCCATCTATTCCTAATAATGATACTCATTGGTAGATCTTTGATAGCAATGACCAGATTGTGAACCTTATTCAAAATGAAGCAGAATTTTCCTCCATGGTGCAGCCTAGGTTACAAGAATCCTATGGTGATTAGATCATCTAGCTCAAATCAAATAAACTACCCAAGGGTCTAGTTTTTCCTTGAGGCTATCTTTAGCCATGATGATGAGTTCAAGGGGGAGAAAAACAACATGACCTTCAAGAAAGAAGATTACCAACAGGTGACCATCACCCAAGACAAGGAGTTGCTACTAGGCAAAGTATGCAGTGATACAGAGGAGTAGGAATTCATAAGACTTGCCCAAAAGTACAATGATATCCTGGCATGGACATATGGGGATCTTAAAGGGTTCAATCTAGATGTGACTCAACATATCATTGATCTAGATCCCGACTGCAAGCTAGTTCCCCAGAAGCAATGACCCATAAATCCAAAAATTGAGCCACTCATGTGAAAGGAGCTTGCTAATCTCATACAACCAAGGATTATCTTCCCTCTCAAGTATTCTACTTGGGTTGCTAATCTGGTGCCTGTGAGAAAGAAAAATGGAGAAATCAGGCTCTGTGTAGACTTCAGGGACCTGAATCGTGCTTCTCTAAAGGATCATTACCCTCTACCCTCTATGGATCAAATCTTACAAACTATTGCAGGGGTAGAGAGGTTTTCATTATTAGATGGCTTCTCTGGCTATAACTAGATTTTTGTCAAAGAGGAGGATAGATTTAAGGCAACATTCACAACCAAATGGGGAACCATGGCATATGCAAAAATGCCATTTGGTTTGTCTAATGCTGGTGCCACATTTTAAAGGGTAATGGATATTTCCTTCAAAGGATTTATAAACAGGCTCATCTTGATTTATCTGGATGACATCACAGTCTTCTCCAAGAAGGGAGAAAATTACATGGAGCATCTAGAGAAAGTTTTCCAGAGATGCAGAGAGTTTGGGGTGTCTCTCAAACCCAAGAAATGTATTTTTGCTGTCACCTAGGGTAAGCTATTGGGCCATATAGTGTCTACGGATGGAATATCCATAGACCCTGATAGAACATCTGCCCTACTTTCCCTTTGTCTACCTGCTCACAAAAAAGCTTTACAATCTTTCCTAGCGCAGATCTATCAGTGTAATACATTGGTACTACATTGTTAACTACTAGTTATGGGTAGTTCTATTTGGTTTCATATAACCGTCAACTCCCACATATCAGTTTCATATAACTGTCAACTCCCACATATTAGTTTCATATAACCAACTCCCCACATAATATATATATATATATATATATATATATATATATATATATATATATATATATATATATATATATATATATATATATATATATATATATATATATATATATGTGTGTGTGTGTGTGTGTGTGTGTATTTGCATTTGATATCGAATTGAATCAATAAACAATTTAATTTACTTCATATGGTATCAAAGCATTAACAATTTCTGTGTGCCTGCGATTAAGAATTATGTGAAGGGTGTATGGAGACTTGTTGTGCATAAAGGAGGCTTGGTGTGGAATTCCAAACATGGAATATGTGCTGGAGAATGCTACTTAATTAAAGAGCACTTTGATATCTCTGTGTCTGTGTAAAGATGAGGCGTGATGTAGAATAAGGAGAAACCAACATTGAGATTAGATGAAGCATTGAAATCTACATTCCATATTTCCAAATCTAGGTGTAAGTATGTTTAGAAAGAGACACCAAGAGAAGTTTATCAGATCTATATTTATTTCTACCCTAGCCGTCATCATTTCTTGTTGATTTGAGCTGCCCAACTATTGGAAAGAGGTTGTAGTATTTTAAGAAAATTTTGTTTTTGAATTCTCCCTTGTTTACCAGAGTGTTTGAAGAAGACTGATAAAGGCAATTATGAAGTGAAGATTGTGGATCATGAATTTTGCATTTGTTGGCTTGTGCAGACCTGTGAAAGTGTATAGAAGACAAGTGACTGGCATATCAGGTATGAGGAATGCTTTTATATGTTATTCATTGGTGCATAGGAGAAGGTCATGACCCAGTTTGGAGACTTCCTAATGCAGTGTTACTCTTCCTATCATTACCTAAGCCATTTGAAGTAACACAATAGGATAATGTCATTTGATTTAAAGGTTCATTCTTTGTACAACCGTTCATAGTTTGAAGACTATTTTCTTGCCACTCATAAAGACTGTTATTTGCCTTTAGTTTGCTTTGATTGGTGGTTGGAAGTAATATGTTGTAATCTCTACTCACTACCATACACTGTGAAAATCAAACCTAAGTACTTTATTGATAGTGCCGACTATATTCACCTACCATCTTTGTTGAAAGAAAAAAATTTCTTCCATTCACAGAGATTGAAGTTTGTTTTTTGGAAACTAGAGCTGTTGTGGACAAGTGTTCTATGAAATAAGGTGTTATATAGTGGTTGAATTATTTAGTCTTAACAAAGGTATAACATTGAAAAATTATAGATTCAAAGTTTAAATAAGAATTTCATTGGAGTAATAAGGTAAGAATTGTTGAAGGTTTAATTTGGTGAAGGTTTAATAGTGTCTTGGATGTACAAGATTGACTAGTGTAAGGGTCCATTATTGGTCAAAATTGACATCATTATTTTTAGAATTTAAACATGGCCACACATTATGCTTGTGTTCTTGGTGTCATCCATGCTATCCTTGATAGAAATTTTGAAGACTCATATGCCTATGCTATCAAAGGTTTGAATGCTACACCTGATAGAGCTTTTGGAGATTCAATCGCAACCTCAAGTGGATAAAGTGTAATAGGGTCACATTAGAGGTAGGTGGCATCAAAGGATGGAGGATTTTCCATCATCTCAAGTTAGCTTCTTGCTTTGAGATGATGCTTTGCATGAGAAGTGTTTTTGGTTTTGGTTGTTTTTCTTTGTTGATGCTAACAAATTTGAAGAATATATGTTTTGTGAAGATTTTGTTTTGGAGATAGGTTTGGGATTTGGTGTTGAGCTTAATATGGATTGTTGTCCAGCGAGCTTCAAAGAGTATATGATCGAGAATTATACCCTTTTGCAGTCACTAGACAATGGCAGAGATCTGTCATATCTCTTAGGGTTCATTGTCAAATAATTCAAGACTCTATGATTTGAGATTTTAGGACTAAAGAGCTCAAGAACACAACTCGAAGCTACGCCTTTCTGAGGGTAGATGAGACAGCATGATGGAGCCCCTCTTGGTTCAAGATTTGTTCTTTGGGAGAAGATCTTCTATAAAATATGTAATCATATTATGTAATCATCTTTGTTGAGTATATTAGCATTCAGGGGGGGTCCCTTGGTACTATTGTAGGAACAATGTAATAAGGGGGGAATGTTAGTGTAATACATCGGTATTACATTGTTAACTACCAGTTATGGGTAGTTTTGTTTGGTTTCATATAACCGTCAACTCCCACATATCAGTTTCATATAACCAACTCCCCACATAATATATATATATATACATGGATGTATCTGCATTTTATATTGAATTGAATCAATAAATAGCTTAATTTAATTCAAGATCAACTTAGTTAGGAAGTTCATTCCTAACTATGTTGTCTTGGTAAAGTCTCTAACCCTTATGCTTAAGAAGGATGCAATCTTCAGATGGACTAAAGAGGGTAAAGATGGTTTTGAAAAGATCAAGCAAGAGATTGCCCGAGCACCTACTCTCATGAATCTAAATTATGAGAAGGACTTTGTCCTCTATGCACATGAAAGAGAGAACAATATTGTTGATGTTCTGATGCAGTGAAATGAACATGGACTGGAGCAACCTCTGGCCTTCTTTAGTCAGACCTTGAATGATTATGAGGTTAGGTATACCCCTATGGACAAGCAAGTATTTTCCATTGTTAGCGCTTTAAAGAAATTTAGATATATGTTGGCAAATAACCATATTAAAGTTTTAGTTTCTCATCCGAGCATGAGAGATTATATAATGGGAATTGAAATTAGTGAAAAGAGAGCTAGTTAGGTCACTAGGATCCTGGAATATGATTTGATCATCAAAGCCTCTAAGTTGATTAGAGGTAGAGGATTATATGAACAACTAGCTCAAACATCAATAGATGAAGTGAATTCATCTTACCATGTGAATGAGGATGAACCTATAGCTGAGCCATCGGTTGTGAGTTCTTGGACAACAAATATGGCTAGTTTCCTATCCACTGGTGAGTATCCCTATGGACTAGACAAAACCAAAAGAAGACATTTCAGGCTGTAGTCTATCCCTTATGCTTTTATAGATGGTGTACTCTTCAAGAGGAATTTGGACGGGGTCTTACTAAGGTGTATAGGATCAAATCAAGTTGATAGACTTCTTGATGAATTTCATGCTAGCCCATCTGGTGGCCATTTTTCTGCTAGAGCTACAGCAATGAAAATAATGAGGACAGGTTACTATTGGCCCACATTGTTCAATGACACCCATGTATGGGTAAAAGGATGTAAAGAGTGTGCTCTCTTTGTAGGAAAGAAAAGGTTGGCATCACTCTCACTCCACCCTATTCAGGTTGATCAACCCTTCTCACAATGGGGATTAGATTTCATCAGCACGATAAATCCCTCTTCCAATGTTGGTCATAGGTGGGTTTTGACTACAACAGATTACTTCACCAAGTGGGTTGAAGCAGTCCCACTCAAGGAGGCAAATGAATCATCTATCATGGATTTCTTGGAAGAAATCATGACAAGGTTTGGAGCTCCTCATACAATTATTTCTAATAATGGAAAAGCATTCATTAGTGTTAGGATCACTAATTGGGCTCTTAAGTACAATGTGTTCTTGAAGACTTCATCCAATTATTTCCCTCAAGGTAATGGGTTGGCTGAGTCCACTAACAAGAGCCTAATTAGGATCCTAAAAAAGACCATGGAGACACACCAAAGGCAATGGCACAATAAGATCAAATTAGCCCTTTGGGCTAATAGGATCACATACAAGAGATCCATTGGAAACTCCCCTTTTGTTCTAGTATATGGAAGAGAGGCCAGATTACCTATATCTTTAGAGTTTCCTGCACTAGATTTGGCTCATCAATTGGAGCTAGAAGGAGAAGATGCAAGGTCTATCAGAATGGTTGAATTAATTAAACTAGAAGAACAAAGACAGTCAGCCATGATCACACTAGAAGAACATCAGATGCAAACTAAGAGATATTTTGATAAAAAGGCCAAGGTCTAGACCTTTAATGAAGGTGATCTTGTCCTAAAGTGAGATACTGACTGAGCCAAACCTGGAGGACACACTAAGTTTGATGCACTTTGGAGTGGGCCTTATGTCATCATCAACAGTAAGAAAGCAAATGCCTTCATTCTCTCAAGTCTGGATGGTGAAGTTCTACCGATCACAGTGAATGGGATCCATCTCAAACCTTACCATTAAGGCTAGTATGAGATTTGGTACATAATTTTTTAGTTTATTTCTGCTTTAGATTTCCTTTCCCTAATTACCTTGCACAGGATGCATTGCCATTAGGAGAATGCAAGCCTTGTCTTTTTTTTGGTCTTGTTTCGAGGCAGGTTCTAGTTTTCCAACATGTTTTAGACTTGAGTATTTTCCCAATGGATGCTTAAGGCCACTGATCTAACTATTTAACAAGAAAATATCCCTGAGAGGTCACCAAAATGTTGACCTATTTTCCTCTATCCAAAGTCAAATGGTCCACCCTTAAAAACCCTTGTTGAAACCATTGAGGACCCAGTTTCTGCAAAACACTAAACCCTAAAAGTCTTTTGCAATATGCCACAGGCTTTTGTTATGATTCCCTATTGACTTTCTATTGCCCATGAGGGTCCTTTAGGTTGTAACTTTGAGTCTAGGTGGGTCATTCTTTTACCGACCCCATCCGTCAAGTCACCACCAAGAGCCCGTGTCTTATATTTCCAAAAAGTCTTAAGTCTTCGAAAGGGGTTAGAGGTGCCATATGGTTGTTTATCGCAGCATCACAGAGCTCAATAGATGACATCATCATCCCCCTGTGTGGCCATGATAAGGTGTTAGCTATCAGAGAATGTTGCTTATAGCCATTAAATCAAAGACCCCAAATCGATGAATCAAATGCTGCCAGATGTCTTCTTCTTAGTTTGTGGTTCCCAGGTGCCATAGAACTCTACCACATATCTTTAGCTATGTTTCTTTTTTGTATAATTTCTATCTATTACTAGAGCATTCCATGCATCACCTCCATAGGGATTAGAGGAGAAACTTTTGAGAAAGGCATCAAGAAGGAGCGCAACAGTGCCATGTGTCTTTTGTTGCAATGTGCAGAGCCGACTGCGTGTCTCTTTCTCTAATAATCTTTGAAGTGTCAAGGTATAGTATGGTGGGCCCTGAGGTATCATGTCTAAGGTTTCTAAGTGTAGTGGAGTGTGCCATGTGTCACCTCCATAGGTGATTGAAGGTTGAGAAACAAAAGAAGCTTTTGAAGGCGCACTAGTCTACCATCTGTCCTAGTTTTGAGATTCTTTGGTGTTGCCATGTTTCAGTAATAAAAAAGGTGGAGAGTGCCAAGTGTCATAGTGTCATGTATTCTCTTTATATCAAAGGGAAACTAAGTTCGAAGAGTGCAGGAGGGCCAGAATCAAATAGTTACGCAAGCACGCAGGGGAATCCTGTTAGAGAGGAATATTCATCGCATAGCTGTGATGAGGCGACACGTAGCCTCATCTTAATAAAGAAATAAAAGGTGTACAGAATTTGGCAATGTGGAGGCTCTTGCTTGATTCTATGAAGCCAAAAGGAAAATGACTTGCTCTCTACCACTCAGTCATGGAATGATGACACGTGTCCATGAAGTAAAGAAATTTTAAAGTGCAATGGTTGGCGATGGAATGCTTGGCAACTGTCGATCTAGCCTAAAGGGTAAATCTATCTATGGTCAGGATTTAAAGGAGAACCTTAGGCATCTTGAAGGCAGGAAATTTGTGCACTCAGCCAACAAGGAGATTTAGAGCCTGATTATTCAAAGAATCCAGGCTGATATGGAACAAAATCAAAGGGTTCAGATTTTAAAGTGTTGTAAAATCTTTGCTCGAGGGTTTTGTCTCATCTCCCATCAATGCAGATCCAATCTTCTCAGCTGCCCCTTAATAGATGTTCATTGCATTAATTGTTGCAGAATAATGAATCAGCTGTTCGCATTAAAGGAGAAATATCTTTCATCTGCCCAGGTCTCCAGATATTTTTTCTAGTTAATTCTTGTAGATAGTCATCCCTTTAGACATGGATATTTTCAAATAGAGCCCTTGGGGCAATTTATTGTAATCTAATTAGGTCGTTTAAAATTAGATGCTATATATGCATGAATGTAAGATGTAAAAAAGGTTGAAAAATAGTTAGCCTGATGATTCTATTTTTCAAATAGATCCCTACTCTATTGTAATCATGCCTTCTAATTGAATATATGCTGGTTATTTTTACCTCTTTTGGTTGGTCTCTAGCTCTGTGTAAATTTGAGGATGGTTTGTCTATGAATGCTTTGTTCATCTCGACCATTTCTTGCCCCTTACCTCTGTTAGGATTAGTTAAATCTATGTATGCTTATCTGCTATATTTGGTTATGTTTTGTATTTCTTCAGTTTTGTGAGAACTCTTATATTCGAACCTGGTGTATCACCTCCCTTTTATTTTTAGTTCATCCTTCTTCCTCTTTTCCTATCAGTTGAATAGATTAGGTTTAGTCTTAGGCTTGCTGAATCTCATATTCAGCAAAGGAACCAGCCTCTCTCTAGAGATTCGGCCTCCCTGCAGGGTCCCACACTTGGAGGTCATCTTAATGTTTCACTAGATTATTGGAGCCCTAAAATCCTTCAATACTAGGTGAAAATATAGGTGACAACAGGACCTTCTCTTTTCCTTTTAGCACATGTAGCCGCACTGCCTGATATCCATTTCAAGTTTTGAGGTTCAGTCTTTATCACCTTTGGTGATTTCTATGGGGATATCATATCTTCTCTTTCTATCACTCTGATGTTATCATATTTATCTTCTGGATATGTTGTAACCCCTCTTCTTTCAGCTTTAGGGATTTCCCTGATATCATGTATTTTGTCTTTGGAGCATAACTGCTCTTCCTTATTCAATATATGTAAGCATAAGGCACATGTTGTTTCTGAATGTGGTGCCTCATGGAGTCTACACCATCCTTCAATCAATGGTTGTTGTGAAGGAACTCATTGTAGAATATGTCTCTAAATTTTTTTGGACAAAAACTCTTCAAATTGAGTCAAACGACTCCCTTTATCCTCATCTGATAACTCATAATCTGACTCAATAAGCCAATCAGTTCCTGGGGTGACAACATTTTCTTTCTTTTCATAGGGATGTGTCTTGTCACATACCAAGATTTCTTCTAAATGATGTATGAATACATTATCCTGATGTACATCTTCTTCATGTTCCCCTGCATCTAAAGAAAACAAATAAGAATCAGTATCATCATCATTAGATATTTCACTTACCTTGGGTGAAGATGATCCACCTTCCAAGTTTAGTTTTTCTAATTCTATCATATCCAAACATACCTCACATTTTTTTTGAGTGTGCTTCGTCATGTAACCTACACCATCTAGATACCAGGATATCTTCAATAGATATGCCTAGTGATTGACATTTTTGCATTTCTCTAGATAGGTATTTTCTAAACTCAGTGAAGTGATCAACTTCCTCTTCATTTGTTGATATGTAGTTGTATACACCTAAAAATGACATGACTCTACTTAAATAAATATTTTAAATATTTATTTCATCGTCATATTCCTCTATCAATAAATAAATAAATTTATTTATTTATTTGATTCACTTTCTCCTATTAATTGAATAAATTACATTTATTTAATTAATTCCATCTACACCAACTCTATTCTTCTAAATAATTAAATAATCTTAATTATTTAATTAAATCTTTCATTCCTCCAAATTTAAATAAAATACAAATTTATTTAAATTAAAATCTCCAAAAATAAAATATATTAAATATTTTATTTATTCTTCCAAAATTATCTACAAGTAATTAAATAAATTTATTTATTTAATTATGCTTTCTTATCTTCTGAAAATCTTCAAATTTTCCAAAATAAATTCTTCTTGTCATGCAAAAGCAAAAGCTGAGTTAAAGCAACTTTGTTTTTAAATTAGAAAAATATATTCTAATTTAAGAAAAACAAAAACTCATCCTCATCAAGAAAGCAGTTAACTCAACAAAGCTTCTTTTTGAATGACACATGTCCTTCTTTTCGTGCACGTTATCTTGAACATTCTCCTCCATTGATCGTCTTATTTCTTCTACACCGTTGATCTTCTCTCACACGACTCTATAAATACAACCCTCTTCTTCTTCATTTGATATCCATCATCCAAGTAAACTTATGCTGTAGGAACTATAGCGCACCATTCGCATCCCATTTTCATATCATTCATCATCCATCCATTTCATAGTGTGTTTTGAAGTTCATCTTCAAACATACCAAGTATCAGAGCCACTTCTCCTTGTCATCTTGAAGAATTGAAGCAAGGAAGCAAGATTCCTGAAGGCCATCTTCATCACCACAAGATCAAGAAAGAAAAGGCAAACAATGGAAGTTGCAAGGTAAAAGGTTGTGAGTATCTCTCTTTCTTTATTTTAAATCTCCTTTTATCTTCATATTTCATTGATGTTTGGGTTTTTATTCTTCATTTGATTATCCCATTTTTACCCTTACATTTTTGGCGCCCACCATGGGGCCCTTGCCCCTAATATAACTAAAATCTGAGTTTCTTAGTGACAGGTTCCATACAGGTTTCCGTACAGGCTTCTGATAGGTTCAATTGGTGCATCTGAGCAATCTTGTGGCACATTTACCTCTTGTTATGGCGCACACAGTCGTCTAGTGCATACATCTTCCAATCCGGTGCATCTGCTCATTATTCTAGCACTTTTAAAGTTATGATGCATACATCTTTTGAATCAGTGCTTTTGCCTCCTATTCCAGCGCCTGCATAAACCCGGCACATATACTTTCCATCACGATGCTTTTATACTGTTTGATGACGCATTTGTTAATTTAATGCATTTACATGTTCTTCCTATGCTTTTGACACCTGTCTTAGCACATCTATACAACAACGCATACAGACTCTATTTATGTGCATTCAGACTTTATTGTGGTGCATCTAATCTATCACTATGGTTTTTAGGATTTCTTGTGATTTTTATGATTAAGCTAACATTTGTCTTGTAGGATTAGAGGCTGGAATAGATCATTTAGCTGCATTGATTAATTCACTTAGATTAATTAAGGGAAAAAGTAAAAAAAATGCATGCATGCAAAATCTCACGTAGTCTTTAACTAGGGGGATAGTAATTGAACCACTGCTATCTTTGCATATTGCTATATTTCCTAGTTAGAATATTGCTATCTCGCAAATATAATAAACATTGCTATCTTTTTAAACACTTCAAAGTTAACAAAATGCGTGAGTGCACAAGTAGAATAGCCCATTTAGTTTTTTTCCTTTTAATCAATATCTTTTGTGATTGTTGAATGACAGTAGGCTTATTCTCTCCCCTTTTACGAGGTGACCAGAATGCCAAACTTGTTATTCTCTTTGTATAACCTTTAGAGGGGTCTGCCCTTGGATGCTCACATGTACAAGTGGGAATGACCCTGAGTGGTAACAAGCTAAAGCCAAGCCCTACCAATCCACTTAAAATAAATTCTACTTGAGGAAAAAGCCTCCTGCAACGAGTGTTGCTGTGTTACACCGACGGCCAACCTCCCCCAAAACCCTCCAAGGCATAACTCTTGGAGGCTGGGAGACTCCATAATGGAGAGTAGTGCCGTCACATGTGTAACCACTCAAACGGTTGCCTTGACTACTTAGCCACTTGTTTAGTATATCAAATACCCCTATTTGTTGACACAAAAGGCGGAGCCTTTGAAGCGGCCCTAATTCATGTGATTCTTAGTAGAGGTAGCAGGGACAATCCTAAGGTTCAGTGGGGGTACAAGCCTAAGGAAACTCAGATCTGGTATGCATGAGAATTGAGTGCCGTGGAGGGGAGCCAGTGCTACTAGATCCTAGAGCTACATGCTTTGAATATGCACAACTAGGGGATTCAACAAATACTGTTCTATCTAGCCTAGGTTGTACTTGTTCTTGAGTCAAAAAAGGCCAAAATACAAAAAAATAAGAAAAGACAAAAATCATGAAAACTTCTATACGCTTGATGTGTCTTTTGCCATAATTGAAACTCAACATTCAAGAAAAGACCAAGTTTTCACCCAAAAATAGAAAAATCTTGAAAAATGTTCCAAAATTTTACAAAACCAAACTGAAAAACTAGAATGGTGCTTTTGGTTTGACCTGCGGCACATTTGCATAGACTTACAATGCATTTGCTATCTGTTGCAGTGCATTTAAACATTACCAGATTGGTGCATTTGATCTGACTTGTGGCACTTTTGAACTCTGTTCTGGTGCATTTAACTGCTGCACATTCAAACCAGAGAATTGTTCCATACCTTCCAAGAGAAAAAAAACTATCAACTTGTCAAAAACCATTTCAAACCTGTCTCAATTGTTCCAAAATCTAATTAGAATCATGCAAATCAACCATTTCCCTCTTTTTCCGTACCATAGCTGCTTTTCTCCACACCACATCATCCAAATCTCGTAAAATTCTTCCAAAATCCAAAAAGGTTAGAACCAAGCTATTCTTGATTGCATCACAATCTCAAACAAACCTAGTGAGTCTCCACTATCAAGGATCACTTATCCTTCTCTATCAGAACTCCACTAGTGGCTTGTGGAAGACTAGTCCACATCAAGTAAATGGATTTCTGTCATCCTTACTTTGACTATCGTTTTGTACACCCAACTTGTTTGACACAAATTAGATCTAAGGAGAACCTTTCTCAAACCTTATCACATTCTAGCACCTCTTGTTTGAAACTTTCAAACTCATTCCATCCCATCTCTAATCACCTTGTATGGTCTTAACAAGATTACAAAAACAAAAATAGATTGAAATGGCTGAGAAAACTATCCCAAACTCTCATGAAAGTGATGAGGAAATATCTATGGAAGAGGTCCTCCAAACATAGCAAGACCGAAGATTTCAACGCTTAATAGATAGAGTACTTGCCCAAGATCCTACCAAATTCTTTCTACACCTAGCACATCTAGGAGTCAAGCTCCCTAAAGATTTTGGCATAGAAGCTCTAAAAGAATTTGAGGAAGAAAGACACCCTGAGGGAAGTACACATGAGGAAATACCTGCAGACGAAAGCAAAGCAACCACTGATTCTATGGATGCCTTGAGTTTAATGACCCAACAGATATAAGCTTTACAACAACAATTCATGGACATGCAAACAGGAGCATCAACTAAGCATTACTCCCTAGAAGATATTTCACCGTATCCTTTTGATAGAACCTTGATCATGATACCCTTCCCCTCTAAATTTGAGGTGCCAAAATTTGATAAATATTGAGGAAAGGGTGATCCAAGGGACCACATTAGGGAATTCAACGTTGCTTGTCTTGAAGTCACCCACAATGATACTTATCTTATGCGAATTTTTCCAAGAAGCTTAGGAGGACAAGCCATGGAGTGGTTTTCTAGACTACCACCTGGTATTAGAACATTTAACAAACTTGTGGACAAATTTGTTACACACTTCTCCTATAATATTGAGCATGACACCTCAATCTTAGATCTTTGTAACACCAAGCAAAAAGGTGGAGAATTTTTCGCCGCCTTCCTACAAAGATGGAGACAACTAGCAAGTAAGTGCCCTCATCAAATTCCTAAAAAACAAATGTTGGAAATGTTTGTCCATAACTTACAAAATGACCTAAGCTATCAGATACAAGTCCAATGTCCTACTTCCTTTAGCAAGGTCATTGAGATGGGTCTAATCATCGAAAAAGCTTTAATCGCCAAAGGTCAAATAAAGCTCTATAAGGACACTCCTAGTACCAACACCAACTTGGATAAACCAAGATTCTGGACAAAGAATAAAAACATTGGGAATGATGGGGTGGTAGATGCCAAGAATGTGGCACCAAAACAACCAATCTTCAACTTATCGACTCCTCAAAACAACCCCCCACAAAACAAACCAAGAAACACTGAATCACGATTTACAAATTTTCAACCTAGGAGAAATTTCACACCTTTGGAAGAATCATTGGAAATCACCCTATGGAAGCTAGTCACAAGTAAGATCATAACACTTCCAACTGTGTGGGAATATGAACCAAAAGTCAAACCTCCTCGGTGGAATGACAAAGACTTTTGTGAGTTCTACCGAAACAGGGGGCACAAAACCAACGATTCCAGTGTGCTCAAACACACTATCCAAGACTTAATCAAATAAAACAAAGTGTCACTTGATGGACATACCTCTAATAGTGATCATCAAGCATTCAAGGATCCTCTTCCCAACTATGAGCAGGGAGGACCTTCCAAAAAAAACAACAATGGATCTAACAACGCAAATTACACAAATGTCAGCTTTGACTATGTTGTTAACCATATCTCAGAAAGTGATTCACACATCAATGTGATCACTATAAAAAATGATCTGGATTGCAATGTTACCACCCATAGTAATAGAGTCACTCTTAGAGGAGCCTCCATCCCTCCAGCTAATCAGTACAGTATCTTAGATCAACTACATAAGACACCTACACATATCTCCATTCTAGAACTTCTGCGTCTATCCCCGTCCCATAGGGCCATACTTGATAAAGCTCTTTCCGAAGCTTCCATCCCAACAAACCTCATTGAAGAATAGTTTCAAACCATGGTAGGTCACATTACCTCACCTCACTCCCTATCATTCACGAAAAAGGATGATATGTCAATCACACCTCATAACGCCTCTCTTCATATCGAAGCCTTAATTCACAAACACAAGATAAAGAGGGTCCTAATTGATGGAGGAGCTATTTTGAATATTTGCACCTTGAAGCTAATCCTTACATTGGGGTTTTCAGAGAAAGATATAGATCCTAAAAATAAAATCACTATCAAAGCCTATGATGAGGAGGAGAGAACTTCCAAGGGAATTGTTACTTTACCAATCAGAGTAGGACCTATAGTAAAAGATGTGGCTTGCCAAGTCCTCGATATGGAGCTAGTATACAACATTCTTCTTGGGAGACCATGGATACATGCTCTGAAAGTAGTGCCTTCAACATACCATGAGTGTATCAAGTTCTCTTATGAAGGTCAAGAGATCACCATCCAAGGTGACCCCAACCCATTTCAGTATTGTAACTCCATTCATCCTAAACCTGAAGTGGTGATTCCTAACAACCGTGCCTCTGCTTCATCTTCATCCCGTGTTGACCCTGATTCACTTGCTTCCACATCAAAAGCTTCCCAACCTGACCTCAGACTCAAAGATAAGGGCTTGGTTGAATACACAATCTCCCAATCCCTCTGTTTGGCACAGCTCCCCCTATCTCCAAGATCATATGGAAGACCTACTCTAAGCAAGCCCACAGGAGACAAAACTACCAAAGGTCTGTTTATCAAATGGGGAAGCCTCAAAGATGAGAATGATGAAAATGATATCCTACAATGGCTATACAAGGATGAAGACAATTCATCAACACAACAAGACCATTCACATGATACAAACTGAACAATATGGTCAAGGATTCCAAATGCTACAAAGAATGGGATATGAAGGACACAGTCCACTCAGTTCAAGAAAGGATGGTATCACTAAACCCATTCAACCTCATACCTTGACAGCCTGAGACACTATAGGGCTAGGATACACTAGCACATCAAGAACCAATAGAGCAAATAAGAATAAAGACAAACAACCAAAATCATCTACTAGTAATCTAGTTGATCAAATTCAGCAACTGCAACTGGGGAGCAAGACCGATTCCAATGAGTATGAGTGGGATAGTCTCTCAGAGCTATCTTGTGATGAAAAAGGAATCAATGTTGTCCACGAGTATGACCCAACCCATGCAAATGAGAGACAAGGTCCAAGGGCTAGACCACTAGAGTTTGACTCGTGTAATAATGATAGTGAAAATCGTAAGGAAAGAATGATACCCCCCTTAATGGATCCACTAATAGAGAGTACCATCGTAGACTTCATCCATGCTTTTAATAACTCTATCTTAACCATCAACACCATTGAACTGGACCAACCCAATGATCCCTTACCATTGGTGCACCCCAAACTCGTAGATTGGGACTTACAAGGCACTGCCCCTGAGCTTGATACCTTTGAGAACGATGAAGACATCATAGACTACCTTGAGATTAGAGATCATATACCCACAAGGGGACCACAAAACTGACTATGCTATAGAACTCAATGAGAAGGCCTATTTTGGAGAGAGTGCCAAGCCTTTCATTCTCAAAAATGTCAAAATGAAAGAAAGATCTAATGGTGAAAACCATTCTCCGGTAGTGTTAGATCATGAAAAAAGTAAAAATATAGATGTATCCAAAGGTGAAAACCTCTCTGAGGCGCAGAAGGATGGAAGGCTTGACCCTCTACCGAATCTTACACATCAGGAGAGATCTTCAATCTTGATAGAACTAGTAGAGCCAATCAATGTCAGCACAAGTGATAATCCCAGAATGATCCACATGGCATAGTCTTTAATAGAACAAGAAAAACCAGCATTTACTGACTTCTTCAAAAGGAAACAAATCAACCTTGCTTGGACATATGCAGACATGCCAGGGCTAGATCTACATCTCATAATGTATCACTTATCTTTAGCTCTAGGAGCTAAACTAGTAAAGCAAAAACTCAGAAAGATGCATCCACATGTAGCCCTCATGGTGAAAGAAGAGCTAAAGAAACTGTTAGATGTCAGATTCATCAGACCAATAGATTATCCTAAGTGGGTTTCAAACAAAGTACCAGTTGCCAAACCAGATGGCAGATTCTGAATATGTAATGACTTCAAGGACCTGAACAAATCTTGTCTGAAAGATGATTTCCCCCTGCCAAACATTGACATG
The DNA here is from genome assembly GCA_027924645.1 of Cunninghamia lanceolata. Lineage (NCBI taxonomy): Eukaryota > Viridiplantae > Streptophyta > Pinopsida > Cupressales > Cupressaceae > Cunninghamia > Cunninghamia lanceolata. Next base: position 4,355,976 of record BSBN01000030.1, read on the forward strand.
AATGTAGATCTCAGGACAGGGCACACCATGTTGTCACTAATGGATGGTTTTTCTGGATACAACTAGATAAAAATTGCACCTAAAGACCAACACAAGACTGCATTCACATTTCCTTGGGGCACCTATTGTTGGTGTGTCATGCCATTTGGCTTGAAAAATGCCAGTGCAACATATCAGAGAGCTATGACCATAATCTTCCATGACATGATGCACACTATAATGGAAGACTATGTTGATGACATTCTGGCAAAATCACTCACAAGAGGACACTTGGTAGTACTGGACAAAATCTTCAAAAGATTGGAACAGTTTAATGTGTGCCTCAATCCAAAGAAGTGCGTGTTTGGAGTTACCTTAGGTAAGCTACTTGGATACATAGTGTCTGCCAACGGAATCAAAGTCGACCCAGCTAAAGTAAAGGCCATCATGGAAATGCCACCTCCTAAGAATCTCACTCAATTAAGGTCTCTACAGAGAAAACTACAATCTATCAGAAGATTCATTTCTCAATTGGCAGACAAGTGCCACCCATTTTCTCACCTTCTACATAAGAATGTCCCTTTCAAATGGAATGATTCATGTGAGCAAGCATTTCAACAGTTAAAAGAGTATCTCATGAAGCCACCTATATTGATGCCACCAATTCAGGGTAAACCACTGCTACTGTATATCTCAGCCACACCAACAGCTCTAGGGGCTCTCCTCACACAGAAAAATTATGACGAGAAAGAACAAGCAATATACTATATCAGTCGAACACTTGTCGGATATGAACTGCAATACACGCCAATTGAAAGAGCATGTCTCACTGTAGTCTTCGCCTCACAAAAGTGGAGACATTACATGTTGTCACATTCTGTCAAACTAGTAGCAAAGATTGATCCACTCAAGTACCTACTCAACAAAGTAGCCTTAACGGGTAGATTGTCCAAATGGGTCATGCTTCTTAGTGAGTTCGATATCAAATATGTAGACAAGAAAGCAATAAAAGGCCAAGTACTTACAGATCAACTAGGAGATGCACCTCTAACAAATAATAGCCCTTTGAGCTTTGAATTTCCAGATGAATCTATCTTTCACGTAAACACAACAACCTAGAAAATGTATTTCGATGGCTCATACACTCAACATGGATCAGGAGTAGGTATCTTGTTGATCACACCTAGTGGTGACACCATTCCTAAATCATACAGATTACTCTTTCCCTCCACTATATAACATAGCAGAGTATGAATGATGTAGAGCAACATAGTGATAGCACTTAAAACAGGTTAAAAACCCATTAAACCCACAAAACCAACAGTACAAATAGGATAATATTCAAAATGCTTTTTAAACTCTTCACTTATTCTCTGATATCCGTATCACCCCGAAATGCATAACTCCAACATACAAAACCAACGTGCATTTACCATATATATTCAATAAACCCAATAACTTCCTCAACAATTTTTATAACTGAACAACACACAGGAAACAACAAAAATTTAACAAAATAGAAAATAAGCTAAATACATGAAGGTCATTCCACTAATTTCATAGAAATCCACTAGTGGAATGACCCCAATCTACATTTCTATAATTAGGCCAAAACACCCAATCTATTTTTTCCTCTTTCTTAGAATTATACAAACAGGTCAATTTTTTTTTTCTTTTTTTCTTTTGAATCCGACTATCTACCCCTCTTATAAATATAGACTTTATCTATTTTAAAGACACCTATCTGGACAGTTACACATGTGGTGGAAGGTGAACCACCAACAACCATCAATTACAATACCAAATAGTCCGGTTACATTCTTTTTAATCTTTTTTGACACATATAAACTTAAGATTACTCAGCTAATGACATTTGGACAAAACATAATATGTAAGGGAATCTTTCAGATTTGTTATGTTTTGAGGTGCTCCTACACCATACAACCAACCACCCAAATTTCCAAGTCCCTTGGAAATGTATCTGCAATATAAAACTTCTTTTTTTGCGTCTCTTTATGGCTTTAGCTTCTGTCTCTTTAGCTTCAGACTTCAAATCTGCACATCAGTGACCATCCAACCAACAAAATCAAACTACCATCTTCAGCGCCTTCTACTCCCATCAGTGGAGTACTCTTCAGGCTGCAACTTCAAGTGCTTCTTCAGTTAGGTATCCATCTTTCTACTGCTTCACAACACCAACTCACCAAACCATTCATCTTACCCAACAACAGATTCTGGTCATGCACCTACCACTCTCTCCTCGGTGGCTTCTCTTTGCACCCTTATCCAACCTAATCTCTATTGGTGAATGGTCTTGACAGACCTCAACCTCGTCTGCCCACACATAGGAATCCCATTCCTTCTTGCAACTAGATGGCATGAGCATCTGCAACAGTCTAACTCTACTGTCAGCCTTCAAAATACCTTCTTTGATCTCTGTCTTTAAAAATGGTCACCAACAAACATTTAACTCTTCATCTGCCTTCATAAATCAAAATACATAACACCTCTACCCAGCTCTTTCGCTAGCTCTGATACCAATTTGATGTAGAGCAACACAGTGATAGCACTTAAAACAGGTTAAAAACCCATTAAACCCACAAAACCAACAGTATACATAGGATAATATTCAAAATGCTTTTTAAACTCTTCACTTATTCTCCGATATCCATATCACCCCAAAATGCATAACTCCAACATACAAAACCAACGTGCATTTACCATATATATTCAATAAACCCAATAACTTCCTCAACAATTTCTATAACCAAACAGCACACAGGAAACAACAAAAATTTAATAGAATAGAAAATAAACTAAATACATGGAGGTCATTCCACTAATTTCACAAAAATCCACCAGTGGAATGACCCCAATCTACATTTCTGTAATTAGGCCAAAACACCCAATCTATTTTTTCCTCTTTCTCAGAATTATACAAACAGGTCAATTTTTTTTCTTTTTTTTTTGAATCCAACTGTCTACCCCTCTTATAAATACAGACTTTAGCTATTTTAAAGACACCTATCTAGATAGTTACACACATGGTGGAAGGTGAACCACCAACAATCACCGATTACAATACCAAATAGTTCGGTTACATTCTTTTTAATCTTTTTTGACACATATAAACTTAAGATTACTCGGCTAATGACATTTGGACAAAATAGAATATGTAAGGGAATCTTTCAGATTCGTTATGTTTTGAGGTGCTCCTACACCAATGAAGCACTAGTCATTGGCATCAGGCTAGCAGTTGAATGGAATATCCAAAACTTCAGGTATATGGTGAGTCACAGCTGGTCATAAATCAAGTAAATGATGACTACCAGACAAAAGATGAGAAATTAATCCCTGACAAATGGATGGTAGATGACTTCAAATAATACTTCATCAAGATCTCTTTTGAGAAGATACTAAGGATTGAGAACAAATCCAGATGCCATGACAATGATTGCATCTCTCCTTGATATTCCAAATAATCAATCACGTTATGAATTCTTGGTAGAGCTAGTGTCCTATCCTGCATATGACACCCCTGAATCCCATATCATTTGCCACATGTTGGAGCTAATTCCCCTCTCTATAGAAAAATATTTTCCTATCTTAAAGAGAATACTCTCTCACCCAATCTCTCCAGTAACCAAAAATGAACCTTCATCTGTCAGGCATCCTGGTATGCCATTGACGCCAATACCCTATATCGCAGAGGTCTCAATGGTACTCTCCTTAGATGTCTCGATAGTGAGGAATATCAAACTACCCCAAGTGAAGTGCACGACTGTATATGCAGGACCCATTCTAGTGGCCCTACCCTAGCCAAGAAACTCATATGCATGGGATACTACTAGCCAGCTATGGAACAAGATTCCTATCATTTTGTAAAGAAGTGCAAAAAGTGCCAAATCCATGGGAACCTGATACATGCACCAGCATAGGATCTGTAGCCATTAACAACTCCTTGGCCTTTCTGTCAATGGGGACTCGACTTAGTGGGAAAGATTCACCCTCCTTCATCCAGCGGCCATAAATTCATAATCACCACCACCAAGTACTTTACGAAGTGGATTGAAGTTGTGCATTGAGCCAATATCAAAGGCAAGCAGATTGCCTCTTTTATCTTGAACTATATCATTTGTCTCTACGGTATCCCTTCCTCCATTGTCATGGATAATGGACACCCTATGTGACAAATTCCATATCTAGCACCACTTTTCAACTCCCTATTACCCCCAAGGCAATGACCAGGTGGAGGCAAAAATAAAACTATCTTGAAAATCTTAAAGAAGACTGTCAATAATGCCAGCCACGATTGGCATGTCCAATTAAATCCCGCACTGTGGGCCTATCGTACAAGCATCCTCACACACACAGGTGCAACACCATACTCCCTAGTCTACGGATCTAAAGCCATCTTGCCCATTGAAGTCAAGATCCCATCTTTGTGAGTTTTGTTAAAAGGCCTCATATTTGATGAAGAATATAGAGTGTCCAGACTTCAAGAATTAGAGTTGCTCAAAGAGAGAAGGCAACATGCCTTTAATCACCTAAAAGCTTATCAACAACAGATGTCCAGAAGTTATAACCATAGGGTAAAGCCCCGAGTATTCCAAGTTGGTGATCTAGTCCTTAGAGAAAATCCCAAAAATCAGCAAGATAGAGAAAACAAAGGCAAGTTCGAACCTAACTGGCTAGGTCCCTATGTCATCATTACAGCCTATGGGTCAGGGGCACATCAATTGGCTACATCTGAAGGTGAACTATTTGATGATCCTATCAACAGCATGCATCTTCGCAAGTTCTATACTTAAACCCCAATGCAAGGGAGTCCTTAAAAATTCAAAAAAATTGGAAAAATGATCAAAAACAAAGCAAAAAAATCAAAAAATGGAAGAATAACAAAAAAAATCGTCCTCTAGTGAAAACCTACCAAACAGGCGCCTAGGATAGGTACCATGATGAAAACCTAGCAAACAGGTGTCATGTGTACTTTTATCTTTCGTGCAAATAAAAGGAAGTGGTGAAAACCTGGTAAACAGGTGCTATATGCAACAGACCACTTCCTCCATCTGTTATAACACCATATCTCTTGTGTCCATCATGTCGTTCATCTTGAACTAGTCCATTGAATCATTGTCAAACTACATCACCTTTGAGCTATTAGGTAGGCAAGGCCATTCTTAATGTGTCCCTGAGGCTCTGCTTCGCTCCACTCCCCTTCCTTTGTTGTCCATTCTCTCCAGTGTCGTCTGTCCTACTGTCCATACCATATCTGCATCTTTGCAATCGCTTAGGTCCTAGGTCCACCAGGTTCACCCCAAACTACATTGCCTCTACATCTTCATGTAGGCAAGACCATTTAGCAATGAGCCCCTGAGGCACTAGGTCAATCCCTTAGGGTCCGTCTCTCCATGTCTATCTATCTTCTCACCATAATAAGTTGATCCTTGTCTAAACTGGGGGCAACTCCTCAACCTAGTTAAGGATTTGGATTCTTGAATGCCACATGTTCTAAGAGGATACCAATAAAGGATTGTTATACTTTCAATAGACAAGCATGCGCAGCAAAGCAAAGCTTCTAAACAACAAAACCTTGGCACAAAAACATCAACCTATCCAAAGAAGAGCACCATACCGAAACACTCAGACTAATTCTATATCAATTATGGCAAAAAGACACATCTAATGCAAGAATGTTTTGTGAACAGGTTAACTTACAAAGTCTTGGATTTTTGTCATTATGTCTTCCTATGCTACTCAAGGATGCCAAAAGCTAGAGATGCTATGATGGGGGCATAATCTTTTTCTTTGTCTGCTACTTGTGGATCAAACTTTAGTAATGTGACAACTTTTGTCTTATGACATGATCAGCAAAAGATCATCGAGGACTTCCAAGGTCTGAACATGAAAAGGGGCAATCCTTATTTGTTGAAATGCAAGAAGTACTCAAGTCATCTAGATTCAAGTTTGACTAGATGCTTGTATCAACTTGCTATATCAAAATCCATGTAAGAAGTACTCAGCTCATCTCGGTCTAATTATACCTAGATGCTTGTATTTTCTTATGACATTTCAAAAAGAGAAAAGAAACAAAAAGTGCCCAATGATGAAAGCAAAAGACTTACAAATATCAAGATGACAATCCACATCCACCCCATAACCAGCAATCCATATCAACCATGCTATAAGAAATCCTGCAGTATATCAAATGAAAGCCTATATTTCTTCATCTCTTCTTCCTCCTATCTTTATCATCTTTGTGTTGATTGAGTACATTTGGACATATCAAAAACATAGCATAGATCACATATCATATCACATTAGACAATCATTTACATGATTAAATCATTTCCATACATAATAAGTGTATTAGGTCATCCACATACATTTTGCATCCATATATCTTATCAAAAATAAAAAAACATAGATAAATACATATAGAGCTGCATAATCATATCAATAACATTCACATCTGCATTGCATATCAAATCATCCCAAATCCATCTAGTATGCATCACATATACAAAACATCATAAGATAGATTGCATCCATAACATATAAACATAGAGCATGAGCATATAGAACATCAATAACTGCATCATCATATAAGCATAAAAACATGTCCAAATGTACAACATATCAAAAATATCTGTCCATCTCTCAGAGTCATATCATAAAATGTATATAAAGTACAAAAAGATGGTGATACATGTCTCAGGGCAAAATAGTACATATACAGGCTATCTTAGCCATCAAAAATGTGTACATCAAATCAAAACAATGGTACAAGTGTCCAGGTCTACCTAATCCTACTACCATGGAGCACTGCTCCCTGCACTGCCCTCTCCTCTGTCTCCCCCTGACTGCTGAGGGCCCCACACTAATCCTACTGATCAAGACCCACCTGCCCTCTAAGATTCCACAGATTGGCTCCTAAAGCTAGGCGCATGCTGATACACTGACACTACCCCATGGTATAAGCCTCTATAATATTGAGCCTAAGCCTACACTCTAGCAAGCTCACTCTGTACCTAGGCCAACTGTGTCTGTACCTGCTACACCTATGATACCAAAAAGCTAGAAGTACCATCTGTACCCATAGCTGCCATGGCTGCATCCCTCTCCATCCTCATCGCCCGCATGCTAGCCAAAGCTACGTCTCTCTCTCAGGATATCTCTGATATCTGTCTTGCATCTGCATCTCTCCAAGACTCTACTGCTCTCAAATGGGTCCTCAGCTACCTAATCTAACCCTGTAATGTCACAATAGCCTACTACTGTAAGTTAGGCTACAGAGCCTGCCCTACCTGTCCCTATCCCCATGCCATCTGTTGTGCTACCACCTATCCCTGCACCTGCTACTAAGCCACCTGCTATGGTGGTGACATCTGTCTCTGTGGTGCCACTTGCTGTGCTAGTATCTGCACCTGCCCTGTAGCTTGCGGCTATGCAACTGCCTGCTGACCTGAAGGTCCCTCCCTGGACCTCCTCCTCTGTCTAGGTCTGCCACCTCCTCCTCCATCTCCTCCATCATCCCCCTGATCTCCTCTCCCCCTCCTCCCCTCCTCTTGTCGGGTCCACCCTCGTCATCTGAATCCTCCTTGTCTATACGAGGAGCCAGCTCGCCAGGTCCTGAATATCTAGGAAAGAGATGAGCGGAGAACCACTCCTCATAGTCAGCTGTCATACTCACATCTACTATGTCTATCCTCATAGACCACACTAAATGAAGAATCTACTGGAAGTCTGCCAGAGCCTCCTCATATGATGCCACAGGACCCCACCTGTATCTCTCTGCATGGGTCCTCATGAAATGTGCCTACCCCTGTGGCCTGCCATGTACTCGGCCAAACTGCCTCTATACTCTGCTCACAATCTATCACTCCAATATTTACCTCATCCTTCCAATGAGCCACCGAGTCTAAAAATAGTAAGGCAACTCATCAGTCTCATCATCCCATACCTTGCAGTCTAGGTATGGACACCAAACAACCCGATCCACATTGTTTAGCGCATGTCTCCAATACTCCAACTTTCCCAGCTTGTGCTGGGAAATCACACCTGCATAGCCATAACTATAGGGTTCACCCCTCTACCTATGAAATAAACATATCAACCATGTGATAGTTATGTGCTCCCACAACCAAAACTGCAATAGAGACACACCTGCTGACAAACTGGCTCCTCTGTGATACACCACCTTGAGCATATCTATGTATAAGTGTGCTAGCACACACACACCCTAGGCATACCAAGTCCCATCAGTAATCATGCTCTCCAGCACCCTCCCACAACTAGTTAGGAACCCGTGAGACCTCCTATTGGGGCATACTACGCCGCCGATCGGTCCCGCCACTATACCCGGGAAGTAGTCATAGCAGTCAGGAATGTCCTGCCATGAAATCACCTGTCCAACCAACTTTGGGTCATCGAACACCCGTCTGCACTCAGCTAGTCTAGTATCACGTTGTGACTCGTACTCTACCAATCCTCCCTGAATAGGGAGGTGCATAATCCTATACATGTCCTCTAGAGTGATCGCCATCTCCCCCGTCGAAATATGGAATGTCCCATCCTCGCTGTGGAACTGCTCCACCACGGCAGTCAACAACCCGCAGTTCACGTGAACTTTAGCCATGAAGCAAATATAATGCAAACCCATCACACCAAGAGCCTCACGGTCAATCTCTGTCAGCATGTACCGCTGCAACAATGGCAAAGGGAACTGCTCTCATGACATAAGGGTATCCTAGATATCCTCCTGCAACCAAGTAAAGCATAACGTCAAAGAAATCCATAACTAAGAAAAAACCTACTCAAAGCAATCAAACTATCCTATCATTGACTTAACATATCAAATTAATGAAAACAACATATCATCTCTTGACTAGATTCTTGGCAATCTCAGAGATCACTTATCAATTGATGCATTGATCAAGATGTCAATTGGGTTAATTTCGCTAAGTCAACTAATTTTCCTAGTGCAAATGCGTCGATCTAGGTAGCAAATGTGCCGATCCATATCATATGTGCCTCTTCACTATGAATGTGCCAATCTTTGACGTGTATGCACTGTTCTGGCATATGCATCACTTATTGTGTCATATGTGCCATTCCACAATGGATGTGCCAATTCCCAGCCTATATGCGCCAAACTATCATATGCGTCATAAGATGTATCAAATGCGCAACTTAGCAGCATATGCGCCATTTTGGAGCACATATGTGCTGAAAGGTAGTTCAGCGCATCTGTCCTAGCTTTTTTCCCTAAGCATTTATTGCCCTAATAAATGACTCTTTTAGCAAGTTTTGACGAACTACATACTAGTGGTCCTACCTCCGCTGGCTGATCAAACCATCAAACTTGCTCAAACTGATGTTCCTCACGTAGAATATCCATCTCTCTGTTGACTGCTCTAGCTTCCATACTCTCCTAAGCGCTCAAAGACCAATCAACTAAGGACAAGTGTGCAAATGAATAGAACTTATGGGCCTAGCTCCTATATATAGCAAGTGAACCATAGCTGACTATGTGACAACTGCAACTACTTCCCATGTCTTTTTCCTCCAAACCATGTCCTATTTTTCTCCAACCTAACCTCTTGTCAACCTTCTTCTTCGTGAGATTGTCCATCTCACGCCTTCTGCCTTCTCCCCATCCAATCTCCCGAGGGGGCATCATGTCGTTAAACTTGTACCAGGGGCAAACTGGGGCATGTATCATTGACCAAAATTCTTATTCTTTGAAACAACGTGATAAAACACATTGCATCAAAGAGGGGCAAAATGTATACACCTAAAAATTACATGACTCTACTTAAATAAATATTTTAAATATTTATTTCATTGTCATATTCCTCTATCAATAAATAAATAAATAAATTTATTTATTTGATTCACTTTCTCCCATTATTTGAATAAATTACATTTATTTAATTAATTCCATCTAGACCAACTTTATTCTTCTAAATAATTAAATAATCTTAATTATTTAATTAAATCTTTCATTCTTCCAAATTTAAATAAAATACAAATTTATTTAAATTAAAATATCCAAAAATAAAATATATTGAATATTTTATTTATTCTTCTAAAATTATCTACAAGTAATTAAATAAATTTAGTTATTTAATTATGCTTTCTTATCTTCTAAAAAATCTTCAAATTTTCCAAAAATAAATTCTTCTTGTCACGCAAAAGCAAAAGCTGAGTTAAAACAACTTTAAAGCAACTTTGTTTTTAAATTAGAAAAATATATTCTTATTTAAGAAAAAAAAAACTCATCCTCATCAAGAAAGTAGTTAACTCAACAAAGGTTTTTTTTTTAATGACACATGTCCTTCTTCTATTCGTGCACGTTCTCTCGAACATTCTCCTCCATTAATCTTCTTATTTCTTCTACACCATTGATCTTCTTGTTAGATTTAGGACATACAACTGAGAAGGGGGTGAATCAGTTGTCTAAAACTTTTCTTCCAATTAAACACTTAAATCCTTTCTTTAATTCAGCAGCATAATAATAAATCAATCATGGAAACATAATGCAACAATTCAAGAGTAGAAACACATTAACACATATGACGCCAAGATTTTGACGTGGAAAACCTAGTTAAGGGAAAAACCATGGGGTGACTAACCCAAGATTGTATTCTTTGTTAAAAGAATAGAAAGAACAAAATGGCACATGCCAATTAGCACTCACTACCTGAGCACACTACTCACAAGAGGCTCACTACCTACGGGAGACACACTATCTATAGAATAATAAGTATTACATACTTGAACTAAAGAATAACATCTACACCATGCTTGAGTCAGTTCCATTTAAGCCCAATGCTTCTGCTCTACCTTTCACTCTACTCCTCTCTACCACATACTCATCTCCACACAACTACCTTGAAATGGCTTTACAACTCCTTATTTATACAATACATCGACTTAGGAATAATCATCCAAGTCGGCATACATTACAGAGAAAATACATAAATACAACATGACTTATTACAGAAAGACTTCACGTGGATCAACACGCTGTCAGCCACACAGATTTGAGACTTCAATCTTCCTTTAGGAACATGCCAATCTTCACAGAACATCTTCAAGATCATCTACAGGGTGTGTAACTTATCCAGTCAGCCAGACTTAGGAAGAACATATTCATCTGGAAGTAATTCTTCAATTACGAGTTCAATCTTCAATGTGGACCACCAACACGAACTGGACACAATCCAAAGACTTCCACAAGCTTGCCTAAATCACCAAGAACATCCACACTACTTCTGCTCACTGAAATCATTCTCTCCTTCTTCTGAAACCTCAAGAACATAGTCTGTCATCACTGTCATATTGGAATAGATGCTTATAGACCTCCAGACCATGAACCAATTAGGTTGTCAGTTTATATTGACTTCCTAAACACTCCACTAAATCCACAGAACAAGATATTGCATTTTCGGATCTCACCAGACTTGTTTGTGTCACTATCATTTCTAAACACTTGCCAAAACTAGTTTTACTTGAGTGGCCATAACTTCTTCAGATCTTCATGCAGACCTCTGAAATCTTTACTGGATCATCTTAAGACACATATCTACAAACCCTTTGATTTGTATCATCTGATCTTCATCTTAGCTAGGATCTTTTACCTCACTGTCTTCACTGTTCTTTTATGTTCCTGATAGGGCTAATTTTCTCAATATCCTCAGCATACAGCTCATCAAATCCTTATTATCAATGCAATAGGAGTATGTTGACATCAATGACAACACCAGTTAGGTCCATACTTGCAACAATCTCCCCCTTTGTCATTGATGGCAACATATGATGTGAAAAACTATTTTAACCATCTAGACAAGAAGTTTTCTTCACTGACACAACTCCCCCTACCAACAACAATCATTCACATGTCTCCTCTTCATTTACTGCTCCCCCTTTGATTAGCAACCACTTGTTGTTCACATGTCTTCTCTCCCCCTTTGACATTAATGGCAAAGGGCACATACCTACACCAATTCAGAATCATATTAGTTGCTCCTGAGTAGCAACTTCCCATCATCGATCCGGACCACAAGATATGACTGTGAGATCCACCGGACTGATGCACATCAGTGCACCTTCATTTAGAACTGGAGGGCTAATAACCCCTAACTTCTCCTTGAGATACTCAAAAGAGTCCTTAGGTAGAGGTTTAGTAAAAATATTTGCAATCTGATCCTTGGAAGGCACAAACTCCAATCTGACTTCATTCTTGTTCACTTGCTCTCTCAAAAAGTGAAACTTGATGGATATATGTTTAGTCTTTGAATGTAACACTAGATTCTTTGATATGTTTATTGCACTTGAATTATCACAGAAGATTGTGATAGGTTCTTCATACTCCATTTTGATGTCTTTTAGCATTTGCTTCATCTAAAAAACTTGAGTGCAACTACCTACTACTGCAATATATTCTATTTCTATAGTGGACAGAGATATTGCCTCTTGTTTCTTGCTCAGCCAAGAAACCAATCTCTTCCCCAAAAAGAATGCTCCACCACTGGTACTCTTCCAGTCATCTACATCCTCCAATCATTGACCTGTACTTTTTCTGATCAGCCTTAGGAGAGTCATCATCTTTGTTCAATTTACATCTGGTTGCCATGGGAGTACTCATTGGTTTTGAGTCTTCCATCCCAAATTTCTTCAATAATTCTTTCACATATTTAATCTGAGAAATGAAGATTCCTTTCTTTATTTGAGTGATTTATAGGCCCAAAAAGAAATTCATTTCCCCAAACATGGACATCTCAAATTCACTTTTCATTTGATTTGCAAAAGTTTTACACATACTATCTCTTCCTCCAAAAATGATATCATCAACAAACACTTCAACAATCAAGATGTTTTCATGATCAATTTTGAAGTACAAATTACTGTCAGCAGTACCTTTATTGAAACCAATCATCAAAAGATGCTTATCCAATCTTTCATACCAGGCTCTTAGGGCTTTCTTGAGTCCATAAAGTGCTTTCTTCAACTTGTAGACCATATCACCATGATCAGACAATTGAAATCCATCTGGTTGCTCAATGTAAACTTCTTCTTCCAAGTCACCATTCAGGAAGGTGGACTTGACATCCATCTAATATACTTTGAAATCCTTCAAGGCAGCAAAAGCAAGAAATAATCTGACTGCTTCAATTCTTACCACCAGAGAAAAAGTTTCTTCAAAATCAACTCCTACTTGGGAGTAACCCTTGCAGACTAATCTGGCTTTGTTTCTGACTACTTCACCATCTTCATTCAATTTATTCCGGAAGACCCATTTGGTTCCAATCATATTCTTGTTTTTAGGTCTAGGAACAAGATCCCAAGTGTGATTTTTCTCAATTTGCATTAGCTCTTCCTCCATTGCTTTAGTCCAGTTTTCATCATTGCATGCTTCATTCACTGTCCTAGGTTCAATCTGTGAAATCAGACAATACTATTCTAAATCTTGAGCAATCCTTCTTCTTGTTTGAACACCTTTGCTTTTATCACCTATGATCTGGTCTTCAAAGTGATTCAATTTTACATACCTGGGAACTTTGGGACTTACTTGCACTTCTATTTCTTGCACAGGTTCATTCAAACTTATCTCTTCTTCCTGATTCACCAGATCAGTTTGAATCTAAATTTTAGAAGGGGCTTGGACTCCTTGGATCAAAACATCATTCTGATCATCTTCATCATATTCATAAAACCTTGAGGGTTTTTAATACCTTCATCAACCTTCACATTTGTACTTTCTACAATCTTCCTCAATCTCTTGTTATAACACCGGTATGCTTTGCTTTGAGTAGAATAACCCAAGAATATTCCTTCATCACTTCTAGCATCATATTTTCCTAGATCTTCATCTCTTTTAATGTAACATTTTCTACCAAACACTCTAAAATACTTCACAGTGGGAGTGATGCCAAACCAAAGTTCATAAGGAGTCTTACTGGTATTGCTTTTGATTTGTACTTGATTGAGAGTATAGACTGCAGTGCTTACAGCTTCTCTCCAGTAGATCTGAGGAACATTTTCTTCCATCATCATGGTTCTAGATGCTTCCTTGATGGTCTGGTTCTTTCTCTCCACTACTCCATTCTACCGTGGTATCCTTGGAGTAGACAACTGTCTTTTTATCCCATGTTTTTCATAGAAATCTATGAACTCACCGGATGTGAATTCTCCACCTTTGTCAGACCTTAGACATTTTATATTTAATCCACTTTCATTTTCTACCATAGCCTTGAATATTTTGAATTTCTCAAGGGCCTTAAATTTCTCTTTCAGAAAAGTTACCCACATCATCCGAGAGTAATCATCAATTAATAACATGAAGTATCTATCACCTTGCACACTCCTGATTCTTGCCAGACCACATAGATCAGTATGAATTAAGTCCAATAATCTAGTAGAAGGCTATTCTTTACTTTTGAATGTGACTCTACTCTACTTACCCAACTGACATTCTTTGCACAAACTATTAGTAGGTTTCACCAGTCTTGGAAGATCTCTTACAACCTGAGTGTTGCTTATCTTGATGATATTATCAAAATTCACATGATACATTCTCCTATGCCACAACCAACTCTGATCAATTTGAACAAATAAGTAACTTTTACCAATACCAACCAAGTGGAAGATATTACCTTTAGTTTGAGTACTAGATGCAATCTCTATTCTGGAACTTTCAAAGATCTTGCATTTTTCATTTTTGAATCAAAGATCATAGCCTTTGTCCACCAACTGTCCAACACTGAGAAGATTGTGCTTCAGGCCTGTTGATTTTTTCTTTTGAATCAGCATTAGGGTTTGCCAGTTCTAATGCACAGGCAAATTCAACCAACTAAATACAAGAGGTTGTGTGAGCTCCTCCCCTTCACTTTTGGTTCTGCTGCACCAAGGGGGTGTCCCTATTTGATAAAGATATGACATTGACTAGCTCAATGACATAAGGATTTAACTTGACAGCAACAGGTAGAATACTCTCATGTATGGACCAAGATTTGTGTAACAAATCACAAGGTTGGCAACATTCTTGGACACATATGTCTGGTTAGGTATGAGAGCATGCAGGGGTTTCCTACTCCTACTCCTACAACTAACAGGTGGAAGGATGAAATGGTTTGAATTGATGTTTGGATGCAAACCTAGACCTGGTGTATAACCTCAACACAGAGCTAGATTGGTGCCTATCCAGGGCTTAGAGTCGGTAGACATACACCTGTGAATGATCAGCATGAACATAATAAAACTAGATTTCAAGGGGATTTATGTGATATCTGCCTTACAGATACCTCCCAATACGGAGTGTTAAGTTATCTCTACTTATGGCATCCCTATTGCAGTAAATCTTTCCCAACACTTAATCTGAAAACACTTTAATCTACCCCTTGAGCAGAAGTTAAGAGATCAAGCATTCAATATAGGAATTCTATATTCTAGAATACCAGACACCTCTTAGATATCTAGATTTAGAAGAAGGACACATGCAATACTGGAGATAGAATTAACAAAACACATGCAAATGGAGCATTATTCATATAAAATCAATCATGAAATCAGTAGATTCATATATGAGACATACAACAAGAGATACATAAACTCACAAGACCTCCTGCACAGAGCAACCAAAACCAGTTGTATCTTATTATAGAGCCAGATATGTCCAGTTTTCAACAACCACAGAATGAGAAACACAACCTGCTAAAATACAACAAGGAAGGTCCTTAGCATTAATTACATGGCAGATTTCAAAATTTGCCAGATACATTCATTGTAGCACATTTCACAGTTGAGCATATTGTCTTTTCATTGATGCCAAAATGGTAGTGACATCAGTGACATGGTCTTCATTAGTGACATGATCTTCATGGTAATGACATCAGTGACATGGTCTTCATGGTAATGACATCAGTGACATGGTTTTCAGATCTCTCAGTTTTGATCTATGGTCTTCATGGTAATGACATCAGTGACATGGTTTTCAGATCTCTCAGTTTTGATCTTGTGTCTTGTGTGAAGTTGTTTTGACTTAATCACTTCAGTGAAGTTTCAATGGATCTCAGTGAATCAAAATTGCCTAGTCTTGATCATCTTAGTGAATCACAGTTACCTAGTCTTGGTCATCTCAGTGCACAATTGCTTAGTCTCAAATGGTATACTTGACTTATTTGTTTCAAGGTGTGACATTTGTTTCAAGGTGTGATATTTGTTTTTTCAAGTTTTGTCTTGTAAGTTCATTGGTCAATATCATTTGTTGTCTTCCATGAATTGGTCTGTCATATTCACAAGTTGTGTCTATAGTATATCCTGCAAAAATATTCACAAGTTGTTCTATTGTTTCATCAGGTTATATGTAGTATGTGCTGCAAATGTCTAACTCTCCATATGTATGTCAAAGTTCTTTAAAAATGTCCCAAGTAATTATCATAAATTCTTTTTAAAACTGTCAAAGCACTTTTATTTTAATCTCCTATTGACCGGTTGAGGAGGTTATCGGGTCTTAAGTAATAACTTGAGGGTATGTGCTTCATTGTTTTAACCGGCCCCTTGTGTTAGGTGTTCGGTTGAGCTGGTGTAAGCTTCAAATGGTGGGCGTGAAAAAGCCAATCAATGGCTATGTTTTGAATGACAGTTGGTAGACGTGTCCTCATCGGATGGTGGAGGTTTAAACAAAGCTCCATTTAGCATATCCTAAATTTGATGGTTTCTGTGTTAAGAAAAGGCAAGAAAATCAAGTTTTTGTTTCTATTCTTGTGAGACAGTGAAGCCCAAGAGATGTGAAGTCTTGAAGGTTGAAGTTAGAAAGTTTGTTAAGATATTTTTGTTAGATTTGGAAGGTTTCCTATGACAAAGAATATGAAAAGAATGTAATCTTCATTATGTTGTTTTAGTTTTTATTTTTCTTTCAGAGAAAGTGATATGAATAAAATATGATGTTGGAAGTTGAACCAATTTTTTGAAGATATTGTATGATAAAAATTCATTTGGTATAAAGAGAGTTTTTGAATGGTAGGTGGGAGTTGTTGCAGATAAGGGATGATCTTGAAGAGTGTGATAAAGTTTTTCAAAGCATGAGATAAAGTTGATTTTGAGTTGTAGAGTTTTGAGGAGGGTTTTTGAGGATGAGAGAGATTTTGAGAAGATGAGAGATTTTGTTATGAGATGAATTTTTGCAGGTATGATGATGCAATCTAGATTGAAAGGTTTTTATGAATGAAGAGCAGAGTATTATTTCTTGTTGATGGGATGATGCAATCAAGGTTGAACTGTCACAGAGCAGATTGAAGATTTGAAAGATAATCATTTTCAAAGAAGGTTAATTTTTCAATTTTGCAGTCAGAGAGTTTATAATATTGTAAATTGTTTTTGGAATTGTGTTGCAGAGGAAAAATACATTTATTTGATTCTTTTTAAAAGGGAGAAATAAGGTATTGTGATTATTGAAACAGGGAAATCCCTTGATTTGTTCTTTTCAATAAATTTTTGATGTTGTAATGTCAGTGAGACATGCAGAGAAGTACAATATGCCAGTGAGGCAAAATTGTAATGTCAGTGAGATAGTTGTAGATCTTTTTGTTAAGCCAGTGAGGCAGTTGAGTGGTTTTTATACCCCAGGAGGGTTTTCCACTCGGGAAATTTCTTGTGTCAAATTTTATGTGTTGATACTTTGCATAATCTATTTATCTATCTGAAGAATTCTATAATTGTGAAGTTAAGTTTATCAAAAGGTTTAAAAAGTGTTATAATTTGTTAACAACACTGATTCACCCCCCCTCTTAGTGTTGTGTGTATTCCTACATTCATTCTGAGGAAGATGGCCTCAAAAAATTTAATGCGGCAGGGGACAAAACATGGAGAAGCAAAAGAAGGACGAGAAGCAGATGAACTCGAGCCTTATGCCACCGTTGGAGAATTTTCTTGCCATAAATCAAGTACATGGCTGTCAATCGCCAACCCATGCCTCTGCATAATCTTGTCATTAATGGCTCAACCACCCACATCTTCGCATGGAGACTGTCGCAATGCCCAAATGGAAATTTCCCGCTCAAAACCAGTCTGAGGACACAAAGAAAACCAATGTCCCAACTTTAAAACATGGCCGTTGATCCTTCCATCGCTTGAAAATAGATGGCACCAAATTCATGTTGAAAAGTCATCATCCTATGAAAATGTGCCACGTAGGCACCCTGAAAATGCATGTTTTGCCCTGCATATCATGCCATCGGCGTGACCAAGACTATCAGAAAAACCCACATATCTATAAGATTTAAAATCCCACATTGGTCCTGCAAAGACCATTCTAACACTTTATAAGCATGGCCACAAGCATAATAAGTGTTGAGCATTTTTCCCCGCTCAACCCACCAACCTTCCACCAATAGCTCATCACCCTAACATACACCATCGGAGCAACCAAAAACCCTCTGGCTGACATGCCGATCACACTGATGCTTACTTCACATCCCCATCGTCAGCCAAAGTCTGATCATCAGTGAAACCCTCACCAGCTTGCTCGCTCGATAGTCTGTCACCCCAATGGTCACTAGCCTACCTTGTCAGCGAGACCACTACCATCAGCCCACGACAAAACTCCCTCGCTGATGACCACACATACGCCGATGAACAACATCAGTGAACCACAAAATACTTCCTCTGACAACACTCGTCACATTGATGACCACCAAAACACATCTTGTCAGCCAAACTACTACCATCGGGATAACCCAAAATTCCCTCGCTGACCACACACATTGCTAATACATTGTCCAACCTTCATCGGCCAGAATAACCCCATCGGCCAACCTTGAAAATCTTCAACTAATGCACCAGGTCACCCTGATGAACATCCAAGTTGCCTTCGTCGATGTAACCCACGCCGTCGGCAAACCCTTCACTTGCCTGGCCGATACACAATGTTACACCGATGGCAACTCCATCGGTAAGACCTAAACACATTGGTGAATCTTAAAAAACTTTTGCCGATAAAACCTGTCACACCGATGGACAAATAAAAACCCTAAGGTTTGAAATGAAAAGTGCCTATTGATTCATACTTTGAAACCTCAAATGGGGCATCACTGCATTGCAAGAGAACTGGTTAACCTTTGAATACTCCAACCTGCGAACATCCAAAGCCCAAAACCCTAGACCAAAATGATTACTAACATAGGCTCTGTCTGGGGACATGCAGGTGTAAGACTGCAGTGAGGACCTTAGATCTCTGGGATGCAGACTAGTCCCTTATCCATTGGGCAACAAAGTCAAGAAGCTGCACTGATTGGCATCACAAACTAAATTAAAAAAAATTTGGGTGGCCCAAGGCATCCAAAAAGGTAGAAACAGAACCTTTTCTTGTCAAATGCCTGATTCCAAACTGAAAGATCCCAATCCCAACTGAAAAGATTGGCATAATCTACCCACAAGGACATCTACTCAATTAGATATTCCACCATTTTTGACAACTTGCCACTTGTAGTATTGCATCTGTCACTTTGGATTTCAAAATTAGAAACATAACCATACACATCATAATATTCTTCAGCATTAAGTAACATATGTATGTTATATTCCTTAGATAGTACATCATATTGCTCTTGGCACTTTTTATCATTTACCTAGCTGTTGTACATCATCAGGCATTCATCCAGCTGATCCAAAAATTGAAGACATTCAGAAAATATGAGACCCCCAATATTTATTGATATTGAAAACAAACCCTGATCCATACACCCATAGTTACATATGTCTGGATCAAATGATGATGAACATACATTATCCACAGTTTGCAAATCCATACTACCTTCACAGGAACTGAAGATATCCGATTCATATGTCCCCTCCTCACAAACTGATGTATCACCTAGGTCAACTGTCTCCTCATATTCATCGTCATCCTTAAAAAGAGGGTTAATTCTGCACCAATGAAGGTCAAGACTCATAGTATCAAATGCATCTGCAGGCTCATCATAAAGGGGATTTTCATTCACTACAAAGTTCTTTGCTTCTTCTTCATGACAGTCCAATTCTTCTTCATTATTATCAGATCCAGAGTCATAAGAAGAACAACCCTGATCCATGCACTAGTCATGGATATCATTTTTATCATCTGATTTCCCCACATACAAGATTTCTGCTACTTCAATGCATTTTGAAGTTAAGCCATCTATATCACTTTCTAGCCCTCTAATACTTCCTGATGAAATTGATATTGACTGTTGATCCATATGATGACAACTTTGCATAACTGGATCATTTAAACATGAATGCTCTTTGTTTAGGACTGGCATGCAAATATTACTTGGGAAATTACTGTTGTCAACTTCATTTGTTGGGCAAAACAAGACATCCTCTTCTATAACAGAAATGTCATCAACTTGGAATGATGCAAAAACTAGGACAATAGGGGTGTGAGCACTTTGACATTCATTGTCAACTCCTGAATTAAATCTTTCATTAACATTAGGGGTTGTAGGACAACAAAATTTTTTAGAAAAATAACCCTTATGTATTCCATATCTCCAATTGTTTTCAATATCTATTGCAAACTGATGTGCTTGATGCAATGTGGTGGGCTCCTTATCTCTCAATCTATAACTCATTTTTTTATCAAATGCTCCCAAATAGACAACTAGGCACAATGCATCATTAGGTCTCATACATTCTGTTATTCTATTCAAAGCCTTCATAAATCTAAGGTTAAAAGTTGGGATCAACTCATTTTCTTCAATATGGATGTACATAAAATCACTAATGACTGCATATTCAAAAATTCTTTCACCATATTGTACTAGAAATGCAGATTTAAAATCATGCCAAGAGCTGACAGAGTGGGCTGGAAGGTAAGAAAACCAGTTCCTTGCATCTTTATCTAGAGATTGAACAAATAGCCTTATAACTACATCCTCATGGTCAATCTCAAAATCATCTACCACATTTAAAAACTGCTGCAAGTGTCTCTCAGCTGATTCATCCTTTATACCATTAAATTTTGGCAAATACTTTTTGATTTTAGATGGAAAAGCATTTGGATAGCCACAGATGCCATCAAAGTTTATGGGCTTATATCTGTCTAAGTTGAAGCCTCTTTTATTACATGATTGGGACTGATTATTATACATTTTTGCACTTGACACTTCACAAGGGTGCATGGGCTGATAATACATCCTTTATGTTTTTGCAACCCTCCTCTCTACTCAAATTTTCCACAAACAATGACTTTAGGCTCTCAAAATTCAGACTATTTTTTCAAACTTTCCTAAAGTCCTTTAAATGAGCCTTTTGAACAATATTGCATGCCCTTTGAAATACAGAGTAAGTTCTAACAGAAGCATGCAAGCTCTGCTTTCACCAATGTTTCCCTTTTAACCAGCACTATTTCACCAAATAGGGAATCTTTTAAAACTTGTGCAAATACTTGGATATGTTGTAGCTGCTGATAGGTTCATTCAACAGAGTCGCCACATCCTTGGCAGAGGAATGAGCTTCAAACTGGCTGAAGCTGCAAATTAATTTCTTTCTTTCTAGGTCATCCACTAGCAGAGCCACATATAAAACTTTAAATCTGCTGCAACAAGGCACTTCTAGGCCTAATTCTTCAATCTCTTAGACTCGCACCTTCATGGCTATGACATTGATCTTCCCTAGCAGAGTTGCTATTTTGTTTGGTGACTCAGATGGGCCACAGATATCTCACCAGAGACGACTAGATAGTACTTTGACTTCACATCCCCAGCGGAGTCACCATTTTGTTGCGACTTGGATGGGTCACAAATATTTTCTGGGAGGACAAAAATAACAACTTTCAAATCACATTCCCTAGCAGAGTCACCATTTTGTTCGTTTCTTCTTCTGAATCAGCATTAGGGTTTGCCAGTTCTAATGCACAGGTAAATTCAGCCAACTAAATACAGGAGGTTGCGTGAGCTCCTCCCCTTCACTTCTAGTTCTGCTGCACCAAGGGGGGTGTCCCTATCTGATAAAGATATGACCTTGACTAGCTCAATGACATAAGGATTTAACTTGACAACAACAAGCAAAATACTCTCATGTATGGACCAAGATTTGTGTAGCAAATCACAAGGTTGGCAACCTTCTTGGACACATATGTCTGGTTAGGTATGAGAGCATGCAGAGGTTTCCTACTCCTACTCCTACAACTAATAGGTGGAAGGATGAAATGGTTTGAATTGATGTTTGGATGCAAACCTGGACCTAGTGTATAACCTCAACACAGAGCTAGATTGGTGCCTATCCAGGGCTTGGAGTTGATAGACATACACCTGTGAATGATCAACATGAACACAATAAAACTAGATTTCAAGGGGATTTGTGTGATATCTGCCTCACCAATACCTCCCAATACAGAGTGTTAAGTTATCTCTACTTATGGCATCCCTATTGCAATATATCTTTCCCAACACTTAATCTGAAAACATATAGGAATTCTATATTCTAGAATACCAAACACCCCTTAGATATCTAGATTCAGAAGGACACATGCAATACTGGAGACAAAATTAACAAAACATATGCAAATGAAGCATTATTCATATAACAACAAGAGATACATAAACTCACAAGACCTCCTGTATAGAGCAACCAAAACCAGTTGTATCTTATTACAGAGCCACATATGTCTAGTTTTCAACAACCATAGAATGAGAAACACAACCTGCTAAAATACAAGGAAGGTCCTTAACATTAATTACATGGCAAATTTCAAAATTCACCATATACATTCATTCTGAGGAAGATGGCCTCAAAAAATTTAATGCGGCAGGGGACAAAACATGGAGAAGCAAAAGAAGGATGAGAAGCAGATGAACTCAAGCCTTGTGCCACCATTGGAGAATTTTCTTGCCATAAATCGGGTGCATGGCTATCAATCACTAGCCCATGCCTCTGCATAATCTTGCCACTAATGGCTCAACCACCCACATCTTTGCATGGAGACTGTCGCAATGCCCAAATGGAAATTTCTCGCTCAAAACCAGCTTGAGGACACAAAGAAAACCAATGTCCCAACTTTAAAACATGGTCATCGATCCTTCCATCGCTTGAAAATAGATGGCACCAAATTCATGTTGAAAAGTCACTGTCCTATGAAAATGTGCCACGTAGGCACCCTGAAAATGCATGTTGTGCCCTGCATATCACGCCATCAGCGTGACCAAGACTATCAGGAAAACCCACATATCTGTAAGATTTAAAATCTTACATTGGTCCTACAGAGACCATTCCAACACTTTATAAGCATGGCCATGAGCATAATAAGTGTTGAGTGTTTTGCTCCACTCGACCCACGAACCTTCCACCAATAGCTCATCGCCCTGACATACACCATCGAAGCAACCAAAAACCCTCTAGCTGACATGCCGATCACACTGATGCTTACTTCACATCCCCATTGTCGACCAGAGTTTGATCATTGGTGAAACCCTCACTGGCTCGCCTGATAGTCCATGTCACCCCGATGGTCACCAGCCTACCCTCGTCAGCGAGACCACTACCATCAACCCATGACAGAACTCCCTCACTGATGACCACACATACGCCAATGAACAACATCGGCCAGACCAAACACATCGGTGAACCACAAAATATTTCCTCTGACAGCACTCGTCACACTGTTGAACACCAAAACACATCCTATCAGCCAAACTACTACCATCGGGATAACCCAAAATTCCCTCACCGACCACACACATTGCCAATGCATTGTCCAACCTTCATCGGCCAGAGTAACCCTATCGGCCAACCCTGAAAATCTTCAACCGATGCACCAGGTCACCCCGATGAACATCCAAGTTGCCTTCATCAGCGTAACCCATGCCATCGGCAAACCCTTCACTTGCCTAGCCGATACACAATGTTACGCTGATGGCAACTCCATCGGTAAGACCCAAACACATCGGTGAATCTTAAAAAACTTTTGCCGATAAAACCTGTCACACCGATGGACAAATAAAAACCCTAAGGTTTGAAATGAAAAGTGCCTATTGATTCATACTTTGAAACCTCAATTGAGGCATCACCATATTGCAAGAGAATTGGTTAACCTTTGAATACTCCAACCTGTGAACATCCAAAGCCCCAAACCCTAGACCAAAATAATTACTAACAAGGCCTTCAACATACAGTACATTACTGGTTTTGTTCTTTCCATCAAAAGAAATAGTTCCTCTACCTCTGATTCTACCAACAGAATTATCACCAAAATTTACCACTCCTCCTTCATACCTTTCCAAGTCTATGAACTTATTTTTGTCACCTGTCATATGGTGAGAGCATCCACTGTCAATGACCCAATCATCCTTTTCTTCAACTTGGGCTGCCAGAGCTCTTTCTTCAATTTTATGATTGACAGATTCAAAGGGCATTGGATCTTCTTCCTTGATGGCAATAAACACCCAGTCACTTCCAAATTTGTTTCTTGTCTCTGATTCATTATCTGTTACTCCTTCATCATCATCATCTTCATGAACATAGTAACATTTCTTTTGGAACCTTGACCTATTAGGGTTTGGCCTTGAAAATCTTTCTGGACACCTTGAGGTAAAATGACCAATCTTGTTGCAGTTGAAACATTTAAAGGGGAATTTCCCTTCATACTTACCAGATCCTCTTGGCAGTCTTTTTGCAATAAGGGCTTCAAGTTGAGTAGCTTCTGCTTCATCTTCTTCCAGGTCTTTTCTTGCTTTTTCATACCATGATAGCTTCTTTGAAGAGTTCTCTCCCGGATCAAACTTTTGTTTTCCTTTTACAGAGGCACTAGCTTTTAATGTAGATTCAGTCTTGGGGGGGCATCTCCAAACTCAGTCAATTCAAATGCAACCAGTTTACCAACTAATTGATCTCTTGTGATACCTGAAAAGGATCTGAATTCTTCAATAGCAGCAACCTTATATTTGTAAGAATCAGGAAGGGATCTGAGGACTTTGCCGACAATCTCATCTTCATCCAAGCTTCCACCAACACATCTAATGCCACAAACAAGCTCATTTACTCTTGGCATAAATGTAGTGATATTTTCATCATCTCTCATCTTTAGGTTTTCAAATTTTCCTTTTAGACTTTGTAGCTTGGCACATTTAACATACTTGTCTCCTTCATACAAAAGTTCTAGTTTTTGCCAAATCTCATATGTTATTTTTAGATCAATAACATTTGTCAGCTCTGAATCAGATAAGACACTTAGAAGAGCTTCTTTAGTCCGTAGATTGTTTTTAGCATCTCTGGTTTCATCTATAGTATGCAGACCATTTTGTGGAGGATCATACTTCTTTGAAGCCATGATCTAATACTACATTCCCATACATTGCAAGTGACATTCCATGTGACTTTTCCAAAGAGTGAAATTGGTTCCATCAAACCTCGGACTATCCTTCTTGTAGGACGACATCTTGGATCTCCTCAAGCGGTTAAGCTCTTTTAGAGGAACTTAACTCTGATACCAGTTGTTAGATTTAGGACAAACAACTAAGAGGGGGGGTGAATCAGTTGTCTAAAACTTTTGTTCCAATTGAACACTTAAATCCTTTTCTTAATTCAGCAGCATAATAATAAATCAATCATGGAAACATAATGCAACAATTCAAGAGCAGAAACAATTAACACATATGACACCAAGATTTTAATGTGGAAAACCTGGTTAAGGGAAAAACCACGAGGTGACTAACCCAAGATTGTATTCTCTATTAAAATAATAGAAAGAACAAAATGGTACATGCCAATTAGGGCTCACTGCCCAAGCACATTGCTCACAAGAGGCTCACTGCCTACGGGAGACAAACTGTCTACAAAATAATAAGTATTACATACTTGAACTGAAGAATAGCATCTTCACCATGCTTGAGTCAATTCCATTTAAGCCCAATACTTCTGCTCTACCTTTCACTCTGCTCCTCTCTACCACACACTCATCTCCACACAACTACCTTGAAATGACTTTACAACTCCTTATTTATTATAGAAAGACTTCATGTAGATCAACACGTTGTTGGCCACATAGATTTGAGACTTCAATCTTCCTTTAGGAACACGTCAATCTTCATAGAACATCTTCAAGATCATCCGTAAGGTGTGTAACTTATCCGGTCGGCCAGACTTAGGAAGAATATCATCATCTAGAAGTAATTCTTCAATTACAAGATCAATCTTCAATGCGGACCACCAACACGAACTGGGCACAATCCAAAGACTTCCACACGCTTGCCTGAATCACCAAGAACATCCACACTACTTCTGCTCACTGAAATCATTTTCTCCTTCATCCAGAACCTCAAGAACACAGTCTGTCATCATTGTCATAATGGAATAGATGCTTGCGGACCTCCAAACCATGAACCAATTGGGTTGTCAGTTCATATTGACTTCCTAAACACTCCACCAAATCCGCAGAACAAGATATTGCATTTTCAGATCTCACTGGAGACCTGTCTGTGTCACTCTGTCATTTGTGAACACTTGCCAGAACTGGTTTTACTTTAGTGGCCATAACTTCTTTAGATCTTCATGTGGACCTCTGAAATATTTACTGGATCATCTTAAGACACATATCTACAAACCCTTTGATTTGCATCCTCTGATTTTCATCTTAGCTGGGATCTTTTACCTCACTGTCTTCAATGTTCTTCTATGTTCCTAATAGGGCTAATTTTCTCAATATCCTCAACATACAGCTCATCAAATCCTTATCATCAATGCAACAGGAGTATGTTGACATCAATTACAACACTAGTTAGGTCCATACTTGCAACACATCTCTCACACAACTCTATAAATACAACCCTCTTCTTCTTCATTTGATATCCATCATTCGAGTAAACTTATGCTGTAGGAACTATAGCACGCCATTGTCACCCCATTTTCATATCATTCATCATCCATCCATTTCATAGTGTGTTTTGAAGTTCATTTTCAAACATACTGTTAGGTCTCAAAAATGCAGGTTGCTAATCCTAAGAGAATGTCAGGCTCTATGCTTAGATTCGCAACGTTTTTTAACTAACGTGACAGAATCAACCCTTAAGGTTTGATGACTCTGTGCACTTTGGGTCCTGCTACACCTAGGCAAGTGAACCTTGGAAATTAAAGCAGACTGAATGTAAATGTCTTAACTAAGTAAATGAATCTACCTACAGTGGCAAATGGTGTAGGATAGATGAAAGCTTGATAACTAATACTATATCTAATATCTGATGAATGGTTGGTAGAAATTGTATAAGCAATATCAAGGTGAATTTTATGATTGTGCTTAACTAATAAAGGGGTTTTTAAGTGATGAATTGACATAAGACTAGTGCCTTGTTGGGTGAACAGAGTCAAATGAAGGACTAAGACTAGTGGCTTATAGTGGGCAATAATTCTAACTATTTGGCACAATATTTTAGTTTATAACTTGTATAAACGTGCAAGGAAATGACTAACAAACTCTTATTAACAATCCAACCAATATAATCAGATCTCTTGTAATTCACCAGAAAGTAATTTAATCCTTTCTTGAAGGAACCAATTGAATGAAAATATGCAAGAATGATAGATAATATTAACTTGGAGACAAAATGGCAATCCTAATTATATGGTTCTTCTTAGTAATCCAAACTAACACTTCCAGGTTACTGTGATTGATCAGAAGGATTTTTATTTCCTCTAATGGAAACCAATTAATTCAATCACATAGATATAGCAAATATGCATTGACAACTTAACTATATACTTGATATATTAACTTGAATAACAAGGAAATACTGAACTGGAGACAACCACACAATTGAGCAATCTTAACAAACAATTGATGCCAGAATAGAACCACAGAATTAGAGAACTTCAATTTACTTCTTCAATAATAAACTTGTAACATGGTCTTTGAGAAACATTGTAGACTTTATGTATTATATTCTACTGCTAATGATAATTCAGCATCATATGTCCACCTTATATAGGGATACTTTTAAAGAGACATAACTCTTCAAAGAAGTCTTTTGGGAATTAAAAAACATAACAACAATAAAATAACCATGCTTATGCTCTATTTAACCACAATAAGAAATATGATCTAAGTACTCCTGGCTACGATGTGAATTAGTGAATTCAATGGCATTCCTTGTGATCACATCCATCATAACCATCCTCTCCAAATGTTTGCAGGCTTCCCTAGATGCAGAGTCTTTGTCCTTAAGAGCTTCTAAAGCTTCATGCAATATCGCTTGACAGTCTCTGCTCCATTCTTCTTTTCTCTTTAATTCTTTATCGCTCTTGAACAATGTGGGCACTCCTGCTTTTGAGGCTTCAACACACTCTTTGGCATCAGTCTTAAGTTGATCATAATACTTTTGATGTTGCTCGATCAACTCTTTTGCATTGGAGGCACCTACAATGTTAGAAGTATCTTTACCTTGTGTCTCATTTAATTTCTCCTGCAGCCTTTTGTCAAGCCTTTCATGCTCTTGGATCGCTTTATAATTTTGAGAATAATTATCCCAAAATCGGTTCAACCAATGCATCATGTTGGTATGCCTATTATGGAGTACTGTGACAAGTGTATCCATCTGGATTTGAGCTATTTGGTCAATGGATGGTGATTGGATGCTTTGTGAGCTTCCACCTTGAGTTAGTCTCTTTACTGATCCCCCAAAGGTACTTTTAACAGTATCTTTCAGATAGTCATTTTCTTTGGTTAATCTCTCATAGCTCAGTTTGTATGCATCTCTTTCCTTAATTAACATCTAAGCTTGTGCCTTATTCAACTTTGCAACATTGATGCCAATGTCTACAGTTATCAAGGGGTCAGTCTCCCCTACCTTCAAAGTCATGACATGGCCAAAAGTCTTGTCAGTGTCTATAATAGCTATCTTTTTGTGGGGAGGATATAGGGCCCATATCATCAATGAATTTTCATCATTATTATATTTGGTGCACATATATACTTCATTGACACCTTCTGGAGTGAGCTTGTATCTATCATCTGTATTATGCAGAAAGCTATCAAATACTAGAGCAGAATTCAAATCAAGGCCAAGAAAGATCATAACCCCTGCTTCTTTGAGCAGCTCTCTACCCTTAATAGGGGTCATATCTTGCAATTCATTATCCACTGTTGCTTTCAACCTATCAAGTAATTGTCTCTCATTGTTGGCAGAGACATCATCAACTGACTCTCTGATTTCTTTCCCCTTGCATTTATATAAAAATGATTTGAATTCTTTAGAATGAATAAATTTATCATCAAAAATAAAAGAATCATATGCTATTTGTCTTGGGTCTTCATCAGTAGGCCCCTCCTCAAAATGTGCTATGATAGGAGGCTAATATTGTTGCATTTTTCTTTTGGACATTCTTGTTGTCTGTTGATGTGGCTCCTCTTGTTCTGCAGGTTCTTCATCACCACAAGATAACACCTTAATCTCTGCAAGTTGTTTCTTCTTTTCATCCAAGTCCCTATTGTATTTCTCAACCACTAGTTTGACCTCAAACTCCTCCAAATTCCTGATGACATCATCGTGTGGATAGGGAACATGTATGTACCCACTGAGGTTTTGTTTTCTCTGAGCAAGGTCAATAAAACCTTCAGGATCAAATCCTTTTCACCTCAGCACACCTCATATTGTAGTGCATCAATTTATCTATAATGTGACCATATCCCTCCTTGGGTACCATAGCGAAGTCTCCAAAACACAGAGTACTAGGCATGAAAGACTATTTATCATGGGAACTCAAGTGCATCACATTTGAACAATTCATTTGCCTAACTATTTCCAAATAGACAATTCTATCAGGGACAGTTTTAGGCAAGATAACAGGAGCATCCTCAAAACCATAAACTCTAACCATAGTGGCATCCTCAAAACAGTACCAGTCTCCCCAGTTATGAGTAATAGTAAAAGGACCACCAAAATCCTTTGGTCTAAGAAACTGTTGATGATTGTTTTTACACATTCATAACAAAAGTTAAAATTCATTAAATGAACCTACTATCTTGAAAGATATGAAGAAATCAATTAAGAGTACTTAATCCCAAGTTTCCATATGGTCAGGTCTTGACCTTGTGGATAGTTCAGTAGGTTACTATGAAGCTGTAATATGCAAGGGGCCTTACTTGATTCAAGGTGATTGATGACTTACTGGACTCGAATTATGCAAATTGTTGCAAATATCAACAAATTATCTATTTCTTTGCATAAATTTGTTGTTGTATCATGAAGCTTTATATGATTTATATCAAAACATGCTTCTCTTTTCAAATATTTATGAAGATTGCCAAATATCAACTCAGTTGTTCCTATTTCTTTCAAATGTCAAACAATCTCCTTTGGATTTATGCGTTTAAGCTAAGTATTCGAAGTGTTTGGGAAAAGTTATAGAAATTCAAATTCAACATCACTTGCTATAGGATCTAAATGCTCTGTTATGCACATGGTAAGAAAATAGCAAATTCAATTAAATCAGCAGACTAAATCATTAAATGCAGATGTCCTGAGTATTTTCATGAATAGGCATTTAAGATTGTGAGATTTAAGAGATATTATTCTAAATACAAAGAAGAGCCAGAAGACACTCAGAAATAGACGCAGAATTCTAGATTCATTTGTATTCAAAACACAGCCATATATGATTTACAATGTATGAATGACTCTTAGCTTCATTAATCAAATTCACAAAAACTTACAATGCTTTACAAATACAATAAAAAAGCTGGACATTCCACGCATTCCTTAGTGTAGACACAGGTGACCTCCTCTAAACTAAAAAATACTCCTTCTACTCAAAGTCTCAGACAAATTACAATTGCTAGCTAATTTCTACAAATCCTTGTGTAAGTAATGTATAGATAGCGAAGTTCCTTATATAGATTTTGAACTTCATAATTCTACGGCTACAACTTCAATCTACGGTTGGGACATCTCCATTATTGATCAACGGTGTATCTTTGCCTCTAACCGTATGCCAAAATATCTAATTGGCATCTTTTCTTTCCCTTAAAGGATGCCATTGGAATCTTTTCAAAAATGATTCCCCTTTTCATTGACTTTTCCTCGTTGATACTATTTGTTTAACTTCTTCTCAAAACCACTGCCTGTCTTTGTCTTCTCACTTTTTCAAATACTTTTTGAAATTGCTTATTACACCTTCTACAAAGGTGTGCTCCCCTCCTAGACTCTTTGCCAATATATATTCTTGCATCTCAATCCCTTCCTTCAACTTCTTCTCTCTATTCTCTAATCCTTCTCTTCTTATACTTCTTCATTTTGGCACTTTCCTCCATCAATGTATCCATCATCTCTTTGTTGAGATTCGCATCAAGATTTTCTATGCATGGTATAAATATGGCATTGAATTCTGTTAATGCCCTTTCTAAATCATATGCTGGCATTTCCATACATTCATGCTGCAGGAGTCTTTCTATTATCTTCTTATGCATTTTTATCATTTCCTTTTCTTTTTCCTCTAAATCCTGCATAACTGTTGTACATTTTCTGAGGTTATCTTCCTCAAATTTAAGCTCTAATCTTGTCCTTGGCACTTGATTTGCCAATGTAACAGTAAGTGCTCCTTCATTGATCAATTCTTATGCTCTTCCTTCAACTTCTATCAAGTGTTCAATCTCAGACATGCATTCTTCTTTTCTCACTTGGCACTTATGTATAAGTATCATACACTTGTTCTTTTCTTCTACAACTACCCTCCAACTTCCCACAGCTTGCCTTATTATTTGCTCACCCTCTTGCATAAAATTTTTAAACCATTCATAAAAAATGTTAGCTTTGAGCCTTTTATTCTCCATGTCCTTTATCTCTTCCTTTGATATCACTGCTATGTTATTAGCCAATTCTGGGATTGTGGCACTAGGATTAAATATCCCTTTAGTAAATTATTGAAGTTAGACAATGTGTCCTTTTAAGTATTCATGTTTGTCCTTATCCTTTCTCAGCATTTCTGCTATCACTTGGTACATATCTTCCCATTCATTAATGTGTTGTTCTCTTGTAGAATGCCCAAGGTCAAGATTCAATATCTTATACTCCTCCAAGGCTATTTCACCTTTTGCCTTTTCCTTTTGTGGTATGGCTAGCTTCAGCATTCTAGATCCATTTGGACCTCTCTGTATATCAGACATTGTCCAAGCATTTCTCTTTTCTTTTCTTCGAGTGGCCTTCTCACCTAACAAACTTTTAATGTCAATTGGTACTACCTGTACCTCGTTTTTCTCTTTTCTTATTTCTCCTTTCAGCCATGCAGGAATTTCTTTTGTACCTTCTATAGCCTTAACTTCATCAATTACCTCTTCATGAGGTTTCTCTGTTTCCACTTCTTCTTGTTGTTGTTGTTTCTACTGTTGTTGTTGTTCTGGAATTTGTTCTTGTTGTTCTTGTTGTTGTGGAGGCTCTTGTTCCATGGGATTCTTTTCTTGTTCTTTTGATTCAACCTCATTTTCTTCCTCTTCTATTTCAGTAACTGCTCCATTTTCAGCCTCTTCTTTAGGAGCTTCTTCTTCTGCTGGTCCTTTTTCCTGATCATCTTCTACGTATATTTGTTCCACATCTTGCATGTTAACATCTTTTGTTTGTTCATCAACTTTATTTTCATCCATTTTTCTGTTGCCTCTGTACCTTTAGTCTCTTTGGTTTCACCTTCTATTTTGGTTGTACCTTCTGTTTGTACTTGCTCTGTATGTACATGGGAATTTTCTTTTGTGCTATCTTCTTTTACTTCCTTTCTTTGATCTTGCACATCTTCTATATTCTTTTCTTCCTCACTTGGCTCATCATACATGTTCAACATATTTAAGGCATCCACACCTAAGGTGTCCTCTTTTGTTTCTTCTTCTGTTGAAGCATGCCTTTCTATGATTACCTCTTCAAGTGTTTCTTCTTTTTCAATTTCTTCAATTTTGTGTGCCTCTTCCTGCACATCTTGGATAATTTTAGGAGGAACTAAAGTACCAAATGGATCCACTGATCATGTTTCTTCTTGTACCCTTTCTTCTTCCTGTTCTATGTTGTGCTCAATTTCTATTTCAGCTTGAATACTTGGCTCCTCCTCTTCACTCAAGAAATCACTAGAATCTTCTTCTATTTCAATCTCTTTTTCTTTATACATTGCTCTTTCCTCACTATCACTACTCTCAATATGCACAGTCTCCATAGTTTGTTTGGCTTTGTGAATTTCTGACTCCTGTTGCATTTATTCAGCCAACTCTATTTTTACTTTGATATATGCTTGTCTTGGTTCTGATGATGTAGAGGCACTAGATATATTGTTCATCTTTTTACCTACTTTGTGTGCTCTAATTATACCAACTGGTTTAGAAGTCTCATCTTTTGACAAACTTATTGGGATTGCCTTTCTAATTTGTTGTCCAGCTATCTCTTTGGCAGTCTGTGCTTCTTCTGAACTTATTTCATGACTCATTGACCTTGCATCCACAAAAGTATCTGATACCACTACTACTGTTATGCCTAAAGCATATGGATCCATTAAAGTAGCATTTTTATCCTTTTCAACAATCTTGGCCTCTACAATCTTCCTTTTCTTCTCATAAAAGCATTGCAAGGCTTCACTAGGCTCTACCTTTCTTTTTCTCCCTTTCTTTGGATATGTGATTTCTTTTCCTTCAACCTTAAGTTCCTCAATTTTGTCTTTTAGCCATGCCTTTGAAAATAATATTACCAGCTTAGACAATAAATCTAGAGATGTATTCCAGGGCTTTGACCAATCAAGCTCTGTAATGGGAGCTAGCCTTGCTTCTGCATAACTATGATGTAACAATTTATCATCATCCTAAACCTCTGGAGGAACATATATGTTACCTATAGATTTCATTTGCTCAATAGTTAATATTTTATGAGCTCTTTTCCTCACCTACCTGTCATTTTTGCAATCAGCCCAAAAATCTTCAATATGTACCTGGTGTTTATACTTTTTATCCATAAAGTTCTAGATCTTATGGAAAGGATCAAACCTTCTGACTAAATCAAACTCTTGAAAGCCATAATATCTCAATTCTTGTTTTGAATACCCTGCAACTTCTTCACTGTAGTAGGAGTATCTACCAATAGCCCAAGGCAAATTCACATTTCCTCTATTATTGAACTTCCTTTTATACATTTTAAAAACATTCAAATTTTGTATTGAAAAGTCCAAAACAATCAGCTTATCAGAAGGATATCTAGGCAGCATAAATGGTTTCCCTTCAAATCCTTCAGTCCTTATGTAAGTAAAATGCTCAAACTGAATGAACCAGGCACTATGCAATCCAATTGCATCCTCTGCATCTTTAGATAATCTTTTGTCAGGTTCCTCTCTCAACACCCTTACCATGTAAGTATAGAAGACATCATTAACCAAAGCAAACTTTTTCAATGCATTCTCTTCTTGTAATTCAGGGTAGTGTTCATACACTAATTTCTGATCAGGACCATTTCTTAGGGTACCAACCCTTTCTAGTCCATGTATGTATGGTGTAATTTATGCAGCACATGAATGCAACACATAATAAGACAAATAAAAGGGCAACATTTTCTGTTGTCTTAGCATGACCTGCTTCCAAATAGCTGTGCTTATTGCCTTGGCCCAGTGGATTTGCCCTTGCTCCTTTTCTCCTACTCTTATGAACTCAATGACAGTGAATATCCATGGTTCACATTTGGTGCCATCTCTCAATCCAACTAACCTACTCAGCATAGTGATCATCAAATGAATTTCTTCTTTAAAGTCTATCCTCATCAAGTTCTTATGTACCCTAGCTACATCCTTGGGTTTGCTCACTGGGTTATACAAACTGCGGAATATTTTACCTCTACATTCCCCTTCATTTGTGTAAAAATCTTCATTATATTGATCAATATCAACATCCCTCATTTTTGCATTAATCTCTAATCCAAATTTTTTGGCAATCCCCTCTATAGTTAAATCAGCAATTAGTCTGTCAGATAACATGATCTTCCTAGTTGATGAATCATATAAAGTCACACAATCCAAACATAAATCCTTAGCCTCCATTGCCAGTGGGAAACCTATAGCTTTGTACAGTCCACTTTCCCATATACACTTCATATCTTGTGAGGCATCTGCAGCAGTAATTTTCTTCAACACATCCTCTGCATCATAATTTCCTATGTTTGTATCTGTGCCTACTCCACTCATACTGATCAGGGATGGACAACCTCTATGCAAAGGCAATTCTTCTTTCTCCACCTCTTTTCGTGGCTTCCTTTCTTTCTTCACCTCGCCCCCTATATCTTTCTTCTATTTTGTGGCCATCCTGTAGAAACATGCATCTTTTAACTTTCATTTTACTTTCATGCCTAGGGTTTTTACTGTGAATTTCTACTTTTACCATTTTACCCTACTCGTTTGTCTTTTCTGTCTTTTACTTTTAAATTCATTAAGCTCTATTTAGCTAATTAATAGTTAAAACAGTAATTTGACAAATACATACGTTTTAAACTGAAATTACTGAAATCAACATAGCATTTTACCATTTGAAATTAAACAAATTTTTGAGATAAATACCTATTTTTCGTGACCGTTTAACTGTTGGTGTTGACTTACTTTTACCTTTTTGCTTTCGCCCAGCTACTATAACTCTGTCGCCTCAACAAGTTCTGCTTAATTTACTGTAACAAGCTTCTTTTTCTGCAATTTTTACTCTTAACAGTATATCTAAAAGTGAAATAACCTTTAATTTTACCCTAACCCTCATTAAATTTTACTTTGCTTGAGTGTTAGACTTGCATTAATTACAGCAATTAATGTGCTATAACTTTGGCTTTCATTTATTACAGTGTTTATGCTTTTTTAAACTTTTTACCATTAGCTCATCCCTGCATAGATTACTTTTCTTTATATTCTCCCTTGTATGTTTTCTTTTGTATATCCTCATTGTATCTTCAAACATACAATCCCTTTATGCAAACAATCGAACTAAGTTCTTTTCCCTTTTTTACCTTTTCTGTACTTCATTGTATATCGTTGCTTGTATATCACGTTTGTATAAGCGCATATACAAAAAACTTATACAAACTGTTTCACTCATTCTCTCTCCTGTGCCTTTACTTTCTTTGTATATCGTATGATGCAGAGGCATCCACACTATAACCTTTGCATGTAGCATGAATGTCTGCAGACCAACCTCATCATCATCATCTTCGCCATCATCATCATATTCCGCTTTATACTGTCAGCATCATCATGTTTCCTAAAACCAACAGCATCATCATATTTCGGATGATCGCAAACATCCGCCTGCCGACTACTGTTCACCTCCTCCGCTTTCCTCCTAACATCATCATCATGATGTTCAGCGGGCGCATACATCCTCCGGTTGCACTGTTCATCGGGCTCCGAACTCCATCGTCATCATCATATGCAACACTTCCTTCGTCAGCAGGATATTCAACATCCGGTTGCTCCAAATATCCTGATGACGTTCACCTTCAGCAGCTTACCTTCGATGCTCCGCTACCCGACGATACAAGCAACAGCATCATGATATAACTTATCCGGTTCTCTTCGAAACCTCCTGATGACGCTAATACATTTTCTGCCGATGCCGATACTTAACGACAGCAGGATGAACTCGTATAGGGGGGATATCTCAATATCCTGATGACGATGACGTCATATCTTGATGACAATGACGTCACCCAATATCCTGATGACCTCTTCAACACTTAGTCAAAAATCCAAACTTTCTCTCCCGCATCTACTCGCGATGTGCGGATGTTTGGCACTTCCGATATGATGATCCTGATGCCGATGCACTCCTGCTCGGCTCCCCCAAATGATGATCACCCCGACGAATTTGCACTTCATGCAACCGACATCATCATGCCGATCTCCTCCACTCATCCGGATGACGATATCCGAACTGTCTGCAGGATATTTGCAGAAATATCCTGATGATGCCGTTTTAACAGACTTCTTCACTTAGTGAAATCTCACTTCGCCGATCCTCCAGGGACGACCCGATCCAGTCTTAGGGTGATCTCTCTCAACTTGAACTTCTCAACTTGACCTAGCACATGAGGATGCTAGGGTCTTCAACATCTCTTGACCGCGATCCTGCACACCTGCATGCAAACGAAAACAACCTACCAACTAACCTACTGTACATTACCATTCCACCGATCAGATGAGTCAACCAGTGGAATGGATCAGTGAATCCATGAAGTCACTCAAACCAGCAAACCAATCAAGTAATGGAATGCAACCAGAGCAAGAACACAAACAGGATCACTTTATTGATTTCAAAGATGCAATACAATATGACCAATCGCTTTCTCAGTCTCACTCTCTGCAACCTAGCTCGATCGATGATATCTGTCTGTCCCTTCAATATCAAACGATCTCATGCTTATAAAGACTTTCCTACGAGTACTACTGACCCGACTCCAAGCGGCTGGGAACTCTCCAAGCGGCTGGGAGATCCCACCGAACATACATCATGACAGCTGTTATAACTAACTAGCTAAAAATAGCAAAAGCCTGGTTAGCATGATCTTATCCTGATCAGCATGACCTTATTACATGCATTTGGTCTAACAGACCTTCTTGGAAACACAAACAAGACCTAAACTACTAACTGCCTTATGAAGGCCAGCTGTCAGGTAGGTGCTCCTGCACCATACTCCCCAACAGAAAAGAACTCATGTCCCATGAGTTTAGTATGTGGAAGGCTTCCACCTTTATACTTTGCCTTGTCAGTCTTCTGACCTGCTCCAGCTTTGTCTGCTGCTGTCTCTTGGCTGCTCCAAGACTTCTGAACTGTAACTTGCTTGCTGGCAAGTAAATCCTCATGCCTGTTGATGTAGGCCTTTCTCTCACATACCTTGTGTTTGTCAGGTTGCCTGACCAGAACCTCTTTCTGAACTGCCTCTGTAGGGGTCACCTGTATCTTTCTTGCAATCTGTATAGGACAAACAATAGTCCCAACTATGACAACATCCTTGTCATTCTTCTCAACTGATTGCTGTTTGCACCCCTGTTTCTGAACCTGCTGCTGACCTCTGTCAGTCACAACTGAAACTTTCTTCAGCTTGTTGTCTGTAACAACTCCTTTCTCTGCAGTGTCCTGAACTGCCTTCATGCCTGCTCCTCTAGGCATCTGCACAAACTCCTTCTTTCCCATCAAAATGATTTGAGCTGCCTTCTGTACTGCAGCTTTTGCCTGCAATGGCATCAACTTAATAGTCTTCCCATCCTTCTGGATGGTGTAGGTATTAGCATGCCCATCATACAGTACTCTTCTGTCAAATTGCCATGGTCTACCTAGCAGTAGGTGACAACATTCCATAGGCAATATATCACACAAAATTCTATCATGATATGGCCCAATCTGGAAATCCACATATGCCTGTTCAGAGACAAAAAGTGATTGACTATCACTCACCCAAGATGCCTTGTAAGGGTGTGGATGTGGAATCCTTTCCAGCTTCAGTTTATCAACCATCTCCTGAGATACCATGTTGTCTGTTGAACCAGTATCAATGACAACCTTACATACCTTACCTTTGCTCTTACATGTGGTTTTGAAAAGAGCTCTTCTTTGCATCATATCCTTTGATGCCTGCAAACTAATTCTCCTTAACATCAGTGATTCTCCACTCTCTGGATAGCCAAAATTCTCAGGACCTCTGTTTGAACTCTGTGCACTTTCTTCTTCTTTCTCTTCTTGTACCAATTGTACTCTCTTATCACTTGTTCTATCATTTCTGGATGATGAACCTTTGTTTTCTGGACATTTGAAAGATGGATGACCAAACTCTCCACAGGTGTAACATTTTCCTGAAAATGTAGTAGAACCTCTACCACCTCCAAATCTTCCTCTATTACCTTTCCATCCACCTCTGAAATTAGACTGTCCTTGTCCTTTACCAGTGTCTTCTTGACTCTCAATGGTTTGCTTTTGTGCAGGGGCTGTTCCTCTTCCCCTATTGTTTCCTCTACCTCTCATGGACTTATCATGTCCTCTATTCAACTTTTCTTCAATCCTGATTGCCATTTGATAACAATCCTCCACATTCTTAGGGTTAGCTAACACTGACTCATCCTGTATGTTAAACCTCAAACCAGCCAAGTACCTAGCCACCTTTTCTACCTCATTCTCATGATGACCAGATCTCATACTTAACAGATAAAATTCCTCAGTATATGATTTCACATCCCTGTCTTTCTGCTTTAAAAATTGCAGCTTCTTAAACATCTGGATTTCATAATCCCTTGGCAAGAATTTACCCTTTATCCTTGCTACCATCTTATCCCAAGAAGTGATCTTAGACTTCCCT
Source organism: Cunninghamia lanceolata (assembly GCA_027924645.1). Taxonomy (NCBI): domain Eukaryota; kingdom Viridiplantae; phylum Streptophyta; class Pinopsida; order Cupressales; family Cupressaceae; genus Cunninghamia; species Cunninghamia lanceolata. The sequence goes on from BSBN01000030.1 coordinate 4,395,257, forward strand.
TGTTTCCTTCTCTCAGATTGTACATAATCCCACCATACCAAAGCATGACCTCCTAACTTGGTCTTTGCAATCTTCACCTTCTGATCCTCAGCAACATCTTCACATTCAAAGTGATTATCCAGTGCAGCAATCCAGTCCAACAATTCATCTTCATTCAAGCTTCCAGTATACTTGGAAACATCAACCTTCACCTTAGGTTTTTCACTCTGCACTGCCTTTAGCAGTTTTGCCAATCTCTGGTCTTCAGCATCCAGATCTTCAGCTACCTCTTCATACTCTTCAACAGTATCTGCATCTTCTTCAGACTCACTGTCTTCCACTTCCCTCTTTTTGTTCTTTTCCAGGGCTGTCAGCCTGGCTTGAAGTGCTTCAGCAAGCTCCTTCATCTTCCTCATTTCTCTAGCATGTTTCTCCTTCATTTCCTGCAACTCCCTTGCAGTACCACTACCTTTAGGAGGCATTTTGTCAACCTCTCAATCAACACACAATCAACTCTATCTCTACCTCTTTCGGTGACTGAATCAACACACAACAGCCCAGACCTTTTGCTGAGCTCTGATACCACTATGATGCATAGGCATCCACACTATAACCTTCGCATGTAGCATGAATGTCTGCAGACCAACCTCATCATCATCATCTTCGCCATCATCATCATATTCCACTTTATACTGTCAGCATCATCATGTTTCCTAAAACCAACAGCATCATCATATTTCGGATGATCGCAAACATCCGCCTGCCGACTACTGTTCACCTCCTCCGCTTTCCTCCTAACATCATCATCATGATGTTCAGCGGGCGCATACATCCTCCGGTTGCACTGTTCATCGGGCTCCGAACTCCATCGTCATCATCATATGCAACACTTCCTTCGTCAGCAGGATATTCAACATCCGGTTGCTCCAAATATCCTGATGACGTTCACCTTCAGCAGCTTACCTTCGATGCTCCGCTACCCGACGATACAAGCAACAGCATCATGATATAACTTATCCGGTTCTCTTTGAAACCTCCTGATGACGCTAATACATTTTCTGCCGATGCCGATACTTAACGACAGCAGGATGAACTCGCATAGGGGGGATATCTCAATATCCTGATGACGATGACGTCATATCCTGATGACGATGACGTCACCCAATATCCTGATGACCTCTTCAACACTTAGTCAAAAATCCAAACTTTCTCTCCCGCATCTACTCGCGATGTGCGGATGTTTGGCACTTCCGATATGATGATCCTGATGCCGATGCACTCCTGCTCGGCTCCCCCAAATGATGATCACCCCGACGAACTTGCACTTCATGCAACCGACATCATCATGCCGATCTCCTCCACTCATCCGGATGACGATATCCGAACTGTCTGCAGGATATTTGCAGAAATATCCTGATGATGCCGTTTTAACAGACTTCTTCACTTAGCGAAATCTCACTTCGCCGATCCTCCAGGGACGACCCGATCCAGTCTTAGGGTGATCTCTCTCAACTTGAACTTCTCAACTTGACCTAGCACATGAGGATGCTAGGGTCTTCAACATCTCTTGACCGCGATCCTGCACACCTGCATGCAAACGGAAAACAACCTACCAACTAACCTACTGTACATTACCATTCCACCGATCAGATGAGTCAACTGGTGGAATGGATCAGTGAATCCATGAAGTCACTCAAACCAGCAAACCAATCAAGTAATGGAATGCAACCAGAGCAAGAACACAAACAAGATCACTTTATTGATTTCAAAGATGCAATACAATATGACCAATCGCTTTCTCAGTCTCACTCTCTGCAACCTAGCTCGATCGATGATATCTATCTATCCCTTCAATATCAAACGATCTCATGCTTATAAAGACTTTCCTACGAGTACTACTGACCCGACTCCAAGCGGCTGGGAACTCTCCAAGCGGCTGGGAGATCCCACCGAACATACATCATGACAGCTGTTATAACTAACTAGCTAAAAATAGCAAAAGCCTGGTCAGCATGATCTTATCCTGATCAGCATGACCTTATTACATGCATTTGGTCTAACAGACCTTCTTGGAAACACAAACAAGACCTAAACTACTAACTGCCTTATGAAGGCCAGCTGTCAGGTAGGTGCTCCTGCACCATCGTATATGTATGTCGTAAACATACAAGCGTTAAAACATGCATAGACTTTTCTATTTTTTTAATTTCTTTGACATCTGGCTTGTATTTATGCTTTGCATACCTTTTTCTTTGTATACTTAAAGCATACATTGTAATGATACAATGCTGACATACAAACCATGGGACCCACCTTACCTTTCACTTGTATCTCTTCAATGCATATAAGACTTTGTATATTATGCCTTGTATGTTCCGAAACATACATACAAGGTGGAATATACAGCAATTTAATCTCATTTCAATAACTCTTTGGTTCCGCAGTGTATATAAAGCAATGCATATCAACTTTGTATGTAAGATACATACAAATGAAAAAACATGCAACTACTTAGCCTTAATTCATAACTTTTGGATTTCATGATGTATACAAAACTTGCAATGCATCCCCAAATATACTTAAAGTCCCGATGCATCATTTATATTGTATTTTAATTTTCTTTCAATTCCGCGTTGTATATATCACAATGCATGTCGCCTGATACATACATACAAAGCACAAAATATAGAGCTAATATACCTTATTTCATAAAATTTTGATTCTGCAACATGTATAATCTATTTTATATCCCACTTGTATATTTCACCTTTGCCAAACATACAAGCCTAACATACATTCAACGGATTCGACCAATTATTCATTTCAACTTTAACTCTTTTCGGGTCTGGCTTGTATGTGGAGATAAAGTGTTAATAAAATGCATACAAGTATAACCACATATAAAAACCCGACGACTTCCCTTTTGTGACTAACACAAGGGCACGATATACAAATGAATTTGTATATGAATGACCTTGTATATACAAATAGCTTTGTATATGCAAAGTACAAACCCTCCAATTGTATATTTACCAAAAACCCTTATAACTTGCAAAATACTGTGAATTTTAAAATGGTTCAAAAAGCAACCCTCACTCATTTTTAACAAGGAATTCACCCATACTCTACCCTGGTACTTAATGTTATTTTTTATATATTTTCACCAAGGTTTGTACTTTCAGTTCCCTTTTCCCCTTTTACCACCAAGCAGACCCACACACAAAAGCAACAAAAAACTAGCCACAGCAGGGGTCCTCATTTTGCTAAGCAATAAAATGGGGCATGTTGTGAGCATCACAACAACTAGCAACCAAATAAAACAATTAATTTAAAACCATTAAAGAAAACTAAATGAAATAAATCCATTATTTCCAACTATCTTTTCTGCAAATCATCATTTAACTTGAAACCTAATGTATTCAATAAGGTGCATGAATTTTATTTTTTAGTTTAAGTGGGTGCACATGATTAATAATCCTCATCTTGAAAATCAGTTAAACAAACTAGTGACTGATATTAGACTACCTAGTTGATGTCATTCCCTCATAGCCAACCGGATAGAGCCTTGCTGCCAGTAGACGTCTATAGCCCTGACAAGGTTATCGTTACAATTCTCCTAAGTAGAGCCCCACTACCAGCAAGCGTCTATAGCTCTGGTAGAGTTACTTAGATAACTTAACCTAGATTTCAGTAAAATCTATTTTATTTATTTATTTATTTTATATTTTGTATTTGACAAAGATTTCATAAGATATTTTAGTTGTAACTTCATGATGCAAGGAATAGTCACTTGCTAAAATTAAGCTGAGAATTGTAATGGTAGCAAGGGTGACCTCTGATTTTTCACCTAATATATACATTGGTAAGTTCAACAAACCCAAGGATTTTAGGTGTGTCATTGTGAGAAACTTCCATTGAATACTCAACCCACAGTTATTGAATACAAAATTTCACAAGTCAACTAACTCTCTACATTCATGACAGTCACAACAAGTTATGCCTAAATTTCAAATAATTAACCTAAATGTTCTAAATTTTCTATTGTTTTCAGTGGTTTTTAGTCTACTCCTGTATACTCTAAAGAAAAACAAACATCCCTACTAAAGTAACACAACACAACAAAACAAAAACAAAAACAAACAAAACAAAACAAAAACAAACAAAACACAACAAAAAACAAAACTGTACATTATTTACACTATGATACAGAACAGACCAACAATCCTCACCTCAAGCCTAAAAGTAATGTTTCAAGTGTTGGCCATTAACTGGTAATGGTACATCTTCTCTAGTCAAAGTCTTGAGCCTGAAAGTGTTGTCTCCTATTATTTCTGAGACCTGTAATGGACCTAACCATAACTTGTCAAATTTTCCATGATTACCTTTCTTTTTATGTGCCTTATCCCAGCACAGCACTAAATCTGATATTCTAAATGTTTTGACTCTTACTCTTTTGTCAAACCATCTTTTACCCACTGCTTGATGTTTAGCAAATTTCTCAATGGCTTGATCTCTTTTCTCATCTAATTGTAGCATTTGAATTATTCTGGCTTCCCTGTGATCATTAAAGCCTAAATATTCATTAGCAAACTTCCAGACTGGTATTCTTAAATTCACTGGAAGTATGGGATCAGTCCCATAAACTAAATGATAAGGTGCATTGCCTAAGGCTGATTTAACCTTGGTCCTCTCTACCCACAGTGCATACTTCAGCAATGTGTTTCATTCTCTTGGGTTCTTTTCAATTAACCCATTCCCTTGAGGATAATAGTTTGAAGAAAACTTTAAAACTATTCCATGTTCAAATGCCCATTTAAAAAATTTCAAAGAAGAAAATGCAAGGCCATTGTCACATACCAATGAATAAGGAGCCCCAAACCTGGTTATGATGTTCTCTTCAAGGAATTTGATGACTAACTCAGTAGTAGAGAATTTACAACATGTGGCTTCAGTCCACTTGTATAGTAATTAGTCACTGTTAGTATAAACTTGTGTCCTGTAGATGATGGAGGATTTATGACTCCAATGAAATCTAAGCCCCATTGTACAAATGGCCTAGACTCAATGACTGGTTGTAATGGATTAGCCTGATTCCTTGCTTTATCTGCTATAATTTGACAGATGTGGCAAATTCTAATGTGACTCTCTGTATCTTTAAACATAGTAGGCCAATAATATCCTACTCTCAATATCTTATGCGTTGTGGCTAAATGGAAACCATGAGTAGTTCCATACTTATCATGCAGCTCTAGCAATACCTTATCTGCTTCATCTCTATTTAAACATCTTAAATATATTCCTTCATGGTTCTTCTTGAATAGAAGACCTCCTTGTACCATGTACTTTTGTTCTTTGATCTTTAAAGCTCTCCTTTGTGAGGATTTCATCTTGCTCAGATATTTCCCTGATATCATAAAAGTGTTTAGATTATCATACCATCCTAATGCATCACTAGTATTCAACACATATTGTTGTTTCACCAAATTTGGGTCTGTATTGGCTATGGTTTGCACTAAAGCTTGTCCTCTGACCAACTTCATTGGAATGATTTCCATATCAAACTCTTGCAAAGTGGTAATCCATTTAGCTCTTTTCTCTCCAGGCTCATTCTGCATCAGTAGCATCTTCACTACTGCATCTGGTACTATAGCCTTAACTTGACTGTGTAAGATATAGTGTGTAAACTTTTTTACTTCTCTTTCTAGTGCAAATGCCTATCTTTCTGTATCAAGGTATTGTTGATAACTGAGAGGGGGGGTGAATTAGTTATATTAATTATTTTAACTTTCTGTTCTTCTTAATCAACTAGTGCAGTATCAAAACACATAAGCTTTAACTGAACATGAAAGTAGAAATAAACTCAGTACACATGACACAATGTTTTTGACGTGGAAACCCTGTTAAGGGAGAAAACCACAGGGTGATTAACCCAAGAATGTATTCTCTATTAGAAGAATAGAAATGTAAAAGTGGCACTTGCCAATTAGGGCTCACTGCCTGAGCACACTGCTCACAAGAGGCTCACTGCCTACAAGAAACTCACTGTCTACAAATCATAAAGAGAGTAACAAGATACTTGAACTGATGAGAAGCATCCACATATGCTGAAGTTCAATTCCGGTTAGGCTCTGTATACTGATCTACTGCACTTCATTCTTCCTCTCCTTTTGTGCTGCTGTCTTTTCACATACCGGACTTGCCTTACTGCTTTAACACTATTCTTCTACTTTTATTCACACACAACAACACACTCAACACCTTTATATCCAAATCCATCTGGTATATATATCCTCACAATGGATTTCATCCTCTTTCTAGTCAGCATCCGGAATAGTCAATATTTTCCCAAACTTTAGTCTGTCGACTGAATCCTTGCTCACCAAGTGATGCAGATCAAGGAGATACTTATAGAAGTCATCTAACATGTCATCCAATCATGGATAATACCTTAAGAACCTTGATCACCATCAATATCTCATTTGGAATAATTTTGATGCTCTGTCTGTCAGTTCTTCCTCTGTCTACTCTGCCAAACCGAACCCCAAAACTTAGATACTCATATCTCTTCACTCTCTTATCACCGAAGGCTCAATCCCTGGAATCTATCAGTCAAGGTATTCCTCTTGACTTCCCCAAGTCTACACTTTACAAAGATGCTTCCTCTAAGAGATCTAGACCTGATTATCAGACCTTGCCACATTCTCTGTTCTTGCTTACCGGACCACAACATTCTTCAATCTAACTTCCGGTATAGGCACACCATGTCCTGCAGATGTGTGGGATGAACTTTGTTGCCATCAATGACAACAATCATGAAGCCATAATGTGTCTCTTTCCAACAATCTCTCCCTTTGGCATTGATGGCAACACTTAGTGAAAAATGACTAAGTGTTATACTACACTCCCCCTTGGTTGATGCTCTGTTCTAATGTACATTTTACCAGAGCTCCCCCTTAGCTGGATTCCACATTTTTCACTGTTCCTCACTCCCCCTTTAACATCAATGGCAAAGGGTAGGGTCCGCACACCAAAAATTGCCCAAAAAATCATCTATACTTAGTTGTATAAGTACATAAATAGGGTATACTTATATATATTGTAGTATGTCTACAAAAGTTGTCTTCAACTGGACAAGTTTTGTTGCCCAACTCTGCTTCATCCTGTCCAAAATTAAGATGTGACCACTCAATAGGAATGCAAAGGCTTTTGCCCTTTTGAGATCTGTCGAATCACTGGTCTGGGCTGTGGTCTGAGTATCAGTTAGAGCCTCATGCATGGCCTCTAACTTAGGGATAATAATCTCTCTTAGTTCACTTAGCCTGCCTATTTTTATTTTCTTCTCCTTCTCAAGCTTCTTTATTTCATTTATAGTTGCAAGAGTCTAGCACTCTTGATTTATTATGGAAGAGGAGAGAGGATCAAAACTTTGAGAGAGGCTTGACAGTTTATCCTCTTCTTTCACTTTCTTCTCAATATCCTTTGTTACTTTTGTCTAGGATATACAAAATTTATATACTTCTCCATCCTTAAGAGCATTTTCTAACCTCTTTATCCCAATATCCATAGCTCTCCTATCATTTGTTATCAGACCCTACACTTTGGAGAGTCTCTTTTCCAAAAACTCCTTCCAGACCTTTTCTTCAGTTGACTTCTCTAGGGAATCAAAATGTGTATGAACAGAATTTACAAGGGTCTTTAGATTACTGGATGTAGAGGCCAAAGATCCTTTTGGAAGGATGGCATAATCTTTTCCAATACACCGGATGCAACTTCTATGAGCTCACAGTCTTCCATGTGAGACTTCAGAAGTTTTTCTTTTGCCTTTGCCTGAGTGAAGGATGCTAGCTTCATGGTTTGTACCGGAGAGACGGAATCAAAATTGAATGGACCTTGAAGCAATTCTGGTTCATCAAATTCCATCATCTCTTTGGTCAAGAAATCCTTGACATCTTCTGCTGTGTCTCTTGCCAGAGACAGAGTTTTCTCCCCTTCTGCAGCCTTGCCACTGTCATTTGAGGCTTTTTCTATTTGATCTCCTTCTCTTCCCTTTACTTGTTCCTCTTGAATGGATTTTTCTTTTGTTCTTTCTTCTCCTTTAGATTCAGAGTCTACAGGGGAAATCAGAGGAGAGATGTTTGCTTCTTCATGAACCTTCTCTCCCGGAGTAGAGGAATCTAAGTCCTTATCTTTTTCTTCACCTGTGTCCTTTACCTCTTTTGCCACTGTCTCAGTAGATTCATCTTTGTCTTCCATGGTAGATGTTTCATCACCTAAGTCCTCTATGATAGGAATATTGAATCTTTTATAGGCATTCCTGAGGATCTCTTCAGTTTCTTTTGCCACTTTAAAAATTTCTCCAAGCATAAGCTGATTCATTCTAGCTTTGCTCTAGAACTCATCCTTGCAATCTTTGAAAATCATATTCATTTGTTTCTGAGTGATTGAGGGATAGAGCTGAATAGCTATTTGTTCCCTGATCTCAAGGTCCTTGGCCTTAGCATTGTTCTTCCTGATTTCTAGTTCTTTCTCTAGGCTCTTGGGAATTAGAGAAATAATCTCAATGAATGCTTTATTATAAATGTTAAGGTACCTAACTGTGGCTTCTTGCAGGATCTTCTGATAAGCCTCATTGTAGTCGTCATAAAATTTAGTCATTGGCTTCAAGTTCCCATCCACAGTGACTAATTTGACTACATCATCAATGGACAGAGTGGGCCTTTCAACAAACTCTTCTGCCATCTCTTTCTTGTCTTTACTGGTGGAGGGTTCACCAAATACTTTCTTCTTTTTCCTCATTTTCCTTACCTCCTCATCTGACTCAGTCTCTTCATCATCCTTCTGACTGATGTAAGACCTTGTGGCCTTTGTCTTAGTTCTTTTCTCTGCTTTACTGGATGATTTTGCTTCCAGTTTTGATGTCTTTGAGCTCTTATCAGTGGTAGGTGCAGACCTCTTAGAGGATCTGGTCCGGGAGGGTGCTTCTACCAGATCACTTTCCTTTTCTACTTCTTCCTTCTCTTTCTCTATCCTTTCCATCTTTTCTCTATGTGCATTAAGTGCTTCTTTTGAGATGCCATATCTTTTGGCAACATTCTCTACTTCTTTTCTCACTTTTCTCTTTATCTCTAGTTGTCTTAGTTCCACATGAATCTTTACACTCAATTCTTCAAAGGTTCCAAACCTTTCTACCTTGGGATCTTTGGGCTGACTTAGCATGTGCTGAACATGCAGCTCTACAATTTTCTCATCCACTTCATACCCCATTGGCATGATCCATACTATTCTAGGATCCATAGCCTTCATTAGGCACTAATCAGTTTCAACCATAAAGCACACTGAATCTTTGTATTTCTCAACTAGAGATTTTGGGATTCTTTCTCTAGCTTGCATCATGCATTGGAAGTTTTTGAAGTAGCCCCATAGTGCAATGTTTTGTGCCTTGGGATCACCAAGCCCATGCAAGTAATCTCTAATCTAAATTGCAACTAGTCTGTTGTTTTTCCATATCCATCCATTGGATCCGAGTAGCTCATTCATGTAGTAAAAGAATAGGCAAAGTATTAAACTGTCGTATTTGAAAGAATTCTTCTTATCTTTATTTATCTTTTGCAGATTCTCCAAGAGTTGGTTCAGAAGAAGCTCACAAAGATCATAGTCTGCATTCTTCCTCAACATTTCATAAGTAGTATATATAGTAGTTCCGGATACTAAATTCTCCCTACTGGAGTGATATATTTTATATCCAATTATCATTGATGCAAACTTGATATCTAGATTTGTGATATCCTCAATTGTCATTGCTCTTTTATTAAACTTTGATCCGGTAGCCTCACTTACAATTTAGTTTTTGACAGATTTGAGAGTGGGCATCTCACAGGTTGAGTGTAATCTGATTACTACCTTAATGACATCCTTAGTGATCTTGAATGGTCCATTTAGCCACATGAAGTTATCATGAACCCTACTCAAAACATACCGAACCCATTCATCTTCTGTAAAACAGGGGAAATGAATACATTGAGCAAAATGCTTTTCCCAGATGGCTTTATACTGAGTTTTGATTTCTAATGAGTCATCTATCAAATGCTTGTGATAGATATCAACCAGCTTAGATTCCCCAAATTCTTTAATATTCACATGAATATATGCCCTAACATCCTCTACGTACAAAACCCCATGTAGAATGCTAGAAAATGCCCCTAAGGGGTCCACTTCTAGAGATTTATAAGGTGTTTCTTAAATTTGGGTCGAGGCCTATCAAAAATCTTCACCACATTTAGAGTAGTCATCTTTCAAAGATTTGCAGAGAGATATTCAAGAATAGAAAATACCTTTTACGCTTCTAGGTTTCACGGAGTGAGCCGGATCAATTGCTGGATGAATTGACTTCTACATATGAGTTTTGATGGGGTTGAGGAAATTTGTTGCAGAGCTCCTTTTCGCTTCTTCTTGAATGTAGAATGAACAAATGTTTAATAAGAAAAACCCTTATATTACTCTGTAAACCCTAATACCAAGTTGCAATAAATGCTTAACTTAAGTCATTCCAGTTTGCCTTGTTTTCCTTATCCAGATGACTTGAGAAACTGAAACAATCTTGATCTAAACATCTTTTGGATCTTCCATATCTTAACCACGGCTTATTTAGATGTTTTTCTAAGAACCCTTTAATCTGCAACTCTCCTTGTGCCAATCTCGGCACCAATTAACTGGCTGGGGGAAAAGTGTTTTTCCTTGTGTCTCCCCCTGAGCCAGAGCTCACTTTTTAATTTCTGGAAGGAATATCAGCACCAGATTCTAGTGCGGATTCATCCCCTACATTTTCTATACTTCTCTTCACCTAAATCTTGTTCATCTCACTTTGAACTTCATCCACATTCACTTTTCCTTTTCCCTTGTCTTGATTCTAATTATGATGTACCAGACATCTTTTGTCCTAATTCTTGCTTCTACAGAATTTGGCAATATGACCGGATTTATTGCAATTGTGGCAAACAACATTTCTTTGCATATTTGATTGACATCCTCTTGATCTACATTGATTAGCCATATGACCCATTCTATTGCATGCAAAGCATCTACCATTGAATGAATTGTTCATTTGCATATTTTTGCACTCATGAGATTTTTGACCATACCTCTTGCAGTTACAACATTGTTCGGAGAAGGATGTATTAGTCTGATTCATTCTCTTTCTACACTGATTAGCTTTGTGACCAAAGTTATTGCAGTTGTGGCAGTATCCATTGAAGGATGGATATCTTTGCGCATTAGGTTGCCTTACCGGAGGTCTTCTAGGCCTATTTCTTGGATTTTCTGATCCAAACTTCTTCTGACTGGATCCAGAGCTTTCACCTTTCTCATATCCCAAGCCACACTTGTCATCTACCCTCTTTTGGCTTTCAAGAAGAACTTCAAGTTGAGTAGAACTTATCTTGAATTTCTCTTTGAATTCATTTGTTGTTTGAAGATCCCTTTTAAGAGAGATAATTTGATCTTCAAGTTTTTCTTCATTATCTTTAGCATCTTCAAGATCAGATTCAAGATGTCTGATTATTCTATCCATCTTGTGTCAGTCTTTTATTTTCTCTTTGAGAGATAGTCTTAGATCATCTTCTATTTTTCTTTTCTCTTCAATTTCTTGAGTAAATTTTATGACTCCTGATTCCATTTCATGTCTTACCATAATGACCTCTTTTGATAACTTTTCACATAACTTGGTTTTCTCCTTTAGATCTTCATTTGTATCATTTGCTTCACCTTGACTTGCCAATTGCTGAAGTAGATCCTTTCTCTTTTTCATAGAGATACTCAGTTTCCCTTTTAGTTCATTTATGAAATCATCAGCCTGTTTGAGTCTTTCCTTCAATTCATTAACTACAGAGTTAGATTGCTCAATATCATTTAGGGCAGTCTGAAATTGTTCCTTCATACCATACACATTCATTTGAATTCCCAAATCTTCCTCAAGCTGTTAGGCTCTATTTAGGAGGAACTTGGCTCTGATACCAATTGTTGATAACTAAGAGGGGGGTGAATTAGTTATCTTAATTATTTTAACTTTCTATTCTTCTTAATCAACTAGTACAGTATCAAAACACATAAGCTTTAACTGAACATGAAAGCAGAAATAAACTCAGTACACATGACATAATGTTTTTGATGTGGAAACCCTGTTAAGGGAGAAAACCACAAGGTGATTAACCCAAGAATGTATTCTCTGTTAGAAGAATAGAAATACAAAAATGGCACTTGCCAATTAGGGCTCACTGCCCGAGCACACTGCTCACAAGAGGCTCACTGCCTATAAGAGACTCACTGTCTACAAGTCATAAAGAGAGTAACAAGATACTTGAACTGATGAGAAGCATCCACATATGCTGGAGTTCAGTTCCGGTTAGGCTCTGTATACTGATCTACTGCACTTCATTCTTCTTCTTCTTTTGTACTGCTGTCTTTTCACATACTGGACCTGTATTACTGCTTTCACACTATTCTTCTATTTTATTCACACACAACAACACACTCAACACCTTTATATCCAAATCCATCTGGTATATATATATCCATACAACGGATTTCATCCTCTTTCTAGTCGACATCCAGAATAGTCAATATTTTCCCAAACTTTAGTCTGTCGGCTGAATCCTTGCTCACCAAGTGATGCGGATCAAGGAGATACTTATAGAAGTCATCTAACATGTCGACCAATCATGGATAATACCTTAAGAACCTTGATCACCATCAATATCTCATCCGAAATAATCCTGATGCTCTGTCTGTCAATTCTTCCTCTGTCTACTCTGCCAAACTGGACCCCAAAACTTAGATACTCATATCTCTTCACTCTCTTATCACCGGAGGCTCAATCCTTGGAATCTATCAGTCAAGATATTCCTCTTAACTTCCCCAAGTCTGCACTTTACAAAGATGCTTCCTCGAAGAGATCTGGACCTGACTGTCAGACCTTGCCACATGCTCTGTTCTTGCTTACCAGACCACAACATTCTTCAATTTGACTTCTGGTATAGGCACACCATGTCCTGCAGATGTGTGGGATGAACTTTGTTGCCATCAATGACAATAATCATGAAGCCATAATGTGTCTCTTGCCAACAGGTATTTCAGCTATGCATCCTTCAGAGGTGCACTCATAAAAGCTATAGGTTTCTCTTCATTATCTTCTCCCTTCTGTGTCAAAACATCTCCAACAGAATGTGAAGATGCGAAAGAATAAATATAGAATGGCTTCATATAATTTGGACTTTTCAATACAGGAGCATTAGAAATAGCTTCCTTGATATCCTCAAATGCAGCTTTAGCTACTGGTGTCCATTCTATCACTGTATCCTTCTTCAGCATAGCGTTCAGCAGTTGTACAATCTCTGCAAACCCTGTAATGAACTTCTTGACAAAATTAATCTTACCAAAAAATGATTTTAATTCCTTCTATTCTATCAGGATGAATAGATATCCCATTCTCAGAAATGACATGTCCTAATAATTTTCCTTCTGTTACTCTAAATGAACATTTCTTAGGGTTACGTGATATTCCATACCTCTCACATCTTTTGATTACTTTCCTCAGATCCTCAGCATGAGTGGACGCATCTTTAGAATAAACAGTTAAATCATCCATATAAATTACAATGCACTTACCTAACAATCCATGAAATGCAATATCCATGGCTCTCTGAAAAGTGGCACCTACGTTGATTAGACCAAACGACATTCTTATGTATGCATAATTACCCCATTTAAAAGTAAAAGTGGTTTTCAACCTGTCTTCTTTATCAACTAAGACCTGGTTATATCCTAAAAATCCATCTAGAAAAGACATCATCTTAGCCCTATTCACTGCTTGCAGCACTTCATCTATGGGAGGCAGAGGACAATTATCTTTTTCAGATGCCTTGTTCAAATTTCTAAAATCTACACATAACCTAATTTCTCCACTTTTCTTTCTAACAGGTACTAAATTAGCTACCCAGGTTGAATGTCTAACTGGGAAAATTATTCTAGCAGATAGTAGCTTCTTTACTTCTTCAAAAATCAAAGATTCTAAAATTGCATTCACAGGCCTTTGCTTTTGCCTAAATGGTTTAATATCCAGTTTTAAAGGTATCACATGAGTGATGATGGACATATCATATGTCTTTAAATCCTCATATGTCCATGCTATGACGTGTTTGTAATCTTTTAGAACATCTATAATTTCTTTTCTCAACTTTTCAGAATAGGCTTTTCCAATCTATACATTCTGAGGATTCTATTATGATCCTAAGTTATATGGATCACACTTACCTCCCTCAGTTTTGGGCAAGTCTTTCTATCTTACTACCCCATCAAAGTCAAAGATCTGTTCTAACTCAATCACTCCTTTAGGCAAGAAATTGCTTTTTAAGTTGATTATGTCTTCTTCATCCCAAGACACATCAGGCTTCTCTTGTTCATCAATATATTGAACCTCAAATACCTCATTGCAAGTTAGAAAATCTACAATTTGCTGATCTCCCTCAAATACCTGAAAATGAGTTAGATTGTCTGGTACACTAGGCACATTCACTAATTCTACAGCAAATCTTTTTAATCCTGATAGTGTTAAAGGTTCTAAAGTGCTAGTAGCAACTACTAGTGCATCTGGCCTATGGTTCAATTCTCTAGGGATATGCTCTATATTCAAAGCATTAAATAAATCTATCAAATCCCATACCCTATACCTGTAACAAACCATCTTTTTATAGTTGCATGCATACAATTTCCTTACCTATCTGACTACTAGCTCAGAATCTGAAAATACTCTGATCACTTTTACCTTTTTCTTTATAGCCATGACCAGTCCATAAATTAAAGCTTCATATTCTACAACATTGTTAGTACAAGCAAACTGTAGCCTATATGCTGCTAAATATGATTTACCATGAGGATCTATAAGTTCTACACCAGCACCTGCACCTTGTTTCGATTTGGAACCATCACATTTTAGTGTCCACATGCCTTCTTTATTCTTTTGACTCTTTATTTTAGCTTGTTTTGCTTTTTCTATCACATGTGCAGTGCTATCTTGTTTACTCATAGGTAATTCATTTTGGCTTACTTGTACATTTATCTTTTCAATTTGTAGATCAAAATGACAGACACTTTTGTCTTTTGTCTCTTTTTCTAAATCTGGAGTTGATCCATTATGTTGTTCTGAAAGTATCTCTCTGGTTGATTAACCTTTCCTTCTCAGAGTTCCATCCTTTTTGTGCATTTTATGTATTGGTACTCAATAATATCCCTGCACATTCCACACTTCTCTTCAGAATGTGGCTTATCATGTACTCTACACATATTTTTGTATAACTTGCATTGAACTGGAATATTTTGTTCCATGCACTTTTCCATTTCTTGTTTAATAACTTGACCAAAATTACCTAGTGCATTGTTTTCTTCATCAGAAGAATTTCGATCAGACTCAATGAATAATTTTGTTTCCTTGCTGACAGGTTTTTCTCTAAAATTTAGCATTAAGATTTCTTCAATTTGTACCCCTTTGTTAGTGACCCTGTAAACACCAGGTTCAACAGAAGCATACATTCTGATATGATTTAGACTCTGTGATCATGTGTTTCATCCTGGGTTTAGCTTCTATTCTAATATGATTTGGAACACCTCTCCAAGGTAACCATGTATGTGAAAAATCAGTGGCCATATATCCATTCAACGTTTTAGACCAGTCTCTACTCAAAAGCATCCCATAATTTATAGGTATATCTACTACTTGGATGTCAATGAACTGACTTACCCTGGGGTCTAAAGCTAACTGTATCTAAATATGCATCAGCTCTCCAATCACATTAACTTCAGTTTTATCCAATTGCGTAACAACTTTAGTAGATTTGGTAGGTGTCAGCCCTAAAGTTTTGCATATCCCTAAAGACATTACATTAGCCAAGGCACTAGAATATACCATACAATTGTGGATGTTCTTTCCAAACATTCTAATGGTTAATAAGAAAGGAGGGGCCTCCTTCTCATCTGCATACATTACTACATTGGTGTTGGATGGCTATTCAATTTTCTTACTTTTTTCTTTTGACCATGCATCCCTACTGGGAACATTTACCTCAACAGAAACCTCACATGTCACAGATGCATCCAAGGATTTTATGAAAGCATTTCTAACCCCTGGACTCTTCAACAATTCACACAAAGGTATACTGACCTTAATTTTCTTTATCTCCTCTAATAGATAACTCATCAATCTCATTGTCTTTGTTGTCTCTGTTTACTTGTTTGGACCTTTTGTGCTACTCTTCCATTATTTGCATGATGATTGGCTTTCAGTATAGCAGGATTATTGCTAGCATTCTGGTCTGGAGGAGTATTGAAATTGTTAGGAGTAGAAGTGGTGAAAGGACCTCCTGGCCTAGTGTTGTTTCTCAGGTTATAAATATGATTCTTATTTGACTGTTGGAAGGCTTGTACCTCTTCTGTCTCATACAATAGCTCATTTTCAGTTTCAAATGGAAACTAAAATGCATTTAGTACTAAGGTTGTTTCAGGATATCGATTTTCACAAAAATAGGGTTCATCCTCTAACAATTGGTCTTCTTCCTCTTCTCTGGTTGAGAAGGTAAAAGTCTCTAAGACTAAAGCAATATCATATCCTGAGGGTACTATTTCATTACTTTTGGGAATTAAAAACTTAGAAGTAGGAGCCTGTACATCCACATTAAAAATACTTTCTTCTAGATGAAACTGAGGATAGTCTAATTCAGCATGGGCACTAGTATTATGAATTCTACACCAATTCTTCAATGCTACATTGGCCATTTGAATCCTAGTTGTTTGCTTTGTATCCTGGTTATCCACATTCTCAAATGGAGAAGCTAGAGTGCCATTATTCGGCCCTGTGTTCCATGTTTTTGGTGGCCTTGGCTAATTCTAATTTCTATTGTTGTTACCCCAGGCTCTGTTATCTATAGCAGGTCTTCTATTTTACATCTATTGTCCTTGATTATGACTCTGATTTTGACTGTGATTTTGACACTGATTAGAACCTTGGCCCTGGTTGTAATTCTGATTCTGATTTTGGTTGTGGTTGGGGTTGTAGTTCTAGTTTTGACTCTAGTTATAATTCTGATTATATCCCTGGTTGTTTCTACCATAGAAATTCTCATTTCTTAATTGTGTCATTTCAGTGGTCAATCTTCTTAAATGTACAGTAATTTCTTTGATATCTTCCCTTTCCTCTTGTGCTTTTGCCACAAATGTATCCTGAGGAGGTTGGAAGAAGGATTGGCCATTATTCTGATTACTATTGGTAGTATTACCAGTGTAAGGTACTATAGCCGAAATTGGGGCAGGATTATACACAGGTGTGTATGTAGGGACTGGATTTAGCAATGGAGTGTTATGTGTAGGAAATCCATTCCAAGGTTGTGCTTGATTTTGTATCCCAGGATTTCCTCCATTGAGGAATGGATTATAAGTTGTCTACCTCATCTCCTGGTTTACAGAGGCTGCCTCTTTGTACACTTTAGATATTGAATCTATGTTAGGCTTTCTTTTGGCAAACATGACAGTTAATGGATCCAAGGCCACATAATACATAGCTAACAACGTATCTACATTTATTGTGTATGGAGCTACCAACCTAGAATAGGCCTTTTGAAACCTATCATTAAAATTATCAATCAGTTCCCCCTCACCTCTTTTAATTGTAGCCAACTTATGATATAAAATGGAAGGATCTATTGGTCCCCTAAATCTAGACAAAAATGCTTCCTCCATAAGTGTCCAAGAAGAAATGTAACCATTAGGTAAATTGACATAGCAGTTAGAAGCTTGTTCATTGAAGGTGTAAGGAAATAACCTACACACAACATCTCCATATTCTAGCTTAGCTCTAAAGCATGCCTCCTTAAATATCCTAATATGATCCTCAGGATCCTGATGTAACTAGTATTTAGGACATATTTTCTCAGGGTTCTTTGGCATCTCATGATTATCGGTGAACTGTATGGGAGAGTTGACATTAAAATAAGCCATTGCAAGTACTTGTACTTAACCTAGACCTGTAGGAATACCTAAATCTCTAGGTGGACTTGGATTTCTGGGAGGATTAGGACCTCTGGGAGGACTAGGACCTCTAGGAGGACTTGAACTAAGATTTAATAATCTGAATGAAGCACTGTCAGGACTCACAATATTATGGATATTAAAAGGTGATCCAGGAGGTGTTCCAGATGAACTTCCTATATTTCATATTTTAGGATTCCAAATTAAAGGACCTTTACTCTGTCTCCTATCAGGTAATTGCACAAGTATATCCTCTGAACTAGATCTAGACATGGTCACTCTAATGCTGTTATGAGCCAGCTTTACTTAAATTCAACCTTGACTCTAATCAGGCCCTCCTTCTAGCACCAAAAATTGTTGATGATTATTTTTACACATTCATAGCAAAAGTTAAAATTCATAAAATGAACCTAACTGTCTTCAAAGATATGAAGAAATCAATTAAGATTACTTAATCCCAAGTTTTCGTATGGTCAGGTCTTGACCTTGTGGATAGTTCAGTAGGTTACTATGAAGCTATAATATGCAAGGGGCCTTACTTGATTCAAGGTAATTGATGACTTAATGGACTCGAATTATGCAAAATATTGCAAATATAAACAAATTATCTATCTCTTTGTGTAAATCTGTTGGTGTATCATGAAGCTTTATATGATTTATATCAAAACATGCTTCTCTTTTCAAATATTTATTAAGATTGCCAAATATCAACTCAATTGTTCCTATTTCTTTCAAATGTTAGACAATCTCCTTTAGATTTATGCGTTTAAGCTAAGTATTCGAACTGTTTGGGAAAAGTTAGAGAAATTCAAATTCAACATCACTTGCTACAGGATCTAAATGCTCTATTATGTACATGGTAAGAAAACAACAAATTCAATTAAATCAATAGACTAAATCATTAAATTCAGATGTCCTGAGTATTTTCACAAACAAGCATTCAAGATTGTGAGCTTTAAGAGATATTATTCTAAATACAAAGAAGAGCCAGAAGACACTCAAAAATAGACTTAGAATTCTAGATTCACTTGTATTCAAAACACAGCCATATATGATTTACAATGTATGAATGACTCTTAGCATCATTAATCAAATTCACAAAAACTTACAAAGCTTTACAGATACAATAAGAAAGATGGACATTCCACGCGTTCCTTAGTGTAGACACAAGTGACCTCCTCTAAACTAAAAAATACTCCTTCTACTCAAAGTCTCAGACAAATTACAATTGCTAGCTAATTTCTACAAATCCCTGTGTAAGTAATGTACAGGTAGTGAAGTTCCTTATATAGATTTTGAACTTCATACTTCTACGGCTACAACTTCAATCTACGGTTGGGACATCTCCATTATTGATCAACGATGTATCTCTACCTCTAACTGTCTACCAAAATATCTAATTGGCATCTTTTCTTTCCCTCAAAGGATGTTGTTGGAATCTTTTCAAAAAAGACTCCCCTTTTCATTAACTTTTCCTCATTGATACTATTTGTTTAACTTCTTCTCAAAACCACTTCCTGTCTTTGTCTTCTCACTTTTTCAAATACTTTTTGAAATTGCCGATTACACCTTCTACAAAGGTGCAGTCCCCTCTTGGACTCTTTGCCAATATGTATTCTTGCATCTCAATCCCTTCCTTCAACTTCTTCTCTCTGTTCTCTAAGCCTTCTCTTCTCTTCTTATACTTCTTCATTTTGGCGCTTTCCTCCATTAATGTATCCATCATTTGTTTGCTGAGATTCGCATCAAGATTTTCTATGCATGGTATAAATATGGCATTGAATTCTATTAATGCCCTTTCTAAATCATATGCTGGCATTTCCATACATTCATGCTGCAGGAGTCTTTCTATTATCTTCTTATGCATTTTTATCATTTCCTCTACTTTTTCCTCTAAATCCTGCATAACTGTTGTACATTTTCTGAGGTTATCTTCCTCAAATTTAAGCTCTAATCTTGTCCTTGGCACTTGATTTGCCAATGTAACAATAAGTGCTCCTTCATTGATCAATTCTTTTGCTCTTTATTCAACTTATGTCAAGTGTTCAATCTTAGACATGCATTCTTCTTTTATCGCTTAGCACTTATGTATAAGTATCATACACTTGTTCTTTTCTTCTGCAACTACCCTCCAACTTCCCACAGCTTGCCTTATTATTTGCTCACCCTCTTGCATAAAATTTTTAAACCATTCATCAAAAATGTTAGCTTTGAGCCTTTTATTCTTCATGTCCTTTATTTCTTCCTTTGATATCAATGCTATGTTATTAGGCAATTCCAGGATTGTGGCACTGGGATCAAATATCCGTTTAATAACTTGTTGAAGTTGGACAATGTGTCCTTTTAAGTATTCCTATTTGTCCTTATCCTTTCTCAGCATTTCTGCTGTCACTTGGTGCATATCTTCCCATTCATTAATGTGTTGTTCTCTTGTAGAATGCCCAAGGTCAAGATTCAATATCTTATACTCCTCCAAGGCTATTTCACCTTTTGCCTTTTCCTTTTGTGGTATGGCTAGCTTTAGCATTCTAGATCCATTTGGACCTCTCTGTATAGTAGACATTGTCCTAGCCTTTTTCTTTTCTTTTCTTAGAGTGGTCCTCTCACCTAGCAAACTTTTAATGTCAATTAGTACTACCTATACCTCTTTTTTCTCTTTTCTTATTTCTCCTTTCATCCATGTAGGAATTTCTTTTGTACCTTCTGTAGCTTTAACTTCATCAATTACCTCTTCATGAGGTTTCTTTGGTTCCACTTCTTGTTGCTGATGTTCCTGTTGTTGTTGTTGTTCTAGAATTTGTTCTTGTTGTTCTTGTTGTTGTGGAATTTGTTGTTGTTGTGGAGGCTCTTCTTCCATGGGATCCTTTTCTTGTTCTTTTGATTCAACCTCATTTTCTTCCTCTTCTATTTTAGTATCTCCTCCAACATTAGCCTCTTATTTAGGAGCTTCTTCTTTTGCTGGTCCTTTTTCCTGATCATCTTCTAAGTGTATGTGTTCCACATCTGGCATGTTAACATCTTCTGTTTGTTCATCATCTTTATTTTCATCCATTTTTTTCTATTGCCTCTGTACCTTCAGTCTCTTTGGTTTCACCTTCTATTTTGGTTGTGCCTTCTGTCTGTACTTGCTCTGTATGCATAGGGGAATTTTCTTTTGTGCTATCTTCTTTTACTTCCTTTCTTTGATCTTACGCATCTTCTATATTCTTTTCTTCCTCACTTGGCTCATCATACATGTTCAACATATCTAAGGCATCCACACCTGAGGTGTCCTCTTTTGTTTCTTCTTCTGCTGAAGCATGCCTTTCTATGATTACCTCTTCAAGTGTTTCTTCTTTTTTAGTTTATTCAATTTTGTGTGCCTCTTCCTGCACATCTTGGATAATTTTAGGAGGAACTAAAGTACCAAATGGATCCATAGATCCTGTTTCTTCTTGTACCTTTTCTTCTTCCTGTTCTATGCTGTGCTCAATTTCTATTTCAGCGTGAATGCTTGGCTCCTCCTCTTCACTCAAGAAATCACTAGAATCTTCTTCTATTTCAATCTCTTTTCCTTTATACATTGCTCTTTCCTCACTGTCACTACTCTTAATATGCACAGTCTCCATAGTTTGCTTGGCTTTGTGAATTTCTGACTCATATTGCATTTCTTCAGCCAACTCTATTTTTACTTTGATATATGTTTGTCTTGGTCCTGATGATGTAGAGGCACTAGATATATTGCTCAACTTTTCACCTACTTCCTGTGCTCCAATTATACCAACTAGTTTAGAAGTCTCACCTTTTGACAAACTTATTGGGATTGCCTTTCTAATTTGTTGTCCAGCTATCTCTTTGGCAATCTGTGCTTCTTCTGCACTTATTTCATGACTCATTGACCTTGCATCCACAAAAGTATCTGATGCCACTACTACTGTTATGCCTAAAGCATATGGATCCATTAAAGTAGCATTTTTATCCTTTTCAACAATCTTGGCCTCTACAATCTTCCTTTTCTTCTCATAAAAGCATTGCAGGTCTTCACTAGGCTCTGCCTTTCTTTTTCTCCCTTTTTTTGGATATGTGATTTCTTTTCCTTCAGCCTTAAGTTCCTCAATTTTGTCTTTTAGCCATGTCTTTGAAAATAATATTACCAGCTTAGACAATACATCCAAAGATGTATTCAAGGGCTTTGACCAATTGGGCTCTGTAATGGGAGCCAGCCTTGCTTCTGCATAACTATGATGTAACAATTTATCATCATCCTGAACCTCTGGAGGAACATATATGTTACCTATAGATTTAATTTGTTCAATAGTTAATCTTTTATGAGTTCTTTTCCTCACCTCCCTGTCATTTTTGCAATCAGCCCAAAAATCTTCAATATGTACCTAGTGTTTATACTTTTTATCCAAAAAGTTCTGGATCCTATGGAAAGGATCAAACCTTCTGACTAAATCAAACTCTTGAAAACCATAATATCTCAATTCTTATTCTAAATACCATGCAACTTCTTCATTGTAGCAGGAGTATCTACCAATAGGCCAAGGCAACTTCACATTTCCTCTATTATTGAACTTCATTTTATACATTCTAAAAACATTCAAATTTTGTCTTGAAAATTCTAAAACAATCAGCTTATCAGAAGGATATCTAGGCAGCATAAATGGTTTCCCTTCAAATCCTTCAGTCCTTATGTAAGTAAAATGCTCAAACTAAATGAACCAGGCACTATGCAATCCAATTGCATCCTCTGCATCTTTAGATAATCTTTTGTTAGGTTCCTCCCTCAACACCCTTACCATGTAAGTATAGAATACATCATTAACCAAAGCAAACTTTTTCAATGCATTCTCTTCTTGTAATTCAAGGTAGTGTTCATAGACTAATTTCTGATCAGGACCATTTCCTAGGGTATCAACCCTTTCTATTCCATGTATGTATGGTGTAATTTATGCAGCACATGAATACAACACATAAGAAGACAAATAAAAGGGCAACATTTTCTGTTGTTTCAGCATGACCTGCTTCTAAATAGTTGTGCTTATTGCATTGGCCCAGTGGATTTGCCCTTGCTCCTTTTCTCCTACTCTTATGAACTCAATGATAGTGAACATCCATGGTTCACATTTGGTGCCATCTCTCAATCCAACTAACCTACTCGGCATAGTGATCATCAAATGAATTTCTTCTTTAAAGTCTATCCTCATCAAGTTCTTATGTACCCCGGCTACAGCCTTGGGTTTGCTCTCTGGGTTATACCAACTGCAGAATATTTTACCTCTACATTCCCCTTCATTTGTGTAAAAATCTTCATTATATTGATCAATATCAACATCCCTCATTTTTTCATTAATCTCTAATCCAAATGTTTTGGCAATCCCCTCTCTAGTTAAATAAGCAATTAGTCTATCATATAACATGATCTTCCTGGTGGCTAGATCATATAAAGTCACACAATCCAAACATAAATCCCTAGCCTCCATTGCCAGTGGGAAACCTGCAGCTCTGTACAGTCCACTTTCCCATATACACTTCATATCTTATGAGGCATCTGCAGCAGTAATTTTCTTCAACACATCCTCTACATCATAATTTCCTATGTTTGTATCTGTGCCTACTCCACTCATACTAATCAGGGATAGACAACCTCTGTGCAAAGGCAATTCTTCTTTCTCCACCTCTTTTCATGGCTTCCTTTCTTTCTTCACCTCGCCCCCTGTATCTTTCTTCTATTTTGGGGCCATCCTGTAGAAACATGCATCTTTTAACTTTCGTTTTACTTTCATGCCTAGGGTTTTTACTGTGAATTTCTACTTTTACCATTTTACCCTACTCATTTGTCTTTTCTGTCTTTTACTTTTAAATTCATTAAGCTCTACTTAGCTAATTAATAGTTAAAATAGTAATTTGACAAATGCATACGTTTTAAACTGAAATTACTGAAATCAACATCGCATTTTACCTTTTGAAATTAAATGGCTTTTTGAGATAAATACCTATTTTTCATGAGTGTTTAACCATTGGTGTTGACTTACTTTTACCTTTTTGCTTTCGTCCAGCTACTGTAACTCTATCACCTCAACAAGTTCTGCTCAATTTACTGTAACAAGCTTCTTTTTCTACAATTTTTACTCTTAACAGTATATCTGAAAGCAAAATAACCTTTAATTTTACCCTAACCCTCGTTAAATTTTACTTTGCTTGAGTGTTAGACTTGTATTAATTATAGCAATTAATGTGCTATAACTTTAGCTTTCATTTATTATAGTGTTTACACTTTTTTAAACTTTTTACCGTTAGCTCATCCATGCATACATTACTTTTCTTTATATTCTCCCTTGTATGTTTTCTTTTGTATATCCTCATTGTATCTTCAAACATACAATCCCTTTATGCAAACAATTGAACTAAGTTCTTTTCCCTTTTTCACATTTTTTGTGCTTCATTGTATATCGCTGCTTGTATATTGCGTTTGTATAAGCGCATATACAACAAACTTATACAAACTGTTTCATTCATTCTCTCTCCCATGCCTTTACTTTCTTTGTATATCGGATATGTATGTTGTAAACATACAAGCATTAAAACATACATAGACTTTTCTATTTTTTTAATTTCTTTGACATTCGGCTTGTATTTTTGCTTTGTATCTTTCGCTTTGCATACCTTTCGATTTGTATACTTAAAGCATACATTGTAATGATACAATGCCGACATACAAACCATGGGACCCACCTTACCTTTCACTTGTATCTCCTCAATGCATATAATACTTTATATATTCTGCCTTGTATGTTCCAAAACATACATACAAGGCAGAATATACAGCAATTTAATCTCATTTCAATAACTCTTCGGTTATGCGGTGTATATAAAGCAATGCATATCAGCTTTGTATGTAAGATACATACAAAGGAAAAAACATGCAACTACTTAGCCTTAATTCATAACTTTTGGATTTTGCGATGTATACAAAACCTGCGATGCATCCCCAGATATACTAAAAGTCCCGATGCATCATTTATATTGTATTTTAATTTTCTTTCAATTCTACGTTGTATATATCACAGTGCATGTCGCCTGATACATACATACAAAGCACTAAATATACAGCCAATATACCTTATTTCATAAAATTTTGATTCTGCGACATGTATAATCTGTTGTATATCCCGCTTGTATATTTTACCTTTGCCAAACATACAAGCCTAACATACATTCAACGGATTTGACCAATTATTCATTTCAACTTTAACTCTTTTCAGGTGCGGCTTGTATGTGAAGATAAAGTCTTAATAAAATGCATACAAGTATAACCACATATAAAAACCCAACGATTTCCCTTTTGTGACTAACACAAGGGCACGATATACAAACGAAGTTGTATATGAATGACCTTGTATATACAAACAACTTTGTACATGCAAAGTACAAACCCTCCAATTGTACATTTACCAAAAACCCTTATAACTTGCAAAATACTGTGAATTTTAAAATGGTTCAAAAAGCAACTCTCGCTCATTTTTGATAAGGAATTCACCCATACTCTGCCCTGGTACTTAATGTTAATTTTTCTCTATTTTCACCAAGGTTTGTACTTTTAGTTCCCTTTTCCCCTTTTACCACCAAGCAGACCCACACACACAAGCAACAAAAAACTAGTCACAGCAGGGGTCCTCATTTTGCTAAGCAGTAAAATGGGGCGTGTTGTGAGCATCACAATAGAAACCTCTTTATTTCATTTGAGATTGAACACTCACAGGGATGACTAAAATATCTATATAACACTTTGACACAATATTCCTCAAATTGCACATAGCTAGAATGGGCATATCTACTATCCCATATTCTGGTCCACATCTGCACGGGTGGCTTTTGTCCCCTCTGGTCTACTGGAACCACTTTGAATTTAGTTGGCCATAACCCCACTTCCTGGCCATAATAGAACACCATGTGCATGAGAAGTGATTAATGTTCAAAGAAAACTGATGGGGCATTGTTCTTTATGGCAGTCAGACCAGAGTCAATTCTATTAAAAATATTGGTAGCATAATCAAACTGCCTAGCATTGCAGCATTGAATGTTAGTAGCTATAGCCATTAGAGGAATAGTCATGAAGTCAAGGACCTCTAATCCTAGGACCTAGCCCACAGAGTAGTAAGTATATTGTATGTAGGGTTCAAATAATTATACATGAAAAGGAGGGCCATCATCCTCACTAAGAGACCATTTCTCCCTCTGCCCTGGGCCTATGAATAGGCAACCTCTATCCATTGTAAGTAGTATCCATTCTCCAGTACTCCTTTTCCAAATCCTCATAAACAATAGGGACAGTACATAAATCATCCAAGTTGAAAACTTCACAAATGGCATTCTTTAACAAGTGTATGATAGGCTCCCCTTGTGGGTTGCATATGGCCTTAAGACTTGGGTTATATTGTTTAGCAAGAAGCTAGAGGAGTTCAACATTCAGAAACACATCAGGAACAACTAATTTACCCAAATTCAAATGCCATGGGTTTGACACTAGAAAATTCCTAATTCTTCTGTTGTAATGGAATTTGAAGAGCTCATATCCTCTAATTGGAGTCCAAACATTCCCAAGGTATCTACACTTGTCTTCTAATTTGTCCACTTCTGCCCTAAGTTGTGCAAACCTTCGGGCTTTGGGAGTTGATCCTGGTAGTTGATCAATCAAGTCTTGGTTTAGTTTTCTTTCTTTTATTTTCTCTTCAGGAGTTTTATCAATTTTTTGTTTTTTAGGTTTACTTGTATCACCTTGGGGTTTTCTGCCCTTTCCTTTTCCCAGAGTCTCCATTTACAATCCTTGATAGAAAAATTCAAATTACAGGCTATGGCACAGAAGTTTGTATGTATGTACCTATTATCGGTGGCTCTGATCAAATTCCCTTATTTTTTGCTTCAAGTCTCCGCTTGTAGGCTTTTCTCAAACAATTCTGTTGAGTTTAATTGTAATGATTTCTAATGTTATCTCAGAGGATTTCTTCACCGTCTGCAATTAACTGTTCGAGCATTTCAATTTCCTTGATCGTTGTGAAATGTCACATCGTCATAACTTCTCATTGACATGATTTTCATAATGTCTGGGCGATCTTAATATCTTCTTATGGTGCGAACGCTTGTCCATGGATCAACCACTGTAACCCTTTAATTGTCTCCTCGACGTTATATTCCATTTGTGACTTCGTATCAGAAAGATATCTCCAAGCTTTACCCAATATGGAAGTGGGCGTGGTTACCATCAGCATGACTTTCTTCATCGCTATAAGAACAACGTTCTTCTCTGATGTGTTAAGTGTCACCTATATGGTTATCGGGGAGAGTCTCATTGATGAACATAATCCTCATTGTTATCAGAGTAAGATATGTTATCAGAATAACTTATTTCAAGTCACCCGATCGTCGTTATCTCCCCGATAGCCTTTCATATCTTTTGATCGGAGAGACCTTCACAACATGTCACTGACATTGTTGTGAGTATTGCTTCAGCCAGACTTACAAACTTTGTTCCAATTCATTTGCTTTCGCTGATGGTTCTTATACATGTCGGCATGACTTATACCGAAACACTTTCATCAATCGCCGAGACATTATAGCATCAGAAACTCCTTAATTTCTCATTCCGATACTTATTTCTTGCCGATGACCATTAATTTCCTTCGTTCTATTGGGTGATCGGTGAGAGTCTTACCGAGCTCCTCCATCAGTATGACTTACACTGTCGGGAGGGTTTTCAGAGTATTCTCTGATAGTCTGTCCTTATACTGATCGGCATGACTACACGTTCTCTGTCTGATTAGAGTTCATCGGTACCACTTTCTTCATCAATGTTTCCTAAAATAATCTGCCCAATCCTTATTCTTATGCCGATAGCCATTTCAACCAATTTCTTGTAGAGCATGGATCGGTATAACAAAAGGAAGGTCTTGCCGATGTTAAGAAATTGAGGCCCTTTACATTATTTGTGATAAAAGTCATAGGATTTTATGGGGTATATCAATTGTTTATTCTAATTTTGGGCAAAATATTTTTTTGTTTGGTCAAAAATGGGTGGGTAAGAATACAAGAAAAATTTCAAATTTTCTTGTCCCAACACATACCAAGTATCAGAGCCACTTCTCCTTATCATCTTGAGGAATTGCAGCAAGGAAGCAAGCTTCCTGAGGGTCATCTTCATCACCACAAGATCAAGAAAGAAAAGGCAAACAATGGAAGTCGCAAGGTAAAAGGTTGTGAGTATCTCTCTTTTTCTATTTTAAATCTCCGTTTATCTTCATATTTCATTGATGTTTGGGTTTTTATTCTTCATTTGATTATCCCATTTTTACCCTTACAGTAGTCATACTCAATGATCATCCTATCCTATTGATCACTATTTTCATGTGTATGCATGTTACACATCAAGGCTTCCTCAATCCTAACAGTTTGAGGTCTTATAGCATAAACCCCTAGTTCAACATCTACATATAATATCTCATTGGTATTGTTGTACTCTATTATCATGTGTTTCATCCTAGGTTCAGCTTCTATCCTTATCTAATTAGGGATTCCTTTCCAAGGTAACCACATATGGCTAAAGTCAGTGGCCATGTAACCATTAAGCATTTTAGACCAATCTCTGCTAAGTAGCATCCCATAGGTATCATGGATATCTACTACTTGGATGTCAATGTAGTATTGCACCCTTGGGTCTGATGCAAGTTGCATGTGGATATGAGTTAATTCTCCTACCACACTCACTTATGTTTTGTCAAGCTGTGTCACCTTCTTGAGGGATTTGGATGGATGTAAGCCTAAAGCATTACAAATAGACAAGGGCATCACATTAGTTGATGCACTCGAATCCACTAGATAGTTATGTAAATTCTTACCAAATATCCTTAGGGTGAGCAAGAGTGGAGGTGACTCAGACTTATCATTGTATAGAGTTGTGTGATGTTTCAGCAGCTTGGACAATAGCTTGCACTTTATGTTTAATAGTATTATCTTTGGATGAAGGATCCCTAGTCATGATGTGACTAGGATTATGACCGAGATTATCATCTTTTGGTGTGGATTCATCTAAGGATTTCTTGATGATTGGAGTCTTTAGAAATTATGATAAAGATAGATTAATTTTTATCTTTTTCATTTCTTCTACCATATATGTAACAAGTTTATTTGATTTAGGCAATTGGCTGATGGCCTTTGTCACTATATTTTGGGGTGTGAAATACTGAGTATTCACCTTAGGAGGACCAGGATTATTATTGGCTTTTGGATCTGGAAGTGTATTGAAATTGTTAGGAGGAACATATGTGGTCAATGGACCAGTTGGTCTATTTGCATTATTCTACAGGTTATAGTTATGTTTACCCTGATATTACTATTGGTAAGCATGAACCTCTTTAGGTTCATTTTCATCCTCAAAAGGGAACACATAATTCGATGCAAAGGCTAAGGAAGACTCCTCACATGCCAATGTGTAATTCTCATGAGATGCAGTCATCTGATGATGCTGATGACTGTTAGAACTTTCAAGCATTAAATCAAACTCATATCCCAAGGGGACAATTTCATTTCCTTCAGGACAAGGAAGATCTCCTGTAGTATTAGACACTTTAGCCTATAAAATACTAGCCGCTATTTAAAACTAAGGGCAATCTAGTTTAGCATGTGCATTAGTATTGTGCATTCTACACCAATTTGTGAGTGA
Source organism: Cunninghamia lanceolata (assembly GCA_027924645.1). Classification (NCBI taxonomy): domain Eukaryota; kingdom Viridiplantae; phylum Streptophyta; class Pinopsida; order Cupressales; family Cupressaceae; genus Cunninghamia; species Cunninghamia lanceolata. Next base: position 4,425,000 of record BSBN01000030.1, read on the forward strand.
AGCTTCTACTAAATTCACCCTAGTAGTCTATTTAGGTTCAATAGGAGGCTTATTGTCCAATGGTGATGGCAATGAGCGATTATTGGGCTAGTTATTCCATGTTCTAGGTGGCCTAGGGGTAGCATTATTATTTCTATTATTATTGAAATTCCTATCATTGTTGTACCCCTTGTCAGGATATCCAGACCTATCATTATTGTTTCTATATCCTCTATTCTGATTTGACAGAGAATAGAAGTTTTGACTCCTCATATGTGTGATTTCAGTAGTTATTTCCTCAATTGTGCAGATATTTCCTTGATATCATCTTTCTCTTCCTAAACTTTGGCTACTACATTTTCTTGTTGAGGTTTGAAGAAAGAGCTACCATTACTATTGTTTTGCACTCCATCCTAAGGTACGTGTCTAGGATGAGATATCATCTATCCATTTCCATTTGGAGGAGGCATGATACTGAGTGGAGGCACCTGTAGGGGACTAGACATTATTGCTGGAGGTATCATGACTCCATTACCTTGTGGTTGCATAGGATATGTAGGATATCCTAAATTGGGAGTAAAGCTAGGTGTTAGCTGTTGATTGACCTTAATGGCTTCTTCATAAGCACCTGCCAGAGTAGTGACTGTAGGACATGTTCTCCTAATGAACATGGATGTCAAAAGATCTAAGGTTGAATAATATATGGATCTTGTTGCTTCATCACCTACATTATAAGGAGCAACTAGTTTAGAATACATTTTCTGGAACCTAGCATTAAAATTAGAGATGAGCTCTCCTTTAGCTCTTTTGATTGTAGAAAACATGTGATATGTCATAGGTGGATCTACTGGTATTTTAAATCTTCCTAGGAAAGCTTTTTTCTAAGGCAGCCCAAGTACCTATGGAGGACTTGGTAAGACTAATATACCAACTATACGACTCCTCTCATAAAGAATAACAGAATAACCTATACACCACATCCTCATGATCTATTCTAGCTCTGAAACAAGCTTCTTTGTAAGTTCTGATGTGATCTTCTACATCCTAGTAAGGATGATACTTTGGAAAAAATTTGTCCAAATTCTTTGGTAAGGGGTGATATGCTACAAAGATTAGTAGTGATTCCACTGCAAAGAATGACATTGTAGGAGGCACCTGATGTATTACTACTGGTATTATTGATGATATCAGAGGTGTTACAATAGGTATGGATAGAGATACTGGTGAACTAGGACTAGGAATGTGGTGAATATTAGTTGTATGAGGTCTAAGTCCACGAATTGGCAATTCTTCAAAAGGTCCAAAGGATCTAGACCTAGCATTGGGTCGGTGAGCCAGAGCTTCACAACTTTTGACTGGATATGGATATTTTGACTAGATCCTTGCAAAGATTAGGGTATTTACTCTCCTGGAATAGATATTTATGGTCACAGGTCTAAAGTGGCAGAATATTTGCACTGTTTTTATAAAAATTGCAGATATTGACTCAGATTTACAAATTCTAGACAATTGATCACAAAGATTGTGATATTTATGCACAAGATTAAGATATTTGTAAATAGATCTTTCAAATAACCAGAGATAAGTAATATGTATCTTTCAATATATTTTAGGATATGTATCTTTCAATATATTTCACCCATCAAGATGTCAGGATCTTAACTTAAGATCCAGATATTTCCAAATATCCATATCCATATGGACATTCACTAAAACCACGATATCTCCCTCATTTCTTAATGAAATCCAAAAATTCTAAATGATCTAGAAATATTGAGGCAAGGAGAACAAAACCTAGAATCATTTTTTTTAAATCCAAATTTTGAAATTTTGGTCATCATATGGACATTTCACCCATTTGGTCAACTAGATATTTTGACCAACTAGATATCCTGATATCCCTTGTGCAACTATTTATTCACTAAAATCATGATATCTCCCTCATTTCTTAACAAAATTCAAAAATTCAAAATGATCTAGAAATCTTAAGACAAGGAGAACAAAACCCAGAAACCTTTTTTCGAAATTAAAAAAATCAAGGCATCGTTCAAAAACATTAAAAACGTGAATACACATTAATTTTGCAAAGGTATTGATATTGGATAAATTTATTTGTTTTTTGTGGCAAGAAATTGAAATTATGGACAACTTAAGATGGAGCCTTCTGTAGGAGAGGAATATGCTAAGGATCTTCCAAGTGTTAGTTGTCAAGATACTGATGTCACCCATGTGCTGCTCTCAAATGGCCACTATTAATTATTTTGAGAGGATCATATCCATTAGATTGTTGTAACTGAATCCGATCCTTATTCTATAAAAGGAGATGGATTGTCATTTGTAAAGGAGGGGAGACTTAATTGATATAGGATTTTTGAATGTCATGATAATTTCTCAAGACAGATTGTAAATATGCATGCTTTTGAATATTAATGAAACAGAGATTAGATTACAACTACATCATAAATTCTGAGTAATCTTTGTGAATGTCATCTAGATATTTCACTGTGGTGTGCTGCATCCCTTGGAGTGCATATCAACTGGTGGATATTGTTGTCATTCTTTACCTTAGAAGATTAGAATCAACTGTGTGAAGTTGTGGAATGACCTAGCAACACATCGTTTGATTTTTTTTATCTCTATTTCATGAAATGTTAAATGGTGCATATGGATCAACTGTCAAAGACTCATTTAATTTCACTAGATTAAAATTTTTTTAGTTCATTTTCTTAAATTTCATTGAATTAGCATCATCAGAGCTGCAAATAATAATAAATAACAAACAGATCTAGATAGAATATGCTGAATTAACAAAGATAATTGAATATCCTTAGCATACTTGAGAAAATAACATGTCATATTGAAAATATCATGCAAATATTGAGAAATAATGATGAATCATAAGCAAATATAGTAAATATATCATAAATAGTGACAAATTCAAAGCATATACAGTGAATTAGAGAAAATACTAATGCATTTCATGCAAATTATCAAAAGTATCAGTAAAATACTTGTTGCAAAGTATATTATCTAAGCATATTTGAAGTGCAGCAATAAATATTAGTTCAGATAGAGATAATATTAGAAGAACTAATTAAATATAGAAATAAATTTACAATCAATCTAAATCAAAGACAAATTCCAATGAATTACTCAAAGTTAGGATCAAATTGATGTCCATTTGCTTAAATCCTGACTTAATAGAGTAAGATTTGACAAAATTATTGTAGATTTGTGCAGAGTAGGCATAAATGTTAGGGTATTTGAATAAATATTGAAGAACTTTGTAGAAATTATTGAAGTATGTAAGGCCCCAAACTAATTAACAACAACACACATCAACCACTGAGTAACATCAGATCATTATGAACTAATGCACGGAGACTTGGGATCATAAATTTATTCTAAATTTATCATATCTTTCAAGATAAATAAAGGTTTGTTGTGTAACTTTTATTTCTATTGATAACTGAGAGGGGGGTGAATCAATTATCTTAATTACTTTAACTTTCTATTCTTCTTTAACAACTAATGCAACAACAAATCACATAAGCATGCATAACCATGAAAGCAGAAATAAGATCAATACAAATAACACAATGATTTTGATGTGGAAAACCCTGTTAAGGGAAAAACCATGGGGTGACTAACCCAAGATTGTATTCTTTGTTAAAAGAATAGAAGTACAAAATGGCACTTACCAATTAGGGCTCACTGCCCGAGCACACTGCTCACAAGAGGCTCACTGCCTACAAGAGGCTCATTGTCTACAAGGTACAAAGAAAGTAACTAGGTGATTGAACTAATGAGAAGCATCCACATATGCTAAGGTTCAGTTCCGGTTAGGCTCAATACACTGATCTACTGCACTTCATTCTTCCTCTTCTTTGGTGCTACTATCCTGTCACATACCAGACCTGTAATGCTACTTCCACACTACTCTCTGCTTTTCTTCACACCACACACTACACCACACACACCTCATCTAAATACATCTGGTATATATATCCGCATAAAGGATTTCAACATATTTCTAGTCGGCATCCAGAATACTCAATATTTTCCCAAACTCTAGTCTATCGGCTGAATCCTTGCTTACCAAGTGATGCGTATCAAAGAGATTCTTATAGAAGTCATCAATCATGTTAGCCAATCATGAACGGTCCCTTAAGAAACTTGATCACCATCAATATCTCATCCAGATTAAGGTTTGAAGCTTTGTCAGTCAGTTCTTCCTTAGTCTACTCTGCCAAACAGGAACCCAACACTTAGGTGTTCATATCTTTTCACTCTTTCATCACCGGAGGCTCAATCTATGGAATGTATTAGTCATGGTACTCCTCTTGACTTCCCCAAGTCCACACTTTACTAAGATACTTTCTCTGAGAGATCCTGACCTGACTATTGGACCTTGCTGCATGCTCTATTCTTGCTTACGAGACCAAAATACTCTTTAGTCTGTCTTCCGGTATAGTCATACCATGTCATGTGGATGTGTGGGATGGACTTTGTTGCCATCAATGACAACACTCATGAAGCCACACAGTGTCTCTTGCCAACAATCTCCCCTTTTGGCATTGATGGAAACACTTAATGAAAAATGACTAAGTGTCATACTACACTCCCCCTTAGCCGATGCTCTATTCTAATGTACACTTTTCTGGAGCTACTCCTTAGCTGGATTCCACATTTTTCACTACTCTTCACTCCCCCTTTGACATCAATGGCAAAGGGTAGAATCCACACGCCAAAATTTCCAAAAATCAACCTATACATATCCATATAAGTATATATACAAGTTATACTTACATATACTTAAGTATATCTGAAAAAGTATTCTTCAACTGTACAACTTTTGTCGCCCAACTCTACTTGTCCAAAATTGAGATGTGACCACTCAATAGGAATGCAAAAGCTTCTGCCTTCTTTAGATCTGTCGGATCACTGGTCCGGGCTGTGGTCTGAGCATTAGTTAGGGCCTCATGCATGGCCTCTAACTTAGGGATAATGATCCCTCTAAGCTCACCCATCCTACTTATTATATTCTTCCTTTCCTTTTCAAGTTTCTTTAGTTCATTTAGAATGGTAATAGTCTGACATTCTTGGTTTATTATGGATGTGGTGAGAGGGTCAAAATTTTGAGATAAACTTGACAGTTTACCCTCTTGTTCTTTCACTTTCTTCTTAATATCCTTTGTCACTTTAGACCAAGATAGACAAAATTTATACATTTCTCTACCATCTTTAAGAGCATTTTCTAAGCTCTTTATCCCAATATCCATATTTCTCCTATCATTTGTTATTAGCCCTTGTACTTCAGAGAATCTTTTTCCCAAAAACTCCTTCTAGACCTTTTCTTTAGCTGACTTTTCTAAGGAATCAAAATGTGTATTAACATAATTTACAAGAGATTTCAGATTACTGGATGAGGAGGCCGAAAGATCCTTCTGGAAGGATGGCATGATCTTCTCCAATACACCAGATGCAATTATCAGCTCATAGTCTTCCATGTGAGACTTCAGAAGTTTTTCTTTTTCCTTTGCTTGAGCAAAGGATGCTATCTTCATTATTTTTACTGGGGAGAGGGAATCAAAATTGAATGATCCTTGAAGTAGTTCCAGTTCATCAATCTCCATCATTTCTTTGGTCAAGAAATCTTTAACAGTTTCTGCAGTGTCTCTTGCCAGTGACAGAGTCTTCTTTCCTTCTGCAATCTCAGAACTGTCTCCTAGGGTCTTCTTTGTTTGAACTTCTTCTCTTCCCTTTACCTCTTCTTCTTGATTGATTTTCTCCCCTATCTTTTCTTCTCCTTTAGATCTGGAGTCTGCTGGGGAATCTGAATGAGGTATATTTACTTCTTCATGGACTTCCTCTTCTGAAATAGAGGAATCCAAATCCATAGTTCTTTCCTCACTTATCTCCTTTGGATCTTATGCATTTTTCTCATTATGTTCATCATCTATGTCCTCTATAATAGGGAGATCGAATTTCATGAAGGCATTCTAGAGGATGTCTTCAGTTTCTTTTACCACTTTATCAATCTCTCCAAGCATAAGCTAATTCATTCTTGCTTTGCTCTGAAACTCATCCTTGCAATCCTTGAAGATCATATTCATTTGTTTTGGAGTGATGGAAGGATAGAGTTGAATAGCTATTTGCTCCCATATTTCTAGGTCTTTTGCCACGGCATTGTTCTTTCTTATTTCAAGTTCCTTCTCTAAGCTTTTGGGAATTAGAGATATGATTTCAATGAATGCTTTGTTATAAATATTAAGATACCTGACTGTAGCATCTTGTAGGATCTTCTGGTCAGCTTCATTATATTCATCATAGAATTCAGTCATTGGTTTTAGGTTCCCATCCACAGTGACTGATTTGATGGTATCATCAATGCAGAGAGTAGGCTTTTCAACAAGTTCCTCTGCCTTCTCTTCTTCCTTATTCTTACCAGCAGATGATTCCACATAAGTTTTCTTTTTCTTTTTCATTTTCTTGATCTCCTCATCAGATTCTGTCTCTTCATCATACTTTTGACTTGTATAGGACCTTGTTGCCTTTTTCTTTGTTCTCTTTTCTCCCTTTCCAGATGTATGGGCTTCCAGCTTTGATGCCTTTTGGCTCTTAGAGGTGGTAGCTGCAGAGCTTTAGGAAGATTTGGTCTGGGAGGAGGCTTGCACTAGAGCACTTTCTTTTTCTATTTCTTGCCTTTCTTTCTCTACCCTTTCCATCTTCTCCCTGTTGGCATCAAGTGCCTCCTTTGATATTCCATGCCTCTTGGCAAATTCTTCTACTTACCTTCTCACTTTTCTCTTGATCTTAGGTTGTCTTAGTTCAACATGAACTTTTATACTCAACTCTTGGAAGGTTCCAAACCTTTCTGCCTTAGGGTCCTTGGGCTGACTCAGTAGGTGTAGGACATCCAGTTCCAGAATTTTTTCATCCACCTCATACCCCATAGGCATAATCCAGACTATCCTTGGTTCTACTACCTCCATTAGACATTGATTAGTGTCTACCATAAAGCACACTGTATCCTTGTACTTCTCAACTAGGGATTAGGGGATTCTCTCTCTGGCCTACATCATGCCTTGGAAGTTTTTGAAGTATCCCCAAAGAACTGTATTTTGAGCCTTGGCATCACCAAGCCCATGCATGTAATCTCTGATTTGAATGGCAACTGGTCTGTCATTTTACCATATCCAACCACTAGTTCCGGGTAGCTCATTCATATAGTAGAAGAATAGGCAAAGTATCAAGCCACCATACTTGAATGAATTCTTTTTATCCTTCTCTATTTTCTGCATATTCTCTAACAGTTGGTTCAGGAGAAGCTTACAAAGATCATAGTCATCTTTTTCTCTTAGCATCTGATAAGAAGTGTAAATTACAGTTCTGGGTACTGAATTTTCCCTGTTGGAGTGATATATCTTGTAACCAATTATCATGGAGGCCAACTTGATATCTAGATCAGTGATATCTTCTATTGTCATTGCTCTCTTGTCAAATTTTAATCTAGTAGCCTCACTCACAATTTGGTTTTTGACCAATTTGAGAATAGGTAACCCACCAGATGAGTGCAATCTAGTTACCACCTTGATTGCATCCTTGGTTATCTTGAATGGCCTCATCAACCACATAAAGTTGTCATACATTTTGTTCAGAACATACTGGACCCAATCATCTTCAGTAAAATAGGGGAAATCAATGCAATGCCCAAAATGCTTATCTCGGATGGCCTTGTACTGAGGTTTGAGTTCAAATGATTCATCTACCAGTTCCTTGTGGTATATATCCATCAGCTTGGATTCCCCAAATTCTTCAATGTTTGCGTGTATGTAAACCCTAACATCTTCTACATGCAGAACTCCATGTGGAATGCTAGAAAATGCACCTAGGGGATCAACTTCTTTTACACTTCTAGGGTTAACGATATGAGCCAGATCGGATTGTTGGATGAATCAACTTCTACAGTTGATCTTGAGAGGTTTGAGACAATTTTGTTGCAGAGCTCCTTCTCTCTTCTTCTCAATTGTAAATGCACAAATTTTCAATAGGAGAACCCTTATATTTCTATGCAAACCCTAATTCCACATTACAATAAATGCGCAACTTAAGTCATTTTGGTTGCCTTGTTCTCCTTGTTCTGAGAAAGATCTTTTCTAGATCACTGAGATGCACTTAGAGTTATTCTCGATGATTATTGACAATCTATCTTCCTTTATCCAATCATTTCATCTATCCATAGATCAAGATTCCTCAATTTTGAATCATATCAGATCTAACTGTGAAAATCTTGCTTCTTACTGGATGACTATTAAACCAGATTAATCTTGGAAGATTGACCTCTTCTAATCTTCTTGTGGATCTTCCATATCTTTACCAAGGCTTATTTAGATGTTTCTCTGAGAACCCTTTAATCCGCAACTTACCATGTGCCAATTTTAGGCACCAATTGACTGGCTGGGGGAACTTGTTTTCTTTTGTGACTCCCCCTGAGCCAGAGCTCATCTAATTAGTTTCTGGAAGGAATATCAGCACCAGATTCTAGTGCGGATCCATCCCCAACATTTTTTGTACTTCTCTTCACCCAAATCTTGTTCATCTCCCTTTGAATTTCATCCGCGTTTATTTTTCCTTTTCCTTTGTCTTGGTTTTGATTATGATGTACCGGACCCTTTTTGTCCTGATTCTTACTTCTGCAGAATTTAACAATATGATTGGATCTATTGCAATTGTAGCAAACAACATTTCTTTGCATATTTGACTGGTATCCTCTTGATCTACATTGATTAGCCATATGTCCCATTCTATTGCATGCAAAGAATCTACCATTGAATGAATTGTTCATTTGCATATTTCTATACCTTTTGTAGTTAAAACACTGTTCAGAGAAGGATGAATTAGTCTGATTCATTCTTCTTCTACACTGATTTGCTTTATGACCAAAATTATTACAATTGTGGTAGTATCCATTGAAGGATGGATATCTTTAAGCATTTGGTTGCCTTATCGGAGGTCTTCTAGGTCTGTTCCTTGGATTTCCTGATCCAAAGTTCTTCTGACCAGATTCAGAGCTTTCCCCTTTCTCATACCCCAAGCCTTGCTTGTCATCTACCCTCTTTTAGATTTCAAGAAGAACTTCAAGTTGAGCAGAGCTTATATTGAATTTCTCTTTGTATTCATTTGTTGTTTGAAGATCCCTTTTAAGAGTGTCTATCTGATTCTCAAGTTGTTCTTCATTGTCTCTAGCTTCATCAAGATCAGATTGTAGATGCCTGATTATTCTATCCATTTTGTGGCAGTCTTTTGACTTCTTCTTGAGAGATTGTTTTAGATTATCTTCATTTTTCCTTTTCTCTTCAATTTCTTGGGTGAATTTCATAACTCCTAATTCCATTTCATGTCTTACCATAATGACCTCTTTTGATAACTTCTCACATAACTTGGTTTTCTCATTCAGATCTTCATTAGTATCATTGGCTTCACTTTGACTTGCTAATTGTTGAAGTAGTTCCTTTATTTTCTTCATTGAGATACTTAGTTTTTCTTTGAGTTCATTTATGAAATCATCAGCTTGTTGGAGTCTTTCCCTCAAGTTATTGACTTCAGAGTGAGATTGCTCAAGATCATCTAGGGCAGACTGAAGTTGTTCCCTCATACCATACATATCCATTGAGATTCCCAGATCTTCCTCAAGTTGTTAGGCTCTTGTTAGGAGGAACTTGGCTTTGATACCAATTGTTGATAACTGAGAGGGGAGGTGAATCAGTTATCTTAATTACTTTAACTTTCTATTCTTCTTTAACAACTAATGCAACAACAAATCACATAAGCATGCATAACCATGAAAGCAGAAATAAGATCAATACACATCACACAATGATTTTGATGTGGAAAACCCTGTTAAGGGAAAAACCATGGGGTGACTAAACCAAGATTGTATTCTCTATTAAAAGAATAGAAGTACAAAATGGCACTTGCCAATTAGGGCTCACTGCCTGAGCACACTGCTCACAAGAGGCTCACTGCCTACAAGAGACTCACTGTCTACCAGGTACAAAGAAAGTAACCAAGTGATTGAATTAATGAGAAGCATCCACATATGCTGAGGTTTAGTTCCGGTTAGGCTCAATACACTGATCTACTGCACTTCATTCTTCCTCTTCTTTGGTGCTGTTGTCTTGTCACATACTGGACCTGTAATGCTACTTCCACAATACTCTCTACTTTTCTTCGCACCACACACTACACCGCACACACCTTCTCATCAAAATCCATTTGGTATAAATATCCACACAAAGGATTTCAACATCTTTCTTGTCGGCATTCAGAATACTCAATATTTTCCCAAACTTTAGTCTATCGGCTGAATCCTTGCTTACCAAGTGATGCGTATCAAAGAGATGCTTATAGAAGTCGTCTATCATGTCGTCCAATCATGAATGGTCCCTTAAGAAACTTGATCACCATCAATATCTCATCCGGATTAAGGTCTGAAGCTCTGTCGGTCAGTTCTTCCTCAGTCTACTCTACCAAACAGGAACCCAACACTTAGGTGTTCATATCTTTTTACTCTTTCATCACTGGAGGCTCAATCTATGGAATGTATTAGTCATAGTACTCCTTTTGACTTCCCCAAGTTTGCACTTTACTAAGATACTTTCTCTGAGAGATTTGGACCTGACTGTTGGACCTTGCTGCATGCTCTATTCTTGCTTACCGGACCAAAATACTCTTCAGTCTGTCTTCCGGTATAGTCATACCATGTCCTGCGGATGTGTGGGATGGACTTTGTTTCCATCAATGACAACACTCATGAAGCCACACAGTGTCTCTTGCCAACAATTTCATGTTGTTTTGACTAACAATCAACATCAACAAGACCTTGTACTTCTCTAAAGGAATGTGAGCCCATGTTGGGGAGCAAAAAACTTTGAAGTTCCACACAACAAGTTTCCTACCAAACCAAGCTTCAAAGGGAGTGATGCCCTTCAATGCCTTATGAAAAACACTATTATGTATGTGAGTAGCATAGTTGATAGCTTCTACCTAATATTTAGGTGGAAGAGAGTGTGCATGGATCATGTAGTCAACCATCTCTTTCAGGGGCATTTTTTCCCTTTCTACTACACCATTCTACTATGGTGTGTAGGCAACAGTATGCTAAAGATCAACCCCTTCAAGAGTACAAAAGTTTTCAAAGAGGTGGTTCACATATTCTCTACCATTGTCAGTACAGAGCATCTTGATGCACTTCCCAGATTGTTTCTCGAAACAAGCCTTAAACTCCTAAATCTATCAAAGACTTCACCTTTATGCCAAAGAAAATAGTACAAGTGTATCTATAATATTCATCAATAAAAGTGAGCAAGTAGCGAGCCTTGCTAAAAGAAATGGATGGAAATGGACTTGTCACATCACTGTGAACTAGCTTAAGGATTTTTGAAGCCCACCAAGCCTTCCCTTTATAAAACTTATCCTCAGGATGTTTTCCCAAGGCACAACCTGAATAAACTCCATCTAAGAAACTGATCTAATGAAGATTTGTGACCATATCCTACGTGTTGAGCTACTAAAGATAGTGGAAGTTGAGATGGCCAAATTACTCATGCCATAGTTTTCTCACAGAGAGCAAAGTAGTAGAATGTGAATTAGGAACAAAGTGAGAGAAAGAATACAGTCAAGACTCATGATTATCCTTACCAACTACAAGAAGTGCATTATCTTTAAGGTCCCTAATGGTGATGGAATCTAGAGTAAACTCAACTTTTCTTCCATTCTGTGTGATCTTAGATGGAGAGAAGGTTGGCCAATAGATTAGGCACACATAGGACATCCTCAAAATGTACCAGTGCCAACATCAATAGAACCTTTCTTGATGACATCTATAGGAAAGTCATCCCCAATTAGAATATCGGGCATAGAAAAAGGCTCCCAAAAAAGAAAATTGTTCTCTGATAGTGTATGCAGGAATTTTTCATCGATTTAAGCAAATAAACACAAAAAACCCTACAAACTAACAAGAATCTAAATCTAAGAACATCAAATCGAAATGCAAAGCCAAAACGAAGCAAACTCCCTTAGATTTATTTGATTCTTGTGTGTTGCATGTGGATTGCTTCCTCCGAGTATGCATCCATGTAATAGAGGGCTGCCATGGCAAATGATTCAAGTGACATGCAAGTGATAAAAAGCTTAAAATGCTAAGAAATGACTAAGGCATGGATAAGAAACTATGAAATTGCAAATCAAAAAGCAGATTCGAGAGTGTAGAAGAGGCGAAAATGAGACCAAAGAGAGGTACTTATTGCGAGAGAGAAGATGAAATGAATGGTGGAGATGCAATGGTGAGATCAATGGTTGAGAAGAGTTGTGAGGAGAAGGATGAATGTGCATGCAACACATGTCTCCGCATGAGTGTAGATAATTTAGAATTTTCCATAAATGGTGGAGTTAACTCCCATTTATATTTTATTTAATTTTGATTTTTAATTCATTTCCATTTGAGACTCATGTGCACATGGAGACAAAAAGGGAAATGGGAAGTGGTTGCCATTTTGAAGTGATGTGGAAGAGGAGAGTGAAAATAGAAGGTGGGTAAAATAATTAAATACCCATTAATATTTAATTTATTTATTTTTAAATTAATAAATAAATTAACTATAAATGCTTAGTTAATTATTTATATAGAGGAAAATGAAAAATAAATAAAAACTTATGGTTTTATTTATTTCATAAGGTAAGAGGGTGATGATAATTAAATAACATAAAATTATTTAATTTTATAGAAGAACAATATGAAATGATGAAAATTAATTAAATAAAATATTTAATTAATTTGGAAGACAATGGAGACGAGTGAAGAATAACTACGAGATGATAGAAATTAATTAAATAAAAATATTTAATTAATTTAGAAGACAAAGAGGGAAGGCATGGTTTACAAAATAAATGTGTTAGACCAGGTAATATGAACAAATGCAATGATGCAACCGGATGCAACAAATGTGACGAATGCATGGAAATGTGATGAATGTGACGAATGCGACATGAGTCAATTTTTAGTGTCTACATTTTACCCCTCTTTGATGCAATGTCCATTAGGGCATATTGTTTCAAAGAAGATATGATACGTTGAAAAAATAGGCCATGCCCCAGTGAAATTGGTGAATGATGCCCCCTCGGGAGGAAAGTCAGGCCACAGAGGAAAGACAGGTTTGACTCGTGACAAGAAAGGCCTGGACAGAGACAGAAGCAGTGAGACAAGGTGCAATAAAACAAGAAAAGCCCTAGGTTTAGGCCTATAAATAACCCTCCTAGGTAAAAATTCTATTCATTTGTGCATTTGCTTTGTTGAGAGTTGTTTTTCTTTTGTGTGTGCTTTGGAGTTTCAGAGATACCAATTCCATGCCATCATCATCAGGTCGAGCGGGTGAGGACATTCGGGTGAGCAGCAGGAGCAGGCGCACCAGTAAGTGACTAAAATTTTCCATTTGCGTCATATTTTTTAGCCAAAAATGCATTAAATTTGCGCACGTGACCAGATACGCACAAGCGCTTTGCAAGCGCAGATGGTAAGTTTTAGGTCGCATATGGTTTTTCAGCTCGCAGATGAGCACGGGCTAGTTGTACTTGGAAAAGCCATACGCATATGGTCGATAGGGTTGGTGGGATTTGGGGTGTAGTCACATTTGGGAAACTAGTCACAATTGATAGAAAGCATGTCGCAGTTAGTTTTGCGTGTTGTAAATGGAATGAAAACTAGCCACATTTGGACTTGAGGATTCGCAATTAGTAGACAGTGCATTGTTTATGGATTTTCATGTCGCCTTTAGAACAAACCAGGTCACGTTTGGGTTCTTGCATGTGCATACAGCTAGGAAATCAAGTAGGTTAAGGGCCTTGTCACCTTTGGCATTTCACGTCGTAATTGGTCAAGTAGAAAGTCACATTTGGAAAATGTAGACGCACTTGGCTATCAGTGAGTTGCATAGGAGTTGCAAGTCTCTTATGGCAGACATTGCATTGTACTTGTGGAGTTTAAGCACATATGGAAAAGGACAAAGTCACCTATGGTTAAAGAAGTCGTAATTGGTCAAATTTAGGCAACTTTGTAGGGTTTTGATAGATTTTTAGGCAAGAAGCTGATGAATGACCATTGTATTGTTTTGCAAGAGGCACTACTGCCGTTATTATCGCGGGAGCCACACCCCTTGGATCTATAACTAGTATGACAGTTGGATACTAAGGAGTTACTATTTCTGGAGATTATCAGATTTGAGCATGTAGTATACATAGAGATAGTCTGGGCGCACATAGCTTTAATGACATGCTTAGTAGAGAGATGGCGGAGTGAGCATAGCTCATTCTTATTTCTGACAGGTGAGGTGACAATGACCCTAGAGGATGTCTACCATATTCTTCTAGTTCGAATACATGGAGACCGGGTCGACTACGATCCAGACCACGGGCCAGACACATTTACGAGATTATTTAGCATACCGAATATTGGCAATGAGGATCATGAGATACCGATGGCACGGATGAGAGAGTTATGTGATTGGCTATAGAGAGTGGTTGTGGCCATGATCAAATTCCTTGTTCCAGACAGGTGGGCTCAGGGCTTTCCTACTAGATGGGGTATAGTCTTAGAGAGCATGTTCATGTATGGCACACGATATGCATAGGCTCCTTGCGTCTTGGGAGAGTTGTACCATTACTTGCATGATTGTGCCTATTTATTTGGTTTAAACATGTCCTCGGGTGTCACTGTACTACACGTATGGGCTTTTGAGCACATTGTAGTGATGAGGCCAGTGGGATTGCGATAGAGGTTACCTAGGCAGTCCTATGCACATATATATGGAGGAGCTCCTAGTTACAAGTAGTTGAGGCATCTGATGTACTAGAGGTGCCAGATAGATGAGATGGATAGCTTCATATGGTGACCATGGTTGAGCTGTGAGGCCTGGGCAAAGGACGTGGAGGAGTTAGTATACGCGCAGCAGGCTCAGTACTTATTCAGCTGGGGGATTTATACTATTGAGAGATTTCTACCAGTAAGAGTACTGCGACAGTTTGGGATTGCACAGGGCAGACCAGTCGGTGAGTTTGTATATGGTTGTACATGCATAGAGGTGATAGATTGGGGACCTAAGGTAGCCTTGGAGATAGCCCTAGCTGAGATAGAGGGTTTGCAACCAGTTATGTGGGGATGGGGCTAGGGACCAACACACATAGGGACCCTACCAGACGATGATGTATAATGGGCTATAGAGTGGCCTACTCATCTTTCTGCACTAGGAGAGGTCAGCGAGGTGGCTATTCAACACCTTGGAGGATAGGGGCTAATGTACAATGGAGAGCCCCTAGAGTTTAAGTGATAACGGCTCTGGTAGCAGTAGTGGGGCTAGGAGGAGTTACCATTGGCCAGGGATAGGGACGAGGATAGATTCCTTGACATGTGGCGATGCCACCATCACCATAGTAGGCAAGGGGAGATGGAGATACTACAGTTAGGTAGCTGAGACAGAGACTCCAGGGTGAGGTAGACAGGAGGATACAGTACGAGGCCCGTCTAGGGAGGACAGAGGTAGACAGACATCGTGCTGTTGTTGTGATGAGCTAGGCACGGGGGTAGTCAGAGGTATATTAGACATAGGTAGCCCAACTACAGGCACAGGTTTAAACACTACAGGGATAGGTGTAGGCCTTGCAGGCACAGGTTGCATAGGTGGTACAGGCACATGCTCAAGTTGTGCTCGATGATGGCACCATAGCTAGATAGATAGCTGAGAGAGACACCGCACTACAGAGGGTGTAGAGGGCTACATCAGAGAGAGATGCAGCGACTGTCGCTCTGGGAATAGATCAAACAGGTCTCTACTTGGCACAGGAGCTCACTCGAGAATGGGGAGAGGTAGGCTCAGCCTAGAGAGAGGCAGAGTACTATAGAGGTTTATACTATGGTGCAGCACCTCCAGAGCAGTGTCAGTCAAGCTACCAAAGTCGATCAGTAGCTTCAAGATCTAGGAGGACAAGGGGCTCACGGTCAATAGCCTCAGTGATGGGACCTCATTTTTAGAGAGGTGGAGGGCGAGCAAGCGTAGTAGGCAGAGACTAGGGAGAGGCCTCATTAGGGAGCTCCTTGCCGAGACACTAGGGTTAGCCTACATGGTTTATTTTTGTATCACATTTGAGGCCTAAGAGCCTAGGTTGTACATACAGTTTTGAGGGCTCTTAGATAGCCATGTTGTATCTTTATTCCGTATATAGACACTTGTATATTGACTCACATGATGCACATTGATGGATTATTTATCTATATGATTACATGATTCTACATGGCCCCTTGTTATGGATATGCATTGTTTATTGTGTTTTTATACGTTTTGATGTTATGCATGTTGAGATGTATGGACCTATATGTATGATTGACTTGATGTGTATAGTTATGACATGGATGCCTATGTGTATGCTTTGATTATTATGTTACCATGATAATGCAATGGTTATAATGAGTATATGCTTATATTGGCAATGTGATGCAATGATATTATGACTCTACAATGTTTATGATTATATGTTTATGCTTATGCTTGTATCATGATTATGCACTGCCCCTAATTAATGCCATGGATGAACTGATGGATACATGTATGGATGCCTAAATGCCTAAATAATAGCTAGATGGTAAATGCTTATAACTAATATGGATAATGATTTATGCTAAGACCATGATATGGTAGGTAACACTACTATGTCTAACACACTTATTTTGCAAGAAGGTGGAATGGCAGTGGAGATGAAGAAGGTGATGATTAGAAGAAAGATGATGAGAAGAAAGTGGAAGAGGAGACTGTTGATCCTACCATGGAGAGACAAACAAAGAAAGGCAGCCTCGGATGGATGCATATAAAATTGAGGATTTGCAATCCTTGAGTTTGATATAGCACCAGACATTATGCACCTGGGTATAAGGACCAAGGTGTCGAGTATCCAATGTGCAACAAACTAATACAACCTTGTCAAGATACAAGATATGAATATTAGCCAGAAAGACAAAATTTGACACTGCAAGCAAAGAGGTCTAAACTTATTTCCACTAGGCATAATGGGACCTTGTTGGTTATATGTATGGGAATAGACTTAGCATAGAATAGTGTTGATGCATAAGAGACTGTTTAGCTTCTCAAATGCCGAAAAAATGCTAGTCCCAACATAGACAAGATGCCCTTAGACTTAGCAAGAGAATAAGATCATACCACAAACACAGCATACGGAAGCAGAAGACCATGCCCCAGTCCATACTTTGTCTTAACATACCAAGATATGAAAGATCTAGGCAGTCTTGACTAGGCATTAGAGAGGGACAAAAGATAAAACAAAAGACACTGCCATCATGTTCTCAAGCCAAATTGATTTGCATTTGGATGGATTTAGATAGTGCCTTCCTGAAAGGAAAGACTTATCCTGTCAAAGGCTAAGATGATGAGATGACAAAGGTTTAGCAAATGTTGGCTTAAGACATGCGAAACAATGTACTTAGTTTTTATCCCTGATTTTGTTAAGTGCAAAAGCTCTCAAGATGTGCACAATTTGCAATTTCACTTGCTTTAGTCAAAGAGAAGAAATGAAAGATAGAGAAATGAAAGAGGGATAGAAGAATGGATTGTGGGTGCTTGGGTATTGGATACTTCCTTCGTATTCTAGACTGCCTACATACCCGTATCCATGGGATCAAAGCACCACACGATGAGATGAGACATGATGATATGTAGTTCTAGGTGATTTGATGATGTGGGAGATGATGAGAGGAAAGTAAAATGGATGAAGAGAAATGATGATCAGATGAAAGGTGGCAGATGAAAGAGAAGGGGGATATCATCTTGTGCCTGAATCTGGGTATTTCCTTCATACACCAGACTGCCTACATACCTGTATCCACAGGATCAAGGCCTTTAACAATATAGCTATGATATAGTTCTAATTTATTATGGGATGACGATGTGGATAACTGATGGGAGTTGGATTAGTGGTGATTAGAAGATGAGGGATGTTAGTATTTTTAGAATATTTTAGGACATTTTACAAATTTTTTGTGTTTTTTCAGGACACTTTTATGATTTTTTTTGTGTTTTTTCAAGACATTTTATGATTTTTTGTGTTTTTTTTAAGGACTTTTTAGGATTTTTTAGGATTTTTTCAGGACATTTTTATGATTTTTTGGGATTTTTTTAGGACTTCTTACAATTTTTTGGATTTTTTTCAGGACATTTTATGATTTTTTTTGGATTTTTTCAAGATTTTTTTAGATTAACCATGATGCACCAAAGTGTTCACACAACGTCAAGGTGTAAGCAAGTGCCCCCAGTGTGGGGAGGGATTGGGATATGTACAAAATGGCAAGGGAACACGTTATGGAATGAGATAGCCATAATTGACTCAAGTTGGAGCCTATGGCCTCCAATGATATATTCGCTTTGACAATTTCTAAGCCATAATAGTAGTAAGGCACTATGATAATAAATGAGGTGAATGACTTAGCGTGGGTGGATGCAGTGATCAAGGGGTAGATAAAGGAAAATGGTGCGATGGGGTTAAACAGGTAGCCAAGTAGATGGTGAGAGCCAGTTCTACCATAGCGCCTATTTGCTAGGTTTTCACTATGATACTTATCCAAGGCACTTGTTTGCCAAGTTTTCACCATTGGACACTAACCCAAAGTGCCACTGAAGTAGTTTTCACTATTGGATTTTTTCCTTTTTTTTTTAATTTTTTTTGCAAGCATAGGACACAGAAGTCAGGGATAAAACCTCTTAAGATGAATGTTGTTGAGTGGTTCATCTAAGGGAATGCCTTTAGGAGTTGCAAGAGTGTATGCTCCAAACCCAAACACTAAAGTAATGACAAAGGGCCCTAGCCAATTGGGCTCAAATTTTCCCTACTTCTCTCGTTGTTGTTGGTTCCTCTGATTCTCCTTCAGGACTAGATCACCCACCTGAAATTTTCTTTCTCTGATCTTGTTGTTGTAGCTACAGTGAAGATGATTTTGGTAGACTTGCAAGTGATTGAGTGATGTGGTTCATCTTTCATCTAGTAGCTCCAACTCATGTAGTCTAGATTTCCTATACTCTTCATTAGGTACTATATGTTGGAGAGATACACACAATGAGGGGATCTCAACCTCAATAGGAAGAACTACATCAGTGCCATAGACCAAAGCATAAGGGGTAGTGCCAATAGAGGTTCTGACACTGATGTGGTAATCCCACAAGGCAGGATTCAGCTGCAGGTGCCAATCTCAGCCAGCTTCATTGACCGTTTTCTTAAGAATCTTGATGATGGTCTTATTGGTGGCCTCATCTTGACCATTACTCTATGGGTAATAAGGGGTAGCAAACTTGTGTTGTATATGAAACTTTTGGCATAGATCACGGACTTCCTAGTTCTTGAAGGGACATCCATTATTAGTAATAATAGCTTGGGGAACATCGTAGCAGCAGACAATATAATGAAGGATCAATTTTGAGATTTGTTTGCCTATGATATAGGTCATAGGGATGGCTTCCACCCATTTGGTAAAGTATTTAGTGGCAGTAATAATAAAATTATGACCATTGGAAGAGGGTGGATTGATCTTGCCTATGAGGTCAAGTCCCCATTACGAGAATGGCCAAGGAGTAGTAACAGGCTAGAGCTTGTGTGCTGGGGCATGTATCAGGTCCCCATGCTTTTGACATTGAAGACATCTTCTGGCAAACTGCTGAGCGTCCTGCTCCATGGAAGGCCAATAATACCCTACTCTTAGAAGTTTTTTAACAAGGCTAGGACCGATGGAATGCAATCCACAAAAACCTTTGTGTATCTCTCGTAAAGTAACTTTAGCCTCTATCGAGTCGAGACACCTAAGGAGGATACCATTGAGACTCTTATGGTAAAGGGTTTTAGCAAGTATGGTATAGTGAGAGGCTCGTTGAGTGAAGGTTTTATGCTAGGTGTTGGACAATTGGCAAGGAAAAGTATCATTACTTAAGTATTCATAAATGTCATGGTACCAAGGGGAGTTGGGACCAATGATTTCACAAATAAGCTCTGATTGAGGCACCTCAAATGCTGGGATTAAGAGTTGTTCCACCAGGAACTCACACCTTTGAACGTTACCAGGCATATCGAGGAGAGAACCAAAAGTTGCCATAGCATCAGCTACCTTATTATTAATTCTGGGGATCTGCTCAAATGTTATCTTAGAGAAATATTTTTGGAAGTCATCAACCATCAGCTTGTAAGGAAGGAGCTTTTCATCTTTAGTTTGGTACTCATCTTGGACCTATTTAATTACAAGCTGTGAATCTCCAAATACTTGAAGCTCTTTGATTTCCCACTAGACAGCCATGTGTAAGATTGTAATCAGGGCTTCATATTTTGCTATGTTATTAGTACATGGGAAGGCAATTCTATAGGATTTTGGGATACAATCACCCTGGGGGGTGATAAAAAGGACTCCAGCTCCTGATCCATGCTGAGTATTGGAATTGTCAAAGTATAACTGCCACATTTCGGAAGAGGAGATACTAAATATTTCTTCATTAGGAAAGGTAGACTAGATGGGCTGGGTGTTTATCATTAGTGCTTCTGCTAGTTGATCATCTATGACTTGTCCCTTGATTGCTTTCTGATCAACATATTGAATATCAAATTCACTAAGGATCATCACCCATTTTGTTGTCCTTTCAGTGAGTGCTGCTTTGGAAAGAAGATATTTTAGTGGATCAAATCTAGATATGAGCTTTGTTGTCTGATTTAACATGTAGTGTCACAATTTTTGAGAGGCAAACACTACAGCTAAGCATGCTTTTTCTACCGTGGTGTAGTTTAACTCATATCCCACCAAAGTTCTACTTATATAGTATATGGCACGTTCCTTTCCTATATCATCAGTTTGAGCCAATAAAGCATCTAGGGCAACTGTTGTTGAAGAGGTATACAAAAGCAAAGGCCAATCAAAGACAGGTGGCATTAGTACAGGCAGTGTTGCTAAATATTCTTTGATCTGGTCAAAAGCCTGTTGACACTTGTCATCCCATTTGAAAGTCTCTCCTTTACGGAGCAAGTGTTGAAAAGGGTGACATTTATCTGCTAGTTGTGCAATGAATCTTCAGATAGATTGGAGGTGACCTTGGAGGCCACATAGCTGTTTCAAATTCCTCGGTGGAGGCATAGTGACAATGGCTTTTACCTTTGCAGTATCAACTTCGATGCCTCTTCTAGAAACTATGTAACCCAATAATTTGTCAGAGGTTACCTCGAAGACACATTTTTTGGGATTTAACCTGACTTGGTACTTTTCCAACCTATCAAAAATCTATTCTAGAATGTGTAAGTGGCCCTCTCTTGTTTTAGACTTCCCCAAGATATCATCCACATAATCTTCCATGATGGTATGGAAGATATTATGAAAAATAACTATCATGACTCGCTGGTACGTTGCTCCTACATTTTTGAGGCAAAAGGCATGACCACCCAATAGTAGGTTCCCCATGGATAGATAAAAGAAGTCTTAGGCTGATCCTCTTCTGTAATTTTAATCTGATTATACCCAGAAAAACCATCCATCAATGAAAGCATTTCATGACCAGCTGTGAGATCGATGATTGTGTCAATGCTGGGGAGAGGAAAGTTGTCCTTGGGGTAGGCCCTATTGAGATCTCTAAAGTCATTGCAACATCAAATTCTTCCATCTGGTTTTGCCCCAGGTACTAGATTGCACACCCATTTGGGATAGTCAATAGGCTTGATAAACTTAGCATCTAATAGCTTTTGAATCTCTGTCTTGACTAAAAGGGTTATCTGAGGATGCATTTTTTGAAGCTTTTGTTTTATTGGCTTAGCATTTGGAGATACTGCCAATGGTGTACTACAAGTGAAGGATCTAGACCTGGCATATTTGTGTAAGTCCATGCAAAGTTTATTGCCCTTTTCATGAAAAATGCTAAAAAAATTAACATTCTCTTCATCTGATAATGATGCTGCTAGATAGGTGACTTTTGGATTCTGTGTTGTGCCTAGATTAATCTCTTGAGATTCTTCCACCAATAGAGGTGATCACTCCTGATGAGCGGGGGTTACAGGAAGGTCAAATCCTCCATCCTTAAGTGCCTTAGAGAGGTTTTCACCCTCGAATACATCCTTTATTTTTATTTTTTCATAGTCAAAAGGTGCCTTACAGTTTTCACCTAGTGACCTTTCTTTTTTTATTTTGTTTATTTCACTTTTGCGACTGAAGGATTTGACACTTCTCTCAAAGTATGCCAGTTGAGGAAGTTCCATCATGAATGTGACCTTATGATCACCCAAAGGTAGTCCTTTTCTTACACCCATAAACTCTACTATGGCCTTGTCGTTCTAAAAGGTGTCTAAAACCGGTGCCCCTTGTTGGTCCCAATCAATTAGGTTAGGGTAAACAAGTGGAAGGTCTAGGAGTGTGGGGGATGAGGTAGATGATAGCATGAAAATGGAGGCTTCCTAGAATAGTTTAGTGATATAGAAAGGAGAGTCATGAACGGTATCCTGACTAGTTGCCTCTTCCACAGGAAAGGCTTTGGCTACTTCATCAAGGACAAACTTAATGTCTACAGAAAGTAGGACCTCCTTTCCATATCCTAGACCCTGTCTATTGTACTTCTTAGTGACTATGATTAGTTCCAGAGGGCCTTGTTCTTTCAACCCTAGTCCTCCCTTGCCTTTATAACCCATATTCTTAATGATTCTAAATTCATTGTTGTATCTTTCCACTTCTAAAGCCACTTGGTCATTTTCATCATAGAAAATCTAGGACGAAATATCACTATCCACTTCTTCATTATCAAGTAATCCTGATTGGATAAATACAGTCAGGGGAATAGTGATAGTGGTTTTAGATGAGCCTAGTTTGGAAATGGGTGATTTGCCATATGACTTGGGTGATAAAGGCATGGTTCCTACACAACAAGATTCTTACAAACTATACTCGCCAAGCCCTCGTTCTTTTATCTCAACTTTAGGAATAGCCTTGCTAGTGGATGGTTTGGTTAAGTCAGATGGATCAACATAGGACGTGGATGGATGGGCCTCCATATTGCTGGGTATACGATTGGGATTTTGGTATGTTGCTTGAAAGGCTTGGCAGTACTCAAAGGCATTGGGATCTATAGGAATTGTGATTTTGACCCCATCATAAGGGAATTTTAAGCACTGATGATATGTAGAGGGAACTACCTTCAAAGCTTGTATCTAGGGTTAGCTGAGGATAATATTATAAGTCAACTCAGCATCGAGGACTTGGCATTTAGTGGCAGTGGTAACAGGCCCCACTCTTATGGGCAGCAAAATGATCCCTTCTGAATCTCTTTATGCATCATCATAAGCTTTGATTGTTATTCTTTTGGTGGCATCAATACAACCTTCAGTGTATCCCAATAATCTAACTAATTTCAAGGAATAGATATTTAGCCCAACTCCACCATCTACCAAGACCCGTTTAACGTGATGTTGGTTAATGAACACTTCAATATGGAGGGCATCATGGTGTGATAGATTAGAGGATATGAGGTATTTATTAGAGAAGATCAGATGATGGGGTGTTGCAATACTTGCTATCATAGCCTAGAATTGTGGTACATTAATATCATTTGGGACCATAGACTCTTGCAAGGCTCTATCGAGAATGGCCTTATGGGTGGGGGATATGTGTAATAGCTCGAGGATAGAAATATGTGCAACGGTTCTTCCTAGATGGTCAAGGATATTATAATTGAGGTTGGGACAAACATCCAATGAGGGTACTCCTTGAATGGTTATGCGACTGTGGTGAGTGGTGATAGCACAATCGGGTGCTTTTCCTCTTACTGTGATAGTGGATATGCAAGACTGTTCAATGCGACCAATGGTAGAATCATAAGTGTAATGAACATTTTTCCCAGCATTGGGGACACTTGCTTTTTCATGAGTAGGCAGGGGATTCTTGTAAGCATCAAGGTCATAATTAGATGTCTATGTTGGTGCCTTAATGTTAATGAGCCCCTGATCAATAAGATTTTGAATCAGATGTTTAAGTTGCATACAACTAGCAATATTGTGTCCTTTTACTCTGTGGTACTCGCAATACTCATTGTCTTTAGACCAAGGGGGTTTGAACTATGGTTCTTGGTTCATTTTGAATTTAGGAAATGTGATATTTCTAGCTTGGACTAGTTTCCTAAGGATAACCTCAGTTGGTTCTCCTAATGGGGTGAATTGACATCTTGGTCTTGGGTTCATCTTGTTGCGAGGAAGAGAAGGTGATGTGTTAGGTGTTGATTGGGCCTGAATAGGTGTTTAGACAGCTTGCACATTCTTTGCATCTACAACCCCATCGTTTATGACATTCTTGTTCTTATTCCAGAAACAAGATTTATCATTAGAGGACTGTGGATTATCCTTGTTCTCTTTAAAGATTTTTATGAGGCCTTTTGCGATTAACACTTTTTGATGTTGGTTCCTTTGGATAGAATTTCGTCAAAGGTAGTTGCGTTATGCAGTTGCAGTTGGAAAGATAGTTCAGGGTGAAGATTTTGCACGGAGACATCGATTTGTTGCTTTTCAGGCATTTGCCAAGTGATTTTGTTGGCCATATTTCTCTAGCATTGTAAAAAGGACGAAAAAGTCTCATCATTGCATTGTTTGTTGTTAACGAGGTCATTCATAGTGATCTCCTATTCTATGTTAAATGCAAAGTGGGATACGAACTTATGTGCCAGCTCTTTAAAGGTTTTGATGCCCAGAGGTAAGTGTGAAAACCAATCCAGAGCCTTTCCGCCTAGACTTTGAGGGAAAAGTCGTAACAAGTATGTGTCATTATGAGCCACCTCAAGACAGGTGACATAGAAAGTGCGAAGGTGATCACTCAGGTCCCCTTTCCCTTTGTATTTGGCAAACTGTGGTACTTCAAAATGAGGAGGGAATGGTATCATTTGTAATGATTTGTCAAAGGGGTATGGGCATACATCATCAAAGGAAATCATTTTCTTTTTCTGGTTTAGGCTCATGGCTGTTATCCGTTGTTCCATTTCATCGATTTGTTGACCATGTTGGACTAAAATTGATTGTGGTTGTTGTACAGGACCTTGGTGATTTGGTGGAGGGATATAATAGGTCATTTGCTAGTTCGGTGAGCTTTGTTGTGATAGATCATATGATGAGCCCTGCATGTCTTGGGGTTGGACAAAGGTGCTTTGAATATGACCACCAAGTGGAGATAATGCGTTTGTGTTTGGTGTGGGGTTGATAGTGTGCATTGGTATCACATGTGAGCCAAAGGTAGCATGGATGTAAGATGAGGGTTGTGTTGAGACCAATGGACCTAAGGTGGTGACATAAGGTGGTTGTTGCCCAAGGGAGGGTGATGGATTAGCATACGAGATGTTGGAAGATATGTTCAATGCAATAGGTTGACCTATAGGGATCATGTTTGGGTTGACGTGTGTGGTTTGACTTGGTTAACTAGAGAAAATATGAATATGGGGATTTTGAATTGGTTGACTAGGTGGTGTGGGGATATGTAAGGTTTGGATGGGTTGACTAGGAGGTATGATGATGTGTGAAGCTTGGATAGGTTGACTAGGAGGTATGGCAACATATGATGTTTGGATGGGTTGACTAGGAGGTATGACAACATGGGAAGTTTGGATGGGTTGACTAGGAGGTATGATGATGTGGGAAGTTTGGATGGGTTGACTAGGAGGTATGACGATGTGGGAAGTTTGGATGGGAGTAGATACTTGAGATGACCCAATATGTGACACACCTAGGTTGGATGTAGATGGGGATTGAGTAGCATAAGAGGAAACCATGTTCATGGACGTAACGATCTGCGACACACTAGGCCCCATAAGTGATAAGGATGTTTGAGGTGTATAAATGGGTTGGTTAGGTAATGGTGACGTGGGAGGTCTAGTAGACTTGGTAGACATCATGACGATAGCAGTAGGGCAATCAGTGGTGGCATTGGTAGATCTCTCTTTACGAATTTGAGATAAATCAAAGTCGCTAGGTAGTTTGACACCCTCTTGGAGCAATTGTAAAAAGATTTGCTCTCGATTGGCCTTTATTATTTTGTTTGTGTGTCTCATGGCCTTAGGGTCCTATAAGTCCTATAAGTCCTCATCAGATGAGTCGTCATAGGCTAGTAAAGGTTCTAATTCGACTGTAGACAATGAGGGCTCCAATTGTTGTTGTTGAGGCAAGTTTGATGAGGATGATTGTCCAATGGTATAATCCTTAGGAAAAAATAAATCATGTGGCATACTAGATGTAAATTGGGAAGCATCTATGAGGGGAGTAGATTGGGTTTCTTCAAGATTGGCTTCCATGGCTGCTCTATATTGGCTACTAGTTTGTGGCATGGATAGTTGAGTTTTTTATTTGATCAGATTTTGATGATTGGCTGATTTGGTTTGACGGCTTACTTTTTGTCCTGGTCTGACAGGTTTGACCTTGGCTAAATGAGGTTGGTTGATTGATGAAAAAGATTGACTAAAGATAGGGTTGACCAAAGTCAAAAGGCTTTGATTGATTGATGTTGGTTTGGGTTTGACTTCTGTCTAACGATTGACTTTGATGACTGTGATTGGCTAGATTTGATGTAAAAGCTTGACTGGTTGAAGTTTTGACTAGGAGGTTTGATTGCAATTCATGGAAAACCAAAGGTGATGCTCTATATTACAAAGGCAATGAGGGATAATGCAGAGGCGATAGGCAATGATACAAAGGTGACTAACTGCATTGCAAATGCAATGAAATGACAACAAAAGGGGACTAGGAATACTACATATGCGACCTAGAATAGTGCAAAGGTGAACTGCTAAGGCTCAAAGATGATTTTTCAGGTATTAAAGGTGCATTTGTGGCAAAAGAACAGGTTAACCAGATGTAGCATAACAGTGACCAAAGGTGACTCTCAGAGGTTTACAGTCAAATTGAGTTTGACCAAAGGTGACTGTGTGAAGACCAGAGGTGATTTCAAAAGCTACAAATGCTATTTTCTGTTTACCAAAGGTGGTTTAGCATTGTCCAGAAGCAGTTTTGCATAGTTACAAGGCAGATTTTGTTGCAGATTTTGGTTTTGGACATGATTTTTTGGTGAAATTGATAAAGACAAATACAATGGAAGACAATCATACATAATCCATGTTATTATATGGAGCCTAATCAGACTCGAAGGTTAAATTTACCCCATTTTATTAGCGCAGTTTCCCCCCAAATTCCTATGGGGTCAAGGGGGCAGGGTTTTTTATTATTTTATAAAGGCACTGGGAGTTATTTTTCATTGGCCAACATAAGAAAACCTTATTTTTGTAACCGACAAAAAGCTTGATAAAAGAAGCTAAGGGTTAGGGTTTCTATTGATATTGTATTATAGCATTTGCAGCAGTATTGAGTTGCAGGGATTGCTGATTGTAATCAGTTTGATTTATTAGATAATAATATTGGACTCTCTATTTGGTGGATGTAGCCTGAGTTTGGGTGAACCAAGTTAAAATTGTCTCTCGTTGTTATTATTTCTGTGTATTTTTCATTCCTCTATTTACTCTTTATTTACATTTAATTGATATCTTCTGTCGGCTAACCCTAACAATCCATGCTCAAACATTACATCCTAAGGCTAGGCAAAGCCTATATTTGTTGGGTCCCCTAGCTGTGCTTATTCAAAGCGGGTAGCTCCAGGATCTTGGTAGCACCGGCTCCCCTCCACGGTGTTCACTTCTCACACATACCAAGATCCAAGTTTCTGAAGGCTCATCCCCCCACCGAACCTTAGGATTGTCCCTGCTACCTCAACTAAGAACCACATGAATCGAGGTGGCTTCGAAGGTCCCACCTTCTGCGCCAACAAATATAGGTTTTTTGGCCACTAAGACATGGTTTTTAGTTTAGATTTCCATTCAGGTGGCTATACGTGCGATAGCACTACTCTCCATTATGGAGTCTCCCAGCCCAAAGAGGTTACGCTCTATGGGGTTTTGGGGGAGGTTGGTTGTCGGTATAGCATATCAGCACCCATCGCTTGCGACTTTTGGTGCAAACATGTTATTTATCAAGTGGATTGGAATGGTCTGGCTTTGACCTGTTTCCTCCCAGGTCATCCCCTTCTCACAATGGGAAGGCAGGCCTGCCTAAAAGTTAGCAACACATTCTCTTACATCCCAGATCCGTTGGTTAGGCAGGGGGAGGATACTCATATTTCTACCTTGGGTTACAATCAGACAATACAAGCAACATAAGAAAATCAAAAATAGACATGGAGAAGACATGCTTGTTCATCTATCTCCAAATTAAACCATGTGAAGGTTCATTTTAGAGCACCAAACTTAAGTGTGCCTATTCTAGTATGAAAAATTAGTTTGTAAACTTGGACCACTCGACCTGCAGACAAAATTAGCATGTTTTCAAACACCAGTCTTTGACAAATGAGGACAACAAGCTACACAAAGAAGCCATTAGATCCTGAAAAAACCTAATTCTATGCAGCTGAAACCAGAAGCGACCTAAAAAACCAGATGCAACACAAAAATGACCAAATGCGATTCTACTTTTACCATAGGTGATCGCCTTCTATCCAGATGCAATTTTTTGCTTACCATAGGTGATCCCCTGAGGTTCAAATGTGATTTTGTGCTTGCCATATGCACCTGCAACCTGTGAAAATGAAGAGAAAGCCAAGACAAGAGGAAAAAACTAGAGTTATCTTCATGATAAAGAAATGTTAGGGTTCCAATGGATGTCTTGATGTCAAATCAGATGTTGCATGCCATAAAACCAGAGTAAGAACCCTAAAGCATGATCAAATCAAGGATACCTACAAATCAAGCATCTAAATAGCTTGCATGTCAATACTAAGATATGGGTTAGCCAATACATCCACTTGTAAGCCTAAAAATAAAAAACCCAGATGACAAAACCCTAAAGATGCCAAAACATGCAAACTACAAGCCATAAAACTATATGTGACTCAGCATAAGACACAGACGAGTTTTCCTCTTTCAAAGGTAATTTACTGCATACCATAAGTGATTTACTGCATGCCAAAAGTGATTTACTACATGCCAAAATTGATTTGCTACATTTCAAAGGTGAATCAACATTGACCAAATGCGCGTCTGTGTTCCTGAACTTCACAGAAAATAGAAATTTTAGCAAATTCCACAAAATAAAATGAAATTTATCCAAACGAGGGGTCCCACCGGGCATGCCATTTTATGTATGTAGGAATTTTTCATCAATTTAAGCAAATAAACACAAAAAACCCTACAAACTAACAAGAATCTAAATCTAAGAACATCAATCGAAATGTACATCCAAAATGAAGAAAACTCCCTTAGATTTATTTGATTCTTGTGTGTTGCATGTGGATTGCTTCCTCCGCATATGCATCCATGTAATAAAGGGCTACCATGGCAACTGATTCAAGTGACATGCAAGTGATAACAAGATTAAAATGCTAAGAAATGACTAAGGCATGGATAAGAAACTATGAAATTATAGAGCAAAAAGTAGATTCAAGAGTGTAGAAGAGGCAAAAATGAGACCAAAGGAAGGTACTTATAGTGAGAGAGAAGATGAAACGGATGATGGAGATGCGATGGTGAGATCAACGGTCGAGAAGAGTTGTGAGGAGAAGGACGAATGTGCACACGACACATGTCTCCACATGAGTGTAGATAATTTAGAAGTTTCCATAAATGGTGGAGCTAACTCCCATTTATATTTAATTTAATTTTGATTTTTAATTCATTTCCATTTGAGACTCGTGCACATGGAGACAAAAAGGGAAATGGGAAGTGGTTGCCATTTCGAAGTGATGTGGAAGAGGAGAGTGAAAATAGAAGGTGGGCAAAATAATTAAATACCCATTAATATTTAATTTATTTATTTTTAAATTAATAAATAAATTAGATATAAATTCTTAGTTAATTATTTATATAGAGGAAAATGAAAAATAAATAAAAACTTATGGTTTTATTTATTTCATAAGGTAAGAGGGTGATGAAAATTAAATAACATAAAATTAATTAATTTTATAGAAGAACAATATGAAATGATGAAAATTAATTAAATAAAATATTTAATTAATTTGGAAGACAATGGCAACGAGTGAAGAATAACTACGAGACAATAGCAATTAATTAAATAAAAATATTTAATTAATTTAGAAGACGAAGAGGGAAGGCATGGTTTACAAAATAAATGTGTTAGACCAGGTAATATGAATAAATGCAATGATGCGACCAGATGCAACAAATGCGACGAATCCATGGAAATGTGATGAATGTGATGAATGCGACATGAGTCAATTTTTAGTGTCTATAGATAGAACCTATGTGATGTGATGCACCCAAGTCAAGAATCCACTATTGTGAAGAATCTATAATAGAAACAAATACAGTTGCTTTCTCTTTGCCAGATTTGGAAGGAGTAGAGGATTGTTGGGAAACATAAGAAGGTAGATTAATGTTGTTCTTTTTGAGAAGATGCTTTAGCTCATTGATCTGATTCTTGTGACAAGAATGTTCCTTAGGACCAACCTTCTTGCAATAGCTACAAGTTGGTCCTTCCTTCTTCCAAGAGTTCCCCTTTGAGCAAGAGGAATTATACTATGATTGTGCTAGATCTTTTTGTGACTTCTTGGACTTCTTTTGTTTCTTGTCAGGTTTCCCTAACTCTTTTTGTCACTTTGGTTGACTAGACAACAAAGCCTTAGACTGAGATGGCCTAAGGAGACCCAAAGAAAGAAGCTTCCCACATTTGTGCATCAACATTTCAGAAAAGGAATAAATAGAAGGCATTGTGTATGCAGATCCCATAGTCAACTTATGAGTGTGAAAGCTAGAAACAAATGCAACATATTTAGGTCCAATTTTAGTGAGAGTAGTTAAGACAAGTTGTATGTCCTTTTTCTCAATTCCACATGATTTACATTATTCTCTTAGGTCATTAACCTTTGTTTCATAGTCTTGGATGTTGTCAAAATACTTAGGATCAAGACTCATTAATTCATTATCAAGTTTATATCCCCTAACTTCATCAATTGTACCATATGGAGTCTTTAATTTTTCCCATGCATCCTGTGAATTTGTGCATCCATCAATTTGAAACATTATGTCAAGGGAAACTAGACTTCTAAGACCACCAAGAGCTTTTGTATGTTCATGCATCTAGAGTACTTTTTTCTTAGTATTTGTGGGTTCATTTACCTTTTGTTCAACATAGGGTGTGTATCCAAGTTGCATTAAGGCATTCCATGCATTTTGATTCCATGTGTTGTAGTTGTATGGTGTTAGCAATGGAAATTTAATGTGACCCATTTGAAAAGGAAAAGAGAGCATGAGCAAAAATAGATGCACAAGCATAATCATACTAAGAGACCTCCCAAATCACTCAATCAAAGAGCTCCCCTAGGTAAAATGACTTGGCTCTTTATATTTAGTGTGGTTACAATTGCCACTAGCAAGAGAAAGATGAGTAGACTTGACTTCAATTCTATTACAAATCCTCAAAGAATGAATATATACTAAAAGAATAATTTTGGCACAATACCAAGTGAAATTATCATCACCACTACAAAATACATGAAAAATCATGCACTTTCACAAAAAGAATCACCTCGATCCAAGGTCATATGCAAAAGATACCATGTAAGATTTGGCTAAAAAGCCACCAAAGAATGCAAATGAATGAAGGAAAAAAATGATTAAAAAAAATGAGCCTTTGAAGTTCTCAAAATGAGAACTACACAATGTCACTTGTGAGAATCTGCAAATTTTAGAAAATCCATGCACTAAAATCAGAAATCATCTACACCAATGCATATAACACAAAAAACTAGCCCAAATAAAAAAATGTTGCTTGAAAAAAGGAGATCATGAGCCCAAGATATGAGCCTGTAAAGTTTTCCTTCAAGATGCAATCTGCCAACAAAGAGGGGGTAAGAGTTGAAAATGACTCCTGCCACTAAATTTAGCAGAATTGTTTCCAACTTTAGTAGTTTCACCAAAAATTGAACCTTTCCAGCTAAATGTAGAGCTTTTCTAGAATGTAGGATCATCAAATATAGTTAGTAGTATCTAGTTTGGAGGGGCCACCAAAATTGCCACCAAATTTAGAGGCACTGTCCAATGTGGTGGGATCTACCAAATATAAGAATGACCTCCTAAAAATAGTAGACACCACCAAATTGCATAGAAGCTGAAGCAATGTGGAATTCAAGGCATAAAAGGTTGAGTTACAGGAAAAAAGGCTAAAAGGCTAAATATTTAGTGTGAGTTGGGGGCCAAAGCCAAAAATTTATTTTAAAGCCCGTAAAGGGGTTTGTGACCTTGAAAAAAAGGTTGGCACCTTTAAAGAAGGCTATGACCTTTTAAAACGTCTTTAAGCCTCTTAAAGGAGTCTATAACCTATATAAAAGAGTTGCTCCTATTAAAGGGGGCTCGGGGCCCAAGGTGTTACATCGTAAAATGTGTACACTAGCATTTTACACTAAGTTTAGCACCTCGTTGGACCTAAATTGTTGCCTTTGTTAATCAGGACCTATTTTAACACCTTTTTGAGTTTAAAATGCTAAAATATCGATCACAATGAATAAACCCAACATAATCAACTTAGGAATGGACTAAGCCCATGATATTTGGCACTCCCTGGAGTTGTGGGGCTAAAAACCCAGGGCACCCGAGTGCCCTGGTCCTAGTTCGGATCTTTAGCCTCTCTTTTGTAGTGTCAGCTTGGGACACTTAGTTTATCTTGTCATCCTTATTTTGTTTTATTTTTCGTGAGTGAGCGAGATTGCATATATAAAGTAGTTTTGTAGTTCATTTTACACGTAGATGATACCTGATGGATAATTGCAAGTTTGCTCTCATATTTTGATCTTCTATGATAAAGTGTTCTTCATGCTTGGAAGTGTTATCTACTTTTGGATTCTATTGAAGTTTATTTGTAGTTCTTGAAGGAAGTTTCAAGCCTTCTACATCTCTCTCCTTGTTTGTGTATGATCTTGAGTTATCTTCATCAGCTAGGGTTTTACCTCTTGTGGTAAACATCATCATTATCATTCATATTTCTATCATATTATTATAGATCAAACCTCTATCCTCCTAGGGAATGCACTCTTGGATCTAATCATTGTTGTAGTGGAGGTGGAATCACCAACATAGGGTTTGACTAAGGCAAGTCCTTATACATAGCACAACCTTTTCCTCTTCCCTTGTGTAAAAGTCAGAGAAACAGGTTTCTGAAGGTGAATTCTGGGAAGAAGACAGAGCTTGCAGGTAGAGGTCTAGTGATACCCAACATTCTACAAAACCCTAACTAGGATCTAGGGTGCCCAAGCATCCTAGTCTTTGGGTTTTTTCTTCTAGATCCATGTTCCAATCTACTCCCTAATCTTTGTTGTGCTTTTAGTTTTGTATATCTATTTCTAGTAGTTAGTTATAATGTGATCTTTGTCATCTAGGGTTTGGCCATTTACCCTAGTTTAGTTGATTTGTCTTAGTTGGATTTGGTTGATTCTCATCTATACAACAAAATGGTAGAACCCCTATAGTTTGGCTCTCCTTATTGGGTAGAAGCCAAGTTTGGTTTGTGTCCTAATGTTTATAGAAGAGGGTTTGACCTAGTTTAACTCCTTAGGCTAGATCACTCTTTTGTCACTAAACATTTTGGTGAACTTGTTGTTTCTTGCACTTTTACATCCTTCTTTTAGATAAGAGTTGTTTACTACTCTAGATCTGATTGGGATTGATTTCATTAATCATTTTTCATGCATACATAGTTAAATTTTGCATAGTTTCAAAACTAGGGTTTGTAAAAACCTTGCATTTTTGGAAAATCTATCTAGTTTTGAACCTAGGGTTTATAGATTTGAGTGTTGTTTCAGATCTTGTTGCATTGATAGATTATTTAAAAGTATTTTCATTTGTTGTACCTTTTCATTATTATTTTTCAAAACATTCTTGCATCCTTGCATTTTAAATTTGAAAAAGAAAAACTTCATTCTAGATTTGGAAGAAAGCATAGTTGTTACTTTGTTTGCATCTCACAAGGATAGATCATCAAAGCATGGATTAAATCTCTGATTTTTGCATAATATCTGATTGGTGTTATAGTATTTTATCATTTCATAGTGTTACATTGTGCATTTAAATCCCTTTCATTGTTAGAAATTGTCAAAAAACTTGCATTTTGTGAAAACCTATTTAATGTTGCAATCTAGGGTTTGTGATTGATATTTAGTTTCAAATTTTGCTGCTGTCATATGCATTCAAAATCTGATTTTAAATTGTTTTACAACATTACAAATGTCATCTTGCATTGAGGATTGAAGATAGGAACAATTTTGAGTTGTTGCATTTTGGAAAAAACATTGAAATTTGGGTTTGATTTAAGTATTAGCATTACTGATATCTAAGTGGGTTTGAGTAGAATTGAATTTTATTAAGGATATATGATGTACATTATGTTTTTTTTACATTTGAACAAAACATTGCTTCACTTAAACAAAACTCAACTCCTTCTTTTTCTTCATTATTCATTTCTTCCATTGGTGCATCTTGTGTATTACTAAAGCTTGTAGTTGCTTTATGAGGTTTGTGACTGGTGCCCTGATTCTAACATTCTTGTGCAAAGAAGTTGTCAAATTATGGGTTCTAATGCTTTGCATAATGATGATACCAATACATTGGAACTCCAAATTCCTAGTCTTATCACATAAGAAGGCCAAACACTTCTTCTAGATATCCCTACTTCACACTTTCCCGAAGCATCAAACTTCTGTGAATCCATCAACATTGATGACCTTGTGGCTCATGTTCCTAAAGCTCAAATTTAGAGATTATACATGGAGTTGGCTAATTTCCAAAAATTTGTAAGCTCAGAACACATAGCTAAAGAGGCTATCCCTGTTATTTAGAGTCTACAAAATCTTTTGCTCGAAGGTCAAGAAGGATTAGAAGTCTTGTGTGGCCTTTCTCATATAGTGAATAACAACATTTTATCTGCATCTAGTTACATTGAAATCATTTCCAATGTAACTTATTCTAATCAAATAGGGACTCAAGTGTTTGCACCCATACCTACACTCCCTATTCCTACTTATACTTCTACTATTCTCACCACTACTACACAACCAAGTAATAGTGCTACCACATGTGTTGGGTTATCCACTAGGAATCCTATTCACCATTATAGTACCATTCCATATAGTTACATAAATTCCACACCTAATGTTACTCCACCTACATCTAAACCTCCTATCACTTTCCAAAAGCCTATTCATACACTATCACCTAGTCCTTCCAATTCATTCCAATCTCTACCTGATTCAGCCTCTGACCCTGTTGTAAACCATTTGTTGAAAAACATGACATCTATCCAACAACAATTGGCTAATATAAGAAATAGCCCACCTAAACCTAATGTTACAACACACTATATCCATAGCCCTTTGTCCTATTCCATCCTAAGAACTCAAATGCCTAAGAAGTTTGAGACCCCTATATTTGAGAAATATAATGGGAAGGGAGACCCTAACAACCATGTGGTATCCTTTACTGCTATGTATAGTGATTTCTTCTTTAAGGAAGCAATTTTGGAAAAACTCTTTCCTAAGTCATTCAAAGACACAGACTTGGATTGGTTTTGCTTGCTACCTCCTAATTCTATAACTTCTTTCTCACAATCATTTGATAAGTTCCTCGAGCATTTTAAAGAAAATATTGGACCTCAAGTCTCTTTGATAGACTTGGTTCATTACAAACAAGGAATGAAAGAAAAATAATAGATTTTATGGGCTGTTATCAAGCCCTCTTCTCACAAGTCCAATATTATATTCTAGATGTTGATGTGCAAAGAATCTTTATAGGAAACTTACAACCTCACATCTATGATAAGATATTGTTGATGTGATATGATAAATTCACTCATCTTTGCACAAATCTTCATGATTATCAACTTTCAGTTAGTTAGTATGAGCATAATCCCTCATCAGCTTCAGTTGGTCAATCTGAAGCCTCTCACAATCATTATTTCAAAAGACAAAACAAAGACTTCATCAAGATAATTGAAATTTCAGTGAATAATATAATAAAAGATGTGGTGATAGCATCATCTCCAGCTCCCACCCCTTACAAGTTGAAACTAAAAATAGGAAACTTCACACCATTATCATAATCTCTCTATGCTATCATGACACAACTTTTGCAAAAAAATCTCATCAAGCTTCCACCTGTTAGACCTCTTAATCCAAGTAAGATGCAATCATCTTTCTTTGACTCAAAGTCCTTTTGTCAATTTCACCACTCTATTGGCCATGACACTAAAAGATGTATGCATCTTAAACATGAAGTTCAAGACCTCATCGACTCAAATGTCATCCAAGTTGCTGGTGTGAATGATAAAGGGAATTCCTAATCAAAATCTGCAAATATATATTGATCCTTTACATCATCATGAATCTAATGTCATTGATAGTTTTATGGTGGATTCTCATCCTCACAAAGAGAGTGGATTTAGAACCTGCTATATCTTTTACTCCACAAGATGCTACTATTGAAGCTCCTGGTGGTTCTCTTTACATTATTATTTGAATCTATGATAAACCTATTAGAGGTGCTATGATCGATCCTATATGCATGGTGAATGTGGTAACTGAAGATTTTCTCTACATGCATGGTTTACATTGAGATACCTATGACATATCAGAGATGGCGATTAGAGCACATGATGGGTCTATCCTTCCAACTCTTGGTGCTTTGAATCTTGAAGTTAAGGTTGGGCCAAGAGCCTTGGATGTTAATTTTGTCATCATTCCTACATCAGACTTATTTCATGTGAAGTTAGTTCACCCATGGATCTGGTCCATGAAATCGATCCCCTCTATGGTTCACAAGTGCTTAAAATTTCCATTTGAGGGACAATTGCATGATGTACATCACAATCAGTATCGGCCCATTGCTTGAAATGGACATTTTCCACTTGACTGCTTCTAGCCATAACTAGTTGGAGTCGCTTAAGCTAGAGAGGATTTATTTTTCTTATCATATCAAAATTTTAAAGAAAAGAAAATAGAAGAGTTATCACTTAGTAATATTCCTCCTGGTGATGTTCCCGAACCTCCTCAATCTTCTAAGGCTACTACAGTAGTTCCTCATGTTCCACAGGTAGTGAATGAAGCTAAGCTCAAATTGAAGGTTCTTCCCCATCCTTAAGCATTTGGTAGATATGTTGAGGTTCCCACTCTACCATCCCTTCAAGGACAATGTGTTGAACATAAGGAATACTAAGAGGGGGGGTGAATTAGTATTCTATAAAACCATTCCTTCACATGTTCTTTAATCCATTTACCAAATTTAATAAAATGAAAGAAAAATAGACATAGGAAGAGAAGCAACAAAGTCATAACATATAGACACCAGGATTTTTATGTGGAAAACCCAAAAAGGGAAAAACCATGGTGAGTGTTAGCTCACAATATATATTATAACCGGTTACAAGATATTACAAAGAAATACTCACTGCAGGTGGACCCACTGAGAGAGAAAGATAGAAAAGAAAAGAGAATGGCTCACTACCAAGAAAGAATTGTTACAAATGCATCTACTGAATGCTAGAATACAGTTCCATTGATAGCTCAAAATAAAGATTCAAAAGTCTTCATCATGCCTGCTTTGTTTCTCTACCTTACTCACATATACTATGTTTTTATGTACTCTGCACTCTCACTGCACTTTTCACATCTCAAAAATCATCTTGGATGCATCATCATCTGTCTCCAACATCGAAATCTATCAAGTATATATATATGCAACAAGATTTAACTTGAAACTAGGTCGGCATGCCAGATATGAAATGTGTACACAAAAGTTATACTTTGTGATGAAGGGTGTAAATCATAAAAAACACAACAATAGAAATTGCACACAGAGAATAAAACTTTCTTTTATTGATTTGGACAACTTATTACATTATAGAAGCTCAAATACAATTAGAGGAATCAACCCTCTCCTAGTTGCAACACATTACAGCTTCCTATCACAAGTCTCCAGAATCATCTACCTTATGTAACCCCAAATCAGTTAGGGTTTATGTTTTCCCACCTATTCTTGACTCTACACTTTCCCCCTTAACTCTACTAATGCCCAAGGTTCCCAAAAATGGTTATTAATAGCCTTTTTGGCAGCTAACAACCTAATTTCAAATTTTACATCTCCCTCCAAAAATAGGTCAACTTCCGAGAGCCATAACTTTTGATCTGGGTGTCTGATTGACGAACCATTTTATGCGACAGAAAGTTCGCGGAGTGCTCTACGTGTTCAAAACTAGCTTTGCTTGTTCTAGCCATTTTTGGGCCTGTATGGGGCCGTTTAGTGCCTCAAACTTGAGTTTGAATAATTTTCAAGTGTTTTTCAGGAAACAGAAACTTTAATATCTTTCATCTCGCAAATGATCTTTGTGTGATTCCTTCGCCAAAGGTCTTATTTTTTAGTTATGAAGCTTCCTGTAAATTTTCACTTTAAACCATGCCCAAATGCAAACTTTCTAAAAATAGCAAGTTGTTATTTTTAGCAGTTTGGAAAAACTGAAAGTTCTACATCATTATTCAAGAAATTATGGAACTAGAACCACAAATTTTCAAAAGAAATGGAAAGAACATCAACAATTTTGAAACACATCTTTTTTTTAGGTGATGCAAGATTGCCCTTACACCACTGGATGCTCCTGCATCAGACACCCAAGGTAATTTGAGAAGTGTCCTTGTCACGTCTCACGTGTTTGTGTGAGAAAAACCCAAATGGTCAACCTCTACCTTAGACAACCAAGAATAAATCTTCAATAGGCCTTCCTTTCCATTTCACCAGGTATTCTTCAGATTGTCTATTCTGAGTACTTCTTCCCACACGGCTATCCAAGATCTCTTCGGTCTCCTCTATTGAAGTAGATGCCAGAATACTCCACTGTTCTTCTGTTGGTCCATCCTCTGTTCCACCTTCATGATATTCTAATAAATTAGCAATGTTGAAAATAGGGGAAATGTTGATCTCACTCGGCAACTCCACCTCATATGCATTTCCTAAATCATGTTTCTTCAAAATCTTGCATGGTCCAAATTTATTCATTTTCAACTTATTGTATGTTCCAATTAGGAACCTTTCTTTTCTCAAGTGAACCATGACTTCATCTCCTACCTGGAATTCCTTATATCTCCTCTTCTGATCTGCCTTAGCCTTGTACTAAATATTCATCTTATTAATGTGCTTTTTCACCTCTTCATGCAAATTCTTCATGTGTTCTGCAAAGTCTTCAGCCTCGGCACTTGTTTTTTCTCCTTTGTCCAGATTCCTTAACTCTAAAGCATTTCTTGGACTATTCCCATATACAATCTGGAATGGTGATTTACTAGTACTCATGTTGATAGAATTGTTGTAAGCAAATTCTGCCTATGGTAAAATCAAATCCCATCCCTTAGGCTTATCTCCTACTAAGCATCATAGCAGGTTACCCAAACTCCTATTCACCACTTTGGTCTACCCATCAGTCTATGGATGGTGTATAGAACTAAACTTCAAATCTATCTTTAACTTCTTCCACAATGTCCTCCAGAAATAACCAACAAACTTGGTATCTCGATCTACAACTATGCTCTTTGGTAGACCATGTAAGCTCACCACCTCCTTGAAAAATAACTCTGCAATATGAACATCATCATTAGTCTTCTTGCACGGAATAGAATGTGCCATCTTTGAGAATTTGTCCACCACCACAAAAATGGAATCATGTCCTCTACGTGTCCTTGGTAAACCAAGAACAAAATCTATACTAATATCATCCCATTGCTTATCTGGTACAGGTAGTGGCTGATATAGACCTATATTCTGACTTGCTCCTTTTGCCATCTAACATACTCTGCAACTCTTTAAAAATTTCCTCACATCCTACTACAACTATGGCCAATAATAATTTTTACCAACAATAAAAATGGTCTTATCTCAACCAAAGTGTCTAGCTAATCCCCCACTATGCTTCTCTTTTATCAGGTTCTCTCTCATGAAACTCCTTAGAATGCACAACTGGCTTCCTCTAAACAACATACCATCTTGGATGATGAAATCCAACCATTTTGTCCTGTCCAAAGTAACAGGTTCCAAAGAAGCTTTCCAAGCCTCTACAAAATCTGGATCTTCAGGATACAAACTTTTGAGCTTATCAAACCCAATAGACTCTATCTTCATTTTTGTCAACAAATTTTGCCTTCTGCTCAAGGCATCTGCAACTCTGTTGGACTTCCAACTCCTGTGCTTCAAAACAAAAGTATAACTCTACAAAAACTTAACCCATTTTAAATGTCTTTGGTTCAACTTTCCTTAACTATTAAGGTACTATAAAGCTTGATGATCAGTATATAAAACAAACTCTTTTGGCAACAGATAATGTCTCCATTTCTTCAACGCCTGAACTATAGCATAAAATTCCTGATCATAAACAAAATACTTTTTCTTGGCATCATTAAGCTTCTTACTAAAATAGGCAATGGCCTTACCTTCTTGGCTCAAAACAGCTCCTATAGCACTGCCACTAGCATCACAATCTACTTGAAATACCTTATTGAAATCTAGAAGTGCCAAAACAGGTTGCTCTGTGACTTTTTGCTTCAATGTATCAAAGCTTTTGTCTGCTCCTTTAGTTCATCTAAACTCTTTTCTATCCCCTCTCATTGTCTCAGTTAGGGGTGAACAAATGCTACTAAAATTCCTAATAAAGTTTTTGCAAAAACTTGCCAAACCATGAAAAGATCTTACCTCAGAAGCACTCCTTGGCATAGGCCATTCAATGATAGCCCTCACCTTCTCTGGATCCATCTTAAGATCTTCCTCTAAGACAAAAAATCCCAGGTATACCAACTCCTTTGTAAAACTACATTTCTTCAAATTAATCAACAACTTCTCCTCCCTTAGCTTCTCTAGAACTCTTCTGATATGCATCAGATGCTCATCCCAAGTGTTACTAAAA
Source organism: Cunninghamia lanceolata (assembly GCA_027924645.1). Taxonomy (NCBI): domain Eukaryota; kingdom Viridiplantae; phylum Streptophyta; class Pinopsida; order Cupressales; family Cupressaceae; genus Cunninghamia; species Cunninghamia lanceolata. The sequence continues at coordinate 4,466,052 of BSBN01000030.1, forward strand.
ATCAAAATATTATATAAATAAACAATAACAAAACTTCCCAAAAAAAATTTTAGTACCTTGTTCATGAGCCGTATAAATGTACTCAATGCATTGGTTAGCCTGAATGGCATGACTAACCACTCACACAAACCTTCCTTTGTCTTGAAGGTTGTCTTCCATTTATCTCCTTCTATAATATGGATCTAGTGATACCCACTCTTCAGGTCAATCTTTGTGAAGTACTTGGCTCCACTCAAACAATCCATTATGTCATCCATTCTCAGGAATGGAAATCTGTACTTGATTGTGATCTTATTGATGGCCCAAGAATCTGTACACATTCTCCACTCTCCATCTTTCTTCGCTGCTAGTACTGTAGGTACCGCACATGGACTTAGGCTCTCTCTTATCAGTCCCTTCCTTAACAGCTCTTGAACTTGTATGTTCAGCTCTTCACTCTTTGCAGGGGTCATTCTATGGGCTGCCTTATTTGGCAAACTAGTTCGTGGTATCAAATCCATTTGATGACTTATCTTCCTCACTGGTGGTAAACCTTTTGGTACATTATTAGAGATAATGTCCTAAAATTCTTCCAACATATCTGAAACTTCTTCTGGTACATCCTTACATTTCTCTTGACTAATCTTAGGAATCAATGCAAAGCAATGACACTCATGCTTCATACCCTCCAAAAATTTCCTACCATCTACCAAGCAAATTCTGGCAGTACTACATGCCTTTTCTTCCACCTCCTTCAAAGGCTTCAACTTATGATGAACTCCATCCTTTGTTAGGGAATATGTGTTTGCATGGCCATCATGGATAGCGCTCCTATCATACTTCCATGGCCTCCCCAACAACATATGACATGCATCCTTCGGTATGATATCACACAGCACCTCATCATGGTAGTCCCTATTCTTGAACTTCACTAAACACTGCTCATTGACCAAAGCTCTATGGTCCTTCTGCAACCATGCAATCTGATATGGATGTGGATGATTTCTTCTTGTCAACTTCAACTTATCAACCATCTCCTCTGAAACAAGATTATCAGTGCTTCCACTGTCAATAATAATATCACAACACTTACCTTCACATTTGCACCTTGTACAGAATAGACTCTTCCTCTAATTAGGTTCTTTCTCCTCATTCAACAAAGTTCTTCTGACAACTAGGGTTTCTCCCCTTTCAGCATCTTCAGAATGCTCAGACTGCTCATCTTCATCTACATGTGCAACTTATGCATTACCTTTAGGTCTTCTATTTGTCCTTCCTTGATGTTGCAGACACTCGTATGCTCAATGCCCTTCTTCTCCATATTAGAAATAGGTTCCTCTGAAACCTCCTCTTCTAGGTCCTTTCCTAGGTTAGCCTCTTCCTATTCCTCTTTGCTCTCCATTGTTCTGGTCATGAGGGCGGTAGGTATTATCTCCTCTCTGATTTCGACTGGTGCTGGCTTCTTCACTTTTCTTTGGATCTTCATTTCAGTCCCCATAGGGTCTTCCACCAATCCTTCCACCTTGACGTCTTCCCCTTTGTTTGTTGTCAAATATTTTATTCAGCTTCTCTTCTACCTTTAGGAAAATTTGGTATGCATCTTCTATGGTGGTCATTCTGACCAAGCTTAGCTCCTCTTGAATACTTGGCCTCAACCCATTAATGTAACGAGCTACCTTCTCCTTGTTGGCCTCTACATGACCGGTTCTGATAGTAATCTTATAAAACTCTTATGTATACTCCTTAACAGACTTGTTTCCTTACTTCAATCCCTGTAATTTCTTCAACAACTCCATCTCATAGTCCATAGGAATGAACTGCTTCTTCAATTTCTCCACCATCTGATCCCATCTAGTGATCTTTCATTTTCCTCTTCTATTCCTCTCTAACTAGACCTCCTTCCACCAAATACTAGCATGGCCCTTCAATTTTATTTTTGCAAACTTGACCTAATCTGGGTCTTCCACATCTTCATACTCAAAATATTCCTCCATGTCATTGATCCAATCAATAAGCTATTCTAGATTCAAATCTCCAGAATATGTAGAAACTTCAATCCTAGGCCTCTTTCCAATCTTAGAAATGACCCTCAACAACCTAACTTCTGTAGGATCTCCTGCAACTTCTTGTTCTTCCTCAGATAGCTCCTCTTCCGCTTCATCCTCGCTTTCTTCTCTTGTTCTTGGCTCAAACCCTCTTCGCAGCTCCTCTTGCAATGCATCAATTTGCCTTTGTAAGGCTCTAAAACCCTCTTCTATCAAAGCATTCCTCCCAATACAATTTCTTTGTGGAGGCATCTTGATCTCTGTAGCAAACCCCCAAACTCAGGTCCTGGTGCAAACTACCTCATGGTCAGTGATCTATCTACACACTCAGGAACTCTTGCTCTAATACCACTTGATGAAGGGGGTAAATCATAAAACACACAACAACAGAATTTGCACATAGAGAATAGAAGTTTCTTTTATTGATTTGGACAACTTAATGCATTACAGAAGCTCAAATACAATTAGAGGAATCAACCCTCTGCTGGCTACAACACATTACAACTTCCTATCACAAGTCTCCAGAATCATCTACCTTTTGTAACCCCAAATCAGCTAGGGTTTCTATTTTCCCACCTATTCTTGACTCTACACTTTCCCCCTTAACTCTACTAATACCCAGGGTTCCCAAAAATGGTTATTAATAGCTTTTTTGGTAGCCAACAACCTAATTTCAAAATCTACATCTCCCTCCAAAAATAGGTCAACTTCTGGGAGCCATAACTTTTGATCCGAGTGTCTGATTGATGAACTGTTTTATGCGTCAGAAAGCTCACAGAGTGCTCTACGTGCTAAGAACCCGCTCTACTAGTTCTCGCCATTTTCAGGCTTGTATGGGGCTATTTAGTGCCTCAAACCTAAGTTTGAATAATTTTTAGGTGTTTTTTAGGAAATGGAAACTTTAATATCTTTCAGCTCACAAATGATCTTTGCGTGATTCATTCACCAAAGGTCTTATTTTTCAGTTATGAAGCTTCTTGTAAATTTTCACTTAAATCCATGCCCAAATGCAAACTTTCTAAAAATAGCAGGTTGTTATTTTTAGCAGTTTGGAAAAACTAAAAGTTCTACATCATTATTCAAGCGATTATGGAACCAAAACCACAAATTTTGAAAATAAATGGAAAGAACATCAATAATTTTGAAACACATCTTTGTTTTGGGTGATGCAAGATTGCCCTTACACCACTGGATGCTCCTGCATCACTTTGTCAGCTTGATCTTTTACATAAACAAAAATGTGAACCTATACAATCCTTCAAGAACCTTCATATAGGTGTGGACTTATTATAGATCTACTTAGGATGATGATCTAAACAAAATACCTTTACTGCACATTGATCCAACTTTGTGTTGGCCTCATCCTTAAGTATACACTCAACCATCATATCTATCATATCACAACTCCCAATGCAGAATACACAAGACTCTAAAATTCATCCCAAACATTCAATATGCATCACCAATCATACCTTCATAACTGTGGGTCATAATATTCATGTCTGGAAAGATGCAGATCTCAGCACTATTGACTTTGTCTTTGTGAAACACTGTCAAACTAAGGATACTTGGAAGCTTGTAGATGATCTTCTAGTAGACTTTAGACTCTGCAAATCTGGAATTAGATACTTCTCATATGTGTTTACAAAACCTCCAAACTATAACTTGAAGCAACCAATACCAGAGGAATGTGGACTAAAATCCTAAGGTGATCTGTACTATTTATAATTGAACTCTGCTTACCCAGACTTAGGCAATTCACAGTATGGCTTCTGAAGATTGTCAAGACATGAAACTTGGAATCTAGCATTATGTAATAACTATGTGTAACATACCAGAGCCACTCACAAAAATCTTCATCTAAGGATGAGTGCCAATTGAATCTCTATCACTAACACATTAAACTGCCAATACTTAGTTAATTTAACTAAGTCAATCTTCTCGGACCAAAAATGTTGTGCACAGCTTGTCTCAAGAACTATTCCAAGTCATATCTGATTGTTACCATCATGATATCATCAAATATTCAACATATCAGTAGTGTCTCTTAACCATGTTGTTGGAGTCTAGGACAACACTGAGAGGGGCGGTGAATCAGTGTTGTATAAATTTTACAATTTTTACACCTTTTGACTTACAGGATAAAGAGAGAGAAAGACATCAATGATTTGTTAACACACATATGCACAATTATAATATTGAAGACATGAAATCAATGAACACATGAAGACACACAAGTTATGAGACCAAGACACAAAAGATTATACGAGAGGAAAACCCTCCTAGGGTAGAAAAACTTCTCAAAATGCCTCACTGGATTATTCAAAACTTCACTGGTTACAACAAGGTCTCACTGACCATTCAAGCCTCACTGGATACAAAGAGGTCTCACTGACCAACAAATCCTCACTGGCAAATGTAATCACCATCATCAAAACAATACAAGTAATACAGAGAGTTTCTCTGTTTCAATATAAGCCCCTGAATTTGCATATCTCTATTCAATCACACTCAATCTGATTTGCATATCAATCTCATGATTTATGCACAGTCAATTCACCTAATACACAATTAATTCACACTAGTCTAGATTATCTCTAGATAAACAATTGCATATGGTCTTCAATCTGTAAATACTTTGCATAATGTCTTCATCTTGCACATTCATCAACACAATTTTCACAACCTACATATTTATATTACTTCTTAATGAAAACTCTTGATCTTCCAAAAATCCAATGACACAATGCACCTACAATCAAAAAATACAGAAAAAGAAGAATCCTTTCTTATTCCTCCTTTTTGAAAAACTATTCATCTTCTGCATCATATATTTCATCTCCTTCTTCTCTGCATGACCATACATTTTCATCTGCAAAATAAAATCATTCAATTCTTCTTCAAAGCCCTTCACATTCCTCTTCCATCTAATAAAAATTTATCTCCTTTCCTCTACAAAGGTCCATCATTCCAATATAAAAATCTTCTCTATATTTTGTTAATCTCTCTTGCCATTTTATTATCTTGACCCTTCATAATCTGTAAACAATATCCTTTGTCTTCTTTAAAATATTCTTCAATCTACAACAAAAGACTTTTCATATTCTTCATAATAAACCTCAACAAAGAAAAATTCAATCTGGTGCAAAAATATTATCTCAGATCCAAAAAATATATTTTTTAAACTTCCCCAAAAAAATTTCCTTCTATAATGTCTTCAATGCATGAGAGAATAGAAATAAAAAAGATCTTCTAATTGCCTTTGTACATCCTAAAATCTCTCCTTAAAAATAGCATATAACTTCACACTTTTTATGTCATAAAAAAATGACATTAAGAGGGCCACTGAAATAGGATAAAAACAAACAAGTTTCTAAAATAAAATAAAGCCATAAATGGCTTAATGATTGGGCTTCCACCTTAAGGCATATTCAATGCTTTTATGTAAATCGAGCTCTCCATTTACATAAAGCAATTCGATGCTTTTTGCATTATATTATAAGATCATTCTATCTTTAAATAAGACCCTCGAATATAAACCATGAACCCATTTTATGAAATGCCCTTCACAAATCATAAAACTTTATGATCGATGCTTTTCATAAATTAAATAAGAATATTCGATGCATGATTGGCTCCCACATTGCATTTGATAACTGATGCTACCAGTCATGTTAGGAGAAGGGGCAGGTTGCCCAATGGTATATTAACCCTCAAGATATCACTTAAAAGACCTATGACCTGCCCGATAGGTCAACTTAAATTTATAAGAAAAATGTATTTTGTAAATGATGGGCAAAGACGATACACTTAGGATTTAATGTAGACTTTTAGAACTTCAATCTAGGTTTTAGAACTTCAGTCAAACACTTCATACGTCCTCTAATGAAGACATCACCAAAAAGAAATACTAAGATCTGAAGCACATTGGATCACAACAACACAAACTCTTACATGATGACCAACACTAGAAACAAGAAATTATGGCAAACATGATTCAACTCAAGCAATAGAAGTTCTATTGGAATCAACACTACTATATCATGCATTCCATTTCTCATGCTCAAGTTAGACCATGCACTAGCAAGCTACCACTGATGTTGATACCTCCTACAATATGATGAGAACCAAAGATCAAACACCACCTCAACACTGCAAACCAACTGAGATACAACAATCTTGCTTTTCCTTTCATCTGCATGGTATCTCTAACTTCCATGAATCTAACATTGTATCAACCTCTAACAACATATCAATACCATGTCAAATATCAACACCATGAGAAGCAAAGAACCAACACCATACCAACATTTTGAATTATGATGAACCAAGTAAGTAACCTCATCAAGTGAAGAAGCATGAAGAATATCGTCAGCTTCATGATGAACAACCATAGAATCTCAACATTATCACCATGGCACTTACCTTTTATCTTGAACAACACTGAACATCTTGATGCCCCTATGAACATGCATTGTGATCAAATATGAACCCAAGATCCTATCATAAACAAGATGATCAAATATGAACCAATATAAACACCAAACATGAGTATCCAACCTGAGACAACATGAAGATATCCTGATCAAATCAAACCATGAAGATGAACATGAACAACTCCTATCAAAACCAACACATTGTAAACCTGCAAGACCTTTTTGACATTAATGACAATCAATCTCCATCACATGTTGCCAACAATCTCCCTCTTTGGCATTGATGGCAACACTTAGTGAAAAATGCTCATACTGCTCCCCCTTACTATGTACACTTTGTTTTTCTTTTTCTCTTAAGATGTTTGGCCATTTATCACTGGTTCTTCTTCTCCCCCTTTGACATCAATGGCAAAGGTGTATGTACAAGTGACAAAATTGTATCAAAATTGTAAAATCATTATACTTTGCCACATATGTACAAGTGCAATCATATAGCTTACCTACTAAAAAGTAGAGAGGATGTCTGTGTATATAGCTTTGAATTGAGCAATTTGTCCATCCCACTTAGCCTTAATTAGCACTACTCAAAATTTGAATGTTTCCATTTACTTGAAATACCAATTCCTCTTCTTTCTCTATAGTGGTAGGCACATTAGTTATTGCCTTTATTTTTGCTACCTCTGCTAGAAGACTAGTCATAGAATCATTCTTGGATTCTATTATTTCTCTGAGTTGGCATTGTGAAGGGTGAAATGTGGATTAATCAAAATGAATAATATAACCCCAAACACCAATGAAATATGAAGATAAAAGGTTTTTAAAATAAAAAAAGTAATACTTACAACCTTTACCTTATGCCTTCCATTGCTCGCCTATCTTTTCTTGATCTTGGTAATGATGAAGCCCTCAGAAGCGTATGCTCCCTTGCTTGTTGAAGATGACAAGAATAGAATGGCTATGATACTTTGTGTGATTAAAGATGAGCTTCAACACACTAGTGGAATGGATTGTATGAAGTGTTATGGAGATGGGGGTGCCAAAGGCGCGCTAGTGTTTCTGCAGCATAAGTTTGCTCAAATGATGGATTATCTAAAGTGAAGAAGAAGAGGGTTGTATTTATAGAGTTATGTGAGAGAAGATCAATGGTTGAGAAGAAATAAGATCGACGGAGGAGGATGGTTGAGGAACGTGCAACAAATAGGACGCGTGTCATTAAAAAAGAAGCTTTGTTGAGTTAACTGCTCTATTGATGAGGATGAGTTTTCATTTTTTTAAATTAGAATTTATTTTTCTAATTTAAGAGTAAAGTTGTTTTAAAGTTGCTTTAACTCAGCTTTTGCTTTTGTATGACAAGAGGAATATATTTTTAGAAGATAAGAAGGATTTTGGAAGATAAGAAAGCATAATTAAATAAATAGATTTATTTAATTATTTGTAGATAATCTGGAGGAATAAATAAAATATTTAGTTATATTTTATTTTTGGAGATTTTAAGATTTTATTTAAATAAAATTGCATTTTATTTATATTTGGAAGAATAACAGATTCTAATTAAATAATTAAAATTATTTAATTATTTAAAAGAATGAAGTTGATGTAGATGAATTTAATTAATTAAATAAATGTAATTTATTTAATTAAATGAGGGGAGATGAATCAAATAAATAAATAAATTTATTTATTTATTGATAGAGGAATGTGAAGATGAAATAAATATTTAAAATATTTATTTAAGTAGAGTCATGTCATTTTTAGGTGTATACATTTTGCCCCTCTTTGATGCAATGTGTTTTATCACGTTGTTTCAAAGAATAAGAATTTTTGATAGTGATACATGCCCCAATTTGCCCCTGGTACAGGTTATGATGACAGGATGCCCCCTCAGGAGATTGGACAGGAAGAAGGCAGGAAGCGTGAGACGGACAATCTCACAAAGACGAAGGGTGAAGAAATAGTTGAATGCTATGTGATGCAAGAATAGAATGATAACACACACAAGCAAGTAAGCAAGTGTGCACAAATGATACAAGAACAATCAAGGATTGCCCCTGTCAAGTAGTAAACCAACGATATATGACAGTGTTGTCATGGTGGGGAATGATAGATCCCTAGAGCAACACGAAGGATAGTGTCTGGTTTTAGGAAATGAAACATGTCGTGTAAGACATGTGTGTTGGTCTGATTTCGACAATGTTACATCCTGTATAAGACAATTTGATTGATTAACTGATCGAGTTGGTTTACAACCAGACAAGGATCAAGACCACTGATTGTGATTGGATCATTTGACAAGATTGACTTGACTTGATTAATATGGATTAAAGATGGACTTGCATTTGCATCATTGCTCGGGTTGACCAAATTGAGAAGAATGGACCACAACGATAGATAGAATACCGATTGATAGAAGAATGACTCGACAGAAGGAATCACAAGCTTTTGTAAACATTGATACTCTGCATTGTTTGGATCTTTATTGATGGATATGGATGTAAATGGATGCGAATGGATAAGATATGGATACGGATATTTTTCATCTTGATGCTACAAGTATTTTGAAGTGCTTATTTCATCATTGGGCAATTTTTTTGGTACTTTTTAAAAATGTTGTAAGTTAATACAAGCATCTAGGTATAATTGAACTGAGATGACTTGAGTATTTCTTACGTGGATTTTGATTTAGCAAGTTAATACAAGCATCAAGGTATAATTGAACCGAGATGACCTGAGTATTTCTTGTGTATCAACAGACAAGGATTGCCCCCTTTCATGTTAGACCTTTGATGACCTTGATGATCTTTTGCCAATCATGTCTTTAGACAAGGCATCACATTACTAAAGTTTAATCCACAAACAACAAACAAGGAAAATAATCATGCCCCCATCATAGCATCTCTAGCTTTTGGCATCCTCGAGTAGCATAGAAAGGCATGATAGCAAAAATCAAGACTCTGTAGTTTAACCATGTTTCCAATCCACAAAATATTTTTGCATTTAGATGTGTTTGTTTCTTGCCATAATTTGGGTAAAATCTTTTAGAAGGCCTTAGGAGTTTGTTTTCTTTGCTTTGGATAGGTTAGTGTCCTGCATCAGGATTTCTGCTTAAAAAGAGCAGGTTTTGCTTGCACTTGCTTGCCTGGTGAGAAGATTCCACAATCTTTATTGGAGAGATAGACCCTAAGGGACTGACCTAGTGCCTCGGGAGCTCATTAATAAATGGCCTTGCCTATGTGACGACGTAGAGGCAATGTAGTTTAGGGTAAACCCTAATGGACCATGGATGGACTAGAAGAAAGACAACAAGAAATGGGACGGATGGGACCGTGGGAACCTCGGGGGTACATTTGAGAAATGGCCTTGCCTACGTGACAACGCAGAGGCAACATAGTTCATGATTGACTTTGATGGACCTAAGATATGGATCAAATGAGACATGATATGGAACAGACATGGATCAGATATGGAACAAATAAGACATGACATGGAACATATATGGATCATATATGGAACAGATATGGATCATACAAGACATGACATGGAACCGATATGGATCAGACAAGACATGACATGGAACAGGTATGGATCAGACAAGACACGATATGGAATAGATAACACTAATGACAAAGGCTATGCTAGACTGACATTGTGGACAGGATACTGGATAAGAATTTTGGATAGCTATATGCTAGATACCGATGACAAGGGAAACACCACTAATAGGTAGATGGATGGGTGATAAAGAATGGAATGGGTAGGTAGAAGGAAATAAGGATGTGATCTCCAAGGACTATGTCGTATAGGAAAAATGTGCCCCATTATAGGCAAAATACTTAGGATTTTTCATGACAATGCTTAAGACAAAGGAGAAGGATGAGAGGATAATGAAGGATTTGCATGGTTTGGAGGGATAAGGTATGTCAAGAGACATCTAAAACATTTGTCAACATTGTGCCCCCAATCTTTATCAAGATCAAAAATAGAGGAATGGAAGACTTAGGATGGACGGGCATGACAGGATAGGTATGCAATGGATAGAAGGATAGGATAGGAAATGTTACGGAAGAAAATTGATAGGAGAAGAGTGAGATGTCAATGAGACAAGGTGCCCCCCAAGTGTAGGTGACATGGAAGATCAACTTACACATGACACCTGTTTGCCAGGTTTTCATCATGGTACTTATCCAAGGTGTCTATTTGCTAGATTTTCACCGTTGGACGAAGGGATTTTTCATTATTTTTTATTTTTTAACATTTGGATAGGAGAAGACAGATATGGACGAGAGGAACCTAAGTGCCTGGTTCCTTGAAAGGTGATAATCCCGCTAGATAGATTTCATCGCATGGACCATGTCAAGTATTCTCATAGATGTTGGTAGGAGACTGCATGAAAGTGATATGGTGTAGGTAGACAGTGGATTATGATGCAGAATATGGAGGGAAGGTTTATGCAAAAGCATGGACCATAGGAATAGGATGAGAAAGATATGTAGGATAATAGTGGAAGGAAGGGGAGGCACACAGAAATGTTTGTGGGATGGAAGGGAATCATGACCAACAGTTGCACATATCATGATAAACATTGAAGTTGGTGATGGGAAAGTAGTGTAGGAAGAAACAGAGACTTTTACTTGTGGATGAATAACTTAGGTATGTAGGGATCCACATAGACTGAGAATTTTTCTAATTTTTGCTTGCCATATGGGATGGAAGAATTTGAGACTTTTGGATGGAATGGGAGAAAGTGGATGGTGGAGATTCTTGAGAGGTAGATGCCTCATGTAACTTGAGGGCTTTTTGCTTGGGTACCCAAACCATTTTGCTTTTAGACTTTAGCTGTGAAGGTATGGGCTTGGGTATATGCGGCATTTGTGCAGCTTTTGGAGTAATCATTTGTTAGATGTAGACCCACACTTTTTTCAATTTGGCATATATGTGTGTGGGTGTATGCATCTTATGAGAAGGATCTTTCTTTGATTCTAGGCTTTTACATCCTAGGTCATGAGGACTCTTAGGATTTTTGACTTTATAGGTAGAGGCATCTAGATTTTTGCTGTGAAATTCCTTTGATATGGTGGAAGTGGAGTTTGTGGAAGTTCTTTGTTTAAACAACACATGCATTGGTTGGTCATGATTGGGATTATTAGAAGATTCATAGATGGGTGAATAAGGTGTTGGAAGAAGTGGTGGTAAAATGTATGGAGGGATATTAGGAGTTGGAAGTAGCAGAAGTAGATTGGATGGTGGAAGGTGTATAGTCGCATGCTTTTGACAATTGTAGGAAGGTGGAGGAGGAATGGCAACATATGTTTTGGGGATACGATAGGGTTTGCAATGAAAAGTGGGGGATTTAGGAGGAGTGAGGAAGTACCAACATCTCGAGATTGTTCACCTTGGGGTGTGTATCCAAGGCCATATGAAGGAGGAGGAACATTGACATAGACGGGCTCCAAAATACCTTGTTCGTGAAGGCCTAAGCCTTTACCTTGATAGTTCATATGTTGGAGTATGCAGTGGACAGTGGGATTATGTGTAGGTGGAACACTAGACACAAGTTCTTTATTGGATGAAGAAGGTAGGATAGAGGGTAATGGTGACTAGTGTTCTAAGGAGGAACACTCATGAATGAAGGGGGAAAGACCAAGGATACACGGTGGGGGATTTGCAACATGGTCGATAATGGATGGCAGAGGAGTATTTTTGGTTTGATCTTCTATGCTTGCTTGGGAGGCAAGTGTCTCATCAAAGGTAGAGAAAGTTGTTGAATCTTCGATAGGACTAGATGGGGTTATAAGCTCAAGACCATGGAAGGCATAAAGTGGGCTAATAGGATCATCATGGTCTACTTGATCAAAGATAGGCTCTTGATCATAGATAGGATTTGGCGTGATGGAATTAAAGTGCTCATGCATAGGTTCGTCATCAACGATAATATCCTAATCATAGAAAGGATAGAGGTTATGGAGGGACTGAAGTTGGCTCTCTTGCTCATGTATAGGATCAAGTTGCTCATGGATAGCTTCTTCATCAAAGGTAGTATCTTGATCATGGAAAAGATATAGGTTATGCATGGTTGGAAATTGGATCTCTTGCTCATGTATAGGTATAGGATCATCGAAAAGATAAAGGTTATGTAAGGGTCAGATGGGAGTGCTTTGATCTTGATTTAGACAAGGGGTTGATGTTTCCACATGTTCTAAAGTGTGCTCTTGACATAACTCTTGATGTGCTTGAATTGAAGTTGAAGTAGAAGACTCTTGGATAGGCTCTTGGTCAACAACATAAAGGTGCGACAGACCTTGACTTTGGTGCATGGTAGGAAGTTCTTCAATATGCTCAAGGGGTTGTAGGTGACATGACGAGGTTAGAGTAATGGACATGCTTGAAGGTTCTTTGATAAGGTCACGGACCAGAATTTGAGGATATGGTTGACTTTCTACTAGTAGCCCTTGGATCACATCATTGGTAGGTGTATGGATAGGTGAATGAGGGGATTTAGCTTTCTCCCTAGCTTTTCTCTGGTTGTATAAATTTGGAAAAACTCTTTTCCATAAATCATCTGAGGATTCCTTGGTTTCAGTTTAGAGCTTGGGGAGCTCAATGGCGGTGTTGGCATAGGATTGGTATGTTTTGGAATATGCGTCTTAGAAGATGGCGAAGGAGGAATAGTAGACAAAGTGGTATACAATTTCCAACTTGAGGTGGTGCTTGCCTTATCATGAGCATCATTAAGAAGGGAAAAGGATGTATGACTTTGGGATGAGGTGTAGCTGGTACTAGCACGTTTAGATTGCAAGATTGCCATTTCTTGTTGTAAGACTTGGATTTGTTGAGCAATTGCTATACAATCTTGGGGCGAGGGACCTGAGTTTATTTGCAATTGCAGCTATTGGAGTTTTTGAGCAATATATTCTAATTGGTTTGCCATTGACACAAGGTCAAAAAAGCTTACTGGTTTGGATGCGCAAAAACAAATGCGCCAGAACAGAGTGCAAATATGCCACAAGTCGAGGCCAGTGCGCCAATCTGGTGATGGTTTAAATGCACTGCAATAGATAGCAAATGCACCGTAAGTCTATGCAAATGCACTGCAGGTCAAGGCAAATGCTTCATTCGAGTTTTAGCTTGGTTTTTGTAGAATTTTGGAATGTTTTTCAAGATTTTTCTATTTTTGGTTTGAAAACTCAGTGCTGTTGAGAATTAATTTTCAATTATGGAAAATACACAGCAAACACATAGAAGTTTTCATGATTTTTATTTTTTGTTATTTTTTTTGGTATTTTTGGACTATTTTGACTCAAAAACAAGTACACCCTAGGCTGGATAGGACAATATTCATTGAATCCTCTCGTTGTGCATACTCAAAGTGTGTAGCTCCAGGATCTGGTAGCACTGGCTCCCCTCCACGACACTCACTTCTCACGCATACCAGATCCAGGTTTCCTTAGGCTCATACACCCACCAAACCTTAGGATTGTCCCTGTTACCTCTACTAAGAGTCACATGAGTCAAGGCCACTTCAAAGGCTCTGCCCTTTGCATCAACAAATAGGGGTTTTTGGCTTACTAAACAATTGGTTCGTAGTCAGGGCAACCGTTCGAGTGGTTACACGTGCGGTGACACTACTCTCTGTTATGGAGTCTCCCAGCCTCTAAGGGTTACGCCTTAGAGGGTTTTGGCAGAGGTTGGTCGTCAGTGTAACACAGCAGCACTCGTTGTAGGAGGTTTTCACCTCAAGCATAATTTATTTTAAGTGGCTTGGTAGGGCTTGGCTGTAGCCTATTACCACTCAGGGTCGTTCCCACTTAGACAGGCGTGCATCCAAGGGCAGGCCCCTCTAAAGGTTAAACAAATGGAATGACAAGTCTGGCATTCTGGTCACCCAATTAAGGGGAGAGCATAAGCCTATTGTCATTCACAGTCACATAATACACTGATTAATCCAAACCTAGTTAAAGTAGAAAAACTAAATGGGCTATTCTACTTGTTCACTCACGCGGTTGTTAACTTTGAAGTGTTTAAGATATAGCAATGTTCATTCCCATTTGTTGAGATAGCAATGATCTAATCTAGGAAAGAAATCAACAATGCAAAGATAGCAGTGGTTCAATTACTTTCCATCCTAGTTAGAGACTATGTGGAATTTGCATGCATACATTTTTTTTTGGTTACTTTTTCCCTTAATTAGTCTAAATGAACTAATCAATGCAGCTAAAATGATCTAATCCAGCCTCTAATCCTGTAAAACAAATGTTAGGTCAAACACAAAAATTAGATGAAACCCTAAAACAACAGTGCAAAACAGAAGCACCACTATGCAGTCTGAATGCGTAGAAATAGAACTTGCATGCACCCTTGTACAAAAGTGCTAAGATAGGTGTCAAAAGCACTATAATGAGGTACAAATGCATTAAACTATCAAATGCGTCGTTACATAGTACAAAAGTGCCATAATCTAAAGCATATGCGTTGTAAATACAAAAGGCTAGAATAGGGGGTATAAGCACTGAAACAGAGTGCGTATGTGCCGTATCTGTAGAAGCGTTGGAACAAAAGGTGAAAGTGCCAGTTATGAGATTGAATGCACAGGAATTTTGCATGCATCAGAGCAGGAGGTAGATGCGCTAGTTTGGAGGATAAATGCGCTGGATACCTCTGTCAGAACCCTGTATGACACCTGTACAGACCTGTCACTTAGAAAAACTCAGTTTTTGATTAGATAGAGGGACAAGGGCCCCACGGTGGGTGCCAAAATGTGAAGGGTGAAATGTGGATTAATCAAAATGAATAATATAACCCCAAACACCAATGAAATATGAAGATAAAAGGTTTTTAAAATAAGAAAAGTGATACTTACAACCTTTACCTTACGCCTTCCATTGCTCACCTATCTTTTCTTGATCTTGGTAATGATGAAGCCCTCAGAAGCGTATGCTCCCTTGCTTGTTGAAGATGACAAGAATAGAATGGCTATGATACTTTGTGTGATTGAAGATGAGCTTCAACACACTAATGGAATGGATTGTATGAAGTGGTATGGAGATGGGGGTGCCAAAGGTGCGCTAGTGTTTCTACAGCATAAGTTTGCTCAAACGATGGATTATCTAAAGTGAAGAAGAAGAGGGTTGTATTTATAGAGTTATGTGAGAGAAGATCAATGGTTGAGAAGAAATAAGAAGATTGACAGAGGAGGATGGTTGAGGAACGTGCAACAAATAGAAGAAGGACACGTGTCATTCAAAAAGAAGCTTTGTTGAGTTAACTGCTCTGTTGATGAAGATGAGTTTTCATTTTCTTAAATTAGAATTTATTTTTCTAATTTAAGAGTAAAGTTGTTTTAAAGTTGCTTTAACTCAGCTTTTACTTTTGTATGACAAGAGGAATGTATTTTTAGAAGATAAGAAGGATTTTTGAAGATAAGAAAGCATAATTAAATAAATAGATTTATTTAATTATTTGTAGATAATTAAGAGGAATAAATAAAATATTTATTTATATTTTATTTTTGGAGATTTTAAGATTTTATTTACATTTGGAAGAATAACAAATTTTAATTAAATAATTAAAATTATTTAATTATTTAAAAGAATGAAGTTGACGTAGATGAATTTAATTAATTAAATAAATGTAATTTATTTAATTAAATGAGAGGAGATGAATCAAATAAATAAATAAATTTATTTATTTATTGATAGACAAATGTGAAGATGAAATAAATATTTAAAATATTTATTTAAGTAGAGTCATGTCATTTTTAGGTGTATACAAGCACATTCTGCTCTTAGTGGCCTCTTTCTCACTTTGTAGACTGCTTATCTTTGCAGGAATGCCTTCAATTTCTATTTTCTTGTTGATGATGGAGTCAAATGTTGGATCAAATGTTTTTAAGATTTTTATCAATTGAAGCTCCAAGTCACTTATTTTCTCCTTCATTTCTTTTGTGGTTTCAGGCCATGTTAGAAAACATTTATATATATCATTGGCTTTCTTTATAATAATATCTATGTTCTTAATGTTGTTGTCTAACAGAATTGTATCCTTAGCTAACTTATCCTTCAGCTCAATTATCCTCTGATCATTTATTTCTTCCCTAACCTTATTATTTACAACTTTTTCAAAAGATTCAAAATGTGAACTTACAGAATTTATGAGCCCTTTAAGTTGCTCAGATGGTGCTACGGATGTGTCATTCTGCAGTCCATGCATCAACTTTTCCAAAACATCAGATGCCTTATCATGAGCTCACTATCCTAAATGTAGGATATTAGTATTTCTTCATGAGCTCTAGCTTGGACAATTGTCCCTAATTTCAATTTCTGCAAAGGTGACATGTAGTCCAAATTGATTGGCCCTTGCAATAACTCGGGTGAATCAAAAATCTATGCTTCTTGTTGCTTCTCCAAAAATTCTCTAACAGTGTCAACCAGATCTTGAGTGGCAGTAGTGTCTCTTACCACTTCTTCTTCTTTATTATGCTCTGGTGGATCTTGGTCCATAGCTTCTTGCTCATCAATTTTATGTTCCGGAGAAGGACTTACCTTGGCTTGTTCATCATCTTGCTCTTCCTGATCACTAGTTTCATTTTTCTCTGGAGGGATTTCAACATTCTTAGGAGTTTTATCCTCTTCTTGCTACTTCATCTCTTCATCCTTACTTGGGCTTATCGGAGGAGTCATTGTTGTATTCAGGTCTTGTTCAGAGATGACTTCTAGAAGGGAACTATCATCACCAACATTTTGTTCTTCCTTGTCATTAATAGTTAGGATGTTGAGTTCTTTTAGGACATCAAGAGTTATTTGTTCTATGTCCTTTACCAATTTATATTTGTCACCAGACATTAGAGTGTTGATCCTCCTCTTTATCTCAATCTTATCCCCAAGTATCTTGTTTACCTTGGTTTTCTCCTCAACAGTTACATCTAGACATAGCTTCAACAAATCATATTCTCTTAACTCCAAATCTTTAGCCATTGCTACTTCCTTTTTTGTAGACATGATACTGGCCAATTTGTTAGGTAGATCAATGATTACCTTAAGGAGGGCTTTATTAAACATCTCCAAAAATCTAACCACTGCAATTTCAATGACACCTTCGTTTGCAACATTGTACTCATCATATAGTTATGCTATTGGCTTAAGATTTCCATGAGCTACCATAGAATTCAAGGTATCCTCCAAGGTTATTGTGGCTTCTGCTTCCTTGGGCTCTGTTTGCCTTGGAATTTTCTTTCTTTTGCCCTTATCGGAGGGCTTTTCCTATTTACTCCCAGAGACTTCATTGGCCTTAGTCTTCATTTTCTTTACTTCTTCATCTGATTCAACTTCTTCTTCATCTACTCCAACACTTACATACATTCTTTTGCCCTTGGTTTTCATTCTTTTATTCTCTTTTTCAATGGGTTTCTTAGAAGGTGCTTCCACACTCACTGAAGGCGTGGGACTGGAGGACTTGGATGTTGTTTCAGTAGAGGTTGAACCTCTTGTTCTTTTTAGTGCTGTAGTCTCTTTTTCTTTCTTCTCAGGCTCTTCTAGCACCTTTTCAGGTTCACCTTGCTTCTTCTCTTCAGCTGCCCTTGTTGTTTCTACCTTTGTTCTTATTTCTACAATTTGTTCTTTAGTGAATCCCTTGCTCTGGGCATATTCTTCTGCCATTTTCCTATCTTTCTTTACAGATTCAAGATTTTTCAATTCAACATGCACCTTGATAGAGATTTCCTCATAAGTGCCAAATCTTTCCTTTCGAGGGTCTCTGGGTTTGCTCAACATGAGGTCAGTTGAGCCAATTAACACTTCCTCAGTTAGTTCATACCCCAAGGGAGGGACTCACACTGTCCTTGTCCCAACTACTACCATTATGCACTGATCCTTATTTACAATAAAACATATATCATTCTTGTATTTCTCCACTATTGATCTTGGTATCCTTGCCCTAGATTGCATGGCCTTTTGAAAGTTTTTGAAATAGCCCCACAGGGCTTTATTTTGAGCATCATGGCTTCCTAAAATATTTAAATGATTCATAATTTGTGTGACCATAGGTTCTCTATCATACCATACCAAATTCTTCATTCCAGGTAGTTCTTTCATAAAGTAGAAAAATATGGAAATGATTAACGTACCATATTTGAAGGGATCTTTTGACTCTTTGGTCTTCTTCAAGTTTTCCATCAACTGCTGCCAGAGCAACTCATAGAGGTCGTAGTCTACATTCTTCTTGACCATCTCATATGCAATGTGGATGGTGATACTAGAGATAGCGTTCTCCCAATTTGTAAAGTATATCTTATGTTTAACCACCATTGAAACAAATCTCACTACATGGTCTTCAATAGAGTTTACTATCAATACCCTTTGGTCAAATTGAGCACCAGTTTCCTCAATTATAGTACTATTCTTCATATCCTTCAGTACGGGCACACTTCTAGTGGAGTTCAATCTTGTTATAGCCCTTATTGCTTCCTTTGTGATCATGAAGGGTTCTTCAAGCCACATAAATTCATCATGAATTATGCTAAGCACATACTAGACCCATTCATCCTCAGAAAATGTTGGGAAGTCTACATATTGTATGAATTTCTTTTCTACCAACACCTTGTACTCTTCCTTCAATTCAAAATCATCACTGGTTAGATGTTTCAAGTGTACATCTATAAGTTGGCTACCACCAAGTTCTTCTAGGGCAACATGAATCTATGCCCTAATGTCTTCCTCATGCATTACGCCATATAGTACTTCTGAAAATGCACCATTAGGGTCGACTTCTATTGATTTGAAAGGGTGTTTCTTGAATTTGGTCAAGGCCTTTCTTAGATATATACTACTTCTGGGGTTGACATGATTTCACAATAGTTCCAACAATTTCACAGAGAAGTTTCAACTGTAAATACCTCTTTTCACTGAATTAGGGTTTTGTCGCTTTTGATCACTGAAAATCACTAGAGTTGCTTAAGGTTTCACTTTTGATCTCCTTGGATACTTGAAAAATTGAATGCAAAGTGATAATTCCTTTTAATGTGATCCTTTTAACCTTTATTTACCAAAACCTAACCACCATAAATGCTAATTTCCAAAAAGTTGTCAAACATGTCACTGTCAACCACAGTTGATCAAGATTGCTCTGTAATGCATCGCATTAGATCTTTTTCTATCGGTAACTTCTTCAAAAGGTTCATCAAATAGATCATTAACTCATATCCTTGTGCTAAATCTCAGCACCAACCATCTAGCTAGGGGATCAAGATTTTCAATAAAAAGCTCCCCCTAAGCTAGAGCTCCCAATTTACTTCCCAGAGGAAGTATTTGCACCAGAAGCTAGTGCGGATCCATCCTTGACCTCATTTACATCCTTCTTAATCTAAATTTTTCTCATTTCCTTCACTTTCTATCAGATTAACCTTAGTCTTTCCTTTATCTTCCCTCTGCTCTATTTTCTTCTTTTCTGTAGGATTATTTCTTTTCACATTCTTGCTTCTACAAAATTTTGCAATGTGTCCAAGTTTATTGCAATTGTAGCAAACAACATTACTCTATCCTTAGTTCCTTCCATTGATTGGATTAATTCTTGATTTGCATTGGTTAGCTATATGTCCAAATCTATTGCATGTAAAGAATTTATCATTGAAAGATTGAGTATTCCTTCCATTGTTGAAACCATTCCTTATCAGACTCCTACATTCATTTGCTTTATGATCAATTCTCTTGCAATTAAAACATTGACCAAAGAATGATTGGAAATTTTGATTTATTATGCTCCTACATTGAGTAACCTTATGACCAAACTTATTGCAATTAAAACAATAGCCATTGAAATATGGGTGCCTTTGAGAATTTGGTTGCCTAACCGGAGGTCTTCTAGGTCTGTTTCTCTGATTTCAAACTTGGTTGCCTTTGACTCTCTTCATCTCAGTGTTAGCTTGTCCTCATTTAGAACTTCCTCCTCTTTCAAAACATAAACCTTGCTTGTCATCTAGACTTTTCTGACTATCAATCAACTCATCAAGCTTTGCAGAGCTTATTTTGAAATTTTCTTTATAACTATTAGCTATTTCCAAATCATGTTTTAGAAGCACAACATCTTTTGTCAACTTTTCACATTCCTCAGACTTGCCTTTCACAAATTGATTTAAATGCTCCTCAACCTTTTCTTTTTCTTCAATTAGCATTGATAAACTATTCAAAGTTTTATTTGCTTCTTTCAATTGTTCACTTAGCTCTTTGCTCCTTTTCTTTGATTTCTTGACTTGCACCCTTAGCTTCAAGATGCATTCATCAGCTTCCTTGTCATTCTCCTTCAAATCCTGGATATCTGCTTCATACTTATCAAGATCTTCAAGAGCAATTTTTAGTTCTTCATTTTGGACATATGTGCAATTATCAATTGTAACAGTACCTAGATGAATTGCTTCTAGAGGAGTAGGATATCTTCTGACTACCATATGTTCATTTTCCTAGATCTTCCTCAAGCTATTAGACTTCTTCCAAGGAACCTTGCTCCAATACCAATTGTTGAACACAAGGAATACTGAGAGGAGGGGTGAATTAGTATTTTATAAAACCATTCCTTCACATGTTCTTTAATCCATTTACCAAATTTGATAACATGAAAGCAAAATAGACATAGGAAGAGGAGAAAAAAATCACAACACAGAGACACCAGGGTTTTTACGTGGAAAACCCAAACAGGGAAAAACCATGGTGAGTGTTAGCTCACAATATATTATAACTGGTTACAAGATATTACAAAGAAATGCTCACTGCGGGTGGACTCACTGTCCAAGTGGACTCACTGCCCATTAAGAGAGAAAGCTAGAAAAGAAAAGAGAATGGCTCACTGCCAAGAAATAACTGTTACAAATGCATCTACTGAATGTTGGAATACAGTTCCATTAATTATAGCTCAAAATACAGATTCAAAGGTCTTCATCATGCCTTTTTTGTTTCTCTGCTCTACTCACATATACTCTGTTCTATTGTCCTCTGCACTCTTACTGCACTTTTTTCATCTCAAAAATCATCTTGGATCACATACACAACAACTTCAAAACACATTCTGATCATCATCTATCTCCAACATCAAAATCTATCAAGTATATATATCCACAAGATTTAACTCAAAACTAGGTCAACATGTTAGATATGAAATGTGTACACAAAAGTTATACTTTGTCGACTTGATCTTGTACACAAATAGCAATGTGAACCTATACAATCCTTTAAGAACCTTCATATAGATGTGGACTTATTATAGAACCACTTAGAATGATGATCTAAACAAAATACCTTTACCACACATTGATCCAACTGTGTGTCGGCCTCATCCTTAAGTCTACACTCAACCATCATATTGTTGGCAAGAGACACTACTATGTTGAATAACTGAGTGTTGTCATTGATGGAAACAAGGCAAAGAAGACATCACTCTAGAAGACCAACTTGATTTGGCAACAAGGCACAAGAATATTCAAGACTAGAAGACCAGAATGACTGAGTATGGATAGTATTCAGAGTAAGGGACAAAAAGTGGATCAGTATGCCTCCACAGATGAAGACCTATAAATGCAGTTTAGGTATGATGACTCATAGCTACTTGATGATGATATAATCCAGTGTTTAGGTCATGACTTCCTCCGGAAGTCATTTGAATAAAATAACTAAGTCTAGATGAACATAAGTAAGACAGGGACAGTGTACAGTGCAAAGTAAAAAGATCCGCATTTCTCCGCAAGTGCATATTTTGTTATGTGGTTTTGAAGTGTTGTTGTAGATGTTGAAAAATGAAAACTAATAAATCTACAACAGAATCAAAGCATTCAAAACATCACATCAATAGAGTCTATTCCTAAATGAATACTTATTGCATAAATCAAATACAAAACCATGAAAACCAAATATAAGCATTCAAAATAATAGTAAACTCCATTGTTACCTATCACCAAGATCTTGATTAATGCATTGATGTTCTCAGATTTTTTATTTGCACACAAATACGACAAGAAGCTATGGTGAATGGAAAGATTATGCTCTAGTATCAATTCTCTATCAATTTTGTATCTCAATTCTCTATATCCATGGTGAGAAGAAAAGAGTGTTTAAATAGATGTTCTCACAGAATCAAATTCAGGATGTGGGAGGAAATAGGAATTAAATGCAGAAACGGATGAATGGACATTTGTCCATATTGGCCATGGCTATTTTTGAAATAAATAAATATAAGCATGTATGGAATAGTGGAGTTTTAGAAATTGTTGGAAAAAATGGGGTTTTTGCATTGAATATGCTGTTGCAAGTATGGGCCTAACCGGTGTTGTCATTGATGTCAACATACTTCTGTTGCATTAATGATAAGGATTGGATGAGCTGTGTGTTGAGGATATTGAGAAAATTAGTCTCCATCAGGAACAGTGAAGAATAGTGATAACAGTAAGGTAACAATCTAAGATAGGACGAAGATCAAGAGATGTGGATTAAAGGGTTTGAAGATATGTATCTTGAGATTATCCAGTAGAGATTTCAGAGGTCCGCATGAAGATCTGAAGAAGTTGTGGCGGCCCAAGTAAAACCAGTTTCGGTAGGTGTTCAAAGGTGACAGAGTGTTACAGAAAGGTCCGGTGAGATCCGGAAATGCATTGTCCTATTTTGTGGATTTGAGGGAGTGCTTAGGAAGTCTGTTTGAAGTATCAATTCTGTTGGTTTGTGGTCTGGAGGTCTGGAAGCATCTATTCCTTTGTGACAGTGGTGACAGACATGTTCTTGAGGTTCTAGATGAAGGAGAGAAGGATTTCAGTATGCAGATGAAGTGCAGATGTTCTTGGTGATTTAGGAAATCTTGGAATCGTGTGGATGGTCCGCATCGAAGTTGGAGCTTGCAATTGAAGGATAACCTCTGGGTGAAGGAGTTCTTCCTGAGACTGGCCAACCGGATGAGTTACACATCCTGCGGATGTTCTTGGTAATGTTTGCCGACTTAGATGATCATTCCTAAGTTGATGTATTGTATAAATAAGGGATTGCAAAGTCATTTCAAAAGTGCCATTATGGAGATGAGTGTGTGGTAGTGAAAGGAGAGCAAAAGGCAAAGAAGAAGTATTGGGCTTAAATGGAACTGATTCAAGCATAGTGAAGATGCTATTCTCCAGTTCAAGTATGTGGTACTTATTCTTTTGTAGACAGTGAGTCTCTTGTAGGCAGTGAGCCTCTTGTGAGAAGCGTGCTCGGGCAGTGAGCCCTAATTGGCATGTGCCATTTTGTTCTTTCTATTCTTCTAATAGAGAATACAATCTTGGGTTAATCACCCCATGGTTTTTCCCTTAACCAGGTTTTCCACGTCAAAATCTTGGTGTCTCATGTGTTGATGTGTTTCTGCTCTTGACTTGTTGCATTGTGTTTCCATGATTGATTTATTATTATACTATTGAATTGCAAAGTGAAGTTAAGTGTTTAATTGGAAGAAAGTTTTTGCACAGCTGATTCACCCCCCCCTCTCAGTTGTGTGCCCTAAGTCTAACATATGCAATAGAGGAAATTATATTAAATGAATTTATAAATGAAAATGCAAATTATGCAATAGATAATGATTTATGAAAATCAATGCATGGGTATTTTAATGAGTATGCAAATAGAGTATGTATGACATGATTAAATGATATTAATATTTTAATGATATAAATGAATAGAGGAAATTATTAAATGAATTAATTAAATAGATAATAATATCTATTTAATTAATAGAAGAAAAATAAAGGAAAGTATATAGTGAATTAATTAAATAGATAACAATATCTATTTAATTAATATGAATAATAATAGGATGAAGCATTAAATGAATTAATTAAATAAATAATAATATCTATTTAATTAATAGAAGAAAAGTAAGATGATCGTGAGGACAAATTTAAGTGTCTACATTTTGCCCCTCTTTGAGACAATGCAGCCTATTGTGTTGTTTCAAAGAAGAAAGAATTGATTAATTGATACATGCCCCAGAGATATCCTAGTAAGGATGATGATAAGGATGATATGCCCCCTCAAGAGATTGATTGAGTTGTGATAAGATGAATCTCTCAATAGATCACAGGGAAAAGATTTGATTATTGATATTGTGCTAGTGATTAAGCAGAGATGTACATTTAATGAAAATGCACAACGGATAAGCGAAGATGTACATTTGATGAAAATGCACAACTGACGGGCATAACTGAACAATTGATGGAAATGCTCAGTATAGCCAAGTTGATAATCTGATTAAGTTGATTGAGATTGATGCTAGAGCAAAAAAATGATTGATTAATAGATTGAGTGATCATGGAGGATTTAAAAAATAAGTTGATTGATTTGATATTTGGATTAGAAGACAGGTATCAGTTGGATAAAGTGATTAATTATTTCTTGAGATAAGGAGCATGAAGAAAAATGTAATGATGAAGGAAATGGATGATGGAAGAAATGACGGGTGAAATGGAATATGAAGGAACTGAAAGAGATGAAACTTCTTGTGCATTACGTAGTGCTTTATCATCATTGAGCTTATTATGTCGCAAATTAGTATAAGCGTCTAGATAACATGAATGCCTAGACGACCTGAATATTGTTTGCATTTTTATTTAGCAATAAAGTATAAGCATCTAGGTATAAGGACCTTAGGTGACCTGAATACTTATTGCATGGAAGACACTTTCAGACAAGGAATGCTCTCATTCACATTAGACTCATAGGTCCTCAATGATTTTTAGACAATCAAGTCCTAAGACGAGTCATCCTGTGAATAAGGAACAGTCCACAGACAACAAGCAAGTGAACATGCCCCATCCTCGCCTCTCTAGTCCAAGACATCCTCGAGAAGCTAAAAGGCATGCCACCAAAGATAAAATCATAAAGCAATCAAAGATCAACAAACAAACAGGCATCATACTTCAATGTAGAACTGATTCTTGTCACAGTTTATGTGTTTGGTTGGATTTGAAAGATGGATTGATAGATATGTTGTAATGTATGGTTGATTGTCAATCTTGGCATGTTTAATTTTGTTGAAGTTCGGAGTTGTGTGGCAATCTGAAAGTATCACTATTTTTGGAATTTTTGAAGTTATTTGATTTTTTTTGGATTTTGGAATGTTTTTTTTTTTTTTTGGGGTTTTTGGAATGTTTTGATTTTTTGTGTTTTTGGAATGTTTTGATTTTTTTGGATTTTTGGAATACTTTGATTTTTTTTTGGATTTTTGGAATATTTTGATTTTTTTGGATATTTTTAATTTTGGGGGGGTTTTTTCAGGACTTTTTATGATTTTTTGAGATTTTTTCAGGGTTTTTTATGATTTTTTGGGATTTTTTCAAGGTTTTTTATGATTTTTTGGGATTTTTGGAATGTTTTGATTTTTGGGGTTTTTGGAATGTTTTGATGGAATGAGATAAATTGTGAGTGAGCAGACAAATAGTGACGATAGTTTTTTAACCGCGAGATGCTAAATATCCAAATCCATAGCTTAGGTCAAAAAAATGCCCCATTGAGGGATAGGACCAACTTAGTATGCATGGCAAAGCGAGCAAGCGAGGGGAATGTCGAGCAATTATCAAGCCATGGTGAGTGTGAAAAGGATATTATGAAGTGGAGGGTGAATGGAATGGAAAGATCAAGTGGAGCTCTAAAGAAAAGAGGAGCGAAGCCTCTACACATGGTTTTGATTTCTCAATTTTCACCATGGTACTTGCTCAAGGCGCCACTGAAGTGGTTTTCACCATTGAAAAAAAAAAATTTATTATTATTTTTTTAAGACCTTTTTCAATTTTTTGTATTTTTTTCAGGACCTTTTCAATTTTTTTTGTATTTTTTCAAGACCTTTTTCAATTTTTTTGTATTTTTTTAGGACCTTTTTCAATTTTTTTTGTATTTTTCAGAACCTTTTTCAAATTTTTTTGTATTTTTAAGGACCTTTTTCAATTTTTTTGGTATTTTTTCAGGACCTTTTAAAAAGAGTGTACTCTCTGAAGTGCTCAGGTATAAAACCTGCAAAGATGCATACTGTTGATGGGATCATTGAGCAATTCACCTTCTACAGTAGATAACTGATATGCCCCTGTTCCATACACATTAGTGATAACATATGGACCCAACCAGTTAGGCTCAAATTTACCCTTCTTTTCTCTGTCTTGTTGATTGCAAGGATTTTCGCAAAGGACAAGATCCCTAATCTCAAATGTTTGTGGTTTCACTTTATGGTTATAACTTTGGCACATCTGTTGCTAGTATGCTTTGAGATGATTGAAAGCAGTTTGTCTTCGTTCATCCAACAGTTCTAATTCCTACAAATGAGAAACTCGGTAGTCTTCATCACTGATTTGATTGTGCAAGGAGACTCGCAAAGAAGGTAACTCAACCTTGATGGGCAAGATGGCTTCAGAGCCATAGACAAGGGCATATGGGGTTGCACCTGTGGGGGTGCCGACACTTGTATGGTAAGCCCATAAGGTAGGTTTCAGTTGAATATGCCAATCTCGACCGCCTTCATTGACCATCTTTTTAAGAATCTTGAGAATAGTCTTATTAGAGGCCTTAGCTTGGCCATTACCTTGAGGGTAGTAAGGTGTAGAAAAATGATGTTGTATATGGAATTTCTCATAGAGTTCATTGACATCCTAATTTTTGAATGGACGACCATTATCTATGATAATGGATAAAGGAACACCATAACGATAGATGATATAGTTCAGTATGAAAGTGGCTATTTTTTTTCCAGTGATGTGGGTGAGGGGAACAGCTTCAATCTATTTTGTGAAGTAGTCTATAGCAATGAGAATGAACTTATGACCATTAGATGAAGGTGGATGGATCTTGCCCACGAGATTGAGTCCCCACTGATAAAAAGGCCACGGTGTAGCAAGCGGTTGCAATTCTTGCGCAAGAGCATGTATCAAGTCTACATGATTTTGACACTACTTGTATTTTTTAACAAACTGATAACCATCCTTTTCTAGTGTAGGCCAATAATAACCCATACGCAAGAGTTTCTTGGCTAAGGTAGGACTGCTGGAATGTGCCCCACATATACCTTCATGTATTTCTTGTAAAGTAGTATTGACCTCGTCATGCTCAAGACATCAGAGTAAAGTACCATCGAGACCTTGGTGATATAGGGTATTGGCTAACATTACATAACAGGAGGCTTGACGAATAAAGGCTTTATGAGAATTATTGGATAGGTCAGATGGTAAGATGTTATCATGGATATAGGTATAAATATTCCCATACCATTGAGAATTAGGACCAACAATAAGACATCATTTCAGATTGCAGTACATTGTAAGGAGGTTCCAAAAGAGGCTCTACAAAGAACTCACAATAGGGAACATTACTTGGCATTTCCACAAGTGAACCAATTGTTGCCATTGCATCAGCAGCTCTGTTGTTATCTCGGGGGATCTGCTCAAAAGAAATTGATGTGAAATAGCCCTTGAAATCATCCACCATTCTTTTGTAAGGCATCAATTTTTCATCTTTTATTTTATAATCATCATTAATTTGTCTGATTACTAGCTGAGAGTCACCAAGGACACGCAACTCTAGGATTTTCCATTGCATAGCCATACGAAGCTCAGAAAGTAATGCCTCATATTCTGCAATATTGTTGGTACATGGAAATTGTATCTTATATGCTTTAGGTATACAATCCCCTTGTGGTGTGACAAAGACAATGCCAGCACTAGAACTATTTTGTGTGAAGGAGCCATCACAATATAAAGTCTAGAGATGTGTAGATTCCATGTTGAAGATTGATTCATCAGGGAACTCTGTAACAAGAAGATGGACATCTGTCATAGGAGCATCAGCGAGTTGATCTGCTATAGCTTGTCCTTTGATTGCTTTTCTTTCCACATACTCAATACCAAACTCACTAAGAATCATAACCCATTTAGCCAATCATCCTATGAGTGCTACTTTGTTCAGGAGGTACTTAAGACGATCAATTTTTGCTATGAGCTTTGTCTAGTGTGTAAGCATACAATGTCGCAACTTCTGTGAGGCAAAAACTATGGTAAGACATGCTCTTTCTATAGAATTGTAATTGAGCTCATATCCCACTATAGTATGACTGATGTAATATATAACATGTTCCCTTCCTTCAGAATCATGTTGTGCCAGAAGTGCCCCCAGTGTTGTGATGACTATGGATATATAAAGGAGTAAAGGCTTGTCATCTATAGGAGGCACTAGTATTGGTGGGTTATCAGATATTCTTTGATTTTCTGAAAAGGTTGTTGACACTTGTCATCCCATATGAATGGAACATTCTTGCGTAATAGGTGCTGAAAGGGTTGACATTTATCTGCAAGTTTTTCTATAAAACAACAGATAGACTAAAGTTTTCCTTGCAATGATCTTAGCTGACTGATATTCTTTGGTGGAGGCATTTCAAGTATAGCTTTAAATTTGGTAGGATCAGCTTCAATTCCTTTAGATGAGATAATGTATCCAAGGAGTTTCCCAGAGGTTACCCTGAAAACACATTTCTTTGGATTCAACCAGACCTTGTATTGTTCTAATCTTGTGAAAATTTTGTCCATGATATCTAGATGTCTGGCTCTGGTGTAGGATTTTCCCAACAAATCA
Organism: Cunninghamia lanceolata; assembly: GCA_027924645.1. Classification (NCBI taxonomy): domain Eukaryota; kingdom Viridiplantae; phylum Streptophyta; class Pinopsida; order Cupressales; family Cupressaceae; genus Cunninghamia; species Cunninghamia lanceolata. The sequence goes on from BSBN01000030.1 coordinate 4,495,107, forward strand.
TCTACATAGTCTTCCAAATATGTATGCATCATATCATGAAAGATAGTGGTCATTGCATGCTGATATGTAGCTCCAATGTTCTTCAACCCAAAGGGCATGACATTCCAACAGAAGGTTCCCCAAGGACAAGTGAATGTTGTCTTAATTTGATCTTCAGGAGCAATTTTGATCTGATTGTAGACTAAAAAAGCATCCATGAGTGATAACATTTTGTGTCCTGCTATCAAATCCACTATCATGTCAATGTTTAGAAGTGGGAAGTCATCTTTAGGACAAGCTTTGTTTAAATTATTGAAATCTATGCAAACACGGATACTTCCATCAGGTTTTGAAACTAGTACTAAGTTTGAAATCCACTCAGTATAATTGACAGGTCTTATGAATCCCACATCTAGCAACTTTTGTAATTCAACTTTTACCATTAGAGTGATATGCGGGTGCATTTTTCTCAACTTTTGCTTGACAGGTTTTTCCCCTGGTAGCAAAGACAAGTGATGCATTACTAAATCTGAATCAAGTCTTGGCATGTCTACATAGGACCATGCAAAGTTGACTTGTCTTTCCTTGTAAAACTATATATGCTCTATTCTCTCTTCATATGTTAATGATTCTACTAGATGAATTATCCTTGGTTTTTCTTTGGTGCCCAAATTTGCTGGTATTGTCTTCTCCACCAACATAGATGATTTTTCATGATATGATGCTAGGGGAAGTGTGTCAAGCCTTCCATCCTCAGGCACCTTAGAGAGGTTTTCACCCTTGGATACATCCTTTATTTTTACTTTTTCTGGATTGAATAGCGTCACAGAATGGTTTTCACTAGAAGACCTATTTATATTTTCAATAATTTTGTGACTGAAAGGCTTGACATATTCTCCAAAGTAGGCCACACTGTTGAGTTCTATGATGAAACCTTCTTTATGATCCCCAAGAGGTATGTCTTCTCATGCTCCCAAAAATTTTATGATTGCCTCATCATTTTGAAACACATCTAGCCATGGTGGTCCCTTCTAATCCCAATCAATGAGTTGGGGGTGAACCAGGGGTAAAGGGTCATGATTTGAGTCAAGATTTTGAATGGATTCAAGGGTACAAGTGTTATGATCGGGTTCAAGGGTACAGACACTCTATCATAGTCATAAATGTTAATGAAGTCATCGATGGCACTTTCCTCATCTTTCTGTGTTGCATTAGAGGACTTTACTTCCTTACTTGAAGTACACGCCGTACTCAAGGTCTTATCTTTCTACACATCATATCCTATACCAGGGACTTTTCGCATATGAGTAGGTTGTATTGGTTCCAAGATACCTTGTTTTTGTAAACCTAGAGGACTTTTACCATCATATCCCATTCTTTTTATAATATCCAACCCTTTGTTGTACTGTTCAATAGGTATCTTTATCTCTAAATTTTTAGTTTGTTCTTTTTCTGCATTCTCATCTTTGTACAACCATCTCAAGAGATCAACCTCTTCCACTTCATCATAAAGGGCTCCCCATTTTTGGAAAGTATTTGATTTACAAACCAATGTAGTATCAGTGTCTGATGTGGTCTTAGTCATCTGTGGCTTGCCATAGGTGTGGAGAGATAAAGGTAGCTTTCCAATGCAAAGAGCATGATTTAGGGTATATTCTCCCACTCCTTGTTCTTTCACTTGTATTTTAAACTTAGCTTCATTGGATTTTGAGGTAGACACCTTTAAGGACTCAGGATCAACATATGCTTGAGCAGGAAGTGCTTCACGATTGCTAGGGATTGTGATTTCAGTTTAGGGCTTAGATTATTGCAATACATGAAAGGGTTTGGATCTCCTGGTATTGTGATTTTGACACCATTGTGTGGGAATTTAATGCACTAATGGTATGTAGAAGGTACTGCTTGCATTGTATGAATCCATGGTCTTCCCAAGAGGATGTTATAGGTCAAAGGGAGATCAAGGACTTAGCAAACCACATCCTTTACCATAGGCCCAACCTTGATTGGTAGGGTAACTAATCCTTTAGTTGAGCATTCCTCTTCATCATATGCCTTTATGGTGATCTTTTTCTTTGGATCAACTGCACTTTTAGAGAACCCTAATGTTGTGACCAATTTTAGAGTACAAATATTAAGACCTACTCCTCCATCTATCATAACTCACCTAATCTTGACTTTATGGACAAGGACTTCAATGTATAGAGGTGTGTTATGTGGTTGTCGGATGGACGAATCATCATTCTCAATAAAAGTGAGAGTTTGAGGAGAAGTGATGTGTCCCACCATAACTTGGAATTAATCTACATGCAAGTCAGTAGGCACTGTAGTAGTAACAATTGCTTTATCTAGGATAGATTTATGCTCAAGAGATAGGCATAGCAGCTCTAGTATGGATATTTGTGTGGGTGTTTTACCTAAATGCTCTATGAGGTTGTATTGCGAAGCTGGTGCAATGGGTTTTGAAGTAGGACCTCTAAGGGTAACTGTGCCTCTACATGTAGTAACATTGCAATCAAGTTCTTTGCCTTTTATAATGAAAGTGTTCATATGATTATCAACCTCACTGATGTTATTTATGACATAGTCATATTTTGCAATAGTATAGTTTACACCATCACCAGATTCGAGGGCCTTTCCTTTAACCTTGTCATGCTTAGGGAAAGGATCTTTGAACATCTCGCAATCAAAGTTACTAGAAGGAGTATGTCCATCAACTATTATTTTGCCATCATCAATAAGGTCTTGTATCACATGTTTAAGTTTATTGCAACTATTAGTCTTATGCCTTTTATTTCTATGATAGTTACAAAAGTGATCATCATTCCACCATGGGGATTTTATTTCTGGATTATATTGTCTCATCTCAGGTAGCATTATAACATTATTTTGAAGGAGTTCTTTTAATGTTGATTCAAGTGATTGTCCTAATGGTGTAAAATTTCATGTTGGGAAGCTTCTTTGTTTTTCTTTTCCTTTGTCTAAGGATGAACCTTTAAGGTGGTAGATAGGTGATGATGTTTTAATCGTTTTCGCATCAACAACTCCATCATTGACCACATTCTTGTTCTTCATCCAAAAAGGTATCTTGTTTCCTAAGTTCAAATTTTTATCTGTCATTATTAAGTTTAATAGTTCCATCATCGATGAGAGTTTGTTCAATTCAAAATCCCATTTCTATGACTTCATCAAAGGAATCCAAACATTTGAGGTGAAGTTCCTTTCCAATTTCCTTGTTCAAATTTTGACAAAAGAGGTCAACCAATTATTTATCTAGAATGTTATAAGGTAATCATTTTGTCAAATGCCTCCATCTTTGTAAGAATGACACAAAAGATTCCCCTTTTTTTGTTTAGTGTTAAAGAGGTTTGACATGGTCACTTCGTGTTCATAGTTTTAACTATAATTCGAGACAAATTTATCAGCCAATTCTTGAAAAGATTTGATGGTCAAGGGTAATTGTGAAAACCATTCCATAGCTTCTCCTCATAGACTGCGAGGGAATAATCTCATAAGATATGTCTCATCGACTGCGAATTCCAAGGTAGTAGCACAAAATTCTCTTAAGTGATCCTTAGGGTCTCCTTTTCCTCTATATTTATCAAGTCTCGGTATGTCCCAATGACTAGGAAAAGGTGGCATTGGTATGCTAGGATTGAAAGGATAAGGACATATGTCTTCAATTGAAAACTTGTGAGATGATGTTTTATTGTTCTTGAGGGTGTCCACTTCCTATCTTAATGCTTTAAGCTCATCCAAATAAGGATTACTTGTAGGTGCAGGTTTTGACGTCTTTGAAGATCCCTTGTAACTAGGTTGTAAATAAAAGGGTCTAGGATCTTTGATTCTATCAGCATTCTTTGTTTTGGTATGCTTAGATTCACAAGGTTCATGTTTATCATTCATCATGAGTAGTGATAAGTCAAATTCAGGAGGTAATTTGATTCCTTCATCAGCAAGGGCCTTGAAATATGGTTGCGGATTACATTGGATTATGTTTGACTACCTTCGTAAGTAGTTTAGTGAATCTATGGTCATGAAGTGCGCATTCTATATGGGATTGGGTTACTTCTTCGTAATCAGTTTCATTTGTTTCACTAGTTGCATGATCTAAATTTTAATGGACAATTCAGATAACAATACCTAGTGCTGGGCCTGTGGTATTGTAAAAATAAACAAAATGCTCAATGTGCAGAACTTGTAAGAAGTTGCAGGCAACCAAAGAGGATTTCTTATTGCATCAAAAGTTGAATATATACAATGAGAAAGAATGTGAAAGGTCACCTTATCCATAGAATTTGAAATGGATAGTTGGAAGGTGACAAAACTACTAAAATTCAAATTTTCAAAATTTCAAAAAAACTACTAAATTTTGGACCCCACTAGGCAGGGTCATAACTTCTAGCCAGCTAGTCAAAATCTGGACATTTCAGACTCATTGGAAAGATATCCTAAAGAGCTAGATTGAGTTGCATTGAGTCGTGCCTGCGACTATCGCTCAAAAGCAACCAAAGAAAATCTTGACCCCAAATTCCACTCCGAAGGCCTCCGAAAATGCCAATTACTAGGATGTAGACAAAACTAGAAAAAAATACTGAAAAACTAGAATATAGTTGCATGAACAAATTTCACCCTAATGCTTCTAAATCTTTGCAGGATCATTGCTTCCCCCTTGAGAGGCAATGGGCCCCATTGCACCTATGTATTGTAGCAGATGAGGAAATTTCTTCTTAATCTGGTCCTTAGTGAATCATTTTCCTTGATGTGGAAGTTGTCCTGCCTGTACCACCCGATAGAGAGGAATCTGTTGTTTCTTCAATGTTTTCACCACAACATCAGTAATCTGATCACACTTGAGAGGGGAAGTAGTGTCTAGATTCAACTCTGAGAAACCTATATGTTCTGCAACATCTAAAGTGTCCAACAATGGTGGAAAATATGGCCGCAACAATTCAACATTGAAAACAAGATGTAGTCCAAGAAAAGATGGAAGATTGAGTTCAAAAGCATTTTCACCAACTTGTTTGATGATGGTGTATGGACCAAATCAAATAGGATGGAGTTTCTTGTGAGGCCCTTGTAGTCTTTCTTTCTGAATATGAAGCCAAACCTTGTCCCCAACCTTAAACTGATGAGGTGTACGATGCTGATCATGTATGTCCTTGTATTTCTGATTACTATATTGTAGTATCTCATGGACTTGTTGCTGAATATGGCGTATCTTCTCCACAAACTTAGTTTCCATGTCTGCCTTTTCTTTTTAATGTGTTGATGGGTCACTCAACATAGTTGGCAATGCTACATCAATTGGACCCAATGGTTGGTAGCCAAGACATACCTCAAATGGACTGTGCCCTGTGGAACCATGCAGTGCTCGATTGTAACTATTTTGTACATATGGCAAGCTTTCATCCCAAGTTTGAGGATGTTTGGAATGGTACATCCGCAAAATGTGAATGATCATCTGATTCACCACCTCAGTCTGCCCATCTATTTGGGGATGGAAGGTAGTGGATTTTGTCAACTTTGTGTCCATCAAGGCCCAAAGTGCTGACCAAAAATTGCTAAGAAATCTACTAACCCTATCAGATATGATGGTTTGTGGCAATCCAAAGTGTACCCAAACATTCTCAAAGAAAAGCTTGGCATTTTCTTCCGTAGAGACTCCTTTCTTGCAAGCCACTATGATAGCCATTTTTGAAAACATGTCTACCACCACATATACACAATCATGCCCATGTCTGGTAGAAGGTAGTCCAAACATGAAATCCATTGAAACTGAATGCCAAGATAAGTCAGGGACTGGAAGAGGTGTATACAATCCTTGTTTATGATTGGCAAGCTTTGCAATGGCACAAGAAGTATAAGATTGGATCTATAAAATGACATCATATCTCAATTTGGGCCAATAAAAATACCTCTGAAGTATAGCAATAGTCTTCTCCACCCCGAAATGTCCTGCAACATGGTTGTAGTGTGCCTCCCATATCATCTTTTGCCGCTCCTTGGTTGGAACACATATGTGTCCCATATGACAGAGAATCCCATCCTTCAAGTAGAAATCAGTGGCTTGTTTTCCCTCTACTAGATTGTTGTAGATCTTAGCAAAATCATGATCTATACCATACAACTAAGGCCAATCTGTTGTGTGGTGGCCACAAGAATCCAATACCATTGTTAGGGCTATGATCGGAGGTCTACTCAAACAGTCTACAACTTTGTTAGTAGCTCCCTTCTTGTGGTAGATATTGAGATGAAATTGTTGCAAGTAGGCAAACCATCTTTGATGCCTATCATTTTAGCTTCCCTTCTGTTTGTAGAAATTGTAGAGGTTTATGATCCGTGTGAATGATAGCTCCTTCCCCAAAATATAGTGTTTCCATTGTTTGCAGGCTTGTACAATAGCATACAACTAATTATCATAGGTGGGGTACTTACGCACTGTGTTAGAGAAAGTCTCACTATGGTAGGCAACTGGATGCCTATGTTGCATGAGAACTATTCCTAGTGCATAGTCTGAAGCATCTGTTTCAATTTGAAAAGATTGTTGTAGATTTGGGAGTGCTAGTACTGGTGCATAATAGTGCTAGTACTAGTGCATAACATAGCCTCTTCTTCAACTCCATGAATGCTTTCTGTTGTACCTCTATCCAGCAAAATTTTGTCCTTGGTCCTCCTCTTAGTGCCTGATTCATAGGCCATGCCAAATGTGAAAAACCAAGTACAAATCTCTGATAGAAATTGGCTAGACCCAAGAAGCTACGAAGTTCTGTGAGACTTTTGGGAGATGGCCAATCTTTGAGAACCTGTATCTTTTTAAGGTCCACACGAATGCCTGTTCTATCCACAATGTATCCCAAATACTGAATACTCTCCATGCCAAAAGAACACTTATCTTTGTTAGCATATAGCTTGTGTTGTTGCAAGGTTGAAAGCACTTGCTAAACATGTTGCAGATGGTCACCCCATGTTTTGCTAAAGATGAGTATGTCATCTAAATAGACGACAACAAAAGAACCAATGAATGGTCTGAGGATATCATCCATCAATCTCATGAATGTGGCAGGGGCATTGGTCAAGCCAAAAGGCATGACTAGCCACTCAAACAACCCATCCTTGGATTTGAAAGTAGACTTCCACACATCTGATGGCTCAATTGGGACTTGGTGATATCTAGATTTCAAGTCAATTTTGGTGAAAAATTTTGCCCCCCTGAGCTGGTCCAGCAAATCATCAATGCGAGGTAGTGGATATCAGTTCTTCACAGTGATCTTGTTGACAATGTGATAATCAATACAAAGTCTCCACATTCCATCCTTTTTTTTGGCCAAAACAGTTGGACTTCCACATGGTGAAGCACTTGGACAAATGTGTCCTTTCTTGATCAACTCTTGAATCTACTGCTTGATTTCTTCATTCTCCAAAACTGACCTTCTGTATAGTGGTCCATTTGGTAATGGTGTCCCTGTAATTAGATCAATCCGATGTTTGACTTGGCAGTGTAGTGGTACCCCTGTTGGTGAATTGAATACATCCTGATATGTTGACAATATTTTCTCCATCTATTTCTATTCAGCTGTGGTAGGGGACACTTTGGTATGACTGCTGGCAACAACAAACCTTGCCTCTTCAGGTCAAACCATTAGTAGGACAAATTTTCTAGTGTGAGCAATCAAACGCTTACATTATTTTGCAATAATCAAAGATACTGGTTCTGTAGGACTTGCCATAGGTATTCGATACCTCTTTTCTCCCAACTTGATGGTAACACTGCATGGCCTTGACACATAGACTCCATGTCGCTTGTACATGTATGGGTACCCCAACAATGCATCGCATACATCCAAAGGCGCCACATCACATATTACTTCATCTTTGAATGGCTTGATAGAATAAGGTAAGCGGCACTGTTTATTCACCAGAATGTCTTGTCCCTGACTTACCCATCCCATATGATATGGCTATGGATGTCGTGTTGTCTGCAGATTCAATCTTTTCATAATTTCAGCAGAGATCAATTTCTTTGGCTTCCACTATCCACAATGAAATGAAGAGCCTTTCTATTTACCCACATCTATGAGTGGAACAAGCATTCATCATCTTCACGGGGCATGACTTTGGTAGTGGCAACTATGGCATGTGGGTCAACCTCAATGATTTGTTCACCCTCATTTTGTTCACAAGGATTTTTAGGCAGCGACTCCTATTCCGTCTCTCCTTGACAGATTTCTGCCAACAAAGTCTTTGTGGCACGACAGTCTTTAGTGTTATGACCAGGGCTCTTATGGAATTCACACCACATCTTCTACTTACCCTTATTTTTTGTTGATGAGGTCTGTGAGGAAAAGTCCTTGGTTGTCTATTTCCCACCAAATTTGTTACCACCTTCACCCTTGAATTTATTGTTTGAGAGATAATCTTTCTTCCCCTTTTGTTTGAATTTCTCCTCTATTTTTACTACATATTTGAAGGTGGTACCCAAGGTCTCAATATGTAAGAAATCCATTTCTATCTGGATATACTGATGAAGCCCACTATGATACTTCAATATCCGATGCTTTTCTATGTCATGAATTCCCAATTTTGTAGAAAGTGCATGAAATGTATTTGTATAATCTTGAACAGATTGGTCCTTCTTTTGTTGAAGTAATTGCCATTGCATGTACTTCTCCTCATATGAATTTTTAGGGCAGTATTCCTCCTTGATGTATTCCACAAATTCTCCCCATGTGGGATTGTCATGCTCCAACATTTCAAATCCTTGGCTATCAAGGCCATCATCCCTGGCTAGTAGTCTATTTTCCCAAGATTGTTTCACATGTTCCTCAGCTTTGATGAGTGTAAAGGTTATTTTTTCAACATCTGTGAAGTGGTTTACAGAAAAATATTTCTCTAATTTTGATAGCCAATCATTAACAGCATCTGCATTAATTTTTCCTTCAAAATTTGGAATGTTGAAATTTACTTGTACCTTGAATGGGGTGTGACCATGAAATGGCGCTCCAACTGCACCTTCTGGTTGATGATTTCGTTGGAGAATTCAAGAGAATTTAGTCATCATATCCTCATGTTGCTTTGCCAAAGCTTCTTGTACCAGCTCCTTGAAAGGGTCAAATCCATCTCCTTATTCTCCCATCTTCGGTCGTGTGTGTCTCAAGGGTAGGTAATCTGAAGGGTCTCTTGTTTGCAATCCCAACCTTGCATAACTAGACCATGTATGATGTGACATACAGGAGCGAACCGCTCTAATACCATTGATCTAAATTTTAATGGAGAATTCAGATAACAATACCTAGTGTTGGGCCTGTGGTATTGTAAAAATAAACAAAATGATCAATGTGCAGAACTTGTAAGAAGTTGTAGGCAACCAAAGAGGATTTCTTATTGCATCAAAAGTTGAATATATACAATGAGCAAGAATGTGAAAGGTCACCTGATCCATATAATTTGAAATGGATAGTTGGAAGGTGAAAAAACTACTAAAATTTAAATTTTCAAATTTTTTCAAAATTTCAAAAAAACTACTAAATTTTGGACCCCACTAGGTAGGGTCATAACTTCTAGCCAGCTAGTCGAAATCTAGACATTTCAGACTTGTTGGAAAGATCTCCTAAAGAGCTAGATTGAGTTGTGTTGAGTCGTGCCTGCGGCTATCACTCAAAAGAAACCGAAGAAAGTCTTGACCCCAAATTCCACTTCGAAGGCCTCCGAAAATGCCAATTACTAGGATGTAGACAAAACTAAAAAAAAATATTGAAAAACTAGAATATAGTTACATGAACAAATTTCACCCTAATGCTTCTGAATCTCTGTGGGATCATTGCAACACTAATGTGATCTCCCTCATCAAAGTCCTTTCCCCAAGGGTTTTCCTCCTCGTGAAACATTCTTATTCTCGATTTAGGGGACATAGGTGATTTTTGTGATCCTCAACCTAAGACAAGACAATGCATGAGACTCAAGATTAGGATGCAATGCAAATGGATATGACCTCTAAGATAAGATATGGGACTGAAATGGTATGACTCAAGGCAACCCTAGGTCTAAAAATAATTGTGATGCAAGGCTGTACCTATGCTATGATGGATAGACACAAAGACAAGTGATCAAGAGAGGGTATTCTAAGAAGATTTCCCTACTCAAAGATGATAGTATATTCCCTAACTCAAGGATGATGGACCTCAAGTGATATGGATGATTAATAGCCAATGTTTGATTTCAAGACCTAAAGAGAGTAACCTAAGTGCAAGATAAAATATTTGTTTGACCAATGATGGGTATGCAAGGAGAATGCTAAGACTAAAGGATCAGAGCTGAAGAATGAGTCCCCCATAGAGAATTAAATGATAGGTTGAAGTTGGACATGTAAGTCTGGTTTGTTCATTAAAGGACGCATATAAAAATTGCTCAACAATGCGTTTTGGTTGCGTTAGTTCTTCAAGATGCGTTTTCTAATAAACTTGGAACTACGATGTCTATGTTTGAAAAAGCAGAAAGTGGATTTTCACTTAGGAATTTTGGTTTTACAAGAGATCATGTAAAGCAGATTGGGATAACATAACACTAACCAGAGGTGACTCACTAATGCTCAAAGGCAATTTGTTTATGTTCAACTGTGATTCAACAGGTTCCAAAGGCAATTTTCTGTGACAAAGTTTTGTGTTTTTGGTAGTTTTGATTGATTTGACAAGAGAAACAAGATAGTAGACACTCATGCTCAAACCATTCTCAAACATTTACAACCCTAGGCTGGCAAGGGCTATATCTGTTGGGTTCCCACTTGGTTTTACCCAGCCACGCCTACTTATGGTGTATAGCTCCAGGAACTTGGGGCACGGGCTCCCCCTTACAATGCACTCTCTTCTCAAGCACACCAAGTTCCAGGTCCTCAAGACACGCAGATCTTCAGATACCTTGCTATCTCTACCATAAGCCATGAAAATGTGGGACAGCTATCAGAGTTTCCTTTTGTACCAATAGATAGGGTTTTTGGCTACTAAAACACAGCTTGTATTTAGGATTCCCGTTCGAGTGGCTACACATGTGGCAATTCGCTCTGTTAATGGAGGCTTCCCAGCCTACTGAGGTTACGCTCAGCAGGGTTTTAGGGGAAACATTCGTCGATGTAGTGCAATAGCACCCGTCGTTTGTAACTTTCAGCACAAACGCCTTATTTTATATAGGATGGTTTGGCTTTAACCTGTTGCCGCTCGGGTCGTACCCCTTCTCACAACGGGAAGGCAGGCCCTCTAGAGATAACAACGATTTCTTTTACACCCCAGATCCATTGGATAGGCAGGGGGAGAGGATACCATCATTGTTAAATCGGGATACATACAATCTCAACAAGCAAACTACTGAAAAGAAACATGCACGGAGAATACAAGATTCATTTTAAACACCATACGAAGTGTGCCTATTTTAGTGTGAAAAAGATGTTTTCTTTTACCGATCGTTCCTACAAACAATACATCAATAGTTTGTAACCTCCATTCTTCGACAATCGAGTGTTTATGTTTTTGCTTGACATTCGAACCTACACAAAAAACCAAGTCAACAAAGATTAGCCACTAAACTAAAAAGGCAAAACATCGTTAATCTAACAAAATTTAATCTAAACCTAGACATCAAAATTAAAAACTAATTAAACTAAATTAACCTACTAACAAATTAAATGATTTATCTAAAACTAATTAAAACTAAGAAAATATTCTAATTAAAATTAATTAAGATTATCCTAATTAAAAATATGTAACTAATTAAAACCATTTTATTAAAACTAATTAGAACCATCTAATTAAAATTAATTAAAACTAAACTAATATTAAAATAATACTAATGAAAACTAATTAAAACAAAGAGGGAAAATAAAATCTAAACTAATTTAATTAAAATAGAAACCTAAATTAAAAAGTAAAAGTTAAAAAGTTAATTTTAATTTAAAACTAGATCTAAAACTAAAGCTAAACTAAACCATAAGAAAAAAAAAACCTAAAAGTAAAATGAAAAGCATTAAAATCTTTACCTAAACTTTCTAATTAAATCTAAGTCCATATTTGGAAAAAGCTAATCAAATGCTACGGTAGCGAAACCTATGTAAATCTCATTTAAATTCTATTCAAATCTTGTTTTAATTCCTAAATGCCTAAACTAAACCATTAACAGGAGCAGTACGACGAAGTCACGGATAAGGTAATGCATTTGTTTCAAGTCTCCAAAGCTCATCTACAACGAATTTGAAACAGATTTCGGCTTCTGCGAATATCTCTTTCGGCCATTTTCCACGATTCGTTCTAGATCCCCACTAAAATGGATATCGCCGTAATCGACTCCAACAATGTTGATGTCACTCCTTCTCAGGTATCTATACTTGCCGATGGGCGATCGGGAGGCACTAGCAAACAATTGGGTGTCGGTAACAGCAGACAGGCGGTTAGTGTTTAGAGCAGAGGGCTTAGGGTTTTTTTCATTTAAATCTGCAAACTTTAATCTTCAAATGATTCTTTCCTATTGTTCCTGCAATAAAGATTCAACCTGTAACTAAACATGCAAAAAGCAAAAAGTTAACTTGTAACAAAAATTTTACCTATGAGGATTCTGCAACAAACATTAGATAAATAATCTACCATCAAATATATAAACCCTACAACAAAGATTTAATCCACAAAAACTCTGCAATTGAAATTCAAATATGTATAAACCCTGCAACCAAAACAACCGTGAGTCATCCAAAATAGAAAATGTCCAGAATCCCATTAGTTCACGTGGGGTTCACCATTATGTAGATGTTGAAAAATAAAAACTAATGAATCTGCAACAGAATCAAACCATTCACAACATCACATCAATAGAGTCTATTCCTAAATGAATACTTATTGCATAAATCAAATACAAAACCATGAAAACCAAATAAAACATTCAAAATAACAGTAAACTTTAGTGTTACCTATCACCAAGATCTTGATTAATGCATTGATGCTCTCAGATTTTTCATTTGCACACAAATACGACAAGATTGAATATGCAATAGAGGAAATGATATTAAATGAATTTATAAATGAAAATGCAAATTATGCAATAGATAATGATTTATGAAAATCAATGCATGGGTATTTTAATGAGTATGCAAATAGAGTATGTATTAGATGATTAAATGATATTAATATTTTAATGATATAAATGAATAGAGGAAATTATTAAATGAATTAATTAAATAGATAATAATATCTATTTAATTAATAGAAGAAAAATAGAGGAAAGTATATAGTGAATTAATTAAATAGATAACAATATCTTATCTATTTAATTAATATGAATAATGATAGGATGAAGCATTAAATGAATTAATTAAATAAATAATAATATCTATTTAATTAATAGAAGAAAAGTAAGATGATCGTGAGGACAAATTTAAGTGTCTACAGTTGTAAACACTTGTATGAAGTGTCTAAATCCAGAGTTGTAAGATCTGAAGTCCACCAGAATGATAGTTTCAAGTTGCTGAGTATTGCTACAGTGTTTGACAGAGTTTGACTGTGATAGAGTCTAAGTTCTGATAGTTCGCATTTTTCTACTGAAGAATATTTTGCTCTGCGGTTCTAAAGGTATGCTTGGTGATGTTTGAGGAGTCCTTGATGTGATTTTGAGCAAGCCCTATGGTCTGCAGTAAAAGATGTAGTCTGATAGTTGAATTAAACCAGTAGAAGTCTAAGTTTGAGGCTGACATGATAGTTTGATTTATGTGCAGTAAGTTCTATTGATTAGAACTTTATTCTAAGTGGTTCTATAGTTGGAGCTGACATATGAGAAGATGTTTCAAATGTTATTTAGGTCTGCTATGTATTTTGATGGATGGATTTGGCCGACAAGCTACAAGTTTATTAACTATACGCTTCATCTAAGTATGCCGACCTAATATGAAGATCTTAAGTGTTGCCAATATATATATATATGGGATTGAATTTAGTGTTTGGGGTGTGATGCGAATGTGATGAATGTGAAAAAGAATTGTGTGGATGTGATTGATTCAAGTATCAGAATAGTAGAGTAGAGATAGAAGATCAGTGATAATGAAGACTCAGGATTCAAGATTCAGTTACTAAATGACTGCACCCTGGCATGCTAATAGATGTTGTTACAGTATTCATATTTCTTATATAATTTCACTTGTACTTGGTAGTGAGCCTGGCTGTAAGCAGCCAGTAGGGTTTAATAGCCCTCATTGTAATCTTTCTAGGTTTAGGGTTGTGGCAGTGAACCTCCTAGACCTAGTTGTACTTCATGGCAGTGAGCCAGCATGTTCCAAGCCCATGGAGAGGCCAAGCTTGAACATCACCTTTTGTAAAATATTACAATATATATTGAGAGATAATCCTCTCCATGGTTTTTCCCTTTCTTGGGTTTTCCACGTAAAAATCTAGTGTCTATGTGTCATGTTTATGTGGCTTGTATTTTTGTGGTTACTTTACTTTCTGATTATTAAAATTGATATTAGGTTTAATTGTTTAAATCTGAGAATACCGATTCACCCCCCTCTTAGTGTTGTAACCTCATAACACATCACCCCATTAAGAAAATGGGGACCCTTCTTCTCACTTTTGGTTGGCAGAGTCATGACACAATCTAGGTCTAGTCTAGATCAATTTAAGGAGTGGAACTACAAGATTTGGCCTTTTAATGAGAAAACATGGGATGGCCACTTTGAAATTTGACAAGACATTGAACTGAGTGGGAGGAAAGTTGAAAATTTGTCTAAGTTAAGGAAAAATTCTCCATCCCCTATCAGATGCACCCTGCCACATTGGAAATTTCCTCACACCATGGAAAATCCACCCAACTTGGAGAAAGTTTCTTCTGCTCATGGAAAATGCACCCTCTAATGTGAGAAGTTTCTTTAACACCTCCCTCATGTGCTCTAACACAAGGAATTGCTTCATGCCTAGTGAAATGCCACCCAAGACTAATGCAAGGAAATTTGTCAAGGGTGCCTTAGGAATTGTGAATGAAGCAGGGAGAAATGCGATCAAACATTGTAAAAAGGAAATGCACCTAAGATCTACATTGCAACAACCCATGCAAAAGGTGTTTCCTTAGGAAAATTTCTTCAACATCATGCATATTCACCCTGCCACCTTAAAATTTCCTTACACCATGGCATGTTGATGCAGAGCACATAGTGGAAACGGGAAAAGAACAACAAACTTGATCGGTGAGATGCGGCCTAAGTCTTGGCGATCCTCACTCATCGGCCAAACATATCTCCATCGGCCACCTTACAACTTCTCCTACCGATCCCCCAACTCTTCCCAATAGCCAACTCCACTTGTCTTCGGAGAGACTTTCTCTATCGGCAAACTGTTCCAAGCTTCTACTGATATACTGATGCAGGTTATGTTCCACTTGACTTAACCGTAATGGTTAGTCTTACCTTTGTCGGCCAGACAATAGTTATCAGCCTACTTCAGGATTCAATATGTCGATATACCGATGCTTGATTCAAAGTAACTCATATACATCACTTCATTTGCTATCACCGGTGGACTATAGTCCATATGCACCGGTTCCCCACTAGACCTGGTCACCTTCTTGTATCTAGCACAATGTATGTTTCAACATGCATTCTCAAATATACATTGGTGGGGCCCTTCCTTCAGTGTGATTTAACTCATCAGTGAGTTTGAAAACTACTCTGCCAATACACATTGAGCATGCCGATACCAATCAACTTGTATGTGCTTTGCTCGACTTACTATCGCCAGTCACCATTTGTATCCAATGAAGGTTGTGTCCTCAACATGAATTCAATTCCACCATTGCGGCCAGTCATCTCTTGTATCATATGAAATGTATATTCTCAATGTACCATTGCAACATACAACCTTGACATGTTATTGCAGGATATACAAGAAATGATACTCCCATACATTACTGATATACACACGAAATGTTCTCAACATACATTAGCGATATACACACGAATTGTATATTTAGTGAAACAATATGAAACTTACGTCGATGGTACTTTAGTTACTCTGCGACTACATAGACACCAAACCAACACACAAAAACAAAGGCTCGACAGTACGGACACCCTCTGTGAACACTTGACTGCCCACCAATTTAGCCACTTCTCAACAACACTTTTTCTATCACTTCTATGACTAATCACATAGAGATGCTTAGTCGACTTATGCCAAACTCCATGGATTCCTGGGTGTCTAAACCACAACAATAGAAGACACAAAATACATATTGTATTCCTCCATCACATTGAGAATGGGAATGCTTTCAGTGGACAGAGGAATAACACTCCATTAGTTTACTAAACCCTAGTTTATGGGTTTCAGACCAGCATCTATAGAACTAACAATATCTCACAAATTTATAACTTACAAGACACCAGAATGTTACCAGATAGGAACTACTTTATTGCATGGACACTTCCAGTTTGTACAAAATAACAATTATAGAGAATACTCAGAAAGAACAATATTCAACACCCAAAATCTAGTTCTTCGTTCATTTACTCCTCTTCAAGCATCCTTCGTTACATCACACTGGTCACTTATAAAAGGCTTGAGACAACAGTTTACATCCTCCAACTGTGCAAAACTGATTTGAAAATAGTTAGTTGTTGGATTTCTCCTAACACAAGAAAACTACATGTTTTCCTTGTGTGATTACATCAAACTTGACCAAAACATGGTCTATATAGGTCTAGTGACCAAATTGACTTTATTACAAACATGAGATGGCTTAAAAGCCTTATTGAAAACAAAAAAAAATATGAATCCTGCTCCATAGAGAAGGTGCTCCTACACCATACTCCCCTTGCGGGAAAAAACTCAAGTCCCTTGAGTTGCTAACTGCTGAAGTGTCTTCCCATGCTTCAGAATATCTTCTTCACTCATCCAGGTAGCTTTTGAATCATGAAGATCCTGCCACATGACCAAGTACTCCTTGTACATACCCTTCCTTGTCTTCTTGACAACATTGGAATCTAAAATGCATTCCAACTATAAAGGCTTACTTGGAGGTAAATCTTTGATCCAGTCTTCATCTTCAATCACAGCCTCTGATCCATCTTTAGCATTTAATTAAGATCTGAATGGAAAAAGGTCTGAAACATTGAATATGGGAGAAATACCAAGATCAGATGGCAATTCTATCTCATAAGCATTTGGACCAAACTTATGCACTACCTTGCATGGTCCTATTTTCTTCATCAGAAGTTTGGTTGGTTGTCCTTTAGGTAACCTTTCCTTCCTTAGATAGGCCATCACCAAATCTCCCACCTTGAATTGTACATCTCTTCTTTTGAGATCTACCCTATCCTTGTATTTGGAGACTATCTTTTCCAACTAAACTTTGACTTGATCATGAACTGCCTTCATGGTGGCAGCAAAATCTTCTCCTAGAGTGCTCCTCTTGTCCCAACCTTGTAGGTCTTTGAGTTCAAGTGGTCCTCTTGGATGGAAACCATAAACAATTTCAAATGGACTCTTCCTAGTACTTCTATTCCTTGAATCATTGTAAGCATACTTAGCTTGACTGATCACCAAGTCCCATGCCAACCCATGCTACTTGGTAAGGCATCTGAGTAGGTTTCCCAAGGACTTATAAACAACCTCAGTCTGACTATCAGTTTGGGGATGTTAGGCTGATGAGAAAGACAATTGTGTGCCCAATTTTCTCCATAAGGTCCTCCAAAAATGACCAACAAACTTGGAGCCTCTATCAATGACAATTGAAAGGGGCAAACCATGGATTTTGACCACTTCTCTGAAAAAGAGACCAACAATGTGAGATGCATCATTTGTGCATTTGCATGGCACAAAATGAGCCATCTTACTCAATCTGTCCACAATGACAAAAAAACTGTCTACACCCCTTGCTGTCATAGGAAGACCAAGTACAAAATCCATACTAATGCTTTCCCAAGGCCTATTGGGAATAGGAAGCAGTTAGTACAAACCAGCATTAGAAGACATACCTATGGCCTTTTGACATATGGTACAACTTGCAACATATCTCCTCACATTTGATTGTACTTTTGGCCAATAGTAGAATCTAGTGACTTGTTCTAAAGTCTTGTCCAACCCAAAATGTCCTCCTAAGGTTCCATTGTGCTTCTCCTTGATGATGTTATCCCTCATTGAACATTTAGGAACATAAAGCAAATTGCCTTTGAATAGGAGACCTTCATGCAACAAAAAATCTGAATATTCACCATGAAAAGTGTTAACCAAACTTGCACAAACTTCATAAGCAGCCTTGAAATCTGCATCCTCCTTGTATAACTCCTTTAAACAATCTATCCCCATGCTTTCCATCTGCACTTCTTGTATGACCAGCATCCTTTTACTTAAAGCATCAGCCACTTTGTTGGCAACACCCTTTTTATGCTTAATAGTGAAGGTATAGGCTTGCAATTGTTCCATCCACTTGACATGCCTATGGTTCAACTTTTCCTGACTATTTAGGAAGCTAAGAGCATGGTTATCAGTAAAAACAATAAATTCTTTGGGCAGAAAATAGTGTCTCCACTTTTTGAGAGTTTGCACCATTGCATATAACTCTAGATCATAGGTATAATACCTTTGTTTAGCCTCATTCAGTTTCTCTAAAAAAAATGCTATTGGATGTCCATCCTGACTGAGAATAGCACTGATTGCTTGCTAACTTGCATCACATTCCACAACAAAAACTTTGTCAAAATCAGGGAGCACCAATGTAGGTAATTTAGCCACTTTCTTCTTCAACAATTCAAAACTATCATCTGCTTGCTTTGTCCATTGAAATTTACACTTCACTCCACCCTTGATGGTATTGAGAATAGGAGCATTTATGTGACTGAATCCTCTAATGAACTTCCTATAAAAAGTTGCCAAGCCATGGAAACTTCTAACATCTCCCACTGTCTTAGGAGTAGGCCAATTGAGAATAGCCTCAACCTTTGTAGGGTCCATCTTCAAACAACCATTAGAAATCACAAAACCTAAGTACACAAGTTCAGTTTTCATGAACTCACACTTATCCAAGTTAATCATCAACTTGTTCTCATGCAACTTCTTCATCACCTGTCCAAGATGCTTCAGATGTTCTTCCTTTATCTTGCTGAAAATAAGTATATCATCAAGATAAACAATTACAAATTTGCCAATGAATTCAACAAGTACATCATTCATCAATCACATGAATGTGCTTGGTGCATTGCTAAGGCCGAATGGCATGACAAGACACTCATAGAGACCATCATTTGTCTTGAAGGTAGTCTCCATTCATCTCCCTGCCTAATTCTGATCTGATAATAACCAAATTTCAAATCAATCTTGGAATAATAACATGACCCACCAAGATAGTCCAAAAGATCCTCAATCCTTGGCATAGGGAACCTATACCTTATTGTGATCTTATTAATAGCCCTTGAATATGTACATAGTCTCCACTTTCCATCTTTCTTTGGAGCAAGTACACTAGGGACTGCACATGGACTAAGACTCTTTCTAATCAATCCTTTCTCCAAGAGTTCTTGAATTTGTCTACTCACCTCTTCATTCTGCTATGGTGTCAACTTGTAGGCAGCCTTATGGGCAATGTGGCACCTGGAATCAAGTCAATTTGATGACTTATATCTCTCATGGGTGGTAAGGAGTTAGGAGTATCCTCTACCGCAAGATCTTGGTACTTGTCCAACAATTGTTGCACTTCCAGTGGAATCTCCTTCTGCTTTTTTGTCTTTTTGACCTGATTCATCTGCAGTACTCATTATCAAAGCATACCCTTGGGTAGCCTCCTCCTTCATGAGCTGTAAGAACTCTTTTCCACTAACCAACATGACATTGGTGTCATTACTCTTCTCTCCAATCTGCTTAGGCAAAGGATCCATCCTAAACTTCCTGCCATTCTTAGTGATGAGGTATGTGTTCTTCTCACCATCATGTTGTGCCTTCACATCATACTACCATGGATGTCCAAGAAGAAGGTGACAAGCATCCATAGGAATACTCTCACATAATATCTTATCCTTAGAATCACCTATCTCAAACTCAACCTAGGTTTGTTCTTCTACCATGTAATTTTGATTCTTATTCAACCAAGAAATCTTATGAGGACTAACATGGGGCAGCCTTTTCAACTTACATTTCTCTACCATTTCAGTAGACACTACATTCTCAATAGAACCTGAATCAACAATGATTTTACAAAGCTTACCATATGCTTTACCTTGGGTTCTGAAGAGAGTCTTTCTCTATGGGGGCTCCTACTTCAATGGCATCTTCATCAAGGTTCTCTTGATCATCATGCTCTCTCCTTCCAGGACTAGTGCAGCACTACTAATTGGTGAATTCACACTCTGGCAATCATCATCTTTCAACAAATGATTCCTTCTCCCACCATCATGGGAACTAGATGTCTTCTCAGGGCATTTGCTCGTGGTATGGCCTACTTGATTGCATCCATAGCATCTTCCAGTGAAAACTCTAGGTCCTCTACCTACACCGCCACCTCTACCTCTACCATTAGGTCTTCTCCAACCTCTGAAACCACCTCTATGTTCTACATCAGAACAAGACTCTTGTTGGCTTGAATTTTCATTTCTACTTGATTGTCCTCTACCAAAACTGTCTCTTCCTCTATTATTTCTGCCACCTCTTACTTTGGTTTTTTGATCACCCTTTCTTTTCAACTTTTCCTCAGCCCTATAGGCTAATTGAAAACACTCATCCACTATTTTAGGAACCACCATACTAAATTCATCTTGTATGTTATATCTCAAACCATCAAGATATCTAGCCACCATCGCTTTCTCCTCTTCCTTGTGATTGGCTCTCATGCTCAATCTGTGAAATTCTTTAGTATATGTAGCCACATCCATATCCTTTTGTCTAAGATGATTAAACTTTCTAATGGTCTGCAACTCAGAATCAGATGGCATGAACTTGTCTCTCAGCATGGCCACCATTCTACTCCATTTGGTGATAGGATTCTTTCCAACTTTCTCCCTTTCACCTTGTGTATAGTTCCACCAAACCAAGGCAAAACCTCTAAATCTAGTCTTAGAAAACTTGACCTTCTTACTATCACTATACTCCTTGAAGTCAAAATAGTTACACATGGCTTCAATCCAATCCATGAGGGCATCTCCATCTAGTTTCCCATTGAATGTAGGAACATCCATCTTTGGATTGCCACTATCTCCATGAGTATTTTTGAGTGCATTCAAGAATGCCTTTTGGTCTGCATATACATACCTTCTCCTTGAGGGTTCTCCTCTACCTCTTCTTCTTCTTCTTCTAACTCAGAAGTACCTCCATCCTCTTTATTCTTACCCTTGGATCTCCCTTCTTTCAGTCTTTCTTCGAGCATCTCCTCTACCATCTTCTGGATGGCTGCTTTGCTCATAGACTTGGGAGGCATTGTGCTAGCCTCAATTTCTATTTCTTCCTCCTTGTCTGACATACACGGCTCGAATTCAAAATATTGGCTCTGATACCAATATGATGTAGAGCACACAGTGGAAATGGGAAAAGAACAACATACTTGATTGGTGAGATGTGGCCTATGTCTTGGTGATCCTCACGCATCGGCCAAACATATCTCCATCGACCACCTTACAACTTCTCCTATTGATCCCCCAACTCTTCCTGATAGCCAAATCCACTTGTCTTCAGAGAGACTTTCTCTATTGACAGATTCTTCCAAGCTTCTACCGATATACCGATGCAGGTTATGTTCCACTTGACTTAACCGTAATGGTTAGTCTTACCTCTATCAGATAGACAATAGCTATCGACCTCCTTTAGGATTCAATATGTTTATATGCCGATGCTTGATTCTAAGTAACTCATATACATCACTTCATTTGCTATCACGGGTAGACTACAGTCCATATGCACCGGTTCCCCACTACACCCGGTCACCTTCTTGTATCTAACACAATGTATGTTTCAACATGCATTCTCAAATATACATTTGGTGGGGCCCTTCCTTCAGTGTGATTTAACTCATCAGTGAGTTTGAAAACTACTCTGTTGATACACATCGACCACGCAGATACCAATCAAATTGTATGTGCTTCGCCCAACTTACTATCACCGGTCATTGTTTGTATCCAATGAAGGTTGTGTCCTCAACATGCATTCAATTCCACCGTTGCAGCCAGTCATCTCTTGTATCATATGAAATGTATATTCTCAATGTACCATTGCAACATACAACCTCAACATGCTATTGCAGGATATACATGAAATGATACTCCCATACATTAGCGATATACACATGAAATGTTATCAACATACATTAGCGATATACACACGAATTGTATATTCGAAGAGACAATATGAAACTTACGCCGATGGCACTTTAGTTACTCTACAACTACATAGACACCAAACCAACACACAGAAACAAAGGCTCGACAGTACAGACACCCTCTATGAACACTTGACCACTCGCCAACTTGGCCACTTCTCAACAACACTGTTTCTATCACTCCTACGACTAGTCACATAGAGATGCCTAGTCAACTTATGTCAAACTCCATGGATTCTTCGGTGTCTAAACCAGAACAACAAAAGACACAAAATACATATTGTATTCCTTCATCACACTGAGAATGGGAATGCTTTTAGTGGACAGAGGAATAACACTCCAGTAGTTTACCAAACCCTAGTTTCTGGATTTCAGACCAGCCTCTATAGAACTAACAATATCTCACAAATTTATAACTTACAAGACACCAGAATGTTACTAGATAGGAACTACTTTATTGCATGGACACTTCCAGTTTGTACAAAATAACAATTACAGAGAATACTCAAAAAGAACAATATTCAACACCCAAAATCCAGTTCTTTGTTCATTCACTCTTCTTCAAGCATGCTTCGTTACATCACATTGCTCACTTATAAAAGGCTTGAGACAGTAGTTTACATCCTCCAACCATGCAAAACTGATTTGAAAATAGTTAGCCATTGGATTTCTCCTAACACAAGTGTTGTTACATGAAATTGCACCCTGCTTGGAAGGATTCCAAGCATTCTAATGACACAATGGGAATGATCTCTAAGTGTGGGACTTTGCTAAATGAGATCAGACCTCCAGAGAAGGCCAGCTTCCTTGACAGATTATCACCTAAAATTACTAAAAATTTTTGAGGGGAAAAGGGAGGAGGAATGCTTAAAAGATGAAAATGAAACAGAAAACTTGAAAACAAAGGGTGATACACCAGACAGATTTAAAGAAACTTCATAGAACTAAAGAATGCACAACACAACCAGATATAGCAAGTGGGTATACATAGATTAGATGATTCTAGCAGAGGCAAGAAGCAATATGATTGAGAGGAACAAATACATTCACAGACAACCATATGCAGATTCACACAGAACTAGAAAATCAGTAAAGAGGCAAAAAAATTTGCATGTATTTAGTATTTCAAAAGTTCCAACCCTATTTCCATCATAAGCCTCAGCTTATATAGTATTTCAATCTAACCTAAGTTGGTTACAATAGTTCACCCAAAGAATAGCATCCGAAAATATCTCTGAAGGGATGTCCTAGCTGACAGGAGTAATGGCGCCAAATATCTGAAACAGGGGCAAGCGAGGAGATATTTTGAGTCTTAAATGCGAGCAGCTTCCATGGTTATCCTCAACAAGGAACACATAGAATATCTGAAACAAGGCGGTGAAGAGATATTTCCGGTCATTAATGCGAGCTGCTTCATCCTTATGCAGTAATAAATGCAAAAAATATCTCTATCTGCTCAAAAATGGTCACTGAAACATCTACTCGACCAAAACATGCAAATCTAGATCTAAAAATGAAAACTGACAAAAACCCTTGAAAACCCCACCAAATGAAAGAGGGGACAAAAATAAGTATTTTTGCCTCTTGCAGCATGTCAAAGTTTGCTAGGACGGAGGAGATAAGGCGGTCAAAGTTTTGGTCAACTACTTGTATATATTGTTTAGCATCTGTGTATATATCATTACCTGAATCGGCCTCTGAAACTACCTTTGTATGTTCTACTTTTGGCGCCTAAACGGCCCTTTAAAATCACCTTGTGTATATGCATTTGAAACTACATACAAATGCGGGACTTTACCTTTTGAATCGGCCTTTGTATCTCCTTGCCACGTGTCATCACTTGATTGGTCACTGAGCTGGTCTTTGAGAAGCATTGCTGAAAATTGCATCTTTATCGGTGGTCAGAATGACTATGAACTAAGCTGCCAATGCATTCTGTCTGGCCGATGACCCTTGGATATGCGACTTGTATAAGCATACAATCACCTTTGGATGTGCGGGCCCCACCTATTGTATGTTAACCTTGTATCCTGCCTTGTATGTCGAAACATACAAGAAAACATACAAGCAGAAGATACATGCAAAGCGCTTGTGCCTTGGTGGACCCCACTAGTTATATCTCTTTTGTATCTGCAAATATACAAGCCGTGGACCTCAAAATGATGATTTAGCTGTATTTGACTGCCATGTCAGGTCCGGCTTGTATCACCCTTCTTTGTACATTTCCTTTGTATCTTTTGACTTGCATCTTTTCCATGTATGTCGCGGATATACAAATGCCTTTGTGTATCGTGGACCCACCATTTGCATCTTTGGCCTTGTATGCTTCGCCCTACATATACAAATTGGTTTGTATATTGACCTTGTATATTTCGATATACAAAGGCTTTTGTATGCATCCTTTGTATATGCCAGATGCATGTCGAAATACATTGCCCTTTGTATGTCCCTCTTGTACATCGCTGCCGATGTACATTCAACTATAGCCGATGCATATTATCTTTGTATATCAGCCTTGCATGTGCGAACATACAACCCGATATACATTCCACTGTACATTCTCACTTGTATGTCAACTTTGTATCTTAGGCGAAGGTCCTTTGAATGTTCCGCCGATGTACATTGCAAAATGTACATTCACCCTTATATCTTCTAATCATACAATTTGCCTTGTATGTTTTTCCTTTGTATAAACCCGTTGTATATCCGAATATACAACAATGACATACAAACCCCTACATGCAAGTGGGAATCTTTAACGGAATATACTTGCAATGTATAACTTGATATGCATATTTTTCCTTGTATGTTTTGATGTATCGAGCCCTTTCCATATTGCGAATGTATGTGCTAAACATACATTGGCGAATGTATATGCGAATGTACATTCAAAAATATCTCTGAAGGGATGTCCTAGCTAACAGGAGTAATGGCGCCAAATATCTGGGATAGGGGCAGGCGAGGAGATATTTTGAGTCTTAAATGCGAGCAGCTTCCATGGTTATCCTCAACAAGGAACACACAGAATATCTGAAACAAGGCGGTGAAGAGATATTTTCGGTCATTAATGCGAGCTGCTTCATCCTTATGCAGTAATAAATGCAAAAAATATCTCTATCTACTCAAAAATGGTCACTGAAACATCTACTCGACCAAAACATGCAAATCTAGATCTAAAAATGAAAATTGACAAAAACCCCTGAAAAGCCCACCAAATGAAAGAGGGGACAAAAATAAATATTTTTGCCTCTTGCAGCATGTCAAAATTTGCCAGGACAGAGGAGATATAGGTGGTCAAAGTTTTGGTCAACTACCTGTATATATTGTTTGGCATCTGTGTATATATCGTTACCTGAATCAGCCTCTGAAACTACCTTTGTATGTTATGCTTTTGGCACCTAAACGGCCCTTTGAAATCACCTTGTGTATATGCATTTGAAACTACATACAAATGCGGGACTTTACCTTTTAAATCGGCCTTTGTATCTCCCTGCCACGTGTCATCACCTAATTGGTCACTGAGCTGGTCTTTGAGAAGCATTGCTGAAAATTATATCTTTATCGGTGGTTGGAATGACTATGAACTAAGCTACCAATGCATTCTGTCTGGCCGATGACCCTTGGATATGCGACTTGTATAAGCATACAATCACCTTTGGATGTGCAGGCCCCACCTATTGTATGTTAACCTTGTATCCTGCCTTGTATGTCGAAACATACAAGAAAACATACAAGCAGAAGATACATGCAAAGTACTTGTGCCTTAGCGGACCCCACCAGTTATATCTCTTTTGTATCTGCAAATATACAAGCCGTGGACCTCAAAATGACGATTTAGCTGTATTTGACTACCATGTCAGGTCCAGCTTGTATCACCCTTCTTTGTATATTTCCTTTCTATCTTTTGACTTGCATCTTTTCCATGTATGTCACGGATATACAAACGCCTTTGTGTATCGTGGACCCACCATTTGCATCTTTGGCCTTGTATGCTTCGCCCTGCATATACAAATTGGTTTGTATATTGACCTTGTATATTTCGATATACAAAGGCTTTTGTATGCATCCTTTTTATATGTCAGATGCATGTCAAAATACATTGCCCTTTGTATGTCCCTCTTGTACATCGCTGCCAATGTACATTCAACTATAGTCGATGCATATTATCTTTGTATATCAGCCTTGCATGTGCGAACATACAACCCGATATACATTCCACTGTACATTCTCACTTGTATGTCAACTTTGTATCTTAGGCGAAGGTCCTTTGTATGTTCCACCGATGTACATTGCAAAATGTACATTCACCCTTGTATCTTCTAATCATACAATTTGCCTTGTATGTTTTTCCTTTGTATAAACCCATTGTATATCTGAATATACAACAACGACATACAAACCCCTACATGCAAGCGGGAATCTTTAATGGAATATACTTGCAATGTATAACTTGATATGCATATTTTTCCTTGTATGTTTCGATGTATCGAGCCCTTTCCATATTGCAAATGTATGTGCTAAACATACATTGGCGAATGTATATGCGAATGTACATTCAAAAATGCATATTGAAATACAAGCATGAAGCTGAAAATTTCGAGTGATAGAAAATACTTGAAGTTAAAAAGATTTCTGGGTTTTTCTGGGTTTTTTGCAAAGAATCTTGTGGTGAGATTTTTGGGATTTTTTGACAAGGAAGAACATGAGTAATTGAAGAATTTACATCTTGCATGATCATTTCTAAAGGATTTTCAAAGAAAATGCAAGGTGAATTGTTTGGCTCTGGGCAAAGGAAAACAGGTCAACATTTTTGGTGACCTCTATGGGATGTTTGCCTGCTAAACAATTAAATTAGTGGCCTTAAGGATCCATTGGGCATGGAGTCATATAAAGGCTGATAAAAAACTTGACAAACAACTTTGACTTTAGCAACTCAGCATAATAGTAGTGAAGAACACTTGGAAGATCAAACCAAGACAAAATGCTAAAAGCAACCCCTCCAACTGTGCTAGTCAGCACTTAGGGAAAACAAAAGGATCTAAACTATTATGCAGCAACACTTATTAAAAGCAAGAAAACTAACCTACTTATTTACAAGGCACTCATACCTCAAAACACCTCTTCAAGTGTATCCCATTGACTGGGATAGGAAGATTTTCTCCATTCATATTTGACAACTAAAATGCATTGTGCTCCTTGCATTCAGTAATGAGAAATGGGCCACTCCACATGCTGTCAAACTTGGAATGCTTTCTTGGTCTACTTTTTAACTCATCCCATTTGAGCACCATATCACCCATTCTAAAATTCTTGGGGGTGGCCTTCTTATCAAAATTTCTTTTTTTTGAAGCTGATGATACTCCATGGCCTTCATAGCTTTATCTCTAATCTCTTCAAGCTCCATCAGTTGAGCATATTTGATAGCCATGGGGTCCTCTACTTCTAACATTTCCAGCTGATTTATAATGTCTAGTGCTGGCAGCTCCATAGATATAGGCAATCTTGCCTCTTTCCCATAAACTAACATATATGGGGAATTCCCAATTGACCTCTTGGGAGTTATTCTGTCTGCCCATAGAGTATATTTCAGGTTAGTGTGCTAGGTCCTTTGGTTATCTACCATTGATCTTTTAATAATTCTTATGAGATTTTTGTTTATAGATTCAGCCAAACCATTACCTTGTGGGTAATAATTTGATGAAGTATTCAAGTATATCCCATTTTTAATAGCCCAGTCAGTTATCTTTAGGCCAACAAAGGCTAAAGCATTATCAGAGATGATTGATTCAGGCACTCCAAACTTGGATACCAAATCACAATAAAAATTTAAAACAACATTTTCATTGGATTCCTTCAGAGCCACTGTTTCAATCCACCTTGTGAAATAATCTGTAGCTGTAAGTATCCACCTGTGGCCTACACTTGATGGTGGATTAATGGGGCCTATAAAATTAATGCCCCATCTCATGAAGGGCTGCTCTACCTGAATTGGCTGCAGAGGTAAAGTTGGCAACCTTTGTTTGCCTGCAAAAATGGCACACTTTATACATTTTCTAGCCCATGCATAGGCATCCTTATATAAGTTGGGCCAGTAATAGCTAGCTCTCATTATTTTCCATGCGGTAGTCCTTGGGGTAAAATGACCCCCTACTATTCCATCATGAAATTCGTGAAGCACCTTGTTAGTCTGATCTTTATCAATGCATCTTAACAATACACCATTAAGATCTTTTCTGAAGAGGATGCCAGCTATTAAAACATATGGAATGGATTGCAGTCTAAAATATCTTCTTTTAGTCCTATCTAGACCTACTAGACATTTACGAGTTTACAAAAATTGAGTCATGTCATTAACCCAACTAGTGCTTACTGCTACTGTATCATTATGATACTCCTCCTCAATGGTCAGAAGCACCTCCTCTTCTTTTTCTATTTCATTCTCTGAACTGGTAGCAAGTTGTTCACTAAGTCCTCTGCCTCTGACAAGCTTGGTTATCCTAATTTCCACATCATATTCCATGACCTTGGTGATCCAACCGACCCTTTTTTCATTTACATCTTTACTTAACAGGAACTCCTTATGCTAGAGTAAGTGACCATCAAATGTATCTTGTTATTACAAACAAGATGCCAAAACTTTTTTAGACTCCTTACCACTACGAGGACATGTTTCTCAATGAAGCTATATCTCTGCTCATACTCCTCCAGCCCTTGACTAAAGAATGTGATTGGCTGTTCAAAGCCATCACTTTGCTACTATACCAGAGTCGCAGAGATGGTATCTAGGCCACCATAAGCATATAAAATAAAGTCTTTGGAGAAATCAAGATTTACCAGAGTTGGTGTAGCCGCTAATGCCTCTTTTATGGACTCGAAGCTGAGTCTGGCCTCCTTCGTCCAATTAAAAATTGTATTCTTTTTCAACATAGACGTCAAAGGCTTCAGCAGATTTGCAATGTTGGGTATGAATCTTCGCAAAAAATTAATTCTGCTAATAAAACTTTGTAGCCCCTTCTGTGACTGGGTAAAGGCAATTCTAGAATAGCTCTTACCCTTTTAGTGTCAATGGTAATGCCTTCCTTTGACACCACGTGCCCTAATAGCTTACCTTCATGTACAACAAATATGCATTTTCTGGGATTTAGAGATATCTCGAACTCTTTGCATCTTTCGAATACTAGCCTCAGATGGGATAAATGTTCAGCTGCATTCTTAGAAAAAATTATGATGTCATCAAGGTATACCAACACCAATTTATACAACAAACCCTTGAAAAACATATCCATGGCTCTTTGAAAAGTAAAGCTAGCATTTGAGAGGCTAAAGGACATTCTTTTATAGGCCATGGTACCCCATTTGGTGGTGAAAGCCATCTTGAATTGGTCCTCTTCCTTGACTAACACCTGATTGTAACCAAAAAATCCATCAAGCAAGGAAAGTCTTTCTGAGCCAGCCACTACCTGTAGGATTTGCTCCATTGAGGCCAATGGGTAGTGGTCTTTTAGGGAGGCTCTATTGAGATCTCTGAAGTCAACACACAGCCTAATCTCTCCATTCTTTTTCCTCATAGGAACAAGGTTGGAGACCCAAGAAGTATGTTTGATTGGAAAAATGATTTTCCCCTCAATTAGTTTGGTCAACTCTTTAATCATTAGAGGCTCAAGCTTTGGATTTAAAGGTCTTTGCTTCTACCTCACATGTTTAATACTTGGTTCTAATTCTATGGTGTGCTGGGTAATGTGAGGGTCAAACCCTTTTAGGTCTGCATAATATCAGGCAAACACATCTTCAAATTCTTGACAGCGAGCAATAAAAGCTCTTCTATCCTTAGGTGAGTAGATTTTACCAATTTTAAGAAGCTTACCTTTGAAAATTTCTAGCTCCTCATAATGCTCTTGTTTAACCTGCATGGTAGTCTTTCTTTTCTTTAGTTGATCATCTGTACTAAAAATAGATTCCAAGGTTACCAAACCCTTGGGTAGCTTGCTTGTTCTCAACTGAACAATTTGATCATTTCCATATTGATGTTTGAGCTTATCCTGATTTATCATAGAAAACTCATCTTCCTCTAACAAGAAATACAGGATCTGCTCATCACTCTTAAAAACTTGCCAATGAATATTATTATCAGGGATAGAGGGCCTATCAACTATTTTTACATGAGGTTGTACCTTCTCCCTTTGAATATCATCGGGGATGTCAAACTGAGCCCTAATTGCAGCTAACCTATCTACATGATAGTTCTAATTTCTTGGAATAGAAATTAGATTGAAAGCATCAAAGTCTTCAATCATATCCCATACCCTATGTTTGTAGCATTTCAGAACATCATTTTTTGTAAGATGCATTCCTCTTACGTGATTCACAATGAGTTCACTATCACCAAACACCTGCAAACAACTAATTTTCCTTTTTCTTGCCCACTGCAAACCTTGAATTAATCCTTCATATTCAATAGTGTTGTTTGTACATGCAAAGGAAAAACAGAAAGAAGAAAAATATTTTTCACGTTGTTGAGATACAAGCATTGCACCACCACCAAATCCATTTCTATTCCTAGAGCCATCAAAGTATACTTTCCACACTTGATTTTGCTTTTTTGTCTATTGTTTAGCATCCTTTACAAGGCTTGGTATTGCTATTTTAGGTTCATGTAGTATGTAAACCCCCATACCGGTTTCTTGGATGTGTCCCTTAGGATCATCCACAACATTTTCTGAGGACCACTCCTTTAGAAGCATCTCTGGTATACTTTCATCTTGTAGTTTTTTAGTAGCAACAAGTTCAAGATCATCAGAAATAATGCAATTTGTATTAACACTTGGAACATAAGGCTCTATGTGATGATTTGAAAGTAATTTAGACTTTAGGATCACTTTGGTGCCATATCTGGTCCTGAAAAATATGTGGGACCAATTTGAGGATAAGTATCCTCCTATTTTGTCTGTGAATTCTCTTGATAAGCACATGGCAAAATAGGGAGGCAACTCTATGATGAACACCTCTTGGGAAATGGAAACATTGGGACAAGTATGCAGAGTGAGACCCAGGTCTTTTATCACACCCACAGTATTAATAGATGAGCCATCTAATTGGAGTACACCCTTCTCAAGGGGCTAGTATTTCAATCCCAATTGATCTACAATCTGCTTTGGCATCACATAACTACTTGCACCACTATCCACCATGTAATTATGTACTAACTTGTCTCCAATTATTAAAGACACATAAAATGGGAGTGGTTTAGCACTTTTGTTTGGCTATTTGCTGTTATCTCGGGATGAATTGGTAAGGACAACCCTATTTGGGTCAATAGTTGTATCATTGGACAGCTTCAAGTTAGATAAGGTAGATTGTAACATCTTGTTTTGGCCAGGGATGGCCAGGGAATCCCACATGGATATTGTTGTTGGATTTAGGGCACACAACTGAGAGGGGGGGGGTAAATCAGTTGTACAAAACTTTCTCCTACTTTAAACACTTAAATTAGAAGCATAATGGAAGATCAACCATGAAAGCACAGTGTAACAAATCAAGAGCAAAAACACATCAACACATGAGACACCAAGATTTTTGACGTGGAAAACCTGGTTAAGGGAAAAACCATGGGGTGATTAACCCAAGAATGTATTCTCTATTAGAAGAATAGAAAGAATAAAATTGCACATGCCAATTAGGGCTCATTGCCCGAGCACACTGCTTATAAGAGGCTCACTGTCTACAAGAGACACACTATCTACAAATGAATAAGTATTACATACTTGAACTGGTAAATAGCATCTTCACCATGCTTGAGTTAGTTCCATTTAAGCCCAAACCTTTTGCTCTGCCTTTCACTCTTCTCCTTGCTACCACACACTCATCTCCACAAGTCACACCTTGAAATAACTTCGTAATCCCTTATTTATACACGACATAAACTTAGGAACAAACATCTAAGTCGGCAAACATCCACAAGAACATTCGCAAGATGTATAATTCATCTGGTTGGCCAGTCACAGAAAGAACACCTTCATCTGGAAGTTATTCTTCATTTATGGGACCCCAAATTTAATGTGGACCATAAACATGAACTAAGCACGATCCAAAGACCTCCACAAGCTTGCCTGAATCTCCAAGAACATCTGCACTTCCTCTACTTACTGAAATCCTTCTCTTCTTCATCCGGAACCTCAAGAACACAGTCTGCCATTAATGTCACAAAGGAATAGCTACTTGCAGACATTCAAATCATGAACCAATCGAGTTAACATACCACACAGACTTCCTCAACACTTCCTCAAATCCACAAAACCAAAGAATGCATTTCTGGATCTCACTGGACCTATCTGTATCACTCTGTCATCACTGAACATCTGTCGGAACCGGTTTCACTTGAGCTGCCATAACTTCTTCATATCTTCATGCAGACCTCTAAAATCTCTACTACAACATCTTAAGACACATATCTACAAACCCTTTAATCTGCATCCTCTGATCCTCATCCTATATTGGACTTTTACCTTATGTCATCACTGTTCTTCACTATTCCTAATTGAGACTAATTTTCTCAATATCCTCAACACACAACTCATCCAAACCTTGTCATTAATGTAACAGGAGCATGTTGACATCAATGACAACACCTGTTAGGGCCATACTTGCAACAATTGTCACATTCATCTTCATATTTTCAATAATATTGAAAGGTGGAGTAACACTTACCTTCTGTTGTGACTTTGTAGCAGCAACATCTGCCTATATATGAGGCATTTCCCTTGCTATTGCTGGGTTACTTCTTTGTAAAATATGGGGAATATGTGAGGTGGAAGGATCAACAAGTCCTTTTCCTTTATTTGCTGCTTGATCTATCTGATAACCCCTCTTCTTGGCTCTTGTATTTGCTGCAACTGAGGTGTTATCACTGTTAATGCCACATAATTCACCTTCTTGCCAATTTATGAAGGTAGAATCATTCTGAGGTTGTTCTTGTTGTTGTGTAGCTCCTTCATTTGGTGCATTTGGCTATGAGACTACCACATTTTGCACCATTAAACCCTGATTTATCACTCCATTCGAGCAAGCTGCCTGACTATGTGGATGATTGCATGGATAGCACCATTTATACTCAATTGCAAGGTTGTTTTGAGTAGGGACAAGGTCCCTTAATACATTAATAGGTGCTGGATTATAAGGCTGAAAAGGTCTTTGATTCACATTTTGCTTGGCACCTTGGTAATTGCTCTGATAAGGTGGCCTATTAGCTTGGTAAGACTGATTTTGGCCTTGAAAAGGCTGATTAGGCTATCTATTTTGGGATTGCTGCTTTTTAATGTTTACCAGCTCATTCCCAAAAGTTAGTAAAATGTTCTCTATTTTTTGTTGGCTATTTTGATCTCTT
The DNA here is from genome assembly GCA_027924645.1 of Cunninghamia lanceolata. Classification (NCBI taxonomy): domain Eukaryota; kingdom Viridiplantae; phylum Streptophyta; class Pinopsida; order Cupressales; family Cupressaceae; genus Cunninghamia; species Cunninghamia lanceolata. The sequence continues at coordinate 4,528,777 of BSBN01000030.1, forward strand.
TTAGCTCTTGAGATGAACTAGAGGCAGCGGATTCAGAATTGGTAGTATTTGGCAATGCTGCTATAGTAGGTTAAGGGGCAAAATATGGGATTGGCAATAGCATTGAAGCCTGAATCTTAGGAAAGATGGGTACTAGCGGTCTGGGTGCTATTTTTCTAGCTTGAATCAGATTATTCTTTTCCCTAATAGCTATTTGATAAGTATCAGGTAAACTATTACCTCCTAGTGATTGAATCATTATTGAAATATCACTATTTAGGGCTTTCAAAAAATACCAAAATGCATATTCAGCTGGAGGCCTTACCATGGAAGGAATTTTGTCCCATGTCTTCTAAAATCTGAAGTTGAAATCCATCATTTGCTCCTGGGGAGCTCTTTTTATGGTAGTCATCTATTCAACCAATGATAGATTAGTTGATTTATCTTAGAATTGTTTATTTAATTTCTCTCCTAGATCATCCTAGGTTCCTATGGTCTACATTGGTAGACTCTTGAACCATTGCAATGCTTTCCCCTTGAATGAGGCAGCCAACAATCTAATGGCTACATTTTCTTGGGTGACATGATGCACTCCACATAGAGATGCTATGTCTCTAATGTGCTCAATAGGGGTAGTTTGATTTTCCCCTGTAAAATAGGGCAGACTCTTCAAAGTTGCCATAGGCATAACATTGTGCACTATTAAATTTAATGGGTTGCCCCCATCAAAAGTAACAAATGGCTGATTTCTTACCATTGAAACAACTGGAGGCAGATTTGCTTGAACTGGTGCAGGAACTACAGGTGCACTTGGCCTAAAATTTGGTGGAGTTGATTGTATCCTTTTAGACACTAGAGTCCTTACTGTACCTCTACTCTGTCTTCTTGGTGGAGACAACTGCAAGTAATCAAATGTACTTGAACTCCTAGTTTGAATCTTTCTCATAAAATGTCTTAGCAGCACTGATCTTCGTGTCTTTCTTTAGTAGAGTCACCAGATATGCAAGTTTTAACCTCTTACGGGTCTGAAAATCACTGGCTCCACATCAAAACCAACAATAAGAGATAGTATTTGTTTGTCCTCTAACTCTCTGGTCCCACCAGGCATGCCAGAAACTGTTGTCACATGAAATTGCACCCTGCTTGGAAGGATTCCAAGCATTCTAATGACACAATGGGAATGATCTCTAAGTGTGGGACTATGCTAAATGAGATCAGACCTCCAAAGAAGGCCAGCTTCCTTGATTGATTATCACCTCAAATTATTGAAATTTTTTGAGGGGAAAAGGGAGGAGGAATGCTTAAAAGATGAAAATGAAATAGAAAACTTGAAAACAAAGGGTGATACACCAAACATATTTAAAGAAACTTTCACATAACTAAAGAATGCACAACACAACCAGATATACCAAGTGGGTATACACAGATTAGATGATTCTAGCAGAGGCAAGGAGCAATATGATTGAGAGGAACAAAGACATTCACATACAACCATATGCAGATTCACACAAAACTAGAAAATCAGTAAAAAGGCAAAAAAACTTGCATGTATTTAGTAAGAAGGCAAGGTTACAGTATCAGAAAGCTCTATTTGGAAATAGAAAAGCCTATATGCTAAAAAGTTCCAACCCTATTTCCATCATAAGCCTCAGCTTATATAGTATTTCAATCTAACCTAAGTCAGTTATAATAGTTTGCCCAAAGAGTTGCATCTGAAAATATCTCTAAAGGGACATCCCAGCTGATAGGATTAATGGCACCAAATATTTGGAACAGGGGCAGGTGGGGAGATATTTTGAGTCTTAAATGTGAGCAGCTTCCATGGTTATCCTCAACAATGAACACATAGAATATCTGAAACAAGATGGTGAAGAGATATTTCCGGTCATTAATGTGAGCTGCTTCATCCTTGTGTAGCAATGAATGCAAAAAATATCTCTATCTACTAAAAAATGGTCACTAAAATGTCTACTCGACCAAAACATGCAAATCTAGATCTAAAAATGAAAAGTGACAAAAACCCCTAAAAACCCCACCAAATGAAAGAGGGGACAAAAATAAGCATTTTTACCTCTTACATCATGTCAAAATTTGCCAGGACGGAGGAGATAGAGGCAGTCAAAGTTTTGGTCAATTATCTGTATATATCGCTTTGCATCTGTGTATATATCATTACCTGAATCGACCTCTGAAATTGCCTTTGTATGTTCTGCTTTTGGTGCCTAAACGGCCCTTTGAAATCACCTTGTGTATATGCATTTGAAATTGCATACAATCGTGGGCCTTTACCTTTTGAATCAACCTTTATATCTCCCTGCCACGTGTCATCACCTGATTGGTCATTGAGCTAGTCTTTGAGAAGCATCGCTTAAAATTGCATCTTTATCGGTGGTTGGAATGACTATGAACTGAGCTGCCGATGCATTCTATCTGGCCGATGACCCTTGGATATGCGACTTGTATAAGCATACAATTGCCTTTGGATGTGTAGGCCCCACCTGTTGTATGTTAACCTTGTATACTGCCTTGTATGTCAAAACATACAAGCAAACATACAAGCAGAAGATACATGCAAAGAACTTGTGCCTTGGCGGACCCCACGAGTTATATCTCCTTTGTTTCTGCAAATATACAAGCCGTGGACCTCAAAATGATGATTTAGCTATATTTGACTGCCCTGTCAGGTCCAGCTTGTATCAACCTTCTTTGTATATTTCCTTTGTATCTTTTGACTTGCATCTTTTCCATGTATGCCGCGGATATACAAACGCTTTGTGTATCATGGACCCACCATTTGCATCTTTGGCCTTGTATGCTTCACCCTGCATATACAAACTAGTTTGTATATTGACCTTGTATATTTTGATATACAAAGGCTTTTGTATGCATCCCTTGTATATGCCAGATGCATGTCAAAATACATTGCCCTTTGTATGTCCCTCTTGTACATCACTGCCGATGTACATTCAACTCTAGCCAATGCATATTATCTTTGTATATTAGCCTTGCATGTGCGAACATACAACCCGATATACATTCCACTATATATTCTCACTTGTATGTCAACTTTGTATCTTAGGCGAAGGTCCTTTGTATGTTCTACCGATGTACATTGCAAAATGTACATTCACCCTTGTATCTTCTAATCATACAATCTTCATTGTATGTTTTTCCTTTGTATAAACCCATTGTATATCCGAATATACGACATACAAACCCCTACATGCAAGCGGGAATCTTTAATAGAATATACTTGCAATGTATAACCCAATATGCATATTTTTCCTTGTATGTTTCGATGTATTGAGCCCTTTACATATTGCGAATGTATGTGCCAAACATACATTGGCAAATGTATATGTGAATGTACATTCAAAAATGCACATTGAAATACAAACATGAAGCTGAAAATTCCCAGCGATAGAAAATACTTGAAGTTAAAAAGATTTCTGGGTTTTTCTGGGTTTTTTGCAAAGAATCTTGTGGTGATATTTTTGGAATTTTTTTTGACAAGGCAAAGCATGAGTAATTGAAGAATTTACATCTTGTATGATCATTTCTAAAGGATTTTCACAGAAAATGCAAGGTGAACTGTTTGGCTCTGGGTAGAGGAAAACATGTCAACAACAAGAAAACTACATGTTTTCCTTGTGGGATTACATCAAACTTGACCAAAACATGGTCTACATAGGTCTAGTGACCAAATTGACTTTATTACAAACATGAGATGGCTTAAAAGTCTTATTGAAAACAAAACAAAATATGACTCCTGCTCCATAGAGAAGGTGCTCCTACACCACATGTGCGCTCAACATGAAATTTCCTCGCACCTCTCCATAAGTGCCCTCCTCATGAGAATTTCTTCAACTTCAAGCATGAGCACTTACCCTTGAAACTTCTTTCCACCTTGTCCTATGCACTCTGCATATGAGAATTTCTTCAAGAGGCCTCTTATACGCCCATGACTTAGGCTAATTCTTTGATAAACAATCAAAGGACATTTCATCATAAAAGGAAACTTCTTCACTACTTGTCCCATGCGCTTGCCTAGGAGAAAATTTCCTTACCTATCTATATATGCACTTACAACTTGAAAATTTCTTGAACACCCCTCAAATGCACCCTACTCAGGAGTGTCCTTGGCACTACTTGATGACTCCCCACACAAGGTGTGTCTCCAACATGAAATGTGTTCATGCCTTTGGCAAATTCTAAGACAAGCATTCAACAAGCACTTCATTCCTAAGGAAAATTTCCTTACCTACCTACTCATGCACCTTGCTTCATGGAAATTTCTTCAACACCAAGAAAATGCGCCCCTCATGAGGAAATTTCCTTACACCATGGCATATGTGCCCACCTTGAAGAAATTTCTTGACTACATGTCATTCACACCCATCCTTGAAAACTTCCTCACTCATTGGCCAATGCACTCCTCAAGAAATTTCATCATACCTTAGCATATGCACTCTACATTAAAAATTTATTCACACTTCACCTTATGTGCTTGGGCATGATGCAGGTCGGCCTTGAAATTAGGAATTTCAAAATAAAAATAAAAAAATGGGCTCCCAAGGAGGCCAACCTGCTTGGATAAGTGCCTAGGATTAGTATAAAGGCAGGTAATGAATCTTTTTTGCAAACATCAATTCAAAAACAACTTCCAAAAAGTAGATTGCAGCAAAAGCAAAAAAGCAGACTTCAGCAAGAAATAAGTAAATTTGCATTAAAAATTCTTCAAGATTTGAAGTAGGTTTTTATAATATAAGGCTGCAAGTGGTGTTCCTAGTTGTCTTCTCTTTCATTTTGAGTGAAATTAAAGGATTTATTCTTGCATAATAAGGTGAAAGATTGTATGTTTTGGTGCTTTGTTCTTCTTGCAAATTTCCCACATGCACTAGATTGTAGAAAACTGTCATGACATGTGCCTTTGATTTAAAGAAAAAGAATATTATTTTATTAGCTAACTCGAGGTGTTTTCATGTGCTAGGCAAATGTTAATGAAGGAGACAAAGGCAAAGGGTAGTGACAACTCAAGAAGAGCTCAAATGAGGAAGGAATTCAAAGGATCGCTCTTGAAAATGAAGATCACTTCAAAATGGAGGAATTTGACCGATACAAACTTTGGCCACATCAACTTGGAAGAGGTCAAGAAAAGATTGCATGTGCCTAATGCTTCAGTGATAGCCAAGAGGATGATCCAAAATGGCATAGTTCAAGCCACTAGTTTCCCACCTACAAAGCATTGCTCTGAGCTAGTGTTGGAATGTGCTATCCACTATGACCCCAAAGAGAGAAATAAGAACATCCGAGGGCAAGGTGTTGGCATATCTTAGAAAGGAAGCAATTGCGGACACCTTTGGCATCCTACTATACCAGCCTACCTTACATGCTACCAAGGAGAAGGGAGTTAAGTATTATGAATTTGAGACCAAGGACTTCAAGAAGATCAGCAATGACAGTTGGATGGTGAAACCCAAGTATCGTTCCACCAAATTGCTGAAGAAGCTTCTCAAATCTGGCTTCTTGTCAAAATATGGTGATATGGTCATGTTCCTAAATAGAATCATGGGTTTACCTTAGGTTTCAACCTTTGAATATTGGATGTTCTATTTCATGGAAGAAATTGCCTCCAGGACCAAGATGATAGATTGGCCGAGATTGATAAGTGACAATATTGATGAGCAATTGAGGAATGTGCAAACAACCAAGACATTCTATATGACTTCATACCTCATCGACTTGTTGGTGAGGAATGAGAGGTATCCAAGATTGACTTTTAGAGGAACAGTCGGCAACAAGGAAGGGCAAGTTAAAGTCTATGAGTGCTACCTGTAGTTGCATTTGGAAAGTATTGCACACTTCAGGAGGTTCAATGATGCCTTTTCTATGCATATTGTGCAAACACTTCAAGGCAGCACTCACAAAAGGTTGTCACAAGAAGCAATGAATTTGATAGGAAAATTTGGTTCATGGTTCATTCAGTTCTCGAAATTCACTTACCTTCGAATTCAAGGTTTTTCATCATATCCTTTCTAGCTACCAAGGTACCCAACTAATAAAATGGTGTTGTTGAAGGTTACAAGGCAATTTTTGAAATATGATAAGATTCAAAAGAAGAAGAAGAAGAAGAAGAAGGTGGGAGTCTCTTTTCAAGTTGCAGTAGGAAAGAAGGATTGATGTGCATCATTGCTAGGGGTAGAGAAGTCTTTGGAATAACTGCAAGCATACAATCTTGTGCCTCATAATTCAACAAGGGCTAATTTTGACCCATTTCATGCAATTAGGAAAGTTTGTGACAAGAAATATAAGCACAGGGTGGATATAAAAGATTATTGGGCAAGTGCAGCGGATGATTTTGACATAAGGAAAAGAAGGGATTCAAGGTTCACTTTGGAAATGGTGCAATTATCTGAAGTATTTAGTATCCCTGATCAGCTTGAAGATGATGGGAATTATCTTCTCTTACCACTCCATGAAACATAAGCCCCTTCCTCCACTCAACTGGTCTGAGCAAGAAGTTATAAATCATGATGACTTGATTGGAAGGATCATCTTCAATACAAGGAAGTGGATAGATCATTGTAGAAGAGAATTGAAGAAGAAAAACATACGCTTGTCATACAATTTGATGGGTGGTGTAAGATCACAGCAGTTTGAGGATGAGACAATGGAGGAGTCGGAGGATGAAGATGTTGCAAGTATGAGGTGAGCCATTGTTGTCATTGATGTCAACATACTCACACTGCATTGACAAGAAGGATTTGATGAGCTTTGTGCTGAGGATATTGAGAAAATTAGCCTCAGTCAGGAACAGTGAAGAACAGTGATGAGAAGAAGGTAAATATACTGTATAGGATGAGAACCGGAGGATGCGGATTAAAGGGTTAGTAGATATGAGTCTTAAGATGCTACAGTTAAGATTTCAGAGGTCCGCATGAAGATCTGAAGGAGTTATGGCTGCCGGTATAGAACCGGGTCCGGCAAGTATCCGGAGGTGACAGAGGATCACAAAAAGGTCCGGTGAGGTCCGGAATTGTATTATCATAATCTGCGGATTGGAAGGAGTGTTTTATATGTCCTTGTGATGTTTCATCCTGATTTGTGTGTAATTTGGAGGTCCGGATGTACCTCCTGCATTATGACAGTGGCGACAGACTGTGTTCTTGAAGTTCCGGATGAGGAAGACAAGAGATCCCAGTAAGCAGAGAAAGTGCGGATGTATCCGGACATTCAGACAAACTTGTGAAGGTTCTTGAATCATGTTTAAGTTGTGTTGTTGGTCCGCATTGATGGCAGAGCCCGGAATTGAAGTTATTCTTCCGGATGAAGTTATTGCTCTGTTTAGCCGACCGGATGAGTTGTTCATCCTGCGAATGTTCTTGTGATAGCCGACCGGATGTGTTATTCATCTTGCGGATACTCCTATGGTTGTTTGCCGACTTAGATGCTTGTTCCTAAGTCGATGTCTTGTATAAATAATGATTTGTGAATTCATTTCAGTGATGTAGCATGTGGATAAGTATGGAGTAGCGAAGAAAGGTGCGAAAGGCAGAGCAGAGATTGTTGGGCTTAATTGGAACTGATCCGGACATGGTAGAGATGTCATTCTCCAGTTCAAGACTGTGATTTTTATCACTCTGTAGACAGTGTGTCTCCTTGTAGGCAGTGGGCCTCTTTGTGAGCAGTGTGCTCGGACAGTGAGCCCTTATTGGCATGTGCCATTCATTTTTCCTTATTCTTCTAACAGAGAATAATTCTTGGGTTAATCACCCCGTGGTTTTTCCCTTAACCGGGTTTTCCACGTCAAAATCTTGGTGTTCAATGTGTTGATGCTTATCTGCTCTTGTGTTTATGTATTGTGCTTCCATGAATGATTATTTGATATGCTGCTAACCAACAACAGAGAATTAAGTGTTTGAAAGAGAACAAGTTCTATACAACTGATTCACCCCCCCCCTCTCAGTTGTATGCCCTAGATCCAACAATTGGTATCAGAGCTGAGTTCCTCTGATAGGAGCTTAACCGCTTGAGGTGATCCAGGATGTCGTCATACAAGAAGGATAGTCCGAAGTTCGATGGAACCAACTTCACTCTCTGGAAAGGTCGCATGAAGTGTCATTTGGAATGTATGGGAAAAGCATACTTGGCTATGATTTCAAAACCATATATACCCCCACAAGGTGGTCCGACAACTCCTGATGAAACCACAGAAGCTGAAAACAATCTGCGGACCAAGGAAGCTCTTCTAAGCGCATTGAATGACTCAGATCTCTCGAATGTCATTGACCTACCAACTGCATATGAGATCCTAACTAAACTGGAACTTCTGTATGAAGGAGATGAGTTTGTCAAAAGTGCAAGGTTGCAAAGTCTGAAAGGGAAATTTGAAAGATTGAAAATGAGAGATGATGAAAACATTACTACCTTTATGCCAAGAGTAAATGAGCTGGTATGTGGAATCAGAAATGCTGGTGGAACTCTAGATGAAAATGAGATTGTCTGCAAAATCCTAAGATCCCTTCCTGCTGTCTACAAAATAAAAGTTGCTGCCATTGATGAATTCAGAGCCCACACAACTGTCACAAGAGAACAATTGGCTGGCAAACTAGCTGCATTTGAAATGACCGAGTTTGGAGATGATCCACCCAAGACTGAGTCTGCTTTTAAAGCCAGTGCCTATGTGAAAGGCAAACAGAGATTTGATCCGGGTGAAAACTCATCAAGGAAAATGTCATGGTATGATCAAGCAAGAAGAGACATGGAAGAAGAAGAAGCAGAAACAGCTCAACTTGAAGCCCTCATTGCAAAGAGACTGCCAAGAGGATCCGGTAAGTATGAAGGAAAACTACCCTTTAAGTGTTTTAACTGCAATAAGATTGGTCATTTTGCCTCAAGATGTCCGGAGAGATCTGCAAGATCTAATACTCACAGACAAAGGTTTCAAAAGAATTGCTATTATGTTCATGAAGAAGATGACAATGAAGGAGTAACAGATGATGAATCAGATCCAGGAAGCAAATCCGGAAATGAGTGGGTGTTTATAGCCATCAAGGAAGAAGATTCCTTGCTCTCTGAATCTGTCAATCACAAAGTTGTTGAAAAAGCCTTGGCTGCTCAAGTGGAAGAAAAGGATGATTGGGTTATTGACAGTGGATGCTCTCACCATATGACTGGTGACAAGAATAAGTTCTTAGATTTGGAAAGATATGAAGGAGGAATGGTAAAGTTTGGTGACAATTCTGCTGGCAGAATCAGAGGTAGGGGAACTATTTCCTTTGATGGTAAGAGCAAAACAGGTAATGTACTATATGTTGAAGGATTGAAGCACAATCTTCTCAGTGTTGGTCAGTTAGTGGACAAAGGCTATGATCTCCGGTTCAAGAATGGAAAATGCAGAATCTTTACAAGCTCCGGAACTGAAATTGCATCCGGTACTCAGACAAGAGGTAACATCTTTCATCTGGTTGGTTCAAATAAAAGTTGTTTGTTTGTTCAAATTGATCAGAGTTGGTTATGGCATAGAAGAATGTGTCATGTAAATTTTGATAACATCATCAAAATTAGCAATACTCAGGCTGTGAGAGATCTTCCAAAGTTGATAAAACCTACAAACAGTGTGTGTAAAGAATGTCAGTTAGGCAAACAAAGCAGAGTCTCTTTTAAAAGCAAAGATCAGTCTTCTACCGGATTGTTGGAATTAGTACATACTGATCTATGTGGTCCGACAAGAATCAAGAGTCTGCAAGGTGATAGATATTTCATGTTGTTAATTGATGATCATTCCCGGATGATGTGGGTTACCTTTCTGAAAGAAAAATCAGAAGCTTTTGAGAAGTTCAAAATCTTCAAAGCTATGGTGGAGAATCAAACCGGATTGAAACTAAAGTGTCTAAGGTCTGATAGAGGTGGTGAATTTACATCTGGTGAATTCATTGACTTTTGTGAGAAACAGGGTATAAGGAGACAATTGTCTGCTCCTAGGACTCCACAGCAGAATGGAGTAGTTGAGAGAAAGAACCGGACCATCCAGGAAGCTGCTAGGACAATGATGTTGGAAGCAAATGTTCCTCAAATGTTTTGGAAAGAAGCTATCAGCACTGCAGTCTACACTCTCAATCGAGTTCAAATCAGAAACAACACCGGTAAGACCCCCTATGAACTTTGGTTTGGCATCACTCCTACTGTGAAATATTTCAGGGTATTTGGTAGCAAGTGTTATATTAAAAGAGATGAAGATCTAGGAAAGTTTGATGCTAGAAGTGATGAAGGAATTTTCTTGGGCTACTCCACTCAAAGCAAAGCATATCGGTGTTACAATAAGAGATTGAGGAAGATGATAGAAAGTACCAATGTAAAGGTTGATGAAGGAATTGAGAAGCCTTCAAGATTTTATGAATTTGATGAAGATGACCAAGATAGTGTTCAAGGAACTCAATCCTCTCCGGTGAAACAGAGTCAGCCTGATCCGGTAAATCAGGAAGAAGAGTTAGGTTTAAATGAGCCTGATCAAGAAACAGCAGTACTGGATACTCCCAAAATTCCAAGGTATGTAAAACTGAATCACTCTGAAGATCAGATCATAGGTGACAGAAGCAAAGGTGTACAAACTAGAAGGAATATTGCTCAAGATCAGAATGAATGTTGTCTGATTTCAAGGATTGAACCTAAAACAATAAATGAAGCCTGCAATGATGAAAATTGGACCAAAGCAATGGAAGATGAACTGATGCAAATTGAGAAAAATCATACTTGGGATCTTGTTCCCAGACCTAGAGACAGGAATGTAATTGGAACCAAATGGGTCTTCCGGAACAAACTAAATGAAGCTGGTGAAGTAATCAGAAACAAAGCTAGATTGGTCTGCAAAGGCTACTCTCAAATAGAAGGAATTGACTTTGAAGAGACTTTTGCTCCGGTAGCAAGAATTGAAGCAGTCAGATTACTTCTTGCATTTGCTGCCTTCAAAGATTTCAAGGTATATCAGATGGATGTCAAGTCTGCCTTCCTAAATGGTGATCTGGAAGAAGAAGTCTACATTGAACAACCGGATGGATTTCAATTGTCTGATAATAATGATATGGTCTGCAAGTTGAAGAAAGCTTTGTATGGATTGAAGCAAGCCCCAAGAGCATGGTATGAAAGGTTGGATAAGCATCTTGTGCAGATTGGATTCAACAAAGGTACTGCTGACAGCAACTTATATTTCAAAATTGATCATGAAAACATTCTGATTGTTGAAGTGTTTGTGGATGATATCATTTTTGGAGGAAGAGATAGTATGTGTAAAACTTTTGCAAATCAGATGAAAAGTGAGTTTGAAATGTCTATGCTTGGTGAAATGAATTTCTTCTTGGGTCTGCAAATTACTCAAACAAAAGAAGGGATCTTCATTTCTCAGACCAAATATGTGAAAGAATTGTTAAAGAAATTTGGTATGGAAGACTCAAAGCCTATGAACACTCCTATGGCAACCGGATGTAAGTTAAGCAAAGATGATGATTCTCCAAAGGCAGATCAGACAAAGTATAGATCAATGATTGGTGGATTGTTGTATCTCACTCAAACTAGACCAGATATAATGCAAGCTGTTGGTCTTGTGGCAAGATTCCAGGCTGATCCTAGAGAATCTCATGTTATGGCAATCAAAAGAATTTTTAGATACTTGAAAGGGACAGTTGAGTATGGTCTATGGTATCCTAGAGATCCGAATTTTTCTCTTCATGCTTACACAGATGCAGATTGGGCAGGAGATGTGGATGACCGGAAGAGCACTAGTGGTGGAGCATTCTTTTTGGGGAAGAGATTGGTTTCTTGGCTAAGCAAGAAACAAGATGCAATATCTCTGTCTACAACTGAAGCAGAATACATTGCAGCAGCAGGTAGTTGCACTCAAATCTTGTGGATGAAGCAGATGCTAAGAGACATCAAAGTTGAATATGAGGAGCCTATCACAATTTTCTGTGATAATTCAAGTGCAATTAATATTTCCAAGAATCCGGTATTGCATTCTAAGACTAAGCACATATCTATCAAATTTCACTTTTTGAGAGAACAAGTAAACAAGGAAGAAGTCAGATTGGAGTATGTTCCCTCCAAGGATCAGATTGCAGATATCTTTACAAAACCTCTTCCCAAGGACTCTTTTGAATATCTCCGGGAGAAGTTAGGGGTCATGGCCCCTCCGGTGATGAACTAAGATGCACTGATGTGCATCAGTCCGGTGGCTATCACAGTCATATCTTGTGATCCGGACTAATGGGGAGCTGCAACTAAGGGGGAGCAGCTGGTATTATTCTGATGCATGAGAGTTGCAAGTATGAGCCCTTTGCCATTGATGTCAAAGGGGGAGAGAAGACATGTGAAAAACAAGTGGTTGATGATCAAAGGGGGAGCAGCAAAGGAAGACATGTGAGGAGTTGTTGTTGATAGGGGGAGCTGTGACAGAAAAGAGAAGTTCTTGTCTTGATGGTTTTTCACATCATATGTTGCCATCAATGACAAAGGGGGAGATTGTTGCAAGTATGAGGTGAGCCATTGTTGTCATTGATGTCAACATACTCACACTGCATTGACAAGAAGGATTTGATGAGCTTTGTGCTGAGGATATTGAGAAAATTAGCCTCAGTCAGGAACAGTGAAGAACAGTGATGAGAAGAAGGTAAATATACTGTATAGGATGAGAACCGGAGGATGCGGATTAAAGGGTTAGTAGATATGAGTCTTAAGATGCTACAGTTAAGATTTCAGAGGTCCGCATGAAGATCTGAAGGAGTTATGGCTGCCGGTATAGAACCGGGTCCGGCAAGTATCCGGAGGTGACAGAGGATCACAAAAAGGTCCGGTGAGGTCCGGAATTGTATTATCATAATCTGCGGATTGGAAGGAGTGTTTTATATGTCCTTGTGATGTTTCATCCTGATTTGTGTGTAATTTGGAGGTCCGGATGTACCTCCTGCATTATGACAGTGGCGACAGACTGTGTTCTTGAAGTTCCGGATGAGGAAGACAAGAGATCCCAGTAAGCAGAGAAAGTGCGGATGTATCCGGACATTCAGACAAACTTGTGAAGGTTCTTGAATCATGTTTAAGTTGTGTTGTTGGTCCGCATTGATGGCAGAGCCCGGAATTGAAGTTATTCTTCCGGATGAAGTTATTGCTCTGTTTAGCCGACCGGATGAGTTGTTCATCCTGCGAATGTTCTTGTGATAGCCGACCGGATGTGTTATTCATCTTGCGGATACTCCTATGGTTGTTTGCCGACTTAGATGCTTGTTCCTAAGTCGATGTCTTGTATAAATAATGATTTGTGAATTCATTTCAGTGATGTAGCATGTGGATAAGTATGGAGTAGCGAAGAAAGGTGCGAAAGGCAGAGCAGAGATTGTTGGGCTTAATTGGAACTGATCCGGACATGGTAGAGATGTCATTCTCCAGTTCAAGACTGTGATTTTTATCACTCTGTAGACAGTGTGTCTCCTTGTAGGCAGTGGGCCTCTTTGTGAGCAGTGTGCTCGGGCAGTGAGCCCTTATTGGCATGTGCCATTCATTTTTCCTTATTCTTCTAACAGAGAATAATTCTTGGGTTAATCACCCCGTGGTTTTTCCCTTAACCGGGTTTTCCACGTCAAAATCTTGGTGTTCAATGTGTTGATGCTTATCTGCTCTTGTGTTTATGTATTGTGCTTCCATGAATGATTATTTGATATGCTGCTAACCAACAACAGAGAATTAAGTGTTTGAAAGAGAACAAGTTCTATACAACTGATTCACCCCCCCCCTCTCAGTTGTATGCCCTAGATCCAACAGAAGAAAGTGAGCAAGGAAGCCGTAATGATAGCTCTGTGAAAGAGTCGCAACCAAAAAGGGAAAGGCAACAAGAGAGCTCACAAGACATGTCTATACCAAAGAAGAGAAAGACTCGTACACCTTCATCCGGTACCTCTTCAGTGCATGAAGTTACTTTCTTCACAGGTTAGAATGTGGCATTAGTTGTGGGAGATGAAATAAGGAGGGATGACCAAGTGACTCCCAAGGCACAACATCAAAAGAGCATCAATGCATCTTTGGAGTCCACCTATCATGCTCAACAAATGGAGGCGGTTCCTTCTATTCCTCCAAAGGGGCTGGACATGATCATAATTGAGGACAATTCAGAGGACCAAGCCATGGGGCCCCAACTCGAGGAGATTGGAGAAGAAATGTTGCCCACACGACAAGAAATGTAAGAACATGAAAGACCTAGTGAAGACCTATCCTCATTGCTCAAATGGTTGAGGGAAGCTATACAAAAGAAACTCGAGGTGGAGATTGAACCTATGTTTGGTTTGGAGGACCTCTTAAAGAGGATTGAAACAAAGGAGGATAAGAAGAAGGCAAAGAAATTGTCTAATATCACAAGAGAAGATTCTAGTTCAAGAAACGTGCAAGTTGCAATTCCAAAGGCGGACAAGTTAGTTGATGAAATTAGTCCCAAGGATTATGAGGTGATGACATATGACTTGGGCCAAACCACCAAGAAGTAAGAGGTAGAGGAGCTTGAAGTTCAGTCAAGGTCATCTTGGAGAGGTTGGATAGAGAACAAGAAAAGAAGGATTGATTAAAGAAGGAAAATAAGGAATTAAAGGACTAAATTCGGCATTTGATGGATCCTATTTGACAAGAGGAAAGAATTCCTACACCATGTGCCTTACTGTCAAGTGAGTCAAATGCAAACCTAGAGGATATGAGAGCAACATTTCAAGCAATGAAAGCGTGGCTAGAGGGCTTTAAGGATAGGGCAAATGGGTTTGTTGAGGAAGTTGTACAAGCATATGGAAGAGTTGCCTCACTCCATGAGAGCATCCAAGCCATTTACAATACATGCTCTGAGTTTAAGGTTGTTAGGGATGAGACCATACCCCAACTAAAGGTTTTAATGGAGACCCTAAGGCAAGCACTGGAGGATGGCCAAGTGATTGAACTAGGTTCTGTATATGATTTCTCCCTTTGGTATTGCACTTTGAATGTAAGAGATTGAATTTTGGAAGGAATTGAGGGTGAAGCTGCTCATGCCAAAGGCGTGCTCCAAGTTGACTATGATAAGGTTGTCTTATCAGTTGAGAAAATATTTGATCATAAAGGGTATGTAGATGTGATGGAGTTAAAGGAGAAGATGCACGCTCGTTACTTTAGGAGTACTAATGTCATCTTAGATGAGCACCTGGAGGACGCACATATAGTTTCTACCTCCATGGGTGCGTTTTGATCATTAATGGTGGATTGGGAAGAGACACTCACCACGAGCACAAGTAAGTTGGTGATCATCGAAGGAACCATCCAGAGTTTGCCAACTATACCAATGGAGGAGATCAATGAAATAGTGTCTAGATTTAATGCATCTTCTCTAAGAAGGGAGTGACAAGAAAGGCATCTTCTAGAGGCTTCCTTAGTGGAGTCTAGATGGATTTTGTACATGTGTCCTTTTCTGGTGTATTTGGCATTTATTATGAGCATTGTTCTTTTATTATGAGCCATTGATCTCTCAATTGAATCCTGGCCATTGATTGTAATTTGGTGTCTATAAAATCCCCTCTCCTCTCATTTGCATAGGGGGAAGACTTCAGAAATTGTTGCCAAAACTTTGCCAAAATATATATTCAAGTTCATTGTTGAGTTTTTCATGGTGATCTTGTATTGTTTTGGATTGTTGCATGGTTTCTATAAGTATTCACTCATAGCATAAGTTAACTTAGATTACTTTTCATCACATTCATTTTTATGTTTATGGAAGTGATTGTTGTTGGTTCATAATTGAAATCCTCATAAGTTCATACCATTTGTAATTTGTCGATGACAAGTTATATTGCATGGTTGACCTAAACTTAATCGAAGCCTAAATTTGATTATCTTATGTTCATTCATCTTTATGTCTATGGATGCACATAAAAAATTTGAAAACCTTTTGCTCTCCTTAGAAGATTGTATCACTTCTGCATAGCTAGTCTCATGGTGAAGCAAAGTGTGGTTGGGGTTTCAATGAACTAATGATAGTTACTTGCATTTAGATTAGAATCTCCTGAACCCTTTCTCTTTTGTACTTTTTTCATATTCTTTGTTAGGATTAGGAGTTGGCACTTCAACGTCATATCATAAGCTATCAAGCGTAGAACCTTGGAAGAAGCAATGTCACCTTGTGACCGAGAGAACAAGTTCCTGATTGTTGAACATTTCCATAAGTCCCTTTGTAAGAAACAACAAACATCACATCCTCACCACAAAGCTATTCGAAGTCACTATGTCAAAGAACTAAAGGGAACCTTGGAATCCACTCATTTGATCACCTGGTTTAGCATCTGAGTGATTTTGCTCAAGAGAGGATAGAGTACGTGGGTGTTTTATTCCTCGTTGCATGTGCAAGGAAAACACATCAACATAATTGATGCTACAAGGAAGGCCTCTCTTGGGAAACAAAGAAGTTGAGCATCCAAAAGGCTTTTCTTACAAAGATAGTTGAAGGAGGGACACACTGGATTGTATTGTTTCTTTCTATCCTGAAAGACACCAAAGGATTCTAAGGTCTAGACCACAAGCTTCCAAGGAGCTTGTTCAATTGGAATTCAATTCCAAGTCAAAGCACACCAAGAAGATAAATCTATCAAGTGAAGGATCATCTAGTGGAGAGGCTATGTCAAAACTGTTCCAATTCCAAGTCAAAGCACACCAAGAAGATAAATCTATCAAGTGAAGGATCATCTAGTGGAGAGGCTATGTCAAAATTGTTCCAAACTCCGCCTCCACAAAATCAAGTTCAAGGAGTTGTTCAAGTGAGCAACCAACAAGAAGCCCTACCACAACAAGGAGCCATGCAAGTGGTCCCATTGTAGTAAGCAAATGTTCCAATGGCTTGGTCCCTGGAGAATGTTTCCTCTCTTGCCTCCTTTACAAACTATAATGATATGCCTAAAAATCTTGAACACTTCTGCTCAAAATTCCACATCAATAATGTAAATAGAACAGTAGAAGAGCATATCAATATTTTTGAAGACGCTTTACAAAATAGGAGGATTGAACATGAAGATGTAGCCTGCAGGCTATTTCCCTACTCACTTGAAGCAGATACAATCTATTGGTATGTCAATCTACCCGCTGGTTCCATCACTAATTGGCAACAAATGAAGGATGCCTTCTTGGCTAAATTCTAGATCCCTATTACTCTAGCGAAGCTCTATAAGCAGTTTGTTGAAGTAAGAAGACAAGAACATGAACCCATTGCTGCTTTCAACAATAGGTTCCATAAGGCCTATTCAAGATTGCAGGCTCCATATAATATTGGTGATCCAGTGGCTAGAGAAGTTTATTATGCAACTTTGGATCGTCTCACTTCTATGTTCATGAAGAGGGCAAGAGCACCACCTACTTTTCTAATAGAAGCCTATGCTGAAGCTATCAAGGTGAATACTAACTTAGGCGTGAACACCCAAGGACCACTTAATCACACGGGATATGCGGCTATGCCAAATTAGATCTAGGGAATTAATCAAGCACTGACACATCACATGCCTGTAATGAATCCTGTTCCTACTCTAGGCAACTAGCTAGTGCTCCATCTTGGCATCTCACTTTCTCAAGCATCATCTTCCCAACTAGTATATCTGTAAAACACACAAGCAACAAAAACACAAGAAGATAGAAATGAAATGAAAGAATTAATCGAGCAAGCTAAGAGGTTGTCGACCAAGGTAACTCAATTATAGAATCATAATAATTAGCTTCAAAGCATGCAAAGAGGATACCAAGGGCAACCAAGAAATTTCCAAAATAGTCATCAAGGAAATAGCTATCAAGGGAACAACTACCAAGGAGGCAACTTTCAAGGGCCTAACCAAGGTTTTCAAGGGCCTAACCAAGGCTCTCAAAGGCAAAATTGAACATGGAACATGGCACCTAATAATGGAAGTGTACCTTCACCCTTGGATAATCTGCCAACTTCTAAGAACAAGCCAGCTGATAAGGTGTTCCTGGCTAAAGTAGCATTATCTACATGGTGCAGACTGCATAACACAAATCAACATTTTGAGCTACAATGCCCTAAGTTCAAGATAGTAGTGGACATCTTTCAGAAGGAAATGGATGGCTTACAAACACCGGAGAATCCTCCTATCACTGGTTATGAAATTGTGCCAACTACGAGGTACGATTAGGAACTAATACTTGAGGACTTTAAATTTCCACTGCAGTTTGACAATGCAATGGTACAAGGATACAATGACCGATTTCCACCTACATCAATGAATGGTCTAGTTGAGGATCCACCTCATTTCCCACCATACATCCATAATGCCCCAGTGGAAGAGACAAGTGAAGTTCAAGCATTTAATCAATCATCTGGCAATCTAGGGAAGGTTTACCAGAGAAATAATGTTTGATTTCAAAACCCATTGACCTCTTCTATCCCACTGAACAATTTTTCAACACCGCCTAATCCTAATGCTAGCAACACTCTAGGTTTGTTGAACAATGGGTCCAAATATAGACCAAAGGATGGTGCTTCCAAAAATGCTACTCCAAAAGATGATATGAAGAAGTTTAGCCATTATGTTGTGGAAGAATTTAAGAAAGTGAAAGTTAGCATGTCCTTGACAGAGTTGATGAAGGTCCCTGACATACAAGATGCCTTCTTGAATAGCCTGAATGACTCAGCCATTGTCACAAGAAATGTCGCTCAAGGTGTTTCTAGCAATGCAAATGCTTCTCCAACAGGCATAGTCCAAAATACAAATATGGTCCAAGATGTGCTGCCAACATCTCAACATATGCATGATTCTTTGCAGCAATCATCAAATGCAGTTTATGTGGCTCAAAGTCCTCCAAATGGAACTGAAAAGGACATGAGGAATGCTGGTATGGTGAAGGAGAAGAAAACAACAGGAAATGAACACATGCCTTTTAAAGGACAAAATTCAAAGGAAGGTGAAACTATTAATGATGCATGTTTTAAGGCGCCTAAGGAAAAGTTAGTGGTCTTCTATTAGGGCAGAGATGAGCCAGCTCCATTTCTCTTGTCTATTTGAATGTTTGGAAAACTCTTGCATAATTGTTTAATGGATTCAGGAGCCTCTAGCAATGTAATGTCATTGACCATTTGCAAGAAGTTGGGTTTGATCCCTACGCAAACATAAAAAAAAGTCACTCAATTAGATAAGATAGAAGTTCCTATGGTTGGGGAACTCAATA
This sequence comes from Cunninghamia lanceolata, assembly GCA_027924645.1. Taxonomy (NCBI): domain Eukaryota; kingdom Viridiplantae; phylum Streptophyta; class Pinopsida; order Cupressales; family Cupressaceae; genus Cunninghamia; species Cunninghamia lanceolata. Next base: position 4,547,971 of record BSBN01000030.1, read on the forward strand.
ACATCCACATGCAGTTAGCTGCTGACCCAAGAATTTAGCATTACATCGATATATCTATGGTTGACATCCCTAAAGGATATAGTATGCTTTTGAGTAGAGATTGGTCTAGAAGGCTTAATGGCTATGTTGCAATAGACTTCTCATGTATGTGGCTACCTTGGAAGGGATTACCAGATCAAATCAAAATTAAAAGCACTCCAAGGTTGAAGTTAATGATCACTGAATATGGTGAGAGTAATGAAATCTTATTTGTAGAAATAGACCTTGGTCTCTGTAGACCCAAAGTGGAAGAAGTCTTGATGTTGCAAAGTTCAAATGGATGTGTCGACGAGGCTTTTAAAGGTCTGAGTTCCACTAAGGCATTTGTTGAAAGTGATGAAGGCTCTTCCTCATCAAATGAAGAAGATGGGATGTTCAAAAATTTTAGGGACTTTATGCTAAAAACTATCAAACAAGGAGTTGAATTAGGCAAAAGGGCAGATGTAAAAAATTTGTTATTACCCAATTGGTGTCGATGCCTTTCATTCAGAATTCTCATGCGCCATGTGTAAAGTTGCATTGGAACAAGTCTACAAGAGAATTCATGAGGCTACAAAGAGCGGTATGGAGAGTGTTATGGTCGCTAATAAAGAAGCTCTTCTTGAGGAAGCATTGCCTAAAGAAGATGGTATGAATGAAGGTGGAGAATAGCTACTTAGACAAGAAATAGTTTTGCAACAAGTACTTGAAGATAGTACAAAGAATGAGTGAAAGCAAAGAAAGGAAGTCGACGCCAAGAATGATCCAAAGAAGAATTAGAAAGATAAAGAAGGAAATCAAGTTTGGACCCTAAAGTTCAATGGATCAAATTCTAAGCAAGGGTCTGATGCTGGATTCAAGCTAATTAGTCCGATAGGGGAAACATACTTGGTGGCTAATAGATTACAGTTCTCATGCATGAATAATGTTGCGAAATATGAATCTTTGGTTCATGGGTTGTTGTTTGCTATATGAAAAGGACCTAAGATTTTACATGCATATAGTGATTCAGAAGTAGTTGTGAAACAAGTCAGAAAGCAGTATGTATTCCATGATAAAAGGCTAAAGAGATACCGCAATTGTGTATGGGACCTCATTGAGAGTTTTGATGCTTTCAATATCAAGGCAGATTTTAGAACACAAAATAAGGTTGTAAATTCTTTAGCATAGGCAGCTATCTCACTGGCACCATTAGCAATGGAAGGGCTAAAGAAATTCATAGTAGAGCTGGTCTCAACACCATCTGTCGTGGATAACATCACAAACTTCTAAGTTTTTGAAGATGATAAGCATATTCTAGATTTTATCACTAATTCTAGGGTTTTTCTTTCTCAAGTAATTAACGAAGAAGATGTAAAGCAAGTAGAGTTTGATCCAGATGAGATTATGAATTTGAAGAACAATACAATCCCAAAAGAAATCATCGAGTTGGAAAGACTCTTCGACCTAGACAGAATCAATGCACTCAAGCACTGCAGTAATGAGGGACAAAAGTGTGAAATAGTTAACTTGGGTACAAAAGAAGATATAAAGAATGTGTTTATTGGAAGGGTATGTATGCCAAGAATAAGGGAAGGTATTGTGGATAGCTTGAAAGAATTCAAGGATGTCATAGCATGGCGATATGATGATCTAAAGACATATGATACCTCTATCATTACTCACACCATTCCTCTCAAAGCAGGAAGCAAACCCTTTTGCCAAAGATAGAGGCCAGTGAACCCAATAATAGAACCATTAATTTATCAAGAAGTGAAGAAGTTACTCAGCGCCAGGATAATCTTCCTAGTAAGGCACTCAATGTGGGTCGCCAATCTTGTGCTTGTAAGAAAGAAGAATGGGGAGATAAGGTTATGTGTCAACTTTAGGAATTTGAACAAGGACTTAGAGAAAGACAATTATGCTTTGCCATCATTGGATGAAGTGTTGCAAATTGTTAATGGGTCACAAATGATGTCATTCTTAGATGGGTATTCCGGATATAACCAAGTGATGGTAGAACTTGAGGATCATTTGAAGACAACTTTCACTTGCAAGTGGGGAAACTATACATATAGGTGAATGCCATTTGGACTCATTAATGCAAGAGAAACCTTTCAAAGAGCAATGGACATAGCATTCTGGGACTTGGTTGGAAAATGTATTGTGATCTATATGGATGATCTCACAATTTTCTCTCGCAAGAGGGAAGATCATGTCAAGGATTTGAGGAAGATACTTCATAGATGCAGATAGTATGGGATTTCTCTTAACCTGAAGAAATGTATATTTGGGGTCTCCAAAGGGAAACTCTTAGGTCATGTAATATTAGAGAAAGGCATTTCCATTGATCCTGATAGGGTAGATGCAATCTCAAGGATTGAAGTGCCTACGAGTAAGAAGGAATTGAAGTCATTCTTTGGAAAGATAAATTTCGTAAGAAACTTCATAATTGGATTTACAGAATTGTGAAGCCATTGAATGAAATGTTGAAGAAAGACACTAAAATGGAATGGACAACACAAGCTAGAAAGGCATTTGATGATATCAAGTGGGCAATTGTTGATGCACTGGTGTTGATTAGCCCAGATTATTTGAAGCCATTCTATTTGTATTCTTTTGCTTTAGAACATACGTGCACAACTATGCTAACACAAAGGACAGAAGAAAAGGACAAGCAACCTATTGCATTCATGAGTGCTCCTTTGAAAGATGCTGAATTGAATTATCTGAACATGGAGAAACAAGCCTACACCTTGGTGAAAGCTATCAAGAAGTTTAGACACTACATTGTGAGAAGCAAGGTGTATGCCATTGCACCTAATGTTGCAATCAAAACACTCCTCATGTAGAATGAACTAGGCGAAAGGAGAGGCAAGTGGTTCGCTAGTATACAAGAGTATGACATTGAGATTCAGCTCATGAAGTTAGTCTGTGGTCAAGCCTTAACCCAAATGATTGCAATTGAAGGACCAGGGCTAGTACAACAAACTTATGTGTTATAAGATGTCTCTCTTGATGGATGGTATAATGATATTGTTTACTACTTACTCAATCAAAGATGTCCTCAGCAAATGAATGCATCCTAAAAAAGGGCATTGAGAATGAGAAGCCAAAAATACATGTTACAAGGGTCAGTGCTTTTTAGGAAGAACCACGAAGGAATATATCTAGGGTGTGTTAATAAAAAGGAAGCTGAGAAAATTATTGAACACTTTCATACCAAGTTTGGAACTAGCCATGGAGGAGGTTTGGTGACAACTCACCAAATCTTGAGAGGAGGCTATTACTAGCCCACATTATTTAAAGATGCATATGAAATGTCATACATGCCAAGTAGCTACTTCAAGAGAACAAAATCCTACCATGCCACTGCAACCCATGATCAAAGTAAGACCTTTTTCTCAATGGGGGGCTTGGATTTTATTGGTATGATTAACCCACCTTCCTTGACACAACATAGGTATATTTTAACCGCTACTGACTATTGTACCAGGTGATCTGAAGCCCATGCATTAAAGCTCTGTACTTCTTGTAGACACCCTAAAATGACCATGTCATCACATCACTTGCATTTCTGTCTAACCACCTACATTTCAACGTTAATTAAATAATCTAATTATGTAATTAATTTCATCTATTCGTCCAAATCACATACTTTCAGCATTAATTAAATAAATTCTCTTTATTGAATTAATTAATTAAATTCCTCTATTTTCTTCCACAAATTAAATAATTTTCATTATTTAATTAAATCATTATCCTCTTTCCAAATTTCAAGTCCACATTAATTAAATAAACCCAATTATTTAATTAATTCATCAAATTCCCTCTTATCTATAATTAAATAATTCTACATTATTTAATTAAATCAATTATTCTTCTAAATTTAAATAAATCATGCAAATTTATTTAAATTATCTCAAATCCTCTAAAAATAAATAAAATCAAGTATTTTATTTATAATCTTTATATTCCTCTATCATGCACAATTAAATAAATAAATTTATTTATTTAATTTTAGTTGTCTTCCAATTCCTCTAAAAATATCATGTTAACTCATGTGCACAATCAGTCTTATTTTTAGAACTCTAAAAAAGGCAAAATTACAAGTTGAGTTATCTATTCAATCAATCTTGTTTTCATCATATCTTAATAAAAATATCCTTATGGATTGACACATGTCGTGTGCAAATTCATCATGGTTATTTGTTTTATCTCCTTCGTTGGTTCTTCTAAATTATTTGGACCATTAATCAATCTCTATTCAAAACCTATATAAACCCCCCTCATCTCCTTCACAAATCCTCTTTCATCACTTATTTTTAGGCATCCTTTAGAGTGCTTTGAGCATACATCACATTGTTGAGCACTTTACGATCTTTTGACATTGATCTTCTTGAGCACTTTGAGCACCTATACTTTCTTATTGCAAACATGGTTTCCTAGCATATTTGAGCAATCCACATTCGACAAAAGAGAACAATACAATCTGGTAAAAGATTTCTTGTTTTAGTTGATTTATTCATTAATCATGGCTTTTTATTTAGATAGATCTCTCTATGTTATGGGTTATTGATTTGGTTATTATCATAGTTTTGATTTTAGAATTCGACTTATCAATTTTCCTCATACACATTCTAGCACGCTCAGTGACCCACTAATCCCTTTTTTTCTTTGATAAATTGATTTTTTTTAAGTACTGTATGGAACAATGCAAAAGACAAAGAAAAGCACTATTGACAGTATAGTAAAGCGCTTTTGGAGGCATAGTATAGCACCTTCAGGCAATATTGTAGTGCCTCTGGTAGCACAGTAGCGCGCTATTGGTAACACAGTACAGTGCGATTGGTATAGCAGTAAGGCACTTTTGGCAAATTAGAGTTTCTAATCTTGTTTTGTGATTTACAAGGTCTTTACTCACATATCTATCATTTATTATTTGGCAAGCTGATTTATTTGTCTTTCAATTATCTAGTTTACTTCCTAAGCTGGTGTATTTAGGAGTATTTACACTTTTTTGAGTTAACCCATCTTTTTGCAACATCCTTGAGTGGTTTTTTGATTCCAGGGTACAAATCCTATCAACCATATGTCCTAGATCTACAAACAAAACATGAAATCATCTTTTGAACTAACTTTTTTGACAAAATACAACTTTTTTTAGATCTAGGACAATAAAGCACTTTTGGTAACACAGCACTGCACTTTTGGTAGCATAGTACAATGCTTCTGGTAGCACAGTGCATCGCTTCTAGTTCTGCATCAACTCACCTTTGGTAATATAGTACAATGCTTTCAGGTATACAATAAGTCACCTTCGGTAAGACAGTAAAGTGCTTTTGGTTATATTGATTTATATTTTGCTGACTTGTGAGTTTGTGGAACTAATTAACTTGTTGCAGCTTCTTATCACTCACACAGAGAAAATGGGTTTCCCTAACATGTTCATACAAGATGAGCATTGAAGAAACTCAATCTATAGCACTAAGTCTTAGAAACATATTGCTTTCTTAAGGGACAATTGAACAAATCATTTTTGGCAATCTAAGTCTTAGGAACATATTGCTTTCTTAAGGGACAATGGACATGAATGCAAAAACACTTCAATTTTCTAAGAGATAAAGGACATGAATGCCAAACACTTCAATTTCATAAGGGACAATTGACAACTACAATCGTGTGTGTGCCTAATTTAGTTGCACCTTATTTTTTTTATAACGAGACAATTGAACCTCTATTTGATGTGCTTGCTCTTACATTTCAATTATTCCTTTAGAAAGGCCTACTTTTGGATTGTGCTTCATCTAAAAAGGGATGACCCTAAGCAGAGTTTTCCTTTGAACCACTATATAAGAGGGATAAGGTGAAATCCAAGTCTTAACCAACGTCAGCCTTACCTTGTGGTGCCAAACTGAAAAGAGGTGTACTAGCTCTTTGTGGAAATGATTTTCACATTGAGTGAAGTGTTTGATACTCTTTTAGTAGCTTGTCACATTGCTCGTAAGACGTTGGTCCCTCAAAGTTACTAAGAACCAATCTAGATAGTGACTGTATATTGAAAAAAATGGATTTACAAATGGAAATAATCAAACAATGAAATACATAACCTAAACCCAAATCATTCAATACCTCAAAGATGCAGGATGAATTGTTTGATTGATTTGATATGTTGGTTGCTCACAATTCGGTAGCATAACATTTGCATAGGATTGAGATGATAGATGGAAGATGATGATAATGGATGATAGATGCAAAGGCTTTAATGTGATTTCAACAGCATAAGGATACTCCAACTCAATGCCTCCCTCAAATGGCTTGTGAGGGGGTTGATTTATAGGAAAGGCTTGGTTCAAATGGATGGTTGAGATCAAAAGGCTAAATGATTGATGTGGATGGCTAGGATTGATTATTTATTCCCACTCTTCAAGGGAGTTGTAGTCGTGTGACAAGTGGAGGGAGGAGAATAGGTCTCATGTGTGATTGTGTAAACAAATACTTTTATTTAATAAGTTTATGTGTGATTGTGTACACAAATACTAAAATTAGGTCCCATTAGTTGTACATGTGAAGGATTTAAATAAAAGTTGTACTACCACACATGAGTCAATTGAGAAGTGGACAAGTGTCAAAATATGGTGAGAGGTGAGGACTTAATTTACATAAAATATTTGAATTAGTTGGGATATGAGTTGGAAAATTAATTGAATAAATAAGATTTATTTAATTAATTGGATAGTGGGATTAGGATATGATTGGGATATGATGTAGAAATTAATTAAATAAATAAAATTTATTTAATTAATTGGCTAATGGATTAGTGGGATTAAGAGTGGATTAGGACAAAATGCTACATGATGTCTAAGTAATGTTTTTGACTAGGTGTTGCAAGACATGGATAAATTTGGGACAATTTTGGGTGTCTACAGTGACTACCCGATCCACCTCCGAACATTGCGGTAATCATCAGTGCAAGGGAAATTGATTTAAGCCCTCAAGATACTCACCATTGGCTCCTTGGAGAAGAGATAGTATCCCTCGACCGTAAATCTCTTCTGACCTACTTAAGCTTTCCGAGGGGAGGGTGAGATATCCCTACCTATCGTCTCTCGCAAAGATATAAATGTCTGACACCTTTATGGAATGACATTTGGTCGATGGAGTATTAAGTTGTTGGATGATCTACTGCAATGAAACCTTGTCTCTAAGGATAAAAAGTGCTTAATATTGTTTGCAATTGTCTTATACCCATGGAAACATTGGGCTTTTTTGAGCCTCAAACATACACTATTTGTTGTGTTAGTCCTTTTTTGCCACTTTGTTTGTTGTGATTCTCTTGCCAAAGCAAATCTAATCAAAATCAAATACAAATCTATCAAAATTTTGCTTACAAACATCAATGACACTACTTCAGTGCCTCTGGTAAAACAACAGCTCACCTTTAGTGTAATAGCAGCTCGCCTTTGGTATAATAGTAACTCACCTCTAGCAAACCTACTTTAGTGCCCTTGGTATAATAGTAGCTCACTTTTGGTCTAACAGTAGCTTGCCTTTGGTATAGCAGTACCTCACCTTTGGTAGCTCAGTCCAACACCTTTCATAACACAGTAGCTCACTTTTGGTAACATAGTCCTACACCTTTGGTCAAACAGTACAACACCTTTGGTCCAATAAACTATGCATCAAAACTACCATTTCCCAAAACCTCAAGCAAAACCACAGCAAAAGCATAGCATATTGTCTTAGTGTATCCCATGGTAATGACTAGACTAGAGCAAACTATGAAGTCTAAGCAAGTCACCCCAAGGAAGCACAAATTGCCTCCTCATATGCCTCAACCAAGCCAATCCAACATGACTCCCAAGGTTACTCCAAAGACACCAATGGAAAAATCAACCAACTCTCAAAACATGCCACAACAAGACCAATCCAACAATCCTCAAGAAGGTAATGTCCCGTTGATTGATGTAACTCAATTCACTACTGGCATTTCTCACGATTTTGCTACACCCAGTTATACCATAGGTTAAGTCCCATCTCAAGAAGAGCGACACTTTGAAATAGGTCAATCCTCTCAAGAAGATAGGCAAGACCTTGATGAAATCATACAAGATCCTAGAGGCATGGCTACCTTTGACAAAATCCTTAGTGAGAACCAAGATCATTTCTTTCGCTTGCTAGCAGAGCAAAGAGACAAATTACCCAAAGGTTTTGATCTATCAAATCTTAGTGAGCCTAACAACACTCAAGATACTATAATGGTAGTCCAAACCATGTCAACTGTGACCACACCCTTACATGAACAAAACTCACTAGGGAGAATGATTGCACACTATGAGAATCCCCTTTATCAAAATCCAATAGTAGAGAGACCCATATCACCACTCCTGACTCCTATGGAGATCTACAAACACCAACAAGAGACTCTACACCGTCAAGAAGAACTAGCAAGACATGCCACTCTAGCAAAATCAAACATGCAAAAACCTCCTAAAATGCCCACACCAATTGCAAGTGGAACATTGGCTACCCCATCACGAGAAGGTTTCCCACCAAATTACAATCCAGGGAACATTTATGTAGCCATGCAACAAGGGTCTCAACAAACACCCCCACCAACCTCATCTACCCTTCCTACCCTTCAACCATAGAATCCCAATCAACCTCCACCATCACAAAGCACATCTACTTATGTCCTTCCACCACAACATTCTTCTATGCTACATCATACCTATCCCCATTTTAATCAACCTCCACCATCACAAAACACATCTACTTATGTCCCTTCACCACAATGTTCATCAACACCAACCTTCTTCAACACTGTAGATTAGGTAAATGCAATGAAGGCAAAATACTAAATAAAATGCAAATGTAACACAAGATTATACCTCATAAAACACAACCTAATCCCATCAAGGGAAGAAGGAGCCTTTGCACCCAAAAGAAGCTCCCAAGACCAAGATTATCCCTAGACTATGGATTCAAATGTGAAATGCTCTTCAATTGTGCAACTCACTATCTACTCAAAGGTGATTTTGGCATGGTAACTTTGCATGAAATTGGATGATGAAAATGACTTGTGAGATATTGTATTTATAGACTTTTTGGAGAGATTTTGATCCAAGGGTGGAGATTGATTGGAGAGATCAATAGTGGAGGATGAAAGTGATGTGGAGGGCCTAGATTTGATCTTGGAAGATGGAGGGCTAGGAATAAAAGTAAATCTTTTATTCATTTTTAGGAAAGGGGTGAATAAATGAGGTTGGGTGAGATGGATTATTTGTGAATTAAAAATTCACATGGGGAAGGGTAAAATGAATTAAAAATTTATTTGGGGAAGAGTGGATATTTATTAGTTATGACATGTGTAAGGGATGTGTAAGAGGAGTAAATGTGATGTGTGATTTATTTGAATTTTAAATTTGGGGGATGTGGAGAGAAGTGCTAATGAGGGTTTGACTCACTTAATTAGGGTGATTAACCTAATTAATGTGGCTGGAATAAATTAGTAGAGGGATTAGAGGGGGGATAAGATTAATTAATTAGTGATTTAATTAATTAATCCTAAGGCTAGGATGAGGTAGGCTAGAGTAGGCAATTAAATAATAGCTATTTAATTGTCTAGGGTAGGGATAGGCTAATTAGTAGGATGGATTAATTAGTTAACATGGTTTTAACTAATTAATTAGATTTAGGAAAAATGGGGGAATTGATTTAATAAATTTTGCATATTTATTAAATCAATTAGCTAAGGTTTGAACTATTGAATCAACAGAATTATTTAATTTTGGGGATGAAATGGTGTGGATTTAGGAAATGAAAGGGGTAATTAATTAAATAAAAATTTAATTAATTGGTTGGAAAGGGAATTGGTATGTTTAGGAATGTTGGGAGTCAGTTTGGTGGTCAAGACATTTTTAGGTGTCTACATTTGCCCCTCTTTGACGTGGTGTCAGGACCTAGGAGGGAAGTGGCGTCAGGTCGAAGAAAAATATGCCCCAGCTGCCGAGAAGGAATGAGATGGATAGGAGATGCCCCCTTGAGAGGTTAGCAGGAAAATACAAATTTTATAGGTAAGCTCTCGAAAGGATGCAATGGCAGTTGCAATTGGAGAGGTGATGGAAAAAGAAGATGGTAGGAGGAAAAACAGAGGAAAAAGACTGAGATCTGCACCTTGGAGGAAAAAAGAAGGGATGGAGGGATGACATGGCCCACTATATTAGGCAAAGTGGGCCCAAAGAGTGCCACATTGGCACACTTTTGACTTTGTAGAAGAAAAGACAAAGGAGAGATTGCTAAGCGCAACCCACAGTTCCTGCGACTGTATCACATCTCAGAGCGATTTCGAGAGGTCGGGCGGTCACCCGAGGCTGGACCCCACGTAGGGCCTAACCCAAACTTTCTAATTTTTTATTTTATGCACATGTTTTTAGGTTTGGGATATGGGTTTGGAGCGTGTGGCACCAAAGATAAGGCGAATTAGCGCAATCCTGCAGATTGGCGCTATCTGCCAGGGTAGTGTAGGGTGGTTTGTTGCCATTTGGGGGAAATATTGGCGCCATCGTCTGGATTAGCGCCAAAACTCAGAGAGAAAGAAACATGGCATTTTGATGCCATATTATGGTTAGAATGGCGCTATCATCTGGAATAGCGCCATAATGGGGAATATCGCTATTGTAAGTTTTAGCGCTAAAAGATAAATTGATGCGAAAATGAAATACTTCGCCATCGACTGGATTGGCGCGATACAGGGGCTCAGTGGCGCCTTTATCTGTATTGGCGCAATGGGTAGGGAAAAGTGGCACCATTTTAAAAATGGCACTAGGGACTATCCGTGTGGGGCCACATGATTTGGGCCTATGAGACATTTTAGAAGAAAAAGTGTGTGTGGGGAAAATAAGTTAGTATCTAACGAAGAAGTGGTGGATGCAGGATACATGGTGGTTTATACTGCAGTCGCAGGAGCGATGAGTGTGATCCATGATGGCATTATTTGATGAGGCATGGTGGCCTCGACTGGCAAGGCTGGGGCTTTAGACGGTGGCAATGATGCCAGTGCTGTGAGCTCATAGAGCTCTGATGACGGCCGCAGTGGAGCAATACCGCAGCGAGACTTCTAGCTTTCTACTGCCGACAGGGGAGATGACCATCACACTTGAGGATGTTTATCACATCCTCAAGCTACCGATTCTAGGTCAACGTGTGAGATATGAAACGAGGAGGGGGCAGACTACATTGATTAGAGTGTTTAGATCAGAGCATGTGGTTTTTTCGGCAGATGGGAGGGAGTTGGATTATGATAGGACGCTGGCGATGGGTGAAGATCCCTTTGCCTTATTTCTGTGTGCATTGATTGGAGGTGTGGTACTATCAGATAGGTGAGGTAGAGGTTTTCCTGTGGGCTGGGGCGGGATGATAGAGGGGATGGTGAGCCATGATATTGTCTACGCATGGGGGCCGATGATGCTGGCACAGCTGCTTCACGAGATGCACATGGTCACTTATCTTCATGATAGGGCTTTATCTGCTGGGGTTACGCTACTACATGTATGGATTTGGGAGCATATCCCTGTGACTCGGCTGACCTGCGGTTATTATCGACGACCGTTTGAGGCATTTGTGTTCTTGTATTGGGATGCAGAGTATACCTACACTAGATAGGTCCGCCACTAGCGGAGGATACTGGATGACGTGATTAGCATGGTATGGCGTGCATATATTGGTTGTGAGGAGTGGCCTGATGATGTGACTCATCTCCCGTACACATTTCAATAGAGATATCTTATGGGTCGTGTAGACCATACCATAGAGATGTACCTACCCTCGCGGGTTATGCGTCAATTTGGACTGGTACAGGATACGCCTCAGCAGATGGCGATATATGCACGGATGCCGCGGGATACAGCTTATTGGCCCGCACCATTACAGCCACAGGTTGCGCTGAATGATTGGGTAGCACTTCGGCTAGTTCAGTGGGATTGGAGGAGCACAGTGAGGGATGCAGGTACTATGCCTACTTATGAGGTATGGTGGCAGATGCATCGGCCCACTTGATTGACAAATATGACAGTGGAGGTATCAGAGGATGAGGGAGATGGGGGTGGAGATGAGGTTATTGCAGATTACATCATGGAGGTGATGGATGATGGGGAGGAGAAGGTGATCGTGAGAGATGGTCAGCATGTAGATGAGGTGGCAACAGCGGCAGTGGGACAGGGATAGATGGAGCAGGAGGTGCTGGCATAGCAGGTTCCAGCACAGTATGTTCCAGCATAGCAGGCCCAAGTTAGGGGCAGACAGCAGGGTAGAGCACCGTGACGACGTGGTGGACAGCCGAGGGCAGAGTAGGGTGACCTATCTCCATCACGGGTGGAGTAGCTGTGAGTCGGTAGACATGATACCGGGGTAGGGAGTTCAGGGGTAGGGGTGGCAGCAGAGGGTAAGAGGCTGACACCTCGGTGACGTCCACGGGAGGAGACAGAGGAGGTGGAGACATTACGTGCTTAGGTGGCCAGCCTAGAGGAGGCGTTAGGGCACCGAGAGGCTGAGTTGGGATAGCTACAGGGAGTAGATGGGCAGGTGGCAGTGCTAGAGGCTCAGCTGGCTCAGGCTCGAGAGGACATGGAGGATTTGAGGATAGAGCAGGATGCAGCGCTCATGAGAGCACATCAGGTAGAGACTGCGTTGAGCAGTGTACAGGCTGCGGGTGGGGGACTTGCCCTGATTTTGGCAGGGATGCAGGCCCAGCTGGCTCAGGTGCAGACACATGCACATCAGATATAGGGGCAGTTGAGCCAGGCACAGGGACAGATATCTTAGGTACAGGGAGAGCTAGCAAAGGCCAGAGCACGAACGGAGTATTATCAGGGGTTATACTATGCAGCCATGCTCACGGTGCAGTAGGCACCGAGTTATAGCCAGGTCAGCAGATCGGGGGCATCAAGATCACATAGATCAAGATCTGTGCAGTCAGTACAGCAGACGATGCCTCCTCCCTCACATGTGCCCTAGTAGGGTCCTTAGGTACTCGTAGCATCACAGCCACAGCCACCGTCAGGATCATAGGCTCGACCAGGGTCAGGGTCTCCTACTCCCTCAGAGAGAGGATCCTCTCTATGATAGTTATATCATGATAGCCCTTGGAGGCATTTTGTATCAGGACTCTATATGTATTTTTTGATGATGAGCGATGTACATTTTTTTGCGGTGATTATATATGATGCGATACTTCTGATGGTTTATGATGTTCTATTGTGATGATGCTTATATGATGGATGCACATGTTATATTTTATATGTTGTGGATGTGTGATGTTGTTTCAAATGATGTGTGTAATTTGGTGGATGCATGGATGTTTTTGTGATATATGCATGATGTTGTGTTTTTATGGACTATATGATGTAACTGAATATGCAGACTAATAAACATTTATTATGTAAGAAAATGTATGAGATTATGTATATGCCACTAGATGTATATGTTGTTTCAATGGTGATGCTGATGATGTTGTAATGCAACTAATTGTTTATGAGATGTTGATATGTATGGAATGCAATGTGATGATGCTATTTTTAATATGCACCTATGGGATAAATGAACATGATATGATGTGTAATGATATGCAGCTAAAATGAACCTATTTGTGTTTTTAAATGGATGAACCTAGAATGCAATGCAACTTAAATGGATCTAAGATGTAAAATTAAATGGATTAAAATGAACCTAAGATGTTATGTAAATGAATTAAAATGAATCTAAAATGTTATGCAAAGGGATTAAAATGAACGTAAAATGAGATGCAAATGGAGGAAAATGAACCTAAAATGAGATGCAAAGGGATTAAAATGAACCTAAAATGAGATGCAAAGGGATTAAAATGAACGTAAAATGAGATGCAAATGGATTAAAATGAACCTAAAATGAGATGCAAAGGGATTAAAATGAACCTAAAATGTGATGCAAAATGCAGTTTAGGTGATAGGTGGTATGCACACTAGGTGATAGGTGAGATAGCCTAGTCCTGATACACATGATGTTCCTTGTGTTGACCCTGAGTGGTGAGATTGTGGGAGAGCGTGTTAGGTGGTGGGGGATGATAGGGATGGGAGTGTCTAGGGGATGGCAGTAGGGAAATTGGAGAATTGCTAGGTCAGAAGACACCACGTCATGGAGGGGGGTTGGGATTTGGTTTGGCTCAAATTGTGTTAAGTGGAGTTATGGTGGGGAAATGGGGTCAGTGAGGGTTTAGATTGGGGGGGAGGTTTGAAAAGTGTTTATCAAATCTAGGCTGATATGGGATGGGTGGCTGAGTGATTAGGAAGATGATTGTGAGCTAGTAACAATAGTTGCACAAAATTAATTGAGAGCATTTCTTAGTTTAATGTAGCAATGTAGGATACAGTTCACAAAGGTATGAAATGACCTAGGTGATGATGTATATCTGACGATTGCATGGACTAGACCCACAAACAATAGGTTGGTTTCATGCATGCCCAAGGTAGTATAATCTTGTCTAGTAGAGGAAGGGACTCATAGCAGTGAGTGTGAATAATGCGTATAAGGTGTTGATACCTGTATATGCAAAATAGGACACATCATGCTAGAACTGACCTGGACTTCAAGATATGGATACTATTCTTGGAGCAATGAAACCAACCCACAAGCACAACATACCGAAACAATGACTATGTCTACTCCAAGGGCTATCCGCTATGTACCATGATATGATGAGATCAAGGTAGCTTTGGAGATTACTTGGAGTGAGACAAAAAGATAAAAATCAATAAGCAAAAAGACCAACCAAAGATACAAATAGCCTTTGTGTGCTCTTGCCAAGAGACGTGATGATAGAATGATAGATTTTTGTCCATTGTAGGAAAGACATATCCTAGGATGCAGATCTATTTTGATTTAGAGAGTTTTGGAAGATGGGCAAAAGATTATTTGGGCCAAATGTAAGATTATAGTTGGTATATTGCTTGATGATTTTTGCGCGAGGGACCATGTTTCAAAAGGTATATGTAGCATGCGTATCGTTTCATAGATCTAGAAAGCTCAGTGAGTGGGAACCATCCCAACGGGTGGAATGGGTGCATCTTAGATACCTGAGTACTGGAAACATCCTTCATATTCCAAACTACCTACATACCCTATGTCCACGGGATCAAGGTACTTTTAAGATGCGGGTGAAATGAATATGTAGTTCTAGTAAGACTTGATGATGTGGGAATGGTTTGCGATGGGATGTGATGAGGGTGTCGATGTGTGTTTAGATGATGGTGATGGGATATGAGATTGATCCAAGTGGGGATTGTTTTTGGATTTTCTATTTTTTATGATATTTTTGGATTTTCTAATTTTATAATGTTTTTGGATTTTCTGATGTTATGAATTGTACAAAGGAGAGCTTACAAGGATCCTTGTTCCATGGATGGGGTTTTGGGTGGGTGAGGTAGTGTGGAATGGGTGAACAAACTTGATGTTTCAGAATTTCAAGCCATGGGATGTGTGGGTATGGAGTGTTATGATGGAAAGAGGACTTATTAGATGGTAGAACCGGCCACTACGCATGGCGCCTAAGACAGGTTTTCACTATGGTACTTATCCAAGGCATCACCGTGGTGATTTTCACCATTGGAAGTTTTTATTGCACTCTGATTTTTCTTGATTTTTTGATTTTTTTGGTGTTTTATTAATTTTTTGTATTTTTTTGATTTTTTAACTTGTGGCACCAGATGGGTTATGCATAGAATCGCTTGAGATGCAAGATGTTCATTGGCTCATCTAGAGGCTGCCCCTCAGGTGTTGCAAGCTGATAAGCTCCTGACCCATAGTCGACAGTGACGACATAAGGTCCTAGCCAATTAGGTTTGAACTTTCCTTGCTTCAGACGCTCTTGCAGGTTCTTCTGATTTTCCATTAGGACTAGGTCATCGACCTCAAACTTTTTGGTTCTGATCTTTTTGTTGTAGCTTCTTCTGAGACCGGGCGTGCCAATGTAGATTAGGTAAATGCAATGAAGGCAAAACACTAAATCAAATGCAAATGTAACACAAGATTATACCTCATAAAACACAACCTAATCCCATCAAGGGAAGAAGGAGCCTTTGCACCCAAAAGAAGCTCCTAAGACCAAGATTATCCCTAGACTATGGATTCAAATGTGAAATGCTCTTCAATTGTACAACTCACTATCTACTCAAAGGTAATTTTGGCATGGTAACTTTGCATGAAATTGGATGATGAAAATGACTTGTGAGAGGTTGTATTTATAGACTTTTTGGAGAGATTTTGATCCAAGGGTGGAGATTGATTGGAGAGATCAATGGTGGAGGATGAAAGTAATGTGGAGGGCCTAGATTTGATCTTGGAAGATGGAGGGCTAGGAATAAAAGTAAATCTTTTATTCATTTTTGGGAAAGGGGTGAATGAGGTTGGGTGAGATGGATTATTTGTGAATTAAAAATTCACATGGGGAAGGGTAAAATGAATTAAAAATTCATTTGGGGAAGAGTGGATATTTATTAGTTATGACATGTGTAAGGGATGTGTAAGAGGAGTAAATGTGATGTATGATTTATTTGAATTTTAAATTTGGGGGATGTGGAGAAAAGTGCTAATGAGGGTTTGATTCACTTAATTAGGGTGATTAACCTAATTAATGTGGCTAGAATAAATTAGTAGAGGGATTAGAGGGGGGATAAGATTAATTAATTAGTGATTTAATTAATTAATCCTAAGGCTAGGATGAGGTAGGCTAGAGTAGGCAATTAAATAATAGCTATTTAATTGTCTAGGGTAGGGATAGGCTAATTAGTAGGCTGGATTAATTAGTTAACATGGTTTTAACTAATTAATTAGATTTAGGGAAAATGGGGGAATTGATTTAATAAATTTTGCATATTTATTAAATCAATTGGCTAAGGTTTAAACTATTGAATCAATAGAATTAATTCAATTTTGGGGATGAAATGGTGTGGATTTAGGAAATGAAAGGGGTAATTAATTAAATAAAAATTTAATTAATTGGTTGGAAAGGGAATTGGTATGTTTAGGGATGTCGGGAGTCAGTTTGGTGGTCGAGATATTTTTAGGTGTCTACAAACACATTTCCTAACCACCCTCAACATTCCCAAAACCAAACTTCCCAAAGCTATGTTCCACCACCGCAACCAAACCCAACAAACTTTAGCTTTCCTCCACCAAACTCTTATCAACAACCATCAAAAAACCTATATTCTTACCTATCACCACCCCACCTCCCCAAAATCAAAATGCCCAACTCCAACCCAATCTAAACCCAACATACAACGCATATGACCCCAACCAATCATACGACCCTTATAGCACCAATGCCCATGGCTTCAGCTACAATCTTCCATATGGGAAGCAACAACCACTGCTAGGGCAACAGGAGATGTTTCCAACCCCTCCCACAACTATGGAGCTAAAACTAGCAGAAGTTCAACAACAACTATCTGATCTTACGTTTGGCCACACCAAGAAGACTTTCTTGTTGGAAGAAGTGTGCCCTTATCCATTTGATTGGTCATTACCCATGATCCCTTTTCCTCACAATTTCTATATTCCCAAGTTTGATAAATATAAAGGAAAAGGTAACCCAAAAGACCGTCTTAGAGAATTCTATCTTGCTTGCTTCAAGGTCTCATATAATGACACATATCTTATGCGTCTCTTTCCTCACAGTCTTGGAGGTCAAGCTATAGAATGATCCTCACACCTTCTCATGGGTATTAAATCTTTTAACGAGCTTGCAGAGAAATTTCGGACCCATTTCTCTTACAACATAGAACTTGAGATCTCCATGACCGACCTATGCAACAATAAACATAAAAATGGGGAAACTTTCATTTCTTTCCTTCAAAGATGGAGACAAATGGCTAGCAAATTCCCATTCAAGATACCTCAAAAATAGCTTGTTAGCATATTTGTGCAAAACCTTAACCAAGAATTAGATTTCCATTTGCAAATCCTTAGTGCTACAACCTTTGACGAAATTACCTACAAGGGAATCGACATTGAAAAGGCCCTCATTGCTAAGGGTGTGGTCAAAATATTTAAATAAACCAAAGACACTGCTTCTCAACAACAAACAAATAATAAACCCAAGTTTTGGAACAAAAATAAAAACATGGTCAATGATGATGTGGTCAATTCTAAACATGTCCAAACACTACAAACACCCCTTCATCTTCCCAAACCAAGTAAACCTCCACCTCAACAACAGCAACAATAAAGACAACCATACCAAAACCAACAACAATGACCACAAGAGTGGCCTCAACAAGATTACCCTTCGCAGTGTCAATTCACTCCCTTGGGAGAGCCTATTGAGACCGTTCTACAAAAACTTTTACACAAGGGACTCACCACCTTACCAGATCCTCCCCCATATGGTGAACCTATTTACAAAATTGCACGGTACAGAGACAATGAATGTTGTGACTTTCATAGGAGTAAAGGACACAGAACCATGTCATGCATGAAACTCAAGCACATAATTCAAAATCTTATCAATGGCAATCTAATCTCCTTTAAGGATGAACCACCAACTCAACACACCAATAAAGACCTCAACATGTACAAGGAACCATTCCCTAACCATGGTCAAGGTCCTCCTCCGAATAAAGGTAAAGGTATTAATAAAGATTCCACTTCATATGACTCCATTGTGGGTCATTTTGAAGAGAGTCGTGTATCTACCCTCACAATCAAAGGCAAATCTACGGATTACACTGTTACAACTCATCGTGGTTATGTCACCATTCATGGTCCAACACCAAGTCTCCCAACCTAATTAGATTACAATCTTGTCGAACATCTAGGGAAAACCCCTATACAGATCTCTATCTTGGACCTTCTACGGTTGTCACCTGCACATAAAGCTGTGCTAGAAAAAGCCCTACAAGAGTCTTGGATTCCTAACAACATAGCGGTCACAGATTTCCAAGCTATAATAGGTAACATTTCCTCACCCTACAATGTGGTCTTTTGTGAAAAGGACCTGCCATCCCATGATCCATGTCGCAATGATGCACTTCATATTGAGGTTCTCATCCATAAACGTAAGATCAAACACATACTTATAGATGGTGGTGCTAGTCTCAATATATGTTCTCTAAAGTTACTTAAACAATTGGGATACTCTGAGGATCAAGTCAACATTGATCAAAGTATTACAATCAAGGGGTATGATGATGCTGAACACCATTCAGAGGGTGTTATCCATTTGCCTATATAAGTAGGTCTTGTCATGCTTGAAACTCGGTGCCAAGTCCTTAACATTGAGTTACCTTCCAACATTATCCTAGGATGCCCATGGATCCATGCCATGAAAGCTGTTCCCTCCATGTACCATCAATCTCTCAAGTTCCCATTCAATGGTATGGAGATCACTATTCTAGGTGATCCTAATCCCTTCGAATTCTATCATGTCTTACAAGGCAGTTATAAGAATTGCAACCAAGTGCCCAATAATGACAAAGACCTTGAATCCCCACTATATGTCAACCCTAAAAATTTGACAAAATCCTTTGCAAGTGAACCTAATCCTCATACTTTTCCTAAAATCAAAGCTCACATCCGTGATATTAGGTTTGGAGAATATGATATCTCAAAATCTTGTTGTGTAGGGTGAATGCCTCTATCTCCTAAAACCTGCGGCCAACCACCCATTGCCAAAGTAACTAAAAAAGAAGTTATTCCTCCCCCAGCATCCCTAACTCAATTCTAAGAGGGAAAATTATTGGCAGAGGAAACTATCGAAGACATCTCTTCTTGGATCTACAAGGAGTAAGAACCAATCACTATACCAGTCAAGCAATATGGAAATGGCTTAAGGATAGTAAAAAACATGGTCTATAAAGGCAAAGGTGGCCTTGGGAAACAAAATCAAGGAACAATGGAACCCATTATTGTGACAAAGAAACTAGACAAAAGGTGTTGGGATTTGGTAGAAAGGTATCACGTGCCTTGGACATCGAGGGTATCCTCAACAAGGTGGCAGAAACTTCTCTTGTAGATTTGACATCTAATGAGGATATCATTGATGACTCTTCCCTCCATATGACTGACCTATTTACAGAATCCTCTATATTCATGATATCATCCATATCCTTAATATCCACCACCAGCACCTAGATTGTAACACTTATCTACCCTAAACTTATCAATTGGGACCGACAAGGGTCCCCTGTTCTATATGTATTTCAAAATGATGAAGCTATAGATGAGTTCATGGGACTCTAGGACAATATCCCTCTTGGCGATCACAAAGCTGATTTTGTAATGGAATTAGAACCAACTACTTATTTTGGAGAGAATGCCAAATCCTCCAGTCGCAAAAGTATAAATAAAGAAAGATCTCTAGGTGAAAACCACATTGTGGCACCTCCTGATCACAATATAGTAAAAACAAAGGACATATCCAAAGGTGAAAACCCAACTGTGGCACCTGAGGATGGAGGATTTGACCTTCCCCTAACATCTAAGTATCAAGAGAAATCAACTCTCCTAGTGGAAGATTCTATAGAGATAAACCTTGGCACAGAGAAAAATCCTAGGACCACATTCCTTATAGCATCATTATCAAAAACAGAGCACAAGAATCTTAACAAATTCTTCCTACAAAGAACCATCAACTTTGCATGGACCTATGCGAATATGCTAGGGTTAGACCCTAAGCTAGTAGTTCACTATCTCACAGTTGATCCAACAGTTAAACTAGTCAAGCAAAAGCTAAGGAAGATGCATCCACAGATAGCTCTCTTGGTGAAAGTTGAAATACAAAAGTTGCTAGATGCAAAGTTCATTAGGCCTATTGATTATTCAGATTGGGTCAAACATTGTACCTATGGCTAAACCCAATGGGGGCATCACATGTGTAATGATTTCTGAGATATTAACAAAGCATGTCCCCAAAGATGACTTCCCACTGCCAAACATTAATATCATTGTAGACTCAACCACTAGTCACAAAATGCTCTCTCATGGATGGATTCTCCAGCTACAATTAGATAAGGATAGTAGAAGAAGATCAACATAAAAAAACATTCACTTGTCCTTGGGGTAACTATTGTTGGTACGTCATGCCATTTGGTCTTAAGAATGCAAGGGCAACTTATCAAAGAGTAATGACAGTGATATTTCACAATCTCTCTCATCACATCATGGAGGACTATGTAGATGATATACTAGCAAAATCCTCTAGGGTAGATCACATACAAGTTCTAGGATAGATCTTTTACAGGCTTGAGAAATACCAAGTAAGACTCAATCCAAAGAAGTGTGTCTTCGAGGTAACATCAAGAAAATAGTTGGGATACATAGTATCTCATAGAGGCATCGAAGTAGATCTAGCAAAAGTCAAAGCTATAGTGGAAATGCCTCCACCAAAGAATCTAAAAGCATTAAGGAGTCTCCAAGGAAGATTACAGTCTATTAAGCATTTCATCTCACAGCTAGCAGATAAATGTCAACCATTTCAACACTTTCTCCAAAAGGATGTCTCATTTTGATCGGACGATAAGTGTCAAGTGGCATTTGATCAACTCAAGGAATATCTACCTACACCTCCTATCTTGGTACCACCAGTCGCTGATAGACCGTTGATCTTGTACATCTCAACTACAACTGCAACCCTAGGGGCTCTTCTAGCATAGCATGATGAGTCAGGAAAAGAGCATGCAATCTATTATATCAGTCGAACCTTGGTGGGATATGAACTCAATTATTCACCTATGTAAAAAGCTTGTTTGGCAGTAGTGTTCACTTCCCAAAAGTTGCAGCATTACATGCTAAACCAACACATAAATCTCATAGTAAAAATTGATCCATTGAAGTATCTACTAGCAAAGGCAGCTCTTATAAGCAGATTGGATAAATGGGTCATGATCCTTAGTGAGTTTGACATTGAGTATGTAGATCATAAGGCAATCAAGGGACAGGCCCTATTGGATCAACTAGCAGCACCACCTATGACAGATGTACATCCTATGGTATCTGACTTTCAAGATGAGAATCTCTTCACTCTTTCTACCTTAGTAATGTGGAAGTTGTACTTTGATGGTTCCTACACACAACATGGATCAGGGGCTGGCATCTTATTCATCACACCTCAAAATGACTATATCCCAAAGTCATATCAGCTTGCATTTCCTTGCACCAACAATATAGACGAATATGAAGCACTCCTCATAGGTCTCCATACAATAGTTCAATGGGACATCATAGAGTTATAGGTATATGGAGACTCACAACTAGTCATTTGATAGATCACATATGAGTACCAAACAAAAGATGAAAAGTTGGTCCCCTACAAGCAACTAGTGGATGCCTACAAGCCACACTTTTCTAGCATTACATTTGAGCAAATTCCAAGAGAGCATAACAAAGTTGCAGATTCTATGGCTTCTATGGGGTCACTTATAGACATGCCTATGAACACATAGAAATGTGACTTCTTGATCGAGCAATTGTTGATACCAGACGTCAATGTTCCAGTTATTGAAATCATCTGCGAACTTGTTGGTCCCAATTCCCCATGGTATGAAGATATCTATGAATACCTTAAAACTAGTACCTTTCCCATTGAC
Organism: Cunninghamia lanceolata; assembly: GCA_027924645.1. Lineage (NCBI taxonomy): Eukaryota > Viridiplantae > Streptophyta > Pinopsida > Cupressales > Cupressaceae > Cunninghamia > Cunninghamia lanceolata. Next base: position 4,570,584 of record BSBN01000030.1, read on the forward strand.
CTATCCTCTACCCAATGCAAAATCTTTATCCATCAATCCTCTCATTACACCATTCTGGGTGATACACTTTATCGCCATAATCTTGATGGTATCCTCTTACGATGTCTTAACGCAGAAGAAGCTAAAGCTACCTTATGAAACATACATGAATGTGTCTGTGGTGCACATTCTACCGGTCCTAATCTCATGAAGAAGATACTCAGAATAGGTTACTATTGGCCTACAATAGAGCAAGATGCTTTACAGTTTGCTAAGAAGTGTCTACAATGCTAGCAACATGGAGATTTGATTCATGCACCAGCTCATGAACTACAACCTGTGACTACTCCACGGCCATTTTCTCAATGGGGTCTCGACCTCGTAGGACAAATCCACCCATCCTCATCCAATGGCCATAAATTTATCATTACCACCACTGAGTACTTCACGAAGTGGGTTGAAGCCATTCCTATGACCTATATCACTGGTAAACAAATAGCCAAGTTTATCCTTAACTACCTCATTTGTCGGTATGGTATTCCCCAAGCCATTGTCACTAATAATGGGAGAACATTCAAGAACCAAGATGTCTATGCCTTATGCACACAATACAATATCCAACATCATTTTTCCACTCCCTATTATCCACAGAGTAACGACCAAGTTGAGGCTTCCAACAAAACCATTCTCAAAATCCTCAAGAAAATAGTCAATGAAGCTAGTTGTGATTGGCACCTACAACTCAATCCCACCCTATGGGCCTATCGCACTAGTATCAGAACACTAACTAGTGTCACACCATATGCCTTGCTCTATGGCTCTGAAGCCATCCTACCTATAGAGGTCGAGATCCCATCCCTTAGAGTATCCATGTAGAACCGGATCGATGGAGAGGAGTATCTCACTTCCAGATTAGCTGAGCATGAACTACTAGATGAGAGGCACCTTGCCGCACTTAATCATATCCATGTCTATCAAAACCACCTCTGGTGTAATTACAACAAAAAGATCAAAGAAAGATGGTTTCAAGTTGGTGATCTTGTCTTAAAAGAAAATCAGAGAAATCAAGCAAATTGGGAAAAGAAGGGCAAGTTTGATCCTAACTGGTTAGGTCACTTCATTGTCATAGTAGCATATGGACTAGGAGCTTATACTTTAGCTACACTTGATGGAATTCCTCTAGATGAGCCAATTAATAGTGTTCATCTCAAGAAGTTCTATGCCTAATCCTCAAAGTATCCCAAAAAAAATGAAAAACACAAAAAAATAATAATCCATCCTCTAGTGAAAACATGGTAAACAGGCGCCTTGAATAAGTACCATAGTGAAAAACCTAGTAAACAGGCGCTATGTGTAGAGTCAACATCCATCATCTATCGAGTCTTGTTCATTCCATGTCCATTTCAAACAAACTTCATCCATCCATCCACAATAAAACCATTGACCTTGTTTGCATTTCCATCTTCCTATCTAGCATAGCTTGGAAATTTATCAATGTCCATCGTCATCATCCCATGTCTTGATCTGTGTCAACAGTTAGTACTGTCTTGTCCTAGGTCAAACTTTCTATGTCTTCTTCATTAGTCACCTATGCAAGTGCCTCTACCAGAATGGGGGTAACTCTTTCCTTAACCTAGGTCAAGGAATGGATCCTTGTTCATGGTTCACAAGCACTTCAATCGTTCTCCTTTCCACAGATAACACCCTTTAACAGACACATCACTCCTACAATAAGGTTGATATCTTCACAACACTTTTCCTACATCATCACACCAACCAAAACTACATATCATCTCATTTCAATCTTAAGGTACCTTGATCCCATGGATATGGGTATGTAGGCAGTCTGAAATACGAAGGAAGTTTCTAGTATTCAGGTACATAAGATCTCATCATTTCATCTACCCAAGCTCAAACACCTTGACCCATCTCATCACTCTATCTAGAACTACATATTATCATTTTTCATCTTTCCTCGTAATGTGCCTTGATCCTGTGGATACAGGGTATGTAGGCAGTCTGGAATATGAAGGATGTTTCCAGTACTCAGGCACATATGATTCACCATTCTTCACCCATCTCAATCCATTAACATTCACCTTTCTAGTCTTCCATTTTTCAAAATTCATTCACCTTGACTTGACTAACTCAAGCAGAAAAACAACAAACAAACACATTCTTTCAAAGAAAAAGTCCTTAACAAACTTGAAGAAAAGGAAACTTACTTATAGAGTCATATATTGTCCTGCATATCGATTGCCAACATCAGCTAAATCAATCCCAGCTAAGCAACAGATCAACAAACTTGTCTTTTATGGAGTTTTCCATGATCGAGACCAACACATGCATCTCATACAACATGTGGAATTTCCTGAAACAAGACATTATCTTTTCAACAGATAACACCCTTTAATAGACACATTGTTCCTACGATAATGTTGTTATCTTTCCTTTCCAATCTATCTTGAGCAACTTCTTTGGCAAGAGAATATGTTGGCTGTATGTTTCCTTTGTAAGTCAGTCAATTTGCTTTATGGTTTATCTTTTGCTCTTTTTTCCATTACATATTCAAAGCTACCTTGATTTATCTATAATCTTGGTATGTTGCGATACAGTATGGATTGGGGGCATAGGCATTGCTTTTGTATGCTGTGTTTGAGGAATGATCTTTAGCATTTTTCTTAGAAACATATTTATCTTGTGTGTGTTATGACCTAGCATCTTACATATTTAATACTCTTCTTGCATTAACATGTATTGAAGTTTATTTTATGTTCAAGACTATGGCTCATTCACATGTACAACAAGGTTATATTATATCTAAGGGATCTACGTTCAAACTGCTTGCTTGTAGAGTCAACATCTATGCATTCAAATATCACAACACCATGGTCATTTATACCTTGGTGGCAAACTATCCATGTGCTATATCAAAAATAAGGATTGATCTTTATCAACATTTGTGAAACCAATGCAACAAGCTCATTCATTTACCCATCCATTTATCCATGGCCTTATATAATTTTCAAGCAAAGATCAATCAACAGTCTTTCTATCATATTCTCTTCTATCTCCACTTTCTTCTATCCAACCTTACCTATCTCGAACATAATCTTCTAATTGAGTGTCAACCCAGTCCTTCTATCATTTCCCTGTCTTTCCTCTCAAGGGGGCATATGCTGGGACAGCTACCTACTCTAAGGCATGAAAATTGTATCATGTCTTTGTTGGCAAGAAACACTATGTGGCTTCATGAGTGTTGTCATTGATGGCAACAAAGTCCATCCCACACATCTGCAGGACATGGTATGACCATATCAGAAGACAGACTGAAGTGTATCTTGGTCTGGTATGCAAGAACAGAGTATGTAGCAAGGTCCGATAGTCAGGTCTGGATCTCTCAGAGGAAGTATCTTAGTAAAGTGCAGACTTGGGGAAGTCAAGTGGAGTACCTTGACTAATATATTCCAGAGATTGAGCCTCTGGTGATGTAAAAGTGAAAAGATATGAACACCTAAGTGTTGGGTTCCTGTTTGGCAAAGTAGACTGAGGAAGAACTAACCGACAGAGCATCAGACCTTAATCCGGATGAGATATTGATGGTGATCAAGTTTCTTGAGGTATTATTCATGATTGGACAACATGATTGATGACTTCTATAAGCATCTCCTTGATACACATCACTTGATAAGCAAGGATTCAGTCGATAGATCAGAGTTTGAGAAAACATTGACTATTCCGAATGCCGACTAGAAAGGTGTTGAAATCATTGGTGTGGATATATATACTAGATGAATTTGGATACGAAGGTGTGTGTTGTGTGTGTGGTGCGAAGAAAAGTAGAGAATAGTGTGGAAATAGAAAAATAGGTCCGGTATGTGAAAGGACAGCAACACCAAAGAAGAGGAAGAATGAAGTGTAGTAGATCAGTGTATTGAGCCTAACCAGAACTAAACCTCGGCATATGTGGATGCTCCTCATCAGTTCAAGTATCTTGTTACTTTATATGTACCTTGTAGACAATGAGTCTTTTGTAGGTAGTGAGCCTCTTGTGAGCAGTGTGCTCAGGCAGTGAGCCCTAATTGGCAAGTGCCATTTTTGTATTTCTATTCTTCTAATAGAGAATACATTCTTGGGTTAGTCACCCTGTGGTTTTTCCCTTAATAGGGTTTTCCATGTCAAAATCATTGTGTTGTGTGTATTGACTTTGTTTCTACTTTTATGATTATGGATGCTTATTTATTTTGATGCTGCACTAGTTATTAAAGAAGAACAGAAAGTTAAGTTAATTTAGATAACTGATTCACCCCCCTCTCAATTATCAATAGTCTTCAACAATCATGTTCTTTGATGCAACACTGTAAACTACATTGCATCAAAGAGGGGCAAAATGTAGACACCCTAAAATGACCATGTCATCACATGACTTGCATTTCTGTCTAACCACCTACATTTCAATGTTAATTAAATAATCTAATTATTTAGTTAATTTCATCTATTCGTCTAAATCACATACTTTCAACATTAATTAAATAAATTCTCTTTATTTAATTAATTTAATTAAATTCCTCTATTTTCTTCCACAAATTAAATAATGTTCATTATTTAATTAAATCATTATCCTTTTTCCAAATTTCAAGTCCACATTAATTAAATAAACCCATTTATTTAATTAATTCATCAAATTCCCTCTTATCTATAATTAAATAATTCTACATTATTTAATTAAATCAATTATTCTTCTAAATTTAAATAAATCATGCAAATTTATTTAAATTATCTCAAATCTTCTAAAAATAAATAAAATCAAGTATTTTATTTATAATCTTTATATTCCTCTATCATGCATAAATAAATAAATAAATTTATTTATTTAATTTCAGTTATCTTCCAGTTCCTCTAAAAATATCATGTTAACTCATGTGCACAATCAATATTATTTTTAGAACTCTAAAAAAGGAAAAATTACAAGTTGAGTTATCTATTCAATCAATCTTGTTTTCATCATATCTTAATAAAAATATCCTTATGGATTGACACATGTCATGTGCACATTCATCATGGTTATTTATTTTATCTCCTCCACTGGTTCTTCTAAATTATTTGGACCGTTGATCAATCTTTGTTTGAAACCTATATAAACCCCCCTCATCTCCTTCACAAATCCTCTTTGATCACTTATTCTCAGGCATCCTTTACAACGCTTTGCGCATACATCACATCATTGAGCACTTTACAATCTTTTGACATTGATCTTGTTGAGCACTTTACGATCTTTTGACATTGATCTTCTTGAGCACTTTGAGCACCTATACTTGCTTGTTGCAAACATGGTTTTGTAGCATAATTGAGCAATCCACATTCGACAAAAGAGAACAATACAATCTAGTAAAAGATTTCTTGTTTTAGTTGATTTATTCATTAATCATGGATTTTTATTTAGATAGATCTCTTTATGTTATGGGTTATTGATTTGGTTATTATCATAGTTTTGATTTTAGCATTCAACTTATCAATTTTCCTCATACACACTACTGATGTTGTTATTAAATTTCTTAAAAAGAACATTATCACTAGGTTTGGCTGTCCACATGCACTTGTTTGTGATAATGGCCCTGCTTTTACTTCATTGAAATTTTTCAATTGAGCTTTTGAGTATGGAATCGCGTTAAAATTTTCATCCAACTACTACCCGTAGGGAAATGGTATAGTAGAATCCACCAATAAGAACTTGCTAGGTGTAATTAAAAAACTTCTAGACAAAAACCCAAGGGATTGGCATACACAACTTAAGTTTGCTCTTTGGGTAAATAGAATAAGGATAAAGAGTTCCCTGGGCATGTCTCCATACCACTTAGTTAATGGCCAAGATCTTATATTTCCTATCCAACTGAGGATCCCCACGTTGTAATTCGTGCAAGAATACATGGAAGAGAATGATACGGTTCAGACTAGGTTGTCACAATTACTTCACCTGGAAGAAAAGTGAGACATGACATTGGAAAAGTTTACAAAACATTAGGGAGTGGTGAAGAGTTTGTTCGATAGACAAGCCAAGGTCAAATCCTTCCGAACATCTAATTTGGTTCTATACTGGGACAATGCCAGAGAAAGAAAGGGCAAACATGACAAATTTGACAATCTATGGAAAGGACCTTATCAAATTGCAAAGATTTTAGGAGAAAATGCTTTTAGGCTAAAGACACTCATAGGAGAATCCATGCCCTTGCCTATCCATGGGCAATTCCTGAAGCATGATATGGTTCAGACTAGGTTGTCACAATTACTTCACCTAGAAGAAAATTGAGACATTACATTGGAAAAGTTTGCAAAACATTAGGGAGTGGTGAAGAGATGGCTCGATAAACAAGCCAAGGTCAAATCCTTCTGAATATCTAATTTGGTTCTATACTAGGACAAAGCTAGAGAAAGAAAGGGAAAACATGACAAATTTGACAATCTATGGAAAGGCCCTTATCAAATTGTGAAGATTTTAGGAGAAAATACTTTTAGGCTAAAGACACTCACAGGAGAATCCATGCGCTTGCCTCTCAATGGGCAATTCCTGAAGCATTATTTCCAACCCTAAGTTCCTTCGGGGACTTACTTGTACATAGTTAGGTTAGTTGTTTCTTGCTTTCATAGGTTAGGTTTGGTTTAGGTTAGCTATGTCTAGGTTAGTTCTTAGTTTAGTTTGCCTCTTATTTTTAGGGTTTTGTTGTCCTGGGGTTCCTGTTTCTGAACTGGTGATCAAGTTTCAAAGTGCTTTTTGGTGGACTTCATGAGGGAGTGTTAATTTTATTTCTTGTATAATGTTCATGAAGACCTTAGAATTGGAAGGTGTTTTTCTCTCAATTTATCATCTTGTTAGACTTTGTACTTGACTTGGAAGTTAACCATATATTGTGTCTCAACACTGCAATATTTTGTTTTAAATATTTAAAATGATAAATCTTAAGCTTTATGAGTTCTTAGTTTTCTTTTGAGGAACATGGGTCATGACAGATGGATTTCTCATGGATTCCATTGCTGAGTGTGGATGGCATGACTGCTTGCTCCTGGGAGATGAATTAGTTGTTAGTATTACTTCAAGTATTTCAGGGTCTTATATATTTTACACATTAATGATCTGGAGGTTTTCTAAGTCATTCTGGGTCATCTCGTGTTAAGTGAAAAGTTTGGGCTTCATTTTTACTACCAACACCAGTACTGCAGATCTAGATGAGAGTGGCAGGTGGTTCTAACTACTGCTAGCCTATATTGGGTGAAAATAAAAGGTGTTTTTCAACACTAGACCCACTACAAAGCATCAATATGAAGATTACCATTTGAAGACTCTCATATGAAGAATATTATCTAAAGATTATTAGCATCAAAAGATCATCAAAGGCATTATCAACAAGAATATCATTGTAGAGGAATTATTACTGGAAGAATCATTATTTGCTTCCATCAAGGCTCATCACATTTTAGCATCAGAGCATTCTCTTGGTGGTAAAATGATCCCAACTTCATAGCTTGGCACGAAGAATCTTGGGTGAACTTAGTTTCCAAAGGATGGGAATGAACCAATTGCACACACTTGGATCTTTGGGATATGGATGGTCATGCTGGCAGTTAATTTTGATCCTTTGAGTATGTATTCATGTAAATTTGTCTTAGTATGTGGGTGTACATGGAAATGCTAAAGCTTGACTCATGTTTGTCATTGGGACAATTAAGAAACTTGTTTTAATTGCAATTTATCTTAATTTCACACCCAAAACATGAAGTGTCTAGATCCAATCTATGTTTCTTTTCCTTTTTGAGTTCGTCATCCAACTGGTTGATGAGTTGAGGAGTGCCTAAAGTTTCTTGGGTCTGGATTGGGTCTTTGTCTTTGAAATATTTAGGAACATTTCTCTCGTGGCATTGCCAGATGTTGTGACCTCATCACACATCGCCCCATTAAGAAAATGGGGACCCTTCTCGCTTTTGGTTGACAGAGTCATGGCACAATCTAGGTCTAGTCCAGATCAGTTTGAGTAGTGGAAATACAAGCTTTGGTCTTTTAATGAGAAAACATGGGATGATCACTTTGAAATTTTACAAGACATTAAAGTGAGTGGGAGGAAAGTTGAAAATTTGTCTAAGTTAAGGAAAATTTCTCCATCCCCTAGCAGATGCACCCTACCACATTGGAAATTTCCTCACACCATGGCAAATCTGCCCAACTTGGAGAAAGTTTCTTCTACTCATGGCAAATGTGCCCTCCAATGTGAGAAGTTTTTTAACACCTCCCTCATGCACTCTGACACAAGGAATTGATTCATGCCTAGTGAAATGCCACCCAAGAACTAATCCAAGGAAATTTGTCAAGGGCACCTTAGGAATTCTGAATGAAGAAGGGAGAAATGCGATCAAACATTGTAAAAAGGATTTTTTCCTAAGATCTACATTGCAAGAACCCATGCAAAAGATGTTTCCTTAGGAAAATTTCTTCAACATCATGCATATGCTCCCTACCACCATGGCATGTGCACCCAACATGGCATTACCTCGCACCTCTCCATAACTGCCCTCCTCATGAGAATTTCCTCAACTCCAAGCATGAGCACTCAGCCTTGAAACTTCTTTCCACCTTGTCCTATGTGCTCTGCATATGAGAATTTCTTCAAGAGGCCTCTTATACGCCCATGACTTAGGCAAATTCTTTGATAAACAATCAAAGGGCATTTCATCATAAAAGGAAATTTCTTCACTACTTGTCCCATGCACTTTCGTGGGAGAAAATTTCCTTACCTATTTGCATATGCGCCTACAACTTGAAGATTTCTTGAACACCCCTCAAATGTGCCCTACTCAGGAGTGTTCGCGGCACTACTTGATGACTCCCCACACAAGGTGTGTCTCCAACATGAAATGTGTTCATGCCCTTGGCAAATTCTAAGACAAGCATTCAAAAGGAACTTCATTCCTAAGGAAAATTTCCTTACCTACCTGCTTATGTACCTTGCTTCATGGAAATTTCTTTTGCACCAAGCAAATGCGCCCCTCATGAGGAAATTTCCTTACACCATGGCATATGTGCCCACCTTGTCTTAATTTATTGACCACATGTCATTCGCACCCATACTTGAAAACTTCCTCACTCATTGGTCAATGTGCTCCTTAGGAAATTTCATCATACCTTAGCATATGCACTCTACATTGAAAATTTCTTCACACTTCACCTAATGCACTTGGGCATGAAGCAAGTCGGCCTTAAAATCATGAATTTCAAAATAAAAACAAAAAAATGGGCTCCCAAGGAGGCCGACCTTCTTGGAGAAGCGCCTAGGAATAGTATAAAGGTAGGTCATGAATCTTTTCTGCAAACATCAATTCAAAAACAAATTCCAAAAAGCAGATTGCAACAGAAGCTAAAAAGTAGACTTTAGCAAGAAATAAGTAAATTTGCATAAAAAATTCTTCAAGATTTGAAGTAGGTTTTCATAATATAATGCTACAAGTGGTGTTCCTAGTTGTCTTCTCTTTCATTTTGAGTGAAATTAAAGGATTTATTCTTGCATATTAAGGTGAAAGATTGTTTGTTTTGTACATTATTCTTCTTACAAATTTCCCACAAGCACTAGGTTGTAGAAAACTGTCATGACATGTGCCTTTGATTTAAAAGGAAAAGAATATTATTTTATCAGCTAACTCAAGGTGTTTTCATGTGCTAGGCAAATGTCAATGGAGGAGACAAAGGCAAAGGGTAGTGACAAATCAAGAAGAGCTCAAATGAGGAGGGAATTCAAAGGATTGCTCCTGGAAATGAAGATCACTTCAAAATGGAGGAATTTGACCGATACAAACTTTGGCCACAGCAACTTGGAAGAGGTCAAGAAAAGATTGCATGTGCCTAATGCTTTAGTGATAGCCAAGAGGATGATCTGAAATGGCATAGTTCAAGTCACCTGTTTCCTGCCTACAATGCATTGCTTTGAGCTAGTGTTGGAATGTACTATCCACTATGACCCCAAAGAGGGAGAAATAAGAAAATCTGAGTGCAAGGTGTTGGCATATCTTAGAAAGGAGGCAATTGCCGACACCTTTGACATCCCAATGTACCAGCCTACCTTACATGCTACCAAGGAGAAGGGAGTTAAGTATTATGAATCCGAGACCAAGGACTTCAAGAAGATCATCAATGATAGTTGGATGGTGAAACCCAAGTATCATTCAACCAAATTGCTGAAGCAGCTTCTCAAATCTAACTTCTTGCTAGAATATGATGATATGGTCGTGTTCCTAAATAGAATCATGGGTTTACCTCAGGCTTCAACCTTTGAATATTGGATGTTCTATTTCATGGAAGAAATCACCTCTAAGACCAAGATGATAGATTGGCTGAGATTGATAAGTGACAATCTTGATGAGCAATTGAGGAATGTGCAAACAACTAAGACATTCTATATGACTTCATACCTCATCTACTTGTTGGTGAGGAATGAGAGGTATCTAGGATTGACTTTTAGAGGACCAGTTGGTAACAAGGAAGGGCAAGTTAAAGACTATGAGTACTACCTGCAGTTGCATTTGGAAAGTATTGCGCACTTTAGGAGGTTCAATGATGCCTTTTCTATGTATATTTTGCAAACACTTCAAGGCAACACTCACAAAAGGTTGTCATAAGAAGCAATGAATTATATAGGTAAATTTGGTTCGTGGTTCATTCAGTTCCCAAAATTAACTTACCTTCAAATTCAAGGTTTTTCATCATATCCTTTCCGGCTACCAAGGCACCCAACTAATAAAATGGTGTTGTTGGAGGTTACAAGGCAATTATTGGAATATGATAAGATTTAGAAGAAGAAGAAGGTGGGAGTCTTTTTTCTAGTTGTAGTAGGAAAGGAGTCATGTGCATCATTGCTAGCAGTGGAGAAGTCTTTGGAAGAACTACAAGCATACAATCTTGTGCTTCATAATTCAACAAGGGCTAATTTTGACAAATTTCATGCAATTAGGAAAGTTTGTGGCAAGAAATATAAGCATAGGGTGGATATAAAAGATCATTGGGCAAGTGCAGCGGATGATTTTGATATAAGGAAAGGAAGGGCTTCAAGGTTCACTTTGGAAATGGTGTGATTATCTGAAGTATTTAGTATCGTTGATCATCTCGAAGATGATGGGAATTGTCTTCTCTTGCTAGTCCATGAAATAGAACACAAGCCCCTTTCTACACTCAATTGGTTTGAGCAAGAAATTACAAATCATGATGACTTGATTGGAAGGATCATCTTCAATACAAGGAAGTGGATAGATCATTATATAAGAGAATTGAAGAAGAAAAACATACCCTTGTCATATAATTTGATGGATGGTGTAAGATCACAATAGTCTGAGGATGAGACAACGGTGGAGTCAGAGGACAAAGAAAGTGAGCAAGGAAGCCATAATGATAGCTCTGTGAAAGATTTGCAACCAAAAAGGGAAAGACAACAAGAGAGCTCACAGGACATGCCTCCACCAAAGAAGAGCAAGACTCATACACCTTCGTTCAGTACCTCTTCAGTGCATGAAGTTGATTTCTTCATAGGTCAAAATGTGGCATCAGTTGTGAGAGATGAAATAAGGAGGGATGACCAAGTGACTCCCAAGGCACAACATCAAAAGAGCATCAATGAGTCTTTGGAGTCCACCTATCATGCTCAAAAAATGGAGGTGGTTCCTTCTAGTCCTCCAAAGGGGCTGAAGATGATCATAATTGAGGACAATTTAGAGGACCGGGCCATGGGGCCCCATCTTGAAGAGATTGGCGAAGAAATGTTGCCCACATGGTAGGAAATGCAAGAACATGAAAGGCCTAGTGAAGACCTATCCTCATTGCCCGAATGGTTGAGGGAAGCTATATAGAAGAAACCTGAGGTGGAGATTGAACCTATATTTGGTTTGGAGGATCTCTTGGAGAGGATTGAAACAAAGGAAGATAAGAAGAAGGCAAAGAAACTATCTAAGATCACAAGAGAAGATTCTGGTTCAAGAAAAGTACAAGTTGCAATTCCAAAGGCAGACAAGTCAGTTGATGAAATCAGTCCTGAGGATTATGAGGTGATGACATATGACTTGGGCCAAACCACCAAGAAGTAAGAGGTAGAGGATCTTGAAGGTTCAGTCAAGGTCATTAGGGAGAGACTGGATAGAGAACAAGAAGAAAAGGATTGATTAAAGAAGGAAAATAAGGAATTGAAGGACTACATTCAGCATTTGATGGATCCTATTCGATAAGAGGAAAGAATTCCTACACCATGTGCCTTACTGTCAAGTAAGTCAAATGCAAACCTAGAGGATATGAGAGCAACATTTCAAGAAATGAAAGCGTGGCTATAGGGCTTTAAGGATAGGGCAAATGGGTTTGTTGAGGAAGTTGTATAGGCATATGGAAGAGTCTCCTCACTCCATGAGATCATCCAAGCCATTTACAATACATGCTCTAAGTTTAACGTTGTCAGGGATGAGACCATGTCCCAACTAAACATTTTAATGGAGACCCTGAGGCAAGCTCTGGAGGATAGCCAAGTGATTGAACTAGGTTTTGTATACAATTTCTCCCTTTGGTATTACACTTTGAATGTAAGAGATCAATTTTTGAAGGAATTGAGGGTGAAGTTGCTCATGCCAAAGGTGTGCTCTAGGATGCCTATGATAAGGTTGTCTTATTAGTTGAGAAAATATTTGATCATAAAGGGGATGTAGATGCGACAAAGTTAAAGGAGAAGATGCACGCTCACTACTTTAGGAGTACTAATGCCATCTTAGAGGAGCACCTGGAGGACGTGCATATACTTTTTGCCTCCATGGGTGCATTTTGATCGTTGATGGAAGATTGGTAAGAAACTTTCACCACGGGCACAAGTGAGTTGGTGATCATTGAAGGCACCATCCAGAGTTTGCCAATTGTACCACTAGAGGTGATCGACGAAATAGTGTCCAGATTCAATGCATCTTCTCTAAGAAGAGAGTGACAAGAAAGGCATCTTCTAGAGGCTTCCTTAGTGGAGTCTAGCTAGCTTTTGTACATGTGTCCTTTTATGGTGTATTTGGCATTTATTATGAGCATTGTTGTCTTATTATGAGCCATTGATCTCTTAATTGAATTGTGGCCATTGATTGTAATTTGGTGGCTATAAAAGCCCCTCTCCTCTCATTTACACAGGGGGAAGACTTAAGAAATTGTTGCCAAAACTCTGCCAAAATATATATTCAAGTTCATTGTTGAGTTTTTCATGGCGATCTTGTATTATTTTGGATTGCTGCATGGTTTCTATAAGTATTCACTCATAGCATAAGTTAACTTAGATTACTTTTTAGCACATTCATTTTTATGTTTTATGGAAGTGATTGTTGTTGGTTCATAATTGAAATCCTCATAAGTTCATACCATTTGTAATTTGTCGATGGAAAGTTATATTGCATGGTTGGCTTGAACTTCATCCAAGCCTAACTTCAATTATCTTGTGTTCATTCATCTTCATGTCTATGGATGCACATAAGAAATTTGAAAACCTTTTACTCTCCTTAAAAGATTGTATTACTTTTGCGTAGCTGTTGTCTCATGGTGAAGTAGAGTGTGGTTGGGGTTTCAATGAACTAATGATAGTTATTTGCATTTAGATTAGAATCTCCTAAACCCTTTCTCTTTTGCACTTTTTTCATATTCTTTGTTAGGATTAGGAGTTAGCACTTCAATGTCATATCATAAGCTATCAAGCGTAGAACATTGGAAGAAGCAATGTCACCTTGTGACCAAGAGAACAAGTTCCTGATTGTTGAACATTTGCGTAAGTCCCTTTTTAAGAAACAAAAAACATCACATCCTCACCAAAAATCTATCCGAAGTCACTACATCAAAGAACTAAAGGGAACCTTGGAATCCACTCATTTGATCACCTAGTTTAGCATCTGAGTGATTTTGCTCAAGAGAGGATAGAGTACATGGGTATTTTATTCTGCATTGCATGTGAAAGGAAAACACATCAACACTTAGTATTCAACAATTGGTATTAAAGAAAGGTTCCTTGGAAGAAGTCTAACAACTTGAGGAAGATCTGGGGTAGTGTAATCATGGCAGCAAGAAGATTTGGAAATTATGAAAGTAACAAGGAACTAGAAGTAGCCCTTTTTTATCTTGAAAAATCTGAAGCAAAAATTAGGGATCTAAAAGCTAATATTATAGAAGTAGATGAATGCATTCTAAAGATAAGAGAGGAAGTCAAGAAGTTCAAAGAGAAATGCAAGGAGCTAAATGATCAATTAGATGAAGTACATGAGTTTCTAAATGGGTTGACACTAGAAGTTGAAAAGAAGGAAGAAATTGAAAGGCATCTGAATCAAGTTGTTAAGGATAAATGAGAGGAATTTGAGAAATTGGGAAAAGAAGTACTACTAAAATTTGATCTAGATGCAGCCAAGAGCTATGAAGAAAAGTTCATGCTAAGTTCTACAAAGCTTGATGATGTGATTGCTAGTCAAAGAGGTGTTGATGATAAGCAAGGTTTGGGATTTGAGAAAGGAGAAAGTTCAAAATCTGGTCAAACAAACATTGAGTTAAAGAAAAATAGAGGAAACTAGTTCAAAAATCAAAGAAGAAGACCTAGAGGACCTCTAGATAGACATCCTAATGCTTAAAGGTATTCATCTTTCAATGGCCATTATTTTAATTATAATAAGTTTTGTCATAAATCTACTCAATGTAGGTGTAGAGTAAATCAGAATGTTCCATCATTCTCTGGTCAATGTTTCAATTGCAAGAAAATTGGTCACAAATCAAATGAATGCAAAAATCTAGTAAGAAATGGGTCTTACAATGCAAGGAATAGTCAATCATTCAATGGAAAGTGTTTTGCATGCAATAGATTTGGAAATATGGCTAATCAATGTAGATCAAGGATGAATTCATTCAGAGGAAGGAATCAAGGACAAGGAAACATTGTGTGCTTCAATTGCAACAAATTTGGACATGTTGCAAGAGTCTACAGAAGCATGAATGTAAAAACAAACTACCATGCTGAAAATAGGAAAATAAAGAAAAGGAATGATAAAGGAAAAGAAAAGGTTGATCCAGTTGAAACCAAGAAGGAAATGGACAATATTTGGATTAGGAAAGATGTGATCAAAGTCAAGGATGAAGCCGCACCATCTTTTGGTGCAGATACTTCCTCTGGGAAGTAAATTGGGAGCTCTAGCTCAGGGGGCCCAGTGTTGAAAATCCAAAACCCCCAATCAAATAGTTAGTGCTAAAATCTGACATGAAGATATGATAAAAGGAATCACATGACAAATCCTTTGAAACAAGTTCCAAAAGAAAAGGTCCAATTGCGAAGATTTGTGGAGTGATCTAAGGTGTCTGTGGTTGTTAGGAATGTGCTCAACAACTTTTTGTAAGATGACATTAATGACACTTAGGTTTTGGTATGCAAAGGTTAAAAGGAGTTGTATTTGAAGGAAAAATCATTTTGTATTCCATGCACTCAAGTGACTAAGGCAAACTAAAGCAAAATTCAAAGCAACTATAGTATTCTTCAAAGGATTTCAGATCAAGATCAAGGAAACCCTAATTTGGTGAAAGAGGTATTTATAACTTGAAACCCTATTGTGAAAATTAAATTTCTTTGGGAAAATGTTTACTCCTCACGTAATCGAGATATAAAAAATGCCTCGCCCCATGTTTAAGAAACAATTCTTCAAATCACTGGAAAATGATCCGTTAGGGGCATTCTCAATTACTCCACATGGGATCATGCAAATGGAAGATATCAGAGCATACATTCATACCAGTCTAGAAGAATATGATCACATGAAGTTAGGAGAACTGTATTTGGATGAATTGACTACTGTGGACATTGTGCTAAAAGATGATTACAAAGTTCTAGGACAAAAGAAATTTGACACCTGGTTGGACTTTCCTACAATTGCGACTGATGCATGGGTCAAGCTTATTCTAAGTAGAATTCATGATGAATCTTTATGGCTTGATGAACCCTATTTGATAACTAAAGAAGCCATTAAATTTGTAACCAGTATGAGCTCCTCTGGAAGGGTTCTAGGCATAAAGAAAATGAAGAACAATGTGCTAATGCAGTTAACAGGAGCCAAATTTGAGAAGAATGGCCTTATAGTGAATGATATCAGGGATTCGGCTATCAAATTTGCTTCAATGATTTTTGGATACAAAGTATACTTCTCCAACAAAGAAAATTATGTGTCTGCATTAGCTATATACACAACAAATGACATGATAAAAAACAATATGGACTATGACCTTTGTGAATTTCTTCGAGGTGAACTAATGGAGAACTTGAAAAAATCAAAAGAAAACAATCATCCTTTCAAGTATGGAACATTGATTACATGCCTAGTCTTTTACCTCCTAAGAGAAATACCTGATGTAAGAAATATTGTCTAGCTTGATCACATACCTGTAGCCACTCAAATAAGAAATCACTTACAGAGTTTGGGTAATGTAGATATATAAAATGAAATCATATGGAAATATTTCAAGGATTTTCAACATAAAATGGTAAGAAGGTTCTGGATACCTAAAAAAATAGTGATAAAGTATGAAAAGGATATTGTATCTGTATACACCTAAAAATGACACGACTCTATCTAAATAAATATTTTTTAATATTTATCTCATTCTAAATTCCTCTATCAATAAATAAATAAATCAATTTATTTATTTGATTCATTATCCTCCAAAAATTAAATAAAATCATTTATTTAATTAAATCTTACAAATTCTTCTAAAATAATTCTAAATTAAATAATACCAAATTATTTAATTAATTCTTCTCATTCTCTATATTTAAATAAATCCAAATATTTATTTAAATTATCCTATTTCCTCCAAAATTGAATTAATACCAAAACTAATTCAATTAATCCATGTGCACATGTAATTAAATATTTTCAATATTTAATTAGCTAATATTCTCTCACACACATGTCCTATTTCTTCTCTAGTCAAAATAGTTAACTCATCAATCAAATTTGTTAACTAATGAGTCATCTGAGTTCATTGTTCAATCAAATCAGTCAACTCCCCAATCAACCCACTTATCTCTCCAATCTATTCTGTTAACTGATCAATCATCTCAGTTAACTCTTCAATCTATTCTGTTAATTCCCCTGACGCATGAGAGAGCAAGACACTTGTCCTCTCCCTATTTGCGCATATCCTCTCAAGTTTCCTCAACCATTGATCTTCTTATTCATTCTATACTATTGATCTTCTCTCTCACAAGTCTATAAGTACAACCCCTATTGCTCCATTTCAATCATCCAGGCTTTTATAAACTTACTCTGCAGGTATCACAGTGTGCCTTTGGCACCAATCCCCATAGCTTGAGATCACCATTATCATTGCATTTAGAAGATCCTCATCATTGCAAACCTATCAACAGTTGTTCTCCATTGTCATCTTGGAAGAAAGCAAGGAAGTGCACCTTCTGAGGGCTTCATTCACAAACAAGATCAATTTGAGATAGGCAACCAATGGAAGCCATGAAGTAAGAAGGTTTATAAGGTAGTGTTCTTTGTGTTTAAATCTTGTTTATTTCTAATTTCATTGAGACTATTGGATTATTGATAGTTTAATACTATTAACACACATTTTCTGATAACATTTTTGGCACCCATCGTGGGGCCTTGCCCCAATCTAACTTCAAAATTGAGTTTTTGTGCGTTAGAATCCATACACAGGACATTCCTACGCATCTGATACATTCTGCAACATATTTACTCTCTATTTCAACGTAATTGTCTGAGCTGCGCATTTACTCCCTGTTTCAGCACATTTACTCTTTGTTTCGGCGCATCCAAAAGACCTATGCATCTATTCTCTATTTCAATGCATTTACTCTCTATAACTACGCATATATCAGATCTGCACATTTGTTCTTTCTTTCAGCGCATGTACTCTCTATAACTGTGCATTTATCAGATCTACACATCTATTCACTATTTCGGCACATTTACTCTCTATTTCTGCACATTTGTTTCAGCACATCCATTCTTCTAGGGTTTTTAAGCTATTTCTAGAGAGATTTCTAATGCTATCACCATTTGTAAGAATATTCTCACATCCACCTTGCAGGTTAAGAGCTAAATAGTCATATAGTTGCATTGTTAAATCTCATTTAGATCTAATTAGCAACGAAAGTAATTGAGCTTGTTCACCCAAATCTTATCTAGATCTAAATAGGAGGGAAGTAACTTGAACTTGTTGCATCATAACTTGAGCATAGTCCCAACTAGGAGGATTGTTTTCAAAGTTAACAAATCTTGTGTGCCCAAATAGAGTAACTCATTTAGTTTTTTTTCGTTATAACTAGGAGGAAAGAACTAGTGTTTTTTGTGAATTTGGAATGATGATAGGACTATTCTCTCCCATTAACTGGGTGACCAAAATGCTAGAATCATCATTTCACATGTGTTTCCTTTAGAGAGGCTTGCCCTTGGAATTCCTTCCTTCCAAGTGGGATGACCTTAAGTGGTAACAAGCTAATGCCAAGCTCTTCTGATCCACTATAAATAAACTGTGTTTGAGGCAAAAACTTCAAGCAATGAGTGCAGATTAGTTATACCGATAGCTAACCTCCTCATAAACCCCATAAGGCACAACCCTTGCAGGCTAGGAGACTCCATAATGGAGAGTAGTGATGCCACAAGTATAACCACTCAAACGGTTACCCTTACTACATATCCATTGTTTTTAGAAGCCAAAATCCCCTATTTCGGTGACACAGGAGGAAAACATTCTCCAGAGCCGTCCAATATCATACACTCATTCAGTATAGAGATAGAAAAGTTTAACTCTTCGGAGGAACTATAGCTTGGTATGCGTGAGAAGTGAGTGCCGTGGAGGGGAGTCGGTGCTACCACGCTATTATTTGTCCTCCTTTATGCAAGTGGCTAGTGTAAAAACCAAGTTGGAACTCATTGAATACTGTCCTGGCCAACCTTAGGATTGTGCATGCTTTGTAATAAAAAAAATCAAACAATCATGAAAATATTCTGTGTGATGTGTCTTTCTTGCCATAATCGAAGAAACAAATCCGACAAAAGCAACATTCAAGCAAAGAAACCCAAAAACATTGAAAAATGTGCTTTTCCAAGACAAAAGTCAGTCAAAAGAAAACAAAAAAGCCAGATTTGCACATCCGCTCAATCCTGCTGTGCATTTACACCATCCTACGGCGTATCTGCTCAATCTTACTGTGCTTTTGCACTGTTCTTCTATGCATTTGTCTTTTACTAGTCCTATACATATACACCCTATTACTACACATTTGTCCTCTATTTTGGCACATCTACTTTTCACCAGTCCTGCATATTTGCTTCCTATTGTTGCGCATATACACT
This sequence comes from Cunninghamia lanceolata, assembly GCA_027924645.1. Taxonomy (NCBI): domain Eukaryota; kingdom Viridiplantae; phylum Streptophyta; class Pinopsida; order Cupressales; family Cupressaceae; genus Cunninghamia; species Cunninghamia lanceolata. The sequence goes on from BSBN01000030.1 coordinate 4,589,949, forward strand.
CTATTCTTGCGCATCTGTCACAGTGAGCTATTCCGTACATTTTCTGAGAAAAAACATCTACCTTTCTAAGCACCCATTTCAGTCTTGTTTTAGTTTCTAAGATCAGATTAACTATGTAGGTCACTCATCTCATTCATTCCTACAACATACCCTCTTTTTTGCTAATCACCCTATCAAAATTTTCACAAAACTTCCCAAAAATAAGTCAAAACTATCATAACTAGGTTACCACAAGACAATCTTTGGATCACATTAGACTCAAACATCCCTAGTAAGTCTCCACTATCAGGATCCATCATCCTTCTCTCTCAGAACTTTACTAGTTGGTTTTGGTACAAAACTAGTCTCTACCAAGTAATCAGATTCCAACCATTCTTACTTGCGGCTACAGTTTTATATCAACCAGTTTGTTTGAAACCATTGATCAAAGAAAACCCTTGTCAAAACCTTGTCACCACAAGTATCCCCTTCACTACAACCTACACATGCATCTTGACAAAGCAACCCCATTCACTCCAACCCATTCCAAATCATCTTGCATGGTACTAACGAGATCCTAGAAGCAAAAACAAATTGAAATGGCTAGAACATCTGACAAAATTGTATCCCGTCATGACAATTGATGAGGAAATATCTCACAAGGACTTACAAGAAGCTCTCCAAGACCAAAAATTTCAACATATGATGGACAAAGTACCCAACCAAGACCCTGGCAAATTCTTTCTTCACCTAGAAAACCAAGGAGTTAAGCTCCCCAAAGAATTTGATGTCACAACATTGAAAGTAACAGAGGAGGAAAGAACTCATGAAGAGAGCACACGTGAGGAAATAACCCTTGACACAGACAAAGGTAAGAAAACCATAGACTCAACCACACCTTTAAACGTGTTGACAAAACAAGTTCAAACCCTACAACAATAATTAGTGGACCTCCAAATAGGGACATCCACTAAACATTACCCATTGGAGGATATCTTGCCATATCCCTTCGACAAGAGCTTGAAAATGATCCCCTTTCCCCTTAGATTTAAAGTTCCAAAATTTGACAAGTATAGAGGAAAGGGTGACCCTAGAGACCACATTAGAGAATTCAAGGTCGCATGTCTAGAGGTGGCCCATAATGAAACTTTCTCATGAGACACTTCCCTAGATCTCTAGAAGGGCAACCCATGGAGTGGTTCTCTCGAATCCCATCGGGTATCCGTACCTTTGACGAGTTAGTGACCAAATTTTTAATGCATTTTACATATAATATCGAACATGAGGTATCCATGCTTGACCTTTGTAACACAAAACAAAAGAGTGGTGAATCTTTTGCTACTTTCTTACAAAGGTGGAGGTAGCTCACCAGCAAATATCCTCATCATATACTAGACAAACAAATGCTTGAAATGTTTGTCCATAATCTCTATTCTGATCTAAGCTACGAAATTCAACTCCAATGCCCTACCTCATTCATGAAAGTCATTGAGATGGGGTTATTCATAAAAAAATCTATGATCGTGAAAGGACAAATAAAATTGTTCAAAGACACTCCTAACTCAAACTATTCCATGGATAAGTCAAAATTTTGGACCAAAAACAAGAACATCGTCAATGATGGAGTGGTTGATGCTAAAGTAGTGGCTTCTAAGAAACCAATTTTCAATCTCAAAGGAGCATCAAACAATGCAACATCAAGCAAATCACCATCAAATGAACAGAGACAACAGTACAACTTTCCTCCTAAAAGAAAATTTACACCATTGGGAGAGTCATATGAGCCCGCTTTAAAAAGTTATTGGCAAACCATTAGATCACCCTTCCCGCCACAAGCGACTATGAATCCACTGTCAAACCTCCTTGGTGGAAGGATACCAATTTTTTTGAGTACCATAGAGGCAAAGGCCATACAACTAATGATTGCATTCTCTTGAAAAATGTCATATAAGACTTGCTAGACCAAACCTATGTGGGCACAAAAGATCATCCCTCTAACGACTCACATATGGCATTCAAGGATCCACTCCTTAACCATGACAGGTAGAACCCTCATAGCAACAACAATAACAATCAGAAAAATCATAATAACAAGAACAACAATGCTAACTACACAAACGTGCCATTCAACTACACCATTAATTGCATATCTAAGCATATCCCACAAATCAATGTGATCACATTTTAAAAAACAATCAGATACCAACACCAAAACTGATTGTAATATCACCACCCGTAGTGGAAAAGTCACCTTGCACACAGTCCCTCCAAGGTCATCATCCTCTCCATCTACCCCCCATAAATATAGCATCATAGACCAACTACATAACACTCCAGCCAATATATCCATATTAGAGTTGTTGCGTCTATCACCAGCCCACAAAGAGATTCTTGATAAAGCCTTAGTGGAAACCACTATGCCCTCCAACTTGGCCCAAGAGAAATTTCAAGCCATGGTAGGTCATCTTACCTCACCTGACATCCTATCAATCACTAAATAGGATGATCTATCCATATCTCAACCCCATAACACATCATTACATATTGAGGCCTTCACAAATAAACATCGCATCAAAAGGGTTCTCATTGATGGAGGAGCAGGTTTGAATATTTGAACACTTAAATTAATCCTTACATTGGGGTTCTTAGAAAATGTAGTGGATCCTAGAAAGAAGATCACAATAAAAGCCTATGATGAAGAAGAATGGACAACCAAAGGAACTATGGTGTTACCATTAAGAATTGGACTAGTAGTGACAAAAGTTGTTTGTCAAGTCCTTGATAGGGAGCTCGCCTATAACATTCTCCTAGGAAGACCTTGGATACATGCCATGAAAGTTGTGCCTTCCACATATCATCAGTGTATCTAGTTCCCTCATAATGACTGAGAGATCACCATCCAAGGTGACCCTGATCCTTTTCAACATTGTAACTCTATCCAATCAAAACCAGATTTCAACATCCCTAATAATAGAGCTTCCACATCAAAGGCCGAAGAGCAGAAAGTCAAGATTAAAGAAACAGGTGTAGGAGAATATTCCATTGAGCATACCCTTTGCATAGCTAAAATGCCTTTATCTTTGAAGTCCTTTGGGCAACCTACACCCTTCAAAAAACCATCTGCTCCTCTTGAACCTCCCAAAGCTCCCTTTGTCAAATGGGGCACCCTATCAGATGAAAGCAAAGAAAGAGATGTCCTACAATGGCTCTACTTAGATGAAGATGACACACCACAAGACAAACATCTAAAGCTCCCAATAGAACTCTATGGGTGTGGTCAATCTATCTTACACAGAATGGGCTATAAAGGACAAGGTCCCATCACCCTAAGAAAAGAAGGAATAATGGAACCCATTCAACCCTCTTCATCCTCATCATCCTAAGACACAAGACGGATAAGATACAAAGACAATGGCAAAGGTAAAGCTAAGGCTACTACTTGTTTTTTGGAATAGATCCATAACCTCCAAGAGAATAGTGATATAGATTCTAATGAATATGAATGGGATGAACTTTTAGAACATTCCTATAAAGACAAAGGAATTGATACCATTCGCACCTGTAGCCCCCACTGTGAGGGACAAATGCTGAGGCCTAGACCAATAGAGTGTGATTCGCTCATTCTTGAGAGAATAACTTATGAGGAAGGTCAGAGTTCTAATGAGATAAACAATCTTGAAGAGAGTACCACATGACCTTATTCCTATCACTCCCCATCTTGATGATATATCCATCCTTACCATTGCACCCACTAAATTAGATCAACCTACCAATCCCCTCCCCCTAGTACATCCAGAGCTTATCGATTGGGATCTGCGACGAACCCCCCAACTAGACATGTTTCAGAATGATGATGCCTACATTAATTACATGGAACTAAGAGACCACCTACTTGCGGGAGATCATAAAGATGGCTTTGCCATAGAACTCAATACTATGGCTTAGTTTGGAGAGTGTGCCAAGCCTTCCCATCACAAAAATATAAAAAAAATGGATCTGACGGTGAAAACTATTCTGCAACAGTGTCAAATCCCATAAAAGTAAAAATAAAGGACACATCAGATGGTGAAAACCTCTCTGAGGTGTCAGATGAGGGAAGGCTTGACACTCTCCCCAACAAGATGTTGTAGAACCTACAGAACTTGTTGACATCAGCATAGAAGGTAACCCAAAGATCATACACTTTGCCAAGTCTCTATCTCCATCGAAAAAGTTGAAATTTGTACCCTTCTTCAAAAGGAAATAGGTCAACTTTGTTTGGTCCAATGTAGATATGCCCAGGTTAGATCCAAAATTGATCTTGCATCATCTACCAGTAGATCCTAGAGTTAAACCTATTAAACAAAAACTCAGGAAAATGCATCCACAAGTTACATTTCTAGTCAAAGAGGAACTCAAGAAACTACTAGATGTAGGGTTCATCAGAGCAATTGATTATCTAGAGTGGGTATCCAACATTGTACCAGTATCAAAACTTAATGGTAGAGTTAGATTGTGTAATGATTTTTGAGATCTAAACAAAGCCTATCTCAAAGATGATTTCCCATTGCCCAACATTGACATCATCATCAACCTAACAGCTGGACACACTATGCTCTCTCTTATGGATGGTTTCTCTGGATACAACCAAATCAGAATAGTACCAAAAGATCAGCATAAAATAGCATTCACATGTCCATGGGGAACCTTTTGTTGCAATGTCATGCCGTTTGGGCTGAAGAACACAGGAGCCACATACCAAAGGGGAATGACTACTATCTTTCACAACATGATGCATGTAACCATGGAAGACTATGTGGATGACATCCTTGTGAAGTCACTTACAAGGGAATCTGATGAAGGGGGTAAATCATAAGACACACAATAACAGAAATTGCACATGGAAAATATAACTTTCTTTATTGATTTGGACAACTTATTACATTACAAAAGCTCAAATACAATTAGAGGAATCAACCCTCCACAGGCTACAACACATCGCAACTTCCTCTCACAAGACTCTGGAATGATCTGCCATTTGTAACCCCAAATCTGCTAGGGTTTCTATTTTCCAACCTATTCTTGACTCTACACTTTCCCCCTTAACTCTACTACTACCTAAGTGGTGCAGGAGCACCCCTTCAAAATACAAATTAGGTCTAATTATAGTATGTTTTACTCTATGATGTAATAAGGTCCATGTGACCAATTCTTATGTTTTAAGTCAATCTAGGATTGTGTGCAGTCTATTATAGTTTGTTATGCTAGCTGTCTCCTCCCAGCCACTTGGAAGTCTCCCAGCCGCTGGGAATCAAGTGTAGTCCTCGTGAAGCATGGCTATTTATGCCCTAGGTCAGTTTGTTTTAGGGGATATTGTTGAGAATTGATAGTGTGTGAGTTTTTTTAGCATAACAAAAGCAACGACATTTGTGACACAGTGTGACTGAGAATATTGTATGCATCTCTGTTATTGAAAATAAGAGGATCCCTTTGGTTTCACTTGTCTGGTTGGCAAACTTTTTGTATATTGATTCTTTTGGTTGCAGGTGAATGGACTCATCCAACCATTCCACCGGTTGATTCTCTGAATCAGTGGAATGGGCATGTATCATAGTTTAGATTGTATTTTCATTTTTCTGTTTTTATATTTCATGTTGTTGGGATTGAAATATTGCATGCAGTGAGCCAACCTAGCATCCTCATGTGCTAAGATTCGAAGATGAAAATCTGTGTCGAAATTGCTAAGTGAGCGGATCAAGTCGAGATCAGGGCTTTCAGTGCAAGTTTGTGAAGGCATCGGCGTGAAAAGAACCATCAGGTTGAAAAATTTTCATTTCACCGACAGAGGATACTTTCGCCAATTGGGGTGACAAATATAAAGTGTTGCTGATGAAGAGTCTATCGGCGTAAGTCATAGTATCGGCCGAGCAAAGTTGAGACTCACCGATGTGGAAAGTCTTACCGATGGCGAGTTGATGATCGGCGCATTGGAATGAGATCTATTATTGGTGGAGGAGAGTAATGTTCCACTGACGGTGTCAGTCACACCGATGCATGATGTGTGAAGGTTCATCGGGGTGACAAAAGGCATTGGCATAAGTTTCATTGCTAGTGCCGATGGTATATGTCACACTGACAGGTGCGAAGGAAAGAAGTCATCGATGTGAGTTGGTAGATCAGAGGACAAAGTGAAAGTCACTTTGATAGTATAAGTCTGGCCAATGGTAGAGTTAGTGTTAAGTGTTTGGCATGACATTCGGCATCGATGAACAGCTAGAGAAAGTTGGGCCGACAACTATTATCTTGCCGATAGGCAATGAAGAGACAAGGTCATTGGCATGAGATTTGGAGTGGTTGCCGATAGTCATTTGTCACGGTGATAGGGCTAGTTGGTGGTGTATAGGGGAAAGACACCATCAGGCGGTAAGACTTAACTTACACTGATAGGAGATATCTTACCAAGAGTCAAATACAAGCAAGCCATTCATCAGTATGAGATAGGTGTCAGAGAGAAAGAATTAGGAGATGCCGATGGATGTTAGTCTGGCCGATAGGGGTATATTGGTAAAACATTTGTTAACTCTTGCCGATGAAGTGAGGGATATCAAATCCCACCGTCCCATTTAACGTTTCCAGCTGTGGCTCTATGTCATAGTGGTATCAGAGCGAAGGAAGGATCTTCTGGAAAAGATAAGAAGATAACAAGATGTGGTATTAGAGTGAAGGAAGGGACATCAGAGTTCCTAGCAAAGATGACCAACACTGAGTTGGCAATTCTGGTGAAGAAGCAGATTTCAGAGAGCAAAGTAGTGAAGGCTCAGAATCAGGCATTGAAAGATGAGTTGGAGAAGTTGAGGGACAGGGTAAGTTTTGGCAAAGAAAAAGATAGGGATGAAGAGGAAGAGATCCCTAGGTGGAACGAAGAAGATGTTCCTGCAGACCAGAGACCCTTGATTAATGCCCTCAAATCCATGGAGAGGAGAACCATGGATGTGAAACTGGATTTGCCAGTGTTTATAGGAAAGATGGATCCTGATTCAGTGATGGAGTGGATAGACTCCTTAAACAATTTTTGTGAGACAGAAGAGATACCAGAACACCAGAGGGTAAAGATAGCCCAATCAAAAATGAAAGAGGCTGCATTAACTTGGTGGAATTTTATCCAAGATGACAGAGTACAAGAAGGAAAGTGTAGAGTTGCTATGTGGAAGAAGATGATGGCTTTAGTGAAAGAAGCCTATGTTCCATTGGATTACAACATCCAATTGCATAAGAGGAAACAAAATTTGAAGCATAAGGAGCTAGATGTCAACTCATATATAGAAGAGTTCATGAAGCTTTGTGTCAAGACAAAGGCAAAAGAGAGTAAAGAAGAAAAGGTAGCTAGATACCTTAATGGATTGAGGTTCAACATTCAGGAAGATTTGAATCTGCATAATCTAGATATAGTTCAGAAATGTTTTCAGTTGGCATTGAAAGTGGAAGAGAAGTTAAAGAGAAGACAAGAATAGAACAATAGAGGAAGAGGAAAACAACAAAGAGGTGGAAGAGGTCCTTTCAGAGGCAGAGGACATGGATTTGGATATCAGGGAGAATCTAGTCATGACAACAGCAAGGGAGGTAACAGTCAAAGCAGAAGTTACAATTAGCAAGAAAACTTCAGAGGCAGAAGACCTTTCAGAGGAAGATCTTAGGGCAGAGGATCTATCAGATGTTATAACTATAATAAAGAAGGCCATATAGCTAGTAGATGTCCAGAAAAGGCAACAAGTTCAATGAGAGAAAGGAGACGAATCTGATCCAAGAACCTGATAGCTAAAGTGCAACAAGCTCAAACACTTTTCAAAGTGTGAATGCTCCTAACAATTATGGGTATCCAGAGAGTGGAGAATCTTTGATGATGAGGAGAACAATGACTACCATGAAGGTACCTAACAAAGAACCCCCACAAAAAAAGTCTCTTTTCAGAACTAAATGCAAGGCAGGAGGTAAGACATGTAAACTCTTAATTGATTCTTGTTCTACTAAAAATTTTGTATCTAATGAAATGGTAACAAAGCTTAAGCTTAGAATATTGCCTCACCCATCCCCATATAAGGTCTCATGGCTTACTCAAGGTTAGCAAACAGTTGTAGAAGAGCAAGCTTGGGTAGAATTTCAGATTCGAGAATATAAGGACAAGTTGTTGTTTGATATCACCAAGATGGATGCTTGCCATCTTTTATTTGGAAGGCCATGGTAGTATGATTTGAAGGCACGACATGATGGTGTTAGGAACACCTATACAATCACCAAAAATGGTATGGTGATAGAGTTGGTCCCACGAATAGAGAAGGAGGAGAAATCAAAAGGAAAAGAGGTGAAGGTAATGCTGATGGAAGGAAAATAATTCATGAAAGAAGTAGCAGCAGAAGGTACAGTTGCATATGCCCTAATTCCATGTCTCACAGTGAACAACGAATAGTAGCAAGAAGTCAAGAAAGAGAAGAAGTAGAGGTTCATAGACCCAACTGTCCAAGAGTTATTGGATAAGTATAAAGGCATCATCTTTGATGGAATGCCAAGATCCCTACCACCTGTAAGGGATATCAGCCATTGCATAGATCTAATCCCAGGATCTACACTTCCAAACAAAGCAGCATGTAAACTTACTCCAGAACAGAATGCAGAAGTAGCCAGACAAATTGGGGAATTGTTAGACACAGGTCTGATTGGTAAAAGTTTAAGTCCATGTGCAGTACCAGCTGTACTAGCACCAAAGAAAGAAGGCACTTGGAGGCTTTGCACAGATTCCAGGGCTATTAATAAGATCACAATCAGATATAGGTTTCCAATACCCAGGATAGAGGATTTACTTGACTGTTTGGGAGGTACTAAGTATTTTACAAAAATAGATTTGAAGAGTGGTTATCATCAGATCAGAATTAGGCTAGGAGATGAATGGAAAACAACATAGTGCAGAAGTGCAGGTTTGCTTGGACTAAGGAAGAAGATGATTCCTTTGAAACATTGAAGAAGAAGGTGGCACAGCAGCCAGTCCTTGCACTTCCAGATTTTAATAAAATTTTTCAGGTAGAATGTGATGCCAGTCACATGGCCATTGGAGCAATACTCAGCCAAGAAGGAAGGCCAATTGCATTTTTTAGTGAGAAGCTTAATGATGCTAAAAAGAGGTATTCCTCATATGATTTGGAAATGTATGCTCTAGTCCAGTCACTCAAGAAATGGAGGCATTACTTGATGCCAAAAGAATTCATAGTATTCGCAGATAATCAGGCTTTGAGTTTCATCAATAGCCAAGAAAAACTGAATCATAGGCATATGAAATGGGTAGAAACTTTGCAAGCTTTTACTTTCACATTGAAGCATAAGAAAGGAGTCAAGAATAAGGTAGCAGATGCCTTGAGTAGGAGAGCTCTAATAGTCAACCAAATTCAGTTGGAAAGTGTAGGCATTGATTCACTGAAGACCATGTATGATGATGATGAAGATTTCGGAGAGATATATTAGGTATGCACTTCTTTTAGAGATAAATATCATGCTGAGTTCTCTGAATTTCTGATCCAAGATGGATTGCTATTCAAAGGTGGACAGTTGTGTATTCCAAGGTGCTCTATGAGGTTGAACATCATTAAAGAGAAACATTGTGGAGCTATGGAAGGACATTTTGGTTTGGATAAGACTCTTGATCTTGTTAGAAGCCATTAATTTTGGCCTAAGTTACAATCTGATGTCAGAAAATTTGTGGAAACATGTGTGATATGTTAGAAAGCCAAAGAAAGGTCAACTAATGTAGGTTTATATCAGCCTTTACCCATTCCTTCCAAACCATGGGAAAGCATAAGTATGGATTTTGTGTTGGGTTTAGCCAGAACCAGAAAAGGATATGATAGTGTTTTTGTTGTAGTGGACAGAATCAGCAAAATGGCACATTTCTTGCCATGCAAAACCACTGCTGATGCTTCATATATTGCAGATTTATTTTTCAAGGAAATAGTAAGAATACATGGATTGCCATTAAGCATAGTGTCAGATAGGGATGTGAAGTTTATTGGTCATTTTTGGAGAACTCTTTAGAAGAAACTTGGAACAAATTTGTCTTTCTCATCAGCATATCATCCTCAAACGGATGGATAGACTGAAGTGGTAAATCATTCCTTAGGGAATTTGCTCAGATGTTTGACAAGACAGCATGGAGAAAAGTGGGATAATATCCTATCTTAGCAAGAATTTTCCTATAATGATACTGTCAATAGAAGCACAAGGAAATCACCTTTTCAGATAGTATATGGTATACATCCAAGGGGTATTTTAGAATTAAGAGATCTACCTACAGGAGACTCTATTAGTGCGGATGGAGAAGCTTTTGCAGAAGCCATAAAATAGGTCCATGATTAGGTCAAGAACCAACTCCAACAAACTACATTGAAGTATAAGGAGTATGCTGATAAAAAGAAGAGAGATGTACAGTTTGATGTTGGAGATTTGGTATGGGTTCATTTGAAAAAAGAAAGACTTCCTAAAGGTAAATATACCAAACTCATGTAGAGGAAGATTGGACCATGTCAGATTTTGAAAAAGTGTGGACAAAATGCTTATGAGATCCAACTTCCTTCTGATCTCGGATTATCACCTATATTCAATGTGTCTGATTTAATTCCATACAAGCATAATCTAGATGAAGAACAGAAACTACTACAGGATACAGTAGCTGATGACATTCCAAAACATGATCCACCACAGTTGCAGAAGATTTTAGACACAAGAGTGCTTAAGAAAACCAGGAACAAAGACTATGTGGAATATTTGGTGTCTTGGCAGGGACACCCTGATTCAGAAGCAGTGTGGATGTCTGAAGAACAAATCAACAAACATGGTTCAGACCTACATACTCTCATCTCATGTGGACTTGAGATTTCTTCTTCTAGGGAGTATGGTGCAGGAGCACCCCTTCAAAATACAAATTAGGTCTAATTATAGTATGTTTTACTCTGTGATGTAATAAGGTCCATATGACCAATTCTTATGTTTTAAGTCAATCTAGGATTGTGTGCAGTCTGTTATAGTTTGTTATGCTACTTGTCTCCTCCCAGCCTCTTGGAAGTCTCCCAGCTGCTGGGAATCAAGTGTAGTACTCATGAAGCATGGCTATTTATGCCCTAGGTTAGTTTGTTTTAGGGGATATAGTTGAGAATTGATAGTGTGTGAGTTTTTTAGAATAACAGAAGCAGCGACATTTGTGACATAGTGTGACTGAGAATCTTATATGCATCTCTGTTATTAAAAATAAGAGGATCCCTTTGGTTTCACTTGTCTAGTTGGCAAACCTTCTATATATTGATTCTTTTGGTTGTAGGCGAATGGACTCATCCAACCATTCCACCGGTTGATTCTCTGAATCAGTGGAATGGGCATGTATCATAGTTTAGATTGCATTTTCATTTTTCTATTTTTACATTTCATGTTGTTGGGATCAAAATATTGCATGTAGTGAGCCAACCTAGCATCCTCATGTGCTAGGATTCAAAGATTGAAAATCTGTGTCAAAATTTCTAAGTGAGCGGATCAGGTCGAGATCAGGGCTTTCGGTGTAAGTTTGTGAAGGCATTGGCGTGAAAAGAACCATCAGGTTGAAAAATTTTCATTTTGCCGACAGAGGACACTTTTACCAATTGGGGTGACAAATATAAAGTGTCACCAACGAAGAGTCTATTGGCATAAGTCATAGTATCGGCCCGAGCAAAGTTGAGACTCGCCGATGTGGAAAGTCTTACCGATGGCGAGTTGATGATCGGTGCATCGGCATGAGATCTATTATCGGTGGAGGAGAGTAATGTTCCACTGAAGGTGTTAGTCACATTGATGCATGATGTGTGAAGGTTCATCGAGGTGACCAAAGGCATCGGCATAAGTTTCATTGCTAGCGCCGACGGTATATGTCACACCGACAGGTGCGAAGGAAAGAAGTCATCGGTGTGAGTTGGTAGATCGGAGGACAAAGTGAAAGTCACTCCGATAGTATAACTCTGGCTGATGGTAGAGTTAGTGTTAAGTGTTCGGCATGACATTCGGCATTGGTGAACGGCCAGAAAGTTGGGCCGACAGCTATTATCTTGCCGATAGGCAATGAAGAGACAAGGTCATCGGCATGAGATTTGGATTGGTTGCCGATAGTCATTTGTCACAGTAATAGGGCTAGTCGATGGTGTATGGGGGAAAGACACCATTGGGTGGTAAGACTTAACTTACACCGATAGGAGATATCTTAACGAGAGTCAAATACAAGCGAGCCACTCATTGATATGAGATAGGTGTCGGAGAGAAAGAATTAGGAGATGGCCGATGGATGTTAGTTTGGCCGATAGGGGTATATGGGTGAAACATTTGTTAACTGAGGGATATCAAATCCCACCGTCCCATTTAACATTTTTGGCTGTGGCTTTGCATCACTAGGGTTCCCAAAAATGGTTATTAATAGCCTTTTTGGTGGCCAACAACCTAATTTCAAAATTTGCATCTCCCTCCAAAAATAGGTCAACTTCTAGGAACCATAACTTTTGATTCGGGTGTTCGCTTGACAAACCGTTTTATGCATCAGAAAGCTCACAAGGTACTCTATGCGTTAAGAGCATGCTTTGCTAGTTCTAGTCATTTTTAGGCCCATATAGGGCCATTTAGTGCCTCAAACCTGAGTTTGAATAATTTTCAAGCATTTTTTGGGAAACGAAAACTTTAATATCTTTTAGCTTGCAAATGATCTTTGTGTGATTCCTTTGCCAAAGGTCTTATTTTTTAGTTACAAATCTGCCTACAAATTTTCAATTCATTCTGTGCCCAAATGCAAACTTTCCTAAAATAGCAAGTTGCTATTTTTAGCAGTTTGGAAAAACTGAAAGTTCTACATCATTATTCAAGTAATTATGGAACAAGAACAACAAATTTTGAAAATAAATGGAAAGAACATCAACAATTTTGAAACACATCTTTTTTTTGGGGTGATGCAAGATTGCCCTTACACCACTGGATGCTCCTGCATCAGACACCCAGGGTAATTTGAGAAGTGACCCTGTCATGTCTCAGGTGTTTGTGTGAGGAAAACCCAAATGGTCAACCTTTGTCCTAAACAACCAAGAAGAATCTTCAATAGGCCTTCCTTTCCATTTCACCATATATTCTTCATATTGCCTGTTCCGAGTACTTCTTCCCACATGGCTACCCAAGATCTCTTATATCTCCTATGTTGAAGTAGATGCTAGAAGACTCCACTATTCTTCTGTTGGTCCATCCTCTGTTCCACCTTCATGATATTCTAATAAATCAGTAATGTTGAAAACAGGGGAAATGTTGATCCCGCTCGGTAGCTCCACCTTATATGAATTTCCTAATCATGTTTCTTCAAAATTCTGCATGGTCCAAATTTCTTCATTTTCAGCTTATTGTATGTTCCAAATGGGAACCTTTCTTTTCTCAAGTGAACAATGACTTCATCTCCTACCTGGAATTCCTTATATCTCCTCTTTTGATCTGCCTTAGCCTTGTACTGAATATTCATCTTATTAATGTGCTTTTTCACCTCTTCATGCAAATTCTTCAAGTGTTTTACAAAGTCTTCAGCGTCGACACTTGTCTTTTCTCCTTTGTCCAAATTCCTTAACTCTAAAGATTTTCTTGGACTATTCCCATATACAATCTAGAATGGTGATTTACCAATACTCCTATTGACATAATTATTGTAAGAAAATTTTGCCTATGGTAAAATCAAATCCCATCCCTTGGGCTTATCTTCTACTAAGCATCATAGTAGGTTACCCAAACTCTTGTTCACCACTTCGATCTATCCATCAGTCTGTGGATGGTGTGTAGAACTGAACTTCAAATATGTCTTCAACTTCTTCCACAATATCCTCTAGAAATAACCAACAAACTTGGTATCTTGATCTGAAACTATGTACTTTGGTAGACTGTGTAATCTCACCACCTCCCTGAAAAATAAATCTGCAATATGAACCGCATCATTAGTCTTCTTGCAAGGAATAAAATGTGCCATCTTTGAGAATCTGTCCACCACCACAAAAATGGAATCATGTCCTCTCTGTGTCCTTGGTAAACCAAGAACAAAATCCATACTAATATCATCCCATGGCTTCTCTGGTATAGGTAATGGCTGATGTAGCCTTATATTTTGACTTGTTCCTTTTACCATCTGACACACTTTGCAACTCTACACAAATTTCCTCACATCCTATTGCAACTATGGCCAGTAATAATTTTCACCAATAATAGCAATGGTCTTATCTTGATCAAAGTGTCCAACCAATCCTCCACTATGCTTGGACGCATATGCTTTGTAAGTATATTGTTGTTGGATGCATATACTTTGTAAGTGTTTAACCCTTCTCTTTACTTTGTTAGTATACTGCTATTGGATGCATATGCTTTGTAAGTCATCCCGTGAGTATATTGTATTATCCCACATTCATGGGGAGTAATAGTTGTTTAGATTAGACTTAATATATAAGTACGTGCTGAGGCCAATGAAGGCATCCATGAATTTATTGTATTGAGCTTGCTCAAAGGAGGTTGCCCCCTCGAAGTGGCCTGCAATCAATAAATTCCTTCTATGTTCTACTATTTCTATTATTTCATGTATTTTTCATTATTTTGTTGTAGGAGGATCCTCTCATCTGGTATTAGAACGCTTTCTTGGGCTCGCTGGGTGGAATTTCTCCTGAATTTTTTTCACAGTGGCCTCTAGGTGTTGTGATTATTACAGTAGTTCTTTTTTCTTTGCATTTATATTGTTCATTTCAATTGCAGGTTCAAATCAGGGAATAATCCCTATCCACTTAACTGTGGGAAGTGCATGGGCATAGCCCTAAAACTCATTGTGAGGAGTACCACAGGAACTCCAAAGTAGCTGGCCCATTGAGAGGACCTGCCAGCGAAAAGGGCAACAACCCCTACCTGATTGACTACTTCCCATTTGTGAGGTAAACCAAGAGCTGTCGTTTGTGGCAAAGTGGTTATCAGTTTTACCTAAGCTATGGAGTGAGGGGTACTACCCCAATATGTAAGCCGTTAGACAACATTGGTAGTCGAGTGAATCCCCTGAACCCTTAGGAAGCTGAACATACCTGGGGTCCATATCTATTGTCAGGTAATAAATAATAGATTGCATCTTTCCAGAGCTGTTGTAGATCATTTTTGCCATATCTTCCTTGCTTTAGCTGCATTTCCCTTGAAAATTCACTAGAACCCCTGAAATTCCATTCTGCATATTTCCTTCCTTGAGGACCCTATTCCAAATTCCACTTATCAAAGCCAAAAATCCCACATTTGTCTATTTCTAGGGTTTTCCATAACTTCGTCGATTCTCACCCAATTGCCTTCCAATTTTGCCATAGTGTTCATTTCCTATTTCTGCTCCTTTGTCCCTCTTGGACAAATTTTCCCATTCTTTCACCCCGCTTCTAAAATCCCCATTTTCTGCTTCCCAGTCCCTCATAAAGTGTCCAAAACCTAGTCAAACCCCAATTACCCATTAGAGTTTTTCCCAAATCCAAATTTTCCTTTACTAAAAAAGTTTTTGTTTTTGTTTTTCTACCCATTCCCTAAAAAAAAGCCTGGTTAAGGTTGTCACCCACGTAGGAGCAAAAAACATGGAGGATGAACTTGCAACCCTCAAGACCAAACTCCAAGATCTAGATAAAAAAATTCTTGGCCTTAATCTTTAGCATTAAGCCATGAACAATAGACAGCAGCCGGAGTCTTCTGCAAACACTGGGTTCTCTTCTTCTAGCAATTTTCGTGGCCAAAGATTGATTTTCCTCGCTTCAATGGTGATGATCTGACTGGATGGATATAATGGGCAGAACAATATTTCAGTTTGCATAATACTTTTGATGTCAACAAAGTCCCACTTGCATCCTTTCATTTGGAACATGAAGCCCTTCAATGGTTCTGTTGGTACATCAAGGCTCATGAAGAGCCAAAATGGAGAAATTTTTGCAAACTCATTTTGCAACGATTTGGCCCTAGTGCATTTGATAACTCCACAGGAGCACTCACTAAAATTTGTCAAACTAGCACTATGAGAGAATATCAAATAGAATTTGAGAAATTGGCCAATCACAAAGAGGGATTGTCTAATGAATTCTTCTGGAGTTGTTTTGTCAATGGTATGAAGGATGCAATCTGATTTGAGGTTAAAATGTTCCGTCCCAACATAATGATGGAAGCCCTAGGGTTGGCTAAGTTGGCAGAGGACAAGATCATAGCTCAACAGTGCTCCAAATCCACTTTTGTTCCATTCAGAAATATGGTTTCCCAAAGACATTTAATCATGCCAGCTCCTAGAACAACTCCTATCAAGCATTTGTCTGAAGCAGAGATGCAGACACAGAGTAAAAGGGATTTGTTATAATTGTGATGAGACATTCACTTGGGGACATAGATGTGTTGACAAAAAGATCTATCTCTTGGATGTGGATTCTCTGCATGCAACTAAAGTTTATGAAGATGCTCAAGATACAGTAGATGATCAGGTTGTCATTCAGAAGCCACCTATTGACCTTCCTTCTCAGGACGACCACCCAGAGATCTCTCCATGCTTTAGCAAGAGTCAACACCCCACAAACCATGTGGGTCAAAGGTTACTTCAAGAAGCTCCCTCTTACAATACTCATTGATTGTGGTAGCACTCATAACTTCATTGACCCTCGGATTGCCAAATAGGCTAATTGTTTTGTCCATCCTTGCTCCAGCTTTGAAGTCATGATTGGCAATGGGGGCATATTACCTTGTAAAGGGAAGTGTCGCAATGTACGTATCTCTATTGGAGATTATAACATGTGCTCTGACATATTTGCCTTGCCCTTAGGCAAATGTGATGTGGTTTTGGGCACTCAATGGTTATGCACACTTGGACCCATCTTATGGGGTTTTGCTGAACTTTAGATGCAGTTTTCAAACAATGGGAAAAAACACACATTGAAGGGTTTACAACTAGGGTCTCTCAACATCATCAGTTCACATTGCATGGAAAAGCTACTTAAGAAGAATTCACATGGTGTCATCACTCAGCTCCATTCTATTCAGATGCAACCATCAGCAATCTCTACTACTCCTTCAGATCTACAATGAATTTTGGATAGATACGCATGTCTTTGCTGAACCAGTAGGATTGCCACCTTCACAACTAGAGGATGCTACATGGGAACCACTCCTTCAGATTCAGCAACAATTTCCACATCTTAAGCTTTGAGGACAAAGCTTTTCTAAGAGGGAGGGGATGTTAGGAACTTGTGTTTAACCCTTCTCTTTACTTTTTTAGTATATTACTATTGGACACATATGCTTTATAAGTCATACCGTGAGTATATTGTATTATCCCACATTCATGGGGAGTAATAGTTGTTTAGATTAGACTTAGTATATAAGTATGTGTTGAGGCCAATGAAGGCATCCACGAGTTTATTGTATTGAGCTTGCTCAAAGGAGGTTACCCCCTCAAAGTGGCCTGCGATCAATAAATTCCTTCTATGCTCTACTATTTCTATTATTTCCTACATTTTTCATTATATTGTTGCAGGAGGTTCCTCTCAACCTTCTGGTACATTATCAAAAATAATATCTTGAAATTATTCCAACATTTTTGAGACTTCTGTTGGTACATCTTCACATTTTTCTTGACTAATCTTAGGAATCAATGCAAAGCAATGACACTCATGCTTCATACCCTCCAAAAATTTTCTACCATCTACCAAGCAAATTCTGGTAGTACTACATACCTTTTCTTCCACCTCCTTCAAGGGCTTCAACTTATGACAAACTCCATCCTTTGTTAGGGAGTATGTGTTTGTATGACCATCATGGACATCGCTCCTATCATACTGCCATGGCCTCCCCAATAACATATGACATGCATCCATCGGTATGATGTCACACAACACCTCATCATGGTAGTCACCAATCTTGAACTTCACTAAACACTAGTCATTGACCAAAGCTCTATGGTCCTTCTACAACCATGTAATCTGATATGGATGCAGATGCTTTCTTCTTGTCAACTTCAACTTGTCAACCATCTCCTCAGAAACAAGATTATTAGTGCTTCCACTATCAATAATAATATCACAACACTTACCTTCACATTTGCACCTTGTAAGGAATAAGCTCTTCCTCTAATTGGGTTCTTTCTCCTCATTCAATAAAGTTCTTTTGACAACTAAGGTTTCTCCCCTTTCAGCATCTTTAGAACACTCAGACTGTGCATCTTCATCTACATGTACAACTCATGCATTACCTTTAGGTCTTCTGTTTGTTCTTCCTTGATGTTGAAGACACTCGTATGCTTGATGCCCTTCTTCTCCACATTGGAAATAGGTTCCTCTGAAACCTCCTCTTCCAGCTCCTTGCCCAGGTCTGCCTCTTCCTCTTCCTCTTTGCTCACCATTGTTCTGGTCACAAGGGTAGTAGGTATTATCTCCTCTCTGATTTTTACTGGTGTTGGCTTCTTCACTTTTCTTTGAATCTTCATTTTGGCCCCCATAGGGTCTTCCACCAATCCTTCTACCTTGACCTCTTCCCCTTTGCTTGCTATCAAATCTTTTATTTATCTTCCCTTCCACCTTCAGGGAAAATTGGTATGCATCTTCTATGGTGGTCATTCTGACCAGGCTCTGCTCCTCTTGAATACTTGGCCTTAACCCATTAATGTAATGGGCTACCTTCTCCTTATTGGCCTCTACATGGCCTATCCTAATAGTAATATTATAAAACTCTTCTATATATTCCTTAACAGACTTGTTACCTTGCTCTAGTCCTTACAGCTTCTTCAACAACTCCATCTTAGAGTCCACGGGAATGAACTGCTTCTTTAGTTTCTCCACCATCTAATCCCATCTGGTGATCTTTCCTTTCCCTCTTCTATTCCTCTCTAATTGGACCTCCCTCCACCAAATAATTGCATGGCCCTTCAACTTTGTTTTTGCAAACTTGACCCGATCTAGGTCCTCCACATTTTCATACTCGAAATACTCCTCCATGTCATTGATCCAATCAATAAGCTGTTCTAGATTTAAATCTCTAGAATATGTAGAAACTTAAATCCTAGGTCTCTTCTAATCTTCAAAATGGCCCTCAACAACCTAACTTCTGCAAGATCTCCTGCAGCTTCTTGGTCTTCCTCGGATAGCTCTTCTTTAGCTTCATCTTCACTTTCTTCTCTTGTTCTTGGCTCAAACCCTATTCACAGCTCATCTTGCAATGCATCAATTTGTCTTTGCAGGGCTTTAAAACCCTCTTCCATCAAAGAATTCTCCCAATATGATTTCTTCATGGAGGCATCTTGATCTTCGTAGCAAACCCACAACCTCAGGTCCTGGTGCAAACTACCTCACGGTCGGTGATCTATCTACACACTTAAGAACCCTTGCTCTGATACCACTTGATAAAGGAGGTAAATCATAAGACACACAACAATAGAAATTGCACATAGAAATTAAACTTTCTTTATTGATTTGGACAACTTATTACATTATAGAAGCTCAAATACAATCAAAGGAATCAACCCTCTATAGGCTGCAACACATTGTAGCTTCCTCTCACAAGACTCTGGAATCATTTGCCATCTGCAACCCCAAATCTACTAGGGTTTCTATTTTACCACCTATTCTTAACTCTACACTTTCCCCATTAACTCTACTACTGCCCAGGGTTCCCAAAAATGGTTATTAATAGCCTTTTTGGCGGCCAACAACCTAATTTCAAAATTTGCATCTCCCTCCAAAAATAGGTCAACTTCTGGGAGCCATAACTTTTGATTCAGGTGTCTAATTGACGAACCGTTTTATGTGTCAAAAAGCTCATGGAGTGCTCTACATGCTAAAAGCTTGCTCTACTAGTTCTAACCATTTTCAAGCCTATACATGGTCATTTAGTGCCAAACCTAAATTTGAATAATTTTTAGGTGTTTTTTTGGAAACGAAAACTTTAATATCTTTCATCTCGCAAATGATCTTTGTGTGATTCCTTCACCAAAGGTACTATTTTTCAATTACAAAGCTGGCTGTAAATTTTCAATTCAATCTGTGCCCAAATGCAAACTTTCCTAAAATAGCAGGTTGTTATTTTTAGCAGTTTGGAAAAACTGAAAGTTCTACATCATTATTCAAGTGATTATGGAACTAGAACCACAAATTTTGAAAATAAATGGAAAGAACATCAATAATTTTGGAACACATCTTTTTTTTTGGGTGATGCAAGATTGCCCTTACACCACTGGATGCTCCTACATCAGAATCTTACTTAGATGTCCTCCAGAAAATCTTTCAGCGGCTAGAACAATTCAAGGTCTGATTGAATCTGAAAAAGTGTGTGTTTGGGTCCACCTCTAGCAAACTTCTAGGTTTTATAGTATCAGCCAATGGAATTGAGTTAGATCCTGTGAAAGTAAAAGCTATCATGGAGATGCCACCACCAAGGAACATCACCCAACTATGGTCTTTACAAGGCAAATTATAAGCAATCCATTGGTTTATCTCACAACTAGCGGATAAGTGTCAACCTTTCACTCATCTCTTACATAAGAACAATCCATTTAGATGGGATGAGAAGTGTGATGAAGGCTTTCACAAATTGAAGGAGTACCTCATGAATCTGCCTATCTTGATGCCACCCATCCAAGGCAAGCCATTGTATCTCTACATATCTGCAACACCAACAACTCTAGGAGCCCGTTTAGCACAACAAGACTATGAAGGCAAAGAATGGGCCATTTGTAAGGAAATAAGAGCATCCAAGAATGTACATCCAGGATCAATAGTGTCTTTGGTAACTTTAAATTTTATTGGGTTGCCACAAAACACTATCTACTATGCCACAAGGCAGAAACAGACAGTTTATTTCCCATCATTGAACCTTCAAAGAAAAGACTGATGCATCTTTACAGTTTCAACAATAGACAATAGATTCAACTTACAGAATCACAACCATGAAAGAACAATAAATAAGAACACATAAATTTATGTGGGGAAAACCCTTATGGGTAAAAAAAACCCACACTCCAAAAGCCAGAGATCATTGTATTAATCAACAATAAAAATACACAGTTACAATACAATATTAGACTCTCAAGCCTTCACAGATTTATACATCTTGTTCTTAATCTAGAGAATCTCAATAGCAACATGGCAAGATTATCCTTTCTCTCTCTCGACCTTTGTTTCTCCTTTTCTTGGTTCAGTCCTTTCACATATTGTTATCATGCTGCATACAACATAGGACTTCCCCAAAAAAGAATATAGTGCTCATTAGATTGAACTCAAAATCAAACTCTATCAATCCAAGTCTGTCCATCTCCAAACTTGTCTAACCATCCGAGCAACCAATCAATTCAGTTACGGTCAGTTCAACCATCCAAACTATCGTTTGACTATTTGCGTTCAAGAGGACTCATTAGTCCCACATGCACCAGGTCACATGTGATATCCTAGTTTATACATAAGAACACATAGTAAGACTATCGTCAACAATTTTGTTGCCAACGATGCCAGTCAAAGCCTCATCAGTATAGTCATAACCATTGGCAACAACTCCACCATTCATAGCTATAGATCCTTGTCTCACCGATGCCAACACTTCACCAACCCTTCATTGGAGTGACAGGTAACATCAGAGGGACTTTCAAAGCTCAGACTGACAATGTTTCTCATGCTGATGCCAACAACCCTTCATCGGAGAGACCTCTGCCATCGGCCCAAAGATTGTACACTGTACTGATGAATATCTCCTTGCCAAACATCAGGATAACAGGCTCATCAGTAAGAACCGTTACCACTGAGCTGATAAAGCTACTCACTCTGATGGTCTTCCATTGAAGTGACTCACGCTGAACACATCATCGACGAGACATAGATCATCGGCGATACTACTTCCATCTGCGCCAATACAAGGAGTCTTCCTGATGGCCACTACCATCAGTGAAACACATGTCATCGGTAGAGCAAGTTAAGTGTTCGCCGATGGTGTTCTGTCAACCCGATGAATGAAGAATATGTGAAAGATATGAACAAAACCAATGATTAAAAAATGAGGTTCCAAGCAGTAATTTGAGACACTAGGTCTCTTCAATCTCCCACTTGTCTAAGAGATTATTACTACCTCTTAATCTACATATGATTACTGAGAATTATGGACCCGAAGACCCATTTCATCTAAACACCATTTGAACTTGGCCATGCTCACTGGTTTAGTTAAGGCATCTGCAACATTATCCAAAGTACCAACCTTTTCTAGCTTTATCTTTTTGTCCTCACTCCACTGTGCTCACAAGCTACATCGAAGCTCCAACATAACCAACCTCAAAGCTTTCAGAACACAGCCATGAAACCATCCTCTAGAAACAAAATAGAACATCATCTAGAACAACAATCAGAAAACTGACTACACCCATCCAACTGAACAAAATCCACGTGACTGAAAATAGCACACACAGAAAGTGCTAATCCAATCACACATACCTCAAAGGTATAGAAGAACATAGAAAACTTGTGCCAACATATATTCATCCAAACTGCAGGTACAATGGTGCAGGAGCACCTACTTGACAGCTGGCCTTCATGAGGCAGTTAGTAGTTTAGGTCTTGTTTATGATTCCAAGAAGGTCTGTTAGACCAAATGCATGTAATAAGGTCATGCTGATCAGGATAAGATCATGCTGACCAGGCTTTTGCTATTTTTAGCTAGTTAGTTATAACAGCTGTCATGATGTATGTTCGGTGGGATCTCCCAGCCGCTTGGAGAGTTCCCAGCCGCTTGGAGTCGGGTCAGTAGTACTCGTAGGCAAATCTTTATAAGCATGAGATCAGTTGATGTTGGATATACAGACAGATATCATCGATCGGCAGTGTAGTGTTGCATCAAGCAGAGGAGTTGAGTGTTCTGTGTGAGGAACATCATATTGTATTGCATCTTTGAGTCAATAAAGATCCTGTTTCATTTTCTGTTTGATCTCTTTCCTGTAATCGATTGCTGGTTTGAGAGGTTTTCATGGATATACTGATCCATTCCACCGGTTGACTCATCTGATCGGTGGAATGGCAATGTACAGTAGGTTAGTAGGTAGTTTGTTTGTTTGCATGCAGGTGTGCAGGATCACGGTCAAGAGATGTTGAAGACCCTAGCATCCTCATGTGCTAGGTCAAGTTGAGAAGTTCAAGTTGAGAGAGATCACCCTAAGACTGGATCGGGTCGTCCCTGGAGGATCGGCGAAGTGAGATTTCGCTAAGTGAAGAAGTCTATTAAAACGGCATCATCAGGATATTTCTGCAAATATCCTGCAGATAGTTCGGATATCGTCATCCGGATAACTGGAGGAGATCGGCATGATGATGTCGATTGCATGAAGTGCAAGTTCGTCGGGGTGATCATCATCAGGAGCCGAGGAGTGTATCGGCATCAGGATCATCATATCGGAAGTGCCAAACATCTGCATATCGCGAGTAGATGCGGAAGAGAAAGTTCGTGTTTTTGGCTAAGTGTTGAAGAGGTCATCAGGATATTTGGTGACGTCATCGTCATCAGGATATGACGTCATCGTCATCAGGATATTGAGATATCCCCCCTATGCGAGTTCATCCTGCTGTCGTTAAGTATCGGCATCGGCAGAAAGTGTATTAGCGTCATCAGGAGGTTTCGAAGAGAACCGGATAAAGTAGATCATGATGCTGTTGCTTGTGTCGTCGGGTAGCGGAGCATCGAAGGTAAGCTGCTGAAGGTGAACGTCATCAGGATATTTGGGACAACCGAATGTTGAATATCCTGCTGACGAAGGAAGTGTTGCATATGATGATGACGATGGAGTTTGAAGCCCGATGAACAGTGCAACCGGAGGATGTGTGCGCCCGCTGAACATCATGATGATGATGTTAGGAGGAAAGCGGAGGAGGTGAATAGTAGTCGGCAGGAGGACAATTGCGAGTGTCCGAAATATGATGATGCTGTTGGTTGTAGGAAACATGATGATGCTGACAGTATAAAGCGGAATATGATGATGATGGCGAAGATGATGATGATGAGGTTGGTCTGCAGACATTCATGCTATATGCGAAGGTTATAGTGTGGATGCCTCTGCATCATAGTGGTATCAGAGCGCAGCAAAAGGTCTGGGCTGTTGTGTGTTGATTCTGTCACCGAAAGGGCAGAGATAGAGTAAATTGTGAGTTGTGTGTAGATTGAGAGGTTGACAAAATGCCTCCGAAAGGTAGTGGTACTGCAAGGGAATTGCAGGAAATGAAGGAGAAACATGCTAGAGAGATGAGGAAGATGAAGGAGCTTGCTAAAGCACTTCAAGCCAGGCTGACAGCCCTGGAAAAGAACAAAAAGAGGGAAGTGGAAGACAGTGAGTCTGAAGAAGAAGCAGATACTGTTGAAGAGTATGAAGAGGTAGCTGAAGATCTGGATGCTGAAGACCAGAGATTGGCAAAACTGTTAAAGGTAGTGCAGAGTGAAAAACCTAAGGTGAAGGTTGATGTTACCAAGTATACTGGAAGCTTGAATGAAGATGAGTTGTTGGATTGGATTGCTGCACTTGATAATCACTTTGAATGTGAAGATGTTGCTGAGGATCAGAAGGTGAAGATTGCAAAGACCAAGTTAGGAGGTCATGCTTTGGTATGGTGGGATTATGTACAATCTGAGAGAAGGAAACAAGGGAAGTCTAAGATCACTTCTTGGGATAAGATGGTAGCAAGGATAAAGGGTAAATTCTTGCCAAGGGATTATGAAATCCAGATGTTTAAGAAGCTGCAATTTTTAAAGCAGAAAGACAGGGATGTGAAAGCATATACTGAGGAATTTTATCTGTTGAGTATGAGATCTGGTCATCATGAGAATGAGGTAGAAAAGGTGGCTAGGTACTTGGCTGGTTTGAGGTTTAACATACAGGATGAGTTAGTGTTAGCTAACCCTAAGAATGTGGAGGATTGTTATCAAATGGCAATCAGGATTGAAGAAAAGATGAATAGAGGACATGATAAGTCCATGAGAGGTAGAGGAAACAATAGGGGAAGAGGAGCAGCCCCTGCACAAAAGCAAACCATTGAAGGTCAAGAAGACACTGGTAAAGGACAGGGACAGTCTGATTTCAGAGGTGGATGGAAAGGTAATAGAGGAAGATTTGGAGGTGGTAGAGGTTCTACTACATTTTCAGGAAAGTGTTACACCTGTGGAGAGTTTGGTCATCCATCTTTCAAATGTCCAGAAAACAAAGGTTCATCATCCAGAAATGATAGAACAAGTGACAAGAGAGTACAACTTGTGCAAGAAGAGAAAGAAGAAGAAAGTGCACATAGTTCAAACAAAGGTCCTGATAATTATGGATATCCAGAGAGTGGAGAATCACTGATGTTAAGGAGAATTAGTTGGCAGGCATCAAAGGATATGATGCAAAGAAGAGCTCTTTTCAAAACCACATGTAAGAGCAAAGGTAAGGTATGTAAGGTTGTCATTGATACTGGTTCAACAGACAACATGGTATCTCAGGAGATGGTTGATAAACTGAAGTTGGAAAGAATTCCACATCCACACCCTTACAAGGCATCTTGGGTGAGTGATAGTCAATCACTTTTTGTCTCAGAACAGGCATATGTGGATTTCCAGATTGGGCCATATCATGATAGAATTTTGTGTGATATATTGCCTATGGAATGTTGTCACCTACTGCTAGGTAGACCATGGCAATTTGACAGAAGAGTACTGTATGATGGGTATGCTAATACCTACACCATCCAGAAAGATGGGAAGACTATTAAGTTGATGCCATTGCAGGCAAAAGCTGCAGTACAGAAGGCGGCTCAAATCATTTTGATGGGAAAGAAGGAGTTTGTGCAGATGCCTAGAGGAGCAGGCATGAAGGCAGTTCAGGACACTGCAGAGAAAGGAGTTGTTACAGACAACAAGCTGAAGAAAGTTTCAGTTGTGACTGACAGAGGTCAGCAGCAGGTTCAGAAATAGGGGTGCAACCAACCATCAGTTGAAAGGAATGACAAGGATGTTGTCATAGTTGGGACTATTGCTTGTCCTATCAAGGTTGACAGGAAGATAGAGTTGAACATTTCAGCAGTTCAAGAGGTAGTTCAGACAGAGGTTCTGGTCAGGCAACCTGACAAACACAAGGTATGTGAGAGAAAGGCCTACATCAATAGGCATGAGGATTTACTTGCCAGACAGCAAGTTACAGTTCAGAAGTCTTGGAGCAGCCAAGAGACAGCAGCAGACAAAGCTGGAGCAGGTCAGACTACTGACAAAGCAAAGTGTAGAGGTGGAGGACTTCCACATGCTAAACTCATGGGACATGAGTTCTTTTCTTTTGGGGAGTATGGTGCAGGAGCACCTACTTGACAGCTGGCCTTCATGAGGCAGTTAGTAGTTTAGGTCTTGTTTATGATTCCAAGAAGGTCTGTTAGACCAAATGCATGTAATAAGGTCATGCTGATCAGGATAAGATCATGCTGACCAGGCTTTTGCTATTTTTAGCTAGTTAGTTATAATAGCTGTCATGATGTATGTTCGGTGGGATCTCCCAGCCGCTTGGAGAGTTCCCAGCCGCTTGGAGTCGGGTCAGTAGTACTCGTAGGCAAATCTTTATAAGCATGAGATCGGTTGATGTTGGATATACAGACAGATATCATCGATCGGCAGTGTAGTGTTGCATCAAGCAGAGGAGTTGAGTGTTCTGTGTGAGGAACATCATATTGTATTGCATCTTTGAGTCAATAAAGATCCTGTTTCGTTTTCTGTTTGATCTCCTTCCTGTAATCGATTGCTGGTTTGAGAGGTTTTCATGGATATACTGATCCATTCCACCGGTTGACTCATCTGATCGGTGGAATGGCAATGTACAGTAGGTTAGTAGGTAGTTTGTTTGTTTGCATGCAGGTGTGCAGGATCGCGGTCAAGAGATGTTGAAGACCCTAGCATCCTCATGTGCTAGGTCAAGTTGAGAAGTTCAAGTTGAGAGAGATCACCCTAAGACTGGATCGGGTCGTCCCTGGAGGATCGGCGAAGTGAGATTTCGCTAAGTGAAGAAGTCTGTTAAAACGGCATCATCAGGATATTTCTGCAAATATCCTGCAGACAGTTCGGATATCGTCATCCGGATAACTGGAGGAGATCGGCATGATGATGTCGATTGCATGAAGTGCAAGTTCGTCGGGGTGATCATCATCAGGAGCCGAGGAGTGTATCGGCATCAGGATCATCATATCGGAAGTGCCAAACATCCGCATATCGCGAGTAGATGCGGAAGAGAAAGTTCATGTTTTTGGCTAAGTGTTGAAGAGGTCATCAGGATATTTGGTGACGTCATCGTCATCAGGATATGACATCATCGTCATCAGGATATTGAGATATCCCCCCTATGCGAGTTCATCCTGCTGTCGTTAAGTATCGGCATCGGCAGAAAGTGTATTAGCGTCATCAGGAGGTTTCGAAGAGAACCGGATAAAGTAGATCATGATGCTGTTGCTTGTGTCGTCGGGTAGCGGAGCATCGAAGGTAAGCTGCTGAAGGTGAACGTCATCAGGATATTTGGGACAACCGGATGTTGAATATCCTGCTGACGAAGGAAGTGTTGCATATGATGATGATGATGGAGTTCGAAGCCCGATGAACAGTGCAACCGGAGGATGTGTGCGCCCGCTGAACATCATGATGATGATGTTAGGAGGAAAGCGGAGGAGGTGAATAGTAGTCAGCAGGAGGACAATTGCGAGTGTCCGAAATATGATGATGCTGTTGGTTGTAGGAAACATGATGATGCTGACAGTATAAAGCGGAATATGATGATGATGGCGAAGATGATGATGATGAGGTTGGTCTGCAGACATTCATGCTATATGCGAAGGTTATAGTGTGGATGCCTCTGCATCATACAAGCTCCATGTGCCAAATAGTCGAATAAGACCAAACACATCCAAGAAATCCCACTGCATGGATAATGCAGATCTGAAAAAGATCATGGAAAACAAAGTCCACCAATGGCATCACATTGTAAGTGTAAACATCATGTAGTACCAAGGAAACATCCACCATGATATGCAAAATCTATAAATCAATAACCTATACATGTCAACACCAGTCCAGAAATCTCTCAAGTTCTTCACACCCAGCAATGAAAGAGATAACAGAACCTTCATGCCATCACCCAATAACATAAGTGAAAGTACATGACCACAAACTAGTGATCACAATAGCTCCGAACAAAACCTCAAACCAAAGTAATGTGAAACACACCATTAGAAAAATAACTGAGACCAAGAGAAACACTACACATCATATACCTATAGACAATCCTTCTACATACACCTCTGAATGCCAACTGTGTCAAGTATGATCTTCTTCAAAACACCCCAAAGAGAATATCATAACAACACCCAAACAAACATTCAATCTTAAGAGATCAAATTCAACATATGTAATCATGCAACTAACATGGATGCAAGCCTCTCAAATGAAAGAAGATCAAACTAATCCATTTCCCTCTTCAGGAAATCAGCCCATAAACCATCTCCTAACAATCCTTATTAAAGAATGATACCTTAAACTCAAATGCACAAAGAGATTAACCATGCTATCCATCTATCACAATGAATCCTCCAGAACCATATATGAGCAGTTCAAGATCCATGTTTATGAAAGAAAGCATAAAACACCTGAGAGAAACAATGGGCAATACCTCTCAAGTAATAAACTACCGAGTAGACCATGAGTGGGGATAAGAATGCTCCTCCAAGATATACAAGCCATCATGACTCCTCCAAGAGAAATCTCCTCATAGGTCTCTGTTGAACTCACGTCCAACCAAGGTGTAGGCTTCTCGGACTTTCTGCTGAAATCTTCATCAAGAGTAACCATCAAAAATACTTCTCTCATCTCAAGAAAATTATAGCCTCACCTTATTCTCCATGTACCCATAGGCATCTGCAAATAATCATATCATGCTAAACTCCAAATGCATCACTACACTAACATGAAGTAATCAAACAAAAGATCAATGCACCCAACACACAGAGAATCACCAGACCACTGTCAAAGCTCCAATCATCTGAATCAAAAAATTATCATGACATCATGATCTTACTATCTCCCTTAGGAGATTCCATGCTCCAGGTGAACATAATCATGATCTCAAGAGCAATGTATCATGCCAAAACTGAAAAGTAGAATTCAAGAAAAAATCATGACATGAAACAGACCAAACTCTAAACCAACATCACCTGTCAAGCACCACCAACAACTCAGCCAAGGATTTCGTGAATCCTCCATGACTCCAAGATGTTACACATCCTCAAATAGCACCCCTACAAATGCGAAAGAACCCTTCTGCAGCAACAAGATCAAAGAGCTCCTCCTAGTAACATCTGCAACACTAAAGAAGATCATTCACCACTAAGTGATGAACACATAGTCAATGCTAAAGCTCCCACTGAACCGTGACAACTAAGCTTTCCAAGCATCATGACCAAACATCTCCTAATCTAAAAATCCTCCAGGTCCACACATTAACATGTCCATGTGACAATAAAACCAAGTGACACCAAGATCTCCAAACTAAGGAAATACTCTATCACTGTCAATAGCTTACACAAACCTGTGAATCCAAGCTATTCATGACCTCATGATACACATGCTACAAGTCCCCTTAACCAACTATTCAATTACTTTACAACATCCATCCTCTCATTCCAAAATAGTCACACCAATGCACAAGTGACCACAGACAAGGCCAACTAACAAGTCTGCACAATCACATAATCAATCTTGTGGATATAGATCGTCCACTTCTAATTTATCCCACTACAATCAATAGGCTGTACACACCTAAAAAAATACATAACTCGTAGATCCAAATATACTGAAACATTCAAACCCACTATTGCACTAGAAACTACAAAATTGAAATCTCAAGGAATATATAACAATGTAGACAACATGACTTAAGCACCGGATTACTTACAAATATGATTAGCCAAACATGTCCACAACCTGAGCACCATAGTTAAGAAACCAGAAGCATTACCACAGAAATACTGAGTGACCTATCACTTACCAGTATTCCCATGTAGAGAAAGTATTTCACCTCCTCACACAATGCATAGAGCATGCATGCAAAACTGCAACTATATCATCCAACAACACCCCAAAAGCCAGGGTCTAGAAATAGCTTAACTGCAACTTCACAAAAACACAAGTTTTTTCTCTTAACTGTGTAAAACTTGCAAAACCGTTCATGCACATCCATACCTTCTTCACATCTGGTAAATTCTATAGTCAGAAACCAAAACACTATAATAGTTCAAACCAGAAAAAGATTAACATAGATGAGCATCATAGATTTTAAGGAGAATCTATTAAACCCTTCCGATGCAAGTACAAAACAACCACAAGGATTAAGAAAATCTAGGAACTGCAGGCCTAATTCAAACCAATTCTAAGGCCACCATTATGTACAAACATCCAAGAGCTAAAGTTAGGTTATATTAGAAGCTTCCAGACCTCAAAAGGATCAACTCCATAACCAAAATGCAACCAGGGTGACACATAATTAGTACCTTTCAATACCAGAAACAAATCCCAGTATAAGAACAATACTCCATGGCTGAGCAGCAACACAAACTTCTTCATATCATTAGAGAGCCTCTCACACAGACACCCAATATGAAAGTTACTGCAACAACACAACCACAAAACAAAATTCCACCCCATGCAATAGGAACATCTTACTATCAACAAAAGAGCCTTAGACCACATCATTTCAACATGATCATCTCCTTCTCTAACTTCATCATCCTTCAGGCTGCATGTTGTCACTTGAAACTAAAACAAAAGGAGAAAACACTTTTACTGACCAAAGGACCAAACATCAGATGATTCCTTCAGATTTCCTCAGGCCTCCAAGACCAAGAAATCACCACAGAAAGAATCTAGAACCTACAACACCAGAACCAAACTAGTCCCAGAAGAAAGCTCTGATACCACTTGTAAGGAAATAAGAGCATCCACGAATGTACATCTAGGATCAATAGTGTCTTTGGTAACTTTAAATTTTATTGGGTTGCCACAAAACACTATCTACTATGCCACAAGGTAGAAACAAACATAGTTTATTTCCCATCATTGAACCTTTAGAGAAAAGACTAATGCATCTTTATAGTTTCAACAATAGACAACAGATTCAACTTACAGAATGACAACCATGAAAGAACAGTAACTAAGAACACATAGATTTACATGGGGGAAACCCTTCCGGGTTAAAAACCCCACACTCCAAAATGTAGAGATCATTGTATTAATTAGCAAAAAAATACACAGTTACTATACAATATCAGACTCTTAAGCCTTCATAGAGTTATACATCTTGTTCTTCATCTAGAGAATTTCAACAGCAACATAGCAAGATCAGCCTTGCTCTCTCTCAACCTCTATTTCTCCTTTTCTCAGTTTAGTCCTTTCACATACTGTTATCATGCTATGTACAACATACAACATAGGACTTGCCCAAAGAAGAATTTAGTGCTCATTAGATTGAACTCACAATCAAACTCTATCAATGCAAGTCTATCATTCTCCAAACTTGTCTAACCGTCCAAGTAACCAATCGATTTAGTTATGCTCAATCCAACCATCCAAACTACCATATGACTATTCACATTCAAGAGGAATCATTAGTCCCACATGCACAAGGTCACGTGTGATATCCCAGTTTATACATATGAACACACAATAAGACTATCGTTAGCAATTTTGTTACCGATGATGCCACTCAAAGCCTCATCGGTATAGCCTTAACCATTGGGGACAACTCCATCATTCATAGCAATAGATCCTTGTCTCACTAATGCCAACACTTTGCCAACCCTTCACCGGAGTGACAGGTAACATCGGAGGGACTTTCAAAACTTAGACCAGCAACATTTCTCATGTCGATGCCAACAAACCTTCATCAGAGTGACAGGTAACATTGGAGGGACTTTCAAACCTTAGACTAACAACATTTCTTATGCTGACGCCAACAACCCTTCATCAGAGAGACCTCTGCCATTGGTCCAAAGACTTTACGCTACACCGATGAATATTTCCTTATCGAACATCAGGATGACAGGCTCATCGGTTAGAACCATTACCACTGAGTCGATAAAGCTACTTACTCCGATGGTCTTCCATCAGAGTGACTCACACTAAACACATCATCGACAAGACATAGATCATCAGCGATACTACTTCCATCTGCACCAATACAAGAAGTCTTCCCGATGGCCACTACCATCGATGAAACACATGTCATCAGTAGAGCAAGTTAAGTGTTCGTTGATGGTGTTCTATCAACCTGATGAACGAAGAACATGTGAAAGCTATGAACAAAACCAATGATTAAAAAATGAGGTTCCAAGTAGTAATTTGAGACACTAGGTCTCTTCACCATTTACTACATTAGTCACACATTGGTGGGGTATGAATTGCAATATTCTCAAATCAAAAAATCTTGTCTTGCTATGGTTTTTGCTTCCCAAAAACTGTGCCATTACATGCTGGGACATCCCATCAAGCTAATTGCAAAGATCAATCCACTCAAGTACTTGTTAAGCAAAGCAACTCTAAGAGGCCACCTAGCTAAATGGGTCATGACACTAAGTGAGTTTGACATAGAGTATGTGGAAAGGAAAGATATCAAAGGTCAAGTCATCATAGATCAATTGGCAAAGGCACCATTGCAAGATATCACTCCAATGACATTTGAGTTTCCCGATGAATCAATGTTTAGTATCACAACACATTCATGGAAGCTCTACTTTTATGGATCTTATACAAACCATGGATTGGGGGCAGGAATCCTACTGGTCACCCCTCAGGGTTACATAATACCTAAGTCTTATCATCTACTTTTTCCTTGCACAAACAACATAGCAGAGTATGAGGCACTAGTCATTGGTCTTAAAATGGCAGCAAAGTGGAAAGTGAAAGAGCTACATGTCTATGGAGATTCACAACTATTCATAAATCAAGTCAATGATGAATATCAGATGAAAGATGACAAGCTAATACCATACAAGCGTATGGTAGATGACTTTAAAGGTTACTTTCTAACAATCACTTTTGAACAAATTCCTTGCATAGAGAACAAAAGATGCCATGGCAACCATTGCCTCACTTCTTGATATACTAGAGAATGAGTCATGTTTTGAGTTCTTGGTGGAACTAGTCACACAACCAGCTTATGATATCCCTAAGACACATTCCATTTGTGTCCTAGTATGATCTGATTCACCCTTGTATGGTAAAATTTACACTTACCTCAAGGACAACACCTTACGAGCTGACTTATCCAACAACCAACGCCGAACCTTTATCCGCCAAACATCTCGTTATACCATTATTGCTGACACCCTCTATCGTTAAGGTCTGGATGGTACTCTACTTAGATGTCTTGAATGTGAAGAATCTCAAATTGCCTTACGAGAAGTACACGAAGGAATTTGCGGATCATACTTTAGTGGTCCTACCTTAGCTAAGAAACTCATACATTTGGGATACTACTGGCCAAACATGGAAACAAACTCATATCACTTTGTTGAGAAATGCAAGCAATGTTAGATTCATGGTAACCTCATCCATGCACTAGCTCAGAAATTGTGGCCTTTAACGACACCTTGGCCCTTTTGTCAATGGGGACTTGACCTTGTTGGCAAAATCCACCCTCCATCATCTAACGGCCACAAGTTCATCATAACTGCCACTGAGTATTTTATCAAGTGGATTGAAGCAGTTCCACTCACCAATGTCATAGGTAAGCAAATTGCCTCCTTCATCCTTAATTACCTCATTTGTCAATACAGGATTCCCTCATCCATAGTCACAGATAACGGAAGACCCTTCAAAAACTAGGATGTTCAAGAGCTTTGTGACAAGTTCCAAATCCAACACCGCTTCTCTACCTTGTACTACCCATAAGGAAATGGTCAGGTAGAGGCATCCAACAAAACCATCTTGAAAATCCTCAAGAAAACCATCAACAATGCCAACTGTGATTGGCACATGCAGCTAAATCCCACTATGTGGGCCTTTTGAACAAGCATACACACTCCCATAGGTGCCACCCCATATGCCCTTGTTTATGGTTCCAAATCCATTTTGCTCATTGAGGTCAAGTTACCATCTTTGAGGGTGTCATTAAAAGGTATTATAATTGATGAGGACTTTAGAGTTTCCAAATTGCAAGAGTTAGAACTGTTGGAGGAGAAATGACAGACTGATTTCAACCATCTCAAAGCCTACCAACAAAGAATGTCAAGAAGCTATAACCATAGAGTCCGTCCAAGGGTCTTTAATGTTGGCGATCTAGTGCTCAAATAAAATCCCCGCAATCAGCAAGATCAGAAGAAGAAAGGAAAGTTTGAACCTAACTAGCTTGCTCCTTACATAATCATTGCTACCTATGGATCAGGAGCGTACCAGTTAGCTACATCAGAAGGTGAGATGTTCGATGACCCGATCAATAGTATGCATCTTCATCGGTTCTATACCTAGAGAACCCCAATGTAATGGGGGAAAAAAATCAATAAAATTAAAAAATAGAAAAAAACTCAAAAAAAATAGAAAAACAACAAAAAAAATCATCCTCTAGTGAAAACCTAGTAAATAGGCACCTTGGATAGATACCA
The DNA here is from genome assembly GCA_027924645.1 of Cunninghamia lanceolata. Classification (NCBI taxonomy): domain Eukaryota; kingdom Viridiplantae; phylum Streptophyta; class Pinopsida; order Cupressales; family Cupressaceae; genus Cunninghamia; species Cunninghamia lanceolata. Next base: position 4,624,625 of record BSBN01000030.1, read on the forward strand.
TGTTGAAAACCTAGTAAACAAGCATCATGTGTATTTCAATAAACATCACAATAAAAAGTAAAGTAGTGAAAACTTGGCAAACATGTGCTCTTTGTGATGAGAACCACTTCCTCCATCTTTGGAAAACCATCGCTTTGCATCCATCCTTCCTACAAGTGTCCATCATCGAATCGTATCTATTTCGCAAAACCCACCTAATGATAACCTATCATGGCTTGATACTGTATCACTATGGTCACCTTACAACCTAAGGTTTATCTAGTATCCTATCCATAGTGTTAGCCTGTCATAGCATCCATCATTAGTATCTTGTCTTCCCAAACTACATCACCTTTGCATCTTCATGTAGGCAAGGTCATCTTGTATCGATGCACCCCCGAGGCTCCTTTCCATCCATCCTGTCCTATGTTAGCCATCCTTTGGACCATCCATATCCATACCACTTCCCATCGCCTAGGTCCTAGGTCCATATAGTTCACCCTGAACTACGTTGCCTTTGTGTCATCACGTAGGCAAGGCCATTTAGCAATGCACCCCCAAGGCACTAGGTTAGTCCCTTAGGGCCCGTTTCTTTGTATCTTTTGTTAGTTCTTCCATAATAAAATAGAAACCTCTACTTGATTGGGGGCAAGTCCTCGACTTGGTTACAGAGTTGGATTCTACAATGCCACATGTTCTAAAGAGGACACCAATAAGGATTGTGATATCTTTCACTAGACACACACACAACAAAGCATGCTCTAAAGCAAAAATTTTGACACAAGAAATCAACCTTTCCTAAACAAACCAAACCAAGTACCTAAAAACTCAAAATAATTTTATCTAAATTATGGCAATAAGACACATCTAATGCAAGAATGTTTTGTTTTGATTATTTGCGCCTAAAAATCTTAACTTTTTGTTATCATGTTTCCTACGCCACTCAAGGATGCCTAAAAACTAGAGATGCTATGATGGGGGCATGATTATTTTCTTTGTTTGCTGCTTGTGGGTTCATCTTTAGTAATGTGAAGCCTTGTCTAAAGACATGACCAACACCAATGATCATCGAGGACATCTGAGGTCTAAACATGAAACGGGTGTAATCCTTGTTTGTTAACACGAAGAGATACTCAGGTCATCTAGATTCAATTTTGACTAGATGCTTGTATCAACTTGCTATATCAAAATCCATGTAAGGAATACTTAGGTCATCATGGTTTAATTATACCTAGATGCTTGTATTTCCTTACAACATTTTAAAAATGTAAAAAAATAAAAAGTGCCCAATGATGAAATGAAGTACTTCAAAATACTTGCAGTATCAAGATGACAAATATCTGCATCCATAACCTATCCAATTGCATTTCATGTACCATCCATAAATAAAGATTTTGTTCACAGTGTCAATGTTTACATTTAAAAAAAATGTGATCCCTTCATTCGCATTTCTTCTGTTAATCCAATTTCTATCTATCATTGTGTCTTTCATCGAGTCTCTTCTACATTGATTGAGTACACTTGGACATAACAAAAATATAATATCATATTGCATTTCATATTAGGTGAGATGGTCATTAATTTGATTAAATCATTTGCATACATATAGGTGCATTAAAACATCCATGTGTCATAAGTTTACATATCATGAATAGATCGGTCAACATATAGTATCATCACATACACTAAATAGTAAACATTTTGATCATGTTAGCATACAATGTGATTTCTTAGATGCATAAGTTAGCATAACATTGCATTAACCAAAAAAATCTCACACAAACATAGCTATCATCACAATGTTTGCATTAGATCATCATAGAATGTGAACATTTACAATCATTTACGTACATATAGGTGCATTAGAAACATTTATCTACATCAGCATAACATAGATGCATACATAGTATCCCATCAGAAAAACATCAAAAACATAGCTGTCAGTACTCATCTCATACCAATTTGCATAAACAGGTGTTGCATATTAGATATCATTAACATGTGTATAGCATATAAAAATCCAAAATAAAGTGCATCCATGATCATCACATATAAACATGCATGTAGGCCATCATAATTGTAATATAGATATCATAAACATGTGCATAGCATATAAAAATCACAAATATAGTGCATCCATGATCATCGCATAACAACATACAGGTAGGTCATCATAGCTGCATCATCATATATAAGCAAAAATACATAAGAATGTCCAAATGTACAAAATCAAGTCCGTCATCCATGAGTCAAATCACATACGGTGTATACATACATCACAAATATAATGATACATGTCTCAATAGTTGTACAGTAATAGTGATGTATACATAATCTGGCTATCCATGATCCATCAAGAAAGAATGAATGTACAAAGCCAAAATCTATACAAGGTCATAGCTAGCCCTGTTATCGTGGGATGCTGCTCCCAACACTACCCTCTCCCTCTCCTCTACCTCAGCCTATCCCAAACTACTGTGGGCCCATGCCCAAAGCCACCGACCATGAACCACCTACTCTCCACAAGGACACAGCCACTAACTAGCTCCTGTAGCTCGGTGCCCTCTGATCTACTGGCACTACCCCATGATATAAAGCTCTATAATATTGAGTTTGTACTCTAGCAGTAGCCAACTCTCCCATCACCTATGTAACCTGGGCTTGGGCCTATGTCACTTATGTAACAAGAAATATTATGGCCACATCTATACCTAGGGTAGCTATAGCTGCATCCCTCTCTGCTATCAGGGCTTGCACCCTAGCTAATGTTGCATCTCTCTCCCCTATCAATCCCTGTACTCTAGCCAGGGTGGCATCTCACTCTGCGGTGATGCCGGTGATAACTCCTGTGTCTCCATCTCTCTGAGCCTCCATAGCTCTAAACTGTGCCCATAATTGTCTCATCTGCCCTCGAAGCATGCTTTCTACATCTCCTTGTACCTTTTGCTGTAGGGCAAGTTGATTAGGTGCCTGAGGTACCTGTGGAACCCAAACTTGTTGTGCTACCTACTCAGCTAGAACTTGCATTGCTTGATGTCCTTCTTGCACTTGTTGTACCTCCTGCTAGGGTGGGGCTTGCCCAACTCTCTACCACTATCTTAGCTGGCTCTCACCTCCATTATCTCCTCCATCTCCTTGGCCCCCTCCTCGGCTGTCTCCACTCCTCCTCTTCTACCCCCTCCTTTGCCTACCTCCATCACCCTCCTCCTCTGACTCCACCCCCTCTAGGCAGGGAGCTAACTCTGCTGGTCCTGAATACCAGGGGAACAGGGGCACTACAAACCAATCCTCATAATCACGCGTCATTCCTATGTCAACTATCTCCCTCATCAGCCATGCTTGATAAGGAATCTGCAAAAAATCTATCCTGGCCTCCTCATAGGAAGGCAGAGTCCGCCCAATCAACCACTACATCTGAAACACATAGGGCAACACATCGGCCTCATCCTCCCACATCCCACAATCTATGTAAGGTTGCCACACAAGTGCATCAACATTGTCCAACTGATGTTGCCAATACTCCAACTTCCCTAGCCTGTGCTGAGAAAGTACACCAGAGTATCCATACGAGTATGGCTCATTCCTCTACTTGTGAAATGTACAAATGGGCCATGTCACTGCTATGTGCTCCCACGCCCAGAACTGCAACAATGAAACACCTGCAGACAAGCTAGACGCTCCGTAATACACCACCTAGTGCATATCATGGTACAGATGGGCCAACACACAAACACCCCAAGTAAAATGGGTGCCCTCAGTCAGCATCCTCTCCAAGGTCTTACCCCAGCCAACTGTGAAACCATGTGACCTTTGATCGGGGCATACAACACCACCGATCATGCCAATTACAATATTTAGAAAGTAATCATAGTAATCATACATATCCTACCAGTTGATAACTACTCTTGCTATGCCAGGATCATCAAATACCTGCCTGCACTCATCTAGCCTGGCGTCACACTATGAATCATACTCTACTTGCTCCCCTACTATTGGAAGGTGTAGGATCTGGTAGACATCCTATAGTGTAATAGTGATCTCACAAGTGGGAAGGTGGAATGTCCCATCCTCACTGTGGAAGTGCTCCACCAAAGCAGTCAGCAGACTGAGGTTCGCGCAAACCACAGGCATAAAGCACACATAGTCCAAACCAAGTGCACTAAGCACTATGTGATCTATCTTTGTAACATATGCGCAAGACTGTCATATGCCTAGCAAGCTGACATAAATGTGCAGTCACATAACACATGCATGGAAATGCATTACATATGTACAGAACTATCGTATGCACTGCAAGATAGCCTAAATGTGTTGAAAGGACACATATGCACAGTTTTAGGCAGCAAATGCACCAAAACACAAATCAATGCATATACTCTCCTATGTTTTTAAAGAATTTATTGCACTAATAAATGCCCCTAGCCAAGAAGTTTTGAAGTACATACTGGGGGTCCTGCCTCTGCTAGCCGTCTGAATCATCGGACCTGCTGGAAATGATGCTCCTCATGTGGGATATCCATCTCTCTGCTAACTTCTCTAGCACTTGTGCTCTAAAAAAGATCAAAGTATCTCTCACCAAATGACAAGTGTGCAAATGACTAGGATTGTTGACCCAGATTCTATATATAGAAGTGCCACCCTAACTAGCTATGTGGCAACCCTGCCTATTCTTCGTACCCTTTCTCTACTGTTTTTCCAAACTGTAATCTATTTTCTTCACCCTAACCTAACTATTCAACCTTCTTCATCATGAGATTATTTGTCTCATGCCCTCAAACTTTTTTCCCGTCCAATCTCCTAAGGGGGCATCCTACCATCGTTAAACCTGTACTAGGGGCAAACCGGGGCATGTATCATTCTTTGAAACAATGTGATAAAACACATTGCATTAAAGAGGGGCAAAATGCATACACCTAAAAAATGATACGACCCTATCTAAATAAATATTTTTAATATTTATTTCATTCTAAATTCCTCTATCAATAAATAAATAAATCAATTTATTTATTTGATTCATATTCCTCCAAAAATTAAATAAAATCATTTATTTAATTAAATCTTCCAAATTCTTCTAAAATCATTCTAAATTAAATAATACCAAATTATTTAATTAATTCTTCTCATTCTCCATATTTAAATAAATCCAAATATTTATTTAAAATATCCTATTTCCTCCAAATTGAATTAATACCAAAACTAATTCAATTAATCCACATGCACATGTAATTAAATATTTTTGATATTTAATTAGCTAATATTCTTTCACACACATGTCCTATTTCTTCTCTAGTCAGATTAGTTAACTCATCAATCAAATCTATTAACTAATGAGTCATCTGAGTTCATTGTTCAATCAAATCAATCAACTCCCGAATCAGGCCACTTATCTCTCCAATCTATTATGTTAACTGATCAATCATCTTAGTTAACTCTTCAATCTATTATGTTAACTCTCTTGATGCATGAGAGAGAAAGACACTTGTCCTCTCCCTATTCATGCACATCCTCTCAAGTTTCCTCAACCATTGATCTTCTTATTCATTCTATATTGTTGATCTTCTCTCTCACAAGTCTATAAGTACAATCCCTATTCATCCATTTCAATCATCCAAGCTTTTATAAACTTACTCTACATGAATCACAGTGTGCCTTTGGCACAAACCCCCGTAGCTTGAGATCACCATTATTATTGTATTCAGAAGATCCTCATCATTGCAAACCTATCAATAGTCATTCTCCATTGTCATCTTGGAAGAAAGCAAGGAAGTGCACCTTCTGAGGGCTCCATTCACAAACAAGATCAATTTGAGATAGGCGACCAATGGAAGCCATAGAGTAAGAAGGTTTGCAAGGTAGTGTTGTTTGTGTTTAAATCTTGTTTATTTCTAATTTCATTAAGATTATTGGATTATTGATAGTTTAATACTGTTAACACACATTTTCTGATAACAGTATTCATGGTGGATAAAGACAAATGCTTCAGAAGCTGTGGAACCAAGAACTATATGGGTCCCTGCACTAGGTTATGAAGTTGCATAAGATATCTTGACTGAATTAGCTGATGCACTACTAAATAAATCTATTAATCCCAAAGAGGATAAATTTGGGACATTCTCAAAATTATGTTCCAGAATGTTGATGGAACCTGAGAAATCAGAGAAAACATCAGATGAACAATTAAGTAAGGCAAAAATCAAATCAGAAGAATTAAAGTACATAAGTGCTCTAGTAGAATGGACATCAAGCACTCCTGAAAGGAAAGAAAAGAGATTTGAAGAGGAGAGACCGGTATCTAGTCCCCGAAAAGGATAAGGAACCCATCCTTTATAGAAGCCACAACTAAAGAAAAGAAGAGAAAGAAAGTTTCACTTTGTGAAGAAAAAGTGGCAAGAGACACTATTACAAAACCTTTGGAAAAGCTACAAAGTGCTCAAATCCTTGATCCACCCAAGTTTCTTCAAGAACCAATAAATCTAAATTCCTTGTCTCTAGAACAAAAGTTTGAATTAGTATCATTTTCCCAAGCAAAGGCACATGAAGAATTGATGAAAACTCACATGCAAGACACTAAGCTCATTACATCAGTATCTGATGTACTAGAAAAATTGATGCCTGAATACCAAAAAGACACTTCGACATCATCTACTGATCAACTAAAAGGTATGATAAAATCAATCAGAAATCATTTTGAATCCTTTGAAAAATCTGTAGAAACAAAAGTCAGAAAAGAATTTGATGAGAAAAGATTAGCCGAGTTAAAAACCATGTTGATCAATGATAAAATCTCTTTAAACCAAGGAATAAGAGGTGTGCAAAGTGCCATAAAAGAAGGATGTGACTTGTACACATTTTTTCTATCTTGGCTAGAGGTTACAAAGGAATTAGAAGATAAAATCAAGGATATGGAACTCAAACTACTTGATATTTCTAAGACATTTAATCAGGCAATTGAGTCAATAAGTGCCAAAGAGACACGGGTTGTAAATATTCACAATGATTTGAGCATTCCAATGAAGAAAAGGGAAGAAATCAAAGATAGGTTGTGCCAGCTAAGGGGGCTGATAAGTCCAAAAATTAATTCCATGGCCAATCTGGTAGATGAAGCCTTGAAATCACAAGCATTAATTGATACACCATCAGATGTGCAGAAGGTAGAAAAGCTAGTCTTTTTGATAAATAGCCACATCCAAATTTTGGAGACTACAAGGAATAGTTGGAATGGAGAGAAAGCTTTGATAAAGACTATCTATAATGATATTCTACCTTCAACTATAAATTAAGATATAAATGTGCATTTGTGTATATGCGGCTGAGTATAGCAAATTTTTTAGTTTTGACATTTTTTTACTCAGGAACCTACACTTTTTCCATTGATGTCAAAGGGGGAGAAGAAGATTAGCAAAAAATGGGCAAACATCTTAGGGGAGAGTGTTATGTAGTTACACAACACACCCCATTTTGACTTGGAAAAATAGGGACCCAATCTTTTGTTTGGTTTTGTTTGTGTTTTTCCTATTGTCTGGCGGTCTTGTAAAAGTGAGTCATGCAAATAGCCCTCCATACGAGGATGAGGTAAGTCATCATCATGAGGTCAGTTGTCAAAGTTCATGTTTCATATCATTAACCTCATATTTGGAAAGAACATTAAAAATCATGAAGGTTTGCCTTTTACATCATCCTGATATTCCTTAAGATGTGAAAGTTATGAATGGTCAAAATCCTGGTCAAACCTGATATTCATAAAAGGGGGAGGATCATATTTCTTAATATCAGTCACCTTATAAAAGATCATCCAGATCTGAAATTATCACCCAATAATGTCATTTGCTTTGAACATCCGGACGTCAAATTTAGGTGATAGAGATATCTACCCATCAAATAACACCATATTTTCGCGAAGGTCATAATTCTGAATATCACCTGATATTTGAATATTACCTCGATATTTAAATATCATCATGTCGCAAAATATCACCCTAAAAGCCATTATCCTGATGACATCATCTGATCTCAAAAACAAAGAAAATCAACCTGATGATGACATCATCATCATTCTACCTCGCAGAGGTATATTTCCAAACATAACCCTCCCTACAAAACATGATGATGACGTCATAGTGTTTTGACGATAGACTAAATCAATATCATGATCATGTCATCCTGATATTTTGATGAGGGGTCATTTTAGCCCAAGGGGATCATATTTGAACATCACCCGATATTTGGATATCCTCCTATCCCGCAGAGATCACCCCGCTTCTTTTGCCGCCATTGGTATTAATTGTGTATAGAGTGGTAGGTGGTTCTCGCCGATTATGAACCCAATACATACACCTGGCGAGATCTCGAGTTCCCATTTTGGAAATCGACCATTAAGAATGAATTCATCTAGATTTGCCCTAATTTTACCCTAAGTGACCTGATTCAAAGGTTAAAAGTGAATTTACAAGGTTATTTTACATTTACATTGTGATAAACCAGTTTTTATAGAGAACAGAGCTTCCAAACCTTCAAATGAACAACATCCTGATGCATGTAGCTTACAGCAGAACGAAGAAATCGATTATTAGCAGTATCATGATCATTTTCAGATAATCTTTGGTATAAGTAAGAGGATAAGCGCATCAAGTAAGTAATTGAAACCCTCTTGTTGTCATTTTCTACATATACAGGTATCATGGCGAGTGCTGGTTTGAAATTTTGCATATCTGGATAAAACTAAGCGTTAAAAATTGTAATATGCATGATGGTTAATGAAATATAATGTTATAAGCATGCATGTGTTATCCAATTGTAAGACAGGTCTTGTTCAATTGCAGGCACTCATGGCAGATAAATGATTAGCTAAGTCAGAGGCTGAATTCTTGAAGTTGATGTTTTCTCATCCTGAAGGTGTCCAATTCAAGTATGGAGCCATTACAGATACACATTAGGGAAATATAGATCTAGCTACATGGTCAGCCAAAATGAGTGATGAGAAAAGTAACAACACCCTGTTGGATGTGGTCTTTGCATCAGGGATGTGGAATGCAGCTGGTTTCCCATACTCTATGGAAACCCCTGAGCGGGTGATAGAATGTACAAGAAACTATAACCGGGAAACTAGGAGAGTAGAGAAGCAAGGCAGAGTGTATGTTGATCTGTCCATCAAAGGCCTTGCTACTACTTTCAGTTTGCCATTGGGTAGGAAGGTGGCCAACATAGATTTGCAGAAATTAGAAATAGAATATGAGAATAACAAAAAGTCTGCCAGGAAGAAAATGTACCAATGGAGGGCAAAGAATAGTCCTTATCCTGCAACAGCCAAGCTCCCAGTACATTTATATAAATATGACTTTGATGATGAGTAGCAGTGCATGATAGCACTGTTGAGCAGAGTGACAAGCTAGCCTGATGCTGGAAGCTTTAAGGACTAGATGTATGTAGTCATCCTGATGTGCATTTACACTGATAGCAAACCCATGTGGTCAAAAATGATAAGTGATGCTTTAGATGAGCAGTTGATGAACTTGGGAGGCTCAAATTGTTCCTTTTACATGACCTCATACATGGTTTATTCATGTGCCTACAAGGGTACATTTGATGCCTTAACTAGAGTCAGAAGAATTGGTGGCACCACCAATGATGCACACATATGGGATCATCATCCCCAACTATAAAGAGTGCATTACATCTAAGATTACAAACTGGTAAATGATGCATTCTCTCTGCATCTGGTAAGAATAATGGAAGAGGACAGAACTAAGAGACTGAGCATGGAAGCTCAAGAAGTTATATACAGGCATGGAGCCTGGTTTATCCAATTTGCAACTTTTTCATACATAAGAGTTGAAGGTTTTGAGGAGGAGCCTCTCATGCTCCCAAGGTACCCTACAGATAATGTTGTCTTAATGGAGTTTTTAAGACAAATCTCTACAATACTGAATGCTTATAAATCAAATAACAAACTTCTACCAATATTGTTTCTAGTTACAATGGGCTGGTACATGTGCCTAGATTCTAACAATATAAAGAAAGCTATACCTGGCTTGAAAATGATGAATTTCTAGCCTTTTCCATTAATAAGGTCATATGATCCATATGGGAAGATGCAAAAGATCATGGGGAAACCCACCCACCGAAGGCATCTAGAAGACTTCTGGGTAGATTGTGAAGATGAAGCTAAAGCTCGAAGAAGAAGGTATCAAAGGTTAACACTTAACCAAATAAGGGCCTTTGATTGCATCTCCATCCCGCACAGCTGAAGAAAGATGATGGAATGATAATGGATGAGGAATATGAAGAGAAAAAGATATACAATGATACTATCTCTACACCAGATCTCACCATACAGGAGGATATTTCCTTGGATACATTCACTAGAAGGATACTACAGCTAACCCAAGCTTGGGTGGATGAGCAGATAAACATACTGAAGAAAAGGGGTGTTGCCATTATGGTGGATAACAAGAAGAAAAGACAAGAACTTGCTGAGGATGAATATGATGATTTCTTAATGGAGAAGAGAAAGACTAAAGGAGAAAGAGTACCACCTCCTGATAAAAGAAAAAGACCTCCAAGGGGTAAGAAAATTGATAATGGACCCAAAGGAGTCATAATTGAAAGAATAATAATGCCAGCTAAAGATGCACCAGAATCAGAACAAGCATCAGCATCATCAGCACAGCCTCCTAAGAATAAACAAAAGGCTAAGAAAAAAATAGTTGTGCAACCTACTGAAACATATGAAGAAGGTCAAGCCTCACATAAGGAGGTGGAAGAGTATATTCCTCTAGAGGATGAGCCTAAAGAGGAGGAAGGTCCTATATCTTTCACTAGAAAGAGGAAAGCACCTCAGGTGGTAACCACTACACCTAAGAAACCAAGGACTTCTATGAGAGGTGAAATAAAACAAACTCCCATAATGCAGAGGGGAGTAGGTGGGAAAGTATTCAAGAAGGAACTGCAGCATAATGTTCCACTCCCCACCATTGTAAAATTTAAAACTGAATTAGCAGAAGAAAAGGTAAAAGAAACCTCTAGGATACTCCAAATTGGTATTGTCTCATTGGATGAGATAGTTGACCTATCCGATGATGAGGTAGTGAAGGATGTAGCTTCATAGAAAATGGAAACCCTTGCTGCTGGCACCTAGATAACTCCTCATGGAACTCCATCAGTACAAACGGTGTTAGAGGAGATGAAGCAAATGGAAACGAAAAAGGAAAAGAGCCCAAAGAACATTGCACAACAAATAGGGCTAGATGCCTTAGTTGATCAAGTGACAAGTCCTGCAACTATAGATTTGACATGTAAAGAGGATGTAAACCCTGAAGATATGGTAGCTGCACATGAAAAGGCAGAAAATATTGATGGACTTAAACAAAACGAAGTGGAGAACGAAGCTCCAGATATGGGTCAACAACAGCGTGATACATCAGCTGAACCCAAAATAGTAGAAGTGAAAGATAAGGGACAAGAAGAAAAGAATGCATCATTTGATCCTACTCCCAAGGCTCAAGAAGCAATCATCATGAGTACAGAACAAGATGTGGCCACATATTAGGCAGATGAGCCGAAGGTAGATGAAATAATATCCACAGATATTAATACACCTAAATATGAGGATAATACTAAGGTGGATGAAGTTAGAGTGGAGGAAGTAAAAGATTAGGATAAAGATGTAGATGACCAACAAAATCACCCTCCAGAGAAAGAAATTCCTTAGCAGGAGGATATACCCAAAGATCACCCTCATGAAGAACATCATGAGGAGGAGAAAAGAAGATCACCCTCCCCATCAAACATGATGGTGGATACAGAAGATCAGGGTGATCATCATGATGATGCTGGAGATCAATAGTCAAAGGATCCAATTCCTCAATGGCTCAAAACAGAAATTAGCATAGGATCAGGTATAGAAATACAAGAATTTGATGTATCTACTTTGTTTTCAGACACCATTATAAAGCCAAAGAGGAAAGCTAGAATAACTTCTACAATAAGAAGAGATCCTACAACAGGTAGAAGAACAACTCAGGTAGCACTCCCTATTGTAGATAAAGAAAAAGGTAAGATCACTCTTGAAGAATTCCAGATTAACACAATAGATTTGAGGTTTGCTAATGAAGATCAAGAAGGCCAAGAAGGCAAGGATATCATAGATTCAAAAGGTAAAAAGAGAGAAAGAGAAAAATAAACAACATAAAGAGCACATTGCTCAGTTGCATGCCTATATAAAAGGGTTAATTAACCCTGATGATACATCTACTGATCATGCAGTCCCATTGACTGCTATTTCTCAGGATGAAGTAAATAAACTGGATATCATGAAACATGAGTCATCCACAATGAGAAACTGGATGTTATCGACATTTGATGGAGCAGAAGAGGTAGTAAAATTATCTTTGAAGAGGTGGAATTCTTTAGCTATCTCCAGGAGAAAAGTAGATAAATTAGAGATGGAGATCGACAAGAGGTCCTTCCAGTTAGAGAAAGTTTTGACCATCTTAGAAGAAATAAAGAGGATTGATCCTCAAGTCCTCATAAGTAGACAGGTGTTAAATAACAATAATGCACCATTGGTAGACATATGGTACAAGGACATCAGATTTGAATGTGATGTACTTAAAAGATGCAACAGTAAACTAAGAGTTATCAGCATGAAGCTACATGATACGATGTCATTTGAAGCGGAAATTTTGGAAACTCTGGAAGGAAAGGTAGAAGGCAAAATAGAAAATCAAGATGAGGAGTTTGCCATTAAAGCTCTACATAGCAATTTCCAATAGGTAACTTACGACCCACTAAATCACCCGACAGAGGATACTATGGATAAAATCATGAGGATTAGGGTCAAGATGGAGGATTATAACGAAACATCTAGCAGTAGGAGAAATAAGTTAGAAAATCTCTGAGGTAAATATCAAACACACAAGCACGCCATGATTAAAGCAAAAACTCAAGATGGCGGAGAAGTAGAAAGAATAGTGCAGTTATATGAGAATATCCAGACATCTGTACAGGTCCATATACAAGGAGATCATCAGCAAGATGATGAAGATACAGAAAGTGATGTACCTAATGATGATGATGATGAGGAATCTGAAAAGTAAAAGACAGATGAAGATGCACCACCAAGAAGCATAAGCATCTGATACTTAGTGAAAATAAGTATCTCAGATAGTTGCCAATTGGCAACTTGTGCCACATGATGAAGTTGACAAAGTCAAGGAAGGATATTCATCATAGATATTCAGAAATAAATCTTGATCGTAGATCATTTTTGTAAGGCTCCCTCACCTTGCTCTATAAAAGGGTGCAGGGGTACTTCATTTTAAACATTTGAAGCTTAATTGAAATCTATTTGCTGAAATATTGAGGGCTTATTTCAAATTTGTTATATACATATATGTTCTTGCATACCTAATGAATGAGATGACCTTTTGATTACAATTCATAATAAATCTTGAGTAATCAGTGTATGAATTCTTGATATATGCTGTTATTTGCTGCATCCCTTGGAGTGCATATCTACTTACATGTGTTGTTTTCATACCGTTCCTTTGAAGTTAGCATCAACTGTATCTAGCTGTGGAATGTCCTGGTGAACATATGGTTTGATTTCTTCTCTTCATGAATGTATCTGATGTATATGTGGCTCAATAGCTAAAGATTCAACTTTAATTTGAAACTTTTCTTTCCATTCCTTTTAATTTAGAACATTTCACTATCATAATTGCGAACAACTGATAATCATAAGCAAATACATGAAATATGTAGATATCTTGTAGACAACTATAAATCTATAGCATATTTGAGTTAAAGCATATCAAAATGATACATATCATGCAAAGATTTAAAGATAGACACACTACTTGAGGTATATCTTGTGCGAAATAACTGTATGTGCAGTATCATTACAGGAAACATTATCTTACAAATGAAATCCACGTAAGGCCCCAAAATGGAAACAACAATACACATCAACCTCTGAGTAACGTCAGAAGATTAAGACCTAATCACCAGAGACTTGGGATCATGAATTCTCTGAATTCATCGTATCTTTCAAGATGAATAAAGGTTAATGTGTACTTTTATTCTATGTTTGTTTATGATTAACATCATGATCAACATAAATTGGTGCTAGAAGGAGGGCCATAGCTAAAGAATATCATCAGTACTTCAGGTGATGATCAAGATTGTAAGGTAACGCTCAGGCACCACTAAATTTCCAAGTTATATGCAAATATTTGTTATTTTAGGCTGATCCATGCTAATCTTGTGTAAAGTTCTCAAGATTGATCATAAATATTGAAAGCTTTATAGCCAATCATCATGAATTTGCAAAAATAAGCCTCATCTCGTGTAAATTTACCTAAATCTTTGAGGTAAATATCTTGAAAACTTGACATCCTATTACAAGTGTCACCATACTCCAATATCACCTCATATTTGCACTATTCCTACAAATATTTCATAAATATCTAGTCAGTACAAGCTCTTGACCATAAATACAGTCCTTGCTGGTGAATTGCAATTGATCTTTGCAATAAACCAACTAATTTTCCTCAAAATCGAGAAATCCTAGCTCACAAGATAAACACTAGGTCATGATCCACTAGAATTTTTGAAGAATTACCTATTAGAGGGTTTAGACCTAGAACTGTAGATATTCATCACACTCCAAAGTCTAGTGCATCAGGAGCCTCATCTGAACATTCTCCTATGACTCCTACTAGTCTACAGGTACCTACAGGACTCCCTCAGGGTGCACCTTTAATCCAACCTCAGCCTGTTATCCCTCAAGCTCAACCTCCTCCGGTGGCAATGTCATTCTTTGTAGTAGAATCACCTCTAACCTTCACTACATATCATGATTTGCCAAAGAATCCAGACAAACTATGTCCAAAATATCATCCATATCAAGATGCGGATGATCATATCAGAACTTTTAAAGAAGCCTGTTGTAGGGCCAGAATAGCACATCAGGACATTGTTTGTAGATTATTTCCTTTTTCCTTAGGGGAAGAAGCCTATAATTGGTACATTAGTCTTGGTCAGGGTTTGATTAGATCATGGGATGTCCTGGAAAAGGCATTCTTGGATAGTTTCAAAGTACCAATCGATCCTTCAATGAACTATCACCTGTTCGCCACAATTAAGCAGTTTGAGGGAGAACCTATTACCAATTTTAATGCTAGGTTTTAGAAAATGCTATCCAAGTTAGTTACTCCATATGTTGTAGCTAATGTAGCTGCTAGGAGTATTTACTATTCAGCTCTGGATCCTTTAACTTCCATGTTCATCAGGAGGGTGCATCCTAAAATTACAACGTTAACATCTCAACGTTAACAGGGGCTTTTCAAGAAGCTATTAAAGTCAACCAACAGCTGGTACCTGCCCCTACTCCAAACATAGTCTTTCCTACGTTTCCTGGTTATCCAAGATATCCTCCCCAGCCATAGTATAGTGGAGCTATGATGCCTCCAGCTACAATGCCTACAACAGTAATGCTAGCACCATTACAGATACCTCCATTAAGTATAATGC
This sequence comes from Cunninghamia lanceolata, assembly GCA_027924645.1. NCBI lineage: Eukaryota > Viridiplantae > Streptophyta > Pinopsida > Cupressales > Cupressaceae > Cunninghamia > Cunninghamia lanceolata. The sequence goes on from BSBN01000030.1 coordinate 4,640,135, forward strand.
CACCTCCTAATGGAAATGGCCAAATGATGCAGTGTCCTGGGCAAATCCAAGCACCTCAGGTTGTAGACCAAAATAATCAGAATAATAATGGATCCTCATTTTTCAAGCCTTCAATAGAAAATGTAGTAGCTAAGGCTCAAGAAGAAAAGGAAGAGATTAAAGAAATATCAGCTCAGCTAAGGAAGCTTATAACTGAGATCACTCATTTGAGAAGCCAAAATTTCTACTCTCAGCCTAACCAGAATAGAGGTTATAACAATGATAGACCAAATTATCCTAACAGGGGGTATAACAACAATAATTACAACAACAACAGTGGTAATAACAATCCTGCTAGGCAGCCCAAAGTATGGAACTCTAGACCAAATAATGGTTCCTTACCATCACCTTTAGATAATCAGCCTCCTGGAGAAGCTAAGCAGATGACTACCAGAGTCAATCTTGCTGAAGCAGCCCTCACTAATTGGTGTAGGATACACAATACAAATGCTTATGCAGAGCTAGACTGTCCCTAATTTCAAATTGCTACAAGTATTTTCCAGACAAAAGTATCTAATATTGTAGGAAATCCACATCATGTGGAAGGGAATGAACTTGTTTCCTATGGATATGATTCATCTTTGGTATTGGAAAGCTATAAAGATCAGCCTTATCAGCAAGCTGTGTCACCTCCTCATCAAAATTATACCCAAACATGTGAAGAATTAGCCATGACATTCAAGTCAAATTATGTTTTCCCCTTTGAGGATGACAATGAGCCATCAAATGAGCCTGAGGAAGTACATGCTTACCAACTGCAGCACTAGGGTAAGCACATCTATAACTTGAGAAGTAATTCCAATAGACCTACTGGTCCATTGACCTCTTCCTTACCCCCAAATAATATTAATACTCCTCCTGATCCTAAAGCAAGCAATAATCCAGGACTTCCTAAGGTTAGTACTCAATATTTCTCATCACCAAACATAGCATCAAAAGCTTTGGGCATGCCTCATGAATCTGACAAGTTAGTCACCTATTTGACAGATGAGATGAAGAAGATCAAAATTAGCCTATCCTTATCAGAATTACTGAAAACTCTAGCTATTAAAAAAGCATTTATGAAATCATTGGATGATCCTGCTCCTAAAGAGGATATTCATCCATCGGGTCAGTCTGGAGGTAAGGATCATGTTGTTAGAGATAATAATGTTAAAACTAAAGCCCCAGCTACTGTTCAAGCTGTGGAGACATCTCACATGACCTTGTATAGAGATAAAAGTGAATCACCTCCATTCCTCCTAACCATACAAATGTTTGGTAAGAACTTGCATAATTGTCTAGTGGACTTAGGAGCCTCAACGAATGTCATGCCCTTGTCTATCTGCAAAGCCTTAGGTCTGCATCCTGCTAAATCCCTAAAAAAGGAGACACAGCTAGATAAAATAGAGGTGAATGCAATAGGGGAGTTGACTCACATTCACATGCAATTGGCATCAGACCCTAGGATCTAATACTATATTGACATTCAGGTAGTTGACATACCTGATAAATATGGTATGTTACTCAATAGAGATTGGTCCAAGACTCTCAACGGATACATGTCTACTGACTTCAGTCATATGTGGTTACCTTGGAAAGGTATACCAAACTAGATAAGGGTAGATGCTGAACCAAGAATGAAACACATGATCACCAAGTACAACAAAACAAATGAGATCATGTATCTGAATGTTGAACTTGAAGTATACTCTATTAGACCTCAAACCATCAGGATTGAGGAGGTCTTGATGTATGATTTTCATGATGATCATGATCAGGATGATCATCCTCATGACAATAACACTGTAGTTTTAAGACATGATCATAATCCTGGAAATGAAACAGAAGTAGATTATTTCAAAAGTTTTGGAATATACTTGTCTAAATAGGTAGAACGCTATAAATTATTACATATACCTATTCATGATATTTTGATTGATGGTTGGTGTAGATTACATGATGAAGCACACTCTGAGAGTACTTGTGAAACATGCGTTGACATGATGGAGCTCGAGCAAACATGTGGAGAGACATCATCATCATCATCAGAGGCAAGTTCCATATGTAGTGATGATGATCATGCTAATTCTTGTTCATCTCTTGCAGGAATAGGAGAAGACGTGAGTCAGGATGAGGATTCTATCCCGAAGACAGAAGAAGTTCTGGTATGCACTGAAAAGAAGAGTAATAGAAATAATAAGATCCCTGGTAGTGATTGTTTGATGGAGTTAGATTACGAATTAGCCGATGATGACAGAGGCAGTAACCTGACTAGATTTGAGAAGTTTCTATCAGAGGAAATCAAAAAGATGATAGAACAGGAGAAACTTCCGCAGGATGTGTTGACTGAAGGATGGTGTAGATTACATGAGGCACCTCACTCAGAGACTGCTTGTTCTCTATGCTTGTATATTTTAAAGAAGCATGTAATGCATAGTTCAAAAGATCATCCTGCTTACGACAAAAAGAAAGAGGAATCATCTGCTTCACAGAAGAAAGGAAAGATGAAATCTGAGAAGGTTGGAATTCCTAATTTGAAATGGATATCACCTAGTGCAGCTGCTAGAGCTGCAAGGAAGAAAGAAGGTTCAGCTAAGCCTCCTGCTGAGGATAAACCTTGGATCCTGAGATTTGATGGATCCAAGTCCAAGCAAGGTGCTAGTGTAGGAATTGATCTCATAGATCCATCAGGAAAGTCCTACTTGGCAGCTTACAGACTATAATTTCCTTGTACTAACAACGTAACAGAGTATGAAGCTCTAATACACGAGATCTTGTTCACTCATAAGAAGAAAGTAAAAATTCTGCATGTCTATGGAGACTTAGAATTAGTAGTGAGACAGCTGAGAGGAATTTACTCCTATAACTATAGGAAACTGTCTAACTATAGACATCATGTCTGGGACCTAATTGAAGACTTCGACACATTTAATATCACCCACGTACCTAGAGAACAGAACCATAGAGCGGATGCTCTAGCCCAGGCTGCTAGTACCTTAGAGCCATTGTCTATTTCCAGTTTAAAGAGGTTTTCAGTAGAGCTAGTATCAGTACCTTCAGTACCTGATAATGTTATTAACCTCCAGGTATTTGATGATGATTAGCATATCCTGGATTTCATCTCTAATAAAGACATATTTGATGCTCAGATCATCGATGAGAACAATGTGGAAGAGCATGTTTGGGAAGAAGAGGAAATATTAGAGTTGCCTAGCAATAAGATTCCCAAAGGTATGATTGAACTAGAAAGAGCTTTTGACTTAGATAATATGTTAAAGCAGAAGTATCTTCCCAAGGTTGATGGAGGGCAATATTCACAAGTGAATATTGGACTAAATGATGACAAAAGAAATATCTTGATTGGTAAGGTGTGCACAAAAGAAGAGTTAGAAGGGATAACTCAGGCACTCAAAGACTATATCCATGTCATTGCATGGACTTATGATGAGCTAAAAACATATGACACATCAGTCATAACTCATACTATACCTCTCAAACCAGATGCTAAACCTTTCTGACAGAAGCAAAGGCTTGTCAATGCCTTGCTAAAACCTATAATTTTTGAAGAAGTCAAAAAGTTGTTAAATGCTAGAATAATATTTCCTGTCAAGCACTCCACCCGGGTTGCAAATCTAGTCCCAGTGAGAAAGAAGAATGGAGACATCAGGCTATGCGTGGACTTCAGGAACCTAAACAGAGCATCAGAGAAAGACAATTATCCTTTACCTTCCTTAGATAAAGTTTTGCAGATTGTTAATGGAGCAAAAATGATGTCATTCCTAGATGGTTTTTCTGGTTATAATCAGGTAATGGTTGACAAGATTGACAGATTGAAAACTACCTTTACCACCAAGTGGGGTATCTTTGCATATAGACACATGCCATTTGGGCTGATAAATGTTGGAGCAATGTTCCAGCGTGCAATGGACATAGCCTTTAGAGGCTTAATAGGAAAATGTATAGTCATTTACATGGATGACTTAACAGTGTTCTCCAAGGAGAGAAGCAACCATGTAGCTAATCTTAGAAATGTATTGAAAAAATGTGAAGAGTATGGGATATCTTTGAAGCCCAAGAAATGCATATTCAGGGTAACAACAGGAAAGTTATTGGGCCACCTAATAACTGAGAATGGAATTATCATTGATCCTGATAGGGTGGATTCAATCCTAAAAATTTAGCTTCCTGTGAGTAAAAAGGAGCTCAAATCTTACTTTGGTAAGATAAATTTTGTCAGGAAGTTCATCACTGGCTTTGCTGAGATAGTTAGACCTTTAAATACTATACTGAAAAATGATGCAAAAATTGAGTGGACACCAGAGGCAAGAGCTGCTTTTGAAGACATAAAGAAAGCTATATCTGAGGCTCATGTCCTCATCAGTCCAGACTATACCAGAGACTTCTATATCTATTCATTTGCTTCAGAGCATGCCTCTGTAGCAGTGCTAACTCAAAGGAATGAAGAAAAAGAAGAGAAACCTATAGCATTCATGAGCTGTCCATTCAAAGATGCAGAACTCAGGTATATGGATGTAGAAAGGTAGGCTCTTGCTTTAGTCAAAGTAGTCAAGAAATTCAGGCACTATATCCTGAGAAGCAAATTGATTGTTGTGGTACCTGATGCAGTAGTCAAGATGCTGTTAATGCAGAGTGAGCCTGGTGAAAAGAGGGCTAAGTGGATCACAGTCTTACAGGAATATGACATGGAAATCACACCCATGAAGCTGGTAAGAGGGCAAGTTCTAAGCCAAATGATATCTAAAATTGATCCAAACATCACAAGTCAGCAGTATGTTATCAATGAGAAGGACAGTAGAGAATGGTACTTAGATATCAGGCATATCCTAATCACTAGAAGGTGTCCTCCAATAATATAGTCTTCACAAAAAAAGCCCTGAAAATAAAGTCCGAGAAGTACATGATGAAAATAGGAGTACTTTTCAAGAAAAATTATGAAGGAATATATCTAAGATGCCTAGAGAGGCCTGAGGCAGATAAAGTATTATTGGAGATACATGATAGGTTTGGAATAGCACATGGGTCATCTTTGGCCACTATGCATGCAATCCTCAGAGCAGGATATTACTGGCCCACAATTTTCAAGGATACTACTGAACATATTAAATGTTGTCATGCATGTCAAGTTGCTGCCAACAGGGAATGATATGCTACTCAACCCTTGCAGCCAGTGATGGAAGCACACTCATTTGCACAATGGGTCATGGATTTTATAGGACCAATCAATCCTCCATCATCATCAGGCCATAGGTACGTTTTAACCATTACTGACTATTGTACCAGATGGACAGAGGTTGTTAGCACCAAGACTTGCAGTGCAGAAGATGTCATCAGATTTCTGGAAAGTAATATTGTTACCAGGTATGGAGTTCCTTATGCTCTGGTAAGTGATAATGGTTCTACCTTTACTTTCACTAAATTGTTAAGTTGGGCTTTTGATCATGGGATCATACTGAAGTTCTCATCTAATTATTACCCCCAAGGGAATAGATTGGCAGAATCCACCAACAAAAATTTGTTGAATATCATAAGAAAATTAATAGAAAAGAACCCCACGGAGTGGAACACACTCTTGAAATATGCCTTATGGGTAGACAAAACTAGAATGAAAGCTGCACTAAGAAACTCACCTTTCCATTTAGTATATGGGTGGATCCCATCCTCCCTGTGAATTTGAAAATTCCTACCCTACAATTTGCCCAAGAGTACCTAGGCATAGACAATAACCAAGAAGTCAGGTTGCTTCAGCTGATGCACCTGGAAGAGAAAAGGAGTCAAGTAATTGACCAGTTTGCAAAACATCAGGCTATTGTCAAATGCTGGTTTGACAAAAGAGCTAGAATCAAAGCCTTCAGAATATCTGATTTAGTCTTGATGTGGGATAAAGCACATGAGAGGAAAGGAGACCATGGTAAGTTTGACAAATTATGGAAAGGTCCGTTCCAAATTTTTGATATATTAGGAGACAACACTTATAGGCTTAAGAACCTGATAGGTGAGGATGTCCCATTGCTAGTCAATGGACAATTCCTCAAACATTATTTCCAAGCCTGAGTGACTTCATGACAGTCATGTGTATCATAGTGTATATGTGTATAGTTGCTTGTACAGTTTTGCTTTTGTGTTTTGTTTGTTTTCTTTTCTTTTCTTTGTGTGCTTGTTGAGTTTTGTTTTGATTAGTCAAGATGATGCAGCTTATCACCCCAGAAAATAATTAAATTGTTAAGATTCAAGTGATGAGAACACCTTTATATGTAGGTTATGACTCATTTTTGAGAGAGTCATCATGATCAGGTCTGTGATACCTTTTCATCGGGGTGCTTTTCTTGAGCAAAGTGATTCAATCACAATCAAACACCTAATAGCCTTGGGTTTGTTGAACACACAAGTATAGGTGTTAAGTGAAAAATCCAAAGGGACTCCCTTGCTACTAATACAATCTCCAACCTAAAGCAGTAAGTGACCATACCTTGTGCAATGAGCTTACATGATGATAACAGATATATAAAATTAAAAAAAATATATATATAATAAAATTAGGCCATCTAAGTAACTCTATCAGGGCTATAGACGCCTACTGGCAATGGAGCTCTACTTAGGGAGATTGCATAGATAACCTTGTCGGGGCTATGGATGCCTGCTGGCAGCAAGGCTCTATCCAGGTTGGCTATGAGGGTTGATCTCCAACTATGTAGTTTAACATCAGTTACTCATGTTTTTAACTTGCTTTCAAGATGAGGATAATTAATCATTTGCACACACCTGATCCTTTGTTATCATTGTTGCCATGATGAAACCTCATTATCCAGAAGATTATGATGCTTATGCTCAAAAGGAATTAGAATGCTATATATGAATGTGATCACATCACTTGAATAATTGGAATTTGGTTGTTTTCTTTGGTGGCAAGTTGTTGTGTAGTTACACAACACGCCCCATTTTCACTTGGCAAAACAGGGACCCAATCTTTTGTTTGGTTTTGTTTGTGTTTTTCCTACTGTCTAGCGGTCTGGTAAAAGTGAGTCATGCAAATAGCCCTCCATACGAGGATGAGGTAAGTCATCATCATGAGGTTAGTTGTCAAAGTTCATGTTTCATATCATTAACCTCATATTTGGAAAGAACATTAAAAATCACGAAGGTTTGCCTTTTACATCATCCTGATATTCCTTAAGATGTGAAAGTTATGAATGGTCAAAATCCTGGTCAAACCTGATATTCGTAAAAGGGGGAGGATCATATTTCTTAATATCAGTCACCTTATAAAAGATCATCCAGATCTGAAATTATCACCCAATAAAGTCATTTTCTCCGAACATCTGGACGTCAAATTTAGGTGATAGACACATCTACCCATCAAATAACACCATATTTTCATGAAGGTCATAATTTTGAATATCACCCGATATTTGAATATCACCCTGATATTTAAATATCATCCTGTTGCAAAATATCACCCTAAAAGCCATTATCCTGATGACATCATCTGATCTCAAAAATAAAGAAAATCAACTTGATGATGATGTCATCATCATTCTACCTTGCGGAGGTATATTTCTAAACATGACCCTCCCTACAAAACATGACGATGGTGTCATAGTGTTTCGATGATAGACTAAATCAATATCATGATGACATCATCCGAATATTTCAATGAGGGGTCGTTTTAGCGCAAGGGGATCATATTTGAACATCACTTGATATTTGGATATCCTCATATCCTACAAAAATCACCCTGCTTCTTTTGCCGCCATTGACATTAATTGCGTACAGAGTGGTAAGTGGTTCTCATTGATTACGAACCCGATACATACACCTGGTGAGATCTTGAGTTCCCATTTTGGAAATCAACCATTAAGATCAAATTCATCCAGATTTGCCCTAATTTTACCCTAAGTGACCCGATTCAAAGGTTAAAAGTGAATTTACAAGGATATTTTACATTTACATTGCGATAAACTAGTTTTTACAGAGAACAGAGCTTCCAAACCTTCGAACAAACAACATCCTGACGCATGCAGCTTACAGCAGAATGAAGAAATCAATTATTAGCAGTATCAAGATCACTTTCAGATAATCTTTGGTATAAGTAAGAGGATAAGCGCATCAAGTAAGTAATTGAAACCATCTTGTTGTCATGTTCTGCATATACAGGTATCATGGCGAGTGCTGGTTTGAAATTTTGCATATCTGGATAAAACTAAGCGTTAAAAATTGTAATATGCATGATGGTTAATGAAATATAATGTTATAAGCATGCATGTGTTATCCAATTGTAAGACAGGTCTTGTTCAATTGCAGGCACTCATGGCAGATAAATGATTAGCTAAGTCAGAGGCCAAATTCTTGAAGCTGATGTTTGCTCATCCTAAAGGTGTCCAATTCAAGTATGGAGCCATTACAAATACACATCAGACAAATATAGATCTGGCTGCATGGTTAGCCAAAATGAGTGATGAGAAAAGTAACAGCACCTTTTTGGATGCGGTCTTTGCATCAGGGATGTGGAATACAGCTGGTTTCCCATACTCTATGGAAACCCCTAAGTTGGTGATAGAATGTGCAAGAAACTATAACTTGGAAACCAGAAGAATAGAGAAGCATGGCAGAGTGTATGCTGATTTGTCCATCAAAGGCCTTGCTACTACTTTCAGTTTGCCATTGGGTAGGAAGGTGGCCAACATAGATTTGTAGAAATTAGAAATAGAATATGAGAATAACAAAAAGTCTGCCAAGAAGAAAATATACCAATGGAGGGCGAAGAATAGTCCTTATCTTGCAGCAACCAAGCTCCCAGTACATTTATATAAATTTGACATTGATGATGAGTATCAGTACATGATAGCACTGTTGAGCAGAGTCACAGGCCAGCCTGATGCTGGAACCTTTAAGGACTAGATGTATGTAGTCATCTTGATGTGCATTTACACTGATAGCAAACCCATGTGGTCAAAAATGATAAGTGACACTTGAGACGAGCAATTGATGAACTAGGGAGGTTCCAATTGTTCCTTTTACATGACCTCATACATTGTTTATTCATGTGCCTACAAGGGTACATTTGATGCCTTAACTATAGTTGGAAGAATTGGTGGCACAACCAATGATGCACACATATGGGATCATCATCCCCAACTACAACGAGTGCATTACCTCCAAGATTACAAACTGGTAAATGATGCATTCTCTATGCATCTGGTAAGAACAATGGAAGAGGACAAAACTAAGAGACTGAGCATGGAAGCTCAAGAAGTTATATACAGGCATGGAGCCTAGTTTATCCAATTTGTAACTTTTTCATACATAAGAGTTGAAGGTTTTGAGGAGGAGCCTCTCATGCTCCCAAGGTACCCTACAGATGCTGTTGTCTTAATGGAGTTTTTAAGACAAATCTCTACAATATTGAATGCTTATAAAGCAAATAACAAACTTCCACCAGTATTGTTTCCAGTTACAATGGGCTGGTACATGTGCCCAGATTCTAAGAATATAAAGAAAGCTATACTTGGCTTGAAGATGAATTTCCATCCTTTTCCATTAATAAGGTCATATGATCCATATGGGAAGATGCAGAAGATCATGGGGAAACCCATCCACCGAAGGCATCTAGAAGACTTCTGGGTAGAGTGTGAAGATGAAGCTAAAGCTAGAAGAAGAAGGTATCAAAGGTTAACACTTAACTAAATAAGGACCTTTGATTGCATCTCCATCCCAGCACAACTAAATAAAGATGATGGAATGATAATGGCTGAGGAATATGAAGAGAAAAAGATATACAATGATACTATCTTTGCACCAGATCTCACCATATCGGAGGATATTTACTTGGATACATTCACTAGAAGGATACTACAGCTAACCCAAGCTTGGGTGGATGAGAAGAAATACATACTGAAGAAAAGGGGTGTTGCCATTATGGTGGATAACAAGAAGAAAAGACAAGAACTTGCTGAGGATGAATATGATGATTTCTTAATGGAGAAGAGAAAGACTAAAGGAGAAAGAGTACCACCTCCTGATAAAAGAAAAAGACCTCCAAGGGGTAAGAAAATTGATAATGGACCCAAAGGAGTCATAATTGAAAGAATAACAATGCCAGCTAAATATGCACCAGAATCAGAACAAGCATCAGCATCATCAGCACAGCCTCCTAAGAATAAACAAAAGGCTAAGAAAAAAATAGTTGTACAACCTACTGAAACATATGAAGAAGGTCAAGCCTCACATAAGGAGGTGGAAGAGTATATTCCTCTAGAGGATGAGCCTGAAGAGGAGGAAGGTCCTATATCTTTCACTAGAAAGAGGAAAGCACCTCAGGTGGTAACCACTACACCTAAGAAACCAAGGACTTCTATGAGAGGTGAAATAAAACAAACTCCCATAATGCAGAGGGGAGCAGGTGGGGAAGTATTCAAGAAGGAACTGCAGCATAATGTTCCACTCCCCACCATTGTAAAATTCAAAACTGAATTAGCAGAAGAACAGGTAAAAGAAACCTCTAGGATACTTCAAATTGGTATTGTCTCATTGGATGAGATAGTTGACCTATCCGATGATGAGGTAGTGAAGGATGTAGCTTCATAGAAAATGGAAACCCTTACTGCTGGCACCCAGATAACTCCTCATGGAACTCCATCAGTACAAACGGTGTTAGAGGAGATGAATCAAATGGAAATGGAAAAGGAAAAGAACCCAGAGAACATTGCACAACAAATAGGGCTAGATGCCTTAGTTGATCAGGTGACAAGTCCTGCAACTATAGATTTGACATATGAAGAGGATGTAAACCCTGAAGATATGGTAGCTGCACATGAAAAAGCAGAAAATATTGATGAACTTAAACAAAATGAAGTGGAGAACGAAGCTCCAGATATGGGTTAGCAACAGCGTGATACATCAGCTGAACCCAAAATAGTAGAAGTGAAAGATAAGGGACAAGAAGAAAAGAATGCATCAGTTGATCCTACTCCCAAGGCTCAAGAAGCAATCATCACAAGTGCAGAACAAGATGTGGCCATAGATCAGGCAGATGAGCTGAAGGTAGATGAAAGAATAGCCACAGATATTAATACACCTAAAGATGAGGATAATACTAAGGTGGATGAAGTTAGAGTGGAGGAAGTAAAAGATCAGGATAAAGATGCAGATGACCAACAAAATCACCCTCCAGAGAAAGAAATTCCTTAGCAGGAGGATATACCCAAAGATCACCCTCATGAAGAACATCATGAGGAGGAGAAAAGAAGATCACCCTCCCCATCAAACATGATGGTGGATATAGAAGATCAGGGTGATCATCATGATGATGCTGGAGATCAATAGTCAAAGGATCCAATTCCTCAATGGCTCGAAACAGAAATTAGCACAGGATCAGGTATAGAAATACAAGAATTTGATGTATCTACTTTGTTTTCAGACACCATTATAAAGCCAAAGAGGAAAGCTAGAATAACTTCTGCAATAAGAAGAGATCCTACAATAGGTAGAAGAACAACTTAGGTAGCACTCCCTATTGTAGATAAAGAAAAAGGTAAGATCACTCTGGAAGAATTCCAGATTAACACAATAGATTTGGGGTTTGCTAATGAAGATCAAGAAGGCCAAGAAGGCAAGGATATCATAGATTCATTGATTCAAAAGGTAAAAAGAGAGAAAGAGAAAAATAAGCAACATAAAGAGGACATTGCTCAGTTGCATGCCTATATAAAAGGGTTAATTAACTCTGATGATACATCTACTAATCATGCAGTCCCATTGACTGCTATTTCTCAGGATGAAGTAAATAAACTGGATATCATGAAACATGAGTCATCCACAATGAGAAACTAGATGTTATCAACATTTGATGGAGCAGAAGAGGTAGTAAAATTATCTTTGAAGAGGTGGAATTCTTTGGCTATCTCCAGAAGAAAAGTAGATAAATTAGAGATGGAGATCGGAAAGAGGTCCTTCTAGTTAGAGAAAGTTTTGACTATCTTAGAAGAAATAAAGAGGATTGATCCTCAAGTCCTCATAAGTAGACAGGTGTTAAATAACAATAATGCACCATTGGTAGACATATGGTACAAGGACATCAGATTTGAATGTGATGTACTTAAAAGATGCAACAGTAAACTGAGAGATATCAGCATGAAGCTACATGATACGATGTCATTTGAAGCAAAAATTTTGGAAACTCTGGAAGGAAAGGTAGAAGGCAAAATAGAAAATCAAGATGAGGAGTTTGCCATTAAAGCTCTACATAGCAATTTCCAACAGGTTACTGACGACCCTCTAAATCACCTAACAAAGGATACTATGGATAAAATCATGAGGATCAGGGTCAAGATGGAGGATTATAATGAAACATCTAGCAGCAGGAGAAATAAGTTAGAAAATCTCTGAGGTAAATATCAAACACACAGGCACGCCATGATTAAAGCAAAAACTCAAGATGGCAGAGAAGTAGAAAGAATAGTGCAGTTATATGAGAATATCCAGACATCTATACAGGTCCATATACAGGGAGATCATCATCAGGATGATGAAGATACAGAAAGTGATGTACCTGATGATGATGATGATGATGATGAGGAATCTGAAAAAGTAAAAGACAAATGAAGATGCACCACCAAGAAGCATAAGCATCCGATACTTAGTGAAAATAAGTATCTTAGATAGTTGCCAACTGGCAACTTGTGCCAAATGATGAAGTTGACAAAGTCAAGGAAGGATATTCACCATAGATATTTAGAAATAAATCTTTATCGTAGATCATTTTTGTAAGGCTCCCTCACCTTACTCTATAAAAGGGTGCAGGGGTGCTTCATTTTAAACATTCAAAGCTTAATTGAAATCTATTTGTTGAAGCTAAATTTCCAAGTTATACGCAAATATTTGTTATTTCGGGCCATTCCATGCTAATCCTGTGTAAAGTTCTCAAGATTGATCATAAATATTGCAAGCTTTACAGCCAATCATCATGAATTTGCAAAAATAAGCCTCATCTCGTGTAAATTTACCTAAATCTTTGAGGTAAATAGCTTAAAATATTGACATCCTATTACAAGTGTCATCATACTCCGATATCACCTCATATTTGCACTATTCCTACAAATATTTCATAAATATCCAGGCAATACAAGCTCTTGACCATAAATAAAGTCCTTTCTGGTGAATTGCAACTTATCTTTGCAATAAACCAGCTAATTTTCCTTAAAATCAAGAAATCCTAGCTCACAGGATAAACACCAGGTCTCGATCCACTAGAATTTTTGAAGAATTACCTGTTAGAGGGTTCAAACCTAGAACTGTAGATATTCATCACACTCCAGAGTCCAGTGCATCAGGAGCCTCATCTGAACATTCTCCTATGACTCCTACTGGTCTACAGGTACCTACAGGACTCCCTTAGGGTGCACCTTTAATCCAACCTCATCCTGTTATCCCTCAAGCTTAACCTCCTTCGGTGGCAATGTCATTCTTTGTAGTAGAATCACCTCTAACCTTCACTTCATATCATGATTTACCAAAGAATCCAGACAAACTTTGTCCAAAATATCATCTGTATCAAGATGCGGATGATCATATCAAAACTTTTAAAGAAGCCTACTGTAGGGCCAGAATAGCACATTAGGACGTTGTTTGTAGATTATTTCCTTTTTCCTTAGGGGAAGAAGCCTATAATTGGTACATTAGTCTTGGTCAGGGTTTGGTTGGATCATGGGATGTCTTGGAAAAGGCATTCTTGGATAGGTTCAAAGTACCAATCGATCCTTCAATGAACTATCACCTGTTCGCCACAATTAAGCAGTTTGAGGGAGAACCTATTGCCAATTTTAATGCTAGGTTTCAGAAAATGCTATCCAAGTTAGTTACTCCCTATGTTGTAGCTAATGCAGCTGCTAGGAGTATTTACTATTTACCCCTAGATCCTTTAACTTCCATGTTCATCAGGAGCGCTCATCCTGAAATCACAACGTTAACAGGGGCTCTTCAAGAAGCTATTAAAGTCAACCAAAAGCTAGTACCTGCCCCTACTCCAAACATAGCCTTTCCTACGTTTCCTGGTTATCCAGGATATCCTCCCCAGCCACAGTCTAGTGGAGCCATGATGCCTCAAGCTATAATGCCTCCAGCAGTAATGCCAACACCATTGCAGATACCTCCATTGAGTATAATGCCACCTCCTAATAGAAATGGCCAAATGATGCAGTGTCCTAGGCAAATCCAAGCACCTCAGGTTGTAGACCAGAATAATCAGAACAATAATGGATCCTCATTTTTCAAGCCTTCAACAGAAAATATAGTATCTAAGGCTCAAGAAGAAAAGGAAGAGATCAAAGAAATATCAGCTCAGCTAAGGAAGCTTACAACTAAGATCACTCATTTGAGAAGCCAAAATTTATACTCTCAGCCTAACCAGAATAGAGGTTATAACAATGATAGACCAAATTATCCTGACAGGGGGTATAACAACAATAACTACAGCAACAATAGTGGTAATAACAATCCCCCTAGGTAGCCCAGAGTATGAAACTCTAGACCAAATAATGGTTCCTTACCATCACCTTTAGATAATTAGCCTCTTGGAGAAGCTAAGAAGACGACTACCAGAGTCAATCTTGCTGAAGCAGCCCTCACTAATTGGTGTAGGATACACAATACAAATGCTCATGCAGAGCTAGACTGTCCCTAATTTCAAATTGCTGCAAGTATTTTCCAGACAAAAGTATCTAATACTGCAGGAAATCCACATCATGTGGAAGGGAATGAACTTGTTCCCTGTCGATATGATTCAGCTTTGGTATTGGAAAGCTATACAGATCAACCTTATCAGCAGACTGTGTCACCTCCTCATCAGCATTATACCCAAACATGTGAAGAATCAACCATGACTTTTGAGTCAAATTATGTTTTCCCCTTTGAGGATGACAATGAGCCATCAAATGAGCCTGAGGAAGTACATGCTTACCAACTGCAGCACCAGGGTAAGCACAACTATAACTTTAGAAGTAATGCCAATAGATCTACTGGTCCATTGACCTCTTCCTTACCCCTGAATAATTTTAATACTCCTCCTGATCCTAAAGCAAGCAATAATCCAGGACTTCCTAAGGTTAGTACTCAGTATTTCTCATCATGAAACATAGCATCAAAAGCTTTGGGCATGCCTCATGAATCTGACAAGTTAGTCAACTATTTGATAGATGAGATGAAGAAGATCAAAATCAGCCTATCTTTATCAGAATTGCTGAAAACTCCAGCCATTAAAAAAGCATTTATGAAATCACTAGATGATCCTGCTCCTAAAGAGGATATTCATCCATCAGTTCAGTCTGGAGGTAAGGATCATGTTGTTAGAGATAATAATGTTAAAACTAAAGCCCTAGCTCTTGTTCAAGCTGCAGAGACATCTCACATGACCTTGTATAGAGATAAAAGTGAATCACCTCCATTCCTCTTAACCATACAAATGTTTGGTAAGAACCTGCATAATTGTCTAGTGGACTCAGGAGCCTCAACGAATGTCATGCCCTTGTCTATCTGCAAAGCCTTAGGTCTACATCTTGCTAAATCCCTAAAAAAGGTGACACAGCTAGATAAAACAAAGGTGAATGTAATAGGGGAGTTGACTCACATTCACATGCAATTGGCATCAGACCCTAGGATCCAATACTATATTGACATTCAGGTAGTTGACATACCTGATACATATGGTATGTTACTCAATAGAGATTGGTCCAAGACGCTCAACAGATACATGTCTACTGACTTTAGTCATATGTGGTTACCTTGGAAAGGTATACCAAACCAGATAAGGGTAGATGTTGAACGAAGAATGAAACACATGATCACCGAGTACAACAAAACAAATGAGATCATGTATGTGAATGTTGAACCCGGAGTATACTCTATTAGACCTCAAACTGTCAGGATTGAGGAGGTCCTGATGTATGATTTTCATGATGATCATGATCAGGATGATCATCCTCATGATGATAACACTATAGTTTTAAGACATGATCATAATCCTGGAAATGAAATAGAAGTAGATCATTTCAAAAGTTTTCGAATATACTTGTCTAAATAGGTAGAACGCTGTAAATTATTAGATATACCTGTTCATGATATTTTGATTGATGGTTGGTGCAGATTACACGATGAAGCACATTCTAAGAGAACTTGTGAAACATGCATTGACATGATGGAGCTCGAGAAAACATGTGGAGAGACGTCATCATCATCAGAGGCAAGTTCCATATGTAGTGATGATGATCATGCTAATTCTTGTTCATCTCTTGTAGGAACAGGAGAAGACGTGAGTCAGGATGAGGATTCTATCCTGAAGATAGAAGAAGTTCTGGTATGCAATGAAAAGAAGAGTAACAAAAATAATAAGATCACCCTTGGTAGTGATTGTTTGATGGAGTTAGATTACAAATTATTTGATGATGACAGAGGCAGTAACCTGACCAGATTTGAGAAGTTTCTATTAGAAGAAATAAAAAAGATGATAGAACAAGAGAAACTTCCACAAGATGCATTGACTAAAGGATGGTGTAGATTACATGAGGCACCTCACTTAGAGACTGCTTGTTCTCTATGCTTGCATATTTTAAAGAAGCATGTAATGCAGAGTTCAAAAGATCATCTGCTTCACAAAAGAAAGGAAAGATGAAATCTAAGAAGGCTGGAATTCCTAAGTTGAAATGGATATCATCTGGTGCAGATGCTAGAGTTGCAAGGAAGAAAGAAGGTTTAGCTAAGCCTCCTATTGAGGATAAACCTTGGATCCTAAGATTTGATGGATCCAAGTCCAAGCAAGGTGCTGGTGTAGGAATTGATCTCATAGATCCATCAGGAAAGTCCTACCTGGAAGCTTACAGACTGTAATTTCCTTGTACTAACAATGTAATAGAGTATGAAGCTCTAATACATAGGATCTTGTTTGCTCATAAGAAGAAAGTAAAAATTCTGCATGTCTATGGAGACTCAGAATTAATAGTGAGACAGGTGAGAGGAATTTACTTTGATAACTATAGGAAACTATCTAACTACAGACATCATGTCTGGGACCTGATTGAAGACTTCAACACATTTAATATCACCCACGTACCCAAAGAACAGAACCATAGAGTGGATACTCTAGCCTAGGCTTCTAGTACCTTAGAACCATTGTCTATTTCTGGTTTAAAGAGGTTTTCAGTAGAGCTGGTATTAGTACCTTCAGTACCTGATAATGTTATTAACCTCCAGGTATTTGACAATGATCAGCATATCCTAGATTTCATCTCTAATAGAGACATATTTGATGCTCAGATCATCGATGAGAACAATGTGGAAGAGCATGTTTGGGAAGAAGAGGAAATATTAGAGTTGCTCATTCAATGGTTCCTCATGTTTCTTTGAGAGGAACCTCCTACAACAATATAATGAAAAATGCACGAAATAACAGAAATAGCACAAACACAATAAAAATTTATTGATCATAGGCCACTTCAAGGGGGCAACCTCCTTTGAACAAGCTCAATACAATAAATTCATGGATGCCTTCATTGGCCTCAACACATACTTATATACTAAGTCTAATCTAAACAACTATTACTCCCCATGAATGTGGGACAATACAATATACGCATGGGATGACTTACAAAGCATATTCGTCCAACAACAATATACTAACAAAGTAAAGAGAAGGGCTAAACATAGGTTCCTAACATCCCCTCCCTCTTAGAAAAGCTTTGTCCTCAAAGATTAAGATGTGGAAATTGTTGTTGAATCTGAAGGAGTGGTTCCCATGTAGCATCCTCTGGTTGGATTTTGTGCCACTGAATTAATACCTCTGTGATGGATCGAGAGTGAAGCTAATGAGTGCACCTATTGAGGATTGCCTCTGGCTCTAAAATGATGGATCCTTCATTATCCAGTTCTAGTAAAATAGTTTCTACTCTGATGTTGGTGCCAAGAACTTTCTTTAGACAAGAGACATGAAATACTGGATGAACAAGGGAAGAAGGAGGAAGCTCCAATTTATAAGCAACTGACCCAATCTTCTAAAGAACCTTATATGACCCATAGAACTTTGGAGCCAGCTTATGATGCCCTTTTAGTTTCAAGGAGGATTGCTTGTATGGCTGTAGACGAAGAAAAATCATATCACCTACTTGAAAAGTGCACTCAGAATGGTGCTGGTCAGCTTGTTGTTTCATTCGATTTCTTTCCATG
Source organism: Cunninghamia lanceolata (assembly GCA_027924645.1). Classification (NCBI taxonomy): domain Eukaryota; kingdom Viridiplantae; phylum Streptophyta; class Pinopsida; order Cupressales; family Cupressaceae; genus Cunninghamia; species Cunninghamia lanceolata. The sequence goes on from BSBN01000030.1 coordinate 4,658,381, forward strand.
TGAAGATTGTCCTACAAAATGCAAAGAATCTGATCTTAGGTTTAGATAACTGTTTCAATTGCCTGAACTGGTGAACTACTGGGGGTGCACGAAAGGAGCACTGGTGGTGCCTGACCATAGACTGCTTCATATGGAGTCATTTTAGATGCAGTGTGGTAGGAGGTATTGTACCACCATTCAGTGAGAGGGAGCCACTTTGCCCACTAATGCTATTATTCTAAGGTGAAAGAATGAAGATAAGTTTCCAAACATTTGTTGATAACTTTAGTCTGAACATCTATTTGTGGGTGATACCCTGAACTCATCTTCAGTTTTGTGCTAGTGTGGCGAAATAGTTCTGTCCAAAAATGACTGGTGAAAGTTGTATCACGATCTGAGACAATGGAAGAAGGGATTCCAAGAAGATGGAAGATTTGCTCCATGAAAATGTATGTGACTGAGGAGGCAATATAGGGATGGATGAGGGCACAAAATAACTATATTTGGAGAGGCAATCAACCACAACCAAGATCACTATCTTCCCTCTAGATTTAGGGAGCCCCTCAATGAAATCCATAGAAATATCTGTCCAAATCCATGTAGGGATGGGCAAGAGTTTGAGCTATCTAGGAAGGAGTGTCATTTCACCCTTGTTGCACTAGTAGGTATCATATTCAGCCACCATCTATTGAATTGCCCTTTTCATTCCCTTACAAAAGAAGTTACGTCATGCCCACTTATAATTTTTGAGGAACCCAGAGTGTCCTACTGATGGAGAAGCATGGAGTTCATAGAAGACAACTTGTTGAAGATTGATGCTTTGGGGAAGCACCAGACGACCCTTGTATCTTAGAGAAGCACCATCCCAAGAGTAATGTGGTACATCAGAAGGGTTATTAGCCAATTGTTGGATGATTTGAGATAATGAAAAGTCATTGAGATAGCCCTACTAATCAAATTCCAACCAATTTGGAATAGGCATAGAAATAGCTGAAAGAGAAGCTTGGTCATCAAATGTGTGAGAAAGAGCATCCGCCACAATATTATCCTTACCCTTCTTGTAAGTGATCTCATAGTCATAACCCATGAGTTGGCTAACCCATTTCTATTGTGTTGGGGAGGAGACCCATTTTTCTGGGAAATATTTTAGACTCTGGTGATCAGTCTTGGTGCTGAAATGATTCCCTAATAGGTATGGCCGCCACTTCTATACTGCATGCAAAATAGCCATCATTTCCTTCTCATATGTAGAGAGTACTAAATTCTTACCTGAAAGGGCTTTGCTGGTGAACACAATGGGATGCTCATCTTGAAGGAGGATAGCACCAAGTCCATTATGACAAGCATCACTCTCAATAGTGAAGGTCTTTGAAAAATCTGGCATAGCTAGAATAGGTGTAGTACACATAGCTTGTTTCAATTTTGCAAATGCACACTCAGCAGCATGTGTCCATGTAAAAGCATCATTTTTCAATAGAGCTATTAATGGAGCTACAATCTTCCCGTAATCCTTGACAAACATGCGGTAGTAGCCAGTTAGTCCCAAAAAACCACGGAGGCTCTTGAGTGTCTGAGGATGCGGCCAATTTTTCATGGAATCTATTTTGGCAGGATCCACTCGAACCCCTTGGGCTGAAACAATATTCCTGAGATACTCCACTTCCTCCTGCCTAAAAACACATTTAGACTATTTTGCATAGAGATGATGATCAGAGAGAAGTTGCAGTACAAGATCTAGATGCTAGAGATGGTTAGCCCATGTTTTACTATAGATGAGGATATCATCAAAGAAGACCAGAATGAATTTCTGCAAGTAGAGCCAGAATATTTTATTCATCAATGTTTGGAATGTGGAAGGAGCATTAGTGAGGCCAAAGGGCATGACCAAAAACTCATAGTGGCTATCATGTGTGCAAAAAGCTATTTTAGGGATATCATCCTCATGAACCCAAATTTAGTGATACCCAGAACAAAGATCCAACTTGGAGAAAAAATGAGCACCATCAAGCTCATCAAGAAGCTCATCAACAACAGGAATCAGAAACTTATCCTTGATTGTGATGTGATTAAGTGCTTGGAAGTCAATGTAGAGGCACCATGACCCATCTTTTTTCCTGAAAAGAAGAACTGGTGAAGAAAAGGAACTGGTACTAGGGCAAATAATACCTTGCTTTAGTAAGTCCCAAATGAGCATCTCAATCTCTGTCTTTTGGTGAAATGGGTAGTGGTAGGGCTTGATGTTGGGAGGAACACTTCCAGAAAGGAGTTGAATACAATGGTCCTCTAGTCGTGAAGGTGTCAATCCCACTGGTTCATCAAAGACACGTGCATATCTATCCAAAATTCATTATAGATCTGAAGGAGTAGTGGAGACCACAGATGGTTGCATCTGAATGGAATGGAGCTAAGCGATGACTCCATGTGAATTCTTCTTAAGGAGATTTTCCATGCGATGTGAACTGATGATGCTAAGAGACCCTAGTTGTAAGCCCTTCAATGTGTTTTTTGTCCATTGTCTAAAAATTGCATCCAAAGTTCAGCAAAATCCCATAAGATGGGTCCAAGAGTGCATAACCATTGAGCATCCAAAACTACATCACATCTGCCTAAGGGCAAAGAAAACATGTCAGAGCGTAGGTTATAATCTCCAATAGAGATACACACATTGCGACACTTCCCTTTGCAAGGTAATGTGCCCCCATTGGCAATCATGATTTCAAAGCTAGAGCAAGGATGGACAAAACAATCGGTCTATTTGGTGATCCAAGGGTCAATGAAGTTATGAGTACTACCAAAATCAATGAGTATTGTAGGAGGGAGCTTCTTGAAGTAACCCTTGACCTGCATGGTTTGTGGGGTGGTGACTCTTGCTAAAGCATGGAGAGAGATCTCTGGGTGGTCTTCCTGAGAAGGAGGGTCAATAGGCGGCTGCTGAATGTTGACCTAATCATCTACTGTATCTTGAGCATCTTCATAAACTACAATTGCAGGCAGAGAATCCACATCCAAGAGATAGAGATTTTTCTCAACACATCTATGCCCTCGAGTGAATTTCTCATCACAAATATAACAAAGCCCTTTTTCTCTATGTGCCCTCATCTCTGCTTCAGACAAATGCTTGATAGGAGTTGTTTTAGGAGCTGGCATGATTGGAGGTCTTTGGGAAACCATATTTCTAAATGGAACAAAAGTGGATTTGGAGCACTGTTGAGCTGTGATCTTGTCCTCCACCAACATAGCCAACCCTAGGGCTTCCATCATTGTGCTGGGATGGAACATTTTAACCTCAAATCAGATTGCATCCTTCAAACTAATGACAAAACAAATCCTAAAGAATTCATCAGACAATCCCTCTATGTGATTGGCCAGTTTCTAAAATTTTGTCTGATATTCTCTCATAGTGCCAGTTTGGCAAATTTTAGTGAGTGCTTCTATGAAGTCATCAAAAGCACCAGGGCCAAATCATTGCAAAATGAGTTTGCAAAAATCTGTCTATTTTGGCTCTTCATGAATCTTAAAATACCAATGGAACCATTGAAGGGCTTCATGTTCCAAATGAAAGGATGCAAGTGGGACTTTGTTGACATCAAAAGTATTATGCAGACTAAAATATTGTTCTGCCCAGTATATCCATCCAATCAGTTCCTAACATTCTTATAATGTTCTTGAAACAAAGGAAGAAAATAAACCCGCATTGGAAGATACTACGATTCCCATCACAAATATCATGAATAATGCTAAGAAAAATAAGATTGCAAGAGAAAGAAAGAAGTGTCATCATGCTATGGCTCACCTTGCCATGGGAGAGGAGAATCTCCCTCCTTGCAAGTGTTTATCACTGATGGATGTGAAAGAGATATTTACTAATGCTATGTCTCCTTTAGAAAAAGAGGATGTTTTACCAATTGTGTCAGAACATATTGTGCTATATTCTGACAATGAATGTGAAGATAAGGACTATATAGGTATGGCTCTTGTTCCATATACCTCACATGCTATAGTTCCTCTTGCATCATGTCCACCTTTCCAAATTGGTGACAAGCAAGATTGGGAGGAGGATGAATTACCTTAGGTTGACTCGCAAGTAAGGTTTCTTTATGTTTATGTTATGAGTGCATGTGATTGTTTTCCATGTGATGTCTTGATTGATACTTTATTTATGTTGTTATTGTTGTTGTTAAGCTCTCTTTATATGACCCTTGACACCTTGTAGGTGCAAGGATACTGTTACATCAGAAAATGTCCCCTTGGGGGCTTTTCCCTCTTAAGGTTTAGCTCTTGGGTCTTTAGAATGCATTTAGGACATCTTGCATGTTAAATTGACATCTCGATGAGAAAACCCTGAAGTTTCATGGCAAATGGAGCCTAGGAGGTACACTTGACATAAATCCTTCTTGAAATAGGGGGGAGGACTTGGGTACCCATACCCTAGTCTTGCCCTATTTTAGGTCAAGTCCAATTTCAAGTTGTCAGTTTATGACTGTTATTTAGGTTCTATGCCGACACAGTATGTTTGAATTATGAAATTATTAGCGAGAATGTTTGTAGTTGCATATATAAGCATGTTTAGGCATTCATTTGTAAACTAGATGGCATTTTTTTTCAAGAGCTTTTGTGAAAGTGATTCAAAGAATTCATAGTGTTGCAGAGTAGAATTTGTGTTGTTCTTGTATTTGTATTTGTAGATTTGGCAACCATCTCCTCATGGCATGAAGAGCTTCTTCTTTCCATGAGATCTTCACTACAAGGTGACATCAATTGGGTTTTTTATCATATATCATTTGGATTTTGCCTCTATCCCGCATGGATATGCACTCTTTATCTGACAATGGTGTTTAGAATAATTGAATGTCTCTTTGAGGCTTGATTGAGACAAGCCTCTAAACACCACTGTAGACACCCAAATTTGTCCCAAATTTGTCCATATCCTACAATACCTAGTCAAAAATATTATTAGAGACATCATGTAGTATTTTGTCCTATCCCACTCCTAATTCTACTTATCCATTAGCCAATTAATTAAGTAAATATTATTTATTTAATTAATTTCCCATCATAATCCCATTTATCCTTCCATAGTCAATTAATTAAATAAATTATATTTATTTAATTAATTTCCACTTTTCCCTCATCTAAATTAATTAAATAAATTAAATATTTATTTAATTAATGTATTCCACATCATTCCTTTCCAAAAATTAAAAATTCCATATTTGTCTCTGTCTCCACATTTGTCTCCATGTAAGGTGGAAGCCATTTGTCTCTATCTCCACATTTGTCTCCTTGTAAAGTGGAGGACCATTTGACACTTGTCACATGACTACAACTCTCTGAAGGAGTGGGACAACTAAATCAGTCCTAGTCGTCCACATTGTTCAATTAGCCTTTTAATCTCAACCATCCATCCAAATCATCCCAAGCCTATAAATCAACCCTCTCCCAAGCCATTAGAAGCATCTATTCTTCAAGTATCCTCATTCTATTAAAATCATTCTTGAATCTTCTCATCCATCTCCATCCATCATTTTCCATCCATCATCTATCATCATTCATATTAATGTTATGCTGTCGAATTGAGCAACCAACATATCAAATCAATCAAACAATTCATCATGCATGCCTCTATCATCCACATCTATTTGAGGTATTGAAGGTTTGGATTAGGTAATGCATTTTATTATTTTATCATTTTCAATTTATCCAAATTTTTTATTACATATTTTGGTGAAATTGATGTGAACATGCTCCATAGGATCCAATAATTAGTTTTTGTAGGTTTTTGTTGTCAAAAGTTTGCATTTTCCTAACCATAGTTTGTCAAATTTTGCAAGTTTTGGGGATGAATTGTTGTAGGTGACCTCCTGGGTGAAAACCGACTACACCATTATGATCAAGAGTCATTTCCATGTTTTTTAATTGTAAATTTGCCTATATTGCGTGACTGTGAAATTTCTTGAAAAAAATTGAAACTTTTTTTAGTGTCACAGGTCCGTACCATACAGATCCCACAACCCTTGTGTTAGATTCAAGATAGACAACTGAGAGGGGGGGGGGAATTAGTTGTCCTAAAACTTTCTTTTTGTTAATCACTTAAATCCTCTTTGTAATTCAACAGCATAATAATAAATCAATCATGCAATAATTCAAGAGCAAAAACACATTAACACATATGACACCAAGATTTTAATGTGGAAAACCTGGTTAAGGGAAAAACCACGGGGTGACTAACCTAAGATTATGTTCTTTGTTAAAAGAATAAGAAGAACAAATGGAACATGCCAATTAGGGCTCACTTCCCGAGCACACTACTCACAAGAGGCCCACTGCCTACAAGAGACACACTGTCTACAAAATAATAAATATTACATACTTGAACCGAAGAATAGCATCTTCACCATGCTTGAGTCAGTTCCATTTAAGCCCAATACTTTTGCTCTGCCTTTCACTCTACTCCTCTCTACCACACACTCATCTTTAGCAAGATGCCTTTGAAATGACTTCACAACCTCTTATTTATACAAGACATTTGACTTTGGGATAATCATCCAAGTTGGCATACATTACAGAGCAAATACATAAATACAACATGACTAATTACAAAAAGACTTCACACGGATCAACACACTATCGGCCACACAGATCTGGGACTTCAATCTTCTTTTAGGAACATGCCATGCTTCACAGAACATCTTCAAGATCATGCGTAGGATGTGTAGTGTTGGTCATGATGTTAGTCATTCACAAACATAGAATAAAAGTTACACAACAACCTTTACTCATCTTGAAAGATACGATGAATTCAAAGAATTCATGATCCCAAGTCTCCGTTGATTAGGTCTTAATCTACTGACGTTACTCAGTGGTTGATGTGTGTTGCTGTTTTCCATTCAGGGGCCTTACGTGTTTCTGCACTGTTCATCATCATCATCTTCAGATATCCTGCTCTGGATGTTCGCTCTGCATAAGCTCCAACAATTCTACCTCTGCACTGTAAATTTAGTCAAATAATGTGCATACAGGCCGATATTTGCATGATTTCTATCATTATCTATGATTCTTTGCATGATATTTTCAGTACTACATGCATTTAACTCAAATATGCTAAGGATCTTCAGTTACCTACGGGATTTCAGCATATTTCACTGTTTCTGCTTGTTATTTATCATGATTTGCAGTTATGGTGATGAATTAATGAAATTGGAAAAAGGAAAAGGGTTAGAGAGTGAGATTCCCAAAATTACTGGACTTAGATCACTGATTCACACACAAGCTCCCATACTTGCAATGAAAAGAAGAAAAACTAGAAATCATACTTCACCAGGACATTCCACAAATCCGCATGATCTAGTGCAAAGCTTCAAAGGAAAGTTGACAACAACATGTAATGAAATGAAAGCGCTTCCAGTTGAACACAGCATTCACCAGTACATATCCAGAAATCAACAGAAGATTACGTAAAATTTACAATCAGGATGTAATCTGGAACTTCATATTCATTCAGTATGCTCAAGAACAGGTACATTTACAGTGATCTGAAGAAAGAACCTTGACATTTCAACAATTCTATCCTCATTAGTCTCAGTAATCCGATCTCCTAACTTATTCTTTAGTAATTGACTCTTTGCGCCAGATGCGTCTGTGTATTCTAGTGTACTTCTCCCTTTTTTTAAAATGACAAGCCCTGGATGTTATATAGAGCGACTGCCAGAAAACGGTTACCATGATCCAAGGATCAGGATCTTCTCATAACAAACAATGGTCCAGATGAAAAGCACATGCTTCATCAGTTGGCAAATGTACAGCTGGCACAGAATATTCCAGCATCTTCGACTTGATTCGGTCTCCAGCTGGCAAACAGCATATTTGACAATATCCTCCTCATGTCTGGCCCATGTTGACTCCACGCGTAACTTTGTAATTATCAGCTTCAGCAGCATCATCATGATTTCCACGCTCAGCTTCAGCAGCATCATCATGATTTCCACGCTCAGCTTCAGCAGCATCATGACCTCAATGTTGAGCTTCAGCAGCATCATGACCTCAATGTTGAGCTTCAGCAGCATCACGATGACTTCCTGCAAATAAACAGACAAACATTAAGTTTGTCATCATGTGGATAAACAACAGGAAGTAAACACTTTATTAAACATACCTCCCCATGTGCAGCTATAGGCAATCAAGCTTTACCTGTGAACAAAATGCACTAAATGCATAAATAGCATAAAAACAACCAGGTCAACCCTCGTTGACCAAAATTCAGGCAGTCGGGCTTTCAAATTTCTATCGCTTCATGTTTTGCCCATTTTCTTGTATATCGGGTTCGGAATATGATGATGATGATCTCAGATTATACAAGGAAATAACTTCCTTTCAACCATCCCTAGAATCCGGCTTTGCATCATCATCATATTTGCATCGGCGAAATTACATATGATCAGGGTGACAGTTTTACCTTAGGCCGACGGCAACAGTTATACCGACGCCAAACATCATGAGGATGACCAACTCTACATGCCCTCTGTCCGGCCGCAGGATATTGTGAAATATGATGCTCCACGCCTCCGAATGCTCTGAGGAAAAGCACATCAGGATGTTTTGTTTTTGCATATTCGGGAAGGAAAGACATCGTCATCATCATCATGATGAAGACAAACAGGAGGACTTGGAAAAATTATCCTGCCGCCGAGGAATATCATGATGACGTCATCGTCATCATCAGGCTTGATTAAAATGCAAAGGGATGACGTCATCATCATGTTTCGTGAAGATCAGGAGATAACTGGAATATCGGGTTCCCCCCAAGGAAGATGATCGCGTGGATAAATGCAATATGACCCATTTCGGCCAAGGCTATCCTGCTTGGAAGATCAGGATGATGAACATCATCATCATCATATTTGCATTAGGTGATCTAAAACACGATCCTGCTGAAAGTCCTGATGACGTCATCAGGATATCCGGGGCTTGTGTTAGTCTTAAAACATGACGTCATCGTCATCATCATATTGGCGAAATGGATCACGCCTTGGAAAATATCCTGCCGAAGGAGAAAGGTGATGGTGACGTCATCGTCATCATCATATTTGCAAAAGGTTATACTTGTCGGCAGGATGATACTACGAACTGTCGGGAAAGACTAACAAGATCATGATGATCTTGTTCAACAAGGTTTGGGAAAGGAAAATCATCCTCCGTTTCGAAAGATAAGGTGATCATCATGATCACGCAAAAGGAGGTCAGGAGGATATTAGGAAATGTCAGGTCTTGAAATATCATGATGATGCTGATCACCAAGACTGTCGTGCGCGCGCAAATTATGCAGATGGCAGATTTCTCTAAGTAAGGTGATATTATAATATCAGCATGATATTATAATATCGGGTGATGTTGGAATATCATGATGCTCGCAATGTTTCCAAGGTTACTCGACGGGTAAAACACACTAGCACTTAAGATTGACGTCCGGATGTTTCGGGACTGCATGATTTTTATCAGGTGATAGAGTAAGATCATGATGATGACCTTTGGTGATACAAAAGACCGCCCGACGGGAAAGGATTATTACGACTTAAACTTGACGTCCGGATGTTTCGACCTCAGGATATTATCGGGGGGCTTTTCGAATATCATGATGATGATGTTCATACAGCAATTATCAGGTTTGACCAAAACTTTGACTGCTTACAACTCCCTCATATGGACGAATTTTCAAGTGATGTAAAAGGCAAACCTGCATGGAATTTCAAGCTCTTTCCAACCATGAAGTCATAGAAACAAAATATGAACTTTGACAAACTAACCTCATGATGATGACCTACCCCATCCTGACCTTCATGATGATGATGCACCTGACTTAATTTTTACCAAACCGCCAGAAACAGACAACACAAGCCAAAACAAAAGCTGGGTCCCTGTTTTGCCAAGTCAAAATGGGGCGTGTTGTGTAACCACACAACAACTTGCCACCAAAGAAAACAACAAAATTTAAATGATTCAAGTGATGTGATCACATTCATCTATAGTGTTCTAATTCTGTCTAAGTAAATCATCATGATCTTTGAATGATAAAATTTCATTACGGTGATAAAGCTAACAAAGGATCAGGTGTGTGCAGATGATTAATTATCCTCATCTTGAAAGCAAGTTGAAAACATAAGTAACTGGTGTTAAACTACATAGTTGGAGATCATCCCTCATAGCCAACCTGGATAGAGCCTTGCTGCCAGCAGGTGTCTATAACCCCGGCAAGGTTATCTGTACAATCTCCCTAAGTAGAGCCCCACTGCCAGCAGGCGTCCATAGCCCCGGTAGAGTTACTTAGATGGCCTAATTTTATTTCGTTTCTGATTTTCCTTTAAAAATTTAAATTTGATATCACATGTATGCTCATTTGTACAAGGTGTAGTCACTTGCAGCTTTAGGTTGGAGATTGTACTGGTAGCAAGGGAGTCCCTTTAGATTTTTCACTTAACACCTATACTCATATCTTCAACAAACCCAAGGCTGTTAGGTGTTTCATTGTGTTTGATTCACTTTGGACAAGAAAAAGTACCCTGATGAAAAGACATCATAAACCTGATCATGAGTATTTATCAGAATGAATTACAATCTATATCTAAATCTGATCTCATCACTTGAATCCTAACAATTTAGTTATTTTCTTAGGTGATGAAGTGCATCATCCTGACTTACCAGAACAAGGTCCCAACCAACAAACAACAACAACAACAAGCACACTGTACAAACAACTACACAAATATACAATATGATACACAAGACTGTCATGAAGTCACTCAGGCCTGGAAATAATGTTTGAGGAATTGTCCATTGACTGGCAATGGGACATCCTCACCTGTCAGGTTCTTAAGCCTATAAGTGCTGTCTCCTAAAATTTCAGAAATCTAAAAGGGACCTATCCATAGTCTATCAAACTTACCATGATCACCTTTCCTTTCATGGGCTTTATCCCACATCAGGACTAAATCGGATATCCTGAAAGCTTTAATTCTGGCTCTCTTGTCAAACTAGCGTTTGACAACAGCCTGATGTTTTGCAAATTGGTCAATTGCTTGGCTTCTTTTTTCTTCCAGATGCATCAACTGAAGCAACCTGACTTCTTGTTTATTATCTATGCCTAGATAGTCTTGGGCAAACTGCAGAGTAGGAATTTTCAAGTTTACAGGGAGGATAGGATCTACCCCATATACTAGCTGGAAAGGTGAGTTTCCTAATGCAATTTTCATTCTAGTTCTGTCTACCCATAAGGCATACTTCAGAAATGAGTTCCATTCCCTGGGATTTTTCTCTATCAATTTTCTTATGATACTCAGTAAATTCTTATTGGTGGATTCTGCTAATCCATTTCCCTAGGGATAGTAATTGGATGAGAACTTAAGTATGATCCCATGATCAAAAGCCCAACTTGACAATTTAGTGGAAATGAAGGCAGAACCATTATCACTTACCAATGCATAAGGAGTTCCATACCTGGTGACAATGTTGCTTTCCAGAAATTTAATGACATCATCAGCAGTACAAGTTTTGCTGCTGATAGCCTCAGTCCATCTGGTACAATAATCAGTAATTGTTAGGACATACCTCTGGCCTGAAGAAGATGGAGGATTGATTGGTCCTATGAAATCCATGCCCCATTGTGCAAATGGGTGCTCCTCCATCACTGGCTGCAATGGTTGTGCAGCATATTTTTCTCTGTTGGCAGCAACCTGGCAAACATGACAACATTTAACATGATCAGCTGTGTCTTTAAAAATTGTAGGCCAGTAATATCCTGCTCTGAGGATTGCATGTGTTGTGGCCAACGCTGATCCGTGGGCAGTTCCAAACTTGTCATGTAGCTCTGTGAAAACTTTATTTGCTTCTGGTTTCTCTAAGCACCTCAGGTATATCCCTTCATAATTCTTTTTAAACAGGGCTCCTCCCTTTATCATATATTTCTGGGATCTCATCTTTAAGGCTCTTCTCTGTGAAGCCTGCATCCTCAAAGGACATCTTCCAGTGATCAGGATGTGCCTGATGTCTGAATACCATTCTTTATTGTCTTTCTCATCTATCATATACTGTTGACTGATGATGCTTGGATCAGTTTCAGATATCATCTGGCTCAGAGCCTGTCCTCTTACTAGCTTCATGGGTGTGATCTCCATGTCATATTCTTGTAGTACCGTAATCCATTTGGCCCTTTTTTCACCAGGTTCACTCTGCATCAGCAGCATCTTTACTGCTGCATCTGGTACCACAGCAATCACTTTGCTTCTCAGTATATAATGTCTGAACTTTTTTACTGCTCTGACTAATGCAAGTGCCTGTCTTTCAACATCTACATATCTCAACTCAGCATCCCTGAAAGGACAGCTCATGAAGGCAATTGGTTTCTCTTCTTTATCTTCATTTCTTTGAGTTAACACTGCTGCAGAAGTATGTTCTGAAGCAAATGAGTAGATGTAGAAATCTTTTGTATAATCTGGACTAATGAGGACAGGAGCATCTGAAATGGCCTTCTTTATATCTTCAAAAGCAGCTCTGGCTTCTGGTGTCCAGTCAATTTGTGCATCTTTTTTCAACATGGCATTCAGTGGTCTGACAATCTCAGCAAAGCCAGTGATGAACTTCCTCACAAAATTTATCTTACCAAAATAAGATTTAAGCTCCTTTTTGCTTCCTGGAAGTGGTAATTTCATAATAGATTCCACCCTGTCAGGATCAATGATAATCCCATCTTCTGTGATCAGGTGGCCTAGTAACTTTCCTGTTGTGACCCCGAATATGCACTTCTTGGGATTCAAAGATATTCCATATTCTTCACACTTCTTTAGCACACTTCTGAGATCAGCAACATGATTTCCCCTTTCTTTGGAGAACACTGTCAGGTCATCCATGTAGATGACTATACATTTTCCTATTAAGCCTCTGAAGGCTATGTCCATTGCTCGCTGGAATGTAGCTCCAGCATTTATCAATCCAAACGGCATACGTCTATATGCAAATATCCCCCATTTTGTGGTGAAGGCAGTCTTTAATCTGTCAATTTTATCAACCATCACTTGGTTGTATCCTGAAAAACCGTCCAAGAAGGACATCATCTTGGCTCCATTTACCATCTGCAGAACTTCATCCAAAGAGGGCAAAGGATAGTTATCCTTTTCTGATGCTCTGTTCAGGTTCCTGAAATCCACACACAATCTGATGTCTCCATTCTTCTTCCTGACTGGTACCAGATTTGCCACCCAAGTGGAGTGCCTTACCGGAAATATTATCCGGGCATTTAACAATTTCTTGACCTCTTCAAGGATGATGGGCTCAAGCAGAGCATTGACTGGCCTCTGCTTCTGTCTGAAAGGTTTTGCATCTGGCTTGAGGGGTATAGTATGAGTTATGACAGAAGTGTCATACGTCTTCAGCTCGTCATAAGTCCATGCAATTACATGTATATAATCCTTAAGGGCTTGAGTTATTCCATCTAACTCTTCAGGTGTACAAACCTTACCCAACAAGACATTCTTCTTGTCATCAGCTTGTCCAATATTCACCTGTGAATATTGACCTCCATCTGCCTTAGGCAGATCCTTATGTTTGAGCATATTATCCAGATCAAAGGCTCTTTCTAATTCAATCATACCTTTGGGAATTGTGTTGCCAGGCAACTCTAAAATCTCATCTTCTTCCCAGACATGATCTTCCATACCATTTTCATCTATGATCTGAGCTTCAAATACATCTCTATTTGATATGAAGTCCAGGATGTGCTGATCATCATCAAACACTTGGAGATTGGTCACATTGTCAGGTACCGAAGGTACTGACACCAATTCTACTGCAAATCTCTTCAGACCAGATATAGACAGTGGTTCCAGCGTACTGGCGGCCTGAGCAAGTGCATCTGCCCTTTGGTTCTGTTCTCTTGGCACGTGAACGATGTTGAAGGCATCAAAGTCTTCAATCAGGTCCCACACACGATGTCTGTAATTTGACAGCTTTCTATAGTTACAAGAGTAAATTCCTCGTACTTGCCTCACAACTAGTTCTGAATCTCCAAAGACATGCAGGATCTTCACCTTCTTCTTATGGGCAAACAACAGTCCATGAATCAGAGCTTCATACTCCGTGACATTATTAGTGCAGGGGAACTGTAATCTGTAAGCTGCTAAATGGGATTTCCCTGATGCATCAGTAAGGTCAATCCCTACTCCAGAACCTTGCTTAGATTTGGATCCATCAAACCTCAAGATCCAAGGCTTATCTTCAGTGGGACATTTATTTGAACTTTCCTTTTTCTTTGCAGCTCTGGCTGCTGCTCCGCCTGATATCCACCTTAACTTAGGTGTGTCATCTTTAAGCTTCCTCTTTCCTTTATCTGATGAGCCTGATGGCTTTTCCGTTTTCTCTTCAATCCTAGCAGGAGGATGATGTTCAGCACATACAACTGCATGCTTCTTCAAAATGTGTAAGCACAGTGAGCAAGTGGTTTCTGAGTGAGGCGCCTCATGCAGCCTACACCAACCTTTGATTAAAACCTCCTGGGGAGATCTACACTGTTGTGTCATTTTTTCTATTTCTTTAACCAGAAATTCTTCGAACTTCGTCAGGTTACTGCCTTTATCCTCATCAGACAACTCGTAATCCGGTTCCATGAAGCAATCACTACCAGGAGTGATCTTTTCCTTTCTCGCATCATTCGTCTGATTGGACACCAGGATCTCTTCTATTTTTTGGATATGATCCTCATCAGGATCCGTCGACTCTTCTGTTCCTGCAGAAGACAAATAAAAATTAGTATCATCATCATCATCAGATGTAGCACTCACCTCAGAATATGATGATGATGCTTCACTATACGTCTGCTCCAGCATGATCATGTCCAAGCATGGTTCGCAAGTCTTTTCCGAGTGTACCTCGCCATGTAGTCTGCACCATCCGTCAATCAAGATATCATTAGCAGGTATATTTAATAATTGACAACGTTTTATCTGAGTAGATAAATGCATCTGAAAATCCCTGAAGCGATCTATTTCGTTGTCATTATCAGGATCATTATTAAGTTCTACAACTGGCATATCCTCATGATAATCATCATCATGATGATGATGAGCATCAAGCATCAGGATCTCTTCTATTTGGACAGTTTGCGGCCTGATGTGATAAACTCCAGGTTCTACGTTTACATACATGATCTCATTTGTTCTGTTATATTCGGTGATCATATGTTTCATCCTAGGCTCAGCATCAATCCTGATCTGATTAGGTATACCTTTCCATGGCAACCACATGTGACTGAAGTCTGTGGACATGTATCCGTTAAGCATTTTAGACCAGTCCCGGCTAAGCAACATCCCATATGTATCAGGTATGTCAACTACCTGAATGTCAATGTAATACTAGATCCTAGGATCAGACGCTAGCTGCATGTGAATATGAGTGAGTTCTCTGACGACACTTACTTCTGTCTTGTCCAGTTGAGTGACCTTCTTTAATGATTTAGCAGGATGCAGTCCTAATGCGTTGCATATTGACAAAGGCATAACATTAGTTGAGGCTCCTAAATCAACTAAGCAGTTGTGCAAATTCTTACTGAACATTCTTATGGTGAGGAGAAACGGTGGTGATTCAGTTTTATCTCTGTACAAAGTCATGTGAGAGGTTTCAGCAGCTTGGACTGTGGCTGACACTTTGGGCTTGACAGTGCTATCTTTAGCAGTATGGTCTCTGCTATTGGATTGACTCGAAAGGTGATTATCCTCTTTAGAAGAAGGATCATCCAGCGACTTCATGAATGCCCTTTTGATGGCAGGAGTTTTCAGTAACTCAGATAGGGACAGGCTGATCTTGATTTTCTTCATTTCATCAGCCAAATAGCTAACTAACTTGTCAGACTCATGAGGTGCATTTGCGACTTTTGTTACTGTGTTTTGAGGAGACAAGTATTGAGCATTCACCTTAGGGAACCTAGGGTTATTGCTAGCCTTAGGATCAGGAGGTGTGTTGAAGTTGTTTGGAGGTAGAGATGATGTCAATGGACCGGCAGGTCTGTTGGCATTACTCCTCAGGTTATAATTGTGCTTACCAGGGTATTGCTGCTGGTATGCATGTACTTCCTCATGCTCTCTTGTAGGTTCATTTTCATCCTCAAAAGGGAAGACATAATTTGCTTCAAAGGTTAAGGCAGATTCTTCACAGGTCTGATTATAATCCTGATGAGGCTGATTAGTGTAGGTTTCCAGCACAAAAGCTGAATCATATCCACAAGGAACTATTTCATTTCCTTCTGCCTGAGGTGGACTTCCAGAAGTATTAGACACTTCAGTCTGAAAAATGCTGGCAGCAATCCTAAATTGTGGACAGTCTAATTCTGCATGTGCATTGGTATTGTGAATCCTGCACCAATTGGTAAGGACTGCTTCAGCAAGATTGACTCTAGTAGTTTGTTTGGCTTCACCAGGAGGCTGATTGTCTAGGGGTGATGGTAATGAACCATTATTTGGCCTGGAGTTCCACACTCTGGGCTGCCTAGGAGGATTATTGTTATTTGCAGCACTACTGTTGAAGTTATTGTTGTATCCTCTGTCAGGGTAATTTGGTCTGTCATTGGAATAACTCCTATTCTGACCTGACTGTGAATAAAACCCTTGATTTCTCAAGTGTGTTACTTCTGTGGTGAGCTTTCTCAACTGAGCAGCAATTTCTTTGATTTCCTCTTTCTCCTCTTGAGCTTTGGCCACTACATTTTCAGGCTGAGGCTGGAAAAAGGAAGATCCATGGTTATTGTGGGATAGATCTGTACCCTGAGGTGTCTGAGTATGTGCAGGATATTGTGGCGATTGGCCATTTCCATTAGGAGGAGGCATGATACTCAATGGGGGTACTTGCAAAGGTGCAGGCATGATTGCTGGGGGCATCACTGCTCCATTTGGGTATTGTGCAGGATATTGCGAAGGATAAGCTGCAGGATACTGTGCTGGATATTGTGACTGCATGCCAGGCAAAGCAGGGAATGCTATATTTGGAGTAGGAGCAGGTATCAGCTGTTGATTTACCTTGATAGCTTCTTGAAAAGCTCCTGTCAATGTGGTGATCGCAGGATGTGTTCTCCTGATGAACATGGCGGTTAATGGATCCAGGGCTGAATAATAAATACTTCTGGCAGCATCATCAGCCACCACATATGGGGTAACTAGCTTGGACAACATTTTCTGGAACCTAGCATTGAAATTTGCAATAGGTTCATGCTCAAATCTCTTGATTGTGGCAAACAGGTGGTAATTCATGGATGGATCAATAGGGACCTTGAATCTGTCAAGAAAAGCCTTCTCTAAGACAGCCCACGAACCTACAGAAGATTGACCAAGACTGATGAACCAATTATAAGCCTCTTCCCCTAAGGAAAAAGGGAATAATCTGCACACCACATCCTGATGTTCTATTCTGGCTCTGCAGCAAGCTTCTTTAAACGTCCTGATATGATCATCCGCATCCTGATAAGGATGGTATTTTGGACAAAGCTTGTCCGGATACTTTGGTAACTCATGATACGCAGTAAAGGTCAATGGTGATTCTGCTGCAAAGAACGACATTGCAACCTGAGGGGGCTGAACTGGTGGTGCAGTTGGCTGAGGTTGGACTAAAGGTATACCCTGAGGTTGAATAGGAGGTGTCACGGGTATACCGGAAGGTATTTGCAAACCAACAGGAGTTACAGGAGGAGGTCCTGGTGAAGCTCTGGACGTACTAGACTCTGGAGCATGGTGAACGTCTACAGTCCTAGGTCTAAAACCTCTGACAGGCAATTCTTCGAAAATTTCACTATGTCTAGACCTGGTATTTATCCTGTGAGCCAGGATTTCTCGATTTGGAGGCCAATTAGCTGAAACTTTGCAAATATTGGCTGGATTCCACCGGACGAGGTGATATTTGCGGTCAACTTGCAAATCAGACTGAATATTTACGCGATATTTGCGAAGATACTGCAAATATGACAGGATATTGGGATATTTCGACCAGTAGCACTAGATCTCACGTGTCTAAGGCTCAAATTCTCAAAGCTTGAACAAATTTATGCATCTTTGGCCAATATTTAGTGAATTTAAAGAAATCTACTGTAAAGCTTGCAATATTTATGTGAAATTTGGAAATCTTTACACAGAATGTGCAAATACAAACTTGTCGCAGCAAATATTTACGCAATTTGATGAAATTCACAAATGATCTGAAGTTACCTTACTCTGAGCGTCATCAAACCTGAAAGTACTGATGATGAACGTGATCTTCCGGACTCAGGCCCTCCTTCTAGCGCCAATTTATGTTGGTCATGATGTTAGTCATTCACAAACATAGAATAAAAGTTACACAACAACCTTTACTCATCTTGAAAGATACAATGAATTCAAAGAATTCATGATCCCAAGTCTCCGTTGATTAGGTCTTAATCTACTGACGTTACTCAGTGGTTGATGTGTGTTGCTGTTTTCCATTCAGGGGCCTTACGTGTTTCTGCACTGTTCATCATCATCATCTTCAGATATCCTGCTCTGGATGTTCGCTCTGCATAAGCTCCAACAATTCTACCTCTGCACTGTAAATTTAGTCAAATAATGTGCATACAGGCCGATATTTGCATGATTTCTATCATTATCTATGATTCTTTGCATGATATTTTCAGTACTACATGCATTTAACTCAAATATGCTAAGGATCTTCAGTTACCTACGGGATTTCAGCATATTTCACTGTTTCTGCTTGTTATTTATCATGATTTGCAGTTATGGTGATGAATTAATGAAATTAGAAAAAGGAAAAGGGTTAGAGAGTGAGATTCCCAAAATTACTGGACTTAGATCACTGATTCACACACAAGCTCCCATACTTGCAATGAAAAGAAGAAAAACTAGAAATCATACTTCACCAGGACATTCCACAAATCCGCATGATCTAGTGCAAAGCTTCAAAGGAAAGTTGACAACAACATGTAATGAAATGAAAGCGCTTCCAGTTGAACACAGCATTCACCAGTACATATCCAGAAATCAACAGAAGATTACGTAAAATTTACAATCAGGATGTAATCTGGAACTTCATATTCATTCAGTATGCTCAAGAACAGGTACATTTACAGTGATCTGAAGAAAGAACCTTGACATTTCAACAATTCTATCCTCATTAGTCTCAGTAATCCAATCTCCTAACTTATTCTTTAGTAATTGACTCTTTGCGCCAGATGCGTCTGTGTATTCTAGTGTACTTCTCCCTTTTTTTAAAATGACAAGCCCTGGATGTTATATAGAGCGACTGCCAGAAAACGGTTACCATGATCCAAGGATCAGGATCTTCTCATAACAAACAACGGTCCAGATGAAAAGCACATGCTTCATCAGTTGGCAAATGTACAGCTGGCACAGAATATTCCAGCATCTTCGACTTGATTCGGTCTCCAGCTGGCAAACAGCATATTTGACAATATCCTCCTCATGTCTGGCCCATGTTGACTCCACGCGTAACTTTGTAATTATCAGCTTCAGCAGCATCATCATGATTTCCACGCTCAGCTTCAGCAGCATCATCATGATTTCCACGCTCAGCTTCAGCAGCATCATGACCTCAATGTTGAGCTTCAGCAGCATCATGACCTCAATGTTGAGCTTCAGCAGCATCACGATGACTTCCTGCAAATAAACAGACAAACATTAAGTTTGTCATCATGTGGATAAACAACAGGAAGTAAACACTTTATTAAACATACCTCCCCATGTGCAGCTATAGGCAATCAAGCTTTACCTGTGAACAAAATGCACTAAATGCATAAATAGCATAAAAACAACCAGGTCAACCCTCGTTGACCAAAATTCAGGCAGTCGGGCTTTCAAATTTCTATCGCTTCATGTTTTGCCCATTTTCTTGTATATCGGGTTCGGAATATGATGATGATGATCTCAGATTATACAAGGAAATAACTTCCTTTCAACCATCCCTAGAATCCGGCTTTGCATCATCATCATATTTGCATCGGCGAAATTACATATGATCAGGGTGACAGTTTTACCTTAGGCCGACGGCAACAGTTATACCGACGCCAAACATCATGAGGATGACCAACTCTACATGCCCTCTGTCCGGCCGCAGGATATTGTGAAATATGATGCTCCACGCCTCCGAATGCTCTGAGGAAAAGCACATCAGGATGTTTTGTTTTTGCATATTCGGGAAGGAAAGACATCGTCATCATCATCATGATGAAGACAAACAGGAGGACTTGGAAAAATTATCCTGCCGCCGAGGAATATCATGATGACGTCATCGTCATCATCAGGCTTGGTTAAAATGCAAAGGGATGACGTCATCATCATGTTTCGTGAAGATCAGGAGATAACTGGAATATCGGGTTCCCCCCAAGGAAGATGATCGCGTGGATAAATGCAATATGACCCATTTCGGCCAAGGCTATCCTGCTTGGAAGATCAGGATGATGAACATCATCATCATCATATTTGCATTAGGTGATCTAAAACACGATCCTGCTGAAAGTCCTGATGACGTCATCAGGATATCCGGGGCTTGTGTTAGTCTTAAAACATGACGTCATCGTCATCATCATATTGGCGAAATGGATCACGCCTTGGAAAATATCCTACCGAAGGAGAAAGGTGATGGTGACGTCATCGTCATCATCATATTTGCAAAAGGTTATACTTGTCGGCAGGATGATACTACGAACTGTCGGGAAAGACTAACAAGATCATGATGATCTTGTTCAACAAGGTTTGGGAAAGGAAAATCATCCTCCGTTTCGAAAGATAAGGTGATCATCATGATCACGCAAAAGGAGGTCAGGAGGATATTAGGAAATGTCAGGTCTCGAAATATCATGATGATGCTGATCACCAAGACTGTCGTGCGCGCGCAAATTATGCAGATGGCAGATTTCTCTAAGTAAGGTGATATTATAATATCAGCATGATATTATAATATCGGGTGATGTTGGAATATCATGATGCTCGCAATGTTTCCAAGGTTACTCGACGGGTAAAACACACTAGCACTTAAGATTGACGTCCGGATGTTTCGGGACTGCATGATTTTTATCAGGTGATAGAGTAAGATCATGATGATGACCTTTGGCGATACAAAAGACCGCCCGACGGGAAAGGATTATTACGACTTAAACTTGACGTCCGGATGTTTTGACCTCAGGATATTATCGGGGGGCTTTTCGAATATCATGATGATGATGTTCATACAGCAATTATCAGGTTTGACCAAAACTTTGACTGCTTACAACTCCCTCATATGGACGAATTTTCAAGTGATGTAAAAGGCAAACCTGCATGGAATTTCAAGCTCTTTCCAACCATGAAGTCATAGAAACAAAATATGAACTTTGACAAACTAACCTCATGATGATGACCTACCCCATCCTGACCTTCATGATGATGATGCACCTGACTTAATTTTTACCAAACCGCCAGAAACAGACAACACAAGCCAAAACAAAAGCTGGGTCCCTGTTTTGCCAAGTCAAAATGGGGCGTGTTGTGTAACCACACAACATGTAGCTCATCCGGTCGACCAGACTTAGGAAGAGCATCATCATCCGAAAGAAATTCTTCAATTACAAGCTTAATCTTCAATGTGGATCACCAACATGAACTAGACACAATCCAAAGACCTCCACAAGCTTTCCTGAATCACCAAGAACATCCACACTACTTCTGCTTACTGAAATCTTTCTCTCCTTCCTCTGGAACTTCAAGAACATAGTCTGTCATCATTGTCATATTGGAATAGATGTTTGCGGACCTCCAGACCATGAACTAATTGAGTTGTCAATTCACATTGACTTGATAAACACTCCACCAAATCTGCAGAACAGGATATTGCATTTCTTGATCTCACCAGACCTATCTGTGCCAGACCATCACCTCTGAACATATGCTAGAACTAGTTTTACTCAAGTGGCCATAACTCCTTCATATCTTCATGTGGACCTCTCAAATCTTTATTGGATCATCATAAGACACATATCTACAAACCCTTTGATGCGCATCCTCTGATCTTCATCTTAGCTGGGATCTTTACCTTACTATCTTCACTATTCTTCTTTGTTCCTGATAGGACCAATTTTCTCAATATCCTCAGCATACAACTCATCCAATCCTTATCGTTAATGCAACAGGAGTATGTTGACATCAATGACAACACCGGTTAGGCCCATACTTGCAACACCCTGTGTATTATCAATCTTTGGTTTTCTATGTTGTAGGTTATGATATTCTCATTGTAGGTTTAATGTTTTGGACAGATGTTGAATGTATTGGTTGTAGGCTTGAGGTGTAAATTTGTTATTATAGGCTAATCTTTAGTGTTTACAGATTCAAATCTTTTCATTGTAGGGTGTATTTTAGGGTGTTTTGGACATTATCTTTCATTATCCACTACTGATCAGGCCCTAAATTCTTTTTGTCACCCTCTACAGAGAAACTCCCACTCGATCTCTACTTGAGCTCATCCCACTCACCACTAGCAAACCCTATCTCGTTCCACCACCAGATCCACCGCCAATACCTACAAATTTACTAGTCGCCACCAATTTTGAGCTTGTCTCCTTTGTTGGTTCTAAAAAAAACTAGACCATCCATTTGACCACCTTTCACCAATTGACATTTTCTTCTACCTTATTGCTTGGATCATGTCCCTCCACTGCCCTGAGAAAACATAGTCGACCCCCTAGGAGTTGTCATTCGCTATTCCTTTGCTGACATCAAAATCTATGGTCATCTTATAAAATGCATCAAATTTTACGTGTCAAGACATCAAAATCTTTGGTCGACTTAGGAAATGCATTAATACTTTGGTTGCTGAAAAAAAAAACCAAATTTGAAACAATAATAAAATTGTTGGTTGCTATACACAAAGTCTTCAGTTAGCATACAACAACCTATGGTCAGAGTCTTACCAATGGTCCATGGTTGACATTCATAGTCATTGCCTATTAAATTGTGGTCCCCGTCATTGTTGAAACTGACCATCATCTTTATCTTATCCATTGACTGACCGTCGACTAAGCCATCTGCATACTCAGTAACCCTGATCCATTCGGTTGTCACCACCGACATTGTTTCTTTCAGATCTTCCTTGCTAACATCTACAAACAATAAAACAATCTTTATTGAAGTCAAAGTCTCAAGCCCACCTAAGCCTGCATAATGTCTTAAACTGTGATAAAACTTTAACCATCCATCTTGTAAATCTTAATTCCCTAGTAGTTGTTTAGTGCTTAGAATAGTCATTGGGTGCTTAAATTCCATTTGATCAATGTTTTACCAGAGATCATGGTCACGTTTGTGACCAGTAGGAGAGAGAAGGGAGGAGGGGGCCGATGGTCCCTTGATGCTTTTCTTTTTTGTTTTTTGCTCAGGATCAACCCTTGGTCATATCAGTGACCAAGGGCCTAGCTTAAGTTCTTAACCACCAATTGTAAAACAAACTACCCAACACTAAACTATGCCATGTGACCAAGATTTTTCAAATAGCTAGCAGCTAAATCAAATTGCCAGGTTAACCTCTTGTGCCTCCTACATACCAAAGGAGGCTGATTTTTTCTCTTGCTCATAAATTGGTCATACAAGGTCAAAATCATGCAAAATTAGACTCGTTGGAAAGATGAGAGGATGAACTTCATAATGCTACATAAATTATCAAGTGAATATGTCATTTTACCATCTTTTTTATTAGTCAAAGTTAAATATGCATTGAAACTTCAATTAAGCACAACTTTTGCAAAATTTATTAGATTTTGATGAAATTTTTTAAAGTGTATAGAATTTCTTGAAGAATCTGTTTATGAAATCCCTTTTTTTGTATTAGATCATTTTCATCAAAAAATTTTAGATTCTCCATTTTTTGGATAACGGCTTTTTGTGCAAAGTTTACTTGGTCATTTTTCAATTTTGTGACTTGTAGCGACATCAAAGGAGCTAGAGCAGCATTTGGATCAATCACAATAGAAAATTGGAAAGAAATTTTATCAGGTGCACTCGTTTCATCTTTCATCTCTTAATTATTGTTTGCAAACACATTTGGATTTGGGCTTAAAATGAACATTGCTTGCAATCACACATCAAAAATTGGGCTAAAATGAACCATTGTCTTCCTACACATTTGGATTTGGGATCTAAAATGAATAAGTACTTGAATTGTCTTCCATACATTTCATTTTCCAAGGGTCAATTAACAACTGCGAGTGTGAATCAAGTGATAGCTCACTTGGTTTTCTTTTGTTACTCTATCTAGGAGGCTTGCATGGAGACACACCACTCCAAGGGACGACCTCAATCAAGGCTAAATCAAAAGACACCCTCATTAGGAGTTGAAATCTTGTCACTCTTGGCTAAGCCTGAGAGAACTTTATACCTTTGGGAAGTGAAGGTGAAGGGTGCGTTACCCCTTTCTCCTAGCTGTGTGGCAGGATTTCACTTTCAATTCCTTAGTCAACCTTGTGCAATCTAGCCTAAGACCTAATTAGCCATACCCACTTGACTAGACATTAGGCTTGTTGCTATATTTTCAAGTGCTTGCATAATAATCATCACATTTCATTTTCAAAGTCATAAATTGCCTAAGTGTCTTGCGTGAGTGATTCATGTGTGTATATGCATACTCATTTGTTTGAACATTGCCAAATCAAGCTATAAACACCAAACACATAAACTGTTGGCAAGAGATACTGTGTGGCTTCATTATTGTTGTCATTGATGGCAACAAAGTTTATCCCACACATTCGCAACACATAGTATGTCTTTATCGGAAGTCAGATTGAAGAGTGTTTTGGTCCGGTGAGCAAGAACAGAGCATGCAACAAGGTCTGACAATCACGTCCAAATCTCTCAGAGGATGTATCTCACCAAAGTGTGAACTTGGGGAAGTCAAGAGGAGTACAATGACTACTACATTCTAGAGATTATGCCTTTGGTGATGAAAGAGTGAAAAGATATGAGCATCTAACTGTTGGGTTCCTGATAGGTAGAGTAGACTAAGGAAGAACTAATCGGCAGAGCATCAGACTTTAATCTGGATGAGAAATTGATGGTGATCAAGCATCTTGAGGGATCATTCATGGTTGGCTGACATGATTGATGACTTCTATGTCTATATTTGTGATACGAATCACATATTAAGCATGGATTCACCGACAGACCAGTATTTAGTAAATATCTTGAGTATTTCAGTTGCCAACTAGAAAGATGTTGAAATCCTTGGTGCGGATATATATATACCAGATTGATTTTGGTATGAAGGTGTGTGGTAGATGGAATAGTGTGTGACAAAAAGAAGAGAGAAGTGTGGAAGCAGCAATACAAGTCTGGTATGTGATAGAATAGCAACACTAAAATAGAGGAAGTATGAAGTACAGTAGATTGGTATATTGAGCCTAACCAGAACTAAACCTCAGCATATGTGGATGCCACTCTTTAGTTCAAACATCTGTTACATTCTATAACCTTGTAGACAATGAGTCTCTTGTAGGTAGTGTACCTCTTATGAGAAGTGTGCTCGGGCAGTGAGCCCTAATTGGCAAGTGCCATTTTGTACTTCTTATTCTTTTAATAGAGAATATAATCTTGGGTTAGTCACCCCGTGGTTTTTCCCTTAATAGTGTTTTCCATGTCAAATCATTGTGTTATGTGTATTAATTTTATTTTTGCTCTCATGGTTATGTATGCTTATATGTTTTGATGCTGCACTAATAGTTAAAGAAGAACAAAAAGTTAAAATATTTAAGATAAATGATTCACCCCCTCTCAGTTATCTACCTTGTTTCCAACAATTGGTATCAGAGCTAAGTTCCTCCAAACAGAGCCTAACAACTTGAGCAAGATATGGGAATCTCAATGGATATGTATGGTATGAGGGAACAACTTCAGTCTGCCCTAGATGATATTGAGAAATATCACTCTGATGTTAATAACCTAAGGGAAAGACTCAAGCAAGCTGATGATTTCATAAATGAACTAAAAGAAAAACTGAGTATCTCTGTAAAAAGAGAAAGGAACTACTTCAACAATTAGCAAGTCAAAGTGAAGCCAATGATACTAATGAAGATCTAAATGAGAAAAATAAGTTATGTGAGAAGCTATCAAAAGAGGTCATTATGATAAGACATGAAATGGAATCAGGGGTTATGAAATTCACCCAAGAAATTGAAGAGAAAAGAAAAATTGAAGATAATCTATAACAATCTCTTAAGGAGAAGTCAGAAGACTGCCACAAAATGGATAGAATAATCAGGCATCTGGAATCTGATCTTGAAGAAGCTAGAGATAATGAAGAATAACTTGAGAATTAGATAGACACTCTTAATAGGGATCTTCAAACAACAAATGAATATAAAGAGAAATTCAAGATAAGCTCTGCTCAACTTGAAGTTCTTCTTGAAAGCTAAAAGAGGGTAGATGACAAGCATGGCTTGGGATATGAAAAAGGTGAAAGTTTCAGATCCAAGAACTTTGGATCAGGAAATCCAAGGAATAGGCCTAGAAGACCTCTGGTAAGGCAACTAAATACTAAAAGATATGCATCCTTCAATGGATACTACTACAATTGCAACAACTTCAGTCATAAAGCAACTTAGTGTAGAAAAAGAATGAATCAGACTAATTCATCCTTCTCCAGATAGTGTTTCAATTACAAAAGGTATGGTCACAAATCTCTTGAATGCAGAAATATGCAAATAAACAATGCATTTAATGGTAGATGCTTTGCATGCAATAGAATGGGACATATGGCTAATCAATGCAGATCAAGAGGATATTAGCCAAATATGCAAAGAAATGTTATTTGCTACAACTGCAATAGATTTAGTCATATTGCCAAATTCTATAGAAGCAAGAATCAAGATAAAAGGGGTCTGGTGCATCATAATCAAAATCAAGACAAAGGAAAAGGAAAAGTAAATGCGGATGAAGTTTAAAGGGATATGAACAAGATTTGGGTGAAGAGAAGTACATAAAATGTTGGGGATGGATCTACACTAGAATCTAGTGCTAATATTCCTTCCAAAAACTAAATGGATGAGCTCTGGCTCAGGGGGAGTCACAAAAGAAAAATAATTTCCCCCAGCTAGTCAATCGGTGCCTAAAATTGGCACATGGAAAGTTGCGAATTAAAGGGTTCTTAGAGAAATATCTAAATAACTCTTGGTAAAAATATGAAAGATCCGCAAGGAGTTTGAAGAAGTTAATCATCCAAGATTGATCCAGTTTGACAGTCATCTGGTAAAAGCAAGATTTTCACAGTTAGATCTGGTATGATTCAAAATTGAAATATCTAGATCTGTGGATAAATGGAATGATTGGAGAAAGGGAGATACATTCTCAATTATCACCAAGAATAATTCTAAGTGCATCTCAGTGATTTGGAAGGATCTCTCTCAGAACAAGGTTAGAACAAGGGAACTAGAATGACTTAAGGTGTGCATTTCTTGCACTATGAAATTAGGGTTTGTGTAGAAATATAAGGGTTCTTTTACTCATCATTTGTACATTTACATTCAAGAAGAAGAAAGAAAGAGCTTTGCAACAAGATTGCTTCAACCCTCTCAAAGTTCAACTACAGAATCTGATTCAATCAACAATCTTTTCTAGCTCATATCATGAACCCTAGAAGCATAAAAAGGTATTTCCATTCTTGAATATCTCTCTTTGAATCTTTTGCAAGATGACTACTCCAAATGTTGTTAAGATCACTGATAGGCCATGCCTAAAGTTCAAAAAACATCCTTACAAGTCCCTAGAAGTTGATCCCTTAGGTGCCTTCTCTAGCATTCTGCATGGGTTATACACATAGAAGATGTTAGGGTATACATACACGCCAATATTGAGGAATTTGGGGAATCCAAGCTGATGGATATCTATCACAAGCAATTAATAGATGAAACATTTGAACTTAAACCTCAATACAAGGCCATCCAAGATAAGCATTTTGGACATTGCATCCACTTTCCCTATTTTGCAGAGGATGAATGGGTATGGTATGTTGTTAGTAGAATACATGACAACTTCATGTGGTTGATGAGGCCATTCAAGATAACAAGAGATGGTTTTAGGCTGGTAACTGGATTGCACTCATCCAGTGGGTTACCTGCTCTTAAATTTGTCAAGAATTAGACAGTGAGTGAGGCTACCAGATCAAAGTTTGACAAGAGAGCAATGACAATAGAGGATATCATAGATTTGGATATCAAATTTGCCTCAATGATAATTGGCTACAAAATATATCACTCTAGCAGGAAAACTCTGTATCTGGAACTACAATTTCTACTGCATATCAGATGCTATGGGAAAATGCAGACTATGATCTATGTGAGCTTCTTCTGAGCCAACTATTAGAAAACTTGCAAAAGATAAAGAAAGATAAGAAGAACACATTTAAGTATGGTAGCCTAATACTATGTCTCTTCTTTTCCTATATGAATGAGCTACCCAGATCAAGTGGTTGGGTATGGCAAAATGACAGACCAGTTGCCATACAAATCAAAGATTATATGTATGGGCTTGGTGATGCCAAGGCTCAAAGTACAGAACTCTAGGGATACTTCAAAAACTTTCAAAGTATGATGCAAGCCAGAGAAAGAATCCCCCAATCTATAGTTGAAAAATATAAGGATACAGTGTGTTTCATGGTAGACACTGATCAATGTCTAATGGAGGCAATGGAGCCTAGAACAGTCTAGATTATGCCAATGGGCTATGAGATAGATGAGAAAATTTTGGAGCTGCATGTCCAACACTTGCTAAGTTAGCCTACGGACCCTGAGGCAGAAAGGTTTGGAACCTTTCAAGAATTGAGTGTGAAAATTCATGTTGAGCTAAGACAACTGGAGATGAAAAGAAAAGTGAGAAGGGAAGTAGAGGAAGTTACCAAAAGATATGGCATTTCAAAAGAGGCAGTTGATGCAAATAGAGAAAAAATAGAAAGAGCTAAGAAAGAGAAACAAGAAGTAGAAAAAGAAAGTGTTCCAGTACAAGCCTCCTCCTGGACCAGATCCTCCAAGAGCTCTGCACCTGCCACCTCTGAGATCTCAAAATCCTCAAAACCAAAAGCCAAGACATCCGCAAAGGGAGAGAAGAGAATGAAGACAAAGGCCACAAGGTCATACATAAGCCAAAAGGATGATGAAGAAATAGAATCTGATGAAGAAGTTAAGAAATTTAGAAAGAAGAAGAAAACATTCGGGGAATCCTCTATCGGTCAAAACAAGGAAGAAGAGGTAGAAGAATTTGTTGAAAGGCCTACTCTCTCCATTGATGATGTCATCAAATCAGTCACTGTGGATGGGAATCTACAACCAATGCCTAAATTTTATGATGAATATAGTGAAGCTAACCAAAAGATCTTGCAAGATACTACAGTCAGGTATCTAAACATCTATAATAAAGCATTAATTGAAATAATCTCTCTAATTCCCAAAAGTCTAGAGAAGGAACTTGAACTAAGAAATGAGAATGCTAAGGAAAAGGACCTTTAGATTCGGGACAGATTTTTATTCAGCTCTATCCTTCCATTACTTTAAAACAAATGACCATGATCTTCAAAGACTGCAAGGATGAGTTCCGAAGCAAAGCCAGAATGAACAAACTTATGCTTGGAGAGATGGATCAGGTAGAAAAAGAAATAGAAGATGTACTCCAGAATGCCTACAATAGATTCAATCTTCCTATTATAGAGGACATAGATGATGAACCTTCTACCATGGATGACGAAGGACTAAGTACATCAAAAGAAGAATATAATGAGAAAAATGCATAAGAGCCAAAGGAGACAGGTTAGGAAAGGACTAAGGACTTGGATTCCTCTGTTCCAGAAGAGGAAGTCCATGAAGAAGTTAACATCTCTCTTCTAGATCCCCCAGCAGACTCTGGAACTAAAGGTGAAGAAAGAAAAGAAGAGAAAATTAGTCAAGAAGAAGAGGTAAAGGGGAGAGAAGAAGATCAAATAGAGAAGATCCTAGATGATAGTTCTGAGGTGGGAAAAGGAAAGAAGACTCTATCTCTAGTAAGAGACACCATTGAGGCAGTAAAGAGATTCTTGAACAAAGAAATGTTAGAAATAGATGAATCAGAATTATTTCAAGGACCACTTAATTTTGAATCCCTCTCTCCGATCCAAACAATGAAGGTAGCATCTTTTTCTCAAGCTAAAGCAAAAGAAAATCTTCTGAAGTCTCACATGGAAGACTATGAGCTAATAGAGATTGCATCTGGTGTGCTAGAGAAAATCATGCCATCCTTCCAAAAGGATCTTTCAGCCTCTTCATTCGGTAATTTGAAATCTCTTGTTAATTCTATTAGCACATATTTTGATTCTTTGGAGAAATCAGCAGAAGAGAAAGTCTGGAAAGAGTTTTTGGGAAAGAGATTCTTTGAAGTACAGGGACTCAAAGAAAATGATAGGATAAATTTGGATATTGGGATAAAGATCCTAGAAAATGCTCTTAAAGATGGTAGGGAGTTATACAAATTTTGCTTATCTTGGTCCACAGTGACAGTAGACATTACAAAGAAGGTGGAAGAACAAGAGGGTAAACTGTCAAGTTTATCTCAAAATTTTGATCCTCTCACCTCATCCATAATGAATCAAGAGTGCCAGGCTATTGCCACTATAAATGAGATAAAGAGGCTTGAGAAGGAAAAGAAGAGTAGAATAAGCAGAATGAGTGAACTAAGAGGGATAATTATCCCTAAGTTAGAGGCAATGAATGAGGCCCTAACTGATGCTTAGACTACAGTCTGGACCAGTGATCTAGTAGACTTAAAGAGAGTAGAAGCTTTTGCATTTTTGTTAAGTGGTCACATCTCAATTTTGGATAGGATGAAGCAGAGTTGGGCAAAAAAATTTGTCCAGTTGAAAACCACTTTTGCAGACATACTTAAGTATATGTAAGTATAACATGTATATATACTTATGCAGCAATGTATAGGTTGATTTTTGCAAATTTTGGTGTTCAGATTTCACCCTTTGCCATTGATGTCAAAGGGGGAGTGAGAAGTAGTGAAAATGTGGAATCCAGCAAAGTGGGAGCTCTGGTAAAATATACATAAGACAGAGCATCAACTAAGGGGGAGTTTGCTATGACACTTAGTCATTTTTCACTAAGTGTTGCCATCAATGCCAAATGGGGATATTGTTGGCAAGAGACACTATGTGGCTTCATTATTGTTGCCATTGATGGCAACAAAGTTTATCCCACAAATCTGTAGCACATAGTATGTCTTTAACTAGAAGTCAGATTGAAGAGTGTTTTGGTCCGGTGAGCAAGAACAGACATGCAGCAAGGTCTAAAAATTAGGTCTAGATCTCTTAGAGGATGTATCTCAACAAAGTGCAAACTTGGGGAAGTCTGAGGAGTACCATGACTGCTACATTACAGAGATTGAGCCTCTGGTGATGAAAGAGTGAAAAGATATGAGCATCTAAGTGTTGGGTTCCTGACAAGCAGAGTAGACTGAGGAAGAACTAACTGGTAGAGCATCAGACTTTAATCTAGATGATAAATTGATGGTGATTAAGCTTCTTGAGGGATCATTCATGGTTTGTCGACATGATTGATGACTTCTATGTCTATATTTTTGATACGCATCACATATTAAGCATGGATTCATCCGACAGACTAGTATTTAGTAAATATCTTGAGTATTTTGGTTGCCAATAAAAAGATGTTGAAATTCCTTGTACGCATATAAATACTAGATTGATTTTGGTATGAAGGTGTGTGGTAGATGGAATAGTGTGTGACAAAAGGTAGAGATAAGTGTGGAAGCAACAATACAAGTCCAGTAAGTGACAGAATAGTAGCACTAAAATAGAGGAAGTATGAAGTGCAGTAGATCAGTATATTGAGCCTAACTAGAACTAAACCTTAGCATATGTGGATGCCTCTCTTTAGTTCAAACATCTAGTTACCTTCTATAACCTTGTAGACAGTGAGTCTCTTGTAGGCAGTGTGCCTCTTGTGAGCAGTGTGCTCAGACATTGAGCCCTAATTGCAAGTGCCATTTTGTACTTCTTATTCTTTTAACAGAGAATACAATCTTGGGTTAGTCACCCCATGGTTTTTCCCTTAACAAGGTTTTCCAAGTCAAATCATTGTGTTATGTGTATTAACTTTATTTCTACTCTCATGGTTATGTATGCTTATATGTTTTGATGTTGCACTAATAGTTAAAGAAGAACAAAAAGTTAAAATATTTAAGATAACTGATTCACCCCCCCTCTCAGTTATCTACCTTGTTTCCAACATAAACAAGTCATACTACACATCATACCCCAATCACTTCATCCATTTCATATCCAAATCACATCTTAATCACATCAATCCTCATCATCATCATCCTTATCCAAATCATAATCAAGCACTTGTCAAAAAGGACTTAAGACTTAAACACTTGTGTGACAACATGCCAACATTAGAAGACATAGTACCCAAATTCTAAAACCTCTTCTAAAAACTTTACCAAGCACCACATTCCTTAAACCAAGGAATCATTCAAGAACTACAAGGCATCATCCAACAACTTCAAGCAAGCCAATCACCTCAAATGTGACAACTCATAGCACAAGTCCAACACCTCATAGCCACTTGTCAATCACTAACCCAACAAGCACATCATCCTCTATCCATTCACTATCAACAACCAATGCCACCTCAACCTTACATGTCATCGCCCTCAACTTCACACCAACCATTACCCTATGCAATCCCTCCACCACAATACCATCAACCAATTCAACAATTTCAACAATCACGTCAACACATTCACCAACATCAACAACAAGTCATATCACAACAATAAGTCAAAACACCATCCCAACTTCAACAAATCCCATATCAATCCTATGTGTCATCCATCCAAACTAATCCATCCACATCAACCTATGCCATATCAACCAATCAAACTCCACCTCAAAATTATCTAATTTCTCATTCTAACATTTCCACACATCACCAAACCCATCCACAAGGCAACCAAGTGTCCTCACAAGACCATCAATCACCATTGATAGACCTACATCTACCTTTGCAACAAGAAGCACATCCACTTGTCCAAGTGGGCCCTTGTACATAAATCAAGTGTCCTTAAGTTCACATTTGGAGCAAGACTTAATAACCTTTGATGTGGGAAATACCAATCTAGAGAAAGTATCTTATGAATACCCTCCATCATCATCCAACCAAATCCCAACACATGAGCCTACTAGTCCTATCCTAACACCACCATGGGATCCCAATCCTAGTCCATTGGTCCCTCCACTTTCTAACCCATCAAGCCCTTCATCACCATGGGACTCCAATCCTCTACCAAATTAAAATGTTGAGTATATTTTATGATGGATGCTCGAAGCAAAACTCATTTAACTTCTTGAAGTCAAATCATGTGAGGAAAGTACATACCATGAATATCACTATTGTGCATACCATAGGATTAAAGGTCATAATACAAATGTATGCCTCATATTTAGGTCACTCCTCTGTAAGATGTACCAATACAGCCTCTGTAAACATACCAAATCATCCCAATCCCATGTGTCACCCCCATCTAGTCCAAGTCTAATCCATCCAATCCTCTTATCTCTCCATATAATCCAAATCCTAATATACCCAATCCCATTATCCCTCCATCCAATCAAAATACTAATCCTAAGCCTACAACACCATCCACCCCTATTATCCATCCACCAAATCCCAATCATAAGCCTTCAACTTCCACCCTTTTTATCCATCCATTATATTGTTCATACACCCATACACTTGCACAGGATGTGATCCATTGGCTATTAGCAAGGAATAAACCATCTCCATGTCAAACACCTATCCTTGAGTTAATCAAAGAGCCTTCAAACACCTTGCCTATTCCTCCTACCCCATCATATAGTACACAACCCCTTGAACCTATTGAAGAGTCTCCTACCATGAGTCCAAGTCAAGACCCATTGTACCCTAATATTGATGATCATGAAGAACCCATCAAGTCTATTGAAGAATCTCCCACTTCCACTACCATTCAAGAAAACCAAGAGCTATGTCAAGAGTTTAATCTAAAGCATGTGGAAACATCAAGCCCTTATTCTAATCAAGATCAAATCCCTTCCATTCAACCCATCCACAACCTCTACCTTCTTTATGATCAAGATATTACCTATGAAGAAGCTATCCATGAACAACTTGATTATATACCTATCCATGATCAAGAAATCTACAAATCCAACCCATCCATAACATATATCTTTTCCATGATCAAGATATTATTCATGATGAAGCAGCTATCCATGAGCAACTTGATCTTATCCATAATCCTATACCTATCCATGAGAAAGATATCCAAATTGCTCCAATCCATCCTCCACCTAGCCCTATCCCTAATG
The DNA here is from genome assembly GCA_027924645.1 of Cunninghamia lanceolata. NCBI lineage: Eukaryota > Viridiplantae > Streptophyta > Pinopsida > Cupressales > Cupressaceae > Cunninghamia > Cunninghamia lanceolata. The sequence continues at coordinate 4,692,782 of BSBN01000030.1, forward strand.
ATCAAGCATCTACTTGTCATGATGAGATACATGGCCCTCAAAAGAACATAGAAGATCACACCAATAGCTTGGATCCTAATGAACATAATTAAGATCCTAACGATCCTTCCACACCCACTATCAACTCCATTTGAAATCCACTATCATGTCCTATTGGTCTTACCACCTTCATCCATGAGTGTTCTTCCTTAGGAAAGCAACAACCATTATCTAATTCACCATTTCCATCCAATAATGAACTCAAGTCTAGTGTTCAAACCACACCTAGTCCCATTGTCCATCGCATCCTCCAAAACATTAACTACAAAGGTAAAGGCCTAGGCCTTCATGAACAAGGTATTTTGGAGCCAATCCATGTCAAGGTTCCTCCACGCTCATATGGCCTTGGATACACTCCTTAAGGTAAACAATCTAAAGATGTTGGTAATTCATCCGTGCATCCTAAGTCCACCACTTTCCATCACAAACCACATCATATACCCAAAACATATGTAGCCATTCCACCTCCATCAACCTACAAATGTCAAAAGCATGTGACCATACACCTTCCACCATCGACTTTACCTCCATTACTTCCAACTCCTAATTTCCCTCCATCAACTGTATCTCCACTCCTTCCAACTCCTAATTTCCCTCTATCAACTTTACCTCCACTTCTACAAACACCTAATTATCCACTTATCCATAAGTACCCTTACATTCCTAATCATGAGCAACAAATGCACACATTGCCTAAACATGAAGCTTCCACTCATTCCACCAACCCCGCTTCCATCATGCCCATGGGATTCCAAAATAAACATTTGGATGCCTCTACCTATAAAGCCAAAAGTCCTACCAAAAATCCTAAAGATCCTCATGCTCTAGGGCATAAATGCAAAGAATCAAAGCCAAGTCCATTCAAAAAGCTATCCAAGCCCATACCTCCAAAATTAAAGTCCAAAAGCAAATTGGTTTGGGTCCCTAAGCAAAAATCAAGCAATTCAAATGGAGCATCCACCTCTCAAAAATCCCAACCATCCCCTTCCATCCAAAATTGCCATTCCATTCAAAAGTTTCAAATTCCTTCATCCCACAAGAAAAGAAAAAATAATAAAAATACTAAGTCTATGTGGGTCCCTAAATTCTTACATCATCCATCCGCTAAGAAAACATCTCCATTGCTCCCTACACCACTTTCCAATCAAAATCTTCAATGTTTATGAAGGTGTGTGCAACCGTTGGTCATGATTCCATTCTCACATACCTCCACCTCCCCATCTTTCATCCATTACCCTACATATCTCCCTAATCACTTTCCTCCGGTCCATGCTTTTGCATAAGCCTTGCATCCATCCTTTATATAAACCTTCCATAATCCACATCATAGTCCACTATCCCCCATCCATCCATCCTTACATAAACTTTTCATAATTCACATCATAATCCACTAGCATTCCCTATAATAATCCACTATCTACCTAGTCCATCTCCCTTTCATGAAATCCCCTACCAACATCTATGAGCATAATGACATTTGACATGGTCTATGTGACAACATTCATCTCTCATGGGACTATCACTTTTCATGGAACTCAACACTTGAGTCCCTCCTATCCATATCCACTTTCTCCCATCCAAAAAAAAAAAAAAGTAAAAAAAAAAAAAAAAAAAAGTCTATCCTCTAGTGAGAACTTGGTAAACAGGTGCCTTGGATAAGTACTATGATGAAAACCTAGAAAATAGGCATCATGTGTAAGAAAAGAAAAAAGAAAAAAAAAGTAAAGAGAAATCCCTTCGTCCAACGATGAAAACCTGGTAAACAGGTGCCTTGGATAAGTACCATGATGAAAACTTGGCAAACAGGTGTCATGTGTAGGTTGATCTTCTATGTCACTTACACTTGGGGGCACCTTGTCTCATCCAAACTATCTATCCTTTCATACCACTTCCTATCTATCCCATCATACCATTTTCATCCTATCTTATCCTACCATCCTTAGCAATTACACCCACATACCTATCATATTGAGTCTATTCATCCTCCCTTCCTCCTTTTGATCTTGATAAATATATGGGGGAAAAATGTTGAAATATGCTTTGGATATCTCTTGATATACCTCACCCTTTCTAAACAATCCTATCATAAGCCTTGTCATGTAAAATCCATCATGTCATCCTATTGTCATAAGTCTTGTCATATAAAATCTTAAGTGTTCCACCTAGAATGGGGCATGTTATTCCTATGTGACAAAGTCTTTTGGAGATCACATCCTAGCTCCTTTATGAGGCATACATTCATCCACTATAGCCTATCCTTGTATCTATCCATACATCATGAGCCTTCCATCCCATTTACTATCACTCATCCTTTTGTCCATCCATTTATCATGAGCCTTCCATCCCATTTACTAATCATCCATCCTTTTATCCATCCATCCTACCTCTGTGCACCTAGACTTGTTTTTCCCTTGTCATTGGTATCTAGCACAAAGGCTACCCACATTGTAAATCCATTGGCAATCAAATATTCCCAAAAATTCCAAAAAAAATCAAAACATATCAAAATCCAAAAAAATCAAAACATATCAAAATACAAAATAAATAAAAAACATTTCAAAAATCCAAAAATTAAAAACATGTCAAAATCCAAAAAAATCAACATATGTCAAAAATAAAAATAAAATTACTCAATTCCATCAATTCATCAAATTAACCCAATTCCTCAAATCAAATCATCATTATCAAATCAATCCAAGCAATAAACTCAAACGCAAGTTATATCAATCCATACCAATCAAGCTAATCAATTGTGTCAAATTATCCAATCACATCAATGGTCTTGATCCTAATCTTGTTGTAAACCAAATCAATCAATCATCATCATCATCAATGGGATATATCATTCCCACATCCTTGTGTTGATCTAGGGATATATCATTCCCTGCAATGACAACACTATCTATCATCATCAATCAATCAATCAATCATTGGTTTACCACTTGAAAGGGATAATACCTTGTTTGTTTTTGAATCATTTGTACACAATTGCTTGCTTGCTTGTGTGTGTTATCATTTTATCTTGTATTTGAATCACATCTCTCACATCCCATCAACATCATATATCATCAAACATCCAATCAATCCCAATCAATTCATAACCTAATCAATCCATCCACTTTCATCATCACCACCAATAAAACATTATCAGAACTACATCTCATCTCTATTGTTAAGTGCCATGATCCCATAGATACAGGGTATGTAGGCAATCTAGGATATGAAGGAAGTACCTAGATTCAGGCATAGGTGATAGACCATTCCCATCTTCCATCTTTCTTCCAATCTTCACCAATCATTATCTACATCCATCTCTCATTTCTTCTATCATCTATCTCCCACATCATCAATAAACACCTAAAATCCAATCAATCCATCAAACTCAAATTCATCAATCCAATCAATCACGAATAATTTCTTCAAATCAATCCTTCAAATCAATTCTACCAATCAAATCAATTCTCCAAATCACATGGATTCATCATCAATCTTTCAATCAATTCTTCAGTCACTTCTTCAAATCAATCTCCATCAAATTCATTTTCCAATCAATCATTCCGAGTGATAATCTAAATGCAAGTCATCCTTAATCCATACCCATCAAGTTAATCAATCTTGTCAAATTATCCAATCACATCCTTGGTCTTGATCCTAATCTTGTCGTAAACCAAATTAATTATCATCATAATCAATGGGATATATCATTCCCACATCCTTGTGTTGATCTAGGGATATATCTTTCACTGCCATGAGAACACTATGATCACTATTCTCATCATTAATTAATCAATTAATCATTGGTTTATAGCTTGATAGGGGCAATACCTTGTTTGTTTTTGAATAATTTGTGCTTGCATGCTTGCTTGCTTGTGTGTGTTATCATTTTTATCTTGCATTTGTATCAAATTAGTATCATTCTAGCTAATATTCATATCTTGTGTATGTTAGAATAACTTTTTGCACTATCCTTTGCATCTAAGGTCACATTATACCTTTTGTGCATTAGGACTTCAATGCTCTAAGTTTACTTCCTTATACGATAGACAAGGTTGTATTAGGCTGGGGCATGAGACACATCGTCACCTAGGTCCTTATACCTTGGTACATAACATCTAGTGCTATATCAAACATCATGGTTGCTCACCTTCATTGCAGCATAATGCATAATTCATTTCTTCTATCCATTTCCTTATCTTCCTTGACCAATCCCTTCATTTTGAGAGCATACCCATGTTTGTTCAACCCGTGTATCCTCTCGAGGGGGCATGATCATCCTCATCCTCTCTTTCCATCCTCATCCTATCCTTTTATCATCATTATCTTACCTCGTCATCCTATCCTTTCATCATTATCCTACCCTCTCATCACTATCCTTTTCCTCTATCCATACCTTAAATTCTTTGAAATGATGTTACTCAACACAAATCTCATCATCTCAAAGAGGGGCAAAATGTAGACACCCAAATTTGTCCATGTCTTGCAATACCTAGTCAAAAACATCATTAGAGACATCATGTAGCATTTTGTCCTATCCCATTCCTAATTCCACTTATCCATTAGCCAATTAATTAAGTAAATATTATTTATTTAATTAATTTCCAATCATAATCCCATTTATCCTTCCATAGTCAATTAATTAAATAAATTATATTTATTTAATCAATTTCCACTTTCCCCTCATCTAAATTAATTAAATAAATTAAATATTTATTTAATTAATGTATTCCACATCATTCCTTTCCAAAAATGGAAAATTCCATATTTGTCTCTATCTCCACATTTGTCTCCATGTAAGGTGGAAGTCATTTGTCTCTATCTCCACATTTGTCTCCTTGTAAAGTGGAAGGCCATTTGACACTTGTCACATGACTACAACTCCCTTAAGGAGTGGGATAACCAAATCAATCCTAGCTGTCCACATCATTCAATTAGCCTTTTAATTTGAACCATCCATCCAAATCATCCCAAGCCTATAAATCAACCCTCTCCCAAGCCATTAGAAGCATCTATTCTTCAAGTATCCTCATTCTGTCAAAATCATTCTTGAATCTTCTATCCATCTCCATCCATCATTTTCCATCCATCATCTATCATCATTCATCCTAATGTTATGCTACTGAAATGAGAAACCAACATATCAAATCAATCAAACAATTCATCATACATGCATCTATCATCCGCATCTATCTAAGGTATTGAAGGTTTGGATTAGGTAATACATTTTATTGTTTTATCATTTTCAATTTATCCAAATTTTTCTATACACAACCACAACCGCCAACCCATTTTCCATGATTACAGGTTACAAGTTGTGAAAGTAGAAAAAGTGGAGTTGTAGGAGAGTAGTACAAACTATCAAAATTGCAGATCAAAGAAGAAAGTAGGGACTTGGACTCGGGTGCCCGCTCATTAGTCCTCTGGATCCCGCAATAGGAAAATCTCTGGAACAACAAGAACATGTTACAGACAAGGTTCCTAGATCCTAACAGAAAATGTGGCACTAGACTAGGGTACCTGCTCATTAGTCCCTAAATTTTCCATATTCCAAACTTTGAAATCTGGTACGCATTGTATTTTCATTTGATATCTCTATGTGTGAGCATTTTCTGTAATTTGTCTATTTGCCTCCAAATTTACATAATTAGGGTTTTGAGCATAATTGGACTTAATTGAATAATAAAATCATACAATTCCAATCTTCCCCTATGTTCCAAGTGACAAAAATCATGTAGTAGACTTCCTACTTGGCTGATGTCCTTGAATGTTTAGTGGTGAAAGGAGGATCAACACAAATCATTGAAGTCAAACCCTCGTCATATTTTACCCTAAACATTTTGGTGTACCCATGTTTTAATGAATTTTTCACCTTTCTGAGTGTTGTGCTTCATATTTACATTCATTTCATTCATTCATATCATTGTTCATCTTATTGCATTTGAAAAATTACAAAAAAATTGGAAATTTGAAAATTTTGAAAAAATTGGCATTTTTAGCTTGCATTTTCATATAATTTGAAGTAGTTTGCATTTAATTTAAATAAATTCATGTCATTATCATTAGATCTGATTTTAAATATAGAAATTTTGCATTCATCATTCATTTAGATTACATTTTCATGCTTAAATTGTTGAAAATTGCTTGAAATTGTGCATTTTTTCATATAACCTAGTTTTGCATTAGCTAGGGTTTGTAGTCAAAATATTGTTTTAGATTTTGCTACCATTTTAAAACACTGATTAGGATTTATTTCTAACTGTAGTGTTGCATCATAGTGGTTTTCTTGCAAAATTTCATGCCTAGGGTTTGAAAACCTTGCTTTTTCACTAGATTTTGGCCTTATCATCTCTCTAGTTTTGCACCATAGGCATGTTGTAAAGGATTTTTATGCACTAAATGGCTGTTATCAGGGTTATTATCTGCTTCCCCTCCTAAAATTCTTTACAACACCTTTTTATTGGGCTTTTACATTGAAAATTTGGTGAAAAATTACATATTTTGGCTATATTTTCCCTAGGGTTTGACCTAGATTTGCACTCCAAGCATGTTGTGATAGATTTTATGGCTGTAGGTGATTGATATTACTTCTATAATCTATTTCACCTCCTAAAATTCTTTACAACACCCTTTTCATTGGGTCTTTGCATTGACAATTTGTGAAAAATTGCATATTTTAGTGTATTTTCACTAGGTTTTAACTTGTCATCACTCTAGGTTTGCATCAAAAGTGTGTTGTGAAGGATATTATTTCTTTATTGGACTTCTATTAGACATTTTATTTGCTTCCCCTAATAAATTTACTTACAACACCTTTTATTTCACTTTTTTGCATTGAAAAAAGTTGAAAAAAACTCAAGCATTTTAGGTCGTTTTCACATATAGTTTTGCACTTGTTTCTTGAACAACTTCTGAAAAGATTTTAAAATCTGATTTTACATTGATGTTACAAGACATTTCACCATGACATATTCATCTCATTTCTCTTTGGTATCTTTACATGCATATATCAAAAACTTTGAGAGTTTCTACAAATTTCTTAATATGAATCCTCATGTTCTCACTTATATACAATCTGTGTATCATAAGGATATATTTAAATGCTCTTCATTTGAAATCCTTGATTATGTATCTGATTTTGACTTCACATCTCTCATGCAGATATACCCTTGGGTAGTAGAAGATTTAACAAAACACATTGAGAATGATGAGTGTGACGAAGTTGATTCCATAAGTTATCCTACTTCTCCTATAGTTGAATGTCCAAGAACCTTAGATGAGAAGACTATGGATAACTCTATTAATGAAACAATACCTAATCTTCCTACAAACATTGTACCTTCTTCTCATTCCATTTCTCTCCATGGCCAAGACATAGCATTAGTGGATGAGAAAAGGTCTCTCACATTAAATCCTTTAGGGATAGATGTTGGGTATAATCAAGAGGGAAACAAAGTTAATTCAATCTTCATTAATAGACTTTGTAGCAATATTCCTAAAATGGTTGTGTAGGGGCACCTAGTTCACCTTCTTTCTTAAATCCGGTGATTACAGTTCAAGGTGCTCAACAACCACCTAGACCTCCATATTATATCTACAACTATGCAAAGCAAATTCCTCAAGGAAATCAACGTGTTCAAAATGTGTCACAAAAACCACACCACCATGTGATTTGTCACACATACAACACCCGTAATAACAAGCAAAGAAAGCAAGCACCTCATGTACCTATCTCTCTTCCATGTTCTCAACCTATGCTCCCCCCGTCACCTCGTCTTACTCATAAAAGTGGTCAATAATATGATCTTGTTGAGCAGCTTCGCACCACCTTGACTAAGATCTCTTTTTGGGATTTAACACAAACATCACCTACATACCATGGAATGCTCCAAGAAGCTTTAGAAAAGGTCATTGTGCCACCTGTTGTTAAGAAAAATGATGTAGCAGTTGTATTAGATAGTATGCATGCAATAAAAATAGATATTCTCTTCCAACCACATGAATTACCATCAATTGAAGTCCAAAACCAATATGATCCACTTATGATCTTTGTCACAATAAATAAAACATTGGTAAAATGAGTTATGATTAACAATGGATTGGCTCTTAATGTTTGTAGCATTGACTTACTACACAAAATCAAGGTTGACACATCACAAATCAAACCAGATAAACTTAGCATTCGTGGCTTTGATAATCATGGTAGTCAATCAGTAGGTACTATAAACTTACCTGTATAGGTGGATCCCATGATTGTACCTACTCTGATTCATGTCATGCTCAGTTCTTTATCTTACAACATGATTCTTGATAGACCTTGGATTCATGCATTGGAGGTGGTTCCTTCCACCCTACATCATTCAATCAAATTTATATTCAAAGGTAAACTTCATAATATTCATACTGATCCTAAACCAAATAACTTTTTACATATTGAAACACAAAAACTAGTTTACAATCATAAGAGCTTAAACAATTTACGAGTTGCTTCATCAATGCTTCTTGCCATGGATGATGTTGTGCAAAGTTCTACATAATCAAATGTACTTTTTGGTGATGATTGGGGTTCAATATATTTTACTCCTTCCTTTAATGGAGAATATAAACTTAATAACCCTGACGCATCAAAAGTAGCATCGATCTCATCTAAGCAATCTTTTGAAGCATCTGAAAAATATAAAGTCTCCTTGGTAGAAAACAAAGAAAATGCTCACTTATACTACAAATTATGAGACCTATGAGGCTTCACCATCTTCTAAATAAATAGACTCTCTTTACGATCATGGATTTCAAATATTGTACAAAAATCACAACTATGCAAGTAATGGATGTGGTGTAAATCAACTAGGGATTCAAGTACCTATAGAATCTGCTTCAATAAATTACTCAAGCGGCATTGGATATAATCATTTTAAAGAAAAGAAAGCCTCTCATCATCCTAAACTCAATGTTAATACAATTTCAACAAGATCAAATCAACATGAGAGATATCCTAGATATGTATGTTCTTAACATTGGATTCTATTAGGTAAGTATTTCTAACCCTTTATCTCTTGTGATGTGTTTTCCCCTGTGATGTGTTATGTGTTGTTTAGGCCTCCTAGGATGACCCTTGATTCTCTTGTAAGGTCTAGGATACTAGGAGACTACATCTGTTGTGACCCTTCTATTTGTATCATCATTCTTCTATCTTGCTTCTCCTCTATTTTCACTATTGTGTGTTGTGTCTTATGGACATAGTGTTGCGGTTGGTGACTTGAGGGCACCCTCCTATGTGATTGTGCCTAAGGCATTTGTTTCTCCTCTCTCAATTTATTGTTTCCATTCCTCTAGTGTTTCTATCTAGCAGGTAGATGACGAAAAACATTTTATACTGATGCGGACCGAGTGTCCCTTTAGCGAGAAATAAAAAATGGACCAAGTCCATACATGATGATGGGATTGATATATATTATCTGACACTTGGCTAGTAGAATAACTTCATTTGATCTTCATGTTGTCTTATTGGACTTACAAACCATAACAATATTGTTGCTCCATGCACTTCGTTTGTCTTTGAATCACACCTTGGTTACACTCCGTTTTGAGATTTTTGTGGTATAGCCCCACAGTTATACTCAATCTTTGAATTCATAGTATAACCTTGGCTCTTTGTGTGAATGATCCTATGCATTATTTTTTATCATGATTATATGGATGCTAACACTTTCCTTGCAGGAATGTGTTTGTGGGAACATTTGGCGATCATAAAGTACATGTTGCAAGTATGTGCTTAACTAGTGTTGTCATTGATGTCAACATATCATTGTTGTCATTGGTGTCAACTATACCCTTATCTTGTTACTTTCTTGTAATAAGTTAGATTCTTTGTATTCACCCATGTAATTAATTTTGATGTTGAGGATATTGAGAAAATTAGCTCATCCAGTAGAAATAGTGAGTTGTAGTGAAAAATAGTGTATTGCATACTGAAGAATAGTCTAGTAGATTGCTCTGCATTTCATGTAGGATGAATATCTTTTTCTGTGGATTGAAAGTTATTTAGAAGTCCATCTGAAGATGCTATTTTTTGAGTTTGAGCCTCCAGTAGGAAGAGTTGAGTGAGTTATGTTCACTAGAGTGAAAACAACTTTTTCTGTATATCTAGCAAAGACAAGGAGAGAGTATTATGCTTCACATTCCTCTACATTGAAGTATTTTGGTTTGTGGATCTATAGATAAGTCTAAGATGATGTTAAGTGCTTTCAACTCGAATGGTTCATGATTTGGCAATCCACAAGATATCCTTTTTTATGACAGTAGATGATAGTGTTATTCTTGTGCTCCGGTTTGAAGAATCTTCTTGACAGAGTGGTTAGAGATCGTGCGGTTGTTCCTAGTGATTACAATGTGTTTGAAGATGTCCCCTGATTGTGTTCCTACCTTTGGATTGGTCTGCAAAGAGAAAATTGGATTGTGGATTGAGAATATTCTTAGCAAACCTAGTGTTCTCACTAGTCTTGGCTAACTTGGTTGATTTCACTAATTTTAGAGATGCCTTAAAGTTTGTGGAAGCATGTTGTGGCATGAAGAATTGCATTTGAGTCCTACCTAAGGCATGGAGTGTTCATCATAATTCTCTACATCTTTCCTTAGCTAATTTTTTTAATAGGTCTAGACCTATCTCTATGTATGTTTTGTAATGCCGACCTTGGAGAATGTTCCAATGGTTGATGAATGTAATGCTGACCATGATGTACATTCCAAGGTTGATGAATTATATAAAAGCATGTAATAGAGTTGTGAAAAAGAAGTGTGAATGCAAATATGAAGAGATAAGAGGGAAGGTGTGAAAGAGCAGAGCAGAGAAGTTATATTGTGCTTTAATGGAACTAAATCCTAGCATGGAGTAGATGATACTTAATTAGTTCACCACTTTGACAATGAGCCACCCCTTGGTAGTGAGCCACCCTTTGGTAGTGAGCCATTCTTTGTAGTGAGTAATTTGGGTAGTGAGCCTCTGTATTTTGGTAAAGATATAACTCATATTTCTATGGGCTAACACCCATCATGGTTTTTCCTTTTTAGGGTTTTCCATGTAAAAATCTGGTGTCCACTGTGTTGAATGTGTGTTTGTGATCAAGTTTATGGTTTCATGCTTTCATGGTTAAATCTAATTATAATCAATTAAGTTATTGATGTTTTGATGTTTATATGAAGATAAGTTTTTGTGACAACTAAGAGGGGGGTGAATCAGTTGTCCAATGTATTTCAACAATTGGTATCAGAGCCAAGCTCCTCAGTGGTAAGCTTAACAACTTGAGGTAGATCCATGATGTCTTACAAGAAGGAGGCTCTGCATTTTGATGGGATGAATTATGCAACTTGGAAGATTCGCATGAAAAGCCATCTTCTTTGCATTGGTTATAAAGTATGTCAAGTGACACAAACTGAATATACGATGTTGGAGAATGGTCTGACAACTGAAGATGAAGTCAAAGAATATGAGATAAATATAAAATCTAGAAATGCCTTGTTGAATGCACTGACTGACTCTTATTTAATAAAGGTCATGGATTATGAGTATGCTAAAGAAGTATGGGATAATCTGAGTAATCTATATTAAGGAGATGATTTGTAAAGAGTACCAAATTGCAGGGACTAAAATCTAAATATGAAGGTCTTAAAATGGGAGAAGATGGAAACATAACATCCTTCATGCACAAGGTTGATGAACTTGTTGCTGGAATCAAAGGTACAGGGGGAACTGTTGATGAAACTGAAGTTGTGATGAAAATTCTTAGGTCATTACCTAAATCCTATGCACACAAGGTAGCTGCAATTGAAGAAATAATGACTGTGAAGAAGATTAACAAGGATCAGTTGCTTGGTAAGATTACTACTTTTGAAATGAGAGAGTTTGGTGATGCTCTACCAAGAAACTACTTTCAAAGCCAGTACTTCATAAAAGATCTCCAGAGCATAAAAGTATAAGGTAGAACCTAATCGTGAGCTTGATGAAACTGAAGCCAACTTTGGTGATAGACTACAAAGAGGTTTCGATAAGTTCAAAGGAAAATTACCTTTCAAATGTTTCTCATGTGGTAAAGTAGGTCATTATGCTTCCAGATGTCCTGAAAGAATTGAAAGGAATAGAAAAAGATTTGAGAACAGGCCTAGAGCTCCAAAGAAATGCTACTATGTTAGAGATTTTGATGATGAAGGTGTGACTGACGATGAATCTGATGATTCTAGTACTAGTGCAAATGAATGCTTATTTATTGCTATTAAAGAAGAACCTATGTCTACTAATCCTACTGGTTGTGTGAAGGAAGAAAAACCAGTGGAAGAAAGTGCTTTGGCTGTTCAGGTTGAGAAAGATAAAGACAAATGAATTATTGATAGTGGATGCTCATATCACATGACTGGTGACAAAATTAAGTTTGTAAGTTTGGAAAAATATGATGGAGGATTGGTTAGGTTTGGAGACAATGCAACTGGTAAGATTTGTGGAAAATGATCTATTTCATTTGATGGAAAGCATAACATTGACAATGTTCTCTATGTGAAGGGTTTAAAGCATAATCTTTTGAGTGTTGGTCAGATGTCCAACAAGGGTTATGATCTGAGATTCAAAGATAATGGATGCAAGATAATGGAAAGCTCCAGACTATGATTGCTACTGGTAAGAAGACCAAAGATAACATCTATCAATTAAGAGGAACTAATGATTACTATTTATTAGCCCAAGCAGATAAAATTTGGTTGTGGCATAGAAGGTTGTGTCATATAAAATTTAATAATCTGGTAAAGATAAGTTTAGGTTAGACTGTGAGGGATTTACCAAAACTTGTGAAACCCACAAATATCATTTGCAAGGAATCTTAGTTGGGGAAGCAGACAAGAACAAGATTTAAGAGAAAAGAGTAATTTTCTTCTAGTTTGCTGGATCTAGTTCATACAAATCTATGTAGTCCTACAAGGATAAGAAATATACAAGGTGATAGGTACTTCATGTTGCTTATTGATGATTATTTTAGAATGACTTGGGTTACTTTTCTAAGAGACAAATCTAAAGCTCTAGAGAAGTTCAAATCCTTCAAGGCAATGATTGAAATCAAAATAGAGCTAAAAGTCAAATGCTTGAGATCTGATAGAGGAGGTGAGTTGACATCAAATGAATTCAACAATTATTGTGAAGAACAATGAATAAAGAGGCAATTGTCTGCACCTAGAACTCCTTAGCAGAATAGAGGTGTGGAAAGAAAGAATATAATAGTTCAAGAAGCTACTAGGACAATGATGAAGGAAGGAGGTTTGTCAAAAGTCTTTTTGAAGGAAGCTATACATACTACTATCTACATTCAAAATAGAGTTCAAGTAAAAGGAAATGGTACTAAAACTCCTTATGAATTGTGGTATGGAAGAATTCCAACACTAAGATATTTCAAAGTCTTTGGAAGCAAATGCTATATCAGAAGAGATGAAGATCTAGGGAAATTTGATGTAAGATGTGATGAAGGAATCTTCCTTGGATATTCTACCAAGAGCAAGGCCTACTGGTGCTACAACAAAAGGTTGAAAAAGATTTTGGAAAGTGCAAATGTGAAGGTGGATGAACACAAAGGAAGAACATCAGATCAAAATAGCTATGAATCTGATGAACCTACTACTACTTATGAAGAAAAAGTTGAACAAGAAATCAATCAAGATGAAGAAGAAAAGGGTTAGGAAGTTGCTTCTAAGACCCCCAAGTATGTAAGAATCAATCACTCTGAAGATCAAATTATTGGAGACAAAGACAAAGGAGTGTTGACAAGGAAAAGAGCTGCAGAAGAACAAGTGAATTACTATTTGCTCTCTACAGTTGAACCAAAGATTGTGAATGAAGACTACAATGATGAAAATTAGGTTAAGGCAATGGAAGAAGAACTAATACAGATAGAGAAGAATGAGACTTGGGAATTAGTTCCTAGACATACTAAAAAAAATATTATTGGAACTAAATGGGTCTTCACGAATAAGCTAAATGAAAATGGAGAAGTTGTAAGGAGTAAAGCAAGGCTTGTGTCCAAAGGATATTCTCAAATTGAAGGGATATATTTTGAAGAGACTTTTGCTCCAGTAGCTCAAATTGAAGCAATCAGAATGTTTCTGGCATTTGTAGCTCATAAAGATTTCAAATTATATTAGATGGATGTGAAGTCTGCATTTTAAATGGTGAATTGGAAGAGGAAGTCTACATTAAGCAACCGAAAGGATTTCAACTGTCAGATCAAGATAATATGGTATGCAGGTTGAAGAAATCATTGTATGGACTCAAGCAAGCTCCTAGGGCCTAGTATGCAAGGTTGGATAAGTACTTGTTACAATTAGGGTTCAATAAAGGTACTGTTAACAGTAATCTCTATTTCAAGATTAATGAAGATCAAATCTTGATTGTTGAAGTCTTTGTTGGTGATATCATCTTTGGAGGCAATGAAGCTATGTGTATAAAAATTACTAATTAAATACAAAATGAGTTTGAGATGTCTATGTTTGGTGAGATGAATTTCTTTCTGGGTCTGCAAATCAATCAATCAGATAAAGGAATCTTCATATCTTAGTCTAAGTATGTTAAAGAGTTATTGAAGAAGTTTGGGATGGAAGACTCTAAATTGATATGTACTCCCATGGTGACTAGTTGCAAGTTGAGAAAAATTGATGAATCACCTAAGACTGATTAGAAAAAGTATAGATCAATGATTGGAGGATTGCTTTATCTAACTTAAACTAGACCTGATATTATGCATGTAGTTTGTCTTGTTGCAAGATTTCAAGTTGATCCAAGAGAATCACATGTGGGTAGTAAAGAGAATTATGAGGTATTTAAAAGGCACTCTGGATCGTGGCTTATGGTATCCAAAGGATAATGTGTTGCAAGTATGTGCCTAATTAGTGTTGTCATTGATGTCAACATATTCTTGTTCTCATTGGTGTCAATTGTATCCTATTCCATTACTTGTATAGAAGACTTGTATGTTGAGGATATTGAGAAAATTAGGCTCTCTAGAAGAAACAAGTAAGCCATAGAGAAGTGCAGTACAAACAGTGAGTTGTATGTTGAAGAACAGTCTGGTAAACTGCTCTGTATTTGTTCCTGCTTGAAGATCATGGTCTGTAGATTGGAAGTAAGTTAGAGTTATGTTTGAGGATGCTCCATTTTAGGTCTAAGCCATCAACATGAAGATCTGAGTGAGTTGTGTTCACCAGAGTGAAGCCTGCTTTTTCTATAAGTTCAGTTGAGACAGGAAGATAGTATTTGACTCTGCATTCCTCTGCAAGAAAGTATTTTGCTGTGTGGTTCTAGAGGGAAGTCTGCGATGATGATAAGTGCCTACAGTTGCAATGGTTCATGGTTTGGTGGTCTGTAAGCTATCTTTCTTGTATGACAGTTGAAGATAGTAAAGATCATATGTTCCAGTGAGAAGAATCATATGGATAAAGTGATTAAAGTTCATATGGTTTCTCCTAATGATTATAACATGGTTGTGTATGTCCCCTAATCATGTTCCTATCTAGACTTTGGTCTACGTTAAGAAATTAAGATGGTGTGTGAAGATTGTTCCCAGATAACATAGTGTGTAACCAGTCTTGGCAGACCTGGTTGATCCCAGTGATTGTGGAGATCTCTAGAAGATTATGGAAGCATGTTGTGGCATGGAAGATCATGTTTGAGTCCTAGTTAAGGCATGGCGTGATCTACATTTCATTCCCTTTACATGATGTTGCAATAGGTCAAGACCTATTTTGTAAATGTTTGTAATACCAACCTTGGAGATTGTTCCAATGGTTGATGTCAACCTTGATGATCATTCCAAGGTTGATGTAGTGTATAAATGCTTGTAATTGAGTTGTGGAAAAGGTGTCCTTGAGTGAAAATGAGAATACATTAAGAAAGGTCCAAAGGTAGAGCAGAGCATAGGTAGAGGAAAGAAGAGGAAGAGTAGAGCAGAGGAAGAGCAGGGTAGAGGAAGAGCAGAGCTAAGGAATTGTTTATTCATAATAAAGAAAGGTGTTTGATCATGATAGTGAATCTAGTAGTAAGCCACCAGTAGGGTTTAACAACCCTCAGGGTTTAACAACCCTTATTATAATCTTGCTAGGTTTAGGGTTGAGGCAGCGAGTTTGCTAGACCTAGTTGCTCTTCATGGTAGTAAGATAGTATGTTTAGGCCCATGGGGTGACCAAGCCTGAACATCACTATTTCAAGATTGTAATATATATTGAGAGTTAATCCTCTCCATGGTTTTTCCCCACCTTGGAGTTTTCCATGTAAATCTAGTGTCTCTCTGTTTGATGTTGTTAAGTTTCTGATTTCATGCACTCATTGTTAAATCATAATAATTGTGGATAAGTGATTAATGTTTAATTGTAAAAAGTGTAAGTTTTTGTGACAACTGATTCACCCCCCCTCTCAGTTATTTGGTGCATATCAACAATTGGTATCAGAGCCAAGTTCTTCTGAAGAAAGTTTAATAACTTGAGGAAGATCCAAAATGTCTTACAAGAAGGAAGTGCCACATTTTGATGGAACTAATTATGTTCTCTGGTAGGCTCAGATCAAAAGCTATCTTCTTTCTCTTGGTGTCAAAGTTTGGAAAGCTGCAGAAACATTATACACCATACCTCAAAATGGTCTGACGATTGAAGACAAAATCAAAGAATATGAGATAGATATCAAGGTAAGGGATGCTCTGCTAAGCTCATTAACCGACTCAATATTGACACAAGTGGTAGATCTTGAAACTGCAAATAAGGTATGGGAAAAGTTGAAAAATTTGTATGAAGGAGATGACTTTGTGAAGGAAGCCAAGTTACAAATTTTGAAAGTGAAATATGAAATCTTGAAGATGAACAAAGATGAAAACATATCAGAATTTATGCAAAGAGTTGATGAACTTGTTATAGGGATAAAATCCATAGGTGGAACTCTCGATGAAAAGGAAATTGTCATGAAAATACTCAGATCTCTACCCAAGTCCTACTATCACAAGGTGGCTGCGATAGAAGAATTCATGCAAGTAAAAATAGTTAACAGGGATTAGTTGCTTGGTAAGCTTACTACTTTTAAAATGAGGGAGTTAGATGATTCTCTACCAAAAGTTGAGACTACCTTCAAAGTCAATTCTCTTAGAAGTACTTCCAGATCATAAAAGTATAAGGTAGAATCTGATGATGAGATAGATGAAGTTGAAGCCAACTTTGTGGACAGGCTGCAAAGAGGATCCGGTAAGTATAAAGGCAAATTACCTTTCAAATGTTTTTCCTGTGGTAAAGTAGGTCATTTTGCTTCTAGATGCCTTGAAAGAATTGAAAGAAATAAAAGAAGATATGAGAATAGGCCTAGGACCCAAAAGAAGTGTTATTATGTTGAAGATTTTGATGATGATGGAGTATCAGATAATGGTGAACCAGATAATGCTAATTCCCCTATAAATGAATTCTTTTTCATTAATATTAAGGAAGATCTTGTGTCTACTACTTCTTCTAGCTGTATGAAGGAATAAAAACCAGTGGAAAGTGCTTTGGCTACTTAGGTCATTAAGGACAAAGATGAATGGGTTATTGATAGTGGTTGCTCTCACCACATGAATGGTGACAAAAGTAAGTTTGTAAGCTTGGAAAGATATGATGGTGGACTGGTTAGGTTTGGAGATGATACATCTAGTAGGATTTGTGGATAAGGATCTATTTCTTTTGATGGAAAGCATAATACTAAAGATGTCTTGTATGTGAAAGGATTAAAGCACAATTTTCTGAGTGTGGGTCAGATGTGTGACAAGGGCTACGACTTAAGCTTCAAGGACAATGGATGCAAGATCAGGTAAAGCTCTGGAATAGTCATTGCAACTAGTAAGAAGACCAGAGGTAATATCTATCACTTGAAAGGAACTGAGAACTATTTCTTGTTGACTCAGATTGATGAAAGTTGGTTATGGCATAGAAGGTTGTGTCACATAAATTTTGATAATATTATGAAGATAAGTACTGCACAGATTGCCGATGATGGCATGGTTCGGTGGTTAAGTCGCTCAGGATGTAGTGGTGGCCACCAGAGTTCAAACCCCCGCTGGGCCAACGAGCTCGCAAGGCTTTACGCCTTCGCTGGGCCAAGGAGCTTGCGGGTTTGAAGTGTTCTTCCTAGGGGATGAGGTCCCCCAGTTGTGGCCTCACCGGTTCATTGCTCCGGGCAAAAGCATTCACGTGGAGCCGGAGGGCGTGTCGCACCAGCGTCACCGGTCACATTAAAAAGTTTACCAGGCGCATTAAAAAAAAAAAAAGTACTGCACAGATTGTTAGAGATTTGGCTAAGCTTTTGAAGCCTGCTAATTTGGTTTGCAAGGAGTGTCAATTTGGGAAATAGACAAGAACAAGTTTTAAAAGCAAGGATCAATCAATTGGAGGACTACTTGAGCTAGTGCATATAGGTTTGTGTGGACCTACCAGAGTAAGAAGTTTGCAAGGAGATAGGTATTTCATGCTACTCATTGATGATTATTCTAGAATGAATTGGGTCACCTTTTTGAAAAAGAAAGCTAAAGCTCTAGATGAATTCAAGTCATTTAAGGAAATGGTTGAAAATGAGATGGATTTAAAAATCAAATGTTTGAGATCTAATAGAGGAGGAGAGTTCACATCAAATAAATTCAATTTCTTTTGTGAAGAGCATGGAATAAAGAGACAACTATCTACACCTAGAACTTGACAACAAAATGGAGTTGTTGAAAGGAAAAATAGAATAGTTCAAGAAGCTGCTAGAACCATGATGAAGGAAGCTCATCTTCCTGAAGCATATTGGAGAGAGGCAATTCAAACTGCAGTATATATCCTAAACAGAGTTCAAGTAAAAGGTAACAGTTCAAAAACTCCCTATGAATTGTGGTATGGTAGAGTTCCTACTATGAAATATTTCAAAGTCTTTGGTAGAAGATGTTATATCAAAAGAGAAGAAGATTTAGGCAAGTTTGATGCTAGATGTGATGAAAAAATCTTTCTTGGTTACTCCACCAAGAGTAAGGCCTACTTGTGCTATAATAAGAGGCTAAATAAAACCATTGAAAGTGCAAATGTCAAAGTTGACAAGTGTAAAGAAAATTCTTTAGAACTAAGTGGATATGAGTTAGATGATCCAGATGTTTTAGAAGAGGTGTAGCATGAAGATAGCACATATGAAGAAGAATAAGCTCCAGTAAGTGCTACCAAAACTCCAAGATATGTAAGAATCGGTCATTTTGAAAATCAAATCATAGGAGATAAGAGCAAAGGGATCTTATCCAGAAGAAAAGATGCAGAAGAACAAGTAAATTTAAGTATGATCTCTAAGATTGAACATAAAACTATGGATGAGGTATGCAAAGATGAGAATTGGATAAAGGCCATGGAAGAAGAATTGATGTAGATATAGAAGAATCAAACTTGGAATCTTGTTCCTAGACTAGCAAACAAGAATGTAATTGGTACAAAGTGGGCCTTCAGAAACAAAATGAATGGGAATGGTGAAGTAGTAAGAAACAAAGCAAAATTGGTATGCAAAGGATACGCTCGGGTTGAAGGAATAGACTTTGAAGAAACTTTTTCTCTAGTAGCAAGGTTTGAAGCAATAAGGATGTTTTTGAATTTTGCAACATACAAAGATTTCAAGGTTTATCAAATGGATGTGAAGTTTGCCTTCTAAATGGAGAGTTGGAAGAGGCAGTCTCTATTGAACAACCAGAAGAATTTTAGTCATCAGAATAAGGGGACATGGTATGCAGATTGAAGAAAGCATTGTATGGATTGAAGCAAGCTCCCAGGGCATGGTATGCATGTTGGAAATAATGTAGATAATTCAGAGGGGGGGGTGAATCAGTTATCTTATAACTTTTCTAGTTTTCTTTTCTTTTCTTAACTTATCATTTAATGTTATATCAAAGCAAGGAAATCATAAGAGATGAAAAAGAAATTAACACATAACACAAGGATTTTTACGTGGAAACCCTGTTAAGGGAAAAACCACGGGGTGACTAACCCAAGATTGTATTCTTTGTTGAAAGAATAAGAGTACAAATTTGGCACTTACCAATTAGGGCTCATTGCTCGAGCACATTGCTCACAAAAGGCCCACTGCCTACAAGAGACTTATAGTCTACAATTGCTTATAGATGATACCAAGGTGTTTGAACTAATGAACAACATCTATGCATGCAGGATTTTAGTTTCAATTAGGTACAGTATACTAATTTGGCACATTTCATTCTTCCTCTATTCAATATAACTTTCTTGTCACATTTTGGGCTTGAAGTACTACCTTTACACTTATCTCTCCTTTTCTTCACACTTAACCATGCTTTCCATTAATTTTTCACACTTATAGGTTTGAATCCATCAGGTATATATATCTGCATCAAGGATTTCCAACAACTTCTTAGTTGACAACAAGAACACTTGAGATATTTGTAGGTTATTGATCTGTCGGCTAAATCCATGCTTGATTACTGATGCACATCAAAAACATAGGCATAGAAGTCATAAATCATGTCAGCCAACAATGTATAATATCACAGATTACTTGATTAGCACCTTTTACACATCCAGATTGAAGTCAGATACTTTGTCGGTCAGTTCTTCCTCTGTCAGCTCTACCTGACTGGAGCCCAACACTTAGATGCTCATATCATTTTCTTGCTTTATCACTAGAGGCTAAATCTTTGGAAAACAGTAGTCATGATACCCCTATTGACTTGTCCAAGTCTGCAACTTACTGAGTTACACCATCTAAGAGATCTAGACCTGATTGTCAGACCTTGTTACGTACTCTGTTCTTGTTCACTAGACCAAAATAATCTTCAATCTAACTTCTAGCATAGGCATACTATTTACTGTAGATGTGTGGGATAGACTTTGTTGCCATCAGTGACAACACTTATGAAGCCACACAGTGTCTCTTTCCAACAATCTCGCCCTTTGGCATTGATGGCAACACTTAGTGAAAAATGGCTAAGTGTTGCAGTAACTCCCCCTTTGTTGATACTCTATCTTTTGCACTATTTTACCAGAGCTCCCCCTTAGCTGGATTCCACATTTTTCACTACTCTTCACTCCCCTTTGACATCAATGGCAAAGGGTGGAATCCACATACCAAAATTTTGCAAAAATTATTCTATAGATGGCCGCATAAGTATATATAAAACATATGTTATACTCTCTTATACTTAAGTATATCTGCAAAGGTTGTCTTCAACTAGATGATTTATGTGGCCCAACTCCTCTTCATTCTATCCAAAATGGAGAAGTGTCCACTTAACAAAAATGTATATGCTTCTACCCTCTTTAGGTCTATTGGATCACTGGTTTGGATTGTGTTTTGTACCTCTGTCAAGGCATCATGCATTGCCTCTAACTTAGGGATGATTATCCCTCTGAGCTCACCCATTCTATCTATTATGTTCTTTTTCTCCTTAACTAATTCTTTAATTTCATTTATTATAGCAATATCTTGACATTCATGATTCACTAGAGAGGTAGTAAGAGGATCAAAATTCTGAGACAAACTTGACAGTTTTCCTTCTTGTTCTTTCACTTTCTTCTCAATGTCCTCTATCACCTTAGGCCATGTTAAACAAAATTTGTATATGTCCTCACCATCTTTAAGAGTGTTTTCAAGGCTCTTTATGCCAATGCCTAAGTTTCTTCTATCATTATTAATTAGCCTGTGTACTTCACTGAACCTCTTTTCCAAGAACTCCTTTCAGACCTTAGTCTCTGTTGATTTCTCTAAGGATTCAAAGTGAGTGTTAACAGAATTGACTAAGTTTTTCAAATTACCAGATGGAGAGGCAAAAGGATCCTTTTGGTAGGTTGGCATAATCTTCTCCAACATCCCAGATGCAATCTCCAACAGCTCACAGTCCTCCATGTGAGATTTCAAGAGTTTTTCTTTTACTTTAGCTTGAGCAAAAGATTTTATTTTCATTGTCTGAACCAGGGAGAGAGAGAGTCAAAATTTAGTGGTCCTTGAAATAGGTCAGGTTCATCTAGCTCCATCATTTCTCTATCTTAGAATTTCTTCACTGTCTCTACAGTGTCTCTTGTTGGTGATTGAAACTTCTTTCCTTTTGAGATATCAGAATAGTCATCATTAGTCTTTTCTGCTTGTTCTTCTTCTTTTCCCTTATCCTCTTTTCCTTGAATCTTCTTCTCCTCTCTTCTACCTTCCCCTTTAGTTTCAATGTCTAGAATGTTTGTCATAGCTGCAGTGGGATCCAGAGTTGAGATGTCACCTATGTTTTCTACTTCATGAACTTCCTCTTCCAGAACAAAGGAATCCAATGCCTAAGATGATTCTTCATCATATTTTTTTAATCCTTCAACATCCATGTTAGAAGGTTCTTCATCTATTTCCTCTACAATAGGAAGATTGAATCTTTCAAGGAATTCAAGAGGATATCTTTTGTTTCACTTGCTACTTGGCTAGTTTCTCCAAGCATGAGTTTGTTCATTTTCACCTTGCTCTGGAACTCATCCTTACAATCCTTGAAAATAATGCTCATTTATTTTGAAGTGATGGAAGGATAAACCTGAATTGCTAGCTACTCCCAAATCTCTAGCTCAAGTACCTTTTCTAGGCTCTTAGGAATCAATGATATAATTTCAATGAAAGCTTTATTGTAAATGTTCAAGTACCTGACAGTAGCCTCTTCAAGAATTCTCTTGTCAATATCACTGTATGCATCATAGAACTCTATCACCAGCTGTAGGTTCCCATCCACAGTAACTACCTTGATGATGTCATCAATGGAAAGAGTAGGCTTTTCAACAAATTCCTCTACCTTCTCTTCCTCATTTCTATTAGCAGAGAAATTTCCAGATGTTCTCTTCTTCTTTATTTTCTTGATTTCTTCATCTGATTCTATTTCTTCATCATCTTTATGGCTTGTATATGTCCTTGTGGCTTTGGTCTTCAAGCTCTTATCTCATTTTCTAGATGTCTTAACTTCTGGTTTGGTAGACTTTGAGCTTTTGGAGGATCTAGTCTAAGAGGAGGTTTGTACATGAGCACTTTTTTTCTTTGCTTCTTGTCTTTCTTTCTCTGCCCTCTCTATTTTCTCTCTGTTAGCATCTATAGCCTCCTTTGATATGCCAAATCTTTTAGCAATTTCTTCAAATTCCTTTCTTACTTTCCTCTTCATCTCCGGCTATCTTAACTCAACATGTATTTTTATACTTAGCTCTTCAAAGGTGCCAAACCTTTCTTCTTCAGTGTCCTTAGGCTGGCTCAGCAAGTGTTGAATATGTAGCTCCAAGATTTTTTCATCAACCTCATATCCTATAGGCATTATCCATATATTTCTTGGCTCAACTTCCTCCATTAGGCATTGATCAATGTCAACCATGAAGTAGACTATATCTTTGTATTTGTCAACTATTGTTTGTGGTATTCTTTCTTTGGCTTGCATCATGCTTTTGAAATTCTTAAAGTAACCCCAGAGGGCTGCATTTTGGGCTTGAGCATCACCAAGTCCATACATGCAATCTCTAATCTGAATTGCAATGGGTTTATCATTTTTCCAGACCCAACCATTTGATCCAGGTAGCTCATTCATATAATAGAAAAATAGACACAGTATTAGACTACCATATTTAAATGAGTTTTTCTTATCCTTTTTGATCTTCTGCAAGTTATCCAATAGCTGATTTAGAAGAAACTCACACAGATCATAATCTACATCTTCCCTTAACATTTGATATGCAGCATAGATTGTTGTACCAGAAACAAAATTCTCCCTACTCGAGTGGTAGATTTTGTAGCCAATTATCATTGAAGAAAACTTGACATCCAGATCCATGATGTCATCTATAGTCATTACTCTTTTGTCAAATTTTGATCTAGTGGCTTCAATTACTGTTTGGTTCTTCACAGATTTGAGTGTGGGTAACCCACTG
Source organism: Cunninghamia lanceolata (assembly GCA_027924645.1). Lineage (NCBI taxonomy): Eukaryota > Viridiplantae > Streptophyta > Pinopsida > Cupressales > Cupressaceae > Cunninghamia > Cunninghamia lanceolata. The sequence goes on from BSBN01000030.1 coordinate 4,716,758, forward strand.
AATGAATGTAGTCTGATCACTACCCTAAAGGCATCTTTAGTTATCTTGAATGGCCTCATTAGCCACATAAAATTATCATGCATCCTACTTAGAACATACCGGACCCAATCGTCTTTTGTAAAACATAGAAAATGTATGCAATGTCTGAAGTGTTTGTCCCAGAGGGCCTTGAATTTAGGTTTGAGTTCAAAATTCTCATCTATTAGCTATTTGTGATAAAGGTCCATTAATTTTGAGTCTCCAAATTCTTTAATGTTTGCATGGATATAAACCCTAACATCTTCTACATGCAAGACTACATGTGGAATGCTAGAAAACACACCCAAGGGATCAACTTCTAAATATTTGTAAGGGCGTTTCTTGAATTTAGGTCTTGGCCTATCAGAAATATTGACAACCATTAGAGTAGCCATTTTTGCAAGAGATCCAGAGAGAGTTTTCAGAAGGGAAGTACCTTTTCACGCTTTAGGGTTTGAAGTAGAAAATGGAATGAATCTCTGGTTGAATTCAATTTTTAGTTGAACTTGAGTGAATTGTAGGATCTTCTTCATAGAGCTCTTCTTTTCTTCTTCATGAGTGCAAGTGTGTAAATAACGAGTGAAAGAACCCTTTTATCCTTGCAAAAACCCTAATTTCCTTTTGTAATAAATGCACAAGTCTTTAAGTCATTTGGTTACCTTGCTTCCCAAATGAGCTTTTCTTGGATTATCTTACGGATCTTCAAATCATTGTTTATGAGGGTTGACAACATATCTTCACCTTATTCAAACATGGCATAGGTTCGCAAATGAAAATATTTCAATTCTAGATCATACCAGATCTGTTTGTGAAATTCTGCTTTACCGGATAGCTGTCGATACAGGATCTCCTCATAACTACCTCAAATCTACATGCAAATTTGTCAAATTTTGACTGGATGACTTTCAAGTGAGTCTCCTCAAACCCTTTAAACCGCAACCTCTTATTTTCATTCAAAGTGCCAAATTCAGGCACTCATTGACTTGCTAGGGGAAAGGGATCGTCTCTGTAGCTCCCCCTAAGCCAGAGCTTGTCTTTTAGTTTTTGGAAGGAATATCAGTACCAGATTCTGGTGCAAATCCATCCCCAATATTCATTGTACTCCTTTTTACCCAAATCTTGCTCATCTCCTTTTGAACTTCATCCACATTTACTTTACTTTTGCCTTTATCTTTTTTTTGATCATGTTCCACTGGACCTTTTCTATCCTAATTTCTACTTTTGTAGAATTTGGCAATATGACTGGATATATTGCAATTGTAGTATACAACATTTCTTTAATTATTTGAATGATATCCTCTTGATCTGTACTCATTAGACATATGTCCAATTCTATTGCATCTAAAGCATTTACCATTGAAAGATTTGTTTATTTGCATATTTTTGCATTCATGAGATTTGTGACCATACCTTTTGTAACTGAAACATTGACTGGGGAAGGATGGATTGAATTGATTCATTCTATTTCTACACTAGATTACTTTGTTACCAAACTTATTGCAGTTGAAGCAATATCCATTGAAGGATGGATATCTTTGAGTGTTTAGTTGCCTTACCAGAGGTCTTTTAGGACAATTTGTTTGATTTCCTGATCCAAAGTTCTCCTGACCAGATCCAGAGCTTTCACCTTTCTCATATCCCAAGCCATGCTTATCATCTACCCTCTTTTGGCTTTCAAGAAGAACTTCAAGTTGGGCTGAGCTTATCTTGAACTTTTCTTTGTATTCATTTACAATTTGAAGATCTTGTTTAAAAGTGTCTATCTGATTCTCAAGTTGTTCTTCATTGTCTCTAGCTTCTTCAAGATCAGATTCAAGATGCCTAATTATTCTGTCCATCTTGTGGTAGTCCTCTATTTTCTCCTTGAGGGATTGTTTTAGATTATCTTCAATCTTTCCCTTTTCTTCAATTTCTTGGGTGAATCTCATAACCACTGATTCCATTTCATGCCTTACCATAATGACTTCTTTTGACAACTTCTCACATAGCTTATTTTTCTCATTCAAATCTTCATCAATATCATTGACTTCACTCTGATTGGCTAATTTTTGGAGTAGTTCCTTTCTCTTTTTCATAGAAATACTAAGTTTTTCTTTTAGCTCATTTATGAAATCATCAGCTTGTTTGAGTCTTTCTCTCAAATTATTGACTTCAGAATGGGATTTTTCAAGATCATCTAAGGCAAACTAAAGTTGTTCCTTTATTCCATATGCATCCATTGAGATTACCAGATCTTCCTCAATTTGTTAGTCTTTGTTTAGAGGAACTTAGCTCTGATACCAATTGTTGGAAACAATGCAAATAATTGAGAGGGAGGGGTGAATCAGTTATCTTATAACTTTTCTATTTTTCTTTTCTTTTCTTAACTTATCATTTAATGTTATACCAAAGCAAGGAAATCATAACAGTTGAAAAAGAAATTAACACATAATAGAAGGATTTTTACGTGGAAACCCTGTTAAGGGAAAAACCATGGGGTGACTAACCCAAGATTGTATTCTCTGTTAAAAGAATAAGAGTACAAATTTGGCACTTGCTAATTAGGGCTCACTGCCTGAGCACACTACTCACAAAAGGCCCACTACCTACAAGAGACTTACAGTCTATAATTGCTTACAAATGATACCAAGGTGTTTAAACTGATGAACAACATCTATGCATGTAGGATTTCAGTTCCGATTAGGTACAATATACTAATTTGGCACATTTCATTCTTCCTCTACTCAATATAACTTTCCTGTCACATTCCAGGCTTGAAGTACTACCTTCACACTTATCTTTGCTTTTCTTCGCACTTAACCATACTTGCTATTAATTTTCCACTCTTATAGGCTTGAATCCATTGGGTATATATATCCGCATCAAGAATTTCCAACAACTTCTTAGTCGGCAACAAGAACACTTGAGATATTTGTAGGTTATTGATCTGTCGGCTGAATCCATGCTTGATTAGTGATGCACATCAAAAACATAGGCATAGAAGTCATAAATCATGTTGGCCAATAATGTATAATATCACAAATTGCTTTATCAGCACCTTTTACACATCTGGATTGAAGTCAGATACTCTGTCAGTCACTTCTTCCTTTGTTTGTTTTGCCTGACTAGAGCCCAACACTTTGCTCATATCTTTTTCTTGCTTTATCACCAGAGGATAAATCTTTGAAATACAGTAGTCATGATACCCCCTTGACTTGTCCAAGTCTACAACTTACTGAGTTACACCATTTGAGAGATCTAGACCTGATTGTTGAACCTTGTTACATACTCTATTCTTGTTCACCAGACTAAAATAATCTTCAATCTAACTTCCAGTATAGGCATACTATGTACTGTGGATGTGTGGGATAGACTTTGTTGCCATCAATGACAACACTTATGAAGCCACACAGTGTCTCTTGCCAATAATGCACAATTGGAAAGGTACCTGATATAGATAGAGTTTAGTAAAGGTATGACAAATAGTAATCTCTACTTCAAGATCAATGATGAACAAATTCTGATTGTTGTAGTTTTTATTGATATTATTTTTGGAGGCAATGAAGGTATGTGCTTAGGTTTTGCTGGAGAAATACAAAGTGAATTTCAAATGTCTATGTTTGGAGAGATGAACTTCTTTTTAGGTCTACAAATAAGTCAAACAAATAAGGGTATCTTCATTTCTCAGTCTCAGTATGTGAAAGAGTTGTTAAAGAAATTTGGGATGGAAGACTCTAAACCAATATGCACACCTATGATAACTAGTTGTAAGTTGAGTAAAGATGATAACTCAACCTTGGTAGACTAGAAAACGTATAGATCTATGATTAGAGGATTACTTTAAGTGACTCAAACCAGACCTAACATAATGCATGCAGTGTCTCTTGTGGCAAGATTTCAAGCAAAACCCAAGGAATCACATGTGATGGCAGTCAAGAGAATTCTGAGATATTTAAAAGGTACAATAGATTATGGTTTGTGGTACCCTAAGGATAGTGACTTTGTTCTTAGTACATATACTAATGCAGATTGGGCTAGAGATGTGGATGACATAAAACGTACAAGTGGAAGTGCATTTTTCTTGGGAAAAAGATTAGTATCTTGATTGAGCAAGAAACAGGATTCAATATCCCTATCTACTGCAGAGGCATAATACATTGTAGCAGCATGCAGTTGCACTCAACTGTTATGGATGAAGCAGATTTTGAGGGACATCAAAGTTATGTCTGAATAACCTATTGCAATCTTTTGTGACAACGCAAGTTCCATAAACATATCAAAGAACCCAGTGATGCATTCAAGGACCAAGCACATATCCATTAGGTATCATTTTTTGAGAGAAAAGGTGATAGAGAATGAAGTGAAGTTGGAGTATGTTTCAACTAAGGATCAGATTGCAAACATTTTTACCAACCCTTTGCCCAAGGATACTTTTGAGTATCTCAGAGAAAAGCTAGGGGTCATCACCCCTCCTACTCTAAACTAAGATGCATAATGGTGCATCTATCCAGAGGTGCTCAGATGTCCAGATTGATGCTTTTTAGGGCTATGTCTAAGGGGGAGTAGTCAGAAAAGTTTAGAGGAGAAATTAGATCAGACTATAAGAGTGCAAGTATGTGCCCTTTGCCATTGATGTAAAAGGGGGAGAGAAGTCATGTGAAAAACTTAGAGTTCAGATGTGTAAAAGAAAGGGGGAGAATTTTGGAGAAAGAAAGAGTGTAGGTGTGTAAAGAGAAAGGGGTAGAATCTTGTCTTGATGGTTGTAATTTTTCACATCATATGTTGCCATCAATGACAAAGGGGGAGATTGTCACAAGTATGTACCTAATCGATGTTGTCATTGATGTCAACATATTCTTGTTGTCATTGGTGTCAACTATCTTCTATTCCATTACTTGTTTAGAAGACTTGTATGTTGAGGATATTGAAAAAATTAGCCTCTTCGGAAGAAACAAGTAAGCCATAGAGAAGTGTAGTACAGATAGTGAGTTATATGCTGAAGAACAATCTAGTAAACTAATATTCATTGGTTCCTTCTTGAAGATCGTGGTCTATGGATTGGAAGTAAGTTATAGGTATGTCTGAGGATGCTATATTTTAGGTCTGAGCCATCCACATGAAGATCTGAGTGAGTTGTGTTCACCAGAGTGAAGCCTACTTTTTTTGTAAGTTTAGTTGAGACAGGAAGACAGTATTTGGCTCCGCATTCCTCCGCAAGAAATTATTTTGCTATGTGGTTCTAGAGGGAAGTCTGGGATGATGATAAGTGCCTACAATTACAATGGTTCATGGTTTAGTAGTCTACAAGCTATCTTTCTTTTATGACAGTTGAAGACAATAAAGCTCATGTATTTCAGTGAGAAGATTCCTATGGATACAGTGGTTAAGGTTCATGCAGTTGCTCCTAATGATTATAGCATTCTTGTGGATGTCTTCTAATAATGTTCCTATCTAGACTTTGTTCCATGTTAAGAAATTGAGATGGTGTGTGAATATTGTTCCTAGATAATGTAATGTCTAGCTAGTCTTGGCCAACCTGGTTGATCCTAGTGATTGAGGAGATCTCTAGAAGATTATGGAAGTGTGTTGTGGCATGGAAGATTGTGTTTGAGTCCCAACTAAGGCATAGTGTGATCTGTATTTCATTCCCTTTGCATGATGTTGCAATGGGTCAGCACCTAATTTGTAAATGTTTATAATACCAACCTTGGAGATTGTTCCAATGGTTGATGTTGACCTTAATGATCATTCCAAAGTTGATGTAGTGTATAAATACTTGTAGTTGAGTTGTGGAAAAGGTGTCTTTGAGCAAAAATGAGAATACATTAAGAAAGGTCCAAAGGCAGAGCAGAGCAGAGGTAGAGGAAAGAAGAGGAGGAGCAGAGTAGAGGAAGAGTAGGGCAGAGGAAGAGCAAAGCTGAGGAATTGTTAATTCACAATAAAGAAAGGTTTTTTATCATGACAGTGAATCTGGCAGTAACCCACTAGTAGGGTTTAATAGCCCTTAGGGTTTAACAACCCTTATTGTAATCTTGCTAGGTTTAGGGTTGAGGCAGTGAGTCTACTAGACCTAGTTGTTCTTCATGGCAGTAAGCCAATATGTTTAGGCCTATGGGGTGAACAAGCCTGAACATCACTATTTCAAGATTACAATATATATTGACAGTTAATCCTCTCTGTGGTTTTTCCCCACCTTGGGGTTTTCCACGTAAATCTAGTGTCTCTTGTGATTGATGTTGTTAAGTTTCTGATTTCATGCACTCATTGTTAAATCATAATAATTGTGATTGAATTTGGCAGTAACCCACTATTAGGGTTTAATAGCCCTTAGGGTTTAACAGCCCTTATTATAATCTTGTTAGGTTTAGGGTTGAGGCAGTGAGTCTGCTAGACCTAGTCATTCTTCATGGTAGTAAGATAGTATGTTTAGGCCCATGGCATGACCAAGCCTGAACATCACTATTTCAAGATTGTAATATATATTGAGAGTTAATCCTCTCCATGGTTTTTCCCCACCTTGGGGTTTTCCACGTAAATCTAGTGTCTCTTGTGAATGATGTTGTTAAGTTTATGATTTCATGCACTCATTGTTAAATCATAATAATTGTGGATAAGTGATGAATGTTTAATTGCAAAAAGTGTCTAAGTTTTTGTGACAACTAATTCACCCCCCTCTCAGTTGTCTAGCACATATCAACATAATGATTTCATTGTTAGTGCATATACTGATGCTGATTGGGCCGGAGATGTTGATGATAGGAAGAGTACAAGTGGAGGTACCTTCTTCTTGGGTAATAGATGGGTTTCATGGCTGAGCAAGAAACAAGATTCAATTTCTTTATCAATTGTAGAAGCAGAGTATATTGCAGCAACATGTTGTTGTACTCAACTATTATTGATGAAGCAGAGTTTGAAGGATATAAGAGTTGTTTATGAAGATCCAATTGCAATCTTGTGTGACAATACAAGTGCCACAAATATTTCCAAGAATCTAGTGATGCACTCAAGAATAAAGCATATATCTATAAGGTATCACTTTTTGAGAGAGAAGGTGACAGAGAATGAAGTAAAGATGGAATATGTGTCCACACAAGATCATATTGCATATATCTTCACCAAGCCCCTGTCTAAGGATACTTTTAAGTATCTCAGAGGAAAGTTAGGGATCATTACCCCTCCTGTCTTAAATTAAGATGCATAAGAATGCATCAAACTAGTGGTGTCCAAAGTCTCACTTTTTGATCTGGATTGATGTTTTGAGGGCTACCTCTCAAGGGGAGTAGCTAGATGTATTGGTAACAGTTCAGTTGGATTAGAGAAGAAGAAGGCAAGTATGTGCCCTTTGCTATTGATGTCAAAGGGGGAGAGAAATCATGTGCAAAACTTAGAAGGAGAAAGAATATAGATGTGTAAAGAGAAAAGGGGAGAATCTTGTCTTGATGGACCTTTTAGTTTTTCACATCATATGTTGTCATCAATGACAAAGGGGGAGATTGTTGCAAGTATGTGCTTAACTGGTGTTGTCATTGATGTCAACATATCACTATTGTCATTGGTGTCAATTGTACCCTTATCTTGTTACTTGATTGTAATAAGTTAGATGCTTTGTATTCACCCATGTAATTGATTCTGATGTTGAGGATATTGAGAAAATTATCTCCTCCAGTAGAAACAGTGAGTTGCAGTGAAAAATAGTGTATTGCATACTGAAGAATAGTTTAGTAGATTGCTTTGCATTTCATGTAGGATGAATATCTTTGTCTATGGATTGGAAGTTGTTTAGAAGTCCATCTAATGATTCTATGTTCTAAGTTTGAGCCTCTGGTAGGAAGAGTTGAGTGAGTTATGTTCACCAGAGCAAAAAAAACATTTTTTGTATATCTTGCAAAGACAGGGAGAGAGTATTATGCTCTGCATTCCTTCGCATTGAAGTATTTTGGTCTGTGGTTCTAGAGATAAGTCTGAGATGATGATATGTGCTGTCCACTCCAATGGTTCATGATTTGGTAGTCTACAAGCTATCCTTTTTTTTATGACAGTAGCTAATAGTGTTGTTCTTGTGCTCCAGTTTGAAGAATCTTCTTGACAGAGTGGTTAGAGATTGTGCAATTGTTCCTAGTGATTATAATGTGCTTGTGGATGTCCCCTGATCATGTTCCTACCTTTGCATTGATCCGCAAAGAGAAAATTAGATTGTGGATGGAGAATGTTCTTAGCAGACCTAATGTTCTCACTAGTCTTGGCCGACTTCGTTGATTTCACTAATTACAAAGATGCCTTGAAGTTTGTGGAAGTGTGTTGTGGCATGAAGAATTAGATTTGAGTCCCAACTAAGGCATGGAGTGTTCATCATACTTTTGTACATCATTCCTTAGCTAAATTTTGTAATAGGTCTAGACCTATCTCTGTGTATGTTTTGTAATGTCAACCTTGGAGAATGTTCCAATGGCTGATGAATGTAATGCCAACCTTGATGTACATTCCAAGGTTGATGAATTGTATAAAAGCATGTAATAGAGTTGTGAAAAAGAAGTATGAATGCAAATATCAAGAGATAAGAGGGAAGGTGTGAAAGAGTAGAGAAGAGAAGTTATATTTTGCTTCAATGGAACTAAATCCTAGCATGGAGTAGATGCTACTTAATCAGTTCACCACTTTGGCAGTGAGCTACCCCTTGGTAGTGAGCCACCCTCTGGTAGTGATCCATTCTTTATAGTGACCAATTTGGGTAGTGAGCCCTATAGGCAGTGAGCCTCTATTTTTTGGTATTGGTATAACTCATATATTTATGTGGGCTAACACCCACCATGGTTTTTCCCTTTTAGGGTTTTCCATGTAAAAATCTAGTGTCCATTGTGTTGAATGTGTGTTTGTGATTAAGTTTATGGTTTCATGATTTCATGGTTAAATCTGATTATAAGCAATTAAGTTGTTGATGGTTTGATATAAAGCTAAGTTTTTGTGACAACTAATTCACCCCCCTCTTAGTTGTTCGGTGTATTTCAACACATGTCACCTCTACGGGATATGGGTTTTGTGAGAGCTTGTGTTCCTTTGTATGTTTTCTTCCTACCTTAACGTGCTTGATATTGGTACCTGATATGAACCACGTTAAGGTGGGGGCATTTATAAGGTAAGTTGTCTGTTTTAGATGTTAGTAATGTGCTTGTTCTCAGGTACAATCTTAAAGACTGGTGGCAATGAGTCCCTCCTACACCCTGAGATTTGTTTAAAATCTATTACAATCATTTAAGCCCTCTGCAGAGGCGAGGATGGTGTATTTGTTAGATCTAGGGCACACAACTAAGAGGGAGGGTGAATCAGTTGTACAAAAACCTTGCTTCTACTTCAAACACTTGATTCTTCTTTCTTAGTTAACAGCATATCAATTAACCATTCATGAAAGCAGAAAGTGTAAACACCGGAGTAGATAAACAACAACACATTAGACACCAAGATTTTTGACGTGGAAAACTTGGTTAAGGGAAAAACCACGGGTGATTAACCCAAGGATTATTCTCTATTAGAAGAATAAGAAAAATGAATGGCACATGCCAATTAGGGCTCACTGCCTGAGCACACTGCTCACAAGGAGGCACACTATCTACAAGATCATAAGTATCAATAACTTGAACTGGAGAATGACATCCTTACCATGTCTGGATCAGTTCCATTTAAGCCTGAAACACTTCTGCTCTGCCTTTCGCTCTTTCGCTATACCACACTCATCCTCTCCACAACTCACACTTTGAAATGAACTCACAAACTTTTATTTATACAAGACATCGACTTAGGAATAATCATCTAAGTCGGCAATCAACCATAAGAACATTCTCAAGATGAACAACTCATCCGGTTGGCTAGTCTGAACAAAAACATCATCCAAAAGAATATCTTCAATTCTGGACTCTACCACTAATGCAGACCAACAACACAACCTCAACATGATCCAAGAACCTTCACAGGCTTGCCTGAATGACTAGGTACATCCGCACTTGCTCTACTCACTGGAATCTCTTCTCTTCTTCATCTGAAACTTCAAGAACACAGTTTATTGCCACTGTCATATTGCAAGAGGTGCTTCCAGACCTCTAAACCATGAACAAATCAGGATGACACATTACAAGGACATCCCAAACACTCTGTCCAATTCACAGAATAGGACAATGTACTTTCAGATCTCACCGGACCTTTTTGTAACACTCTGTCACTCTGGAGCATCTCCCAGAACCGGTTCTACTTGATCGATCACAACTTCTTCACATCTTCATGTGGACCTCTAAAATCTTAACTAGATCATCTCAAGACTCATATCTTCAAACCCTTTAATCTGCATCCTCTGAATCTAAACCTATTGAGTACTTTTGCCTTCTTCTCATCACTATTCTTCACTATTCCTGATTGAGACTAATTTTCTCAATATCCTCAGCACACAGCTCATCCAATCCTTCTTGTCAATGCAATATGAGTATGTTGACATCAATGACAACACTAGTTCACCTCATACTTGCAACAATCTCCCCCTTTGTCATTGATGGCAACATATGATGTGAAAAACCATCAAGACAAGAGCTTCTCCTTTTTGTCACAGCTCCCCCTATCAACAACAACTCTTCACATGTCTTCTCTTCCTTTACTGCTCCCCCTTTGATCATCAGCCACTTGTTTTTCACATGTCTTCTCTCCCCCTTTGACATCAATGGCAAAGGGCTCATACTTGCAATTCTAACATATCAGAATCATACCAGCTGCTCCCCCTTAGTAGCAGCTCCCCATCATCAATTTGGATCATAAGATATGACTGTGATATCCACCAGACTGATGCACATCAGTGCATCCTAGTTCATCTCCAGAGGGGCCATGATCCCTAACTTCTCCCTGAGATACTCAAAAGAGTCCTTGGGAAGAGGTTTAGTAAAGATATCTACGATCTAATCCTTTGAGGGTACATACTCCAATCTGACTTCATCCTTGTTCACTTGCTCTCTCAGAAAGTGAAACTTGATAGATATGTGCTTGGTCTTAGAATGCAACACCAAATTCTTAGAAATATTAATTGTACTTGAATTATCACAAAAAATTGTTATAGGCTCCTCATAATCTACTTTAATGTCTCTTAACATCTGCTTCATCCATAAGATTTGAGTGCAACTACTTGCTGCTACAATGTATTCTGCTTCAGTTGTAGACAGAGATATTGCATCTTGTTTCTTGCTTAGCCAAGAAACCAACCTTTTTCCCAAAAAGAATGCTCCTCCACTTGTACTCTTCCGGTCATCCACATCTCCTGCCCAATCTGCATCTGTATATGCATGAAGAGAGAAATCATGATCTCTAGGGTACCATAGACCATACTCAACTGTCCCATTTAGATATCTAAAAATCCTCTTGATTGCCATAACATGAGATTCTCTAGGATCAGCCTGGAATCTTGCCACAAGACCAACAGCTTGCATAATATCCGGTCTAGTTTGAGTGAAATACAACAATCCACCAATCATTGATCTATACTTTGTCTAATCTACCTTAGGAGAGTCATCATCTTTGCTCAACTTGTATCCGGTTGCCATGGGAGTATTCATTGGCTTTGAATCTTCCATCCCAAATTTCCTCAACAATTCTTTCACATATTTGGTCTGAGAAATGAAGATCCCTTTCTTTGTTTGAGTAATTTGTAGACCTAAGAAGAAATTTATTTCACCAAGCATAGACATTTCAAACTCACTTTTCATCTGATTTGCAAAAGTTTTACACATACTATCTCTTCCTCCAAAAATGATATCATCCACAAACACTTCAACAATCAAAATGTTTTCATGATCAATTTTGAAATATAAGTTACTATCAGCAGTACCTTTGTTGAATCCAATCTGCACAAGATGCTTATCCAACCTTTCATACCATGCTCTTGGGGCTTGCTTTAAACCATACAGTGCTTTCTTCAGCTTGCAGACCATATCATCATGATCAGACAATTGAAATCCATCTAGTTGTTCAATGTAAACTTCTTCTTCCAAATCACCATTTAGGAAGGTAGACTTGACATCCATCTGATATACCTTGAAGTCTTTGAAAGTAGCAAACGCAAGAAATAATCTGACTACTTCAATTCTTGCCACCGGAGCAAAGGTTTCTTCAAAATCAATTCCTTTTATTTGAGAGTAGCCTTTGCAGACCAATCTAGCTTTGTTTCTGATCACATCACCAACTTCATTTAGTTTGTTCCAGAAGACCCATTTGGTTCCAATCACATTCTTGTTTCTAGGTCTGGAAACAAGATCCCAAGTATGATTTTTCTCAATTTGCATCAACTCTTCCTCCATTGCTTTGGTCTAGTTTTCATCATTGCAAGCTTCATTAATTGTCTTAGGTTCAATCTTTGAAATCAGACAACATTCATTTGAATCTTGAGCAATTCTTCTCCTTGTTTGTACCCCTTTACTTTTGTCACCTATGATCTGATCTTTAGAATGATTTAGAGTTACATACCTTGGAACTTTGGGAGTTTCTTGCACTACTGTCTCTTGATCAGGCTCATTCAAACAAACCTCTTCTTCCTGATTTACCAGATCAGTCTGTATCTAAAATTTAGAGGAGGATTGAGCTCCTTGCACTAGAGAATCATTCTGATTATCTTCATCATATTCATAAAACCTTGAGGGCTTCTCAATTCCTTCATCAACTTTCACATTTGTACTTTCTATCATCTTTTTCAATCTCTTATTGTAACACCGGTATGCTTTGCTTTGAGTGGAGTAACCCAAGAAAATTCTTTCATCACTTCTAGCATCAAACTTTCCTAGATCTTCATCTCTTTTGATGTAACATTTGCTACCAAATACTCTGAAATACCTCACAGTAGGAGTTATACCAGACCAAAGTTCATAAGGAGTCTTATCGGTATTGCTTTTGATTTGAACTCGATTGAGAGTATAGACTGCAATGCTGACAACTTCTCTCCAAAACATCTGGGGAACATTTGCTTCCATTATCATTGTCCTGGATGCTTCCTAGATGGTTCGGTTCATTCTCTCAACAACTCCATTCTGATGTGGAGTCCTAGGAGCAGACAACTGTCTCCTTATGCCATGCTTCTCACAAAAGTCTATGAATTCACCAGATGTGAATTCACCACCTCTATCAAAACTCAAACATTTCAGTTTCAATCCAGTTTGATTCTCTACCATAGCTTTGAAGATTTTGAACTTCTTAAGGGCTTCTATTTTCTCTTTTAGGAAGGTAACCCACATCATCCGGGAATGATCATCAATCAGTAACATGAAATATCTATCACCTTGCATACTCTTGATTCTTGTCAGACCACATAGATTAGTATGGACTAATTCTAGTAATTCGGTAGTGGACTGATCCTTGCTTTTGAAAGAGACTCTGCTCTGTTTACCTAGCTGACATTCTTTGCACAAACTATTTGTAGGTTTCACCAATTTTGGAAGATTTCTCACAGCCTAAGTGTTGCTTATCTTGATGATGTTATCAAAATTCACATGACACATCCTTCTATGCCATAACCAACTCTGATCAACTTGAACAAACAGACAACTTTTATTAGAACTAACTAGATGGAAGATATTACCTTTTGTTTGAGTACCGGATGCAATCTCAGTTCCAGAGCTTTCAAAGATCCTGCATCTTCCATTCTTGAACCGGAGATCATAGCCTTTGTCCACCAACTGACCAACACTGAGAAGATTGTGTTTCAATCCTTCAACATAAAGTATGTTACCAGTTTTGCTCTTTCCATCAAAAGAAATAGTTCCTCTACCTCTGATTCTGCTAGAAAAATTATCACCAAACTTTATCATTCCTCCTTCATACCTTTCCAAATCTAAGAACTTGTTCTTGTCACCTGTCATATGGTGAGAACATCCACTGTCAATAACCCAATCATCCTTTTCTTCAACTTGGGTAGCCAAAGCTCTTTCTACAACCTTATGATTGACAGATTTAGAGGATATTGAATCTTCTTTCTTGATGGCAATGAACACCCATTCATTTCTAGATTTGCTTCCCATTTCTGATTCATCATCTGTTACTCCTTCATTATCATCTTCTTGATGAACATAATAGCAGTTCTTTTGAAACCTTTGTCTGTTAGCATTTGACCTTGTAGATCTTTCTGGACATCTTGAAGCAAAATGACCAATCTTATTGTAGTTGAAGCACTTAAAGGGTAGTTTTCCTTCATACTTACCAGATCCTCTTAGCAGTCTCTTTGCAATGAGGGCTTCAAGTTGAGCTATTTCTGCTTCTTCCTCTTCCATGTCTTTCCTTGCTTGATCATACCATGACAGCTTCCTTGAAGAATTCTCTCCCGGATCAAATCTTTATTTTCCTTTCACAGAGGCACTGGCTTTGAATGCAGATTCAGTCTTGGGGTGATCATCTCCAAACTCAGTCATTTCAAATGCAGCTAGTTTGCCAGCCAATTGCTCTCTTGTGAGAGTTGTATGGGCTCTGAATTCATCAATGGCAGCAACCTTGATTTTGTAGGCAGCAGGAAGGGATCTGAGAATTTTGTAAACAATTTTATTTTCATCTAGAACTCCACCAGCATTCCTAATTCCACACACTAACTCATTTACCCTTGGCATAAAGGTAGTGATATTTTCATCATCTCTCATCTTCAATCTTTCAAATTTCCCTTTCAGACTTTGCAACCTTGCACTCTTAACAAACTCATCTCCTTCATGCAGAAGTTCCAATTTAACCCAGATCTCATATGTAGTTAGTAGGTCAATGACATTTGAGAGCTCTGAATCATTTAATGCGCTTAGAAGAGCTTCTTTGGTCTGCAAATTGTTTTCAGCATCTGTGATTTCATTAAGAGTTGTCGGACCACCCTGTGGAGGTACATATGGTTTTGAGACCATGGTCAAGTATGCTTTTCCCATACACTCCAAGTGACATTTCATGCGACCTTTCCAGAGAGTGAAGTTGGTTCCATCGAACTTCGGACTATCCTTCTTGTATGACGACATCTTGGATCTCCTCAAGCGGTTAAGCTCCTTTTAGAGGAACTTGGCTATGATACCAATTGTTAGACCTAGGGCACACAACTGAGAGCGGGGGTGAATTAGTTGTACATAAACCTTGCTTCTACTTCAAACACTTGATTCTTCTTTGTTAGTTAATAGCATATCAATTAACCATTCATGAAAGCAGAAAGCATAAACACCGGAGCAGATAAACAACAACACATTAGACACCAAGATTTTTGACGTGGAAAACTCGGTTAAGGGAAAAACCACGGGGTGATTAACCCAAGGATTATTCTCTGTTAGAAGAATAAGAAAAATGAATGGCACATGCCAATTAGGGCTCACTGCCCGAGCACACTACTCACAAGGAGGCACATTGCCTACAAGAGACACATTGTCTACAAGATCATAAGTATCACAAACTTGAACTGGAGAATGACATCTTTACCATGTCTAGATTAGTTCCATTTAAGCCTGAAACACTTCTGCTATGCCTTTCACTCTTTCGCTATACCACACTCATCTGCTCCACAACTCACACTTTGAAATGAACTCACAAACTTTTATTTATACAAGACATCGACTTAGGAACAATCATCTAAGTCAGCAATCAACCATAAGAACATTCGCAAGATGAACAACTCATCCGATCGGCTAGTCTGAACAAGAACTTCATCCTGAAGAATATCTTCAATTCCGGGCTCTACCACCAATGCGGACCAACAACACAACCTCAATATGATCCAAGAACCTTCACAGGCTTGCCTGAATGACTAGGTACATCCGCACTTCCTCTACTCACTAGAATCTCTTCTCTTCTTCATCCAGAACTTCAAGAACATAGTTTATCACCACTGTCATACTACAAGAGGTGCTTCGGGACCTCCAAACCATGAACAAATCAGGATGATACATTACAAGGACATCCCAAATACTCTGTCCAATCCGTAGAATATGACAATGCACTTCCAGATCTCACTGGACCTTTTTGTAACACTCTGTCACTCTTGAGCATCTCCCGGAACCGGTTCTACTTGATCGATCACAACTTCTTCACATCTTCATGTGGACCTCTGAAATCTTAACTGGATCATCTCAAGACTCATATCTTCAAACCCTTTAATCTGCATCCTTTGAATCTCAACCTATTGAGTACTTTTGCCCTCTTCTCATCACTGTTCTTCATTGTTCCTGATTGAGACTAATTTTCTCAATATCCTCAGCACACAACTCATCCAATCCTTCTTGTCAATGCAATATGAGTATGTTGACATCAATGACAACACTGGTTCACCTCATACTTGCAACAGTATTTCTAATGGAGAATGCACATCCTATTATTTTAAAAGTCCTCTGCGGAGGCAAGGAGTAGTTTTGTGTCTAACTTAACCCTTAAGCGCGTCTTCAGCGATTATTGTGGCAAAGCCCAATCATCAGTGTGTGCATGTAATGTGCCTGAGATGGTGATGAACCTAGAAATAGGAACACTCCATTGCGTGTCTACCAAGTTTTCTCCATGTCTTCTAAGTATGTGTGTGTATTGCATGTTTGTTCTCAAGCATAGTTTAAAGACCAGTGGTGATGAGTCCCTCCTATCCTTTGGGAATTATATAGCATGCTTTTTTTGTTTGACATGTAATGCCTGTGTTTTGACCCATATGTAGTCTTAAAGACCGGTGGTGATGAGTCCGTCTTGCATTATGGGTGGTGTGTTTACTTTCCTTGTACTTACATTCTACATTTCATATATATATGAGAAAAAGAAAAGAAAAGAAAATCATCACTGCATTCACTATATTCACTATGTTTTGTGTGTCTTCAATTCTATATTCTATGTGTTTTACATGATTGTAACTATCTTCTCTGTGTTTTGCATGCCTGTTACTATCTTTTTTATGATTGGTCTGTCTTCTCTGTGCTCGTCATGTTTGTTGTGTTTGTTGACTGTACTTTAATGCATGTATTGGTCTTGTGTTTATACATAGATTAAAGTGGGGGCTAAATGTTACATTGGAAAATGTCCTCTTGGGGGCTTTTCCCTCTCAAGGTTTAGCTCCCAAGTCTTTAGAATGCATTTAGAACATCTTTCATGTAAAATTGACATCCTGATGAGAAAACCCTGAAGTTCACGGTAAATGGAGCCTAGGGGGTACTCTTGACATAAATCCTACCTAAAATAGGGGGAGAAGACTTGGCCACCCGCGCCCTAGTCCTACCCTACTTTAGGTTAGGTCCAATTTCAAAGTGTCGGTTTATGACCATTATTTAGGTCCTATGCCAACACAGCAAGTTTGAATTATGAAATTCTTAGCGGGAATGTTTGTAGTTGAATATATAAACATGTTTAGGCATTCATTTGTAAACTAGATCTTTTGTGAAAGTGATTCAAGGCATTCATAGTGTTGTAGAGAAGAATTTGTGTTGTTCCTGTGTTTGTATTTACAGATTTGGCAGCCATCTCCTAATGGCACGAAGAGATTCTTCCTTCAATGAGATCTTCACTACAAGGTGACATCAATTATGTTTTCTATCATTTATCATTTGGTTTTTGCCTCTATCTCGCAGGGATACACACTCTTTATCTAAAAATGGTGTTTGAAAGAATTGAATGTGTCTCTGGGGCTTGACTGAGGCAAGCCTCTAAATACCACAACCCCCAACCCATTTTTCTGTGATTGTAGGTTACATGTTGCGAAAGTAGAAAAAGTGGAGTTGTAGGAGGGTAGTGCAAACTATCAGAATTGCAGATCAAAGAAGAAAATAGGGATCTAGACTCAAGCACCTACTCATTAGTCCTTCAGATCCCCCAATAGGAAAATCTCTGGAATAGAAGGAATAGGTTGCAGACAAGGTTCCCAGATCCTGAAAGAAACTATGGCACTAGACTAGGGAGCATGCTCATTAGTCCCTAACTTTTTCGTATTCCAAACTTCAAAATATGTTGGGAATTAAGGTATCTCAACCTTGGTAATTCCTTATACTTCTACATTGTATTTATTTATTTATTGCCTATTGTATTAATTGGATGCAAATCCTATGTTGTCGTATTGTGGGAGTTGGCACGATGATGCGTCATCCTACATGGCATATGACCACATGTATTTTTGTCCTCATATGAGGAGATAGGTGTTCCACTTAGTGGTAGGAATATTTTGCCATGTGTCAGCATCTTAGATGTTATGTAAGGGAATATTGACCGAAACGGTCATGACAGATTCCTATGATGAAGTTATGACATGTAAGAGTCAGAAATAGGAGGTTCTATGACAGGTGAAGACATGTGTTAAAGAGCATCTTTGAAAAAGGCATATTTGGGTGCCCCAAGATGGACTATGACATGTTGTAAGAGAATATGCTATTTATAGCCTATGTATGACAGATTCTCTTACAACTGTAAGTTATGAAAGCTATGACAAATTCTATGATAGTTGTAAGAGTCATAATAGCATTTGTCATAGCCCATTTTGGAAATAGGCAACCTCCTTGGGATGGGGTGACTTGACAAGTCTCAAGAGCATCCTACAATGTTGGACAAGTGTCCATAGGCATGGGTTTTGGGCCATGAGGCCATGTTGGATGCCCATCCCAATGTGGAGCCATTTTTGCCTTGTATTTGTTATATAAATAGGTGCTTTTGAGAGGAGATGTACTATAGGTTTGATAGGTACTTTTATGCTGCCAGATTGTCTCCAAATATGAGTGTCAAAGACTCTTGAGAGCTTGCATTGCAAGTGTATTGTAAACCATTTTAGTTTTGATAATACATTGTATAGGTTTTGGAGTGTGGGGTTTTCCCCATGTATATCTTACGTCTCTCTTCTTATGTCTTACATTCTTGTGTATGTATTTGCTACAATATCTCTGTTAGTGGGTTAACATAGATGTAATTGTAAAGATAAAATTGAATTTTCACTCTTCTCCCCTCATTAGATTAGTGTAGGAAGCAATTTCCACACACCTAGCTTCCTTTCAGTTGGTATCACAGCTTGGCCAGTTTTGGTTCTAGCTACTGGGTAGGGGTTTTTTGAGCTAATCTTAGGTTGAGTTAGAGTGTTGTGCAAAACATTTTGTATCTTATTGTAGCAAGGAGATGGCAACCACATCTGCAAGATTAGAGGTGGAGAAATTTAATGGCACTAATTTTGAGTTGTGGAAACTCAAGATGGAAGATCTACTTGTTGATTGTGACCTATAGGAAATCATATCTGGTGTAAAACCTACAACAATGTCACAAGATGATTGGGACCTCAAAGATTGGAAGGCTAAGGGTCTCATAAGACTTTGTCTATCTGACTTTGTCTTGTTGAATGTCCATGAGGAGAAGAGCACGAAAGATCTTTGGAAGAAGCTGGGTGATGTTTATCAGGCCAAGCCCTTGGTAAACAAGCTTTTTCTAAAAAAGAAGTTGTTCACTCTAAAGATGGAACACGGAGGATCTATTGCCAACCATATGAATGATTTTAACATGATTGTTGCATAGCTAACATCTGTGGGTGTGAAAATGGAGGAGGAGGATAGGTGTATGACCTTGCTTTGTTCTTTGCCAGATTCATGGGATCATTTTGACATGGCTATTAGAAGCACCACTACCACCTTCAAGATGGAAGATGTGGTATCTTCGCTGTTATCTGAAGAAATACGAAGGAAGTCTTCTGAGGCAGCCAAGGAGGCTCTTGTGGTTTGTGGAAGACCCAAAGAGAAAGGGAAGAAGAAGGACAAGAAAGGTGAAAAGGATAGATCCAAATCCCATGGGAGATCCAATTATCCTAGAAAGTCCAATGCTCTTTGTTGGAACTGTAGGAAAACTGGGCATTTCCAAAAGGAATCCAAAGAGGAGAAGAAAAAGAAAAACAAGAATGCTCCTGATTCAGATTCTGACAAGTCACAAGATGATCGTGATGCCTTCATTGCAGCCCTGGAAACCAATGCATCTGATTATGTGTGGTTAATTGATTCCGGTGCATCATTCCACATGACCTCGCATCAAGACTGGTTCACGAAGTATGAAAAGCTTGATTGTGGAAGAGTGTACCTGGGTGATGGTTCTCATCTGAAGATTGTTGGTTGTGGAAGAGTCTCAATCTAATTCCATGATGGATGAGTGAAGGGGATCACTAGAGCTATGCACATTCCAAGCCTTACACAGAACCTGCTTTCTGTAAGTATGTTGAATGATGTAGGTGTATAGGTTGTCTTTTCAAAGGATGGATGCAAGATGACTAGAGGATCTATGGTGCTTGTGAAGGGTACTAAGAGAGGTACTTTGTTTCAGCTAGAGGCATGCACTTAACAGTGCAATAGTTCTTTTGACTCGAAGAAAAGAGCTGCAGTCAATTCATCCCCACCATCTGAATGAGCAGTGAAGAAATCTATTGTAACTAGTTTTGATGGTAGTACACATGCTTTGGAAGTTACACTTCCTGTTGAAAAGACTATGTTATGGCAGTTGAGATATGGCCACATTGGTGAGAAGGGTCTGTGTACCCTGAAAAATAAAAACCTCATTGAGAGGTTAAATGATTGTAATCTCAATTTTGACTTTTACGAACATTGCATTTACGGAAAGCAAAACCATGTTTAGTTTTACTCTAGTTCTCACAAGTCTTCTAGTGTATTGGATCTTATTCATTCTGATGTGTTTGGTCTTGTTAATGTTCCTTCAATTTCCAAATATGTATATTTTGTATCTTTCATAGATGATCATAGTAGGACATGGGTTTATTTTATCAGAAGCAAGACTGAAGTCTTTAGTTAGTTTAAAGAGTTTAAAGCCTTTGCTGAAAATTAGACTAGTAAAAAGATTAAGTGTTTGAGAACTGATAACAGCGGTGATTTTTGTTCAAAAGAGTTTGATAAGTTCTGTAAGGAGAATAGGATTGAAAGACATAAGACAACTCCATACACCTGTTGGTCATGATGTTAGTCATAAACAAGCATAGAATAAAAGTACACATTAACCTTTATTCATCTTGAAAGATGCGATGAATTTAGAGAATTCATGATCCCAAGTCTCCGGTGATTAGGTCTTAATCTTCTGACATTACTCAGAGGTTGATGTGCATTGCTATTTCTATTTTGGGGCCTTACATAATGTTCATCATCATGATGCTATTTCTGCAAAGATTCTTCACAGAGAGGTCATTTTACATAGTTATTTGATTCAATGATATAGTTATACTCAAATATTTGCATGATATTTATCAATAATGCATGCTTTAGCTTCAAATATGCTAAATATTTTCACTTATCTACAAGATGTCCACATATTTGTATTGTTTGCTTTAGATGTTTAGTTATTTGCAATTATGATAGTGAAATGTTCTAAAATTTAAAGAAATTGAAAGAAATGCTTCAAATGAAAGATGAATCTTCAGCTACTGAACCACATTTATATCAGATACAGTCATGAGGAGAAGAAAACCAAACCATATGTTCACCAGGACATTCCACAGCTAGATACAGTGGGTGCTAACTTCAAAGGAATTGTATGAAAACAATGTATGTAAGTAGACATGCACTCCAAAGGATGTAGCAAATCACCACATAAATCTAGAATTCACACACTGATTACTCAAGATTTACTATGAATTGTAACCAAAACAGTCTTCTCATTCACTAAGTATGCAAAGATATTAATGTATACAAAAAAAGCTTTGAAATGAACCCTGAATATTTCAGCAGACAAATTTCAATTAAGTTTCGAATATTCAAAATGAAGCATTCTTGCACCTTTTATAGAATAAGGTGAGGAATCCGTTACAAAAAAATTAGCGATCCTGATTCATCTATGCGTATCTATGGTCAATATTTCCTTTGACTACGTCAACCTTTACAAAATGGCACAAGTTGCCAGCTGGCAACTATCTAAAAAAATCTATTTTCACTAAGTATCTGATGCTGATATTCACTCTATGATGCATCTTCATCTACTTTATTAGAGTCATGCTCTTCATCACCAGGTGCATCACTTCCTAAACTTTCATTATCATGATGATGATGAACCCGCATATGAGGTTGCATGATGCTTTGGACCTGTTCATATAATTGCACAATTTTATCTATTTCCCCGCCATCCTGAGTCTTTGCTTCGATCATGGCGTGCTTGTGTGCCTTGCATTTGTGTCTGCTATTGTCCAGCTTGTTCTTCCTGTCTTGCAGCGTCTCATTGTAATTCTCCATCTTGACTTTGATTCTCATTATTTTATCTATGACTTCTTCTGTCAAGTGAACAAGTGGATCATCTGCTATTGATTGGAAGTTGCTGTGTAAAGCTTTGATAGCAAACTCTTCATTTTGATTTTCAACTTTCCCTTCCACTTTTCCTTCTAGTGTTTCCAATATTTCTGCCTGAACAGACATTAAATCATGCAACTTCATGCTGATATCTCTCAGTTTATTATTACATCTTCTGAGTACTCCACATTCAAATTGAATGTCTTTATACCATATGTAAACCAACAAGGCAGTATTACTGTTTAGTACGTATTTATTGATGAGCATCTAAGGATTTATCCTCCTTATTTCTCCCAGGATATTAAATACCTTTTCCAGTTGGTAAGACCTTTTTCCTGTCTACATCTACAACTTGTCTACTTTGGTCCTTGAGTCGCTGAGAGTATTCCACCTTTTTAAAGAAGCCTTTACTACTTCCTCCACATCACCCAATGTGGATGACATCCATCTCCTTAGTACAGATGCCTCATGTTTCATGAGGTCTAATTTATTCACCCCCTCTTGAGAAATAGCAGTCAATGGGACTGCATGTCTAGTTGAAGTATCTTCAGTATTGGTCAGCCTTCCTATGTAGGCATGCAACTGAGCAATGTGCTCTTTGTGTTGCTTATTTTTCTCCTTCTCTCTTTTCACCTTTTGAATTAAAGAATCAGTAATATCCTTGCCCTCTTCACCCTCTTGGTCTTCATTGGCAAATCCTAAGTCCACTGTACTGATCTGGAACTCATCTAAGGTAATTTTACCTTTTTCTTTCTCCACAGTATGTACTATAATCTTTGTAGTCCTCCTCCCAGTTGTTGGATCTCTTTTGATGGCCGAAGTCATTCTGGCCTTCCTCTTAGGTTTTATTATATTCTCAGAGAATAGGGTGGAGACATCAAATTCTTGAATTTCAAATTCTTCTTCTACATTTACCTCTTTCTCCAACCACGGAGGTACCTGATCATGTTTCTCTGCATCATCATGATGTTCACTTGTGTCTCCTGTTTCTGTCAGCAGATGTGAGGAGAAGGTGATTTCCTTAATTCTTCTTCATGATGCTCACTTTGACATTGATCTTGTGGCACATCCTCCTATTGAGGAACTTCTTTCTCTGAAGGAGCATCTTCCTGAGGTGGAGGATCTTGTGATGCATCTATATGCTAATCATGATGATCATGATCCTTTTCTATCATTACCTCATCCTCCTTTGGCTTTTCCTTCTACTGAGGAACATTCTCAGTTGTGGATAATTGAGAAGTCTCCTTAAGCGCTGGTGCTGGTTCTGTAATCATAATTTGTTCTGCACCTGTGCTACTTATTTCTTGAACCTTGGCAGCAAAATCCTCTACCTCATCTTTCTCATCAGCTTTCTTTTCTTGAACCTCTACTATAGCAGGTTCCGCCGATGCATCTTGTGTGCTTGGTTGGCTGATTTCTAAAGCATGGCCTTCTGGTTCTGCCATCTTCACTTCTTCTGCAGGTTGCCCTTTGTGAAGTGATCCTGTTGGATGTTCAGGATTTACATCCTGTTTCTCTGTTATGTCTATCACCACAGGATTTGTCACCTCTACAATCAGTGTATCTAGCCCCATTTCTTGGGCTATCTACTTTGGGCTCTTTTCTTTCTTAGTTTCCACTTGTTTCATCTCCTCCAGTATAGTTTGAACTGGTGGAGTCTTGTGAGGGGTCATGTGCGTACCTGTAGTAAGGGTTTCCATTTTCAGTGAAGCCACTTCCTGCACAACCTCATCATCAGACAAATTTATTGTCTCATCTAGTGAGATGTGACCTTCTGCTTGTGTCTGAGAGGTTTCTTTCATCTGTTCTTCTGCAAGTTTAGTTTTGAACTTGATGATGGTAGGAAGTGGAACATTATGCTGAAGTTCCCTATGCACTTCACTACCTGCCCCTTGTAACAATGTAGGGGATTGTTTTATTTCACCCCTCATGGAGGTTCTCAGTTTCTTAGGTGGGGTAGACACCACCACCTGTGGAGCTCTTCTTTTTCTTTTTATTATCAAAGGAGCCTCTTCTTCTTCAGGTTCTTCCTCCATGAGGACATCCTCTTCATCATGTTTTCTTAAGGATTGACCCTCTTCTAGGGTCTCAGTAATTCCAGCCTCTGCTGTCTTACTCTTCTTAGAATTTCCTTTCCTTGTGCTTGGAGGGGATGCTGATCCTGATCCTGATGATGTTGCCTCCTCAACTACAAACACTGCCCTTTCAATAATAACCCCTTTAGGTTCATTATCTACTTTCTTGCCCCTTGGGGGTCTTTTGCTCTGTTGTTGTGGTGGAGGGAGTCTATCTCCCTTAGACTTTCTCTTCTCATTTAGGAAGTCATCATACTCCCCATTGAGAATATCCTGCCCCTTCTTGTTGTCCACCGTAATGGCAACACCCTTCTTCTTCAATGCCCCTATCTATTCATCAACCCAAGCTTGGGTTAATTGTATGGTCTTGGCAATGAAGGGGTCCAAGGATATATCCTCCTGTATGGTGAGGTCAGGTGTAGAGATGGTATCATTATATATTTTCTTCTGCTCATACTCATCTGCAATTATCCTGCCATCATCTTTCTTTAATTGTTGGGGAATGGGGATGCAATCAAAGGTTCTGATTTGATTCAAAGTTAGCCTTTGATATCTTCTTCTTCTTGCTTCTGCTTCATCTTCACAGTCAGCCCAGAAGTCTTCTAGGTGCCTCTGATGAATAGGCTTTCCTATTATTTTCTGCATCCTGCCGTAAGGATCATATGTGGTGCAGGAGCACCTACCTGACAGCTGGCCTTCATGAGGCAGTTAGTTGTTTTAGGTCTTGTTTATGTTTCCAAGAAGGTCTGTTAAGACCAAATGCATGTAATAAGGTCACGCTGATCATGATAAGATCATGCTGACCATGCTTTTGCTATTTTTAGTTAAGTTTGTTAGAACAGCTGTCATGCGGTAGGGTCCGGTTGGATCTCCCAGCCGCCTGGAGAGTTCCCAGCCGCTTGGAGTCGGGTCAGTAGTACTTGTAGGAAAATCTATTTAAGCATGAGATCGGTTGATATTGCATAGACAGAGAGATATCATCGATTGATAGTATAGTATTGTATTGCGCAGAGGAGCTTGAGTGTGCTGTGTGAGGAACATCATATTGTATTGCATCTTTGAAATCAATAAAGATCCTATTTTCGGTTTCCTGTTTGATCCCCTTTGTGTAATCGATTTGCTGGTTTGGGTGGCTTCATGGATTTACTGATCCATTCCACCGGTTGATCCGTCTGATCGGTGGAATGGCGATGTATAGTAGGTTAGGTTGTAGTTTGTTTTCTGTTTGCATGCAGGTGTGCAGGATCGCCGTCGAGAGATGTTGAAGACCCTAGCATGGGTATGTGCTAGGTCAAGCTGATAAGATAGAGTGTGGAAGATCACCCTGAGAGTGGATCGGGTTGTCCCTGGAGGATCGGCGAAGTGGTATTTCGATTAGGTTGAAAAGTTGTTAAAACGGCATCATCAGGATATTTCTGCGGATATCCTGCAGTCGCGTTGGGCATCGTCATCCGGATAAGTGAAGGAGATGCGCATGATGCTTTCGATTGCATGAAGTGCAAGAGCGTCAGGGTGATCACCATCAGGAGGAGCCGAGGAGGAGTGCATCGGCATCAGGTAGAAGATCGGGTCATGAAACTGTTGAAGTTTGCATGTTGCGAGTGCATCAGGATGTTTTAAGTCAGAGATATACTCAGTGTATATATCACCGTCAGGATCATCTCTCGGGAGTGCCCATCATCCGCGTATCGCTAGCAGATGCGGGAGTGAAAGTTCAGTTTTTTTGGCTAAGTGTTGAAGAGGTCATCAGGATATTGTGTGACGTCATCGTCATCAGGATATGACATCATCGTCATCAGGATATTGAGATATCCCCCTACGTTAGTTTATCCTACTGTCGTTAAGTGATTAGGTATCGGCGGAAGTCCGTGGCATAAGGTTGTATTAACATCATCAGGAGGTTTCAAGAGAACCGGATACACCATATCATGATGCTGTTGCTTGTGTCATCGGCTAGCAGAGCATCGAAGGGAAGGTGCTGAAGTGGTCGTCATCAGGATATTTGGAGCAACCGAATATTTGATATCCTGCTGACGAAGGTGGTGTCGCATATCATGATGATGCCGCTAGTGTTTGGCGCCCGATGAACAGTGCAACAGGAGGATGTTTGCGCCCGTTGAGTATCATGATGATGATAGGCGACAGGCGGAGGAGGTGAACAGTAGTCGACAGAAGGATATCGGTCGGCAGGTGAACTATGATGATGATGCTGACAGTGAAGTCAAATATGATGATGATGAGGATGGGCTGCAGACATCCATGCTATATGCGAAGGTTATAGTGTGGATGCCTCTGCATCATAGTGGTATCAGAGCTCAGCAAAAGGTCTGGGCTGTTGTGTGTTGATTCTGTCACCGAAAGGGCAGAGGTAGAGTTGAATTGTGTGTTGTGTGTTGATTAAGAGGTTGACAAAATGCCTCCGAAAGGTAGTGGTACTGCAAGAGAATTGCAGGAAATGAAGGAGAAACATGCTAGAGAGATGAGGAAGATGAAGGAGCTTGCTGAAGCACTTCAAGCCAGGCTTACAGCCCTAGAAAAGAACAAAAAGAGGGAAGTGGAAGACAGTGAGTCTGAAGAAGATGAAGATACTGTTGAAGAGTATGAAGAGGTAGCTGAAGATCTGGATGCTGAAGACCAGAAATTTGCAAAACTGTTAAAGGCAGTGCAGAGTGAAAAACCTAAGGTAAAGGTTGATGTTTCCAAGTATACTGGAAGTTTGAATGAAGATGAGTTGCTGGATTGGATTGCTGCACTTGATAATCACTTTGAATGTGAAGATGTTGCTGAGGATCAGAAGGTAAAGATTGCAAAGACCAAGTTAGGAGGTCATGCTTTGGTATGGTGGGATTATGTACAATCTGAGAGAAGGAAACAAGGGAAGTCAAAGATCACTTCATGGGATAAGATGGTAGCAAGGATAAAAGGGAAATTCTTGCCAAGGGATTATGAAATCCAGATGTTTAAGAAGCTGCAATTTTTAAAGCAGAAAGACAGGGATGTGAAGGCATATACTGAGGAGTTTTATAAGTTGAGTATGAGATCTGGTCATCATGAGAATGAGGTAGAAAAGGTGGCTAGGTACTTGGCTGGTTTGAGATTTAACATACAGGATGAGTTAGTGTTAGCTAACCCTAAGAATGTGGAGGATTGTTATCAAATGGCAATCAGGATTGAAGAAAAGATGAATAGAGGACATGATAAGTCCATGAGAGGAAGAGGAAACAATAGGGGAAGAGGAGCAGCCCCTACACAAAAGCAAACCAATGAGGGTCAAGAAGACACTGGTAAAGGACAGGGACAGTCTGATTTCAGAGGTGGATGGAAAGGTAATAGAGGAAGATTTGGAGGTGGTAGAGGTTCTACTACATTTTCAGGAAAATGTTACACCTGTGGTGAGTTTGGTCATCCATCTTTCAAATGTCCAGAAAACAAAGGTTCATCATCCAGAAATGATAGAACTAATGACAAGAGAGTACAACTTGTGCAAGAAGAGAAAGTAGAAGAAAGTGCGCAGAGTTCAAACAGAGATCCTGATAATTATGGATACCCAGAGAGTGGAGAATCATTGATGCTAAGGAGAATTAGTTTGCAGGCATCAAAGGATCTGATGCAAAGAAGAGCTCTTTTCAAGACCACATGCAAGAGCAAAGGTAAAGTATGTAAGGTTGTCATTGATACTGGTTCAACAGACAAGATGGTATCTCAGGAAATGGTGGATAAACTGAATTTGGAAAGGATTCCACATCCACACCCTTACAAGGCATCTTGGGTGAGTGATAGTCAATCACTTTTTGTCTCTGAACAGGCATATGTGGATTTCCAGATTGGAGCATATCATGATAAAATTTTGTGTGATATTTTGCCCATGGAATGTTGTCACCTACTGTTGGGTAGACCATGGCAATTTGATAGGAGGGTACTGTATGATGGGTATGCTAATACCTACACCATCAAGAAGGATGGGAAGATTATTAAGTTGATGCCATTGCAGGCAAAAGCTGCAGTACAGAAGGCAGCCCAAATCATTTTAATGGGAAAGAAGGAGTTTGTGCAGATGCCTAGAGGAGCAGGCATAAAGGCAGTTGAAAACACTGCAGGGAAAGGAGTTGTTACAAACAACAAGCTGAAGAAAGTTTCAGTTGTGACTGACAGAGGTCAGCAGCAGGTTCAGAAACAGGGGTGCAAACAGCAACCAGTTGAGAAGAATGACAGGGATGCTATCATAGTTGGGACTATTGTTTGTCCTATAAGAGTTGCAAGAAAGACAGGCTTGGACATTGTAGAAGTTCAAGAGGTAGTTCAGACAGAGGTTCTGGTCAGACAATCTGACAAACATAGAGACAACCTGAGAAGGGCCTACATTGACAGGCATGCAGATTTACTTGCCAGAAAGCAAGTTACAGTTCAGAAGTCTTGGAGCAGCCAAGAGACAGCAGAGGATACAGCTGGAGCAGGTCAGACTATTGCAAAGGCAAAGTGTAAAGGTGGAGGACTTCCACATCCTAAACTCATGGGACATGAGTTCTTTTCTGTTGGGGAGTATGGTGCAGGAGCACCTACGTGACAGCTGGCCTTCATGAGGCAGTTAGTTGTTTTAGGTCTTGTTTATGTTTCCAAGAAGGTCTGTTAAGACCAAATGCATGTAATAAGGTCACGCTGATCATGATAAGATCATGCTGACCATGCTTTTGCTATTTTTAGTTAAGTTTGTTAGAACAGCTGTCATGCGGTAGGGTCCGGTTGGATCTCCCAGCCGCCTGGAGAGTTCCCAGCCGCTTGGAGTCGGGTCAGTAGTACTCGTAGGAAAATCTATTTAAGCATGAGATCGGTTGATATTGCATAGACAGAGAGATATCATCGATTGATAGTATAGTATTGTATTGCGCAGAGGAGCTTGAGTGTGCTGTGTGAGGAACATCATATTGTATTGCATCTTTGAAATCAATAAAGATCCTGTTTTCGGTTTCCTGTTTGATCCCCTTTGTGTAATCGATTTGCTGGTTTGGGTGGCTTCATGGATTTACTGATCCATTCCACCGGTTGATCCGTCTGATCGGTGGAATGGCGATGTATAGTAGGTTAGGTTGTAGTTTGTTTTCTGTTTGCATGCAGGTGTGCAGGATCGCCGTCGAGAGATGTTGAAGACCCTAGCATGGGTATGTGCTAGGTCAAGCTGATAAGATAGAGTGTGGAAGATCACCCTGAGAGTGGATCGGGTTGTCCCTGGA
Source organism: Cunninghamia lanceolata (assembly GCA_027924645.1). Lineage (NCBI taxonomy): Eukaryota > Viridiplantae > Streptophyta > Pinopsida > Cupressales > Cupressaceae > Cunninghamia > Cunninghamia lanceolata. Next base: position 4,746,290 of record BSBN01000030.1, read on the forward strand.
GGATCGGCGAAGTGGTATTTCGATTAGGTTGAAAAGTTGTTAAAATGGCATCATCAGGATATTTCTACGGATATCCTGCAGTCGCGTTGGGCATCGTCATCCGGATAAATGGAGGAGATGCGCATGATGCTTTCGATTGCATGAAGTGCAAGAGCATCGGGGTGATCACCATCAGGAGGAGCCGAGGAGGAGTGCATCGGCATCAGGTAGAAGATCGGGTCATGAAATTGTTGAAGTTTGCATGTTGCGAGTGCATCAGGATGTTTTAAGTCAGAGATATACTCAGTGTATATATCACCATCAGGATCATCTCTCGGGAGTGCCCATCATCCGCGTATCGCTAGCAGATGCAGGAGTGAAAGTTCGGTTTTTTTGGCTAAGTGTTGAAGAGGTCATCAGGATATTGTGTGACGTCATCGTCATCAGGATATGACGTCATCGTCATCAGGATATTGAGATATCCCCCTACGTTAGTTTATCCTGCTGTCGTTAAGTGATTAGGTATCGGCGGAAGTCTGTGGCATAATGTTGTATTAACATCATCAGGAGGTTTCGAGAGAACCAGATACACCATATCATGATGCTGTTGCTTGTGTCATCGGCTAGCGGAGCATCGAAGGGAAGGTGCTGAAGTGGTCGTCATCAGGATATTTGGAGCAACCGGATATTTGATATCCTGCTGACGAAGGTGGTGTCGCATATCATGATGATGCCGCTAGTGTTTGGCGCCCGATGAACAGTGCAACAGGAGGATGTTTGCGCCCATTGAGTATCATGATGATGATAGGCGACAGGCGGAGGAGGTGAATAGTAGTCGATAGAAGGATATCAGTCGGCAGGTGAAATATGATGATGATGCTGACAGTGAAGTCAAATATGATGATGATGAGGATGAATATGATGATGAGGATGGGCTGCAGACATCCATGCTATATGCGAAGGTTATAGTGTGGATGCCTCTGCATCAATATGGTCTTGTCAGTGGAAAAGGCTGCAGTTTCATTTTTTTCAGGGTGACCATCACCTTCTTTATGTTCTCTGAATCAGGACACATGTACCAACCAATGGTGATTGGAAACAAGATTGGTGGCAACTTCTTTGCATCTTTGTATGTTTTTATCATTGTGGAGCTCTGCCTAATGAACTCCATCAGTATCACTGCATTGGTGGGATACCTTGGCAGCATGAGGGGATTTCCTTCAAAACTCTCAATCCTCATGTAGGAAAAGGTGGCAAACTGAATATACCAGGCTCCATGCCTATAAATTATCTCTTGAGCCTCCATGCTCAATCTCTTTGTTATGTCCTCCTCCATGGTCCTCACCAGATGCATAGAGAATGCATCATTGACCAATTTGTAGTCTTGGAGGTAATTAGCTCTTTGCAGTTGGGGATGGTGATCCCAGATATGCACAGTATTGACTGTTCCTGTGATTTTCTCATCTGTAACCAGTGCATCAAATGTGCCTTTATAAGCACAGGAGTACATAATGTATGATGTCATATAGAAAGCACAATTTGAACCTCCTAGGTTCATCAGCTGCTCATGTAGAGCATCACTTATTAGCTGGCCCCACAGTGGCTTGATATCTGAATACAAACACATCATTATTACACCATACATCCAGTCTCTAAAACTACCAGCATCAGGCTGGCCTGTTACTCTATTCAGTAGTGCAATCATGTATTGATATTCATCAGCAAAATCATATTTGAATAGATGCATAGGAAGTTTGGTTGCTGCAGGATATGTACTGTTTTTAGCCCTCCATTGATACATATTCTTCCTGGCTTGTTTCTTGTTATTTTCATATTCTTTCTCTGACTTCTTCAGGTCCACACTTTTAACCTTGCTACCCAATGGCAATCCAAATGTCTTGGAAAGACCCTTGATGGATAGGTCAGCATATATCATCCCATACTTCACCACCTGCCTGGTCTCTGGATTGTAGTTCCTCGTATACTCGATAACCGGTTCCAGAGATTCCATGGAGTACGGAAAACTGGCGGCATTCCACATCCTAGATACGAAAACTGCATCTAGCACAAGACTCTTGTTATTCTCATCATTTAACCTGGCTAACCATGCTTCTAAATTAGTACTCCCCTGATGGGTATCTATAATTGCACCATATTTAAACAGGAAACCCCTCTGGGAGGAGAACATAGGCCTATCGAATTCTGCTTGACACTTAACTAACCTCTTGTCAGCCATGGGTGCCTGCAATTAACAAAATCTTATCTTACAATGGGTATAAACATGCATGCATATTACAATTAACTTTACTAATCATCATGCCTACTGTATATGTTCAACATTACTTAATCGTATGGGTGCATAAACCAGAACTTCAGATTAACCACCCATACCTGACTATTACAGAAACAACAAGACAAGGGTTTCATTTACTTACCTGGATATGCAAATTTCCTTTTATACCAGTGGACTTCTAACAATGCTCTTAATTTAGCTTATGATCACGCACTTCCTTCTATCTGTGAGCTCAATTCATGCAACTATCGCCTGTATGAGGATATGGAAGCTAGTGCTCTGTAAAAACAATTTTATCGCAAGGTAAATTCGAAATGACAATGAATTTACCCTTTTAACGATGCACTTAGGGTAAAATTAGGGCAACCCTGACAGATTGGATTTTACTCATTGATTATCTATGTGAAAATGCAGGATCTCGCCAGGTGTTTCATCAGGTTTCGAGGTCGGTGGGAACCACCTACCATGTCTATGCGCATTAAATGACAATGGCGGCAACGGGAGCGGGGTGATATTCGCAAGACAGGATGATATTCAAATGATAGGAGGATGTTGACAAATATCATCCCGAGTTTAATATGATCATCCTCCTTGAGAGGAAAAACTATCGTTGACAAGATCAGGTGACGAACGCACCCTTTGGTTATGTTTAGCACATCAGGAGGATATTTAGAAAATATCGGGTGATGTTTCAAAAGTGATGATGACTGAACAAACTTACTATCTCTCTTTCAAAATATTAGGATGACATCATCCTGATATTCACTCAGTGTATCAGCAAGGCATCATGACGTCATCGTCATGTTATGGGAACAAGATCATGGTTATGAAATATCCTGTCGAGAGGTAAATGTGATGATGATGTCATCATCATATCACTTTTTCATTTATTAGACTTGAATAACATCATCAGGATATTTGCTTAGGGGATATTTCACAGCAAGAGGATATTATGAGATATCGGGTTACTTTGAAAAATATGATCCTCGCGAAATGCATAAGGCTATTGACGGGTAAAGGTTACTATCACCTAAAATTGATGTCCGGATATTCAGACCGCATGATTTTATCGGGTGATATACTATATCAGGGTGACCTTTTATAATATGACTGATGTTACAATATATGACCCTCTCCTTGGGAATATCAGGTTTGACTCAAACTTTGACCATTCATAACTTTCACATCCTGACGAATATCAGGGTGATGTAAAAGACAAACCTGCATGGAATTTAATACTCTTTCTAAATATGAGGCTTCTGGAATAAAATATGAAATTTGATGAACTGACCTCATGATGATCACTTACCCAGCCTTTTCAATGCATGATGATCTGCATGACTTATTTTTACCAGACTGCCAGAAAGCACAAAACACAAGACAAAAAGTTGGGTCCCTGTTTTGTCAAGTCAAAATGGGGCGTGTTGTGTAACCACACAACAACACCCCGTAGCAAAATAGAGTTGTGGAGAGGATGAACAAGACACTGATGGAGAAGGCTAGGAGTATGCTTAGTGGATCAAGCCTTGAACAAAAGTTTTGGGCTAAAGTTGTAGCCACTGCTTGCTATCTGGTAAACAGATCTCCTATATCAGCTCTTGTTGGTAATACACCTATGGAGGTGTGGTCTAGTAAGAAGCCTTCAATTAAACATCTTTGTGTTTTTGGCTGTGAGGCGTATGCACATGTGCCTAGGGAGAAATGGTCTAAATTGGAGAACAAGGCTATTAAATGTATTTTCATTGGCTATGGTGTCGGTGTGAAAGGATACAAGATTTGGGATCATGTGGATGAAAAAGTGTTGTATAGAAGAAGTGTTATCTTTAGAGAACTAACACCTTTTTCCATTGTTCTACAGCCAGAACAAATAGAAAAGAAAGAAGATGCAATTTAGTTTCCTTCTACCCCTAAGAAGACTGAACAGACAGACCCTGTGAGACCGGATGATGAGCAGAGCTCTAGTAGCTCTAAAAGCTCAATAGAAGGAGAACCTCAACATTATCCATTGAGGAGGTCTACATGAACAAGAAAACAACCTGATAGGTTTGGTTATTCATTGCTTGATTCTAGTTGTGCTTTCTCTTTACTTACTAACACTAATGAGCTTAGAACTATGAAAGAGGCTATGTGCATGAAAGATGCAGGTTCATGGAAGGAGGCCATGGAAGATGGGATGGTTTCTTTGGAAAGAATAAAACATGGGACTTGGTGCCTTTTCCTGATGGATGGAAACACGTTGGATGCAAATGGGTGTTCAAGAAGAAATTTGGTACAAATGGCAGTGTTGAAAAGTATAAGGCTAGATTGGTTGCAAAGGGGTATTCACAAGTGGAGGGAATTGATTATGGTGAACTTTTCTCTCCCATTACAAAGATGACATCCATTCAATTTCTATTATCTCTTGCAGTTGCTTATGACTTAGAGATAGAATAGATGGATGTGAAGACAACTTTCCTTCACGGTGACTTGGAGGAGGAGATTTACATGTCACAGCTAGAGCATTACATAGAGAAAGGTAAGAAAATTTGGTTTGCAAGTTAAAGAAGTCTTTGTATGGTTTGAAGTAGTCTCCTAGGATTTGGTACTTGAAGTTTAATGCCTTTGTGTTGTTGATTGGATATCTAAGATCAAAATCAGATCATTATGTGTATTACAAGTTTGACAATGATCACATTCTGATTATTTCATTATATGTTGACGATATGTTGTTGATCGGGAATGGTAAGAATATGATTTTTGATTTGAAGTCTCAGTTGTCAGCACAGTTTGAGATGAAAAATCTCAGGGCAGCTAGGTACATTCTGGGAATGGAAATTAGAAGAGACAGAGCTAACAGAAAACTTTGGTTAAGCTAGAGTAAGTATGTGAAGACTATGTTGGATAGGTTTAGCATGGAAGATTGTAGACCATTGTGTGTTCCTATTTCATTAGGGACAAAGTTGTCTATTAGTGATTGTCAAAAATCTCCTAGTGAGGTGGAGGAAATAAGAAAAGTACCTTATGCTAGTGTTGTTGGCATTTTGATGTATGCCATGGTCTGCACAAGACCAGACATTGCTTGAGTAGTGGGAGTTCTTAGTTTATTTATGGCTAATCCTGGACGGGTACATTGGGGTGCAGTTAAGAAAGTGTTTAGATATTTGAGGGGTACTTTTGAGTATTCCATTTGCTATCATGGAAATGCTACAAGACCTCCACATTTAGTTTGTATTCATGGACTTGTGGATTTTGATTGGCTAGGTGACATTGACAGCAGGAGATCCACCAGTGCCTATGTGTTCACTATGTTTGGTGGTGCAATTAGTTGGATGAGTAAGTGACAACTGTCATTGCTTTGTCCACTATAGAAGCTAAGTACATGGTAGAAACTCATTCTTACAAGGAATCCATTTGGCTTAAGAGATTGTGTTCAAATATTGGTGTTGATGGAGGATAGATTATGATTTGTTGTGATAGAGTGTGATTTGCCTTGTGAAGAATCCAACTTTTCATGCTAGAACAAAGAATATTGATGTACAATTTCACTTCATGTGAGACATGGTAGAGGATGGGAAGGTAAATTTGGAGAAGGTAGATACTTTGTAAAATGTTGCAGATGCATTAATGAAGCTAGTGGGCATAGAGAAGATCAGATGGTGTTCAGAGTCTATGGGTCTCTCAGTTTATAGCAGTTAAATCATGTTAATTCTATTGGCTCTTACAAGGTGTTCGACAAGTGGGAGAATGTTGGGAATTAAGGTGTCTCAACCTTGGTAATTCCCTGTATTTCTACATTATATTTATTTATTTATTGCCTATTGTATTAATTGGATGCAAATCCTATGTTGTCATATTGTGGGAGTTGACACAGTGATGTGTCATCCTACATGGCATATGACCACATGTATTTTTGTCCTCACATGAGGAGATAGGCATCCCACTTACTGGTAGGAATATTTTACCATGTGTCAGCATCTTGGATATTGTGTAAGGGAATATTGACCGAAACAATCATGACAGATTCCTATGATGAAGTATGACATATAAGAGTCAGAAATAGGAGATTCTATGATAGGTGAAGACATGTGTTGAAGAGAATCTTTGAAAAAGGTATCTTTGGGTGCCCCAAGGTGGACTATGACATGTTGTAAGAGAATATGCTATTTATGGCCTGTGTATGATAAATTCTCTTACAACTGTAAGTTATGACAGTTATGATAGATTCTATGATGGTTGTAAGAGTCATAAGAGCATCTGTCATAGCCCATTTTGCAAATAGGTGACTTCCTTGGGATGGAGTGACTTGAAAAGTGTCAAGAGCATCCTACAATGTTGGACAAGTGTCCATAGGCATGGGTTTTGGGCCATGAGGCCATGTTGGATGCCCATCCCAATGTGGAGCCATTTTTGCCTTATATTTGTTATATAAACAAATGCTTTTGAGAGGAGATGTACTACAGGTTTGACAGGTATTGTTATACTATTGGATTGTCTCTAGATACAAGTGTCGAAGAATCCTGAGAGCTTGCAATTCAATTGTATTGTAAACCATTTCAGTTTTGATAATACATTATGTAGGTTTTGTAGTGTGGGGTTTTTCACTTGATAAGGGTTTTCCCCACATATATCTTGTGTCTCTCTTCTTTTGTCTTACATTCTTGTGTATGTGTTTTCTAAAATATCTCTGTTAGTGGGTTAACATATCTGTAATTGTAAAGATAAATTGAATTTGCACTCTGCTCGCCTCATTAGATTAGTGTAGGAAGTAATTTCTGGACACCTAGCTTCCTTTCAAAATCTGGTACACATTTGATTGTCATTTGATATCTTTGTGTGCGAGCATTTTCTGTAATTTTTTTGTTTGCTTCTAAATTTACATAATTAGGGTTTTGAGCATAATTGGACTTAATTGAACAACAAAATCATGCAATTCCTATCTTCCCCTATGTTCCAAGTGACAAAAATCCTATAGTAGACTTCCTACTCAGCTGATGTCCTTGAACGTTTAGTGGTGAAAGGAGGATCAACACAAATCATTGAAATCAAACCCTCATCATATTTTACCCTAAACAGATACAAAGGGACTAAAATCTGTTGTGATATTCTCTCTATTTGTATCATCAGTCTTCTATATGTCATAATTTGTAAAGTTATTATGTCCTTTGGGGACGATGCAAGGTGTAGGATGTTTTGGCATTATCCCTGTTGACCCAAGGGATGTTTTAATTGATTTCATGTGATACTTCTTCCTTTTTCTCTGTAGTTCTACTAGCTAGTGGATGATGTCAGTTATATATATAGTCTTGAGATATCTCCTATTATACAATGATTCCTATATTGACGCAAGTCGGGTAGATACCTTTGTGTTAATACTTAGTATAATTTATTGCTTCTTTTTTGTTTTGATTTATGTGGTACCTCTTTTCTATCCTCGATGTCATGCCATGACTACAAAGGCTATTATGTATCATGCCTATAGCATCACCTCATTTTGTATTTGTGGGGGTAATCCCTTTGTCCGATGTAGTTTTTAGGAACACATATCTTATGGGCATGTGATTTTGGAAAGCTCGTGTTCATGTCTTGTGGTGTATTCTACCTTAAAGAAATTTCTACCTGATAGGAGTTAGCAATCACTTTAACGTAGGGGAATACATCACGCTATGCTCTTTTTTTGTTACATACTTGTTAACATGGAAATCACCTAGTGATTTGGTGGTCCTCACTAGCCTATGATATTTCCTCTTTGGTCCATGAGCCACCTAGTGCAATGTAGTTGGTTAACCCTTGTGCTTCATGTGACTTGTCGTGGTCACCTAGTAATTTAGCAGTCCTTACTAGTGTGTGATCCATGGTGGCACTTCTTTTCACATGACCCCTAGCAATAGAGAAAGTGTTAATAACTAAGAGGGGGGGTGAATCAGTTATCTTTATTATTTGACTTTGTTTTCTTCTTTAACAATTAGAGAAATATCAAATCATATCAACATACATAACAATGGAAGCAAAAATAAACTCAACACACATGACACAATATTTTTGACATGGATAACCTTGTTAAGGGAAAAAACCATGGGGTGATTAACCTAAGATTGTATTCTCTGTTAAAAGAATAAGGTAGTACAAAATGACACTTGCCAATTAGGGCTCACTTCCCGAGCACATTGCTCACAAGAGTCTCACTGCCTACAATAGTTTATAGAAGTAAACAAGATACTTGAACTGATGAGAAGCATCCACATGTGCTTAGGTTTAGTTCCGATTGAGCTCAATACACTGATCTACTGCACTTCATTCTTCCTCTACCTTAGTGCTATTGTTCTGTCATATACCGGACCTTTATTGCTACTTCCACACTACTCTCTACTTTTCTTCGCACAACACAACACCCAAAACACACCTTCGCATCCAAATCCATCTGGTATATATATCTGCACCGATGATTTCAACACCTTTCTAGTCAGCATCCAGAATAGTCAATATTTTCCCAAACTTTGATCTATCGGCTGAATCCTTGCTTATCAAGTGATGCGTATGAAGGAGATGCTTATAGAAGTCATCAATCATGTCAGCCAATCATGGATGATCCCTTAAGAAACTTTATTACCATCAATATCTCATCCAGAAAAAAAGGTCTAATGCTCTGCCGGTCAATTCTTCCTCAGTCTACTCTGTCAAACAAGAACCCAACACGTAGGTGTTCATATCTTTTCACTCTTACATCACCAGAGGCTCAATCTCTGGAATATATTAGTCAAGGTACTCCACTTGATTTCCCCAAGTCTGAGATTTATTGAGATACTTCCTCTGAGAGATTCAGACCTGACTGTTGGACCCTGCTACCGAACCAATATACACTTCAGTCTATCTTCTGGTATGGTCATACCATGTCCTACGAATGTGTGGGATGGAATTTGTTGCCATCAATGACAACACTCATGAAGCCACATAGTGTCTCTTGCCAACAATCTCCCCCTTTGGCATTGATGGCAACAATTAGTGAAAAATGACTAAGTGTCACACTGTACTCCCCCTTAGCTGATGCTCTATTCTAATGTACACTTTTCCAAAGCTCCCCCTTAGCTAGATCCCACATTTTTCATTGCTCCTCACTCCCCCTTTGACATCAATGACAAAGGGTAGAATCTGCACACCAAAATTTTCAAAAGTCAATCTATACATATCTGCATAAGTATATATACAAGTTGTACTTACATATACTGAAGTATATCTACAAAAGTATTCTTCAGCTGTATAACTTTTGTTGCCCAACTCTACTTCATCCTATCCAAATTTGAGATGTAACCACTCAACAGGAATGTAAAAGATTCTACCTTCTTGAGATTTGTCGGATCACTAGTCCGAGCTGTGGTTTGAGCAATAGTCAGGGCTTCATGCATGGCCTCTAACTTAGGGATAATGATCCCTCTAAGTTCACTTAACCTGTTTATTCTATTTTTCTTCTCCTTCTCAAGCTTCTTTATTTCATTTGTGACTGCAATAGTTTGACACTCTTGATTGATTATGGAAGAGGAGAGAGAATCAAAACTTTGAGATAAACTTAACAGTTTATCCTCTTTCTCTTTTACTTTCTTCTCAATGTCCTTAGTCACTTTAAGCCAAGATAAACAAAATTTATATATATCTCCACCATCTTTAAGAGCATTTTCTAAGCTCTTTATTCCAATATCCATAACTCTCCTATCATTGGTTATTAGTCCTTGTACTTCGGAGAATCTCTTTCCCAAAAACTCCTTCCAGACCCTTTCTTTTGCTGACTTCTCTAAGGAATCAAAATGCATATGAATAGAATTTACAAGAGACTTTAGATTACCGGATGTGGAGGCCAAAGGATCCTTTTGGAAGGATGGCATGATCTTATCCAATACACCGAATGCAGTTTCTATGAGCTCATAGTCTTCCATGTGAGACTTCAAAATTTTTTCTTTTGCCTTTGCTTGAGTAAAGGACACTAGCTTCATGGTTTGAACTGGGGAGAGGGAATCAAAATTGAATGGACCTAGAAGCAGTTCCAGTTCATCAAATTCCATCATCTCTTTGGTCAAGAAATCTTTGATAGTTTTTGTAGTGTCTCTTGCCAGAGATAGAGTCTTCTTTCCTTCTGCAGTCTCAGAACTATCTCCTGGGGTCTTCTCTATTTGGTCTTTTTCCTTTTCCTTTACTTCTTCTTCTTGACTGGTTTTCTCCTCTAATCTTTCTTCTCCTTTAGATCCAGAGTCTGTAGGGGAAACCAGAGGAGAGATGTTTACTTCTTTATGGACTTCCTCTTCTAGAGCAGAGGAATCTAGGTCCTTAGTTTTCTCCTCAACTATTTCTTTTGAAACTTCTGCATTTTTCTTTGTAGGATCTTCCTTTGATGTACTGAGTCCTTCATCATCCATGATAGAGGGTTCATCACCTAAGTCCTCTATAATAGGAATATTGAATCTTTTATAGGCATTCCAGAGGATCTCTTCTATTTCTTTTGCCACTTTGTCAGTCTCTCCAAGCATAAGCTGATTCATTCTAGCTTTGCTCCAACACTCATCCTTGCAATCTTTGAAGATCATATTCATTTGTTTCTGAGTGATTGAAGGATAGAGTTGAATAGCTATCTGATCTCGGACCTCAAGGTCCTTTTCCTTAGCATTGTTCTTCCTTATTTCTAGTTCCTTCTCTAGGCTCTTAGGAATTAGAGATATAATTTTAATAAATGCCTTATTATAGATATTCAGATACCTGACTGTAGCTTCTTGCAAGATCTTCTAGTTAGCTTCATTATAATCATCATAGAATTCAGTCATTGGTTTTAGGTTCCCATCCACAGTGACTGATTTGACTACATCATCAATGGACAGAGTGGGCCTTTCAACAAACTCTTCTACCTCTGCTTCACCAGATTTCTTCTTCTTCTTCTTCATTTTCTTGATCTCCTCATCATCCTTCTGACTGATGTAAGACTTTGTGGCCTTTGTCTTAGTTCTCTTCTCTCCCTTTCTGGATGTCCTGACTTCTGGTTTTGATGCTTTCTAGCTCTTAGAGGTGGCAGGTGCAGAGCTCTTGGAGGATTTGGTCTGGGAGGAGGCTTACACCGGAGCACTTTCTTTTTCAGTTTCTTGCCTTTCTTTTTCTGCCCTTTCCATCTTTTCTTTGTTTACATCAAGTGCTTCCTTTGAAATTCCATGCCTCTTGACAAATTCTTCAACTTCCCTCCTCTTTTTTCTTTTCATTTCTATTTGTCTTAGGTCCACATGAATCTTCACATTCAACTCTTCAAAGGTTCCAAACCTTTTTGCCTTAAGATCCTTTGGTTGACTTAGCATGTTTTGAACATGTAGCTCTACAATTTTCTCATATACTTCATACCCCATTGGCATGATCCAGACTATCCTTGGCTCCACTACCTCCATTAGGCACTGATCAATTTCTACCATAAAGCATACTGTATCCTTATACTTTTCAACCAATGATTGGGGAATTCTTTCTCTAGCCTGCATCAAGCTTTGGAAGTTTTTGAAGTAACCCCACAGTGTTGTGTTTTGTGCCTTGGCATCACCAAGCCCATGCAAATAATCCCTGATTTGTATGGCAATAGGTCTATCATTTTTCCATATCCAGCCACTAGATCCAGGTAGCTCATTCATGTAATAGAAGAATAGACAGAGTATCAAGCCACCGTATTTGAAAGAGTTCTTCTTGTCCTTCTTTATCTTCTACAGATTCTCCAAAAGTTAGTTTACAAGGAGCTCATAGACATCATAGTCAACATTCTTCCTTAACATTTCATAAGCAGTGTAAATTGTTGTTCCAAAAATAGAATTCTCTCTGCTAAAGTGATATATCTTGTAGCCAATTATCATGGTGGCAAACTTGATATCTAGATTTGTGATATCCTCAATTGTCATTTCTCTTTTATCAAATTTTGATCCAGTAGCCTCACTCACAATTTGGTTTTTGACTGATTTAAGAGTAGGTAATCCACCGGATGAGTGCAATCTGGTCACTGCCCTAATGGCATCCCTTGTGATCTTAAATGGCCTCATTAACCATATAAAGTTGTCATGCCCTCGGCTCAAAATATACTGGACCCATTCATCTTCTGCAAAACAGGGGAAATGAATGTACTGTGCAAAATGCTTGTCACGGATGGCTTTGTATTGAGGTTTGAGTTCAAATTATTCATCTAATAGATGCTTATGATATATATCCATTAACTTGGATTCCCCAACTTCCTCAATATTGGCATGAATGTATGCCCTAACGTCTTCAATATGCAAAACCCCATGCAGAATGCTTGAAAAGGCACCTAGGGGATCAACTTCTAGGGATTTGTATGGATGTTTCTTAAATTTAGGACACCGCCTATCAGTGATTTTCACAATATTCAGAGTAGTCATCTTTCAAAAGATTCAGAGAGAGATTTCAAGAATGGAAAATACCTTTTACACTTTTAGGGTTCACGAAATGTGCCGCAAAGATCGCTGGTTGACCTGAATTCTATGATTGATCCTTGAGAGAGATGAAGCAAACTTGTTTGCAGAGCTCTTCTTATTATTTTCACTAATGCAAATGTGCAAATGACGAGCAAATGAACCCTTTTATCTTTGAGAAAACCCTAATTCCACAATGCAATAAATGCACAACTTAAGTCATTCTGGTTTCCTTGTTCCCCAATCATTTGAGCTATTCACAGATCAAGATTTCTCAATTTTGAATCATACCGGATCTAACTGTGAAAATCCTACTTCTTACTAGATGAATGTTGAACCAGATCAATCTTGGGAGATTAACCTCTTCTAAGCTTCTTGTAGATCTTCCATATCATTACCAAGGATTATTTAGATGTTTTGCTGAGAGCCCTTTTAATATGCAACCTTCCATGTGCCAATTTTAGGCACTAATTGACTGGCTAGGGGAAATTGTTTTCTTTTGTGACTCCCCCTAAGCCAGAGCTCATCTATTTAGTTTCCAGAAGGAACATCAACACCAGATTCTGGTGCGGATCCATCCTCAACATTTTCTATACTCCTCTTCACCCAAATCTTGTTCATTTCCCTTTGGATTTCATCCGTATTCACTTTTCCTTTTCCTTTGTCTTGGTTTTGATTATGATGTACCAGACCCTTTTTGTCCTAATTCTTGCTTCTACAGAATTTGGCAATATGACCGGATCTCTTGCAATTGTAGGAAACAACATTTCTTTGCATATTTGACTGATATCCTCTTGATCTACACTGATTAGCCATATGTCCTATTCTATTGCATGCAAAGCATCTACCATTGAAAGAATTGTTCATTTGCATGTTTCTACACTCATGAGATTTGTGACCATACCTTTTACAATTGAAACACTACCCTGAGAATGATGAATTAGTCTGATTCATTCTTCTTCTACACTGATTTGCTTTATGACCAAAGTTCTTGTAGTTGTGGCAGTATCCATTGAAAGATGGATATCTTTGAGCATTTGGTTGCCTCACCAGAGGTCTTCTAGGTCTGTTCCTAGGATTTCTTGATCCAGAGTTCTTCTGACTAGATCTAGAGCTTTCACCTTTTGCATACCCAAAGCCTTGTTTGTCATCAACCTCTTCTGGCTTTGAAGAAGAACTTCAAGTTGAGCAGAGCTTATCTTGAATTTCTCTTTGTATTCATTTGTTGTTTGAAGATCCCTTTTAAGAGTATCAATCTAATTCTCAAGTTGTTCTTCATTATCTCTAGCTTCTTCAAGATCAAATTCTAGATGCCTGATTATTCTATCCATTTTATGGCAGTCTTCTGACTTCTCCTTGAGAGATTTTCTTAGATCATCTTCATTTTTTCTTTTCTCTTCAATTTCTTGGGTGAATTTCATAACTCCTTATTCCATTTCATGTCTTATCATAATAACCTCTTTTGATAACTTTTCACATAACTTGGTTTTCTCCTTCAGATCTTCATTTGTATCATTGGCTTCACCTTGAATTGCTAATTGCTAAAGTAGTTCCTTTCTCTTTTTCATAGAGATACTCAGTTTCTCTTTTAGTTCATTTATGAAATCATCAGCCTATTTGAGTCTTTCCTTCAAGTTGTTGACTTTAGAGTGAGATTTCTCAAGATCATCTAGGGTAGATTGAAGTTGTTCCTTCATACCATACATATCCATTGAGATTCCCAGATCTTCCTCAAGTTGTTAGGCTATGTTTGGAGGAACTTGGCTCTGATACTAATTGTTGATAACTGAGAGGAGGGGGTGAATCAGTTATCTTAATTATTTGACTTTCTTTTCTTATTTAACAATTAGAGCAATATCAAATCATATCAGCAAACATAACAATGGAAGAAAAAATAAACTCAACACACATGACACAATATTTTTGACATGGAAAACCACGGGGTGATTAACCCAAGATTGTATTCTCTATTAAAAGAATAAGGTAGTACAAAATGGCCCTTGCCAATTAGGGCTCACTACCTGAGCACACTGCTCACAAGAGGCTCACTGCCTACAATAGTTTATAGAAGTAAACTAGATACTTGAACTAATGAGAAGCATCCACATATGCTTAGGTTCAATTCTGGTTAAGCTCAATACACTGATCTATTGCACTTCATTCTTCCTCTTCCTTAGTGCTATTGTTCTATCACATACTGGACCATTATTGTTGCTTCCACACTACTCTCTACTTTTCTTCATACAATACAACACCCAACACACACCTTCACATCCAAATCCATCTAGTATATATATCCACACCAATGATTTCAACACCTTTCTAGTCGTCATCCAGAATAATCAATATTTTCCCAAACTTTAATCTGTCGGTTGAATCCTTGCTTATCAAGTGATGCGTATCAAGGAGATGCTTATAGAAGTCATCAATCATGTTGGCCAATCATGGATGATCCCCTAAGAAACTTTATTACCATCAATATCTCATCTAGAAAAAAAGGTCTAATGCTCTGTCGATTAGTTCTTCCTCAATCTACTTTGCCAAACAGGAACCCAACACTTAGGTGTTCATATCTTTTCACTCTTACATCACCAAAGACTCAATCTCTGGAATATATTAGTCAAGGTACTCCACTTGAATTCCTCAAGACCATGCTTTACTGAAATACTTCCTCTGAGAGATCTAGACCTGATTGTCGGACCTTGCTCATACTTAGTTCTTGCTTACCGGACCAAGATACACTTCAATCTGTCTTCCGATATGGTCATACCATGTCCCATGGATGTGTGGGATGGACTTTATTGCCATTAATGACAACACTCATGAAGCCACATAGTGTCTCTTGCCAACAGAAAGCTAGCATCAAAGTCATGTGCCTTGTGTGTTCTTATGTTTGCTTCTATGTTTGTTTGTTTTTAGTGTGTCTTTATCATGTTTTCGATGTGTTCTCTATGTATTTATTATGTCTTATATGTATTCTTTGTGTTTTATGTGTATGCTTCATGTCAAGTATGTATGTATTGTGTATGGCATGTATTACCTTTGTGTATTACTTGTCTTTTACATGTATGTGTGAATTATGTTGCAATGTATTGTATGTTTGAAATCTTTTTGCTTATGTGTTTGCAACCTTATAATCCTAAGATTGAGGGCTACTATAGTCCACAACTTGTGGAATTCTTAAGGCTTCTATATTTATGTGTTTGATCCATCCTTTAGTGTGAGTTTGAATGTAAGTTCATTCCCATGCTAAAGTGGGGGCTAAATGTTATGTCATAAAATGTGTACACCAGCATTTTACACTAAGTTTAGCACTTGGTTGGACATAAATTGTTGCATTTGTTAATCAGGACCTATTTTAACACCGTTTTGAGCTTAAAATGATAAAATCTTGATCTTGATGAATAAAATAGATGGAATCAACTTAGGATTAGACTAATCCCATGACATTTGACACTCCTTGGAGTTGTGGGGCTAAAGGCCCAAGGCACCCGAGTGTCCTAGTCCCAAATGGGATCTTTAGCCCCTCTTTTGTAGTGTCAGCGTGGGACACTTCCTTAGTTTATATGTGTCATCCTTATTTAGTTTTATTTGTTGTGAGTGAGCAGGATTGCATATATAAATGAGTTTTGTAGTTCATTTTACACCTAGATGATACCTAGATGGATAATTGCAAGTCTGCTCTCATTTTTTATCTTCTATGATAAAGTGTTCTTCATACTTGGAAGTGTTATCTACTTGTGGATGCTATTGAAATTTGTTTTTAGGTCTTGAAGGAAGTTTCAAGCCCTCTCCATCTCTCTTCTTGTTGGTGTATGATCTTGAGTTATCTTCATCAACTAGGGTTTTACCTCTTGTGGTAATCATCATCATTATCATTCATATTTATATCATATTATTACAAATATGGCCTCTACCCTCCTAGGGTATGCACTCTTTGATCTAATCATCACTATAGTGGAGGTGGAAACACCAACATAGAGTTTAAATAAGGCAAGCCCTTATACACAACACAACTGTTTCCTCTTTCCTTGAGTGCAGGTTAGAGAAATAGGTTTCTGAAGGTTATGTTTGGGGAAGAAGATAGAGCTTGCAAGTACAAGTTTGGTGATACCTAAGATTCTACAAAACCCAAACTAGGGTTGTTAGCAAGAAATGTAGAGGGGATGTCAATCCATAGATCAAGTCCTTAGTCAAGTCTTTGTAATTAGTTTATACCTCGGTCAAGTAGCTAGAGATTAATAGCAAAACATAAAGAATAACAAAATAGAGCATCAAATATACATCATAGTAAGATAACACAATATTACCTAGTATTAGCAGATCTCCATATATATTGCAGTCATAAAATACATACATCATCAATCCATCATCCAATAGGTCTAAGTCTCTACCTCAATAGTTACACACATGACTTATATGTCATTCTTACATCAGAATCTATCATTTGTCTTATTCCTATTCTTCTCTATCTATATATATTATATCTATTACATATTAGGGATGTGTTATTTATCATCTTCTATTGGCTTCCAACCTCCACATAGTGTGTAGTATCCTCCGGTCAGCTCTGTTCTATAACAAGTAACTTGCTAACATCACCCCCCCACAAAATTATGTCTTGTCCTCAAGGCATGCAAAATCAATTTCTAGGTAGGACAATCTTATAGATTTGCTTGAGTTGTGTTATACTGGTATCCCACTACTTCTTGGCCTTAGCTAACATAGGTATTTGTCCTTCTACTATTATGTATGCTTCCTTTTCTTCTTCTATACTTGCCATTATCTTTATGGTCTCATAGTTTGTTTGGCCTCTAAAAAACTATCGGTTAGGTTAGCCAATCTGAGGTTGAATACTTCCCTCAACTATTTTTTTTGGCCCTTTATCTAATCTGTTTGGTCCTGGAGTTGTTGCTATTGGTTATGAAATGTTTCCACCTATACTCTTATCACCCCATCCTTATCCACCAGAGGGTCATATTGGGCTACCACATTTGTGATCTATAGTTCTAGCACATGCATTTGATTTTTTATTGCTTTTGTGGACTGTGGCCATTTTAGACAAAATTGGTATAGGATACTAGCTTCCGTAATACTTTGTTGTATGTTCTTGATTTGAATCTCTAGTTGAGTGTGTGCCTTGGCACATTTATTCAACATTTTTGTTAGTCTTTTCTTATTCAATTGATTTGTTACCTTCTTCTCTAGCTAGCTAGAGTACTCCTTGAACCCTTGTGTTAACTGTTTCAACTGCTACAGTAAGGGTAAGGTACTATCTCTAGGTGTCTCCAGCATCTCCTTAGCCAATGTGTCCACTACATCTTGTAGGAGTTCACTCCCTTCAACATGTTGCTTCAGGATCTCTGCTCTAGCGAAGGAATGAAAGACATCTCCCAATTATAACTTCTATAGTGGGGATATTTTGACAAGGTTTTTTTGGCCTTCCACTACTGGTAACTGTAGCAATTGTGGGGTCACAATGGGCATTATTTATTCTTTCTACTCCAAAACTTCCTTGATTCATTCAATTTAAGATGATGGGGCCTTCGAAATATCATTTTGTTCTGATTCCCTTTATTCCTTTGTGTTCTCCTCTCTTCTATCTTCATTATTCTTTGGGTTCCCTATTTGTTGTTCTATGTTCCTCTCCTCCATACTTTTGTTCTCTAAAAGAGGTACCCATTGTGTCGGAGCTTTTGGAAAAATTTTCCTATGTTTTGTTGTCTCCTCCTGTCAGTATCTCAATGTTGTGTAGAGGTTATGGTGCCAGTTGTTGTTGTTGTTGCTCTTTGATAGCCTCATATATCTTTGTTGTGACATCTTCTGTCTCTTTTTGTATTTTTCTTTTTCCTTTTTATTTGCACTCATAACGGTGTCTACCCTTTGTTTTCTTCTCAGCTCCATGGCTTGTTGTTGTATCAATTCATTTTTTTTCCTCTGGTGACAATGTGTCACTAAGTTTGTTAATGGCATGCCGCCTTATTTCTTCCTCCAATTGGAATGCTTATTTCTCCTTTCCCTTAAAGAATCTATCAAACTATCTAGAAATCCTTCCATAATTTCATCTAGTGTTTTATTCTTATCCCTCATGTATTGTATCATTGCTTGCACTATTAGTTGTTTATTTCCTTTAGATGACTCATCATATAAAATAGTAATTTCTTTTAACATATTGACATTCTCCATAGCATTAAGAAATGCCTCCAGATTGTAGGGCTCTTGTGTTGGTTCCTCAAATGCTTGTTGTGCTAGTTTTTCCTCTGATTTCTATTGTGTTTTCTTCATTTTCTTCAATTTGGATTGTTGCTCTTCTCCTTCATTCTACTCAATTCCCTCCAAAATATGTTGAGTTTTCTTCCTTTTTGCTTGTTGCTTTTGTTGGGGGGCTTCTTCTCTGTGTTCTTCATTCCTGATAGCACTTTAGATGCTTATCTCCCTCTAAATAATATGGTAGATGATGAAGGTGCTTGTGATGTGGTTCTCTCTAACCTTCTTACTGCTGGAGCTTCCTTGGTAGGTAGGGGAGCTGATGAGGTTGGCTTTGGAGATGAAGTAGTTCCTTTCTCTAGAACTCCCCACTATTTATACAGTTTACCCTTGTGTTTTTCTAGATGTTCCTCCATGTGCTTCTTATGATGTTTGTCCATGACTTCTAAGTAAGTGCCAAACCTCTCTACACTTGTATATTTTGGCGTACTTAGTAAATATTATGCATAAACATCAACTTCTGTTGTAGTTATCTCATAGGGTAATTGAGTATTATGCCCTTACTTCCATAGCGTATATGGTTATTAATAGTCATCTTACAGCTATCTTAACTCTTAATTAAGTCATATTATCATTAGTATATTGTTATTTAGTTATTTAGGTTAGCCTAAGGCTTATATAGGCCTATCTAAGTTAGCATGGGTGATATCCTAGGCATAAATAGGTATATATAGGAATTTGTTGATTAATGTATTAATTTAATGTTTGATTATTCTTGAAACCCTATTTATGCAAAATCATAAATAAATGGATGAATCCCAACAAATGCTCACATAGAGATATCTAATGACAATTAGATACATACCAGGTTTTGAGATTCTAGATACGAAAAAGTCAGGGGCTAATGAGCAGGTGTCTAAGCCCAAGGTGGTAACTTCTTTAGGAACTTTTAGAATTTGTCTGCAACTAATCACCACTATCATGAAGTCTTTCTACTTCAGGGATCTAAAGGGCTTTGAGGTGCATGACCAAGCCCTTGCGGTGCTTTTTCCTTTAGATACAAGATTTCTATACTCTGTCATAGCCTCCTACAACTCCACTTTTGTAGAACATGACACTTGTTACACGCAATCATAAAGAAGGGGTTGGGGGATGTGGTGTCTAGGAGCTTGCCTCAGTCAAGCCCTGAAATGGCATTCAAGCTTTCCAACACTATTTTTTGATAAAGAGTGTGTATCCTTGTGGGATAGAGGAAAAAACAAATTGATAAATGATTGATTCTGTAGACACCCAAATTTATCCCAACTTTGTCCATGTCCTACAACACCTTGTTAAAACATTATCCTAAACATCATAAGCCATTTTTGTCCTAAATCCCACTCTTAATCCCATTTATCCATTAGCCAATTAATTAAATAAATTTTATTTATTTAATTAAAATCCCATTCAATCTCATCCTCATCCTATTTAGCCAATTAATTAAATAAATTTTATTTATTTAATTAATTTCACATGCATAATCCCATTTATCCTATCCCCATCCTAATTAATTAAATAAATTTTATTTATTTAATTAATTTCCACATCATATCTTATCCCATCCTAGTCATTTTCTCAATTAATTAAATAAATTTTATTTATTTAATTAATTTCTAACTCATATCCCAACTAATTCAAATATTTTATTTGAATTAAGTCATATGACCTTTCATCTCACCTTGACATTTATCCATTTCCCCTTAATCATGTGTTGTACAACTTTTATCTTTCATATGCACAACTAATGGGACCTAATTTTAGTATTTATCTACACAAGCACACCTAAGCCTTATCTTCCTTTGCCACATGTCATATGACTACAATTTCTTGATGTGCAAGGAAACCTAATTTAATCCTATCCATCCATTTCACCTAAAGCCCTAATTGATCCTAGCCATCCATTGGAACCAAGCCTTTCCTATAAATCAACCCCCTCATAAGCCATTAGTATGCATTGAGCCTCAAGTACCCTTATTCTGCCAAATTTTCTAAAATGCATTGATCCTCAAGTATCCACATGCTGTTGAAATATCATTAGAGCCTTTGCATCCTTCATCTATCATTCATTCTAGCATCTTCATCTCAATGTTATGCTGCAGAAGTGAGCACCCAACATTCCTCCAACAATAATCCTTCAAAATCTTGCATGCTCATGCGAGGTGGAGGAGAGCAATGGAGATAAATCGAGCATAGCGTGGAGATCGGTTTGTATTTACATTTGTTATTTTAATTTTCATGTTGTCTTGTGCTTCATTGTGCATTGCTAGGGTTTTAATCATTGTTGTTTATTCATTTGCCCTGATTTGTAATTTTACCCTAACTACATTTTGGCACGCCCGGTGGAACTCACCCTCTTTTTGTAGGTTTATGCACTAGATCTATTGCAGAGGGTTTTTTGTTTTACACAGGTCCTGGAAAAAAGAGATCTTAGGTTTGTTGGAAAGAGGACTTCGAGAGCTTTCCGAAAAGTGGTTACGTTAAAGATTTGACTTAGTATTCAAAGAGTTATGATGATTTGAAGTTGACCCTGCGATTCTAATTTTTTAGAAATTTTTGACACACGACTTTTTGTTGATTTTTTTTAATTTATGAACAGATCTGTTGCAGAGGGTTTTTTGTTTTCCACAGGTCCTAGAAAAAAGTGATCTTAGATTCGTTGGAAAGAGGACTTCGAGAGCTTTCCGAAAAGTGGTTACATTAAAGATTTGGCTTAGTATTCAAAGAGTTATGGTGATTTGAAGTTGACCCTGTGATTCTAATTTTTCAGAAATTTTTGACGCATGACTTTTAGAAAAAAAAATCATATCTTCCAATCTAGCGAACCAAATCACATTTTATTTTTTTGCAGTGACTTGTAGGTGAATCAAAGGAGCTGGAGCAACATTTGGCTCAATCATAATAGCAACTTGGAAAGTAATTTTTATGAGGTGCACTCATTCTAATCTCTCATCTCTAATCATTGTTTGATCATACATTTGGACTTTGGGCTTAAAATGAACAACTTGTTTGCCATCACATCATAAAAAAATTAGGCTAAAACAAACCACTGTCTTCCATCACATTTGGCTTTAGATCTAAAAGGAACAAGTGCTTGAACTGTTTGATCACACATCTCATTTTCTAAAGGGGAATTACCACTGCGAGTGTGAATAAAGTGACAACTCACTTGGTTTGCTTTTGTAAACCCTATCTAGGAGGCCTGCTTGAAGACACACCACTCCAAGGGATGACCTCAATCGAGGCTGAATTGAAAGACACCCTCATTGGGAGTTAAAATCTTATCACTCTTGGCTAAGCCCCAAAGAACTTTATACCTTTGAGAAGTGAAGGTGAATGGTGGGTTACCCCTTTCTCCCAGCTGTGTGGCAGGATTTCGCTCTTAATTCCTAGTCAACCTTGTGCAATCTAGCCTAAGACCTAATTTGCCATACCCACTTGACTAGACATTAATCTTGTTGATGTGTCTTCTATGTGTGCTCATCACATTTCATTTTCAAAGTCAACAATTGCTCATGTGTGTATATGCATACTCATTTGTTTGAACATTGCCAAATCAAGCTCTAAACACTAATCACATAAACAATTCATCCTACATTTCATCCACATCACCCAATTTTGTCATTCCACATTATATCCTAATCATACCCAAATCAATTTTATTTTGAACATATCCTAGTCACATCCATACCGATTCCAAATCATCTCCACATCATCATCAACCTATTCCTAGTCAACATTTGTCAAGATGGTCGTAACCATTCAAGGGGGTTATCCTTATAATCATGAGACAAGACCTAAGCCTATAATCACAATTCAAGGAGGCTACCCCTCTAATTCAAACAATGAAATAAAACCAAAGCCCAAGATCACAATTAAAGGTGGCTATCTTCCCAATCCAAATCATGAGAAGAAACCAATCACAATTAGAGGAGCCCCTCTTCCTAATCCAAATCATGAGGATAAACCAAGACCCAAGGTCACAATTAAAGGTGGCTATCCTCCTAATCCAAATCATGAAAGCGAACCAAAGCCCAAGATTACAATTAAAAGAGCCTCTCCTCCTAAGACCAAGTTTATACTTCGAGGAGGATATATCTTTATTGATGAGGATGAGACAAGTCCAAAACCCAATCCATCCACACATCAAATCAATTCTACATCAACTTATCCCACTTCATACCAATCTAATCCATCCACACATCAAATCAATTCTGCATCAACTTATCCCACTTCATATCAACCAAATTCATCCACATGTCATATCAACCCTTTATCAACCTATCACAACCCTTATCCATATCAATCCATATCACAACAATCATTATCCTATGCAACCCCTCCATCATCATCACATCAACACATTTACCAACATCAACAACAAATCATATCACAACAAGAAGTCCAAACACCATCCCAACCTCAACAAATTCCACCTCAAACCTATGAACATCCACCTCAACATTATCCAATCCCTCATGCTGACATTCCAATGCACTACCAAGCCCATCCACAAAGCAATCAAGTGATATTACAAGAACAACATCCAAGTCCCAATGGTCCCTTGTACATAAATCAAGCAAGTCCAAGTACACCTTTTCAACAAGACCACCAAGCACCATTGATAGACCTAAGTCCACCTTTGCAACAAGAAGCACATGCAAGCCTAAGTGGTCCCTTGTACATAAATCAAAGCCCAATTTATCCTATGCAAGACTTAATTACCTTTGACAAGGGAGATACCAATCTAGAGTGGCCACCACCATCCAATCCCATGCCAATACATGAGCCAACAAGTCCTATCCCAACACCACCATGTAATCCTACTCCTAGTCCATTGGTCCATCAACCTTCCAAATCACCAAGCCCTCCATTACCTTCATCACCATTGCATTCTAATCCTTCACCAAAGGATGCAGCTAAGATAGTTTTACAAAGAATGCTTGAAGCAAAACTCATTGAACTTCCTGAAGTCAAACCATGTGAAGAAAGTCCATATGATGAACATGATTATTGTGCATACCATAGGACCAAAGGCCATAATACAAATCAATGCCCAATATTTGTCTCAATTGTTTACAAGGTGTACCTACCTACAATAAGAAATCATGCCACATCATCCCAATCCCATGTGTTACCCCCATCTAGTCCAAATCCTAATCCACCCAATCCAATTAGCCCTCAACCTAATCCTAATTATAAGCCTACAACACCATCTACTATTATCATCCATCCATTATATTGCCCATCCACTCATACCCTTGTGAAGGATGTGATCCATTGGCTACTAGCTAGGAATAAACTACCTCCATGTCAAACATCTATTTATGAGCCTACCAAAGAACTTCCAAAGGTCATATTCTCATCATGTGGTCCACCTATCCTTGAGCCTATCCAAGAGTCCTCAATTAACATTCTTAGCCCTTCAAGCCCATCATGTGACCTACAAGCCATCAAGCCTATTCAAGAGTCATCATATTCTCATGTTGTTGACCAAGAGCCTTCCACTTCCATTCAAGCAACCCAAGAGGTATGTCAAAAGTTTAATCCTAAGCATGTGGAAATATTAAGCCCTAGTCCAACTCAAGATCAAAATATTTTCATGCAACCCATCCATAACATTTACCTTCTTTATGATCAAGATGATACCTATGAAGAAGCTATCCATGAGCACCTTGATCCTATCCATAATCCTATATCTATCCATGAGCAAGATATCCACATTGCTCCTACTCATCTGCCATCTAGCCCTATCCATAATAAGCAAACATCCACTTGTCATGATGAGACACTTGTCCCCCAAGTAAGCATAAAAGATCAAACAAATAACTTGGATCTTAGTGAACACAATGCTAATCAATATCCTAATGATCCTCCTTCCACATCCACCATCGACTCCACTTCAAATCCACTATCATGTCCTAGTGGTCTTACCACCTTTGTCCATGAATGTTCTTCCTTAGGACAACAACAACCTTTATCCACTTCACGTTCTCCATCCAATAAGGAACTCAAGTCTAGTTCCCTAAACATATCTAGTCCCATAGTCAATCGCATCCTCCAAAACATGAACTACAAAGGCAAAGGTCTAGTTCTTTATGAACAAGGTATTTTGGAGCCAAACCATGTCAAGATCCCTCCATGCTCATATGGCCTTGGACACACACCCCAAGGTAAACAAGGCAAAGATGTTGGTAATCCCTTCATGCATCCTAAGTCCACTTTCCATCACAAACCCCATCATCTACCCAAAACATATGTAGCCATTCTACCTCCATCATCCTATAAATGTCAAAAGCATGTGACCATACATCTTCCACCATCCACTTTGCCTCCACTTTTACCAACTCCAAATATCCCTCCATCCACCTTGCCACCATTGCTTCCAACACCTAACATACATATCATTCATAAGTATCCTTACATCCCTAATCATGGCCAACAAAAGCACACATCGTTTAAGCATAAAGCTTTGAATCATTCCATCCACTCCACCCACCCCATGGGATTCCAAAATAAACATTTGGATGCTTTTACTTATAAAGCCAAAAATCCAACTAAAACTCCTAAGGACCCTCATGCCTTAGGGTATCAATGTGAAAAGTCTCTAAATCATCCATCTTCTAAGCAAAGTACATTCACAAAGCTATCCAAGCCCATACCTCCAAAAGCAAATCCTAAAAGCAAAATGGTTTGGGTTCCTAAGCAAAAAGCTAGCAAAGTGAATGAGGCATCCTTATCCATCTTTCAGGAATCCCAATCACCTATATCCATCCAAAAGCCTACTTCCATCCAAAACTTCCATTCTCTTCAACAATCCCACAAGCAAAGAAAAAACACTAAAAATACTAAATCTATGTGGGTTCCTAAATCACTTCATCAACTATCTCCTAAGAAAACAACCCCATTGCTTCCTACACCACCATCCAAGCAAAAGCTTCAATGTTTATCATGGTGTGTGCAGCCGTTGGTCATGGTTCCCTTCCACTCTGCAGCACCTTCACATAACTACATCTCCCCATCTTCCATTCATTATCCTACATATCTTCCCCATCACCTCTCTATGGTCCATGCTTTGGTATAAACTTTTCATTCTTCTTCATTCCATAAGCCTATATAAATGCACACCATAAGCCACTAGCCTACCCTACCACAATTCCACATTATAATCTATTATCTACCTACTCCATCTCCCATCCATACAATCCCTTATCAACATCTATGAGCACACTTGACATGGTCCATGCAAAGACATCATCAATCTCTAAAGGGACACTATAAACCTTCATAGCACTAAACATTTGAGTCCCTCATATCCATTACCATGGTGAAAACCTGGCAAATAGGCGCCATGTGTAATTGTCAACCAATATAAAAGAAAAAAAGAAAAAAAAAAGAGAAGAAAAAAAAATAGTAAAGAGAAATCTTTTCGTCCAACGGTGAAAACCTGGTAAACAGGCACCTTGGATAAGTACCATGATGAAAACCTGGCAAACAGGTGTCATGTGTAGGTTGATCTTCTATGCCAATTACACTTGGGGGCACATTGTCTCATCCAACCTATCCATTTCCCAACTATCTATTCCATTATATCATTTACCATCCTATCATCTTTAGCCATTACATAAACATGCCTATCCTACTAAACCCATTTATCCATCCTTCCGCCTTTTGATTTTGATGAAGACATAGGGGCAAAATGTTGAAACATGTTTGGATCTTTCTTGGCATACCTTCTTTCCAAACCAAGTCCTATCCATTGACCATTTATCCATCTCATTTACCCCAATCTATCATGTCATCCCTTGGTCATGAACTTTGTCATGTAAAAATCCTAAGCATTACCACCTAGAATGGGGGCAAGTTCTTCCTATGCAACATAGCCTTTGAAGATCACATCCTAGCTCCCTTATGATCCATCCACTATGGCATATCCTTATCATAAGCTTTCCATCTTATAGCTTATCCCCATCCATTTATCATGAGCTTTCCACTATAGCCTACCTATTTGTTTATCATGAGGCATGCATCCATCCCTTTTATGGCCTATCTTTTTATCCATCCATATATCATGAGCCTTCCATCCCTTGTTGCCCATCCTTTTATCCATCCAATCCCATTCATCCATCTTTGCACCTAGACTTGGTTTTCCCTTGTCATTGGTATCTAGCACAATAGCTACCTAAATTGTAAATCCATTGACATCCCAAAACATTTCAAAAACTACAAAAAAAATCAAATATGTCAAAAAATCCAAAAAAATCAAATATCCAACAAAAAATCCAAGCAATAAGATCAATTCAATCATCATCCAAAACAATCCACTCCATCAACATCAATCAAAATCAAAATCATCATCATCAATTCTTCTTATCAATAACATTCATTCATCTATTTCAATCAATCACTTCTTCTAGTCATATCAATCAAATCAATCTAAGCAATGATCTTAAATCCATGTCACACTAATCCATATCAAGCAAGCTAATGAATCAAGGAACATTATCCAATCAAATCAATAGGTTTTTATCCTAATCTTGTCATGAGCCCAATCAATCATCATCAATCATCATCAATGGGATATAGCGTTCCCACATCCTTGTGTTGATCTAGGGATATAGCTTTCCCCACAATGACAACACTATCTATCTTTATCAATGCAACAATCAATCATTGGTTTATGACTTGACAAGGGCAATACCTTGTTTATTTTACATCCTTTGTGCACACTAAGAACACTTGCTTATACTTAGATTGAGTGGACACTCTCATCATCACACCATCACTATCATCATTCTAAACAAATCCAATCATCAAAACAATCAACCCAGCAATAACAACCATCACAACCAAAGCACATCAAGCCAACCATCACAACAAATCCTATCAATCATCAGCATTAACACCAAAGAAAATCAACTCAAAGCACATCAATCCAACCATGCAAATAAATCCTATCAATCATTAGCATCAACACCAAAACAAATCAACTCAATCACATCCAACTCCAATCGGAACACATCCAATCACTCCAACAAATCCAAAGCAGCTCAATCCACCACATATCATCCCATCATCAACATTTCATCAAATCAATCTTCATCCATCATTTCATCATCCTCAAAATCATTCCAAACAAAGATCTAACTACAAGCCCATTCTTAATCCATACCAATCAAGTTAATCAATCAAACCAAGTTATCCAAACGCAATCCATGGTCTTGATCCTAGCCTTGTTGTAAGCCAAATCAATTAGTCAACCAATCAGCCAACCAACTCAGCAAACAACCTTGTGTTGATCTAGGGATATAGCTTTCCCCGCAATGACAACACTCTCAACTATCATCAACAAAACAATCAGCAATTAATCTTTGGTTTACAGCTTGACAGGGGCAATACCTTGTTTGTTTTTGTATCATTTGCGCATGCTTGCTTGTATGTGTTATCATTTTATCTTGCATTTGCATCATATCAGTATCATTCCAGCTAATATTCATATCTTGTGTATGTTGGAATAGCTTTTTGCACTATCCTTTGCATCTAAGGTCATATCATACCTTTTGTGCACTAGGACTTTAATGCTCTAAGTTTTCTTCCTCATACCTCAGACAAGGTTGTATTACGCTGGGGCACGAGACACAACATCACCCTGGATCCTTATACCTTGGTGCATAACATCTAGTGCTATATCAAACATCATGGTTGCTCACCTTCCATTGCAGCATAACGCACCATCCATTTCTTCTATCTATCCCCTTATCTTTCTTTTGCAGCCAAGCCATTTCTTTTCGAGAGCCTACCCGTGTTTGTTCAACCCACCTATCCTCTTGAGGGGGCATCATCATCCTATGTTTTTATCATCATCATATCCTTACATCATCATCACATATCATTTTCAATTATCCATACCTTAACTTCTTTGAAATGATGTTACTCGACATAAATCTTATCATCTCGAACATCATCTCAAAGAGGGGCAAAATGTAGACACCCAAATTTATCCCAACTTTGTCCATGTCCTACAACACCTTGTTAAAATATTATCCTAAACATCATAAGCCATTTTTGTCCTAAATCCCACTCTTAATCCCATTTATCCATTAGCCAATTAATTAAATAAATTTTATTTATTTAATTAAAATCCCATTCAATCTCATCCTCATCCTATTTATCCTATCCCCATCCTAATTAATTAAATAAATTTTATTTATTTAATTAATTTTCACATCATATCTTATCCCATCCTATTCATTTTCTTAATTAATTAAATAAATTTTATTTATTTAATTAATTTCTAACTCATATCCCAACTAATTCAAATATTTTATTTGAATTAAGTCATATGACCTTTCATCTCACCTTGACATTTATCCATTTCCCCTTAATCATGTGTTGTACAACTTTTATATTTCACATGCACAACTAATGGGACCTAATTTTAGTATTTATCTACACAAGCACACCTAAGCCTTATCTTCCTTTGCCACATGTCATATGACTACAATTTCTTGATGTGCAAGGAAACCTAACTTAATCCTATCCATCCATTTCACCTAAAGCCCTAATTGATCCTAGCCATCCATTGGAACCAAGCCTTTCCTATAAATCAACCCCCTCACAAGCCATTAAAAGGCATTGAGCTTCAAGTAACATTATTCTGCCAAATTATCATTACCATGCATTGATCCTCAAGTATCCACATGCTGTTGAAATATCATTAGAGCCTTTGCATCCTTCATCTATCATTCATTCTAGCATCTTCATCTTAATGTTATGCTGCAGAAGTGAGCACCCAACATTCTTCCAACAAAAATCCTTCAAAATCTTGCATGCTCATGCAAGGTGGAGAAGAGCAATGGAGATAAATCGAGTTTGACATGGAGATCGGTTTGCATTTACATTTGTTATTTTGATTTTCATGTTGTCTTGTGCTTCATTGTGCATTGCTAGGGTTTTTATCATTGCTGTTTATTCATTTGCCCTGATTTGCAATTTTACCCTAACTACAGATTCAACACAAATAGATATCACCTCAGAGGTGTAGCTCGCATGTAGATGAAAATCCTTCAACACATGAGAAGATGAAGCCAAATCTACATAACAAACACAATAACAAGAAAAGTTTGCTCTACCACAATGAATGCTTTAAATGTTCTAAAATAATAAGTTCACCAAAAGTTCATAATCATCTTCTAGTTTACAAATGAAACCCTAAACATGCTTATATATGTGTTCTTGCTAAAAATTTCAAAATTCAAACTTAAGATGTCGATAATGGAACCTTCACATAACTCACATTCAAATTTGGGACATTCCTAAAATAGGGCAAGACTAGGGCGTGAGTTCCCAAGCAACTAGGTCCTATTTTAGGCAGGATTAAGCTCACAGATCTCCCTCAAGCCCCATCTGACATGGGTTTTAGGCCATTTTGTCTTGGGAGTTAAATCTAACATGTAAGATGCAAAATAAGGGACCTAGGATCTAAACTTATGAGGTAAAAGTCCTAGGGGACATTTTACAACATAACATTTAGCCCCCACTTTAATGTATGTATGATCTTATGACCCATACATGCATTATAGTATGGTCAAAACACAACAAACATGCTAGGCACTTGAAGCTAATGCATACACAAAGATTGAGGAACTATTCCTAGCCCCCAGTCTCAGGTAGACATTAGAGAAAACACATCGTAGACATGCCAAACACAATGAAGATAGTAACAGGCACACAAAACATGGAGAAGACGGTAACAAACATGCAAGACATGGAGAAGACAGTATTGAAGACATGCAAAACATGGATGAATATAGTGAATGCAGTGATTATTTCTTTTTCATTTTCATATATATAAATGAATGCAGATACATGGAAAGTAAAAATGCAACACACAACCCAAAAGGGAAAACAAGCCAAACAAACCTTGAGTGTAGGTGGAGCCTGTCACTACACACACACAAGAGGGGAAAACATGCCATACAAAGCCCAAGTGGGGGTTAACCATACAAGGGGGAAAACACACATAAGACATATGGAAAACATGAGCGTTGTATAGCATGCCAAAGACATGCTATACATCTAAAACATGGTAAACAAGGTGATGGAAGGAACTTATTTCTAAGCCCCCACCATCTCAAGCATGCTACAGGAACACCTAACAGTTGGGCTTATGCCACAACAACCACCAAAGACACACTTAAGGGAGGATAGTCTCAAATCCAACACTGTCTACTTGGAGGACTTTTGAAATAAGAGGATGTGTACTAGCTCAAGAGATACACCATCCCACCTCATGCAGAGGGCTTTTGAATAAAAGGATATGCACAATATCCTGCCTCTACAGAGGGATTTTTGATTGCAATATAGATAAAGATGTGCACTCACGCTAGAGATACAACATCCTGCATCTACAGAGGGATTACTAACATGCTTTGTTAGTACCAAAATCATCAGATAGCTTACCTTAAATATGCCCCCACCTTAAGGTGGTTGATGTCATGTACTGATATCCAGCATTTTAAGGTAGAGAGAAAACACACAAGGAAACAAGAGCTCTCACAAAGCCCATGCCCCCAAGGTGACATGTGCTTCATGATTGCCAAATGTTTCCACAAACACACATTATACCAAGATAACTATGATGCATGAAAACAAAGAAGCCAAGGCTACACATACAGGTTCAAGTCTGAGTATAGCTGTGGGGATTATACTATAGGCATCTCAGAACTAAGTGTAACAACAAGGTGAGACACCCAAAAAAATCAAAGTGCACAGAGCAAATGTACTATTATGATTTGTTAGCATGATAAGACAACATCAAATATCACACAAAGTGATTCTACTAGCCAAACATCGGATATATATAGATCAACCACGTCTTCATTTATGGACTAGGTCCATTTTTGCTTTATTGAAGGGACACTTGGTCCATATCAATATTTATTATTTTTTGTCATCTATCTACTAGATAGAACCACTAAAAGAAGGTAAACAATAAATCAAGAGAGGAAAACAAGTGCCTTAGGGTCATCACATAGAAAGGTGCCCCCAGGTCACCAACTGCAATGCTATGCCCCCAAGGCATGACAAACAACAATAAAATAGAGGAGAAGAGAAATATAGAAGAATGATGATACAAATAGAAGAATGGTCAGTATCCTTGACATTACAAGAGTATCAAGATTCATTATAGGAGGCCTAAAAAACACATAACACATCATGAGGGAACACAACATGAGAGAGAAAGGGTTAGAAACACTTACCTAATATGACCCAATGTTAAGAACATACAACTCTAGGAGGAGGCCACCCTTGAGAGAAACTATAATATTTTCTATGAGTGTGGCTTAAAGAGGGATAAATACTTACCTATTTCAATGGG
The DNA here is from genome assembly GCA_027924645.1 of Cunninghamia lanceolata. Lineage (NCBI taxonomy): Eukaryota > Viridiplantae > Streptophyta > Pinopsida > Cupressales > Cupressaceae > Cunninghamia > Cunninghamia lanceolata. The sequence continues at coordinate 4,778,595 of BSBN01000030.1, forward strand.
ATATTTCCTAGCGGACAATTCTTATCTATCAGCTCAGGATATCTTGCATGTCATTTTAGTCTTGTTGATATTGTATTAACATTGAGTTTAGGATGATGAGAAGCTTTAGTGGGTTTCAAAGAATGGTATCTAATATTGGTTGTGTAGTTAATTCCAACAACTTGTAAAGGTACTCTGATTCCTTGTTGATTTGCACCACAACCATTACCTACATAGTTGTAGTTGTTATAAAGGATTTTAAATCCTCAACCATAGAGGGATGTCATTTATTTAGAAGATGGTGAAGCCTTATAGGTCTCATAATTTGTAATATAAGTAAGAGTGTTGTCTTTGTTTTCTACTAAGGAGACTTTAGGTTTTTCAAGTGTTTCCAAAGATTATTTTGATGAGATCGATGTGAATTTTGATGTGTTAGATTTATTAAGTTTATATTCCCCTAGTTTGGAAAGAGTAAAATCTAATGAACCCCAATCATCACCAGAAAGTGCATTCAATGGTGTAGAGTCTTGCACAACATTATCTATAGAAAGAGGCATTCATGACTCAACTTGTAAGATAATTAGATTCGTATGGTTGTTAAATTGTTTTTTCTTTTCAATATGTAAACAACTATCTGGTTCAAGATTGGCTCCTGTGGTGCAGAATTTGTTTTGATAAATGAACTTTATTGATCGATGAAGGGTAGACAGAACTTCCCCCATGCATGGATTCACGGTCTACTAAGAATCTTATTATAGGAAAGTGAACTAGGCATGACATGAAAAAGGGTAGACAAAGTCATAGGACCAACCTTTATAGGTAAGGTTATAGTACCTACTAATTGTCTACTATGATTATCAAAGCCACGAATGCTAATCTTACCCAGTTTGATTAAAGAAGTTTCAATCTTGCTTCTGTGTAGCAATTCAATGACACAAACAATAAGAGTCGATCCATTGTTAATCATAACTCACTTTATCAACTTTTTATCTATCATGACAAAGATTATAAGAGGATCATATTGGTTTTAAACTTCAACTGAAGGCAACTCATGTTGTTGAAACAAAATATCCATTTTTGTTGCATGCATACAATCTAATAGAGCTGCTACATTATTCGGCTTAACAATAGTTGGTACAATCACCTTTTGTAAAGCTTCTTGGAGCATTCCATCATATGTAGGCGATGTTTGTATTAAATCCCAAAATTTTAGCTAGAGTAGCACAAAGCTGCTTGACAAGATAATATTCTTGACCTCTTTCAGGAGTAAGATGAGGTGGTGAAGGGAGCATAGGTTGAGAACTTAGAAGAGAGATAGGCACCTAAGGTGCTTGCTTACTTTGCATGTTATTATAGGTGTTGTATGTGTGAGCAATCACATCGTGGTGTGGTTGTTGTGACACATTTTGAATACCTTGATTTCTTTGAGTGATTTGTCTTACATAATTTAGAAATTAATTTGAGGGTCGAGGGCCCATCAGGATGTTAGAATCTTAACTTAAGATTTGGATATTTCCAAATATCCATATCCATATGGACATTCACTAAAACCATGATATCTCCCTCGTTTCTTAACAAAATCCAAAAATTCCAACTAATTTGGAAAGCATGAGATGAGGAGAACAAAACCTAGAAACCTTTTTCCAAAATCCAAAATTTGAAATTTTGGTCATCATATGGACATTTTGCCCATTTGGTTAATTGGATATTTTTACCAATTGGATATCCTAATTTTCCTTGTACAACTGCTTATTCACTACAATCATGATAACTCCCTCATTTCTTAAAAAAATTCAAAAATTCAAAATGATCCAGAAATATTAGGACGAGGAGAAAAAAACCCAGAAACCTTTTTTTGAAATTAAAAAAATCAAGGCACTATTCAAAAACATTAAAAACATGAATACACATTAATTTTGCAAATGTATTGATATTTGATGAATTTATTTGTTTTTTGTGGCAGGGAATTGAAATTATGGCCAACTTAAGATGGAGCCTTCTGGAGGAGAGGAATATGTTGAGGATCATCCAAGTGCCAGTTGTCAAGATGCTGATGTCACCCATGTGCTGCTCTCAAATGGTCACCGTTGATTGTTTTGAGAGGATCCTATCTATTGGATTGTTGTAACTGAATCCTATCCTTATTCTATAAAAGTAGATGGACTGTCATTTGTAAAGGAGGGGAGACTTAATTGAGATAGGATTGTTGAATGTCATGATACTTTCTCAAGACAGATTGTAAATATGCATGTTTTTGAATATTAATGAAATAGAGATAAGATTACAACTACATTGTAAATTTTGAGTAATATTTGTGAATGTCATATGGATATTTCACTATGGTGTGCTGCATCCCTTGGAGTGCATATCAACTGGTGGATATTGTTTTCATTCTTTACCTTAGAAGATCAGCATCAGCTGTGTGAAGTTGTGGAATGACTTGGCAACATATGGTTTGGTTTTTTTAATCTCTATTTCATGAAATGTTAAATGGTGCATATGGATCAACTATCAAAGACTCATTTAATTCATTAGATTCAGAATATTTTAGTTCATTTTCTTAAATTTCATTGAATCACCATCATCAAAGCTGTAAATAATGATAAATAACAAGCAGATATAGATAGAATATGTTGGATTAACAGAGATAATTGAATATCCTTAGCATATTTGAGCAAATAGCATGTCATATTAAAAATATCATACAAATATTGAGAAATAATGATGAATCATAAGCAAATATAGTAAATATATGCTAAATAGTGACAAATTCAAAGCATATACAATGAATTAGAGAAAATACGAATGCATTTCATGTAAATTATCAGAAGTATCAGTAAAATACTTGTTGCAAAGTATATTATCTAAGCATATTTGAAGTGCAGCAATAAATATTAGTTCAGACAGAGATAATATTAGAAGAACTAATTAAATCTAGAAATATATTTACAATCAGTCTAAATTAGAGACAAATTCTAGTGAATTACTCAAAGTTAGGATCAAATTGATGTCTATTTGCTTAAATCCTGACTTAATAGAGTAAGATTTGACAATATTATTGTAGATTTGTGTATAGTAGGCATAAATGATGGGATATTTGAAGAAATATTGAAGAACTTTGAAGAAATTGTTGAAGTACGTAAGGCCTCAAACTAATTAATAGCAACACACATCAATCACTGAGTAACATCAGATCATTATGAACTAATGCATAGAGACTTGGGATCATAAATTCATTTTGAATTTATCATATCTTTCAAGATAAATAAAGGTTTTTTGTGTAACTTTTATTTCATGTTGTTTTGACTAACAATCAACATCAACAAGACCTTGTGCTTCTCTGAAGGAATGTGAGCCCATGTTGGGGAGCAAAAAACTCTGAAGTTCCACACAACAAGTTTCCTATGAAACCAAGCTTCAAAGGGAGTGATGCCCTTCAATGCATTGTGAAAAACACTATTATGTATGTGAGCACCATAGTTGATAGCTTCTACCCAATATTTAGGTGGAAGAGAGCATACGTGGATCATGTAGTTAGCCATCTCTTTCAAGGGCATATTTTTTCTTTCTACTACACTATTCTACTATGGTGTGTAGGTGACAGTATGCTAAATATCAACCCCTTCAAGAGTACAAATTTTTTTAAAGAGGTGGTTCACATATTCTCTACCATTGTCAGTGTAGAGAATCTTGATGCACTTCCTAGATTATTTCTCGACATGAGCCTTACACTCCTAAAATCTATCAAAGACTTCACCTTAATGCCAAAGAAAATAGATCCAAGTGCATCTATAATATTCATTAATAAAAGTGAGCAAGTAGCGAGCCTTGCTAAAAGAAAAGGATGGAAATGGACCTCTCACATCACTGTGAACCAGCTCAAGGATTTTTTAAGCCCACCAAGCCTTCCCTTTATAAAACTTATCCTCAGGATGTTTTCCCAAGGCACAACCCAAATAAACTCCATCTAAGAAACTGATCTTATGAAGATCTGTGACCATATCCTACGTGCTAAGCTACTAAAGATAGTGGAAGTTGAGATGGCTAAATTACTCATGCCATAGTTTTCTCACAAAGAGCAAAGTAGTAGAATGTGAATTAGGAACAAAGTGAGAGAAAGCATATAGTCAAGACTCATGATTATCCTTATCAACTGCAAGAAGTGCATTATCTTTAAGGTCCTTGATGGTGATGGAATCTAGAGTAAACATAACTTTTCTTCCATTTTGTGTGATCGTGTAGATGGAGAGAAGGCTGGCCAACAGGTTAGGTACACATAGGATATCCTCAAATGTACCAATGCCAACATCAATAGAACCTTTCTCAATGACATCTATAGGAGAGTCATCCCTAATTAGAATATCATTCATAGAAAAAGGTTCCAAAAAAGAAAATTGTTCTCTGATAGAACCCATGTGATGTGATGCACCCAAGTCAAGAATCTACTGTTGTGAAGAATCTATAATAGAAACAAATACAGTTGCTTTCCCTTTGCTAGATATGGAAGGAGTAGAGGATTGCTGGGAAATAGAGGAAGGTAGATTAATGTTGTTCTTTTGAGAAGATGCTTTAGCTCATTGATCTTCTTCTTGTGACAAGAATGTTCCTCAAGACCAACCTTCTTGCAGTAGATACAAGTTGGTCCTTCCTTCTTCTAAGAGTTCCCCTTTGAGGAAGAGGAATTATACTATGATTGTGCCTAATCTTTTTGTGACTTCTTGGACTTCTTTTGTTTCTTGTCAGGTTTCCCTAACTCTTTTTGTCGCTTTGGTTGGCTAGCCAACAAAGCCTGAGATTGAGATAGCCTAAGGAGACCCAAATAAAGAAGCTTCCCACATTCCTACATCAACATTTTAGAAAAAGAAGCAAAAGAAGGCATTGTGTATGCAAATCCCATAGTCAATCTATGAGTGTGAAAGCTAGAAACAAATGTAACATATACAGGTCCAATTTTAGTGATAGTAGTTAAGACAAGTTGTATGTCCTTTTTCTCAATGCCACATGATATACATTCTGCTCTTAGGTTATTAATCTTTGTTGCATAGTCCTCAATGTTGTCAAAAGACTTAGGATCAAGACTCATTAATTTGTTGTCAAGTTTATATCCCCTAACTTTATCAATTGTACCATATAGAGTGTTTAATTTTTCCCATGCATCATGTGAATTTGTGCATCAATCAATTTTGAACATTATGTCAAGGGAAACTAGACTCCTAAGACCACCAAGAGCTTTTGTATGTTCAAGCATCTAGAGTACTTTTTTCTTAGTATTTGTGGGTTCATTTATATTTTGTTCAACATAGGGTGTTGTAGTTGTATGGTGTTAGCAATTGAAATTTAATGTGAACCATTTGAGAAGGAAAAGAGAGCATGAGCAAAAAGAGATGCACAAGCACAATCATACCAAGAGAGCCCCCAAATCACTCAATGAAAGAGCTCCCCTAGGCAAAATGATTTGGCACTTTATATTTAGTGTGGTTACAATTGTCACGAGCAAGAGAAAGATGAATAGACTTGACTTCAATGCTATTACAAATCCTCAAAGAATGAATATATATTGAAAGAATAATTTTAGCACAATACTAAGTGAAATTATAATCACCACTACAAAATAAATAAAAATTCATGCACTTTCACAAAAAGAATCACCTTGATCCAAGGTCGTATGCAAAAGATACCATGTAAGATTTGGCTGAAAAGCCACAAAAGAATGAAAATGAATGAAGGAAAGAAATGATTAAAAAAATGAGCCTTTAAAGTTATCAAAATGAGAACTACATAGTGTCACTTGTGAGAATTTGTAAATTTTAGAAAATCCATGCACTAAAATCAGAAATCATCTACACCAATGCATAGAACACAAAAAACTAGCCCAAATAAAAAAAAAGTTGCTCAAAAAAAGGAGATCATGAGCCCAAGATATGAGCCTGCAAAGTTTTCCTTCAAGATGCAATCTACCAACAAAGAGGGGGTAAGAGTTGAAAATGAATTCCACCACTAAATTTAGCACAATTGTTGCCAACTTTAGCAGTTTCACCAAAAATAGAACCTTGCCAGCTAAATGTAGAGCTTTTCTAGTATGGAGGATCATCAAATATAGTTAGTAGTATCTGGTTTGGAGGAAGAACCAAAATCACCACCAAATTTAGAGGCACTGTCTAATGTAGCAAGATCTACCAAATATAGGTATGACCTAAAAATAGTAGACACCACCAAATTATATGGAAGCTGAAGTGGTGTGGAATTCAAGGCATAAAAGGTTGAATTACAGGAGAAAAGGCCAAAAGGATAAATATTTAGCGTGAGGTGGGGGCCAAAGCCAAAAAATTATTTTAAAGCCCTTAAAGGGGTTTGTGACCTTGAAAAAAGGGTTTGCACCTTTAAAGAAGGCTATGACCTTTTAAAAGGTCTGTAATCCTCTTAAAAGAGGCTACGACCTATATAAAAGAGTTTCTCCTATTAAAGGGGGCTTGAGGACCAAGGTGTTACATCGTAAAATGTGTACACTAGCATTTTACACTAAGTTTAGCACTTGGTTGGACCTAAATTGTTGCCTTTGTTAATCAGGACCTATTTTAACACCATTTTGAGCTTAAAATGATAAAATCTCGATCCCAATGAATAAACCCAATAGAATCAACTTAGGAATGGACTAAGCCCATGATATTTGGCATTCCCTAGAGTTGTGGGGCTAAAGACCTAGGGCACCTGAGTGCCCTAGTCCTAGTTTAGATCTTTAGCCTCTGTTTTGTAGTGTCGGCTTGGAACACGTCCTTAGTTTATCTTGTCATCATTATTTAGTTTTGTTTTTTGTGAGTAAGCGGGATTGCATATATAAAGTAGTTTTGTAGTTCATTTTACCCCTAGATGATACCTAGATGGATAATTACAAGTTTGCTCTCATATTTTGATCTTCTATGATAAAGTGTTCTTCATGCTTGGAAGTGTTATCTACTTGTGGATTCTATTATTTAGTTTGTTTATAGTTCTTGAAGGAAGTTTCAAGACTTCTCCATCTCTCTCCTTGTTGGTGTATGATCTTGAGTTATCTTCATCACCTAGGGTTTTACCTCTTGTGGTAATCATCATCATCATCATTCATATTTCTATCATATTATTATAGATCTAACCTTTACCCTCCTAGGGCACACACTCTTGGATCTAATCATTGTTGTAGTGGAGGTGGAAGCACCAACATAGAGTTTGACTAAGGCAAGCCCTTATACATAGGACAACCTTTTCCTCTTCCCTTGTGTGCAAGTCAGAGAAACAGGTTTCTAAAGGTGATTTCTGGGAAGAAGATAGAGCTTCCAAGTATAGGTCTATTAAGACCCAACATTCTACAAAACCCTAACTAGGGTCTAGGGTGCCCAAGCATCCTAGTCTTTGGGGTTTCTTCTTCCATATCCAGGTTCTGATCTACCCCCTTATCTTTGTTGTGCTTTTGGTTTTCTATATCTACTTCTAGCAGTTAGTTATAATCTGATCTTTGTCATCTAGGGTTTGGCCATTTACCCTAGTTTACTTGATTTGACTTAGTTGGATTTGGTTGATTCTCATCTATACAATAAAATGGAAGAACCCCTATAGTTTGGCTCTCCTTCTTTGGAAGAAGCCAAGTTTGGTTTGTGTCCTAATGTTTATAGAAGAGGGTTTGACATGGTTTAACTCCTTAGGCTAGATCACTTTTTTGTCACTAAACATTTTGGTGAACCTATCGTTTCTTGCTAAGCTTGCTAAAGTGAAGGCTAAATGTAACATCAAATATTGCATACCCTTGCAATTTCATGCTATGATTTTCACTCATTTTAGTATCCATTCCCTTTGTTTGTATAATCATTTAATTCCTTAAATTATCCTTTTTCCTTCCCATGGTGCTTAGGCCTTGTTCCCTGTTTTGTCTTTTTGTCAAGGTTTGTTGTCACTTTTATGTTAGCCTTATGATTTTCTAGTGTCTCATCATTTTTAAGCCCAAACTATCTGGATACTAGCACTTTTTGTGAATGTTCATGTGACATGCTGGTGTCTTGTGACAATTTCTCATTTGGTGGCCATTTTTGAGTGTTTCTCCACTTTTCATTGTCTCAGGTCAGTGGTAATAGTTCAGGATGATTCTAAATGGCTTGTCGGCCTCTTCCTCTTGCCTCCTCTCTTTTTAAACCTATATTTTCATTCCTAGCCTCTCTTGGCACTTTTATTTTTAGACTCTCTCTTGTACTCACATAGCTCTCTCAAGATTTATATCTATCTACAACACTCCTACAACATTCTCCTTCATCTCTCTTATCATCTTGGCTTCCCTAAGCCTCTGCAGGTGATATTGTTCTTGTTTATTATTTTTATTACAAGTATTTATTTTGTTATGCCCCTAAGAAGCTTGGGATATTCACATCCTACAATCTCTCATTTTAGTCACTATTCTTAATTCTAAATGCACTTTGATTAAGAACACACACTATTTTCTATCTATCTATCTCTTCACTAATTTGGAGGTAGAAATACCAAAGTAAGGGTTTGACCTGAACAACCCTAGGGCAACAATTTTTTTTGCTCTGTCCAACAATAGGTTTCTTTGGGGGAAGATATCCAACCTTTTGGGAGTTTGGTGATATCTTCCTTTTCTATTTCTTTACCATTTCTTCATTCTCTTCAAATAACTAAGTTAAATCTTTGTCATTTCCTTTTTTTCTATTATTTTGTATCTTTTTGTTGTGTTCCTTAACCCAAAAAACTGAGTTTTTGTAGTTTAGAAAGCCGTACATAGGAGGAAACTGTGCATTTGACACATCCTAACATGCATCTGTTGTCTGTTCTGACGCTTACATTATTTCAGCACATACAGACTCTGTTCCAATGCATCTATCCTCTGATATGATGCATCTATCAGTTCGGTGCATATATACTTTTTTCCTACACTTTTGACCTCTGTCTTAGCGCATATGTACTGTGGCGCTTCTGATATCTGTTTCTATGCATTCAATCTCTAAAGCTGCACATCTGATCTAGGTAGTGCTTTTTAGGGTTTCCTTGAAGTTTTCACTAACACTAATATCTTTTTGCAGGAACACTATTGATCTGTTTTCTAGGCTAGGTACTGGTTTAGAATCATATAGTTGCAGTTGTTAACTCACACTTTGATTTCTAAATAGGAAAGTAAATGGATGCTCATGCAAATCTCACATAGTCTTAACTAGGAATGCAGTAATTGAATCATTGCTATATTGCTATCCTTCAAAGTTAACAAATAATTGCTATCTGGGTAAAATTGAACCATTGCTATCTTGTTATCACTTCAAAGTTAACAAATCACTACTATCTAGGTAAAATTGAACACATCATTGCTATCTGGGTAAAATTGAGCCATTGCTATCTTGTTATCACTTCAAAGTTAACAAATTTCTATGCTTGCCCAAATAGATAGCTCATCTAGTTTTCTTATTTTAACTAGGGGAAAAGAACCACTATCTTCTATGTTTTGGGAATGATACCAGGCCTATGATCTCCCCTATCTTGGGTGACCAAAATGCCAGACATATCATTTTCACATGTGTTTTTCCTTTAGAGGGGCCTGCTCTTGGATACCATTCATCCAAGTAGGAATGACCCTAAGTGGTAACAGGCTAGATGCCAAGCCCTACCAATTCACTATAAATAAATTGTGTTTGGAGAGAAAGCTTCAAACAATGAGTGCAGTTGTGTTATACTGACAACCAACCTCCCCCAAAACCCTCCAAGATGCAACCCTTGCAGGCTGGGAGACTCCATAACAAAGAGTAGTGATGCTGCATGTATAACCACTTGAACAGTTTCCTTTATTAAACACCTTTGTCTTAGTGGCCAAAAACTCTTATAATCTGGTGCAGGGAAGGGTGATTATCACCTCCCAAAGATGCTTCACTAGAGATAGTGAGAATTCGATTTTATACTGTCCTTTGAAACCTAGGATTGTACTTGCTTTCTTTTAGTCCAAAAAGAGTAAAAAAATCACAAAAAAAAAAATCATAAAAACATTCTTTGTGTTTGCTATGTCTTCTTGCCATAATTTCAGAAAATCAGATCAAAATGACCTTCTTGCAGCCAAAGATACCAAAAACATCAGAAAATTGCCAAAAACTTACAAAAATCACTGATAAACTAGAGCAGTGCATTTATCCTTTTTGTTGCACATTTATACCAATTTACTACGCATCTGTACTGACCTACTATGCTTCTGCAACCTATTACGGTGCATTTGAAATTTACTAGTGTTGCGCTTCTATGCTGTCTTTTTATGCATTTACTAGTTTATGCGGCACATCTGTTCTGGCGCATGCATGACAGTGAGTACTTCCACAGTCTTTGAGAAGAAAATTTTACCATTTTTGGGTAACCATTTCAGCCTCGTTCTAGGTTCTGAGATTAGATCTTACCTTGCAGTCACTTTTCCATCCATTTCACATCAAAGTCTCTCTTTTGTGGTCATCTCATTCACCTTCTATCAGGTCTCCCTAGTCCGAAGTCAAAGTGTCCCATATCAGATTAGCATAGGCCCCTTTTTCAGATCATTCTAGATTCAAGTAACCCTAGTAAGTCACAGAACTTCGCTAGTGGTCTTGGTGCACTACTAGTCCCTACACAATAAGATAGGTATTGAGTACCCTTACTATTGGCTATTGTCTTATATCAGTTGTCTTATTTGGAATCATTGATCAAGAAAGTTCCTTGTCCAAATCTTATCATAAGTATCCTTTTCTTAGTAGTCTCCACTGGCATCTTGCCAAAATCTCTAGTTTCATCCCATCGCATCCCACATCACCTTGCATGGTTCTTACTAGATATCAATACCAAAAGCAACTTGAAATGGCTAGATCATCTGACCGTATTGTCACCCCTCATGATAGTGATGAGGAAATCTCTCACAAAGATTATCAAGGACACCTCCAAGATCAAAAATTCCAATGCTTCCTAGACAAAGTGCTCCATGAGGACCTTCACAAGTATTTTTATTATCTTGCAAATCTTGGAATTACGCTCCCCATTGATTTCAATCTAAGCAAACTCAAAGAGATCGTAGAGGATAATCATGAACACCACACCAATGAGGACAAAGGAAATAAAGTCATAGACCCAAACACACCTATGAAAAAAATAAGGAAACAAATCGAGGGTCTAACGCAACAAATGATGGATCTCAAGATGGGTACAAACACTAAAACATACTTCTTAGAAGATATTGCACCATACCCCTTTGATAAAAATTTGAACATGATACCATTCCCCTTTCAATTCGAAAGGGGACCCTAGAGATCACATTAGGGAATTCAATGTTGCATGCATGGAAGTAGCTCACAATGAGACTTTCTTAATGAGACTATTCCCTAGATCTCTAGGCAATCAAGCCATGAAGTGGTTCTCACAGCTTCCACCAGGTATCAAAACTTTTGATGAGTTAGTCAATAAATTCATCACACACTTCTCATACAATATTGTACACGAAGTTTCCATGCTTGATCTATGCAATACCAAGCAAAAGATTGGTGAATCATTTGCCTCCTTCCTACAAAGGTGGAGACAACTAGCAATAAAATGCTCATATGATGTACTTGAGAAGCAATTAATGGAGATGTTTGTCCACAACCTCAACTCCCATCTAAGCTATCAAATACAAATCCAATGCCCTACTTCATTTTCAAAGGTCATTGAAATGGGATTGTTCATTGAGAAAGCTATGATCACTAAGGGACAAATCAAGTTATACAAGGACACACCTACCTCCAACTACACGACTGACAAATCAAAGTTTTGGACTAAGAATAAAAATGTCATCAATAATGGAGTAGTTGATGCCAAGGTGGTGGATCCCAAAAAACAACCAATATTCACTCTCAAAGGAGAGGCAAGCAATGTTACGCCCAACAAAACATTCTCTCAGAAGCCAAGACCATGGTTCAACTCAAATCCAAGGTGAAAGTTCACACCGCTGGGTGAGTCCCAAGAATCCGCATTAAGGAAGCTATTGGCCAACAATGAAATCACTCTACCACCAACAAGCGATTATGAACCTCAAATGAAACATCACTATTGGAAAGACATCAACTTTTGTGAGTATCATAGAGGAAGAGGACATACAACCAACAATTGTATCCGTCTCAAACATGTTATTCAAGACATACTTGATCAAAATCAAGGAGGTGCTCAACAACATACTTCTAATGAGACGCATGTGGCTTACAAAGATCCACTTCTCAATCACAACAAGTCATACAACAACAACAACAACAACCACCGCAACAAGCAGAATCAGAATAATGGGAATAATAATGCTAATTATGCAAGTGTACCATTCGATTATACCATCAATTACATAACAAAGCACATACCACAAATCAATGTGGTCACACCCAACAAACAATTAGAGCCCAAAAGAACTGATTGCAGTATCATCACCTGTAGTGGTAAGGTCACGTTAAATACCATTCCTCCAAGGTCATCACCTTCTTAGTCCAACTCCCATCAGTATAGTGTCATAGACCAACTACAGAAAACACCTGCCCACATTTCTATCTTAGAGTTGTTGCGTCTATCTCCTTCCCACAAGGAGATTCTTGATAAAGCATTAGTGGAAACCACTGTACCCATGAACTTGGCCCAAGAGAAGTTTCAAGCCATGGTAGGTAATCTGACATCCTCAAGTACCATATCATTTATAGAACAAGATGACCTCTCAGTTTCTCAACCTCATAACACCCCTTTACATATTGTCGCCTTCATCCACAAGCATCATATCAAGAGGGTTCTCATTGATGGGGGAGCTGGTTTAAATATTTGCACACTCAAGCTAGTCCTTACATTGGGGTTCTCTAAAAATGCAATTGATCCAAAGAAGAAGATTACTTTCAAAGCCTATGATGAAGAGGAGAGAACTACCAAAGGAACAGTGGTATTACCCATACAAGTGGGACTAGTGATAAAAGACGTTGTGTGCCAAGTCCTAGATAGGGAGCTAGCCTACAATATTCTCCTAGGTAGACCATGGATTCATGCCATGAAAGTTGTACCTTCTACCTATCACCAATGCATAAAATTCCCTCATAACGGCAAGCAAGTCACCATCTAAGGTGATCCTGACCCCTTTCAGCATTGCAACTCTGTCCTTTCAAAACCTGATTGTATCATTCCCAACAATAGAGCATCTACATCCCCTACTTCGCAACATGATTCTACCTCTGAAGCTTCCTCATCCAAGCCCAAAGAGCAAAAAATTATCATAAAAGAAATAGGAGTAGCGGAATACTCCATTGAGCACAGCCTCCACTTGGCCAAAATGCCTTTATCTCCAAGATCCTTTGGGCAACCCAAGCATTTTCCAAAGCCATCTTCTCCTCCTACACCTCCCACAACTCCCTTTGTAAAATGGGGGACTCTATCAGATGAAACAGAGGAAAGAGATATCTTACAATGGCTCTACACCGAAGAAAAAGAGAGCACACAATAGGAACCACCTAAGCTCCCAATGGAAATCTATGGGCGAGGTGAGTCTATCCTACACCTAATGGGTTATGAAGGACAAGGCCTCCTTAGCCTAAGAAAAGAAGGAATTATAGAACCCATTCAACCCTCTTGATCCTCATTGGCTAGAACTACAAAAAGTCTAGGATATAAGGATAAGGGCAAAGCAAAAGAAAATGCTTGTCTCGTGGAAATGATCCATGCCCTTCAAGAGGATAGTGACATAGACTCCAATGAATATGAGTGGAATGAGTTGACAGAGCATTCCTATGATTAGAAGGAGGTTGATACCATTCAAACTTATAGCCCCTACCATGAGGGACAAATGCTACCGCATAGGCCATTAGGGTGTGATTTGCCTATCCTTGAGAATACGACTTTCGAGGAAGGTTCAAGTTCTATTGCAATAAACAATTTGGAGGAAAGTACCATCCTGAACACTCTCCCTACCAGTACTGCTAGCATATCCATTCAAACTATCAACAAATCAGATCTATCCTCTGACTCCCTCCCCCATGTGCATCTTGAGCTTATTGACTAGGATCTACAAGGAACCCCACAACTAGATATGTTCCAAAATGATGATGCCTATATTGACTACATGGAAGTAGGGACCACCTACCTAAGGGAGATCAAAAAGCTAGCTTCTCCATTGAACTTAATACCGTGGCTTATTTCATAGAGGGTGCCAAGCCTTCCAGTCACAAAAATATCAAAATAAAAACTAGATATGATGGTGAAAACTGCTTCACGGCAATGTCAGATCCCAAAATAGTAAAAAGAAAGGATGCATCTGATGGTGAAAACCCAACTGTGGTACTTGATGATGGAAGGCTTGACACTCTCCCCAATGACATGCACCAAGAGAAGTCTCATATTGTTGTGGAACCCTCAGAACCTGCTAACATTGGAACAGAGGAACAACCTAAGATCATTCACTTTGCTAAGTCTCTAACCCGACCAGAAAAGACTGAGTTTGTACCATTCTTCAAGAAAAATCAAGTCAATTTTTCTTGGTTATACGCAGATATGCCAGGGCTAGATCTAGACTTGATTCTACATCATCTTCCACTAGATCTAGGAGTGAAACCAGTAAAATAGAAGCTTAGAAAGATGCATCAACACATTGCACTGCTTGTAAAAGAACTCAAGAAACGACTAGATGTGGGGTTCATCAGAGTTATAGACTATCCAGAATGGGTCTCCAACATAATACCAGTATCCAAACTTGATGGCCGAGTTAGGCTATGTAATGATTTTAGAAATCTAAACAAAGCTTGCCGCAAGGATGATTTTCCGTTGCCAAATATAGATATCATAGTCGACTTAACATCAGGGCATACCATGTTATATCTCATGGATGGCTTCTTAGGATACAATCAGATTAGGATAGCACCAAAAGACCAGCATAAGACAACTTTTACTTTTCCATGGGACACTTTTTGCTAGAATGTCATGCCATTTGGGCTAAAGAACGAAGGAGCCACATATCAATGTGCTATGACCACTATATTCCATGATATGATGCATGTCACCATGGAAGACTATGTAGATGATATCCTTGCAAAGTCACTCACAAGAGAATCACACCTAGATGTGTTAGAGAAAGTCTTTCAGAGACTAGAACAATTCAAAGTTAGGTTGAACCCAAAGAAATGTGTGTTTGGAGTCACCTCAAGCAAGTTCTTAGGTTTTATTGTATCGGCAAATGGAATAGAGGTGAACCCTGCCAAAATCAAGGCTATTATGGACATGCCACCACCCAAGAATCTTACTGAACTAAGATCTCTATAGGGCAAACTACAAGCAATTTGTAGGTTCATATCACAACTAGCAGATAAGTGTCAACCCTTCAGTCATCTCCTACATAAGAACATTCCATTTAAGTGGGATGAGAAATGCGAAGAGGCATTTGACAAACTAAAAGAGTGTCTTATGAATCCACCTATTCTCATGCCTCCTATCCAAGGGAAGCCATTGTTACTATACATATTTGCTACACCAACAGCTCTTGGGGCCCTTCTAGCACAACAAGATTACGAAGATAAAGAAAGAGTCGTCTACTACATCAGTTGTACATTAGTGGGCTATGAGTTGCAATACTGTCAAATAGAAAGATCATGTCTTGCAGTAGTTTTTGCTTCGCAAAAACTCTGACATTATATGCTAGCACATCTAGTCAAACTTATTGCAAAAATAGATCCACTAAAGTACCTACTAAGCAAAGTAGCTCTAATAGGTCGCCTAGCCAAATGGGTAATGCTCCTAAGTGAATATGACATTGAGTATGTAGACAGAAAGGCTATCAAGGGGCAAGTTATTGCTGATCAGTTAGTAGATTCACCACTACAGGATACCACACCAATGCAATTTGAATTTCTAGATGAATCCTTATTCAATATATCAACACATTCATGGAAACTCTACTTTGATGGGTCCTACACAAACCATGGATTGGGGGCAGGAATCTTGTTTGTAACTCCTCATGGTGACACCATACTGAAGTCTTACAACCTATTATTCCCATGCACCAACAACATAGCAGAATATGAAGCCTTGGTCATTGGCCTCAAGATGGCAACATAATGGAAAATCAAAGAGCTACATGTCTATGGTGATTCTCAACTACTAATCAATCAGGTCAATGATGATTACCAAACCAAAGATGAGAAGCTTGTCCCATACAAACGGATGGTCGAGGACTTTAAGGAATACTTTTTGATCATCTCTTTTGAGTAGATACCTCACATTGAAAACAAAGCAGCAGATGCCATGGTAACCATTGCCTCTCTTCTCAAAATCCTAGAGAACGAGTCACGGTATGAGTTCTTAGTGGAATCAATTCAGAAACCAGCTTATAATCTTCCTAAAACCCATTCCATATGCTTATTAGTTGTACCTAATTCACCTTGGTATGATAAGGTTTACACTTACCTTAAGGACAACACCCTCGTACCTAACTTATCTTCAAACCAATGACGAACCTTTATATGCCAAACCTCTCATTATACCATTATTGCTGACACCCTATACTGATGTGGTCTAGATGGTATTTTACTCCATTGTTTAGAATGAGAGGAATCCCAAACTGCCTTACAAGATGTACACGAAGGGATCTGCAAAACACACTCTAGAGGTCCTTCCTTAGCTAAGAAACCCATGCATTTGGGTTATTATTGACTGAACATGGAAACATATTCATATCTGTTTGTGAAGAAGTGCAAGTAGTGTCAGATACATGGGAACCTGATACATGCACTAGCTCAAGAGTTAAGACCTTTAATGACACCTTGGCCCTTTTGTCAATGGGGACTTGACCTTGTAGGTAAAATCCATCCTCCATCATCCAATGACCACAAATTCATAATAACTGCCACTGAGTACTTTACTAAGTGTATTGAAGCCATCCCCCTCACCACCATCACAGGTAAACAAATCTCCTCATTCATCCTTAATTACCTCATCTACAGATACAAAATTCCTTAATCCATTATCACGTATAACGGAAGACCCTTCAAAAACTAGGATGTCCAAGAACTCTATGATCGATTCAAAATCCAACACCATTTCTCCACACCTTATTACCCCTTAGGCAACAGCCAAGCAGAAGGATCCAACAAGACCATCTTGAAACTCCTCAAGAAGATAATCAACGATACTGGCTGTGATTGGCACATTCAACTGAATCCCAATTTGTGGGCCTATCAAACTAGTAAATGCACACCCACAGGTGCTACCCATTATGCCCTCGTCTATGGATCAGAATCTTTCCTCCCCATCGAGGTCGAGTTACCATTTCTTAGGGTGTCGTTAAAAGGTCTCATAACAGATGAAGAGTATAGAGTTTCCAAATTGCAAGAACTAGAGTTGCTAGACAAAAAGAGACAGAAAGCCTTTGATCATCTCAAAGCATACCAACAAATGATGTCATGAAGCTACAACCATAGAGTCCACCCAAGAGTCTTTAAATTTGGAGATCTAGTACTTAAGGAGAACACCTGCAATCAACATGATCGAGAAAACAAAGGCAAGTTCAAACCCAACTGGGTTGGGCCGTATGTGATCGTGGTTGCTTATGGATTGGGGGCATATCAGTTAGCAACATCAGAAGGTGAGTTGTCTGATGAGCCAATCAATAGCATGCATCTTCATTTGTTCTATACCTAGGAGAACCCCAATGTAAGGTGGGCATAAAATACAAAAAAAATCAAAAAATCAAAACAAAAAAATTGTCCTTTGGTGAAAACCTGGCAAACAGGCACCTTGGATAGGTAACATGATGAAAACCTAGCAAATAGGCATCATGTGTACTTTTATCTTTCATGCAAATAAAAAAAAGTGGTGAAAACCTAGTAAACAGGTGTTAGTTGTGATAAACCACTTCCTCCATCTTTGGAAAACCAATCACCTTGTCTCCATTCTTCCTTCACTCATGTCCCATTCGATCCATATCTGCTCCATAGTAAAATCCTAACGATAACCTATCATGGCTTGATACTCTATCTCTTTGTTGCCTTGTTAGCCAAGGTTTTATCCCATATCCTATCCATAGTGTCAGCCTAGCATAGTGTCTCTTGTCAGTATCCACATGATCCAGGTCCATGAACTATGTTGCCTCTGCGTCATCACATAGGCAAGGCCATTTTCAATGTGTCCCCAAGGCTTCCGTATCCATCCCATATGTTGTCATCTATCCTCTAGTCCATCTGTGGTACAAATCCATGAACTACGTTGCCTCTGCATCGTCACGTAGGCAAGGCCATTTTTCAATGCACCCCTGAGGGTTCACTCTCCCATTCGTCACACGTCTAATCTTTCTATCTATCCGAGTCCGTGCCACTTTCTATCGCCTAGGTCTTAGGTCCATTAGGGTTCACTCTGAACTATGTTGCCTCTGTGTCATCACATAGGCAAGACCATTTAGTAATGAGCCCCTAAGGCACTAGGTCAGTCTCTTAGGGTCCATCTCACCAATAAGGATCATGGAACCTTTCACAAAGGCATGCAAGCACAAGCAAAGCCTACTTTCAAGCAGAAATCTTAACATAAGGTATCAACCTATCTAAAGAAAAGCAAGCAAGTACCTAATGCACTCTAAGTGATTCTATCTAAATTATGGCAATAAAAACACATCTAAATGCAAAAATGTTTTGTGGTTGTGATTAGGTTAACTTACAGAGTCTTGATTTTTGTTATTATGTCTTCCTATGCTACTCAAGGATGTCAAAAACTAGAGATGCTATGATGGGGGCATAATCATTTTTCTTTGTCTGCTATTTGTGGATTAAACTTTAGTAATGTGATGCTTTGTCTAATGACATGATTAGCAAAAGATCATCCAGGACATCAAAGGTCTAACATGAAAGGGGGCAATCCTTGTCTGTTGATATGCAAGAAATACTCAGGACATCTCGATTCAATTATACCTCGATGCTTGTATTAACTTGCTAAATCAAAATCCATGTAAGAAATACTCATGTCATCTCTGTTCAATTATACCTAGATGCTTGTATTAACTTACAACATTCAGAAAAAGTACCAAAAAAATAAAAAGCCCAATGATGAAATAAGCACTTCAAAATATTTGCACTATCAAGATGAAAAAAACATTCACATCCACTCACATCCATTCGCATCTGCAAAAGCATCCATACCATATCCCATGCATATAAAGATCCAAACCATAGAGTATTGAATAAAAGCTTGTGATTCCTTCATTCACATTTCCTCTATTGATCAACTTTCTATCTCTCATTGTATCTCTCCTTAACAGTTCTAACTATCAATCCAAGCAATGATCTGAATGCAAGTCCGTCCTTAATCCATACCAATTAAGTCAAGTCAATCTTTTCAAATAATCCAATCACAATCAGTGGTCTTGATCCTTGTCTGGTCATAAACCAACTCGATCAGTTAATCGATCAATTGTCTTATACAGGATGTAACATTGTCAAAATTAGACCAACACATGCATCTTACATGACATGTTTCATTTCCTGAAAGCAGACACTATCCTTTGTGTTGCTCTAGGGATCCATCGTTCCTTGCCATGACAACATGCTTGCTGTGTTGGTCTAGGGATATATCATTTCCTGCCATGACAACACTGTTGTATATCGTTATCAATATATCATTGGTTTACCACTTGATAGGGGTAATACCTTGATTGTTCTTGTATCATTTGTGCATACTTTCTTACTTGCGTGTGTGTGTTATCATTCTATCTTGCATCACGTATCATTCAGACCTTTTCTACCTGTTCTTTCTACATCCTAGCTTATCTTCCACCTTCTTCTTCGTGAGATTGTCCGTCTCATGCCTTCTTCCTTCTTCCTTCTTCCTATCCAATCTCCTAAGGGGGCATCCTACCATCGTTAAACCTATACCAAGGGAAAACTAGGGCATGTATCATTATCATAAATTTTATTCTTTGAAGCAACACCGTAAACTGCATTGCATCAAAGAGGGGCAAATGTATACGCCTAAAAATAACATGACTCTGTCCAAATAAATATTCTTAATATTTATTTAGGTCAAATTCCTCTATCAATAAATAAATAAACAAAATTTATTTATTTGATTCATATTCTCCCAACAATTAAATAAAAATTAGTTTATTTAATTAAATTCTTCTAATTCCTCCAACAAATTAAATAATACCAATTATTTAATTGTCTCTTCCAATAATATCTTCTCTAAATTTAAATAAATCAAATATTTATTTAAGTTGTCAATTTCTTCTAAATTGAGTCATCTCTAAATATAATTCAATCATTGTGCACATGCAATTAAATATTCTAAATATTTAATTGAGCTAAAAGATCTTCTCATCCTCATGCAATTGTTATTCTCTAGTTCTATTCTCTTAACTGATTGATCTATTCTTTGAATTGATGTATCTCTTTAGCTAACTCATTCTTCTATTTTATTAATTCCTCTCATGAAAAATATAGAAAGACACATGTCTTCTTCCTATTCACGCACATTCCTCAACTATTCTATACTGATGATCTTCTTGTTCTATCTATGTCGTTGATCTTCTCTCTCACAAGTCTATAAATTGAACCCTCCTTTTCTATTTCATTCTTCCAAGCTTTAAGTATTGTTACTCTGTAGGAATTACAGTGCGCCTTTGGCACCAATACCTTCATTTCTTGTGATCACACTTATTACTAGACACTACTATCATTGTTGTGAAGCTCATCTTCATGGAGAAACTATCGTAGTCGTTCCCATTTGAACATCTTAGAATCATAGCAAGGAAGTGTACCTTCTGAGGGCCACATTCATAGATAAGATCATTTGTGATAGGCAATCAATGGAAGTTGCAAATTAAAGGAGGTTTTGCTTTGTGTTGTTCATTATTTGATTGATCTCTTTTGTTAATTATTTCATTGAGTTTTGGGTATCATTAATATTATTATATTGATTATTCATATTTATATCCAATTTTCCCCTCATAGAGTGCACTTCCTTGCTATTCTAAGATTGTTAATGGAGAATGGCTATGATAGTGCTTTGTAATGAAGATGAGCTGCGCAACAATGGTGGTGATATGATAATAAGTTCATTGCAAGAAAATGGAATGACGTGAGTGCCAAAGGCGTGTTGTAATTCCTGCAAAGTAACAATACTAAAAGCTTGGATGAATGAAATGGAAGAATAGAGTTCAATTTATAGACTTGGGAGAGAGAAGATCAACGGTATAGAGAGAATGAGAAGATCAATGGTAGAGAATGGTTGAGGAATGTGCATGAATAGAAAGAAGACAAGTGTCTTACTCTATTTTGCATGAGAGGTGTAGATTAGAGAAATGCAATAAGGTAAAAAGCAAAATCAAATGTAAACAAGAACACAAGATTATACCTCAAGCAAAACCTAATCCCATCAAGGGAAAGAGGAGTCCTTGCACCCAAGAGAAGCTCCCAAGACCAAGATT